>OY728144.1:164813242-169813242 GCA_963277665.1 Viscum album
CAGAGGTTATATCATGGCTAATTTTACTGTATCTTATATCCTGATGAGATACATCAAATTAAAGGGGTGAGCATAAATCCTAGTAAAGGAATAAGTAAGGGAAGAAAAAACATGTGATCTTGAGACAAATCAATAATAACATAAGGCATAAAAATAATACATGATCAATAGTCATATCATAATAATAATAACATGAATTATAACATGGAAATGAGGCAACAAAATTTAAATGATACATCCATAATCATATCACGGTGGTGTAAAATGAAAATTACCAAGGTTATTCACCATAACATCGTAAAACATGTCACCACTAGAGATCATATTCTTTACCCAATGAATTCAAGCACTATAAGGGTGCACCATTAGAATTTATTAATTTTATTGATTCAAATTTATCAAAATAGATCATTTCATTAACAACCCATAGAGAAGTAAAAATAGGGTTCTTATAAAAATATTGGCATTTAAAAGAGATTAATTACATGATCATTTTGTCATTTTTAGCCCATGAAAATGGAATGTGGGTTTATTATGTTTAAGTACCTAAATAAATTAAATAATATTTACATATAGGTAAATACCCCTAGATAATAAATAGGTTTATACATTCATAAAAGGAAAATAAAAGATAATTTCTTCGTATAGAGAAAAATTTGAGAATTAAATTTCCCAACATGACTGGTATAAAAGATGGTTTTAGAAAAGGGTAAAATGTGATAGTATAGGTGTATATCATTCATAAATGACTTTAATTTTAGTAATAGGATAATATAAATTCGACAAAGTAACTTATTTTGGAAATTACAATCATACAACATAAAAATGGATGTTGAATGGAAAAGAGAAGTGAATGTTTCCTTTCCCTTGAATATTTGTTCCTAAAACTTGAGGACGAATCCTTGGGGGCTTGATGAACCCATGGGGAGACACCTTGGGAAAAAAATCACCAAAAAGTCATGGGAAATGGATTGGGATTGAAGGAGAGAGGTCAAATGGGTGGATATTTATAGAAAACGTGGATGATTTGTTTAACAATTTCTAAATACAGTTCTTGGAAATCTAGGTTGTGGAAAATGAAAAACCATTGTCTTAACCAAGAATTTTACTCATGGTTTTGGAAATATTGGACAAATTTTAGGTTATTTTATTTCACCAGAATTGAATATTATTTTATTGATTTTTTCTTCTTGAAAAAATTAAGATTTCACAAAGTAATGTTTTTAAAAATTAATTTTTCCGTTTTAGAGTATGGAAAATCACTTATAGTTTAGAAATTGATTAAAATATATTAAAATACTTAATATTAACAAAATAACATGTTTTAGGTCATTTATTATGTTTAATTAATTATTAAATCATTATCATATAAATATGATGTCATTAAATGTACTGAAAACACAAAATTATATACTTTTTTACTATTCATGAAAAATTAAAGTATTTTAGTAAATTATCATAATTTCAGCATAACATAATTTTGATTTTTTGATTTCAAATTTAATAATTTTTTACAGAATAATGATTTAAATAATATAATTTTAAACTTTAAATACAAAAATCCTTGTTTAAAAATAACAGTTTTTACGAATAGTAAAATTTATGACACCCGCATATGCCATAAGGGTCAGGCATGTGATGTTGGTAGCTTCTTAAAGTGGATCAACTAACATCAGTTGAGTGGTAATCTCCACTACCTTGAAATTATCCATTATGAGATTTCGTTCAAGATTCACTTGAAGAAGCTCAGATTGGTCTTGATCAATGGAAAAACCTAACAATGATACCTTTGTCCCACGTTCGGACAAATGGGATTTTAGCGGAACAACTCTACTAGTTGATACCATCAATTCTCCTTTATATATCAATTATCATTTATCATTTATAAATATAAACACTAACTATAATGATATAATTATTATCCAAGGGTATAATTTCAAACATTTATATTGACCAATGGTCATATTAACCAAGAATAATATTTAAGAAATGATTATATAATGGTTGAATCCTAATAGTCAAATTTCCATTTACACCCTATAAGTACATATTTAATAGAACTTTTTGAGATATAAATGATTCTAGTATATTGGGGTGATTCATACTTTACCATTTTACATATTTTATTTTATATATTTATCTCATGTGTAATTTTTGGTATTTTAGCCGGTTTTATAGATGACTATTGTAATGATCATTGTTAATGAGATTCATTTTTTGGTTTCTCAATCTTTTTTATTTTTATAAAATAATATGACAAACATTTTATTAGGGAAAAAATATCAATTAAAATTTTTTGGTTGTTACTTTATTTTCCCCTTACGAAATTTCAACTACAAAATTCCAACTCATCCTCTCAATTTAGAAATGGAGTGGGTACTTATGCCTGATTGTCTCCTATGGTTTCCACATCACTAATTCATATTTATAGTTCCCCCATAAATACTTGTGTTCCAGTTATACCACCTTTGGATTCAGTACAATTGAGGGATCAGATATATACATCTTAAAGAAATATACGTCAAATAAATTATGAATGAGAGAAATATTTTGTGGAAGGTCTAGATGATAGGCCATTTCTCCTATGTAATAAAGTATCTCAAATATTCTACAAAGTGTCCAGTAAATGTATTTTATCAACCAGAGGGGAAGGGGTGATTTCGTGATTCAATTTTTTTCTTTTATGTTTCAATTTAAACAACCTTTGAATCCTGTTAAAGATTCAATTCCCCACTGAAAGAAAACCAAAACACATCCACAAGAACACATGTATTTACAAGGATCACTATTTGATATAAATAGATATGTCTTTGTTATGGTTTGGCGACAAAACAATACCATAAAATCCAATGGAAAACAATCCTTGGATTACAACGAGTAGAATATGCCCTTTCACTAGTGTGGAACTTTGAAGACAATAGAAGAGTTCATGTGCACCCTCTTAGCACAAATAGGGTAATATAATTGTTTGGGAACAACTCATGTTACCTATGATTCTTTTAAATTTCACACATGTATTTAATTGAAATACAATTCTTCAATTCCTTACCCAAAATAATGGTAAGGACCACTAGGACTTTGTTATGAAACACTGAGTCCGATATTTTATGGGTTAGATTCTTCCAAGCATGATTCTCCCTAATACAATTCTCTCTGTATGACTTTTTGACAAAATAAAATAGAAATGCATCAGAACCAATTCAATCCTTGAGTCCGATAAAACCCAGTATGATACCTCCTCAGTCTGAAAATCTTCAATACAGTAAAACCCAGTATGAAAATCCAGTTCAGTTTAATTCATCCCAATACCAAAATCAGCTAAAATACAATTGAAAAGCTTAATACGATGATTCACTGAGCACGATAAATACCAAATACAATAATCATCTAAAGACAATCATTTCAACATTTTCTTCTTCACTATTGAAATAAATTCAATACAAGACAAAACTGGTACCACTTTCTCTCACTGAAAACTTTGACCTCCTCTCTTTATAGGGATAAAAATTACATCGTTGTTAGTAAAGTACAATTTACTTTTTTTTCCTTTTATAGGTGACCATTGAGTGTTTTAGTAGGAATCCCAAAAATCATTCCCGCTCACCCAAATTCACTCAAACTTCGATTTCCCCTAAAATCTGAGAATGCATTTTGAATTCGTTAACTCTTCTCAATTCTCTTAAAAATTTCTACAATCTTTACATATTCTTTTACACACTCCCATTTACATTGTCAGTATGATTTCAGTTGATTAGTCTGATTCTCTCACGATGATTTATTAGAGACAAAGATCTATTCCAGTTGAATGAGATTGAAGAAATACACTTCTACATTTGATATACAATAATTCTTTTGAATGAAAGGATCCCCCTTGACAAGATTTTCCTTGACAATTCATTCATCAATCTCCACTTTTCTTCATAACCTCATACAAAAAAATTAATTCAAACCATTTGAAATGGATAACTTCATTTTTATCATCCCATTAATATATTCTCTTGACCTAATTTAAAACAAAACTTTATTTATAAACATGTTCTTGTATCATGACCACCATTAGGACTTTGAATTCATTGAGGAGAAACTTTAGCATCATATGATTTTAATTGGAAAGTATTGTAACTTTCCATTCATTATTGCTTCATTATTTTCATCACAACCCAAGTACGATATTTTCTGAATACTACTGGTTTGGATGCAATCATTCTGGGTATGATCATTTTGGTTATGATCATTTTGAATATGATCATTTTAATATCGATCATTCTGTTTTCGATCATCCTAATATTGATCTTCACCTTCCTGATTCTGAAATTTATAATTATGTTATTGATCATTCTGATATTTATCATTTTGAAGTTGATCATTATGATAATTATCATTGTGAGATTTATCATTTTGATATGGATCATTCTGATATTGACCATTCTGATATTGATCATTCTGATATTGATCATTCTAAGATTGATCTTTTAGAGATTGATCATTTTGATATTCATCATTTTGATATTGATCATTCTAATATTGATCATTCTGATATTGATCATTCTGATATTGATCATTCTGATATTAATTATTCTAATATCAAAAGGTTTATGGCCTATCTGATGAATTGCAAGATGTTATGGTAAATCAACACCACCTTTTTCAATCAATACCACCTTTTTTATCAATACCACCATTTTAATCATTATGGGTATGATTGTCCGGTTATCAATCTTTAAGTGTTGTGGTTGATGGAAAATAAAATGCTATAGTAAATTGGAACCACTATTTCAATCTTCACCAGTATTCAAATCTACACCACCTTTCAAAACATCACCTCACTATAAAATAGTGCCAGCTCTTAAAGCAGATCAACCTTTTAAAAAACACCACTTATAAAATCAATACCACCTTTTCAATTGGTATAACATTTTCCATCAATACCACATTTTAATCGCCACTTATTTTCATCGGCATCACATTCCATCATCACCACTTTTCATCATTCTTTCTCCCAAATATGATTGTTTTGAAAAATAATCAGTATCACTAATTTCTTTCCTCTTCTTCTAAAAATATTGTATGATAAGTTCTAAAATCAACTTATGAATTATATGAAATTAAAATCAAAAAAGCATTATCAAATTTAAAACATCATAGTCATGCTGACCCTGATTCTACATAAAAACCAACTCTTCTTTTAAAAAATATTCTTCTCATTACAATGGACTATCATAGTGATTCAAAATCTTCACAAAATATGAGTCCTATTTTTATCAATGCCACTGTGAGTCGAATTTTTATCAATCCTACAGTGAGTCTGATTTTTATCAACCCCATAGCGAGTCTGTTTTTTATCAATCCCATACCAAAACATCTACTTTCTCAATATACATTATTTCTTTTGGGATATTGATCAATTGACAATAAATAAAAAACATGGGCCTAACAATCTCCCCTTTTTATTTTTTTTCAATACCAACTTCTAAAACTTCAATCTTATAAAAACCATGAGTTGTATTGTTTCCTTTATTTCTCCCCCAATTTTTTTTGTCTCTCCCACTTTCTCTTATATCTCTACCTTATTGACAATCAAATTCAAAGGGGCCATCACGATAATAAAATGATATCATTTCCACAGGTTGGTAATTTTTTCAATATGGGTACGACATGATTTTCATAACAAATAACCTGTAACCAAACAAATCTATGTCTATGGGGGATAAATAAGTGTAGAAAATAAGAGTGTATAATCAAGGTGATCAGTGTTTTCCATAACAAAACTTTCATGTAATACCTTTTCCATCCTTCTTACAACATTCTCATGACTGGGGAAAACAATAAAAAAACTTTTTTCGCATAAAATTAACCTGAATCCATGTCAACAAACACATTATAATGTTCAAGTGTATAAAAATACAACTTTTCAAAAGAAAAATTTCATATCCTAATTACATTATTTTGAAGGAAAAGTTATAGAATCATAAATTCCACACACCTTATTTACACTCCTTCAAGTCCCTACAATTTAGCATAAGTATACAGATATATTTAGAATAAGGAGGAAATTCTATTGTTCCTCAGAACCAACAATTGGACCGAGAGTCCTCTCTCAGCATTCCATTTTTCTTCTTCTTCTTGTATTTTTCATTGGTTGTTATTTCTTCCTTCTTTTCATCTTTCCCGAGTTTCGTAACAACTATCTTCTCATCTAGAAAATCTTCTGATGAGGATGTTAACTTTTCTTCATCTTTAAGAACATCATTATTACAATAATTTTGTTCCTAGTTTTCCATTGCTATCTTTTTCTCTAGAAAGATAGTTGAATAAATTTTGATATAATTCCCTTCTTTATCATCTTCACTATCTGTTGATACCATTTTGAAATAATTTCTAATTTCTTTAGAAATTGGATTCGTCATCTCTTATTTCACTTTATTTTGTGCTTCCTCTAATTTCCTAGCTCAGTCAATGCGTTCTAGAAAAAAAATAAGCACACTTTGTATTGAAACTTAGAGTATCTGTCTTTCTTGACTTCCAAAACATCCAGCTTCTAATACTTGTTATGAATATTTTTCTTGTTCTGGTAACAAAAAATTCATCCTTTAAAAAGGTTTCCAAGCTGATCACACCTTTAACAAATTTTTTTAATGGTTGGAACTTATTTTTAATCTTTACTTCATTCTTCACAGATTTCTTCAATACAACCTTCTCAAACCTCTTATTTTGAGAGAACTGAATATCCGATAAAATGCTCCATCCAAAACTTATGGAATAATATTAGTGTTGTTGGTTAAAATAATAATAATTATATATATTTATAAATCCACCACAAGACCAGCAATATCCATAATATGAGCATTTCCTTTAAAACAACCATATTGAAGGGAACTATAAATACATTTTCATCCATCTTATTTAATTTCTTATTTGAGCCACAAAACATTATTTTTTCAATCATATTTTTCTTTTTTCCTTTATGTATCATCAAACTAAGAAGTATTAGAATCCTTTCCTAGTTTAAAATGTTTTAAAACATTTTTGGACTCAGGGTTCTTTAAGAATTCTAAATTCCCAAACTTTTTGGGCCTTTCCACATACATAACCTTCCCTACTTTCTTCTCTTCAAAAACAGTTCCATTATTCTTCTCACCCTTTGAAGGTAAATTTTTTTGAGCCTTCATGGGTTTCTCATTCCGATAACATTCACCAATTTTAGTGATTATGTTTTGGACACTTGTATTTATAAATCCATCTTTAGATAGAATTTTTTGGACAAGTTATAACTCTTCTTCATTTTTCCTTTAGATTCACTTCTAGATGTCATTAGGATTATTTTCCTCTTCAAAATATTTCCTAAAATCATCAATCTCTTTCTCCATATTCTCATTCTCATCGACAAAAAATCCTTTTTTTCTTGTTGAGGAACACTCAACTTTTGACTATCTGTTTTTCTTTTCAAGCCTTCTGATCTTTCTCAATAATTCTTTCAACTTTTCATTCAAATGCATCTCAAGTTGATTATATTATTCATCAGAACAGATTATTCCTAATTCTTCATCATTCATTATTTCAATAAAATTATTTTTCCCAACATACTCAATGTAATTTTTAGATTCAGCTTCACTTTTTTCTTCTTCTTCTTGTTCAAAACTACTACTTTAATTGCTATAAGAACTTTCTTCAGTATCTATTGCAATTAACATGTTGTCTTAAAATTGATTTATAACATCCTCTCTATCATCTTCCTTGGACAAACCGATTATAATTTTTTATTTAGAGAAACTTATATCTTTCCTTTTGGAATAGAAATTTTCTTTATAACCATTTTTCTTCCAAGATATTTTTGGCCTTCTTTATTCTTCATCACTTTCTTCTTAATTTACTCTTTGAGGAGAATTGGGAACAAAATTCCCAACATCTATACTTCCAAAACACTTTAAGGTATGTTTCTCTTTATACCTTTCTATACCAATTTTCACATTCTTAGAAAACAATAAAATATAATTGAAATTTTTATATACCTCTCTTTCAGTGTCAGAACCACCATAATCTTTTTCAATGAGAATATTCTATGACTTTTCTTTCATCATAGCATTGAAATAATTTTTTCTATCAATTTTTTTTCTCTTTATATAATTCTCTAGTATCATTTCATATGTAAGAAGAGAGGTAAGAAAATCATCAAGAGATAATTTTTCTGGATCTATATCTTCCAATATAGAAACTTTTTCATCAAATGTTTTAGGTTGGATTCTCAAGATCTTTTCAACCATAATATAATCATCCAACGTTTCAGAAAGACATCTGATTGTACACATTATGTCATTAACCCATGTAAAGTAGTCCCCAATAGATTCACTCTCATCCCTCTTGAGATCTTCCTACATGAATCTCAATATTTTTAACTTTTCTTTCATTACTTTTGTATTTCTTTCAAATATGATTATCAATTTATCCCATTTAACTTTTCCTATCGAAACAAAATTTACTAGTATGAATTAAATTTTATAAAGAAATGAAAATATAGCATTCTTCACCCATCCATGATTATCAATATGCTTCTTATCAATAGGTGTAAGTGGAGCATTACCATCAATGGGTGTAAACCCAACTGTTGTAGATTCAAGGACAACATAACTTATAAACATAAGATAAGGTAGTATTATATCCTTCTAGATATGATAATTCTTTCCATCAAAGATCATAATTTCCCTACTGTTCACACAACTCAGATTATACATTAGAAATTTTTCTTAAAATACTTCAGTAAATAATAAGAGAAGGGAACCAACCCTATGATACCAATTGTAAGTTCCCAATCATTGTGTTGTATCACTAATAGGGGGAGTGGGATAATCAGTGATACCCTTTTTTCTTTTAGGTTTCAATTGAAACAACCTTTTCCTCCTATTAAAGATTCAATACCCCACTGAAAAAAACAAACACACATCTACAGGAACACAAGTACTTACAAGGTTCACTATTTGATATGAATAGATATATCCTTTTTATGTCTTGGAGACAATATAATACCATACAAGACACTTGAAAAAAATACTTATATTACAAGGAGTCGGATATTCCATTTCACTAGGTGGCACTTTGAATATAATCCAAAAGTGTGTGTGAACCATATTATAAAAAATGGGGTAATACAATTATTTAGTAACAAATCATGTTACATGTTATTCTTTCAATTACACACATGAATTCATTTGAAATACAATTTTTCAATTACTTAACCATAATAAAGGTTTGAACCACCAGAAATTTGTTATGAAACACTAAGTCTGATATTTTCCATGACTGATTCCTCAGAGTCTGATTCTCTCAGATACAATTCTCTCAGGATTATTTTGTGATAGAATACAAAAGAAATCAATCGACACTACTTCCATCCCCGAGTATGATAAAACCCAGTATGATACTTCCTCAGTCTATAAATCTTTAATATGGTAAATCCCAGGACCAAAATCCCATTACAATTAATTAAGCCCAATATGAGAATCAGCTGAATATAATTGAAAAGCTGAGTACGATGATTCACAGAGTTTGAAAAATCCAAAATATGATGATTAGATGAATACAATTGTTGAAACCTTGTATTCTTCCCCGTAAAAATGTATTCAATACAAAAGAAAATAGTATCAATTTCTCTCACTTAAAACTCTGATCTCTTCTCTCTTCTGTGATGAATTGTACACTATTGTCAGTCAAGTTCAATGGAATTTCTTTTCCTTTTGATAGGTGACACATGAGTGTTTTAGCGGGAATCCCAAAAATTATCCCCAATCACACAAATTCAATGAAAATGAAATTTCCCCTCAAATATTAGAATTAATATTGACTTAATCAACTCTTTTCAATTCTTATCAAAACTTCTACAACCTTTATTTCTTCTTCTCCAAACTCCCATTTTAATTATATATCCAATTCCAATTGAGGAATCCAATTCTCTTATGCTGATTTCTTCAAAACAAATCACTATACCAATTGAATGAGATTAAATAAATACACTTATTCACTTGAGATACAATCATTCGTTTGAATGAAAGGATCCCCCTTGATAATTTATTAATTAATCTCCACTTTTCGATAGCACCTCATCGAAATAATGTAATTCAGTCCCTTCGAAATGCTTGACTACATTTTTGATCTTCCACTTCACATTTTTTCTTTAAATCAATTGAAAACAAAACATCATTTATAAACATTTGATTTTATCATTAATACCTAAATGAATTTTAATTCCTTGGGGGGTAGGTTTAACATCATTTTATTTAAATTGGAAAGTATTGTAACTTTCTATTCATTCCCTATTCTTTCATTTTATCTCAACCCATGAACGATATATTCTGAATACAACTATCTTGGATTCAATTATCCTAGAAATGATCATTTTGGGTACTATCATTTTGGATATGATCATTCTAATATTGATTATTCTGGTGTTGATCATCCAGATATTTATCTTTTCCATGCTGAACCTAATATCGATCATTCTAATATTGATCTTTTTGATATTGATCATTATGATATTGATAATTACGATATTGATCATTATGATATTGATTTTTAGGATATTTATTATTCTAATTTTTATCATTCTATGATTGATCATTCTGAGATTGATCATTCTGATTTTGATCATTCTGATATTGGTCATTCTGATATTGATCATTCTGATACTGATCACTATGATATTGATTATTCTGAGATTGATCATTCTGAGATTGATCATTATGATATTGATTATTCTAATATTGATCATTCTAACATTGATCATTCTAATATTGATCATTTAGATATTGATCATTCTGATATTGATCATTCTCATATTGGAATGTTTATGGCCTATCTAATGAATTACATGATGCTATAGTAAATCGGAACCACCTTTTCGATCAATACCACCTTTTAAATAATTCTAGGTTGGATTGTCCTAATATTGATATTTAATTGCTGGGGTTGATGGAAAAAAAATTCTACAGTAAATCAACACCACTAGTTCAATCTAAACCACCATTCCAATCTACACCACTTTTCAAAAAGATCACCATCATTTAAGACAACTCTCATGTTTAAAAGAGCTCATCCTTTTAAAACAGCACCATGTATTCAATCAATACCACCTTTTCAATCGATATCACATTTTCTATCAATTCCACATTTTAATCGACACCACTTTTTATCAGAAACACTTTCCATCAAAACCACTTTTCATTCTTCTATCACCCAAATGAGATTGTTTTGAAAAAAATTCATTATCACTTCTTTCTTTCCCTTTATTCTAAAAATATTGTGTCAAATGTTCTCAAATTAAATTATGAATTATATGAAATACAAATCATAAAATTATTGTCACATTTAAAACATCGTAGTCATGCTAAGCCCGATTCTATAGAAAAACCATCACTTCTTTCAAAACAACTTCTTCTCATTATGATAAACTATCATAGTGAGTCCGATTCTTTACAAAACATGAGTACATCTTTTATCGATCCCCAAGTGAGTCAAATTTTTATAAATCCCACAGTGAGTCTGATTTTTATCAATCCCACAGTGAGTCTGATTTTATCGACCCCACAATGATTGCAGTTTTTATCAATCCCATTCCCAAACCTCAAATTTCTCAACATACTTTCTTTCTTTCTAGATATTGATCAATTGAAAAAAATAAAACTAAAACAAAATGTGGGATTAATAGTGCCAATGTTCCTTGGGATAAGCATTAAATTTCTTTAAAAATTACATGAACCTCTTCCATGGTGATATCTAAAGGAAAACATTGTCTCCCAAATCTAACTACAAGTCTCATCAACTGTTGTTAGTATTGCTCTTATACCATATCTGAACAAAATTTATATATTGTTGGATGGCATAAACCTTTTCTATTATCTCTTTCACAAGATTAGGAAAAAGTAGATTTATCTCACCAACTTCATCTCAACATGTAGGATTTATACATCTATTTCAATATAGAGCCTCATATTGTGCCATTTAAATACTGTATTGGATGCTATTGTTGTATGAGAACTCAACTAATGGAAGGCAGTGATCCCACCGACCATTAAATTCCATTGATCATGTTCTCATCAGGTCATCAAGTTTATGAATAGTCCTTTCCGATGGCCATCCATTTGGGGGTGATAGGCCATACTAAAATTCAATTAGGTATTTAGTGAATGTTTAATAATTCTATAGAATTATATTTCAACCTTGGATCATGATAAAAAAAAGAATGTTAAACCCCATGAAACCTCACCGCTTATTTTAAGTCTATTATGGAAATTTTGTCGAGAGAGAAATATTCCCAAATAGAATTGAAATGGGTCGTCTTAGTGAGTCGATACACTATAACCCATAACACATTATTATTTTTGGATGTTCTTGGGAACAGGTGAAAAATTCCATAGTGGTATTTTCCCACTTCTTTGTCAGTATTTGTACTGGTTGGAATACCCCTTTAGGAAGTTGTTGGCACTGAAAACACACATGGATCTGACCCATACCACAAGATCAACAATCTAATTCGACAAACCCCCTTTAACAAGTCAGGAAGAGACCCCGACCTTCCTCGAAAAGGCCCTTCATGAATCCCTCTACGTAGCGGACGTCGGGTCCCCACAGATGGTTCTATGAGTGGCTCCGTGGTGCCCCTACCCAATGAGAGTTTGAGCCGGCAGTGGCCCATGTATGGCGTTAGGTCCTGCATGAGGTTCTCAGTGTTGGCCCCATCCACCGAGCCCTGCGTGGCATCTCACCCATCTGAAAGGCCCTCCGTGGGTAGATGAAACAGTGCATTTTTGCGGCATGTGCAGCTCCACGATGAGATCGCCGCCCCCAGATTCGGGGTTTTCCTATAAATAGAAGTCACACCCCCTCTCCCAAACCATTGTTACTATGACCTTTCACCTTCCTATTTCGCATTGAACTTCGCAAATCCTTCACATGGATTCCCAAAGGTACTTGGACTTTACTATTCTTTACCCTTTTCTTCCTTTTCAACGTCCTACTATTGGGGAGATTCCCTTCGTGAAGGCTTATTCTCTTCATAGAGGAAGGATACCCTTCTCGGTGCTCAAGGTTTCGTGAAGCATAAAGCCTTGGAAAAATTCTCCCAAAACTAAGAGGTATTATCTAAGGCAGATCCCTTCTCCCTTAACAATATCACTTCGTGAAGCATGGGCCGTTCACAAAGACTCCCCTCTTCAAAAAGTGATTTACCTTCTTGGATCCCATCTTCTCATAGAAGTCCTTTCCCTTCAGGAGGTGCAACTTCTTCATGAAGATCAGCCTCTTCATGAAGATCATCCTCTTCGCGAAGATTAGCCTCTTCGTGAATCCCATCCTCTTGGAAATACACCTCCTACTAAGACCAAATTCTTTACACTCCCTTTTCCTGTATGACTTTCTAGGCTAGTACGAAGTGACTTTAAAGTCCCTTGGGTGGTGCTTCTCGTTGCATTGATTTGCCTCTTTCTTCTTCGCATAGGCACACTAATGACTTTTACTTCTTCACATAGCCATGCTAACGTGGGCCCCTGAATGGATCTCTCCATGACACCCCCTCCTCATGGCATTGCCAGTTCCTTCCCTTCAACAGGCGTCAAATCGTGCTAGTTATGTAAGTCCTAGGGGTGTGGAGTGAACTCAACTTGTCTGAGTTATAGGACATTAAACTATCAATAACCATCATCCTCAGCACATGATATTCAACTGTGAACCTGCCCCATTAATCATACACTGGGTGTCCCATCTTGGAAATTCTTTAATCCCACTGCTCTCCATAAGAGTGAAATCTTCCTCACAAGTAATGTGATCCTCTTTACTGGAGCAGCGTCTATCCATGGGGATGGGCAACAATATTGGGGTAATCCCCTAGCTTTCTTATAGGAGGTAGTATCCTTACTCCTCCTTTCTTCTTCTATGAAAATAACTAGAGGGGGGGGGGGATGGGCACTGGAACCCTCCTCTCTTCCGTGCTAAACCCCTCTTGTCTTTGCTTCTACCTAGGCCTCCATCCTGAAGTAAGTCCCAATCTCTATCTACCTAGGCCACAAACCATGTGTGAGCCCCTATTTTATTTTTGGTTGGATAAGCATGTGTAAGCCCCACTCCACTTCCCTTAGACACAACTATCACGATGTGATCATCAAGTCTTTATGGCCTAATGTTTCTCACACTGAGCATGGCTCACATGGGCTTAGATTAAGTATTGACCATGGAACCCTCTTCCGAATGCCTTAGCGCGTTAACCCCAACACTACCCAAACTACATGGACATTGATCTTTGCCAAAGTAAGGTATCTTGGCAGCCTCCCTGAGGTTCATCCCCAACACTTACTGGTCCCGACCCCCTTCACGTAGGTTCACCAACACGACCCAAACTACGTGGACTTTGATCCTTGCCAAGGCAAGGTACATAGGAAGCCTCCCAGAGGTTCAAACCCAACCCTTTTTAACCAGTACTAAATGGATTTTGATCCTTGCCAAGGAAAGGTATGTATAAAGCCTCCCAGAGGTTCAAGCCCAACAACCATTGGTCCTAACCCCATTCATGTCGGTTCACCAACACTATCCCAAACTACATGGAATTTTATCTTTTATAAGGCATGGTAAGTAGAAAGCCTCCTAGAGGTTCAATCCAAAAACCTATTGGACCCGACCCCCTTCAGGTCAGTTCACCAACACTGTACTGAACTACATGTACTTTTATATTTTCTAATGAAAGTTACATATCAATCCTACCATAGGTTCATTCTCAACACCTATTGGACCCGGAACCCTTCACGTTGGTCCAAAAAAAATCCCAAAATATGTGGAATTTGATCTTTTACAAGGCAAGGTACACATGAATCCTCCCTGAGGTTCATGCCCAACTCCCATCAGCCCTAAATACTTTACATCGGTCCACCCCCATCTTGAATGACGTTAAACTATATGCCCCTTTTGTCCCGCATGACACTAAAATATCCCCCTACCAGAGGTATGTTGTTGTGATACCCCATTTGGCAGTAATCCATTCCGATCCCCATTAAGTGGTAAGCTATTGTCATTCATTTTTTTGGGACACACATCTCTTGTACAACCCAGTGGTTTCAGACCTACCCAGGCTACTAACCACATGTAATCCAAAGTATATCATCATGCCACTGTCCTATGCGCACACCCTGATTCTATGACCACCATCCTGAACTAGGTGGACTTTGGTCCTTTCCAAGGCATGGTACATAGGAAGCCTTCCCAAGGTTCAATCCCATCACCCATGTCTCATCCTGGTCTTCCCCTCAATCCTATGTGTTTTGGTAAGGTCTTGACTCAACCCGGAGGTTCCACTTCCTCTAGGTCCCATCGATACTGGACACCTCCTTAGGTGTCCAATCACTTCCCTGAGATATGAGAACTTTTATTCCCTACCACTGGGATTTGTAGGAAGTCACTTCGAGGCTCAAGAAATATACTATCGACACTTTCATGATGGTTTCATCTTATTATCCAATCATTTCATTCAACTCTATGTCGTCCATCCTAATTCTTACCTGGGCCACCACATCCTAGTCAAATCATGTCACCCACTTTCTCGCTGCTCCTAGTATCAGCCGTCCCTTTAGGGGTTGTACCCACCTCATCCACTCGCGTCAGTTTTCTGATCAGTCTAATCCCTCTCTGCTAGATGCCAAACTAGTGGCATACCCTATGTAAAATATGGTAAGATGAGGGAAACCTCAGAGACATGACTATGGAATATAGTTCCTCGCATTCTACATGTGATCCCCAGGCTTCCGCGCCCTCAAGAAGCCCTATCATAAGGGTAAGATAGCTATATGCACCTGTGTACCAGCATCCAGACATGCCAGTGATGTCCAATGTGACTACTCCCCCAACAGAAGGTTTCTGCCTTGGTCGGACCCCTTGGAATGTCCTGAAAAAAGCAACGTAACTAACCAGCGTCCATGAATACATGAACCGAAAAGAGTTTCACAACCAACGTCTTAATTACGAGAGAGGCTTGGACTAGGTAACAAGTTCTGAGGAGGAATCCGGGGATAGAGGAACTGACATCCCATCATCCTATTTTGATCATGGAGAAAACATCCCTGAAGAGGTGACATATGCCACCCACCTTTGGGAAGTGGGAATACGGGGTAACGGTCAGAGTGTCCTCATCCTCTGAAACAAAATGATGCATGCGCCCTGACGAAAGCATCAAAAATAGAAATAGTGAACCCCACATAAATTTATTCTCCACAATATGGAGATTTGTAGAATTTGAGACATCGGTAGACTAGCTTGTCGTAGGATCTAGTTATCTGGTGCCAGGTCCCACTAAGAAAATAGTGGGCCTAGAATGAAACTCACCAGAAGTTAGGGTAGTAAAACCATGGATATATTGATCTACAAAGTTGTTAGTGTGAATCATTCTAACAAGTCATGGAAAAAAGAAAGGCACTAGGTAACTAGACATAGAATTTCATCTTACAACACTAATGGTTTAATTTCCCTATCTTTCAAGACTCAAGCTACCCAAACTGGAATTCGATCACCGCTCATTCACTAATGTAGAGGAAGGGGAAATTTCAACACAACAATAATGTGTGACTCCAACACTTATGCGATAGTATTCAATTCCGCAACTGGTGGGCGACCATGCCTCATCTACCCATCTTAATTCGTTTAGTGAAGGGTGATAAATGACCTCGTCCATCGATATGAGGAGGGGATTATCCTGACTTGGGATATGGCCCTCCAGGATTTAGAGGCATCTACTTTTCATCACCACAAAAACCCCTAAGGGCCGCACAAGGAGCCAGTGATCCCCACTTTGAAGCACAACTATTTTAGGAGCCTCTGCCTTGAACACTTGAAAGACTCCCCCCTACGCCGATGAAGTGGGGGATGTTTGGACCTACCCAGACGAGATCTCATTCAAATGGCTCCCAAAGAAAGCTCTTACTAGGCCTCACCAGTGGCACCACCCATCCCCATAGACTGAAGAGAAGGAAAGCCATGCACCTGCACTGCCAGCCCCAATCCGACTAACCCAACACCAGCATCAGGTGCTGGCTGAGGAAGACGCCTGTCGAGGGGAATCAATGTTAGAAACTACCATGGATTTTTACACTACCAACATATACCATAAATACCATATAATTGTTGAGGAGAGGAAGTCATATACCCGACCTTGATCAAGGCCCCAACCGCCCCTTGGGAAGGCTGGGTCGACTCTCCTAGTTTCCGGCGTAGGTAACACCCGCCGCTGGCCAACCCACGACAAACACACCCAGTACGGAGGTCCTCCCCGTACTACCACCACTGAGAATGTGGGTCCTCCCTGCTTCCAAGCTCAGCGTGGAAGTCTAACCCAAGCCACCTTCCATCCGAAAAAGGGTCCTCCTTATGGTAGTGACGCTCAGTACAGAAGCCTCTTCTGTGCTCATGGCATTTGGTATGGATTCGTTCCTCTTTCCACAGGACTCTGACATGGAGATGATACACATCCTATAAATCTCAAACATAGGGTCGTTCCCCATGTCCTTACAACATCTAGTTCAGGTCCTCTTCACCCCAAAAATCAGAGGAGTGAAGGTCAGCATCACTTCATTGGCACCCAACATGGAGGTCCTACCTATGTTCAGCTTGACCAGTATGAGGACCCTCCTCGTGCTGACGCTGCAAGGGGAAATAAGCATGGAGGTCCTACCCATGATTCTACTAGCTTGGGCAGAGCTCCTACCCACTCTAGAACATATCATAGAGATTGCCTCCCCACATCAGTCAGTGGACACAGAGGTCCTCCTCATGTTCCCTTTGACATCCTCCCAGATGCTCCTCACATCCTAGCTCACCCAGGAGGAAGTCCTCTCCACCCCAGTGTCAGTTTGGCCGAAGGACCTCCTCAATCTAGAAATGTACCCTGTCTCGAAGAGCCACCCTGAGGTAAGAAGGCAGGTCATCGCCACTATAAAAAGAATTTCGGGAAGATTTAGACCTTGATTAAACCATCCTGATTTTAAGATTCTGAGGTGGAATACAAATCAACAATAGAACCCTCACCTCAATCCTCCGTGTCAAGGGTCGGGGCAGGAACGAGGTGCATCAGCCTCATACTTCTAGAATGTGAGGTCCCCTGGATCCCAGCCTCCCTCCACCAATACATCCAGGTGGATGAGGATCTAGCAAACCCCAGGGTCTAGACATTTAATCGCCACCATCATCACCAGGATCATTTTCTACATTGACCAGAGATCACAGTGAGTTATTCTTGGGGCTGGTGGAGAATGGGAAAAAACACGATCCACCCCCGACAGTTGTAGTCCCTGTGCCAGAAACTGTTTTCTTCAACCTGTCTTATCGTGATAGGGATTCCAATTCATTGCACTCTTTGTAGGATATCCTGAGATGTGGCAGTTTTTCAGCCCGCTCGCCGTATTCTCCAATAGCCAGCCTCCCATCTCAATGGTATCCTTCAGTACCACTACCATTTCCCCAGCTACCTCCAGTTGATGAGTGGGGCAACAAAGGGCCAAATATTGTGTCTTGACCGAGGAGATTGTGGGACATTCTTGTGACAGACCATTACCCAGAGATGTTTTGGACGGTCACGGAACTGAACTTCAGTGCACCAGAATTGCTCACCCAGGAGTAAGTTGGATTCTTTCTCTAGACCCTATGGGAAACACAATTCCATATTCATCATAAGTGAGTGGATTACCCCAAAATCCAAAAACAATTTAAAGACATCGACCTACAATGTCGTCTGGTTTATTTGGCCACACTCCCCATGGCCTAGCACCCTGATTCACTAGGATGCCATGGGAACCTCCAACGAAGATGCACCCAGAGCTTTAAAGTTCTATGTAGTATTATCAAGGAAGATTCCCCCCACACGCAGATTCATGGATGGGGGTAGTATGCTACCCTCCACTTCAGTTCCATCTGGTGCCAGCCTGACTTTGAAGGCGATATCAAGGATATGCCTCCAAGAAGAGTCATGGTTAACATGGATGATATATCAGAGGAGGAGACGAAAGTAGAACTCCTTGGAAAAAACATACCATCTGGGGGAGTGCCACAACTTTTAGGCCCATCAGGAAGGGTCACTCGCTAGCAGAGAAATTTACTGTGTCTTCATGTACCCACCGATTCATTGGTTCTTAGCCGAAATTTCAACAATGGTATGGCGCACCTCAGAGTCGTCAAACCCTCAAAACCATCTAGTTCAGTACAAAAGTTGGAGGATGATCCCAAAAAAGCCATATTGCATCAACAAATCACTCAGAACAAGAAGATGGATGATGACCTCCTTGATGAACGTGCTGTAGAGCGGCGGCCAGACTACGGTGATCCTTGGCCGAGGCAGCAAGGGAAGGCACAACTTCCCCCCAGCGAATTGCCTCCAGGTGATCCTGATCATCCTTCCCACACAGATAGGGTTAAGTAGGGAACTTACAACAAGATGGAGCAGTAAGTGTCACCAAATCTACTTGAGTGATGAGACAAACCCTAGAACCCAACTAAGGTTCCCCCACCTTTTCCGTAGGTTGTCCTATCAACCCCTCCATGATCCTTTGGGCCTGATTATCTTATTGAAGAACCTACCATTGCACTGGTGGTAAGGGATCCTCGTCAAGACAAGAACCCTCACCTAGATGACCTCATGGTGACACTCATTGACCATCATGAGGCATTGGAGATTTGAAAATTGGAAATCTCGACTGATGGAAAGTTGTATCCGGCATGGGTGGATGATATGCCATCACCCACAAGTATTGGAAATCCCACCTTCTCTCCCTTTAATTTGAAGGGTGACTCACAACAGCATCTTGCCCATTTCATTTCAAGGTGCAGACCCATGTTGGGAACTCTGGCGCAATAGGAGGCCACCAAACTCTAATGATTCATACAAACATTGGAAGGGCCGATATTTTTCTGGTACAACCAGCTACCCATCAGATTAGTAGCCAGCTGGGAAGATCTTCGTAGGTAATTTCTTTGCCAGTTCAGTTTCACTACTCAGAAAACGAGTATCGCAAACTTCTTCAAGTGCAAGAAAAGGCCTGATGAGAACATTGCAGACTTTTTTGCCCAGTGGAAACGGCCCACATACTCCCTTGAAATACCACTAACTCAGGAAAAACAGCTGACGATGTGTTTGGGGAATGCCAAGATGTAATTGGTCCCCTCTTTGATCACCCAGAACTACCCTAAAGGATTCCGAGACTTCTCTAATAAGGACCAAATCTTAGAGGAAGCCTTACAGCTGGCGAAGTAGGCACGCCCGTTGCCTCCTACGATTCCCACAAGAAGGGCCGCTAAGGCTGTGACTACTTTAGTGGCACCAATAGCCCCCCCAGAAAACTAGAGTTTTTACCAATGGAGCTACCTCTATAGCCTCGCAGAGGCTCTCTACCTCAGGTGCCACATCCTGCCTAGTAGCACCCACCTCAGAACCAGTAGGTGACCCTAGGCAATGCATCAACACTGGCCATGTGAGATAACCAAGATCCACCTCCTAGATGAGATCCTCCAGCACCTCGACAGGTCCAAGTTTCTAGAGACCCCTTCCTATATAGAAGAAATCATACCTACTCATTTATAGAGGCTCAGGTCCCCATTTATTTCCGCAGTGCCCTGGAATAGGGAATTATACATTTTCTTGAATTCAGGAGACCAGAAGAGGCGGATCTCACTGATCACCCCAAATACTGCTCCTATCACCAGATCCTGGGGCACACCCTTAACAGTGTTATGATTTTAAGGAAAGGCTTCAAGACCATGTCAACAACAACGTATTCAAGTTGGGCCTAGCTCTGGTATATGTGGAATGTGTATTCATGATGCCTGATAACAACAGTGACAACAAAAGTGAGTGGCATCAGGTTTATAACCGTGGGTCCCAGAAGTTTGATGACTGGATGGATCGTAAGGTGGTCGCCCGTGCCCATGGTATTATCCATGCGTGCTTAAATAAACTCGAACCTTCAGGAGACACCGTTTCACCCATAGCTTGTACCCCTACGTTAACAGTTCACCCATCCTCTTCCTAGAAGAGAAAGCATCAGTGGCACCAGTGAAAACAAAGTTACCTGCCAATGTCATCGTCATCCTGTACACTTGGCAACTTCATGCCACCAAGGATGGATATTTCTCACAGGATCCATTTAGTAGTAGATGAATCTTCAAGTGACATTCAAGGGTACACATCAGTTAACACCATAGATCTAGTAAACCCCTAGATGATTTATAACAAAGAGGAGCGCCAGACATATCCTCCCAACATTCCCAGCCATCGTCATCATTGATGGAGTCATTGAAATATGGGTTTTCAGAGTGCCTTGATCAGTATTTCAAGCCAAACTGTGTATTCTAGAAAAACTAGGCAACATGCCCGGTGCATAGCTCAACATGTGATGCCTTCTCATCTTGTGTCATTACATACGCCTTCACCCCCGTTTGTGTTTCTGTTTCAAGAAGATCCACCTCGACCACATCTTGATCATCCACACTCTGCTACGGACTGGTCTCAGTCATCTGGCCTTCATAAGATAGTCACTCCACATGCTTCGACTAGTGGGTATCAGGATATTCCCAGCACCCGTCCGATGTTGGTCTAGCTGGCAGGGCCCTTCATACATTCTGTCATAGAGCGACCTCTTATAAGCAGCAGCACACACCTGACATAGAAGTATGATGTCCTCAAACATCTTTCCAGCATTCCAACAAGGATTTCCATCCTTGATGCCATTCTACTCTCACCAAATATTCACAAAGCCTTACCTAAGCATTTAGAATCACCCTCTAGTTTTGTATGGAGGTATCGGCTACAGAAGCCTTCCATGCTGAGGCAATAGAGAATACTGAATGCCAGACCATTTTTTCATTCTCAGGATAAGAGGAAGACTCTCTCATACTGGGGCACATCCTCTCAATGTACATCACTGACCATTTTAATGTTGTAGAGTTTCATTGCTGTCTTGTCGACACATGCTCTGGGGTCAACCTAATCCCGACTCAGACACTGCAAAAAATGGGGTTGTCTGAGGATGATATGAGTCCGTCTGACCTAAAAATAAAACTTTATGAAAGGAGAGAATAGACACCAGTAAACAAGATGTACTTGAAGACCCGGTTTAGTGGCATAGTTTTCAGTACGGAGTTCATGGTTTTTTTGCAAGAGACTTCCTACAATGCATTGATGGGAAGACCATTGCTCCACCTGAATGCGGTAGTTCTTTCATCGTATCACTAGTGCCTCAAGTACTCCCTTAATGGTCGAGTGACCTTACTTCAAGGTGACATGACTCCCTTTGCATCTTGTGAAGACCACTATCTGGATGCGGACTATTACAAGAGCAGGGACACGAAGATTCAGGCTAACGAGGTTGAGCATGCACCGACTACAACAAATCCATGGACAGATCTGGATGATGCCTACATCTTTCCAATCCACCGAATGGAGGAAACAACCCCGGACATGGGATGGTGCTTCATTGTTTCTTGAATGAGGGGGGATCACATTACCAAATCTATGTTACACCGAAAGATCACCTCATTCTCCTACACGAATTAGGATTGGGTAAACCCGGAGCTCCCTACCCCCATAAGGAATTGTGATGTATGCCCCATGGTGAAGACAATACATCACACTTTCTTGTTTATCCAGGATGGGATAAACTCTCTCAAGAAAATTCACCACTAATTCTTTTATATCATCAAGCATGTCCCCTTGGGCTGGAGACTATATGGGATCGGATCGACAACCTTCATCGTTATGGTTTCAGTAGCATAGGCGTCCCTCGATGTAGTGTCCACTATAGCTTAGGCTGGTACTAACCTCCCATCAAGATTTTTCGACACTGAGGAAACTCCTCCCATGGAGGATCCCTCCTCCATAAGTGAATAATATGATTTAGAGGATGATCCCCCACCTTTTAACAGGGTATCTCCCCCACTGTCGATTAATTGGTACAGGTGAACCTCGGTAGCGGGGCGGACTCGAGGCCCACATTGATTAGTGCTTACATGCCCCTCGAGGATCAATAGTAGTATGTGGACTTCCCTAAACAATGTGGTGATGTATTTTCCTAGAGTTATAATGAGATTCCAGGACTAGATTCTCAGTTAGATGTCCACCGTCTCGGTCTCCCGACAAATAGTTGTGAGTTCAAGAAACCTCTCAAAAAGATAAACCCTTCTCACAGGGACATAGTCGAAGCCGAAGTTGATAAGATTATAAATTCAAATTTCATTAAGGACGCCAAGTACCCCAAATTACTAGACAAAATTGTTTCATTTAGGAAGAAGAATGATACAATTAGAGTCTCCATTTATTTCTGGGATCTCAACCATCATTGCCCGAAGGATGATTTTCCCCTACCTATAATGAAATTGTTGATTGATGCTACCACTAGATTCCAGATCCTCCCTTTCATGGATGGGTAATCCAGGAATAACCAGATTAAAATGGATCCTGAGGATGAGTAGTCAAAACCCTTCAGGAAACTACAAGGAACTTTCTATTATTACCTTTAGTCTAAAGAATGTAGGTGACACATATCAGTGGGATATACATCACATATTTAAGCCGATCCTCGGGACACTGGTGGAATGCTACATGGATGATCTGGTGGTCAAATCTAGCCAGCTTTAGGACCATCTCAAAGTCCTTGATAAAGTGTTCAGATTCCTTTATTCTCACCACCTGAAGATGAATCCACTGATGTGTGCCTTCGGGGTCACCTCTGGAAAGTTTATCAGCTTCGTTGTTAGATACCGGGGCATCGAGATCGACCTGAAGAAGATCAAGGCCAATGGCCAGATGTCTCCCACGAGCAACATTTGGGACCTTAAAAGCTTCCAGTGCCACTTATAATACATATTCCGATTCATTACTAATTTGGTTGGCAAGTGTAATACCTTTTATCAGTTCATAAAGAAAGTAACTATCTATGAGTGGAATGAAGAATGTTAAACTTCTTTCAAGGAAATCAAGTAGTATCTGCTCCAACCTCCAGTATTAATGCCACCCCACTTTGGAAATCCATAGGTCCATTAAAGTGTGCCTTTGGGGTCACCTCTATAAAGCTTCTAGGATTCATTGTCATATACAGAGGCATCGAGATCGATCAGAAGAAGATCAAGTCCATTATCCAGTTGTCACCCCCGAGAAACATTCAGGACCTTCAAGGCTTCCAATGCCACTTAGCCTATATATGATGATTCATTGTGAATCTGGATGCAAAGTGTAAGACCTTTTCTCAGGTCATAAAGAATGGCACTCTCTATGAGTGGGATTTATAATGTTAAACTACTTTCACGGAAATCAAGCAGTATCTGCTCCAACCTCCAGTCTTAATGCCACCCCTTTATAGAAATCTTTTGGTCCTTTATGTAACCACCCTGGAATGATCTCTCAGCTACATGTTCCTTGAAACAGAGACCAGATACTCCCCTATCTATAAGAGCTTACTTGAGATAGTATTCTCAGTATAAAAATTGCGACATTACTTATAGCACCATGAGGTATAGTTGGTGTCCCAGGTTGATCTACTGAAATACATCCTGAAATGTCTAAAGTTGACATCCCGTATAGCTCTTTGGGTAGTATTCCTTCAGAAGTTTGACATAGGGTTTTTCCCTCAGAAGGCTATTAAGGTAAAATCATTGGTATATTTCCTCCCCACCCATCCATGTTCTATGAACTAGTCCCTTGACCTTGATTTTCCTAATGAGGCAATTCTCTCGGTAGACGAAGACATCATGTGTTGGAAAATGCACTTCGATGGTGCTTACATGAGTCCTAAAAGTAGAAGGATCAATGACCCCATGCTCAACAGAGTAGGCCTGGGTGTCATATTCATCACTCCAACTGAAGCAGTTCTTCCGTATTCATTCATGCTATCAGAAGGCTATACCAACAATGAGGCAGAATACCCGGCTCACATTACTTCCCACATGATGGCCCTTAAGATTGAAGTTCCACACTTTCATGTGAAAGGGGACTCCTAACTAGTCATCTAGAAGTTCATTGGTTATTATGTCATCAGAAATCCAGAGCTTGTACCACTTTTGGAATGCACCCTCTAGCTGATGGCCCAGTTCCCATCTCGACCAGATGTTACTAATGTCCCTCGATCCAAAAATAGTCGAGCTGATGCCTTGGCCAACCTAGCTGCATCACCTGTAGATCCTGAACATGATGATTTGATTATCCATGAGGAAAACTAGAGATTTATCGCTCCCATCACTCCAGATGATGATGACATTCCACATGTAATCCACCTTACCACCAGCACCTCCACATCATGACCTCCAAGTTCCCTAGATGCAGTTATTGAGGTAACTCCTGACTGGAGAACCTATTTTTTCAAATACCTCCAGAATGGTAATCTCCTAGCAGATAAAGATGAGTGTGAACTAATCTGGTGCCACGCATTATAGTTTACTATCTATAGTTGTCTAGTTCTTGAGAAGATCCTATAAAAGCGTGAGTTTGATGGGATTCTTCATTGTTTTATTCAAGGAGTTGAGATTCCTCAAGTCAGGTAGGAGGTTCATGCCGGTTCTTATGGGGATCCTCAGATAGGGCTGATACTCTCTCACCAGATCTATAGACTGGGGTATTTTTGGACCTCAATGATCCATGAATACATCATGTTTTCCAAGTGGTTCCATGTGTACCAAATTCATGCCATCTTTATGCATTAGTTTCCAGAGCCTCTCCATACTACCAAATAATCTTGGCCATTTTCGGTTTGGGGACTCGATGTCATGGGACCATATCCACCGTTAAAAACTCACCAATGCAGGTTCATGTTGAATTCTACATATTTCTTTTCCAGGTGGGAAGAAGCAGTTCTGCTCATGGAGGTTAAAGTTTGTTCTATCATCAACATTATGAGCTCCAATATCATCTACTAGTTTGGAGTCCCTTGCGCTGTCCTCACTGATAAAGGCACCAACTTTCGGGCAGCAGAGTTGAATAAATTGTAAACCAAGTAAAACATCCATTCTAATCATACCTCTCTCTACCACGTGCAAGAAAATGGGATGATCGAGGCATTCAACAAAACCCTCTCTAACATTCTGAAGAAAATGGGTTTTCAGAACAAGAAGAGTTGGCTGGGCTAGCTCCCCAACTCCCTCTGGTCTTATCGGATGATAACTCGTAATTTCACACAGGTGACCCCATACCCCCTGGTGTATGAAATAGAGGTCGTCTTGCCCATCGAGATTCAGTTTCCTTCATTACACATAGCTATGTAAGATCAGAATGCACCAGATAAAGTAGCTGAAATCTGTCTGGAGGAATAAGAAGCACTTGACGAGAACAGGTTGCATGTGCTACACAATCTAGAGAGGAATTAGAACTAGATAGCTAGAGATTTCAACAAGAAAGTTCAACTCCTCTCTTTATTTCAAGGTGACTTGGTGTTGGCCTTGAGAACACCAATGTTAACTAGATAAAAACCACCCATGTTGGAGCTCAAGTGGTAAGGACCTTACGTTATTCATAAGCTTTATCCCAATAGTCCATATACCCTGGTTACCATGGACGGTGAGTGTATAACTCCTCCAACCAATGCCAAGTTCCTTAAGAAATAAATTGCCTGAGAAAATGCAGTCCTACATGACTTAAATTATCTGGTCCTATATGACCCTAAACTGTCCGGTCCTACATGACATTAAACTATCTGGTCCTACATGAACATAAACTGTTGGGTCCTATATGACCTTAAACTGTACAGTCCTACATGACCTTAAACTATCTCGTCCTACATCACCTTAAATTATCAGGTCCTACATGACCTTAAACTGTTATGTCCTGCATGACATTAAACTGTATGTTGTCCCGCAGGACGTTAAATTCTATTCGGTCCAGTACGACCTTAAACTGTTATGTACTGCATGACATTAACCTGTATGTCATCCTGCAAGATGTTAAACTGCAGGAAATACGTATGGATTTATTCCCATCCTCATGGGATACATAGGAACGCTCGGATGATTCATCTTGAGTCGAGTCCCTATTTCCTCATTGACTATCCCCCTGGGTGTAGTTATTCTGGAGGAACCCAAATGGGGTCGTGTAGGCTTCTTTGGTCCCACTCGTGTCAGGATTACGATGATCACACCATTTGATCCCTTCCTCGTTCTTCTATTCTCCCACATCCCCATCGAATGACACTAAACTGCATGGCCTTCAAAACTACATATGGATTGATTCCAATCCTTATAGGATTCGAAAGAACACTAAGGAATTTTGTCTCTCAGCCTAGTACTAACTTCATAATCACCCCTCAGGTTGGAAAACATGGTGTGTTTCCAGCTTTTCCCTCTATTTCGTCAGATTCATCATGACTAAATCATATATCCCCATCCCTGGATATCTCCACCTCTTTCATCATTCTTCTTGATGTTAAATTGAACAGGCACATTTATGATTCACACACTCCCTATACTTGGGACCCCGTCATATTTCGTTTCCAAAAGGGCCCTTGAATGGTATGGATATTTAGCCTAAGGGTCTCCTATCATTTCAGGGCAGTTCCCTCGAGGACCTTGAACGACAAGATGATATAAGTCCCGCGTTGCAAATATGGTCATCGGTCAACGCTCATTTGTTGTTCCCATTTCAGATCAGATAATATCGATGTTTTGTTTCGAACCTGGTCAATAGATACCCTTTATCATTGTCACCACCCCCATAAGTCCCAAATATTGAGTGTATTGGTTAATTTTTCCCTGTTGTCTCTTTGAGATTCAGTCTGCCTCGGGCAAGAGTGTGAGTCTATCTGTCATACCCCTATATGATAGGGAGATCCCTATCCTAATCCTTGTTTCCAACACTGAGTATTGCTCACATGGGATTAGGAGCTGTGGTAAGGAAATACCTGCATAACGGGTCATATGGATACAATTGCCCAGGAATCCAAGCCTTAGGTCCCTTGACCCTTTTGGCCTCCTGGACTGAGTTGTCCTCTAGGATTGTGTGGTGTGGTATAGACTCACATCCTCATTCACGTTGAGCTATTTTTTCCATGCCACACATATCCTCTTTAGACATCCCTCCTCCTATCATCCTTTCTGTAGGCACAGACCCCACCATGCTTCACGCACCTAATTAGTTGGGCTCTCATCATCATTCATTTCCAAAAGGACCCACGAACAACATAGATGATTGGCCCAAGGTCTCTCCTACCATTTCGGGCCAATGTCTCCATGGATTTCGAGCAACAAATTGACACAAGTCCCGTGTTGTGAATACGGTCAATGTTCTATGCTCAATTGTTTGCCCCCAAACTCCGGTCACATAAATATGCATACTGTGTTGCGAACATGGTCAATAGTAATCCTCTATCACTATTTTCATTTCGTGGTTTTCCACAGGAATGATGATTTTCCCTATCCCCTCACATTTCCCTTGCATATGACATTAAACTAGGCATCTACGGTCCGAGCCCTATGACCATAAACATAGAGCACCATCGTCCTCACCACATGACGTTAAACTGCGAACTAGTTGGGGAATCCCATTCCAGGTCCCTCAACCTTTTCAGCCCCTTGTCCCAAGTATTCATTCGTGATTGTATGATGTGGTATGATATTGTTCCCTCATTCATCTTAGGCTAAACATCGTGCATACACATCCCTCGTTGGGGTACGTTGCCCCTATTTGAGTCCTTTCTGGATGACGTTAAACTACACAAAAGCCTTCATCAGAACTATGTGTGGCTTGATTCTCATTCTTATGGGATACGTAGGACTGCCCAAACATCTAATACTCATTTCCAACCCCATCTCTTAGAAATCTCCTTATCATTTTAGCCTCTTAGCTTGAGTCCATCAAGGGGAGGGGTACACGGTGTGGTATGATATTATGTCACTATTCACATCGGGTTTGTAACAACCACGCCACATACCTCTCTCTTCTGAGAAACCTTCTCTCCTTTTCCCTACACTCATCTTTTCAAGTCCGCTGCTCTTAAGTTGGGTCCCTCGACCCTCTTCGGCGATTCACCAATGTGCCCAGGAGTACTCTGGTTCAGAACCTAGAGTGTCAGATTCAACCAGGACATGCTTTCACCCATTTTTAGGCTTTTTGTTCCCATTCATTTGGGCTTTCATTATCATTAACATTAGAAGGGACCCCAAAATGGCATGGATGCTCGACCTAAGGGCTCTCCTACCATTATGGTCTAATGTCCTTGAGGGTTTTGAATAAAAAATTGATACAAGTCCCGCATTGTGAATATGGTCAACAGTTGATGCTCATTTGTTGTGTCCATTTTAGGTCACATGACATGGATGTTGTGTTTTGAACAAGATCAACAATTATTCTCCATCATCATGCCAACCCTATCAATTCATAAATTTTGGTTGCATGATTCACATCATTTTCCACCCTATCATGTCCAAGGAGAATTTAGACACTCTTGGTACTATCCCTCAGTGCACATTTACACATTATGAGGACAAAACAATGGTAAGGAGTCATTCAGGGATCTGCACCAATTTCCCCTTTACATGTATCCCATGTGTTGCAAAGACCTATTTCATCATTATTTCCCACACTGAGTTTGACTCACGTGGGCTTAGGGATCAGACTGAGGTCTTCGCTCGCTTGGAAGAGTTTCGCTTCTCCATGGTCCGAGCTCTAAGACCTTAAACTAATATATCCTTATATGTCCTCTCCTTAGAAATACGTATAGATTTATTCTAACACTCATGGGATACATAGGAACTCCTAAACATTCTATCTTTGGGTCCAGTTTAGGGTCCACTAATTATCTCTTATGTTCAGCCTTTTAGGCCTCAAATCTTATGGGAATGTGTGGTGTGGTGTGTGTGGGATTATGTCCTCGTTCATGTTGAGTTTTTAATAGCCGCACCACGTACTCACCTCTAGGATCTAACCCATCATACTTCCTGTCCCACATGATAATAAATTGTATGCCGTCCCGCAAGTCATTAAACTGTATATGGTCCTACAAGAACATAAACTGTTATGTCCTTCATGAAATTAAATTGCACTCTCAAAACTACGCGTGGCTTGATTTTTATCCTTATGAGATACGTAGGAACAACTTTCCATTTCATCCACAGGTCCACCTCCATATTTTCTGACCTCTACTGGTCCCTTGGCCTGAGGTTGCTTCTTCAGAATCACGCATGGTGTGATGTGGACATCTTCCTCATTCACGCTGGGTATTATTTATGACATAATGCACATTCCCCCTATGGCCCCACATGACTTTACGCTATTGGGTCTTTGTTTCACAATGTTAAAATGCATGGTTGGTCCTATCACATGACCCTAAACTGTCACATTATCGTCCTGGCTACATGACGAAAAACAGCACTACATTGTGATGTCCTCACTCAGGGAGGACATCATGTCGGGTATTGGTAATCCACCATACCATTTTTCAATGCCTACAGGTGGCTTGATTCCTAGGGCGACACCATGATTCTATGTCCTTGGTTAATCGCTTCACAAAAAACACACATCTATCCTAAAGGACAAACAAGATCTATCAAATGCCTATTCTTTTGATGTGTGGACCAGACCTGCACAACCTTATCATCCTTAGAACTAGTACCTTACCATGCTATCTTTAGAACTATGTATGGATTGATTCCCATTCTTATAGGGTACATAGGAACACTCAAGCACATTGTGTTACACCCCAAGCATCCATGATATGTTTCTCTTTGAATAATACAATAGCTTATGTTGTATGCAACTTCGAGTTCTAACACACCACGACCAACCAAACTAGCCATTATGAATTGTAACACCCACTTTTTAAATTTTTATAAATTTTATTTATCAAAGTGGACTTCATTTTTGGATTTGGAATATCAAAATTAGCTTAAGGCGATTTTTTTGTATTTTTCTGAAAATATTCAATTTTTGATGAATAGTGAAAAACATTGCATTATTGTTTAAAACCTACTTTTTATTTAAATAATTCTTTATTTTATTGAAAATCATTTTTAGTCAAAATAAATACATAATACCTATATTAATTCATTATAATTCATTGAATTCATTTTATAATAAAATTAGATGTATAAAATTTTGTTGAATTTAATAACGTCTTTTAACCAACTTCAAGGCAAATTAGCAAATTTACATAAAACATAACTTCACCACTTCTATGAGTTTAATTTAAAAAATTTGAGAGACATGGTTTACATCAGTAAGTAAAATTTTGTTCAATAAGAGTAAAATAATTTTTTGTGAATAGTAACATTTGAATTTTATTTACCATGGTTAAAAGTAAATAGGGTAATTAATGGTAAAAATGATTTTATAATTACCCTAAAACATGTCTGAATTCTATTGGATAAGTGTATTTAGACCAAAATCAAAATATGAATAAAATATTATCCTTTTTTTACTTGGATTAGATTAGGACATTTATTATTATTTTATTTAAAGGATAGTTAAAAGTGTCAAATTCAAAGCTTAATAACTAAATAAATTTTAATATAGTGATATACAGAAGATAAATTCAACTATAAAAATTTGTTATAAATATAAAAATATTTCCTACTTAATGGTATTTTATTTATAATTTTTAGACATTAAATAATTAAATTTATTTTTGACACAACGATGATGCAGTAATTACCTTATTATTGAAAGATTAAAATAATTGATATTATAAATATTAAAATAATTGTAAATTGAGACCTTTTATCTATTAAACAAAATTTTTAGGTTAATATGACAAGTTAGGGTTGATTAAATATTTTTTTTGAAGTGATAGAGTTGTTATGACTTTCAGAAAAACCAAATACAAAATAGCATCAAAATCGAATAAATGAGTTTTTAAAACAAATACTATATTATTAATTGATATAATATTACTAAAAGTATAAGGTTCAGAAAAAGGACTTATATAATAAATATATGTCATTAATGAACCACTTGGGGTTCACGTGATATTTTATAGAAAGTTTATTAACCATATAATCTAAAAATACAAGAAGACATTGTAAAAGTTAAACTATTTAACTAAGAGTAAAATCTAAAAGATAATGTTAATACGGTGAACTAAACCTATATAAAACCTATTGGTTGAGGGGTTTTGGAAGAATAAACTCCATATCCTTGAAATAAATCCTTTTTAGACATTATAAACTGAATATGATTGTATAATACAATAATATTTCTCGCTTTTTCTAAAGTGACCCTCACCTATCTTATAAATGGATACATACCTTTCTCCCAGACTCACACCTCCAAAGCCATTTGGCTCATCCAATCCCCACTAAAATATCCTCCCAAATCACCTCACTTCAACATAGAGGCCTTACTTTGATCAGAATACAACTTAACGAGACCTTTTGATCAAATCAAATGGAAAAACCTGAAGAAGAGGTAATAATTTCACCACATATTTCAAAGTTCTTTTATTCTTCCACTTCCTATTTTTGTGTTTTTCCATACCAAAATAACATATCTAGTACTTTATACATACTGTGATGGTATTATAAATATGGTACAAATTTATTCATTATTCTATCCATCCTATGAATGACATGTCACCATATGTGCACACGTACGGGTTACCGTCTCCACGTCATGGTGTAGTTTATTATTCAACACTTAATTATTTTTATGGGTATAATAATGAATTTGAATGATGTAAATAATAAATATAACATGTTAGTTCTTATATATATATGATATATCATCCAATTACACGTGATTTCACCATCAATAGAATGATATTGTCACTCGTGCGTACGTATAGATTACTATCTCTAGGAACGCGATGAGTTTCATTCTCACCATAACCATTCAATAATAATTTTCATTTTATGATTACAAGTAATGTTTAAGAACTTAATATCATTATAGATATGAATACAATACATCCTATCTCTAAGAAAAATGTCTTATGTAACTAAACATATAATGGTAAACGAATTAGTTAACACCCGAAACTTTGATACTGCTAAAATATTATAGACAAATCAATATTAGAAGATCATTTATGATATCATATTTTTGGATGTGGTTATTTTATAATTTAATAACAATGATTTAAATATTATAAAATAATTTAATGTACTCTTGATAAAGGAAAATTACAATGTAAGGGTTAATTTTACAATCTCTTTTTTTATCTGAGGTTGTTTATACGTGAGTATCTATAGGAACCTCATTATCATCCACATCCGTGTTTCTTAAAAATTTATTTCAAAACATTTTTACTATGTACTAGACTATGGTTTAAATTAATTTATACCTTGTTTGAATTTTTATAAAATGGTTTGAATGTAATCTTTCCATCGCCTTCCAAACAAGTTACTTTCTTCCCTTTTTGATGAATTAAGTTAAAAATGTTTTTTTAACTTATATGGAGGGTGTCTCTATTTTATACCATTATAACACCTTCAATGTTTCCCTTACAATATTATAATAATATTTTCAAAATAACGGTTTTCTTTTATAATTATGTGACTTTTAAATGATTTCAAAATAAAGAGATATTTCTCTCAAATATTTTTGATTTCAGCTATGTCAACATCCATCGATGGATTTTAGAATTCATTGAAGTTGATTTATTATGATAAAATATTCCATATTGTATTGAAGGTTTTCTGATATGTTTGACTGTGAATGTGTTATTTTTATACCATTCATGGTTTATGGTTAAAGTATTAACATTTTGTATGCTAGTTTTAATACGAATGTTTATGTTATGTTTGAACTTTTTCCTATAAGAAATGCATTGTAATTTTTAAGTGATGGGTAGAGCCCACTATAACTCCTAGATGCATCGTTAGGTCTCATGAGATAAAACAGTGTCTTGGAACAAGCCCTTGACAGAATCTTCTTTGTAGTCTTGGCATGAGGCCTTGATAATGTGGTTATGATATCTGGAATTATGCATTCCATCATTATGAAATTGGATATTGATATTACATGTGATCAATCGACTTGTAGAATATCCATGTCAATACGTAAATGGTATTATTTGATATATGTTTTCCATATTATGATGAAGTTTATGTTTAAAAGGCTTGTGTTTTAGTCTTATATATTACATTAAATGTTTATGCTTATTTGTGATAGCTTCCACTATATTTTTATCCTTACTGAGAATCTGAGCACACCCCTTTCTATGTTTTATTTTTCCTAGGATGCAAGGAAGTATATTATGACTAACATAGATGGATAGTATATGGGATATGAATGTTTTCAAAGGAGACACAATGTTGTTATTTTTCATTTCATAATGTATTGTAATACTTATGTATGTGTCTTTCACTTCCAAAGCTACTAAACTGATCAGTCTTTTTGGATTTTATCCCTTGTGATCATGCCAATGTTATTTAATAATGCACGGACTCTAGGTAAATAGGGTCAGATTGTTACAATTTGTATTAGATGAATTTTAGTATAATCATTGGAACCTAGATTTAGAAAAACTCTGATTAGGGAACATTTCCCAATGATAGACTTTGAGAATTAGTATAGAAGAACTTCCTAGAATTTTAGTAATGTAGATATTTTGTGTATTTTACACGAAATGCATCCCAGTTTGGATATAGTAAGGTAGAGGTATCTCTGGCACAGATGTATCTAGTAGTGAAAACTTTGATGAGGAGTTTCGGGCTTGACCCGGGGTATCTTGGTACACGACAACAGGCCTTGCTGCACTCTTGGTTACGACACTCACGGGGGATATGCTTAGGATAATTCACATTTTCATTACAAACCATTATGTAGGATTTATGAGTAAATACTTCCTCATATAAAACATTTTTTTTATGATTATGTATTATATACATAAACTATTCAATTTATGTTAGGTATTTTACTAGTATGGAATTTTGTATTGCGATTCATAAACTAATCTAGTGTATGCCATTGTTTAGAAATGGCACCTAGTAGACAGAATGGAAACCATATCAACACATGTAATCCATGTAAGGATTTTCCTTCTACTCAAGATAATTATAGTGGAGTTGGTGATGCAACTGTTGCTGAACAACTTATAACCATACTGGGACAACTCACTCAGGTTATGAATAATAAACTTACCCATATAGAGCACCTTGATCTACAAAACAAGATATCAATGTTAGAAAGCTTCATGAGTAAACAACCACCAACATCCAATGGAACTACTAATCAATTTGTAGATGAGCAATAGATAAGTTCACTAGAGGAAATATTTAATGCTTTGGTGAGTAGCGAAAGGGAAATAATTTTCATGGTTGTTTGTAGCCTCACGTGAGATGCAGATCAATGGTGGTCATTAACTAAAAGAAAAAATGATAATGAAGAAGTATAAAATATGGAATGGAGGGATTTTAATAATCTTTTCATAGAAAAACACATTCCTTGTGACCATTGAGTTGATATGGAAAGACAATTTCGGAGTCTGAGGCTAAAGGAGGATGAGAATGTCGCAAAGCAAGTGGAAAACATTACCAGGTTAGAAAGGCATGAATAAGATTATATACATAACCCAAGGAGTAAGATTGATTGATTCTTTGATGGATTAAAACCATTTCTCCATCGATCATTATTCTCACAATCCTTCTCATTGTACAAAGATATTGTCCCATGTGCTACCAAGAGAGAAAATGAATTCTCTAAGTCATAAAAATTTAAAACAAATCAAGAGAAGAAGAGATATACTGAACACTTTGGAAATGGAAATAAGGGGAATAAGGGAGAACTTGAATTTACATCATGCATCAAATTTTGGAAGAAACACCCAGATACTTTCCTAAAGGGAATGAGAGTCTGTTACAAGTGTGGTGAAAAAGGCCACCAAGCTCATGATTTTATGGGAATGAAAGAGGTTGTCAATGTTGATTGCTAAAATTATAGAGAAATGGGGAATTGTGAAAATTAATTTCCTAAACTCCAAGGAAAATTACCTCAAAAAGTCCAAGAGATAAAGGATAAGATTATGCGATCACTACTGCTGAGGTTGAAGATTCGAATAACATGGTTGAAGGTAATTTAATGGTTTCCTCAAATTTAGACAATGATTTATTTTTTTCTACATCATCGAATTGTTTTATATCTTCCTAGTTTTCTAAGAAAATTATATATTTAAAATTTCATTTAACAAGGGAATATTAAGTCAAAACTCTTAAGGGAAGTGTCAATGAAACAATTGTTTGTGAAGCAATTCCCATTAGGTCATATGCATGTGCTTTATCTGCTGATCTAATCATCATACCTATGATTGAATTTGATATAATCCTTGGTACAGATTGGATTTCAGACTATGATGTGAATATTTATTGTAAGAAGAAGGAGGCTACAATTTTTTATGACGATAAGGAGTACCTTATCTTTAGAGCAGAAAAGTCACCATCTGATTCTTATCTAGATCCACACCCAGTAGCTCTACTTAATTCCTTTACTGGGGAGGAAAATAATTAAATAACTACGAGTGAGAAAAGTAATGTTAAAATAGTGTATGTACCTATTGTTAAATAATATGTTGATTTGTTTCAAAAGGATTTACCTAGACATCGTCCAGAATGAGAAATTGATTTTTCCATTGATTTAATTCCTGGTTCAAGGTCCATCTCAAAGTCCCCTTATAGAATGGCCACAATGTAATTAGTGTAACTAAATAAACAATTAGAGGAATTGAGTAATAAAGGATTTATTCTCCCTAGTGTCTCTCTATGGGGCCCCCTATTATTTTTATTAAGGAGAAAGATGGACCTATGAGGTTGTGCATTGACTACAGGGAGATAAATGCTATAATAATAATGAACAAGTATCCCCATCCTCGCATTGATGATTTATTGGATCAAATTCAGGAAGCTCAATATTTTTAAAGGATTTACCTTCTATTTGGATATCATCAGTTGTGTGTGATGAAGGAAGACATTCTGAAAACAACATTTCGAACCAGGTACTGGAATTACAAGTTTACAGTAATGACTTTTGGACTGACAAATTCACCCAATGTCTTCATGGATATAATGAATAGGGTTTTCAAGAAATATCTTGATGACTTTGTATGGGTATTTATTGATGATATATTGGTTTAATCCAAAGGATACTAAGATCATGAAAATCACTTTCCCTCTATTCTGAAAATCCTAAGAAGAAATGAATTATATGAATAGATTAGCAAGTTTGAATTCTAGATTTAGGAAATTTATTTTCTGGGCCATATTTTCTATAAGTATGGAATCTATTCAAATCTTTAAAAGACCAAGGAAATCTGGGAATGGCCATCACTGATGAGTATAACTGAGGTATGCACTTTTATTAGTTTAGCAGGTTATTATTGGAACTTTGTCCATAATGTTTCCGGATTGGCTAACCCATTAACCAAGATTAAACGTAAAGGGGTTAAATTTTTTTTGGAAAAAATAGTGTGAAGAATGTTTTGAATAATTGAATAAAATATTATTCAATGATCCTATCTTGACTCTACCATCAGAGAATTATGGGTTTGTTATTTATAGTGATGCTTCAAAGAAAGGACTTGGTTGTGTCCTTATGCAAAATGATAGAGTTTTTTCCTATGCATCCCGACAGAAAAAAATTCATGAATAGAACTATCCCACTCTTGATCTTGAGTTAGAATCTGTAATATTTTCATTGAAGATACAGAGACACTATCTCTATGGTGAAAAATGTAAGATATATACTGATAACAAGAGTTTGAAGTATATTTTCTCACAGAAAGAACTCAACATGAGGGAAAGGAGATGGCCTTAACTACTCAAGGATTATGATTTCACTCTACACTACCACCTCGAGAAGGAAAATAAGGTGGAAGATGCTTTGAGCAGAAAGGATCATGGAGTTTTGAACAAGATAATAGTTGAAATGGATCCTATGTTCATGGATATAGTAAAGATTGTTATGGGAATAATAATGGAAGGTGAAACCTCAACACCTTTTCAAATGGTTGCCAATCCAACATTACTAGAAAGGATAAAAACTTCTCAGACTGATGTTGAAGAGTTTCAAAAGAAAATTAAAGTTGTGAATGATGGGTGATTGATTGAATTCGTATATGAAGATGGTATTTTTAAACTTTGGAAGAGTCTTTGTGTTCCGGACATACCCGATCTAAAAATGGAATTGTTGGATGACGCTTATAAATCCAATTTCTCTATAGAACTTGGTAGCAATATGATGTATAGATATTTGAAGTCACATTTGTGACGAGACAACATAAAGAGGGAGATTTCTGATTATGTGTCAAGATGTATGTTTTTTGAATAAGTGAAGGCCGAAAGACACAAAGCTAGAAGAGTCTTGCAACCTTTTTCCATATCTGAGTGGAAAATGGGATGATATTAAGATGGACTTTTTCATGGGGCTAGAAAAGACTCATAAAAGGAATGATGCAATATGGGTCATTGTTGATCATATTACCAAATCATCACATTTTTTTATAAGAGAATATTTACCACTAGAACGTTTAGCAAGAATATATATTAAGAAGTTGTAAGACTTAATGGAGTACACCTATCGATTATTTCTAATCATGATCCACATTTTACATCAAGATTGCAGAAAATTATTTAGAAGGTCCTAGATACTGAACTTCATTTGATAACTTCCAACCACCCTCAAACTGATGGACAATTAGAAAGGACTCTTCAAACCATAGATAACATATTGAGATCTTGCTCACTTGACTTTTAAGGTATGTGGGACCAATATTTACCTCTGGTTGAATTTTCCTATAACAATAGATTGCATTCAAGTATTCATATGGCACCATATTAAGCGTTATATGAAAAGAGATTTCATACGCCAACTTGTTGGGATGATGTTGGTGAAATAAAATTCTTAGGCCCATAATTTGTTGAGGAAACAATGGAAAAGGTGGAGATTATCCAAATCACATCAAAGTAGCTCAAAGTAGTCAAAAGTGCTATGCTAATAACCAATGGAAGGATTTGGAATTTCATTTAGGAGATCATGTTTCCTTAAAGATATCTCCATGGAAGGGGGTTATACGATTCAGTAAGAATGGAAAATTAATTCATAGGTACATTGGACATTTTGAAATTCTAGAACGAATTGGAGTTGTAGATTACTATTTGGAAATTCCTCCAAGTCTCTCTAAAGTTCATGATGTGTTCCACATATCATTATTGAGAAAATACATGCTTGAACCAATGCATATACCCACATATGAAGATATAGAACTGGAACCTGATCTGTCTTATTGTGAAGTGAATATCAAGATTCTGGATAGTAGAGAACAAGTGTTGCAAAACTAGATGACTCTTCAATTAAAATTTCTATAGAGAACCATACGATGGAAGAGGTAACATGGGAACCTAAGGAAATTATGATGAAGAACCATCTGAATCTCTTTATGTAGTAGTATTCTAGATATTTCTAGGACGAAATTATTTGAAGGAGGGAAAAATGTAACACCCCAAGCTTCCACGATATGTTTCTTTTTGAATAATATAATAGCTTGCGTTGTACGCAACTTTGAGTTCTAACACACCACGACCAACAAAACTTACTGTTAGAAATAGTAACACCCACATTGTTAATTTTTATAAACTTTATTTATCAAAATTGACTTAATTTTTGGATTCAGAATATCAAAATTAGCTTAGGGATAATTTTTTGGTATTTTTCTGAAAACATTCAATTTTGGATGAATAGTGAAAAACACTGTGTTATTATTTAAAACCTACTTTTTATTTTAATAATTATTTATTTTAATTAAATTTATTTTAATTCAAAATAGATACATAATACCACTACTGGAAAATTGTGTTTTCCCAATACTTTTATACCAATGGTTTGAATAAACCCCTTGTAAACTTAATTTTTCCCAACGGGTTCTTCAAACCGTTGGGATAATGGGATGAGAACAAGATTTTCCCATCATTTTACTCAAACCATTCGGAAAATCTATATATACCAATGTCTTTTAAAAAAATTTGGTAAATACACTATTTCTCATTGGTTTTACCAAATCGTTGGGAAATTTTCCCTTAAATAGCAGCACATCCAGAATCCCTCTGCGTGATTGCATCCATAAACCTAATCGCTCCCGATGCTCTCCTGATGCTCTCTCATCACCCCATGGTATCTTTAAAATATCTCTCTACAATCATTTTAGTAATTATTTACATCTACACTTCTAATATGTAAGTGGAATGTCCTGCATCTATTTTTGTTGGTTATCTATTTTTATTTATCCTAAACGAGAACTGTGTGGTCTGCTTGTTCCTGTATTTCTATTTCTCCTATCATGTTCCCTTTACACAAGACCCTTCTACAAGAGCTGATCACGAGAGTGAGGTTTTATATTATTTAATATGATGGGGGCCTTGGGTAGAAGTTCCTTCTTGTGGGAATACTTTCTATTTATACAGTATAGCATTCTAGTGTGCCATGTAGACAGTGAAAACCCATTTGAGGTGTTGAATAATTGTGGTTCTTTTTTTTGTGGGTTATGTTATATCAATCATGGGAGGTATTGGTTATATAATGAATCTAGTTTAATGGGGGATTTCATGTATAGTGTAATATAAATATGTCTCATCGATTTCAGGAATAATGTGATAACCCGTTTCATTGATTTGTATTATTTATCTTGCTGTCACTATTGATAAATATAAGATGTTGTCTTAGTGTGGTTTTGTTTCGTTGAATTTTTGTAGTGACACCTCTTCATAAGAAGATATAAGGTGACATCCTTAGTTTTTGTATTCATGTAGTACATGGAATGTGTTTGAAAGGGATAATGGTCTGAGTGACTCTTTGGGGTTATATTATTGAGTGAGTTGGGTATGTTAGAAATTGTTATGTGAGTTCCTCGTGGCCTATGGGGTATGGTTACAAACTAGAGGGTTGTTATGCTGGGATATGGTTGAGGGTGGCTGATGAGATTAGCCATATATCGATTATGTCCTATTGGATTGTGCATAACATTAGGATATTTTTGAGTTATAGGGTATTCCAAGAGTGGTATGGTAGGGTCAGATGGGATAAAAAAATTGATGATGATTTGATTATACAAATTTCACTTAGGATGGGGGTGTGGGCTGTCCGGGGAAGAATGAGAGTTGTCCACCCCCACCCCCTTGGACAACCCCCCTGGACACCACCCCACCCCTTGGACACCCCCACACCCTGGATACCCCCACCCCTTGGACAACCCCCCGGGACGCCACACCACCCCCTTGAACAGCCCCCACCCCCTAGATAGCCCCCCCCTAGACACCACACCACCCCACCCCCTGGACAACCCCCACCCCCATACAACCACCCTAGGCACCACCCCACCCCTGGAGAGACCTCCCACCCTAGGACAACCCCCCTGGACACCCCCAGCCCCCGGACACCCACCGGATAGCCCCACCCCCAAGGAAAACCCCCCTAGACCTAACCCCACCCCGTGGACACCCCCATCCCCTTGGACAGACCCCCCTGGACACCACACCACCGCTTGGAATGCCCTCCCACCCCCTTGGACAGCCCCCCTGGACACCACCCACCACCTTGGACAACCCCCACCCCCAAGATCTAGTTATAAGGATATCCCTCTATTCTCAACCTTTCTCCATTTTTTTCACTATCTAGAAATATCACTTTCATTATTCCCTATTTCTAGGGATTTTGTAAAATTTTATGATTCACACTATTTGATATTGAATCAATGACTAATACTTGATTGGTAGATGTCTGTGTGTGTATAGAAGATGGTTTATAAAATATCCCTTAAAAGTATCATTGTTTTGTGTACTTTATGATGTGTAGTATCATTGAAATACTTTATTATTAATCTAAAATTTAAAAATAAAATTTTTTCTATACTTTATGAAATTAAATCTCTTTACGATCCACGAACAACCTATTAGTGTAGAAGTCTAAACTTTATCCACCCATGGGGTGCGCTTCACTTGTGGAACTAATTGGGTAATAAAAGGTATAACCATAGGGATGTCAAGAATGAGTTATTGAACATGAGTGAATGATTTGGGATGACTATAACACATAATGGGACCTAAGGCATGTGCTAATATGATAACTATTGAAAATGAATAAAAATAAAATTTAATTTAATTTTTGAGTACTTGTTATTTGAATAATGATTTAGAATTCCTTGAAGAAACCATCCAAGGATTCATGTTAAAAACATATCTTTTAAGTCCATTTAGAAACCCCCTTTTATTCATGATGATTTGGTTTAGAATACATTGGGAAAATCATACTTGGATTCATAGTGATTATGATTTAGGAAGCCTTGGGGAAGTACCCCTTAGATTCTACACAAGAGGCCTCTCTCTTTACATAGGCTGGGAAATCCTTCCTCCCTATAAATCCATCTGAAGTCAATCGGTTTTTATGTTCTACACTCCAAATCTATAAGGCTTAACTTAGATTTAATGTTTTGTATCTATTACTCTTTGTTTATATTTTGATTTGACCTAAACCAGGTGGTGATGTGTGTGGCATGATATACCCAGTAAGTTAAGTCTGATTTGTTTTCGATTTTCATTTTATAATTCAAGTGTCATGATTATAAGAATCAACTTGATTTGAAGTCTTCATAGAAACTCCTTTTATGTTGTTAGTGAATCATATTGACTAATGGAGGTTCTGGTGATATGTATCCCCACTCAAAGATGGAAAATGGTTAGTTTAGTCACATTTTCTCGAGGTGGGTATTGGATATAAGGATGATCCATGTGGAGGTATTGGGAATGGTTAGGGTAGTAGGGTAGGTGGGTTTACTTTTTTTAGTGGGGTGATATGGTACTTTATGTGGAATTTAGTTTGGGTGTTACGAAATGTAATAACTTTTCACAATATATCCATTTTTTAGCATTAATAACTTATTTAAAAAACTCTCTTTACACATTCTGCATATTTCATGAAAAGCCTTCACATTGTAATATCTTGAACAATGTTCTATCAGGTCTATGGTGTCTTCTTGTATGTGATAAATTAAAAAAATTAGAAAACACATCTCACCTCAAATTTAGGCACACAAAACAGAATTAGTATATCTTTACATTGTTTTAATAGCTCACTACATCAACTAGAAACTCCATTTATCGTTTACTTAAATATATTTTAGATTAAACTTGAATCTTATTTAATTATTTATGATGAAATGAATTATAACAATTATTTTTAAAAAATGGATTGAAGTTGGATGTATGAAACCGATCAGATCTCAAGAGATTTTCAAAACAATTTTGACAGCTTTTTTCATTTTTCATTTCACAATGTTTCAGATAGTGGTCGCATACACGGCCCATGTTACAATTGTGTTGGTAGACCTTGGTTAAGCCGTGAAGAAGTAAGCTACCACATAACCAAATATGGTTTTCAAGAAATCTACAATGTGTGGTATCACAATGGGGAGAAAATAAAATCTCAAATTGATGATAATTGAAATGAAAGGACTGGATTTGAGAATTTGTTAGATGAATGGTTTCCATTTAATCATCATCATGAAAAAGAAATAATTTCGACTCAAGAAGAATTTTATATGAGAAAAAATGATGCATCTAATTAAAATGATGATATTTTCTGGGTGAAAAAATTGAATGATGCGACCACAACTCCAGTATATCGACAATGCGATAAAATGAAAAAGCTCAGATTTTTAATCGGATTGTTTCACGTGAAAACAATGTATGGGATTTATAATACAGAAATCGATTAAATTCTTACCTTCTTGAAGTATTTACTTACAGATTATGTAGATATTCCCTCAAATAACTATATGGAATGGATGTTAGTTGAGGAACTTGGATTTTTAAGAAACAAAATTCATGCTTTCCCGAAAATATTGAAATTTATTCTGGGAGGAAACCGTTGAACGAAATGATTGTATAAAATGTGGTACATACCGGTGGAAGTCAAAATATGATGGAACACCATCTCGCATGCCACATAAAGTAATGTGGTAATTTCCATTGATCCCTAGACTCCAGAATATTTTTATGTCTGATGAAAAAAATCAATAAAAATGAGATGGCATGATACCGAGAGAAAGAAGACTAATGATAAGTTGGTCCACCCTGCAGATGGATTTCATGGCAGATATTTGATGCTCGATATCACGATTTTGTAGCTAACATGCGTAATATGAGGATGGGTCTTTCATGCAATGATTTTAATCTGTTTGGGCAGGTGCTTACATCACATAGCTCAAGGACAGTTTTTATACACATTTATAATCTTCCCGCATAGTTGTGTATGAAAAAACCTTTCTCTTTCATGAGTATACTAATATCTGGCCCTTCTGATACCGACATTGATATTGACGTATACATGCAAACTTTAATAAAAGATTTGAAACTTCTTTGGGATGTGGGTGTGCGCACATACGATGCATATTCGAAACCTATATTTCAGAGGCATGCTGCACTTATGTGGATGATCAATGATTTTCTGAAATATGCAATGATGTCTGGATGGAGCACAAAGGGAAAACTGTCACGTCCTATTTTTATGAAGAATACACAATCCAAAAGACTGAAACATCATTGTAGTTGTAGTTTTATGGGAAATAGAGAATTCTTTCCAATGGACCATCCATAGAGAATTAATCATTGATGATTTGATAATACCATAGAGGCTGATGATCCACCTCAGCCTATATCTAGAACTGATGTGCTTAATGAATTGAAAGATTTTAGTTTTTCTTTCGGGAAGAGTCAATTGAAATATGGAAAGATAAAGAATGTTTCCAATAAAACCTGTTACAATTGGAGGAAGAGGAGCATATTTCTTTATTATCTTTATTGGTCAACCAATTTGTTACATCATTTATTAAACTTAATTCACATTAAAAAGAATATATTTGAAATGTTTCTTTCGATACTTCAAAATGTTAAGGGAAAGACAAAAGATAATTTACAGTCTCGGTGTGACTTGGTGGATTGGGGAATCATACTAGAATTGCATCATGTGCGTATTAGTGAAAATAAATGGTAAGTTCCATGTTCTTCTTATGTGATGACACCTACGAAAAAAAACAGATTCTAGAATTATTAGTGACTATTGGAGTTCCTGATGTCTATTCAAGCAACATATCTAAATGGGTCAATAGAGGAGAGTTGTGGTTAAAATATTTGACGACTCATTATTATCACATTCTTCTGTATGAGTTGATTTAAATAGCAATCCCTCATCTTTTTTCCAATAATGTAAGGGTGAATGTTATTCAGTTGTGCCATCTGTTTATAGATCTTTTTGCTAAGAAGTTTTCCAATTATTTCTTGTAAAAAATGTTGGTAGATTCCCCATTAATTCTGTGTGAGTTGGAGAAGATATTTCCTCCATCATTTTCACATGCATGCTGCATCTGACTGTCAATATTCCCACTGAAATAATTCTCAGAGGACCTGTTTCTTTTCATTGGATGTGTCCAATTGAAATAAATATGTATACATTAAAGTCTTATGTCTGAAACATGAATCATCTCGAAGGTTCTATCGTGAATGGTTACTTGGCTCAAGAATTTATGGATTTCGGATCAATGTATTTGTTTGATCTTACTACAAGAATGAACAAACCCATGAGAAATGAAGAAGAATATTATAAGCCAATTGAACCCAATTTTCCATCACTTCCTCAGAAAGGAGGAATTCCTAGATCAGATACATTGAAGACATTAATCGTTGAAGAGCAAGAGATGCCACATCTTACAGTTTTTCTCAACTGTGATTTGTTCGATGACTTCATCAGGTAACTAAATCGAATATGTATATATTACATATATATATATTAATCAATTCCTATTTTTTATCTATATGGAACATAAAACAATGATAAATAGAAATAATCATTTTTTATCTCTATGAAGGAGGGAGAAATTGCATCGCAAAGAGTTTTATTCTTGGTTAAAATTTATTGTAAATATATTAATGTTTAAAATAATTAAATCAATATTTAATTCTGGTTAATATTTTTTTATATTGCAGGTATCGAGTTTTCCTTCTGAATCTGTCTCTAAGTAAACAATAACTTTGGATTTGGTTCCTAATACCATAGTTGATGAATGTAAATCAATTGTTATCAATGGGTAAAAATTTATTATCACTGAATGAGAAAATAACATGAGAACACAACATACATGTTTTATGGTTACTGCCACAACAGATTGTTATGCCAGTGCATCATATAGTAGACCGTGATTTTGAAAATGTAGGATATTATGAATTCATTGAAAAAATAATAATATTGGATTATTACTCTCATGGATGAGTCATGATGATGAAATGCCATTGGTTTGATTCGATGAAGATACAAGGCACATTTATTAATGATTGTGGATTTAGAGTAATTAATATGACTCACACTCTTGCTATAGAATACCCATATGTATTTGCATCAATGGCTCAACAAGTTTTTTATGTCAAAGACCAATTTCGACCTAGATTTGGTGTAATAGTTAAATTAATTCCAAGACATTTTTTTGATGATGGTGATGATGGAATTAACACTTTCCCTACTGACATTGGAACAAATCCATTTATTTCATTTGATGACTCTAATAGCTCAATCGTTAGATTTGATTGTGAACACGATGTTTTGGTGGAAAATATATAGAATCATCCATCCATGTTGTCAATTATTTTGGTTTACCTTGAGTTGGGTTGTTAAGGTTGGTACTATTAAAATTGATTTAATATTGATTACAAATATGTTGTATCCGACTTGACCATTATGTGAATTTTCAATGTTTATTGGTTGTAATTTTTATTTGAATTGTATTTTCTAATTTGGAATTGAACTGTATTTAAACCTACAAAACCAACATTTATAACATGGTGAACATTTCAATTCTTCAACTGTGATTTGTATAAATTTTATATGACTCTAAGACATGTCTTTAACATTTTACCAGGTAATGAACATGATGGTTTGTATTCTTCTTCAAAACATGTATTGAATTTTTCACCATCTACCTGAGCGAAAGAAATTAAAATTTTCCTTAATTTTGAAAACTGCTTTACTACTTATGAATATGGTAGAATCAATGTTCCATGATTTTAGTAGACTGATGGCACTTAGTAAATAATCAACCTACTAAAAATTAAATTTATATATTACATCCTGTACGATTTATTGAGTTCATTATATATTTGTTCAAGCTCACCTAAAACAATGGTTTGTCAAATTACCCATGAATCCCCCTATTACCTATCATTTATTTTGTTTTTTTGGGTTACATATTAGTTATCCTTTTCTATTTACATCCATATTTGTTTTCAAATGCTGGAAATGAAACCAATTGAAGAGAGGCAACAAAAAAAGATTATGGACAACAATCGTCGCATGACTGAGCTATGCATTCCACCACTAGTGCCTGTAGTGAGTATTTTATTTCAAATATATTTATTTAAATAATATATAATGTCATGTGATTAATTTTTTTAAACATTTTTTCAGGATCCATCTATTAGGAAATAGTTATTCAATGATCAAACTAGTAGTTGTCCCAGCACTCATGGTGTTCATACGAAGGGGTGGTACGGGAGTTGGATGAACTGGTCGGCATACCCGATTAGACAATGCCCCTCCCACTACATATCATCCTTCCCACATTCTTATCTTGGTGTACCGTTAGGGGCACACGGGATATTTAGGCCACCCATGTTTTCACAACCCTTTACATCTGAGCCTCTTCACCCATCTGTACCATATCCGATGATTTGTGAAACCGTTGGTATATATTTTAATTTAACACATATACCAATGGTTTACACAGAACCATTGGTATAAGCCTATACCCATGACTTACTTGTCCATGGTTTGGGAAACCATTGGTATATTATATACCAACGGTTTCCCAGCCATTACCAACGGTTCAGAACCATTGGTAAATGGTAAAATTCCAGTAGTGTACCTATATTAGTTCTATTTAATTCATTAAAGTCATTTTATAATAAAATTATATGTATAAAATTTTATTGAATTTTTAACGTCTTTTACCCACCTTATTGGTATATTATAAAATATGAATAAGTTGTAATTTTACTGCTTCTATGAATTGAATTTCAAAAAACTAAGAGACAACATTGACAATAGTTAGTAAAATGTGGTTCAATAAGATGAAAATAATTTTTGGTGAATAGTAACATTCAAATTTTATTTACCACAGTTAAAATTAAATAGGGTAATTAAAGGTAAAAATGATATTATAAATACCTTAACACATGTCTTAATTCTATTGGATAAGTGTATTTTTCCCAAAATCAACCTTAGGAATAAAATATGATCCTTTTGTTCAACTTGGATTAAATTAGGACATTTATTATTATTTTATTTAAAGAAGAGTTAAAAGTGTTAAATTCAATGATTAATAACTAAAAGAATTTTAATATAGGGCTATAAATAAGATAAATTTGACTATAAATATTAATTATAAAGATAAAAATATTCCCACATAGATGTATTTTATTTATAATTTTTATACATTAAATAATTAAATTTATTTAAGAAACATGATGATTCAGTAATCACTTTATTATTAAAAGATTAAAATAATTGATATTATAAATATGAATATAATTGTAAATAGAGTCTTTTTTTGTATTCCACGAATTTTTTAGGTTAATATGACATGTTAGGGTTGATTGAAAAATTATTTTTTTAAGTTATAAAGTTTCTATGACTCAAAAAAACCAAATACTAAATAGTGTCAAAATTGGCATAAATGAGTTTTTAAAACAAATACTATATTATTAATCGATATAATATTCCTAAAAATCTATGTTTCGGCCAAAGGACTTATATAATAATATATATTTCATTAATGAACCACTTGGGGTTCTCTTGAAATTTTATAGTAAGTTTATTAACCATGTAATATAAAAATACAAGAATTGATTGTAAAAGTTAAACTATTTAACTAAGAGTTAAATCTAAAGGATAAGGTTAATATGGTGACCAAAACCTGTCTAAAACCTATTGGTTGAGAATTTCTTGACCCACCCCCACCTTATCCTAGCAATAATTTTTTTGGAGCCATTATAAATTGAATATTATTTTCAGATAAAATAATATTTCAAGCTTTTCCTAAAGTGACCCTCACCTCTCTTATAAAAGGGTATTTACCATTATCTCAAAGTCACACCTCCAAAGCCATTTGGCTCAGCCAACCCCTGCTCTAATATTCTACCAACTACTCTAAATCCATCCTATATGCCTTAATTTTATCAAAAGGTAACCTAAGGATACCTCTTGATCAAATCAAAAGGAAGTAGTTGAAGAAGAGGTAATAATTTCACCACATCTTTCAAAGTTATTTTCTTCTTCCACTTCCTATTTATTTGTTATTTCTATACAAAAATAATAACTCCAGTACCTTATACATATTGTGATGTTATTAAAAATATGGTACAACTATATTTATTGTTTTATGCATCCTATTAATGACAAGTCACCATATGTGCGTACGTACGACTTACCGTCTCCACATCGTGGTGTAGTTTGTTATTCAACACTTCATTATTTGAATGGGTATAATAATGATTATGAATGATGTAAATAAAAAATATAACACTTTTATGATTATACATATATGATATATCATCCAATTATAAACGAACCATCAATAGAATGATATTGTCGCTCGTGCGTACGTATAGATTACTGTATCCAGGAACACAATGAGTTCCATTCCTCATCATAACCATTCAAGAATAATTTTCATTTTATTATTAGAAATAATGTTTAAGAACTTAATATCATTCTGGATATGAATAAAATACATCTTATCCATTACAAACATGGCTTATGTAACAAATAATATATTTGAAAATGCATTACTTAACACCCGAAACAATGATACTACTAAAATATTATTAATAAAGCAATATTAAAAGATCATATATGATAACATATTTATGTATGTAGTTATTTTATAATTTAATAAAAATTATTTAAATATTATTTAGTATGTCAATTTACCTTGAATCAAGGAAAAGTACAAGGTAAGAGTTAATTTTACAATCTCTTTTTTTCTAAGGATGTTTATACGTGAGTATCTATTGGGGACTCTTTATCATCAAAATCCTTGTTTCATAAAAATGTATTTGAAAACATTTTTACTCTTTACTAAACTATGGTTTCAGTTAATTTATACCTTTTTTGACTTTTTATAAAATGGTTTGAAAGGAATCTTTCCATTGCTTCCTAACAAGGTACATTATGACCTTTTCGACGAATTAAAGTAAGAATGTTTTTTAACTAATACGGTGGGTGAGACTAATTATGCCATTGTAACACCTTTAATGTTTCCCTTAAAAGATTATAATAATATTTTCAAAATATTTTTTTCTTTTATAATTATGTTACTTTTAAATGATTTCAAAATAAAAAGATATATTTCTCTCAAATTGTTTTGATTTCATGTATGTCAACATCCTTTGATGGATTTTACCCTTTTTTGAAGTTGAATTGTTATGATACAATATTCCATATTGTATTGAAAGTTTTTTTGATATCATTGAATGTGGATTTGTTTTTTATTCCATTCATGGTTTATGGTTAAAGTATTAACATTTCATATGTTAGTTTTAATATGAATGATTATGCTATGTTTTAACCTTTTCATATGAGGAATGCATTGGACTTAGTAAGTGACGAGTGGAGCCCGCTATAGCCCCTCGATGCATCTGTAGGTCTCATGAGACAAACTATTGTCTTAGCATAAGGCCTTGACAAAATATTATTTGTAGTCTTGGAATGAGGCCTTGACTATGTGGTTATGGTGTCCAAAATTATGCATTCCATCATTATGAAATTGGATATTGATAATACATGTGATTATTCAACAAGTATAATATCCATGTAAATAATTAAATAGAATTATTTGATATATATTTTCCATATTATGCTGAAGATTATGTTTGAAATTCTTGTGTTTTATTCTTATACATTTCCTTAAATGTTTATGCTTATTTATGATAGTTTCCTCTATATTGTTATCTTTACTGAGCATCTCAGCTCACCCCTTTCTATGTTTTAATTTTCCCAGGATACGAAGAAGTATATTTTGACTGACCTATAGGGATAGTCTAATGGAGAAGAATGTGTTCAAAGGAGACACAATGTTGTTGTTTTTAATTTCATAATGTAACGTAAAACTTATGTATGTATCTAGCACATCCAAAGAGACTAAACTGATTGGTATTTCAGGATTTGATCCCTTGTGATCATGACAATGTTATGAAATAATGCACTAACTCTAGGTAACTAGGGTCAGGGCATTTCACTTTGCCTCGGGCCTAGCCCCACTTTCATTTCTGATCCCTTTACCTAAGACCTCCCCAAGGAACACAAGGTGATATAAACTCCAAGTCCTCATTAAAGTAGGGCTTTATAATTACCTCACCATGTGTCTCCATAACTATTATCCATCTATAGTCTGAGATATATGACCATAAACTAAGACCACTACGCATCTTTGCTGTGATACATTAAACTACAAAACATCTTCTAGAACTATGGATGGCTTGATTCCCATCCTCATGGGATTTGTAGGAACACCCATGCATCTTGTCTTCGGATCCAACCCCAAGAATCTTAAATCCTACCCCTCTTTTTCTTCCCCTTGATCAGAACTATTTTGGGGAACTATGTAACTTGATCTCTTCCCTAAAAAAGTTTAGGATTCCCCATAATTACTATGGGATGCGTTAGATCCCTCACTAGAGAGGATTTCCCCTATCCTTGTTGTCCTTCTTCCATGCCATTCTTAATAAATATGTTTGGATTAATTTTCATTCCCATGGGATGCGTAGCGATTCCCATGCAATTGGCCTTGGGACTAACCCCTAGTCATTAACGCTTCTAGCCCCTCATCCTTGATATTTTTCCAGGCTGTATAAACTTTAAACTATGTGAACCTTCCTCACCATGTGATGTTTAAACTACGTGTTTATCATCTTTATCGGTATGGCGTAAAACTACAAGGCATTCCAGGTCCTTACTATAGAGGTCCTGGTCAGAAGTAGGTATGATCCTGGATCAGACCGATGCACCCACCTAACGTGTCTTCACCATGGTGTCGTAATTTCAGGAGTGTTGAACTCCATTCGAACAACCCATCACTTCACCCACCATGTTTTGAGTGCCCGTTATTTGTTCCCTCATCATCTTTCATGTCTAAAGTAACCCCCTAATAGTATGGATGCTCGGCCTATGGCTCACCTATTGTCCTAGGATAACGTTTCAGAAGACTAATGGATGACATTTTGAGTCAGGCCCCATGTTTTGAACAATGTTAGTGGCCGAACCTCATTTGTTTTCCCCATGTCAGTCTAACACAATAAAAAATCTATGTTTATAACACGGTCAATGACTATCCTTCATTGGAACACCACCTTTACAGTGTTCTATATTTTGGGTATCGTGATTCACACTTTCAAATCCCTTATGTTCGGATCGGTTCAAACTCCCCTGGAATTACCCCGCTCCTGCGCTAGAGCACATAGGGGAAAAAAATTCGACTATTTTGAGAACTCTATCCTCTAGTAATGCCCCCCTATTTCTTACCAAAAATTTGGATAGGTCATTCAAAACTGAGATTCCCAAAAACTTGGTCGACGCCCTTACACATGGATGGAATAATGAGGTGGTTACCCATTATTTCTCACATCGGGCCCGACCGACATGAGCTCAGGGATTGATCACTAGATATTCCATGAATGTAACAAGTATGTAGTGGACCAAAACAAATAACGGGACCCACAAATGCACCAGACATAAATAAGAAAATCAGGAAATTATATTTGTGGGTTTAGATAAGTTACAGTTCCCAAGGATCTGCCACTCCCATGGATGGGTTAACCTCTTCAATGGTGAATTTCAGGTGAGACAACCTCCGGCCTATGGCGTATGGGATCAAATCCCTTCTATTTATCTCCAATTCTTCTTTGACAGTTAGAGGTCCTAGTTCATGAGCCTTGGTCTTGGCCCGATCTTCGTCAGCTAGGATAGGGGCCATCTCTTCAAAGGTGTGCTTCATCCATTCTTCAGCCCCTACTAGTTTTACCTTCATGCACGATATGAGCCCCAATTGCGCCTCGAGGAAAGTAGACTGCTCATTCTCTGGCTCCCTTAAACAATGAAATTCATGTTCAGCCTCCCGGAGCCTTTGAATGTTGATATCCCATATTTGCTACCTGCTGACACTGAGACCATGTGCGTCCTCCTGCACCATCTCAGCAAGGTAGTCATGAATAAGTGCATGAGGGTGTTGGGAATTTACTCCTCCATCGCATAGTTCACGCAGCCGGGTACAAAGCATCCCCATCTGAACTACCCATTGCCTTTGAGGGGTCTCCGTGATAAAGTGTTGGATCAGATTCCATGATATTCGATGAATGAACTTATTGTCCTCTTCGTTGGAGTCAGTTTCATCCCGATCCAATGGGTCGGAAAGTATGTATGCAGGAAATAGCTCCAAGATATCAACAGCAGGGTCTTCCTTGAATAGGTCCTCTTCACTGGATTCCACTTCCATGATGTCCACATGGTCCTTATTGAATTTTGTCCCCCCAAAGACATCTCCATCTACCATTGGACATTAATAGGGAACTACGACATGGTCTACTAGGGTCCTTAATGTGATAGGGATAGGTACCATAATTTGGTGTGGAGCCTTGGGTCTGCGAACCGTCTGCATTATTAACGTACACACCATTCTCGAAACTGTGTATGTAAAAATCATGTTAGCTAGTTTGACCGACCAAATGATTAGTACTGTTCTGGAACGTGAGACTCACCTTGTCCATCCCCTTAGTCTTTCCTTGGGTCTACCATCACTAGGAGGCCGGGGCATGACCTACCATATAATATTGCGGGCTCCAAGGCTTCTGAGAATGTCACCCATGGTTCACCGACATCGCTGGAGTCTACCACCACCATCTACCCAGTTGCGGACCCCCGGAGTTAGGTCTTCTGTGACCGACACACGCTCATCCTAATTAGTGAGGGTGGGCAACTGAAGGTTCTTCGGCAAAGATGCGTGTTAGATAAAAAAGTAGGAAAATACAAGAATCACATTAGTGTGTTAAAAGTAAGTGGGAACTTACTTCCAAAGTTGCAGTAAAATCGACCAAGGAGATCCCCCCTGAGGCTGGTATCTCACCTTCTTCAAGAGAGACCTCATTGGAGGCCCCTCCATTACTCGATGGGGGTCTCCCATGTTGTCTTCTTTAGGCCTTGAATATTCTTTCATGTTTAGGAAATGGGAAGCGATCCGCCAATTGGGCTGCCGTTCAGCTCTTTGAGAGTGGTCTTGTTCAGCAACACGCTTTCCCGGTGCGACATCATCCGCATGTCACCGCAGAAATTTATTACCACCTCTATCTCCATTAAAAATTTTCTCCCCTCGGTAGGAGTAGAATTGAAGCCTTCTTTCAAAAGTCTGAGCTCCCCCAACAACATCCCATGCATGTTCAGGTTTTTCCATAACCTGTTAATTCCAAGGTATTGTTTTCTCTTTTCCGAGTCCTTCCATGACTCTAGGAGGATGACATCAAAAGGGATTGATAACGAATGCAGTTGCTTCCCAGGAGCTTGAGGGGTGATTCTTCGAAATCCCCAAGATGACTTACCTCCCTCCTAGGGATTCTTGAGTGGAGCCACTGGGCCTGGAACTGTCCCCTCATGCTCAGTATCTTCAATCAACACCGACCCTGGATTTTTTGGTTCATTACCTACCACTCCCGTTGTCACAAATTTTCCACCACGGTGAGTGTCTACACCACCTTCTATGTTTCCCCCCATCGCCACTATCTGACATCATGGTGTTGGAACCACCTTGTTATCCTGGATGGTCACCTGCTTCAGTATCTCGATAGGGTAGGAAACCTCTCAACTCTGTGCATAGTCGTGGACCAATCCCAATGAAGAATTGGATGGGGGAAGCTCATTCAAATTTCTCCCATCCGCCCTTTTAAACATCCCCTAGTGTTGTAGCATCACGTACGGGTGATTCTCATGGCGCACGACCATATACACTCGGGGAGTCACCCTCTTTATGCAGCAAAACTATCTGGAAAACCAGTGTAGGGTGTATGGTTCACATATTGGTTCAAAATCCACTCATGACAGTAGCACACCACCCTGAAAGGATAGAAGATACAACCATTTATCTATTGTATCTGTGCCATTTTAGGAATAGGTCCCAGTTGGAAAAGGGAAGTGATGAAAGATAAAATTGTTCTGCTCACCCCATTTTACCCAGCACGGTCACAAGATTGATCTTCAATGGTGCGCTCCCCGCAATGTTCAAAATCACTGGGTGAGAATGTATCCCTGGTGAAGAAATGGGGTTAAGGTATTCATAACCCCCCACGTACACCATGATCCATCTGTACAAAAAATGGAACCGTCTACATACTCATAGTGACCTCTTCCCCTCACTAACATACCAGAGAAGATGGTACAACTTTTCCAACATGGGTCAGCCCAGCTTGATGTGATTCCCAGAAGCCAGCTGAGCTGCCATGATAAATGTTCATGGTCGCACCCTCATATGGGCATACCTTACCAGTAACAGCCACCCACATATTAGAGATGAGAGAAACCTATCAAGCTTGACTATAGGCTGCTACACTATATTTACAATATATCCCTAAAACTTCAATTGGATGTCTTCCATGGTCCACCAGTATGAATCCTCTTTGCCCTGCTGAGGTCCTCGTAGACAATTAGGGGGCCTCACTAGTAGTGTCCCCTCTTGTGAGGGGAAATCGATGAAGAATCCAAACCACTACTTTAAGTGGACATCTAAGGTGTTCTGTTTGTCATCATCCATTCCTGGCACAAGTCTCAGCAATGCCAATGCTAAAGGTGTAATTTTCTCCCCATCTCCCCAAGAATTCGTGGCTGGGAGGAACTCGTCATACATTCCCCCCAGGATAACGATTCCCAAAATTCGGTGGAGGTCCCAAAGTTTGATTCCAACTTCCCTGTGGTTCAGGTGGAAATTGTTGGTATCTGGTGACCACTGGCTCAGAAACTTTGGTATAAATTCCTTCAGTTGGGAGACACTGAACTGGGATGCCAACACTACTTCATACATACCAATCCACCTCCACACATGCTCAAACTCCTCATAGGATGTGCATGATCAGTAGGCCCAAGCCCAGTCATATGAAAAGTTTCCACCCTATCACAAGTCCCAGCATGTGAACCACACCTTTTTTGGATTTCTAATCCCATCCTTGATAATTGTCTTATATATGGGTGGGGACATCTCTAGTGCATGTTCCCTTCCATCGATGCTATTAGCGTGATTGTAAATTTAGTGCACGATAACCGAGGTATAATCTATCATAATGTTCCTATCTGCGGCCCTATTCAATTGATATTTCTCGGGAGTCCATCTGAACCAATAGGCAGGCTCATCTTTGTTGGCATCAGGAATAAAGACCTCATCTCACAAACCGAAACCATATAATGGAAGACACATGAACAACAAATATTCCTTTTTAACCTCTATCAGTTGCACCGTCAACGTTGTATGATCGGAAGTACTCCGGATGTACTCACCTATTTTGGGTAATTGGTCATGGCCCCCCTCTGAGCGGCATTAGCACAAACATCTTGCGTGGCCTGCCGAGCGATAATTGAATCGAAATACTTTGGAATTTTTTTTGGGAGAGAGTGTTTGTGAAGACCTTTCTGGAAGACTTTAACTCCCCTCTGTGCGATGCGACGAGACATGGGGGTTTGGCTCAAGTTACCAAAAAAGGTAGTGGTTCATGATAATCCGATTTTCTTAAAAGAATTTGCGAAGCACCACACCAAAGAATCGGGTTCACTAAATCATTTGCAGAGAGGATCAATCTCGAAGAGGGCTCAAGAACCATCATTTGAAAAAATCCAGGTATAGAAAAATACCCTTGAGCCCCTATTTATTAGCGGAAGTGGTTCCCATGTTTACAGTGACCCCAGCTCCGCGATGCCCCTAGCTCCGCGGCACCACCGGATCCCTGGATGGCACACCAATCTCGAAGCGCTCGATGGACCTCTTTTCTCCCTGTGTGTTCCACAACTGATTTGTGAAGACTGTTTTTCTTGAGGATTAAGGTATCTACCTTAGCACACCAAATTTTCCCCTACCTTCTCGTTCCACCACGAGTTCCATCCACCTGGAATGTTCCACATTTGAACTCATAATTCGACCCACTACTTTAGTCAGCTCCAATTCTAAGGGGAGAAATTTGCTGGCGCCAAAAACAGACCTGAGTTCGACCCATCCTAGAAATTCAACAATCTGATTGGGTAAATCCCCCATAAACTGGTCGTGAAGATACCCTGACCTGCATTGAAAAGGCCCTGCATGGATCCCTCCACTCGGCGGATGCGGGGTCCCTACAGACGGTTCCACAGGAGGATCTGTGGTGCTCCTGCCCAATGAGAATCTGAGCCGGCCATGGCCCCTACTTGGTGTTAGGTTCTGCGCAAGGTGCCCAATGTCGGCCCCATCCACTGAGCCCTACACGGTGTCTCGCCCCTCTGTGAGGCCCTCAATGGGCTGACGAAGCGGTGCATTTCTGCGGCACCGTATGGCTCCGATATGAGATCAACACCCCTAGATCAGGGAGTTTCCTATAAATAGATGGCACTCCCCTCTCCCAATCCATTGTTACTCTAACCATTCACCTTCTTCTTTCTTGTAGACCTTAACAAAGCCTTAAAATGGATTCCCAAAGGTACATGGACTTTGTGAGACATCTCCCTTTTCTTTCTTTTCAACCTTCACCTAAGGGGGATATTTCCTTTGTAAAGGTTCATGCCCTTTGTAGAGGAAGAAGCCCCTTCAGGGTGCTCGAGGTTTTGTGAAGCATAAAACCTTTGTGAAATTCTCCCAAAGCTAAGAGGTATTAGCTAAGTCAGAGCCCTGCTACCATAATGGTAGCACTTCGTGAAGCCCGAGCCTTTCACGAAGACTACCCTCTTCATGAAGTGTTTTACCTTCATGGATCCCCTCTTCAAATAGATGTACATTCCCTTCATGAGAAACAGCTTGTTCGCGAAGACTTGTCTCTTCTTGAAGATCAACCTCTTCATGAAGATCAACCTCTTCACAAAGCCCATCCTCTTGGAGAAACACCTCCTTCTAAGACCGAGTGCTTTACACACCCCTTTTCCATAAGACCCTCCAGGCTAGTACAAAGAGACATTAAATTCCCTTGGGTGGTGCTTCCCATTGCATTGAAACACCTCATGATTCTTTGCATATGAGCACTATCGGCTATTGCTTCTTTGCATAGACACTCTAACGTGGGCCCCTTAATGGATCACTCCATTACATACCCTCCTCACAGCATTTCCCGTGCCTTCCCTTCACCAAGGGTCAAAGCGTGCTGGTTATGTAGGTCCTAGGGATGCGTAATGAACCCTCCTCGTCTGAGCTGTAGGATGTTAAACTACCAAGAACCATTGTCCTCAGCACATGATGTTAAAAAGTGACCCCGCCCCATGCATCAAACACGGTGTGCCCCATCTCCGACATTCTCTATGCCCACTGGTCTCCATGGGAGTGAAATCTTCCTCCCATGTAATGAGATCCTCTTTGCTGGAGTGGAATCTATCTATAGGGAAGGGTAACAATCTTGGGGTAAGCCCCATTCTTTCTTGTAGGAGGTAGTATCCTTACTCCTTATTTCTTTTTTTCGTCCCATGACCAAGATGGGAGGATGGGAAACAAAACCATCCTATCTTCTATTCCAAACCTCTCTGGGATTTTCCACCACCTAGGCCTCCATCTTGGAGTAAGTCCCAATCTCCATATCCCTGGGACACTAACCATGGGTAAGACCCTATTTCCCTTTTGGGAGGCTAACCTTGTGTAATCCTCACTCAAATTCCCACAGACGCACCTATCATGATGTGATCGTCAAGTCTTTGCTGCCTCTTGTTTATCACATAGAGTGTGAATCACGTTGGATTATAGTAAGCATAGACCATGGAACCTTCTTCGGGCAGCCGTAGTGTGTATGCCACCACACCACTCAAACTATGTGGACTTTGTTCCTTTCCAAGAAAAGGAATGTAGGAAGCCTCCCTGAGGTTCAATCCCAACACTTACTAGTACCAAACCCCTTCACTTCTATTCAACAAGCACCATCGTCCTCAGCACATGACGTTAAACTGTGACCCCGCCCCGTGCATCAAACACGGGGTGCCCCATCGCTGACATTCTCTATGCCCACTGGACTCCATGGGAGTGAAATCTTCCTCCCATGGGATGAGATCCTCTTTGCTGTAGTGGCATCTATCTACAGGGAAGGGTAAGCATCTTGGGGTAAGCCCCTTTATTTTTTTACAGGAGGTAGTATCCTTACTTCTCCTTTATTTTTCGGTGCCATGAACAAGAGGAGAGGATGGGAAAAAAACCCTCCTCTCTTATGTTCCAAACCTCTCTGGGATTTTCCACCACCTGGGACTCCATCTTTGTGTAAGTCCCAATATCCATATCCCTGGGCCGCTAACCATGTGTAATCCCCTGTTTCCCTTTTGGGAGGCTAACCTTGTGTAATCCCCACTCAACTTCCCACAGACGCACCTATCATGACATGATTATCAAGTCTTTGCTGCCTCTTGTTTATCACACCGAGTGTGGACCATGTGGGCTTAGAGTAAGCATAGACCATGGAACCTTCTTTGGGCCGCCGTAGTGCGTATGACACAACACCACTCAAAATATGTGGACTTTGATCCTTTCCAAGGAAAGGTACGTAGGAATCCTCTCATAAGTTCAATCGCATCAACTTCTTTAACCGAACAATGGGGAATTTGATCATTGCCAAGGTAAGGTATATTGGAAGCCTCCCAGAGGTTCAAGCCTAACAACCATTGGTCCCAACCTCCTTCAAGTCGGTTAACCAACAAACTCCCAAACTACGTGGACTTTGATCTTTGCCAAGCCAAGGTACGTGGGAAGCCTCCCAGAGGTTCAACACCAACACCTATTGGATCCAAAACCCTTCATGTTGGTTCACTAACACCATCTCAAACTATGTGGAATTTGATCTTTTCCATGGCATGGTATATAGGAAGACTCTCATAAGTTCAAGTGTAACACCTATTCGACCCGACACCCTTCACATCGGTCCACCAAACATGTCAAACTACATGGAAATTGATATTTAATAAGGAAAGGTACGTAGGAAGCCTCCTTGAGGTTCAATCCAAAATCCCATTGGTCCTGACTACTTCACATCATTCCACCCCCGTCTTGCTTGACGGTAACCTATACGCCCCTTTTGTCCCGCATGACACTAAACTATCCTCCAACCAGCGGTAAGCCATTGTGATACCCCCGTCAACAGTAATCTATTGTGATCCCCATCTTGTGGTAAGCTATTGCCATCCCTTTTGTTGGGACATACATATGTGGTCCTTCCAAGTATCATCCGACCAACTCGAGCTACTAACAATGAGTAAGACCCAGTATATCGTCGGGTCGTTGTCTTCTACATACAACCAGATTCTATTCCCCCCATATTGAACTACATATACTTTGATCCTTTCCAAGGCAAGGTACATAGATAGCCTTTTTGAGGTTCATGCTCATCACCAATATCTCATCCTAGTCTTTCCCTCGAGCCTATGAGTTATGAAGCTCATGCCCCAACCCATAGGTTCTACTTCCTCTGGGTCCCATCCATACAGGTTTCCTCCTTAGGTGTGCCATGGCCTCACCGAACTATGTAGACTTTTATTCCCTACCATGAGTATACGTAGAGAGTCTCTTTGAGGCTCATGCCCAATACTACTATCACATTCACAATGGTTCTATATCATTCTCTCATCACTTCATTCAACTCTCCATCATCCATCCTGATTCTTACCTGGACCACCATATCCCAGTGAAATCATGTCACCCACTTTCTTGCTTCTCCCAATATCAGCGATCCCTTTAGTGGTCACACCCACCTGATCAACTCTCGTCCATGTTCTAATCAGTCTGATCTATCTCTGCTAGATATTAAACTTGCGACATACCCTGTGTTAAACATGGGAAGCTGAGAAAAACCTTAGAGACATGCCTATGGAATATAATTCCCTTCATTCGACGTAGGATGTCAGGGGCTTTCGTGCCCTCAAGAAGCTCTATTATAAGGGTCATAAACCCAGATGCACCAGTTTTCCAGTGTCCAGACAAGATAGTGATGTCCAAAAAGACTATTCCCCTGAACGAAATTTGCTGCCCTAACTAGACCTCTTGGAATGTCCTGAAAGAAGTAGCATAATTAACCATCATCCATGAATACATGGAACCAGGAAGAGTTTCACGAACAACGTCTTAATATATGAGTGATACCTGGACATGGTAACGGATTCCGTGGATGAATCCACTGATGGAGGAACCGACATCCCATCATCCTGTTTCGATCAAGGGGAAAAAGTCCTTGAACATGCGATAGATGCTTCCCACCTTTGGAAAGTGAGAATTTGGGGTAACAGTCAGTGCAACCTCGTCCTTCAAAATAGATGGATGCATGCTCCCCAACCAAAGCGACAGAAGCAGAAGTTGTCACTCTGAGTTCACTTTCTCACATAAAAAGAAGGTTTTTTGTTTAGTATACAATATCCCTTTTTATATTATCCAAATAATAATGATAAAAAAGTCTCTATAAATTTTAGTGCTTAGAGGATTTATAGATAATGCAGATCTATGGGATTCATCCATCAATTCCTTTTTTATCTCTAGGTTATATGAGACACATAAAATTGTTTGAAATTTTACCACACCTACTTGATTAATATTTAACTCAAGAAACATTCTTTTCTTCACATACTATATTTTCTTTTGTAATATAGGATATTTTCTTTGAGATCTATTGATCATCTCTAGTAGTGATTGAGGATAAATCTTTTGGTATAGGGTTGATGATTTCCATTTACTTAGAATTCACAGATGTAACTTTACTACATCCTTGATCAATGGATATTCTTGAATCCTCATCATTTCTAGCATAACAATGTATTTCCTACCTAATGCATTAGTGACATTATTTTCTCTTTTAGGGTGATGATTAATTGAGCAACCATAGTCTTTAAAAAGTTCCAACCATCTCCCTTATCTCATGTTTTATTTTTTTTGCAAGAAAATATAATTCAATCTTTGGTGTTCTATGTATATATCACATTTTTCTCCATAAATATAGTGCCTCCATCTTTTAAGAGAAAAAATATCTGCGTCTAGATCCAAATCATGTGTAGGATAATTCTTTTCATGAGGCTTTAATAACCCCGGTGCATAAGCAATCACCTTGTCATTTTGCAAGAGGATGTACGCAATCCCATTCAGATATGCATAGATATAAATAAAGAATCATTCTTCAATAGAGGTAATATTTAACATAGGTATAATAAATGATCTATTATTTAGTTCATGAAAACATTCTTCACACTTATACCCAGATGAAATAATTGCCTTTTCAAGTTAACTTGGTTATTGTATTATAATGTCATGATTTTTTTTCACAATCCTCTTATAATATCTTTGTAAACTAATGAAACTGTGAATCTCAGTTACTATTTTAGGATGATGTCACTCCTCTACAACCTTTTTCAAGGAATGGTTAACTAAGATTCAATAACTGGTTATAATTTTCCAAAAAATTCAACTTGTTATTTCCATAAATCATATTTTCTAAATTTTCCAAACAACTTATCCTTCCTCAGTTTTTCAAAATAACCCTTCGATAATCTTCACACTTCTCAAAAAGTTTGGAATATATTAGAATATTGTCAATAAAATCAACTAAAAAATTTCAATGTTGTCCTTAAACACTCTATTCATTAAATGCATAAATAGAATTGGAGAATTAGTCAAGCTAAAGGGAATAATAAAAAACTCAAAGTGCCCATATCCTTTTCGGAAGGAAGACTATAGAATATCCTCTTTATTAACCCACAATTGATGAAAACCAGATCAGAGGTCAATATTTGATAAGAATTGAGCCCCAAGAAGTTGATCAAATAAATCATCAATCCCGGGGAGAGGGCACTTTTTCTTCCTTGTGATCTCATTAGGTTCTATATAATAAATGCATAGCCACATTGATCTATCCTTCTATTCAAAAATATAATAGGTTCTCTCCAAGGGGACACAGTTGGTTTGATAAATCCCTTTTCTAGAAGATATTAAAGAGGGTTCTTTATTTCATCTAACTCCGCATTTTCCATCATATGTGGGGTCTTTCATGTTGGATTGGATCTAGGTATGAGTTCAATGGAGAACTCTAACACTCTTTTTGGTAGAGGTATATGCAAATATTTAATAAATACAATAATATACACCAAAATGATGGGGATATTCTCTCTATTTATACTTTCATCTCCTTCTCCACATTCACCGATCATCTCCATAAAGATGGTTATGGGAGGTGCCTCTAGAAAAATCTCAGGCCCTGATATCCCACCTTTGAAAATAATTCTCAGTTTTCCATTTAGGACTACAATAATTTACTGGATTTTGTAGTTGGTATTAGCATTATACTTTGAGATCTAATCTATCCCTAGTATAGTGGTGAATTCCCCCATTGAAATGACCACTATATTTGTGATGAGATTGTACTATCCAATGTTAATACTTTAGTTTCTATACACTGATGATGATAGGATAACCCCTCTAGGATTATTGACTAATAAATGTACTTCTATATGTCCTAGGATTGATTTAATATTCTTTCAAAACATGGATGAAACAAAGTAATGCATAGAACCAGAATCAAACAAAGTAATTACTAGCTTTGAGAGAATAATGATTATACCTACCACCACATCATTTAGAGCCTATACTACAACCATCATGATATCAAATTCTCCACATTTCACTCTTGGCCTCTGTTGAAGATTATAATGGTTTCTATTCATTATCTTTTGATTTGAACATTGAATGTAAAATCTCCCAAGATGTCCACACTTGAAGCATTGAACTTCTGATTGGGTCTTAACCATCTTCCCTTTGTCGTTAGTGCTTTGAAGTAGAGGATTCACCTCACCACGACACTTTTAAGATATATGGTCATGTCTTCCGCACTTGTATCACTTTACACTCCCAATAAAGTAGTTACCAAAATGCTTCTTCCCAAATTTGTTTCACGTGGGAAGTATAACCGTCTTTCATCCTCTTCCATGATCGAAATTATTTGTTTATGTCTTGATCCATTTATCTCTTATTTTAATTCGATCTATGTGACCACTACAACATTCCAAACTCCAATTCAACCTCAATAACACTCCACACTATCTCCTCAAAGCATTCATAGTCCTGATTTGCTTGATTCCTCCACAGATTCGGTCTCAGTCCACCAAATAATCTTTCAACCTTTCCGTTTGGATCTCTAAAAAAGCTAGAGGTGTATCAAGAAAGTCTTGGAATGTTTATCTCATAGCTTACCATCGAATCATTTTTCTTCTAATTCAGATCTATAAACTCCTTTTGTATTTTTATTCTCATCGAACGAGTTAGATATTTATTGAAAAATATTTCCTTGACCTATTACCATTTCGTAGAATCAATCTCTCTTAATGTTTTTGTGTTTTTAATCAGTGTCCAACATTGATCAGGTTTTACTTCAAAGAGGTATACTGCAAGGGTGAAAATATATTTCTCATAATGATTTTCAAAAGAAATCTTCTTTATATATCTTAACAATTTTCTTTAATAATTGGATCGATAGATCCATAGAAATAAGGTTGTAGTTGGCTTATAGAGGAATCAATGGATTTTTTTTACCCTTATAGGTAAATACTGTCTCTAAACATGTTTTGAGTTGTTGTTCATAACTCAATTTAGTTGATTCATCATCCTCATGAAGGTTTCTATTCTAGATTCAGTTGGAATGTCATCAATGCTTCATCTACTTTGCTTATCATTTACACAGTTCCTCCTATTTCCTTCCATTTTTATGAAATGAGAAAACCGTAGTGAGAAACATGTTACTTTTAGGAATCTTAATATTTTAAAGGGATTTTATTTCACTAATATAATGTTTAAATATTCTATTAATCTCCTCTATTAAAAAATTCATTTTACATAGATCCTTTATAATGGGTTAAAAAAGTTTTTGACAAACCAAACATATACCATAGGAGTTTCAAAATAGGTGTGAAAAAAGGGCTGAGGTCATGAACCAATTCCCATTTGAGTTTAGATCAAAGTAGTTTTTTCAGGTGTTACCCCTAGATACATCAATTATAAATCCATATCCACTTGTATGTATCTAGACATGGATTTATTTTCTCAATAATCTATAACTCAATACTTACCAAAATAACAGGTTCTTTTCCAATATTTAAAATTATCCTTTGGGTTCTACCTAAAGTTTTCATGTATTAGTTTCCATAAATAACTAAACTATCATTTTATACCAAATATGGAATCTGACCTTGTTATTTCATATCTATTTATTAAATGGTACAAATAAAGGATCGTTTAAAATTTATTTTCTTGGAAATAAGGTACATCATACAAGAAAACATAAAAATTTATTCTAAAACTAATTGAAAGACATCTTCAGGGGTATAGACTAGGTTAATTTTACTACATTTCATATCCTTGGGACATATATCAAAGGAAAGGGGTGAGCACGAAGCCCAATAAGGTAATAAGTATGGGAGAAAAAAATCTTGTGATCATGATACATATCAATAAGAACATGAGGTATAAAAATAAGGCATGATAAAGAGGCATATCATAATAAAAGTAACATGAATCATAACATTGAAAGGTGGCTAAAATATTTATATGATAATTTCATAATCATCTCACCAATGTTTATCACCAAGGTATAACAAAGGTAAATTACCAAAGTTATTCACCGAGGTATCATAAAACATGTCTTCCCTAGAGATTAAGTTATTTAACCAATGAGTTTAATCGCTATCATGGCACACCCTTTATATGAATTAAATTTATGTCATCCACATAGAACATAATATATCATTTTATTAATAACCTGTGTAGGAATAAAGAATTATTTTCTTATCAAAATATTGGGATACAAAATAGTTAATGACATGATCATTACATCCTTTTTTTCCCATGAAAAGGGAATGCGGGTTTATTATGTGTAAATATATGAGTAAAATAAATCATTTTTATATATAGGTGAATAAACCCTCACAATAAAAAGGTTTGGGCATTCAAAAAAATATAATAAAAGAGAATTTATTAAGTAGAGAGAGAAATTTGAGATGTAAATCTGGAATCATGACAGGTATAAAACATGGTTGGAAAATTGTAAAATTAGAGAAGACAAGGGTGTCCCAAACAAAAGGCACTATTATTACTGTAATTGAATAATAAAAATTGGAAAAATCACCAGAAATTTGGGGGGGATGGATTGTGAGTGAAGGAGAGAGGCGAAATGGTTGGGTATCTATAGGAACAGTGATGGATTGGTTTATTAATTTCCAAATATAGGTGTTGGAAAACTAGGATTTGGAAAATGAAAAACCATTGGCTTAACCACAGATTTTACTCATGGTTTCGATATTTAGGACACATTTTATGTTATTTTAATCCATCAGAACCAAACATAATTTTTCATTGCTTCTTTTGGAATGGAAATTAATGATTACTCAGAGTAATGTTTTTAAAAATTAAATACACTTTTTTAGAATTTGGAAAATTGTATATAGTTTAAAAAATGATTAAAACATAGTAAAATAATTAATATTAAAAAATAACAATTTTTGGTTATAGATAGTGATTAATTAATTATTACATAATAATGACATAAATATGAATTCATTAAACATACTAAAAACACAAAACAATATTTCTTACTTTGCAGGAAAAAAATAAGTGTTTTAGAAAATTAGCATAAATTCAACCTAACATAATTTAGATGGGATAATTTCAAATTTAATGTATATTTTTCTAGAATAATTCTTTAAATATGAGAATTTTAACTTTTAAATATTAAAAACCATTTTTATTTAATTATTGAAGTTTTTAAGGTATAGTCAAATTTATAAAACTTATAAAAATTACCCAAGATGTTAAAAAAATCATATTATAATTTATTATTTAAATAATAGTGTTTTAATAGATTTTTTTATTAAAACAGATATTATTTATAATATGTGAGTTTATTATAAAATCATATGCACTTTCTAGAAAAATAAAATTATGTTTCATTTGAATCAATAAATCAATTTATAAAACTCATAACAATTATACTTATATTTTATTAAGAATTTTTTTTATTAAAATGGAATTAATGAAATAATAATTTTATTTAATCAATTGAAATTTAACATTAAGTAACTAAGTCATAGACATGGAACCCCGTTTTAAACCCATATCTGTGCTAAGGGTAATGTGTGCAATGAAGGTAGTTTCATGGGGTGGCTCGACTAACATCGATTGAGTGTAAATATTCATTAAATTGAACTTATCCCATAGGAACTTTAGTTCAATATTCACTTTTGGAAGCTTAGCTTGGGCTTGGTAAAGGGAAAACCCAAGTTACAATACCTCCCTCTCAAGTTCAGACAAATGGTATTCAAATTACATTACACTTCTGGTAGTGGCCATCAATTATCCTTTATGTATCAATTATACTTTCCCATTTATACTTATAAACACTAATTATAATTGTAAAATTATCAAAAAAGGTTATAGTTTCCCTTGGTCATATTGACCAATGGTCATATTTAACCAAGGGTCATATAAGAGTTCAATCTCAATAGTCACATTTCCCTTTATACTCTATAAATATCACTTTAATATTTCACTGAAAACTAACTAAAATTTATCCTTAAGGTTATATTTACATTTATTACGGTGTTTATTAGTTTGATAATATTTTATTTCATTTATCTAGAATTTTATGTTGGGTGATAATTCTAACATTCTAGGTTGATCTATAAATTCCCAGTTTAGTTATTATATTTTATATTTTTTTTACCAGTTTTAATGTTTGGTAATTTAATTGGTTTCACAGTTGAAAATTTCATTGATTATTGTTAATGAGATATATTTTTGTGTTTTTATTTATTTTTTTCGTCTATAAAATAATATAAAAAATATTTACTCAGGAAAAAATGTTATTTAAAAAAGTTGGATCATTAGAGCGTGAAATCAGTGAGGCCGAGGTGGTCTGCTAACTGAGAGGATAAGTGTCAGGTGGCTGACCTGACAGCCTAGGGGAGAGGCACTATATTGGGTCAGCCTCAATGGTGGAGACAAGTGTGATTTCCACTATGGGGGGGGGGGATGTACGATGGCCATGGGAGGATAGCAATGTGGAGCAGTTGTGTAGCATGGAATCTAGCGACAAACAAGCTCTATTTTTTTTTTGAATTTCACAGTGGGCAGTGATTCACAAATTCAAAGTATGTCCCCATTTTCTCTATTTTTTTGTCATATAATTCATCAAACCCGTTTTATGCTTTATTCTGCCTATTATAAATTATAAATGTTTTTGTTATTTTTTCAAAGCATATATCATTTGTGGTTTAAAAAGTTTCTAAAATCAGTGAAAATAATTACAATTAAGTAAAAACCTTTTTTGACCAAAAAATGCATACAGTGTTCAGTTTTCATCAGAAAACAAATATATAGATTGGTTTCAGTAAAATAACATATATATTAATATATATATGTTCTTCAAATTAAATAGGAAACACCAATATCAATCGAATTTTAAAACATCAAATAGATACAACTTGGCCATTCGAGGTCAAATTGAAATGTCGTATGTTGTGTTGGGACCATTGCAATGCCCAATTCATTAATTTATTAAACATTTAATTTTTAATTAGATTATAACATCACACAATTATCTGATACCAATTTAAGGATTATGGGTGCACAACAAAAGAGGATGGGTCCGAGATTTATAAAGTTTCACTGTTGATTAATGTAACTACGTCATCATTAGTGAAATTATACCGAGTAAAAGCTTAAGGATCCCACATGATGAATTTTAAGCACAATATTAAGAAAATAATTAACTAATTCAATCTGAATCCATGCCAAAAATATTCTCATCCCCATGTATTGTTTCTTGAAGGATATGATGTCGAACCCATTTAGATTTTCCACACATGCTTCGAAGGTTTATGGTAGTGTCGATAATCAAATTCTAGGTGCTAGAATCGAAGTTCAACAGTTCCTTCAACGTCCTGAAAATCACCACATCGATATTCCTTCAATCTATGAAGGAGAGATCAAACCAATTGTTTGGACCAATATATTCTCTCTCTAAGAAGTGGGAGAGGATGGAGAGGCCCTCATTTCATTTGGAGTGAATATTTCATCACATTAGAGCCTATTTTAACTTATATAACGAGTTAATAAAACTACCCTGAAATGTTAACTGACCCCGTTAATATTAATTACTCATTTTAAACAACATCTTATGACTACTTTACTTAGTCATAAATATCATTAATATTTTTTTTTCACTTGTAATATAAAAAATATACTACTTAATAAAAGTGAATCATTAAATCGACCTGTCATTCCTATAAATATTAAACAAACCTTGATAATAATATTATTGCATATAATACATTCAATGCATGTAATTTAACACTTGAATTTTTTTTTAATAAATAAATTCAATATCAATTATTCTAAACTCTAATTACATGAATTTATTTATTCATTGGTGTTCGTTTATTCATGGAAAAAATGTGGACCTTGTGGTGGTGCCGCCTATGTCCTATATTCCTTTTCATCAGAATAGGGTTGTCTTTTTAAAAAAATATTTCATGTGACCCCATTTTAAGTTATTGTTATAATAGTAAATACTATTCATAGACCACGAGTGGAATCTAGCAACCCATCAAGGCTCTTAATGTGATAAAGAGCATGCATGACAATAATAACATTCCTATAAACACATGTCATGTTATATAATCTCTTTTTCTCATGGTATATCGCAAAGATAGATGAACATGTATTTCCATAATCATTTCATGCATTATTATTCATTGACCTTGATGGAATGACCTTCCTTCTTCAACCATGACCATGTGTTTAGTAAAGTTACTACCATTTTTATCAACTAGGCCTGAGATAACTCTTGCTATCTGAAGCGACAGGTTCTCTCTTGACTATTCAATCAATATCATACTACCAATTAAATACCCACCACAAGATATCATTCTACAACTTCAATACCATAAATTTTTTAATTGGATCAAATTACATGATAAAAAATTATTCACCAATAAAAATCTCAATTATGGTGACCATTGCACATGTTCACAAATAGGAACTACCAATGACACATGGAACATGTGGTGTTGTTATTTGTTGGTCAATCCTAATTAACCAATATACTCAAGATCACTAAGTGAGAACTTCATTAGAATAAGTATAAATGTTTATGAGACCCCAACTTATGATAGTGAGATATCATCTACGTCCAGTCAAAATGATATATCTAGGCCATACAATATTTTTTTAAGGTTAATGTTATAGTATATTGAAGATCTTATTATTGTATAGGAACAACAATAACCTTTTTACAGAACATATAACTAATGTAAATTACCATTTAAATAATCAATGTATAAAATAAACACTATTATGGAATGTTTACATCATTCATAACTCACTGTATGCATGATATGATAATAAAAAAGTATTGTTCATGTTGGGTCTAAGAACCCACTATGATAATAGTCCACTCTATCTGACAGTCCATCCATAGAGGAAAAGTCGTATCAAGTAATGACTAAGAGACAAAATCATGATGGATACCTATTTACAATCTATAGTAAAAACTATTATAGGGATGACATGATTCGTAGCGATAAAAGAGGTTTTCATATGAAGCAAATTTGAAAAAAAACACTAGAATGAGAATAAGATGAATAAAAAAATAATTATATGTTTCAGAAAAAATCCCTCTGTTCATAGAGAGGAAAAATCAATTATCTAATTCAGGATCCAAATTATAGGGAGATAATTACAGTTTCACACATAGAAACCCTAACTTGAATGATCTAATAAAGAAAAGGATGCACTGTTCCACCAACTTCATAATATATCCACTGTGCTATAATGTCACTACCACCCAAGTATTCACAAATATATTACCACTGCCACCGAAGTCCAATGTAAAATAATGTTTGTGGTGTGATATTATTGGAGATTTAGTACCACTATCTCCAATGTTTGAGATGATATAGTGCCATGTCGGTATTTCCTTATCAGATTTGTTACAATGTCATTTTGATGTCCGCACTACTACAATGTTCTTTCGGGGTCTTCATTCGATTCAACCATAGTGATTTAGGATTGATACAATTATATAAATTTGGGTTTAGGTACTTTGGTCTTAGGACCCTTGGAGAAGGGCACACTTCCCCCTCTAACCCCAAGCAGCCTCACAGTGGAGGTCGAACAGTGAGAGTTACGATAGGGTGGTCTGTGTGGGCTGCTATCATTTGACCTCTCTTTATCAAAATGAATCAGGAAAGACAATTGAAACCAAAAAAGGGGATCAAAGTCAAATATGATTTTCCTTGTTTTTATATAGAGTCTCACCACCTCGTCCAGATACTTCCTCAAGAAAACATCCACTGTGCTCAAATTAGTAACCACTATATAGAGAACTGATTTCATAAAATGACCCACTATGAACTATATAGCATGAAACCCTCCCAAAGATCTTGATAATCTAATAAATATGTTCATCAATATTTCTTACCACATCCATTGAGGAAAATATAATGGTTGGAGGAGTAAACTGGTAATACAATTCTCATAATTCACCATCATATAGACCAAACATCAAGACAGAAATACTGCAATTAAAAAATTCAACCCAGACCACAAAACAATTCTTCTTATAGATCATTGCATCTTTACCATGCCAGGATGTGCTTCTAAAATTAATATATTGAACTCAATGTTGGTATCAGGGTTCAAGGAGGAAGCTAGAAGGATGTAAATTTTAAAATTTTCATCATCAGAGTGACATAACTTCATTGTCTCAAGTGATTCAATCCCCTATATAGGTCTAATGATTTCATGTGAATTATTTAAAGCATTAAATTAAGATTAATTATTACTTTATTTAGATCAACGATGTTCTCAACTATCACTCGTCAGTGATGATCATTGGTTGAAGGATTCAAGATCAACCCCCTCTAGATTGACCACACACGCTTCAAGAATCTGTGAAAATTCCAATCATCGATGTTTGGGTGTTATCATGGAGCCCTAGAGAATCCTTCGATATTGCGATAATCACCATTACTCTATTCATTCGATCCATGATGGTGTTATTGGATTGATTAACTGGAAGTATAATTTCTATCTATAGGACGTGGTATGGAGAGAGGTGATCTTTAATTCATTGGAATGAATAGTCCACCTAAAAATAGCTCTTATTTGCTTATATAGTGGTGGTTAGATACCAATAATTGGTTCCCTAAACCACATATAAGTAACATCTACTAAATAAGAAATAAATGAAATGTTATAAAAATATTACTGCATTATAAAAATAATTTATATTTTAGCACCTACTTGTAATATATAATAAATATATTATGTGATAAAAGAGATTCATTAACTTGACTTGTAATTATCACTTGTATTAAACAAACCTAAACTATTAAAATAATATTTTTATTATAATATTTTTCTATGTAAATTTGTGAATACTTTCAATAAATATATTCAACTCAATTATAATTTATTCAAATAATAATAAATTTATTTATTCATCAGTGATAGTTAATACTCAGACATCCCTCAGACTCCATGGTGTTGCCCACCATGTCAAATATTCCTATTCATCAGAATATGTCAGAATCTTGAATTTATTGTTATGTGTGGCCTTCTTGGACTTTTTATCAACAGTATTGTATATTATTCCCAGACAATGAGCAGAGTTTAGAAACACATCAAGAAGCCTAAAGAGATAATGAATAGTTATATAAATTAAAACCATCCTATGAACACACATAGTGTCATATAATTTATTTTTTTCATGAGATCTCATAATACAGGATGTAAAACATGTGGCATCATCCTATATTTCTTTATTATTTTTTGATCTAATAGGAGAAACATACCTTTTTCAACCATAATGAAGGACTTAGTGATGGTACTACCATCCTAATAAACTAGGATGGACATTTCACTTCTTCAACTCATAAATTAAAATTCAATCTTAATCATTAAACAAATCTCAAACCCACAATGATACACCCAACAAAACCTATCTTTCCCCAAATTCAATGACATGGGTTTTCCCAACATCAAAGTATGTGATCAAATGGTACACATTGATAATGATCCAATGTTAGGATACTAATACAAATGTTCATATATAGGAACAACTAATGACCCATGAAACATTTGGGGTTCCAATTGATTTGTTCACCCTCATGATATCATGTACTCTTGATCACTAAGTGTGAAATTCGTAATAAGTCTCAATGCTCATGAGCCCCCTACACCAGGTGGTTATACATCATCTGTTTCCTATCAATATGATATATATATATATATATATATATATATATATCATATGAATTACATTAATATTACTGTCATGGCATATCTAGGTTTTCATTATAGCCTAATAAATATTATAACCTCTTGATATGAAATTTAATATAAGGAAACTACCATAAATATAGTGGATGAGTAAGTATCAACACTATTTTGGTAAGACAAACACACAAACACACACAAATATATATATATCAAACGATATACATGTAGTAGTAATTAAAGTACATAAAGGAGGTGGGTCTAGGATTCCCACTCACAACACTCTTGAAGAACCATATCATGAATTTTCAAATGGATGAAAAGCCTCACCGAAAAAATACCCAGTGTTGTTCACCCTCAGACCAACCATCAAGGGAATAAATAAAGAGAACTTGATCTTCCTAGACCCATAATCTTCTAGTTTGGATTCCTCCACCTACTATACCAAATATGAATGCAACATCATCTGAAAAATAAAACCAGTGAAACCAACCTATCTCATGTCAAGATACATCTAATATACTAACCTGGGTCAACTAGATTAATCACCCAAGTTGGCCCATCATCGGGTGAGGTAAAACAAAGATAGAAAAACTAGTCTTGTATCGAAGTAAAATATACATAAAACTAGAGTTCACAGTATAAATAATAGAAGATAAAACTGCTCCGAATAGGCCAAACTAGAAAGAAAGAAAAGTCTAGGCAAAAACTCTTCATGTGAACAAATGTCACCTCCAAACTATCCTAAAATGACATAGAAACATAAATAGAATCCCAAATGGTATAAAATGATTTTTCCTCTTCTTAAATCCATCAAAAAAGTGTATATCCTCCCACAGGTAGAAGAAATAGAGTGTGAGAAATAGAGCCAAATAGCATACCACCAAAAGATCTATACAAGTTCTTATAATAAGAATTCACAAGTACAAGATTTAAAATAATACAATTTTCACAATGTTTTATAGAAAAATCTATTTTAAAACCATTTTTCAAGAAATTATATAGTTTTCAAAATTTTCATTGCATGTTTTTCAAATCCATAAACTAGTATGTAAAGACACTAAAATATAAAAATACATGTGATCCAACATCAATGAAACTAAATATCATATAATAAACAACCAGAAACAATAATTCACCAGCTATATAGGCTCTAGCCTATAGGAAAATATGTACTAGACACTCACCAGCCTCAAGATACATAATGTTGGATTCAACTAACATTGAGGTCTTCCATAGACCCTCGACATACAAGAGGTTACATAATAGTGGTGTCACATACACTAAGGTTACCCGAGTCTCTTTCTCGATGTATCCAAGGATCCCACTATGAAATGTTTTAAATTTATATTTTAAAATCAATTCTCATATTTATATATTATAATTTCCAATCCAATCCAATTCCTCTTCGGGATTTGAAAATAAATTTTTCATTTACAATGAAGAAGATTTTATTTCCAAAGAAAACCCCCTTTTCAAATGTGAAACCATTCCTTTTTAAATTTCAACACAATCAATTCCACTCCAAATCTCTTAAAATAAATATGAACAATAAGAAATTCAAGAAATTAGAACAATTGAATTGATCCAACTACCTTAAGAGTGTGGAAAACCTAATAGGATTCGACAACAGGGACTAAAAACCACAAGATCTTCCTTAGAAAGATAAGGCCCAAACAAAGACTAAAAATTAATGATTAAAAACAAAACACATTTAATAATCCATAAAAAATAGTACTGCAACAAAAAACAAGAGAAAAACCAAGAGAAAGGAAAACCCAAAGATCAAAATCACATAAACCCACTGATCAATCAATGAATGAACTGATCCAAATAGAAAGAAGACACCCAAAATCACCTAAGGTTAGAGATCTGGAAGACAGGAGAAAGATAAAATATATATTGAAGGCTCAATCACCCTAAGAACACCTTAAAAAATTATAATATATGAATTACATGGAATGAAATATTTTACACATCATGAATTCCATTTATTTTATGTCACACTGAAAAACACATCTCATTTTAAATTAAAAACTATATTTTCACATTACACAATTTGTAATGATTTCATGATGTTTAAATTCTCACAATATGAATTGAACTCATGGGATGAGTCCTTCCACCATTATATGTCATGAAACTCCATTAAATGTTGTGTAACTATTTAGAAAACAGTAGAAACCCCGATAGAAAACGACAAAATCCAACTAATCCATGATTTCACCATTATAGATATTCTCCCAATTCAAGGTTGAAAAGACACACTGATGATATAAAGGAAACCAAAATAAAATATTAGAACAAACCTGATAGAATGGAAAGAGGGTATTACAATCTCCCATTTTAATAGAGTTCTATCCCCAGAAATATCTCAAGGTCTTTGATCCACAAAAAAAGTAGGCCACTGATAACTCATTAATAATTAATGATCTCATGTCTCATGGAGATCTTTTCTACTTCGCTATAGTACCAAGATAAAGGGAATCATTTTACCTTACAGTACCTTATCCTGATGATCAATAATCAGATCTAGCTACTCAACCATAGTGGTATCAAGATGAAGAACAATATCCTCCCACCTAATCAAATGGTAAGTATTTGGTATATACTCTTCAATTAGGAAACATTAATCTTGTCATGTATATAAGTCAACCAAGATGGTAAGAACAACCTATAGGCCCCCCTCCCCAATCACTCAATGATATCTAAGGGGACCACAAACCTCAGTGCCTACTTACCTTGCATTCCCAACTGATGATGTCCCAAGCGAGGTGAAACTATGAGAAAGACCTGATAACCAACCCAAAACTTCAACAGTCGACATTGCTGGTCCTTATAAGATCTATGAAAACCCTATTCCATGATCAATCACCTCTAGATCAACTACACTACGTCTCTCATCTTCTGAACAACACTCGACTGAACCAAGGACCGCTCTCCAATTTTTTTCCAGCACATGGGAGATTGACATGGTCACCATTATAAATCCTCTAAGGTCACCATCATGATTGAAGTCATATAACTATTCTTAAAGGAACACTCAACCAAAGGATTATTTCTATCCCAATATCCACCAAAATCAAGAACCCATTCCTAGAGAATATCCTCATGAACCAGGATATCCCTCTCTGTCTGTCCATACGTCTATGGATGATAATCCATGCTTAATTTAAATTTAAAAACCATTGAATCCTATAATCCATTATAAAATCTTGGTGTGAATATCTGGTCCCTATCATAAAAAATTGAAGAGGTAACATCATGAATCTTTAAAATTTATCATACCTATAAGTCCCTGATCTATTCCACCTTAGTTGTTACCTTTATTAGAATGAAATTTACTGATTTATTGAGAATTAAAATAATTACACAAAAAGAATCCTTACCACTAAGATTTTGTGCTAAAACAAGGATGAAATACCTGGAAATATTATACCACTTCCACACCAGAATGGTTAAAGGCTGCAAAAAACCTACATGTCTCTGGTGTTCTTCTCTAACTTTTTGACAAGTGAGACATCACGTTATAAATACAGAAACTCCTCACCTCATTCCGGACTACCAAAACTGACGTCTCAAATCATGGTACATCATTATGTCCCTAGGGTTCTTGGACTATCCTGACCAGTCTCCACTATCTAGAAACTCACACCTCAGGGAAAATTGAACAAAAAACCTACTACAGAAGAAAAAAAGCTCAATTGGGAGACCGATACAACTCACAGAAGATCTACCCACCATTTAAAATTTTTCCTAAGAAATGAATCTCTGTGTATGCCATCTGTTCAAGTAGAACAATCTCATAAAATGAGAGTCATATTTGAATGATGATAAGGAAACCTGTCCACTGACCTTCATTAACTCCTGAGCTCATTTCATCTAAAATACTAATCCTAAAACACTACTAAACTAATTTCTTCATGGAATGTGTCAGAAATTTTCTGATCAATTCATCATCCACCACATTCCATTTCCATGGTGTGTACATGATATCAAAAACCAAAGGTCTAAAGACATTAAATTCATGATATTTTTTTATGTTTAGATATCTCTAGGAAAAAATATTCTTCACACTTTTTTAATCAAAATATACTGTAAACCAGTATCCAAAGGCATAGTGACACAACATTTTCAGTGAGTGAATACAAATTGAAAAATAAAGATCATGGGTAGGGTAGTTCTTCTCATTAGTTATTAATTGGTGTGATCCATAATCCAAAAACTATTTCTCATATATTAAGACACATCCCAAATCCATACCAAAAGAATCATAGAAAACATCATCCCTTGAACCTAGTTTTAGAAGAATCAAAATAGTTGCTGAAGTCAAACTCATCTTTGGATCCTCAAAATATCTCTAATACTTGTTGTTCCAATCAAAATTAACACCCTTATGGGTTAGAATTATCATCTAAGAAGTGATCATGGAGAAGTGCTGAAAAAAAAATCTATATTAAAGAGGAAAAATCAAGAAGCTTCATATCTCAAAAAAATCCATGGGCTTATCCCAATACATAACTTCCTTCACCTTTTTAGGATCAACCAAGACTCCCCTCTCAGATATAACATTCCCTAAAAATTTCCCTTCCCAGATCCAAAACACACACTTGGAATGCTTACCATATAGAATATTTTCCCTAAATGTTCAAATAATTGTATCAAATTTGATTTTTTGCTACTCCTCTATCTTGGAGAACACAAAGATGTCATATACGGACAAAAAAATAAAAGAGTCCAAGAAATGATGACAGATTTAGTTTATCAAAATCATGAATAATGTAGGAGAATTAGTGAGTTCTAATGGTATAACCAGAAACTTTAAATGGCCATATCTACTCTAAAAATTTTCTTGGATATATCATATTTTCTAACTCTCAACTGGTGGTACTCTGGCACCAAGTCATTCTGAGAAAACCAATAATCCCCCCTAAACTGCTCAAAGATATCATCAATCCAGGGCAAAAGATAATTTTTCTTAATGGTCCCCAATTCAACTTCCTATAATCAATAAAAAGTCTAAAAAATATTAATTTATTATTTTAAATGAGACCGAGTGAATCCCATGATAAAACGATAGGAAGAATAGATCCTTTCATATGTAAGTCCTCATGCTGGACATTATGTTCCACCAAATCAACACGTTCTATTCGATAAAATGACATAGAAATTGAAATTGTTCAAGGTAGAATCTCAATAGTAAGCTCAACATCTATATGTGGTAGAAACGTAGAAAAATAATCTGGAAAGATCTTAGGGTACACACACGCAACCACCCAGGTATGGGTCAACTCTGGCAAGAAAAATTTATGAAACCTGGCTTGAGATTAAATCAACATAAGGAGCATCCAGCTCTTCCCTACCCAGTCTAGAGTCTTAATCACCCTAGAAAACATGAGTGACCCCATTGATAGATTATATCTATACCCAATATTGCAAAAATTTTATCTAATCTCTTACGCTTATCATATAATCTAAGATGATGGTCAATTCAAATATGTCACGATTTATCACCAAGAAGTCCCAGACCACTTCAAAGTAACAAATCACCACGCAACACATGGGACACATGACACCTTGTTTAGACCTCCTTCAGATAGGTATAAAAAGGTCTAAAAAGAAAAACCTATGGTCCAAATGAAAACCCAACAAGTTAACCAGCTTTTAAGAGATAAAAGAATGAGTATAAATTGTATGAATCAAATCTAGTACTATATAAAACAAAATAAACACCCTACCTCTAACAGTAGTTATCACTTATTCAGACTCCACTAGCGCACACTATATTTCTTATGGTCATCTAGAAATAGACCCCATGGTATCTCCCTTGTACAAAGAGGGAGACCCATCACTCTTAAAATCATCCAAATGATCTTGTGACCCCTTGGTGAACATGGATCTTGCCTTAGTCCCTTGGGAAAACTTATCACATAAATGCTTCAAAATTCTAGATCGTCCACAATGATGACAAGTTCTAGGATAATATATACACTGATTCCCATGATTACCATTCCTCTCACACTAGTATAAAATAACACATTTCGTCCCTATAAAATACCCTGAAACTATTCCTACAATAAATTAGCAACTCTTGCGCTTTCATTGCTGAACAGAAGAAGCACACAGGATAAACTCTACACCTAATAAAGCTCCACCTGAGCCTATCCTCCTAGCTATGTCTATCTCAACCAAAACAACATTATCCACTACCTCTAAAAAGGTTTTATGGAAGAAAAGAAAAATAGTTGACTGAAAATAGGCCCTTAGTCCCTTATATAACCTTCAAAACTTCAGTTAATGATTAATTATTTTCTTGAAAGAAACCCATATAAGTCCTTCATGCTACATATCTTGCACTATCGAGTCCCAAAATATCGTTCCTAATCCTTTGAGAATATATGTGGAAAATACTACATGAGAATCCTTTGGAGTCTTTAAAAAGTTTAATATCCGTTCAATCCATTTAAGCAACTTCTATGATTCTTGTGGGGCTTTTTCACCATGGAAAGAAAGTGGATGCTTCTTGGTTAATTCTGAACCATGGTCTAGTTCCCATTACAGGTTCACTACTCCCACTAACCTTAGTGTCTGAATGGTACAAATCACTACATTATCCATATAAGGGTCCAATGTAGGATTCATCTACAGAACCTACCTCATAGATTCCCCTATTGTACTTGGAAGATCTCTTATTGGATTTATTATCTATTAAAAATATGACAATGACCAATCATCCACTAAAAAATTCCAAAACCATCAAATTGAAAACAAGAATTCAAAATCATTCTTCAAAAGAATAATAATTTGAATAATTCATAAATCCTATCACAAAAGGAAATGAATTTTTAAAAGAAATGGTCCATCTAAATAAATAGACAAATTAGCTTATTCAGACAACCATACACAAACCATTTCCTCAAAAAATATAGATAGGTTAATTTAAATAAAATTCCCATACAATTTATTCAAAATTAACTTAAATACCTAGTTTTGGAATTAGTTAATATTTTCCAACCACCCATGGAAACTCAGATTCAGTAAGAGGAGTGAACTGGCCAGGCCCCTTTTACACACCAACTATATGAATTTGGATGATCCTACTCCTGTCTTCCCAAGACACTGAGCTAACTCAATTAGTATTGACACACAATAGGCCGAGTAGCCTCCTTTGATACCAAATTGAAACATACCAACCCGAATCAACCCGACCCGTCAGCCAAGTCAGCCCATCATAGGGTGGGTTAAAACAAAGATACTAAAACTAGTATCATATATAAGAAAAATAAGACATATAACTAGTGTTAAAAGTGTAGAAAACAAAATACACATCTAATCCAAATAGGCTAAACCAAAAAGAAATAAAAGTCTATACAACAAACCTCCATTTTACAAAACTCACCTATAAACAATCCCAAAATAGAAAAAACAACATTAAGAGAGTATTCAACAACATCCATCCGATATAAATTGTAATTTCTTTAGATCCTCAAGTTCCCCAACAACCATCATATACTGGTGCACCCCATCGTGAATCACATGGGCATATAATCCCTTTATCCAAATTTTATTGTAGTTTTTTCTTTAGAATCTCATGTTTCAAGAGAACCATCCTATATTGATTCTTGGATATTGAAAAAACCATAGGTATAATCTCAATTGAAAATTCAATATCTTGGTTAGGTGGAAGACCAGAAAATTACTTGAGAAATTTATAATCATTTTCCATCATAATAGGAATGTATTCTAGGATGGATCTTTCATAAAACTAAATCATTTAAGTAAGATAATATTTCTCATACGGAAGTAATATACATTGTTGAGATGATGGTGAAAAAGATGATTAAACCTCTTCCTTGCACTTGTATAGAATCAGGGGTTGATTCTCCATATAGTGATTGATTTCGTTCTCGTGATGTTTTATTTTGGATCTATATAGGGAAATCCAATCGATGCATATAATTGCATAAAATTACAAAAAAGAGAGTATGAAAAGGTTCTCCAAGAAGTTAAATCCAAAAATATTGACATGGTAGTAGTTATATACTTAGGATGCAATAATTTAATAGTTTTTATTTTTCATTGACATATCTAGTTTCATGCATTGTGGTGTTGTCTTTATAGTTCTATTAAACTTTTTAGGGTATGAAGGAATGCCTAGAACTATGGATGATAACCCTACATTTTACTTTTGGATTCTGGTTCTACATTATACAATATAGACATATGTATCATTACTTTTAAAATATTATACACATAAGCCGGAATCTAATGACATTAAAGTAAAACTTAAAAATTAATTTTATCTTCTTAACTTATGAGTTTATAGGATTAAATATCTGTTATACATGATATATTTCCTAACATATATTCTTATCGGAATTTTTTTTGTTTCCTTAATAATTGATCGTAATGAGATTATGAATTTTCCATGACATATCCCTGAGGAGTGCCAAACTAGGTGCACAGTAGCACTTGTTTTCATATACAAGGTTACCCTGAGTCAGGCCTCGAACAACCTATAAGAGTTTTTACTCCTTGGTAAATTTGTTCCAGAATCACATCCACTTGTAGTATATAGGTAAGAATTTATTTTCTGGATAAACCTCTTAATCTATACTTACAAAAATTTATGTGTTTTCTCTTATATTTAGTCTTATCTCTATGGGTTTTGCTCGATTTTTCTAATCTTAATCCAAAAAATAATTAAACTTTTCCTATAACACAATATATAACATCCCTACACTTTATTACACATTAACACTTTATTTGTTACATAAAATAACGCTTAATACAACCCAAAATATCAAGAATTATAGTGTATTTGGGAATTAGGTACATTACATAACAACTTATAACATGGGACATAAAAAATTATTTAACACTTTTTGACATGATCATAATATTCCAATGAACTTTAACCTACATGGGATAACCTGGGGACAAACATAATATAAGGTTAAGATAAAAAGATAGTAAGGGAATAAAAAAGTCATAACATGAAGAAGATGATACATGTTAAATAGTAGGCATATTGATGGATAATAAAAAGAGTTAGAATCATAAATATGAACAATGAAACATGATATAGCATGGTAATCATAAATGCAACACGGTAAATGTGGAAGCAACTTAAAGTACTTTAATCATAAACATAGGTCAAAGATAAAACACCAATACTTTATGGTGGAAAAAGTCCCACAAAAGAATCAGGTACACCCATGTACCAACAGGATGTATCATGATACTAAACATTACCCAATGCACTGTAACCCTATCCAGGTTCACATATCGTAATCATTTCACTCTCATGTTTAAGTATAGAACATCGATCATATGACATGGATTCACTCATCATCATAATTTATTCCAAGTTTGAGGAATGTGGAATACATACATGAAAGTGCCCAATAAAAAATATATTTTCATAAATGTGATTACCGTTGTTTGGAAATGTTTATGGTATTCACTATATAATTGTTTTGGGATGAAAAATTTTGGTGACACTTCGATAGCATAACAATGTCACATGAAAATTTAGAAAATGGGTTGATAAGAGATTAATGGGTCGATCATCATTTATAAAAGATATTTAAAGTAATAAGGACATGTAAATAAATGTACCAAACTTATAAATTTATAATAGAAGGTAAACTATAATGAAGAAACGTTAATAAAGAAGATTAAGGAAAGAACCCTTACAAACTATTCGACATAGTAATTGGTGGGCATAAGGGTTCATAATGGGGAAAATTCTGAGTGAAAGGGGATATAATCATTTTTTAAAAAATGGAAATTAAGGGGGATATGAAAGAACATATCCCAATATGTATACTTTTAAATTAGAAGACATACCACAAAAGGAGTGCTTGATTAACAATTAGAGGGGAAGATCCCTTACAGAATTTTATTATAGTAATAGATTAGATGAAAGGTAAAATGAGATAGAATAAATGAAACCTAATTAAAATAAAATCCTTTGGAAAATAGAGTTTTTTTATAAATAAATTAAATCATAAAAAATTACAATTAAGAAGTAAAATTTCAATGAAGGTGCTTGAATTGAAAAAAAGAGAGGAATGTGAGGATCCCTTACTTGAGTGTGTGATTCTATATGTATGGGATGTGATTCTTTAAAGATTGAGGGAGAAATAGGAGGACTCTATGGATTGAAAGAAAGAGTAATTACACTCTACAAAGATATTTATTGAAGATAAATTTGAGCTTGTGGGGGTTTATATAGGAAATTAGGGATATTTCTTTATTATTTTGGTTTTGGCTTCAACATAATAAAATATAAAAAACCTCAAACCATCCCATGGGTTTTTACAATTTTTTTTTCAAAGTGTATTTTATTTTATTATTTTATAGGGAAAATTTCTAAACTTATTAAAATATTACCCTTGGTGATGTGGAGGTGAGTCACAGTCTTAAAGAAATGATTTTTAAATCTTAACATATATTATAAGTCTGGGATGATTCATAATGGATTTAAAAAATAAATAAAATTAGATTAAAATAAATCTTTTTAAATTAAAAAACTATATTTTGTTGTTTATCTCATTTATATTACTTACTACATCACTTTTGGGTCATTTTGATGTCATAAAACACAAAGTATATTTATACAATATTTAATTTGTACCTGAAAATTCGAATATCTCAGAAAATTTTGAAAAAATCACCATTGGATAATTTGAAATCCTAGTTTAAAAAATAAAATTAACTTTTTAAAAATAATTTTCAAAATTTTTGAATTTTAAGTTTTAAAATAAAAACTGATATTTATTTAACATGATAGGTTTTTTAAAATAACATTTTTTAAAACCTTGTAAAAATCACATTTAACATGATAAAATTATATGATCATTTATATTTAATCAAAATTATTTATGAATAATATTTTATTTAAATATTATTTATTTCATTAATCCATGAATTCAGCTGAATATATTTCTTAATTGAATTTGAATATTAACAAAAAGTACTATTTGTGTTTTATGGAATCAAAATAAACATCATTTATAAATTAAAAATAACATGATAGATATATATTAATTATTCAATACAAAATAATATACATGATCATATTTCTAGGGTATTTTTACATATCACTTGAATAAATAGGAAAAAACACTAGGGTAAAGGTGCACAATGGTAGGATATTCATTGGGTGGCTCACCAAACATGGTTTGAGTGGTGATCTTGATGAGCTTCAAATTATCCCATAAATGGTTTCACTAATGCTTAAGTAATTGAATATAATATTTATATTGCTCAAGGGAAAATCTCAGGAATTCTACCTTTCTCAAATTATTTGATAAATGGGCTACATAGGGTACAATCCTACTGGTTGAGGCCACCACTTCCTTTGTCAGTGTTAGTTGGATTTGTTAAAAACCCATGTTTATACTAATCATTTGAGAAATATTCAACGTCTATATTATCAATGGTAATGATATATAATGTTATTTTAAATACAATTGGATATAACAAAAAAATGCATGTATTTTCTATAACCATATTATATAACAAGACATTTAATAAATATGCAATGGGAATTTTATATGAAATAGTTCAAGTCATTATAGAGGAGGCCTTACTTGTACATGAGAATTCAAATAGAGAGAGATCAGAAGATAAATAGGTTAAGGTAGGGGATAAAATTATAATTTATTTTTATGCCTACATTACGGAGACAAAATTTCATGGAAGACTAAATCTTTCAGTTCATAATGGTTCATCCAATAGTGATGTCAGCGTTGTGGGTCCTAAAGAAGTGTATTTTTTTAATGAATCCATAAATGATCTTAATTATTACAAAGGATGTTGTTTTAAATCTTGGGTGGAGAACGAATCCATATTTGAAAGCATTTTTTCTTTCATTTCTCAATTGGATAACCAAATGTTGGGAGCCCTTCTAGATGAAGAGAACAATTTTGATGCCCTTAAGTCTATTAATTCTGTGCACTCTTCCATTATTCATAGTTTACCCAATGATTTCTATTAATATTCTTTGACTATTATTAAAGGGTGTATGGTTTATTATATTTAATATTATTTCAGGGGTGTTCCTTTACCCATATCCACTTCAGCTACCATTTTGTATCTTATTCTAAATGTTAATCATCCTAAAAATTTTGGAATGTTCTAGTGAATCAGTATGTGTAATTTCATGTACATGGTGTTGGTTAGTATCCTTAATAATATATTATATGTTAATATTCCCCTCAAGGATTCCAAAGATAAACATGGTATCATTAAGGGTAGAAGAATTCAAGGAACTACCAAGACAACACAATAAATGATCAGGGATAATGATATGAAAGTGATTTCATCTAATTTGATGATCACGATTGATATAGAAAAGGTTTGTGATCAGATGTATTTGTCTTTTATTGTTAAAGTTATCAAAAAGTGGGGTTATTTAGAATGGGCTTTTGATCTTTTCTTCAGGTTCTTTTCATCTCCATGGTTTTTTATTACTCTTGTGGGAAAAAGAATTGGTTTTTTCAAATATTCTATGGGGTTGAGACAAGGTGATCCAATTTCTATGAGGATTTTTTCCTATCATAGGATGTTATTAGTAATAATATAAATAATAGTTTTGAGGAAAGTTTGATTCACCCTTTTACAGGGCGTCGTGGTTTTTCTAGAATCTCTCATTTCTTCTTGGCGGATGACTTGCTATTTTTTAACAATGAAGTAAAATTTCAGTTAGAAAATTCAGATTGACTCTCAATGTTCTTTTCAAATAATCTGTAAAAACTGTCAATGAAAAAAGTGGTTTTGTTTTCATTTCCAACAAGTTCCGTTCCAGGAGATCTAGTCTCTTTCAAGAGAGGAGTGGATTTTAAATTGAGAGCTTTCCTATTGAATATTTCTATGATCCCTTTTCTAACATGAGGGTAATAATCCACCATTAAGATCACATTATACAAGAATTATGGGAAGGATCATGAGTGGGAAAAGTCAATTTTTTTGTTTGGGGGAAGGAACACTCTTTTTTATAGTGTTGTTTCATCTATTCCCAGTTATGATTTATTAGTGCACAATCCCCTGAAGTCAATGATCATAAAAATTTAAGTCCTTATCAATAGTTTACTTTGGAAATCACATCAATATGGGAATCACTATTAGGATAGATGAAAATTTCTAACTAAACCCTTTCAAGAGGGAGTATTAATATGAAAGTAATTGAATAAAATATGTGGATTTTGCTGGAAAAGTTATTTTGGGAGATCTTATTAGTGGATTCTCTTTGGTCTCCATTTATCAAAAGTAAGTTTCAGGAGTACCCCACTAATTAGATCAACAGTTTTGAACAATCTCACTTCTATAATTCTTTTAAGAGATTTATTCCTCCTATTATAGTGAGTTCCTGGTTGATTGTTAGTTGTAGAGCCATTTCTTTTTGGAAACCCAACTAGGGTGGAAACAATATTTTCTACCAGGGTTATCCAGTCTCAGACATCAAATTTCACTAGGCTTATGCCAATCCACAATTCATTCATAGATTTATTAATTAGGTTGAAATAGAGGTTATGCTTTATATTTCTCTTTATAAGATCCCAAATAAGTGCTTCATCTCATATTCTTGTTCTTGTGAACTCAAATTCTTGGTTTTTTGTATTATAGTCCTCCCAATTTCAAACCATGAATCATTGGGTTTGAATCTCTGGGGTAAATAAAATTCCCTAAAATATTAATTCTTTATATATATGATTCAAAATAATGTTATTCATACAGATGATAACGTTCAATGTTTAATTATTCCATTGAATTCAAAGTAAAAAATGTTTCTTTAATGCTTATTTGGAATCTATTTCCAACTTCTTCTTCCATAGTGACTTGGCTGTTCACATATAGTTCCTGGTTTCTAGTTTTTGTTTCACTACAAGAAGGGAGTGTGTGGCGGATGAATTTATTCAAGCAACTTGGGATGATTTTTTCCTATATTGTGTGCATTCCATGGGGCCGCTATGAATCAATGTTATTTGGTGGGCCATCCAAGTCATGAAAAATAGTGATATCCATCAAGGTCTATGAGATTCTCTCATGTACATCAGGTAAAAATTTCTATATGTTCTTTATTCATTCATTATGGTTTCCTGGGAAATATCCTTGAATTAGGCACTACAACCGTTTATCTCAGATGGAAAATGAATAGGTGTTGGTTTTTGTGGGTAGCAGAGAATTAGTGTGTGGGATAGTTGGAAGACTTTGGCTAATGGGTTTAAGATGAACACTGATTGCTCTAGTTTTCATGGTATTATGTGTGGTGGAGGGGTTTTTCGGGACTCATGGAGATCGATCATTCTTCCATTCTCATCATTTTTTTGGGGAGGGATCTTCTGTTATGGTTGAGGCTTTGGATTTATTTCAAGGGATGAACCCTTTCAAGGCACATTAAATATTGTTATCTAAATTGTAGTTAGATTCTTCCATCTTTTTCAAAACATTGAAAGTACAGTAGGAGTGCCCTTGGAATATCATTTATCATATCAGGAATTGAAATTCATTACACCATCCGGGCTTGAGTGTTGTTCACATATGGAGGAATAGAAATATTCCTGCTATTTTGTTTTCTTCATGTGTTAACTAGGAAGAAAATTTAAGATGTTATCTATTATTTTCTCTCTTCCTCTTTCTTGTGCCTCATCTATTTTAGGGGATTTACTTAAACTCCATCACTTTAGGCCTCCGTGATTTTTTTCTCTCTGTTTGTTTTATTTTTTTTCTTTTTCTAATACATATATTTTTTCAATCATTAGTAATGGAGAATAAAAGATTTTACTTTGTTTAAACCAATTTAATCCTATATCCATGGAAAGAACACTAAACTACTAAATTTTTTATTAATGTTCAAACAAAGGAACAATTAAAAAAGATAATTAACGAAGAAATAACAAATAGAAAATAATTGAAGCATTGGTAAAATAATAATTGAAACTAAATGGAAGAAGAATACACCTACAGAAAGGTTACCCTTACCTCTAAATGTTTCTTATAAATTTGAAAATATTAAGGTATCTATTATATATTATAATTGTCCTTTTTCTTTATCATGAAACACGATTATAAAGGTAACCAAAGAAGGTGTGAGATACAAATCTCAACTGAACTCCATTTCATGTAGTGGTGAATGGATGAAGCATCGGGTGAATGAAGTGGCGAAGAATAATAATGGTGGCGTACAACTTGCAGTGGAGATGTAGAAATATGAACTGATGGAAGACCATGATTGACATTAATGTAATCACAAAAGTGACATGCGACACTAATAGAGGACAAAAACCAAAACAATTTCCTAAAACAACTTTATTTTAAACCATTTTCTCATCTAGGGATGTTTTCAGGTGTATAGTGGTTGAAGGGTGTGAACTATATTGAACAATGCCTTCCTCATAGTTATTCTAAAGAAGGTGTTGTTCATGAAAACATCTTCTTCAAAATATATATGATGAAGGAGTTTTCCAGAACAACACCTTATTTATAGGTTTTCTTTAGAAGGTGATGTCCCAAGCATTGCCTTCTTTTGAATAATTTTGAGGAAGGCACCACCTTATACATCACCCACTATTCGATAGTTTTTAATTTTTAATTTTTGTTTTGTTCTATTTTGATTATATATGTAGTAAAAAATATTTTTTAAATGAAACGATTAAAAATATAATTAAAAATATATAATTATTAATAATTTATAATAGTTACAAATGTTCAGGGTTTGGGAACTATAAATACTCAATAATTTCTAATACTTAATAAGAAAATGCAACTAATAATTTGAATAATTTTATATTTCAAAATAATTATTAATAATTAATAATCTAATTATTATGAATTATTATTGGGAAATATGTTTTTCTTTCATGTAAATTATTTTATGTTGAGTATATTTTTGAATAAAAGTGATAATAATAATGATGATGAATATAAATAAAATAATTTAAATAAAATAATAATATTACTATTATGAGATATAAATAATTTTAAATAATAATAATAATAATAATTATATTTTTATTAAATATAAAAAATGTTCATTTTTAATTTATTAAAATAATTTATATTTACTTTCTATTGTCAAATGAATTACCTTAATATTAATATTGTTTATTTTTGTTATTACATAGTAATTATGTGCATAAATTCAATTCAACTAAAGGATTATATATTATTTATTACATTGTCAATTATATTATTATTAAGTAATATTAGAGGCAAAAAAATAATATTGTATATAAAATTTATAAACACTATTTATTTACTTATTATTAATTTATTAATTATATTACAATTGTGATTATTATAAGTAAATATTAATAATTAAAATTCTTATATTAATATTTTGTACTTATAAATATTTTTCACAGAAAATATTATTTTGTGTGAATTAGAATTTTTTGTTTATTGTTTTTTGACATAACATTTATTTTTAATTATCTTTTATTTGTGTGGTCAACGATTTAAATTTTATAATGATTTCATTTATACTACATTTTCTATACATTTTTTTTGAAGTGAAAATATTATTTATTAATATATAATTTTATTAGTGAAATACATTATTTTTGGTTTTTTTTATTTTGAACTATTATTTATATATTTAGTCCATATTTTAAGATTCAAATATGTTTTTCTTATAATTTATATTTTATTGTCTTCTAAAGTCACCAACTTGAATTGTAATAACATTTCATGTAGTTGAATTTGAAAGCTGATAAATTATAAATTATAAGTACAATATATATTAATATTCAAACATTGACTAAAAATATAAAAAACAATTTAAAATAAAAATAATTTCATAAAATTTTTTGTTGAAAAATAATTTCAATGGCACAAATTTTTATAGTTTCAAAACCTGACATTTGTACTTTAAGATTATTTTTTCTACAAACATTTTTTATGTAACTTAATTTTGTTTGTTTGTAATTTTTTTTATATTCATTTTATTTTAAATTAATATTTATTATTAAATTCAATGATTTAAATTTAATATATATATATATATATATATTTCATTTATACTATATTTTTTCCCATAAATATTTTTAAATTAAAATGATATGTTTATAATCAATAATGTTAATTTAATGTAATTTTTTTTATATTTATGAAATTATATTTCTTTTTAACTATTGTTTTTATATTTTTATTCCATGTTTCATGTTTCATTTAGATTGTAATTATAGTTTATATTTTATCGGGTTCCAAAGTCCCCCACTTGAAATGTAATAGTGTTTCAAATAGGTAAATTTGAAACCCTATAAATTATAAATTATAAATAAAATATAACTAAAATTTGAATAATTGACTAAAAATATAAATAAAAATAGAAAATAAAAATAATTTCATAAAAAATATTGATGAAAAATAATTTCAATGTTGCATTATATTATTGGTTCAAAACATAACATTTGTACTTAAAGATTTTTTTTCAGTAAACAATATTTGTGTAAAATAATTTTTTTTGGTTTATTATATTTTTATAACATTAATTTTCAATGAATTTTTATTTTTAAAGTAAATGTTTTAAATTTCATATAGATTTTATTTTTCCTCTATTTTATGAACTTTAATTTTCTTAAACTATTAATGTTAAGCTTCTAATCAATAAAGTTTATGTCATGTAAATTAATTTTTATTTCTTATATTAATAGAAATATTTAAAATTTCGATTATTTTGTTTATGTTTAATCAATTTCCTACATTTTATTTTGATTTCACTTATACTTTATATCTTATTGGTACCGAATTTCTCGTACGTGAAACATAATAATGTTTCAAATAAGTGGCTTTGAATGCATATAAAATTTAAATTATGAATAAAATATTAATGAAATTTAAAAGCTTGATTGTATAAATAAAAGTTAATTTAAAATAAAAGGAATGATTAAAATAATTAAAAAAAAATCACAACAAATGTTTGGTGAAAAAATAATTTACAAGTACAAATGTTATGTTTTGAAACAAAAATATTTTGTGCAATTGAAATTATTTTTATTCTATTATTTTTTAGAAATTATTTTCATTTTAAATTATTTTTTATATGTTAAGTCAATTATTAATATTTGATTCATATTGTATTTATACTTTTTAACTAATAGTATTACAAATTCACCTACTAGAAACATTATTACATTTTAAGTACGTGACATTGGATACCTATTAAATATAAACTATAGGTAAAATATAAATGAAAGTTAAAACATGGATTAAACATATAAAAAATAACTATAATGTAAAATAATTTCATTAATATTTCAAATAAAATTAATTTACCAGACACAAACGTTATCGATTAAAAACAAAACATTACTTCAAAAAAATTATGCACATAAAATATAGTATAAAAAATCTAAATGAAATTTTAATCTCTAACTGTACAAATAAATATTTATTGAAAATAAAAGGAATGATAAAAATATAATTAAAATAAATAATTTTACACTAAAAATGTTTTCTCAAAAATTAATTTATAAATATAAATTTTATTTTTTAAAATAACAATATAATGTGGAATTGACATTATTTTTCATCAATTCATTTTGTGAAATTATTTTAATATTCAATTATTTTTCTATAAGTTTTTTCAATGTTCCAAATTTCATTTAATAAGATAATTTAAAATAAATATTATTTCTATTGGTAATATAAAAATATATTCATTAATAATAAAATTATGATTAACATTTTATTAAATCATTTATAATAATTTGTAATAATGATAATAGTAATATAATTTAAATTTTATTAATAAATAAATAAATAATAATTATAAATGTTATATAATATATATATATATAATAATCTTTAATAATAGTGTGATTAATAATGTAATTAATTTTAAATAATCAACACGTTAAAATTAATTTATAAACATCATTATTATTCAATAATAATACTTAATAGTGTTATTGTTGTAATTTATTTGAAAATAAAAATAAAATATTCATTAGTTTAATAAATAATAAATTATTTTTTATTTAATAATAATATCTTTTTAATTTTTATGTTAACAATATTTTATTTAATTATAAAAATATTTAATACTATTATATATATCATCATCATTATCATTATTAATATTTGTAAATATAATAAAAATAATAATTTACAAGAAAAAATTTACTTCTTGATAATAATTCATGAAAAAATTGATTAAATATTATTATAACCAAACAACAGAAATCCAGAAACAAAAAATAACTTAAAAAATAGAAGGGAATGAACTTTCTTAGACAACACCTTCTTGAGAAATTATTTGAAGAATACATTTTCACAAAAAGAACCTTTTTGATAAATATTTCATTAAAAGATCATTAATATAAAACATCTTCTTCAAATATGGCCTTAGGTAGGGTCTTTACCATAAATTACGCAACCACCCCCAAAATACACCCCCCGTAGTAACTGTATGTTGGGAGTTTGATTCCCTATTCATCCAGACTCTGAATTTGTTTCCCAACATATTATAAAATTTTCTGAATGTAATGACGCTTGATATTGAGTTATCAATGACACAAATTAAATCAGTGGGTGTATTAAGGTCAAGACGAATGAGAAATAAAACACAAAAGAAATGAGCATCAATATATATATATATATATATATGAGAAATTAATAATAAACTAAACTAAAATTCTTTGCTAGGAATAAAATACATGTAATTTCAAGAAGATTTACACGGATTTCTATTTGTAAGTAAAATAAAGAATGTAAATTAGAAAATATATTCCATTTAAAAATAAAACTAAGGGAAATTTATTTGTGCTTAATGTCATTGAATTGGGAAAATATTGAGAATACAAAAAAATTGCCTAAATTTAGAGTATTTCAGATCCTTAGTCAAACTATCAACAATGTTGTCATTAGCATGTAACCTTTTTGCACACACAATTATACATATAATTAATTATCAAATAAAAGGTAGGGTAATTTATATATTCATAGACGTTCTATGATAGGCTGTATTTTCAGACATTTGGAAAGAAAATTGATATTAAGAATAAACTATAAGAATTAAATTACATAAGGATAGTTCAAAAATCAAAATTTAGAGCCACACAACTATAGGTTCTGGGTGTAGTGGAAGAAAGTGATGGGAAGTTTCCAAATTTTCTTTTTTCATCTTCAATGATCAATCCTAATTATACCCAATGATAAACACTATGTTTTATGGAATTTAACCATGAAGAAAGGAAACATGAATCATGCCAATACAAGAGAGAGGATCATTAGATATTTTTTATAATTAATTTAATTAAATAAGATTTATCTGGATAGAATTGTTTCTTCAATGATTAATCTAGAAAGAGATCATTTATGCACCATCACTATGTTATTGGAATCAACTGTGGATTCCCTCTAGAGGTGATCCCCCCATGTACCACAAATCTATAGACGTCACCAAAGTAATATCCAGGTGCTAGCCCGACAAATTATTGTGCCTATGTCATCCGCCTTTGATCGCTATGAGAATTTCTTCCAAGGAGTTCTCCTTTACTTGGAAAAGGGAGATTTATCTCCATTTTTGGGAGTGATATTAGAGATGATAGATCTTAAGGGATTGAGATAGTTCTCCAATTCTGTTTTGTACAACCCAAACAAATGATTTATTTTTATGAGAAAGTAACATAACGGGGTTTATATGGCTCCAAGGATAAAAAAAATAATTTCACAAGTTACCTTAATTATTTACTTAGTCCTAGAGAAAATCCCTTGTAAAATAATAAAAAGAGTATTATTATTTCTCTAAATGTTGTTAACTTACGAATTATAATTAAATATTATTTAATCAAAAAATATTCAATATTTAATATTTTCTCATCGGAACTAAAGTTCTGGTCTGCCATTGCTCCCTAATATTTGTTGGACCTTGAATAATTCCTATTTTATTTATTAAATAAATATCACTTCATTATACACCGATAAATAAATAAATATTACATCCACTTAATAGGAAAAAAATATATTTATTAAATATTCTGATCATATTATATTCACTCGAATAACTGGTGGTAGAATAAATATGATCATGAAAAAATGAATAATAATTAAACCACATATCAGAAAAATATTTTTTTCAACCAGTTAAATAATATATAATAATATATAATTTAACTGATATTTTGGACACACTTATTTTGTGATCCTTCTTTCCTCTTTCTCAATGGCATTAGCTGAAGCCGCCTAAAGTCCAAGTTTATCGTGTAGAAACATGCCATGGAACCCATAGAGAAATAAGTTAATACCACCATTAAATGATATCTTATATGAACACTTATTATGTAAAGTAATCCCTTTTTCATGATATCTCAAATCAATGAGGTTTCATGCTAGTGCCATCAACCTATGTGCTCGATATCTCTTTCTTTGACTTTAAAAAATAGAAATTACCTATAGAACACAATGACCATGGATTTATTTATGTTATATAATTTCCATCAAAGGTCCTAGGATACTAACTTCTATTTAAAGAACAGATGGAATAAATATTTCCTCACATTATTCATTAATGAAATATTAATCGTGACACACCCAAGATATCATACCTCTCAGTGAACATTTGTCATCAGGATTTTCATCACTGCATATAAGTACATGACTAATAAAATTCATTGATAATAATCTTGAAGTATAAGGAAAAATACACAATTATGTAGATAGATACATCCATTAAGATATATAAATTTGGATTTCTTACTGGAAGGTCTCATTCTCATAATATCTCATTGGCCATTACTAAGGACATACACAACGATAATTTTCCTCAAAGACCTATGAGTCTCCACCCCTAAAATCCTGTATCATTCGTGTCCCTAAAATGATATCATCCAACTATTGAATATATATTTAAGAACTGTGTCATAGTGCTAATGGGTTCTCACCATATCAGGGAACTACTATGACCTTATAGTGTAACAGCTATACTGGGGACATTATCAAAAACTATGTTACATAGAAGAATAATCACTAGGTGATAAGTAGTTTATTAATATTCAAAACTATGGATACAATGTATCATAATTTACAAAAAATTCAGTTCTTGGTCACTAACTCCAACAAAATTCCACTTTCACCAGAGGCAACAACTAACAACCTTCAGTATGCTATCTCTCACATGATAGTCAAGATTCTACAGAGATAGACATTTAGTTAAGGGGTCCACCATGCTCTCTTCCATGGGTACTCTACTCCCTAAAACTTCACCCCTATGAAAAAATACCCCAAGAGGTGATTATTCTAGAGTATGTGATTTATCTATTGGTGTGACCTTATGTATTTTGTGGGAGCCACCTATATAGTATTATCACAATAAAATTTGATAAGATCTTTATTCATAGGTACCATATCAGCTCCTAAAAAAGTTTTGAATCCAAACATATTCTTATTATTCATTATAAAATGTTATATATTTTGAATCCACTGTAGAATCAGTGATAAATAGTTCCTTTGAAATATTCTAGCTCACATCTCCTCTGTTGAGACAAAAAACATATCCTAATTGTGATTTCAGTTCATTCTGATATGTTTGAAAACGAGCATTAGTATCACCACTGATGACCATATCTTCATCTGCTTTAAACACTAGGAACATATCCTTAGTTCTTCTTGAATACATAAGGATAGCCATAACTGCAAAACAATGTTGTTCTCATAAATCTTCTTGATATCTTCCTACCATTCTCAGTGTATAGGAAAAAGAATTTAGTACATAAAATGGCATACATGATTGATCCTGTCACTGAAGCATATGACATCTTACTCATTATCTCTTTCTCTTGTTTTTTCTGAGGAAACATTTTATTAGAAATATGTAAACCATGAAACATTGAAACCAATCCCCTATAGGATTGTTTTATACTAAATATATTTATTATTAGGTCAATATATGTACTTTGAATTAGTCTAATAATCCTCTTGGATCTATCATGAATGATCATGATCCCTAGAATATTGGCCTTTTCTCCTAAGTCCTTCATGAACTTTTTTTCATCCAGTCCTTAACTGATAGTAAAATTGGAATATAATTTCTAATAACTAAAATATCATCAACCTATACTACTAGGATAATGACTAAATTCCCACTAAACCTCTTATAAACACATGTATCACTATCATTATTAATGAAAAAAACTTTTATGGATCCATCCAATATAATTTTCCATGACCTTGATGTTTGTTTCAATCTATAAATGGATCTATGTAGCTTTAAAACTATTTTGGCATCACCTAGAGTCACAAACCTGCTAGTTTTGTCATATAGACATCTCCCTAAAGGTTCTCATTAAGTAATTCAATTTTTAAAACCATATTAAAAATATCATTGTCATGGTAAGATGCTATAGTAATAATAATTATGATGTATTTAAACAAGGAAATCAGTGAAAAGGTTTCATCATATTAAATTCATTGATATAGTTTAAACCCTTTAGCCTCTATCCTTGCTTTATAGGTATTTACTTTACCTTAAATGTCCTGTTTTCTCTTTAATACCCATTTTCATCCAACATGATTTACATTAACTGGTGCATCGACCAAAACCCAAACTTGGTTCAAATACGTGGAATCAATTTTTGTATTCATGTCTTATTTTCGAGTTTCACTTTCCAAGAATTCCTCTTCCACCATATAGGAGATAGGCTCATCATTGTAAACTAATAATGAGTCACCATCCTTGTTGACTAGAAAACTATATCTCTCTAGTTCCCTTACCTATCTTACACTCATACGTAGTACTTCTATTTCTAGAACACCTTTTCTCTAGGAACCTGTTGATTTTTTTGTACAAGCTTTTATGTATCTTGAGCATCAACTTCATAAAATTAAATCTTTCTTGCACTAACCAATTCTAGGATGTGCTCCCTCTCTAGAAATACATCTTGTCTAGAGATAATCACATTGTTGTATGGGGGGTTGTATGGGTAGTATCACTTTGTTTACTTACAATACCTATTGAGATAAACTTGTGCTCGAGGTGAAAATTTTTTGCCTGAGAAGGCCTTAATAAGTGCCTCACGAACCTATAATTGTGTATCTGATAAAATTGGTTTCATTACACTACATATTTCAAAGATAATTCCATTTTCTACTCTAGTTGTTACTCAGTTTATTTTGTATGAAGTAGATTATAATTCATATCCCAAAAAGGATAATGTAAGATCCAAATGACTCATTATTGACCATACCATGTGTAATAAATTTTCCTTCCTCCATTCACTGATACAATTATGATTTCGTGTATAAGGTGGAGTGAGTTTAGATAGAATCCCAAACACCTGTAAGAAGTTGATAAACTCTTGGTCAAGATATTCACCACCTTGATCTGATAAAAACAACTTTATCTTCTCAACAAGTTGATTATCTAAAAAATTATTGAATTCCTTAAATTTCCCCAATGAATTAGACTTATACCTCATCAGGTATATATATCCATATCTACTCATGTCATTTTTAGAAGTTATGAATTAAGAATATCCACCTCTATATTTTACATGAAATGGTACACACACATTAGTGTGTACCAATCCTATATTCCCTATTTCCCATTAACCATGTCCACTTAATAGTGGTTTGTTCACTTTTCCTTTTAAACAAGTATGACATCATTTAAGTGGTTTTAGCTTAGAAGAGTCTAAATAACCATGTTGATATAGATTCTTCAAATGCATCGCATTTACATGACCATGATGGTGGTTCCATAGGTGGGAGTTATATGAGTCATGTGAACATGTTTCATTATCAATTTCCAACAATTAATTATCATAATTTAGCACATAAAGACCATTATTTAAACGTGTACTACTATAACATATGTTTTACTTACGAAAGAAAAATGTTTATTTATAAATTTTATTACAAAACCATCTGCATCTAAACATGATATATAAATTATGCTATTACAAACCGTAGGTACATAATATTAGTATTTCATAACCAAAATCATTCCTCTTGTAAATGAATGGTGGTAGTAACTAATGGTCAGAGAAGCCAACCTCATATCATTAGAAACTCTCAAATCCACCTCTCCTATAGAAATCATTTGGAATATACGTGGTTCCTATATTTGTATATAGATATGAGTACCACAAGATGTATCTAATACACAATGTGTATATGTAAAGTATTTCACTTGATAATGAATGCACCTTTAGATTCCCATATCTTATGGGTTTTTTTCCTCTTCAATTGGCTTGTCTTGCCACATGAAAAACATAATTCTACCTTTTACTTACCTTTTCTATGGATCTTCCTTTTCTTGGAAGAAAAATTCATGGGAAATTTTGACTATTTATAGGTCTTGATCCCCTTTTCCTTTTTCTTCCTTCTGTTTTTCACTATAAGGACCATGGGTTTATCATGACCCATGTCCTTATCCACTTGGATACTCAAAGTAAGAAGTTCTGAAATACTCTTCCCATTATTGCTTATATTTTAATTATTAATAAAATTATATAAGATTTTGTGTGGTGATGATAGTATGAGATCTTCACACAACTCCTCTATGAATTTAATCCCCAAGATGTCTAAGCGTTCAATGTAGAAAATAAGCTTTACTACATGAGGCCCAATTGGAACAGCCTATCCAAGATTAGTTTTAAACAAATAATTAGATAGCTCATACCTCTCTTTTCTTTCCTTCTCTTAATAAAGATCTTGAAGGTGATATATCATTCTATACACATCCATGTCATCATGTAGATTCAAAATCTCATCAGACATGGATGATATCACGAAACATTGAATATCTATAGTATCATTCAATTTTTTCTTATAGAGAGATAAATCTTCATCACTTTCCTTATTACTAGATGCAACTGAAAAAGGTTCTTCCATCACATACAATTTCCTTTCTTGAAAATGCATAACGTGTAAGAACCTTTTCCACTCCTAGAAATTTTTTCCTGTGAGAAGCCTACCCTTCTTAACTATGAATTATAGTGATATGTTTAAATTAATTTAAATAATTTTTTATAAAAATAAGATGAATATAATTTTAGTACTTTATTAGATAATATCTAGAAAAATTAATAAATATTAAATTTATATGTCTCCAACTATTTTATCGAAGCTAAATACCCTTCTCCATTGCATTCAGAATATCGTTTTTCATGGAAATTCTAGTAGAAGGGATCTATATTCCCCATCTCATTACCCAAAATGTAGTTGGTCAAGAAACATTAATGTATTTAGGTAGGCCTTCCAAATGAAAACTACATTAACTCACAGTTCCTTGATCTATTGAGTGGACTCCCAAATCCTAAAATCCTTAAATTGGATTTCTTCAACATTTTCCACTCAGTTACATGAAGTCATACATTGGATGTCAACCCTTGATGTGAACTTTGTTAAGTCAAAACAAAACATCAAGTTAGAATTCCATGATTATTGAATTCACCCAAACTATGGCTGGCCATACACATTGAAATATAGTTCAGTTTTAACTGAAGTAGTGGAAGGATACAACGAATTAATATATAATTAATGGATTTTATCCTTTTGTGCATAAATTTCCAATTATTATCTTTATTACATGATTGTTAATATTTAGTGTATTTACTTAAGAGATTAACCAAGTTATAGATAATATTTACTCACAAAAAAATTTATTTTAGTTCTATCTTGCATGAATGTTAATTTTATTAATTATGTGATCATGAAAAAACAACTATAATACCATAACCATGAAACTGACCAAAGTAAAATAATAAAGTGGCATGGTTATGAGAATTTTCTAATGGTTATTTTATCTAGCGGTTGATAAACTAAACATTCCCCAAGGGGAAAACACCTTGATGTAATTAATGTTTTTGTTACAGCTTTCAACCTATACACCAATGTATCTATCTTGGAGGGATTTATCCTTAGATCTAAACATAAACCACACTCACTCTCTTGGGAGCTCCATCCATTACATATTATTTGACTCACACATAGGTGAGGGAAAAAGGTTTACATAAAAGAAACTATAGACACATAGTCCCTACACAATATAAAGAGGGAAGGTTCACATAACAAAAATTTAATTTAATAATAAATGAAATGAAACAAATCATATACAAGGGTTTGGTCTATTCTCATGATCATCCACATTCATGAAATAAATTATGAATTTAATAAAATGAGAATTAAATTTCTAATCATTCTTATTTAAGATAAATCACACTCAAATCAATTATTTTTTATATTTAATTCATAAATTATTTTATCTTAATTCTCATGTAAATTCTCTTTATATTCTCATAAAATATTATTGTAAAAAAAATTAATTTAAAATAAACTGTTTATAAGAGTGTTCCTTGGAAGAAACATAGTGAATACCTGTCTGAATATATCCTACATTTATTATAATTGTATACTTGTTTATTATTTTTGACATATAGAATATACAACTTATCATGTAATTTCATGAAATTTAGTATCAATTAAATGATTAAATGATCACATGATTTTTCTATAATGTGTCATTATTTAATTCTTGTAGATTAACAACTACAACACGACTCAAACATGATATTTAGATATAATCATTACGCAAATGTTAGTTATCCATTTATATATATAACAATATTAATACCCATCACATGGAATGTCTTAAATCTTAATGAACACATGAAAGAACATTTATTAAGGATTAAAAATTATGATAAATAAATTTTAAATCTTCATAACATGGTATAAATAAACCACATGTAAAATAGAGCTACATGGTGTGTACGTTCGTCTTTACCTATCTAAGGTACACGCCTAGGGACTCATTGTGTAAATCGTACCTCAGGAAATAGAGTACATGACATGTCCAATGGAATACACACCATGTGATCTTTGAATTACACAATCACCAATTAGGTGGGAAATGTTTGGTAATACATGGCCCATCTGTGACTAAAAGGGACTTCACACCATGTACGAGGGCTACACTGTGTGTACTCCAGTCGATCATGGGCCACCCTAAGCCCTATCAATATACAGTGTAAGGTATTTAATGAAACAATGTGTAATAAATTCACACAATTTGAATTAATTTATGAATTAATTCCCGATGCATTGACCACAAGTTCACAATGTATAATTTTGATTACACTGTGAGTAGTCATGTTTTATACAGCCAGAATCTTTGGCACCTCTGGATGAGATATTTGGTTTTAGTTTATTCATAAAATTAATCGTTTTGATCAGATCTACAAGAAAAAAAGAGGAAGGAGCATTTCTCATGGTTCTTATTTAAATAACTATTAAACATGAATTGAAAAACAAAATTAAAATTCATAAATTTACGATGATCTTTAAATAATTATAAATAATTATGTGACTGCTATGATATAACTTATAAGTTCTGGGTGCAGAATTAGTATGAGATGGGTGGTTCCGAACTTTATTTTTTTCTATATTTAATGATCAATTTGAGATCTACACGATGATAAATTTCATTTTCAATAGAATTTAATATACAAATACAGACAACATGACTCACATCGCAAAGAGAGAGAGAGATTATCATAATATATTATTTATAATTAATTTAATAAAATAATAATAACCTCAATAGAACTCATTCTTCATTGATAGATCTTGAAATAGATCTACGATGAACTTTCAGTGCGTTATAGGAATCAAGTGCAGAGTCTCTTTAGTATTGATCCACACGTGTATCATGAATCTCTAAACATCATTGAAGGAATCTCTGAGTGCTAGCATGGAATGTCATTGCCCTTTCATCATCTACCTTTGATCGTTATGTGAATTTATTCCAAATAATTCTCCTTGATCTGATAGAGGATGATTTCTCTCTGTTCTTGGGAAAGATCTCAGAGAAGAGATATCTCAAGTGCTAAGAAGAATTCACCAATTCTATTGTGCAAATCCCAAAAAAATGAATTATTCTTATGTGAAAATAACATGGCTTGGTTTATATATCACTAGGGTTAAAATAAAATAATTTCACTTGTTCGGTTAATTATTTATTTAATACGAGACAAAAATCCATTTAATATAATAATAATAATAATAATTCTCAGAATGCACTTAAATTTCAAATAATAATAAAATATTATTTAATAAAATAATTTTTATTATTTATTAATTTCTCTTTGGGCCTAAAATACTAGTCCGTAATTCCTCCAGAATATTTATCATACATTGAATAAGGTCTATCTTTTTAATTAATATCACTACATTATTCTATAATAAATAAATAGATATTTTATTAACTATATAACAAACAAATATTTATTAAATATTCCACTCACATTATATTATAGGAGATACATGGGGAAAAAATAAATGTGATCAAGGAAACATGAATAATTATTAAAGCACATGTGGTAATATTATTTATTCAAAATTATTAAATAATAATTGATAACATATTATTTAACTATGATTCTAGATACACTTTGTGTGTTACCCTCTGGGACTCTTTCTTGGTGGTATTAAGTGAAGTAGCCTAAAGTACAATGGTAGCATCTAGAAACATGCCAATAAATCCCTAGAGAATGAAGTAAATTCCACAATGAAATAATACCTCATACAAATTCTTACTGTGTAATTTAATCCATTTTTCACGATATCTAAAATAAAGCATGTTGCACGCCAGTGCCATCAACCTATATACTTGATATCTCTTTCTTTGAAATTATGGAAATAGAAATTTCCAATATAATTCCATGTCGATAAATTTATTTAGCCTATATAATTTTCATCAAAGGGAATGGGATATTAACTTTTGTTTAAATAATAGAAGGGATACATCATTTATCACATTATCCATTAATTTAATATCACTCATGACACACTGCACGTATCCTACCTCACCATGAACATCTGTCATCATAGTTTTCATCAATACATTAAAGTATGTGAATCAAAAAACTCATTAATAATAATCATAAAGTCTATGGGCCAATACACATGTCTGCAGATAGGAACATCCAATAACACATATAAATGTGGATTTCTAATGGTGGGTCTTGTTCTCATAATATCCATTTGGATATTACCAAGGGAGTACACCATGAGAAGGTACCTCAAAGTGTATGAGTCTCCACCCCTGATAGCCTATATCATTTGTGTCCCTAAAAAGATATTATCTGAAAATAGAATATATTTTTAATAATAGTGGCGTAGCACTTTCGAGTTCTCATCAAAGCAGGGAACTACTATGAAATTTTAGTGTGAAAACTACTCTAAGGACATTATCACATACTATGTTACAGAGAAGAAAAATCATGGTGTGATAAGTAGTTTACTAATATTCAAAACTATGAATACAACATATTATAAGGAACACAAAATTTGGATCTAGGGCTCACAATCCAACAACAACTTCATTAATTGATTTTTTAATGCAATTTATTTAGATTTAGTGATTAAGAGAGCCACCGATGATTAAATATTCAATTTCAAGAATATAAATCCCTCATAGGTAGTAAAATCATATTCATTTATAGATTTTAAATTATTAATGTTTCTATCGTAATATTGATCAATATAACTTATCAAATTTTTTAAAGAATTCACATTTCTACCATGGAAAATTGGATGAGAAGAAGTGTAAGTGTGACACCACTTGGAATTTCAAGGTGTATTATGTATAAATTTCATTTAATTTTAATGAATCTTATTGATATGTGGTGGTTTCATGTGTTATTGGTGGCTTAGTATTTGGTTTTTTAGAATTGTATTGGGCATTTAATTTTAAATTTTCTATAGATTTGCAGTCACAAAGTGAGGATTGGGTGCCACAATGTAATTCAAGGATTAGGAGAGCTTATGATTTTCTCCATAGGTGATCGTACTACAATTACATATGGGTATGGGGAAATATCTATTCCTGGAGAACCACACTATGACCCATAGGTTTCCATGCCATTATGAGGGTGGGAAAGTGTATGTCATTTCATGAACCCCAAAGTTTAATTGTAACCTTTACCATAGTTTTTTCAAAATGGGTATGATTTATAATTTGAAATGTAACCCCTTAATTTCATTCCTTACTCTCAAGAAATTTTTGAAATTTGGAAAATGTGGGAGCTTCTGTCTAGGTATTTTGAGCTCCTCTACCCTCATCTTTTTCCTGTTTGAATTGATGTTCATTTCAGAGTTCTTTTTTGGGTGAGTATAAGCCCATATAATCCCGAGATGCATCTTTCTTCCCATATTTCATTATTTTCAATGTCATAAACCTATATTTGGAAATTTTATGATAATTTTGTTGTTCAAAGGTTCATTCTTGAATCAATAATCATTGCATCGTGAGTAGACTTTATTAAGTATGAAGTGGATAGACCTTATAATGATATGAATTTAGTATTATGTTACGTGGATTAAATTGAATACGAGTGAGTGTGTATCCTTGTGAGACTCTTTTTTTGGTATCAAAGTTACTGGGTAGGTTTTTATTGTTTTGGATTACCCTTTAAAGGTGGATCTATGCGCTTGTGGCTTGGAAAGGGTGGTATGAAACCTCATTCCATGAGTAGATCTATGTCTATATGTTGTAGTAATTAGACCTTAAGGGAAAAAATGTATTTCCATTAAGGTTGGGATACCCCAAGAGAGTGATACTGGGTTTTGATTTAAGAGTCCCCTCACATGTGATGCTGTTGGGAGTGGGAATGATGGAATACTAACATGTTTTATGGAATTAAAATGGAACATTTTAGAAATTTAAAAATGAGATAGATATAGAAATTTATGGTTTCTATCCTTCATTATTTTTATACATAGAATCTATTTAGATTATATGAGATATTTTACTTTAAATTTCATTCTTCATAATTTAATATTTTTTATCATTCTCATTTCATTACATAAAAGCAACATATCATCAATATTTAATTTTTAGTAGAAAATGTAGATTTAGGTAGATTTAAAATAAACAAATGCCCACTTTTGTTTAGTAATTTTATTGTAGAGAATGAATTATTAAAAATTTATATATCATTTCCTTTAGGATTAATTTACATTACAAAAATATTTATTATTTTAAATAAATGGGTTGGTTTATGTTCATGAGAAGAACCATATGAAGGATTCATGTACAGTTTTTATAACCATAATATGATAAAAGAAAGTATTTTTTTACAATATTATGTTTAATATAAATATTGAGTTAAACAAGAAGGAATGTGGTAATTGGATTGAATAAGGTTTAACTATATAGAAGAATATTTTAGAGTGATTTACACCTTATTGAATATTTAACAACCCCAACCTAGTTCTCCACCACAATAATCAAACCTAGGATCCATCAATCATAAGTACACCATATTGAATGATATATGCTTATAAATAATGATAATGGTTGACATAGAATGGGTGGGGAGGCAAATCCATCAGACACAGATAACAATAAACACAACAAAAACTATAAAAAATTACCATTAAGACATGACTGAATAATAATAATAGATACCACAACTAAAATAATGCTAACTCTAACTATCAATATCATTATATATCTGAACTATCTATTTTCATGTTATAAAATTCATATAGTGTAATAAATATACCTCATGGGCAGATCATATAAAACTGAGTCCAAAATTTTAAAAAATAAAAGAGACATCCATTATTTTTACGGAGTACCAAGGTAGACATATTTTCTAACCCCAAACAAGTTCCAAACACATTCTTTCATACTCTATCATGGCCCTTTCCCTTTACTGGGACATAGAACATAAACCATACTTGGGTTCTTGGACACATATGAATGGTGTGAGAAGAACTCAAGAGGCCACTACGATATTGTCCCTTAAAATTTTTGTAGATAAAGGTGCACTATTGATATAGAATTATAATAAAGTAATTTTTTTTATAAATTACCTATAACTATATGGGTTGGACTCTCCAATCTACATGTGACCATAATTTCCTCGTCTTGTGTCATAATAAAATAATATTCCCACAGTTGAGGTACACACCTCAATGATAAATGATAAATCTCTCTCCATATAATAGTCAGGTTGAATGAGTTATCACCATAAATAATTTTTATGAGAATGTGTTATCACTGTAAAAATACATGTTGGTTAATGATCTATTATTAAAGCAATGTCAATGGTGAATGAGTCATTTTTTAGTGAATGAGACATCACCAACCTTGGTTGGATAATACACTATATATAACCACGTGCCCATGGAAAATAAACCACTATTTCGTAACTCGAGTTGATTATATAACTCCAAATAATATTATCAGGTGGGTGGTATACCATTAATATCACTCTGATGTGTATGAATTATGATAATCTCAAGTATTTATGTGGATGAGGCACCACAAAGATGATATCTATAGGTGGATGTTGAACCACTAATGTCCCATCCCTAGAGGGATGATGAAAAACCCATTTCATCTTATATGTGCATGAGGGAAAACTTTTCACCTATATTTAGTGGTCCTTACATGTTTATCATCACAAAATAGGTGGATGGTACACCGCCAGAATAGGTACGCAAGTAGACAAGGCACCATCGAGACAACTCTTGTAAGAGAAATATCCTCTACTATCATAAAACTCACGTGGATGATATAACACTAGTGTGATCTACAAGTGTGTTAAGTTCCATTAATACATTGGATTAAACATGAATTATGTGTCATTATACTCTTTTAAGTGGACAGAAAACCACCAACCTATTCAAATTGGTCGATATAATGCAAATACACCAAGGGCGGTTTGAATACTACCATCAATTATGTTTTGGTGTAAGAGGAACCACCACATACCAAAATAGATGATTGATCATGTAACAACCTAGGTAATGTTATAATAAAAATTTTCTTTAATTACTAATTTCATTATTTAGATTCATTATAATAATATTAGGTATTTTTTTGTCAAAAAGAAATAAAAGATTTATATCAATCAAAATTGGATTTTCTTGTGTTATATGATTTTATTTAAACATTGCTTTCAAAATTTTATAATTTTAATTTATAAAATGTACTCCATTTTTGAATACATCAAGTAAAAATTATCTAAGGACGAATTTTCTATAATTTTTTTGAAATTATTGAATTTTTAATAAATAGTGAAAAATACAGTTTTTTGGTGAAAGTTTTATTTTTTTCATGTATTTATGAAGTAAAATTATATTTTTCATTAGTTTTAAAATATAATTTCTCAATTTTTAAGTAATTTTAAAATTTAATTATGTATAAAAACATTTTTATACGTAAAAAAATTCATATTTTCTCTGAAAAATTGTATTTCGTTGCATTTTGTTAGTTTATTTTTTATATTAAATCATGAAAATTATTTATGTTTAATCATAAAAAATAGATTCCATATTTGGAATAATAACTTATAATTTTTTTTAAATAGTTCTATTTTATTTTAGGTTAATATGAATTGTATCCATAGTAATTTTTGTTACCATGGGAAAGGGTAAATCAGAAAATTAATGTTAAAAATAAAATTATAACAAATAACAAATGACCCTAAAACATATATAAATTTTATTTTATGAGTATATATCATCCATAATAATAATTTTTTTTATATATGGACTTTTCAAATATTTACGAGTGATTATGACCTTTATAATTTTATGTGTAATGAAAAGTAAAAAAATATCACAATTAATAAAATATTTGTAATACGGTGATAACTTGACGATATTTTTGGTTTTAAATATTAATTTGAAATCTAAATTATCTAATTTTATCATGGTAATTTATTTTTAGATTTTAGTGAATAAATAATCACCTTAAATTATTATACAACGGTAATAGTGTAATTATTCAGTTATTAAAAAAATAAAATAAATGATATAAAGCAAATTAAATTTAGTATAATTTTTAAATAATTTATGTGATAAAATAATTATATATATATTTTTTAGGGATGTATTAACATACTTTATTCGATTTTAATTTATTTTACTGGTGTTATAATAGTTCTAAAACAGATATTATTTATTTTGAATGAAACAAATAGTTTATTAAATGATATAGAATTCTTAAAAATTATATATTCAGAGAATATTTTAACATATTATTTATAATATTAAAATGGTCCATTTAGGTTCTATATTCTCATTCATGGAAACTATCTTGACGCTCAAGGATTAAAAAAACTTTTTTATCATGGTAGGTGTGAAAATAGTTAATGGGGGGTTAAAAAGGATAAGGGTGGAAAGGTTATCCAAAATTATCCAAATTTTATTAAATGAGATTAATTATAGTTGTTCTCATATTATATTAACATATTATCAATTTGAACTATTTTTTAAAACAAAATTAATTTATATTAATTTAATATTTTATGAAATTCCAGGAGTGACCCTCCTCACTCTAATAAAAGGGTACATATTATTCTCATTTAATCAAAATTAAACATACTTTTGGTTATGAAAATACCTTTAAAGGCCCTTTAATTACATTAAAAATAAAACCCTATAATATTTTTTTTATTCTAGAGTACCAATCTTAGAGGTCTTAGTGAGTTAAGGATATGAGATTTTTCTAAGATGAGGTATAGTTTTTAACCACATGGTTTAGTTTTATTTCTTTCTAAACCTATGAAAAATTTCTTAAAACATGAGAAATTAATAACAAAAGTATAAGAAATATAATAATATGCTATTATGTTAATTTTATAACTGAAATACATTTTCATCCTCCATCAAATGGGAAAGGAATCCATCATTCATGTGTATGGTGGACTATCGCCTCAAGAACTGATATAAATTGTTTTCCAAAACCACCTATCATGGTTGGTTATAATTATGAATTTATTGTATATATATTATATTATTGAAATATTGATCATTCTGATAATATAACATATTATTTACTTTCTTATGTTTACATTCAATAAAAAATGATAATGTCTTTCTTGCGTACGTGTAGACTACCACGTCCCCAAAGTGATCCAATTAATTTGTTATCACCACATCACATTAATGATATATATATATTTATATTTAAATCAATAATATCTCATTTTGATGTAATTATCATTATTTAAGGATAAAATAATACTTACATCCTTTCCACAATGATCGTTGAAAAATGGAAACATTACTCATGTGTTAGTATGACATAGTATCTCCACGATTATAACATAGATCATTTTTCAAAACCATATATCATTATTGGCTTTAAAAGTATAATTTATATATAAAAATGAGAATTATTTCATAGTTATTATTCTATATATGACAAAATAACAACCCCTTTGACCATAGTCAACCTACCAAATTCATTTTGGACACATGATCCGATTATTGTCAAAACAACCAATGTGAACTTAATTGATTAAGTAATTTTATATAACATGATAATAAATGAAATAAATGTAATAATAAATCTGTTAAAAAATTAATAAGAAATTATATAATTAACATCATCTTATTATTCAGGAAGAAAACAAATATGCATGACGATCTGAGCTTGAGGTAAGGAATTTTTTCTTTTAAAGTTACACTTAAATGCTCCATTTATTCCATTTAAATAATTTTAAAATTATTTCGTGGATATATTTATTTGAAAAAAATAATTATAAATAAAATATTATTTATTTTTTAACTTTTTTTCAATGGTATTCAAAATGAATCTTTTTACGGAACATATTGATGTTCTTTACAAAAAGGCATAAAGAATGTTCTATTTTAACATATATGAAGAAAATGTCGTTTCCTACCAACAAAACTGTATTTTTTTTTGGATTCCATTAAAATATTTCATGTTTTCTTTAAAATAAACCCCCTTACCTATGTTATGGTTAATTTCAAAAATGGTTTTAAAATAAAATGGATATTTTTGTATCCGAAAATGTTTTTAGGGGAGAAAAGAAGATTCTTATAAGTGTAATTTCATGAATTGAAATCTATTATGTGTTGTGATCATGATAAGGTTATTGGGAATTATGATAATTATATTTGGTTTTATTATTAAAATGTTTGGATGGTTATGTTATTAATCAAGTATAAGCGGTTCCAGGATAAATCAAGGATAGGTGGGACCATGATAGCCCTATAATGCATTGGTTATGGAAGTCGACCGTATGGTTATTACATTTGTAAGAGTGATATGGAAATGAAGTTCCAAGTAACCAACCGGTGTAATGTATTATTTCTATGAATTTTGGTCAGAATATTATGATTTATCAAGGTAATACAATGATCTTATGTTCAAAATAATGTTTGTCCTACTTTTTAATGAGGAAGATTATAACTTTGTAGAAACTTTTTTATATATTTTCCCAATTTAAAAGTAACTTTATGAGTTTTATTTTAGATTTCATTTTTTTAACAAATGTTTTATGACATGTTTTGGGGAAATAATGTGATTTCATGGGTTAGAAAATATTTATTTTTTCCCAATGTTTATTTTAAAAAAAGAAATATTTTATATGTATTAATAGACTAACAGATTATTTCATTATTTATATGTCTCTTACTATGATATTTGTTCTCAAACCAAGTTTTAAAATTCATTTGATGAGGTTTAATGTATTAATAGGGGAATGTATGAGGTCAATAAAAAAATTGTTATGATGCATCCTGAAAAGAAAACTTGTTTCATTTTAAATGTTTCTTTTGCAGAAAAATGGATACTGAATAGAATTTTCCTCTTTGTAATATATGGGTTGTTATATAAGAGTTACGATATAAATATATAGAAAAAAAAATAAAGTATATTTGGGAATATAAGAATGTTCTTTCCAGTTTAGAGTTACTTGAAAATGTAATTCTTAAGGCTGAGTCATTATAGTTGTTATTAGAGAAAGGTTTAGTATGTTTACAGGGTAGGATAATGTTAATAGAATATCGTTAAGATACTTTAATTTATGTTTAATTTTAAATTATATACCATTAAAATATTACAATGTTTCTTTATTTAAACTATATATGTTTATAATGGTTCTTTATGGAGGAAACAAGGAAACTAAAGTAGGAAGACATCAAGATGATAACATCTTTCCGAATTATCTACCTAAAATGGTTGGAATTTGAATATAGTAATTTGTTTCCATAATGTATCAGTTGATAGAGGATATAGATGGTGGTGGTATCCTTGTTAGAGAGAATCTAGATCTATCCTAAATGAATATTATGAATGTAGAGCATTTTATGACACAACATCCTACCAAATTCAGTGGATCTTCTGATATTGTTATAGCTGAAGGATGAATTAATGATTTGGAAAAGATATGCGATGTTATAGGTTTCTTAGAGAATAAAAATTTTACTCTTTATATTTATTGTTTTGAATGTGTAGTCGATAAATGGTTGAAAATTGTTAGGAATACTATAAAAAGTTAAGAGATTGATAGTTTTCAATGAGAGGAAATTAATAATATTTTACTTGAGAAATATTCTCCCAAGTCAATTCGACTTCAGATGGAATACAATTCTTGGAGTTGAGGTAGAAGGAGTATGATCTAGTGTCCACATAGGAATAAAACATCACCCGATTATGAATGTTTGAAACTTTTTTATTCATGATCTTGATAGTAAAAATACTTAGTTTTAATCAATATTAAATCCATGAAATATAAGGAAATTGGATTGCTGTGTATCAAAAATTTAGTAGAAACATGTTTGATGCACTGGGATGGTGGAAATGGTGTTTTTTTTGTCATGTCTTACCTAATAATATTTATAAGATAAGTTCTAGATGGCATGAATTTTGGAAGCATTCATTAATAAAATATGGAGGTAAGAAAATCAATTTCCCATCTTTTGATAAATGTAGTAAAAAGAACATTGGGGTATGTGTTATGAAATATAATAAATGATTAATATATGGAAGTTTTGGTCATATGGATTATGACTAATTGGAAAATGATCAGAAACATAATGAAAAAATGATGGTAAGAATCTTTAATTTAAATTATTTGGGACATTATGCTAATGTATGTCCGAATTTAGTCGCTTAGGGAGTATATTATCATGATCAAAAGAAAATAGGCGTGGAAAAATATTTTTTACTACTATGGTTGACGTTGGGACTTAAAATGAAGTAGTGATAGGTATGTTACTAGTTTTTTTTTTCAAATTATTCCTATACACAATTTGAATTTAGATCTTCACATTATTTCATTTATGATAGTTTTTTCAAGAATATTGGGAATATCTACTTATGAAAGTATGACATAAATTTTGGGAAAACACCATGTGTAAATATTAAATCAACCAAGGTTTTTCAGAATCTTCCTATTGTTAATAGTGGACTAGTATATATTCCAAATCATATTGAACTAACCATGTTAAAGTTTTATATTATTTTGGGTATAGATTAGATTTTATTTTACCAAGATAAAATATATTATAGAGCCAAGAATGCTTTATTGAATGATTTCATAACTTTGATAACATATCATGAAATATGAGAAATTGATTAGAAATGATAGTGAAAGTAATTTAGGATATGTTGTTGAAAATAGAAAAACTATTAATATTTTTTAATTTCCTAGTAATTAATGAATATATGTATGTTTTTTCTTGAATATTTTCTGAGTTTTATTCTTGATCGAGTGGTTGAGTTTACTATTGATTTAGAACATGATGCTAAGCTTATATCAATACCCCTTTGTCGATTGGCTGAAGTAGAACTTTTAAAATTGAAAAATTATTTGAAGGAGTTTCTAGAAAAAATATTTCATTAATCCCAACACATCACCAAGGAGATATATTGTTTTTTTATTTATATGAAAGTTGGTTAATGAGGCTTTTCATTGATTATAGATCCTTGAATAACATTACAATTAAGAATAAGTACCATTTTCTCGAGATTAAGGATTTTTTTAATCAAATCCAGGGGTTTTATTACTTTTATTAGATTGTTCATAGGCTGGGGTACCATCTATTTATGGTGGAGGTCGTAGATATTTTGAAAACTGTGTTTTGAACTAGATATGGGATCTATGAGTTTTTAGTTATACCATTTAGGTTATCTAATCCACCAGTTGTATTTATGGTTCTAATTAATTTAATTTTCCTTGATTTCTTGGATAAATCTATGGTTTTGTTTATTAATGATATAATTATATTTTCTAGAATTCCGGTGGATAATTAAAGACACCTAAGGATTGTTTTTGAAACCCTAAAAGAAAATAATTTATATAGAAAATTTATTAATTGTGAACTTTGGTTTCTACAAATTTCTTTCCTATATTATAATTTTTTTAAAGATGACATAATTGTTTACCTTTATAAAGATAAAGTTATTGAGGAATGGACAATACCTATGAATATCAAATAGATTAATAGTTTTCTTGGATATGTGGGTTACTAACAGTGATTTTTTTTGGAAACGTTTACTCATGTGTCTATCCTATTGAGCAGGTTAACTCAAAAAGGAGTGAAATTCATATAGATTAATGACTTTGATGATTATTTTCATGAACCAAAAGGAATATTGGTGAATTATTCAGTTTTTTATTTTCCATATAGAAATAGAGAATCTTCATTCTATAGCGATACTTCTTTGAAGTGACTTGGTTGTGTCCTGATACTGAATGATCAAGTAATTTCTTATGCTTTAAAACAACAAAAACCTCATGAGTTAAAGTATCCCAAACATGACGTGAAATTAAATTCTATGGTGTTTTCTTTAAAAATATGTTGGAATCATTTATATGTTGTAAAATGTGAAATATATACTAATAAAAAATGTTTGAAGAATATATTTACTCACAAATAACTAAGCTTGAGGAAGGGAATATTACTAGATCTAATAATTATTAGATTATACTTTACCATCTTAGAAAAGAAAAAATATAGTCAATTCTTTCATTTGAAAAAATAATTCTTATTTGAACAAGTTATGTTTAGAATGTGACTATTTTATTAATGATTTGATGAATTTTGGCCTAGAAGTTGTGGATACTAGAATTTACTCTATTTTGTTTTAGGTTTCTATATAATCATCTCTACCAGAATTAATTAATAAAGCTCTATTTATGGATCATGTTTTATAGGAAAATTTATAATTGTTTAATAAGGGTAGTGTTCCTAAATTTAATGTTGATAAAGAAATATATTTTATAAAAATTATGTGTTCCTTGTCTTTCCCTGTTGATGGAATAATTGTTTGGTGAAGCTTATAGTTTCCAATTTTCTATTCATCATAGAAGTACTAAGATATATAAAGACTATTAGAAATTTTAATGGTGTGTTGGAAAGAAAAGAGATTATTCTAACATTACCATGAAATTTTTGACTTGTCAATAGGTTAAAAAAGAATAAAAATTACTGAAGTTGGTGCTTTATACGTTTCTACTGCAAGATTAGAAATAAGAAAATATATCAATGGATTCATGGTGGAATTAAGAAAGAGATATTGAAGTAATAATGGGATTTTGGTAATTGTTTATTGACTAACTAAATATGTGTATTTCATACCTGTTCAATATAAAATATCATTATATAATATTTCTTGGTTATACCTAAAGAGACAGTTAATTTACATGAAATTCCCCTCCAAATTATATCCAATTTAGATCCTAGGTTAACTTTAAATTTTTGGTAAGTAGTTCAAAATTCATTGGGCACTGAATTAAATATCATCACAACCTTTCATCCACTATCTGATAGAAAATCTGAGCAAACAATTTAAACATTATAAGTCATGATAAATTCTTGTTCAATGGTTTACCAAGTAATTTGGGATGAACATCTTTCATTGGATCAGTTATCTTATAATAATAGTTTTCATTCAAGGATATAAATAATGCCTTTTGAGGCACTATATAGAAAATAGTGTCGAGTTATAACATTTTTGGTTGAAGTGGGATAAAGGAAGTTTATTGGACCATAACAGGTAATTTAAAGGTTTGATAAGGTTAATATGATTTATCAACATATGAAGATGGCATAAATTATATATAAAATCAATGTATAAAATCATTTTTTGAGGTAGGTGATCATTTTTTCTTAAAGTATCTCCAAATAAAAGTGTAATGAATTTTGGGAAAAGGGGATAATAATTACATAGTTCATTAGAATATATGAATACTAGTGGAATTTGGATATATTTCATACCATGTGGATTTTCCTCAGAGTTTATCATAACTATGTAACATATTTCATGTCTCTATGTTAAGAAAATATATACTAGATTAGTCTTAGGTTTTAAACCCTGAAGTAGTTTAATTGGAAGAGAAAGTTTTTTATGAAGAACAATATATTTATATTCTTGAACATAGAGAGAATTGTTTTTAGAATAAGATAATTCATGAAGTTAAGTTTTTATATAAAAACTATATGGTTAAAAACAACATTATAATATTAAAATGCTATTATGGAAAACATCCCCACTTGTTTAATAGGTGAATAAAATTATAAGGTTGAAATTTTGAAAATGGGGGAAGAATGTAAGAACCCCAGTAAATTTAGAATAAATAATTTTCATGTATTATTAATATTAATTAGTAAGATTTATTATCATAATATTAGGTAAATTATCTCTTAAAGGGAAAAAATATTTATTTCTAACAAAATTGGATTTTCATGTATTATATGGTTTTTGTTAAAATATTGATTTTATAATTTTATAATTATAATTTTAAAAAACAAAAATCATTTTTTAATTCATCAATACAAAATTATCTTAGGTTTAATTTTGGAGAATTTTCTGAAAATATTTATTTTTCAGTAAATTCTGAAAAATAGAGATTTTTATTGAAAATTGTATTTTCTTTTCAAATATTTGAATTGTAAAATTATAATTTTGATTATTTTTTAAAATTTAATTATTGAATTTACATTAGAAAATAAAATAAAATTATAATGTATATAATAAATTTTAAATTATAATTTAGTATAAAAACATATTTTTACCTAATAATTCAGTTTTGTAAAAAACTGTTTTTCTTTCCATTTTTTCAATTTAAGTTTAAATTTAATCCAACCACTTCAATATTTTTAAAATTAAAAAATTTATTATATATTTTTGAATAATATTTTTTTTAAATAGGACACTTTTATTTTTAGTTAATATGAACAACATCCTTAGTAATTTTTGTTTCCACTGTATAGTGTCAATCAGGTAATTAAATTTAAACATAAAATGTTAAGGACTATAAATTTTTCCAAAAACATGCATAAATTTTATTGGATGAGTATAAATAATCAATAATCTTATAAATTTCAAATATATATTCTTTTTTCCATTTTAATGTGATTATGACCATTATAATATTTTATTTAATGAAAATTAAAAAATTTCACACTCTTGATTTTAATAACTATAAAATATTTAAACTAGGGAAAACCAGATGAATTTTTTTATAAACAGTCTAGTGAAATATAGATGATTTAATTACATCAGGGTAATTTAGTTGTAATTTTTATTAATGAAATAATCACCTTAAATGCTTACACAACACTGACACAATAATTATTCCATTAATGGAAAACTAAAATAAATGAGATTACAAATACATTAAGTAGTATAATTTGAAATAAATAATATGAAACATGAATTTTATATAAAAAATAAAATTTTAGGGATGTATAAAAATATTTTATTCTAATTTATTCTGTTTTATTTTTCTTATGAAATTAAATGTAATTGAATAGTTTGAAATTGACATTATTGATATTTTAGGAAAATACTAATTTATTAAATGATATAAAATTCATAAATATATATTATATTAAGCCATGTGATTATAATATGGCTTAAAATATCATAATAGTCCATTTATAGTTCATGTTTCTATTTATGTCAACTATCATCACCCTCAATAAGTAAAAAACCTTGTTATCACTGTAAGTGTGAAAAGGGTTAATGAGCTGTTAAAACAAAATGATATGGGAAAAAATAAAATAGAAACATTTAAAAAATTTATTTTATTAGGTAATTGTGACTAATACTCATATTAAAATTTAATATTATCAATTATGTGTCATTTTTAAATCAAAATTAATTTATATTAATTTAATATTTTAATACATTTCTATGCTGCCCCTCTCCTCTCTTATAAAAGGTCACCACTTCTTCTCATTTATCACATATAAAAAACCATTTGGTTTAGAAAAAAGTTATTCAAATCTATTACATACATACCTAATCATATCCTAGAAATATGTTTTTAGGTTATAGTTCCAATATTATAAGTCTCAATTTTGTAAGAAAAGGGGATTATTTTAAATAAGAGGTATAGTTTTTAACCACATGTTTTTATTTTACTTATTCTCCCACCTCCTTGAAATATTATTCAACCGATATAAAATAGAAAAAAAATTATTTTCTATATAATGATATGTTATTATGTTAAGGAAATTACCTATATCCATCTCCAACCTCCATTAAATGGAAAAGGCATATATCGTTCATGTGTGTGGTGGACTACCGCCTTGAAAACTTATGTAATTCATTTTCTATAATGAACTATCATGACTAGTTATAATTATAGATTTAATATATATATATATATATGATATTAATTACATATTTATCATTCCGAAAATATAATAAATCATTTACTTTATTTCCTTTCCATTCACTGAAAAATAATAAAGTCATTCATGTGTATAAGTTGACTACCACATCCACGAAGCGATGTGATTCATTTTTTCATCACTGCATCACATGGATGATATATATAAGTGCATATTTAAGTAAATAACACACTATTTATGAAATAATTATCATTATGTAAATATAAAATAATACCCATCTTCATTCAAAATTGATCATTGGAAAATGGAAATGTTACCCATGCATTCTAATGATCTGTAGTCTCCATGATTGTAACGTTGTTCATTTTTCATAACCATATTTCATGATTAATTTTAAAAGTATAATTTATGTATAAAATTGATAATTATTTCAATATTATAATTCTGTAGATCATGTAATAATTATCAATTTTACTATATTTAACTTACCAAAGCTATTTCAAACAAGTGTCCCAAATATATTCAAAACACATGATGTGAACTTAATTGGTTAATTATTTATATATAACAAGGTAAAAAGTCAAATAAGAGAAACAATAAGACTGAAAAAATTTCCTATGTAAGAAAATAATTCAAATAAGTTTATTATCACTGAATATATGGAACAAACATTATGATTTGGTCTCGAAGTAAGAGACTTAATTTTAAAAATCCCCTTTTAAAATTTCCCATAAAACTCTATTTTTCATTCCAAACCATATTTTTATTATTATATTATTTATGTATTTATATGGAAATAAAATAATTATAATGATCATTTTATATCCTAATGATTTTATTTCAATGGATTTAAAAAGGAAATTATTTACATAATGTTTTTAAGTTCTTTACAAAAATACAATAGTAATGTTCTATTTTTGCGTATATGATGAAAATGGTTTTTACCTCTCAACTAACTGGAATTTTATTTTTGTATTCCTTTTCAAGATTTCAAGTTTTCTATTTCTATGTAAACAATGACAATTAAGTTACTCGCTACCCTAACCATAATTATTTTGGCTTCCTTTACAATATTTTATGTTATTAATTAATGAAAAACATTAATTCCATATTTTCTCATAAAAATCTATTTTTCTTACTTGTCCATATATTTAAAATTATTTAATGGCCATATTTATATTAAAATAAAAGAATTATAAATTTCATTTTTTGAATTTTTTACCTTTTTTAAAATGTTTTCAAAAGAAATATTTTTACAGAATGTTTTGTTGTTATTTAAAAAAAAAGAAAAATAATATTCTATATTAATGTAAATAGAGATAATGAATTTTCCCGCATCCCTAACTATTATTTTATTTACAGATTACTTTATAATATTTCACGTTTTATTAAAATAAAAAAAAATAATTCCCTATTTTCTAGTTATTTTCAAAAATTATTTTAAGATTGTATTGATATGTCAATATCCAAAATATTTTCTTATGGGTGAAAATAATTTATTTTGAGTGTAATATTGGGAATTAAAATATATTATGTTATGTGATTATGTTATGGTTCTTAGTAATTTTTATGATTATGAAAAGTTCAATTATAAACCAAGGATGGGTGGTTACCTTTTTAAACAAGGATGAGTGATTCTGGGATAAACCAGGGATATGTGGCTCCATGATATCTATTCAATGCATTGGGTATGAAAATCAACCACATACTTATTCCATTTGTAATATTTGTGGTAAGATTTATAAATAAATGACGTATGAAGTAACCTTTATGTATTATCTATATTGATAATAGTTTTTATAAGGATATTATCATTTATCTAGGTAATATAATGACCTTATTCTTATAGAGATGTATGAGGTAATTTTTAAGGATTAAAATTATAACATTGTGGATATATTATTATGAGTTTTACATTATTTCAAACAAACCTTTATGAGATTTATTTTTTCCTTCAATATATTTTATTAAATGTTTTTTGAAAATAATTTTTTTGCAGAGAAAGTAATTTATTGGGTAACAAAAAAACATGATCCAAAGTATATTTTGAAAAGGAAAATTTTTATAAGTATTCATGGACTAATGGTTTCTTCTGTTCATTTTATTTCCCTTACTGAACTTTTTGTGACCATACCACATTTTAAAATATTTTTAACAAGGTTTTAAGGGTAAATAAGAATAATGATGAATTCAAGATGAAACCTTTGAAGATGTGTCATAATAAGAAAATATGATTCTTTTAATTTTTTTCAAAATTGATAGTAATTATAAGTGTCAACTTTGTAAAATATCTGTTGTTATATAAGTTTTATTAATAAAATAGTATAAAAAATAAACCTAAAGGATATTTGGTAATAAAAGAAAGTGAATTCTAGTTTAAAGTCACTATAATATGTAATTTTTATGGTCGGTTACCTATACATCTTTTTAACTCTGAATAATAATTTAGAAAAAAAAATATCATGGGTTCTGGATTTAAGAAACCAACCCCACTCAAAGTTATTGAGAGGTGAGAATTGTTTTCCTTACTCAATCAATCATATCTACTTAATAAATTATCCAATTAATTACCTTAGGGTATGATATGTTTACCAAAAATGAGTCCCAATAAGGGTGTGATAGGTTCAGCTCAAAAATCTAATAATAAAGGTGATCAACTATCCCTATTATATGTTTGTTTACTATAACGGGTTAGTTCCCTATGATATCTAAAACCATGATGCTGATGGAAAATACAAAACATATAGTATAGTGAAGAGTGCTGGAGGTCAGACACACTTTCCTTAATCAGGTATCAGATCATGACATAGATTTAATTAAACTTGGGAATTTGTTATGGGGAGGATTTTTGAGATATTGGAAAAAGTTACCCTAATTGATCTATGACATGGATTGAATAAATCCACCAAAAAACTGCATGGGAGTGATATCTTCCCATTATATGTGAGTCCCACATGGGTAATGAGTGGTTCAAGTCAAAAACCTAATAATAAGGGTGATCACCTAACCATTTAATGAAAAAATTTTATTTGATGTGGGGGTTCCCTATAGAATCTAACACCACGATACCAAGGGAAATTCCAAAGTAGATAGTATTATATAGAGAATTTATGGATGGGAAAAATTATTACATAACATTTTGAATACCAATTGAGGATGATTTTATATTTTCTCCAATACCTATTTAATTTAGATGATTGGTGTGATGATAATAATGTTATATATAAGTTCTTGGAGGAAAAAGTAATAGCTATAATATTTTTTGCATCCATATTGAAGTGGATTGATGAGGGAGAAATCATTTGAGATATGACAATGTTGAAATGATGATGTATTATATAGAAATAGATCCCCTAGATGAAACTTTGAGTTTATCAGAAGTGATTGAGAATGCCTCAAGTTTATTGGAATATTCACTTTGTTAATATAAAGAGATTATGTTTTACAGGGTTGAAGATTATCTAAGAGTGGAATATATATGATTAAATTATGAATAAAAGAATAAAACCACTAAAGAAATGGATATTTAAGTTTTTTCATTAACACATATGATGTTCTTACGATCATAGAGAAGAATGGAAAAGGAATCAATCACTTGTAAGGAGAAACACAACTTAAGTATGAACCATTATGAAATGTTGAAAAGGTAATATGTATAATGAAACTAAATGAAAATTTAATATATAAGATACGATTCCAAATAAATTTATAAAAATTGAAAATTAACCAATATATAAGATTTTTTTAATTTATGTGTATAATGTTTGAGAGTAGAGGTACAATTTAGAAGAGGTGTGTATAATATGTAAGAATATCAAAGTATTTTCAAGATGTTCTTTCCATGATTAGGGAAATATGGAAACAAATATCTTAAGAAATGAATATGATGTTGGGATACGACTAATTGGATATATAATATGTTATATATGTTATATATATATATATATATTCATATACTTTGGAAATGTGAGTTTTTCCATAATAATTTGGAATCTTAAATCAGATGATTCTGTGATATATTTTTCAATGAAAATAAATATTATAATTACTATAATGAATTTTTATTCAACCTAATAGTTTTCCACACTACAATAAGTGGAGTTTCATGCTTTGGATTGATATGGTTTCATACAGATATGAAATAATTTAAATATATTTTCTTAGATTAAACGAAGCTATAATAGTTCAAATATCATGTGAAGTAAATCCCAAGTATCATAGGGATATAAATGAAGATATTAAGTGGGAACTAGAATAAAGAAAATAATAAAGAATAATCATGAAATATTGGGGATGTAGTAATCCTTTAATTAGGTGAACCTAAAAAAATGATTTGTGTCTATCTCATTTATAAAACACTATAAAAATTGAGATAATAGTATTTAACACGAACATGAGTGAGATATTTTTTGTAGAAATTTATAATCAACAATTCACCTCATCCCAATGATTATCACCCTTCATGTGATCAAAAAAAATTAATTTCTAAGAAAGAAAACTCCTTGGTTTTTCTCTTTATTATTTTTATGGATCAACACAAGTCATTTAAAAAAAATCCAATATTTGATGGAAAATGGTTTATATTTAGTAAGATAAAATGAAACCCTAACTTTTCTCTATTGTGATTAATTCTATTAAATTTAGATTCATTTTTCTAAATAAGAAGTTAACATGGTCTCTATCTAAAAATAATAGCATTAAAAGTGAGTAAAAAATAAAGAGTTAATTATTTTTCTCTCTATTAGAGAAGTGGATGCAAAAATTATGGTCCATATAAATGATAATACCATTTATAAGATGATTTATATATTCTATGAATGGAAAAAAGGTAAATAAAAATATAAAATTATTGGACAATATTTTGAAGACATTATGATGTAATAAGATAAAATACTTGATGAATTATTCACAAAGGTTAATCTAAATTTTCACACCATTATAGGGTTTTTATATACTATTCAAGTTTCATCTATATTGAAGAATCTCAAAATAATCTTATAAGAGAAATTTTATTCCAAGTTCCTTTCTCCTAAATATAATTATTTTTATGAGTTCCCCATTAATGAAATTCCCTAAAATCTCATCAATTATTAGATTGGAAGAGTAGAAAATCAAAAAAACAAAGCAAAATAAATAAATGGAAATTACACTTAAATCCTTTAAAGACTTAAATGTGTAGGTGGAGTAGGTTTTTTTTGATGAGGTAGAAAGTATATAAAGATTTTTAACTGAAAATTTCATTTATTTCAAGATGTTAAATCATGCGATATGTTAGAATATATGTAAATATTCTCTTAAATGTTTTAATTGTGGGATGTTATGATATTTATTTTCTAATTTTCGCATGAAAATAATAAGAGAAAATAATGATTATGAAGGTATTTAGAAGAATACCAATTAGAGGGATTGTCTAAAGAATATTCAGTTTAAAGACTAGAAGAAAAGTTCACCCAAATCCTTTAGAATGATTTTTAGATGAAGAAGGTATATCAAATGGTTAATAAAGTGATAAATATTAGAAAAAACCAATATATTCCTACTAAAATGTGATTATAGAAGAATAAAAGAAAGAAGTAGTGGACTATTTAGATGATGATTTAAAAAATAAATGGTATGTATACTACAGAAGAAGAAAAATAATAAACAAAAGATTATACAATGTGAGTAGATATGAAAATGTGCCTGAAGGAAATAAGGAGGTTGAGAGAGGACACTAATTTTATAAAAAATGTTTATATAAATAAAGTAAACAACATGGTGAATGGGAAAATATTGTTAATTAAATTGAAAAGCTGAATGTTTAGATTAATTACAATTCGTGAATCATTAAATATATTTCTTTTACTATTAACCATGGGCATAATGAAGTTGATGAACAGAGTAATGAGATAACTAAAATTGAGAAATATAAATGAAAAATAAAATTTTATTAGAATAAATCAATTTTATAAATACGTGAGTGTTCTAAAAAAATTTCATGTACTATTTACATTCTAAAAAATAAACATGTTGGAGCAAATTTTTTTTGCCTACCACCTCAAAATAAATACATTATTTAAAGAGAATATATTACTAAAACAACAATTTGAATCATTAAAAACCAAATAAAATGTAAAAATATATTATAATTTTTATGGAGAAGGATTTATCGAACCCACCGATGTTAGTATCAAGACTCCAAGAGAGAGTTCTAGAAAAGTAGTTTAGTAGAAAAACATAATTGAGAATTGAAAAAAAAAACATCTACAATGAAACCTAACCAGCAGTTACATTTATTTCAATGAAAAAAGTTTCAGGTTTAATGCTGGTGTTGTGGCATGTTTTTACACAAGGGTTCTCATTGCCGGAACAATATGTATTTACTGGGTCTTATAAGGGGTAATAACCCAGAGATATATAGAGAGTAACCATATATGAAAACATTATATAAATGTCCACAGTGTGAGAAGAAGGTTGAATTGAGAATTTTTTTAAATAGTTTTCAAGAGGTGTGTAGAAGGTATGAATAATAAAAAGACACCTCTAATGAACGTGTTGTATTTATTCTAGCTCAATTGAATATATCCAAGAAATTTTTAAATATTTTGAATCAATTCTAGTGAATATAATAAGAAAATTTGGTGGAATTTTTATTTAAATCACTAAAATATGATAATATTTGGATCATAGAAAATGGTTTTCCATTTCACTTGTATGGTGATTTGAAAAATTTGAATTTTTTTAAAAGTATGAAGGGGTTTTTATTTTTATTTTTTTCAGTTCTAGTTTACTAAAGTTCAATAGTGTTAGAAGGTCCAATACTGGGAAACCTAGATTTTCCCAATAAGGCCCAATTTGTGTATGGGTAAAAGAAATTTTATTGAGTATATTATAGAATTGTTTCATATAACCTAGAATTAAATTAAATTGGTTTTAATAAACCTCAAGGGTGTGGGTGGAACAAATAATGTCATGGGTGGCCTATGTGAGGTGTGCATTAACACCATTGTTAATTGATAGAAAAATTTTATATGGAATTATTTTTGAAAACTTCACTTTAGACATTTGATTGTAACCTATGATTGTGAAATGATCCTAGAAACATATTTTAGTACCCTATTTTTTTTATTGGTGAGTATTATCTTGGGTATAAGCCAATGAAAACACAATATATACTCTCTAGTGTGATCTAGGATAGTATATATGGGTTAAAGTCTTTCCCATGGTACTCAGTTGCAGTAAATGATAAGAATATCAAAGCACACATAATGAAGATCTCACAATTTCTCTGAGAGGGGGAACCGAGATATAATAAGAGGGAGGGGTGAAAACTTCTGCTACTAGGAAGAAATGGGTGAAACCCCATTTTTAAAACCTCTTTTTTTTAATTTGAAAAAATTAATTAAATTTTATAAAAAATAATATGCCACCCACCAGAAGTGTAGTTTTTTATCCATTGGAATAGGTCCATTAGAAGGGCCCCTAAAATTTCAATGTCCACCCTTCACTGTTCTGGTGGGGAATTAATTTGGTGGGGAATTAATTCATGGGAAGATTCCTCCAGTATATTTTTATTTCTATAGAACATGAACTAGGATACCCTATAATTCCTCTCACACCAAAAATATTCCAATATACACAAGATTAAAAATAAAATGGATTTAATTAATTTGTAAAAAAGAGTTGAGATGTTTAAACAATTCCAACATATAACGACCTTCCACTGAGATACACCACTGAGTATTCCTAAGCCTTTTCGATGAAACAATTTTACCACTGAGTCCATATATCACGATCCTACTCCCAGACATCCTATATATGACCATTATTCCAATAGACTCATACCAATGACACTATCTTCCCATGAAAATTCATCTCACTTAGATCGACTATTCAATCCCATCACTCCCCAAATGATGTAACTAAATCCGAATCGATCACTTCAATATTGATCATAATAAAAGAGCTGGGATGGTATCTCCAAAGATGATATTAATTAAATAAATCAGGAAATTAACTACATTTAATAATAATTACTATGCATGATACTAATCCTCTCAAAAACCACAAACAACCCCTCTAACTTGGTAGCTAACATCCCATACCTCTAAATATGATGTTTCCCCAACCAATATAACACCAATAATGTGAAATGGACTATGTTTTAGTTGGGTCATATTGTTATTTCTCCCCCCCTAATCTTTGTTTTATTTGTAAAACACCTCCCTGAATTTTCATTTGACCCTAAACATCATGTATAACCTTTATAGAGGATTATGACTTCTAAAAACTAATTTCTTCATGAATTGAAGTGTCGGTTGGTGCATTGGATCAAATACGATAAGTGTAATATGAATTTGATCATTGAATATTCTTTAATACCTTGTATACCTCTTCGAGAGTGGTGAATACTCATTAATGTGATTGATCTATAGCTTAACTTGATGAATTGTGATTCTTGGATTCTACTTTTATCAATCTTTCCACTGGTTCTCTATCAGTGGATCCTATGCGGGTGTTGTTGATATTGATTGAGGTAGGTTTTTTCATATGTAAATCTATATCAATTGAAAGCTTTGATGATTGTTTAATTTAAATTTGGGTCTAAATTGATTTATTTAAATTTAATTGAGTATCTTGATAAATTATATGAAATTTAATGGTGTGCGTGATGAATCCTTTTGATAATGGACTCTAAAAATAAGGGTGAATTTAAGAAAAATGATCTTGATTTGGGAAGAATTCTTTAGCATTATTTTAATGAGATAAAATGTGGGGAAATGTTTTATGATTTGAAATGGCATGACATGAAATAAAATTAATTATTTTGATAAAAACCATTAATGTAATATTTTGAAATAAAATGGAGTATTTGGAAACATAAACTTGGGACTCATTTAAAATGATATATTGGGAGATTTGGTAATGAATGAAATGTTTGATATCCCTTTTCAAGATTGATTGATTTATCAAAGCACATGGAATCTTGGGCATTTAGTTTAGAATAACACATTATAGGAATGTATTAGCTTTAACTATTAATGTAATTGTGGTGAAAACACTAGATAAATGATGATAAGGGTTGGGAGATCATTCTTTTGGTTGTTATCCTATCCCCCTAGGATTTTGGATCTCGGGAATCATGTGTGCACCTAGTGTATTATTTTACTGAGATGTGTGCCAATATATATAAAAACCTAAACCTATGAATCTTAACCCTGGATCCAAGATTCTAAATGATTTATATATGATATTGTTTGATTTAAATATTTATCTATTCCTATTTTGATAGAAATGATTATTCATGCATGTTTTTAAAATGATGGTTATATCTTCCTATTTTCATGTAAATAATGTTTGAAAACTATTTTATATTATCCATTTAAATGTTTTTAATGCATGTTTTCATATTAACCGTGGAAATATTTCCATGACTTGTTTTACTTAAAAGTGAGAAAATTTGGTTTATTTGTTATAGATTGATTTTGAAATGCTTAGTGAGATCCTATTGGGTTTTTTCTAACACAAAACCTTTTCCTTTGAGGGTTGTCATATTTATTTATTCCCAGTCCAAGAATGGGGAAAGAATCACTTGGAGGTAGTGGGAGTTATTGTTAGTGGGAATTGGGTACTGGTGGTGACTGGAGGAGCTTTTGAACCACAATTTTTCATCGAGATTCTATGATGACATTCTGATGGTTTTATCTGATGAATTTGGTTAACATACCTTTTTTGAGACTTTTATCTATCTACTTGTGGTTTTTTCTATTTTAAGGAGTGTTTTTTATACCAAATATTTATTATTTTATATCCACTTATTTTTCTATTTGAGATTCTTTGGTGGAAAAATCATTCTCCCTTAATAATATTGATGCCCATGTTCTTATCGTATGCCTATAGGGATCGAGAATGACTTTAAGGCTATTTTAGAACTGATTCTTCTACGATTTAGGTGGGTCATCTGAGTTGGTTCATGAAAAATTAAAATTATATGTGTTCATGCGTCTTTTTCGTTTTTAGTATGCATTTCTTGATGTCTTGGTAGATATGATATATGATTCTTAGGACTTAATAGATATGTTATGAGTGATAATTTGTCAAATTAATATTTTAATGAGACTTACAATACCAAGGGTTGTTTGAAAAATGCATCTTTATGGAATTTTTTGATATAATTATAGAATTTTTTGAAAGCTTTGATCAGATATTTTTTTCCAGTTGAACAATGATTAATATTGTTTATGATTTCATGTGTCTTGACTAAAATATTCCTTATTATCTATTTATTTTGTGTAGTATCATACCCATAAGAGGGCATTTGAATAGGAATCTTGAGTAAGATATTAATTAACCAAAAAAATGATCCATCTAGATGATCAGAACTTTGTAGATGTTATTTTGGCAAGAAGTCCAATCTCCAGGCTAGGTAGATGCACCTGTCCCTATTCAGGTGGTAGAGGTTGTACCTTAGATGGATGATCGAAGGGATCATGACCCGATGTTTCTTCACCTAAATCCAACATATATTTAGGTTTCCGATGACCCTCAAGAGATAGATAATTAGTTGAAATAGGTTGATGAAATATTTTATTTTTTGGATATTCCATGTTTAGTAGTGGTGAAATCTGTCTTCTTAAAACTTAAAAGGCCTAACAAAAGGTTCTAGCTAATATCATTCTATCTAGGAATAATTTATACTTGGAGTGGAAATACTTCAAGTATATTTCTAAGGACCAATTATTTTTAGAAGAAATGGTGTTGTCTAAGTAGATGGAGTTTCTTTAAATTTATCATGGAGATCTGAAAATGACATGATATGCGAACTATTAGATGAACTTGTTTATTTCTCACATGAGGTTGTATCAAAAAATAATATGAAAGAGTAGTGGCTTCAGATGTGACTTTGAGAATATATCTAATTGTATGTTTTCCTACAAAATCTAACCTTGTATACATATGTTCTAGATAGTTTTTTTATGGTAGAACTATACTTTAATGAGATGTTTGGGTTACTGAGAGTTCCACTTTCTTGTAGTGGATGTTTTGGGGGTCCCTTTATAGGGAAGTGGAAGTGGTATTAGTCTTGTAGTGGAAACTATAGTGGTGGATCTTAGCATCAAAGATCTTCTAAATCTTATATTTTATTTTGTAGATTTCCACTTAATTGTTTCCATTGTGTAAAAGGTGGCCACTCGAAGGATTCTTTCATGGAGGTACCAAAGATCCAAAGATATTTTGGATGATTAGGTCACTTGTAGAGGTTTTTACATATATTTACTTCTCCACGTAACGGTATGTGATTAATAGTACCTTGTAATGTCTTGACCTAGCTCACCACTAAGATGGTGGTCGGACCGATCGCCACATGACCTCAAGTGGACCTCCCTATATACCGGAGCCTGCCGACTAGCAGTGAGGGTGTAAGAATAGTAAGTGGGAAGACTATACCTAGTTATCATAGTTTCACAACTGTACAACATAGTAAATAATTATCAAAAATTGAAGCAGTAATACATAATTTTCAATGTAGTAGAAAACAGATTTCATATGATTGGACAAAAGTGGCCAACGCTAGTTTATACAATAGATGAATGAATGGAATGATATTGATACATGATGGAAAGCAGTAAACTGTGCATAATGCTTTTCAATAGTGTACAAAATAAAAAAAGGACAAAATCCCCATGGGAAATCTCCTTGAGCATCCCGAGCTCCACCTCTGTCGTTTACTCAAACTCAAGGTACAAGCAATACAAAAACAAAAAAGGTCCAAGGACCTGCAGATAAGAAAGTTATACTCAGGTAACCTAGTGCAGTGGTGGCCTGAGAAGGTTGTGAGATATAAAACTCAGTATGCCGGCACTACCGGTGTCTAACCTAATCCCAACAGTATAATATAAATTAAACAGGGTGGAATCATGCATAAATAAAGTAAGCAGTACAATGTTACTAAAAGCCCATGTACCTGTTTCATCCCTCGACTAGTTTCTGAACATATAACTAGTTCATTAATTGTGTTTTACGATTTTATTTATAAGACACATGTGAGTAAGTCACCTACCGAGCCCAAGGAGATTCCTCTAAGTTAAAACGGGGCTTATCAATAGCCAGTCCTAATGGGATTTTACCATGGGACAAAGTTGTCAATGTTGGACCTAAGGAGTGTATACAAGGCATACTATGATAGTGTAAGTAGTGAAGATTAAAAGAAGTAACAAGTCAACTGGGAAAGGATATACAGTGAGGGAGTTCAAGGTTAGAAACCAAGGTAACATAAACTCACAGAAAATTAACTTAGTAGTATCTGAGTCTAGATAATGGGAAAGAGTGTAATCCAAGGAGTTTAATCCAAGGAATTTCACAATATGGTGCCAACCGAGTCCAAGGTGATCGTCCAAGGAAAAACAGGTCTAAGAAAAGATAGGGCCCGATGGGATTTGACCATGGCACCCACTAGTCAATGTTGGATCCAAGAAGTGTATCTAAGGTATTATTTAAGAAGAATGGACCCAACGGTAGTATACCGGGAATCCAAGGAATAGATAAGAACCAGAGTCTAAGTGGGTATCAACCTATGAAAACCATATCCTTGAATCATAATGGGGTTCCTGAGACCCAAGTTATTCTCCTCTTAGAATCCATGGCGAGCTCGAGTCAGTGTATTCCTATTGGGTAAAGATGTCATGTAATGATTCATCTAGTTCAACTCTTACCTTCTATTACTGTCAATAGGTCAAGTATAGTTGAAAATATTATTTATTAGTTCAAACCTTTCCTTAAATTAATGTGGAAAGGAAATGTAGCATTAAAAACATTTATTTATTTGTTCAATCCTTTCCATCCATTAGTATGGAATGGTCAAGTTGCACTGCAACCATTTAGTAAAAACTATTAAGGAAATTTCAAAGGGAAAGGTCCGCACCGCTACCTTCCCTTAGCATGGTAAGGGTTTCCACGGACGTGGAACCAGTCCTTGTCTCATGAACTCTGGTCCGTCCATGGAATTCCTACATGGGAATCCATGTGTCTCCCATGGTATGATTATGAAAACCCATTGAGTCCATCATAACATTCCTACTTGGGAACCCACGTGTCACACAAGATTTTTTTTATTCAAAACGTTTGAAAAATAATTTAGTAACTTGTTTTGAGGGTCAATCATTAAGCATTAAACATTAATTTGTATCAAATCACTCCATTTATAAAAACATGTCAATTTCATTTAATGGGCTCCATGTGTCCATAAGAAGGAAAATTACCTAAATGGGTAATTCTAATCCAAAACTGGACAAAATACAAAAGTGGTGCTACGATCATTTAATCATTTTTAAAAACGAAACTCATTATTTCGAAAGTCATTAAGTCCATGTCCTAAGAATGCCTTATTACCAACACTAAATCAAGGAATAATAATTATAAATACAACAAGTCATGCAGGAAAGGTCTAACCACTACTTTTTATCATGAAGGAATCCCACCTTCGTTGGATGGGTTTTATTATAAAAACATGATATTTCTTATCACACGAATCATTTATCACCTCTAGTATTTTAAATATGAAACATGTTAAACTTGAATTAAGATAATTCAATATAGATACTTCACTGCATGAATTTAAATTCTAACTAAAGTGAATTATGTAATTAATTATATCATTTATAGATTTAGAGGACTTGTAAAGGGACCCTACCTCATGGTGGAACCAAACCGTGTACTTCGATGACGAACCAAAACAATGTGAAACCACCCAAAACGACTCAATTCCCTATCGATTTAATAAAATTGAGTCAAGGAAACATAAAAATATTCCTTCAAGATGTGAAAAAGAATGGAGATGGTATAAACCTTACCCTGGGGCATTTTCAGCCAAATGAGGCCATCTTTACTGCTTCGCCTTCAACAACCGTTTCTAGAACATGCACCCTCAGGTCCTAAGAGACCTTCAGAACTAACCTAGACTGAAAGAAAACTGAATTCTAAGACACCCCAAACCCATGGGTGTTCGGACAAAGCAAAAATTGGAAAAAGGGAGGCAGAAAATCCGTCAAGGAAGGGAGGAGGGGAGAAGAGCGGGCTTACCCGGAAGATTTGGAGAAGAGAGCACAAGGAATTTGGCCAGATAAATGAAGATCATAGGAGCTCCATGTAGGGGGTTGTGCACTTCAAGGGGAAGATCCCCTTGGCTTGGGGGCCTCACATATGAAAGGGAAGAGGGAGAGTAGTTTATTATTATTTTCTTCAAATTTCAATTTAATTTAATTAATTTAAAACAAATCAAAATCTAAAAACAGGGCATCGCACACGGTTTGAACCACATAGTTTTCCAAACCATGTGAAAAATGTGTCCAGTCTTCTTCCTCCAAGACTCACCCTGCACCAGATAGGTGCACGGTTTAGGAAACAATGTGCCAGACACTGTCCCATTTAAAATAGTGCTGGGTGGTTACCTGTAGTGGGAATAATGGTTTAGCAGGCCATGCACAAACCATGCCCCCTCTGTTATCCTTAAAAACTTTAAGTTTCTCAAGTCTGGAACCCCAAAAACATCTCGATCCACTCAATGGACATCATAGGCCATCACCCATGCCTAAAAAATCACATAAGAGTGATCCAACTCTCAAAATTAAGTTTTGAAACTCAGTTTTAAATCTGACCCAACCAGAAAACAAAAAGGTTCAAAAACCTACATACTTTTTTCCAGTTCAAAAACACATGATTCTACAATCTACCCACCTTAAACATTTCTCGTCCTCAAGAAGCCTTTGGGAACAACATAAACACCACCTGAACTACTAGGGTTGTGAATTATCATTCAAACTATTTCATTGTGTTACCAATGGCCAACAAACCTTACATATTTCCAACGCACTCTTCACTTTAGCCTTTACAACTCAAACCAATCCTCAATGTTCAACTTAAACACATAAACTGGGTTTACATTGGACCATATAGATAGAGACATGATTAGGTCAATGTCTTTATAAACACTCGACTGATAGTGCTAAGCAACATAGGTCTTAACTTAAGAAGGGGAAAATTGCAAGAAGCGGTACATCCACCATTGGAATTATTGTACAAGGCACAACTCTATGTGTACTTATGACCCTCCTAGAATTTATTTGTTAAAAGGAATTTTTGAATACTGACCAACCTAACAGAAACTGGTCAAGCAGGATCTCTCGTAAGACACTACCGACCTTGATACCACACATTCATTTACCTGGAAATGTGCTTCAAAATAGCCCCTTACAACCGTAAACATTGAACTAAAGGAAGAAAGAATAAGTTGAGCCATTTGGCCAATGTATCTCGTAGAAGTCTTGATTATGTGGTCAAATAAATTCAAAATAAATAGATAGATTCCATTAGTACGAACAAGGTGTTATTACATTGGAACCAATGAATCACTCAGGACATACCAAGGCTCAATTAGAACCACACTTTAATGTGAAACACTGGAAAAGATATTCCAAAAAGCTCAGTAGTTTTACAGATTTAGTGCGGTGTAAGGCCGACACTCTCTTAGTGAATAGAGGATGGCGTCAAGATAGGGGACATGATCATATCTTAGGAAGTGTAAACTAAGAGGATTTAAGAAAGTGTTTCCAGTTACACACACCATGAAATTTGAAGATGAAACAGTTGTACCAAAAAAAGGTCATGCTGCTAAGAAAGCACCCACTCGATTTAAGACTTGAAATCCTTAAGAAAAAAAAGCAATAACCAAACATTTTCTAATGGTTCTCTTAGTTTGTGCTTCTTTTATTTATAAGGAAACTTTAACAAACTCGACAGGACACTGCACACCTTAATAGTGTATTAGTCCAAAGAGAAGAAAACTACCCACTCATTAGTGCACTAGATTATTACAATGAGACCAGCATGACAAAACACCGGAGTCTTTTAAAAACCAAACTGAGTATTGGAATAGAACTAATTCTGTAATGATCAAGTTACTCTACATGGAGGTGATCTGATACTGTAATCAATATTACAATATGATTTATTATGGAGTCATGTTTCCTCATACGACTATCAACCTGGATGATTCCATAACTATTCGCCCATTACTAAGAAGGAGAGAGGGTAAAACCACCAACAAGAAACCAACAATGTGTGAGGAACATCTAAACAGCTGAAAAAGAACATTACTCGATGCTTGATCCTGTAACAAATTCAATAAAGACAAGACCACCCATCCTAACAAGGGATTCACTTTAAAACTGAAAGTCCTACTTGGGACAATGACACCCAAACGACACAATGAGTGAGAAAAGTCATTGTACTATCAAGGCATTTATGTTTTGAGGGGGCTATGTACCACAGGTTGGCCCCTTAAGAATAATATGTTTCAACCCTAACTCTGGGTCACGTAAAAAATGTAACTAGGATCAAAAGATGATCATAAGACCATTGATATGGAAAATAACTCCTATGGAAATTACTCACGCTTCCTTTCCAAGGAATGTAAAACCGAAGTCTGAACTACCCTTCACATTAGGGTTTTAAACAGTGGAAAACACTATATGTTCTATTTCCAAAACCCTTTAATTTAATCACATTTAATCTTTAATCATCAAAAGATTTAATTAAAAAATCAAACTACCAATTCCAAAACAAATCACAAGGTACTTGATTTTAACTAACACCCAAATGGAAAGACATGTATATTTTATAAAACATCCTTTTAAAAACATTTCACATTAGTTGAAATCTCATCATTTTCCGAAAACTTATCAAAATAAATTCCTTTTAAGTAGATAAGGCGACCTACAAGGGTCCCATTTTATCCAACCTAGGATCTCTATAAAGTAACCCAATAGCAAACACACATAATATTAAAAATTTTAAACACCCAAATTGGTCACCTCAGAAAAACATTCCCCAACAAACCTACATGGGTCTAGTTTAATTGTAAAAGCTAACCATTTTTATTTGATATCAACACTAAACATCTTTCATAATTATAATAATTTCACAAGGCCTTATGCAATCACATTTTAATATGTGTTGTCATTTCCTAATTCATGAAGTTCCCATACACTCCCTGGATTGAAAAATGGCTCCCATTAATCAATACCAATGGAAATTAATAATTTAAAATGATCAAAAATAATAGTCCAAATTATTTGGGTGGACATATACTCACCTTTAGAGTTCCCATACACTTTACAATTTGGCATCTATCTCCCTTTAGTGAAAACCAACTTCACTTAACAATTGAAATTAGCTACCATTTCACAATGGTTCAATTACACAGGTTACCTTTTCCCAGGTATATGGTTCCCATAAACCATAAAACTAAAAACCGGCTCCCTTCATTACACTAACCAATAAACTTATCCCATGAAACCATTTTAAAGTATTAGAGTAAGCTAGCATGTCGCTATAAGCAGCTAACACGGATAAATATGCTAAAATCACATAATCAGGGAAACTTGATCAAATGAGCATGATATAACAAGAAGTAAGCATAAAAGGCATGATAATTTATTACCTAATCATGTATAAATCTAATCATGTAATATTTATAAGGCACAAAATCATTCTTAGTAGGCAACATACTAATTCAAATACATGGGATGGAATATATGCATGGCATGTGAATTTATAAGTGCATAACATGATACATGTATGTTTCATCCTTACCATAAGAGGAAAAAGAATATTTCAAAAATTCCAAAAATCATAAGAAACTGAATGTACAACAGTCACTCTAGGTGAAATCATATCAATTGTAACAACAAAAAACACAACAACAATCCCAGCCCTGGAATCTTGGTCATTTTTTGTACACAGGGTGATTAGTCCCAAGAATGACTATTAACCAAGCACTGACACTTTCCTAGCCTCATTTCTAACAATCCAAAATAGTAATACAAAATAAAAAACTAGCTATAATACCACTTTGTAACGTCTCGACTCGGATCACCACTAAGACAATGGTCAGACCGGTCTCCACAAGACCTCAGGTACACGTCCCCGTATGCTAGAGGCTGCCGACTAGCAGTGAGGGTGTAAAAATAGTCAGTGGGGAGACGATACCCTCTTATTAGAGTTGCAAAATAATATAATAGAATAAATAATGATCAACAGTTGAAGTAGTAATTCATAAATGTCCAGGAAGTGGAAAAATGATTTCATATGACTGAACAAAAGTGGCCAACTCCAATTTATACAATAGATGAATGCACGAAATGATATTTATACATGATAGAAAGTAGTAAATAGTGATAAATTCTTTTCAATACAGTAAAAAATAATGAAATGACAGAAAATCCCCCTGGGAAATATCCTTGATCATCCGGAGCTCTAGCTTATTCCATTGCTCCTACTCCAAGTACATGCAATACAACAACAAACAAGGTCCAAGGCCCTCTGAAAAAGAAAGGTATACTTGAGTACCCCCATGAAACGAAGGCCCGAGTACGGTGTGAGATATAAATCTCATTAGTCTGGCCCACTAATGTCTATCATAATCCTGATAGTATAATATAAATTAAATTGGGAGAAAACATGCATAAATAAAGTAATAAGTACAATGTAACTAAATACTCAAGTATCTTCTTTAGCCCTAGGATGGTGTCTAAACATGTAACAAGTTCATTAATTGAGTTTTACCATTTTATTTATAAGTCACATGTGAGTATCTCCTAGAGAGTCCAAGGAGTTTCCTCGAAGGTAAAACAGGGTTTAGCCATGACCGGGCCCGATGGGCTTTAACCATGGCACCTACTTGTCAATTTTGGATCCAAGGATTATATCCAATGCATCCTGAGATAGTATAAATAGTGAAGGTTACAAGAAGTAACAAGGAAACCTAGCAAAGATATCCATTGAGGTAGTTCTAGGTTAAAAAAAGGTAACGTAAACTCACGGGAAGCTAACTTAGTAGTATCTGAGTCTAGATAAGGGGTCAGAGTTTAATCCAAGGAGCATAATCCAAGGCATTCCATAATAAGTTTCCTATGGAGTCCAAGGTGATCGACCAAGGTAATATGGGGATAAGAAAATTTTGGGACCGATGGTCCATAACCACGGAACCCACTAGTCAATGTTGGATCCAAGAAGTGTATTTTAGGTATCCTGTAAGAAGAAGGGACCCAATTGTAGTATACCAGGTATCCAAGGAATAGACAAGAACCGGGGTGTATGTGGGTATCAACCTAAGAAAACTGGATCCTTGAATTTGAATAGGGTTCTCGAGACCCAAGGTATTCTCCTCTCAGAATAAAAGTCTATCTCAAGTTATTCCATTCCGATTTGATAAAGAAGTCATTTAATGATTCAACTCGTTCAATTATTGTCTTCCAATAGTGTGAATAGGTCACCTAAAGTGGAAACCATTATTTATTGGTTCAAGACTTCCCTTACATTAGTGTGGAAAGGTCAAGTATCATTGAAACCATTTCTTGATTGGTTCAAGCCTTGCATTACATTTTTTTGGAAAGGTAAAGTATCATTGCAACCATTTCGTACAAAATATTAAGGAATTTTCAAAGGGAAAGGTCCATACCACTACCTTCCCTTAGCATGGTAACGTTTTCCCCGAATGAGGAACCAATCCTTATCTTGTGAACTCAGTTCCATTCATGGAATTCCTACATGGGAATCCATTTGTCTTCCAAGGAATGAGTACGAAAATCCATTGAGTCCATCATGTCATTCCTACTTGGGAACCTATGTCTCACCCTAGGTTTTATTAGTATTCAAAAAAATTGAAAAACAATTTAGTAACTCGTTTTGAGGGTCAATCATTAATTATTAACCATTCATTTGAATCAACTCAATCCATTTACCAAAACATTTAAATTTCATTTAAAGGTCTCCAAGTATCCATACAAAGAGAAATTACCTACATGGGTAATTCCAATCCAAAACATGACTAAACACTTAGATGGTGCTTTGATCATTTAATCATTTTAAAAAAACTCAATGTTTCTAATGACATTAATGCCATGTCCTAAGCATGCCATATTTCCAACACAACATGAAAGAATAATAATTATAAATACAACAAGTCAACCAAGCAAGGTCGAACCACTAATTTTTAGGTTAAAGGTTGTGCACCATTGTTGGAGGGGTTTTGTTATAAAATCATGATATTGCTTACCACACAAATCATTTATCACCATTATCATTTTAAATATAAAATATGCTAATCCAAATTTAAGAGAATTCATAATAGTTACTTTAATTCATGAAGTTAAATTCTAACTAAAGTGTAGCAAGTAAGTAATTAATTCATTTATAGAATTAGACGACATTGAAAGGGACCCTACCTCAGGGTGGAACCAAGATGTGTACTTCGGCAATGAACCAAAAATAATAGAAACCACCCAAAAAACACAACGCCCTACCAATTTAATAAATGGGAGTCAAGGTCACATAAATATATTCATTAAATAGGTTAGAAAAAAATAAGAAGGTATAAACCTTACCCCGATATTTTGTCGGTAGACTGAGACCATCCGTACCACATTTCCTTATATGGTGGTTTCAAGAAGATGCACCCTCATGTTATAAGTGTAACAGACCGAGATTTTATGAAAAATATTCTTTTTAATTTTATTAATGTCTTGTGTTGTACGCTACACCAAAAGGAGCTTGCACAACACGCATCCTTGACTTGCCTTGCGTTACACGCAATCGCAACCTTCCTCGATAGCGTGTGTAGTATGCAATACTGAGTTTCACGAAACAACGATATGCTATTAAAATATTATTAAAACTAGCCGTTATGAATAGTAATAACCACTTTTTAAATTTTAGAAATTTTAGCTCTCAAAATGGACTTCATTTTTGGATTCGGAGTATCGAATTTAGCCTAAGGTGAAATTTTGGTACTTTTCGGATAACTTTCATATTCTGATGAATAGTGAAAATTACTAAATTTTAATTAAAAACAACTTTTTTAATCGAAATAATTAATAGTGATAAATTATTAATTTGAGTGGTTTTAAAGTATATTTAGAATATATTTTTACAATTTAATACAATGTTGGTCATTGGATGTAATTTCACATTTAAACCAGTTATAAACTAGTGTCAATCTTTTGATAGTTATTATCTCTTAAAAACACGCTATTTGTTTTGACGACGAGAATTAATTTTTAAATGCAACTGATATGTTTTGAATTTGGTAAAATAGACATCATTTTTGAGTTCATAATATCAAATATAGCTTAGGCCTAATTTTTGGTATTTTTCTGAAAACTTTCAATTTTCGATGAATAGTGAAACCACTAAGTGGTAGGTTAAAAACTGAATTTTGCATAAAACTTAATTTTACCGCTTCTGTGAATGGAATTTCGAAAATCCGATAGACATGGTTAATATCAAGGACTTAAATGTGGTTCAATGAGATGAAAATATTTTTTGGTGAATAGTAACTTTTTACTTTTTTTTACCACGGTTAATAGTAAATAGGGTAACTATGGGTAAATATGATATTACTATTACCCTAACAGATGTCCTAATTCTATTGGATAAGTGTAATTCGACCAAAAACAACCTTATTAATATAATATGACCATTTAGGTCCACTTGGATTAGATTATGACATTTAATATTATTTTATTTAATGAATAGTTAAAATAGTTAAAATCAAAGTTTAATAACTAAAACATTTTTAATATGGGGTTATACATAAGATAAATTCGACTATAAATATTCATTAGAAATCTAAAAGGATTTCCTACATAATGATATTTTATTTATAATTTTTAGACTTTAAATAAATTAATTTATTTATGACACAACGATGATGCAGTAATTACCCTTTTAAGGAAATATTAACATAATTGATGTTATAAATTCTCAAATGAATGTAATTTGAGACTTTTTATGAATTCCACTAATTTTTTTGGTTACTATGATATATTATTGTTGATTTAATCAACGTGTTTCGAACATATAATTCTGTTATTACTTTCACAAAAATCATATATCAAATAGTGTCAAAATTGACACAAAATAGTTTTTAAATCAAATATTATATTATTAATTGTTATTTTATTCCTAAAAATCTAAGGTTCGGCCAAATGACTTATATAAGGATATATATATTAATAATAAACAATTTGGGGTTCGTTTGGCATGTTATAGTATGTGTATTAACCATATATTGAAAGAAAACAAAAAGACATGGTAAAAGTTAAATTATTGAACTTAGAGTTAAATCTAATTGATAAGGTTAAAATAATACCCTAAACTTGTCTAAATCATATTGGATGATAGGAGTTCGACCCATCCCCACTTTAGCTTCGAAATAAGACCCTTTGGAACCATTATAAACCGATTTTGACTTTAATATAAAATAATATTTTGAGATATTCCTAAGATGCCCCTCTCCTCCCTTATAAAAGGACACCTCCTCCCCCTCCTCCTCACACCAATTTGAGCACTCAAGCTCGGACAACCCCTGCCAAAATCTCTTCTCCACTTCCCTAGCAACATCCTAGAGGTTCTGGTCTTCTGCAAAGACCAATTTTAGTTCCCTAAGAGGAGGTCTCAAAGAGGCGCTTCAAAGAAGAGGTAATTACCGTTACCAATTCTTTCATCTTTATTTCTTCTTCCACTTCTTCTTCTTAGGTTGTTTCATTATGAAGTAATAACATCAGTATCACTAATATACTGATATGTTATTTTAAGTATTAAACAACCCTATTTCACCATCTATCCATCCTACGGAAAAAGAAATCACCGCGCGTGCGTACGTACGGAATACCGTCTCCACGCCGTGGTGTAATCTATTTTCCACCACCACCTTACATGGATGGGTATAATGGTGTAAAGAATAACTATACATAGTTATTACAACATCTTATTGATTCTGATATATTGTATAATCCACTCCAATTCAATTCAATAATTATGGAAATGATATCATCGCTCGTGCGTACGTACGGACTACCGTCTCCACGACGCGATGAGATTCATTCTTAATGATTAACCATTAATGAATGATTATAAAGTATATATAATAAGTACTAATGAAATATATGACATAATAATGATACTAGATTTATGTATATATATATATATATGTCATCTACTTACTTCCATTCAAGACAATAAGGAAAGAAAAACAGCGTTCATGCGTACGTATGGACTACCGTCTCCATGAACGGTGTTTTTCATTTTATTTATCTATCTATTATATATATATATATATATATACTGAATATATATGATATATAAATCATATTTTATATTCTGGAAGTAAGTAAATCATGATATAAGTAATAATGATGTCAAGAACAACAAGTCAAAACACCTACGATAAATGAAACGATTTTACCCAAAACGCTTCTTTAACATGGAATTTACAAAAGAACGGGTAATATAATGTCATAAGTGAACCATATATGTTATCATAACAATGAATATGATTCTGTAATAAGTCAATAACATTATTTAAATCATTATACAGGAGTTTCGGACACATACGAAGCAAATCGGACCTAAGGTAAGGGAAATATCACAATCTCATTTTTATCCGAGATTGTTTATTCGTAAGTATTTACTGGGGTGTATTTTATCATCCACATCCATGTTCCCTCAATATTTAATACTGTTTCCATCCACTTACAATAGTTTAAATCCAATTTTACCCTTCGGTGAGTTTTTAGTAAAGAATATGAAAGGAATCTTTTGTCGTTTTTTCGTACGAGGTACTTTTTGACTTTTCCGACAAAAGTACGAAGAATGTTTTTTTTAACTTATACGTATGAATGGATTTTTAAAACATTATTTCCAAGAAACTTCCTTTACAAGTTTTCAAGTTTATTTTTAATCAACTTCTTTTAGTTTAAAGTTGTATGACATGTTAAGAAAGGAAAAATGTTTTTGAAGAAGAAAGGATATTTTCCTCAAGAATGGAGTTCAAGTCTTTTATCAAAATTATTTTCCATCTAAGATAATAAAGGGTTCTGTTTTTATCCCTATTATCACATTGAATTGATCATGTTGTGATGGAATTATATTTATGAATTCCTTTATCTTATATGAATTTATTTATGATGTCATGATGTTTCAAGAATCCCATTTTTGTTACATGTGTTATGCGATGATGTATGTTTTATGATTATGTGGCACACATAAGAAAGGATTCATTATAAGATGGGTGGGACCTATATCTCCCTCAAATGCATTGGGTAAAGATTTTATATCTCATGAGATAGACATGGCTGGAATGGTAGGTTATACCGGTTCAGTGAAACAGGACTGAAACGAGGGTTACTCGATTCAGAAAGGGACTTTGTCCACTAAGATAGTCTTGGCAATGAGTCTTGACTAACAAGAAATGATTCTCTATGATTATGTGTGAATGCCACAAAGTTTCATGTTTTAAGTTATGATTATTGTGATTACATTTCACTGCCATGATTTACCCCATGTTATGAAATTATGATCTCTTTTGCAGGTTAAGATTTTCCAAAAGTTATGTGCTTATGTATATGATGTGATTGATATTTCTTTTGATTACCCTTACTGAGCATTTGAGATCACCCTTTTATGTTTTCTTTTCCCCAGGATATAAAGAAAGGTTTTAGGTATAAAAAAGAAAGATCTTTATAGGAGATGTTGAAGATCTTTCACCACGATTAGAAGATTACGTTCCGAGTTTCCAAAGACACTAAACTATTACGATCCTTGTGTGTGTGTTTTTGTTATGTACTAAGTATTCCACAAATGTAATGTAATGTCAATGTACATCAAGTTTCGGGTCTCTACAATAAGAGACCTTCCACACGAACCTAGACCGAAAGAAAACTAAAAATTTAGATACCCAAAACCAAAGGGTGTTCAGTAGAACCAAAAATAGTAAAGAGGGAGGCCAAAATCATTCAAGGAATGGATGAGGGGAGAAGAGGGAGATTACCATGAAGATTCAGAGAAGAGTGCACAAGAAAATTTACTAGAGAAGTGAAGATCGGAGGAGCTCCGGGGAGGGGGTCATGCACTTAGAAGAGGAGATCCTTTTAGGCTGGGAGTTTCGTGTATTAGAGGGGAGATGAAGAGAAGTTTATTTTTATTTTTATTTTATTTTAACTTAATTTAGTTAAATTAAAACAAATAAAAATCTAAAAATCGGGCGTCGCACGTGGTTTGACCTGCCCGGTTTTCAAAACTGTGAACAAATTGTGCCGAGTATTCAACCTCCAAGATGAACCCCACAATGGATAGGTGCATGGTTTAGGAAATCATGTGAAGGTCTTGAGCAAGCCAATATTCCCTTTAAAATAGGGATACATGGTTAGCTGTTGTGAGCCGCATAGTTTAGGAGGCCGTGCACCCTATACTATCATTAAAAACATGTAGTTTCTCAGGTCTGGCACCCCCTAAACTACTCGATCCACTCAAGTCACTTCTTGGGTCTTAGACCATGCCTAAAAAAATCACTTAAGAGTTATCAAACCCTAGAAATTATGTTCTGATACATGGTTTTAAATCTGACCAACGAGTATATGAAAATGTTCAAAAACCGTTGTACTTTTTTCCAGTTAAAAAATATGGGATTCTATATGCCTGAAGAGTCTATGGAGTAGTCATATTCTTGAAGAACAAATGGGTTCTAGTCACATTCACTAGTAATTAAGCTACATCACAGAGTGGATGATTCTTTGTGGGAAACTGTTGCGGGTTATGCCGTAGTGAGAGGTGCCATTAACTTTCTGTTTCTCTAGTGAGTTATTTATTTTATTCCTGTGTCTATAATTCTTTTATATCAAACCATATTGTTTAATTGATGAATCCAAAAACAAATCTCAAACCATATATAATGTGGATTTCTATGCCTCTCTGGATGAAGAGAGTACATGGTCTATGATGAGCCTCATTCACTTTATCTTTATTGAAAATTGATATTTCTTGGGACTATTTGGTTTTAGATATGAAAGCTCTAGATTTAATTCTTTGAATATATTGGATTATTACTCATAAATATCATATCTAATATTATCTTCAGTAGGCCGACATTACCACATTGATGGGTTATGCATTGTTTTTCAAGGAGAATGGGACCTGAGGTCGAGTTGTGTTGGTCCTCATTTTCCAGATTTGGGTAGGATGATATCCATGTTTTATTTTGAGTAAGAGTATAAATCTTTGAGTGGTGATATTCATCCATAATCCGTGGAGTTTCTTGATCTGTTTCCATATGAGTTTTCTGTTTTTGCTCTAGTGATGGAGGTAGAGTTTTCTATTGACTTGGTACTATCTTCCTGTCTGATTTCTATTCTCTCTTACAATGTGACACTAGCTTAATTGAAGGAGATAAAGTATCAGTTGGATGAATTTTTTTCCCAAGTATTCATTCGACCTGGGGTTTCACCTTGGGCAGAGCAAATGCTTTTTCCAAGATGGCTGATAGAACCCATTTCCTTTGTGTTGAATAATGGAAGCTCAATCAGATCATTGTAAAGAAAAAGTATTCATCATCCCTTTAAATGATTATTTTGAAAAGATAAATGTGGAAAATTGGTTGTCAATGTTTTATCATCATTAATGTAGTCACCGGCTTAGGATAATAGAGCCTATTATCCCTAAGACCGCTTATAAGAGAAGGCATGGACATTATAAGTAACTTGTTATGCCTTTTGGTATGACAAATTATCCTACCATGTTTATATAATTGATGAAAAATATTTTACAATAATACATCAATTATTTCTTTTTGGTATTGATGGATGACATCTTCCTTTAATTTAAATCATAATATGATCATGTTCATCATTTGAGAGTAGTTATGGGAATATTATGAAATCATATCCTTTATTCCATGATTTTTTAATACATATTGTATATTTCTGAGGTAATGTTATTGGTACCCATTATTTACAAAAACAGAATTTTAGTTAATCTTGAGAAGAATAATTCTACTATAACATGGTAGGAACCATGAAACATCTTTGATATTTATAGCTTTTTTGGGATTGGTTATGTATTAACCCAAGTTTTTTAAGGATTTATCAAATTTGGATTCATTGTTGATGCCTCTCACTTGGAAGGGCTTAATTTGTTTTGGGATTCAAAATTTTAATATTCTTTTGATCAATTGAATCTAGGATTGAATCATTCCTTGGGGCTCACTATTATAGAGGATGGACATGGATATGTGGTCTTCAATGATGCATGAGGTTTGGTTTTTTGATATGTTCTCATATTGGGTGATCGTATGGTGGATTATGGTTCTTGAAAAATTCAACCTCATCAGAAAAGATATCCTACACATGTTCTAAAAACCACATTTGTGTTGGATGCTCTAAAGATTTAGAGAAATTACCTTTTTAGAGGAAGTTTTACCATTAAATCTTATCAAAAAAAATTATTTTATATTTTCTAATAAGGAGATATGAATATTTTTAAGATGTGATGGGTGGAGTACCTACACTCCATTGAATTTTAAATTTCCAACACCCCTAGTAAGGGTAATGTTTTTATTTTTTATTTTAGGAGGAATGTTCCATCCCATGTACCAAAATAATATTTGGAGGAATCGAATATGATGGATCTCTTTTCTCATATGCATTTGGGAGTCTGCTGGGATGATACCATGTTTTTTTGATGAGTTTTATATTTACATACTCTCTTCTCGAGTTGACTCTATAAAATTATGAAATTGATGATAATTTTTGATGCATTAGGGATTCCATATATGGTAGGGATATAATCAATGATTGATCTCTATATTCAAAGGAAATCCTTTTCTTCAAGAACCAATATGTTTTTACATTATCGATGAAGTTGTTTGTGGTGGGGGTATTACACATTACTTGGAGGTAGTACACCATAACATAAGAAAAAAAATGTTCTATGACATGTGGTGTCATTTCTAGTGGCTAGGTATGAAACAAGGTAATACTGATTCTCTTTCTCATTATCATACTTGTTATCATATTAAGGTGAAGCATTGAAAGCCTTTAGTCCTACTTGAAACATTTACTATTCTGAATTGGAGGTGGGATGATAGATCTATGTAATTTATTATTGGTTTGTTGTATACAACTTGAGGAACGAATTCAATTTAGGTGGTGATTAAATGATTGACCAAATCAGATCAATATAATCCTATTTTTGATACAAATTAAGTTGAGTACATTGGAAATATTTATGTCAAGGAGATCATCAGATTTCATGGAATTCTTCCTACAATAGACTTCAATAGAGATCCTTGGCCCACTTATCAGTTTTAGAGTTTCCTCCAAGAGGAAATGTGATACGAGGTAAATTTGATCATGAAGTACCATCCTCAGAAAGATGGTCTCCCAAAAGAGGTTATACAAATTTATTAAGAAATTCTCCATGCATGAATTATTTAATTTAGAAGATCTTGGGATTTCCATTTGGGGATCTTCAACTTTTACTATTATAATAGCTACTAGTTGTTTATAAAGATGTCACCCTTTGGGGAATTATATGAAAAAACATGGAAATATTCACTCTGATAGTTAGATATTGGTGAAGCATTGATGATTTATCTTGTTTTTTCTAAGATATGACAACAATGATTCATTCGATTCATCAGAGAATGGTAGAAAAACAAATCCATCATAAATCCTACCCTTATCACCAAAATTACCTTCAAAGTTATTATTTGGGGACCCATTTTTCATGAGATTTTTTCCTTGGTTTGGTCTTCAACGACTTGGAAAAAAAGGAATGTTAGCATTGATATATGTTGGAATTTTTGAGGTTGTTGTGAAGATTATAAAGATGTCTTACCATTTGGATTTACCACATTAGATGAAATCAATCCAAAAAATTTTTCATGTGTCATAATTCAAAAATTATCTTTATAACCAATAACATGTGTTTTTCTGGAGTGTCCTTGATTTGGAACAAAATTTATCCATGACCATACTATTGGTGCAAATGTTTTCCTATCAAATGAAGTTTATATGTGGAAAATCTATCTCGATGGTGTAGGTTTTTTAGAATTATGGTTCTTATTCAAATAAGACATGAGAGTGAGATACATTAATGAGATATCATTTGCCTCACATATTCAAGGAGTATACTTCCTTATGGTCTTTCTGGGGGTAGAATGCATTTATATCGGGGATATTTTAACATCCCATTACAATCTTTTATGTAAGAAAATAATTTTATTCTTAGTTCTCTTTGTTTTCCTAATTATATTAGAATGTTTCCTTATATATTTGGTTGATCCCACCTTATTACCATTTTTTCATTGCATTTTCCTTTTTCATTTGTGTTTTTAGAGGGGTTGGGATAATTGTTTTTATAGTTGTGATGGATTAGTCTTTTTTCAGAGGGATCATGCTCATTTAACTTTAAATCTATAGGAGGCCCACTAGCTAGCTGGTGAGGGCCACCAGCTTGTCAGCGGGAGGATGGATGGGGTGTATTCCTATAGTAATACCAATGTATAACTAGTAGAAACCCATTGGAAAATATATGTGAGTTCTAGAAGACATGGAATTCATGCAGGTTCCATTAGGTAACTAGTAGTGGCCAACAGCTAGATGATGTTGTCGATAGGGCCAGTTTTTGAAATCCGATTTGGTATATTGAACCCTGTTAAATACTTTTTTAAATAAAAAACCTCCCGTGAGTTTCATTTGATCCCAAACACCTTAGAGGCTCACTTGAGAGGATATTTTCTCTTCTAACCTCAATTACTTGTGGATCCAAGTTCTAGTTCATGTGTTGGATCTCTTATGGTAAGTGTTATATTAATTTGACTAGGGATTATTTTTTCCTCATTTATATACCTCTTTGAGAGTATTTAATTCTAATTACATTGATTGATATAGATATTTTTTGATAAATTTCGATTCTAAGATTATCCTTTGATTATTCCTTCCATCTATTCTCTATCAGTGGATCTCATGTTGGTGTTTTTGATCTTGATTGTTGTAGGTGGTTCCATAATTAAATGTCTATATATTGAAAACTTTTATTATTGTTTATTTTAAAATGTTTTTCCAATTGATTTATAAATATTTAATTGAGTCTCTTGATAAATTATTTTAAATGGAAAGATGTGCATGATGAAACCCTCTGATGATGAATTTTTAAATTAAATTTGATTTCTGAAAAAATGATATTGATTTGGAATAATGTTTTTAAGAATGATTTTTATATGATAAAAGGGCGTGAAATATTTTATGATTTGAAATGGGATGATTTTTAATTAAAGGCATGATTTTGGTAAAAACCATTTTTTTGGTTTTTGAAATGAAATGGCATGCATCAGAACATAAACATAAGAACTATTTGAAATGATTGATTTCATGATTTGTAATTTAATGAAATGTTTGATTGAATCTTGTATGATTGATTGATTTATTGAAGAACAAGGGAAATCGAGTAGTTATGTGGGAATAAAACATGCTTGGAATGTATTAGATCTACCTAGAAATGGATTAACGAGGAAAATGATAACTAAATGATGATTAGGGCATACATTCCATTTTGGCGTGTTCTCTAATTCCCAACAGGATCATAGATCTATGGAGGTGTGCACACACTTGGATATGAATTTCATTAATATGTGTGATAATCTATATAATATCATAACCTAGGGACTCTTTACCCTAATTCTATGATTATAATTGATTTATATGTGCTAGGGTTTTATTTAAATGTGAATCCATGCCTATTTTGAAAAAAAATTACTATTCATACCTATTTTTTATAATGATGCTTATATCTAGACGAATTTATCAAAATATAATTTGAAACCAATTTTAATTATCCATTGAAATGTTTTTAAATCATGTTATTCTATGAAATTTGAAAAGATTTCAATGGAATGTTTTATTTGAAATTGTGAAGAGTTAGTTTATTTGTTATATATTTCCAATGAAATGTTTTGTGAGATCCTACTAGGACTTTTTACTCATAGCCTACATTTAGCTTTAGTTGTTTTTTCTTTTCTTATGACACATCCAAGAAAAGGGAAAGAAATACTTAGAGGTGGTGGGATTCTTGTTAGTGGGTCTTGGGGGTTGGTGGTGACTAGTGGAGAATATGATTTAATCATTGTATGGAGGTTTTATGATGATTTATTGATGGTTTAATCTAATTAATATGGTTGATGTTCCATTTTGAGGCTTGTATCTACCTACTTATGGTACATTATATCTTTTGGAGTGTTTGTAATAAAAACAATATTTGGTTTTATATTCACTACTATGTCTCTTTGTGTTCCTTTTTTGGTGAAATTATTTCCTCTTGATTTTATTGACGATCGAGAACTTGTAAAAATATCATGGGGATACCGATCACCATTCATGCCATGTCTGAATTGATTCGGGTACCGTTTAGGTAGGTTTTCTTGACTGGGTTGTGAAAACTATGATTATGTCCTTAAATAAAGCTCCTATTAGAAAATGATATCATTTGAAAAGGCATATATTATATAGGCTATCATGGGTGGTGGTATTATAAGTCATTGAGAGTTCTTATCATGGTGCACATCCCTTGTAATATCAATAAAATAGATTATGAGAACCAGACTCTCTAGTAAGAAATCCAAAATTATATGCATCATTGTATATTCCTATCTTTGGATGTGTGTAATGGTCCTTGGAGTTTAATATTATTATTAATACATATCATGGATCATATAAATGATTTAATTTGATAAAACATTATGAAGTATGTTCATATGGATGTTGAGTATGTTGGGTTCATCATGAATGATATGGAATTAATGTACAATGTGACAAAGGATTTTTTCCTTTCTGATCAAGAACTAAAGTTTCTACCTTAAAAACTTTTATGGGAAAAAAACTAACTGACTAAGTTCTTCTATATGTATTTTTCTATCAAAAAGTTAATTTCTAAAAAATTCAAAGAAAAAGTGATCGAAAAGATAGTTTGAGGACACCTTCTAGTAACCTAAATGGTTAGATATATTTAGGTAAAGGTATTATATTACACATTGTATGTTCTTATGATATTTTATGTCATTTTAGTATTAAATTATTTCTATTGGGGTTCCTTGTAATGTTTCTATATTCTAATATTGGACATTAGGAATTATAACCTAATGCCACTAAGAAGGTACCTAATGGGTCACAAAATATGTGTATCAAAAACCATAGCTACATTATATATAAATTTGACATGTTGAATAAATATTATTCTTATTTGTGGTTTAATAATTTTTAATACATGGTTTATCACATATATTTAGTCATAATTTTTGGAAAAAATAATTTTTAGTTTAAAATTTGATAATTTTTTTTTCACCATTTTAGTGAATATGATATTTTTTTAAATAAATAGTCATTATTCAAGACCTGGTGAATATTGAGGAGGATTGGTAGATCAAGTTTCATAGTCTAACATGAAATTTCATATTCAATATTACTTGAATAAATATTAATTTATTTATTTAAGAAAATTATATTTATTTGCATATCAGTTTAGCACCATCGATTTAAATAATAATAGGAATAATACTACTTTTCACGAGGTTCATTGGGATTAAATGAATCATAAGGGACTATGCGAAAATTTTATTCTTTTACCATATTTCTATTTAAACCCGATTTTAACATTTTCTAACCATATCAAGGCTAATATAATATATGTTTACAATGACATCTAGACAATCCTCTTCATCTCTAGAGAGTTCATATTTTATAATTATATCATGGACCAAGAGTGAACCCAACTACCCTCTCAATTATAGGTAGAATTATGAGTTTCCTTCCTCATAAAGTGATTCTCCTGAAGATTGATTATGAATGATACAAGTGATTGGATCTTCCATGCTAGAACCTAAAGATTTATATGGTCTATATCAGAGGTTCATGGTGTACTTGTGAATCACCACTAGAGATAATATATCCCTATTTCCCCTTACACGATAATGGTATTTCAATAAATCTTTATATAATCCTTGAAAATGAATAAAGAATTAAATAAGTGGTAATTCTTATTCAAATTAATTAAGTATATATTAAAAGTTAATAGATTCTGTCTTCTTGGTTTTGGGTTTCAATCAATTAATCTTTGATCTAATTTCATTGGCCAGGATGTTTATCATCGTGTACATCTCAGGATTACTATTGATATGAAAAAAAACTGAGTTACAAACTATACATTAGGCACCTATACTATGCCCAAACCCATCAATTGGCATCAGAGTAGCCACATAATAATTTATAATTATTTATTATTTGTTGATCAATTATACACAACCATTGTTAATTTTCACTTATATTTTATTATTTATTTTATGTAGAGTTTAATTAATTTTTTTTGATATATTAATTTTCATAGTTCAAGTTTAATATGATCTTAAATTGCTAAATTATAAATGAGTAATGATCGAAGATACCATTGTGAGATGATAAGGTTTCAAGATGATAAACATGGTTACATGACATGGGACTGAATATACAAACTGTGTGTCCAATTTCCATACACCAAGATGTGTCATGGGAAACACAAATCACTAAGTAATAAATTAAATGTGGTGAATTTGACACACCCCACATGTTGACTACTCCAAACAAGAACATAGTATCCTAGAACACATGTTTTGTTGCTTGTGAGTACATGCAATGTCTCCCAGATGAGATACATTCTAGATACCTAATATTCTATTTTGTATACATTTTACATGATAAACAAGTGGGTATTCATTAGTACATGCGATGTAGTATCCCATTAATAAACATGATTAAATTATAAAAAGTATGATTAATTGTAGAATTAAAAACATAATTACATTATTTATAGCTGGTGTGTTAACTATATAACAAGTTTTCTTACAATTAATTTTTTTAATTAATTCTATGTAATTACCTATAAATTCGGGTCAAACCATTTTTTTTCCAAGATGCATCTTGTGATGGTTTTACCTAAGACTCATTGGATGGAAATTAATATAATGGAATTAATTAATTGATTGATTTATTAATTAATTAAACCATATTTATCTAAATAATAAAGAGTTTGTTGATGTGAATTATTCTTGGTTTACTTTTGTGAGTTTACTTCATGTATGTGAATGTCCATGAGCTTAGACTAACCTATATATGTGATTGATTTATTTAATGTTTTTATCAAGGGATTTTTTGAAATTATTAAATTAAGTAATATAATTTTTATTATTACTCTCATATCATTATTTAAGTGCTTGTATTCCTACCATTTACTTTATATAAACATCATTGTTAAATCCAATTGTTACCCACAATCGCGTGTGATTAAAATTATATAATGTATGAAGCTAGTGGATATGGTTTGTGTTCAAATATGTGGAGAAACCAATAAAGAGGCACACATGATTATAGGTGAAATGTTACAATTCAAACCAGGAATGATTTTAGGGGTTTATTCCATTGATTCATGTGTAGGTTTTTCATCCACTAGAAAAAAACAATTAGAAAATAAAATATTTATTGTAATTTATTTATTTTATTTATATCAGTTGTGTTGTTAGTATTTATATATTCTTAGTCATTGAATTATTTTAATTAACAAGTATGAAATACCCTATTAAAATATTATTAAATATTTTATAATTTGTTTTTATACATGGTTAATAACCTAAGTAAAATCCACATAATATTAATTGGAATATAATAAGATAAAATGGAAAGTTTACACATAATGATAAAACATATTCAAATAAAAATCTTAGGTAGAAAATCTACCATTACTAGGATAAGAATGAAACTATAGAATTATGTATTTTCATGGAAAATGTAGGGAAAACTTATTTTATCAAGGAATTATTATAAGGGTATTGGTTCTACTTAAGAAAATTAGTATTGGGTGAAATGTACAAAGTCTATATAATACCATTTTAGATGTAAGTATTAAGGAAATCCAATTCCAGGATTTTAGGATTGAGGATCCACTCAATGGATAAAAGAGATATGAGTTAATGGAGTTGGAAATTGACCTATACCTAAATTTATTTAGCTAATTTTAATGAACAAGTTCTAGGTTATGATAAGGAATGGAAGGATACATACCACTTAAATATCCAAGTGATGGTATATTCCAAAACCAAGGGTGAGGTATGTTGGATTTTTATAAAATTGGGGAGTATTAATAAATTTAATTAAATTTATAATCTATTTTCTTATTCAGATAAAGTCTTAAAAATATTCTCTCACTTATTAAAGAAATGTATATTCATACAACAAAAAAAATATAACTACCAACCATATTCGAGAAGGATAACCTTATCACCATCTTGAAATTATTGGAATGGTATATATTTGTATGAATTATACTACATCATGAATGAAAGTTATATGTGATAGAAACCCCTTTTCCTTGAGCTCTTTCTAAGAAGTATAGTAATGAGGAACTCTCTATTTATATGAAAAATTCGGATAATAGCACATATTTAGAATGATTCATGTGATCTCCTTTCTCTATTGAGATTCCGAAGTAACCAGAGGATATGGATTCATATAACATAATGTCTCACCTTCATTATCTTTACCAGGATAAGGTTAGGTAATAGAGATTTGAGATCTCTAAAACACTATTCACATGAAAGCTATGAGATCCATCTCTATCCAGGCCTCGGTTTTCAAGATGATTGGATATATTATGCGCTTATACATCTTGGGATTTAGGATAACTAATGAGCTACACATAAATCGAATTATATACTCACTATCTAAAAAATATCAAGATGTGTTCTTAATTATAATATGATTAGTATTGATAATCCTATCTTATAACTCCTTCTCCTAATTTAATAATTTATAAGGTCTTTAGGAATAAAAATCCAACAGTCTTTAAAATTAATATAATGAAAAAAATGAAAAGGGAAAAAATACACACTCCAACTCTAAGACTCCTGAGCAACGTCCTCACAAGAAGTAGAATATAAAAATATATATAAAGTAAATGAATTTAGTATGTATTTTATGTGGAAATTTGGGCCACTACAAGAAGAACTACACCAAATTTAAAAATCAAGAAGTACCTACAAGTGATTTTTTTTTATCAATTTAAATATTTCTATTTCTACACATTGGGAATTAGATATAGCTTGTGGTTCTGAAATATAAATTAAAATGTACGAACCAAGTAAATTTAGGCATATTTTTAATAGAGGGGTGAAATTATTTGTTTCCAATGGAGAAAGTATGGCTTCTCTATCCATTGAAGACTACCACTTCACATTGACTACAATACATATCATTTATTTAAAGAAAAATTATTTTATCACCGTCATTATAAAGAACATCATCTATTTTCATTAACATGACATGGATATATTTATTTTAAATTTTTGAAACAAAAAATGATAATTTTATAACAATGGAATTTTTATGGTATGATACGACCAAGTATGGTTTTTTATTTAATTACGAAAACCAAGTATTGAAAATTTATAATGAATCAAGGTCACATGACTCATTTAACATATAGATGTTGGATTACCATATTTCTCTTGTAAATGAGAAGCATTTGAAAATTATATATCAAGATGGTCATTTATACTATTTTGAGATAAAAAATACAAAACATATATCATTATTCTTTACCTAGAAAATTAGTAAGTCACCATTTGGTGGTAAATGTGGATCGACTACAAATCTTTTAGTTTTAGAACTCACTGATGTGTGGGGACCTTTTATAGTAGGGGATATATGTGGATATTATTACATTGTTAATTTCATTAATGACTTTAGTAGATATGGATATGTCTACTTAATGCGGTATAGGTTAGTTTCCTTTGAGAAATTCAAAAACTTCATGAATAATGTTGATAATTAACATGGAAAGAAGATAAAAAACATCGATCAGATAATGGTGGTGAATATCTTAACTAAGAGTTTATCAAGTTTCTTTAAGGTTGTAGGATTATATATCCATTAGATTATGATAATTAATGTATTATTTTTTTTGTTAATAGATTATGGGAACGTCAATGTGCAAGATGAATAATTTTTCTATTGAGTTTCATATGGTGTTTTATATGGAATTTCCTACAACATTTCGTATGAAGTTTCAAATTAAGTTTCCTATAGAGTTTCCTATTAAGTTTCCTATGGAGATTCTATAGTTTTTCATATGGAATTTAGATGATTATTTGATGATCCTCAATTTTTCTATCATTCTTATTTCGTAAAGGTTCTCATGTTTCAAGATTATGTTTTTGGATAGAGAGAGTTTTGATAAACATAAAGATATAAAATGATGAAGTTAATAAAAAAATAAAGTGTAAGGTAATGAAAATATAGATTTTTTTCTTTTTAAAGTTTGATATTTGGAGTTTTAATCAGATAAACAATTATCATACATAGACGTTTTTACACCTTTAGAAGAAGAGATCATCAATTATACTAGATCGAGAAATTTCTAAAGTTTTATTGGATGGATCCATCTTGGATGTTATACCAGATGGATAAATTGATAAAGATATTCTATACTTCGTGAATTATGATGTTGAGAAATATTGTATCAAATACTAATAAATTTTAAAATATGATGTTGAAGATTCTTATAAAAAATATTAAGTAAGTTCACTGGACGAAGTTGAGAAATCACACAATGTTCAAGTTATAAAGTTGATCTATGAAAAGTTATAGTTATAAAGTTTACTTATAAACATTTCAAGATATAAATTTGAACTATAAAAGGTTTGATTCATAAAAATGACTATACCATGGTTTAGTTGTAAACTCATGGAGAAATATTCTATAATGGATGATGTTTTGATACCATTTACATTATATTTATGATGTTAATTTTTTTGATAATAGAAAACTATTCTTTTAAAATTCATAAATCTGTGAGAGATTTTTGGAATATTTGAAGTGTTTTTTGAAAAGAAAATTTGAGAAATATTTGACGAATAAAGTTGAATCTGATTATTTTATAATTTTTAATGGTGTTCATATAAATAATGAGTTGCCACAAGATTATATTTCTCTCCTTTCAGGCTTACGCAATATGGAAACTGTGTTTCGAACATGGTCAACAGTTATCCTCCATCGCCACTCAAACCCCATTAATCCCAAAATGTCAGTTACATGATTCACATCCTTCTCCACCTCATCTTGTCAAAGTAGAACTTCAAAACTCTTGGTACTATTCCTCAGTGTGCTTCCGCATGTTAGGTGGACCAAAGCCGAGATAGGGGTGTCATTCGGGGATATTCACCGATTTACCCTTTGGCGTGCGTTCCGATTATTGTAATAGACATCTTCCTCCCTTGTTTCCCACACCGAGTTTATCTCACATGGGCTTAGGGATCGGGTTGAGTTCTACACTTACATGGAGGGTTTTAACTCCACCCTTTGTTCGAGATCTAAGACCTTAAACTAATATCTCTTCCAGAACTATGTGTGTCTTGATTCTTATCCTTATGGGATATGTAGGAACACCCAGACATTTCATTTTCAGGTCCAGCTCAGTTGGGAGCTAGTTTATTTTTCCCCTCAGCTTCTTACCTCTATTTAGGCCCCTTGGCCAGAGGATCCTTTCTCAGAATTGTGTACAGTGTGGTGTGGGATTATGTCCTCATTCACGTTGGGTATGTTGTATCACATCATGCACATTCCTTCATGTCCAATCCATACGACTTTAGACTATGTCACCTTCTAGAACTACGTGCAGCTTGATCCCCGTCCTCATGGGGTACATAGGAACGTCCGTGCACCTTTCCTCGGGGACAACTCAACTCTTGTTTTTAGTGGCTCGACCTAAAATCTCTCCAAGGAAAACATAGTGGTTGGAACCCCCGATTACCATTCACATAGGGTTTTTATAATCACCCCACCTCATGTCTCCCACATTTCCTACAATATGTGGTCCAAAATCTAAGACCTTAATCTAAGATCTCTTACAGAACTACGTACGGATTGATTCCCATACTCATGGGATATGTAGAGACACCCCGGTATTTTGCTTAGGGTCCAACCCCAGGAATCTTAAGTCATGTTCCTCATCATTTCCAACTCCTGGCCTGACCCCTTATGGAAAACTATGTAACTGCAACTTTACCCCGAACAAGCTCTGGATGCCCCAAGATGACATTGGGAAGCGACGAATTCCTCGCCAGAGAGACCCTGTATGAAAGAAGGAATGATCCATGATTAAATTGATGCGTCCATCTTGTGTCCTTCGACCACAATGGCATAATTTCAAGAGTTTTGGATTCTGTTCAAACAAAACCTCACTCCACATTCCATGATTTGCATGCCCCTTAATCAGACCCTCATCCTCTTTCACGTATGAAGGAACCCCCTAACAGTATGGATGCTCGGCCAATGGCCCACCTATTGTCTTGGGCCAACGTTCCGGAAGACTAACAGATGACATTTTGAGCTCGGTCCCGTGCTTCGAACATGGTCAATGGTCGAACCTCATTTGCTATCCCCACTCCATGAAAATGTAATATGAATGCTATGTTTCTAATTTGGTCAAAAGTTATTCTTTATTGTTACGCTACCCCCCCTCCCCCAAAAAGGTTCCGAATCCTGGGTTTCTTGATTCACACCTCCCATTACAATCTTTTTGGACTGATTTCAGCGTTCCTGGCATTACCCCATTTGGGCACAAGTGCATATTAGGAGGATGTTAATTCGGCTTTTCAGAGAGCTTCATTCTCCAGTCTGGCGTCCCTTGTTTCTCACATCTGGCCTGAACCACATGATCTTAGAGAATCATCGCTGAATGCCCCACGAACATTATAAGGATGCGATAAACCAATGTAAACCATGGAACTGATGCATGCTACGAAATTCGAACAATAAAATCATGAAAGTACATTTAGGGGTTTGTAATAATTACAGTACCTAGGGGTCAAATCCCCCCATAGAAGTATTCACCTCGCCAAAGTAACGTTGAAGCTCCACCACCCTCCGTATGGTGGCATCTAGGAGTTGTTTCTGCTTTTTTACCTCCCGCTCCTCCTTGACAACGAGAGGGCTCAGTTCACCCGCCGCAACCTGAGCCCACTCCACACCAGTTCAGATTATGTCCATCTCTTTAGAGGCTCGCTTTGTTCCCACCTCGGCCTCAGCCAGCTGGTCATTCAGCTGCGAGATGGGCTCTGATTGCACATTAAGAGAAGAAAAATGCTCATCTGTCTGGGCCTGCAACCGTTCAACATCGTTTTTGGCCTCCCGGAGCTTCTTAATGTTCACCGCCATCCCCCACTACCAGCCTACACTGAGGCCATGGTCATACTCCCGAATCTTTTCCTCCATAATATTTTAGATGATTATGTGGGGGCGCTGGGAATCCACTCCCCCCGCACATAGTTCACGTAGCCACAAGTGATATATATCAATCTCATCAATCTATAAAGCTTGGGGGAATGTTATTGATGAAGCGCATGATTAACTTTCACGATCACCGGTAGACTATTTTTATGTCCTCTTTATTAGGGGCCATCTCATCCCAGTCGATGTGATTGGCATGCTCATATACAAGAAATGCCCCCAAGAACACCTCTGCCGGGTCCACCTCTGGATTTGGATCAGGCTTGGTGGGGCCGACACTACCTATTTGATCCTCATCATCGGATCCCAACTCGATAACCTCAGGCACAGTCCCACTGACTTCCAGGCCAGTGATCAGGATTGCTGCAATTCGGTCAGGCTGGATGTCCACCTCTACGACTATTGGCATACCCATGGAAAGGGAACTGCCAGATGCCCCGAACAACTTTACTACAGATGCCGAGGATAATTGAAGGAATGTACAAACCAAAAAGGGGAGGTGGATGTTAGTAAACCTGGTCAGGGGATGGCAGTTTTGAATTCGGTAGAGAGGACTTACAGTGGTCAAATCTCTGGTCTCGCACTCGGGCTGATGTCGTCGGAACCTCGAAACGTGGCCCCCCCGTATATGTTTGGTTGGTCTAGAGACTACGGGTGATTTGCGTCAAGTGTCCTAGCCCCACCAGACATGGATGTTGACGCAGCCACGGGCATGGATCCCTAAGGTCCTGCATCGGCACCCACTGAGGGGCGGGAATGAGGTCTATGCACAAGGTCCACCTACACAGCGCAGACACTGATAAGGAATCTAGAGTAACCTAAGGGCATACTCTGAAGAAGGTACTTAGGATTTTACATTGAGGGTCTCCATGAAATCTTCAATATCTGAGGACTAATCGCCGACTTCGCCCTCCTCCGGCAGACTCTCTCTACCAGCCTCGTCTCCCCAGGAGGACTCGTCCGATTCTTCCGGCAGAGGAAAGTGCTCCCTCAGGTCAGCAGCTGACAGTTGCGGAGGGACTGTATGACCCAGAAGCACCCTGACTCAGTCTGTCATCGGGTGTGTGGAAAACTGGGAATCGATAAAATCTTCCATCTCGGCTATGGATTGCTCCAACATTGCCTAGGATACTGAAAAACCATCTCTAATGGGGACAATCCCTGGGAAGTCCATCTTGAGGCAGTTAAGGTGCTGCCATAACTCGGATGGGATGAGGAATTGACGGCCAACATCCTAGATGTCCCAGGCCTCCTGCAAGATTTCATTTTCTATCATGTTAATATGGCACAACCGTTTCCCCAGAGCGTGAGTAAAAATACTCTAGAATCCCCTCGGTGGCCTCCCCTCTGGATGACTCTGTTTTCCTGGGACCACCGTCTCCGCTGCCACTGTCGGATCCGCTACCACTGCTCCCCCTTCAACTGGTGTGGGAGTCACTGCTATAGTAGCCCCTCCACTGTGGGATGCCCTTGCTACTTTTTGGCCTAGGCCCTGAGATCGGGGAAGCTCACCCTCACCGACAAGGATGGTTGGCCATGCCAGCATCTCCCCTGGATAGGCTGCCTCCTAGATCTGGGCATAATCCTTTACCAGCCCAAGGATGGCGGTCGGCGGAGGCAGTACATTCTGTATCTTCCCATCTTCCTAGGTGAATATGAGCCACAGGTACCTCATCACACATGGGTGCTTCTCGTAACACACCTCCAGGTAGACTTGCGGGGTCTGCTACTACAGGAACCAGAATTTCCTTGAAGACCGGTGTGGGGAGTATGACTCACAGAGACGCTCGCGGTCCACCCTGGCCACCAATATTCCACCTCGAAAGGCCAGGAGATAGGCTTGATGCTCATCTATTCCCAAACCGTCATCAGTGAGTGCCCCGGTCGGCAATGGGAATGGGTTGAAATTGAATTCATCCACCCTCCACACCCAGTTCAAAACCGATGGTGCACTCATCTTGGTCGGAAAGCTCCCTGTGGCGTTCAAGATCGAAGGTTGAAAGTTTGACCCTAGAGGGGAGTTGGGGTTCAGATATTCATAGATCCCTCTGATGTGCACCTCCATCCACCCTTACAGAAGATGGAATGGCCAACATACCCTCTGTGGTGTTTTTCCCGTGCTGATGTGCCACAACATTTTGTACAACATGGTGAGCATCGAGATCCCTAGGATGACCTTCCCTCCTGTTGCCAATGAGGAAGCCATGATGAAAGTGCTTGGCCGCACTCCCATGTTTGTATCCCTCACTAGTATAACCCATACACATATGAGAGCTGTGATGAATGCCACCAGCTTGACTACTGGTTGTTGTTCAGTGCTAATACTGAACCCCCAGGTCTACCACTGGCTATTCTCCAACAGCCGCCAGTATTAGTTTTTCTTACTCCAGGCACCCTTTGGAAAAGTTCGAGGCCTATCTGGGAACTGACGGTCTACCGGGAAGTTCAGAAACTTCTTGAACCAGTGCTTGAAGTGAACATCCCTCAACACCTACATATCCTTCTTAGGAACGAGCTCTATAAATGTTATCTCCAGACGTGGAATCTACTCCGGATCCTCCAACATACCCATAGCCATACAAAAATCTTCATACATTTCCCCCAGTATCAGGACCCTCGAGATCTGATGAACATCCCATATTTTGATGCCGACCTCCCCATGATATTGGTGGAAGGTATTTGTCCCTGGTGTCCACCGGCTCAACAGCTTCAACATTAGCTGCTTTGGATGGATGATTTGGAACTAGGAAGCCCAATCTTCCTCATATAGGCTCACTCTCTTTAGCTCCGCTCTAAACTCGTCACATGAGGCGGCTACCCAGTAGGCGTAGGCCCAATCGTCCGTAAAGTTGCTACCCTGGTGTAGGTCCCATTCCTCTAACCACCCCTTATTCGGGTTCCCCAGCGCCACCTTGAGGATTGTTCAGTACAGAGGAGGGGACACCTCCAGCTATAATGCCTTCCCATAGAGGTTGTTCAGATGGTTGTATAAATATTCAGCAATGACAGGAGTGAAGTCCTCCCGATCATAACCATCTGGCACCCTAAACCACCAGTGCTGGCATGGCATGCTTTGGAATCAGTAAGTCAGATCATCCCTTCTTGCTTCAGGGATGAAGACATCATCCCTTAGCCCGAAGCCATACAAGGGAAACCACCTTCATAGCAAGTAGTTCTTCTGGTTCTCTGACCATAGCTCCACCAATGAACTATAGTCCGAGTGGATCCGGACTAATTATACGAGCCCCAGGTTATACTCCATTTCATCCCTCAGGGAAACATCCGCAAGGACCCCTTGGTGGGCCAATCAGTTCTAGAACTTGGACATCTTTTTGGTTGGATTGCGAATAATCGTCCACAGAGTGCGTTCACGAAGTCCGTTCACGAAGACTGCTCGTAGAGAACTTCCTAGGCATTCAAAGCCGGATCGCGGAGCACAAAATGCAGATTTGAGGACTTGTTATGCACCGCAAAGACTTGATTCATAGAGAAAACTAATAGAGTATGCAGAGCTTCACATATCGAGAGCACAAGAAGAAAAAATCACAATGAAGGGAAATGAAAAAAGAGATGGCACAACTCCTATTTATAGTCTACGGCCTTCGGCGCTTCGCAGCACGTCCAGTTCACATGGAGCTTCACGACATGCTCGATCTGCGCGTCCCCTATCTGCCTCGTGAGCCTACTTCACGAGTCTTCACCATGAACAACCGAGGATTTTGGATATTTACCTAATACTTTGACCCTTGATCTCTCCACGGATCCATGTATTAGGGGAGCATCTGTTGGCACCAAACTTTGGGACAAATAAGAGGCCCAAAGAAGGGCCTAAAGAACTACCTCGTGAAGCCCCTTCGCAAAGTTCACCCAGCACCATGGCCACTGAAAAGCAAGGAGGTGGGACGCTCTGCAGACGCAGTTGATGTTCACGAACCCGCCGCGAAGCCAGGAGGCGAGACACTCCACGAGCACATTTGACGTTTGTGAGCCTAACACGAACCAAAGAGTTGGGGCACTCCGTGACCGCAGTTGACATTCGCGACCCGCCGTGAAGCAACCTAGTCCCTCTTCAGGCTGCGTGAGCTCCGCTCCACGGTGCTTCTCACCTATAAATACCTGGCTAACCCTTAGCCCAAAATATGAACAATCTGACCTTTCATCTTCCCAACTCCCGAACCGCGAAGCATCCTTCTACTCTGTGAACCATGAGCTGTGCGAGGTACTTCCGCTTCATGAAGTGCATCCCGTTTGTCTCATTTTGATCCCCTCTTTCGAGAGGTATGCCTTTCGCAAACCATAAGGGATTTCTCAAAGGAAGGCGATCCCCAAGGGGACCCAGGTCGTCGCGGATCATTTATGCTTCATGAAACACCCTTCATGTACACATAATCCTCATACTTAGTTAGGGTCACAGTACTTTGCGAAGCACATTGAATCATAACACCTTGCTTCGCGAGGCACCTTTGCTTAATGAGGCAGAGCTATGAGAATGCCTCTCCACTTCACCAAGCACCTCCCATATGAACCTCTGCCCCATGCTAAGGCTATGGAACCCCACTTCGTGAAGCACACCCCTACGCAAGTTCCCACCACCACGCGGAGAAACAGAGCTTCACAAGGCCCTCACCTATGGAAACCTCTGATGGGAAATTTATTTTCCCATTCGACCCTCCAGGTTTGCACGATGTGAGTTCAAGGTCCCCTAGATGATACCACCCATTGTGTTTCTTTGCCTAATGCTTCTTCACATAGGCACGCTAATGGATATTGATTCTTCGCATAGCCACGCTAACGTGGACCCCTCGATGGTTCCTCTATGACACCCCCTCACCACGGCATTTCCCGTTCCTTCCCTCCCATGAGAAGCAGAGGGTACTAGTTATGTAAGTCATAGTGGTGTGGAGGACATCCACTCGTCCAAGATGCATGACGTTAAACTGACAAGCACCATCGTCCTCATCACATGAAATTAAAATATGACATGGCCCCATACCACGCACACATGGCCCCTCGCCTTGGACATTTCCCATGCCCACTCGTCTCCATGGGGATGGGATGACCCCTCATAGGGGATGATATCCTCCTTATTGGAGTGGCGTTTGTCTGCCTGGGAAGGGCAGCCACCTTGGTGTAAGCCCCATTCCCTTCTTTCAAGTGGTAGCATCCCTACTCCTACTCACTTCCTCGGTTCCAAGGACCAAGAGGGGAAATTGGGACAAAGATTATTGTCACCCTTTCCCTCTCCCACTGGGCTTTGTCGCCATTGGGCCTTTATCCTGGAGTAAGTCCCAATCATTCTCTCCCAGGGTCACTCCATGCGTAAACCCCACCCCACTTCCCATGGATCCACCTTTCGCGACGTGGTCATCAGGCCTTTTTTGCCTCTTGTTTCTCACACCGAGCATGACTCATGTGGGCTTAGAGTAAGCATCGACCATGAAAAATGCCTCATCCAGTGTGCCATTAAACTATATTCCAATCCCACCTGAACTACGTGGTCTTTGGTCCTTGCTAAGGTAGGGTACGTAGGAAGCCTCCCTGAGGTTCATTCCCACCACCCATTGGTCATATTGACCTCCTTCACGTTGGTTCACCAACAACTTGGCCCGCCTCAGAGCGTAAGCCCCAAAGGCCCTCATCCCGCATGGCATTAAAATATATCATCCATCCCAAACTATGGGGACTTTGATCTATGTCAAGGCATGGTGCGTAGGAATCCTCCACGAGGTTCAAGCCCCACCATCCAGTCGTTCCGACCATGTCGGTTCACCAACACCTTGGCCCACCACAGAATGTAAGCCCTAATCTATCCCAAACTATGGGGACTTTGATCCATGTCAAGGCATGGTATGTAGGAAGCATCCACGAGGTTCAAGCCCCAAACACCTTGGGACGCCTTAGAGTGTATGCCCCAATCCATCCCGAACTATAGGGAATTTCATCCTTGCTATAGCATGGTATGTAGGAAGCCTTCCTGAGGTTCAAGCCCACCCCAATGGGACCCATGTCCTCCTTCACATCGTTTCACCAACACCCCATCCCGAACTACGGGGACATTGATCCATGTCAAGGCATGTTACGTAGGAATCCTCCATGAGGTTCAGGCCCTACCCCATCCCGAACTATGGGGACTTTGATCCATGTCAAGGAATGGTACATAAGAAGACTCCACGAGGTTCAACCCCCACACCCATCCCAAACTATGGGGACTTTGACCCATGTCAAGGCATGGTACGTAGGAATCATCCATGAGGTTCAATCCCACCACTCGGTTTTTCCAACCATGTTGATTCACCGAACATGTCGGGCCGCCTTAGAGCGTAAGTCCCAAATGCCCCATCCCACATGACGTTAAACTGTATTCACCATCTGAACTACATGGTCTTTGATCCTTGCTAAGGCAAGGTATGTTGGAAGCCTCCACATGGTTCAACCCCATAATCCAGCTGTTCCAGCTAATTTCACGTCAGTTCTCCCCCATCCGGTATGACGTTAAACTGTAGACCCCATTCAACGTTCAGCCGTTGTGACCTCGTTCTGCGGTAAGCCACATCTGATGAACTATACGGAAATTGATTCCCTTCCACGGGGATACGTAGGAAGCCTCTTCGAATCTCAAGCCTAAAACCGTCATCATCTTCATGACGGTCTCATCCCATTCACTATCCCTATAAACTACTCCATCATCCATCCCGATCCTTAACCAAGCTGCCACATCCCGGTGGGATCATGCCACTCCGTTCTCCATTTTGGATGAATGCATTTGGGAGGCCACCCACATGATGGCGCCAATATCTATGTTCCTTCTAGGGGGTTCCTCCGTCTGATCCACTCTGTTCAGTGTTTTGATGAACCCGATCTGTCTCCACCGACGTTAAACTTGCGGCATACCCTATGTTAAACATAGGAAGTTGAGGAAAACCTTAGATACATTCCAATGGAATATGATTCCCCACATTAAATGTGGGATCCCTCGGGCCTCTTCACCCACGAGAAGCACTATAATAAGGGAAAAAATAAAGACACTCCAATCCCTCAATGTCCAGACACAACCAGTGATTCCCCCAACATGAGTACTCCCCTAACCGAAGGTTTCTGCCCTGACCGGACCCTTTGGAATGTCCTGAAAAAAGTAGCATTATTAACTGGAGTTCAAGAAGATATGGAATTAGGAATAGTTTCATGAACAATGTATTAAATAAATGAGGAAGACACAGACTAGGTGATGAGTTCTAAGGAGGAATCCATAGAAGGAAGAACCGACATCCCATCATCTCCTTTCGATCAAGGAGAAAAAGTCCCTTAATAAGGAACAGATGCCGCCCGCCTTTGGAAAGCAGGAATGTGGTGTAACAAATCCGTGCCTATCGCACTCAAGTGGACTGAAGTGTGCGCCCCAGAAAAAGCATCAGAAATGGAAATGTCGAACCCAACGTGAAGATATTTTCCTCAATATGGATATTAGTTCCGCTCGATGCATCAACGGATTGACGTGTCACCAGATCCAGCTATCTGGCGTCGGGTCCCTACAAAAAAATAGCGGGCCTGGCATGAAACTCACTAGAAGTTGGGGCAGTATAATATTGGACATCCCGTTCTATGAGGTTGTCAGCATGGATCCCTCTTATCAGTCATGGAATACCTGATGGCACTGAGGCATTGGTCGTCGATTCCTTTTTCCTTTCAGCACTAATGAGTTCATCTCTCTGCTTCTCAGGAATCAAGTTGCTTCTACAGGAACACATTCACCGCCTGGCTACCTACACAGGCACATGGTAAATTCCAGCACAACCGCTCCTCGTGGCTTCACTGCTTCCATAACAGCTTCCGCGTCCACCATAGTGGGGTGCCCATGCCCCATCTCCCCATCAAAAGTTATCCAACGAAGGGTAATTAATGACCTCATGAATCATTTCGAGGACGAGGGAATAATCCCAACCCGAGATATGGACCACATGGACCTGGAGGCGTCCAGGACCAACTGTCAACGCCGCCCCCGAGGGCCGCGTTGGGGGCCACTGCTCCCCACCCCAACATTCAATTGTTTTGGGAGCCTGTCCCCAGAGAGATTTGATGACTCCCTGCCTTATGCTGATGAGTTGGGTGATGTATGACCAAGCCTGGTCAGAGTTCCAATACAGGGGATACCAACAAGGGCTCCCACCTGGCCACGTTAGCGCTGTCATCCGACCTTTCCAGATGAGGAGTAGGTAAGTTATGCACCTGCACCACCAACCCCAGTTTATCCGACCCGACGCCAGCGTCGGGCACGAGCTGAGGAGGATGCCCTCCAAGGGGCATCAACATCGATAGATACAGTGATACAAGCCACTACTGACGCATATCAGCAAGGACCTGTACACACTGTGTAGGGGCACTTATACGCCCAACCTGGATTGAGGCCCCAACTGCCCCACAGTCAGGCTGGGTCGACTCTCCTGGTCGCAGGCATGAGCAGGGGTCACCGTGAACCAACCCGCATTGATTCCACCCCGTACGGAGGTCCTCCACATACCACTACAACATAGAGCATGTGAATTCCCCACTCCGAGGCTCGGCATGTAGGTCTACCCCATGCTACCCCCAATCAAAATGAAGGTATGCCCCCGCGATAGTGATGTTCGGTATGAGAGTCTCTCCTGTGCCCATCACACTGGGTATGGAGTCCTTTCTCCTTCCCCCGACCGTTGATGTGGAGATGTTACCCATCTGGTCTCTCTCCAACATTGGGTTCCTCCTTACCTCCTCTCCATAGTTGGTGAAGGTCCTCCTCGCCCTGAAAACCAGAAGGGTGAAGGCTAGCCTCGCTCCACCCGCACCAAGCATGGAGGTCCTCCCCATGCTTCAGCTAGTTCCAGCAGAGGGGTTTCCCACTCTGGTGCTACTCATGGAGGTCCTCCCCATGTCCCCTTCATCACTTGTCCCGGTTCTCCTCAGACCCTGGCTTTCTCAGGTGGAAACCCTCCTTGCCCAAGTACCAGCGTGGACGAAGGACCGTATGTCAGAAATTTGACCTGTCCCGAGGAGCCACCCAGGCGTAGGAAGGTGGGCCGTCACTGAAACAAGATAAATAATGGGAAGGCCTAAATAGAGATCAAACCATTCTACTTCTCAGGATCAGAAGTGGAGTACAACTGAGCTCAGGAACCCTCCCCTCTCTCATCCGAGTCGAGAGTTGGGATGGGGCGAGGAGCATTATCCTGGTGCTCCCGGAATGCAAGGTCCACAGGTTTCCCGCTTCCATCTGCATGATCATCCAGGAGGATAAAAATCTGGGGACCCCATATGTTACAGCCATGCTGTCACCATCATCATCACCGAAAGTGATTTCTACCTACAAAAGAGATCATAGAGAGCTATTCTGGGGACCAATGGCGGGCGAGCAGTAGAGCGACCCACCACCGGAAGCCTATCGCCTGATCCAGGAACGACAGCCATCAGCCCCTCCTATCGCGACGTAGTGTCTAGGTCGCTACACGCTTCAGTGGACAGCTCGAGAATCGACGGCCAGTCAGCCCATTCACCGCATTCTCCATCGGTCGTCCTACCATCCCAATGGTCTGCCTCAGTACCGCTACCCGTTCCTCAACCACCCCCAGTTGGCGAGTGGGGAAATCAAGGGACAGACCCTGAATTTGAGATCAGGAGATTCTGGATCATCCTTACAGCAAACCACTTCCCCGAGAAGTTCTGGCCCGTAGTAGCTCATGATTTCTGCATTCCCGAGTCCCTCACCACAGAGGATGTTGAGTGTTTTTGCTACACCCACTTGGAGACTCATTTCCTTCTCCTCCATCAGCATGTGCCACCAATGTTGGACCCATAATGGAGGATTACATGTCAGTAGAGGAATCTCCTAGGCCTCCTTGCAGCCACCAAGGTGTTGGTACTTAGCCGGAATGCTAGTAAGGTCAAAGAGCATGTCGGAGCTGTCATGCACTCCGACCCATCCTCCTCAGTACATAAGATAGAGGAGGACCCCGAGAAGGCCATGTTGCGCCAATAACTTTCTGAGTAGAAGAGGCTGTTTGATGAACTTTTGGCTGAATGCATTGCAGAGCGACGACCCGACTACGATCATCCTAGGCTGGGGAAGCATGGGCAGGAACAACTAACCTTTGGCGAGATACCCCAAAGAAACCCTGATCATGCCACATTCACTGATAGGGCAGAGGTCGGAGCTCATGGAAAGTGGGTGTGGTATGTCTCGGCAAACCCTCTAGAATGGCGTGACAATCCATGGAACCCCACTCGGGCTCATCCGGAAGCCCCAAGGTTCACTCCACCAGTAGCTCCACAAGCCGCTGAACCTGTCCACCACATTGAATAGCCCGAAAACATGCTCGTGGTTAGGGATCCCCGTCAAGACAGGGACCCCCGCCCAGATGATCCAATGGAGGTACTCATCTCACTTCTAGAGGCTTTGGAATCGCAGTCGGTGTAGATCCCACCAGATGGAATTCCATACTCGGCATGGGTGGATGATATGTTGGAGCCTCATGGTTTTGGGAATCCCACCTTCTCCCCCCTTCAATAGGATGGGGGAACCGCTGCAACATCTAGCCCAATTCAACTCAAGGTGTGGGCCCATGGTGGGAAATCTAGTACTGCAGGAGGCCTCCAAGAATCGTGGTTTTGTTCTGACACTGGAGGGGCCGACATTCATCTGGTACAACCAGCTCCCAGTCGGATCTGTGACCAGCTGGAAGGACCTTCGTATAAAGTTCCTCTACAAGTTAAGCTCTACCACCCAGATTAAGAGCATCTCAAACCTCTTCAAGTGCAAGCAAATTCCTGATGAGAGAGTCGTAGACTTTGTCACCTGGTGAAAGGGGCTCACATAATCCCTTGACATTACACTGATTGTGGAGAAATTACTGACGATGTGTGTAGGGAATGTCGAGACTGAACTGGTTCCCTCCTTGATGACTCAGAACTATCCTAGAGGATTTTGATACTTTTCAGATAAGGCCCAGCGCCTCAAAGAATCCCAGCAATAGGCCATCCAGGCATGTCCATTACCCCCTATAATTCTAGCGAGGGGGGATGCTAGAGCTGATCCCACCATGGTGGCTCAAATAGAAGCCCCAAGACAGCTGGAGTTACTACCAGTGGCCCCAGCCGCGCAGCCTCACAGAGGCTCTCCCCCTCAGGCACATCCTCCGGCTCCGTAGCATCCTCAGAATTGGTAGGCACCCCCGTGTAATGCACTTCCACCACCTAGGTGGGACAATCTGGGTTCACCTCCTCAACAGGCCCATCCGGACCCTCATCAGGGCCAAGCTCCAAGGGCTCCCTATCCAGAAAGAAGACACCAGAATTACTTGTTTAGCAAGAATCTGGTCCAACGTTAGTTCTGTAGCACCCTAGAGCAGGTGATTGTATGCTTTCCTGAGTGCAGAAGGCTCGTGGAGGCGAATCTCACTGACCGCCCCAACTATTTCCCCAATCATCGGATTCTGGGGCACACCCTCAAGCAGTGCTATGTGTTAAAGGAATGGCTCCAGGAATTGTTTGAAAACAATATAGTCAGGCTGGGTCCATCCCCAGCACAAGTAGCAGGTGTCTTTGTGAGGTCGGACAACAGTAGCGACAGTGAAGGCGAGTAGCACAAGGTTTCTAACTCCGGGTCCCAGAAGTACGATGACTAGATGGCTCACAAAATGGTTTCTATCTCCCAAGGAATCATTAAGGAATGCCTGAATCAGCCAAATCCTTCTGAATAGGCGACCACCACCTTTGAATCATCATCTCAGCCGACCTCTTCCCAGAAGAGCAAGCATCGACGGTGCGAGAAGAAGCAAAGTGCCCCGCCAATTCCATCATCGTCCCGCACTCTCGGTGAATTCATGCCCCATGAGATGGGGATCCCCTCTAAAATCCACATAGTGGTGGATGATTCTTTGAGTGACAGTCAAGGGTACACTTTGGTTTATACCATCGAGTTGGTAAACCCCTATATGACTCCCAAAGAGGGGGAATTCCAGGCGAACCAATCCAACGTCCCAAGCTAACGCCAACGCCGGCGAAGCCACGACTATATGGGTCATCAAGGAACATCAGTTGGCACCTCTAGCCAGGCCGTACATGCCACTGAGACCAGACATCAGGCTCAAAATAGGGCTCAGCACTCGAAACCCCTTTATCCAGTGTTGTCAGGACCACATCCTCCACTATTTGTGCTACTAGATCATGCAGAGATACCTCATCTACGTTGCGACCGGTATAACCTAGATGCAGGCAGATCTCAGTTGTCTGGTCCTCATCCATCAACTACTCTTCAAGATTAAACTAGTGAGCAATGAGATATGCCGAGCATCAGCCAATCCCCGGTCCAGGCAGTAGGGATTTCCATGTCTCCAATCGTAGAGCAACATCCTGTAAGTTGAATTTCACGCCTGGAAAAAAATTACAATGTCCTCAACCTCCTTGCTGGAATCCTAGTGGGGATTTATATCCTTTAATCCCTTCGCCTATCTTCGGATATGCGTGAGGTCCTCTCTGAGGCTTTAAGGAGCCCCCTCCAGTTTGAGACGGAGGTGGCAGCTGCAGAAGCCTTTCATGCTGAATCATTTGGGAACGCTGAATGCTAGACCATCATTTCATTCTATGGAGAATATGAAGACTCTCCCATACAGGGGAACATCCACCTGCTTTACATCACCAACCAATTCAAAGTGTGAAGGTTCGCCACTGTCTCGTTGACACCAGCTCTGGGATCAACCTTATCCCAACGCAGACATTGCGAAAGCTGGGGTTGTCCGAGGATGACCTGACTCCCTCCAATTTAAGGATCTAGGGAAATGACAGGACAAAGCAGACCCTTTTTGGCAATATTCTTTTGAAGACCTAGTTTGGTGGCCTAGTTGCCAGTACTAAATTTATGGTTGTCTCCCAGGACATCGCATACAACACATTGATGGGAAGACCATGGCTCCATCTGCATGTGGTGGTCCCCTCATCCAATCACCAGTGCCTCAAGTACTCCCTAAATGATCGAGTATGCATACTCCAAGGTGATGCATATCCTTTATCCACTTGTGAAGCTTGCTATCTAGACGCTGACTATTACAAGAGCAAAGATAAGCAGATTCTGGCAAGTGAGGTTTATCCTGCCATGGTCACAAGTGACCCCTGGGCCGGTCTAGATGACACCTACATCTTCCGAATCCATCGATTGGAGGTCATGAATCCCAGCATGGGGAAATGATTTGTCAAATCTGGTGCAATAGGAAAGAATATTCCCAAGTCCATGAGACGGCCGAAAATCACCTCGTACTCCAACACAAACTAGGCTCAGGTTATCCCGGAACCTCCTACCCCCATGCGATACCGGGATGTTCCCCCCAAGGCCACAACGATATGGCATACGTGTCTATTTCATCAGGATGGGATCAACTGGCTCAAGCCTACGTGCCACTATTGCTTTGATATCATCAAGCGTGCCCCCTGGGCTGGAGACCAGATGAGATCAGATCGACCACCTTCGTCGCTATGGTCTCAGTGGTGCATGAATCTTCTGATATGCTATCTACTACTATCCAGGATGGTACCAGACTCCTGTCAGGTTCTTACGACCCATGGGAAGCTGAAACCACTTGGAATCCCTCCTCCGCAAGAGAAGAGGAGGATCTGGATGATGCTCCCCCGCCTTTGAAGAAGGCGTCCTTACCACGGTCGACGAGTTGGTACAAGTGAACCTTGGTAGCGAGGCGGATCCGAGACCCACATGTATTAGTGCCTCGATGTCCCTTGAAAAGCATAAGTGAACGTGTACTTCCTTAAATAGCACCATGATGGGTTTTCTTGGAGTTTATGATGAGATTACAGGACTAGATCTTTATGTTGCCGTCCACCACCTCGGTCTCTCGAAAAACCATTGTGGGTTCAAGCAACCTCATAGAAAAGATGCACCCTTCTCACGGTGTCATGGTCGAGGCCGAATTTGACAAGATCATCAGGGCCAACTTCATCAAGCAGGTCCATTACCCCAAGTGGATAGCCAACATTGTGCCAGTCAGGAAGAAGAATGGGAAGATTTGAGTCTGTATCGACTTCCAGGATCTCAACCATCATTGCCCGAAGGATGATTTTACCCTTCTAGTGACAGAATAGTTGATTGATTCTATGAATGGGCTCCAAGAACTCTCCTACATGGATGGTTAATATGGATGTAATCAAATTCAAATGTCCCCAAAGGAAGAGGGGTCCACCTCTTTCAGGGCGCCTTAAGGTACTTTTGGTTACCAGATTAAGCCCTTCAGCCTGAAGAATGAAGGTGTCACCTATCAGAGAGCCATGCACCACATATTCAAGAAAATCCTTGGGACATTGGTGGAATGATATGTAGACAATATGGTGGTCAAGTGTCACCAGCACCAGGACCATCTCAAGGATCTTGAGAATGTGTTCGACTTCCTCTGTTCCCACGACTTGAAAATGAACCCGTTGAAGTGTGCCTTCAGGGTCACCTCTGGGAAGTTTCTTGGCTTTGTTGTCAGGTACCGAGGCATCGATATTGACCTAGAGAAGATCAAGGAAATTATCCAAATTCCTCCGCTGAGAAATATTCAGGATCTTCAAGGATTCAAAGGAAACTTATCCAACATACGCCGATTCATTTTGAATCTAGCTAGCTAGTGTAAGCCCTTTTCTTGACTAATGAATAAAGGATATACCTATTAATGGGACGAAGAGTACCATACCGTGTTTGAGGAAATTAATGAATACTTTTTCTAGCCACTGGTCTTGATGCCCCCCATCTCCGGGAAGACACTAGTCTTATACGTGACTACCCTGGAAAGATCTCTCGGTACCCTTCTCGCCCATAAGAACAATGAGGGGACAAAAAATAATCTCTACTACCTTAATCGTATGCTCATCGATTCGGAGACCAAATAATCCCCCATAGATAAGAGCTACCTTGAATTAGTATTCATAATATAGAAATTGTGACACTACCTACAACACCATGAGGTACAACTGCTGTCTTGGGTAGACTTGTTGAAGTACATTCCGAACCGCCCAATATTGACCGGCCGTCTAGCGCGGTGGGAGGTAATCCTCTATCAGTTCAACATTAGGTTCATGCCTCAGAATTCTATCAAGGGACAGGCATTGTAAGACTTCTTGGTCTCCCATCCAACCTTTGCAGACCAGTACTTGGACTTAGATTTTCCCAACAAGGTGATCATCTCGATACATCATGACATCCCGTGTTGGCAGATGCACTTCGACGATGCCTCCCAGAGCCCCATAAATAAGAGGCTCAAAGATCCTCAACTCAACAGAGTAGGAATGGGTATCATCTTCATTACCATAGCACAAGCCATTCTTCTGTACTCATTCCTGTTATCAGAAGGCTTCATGAACAACGAGGCAGAGTATCAGGCTCTTATCGCTGGCCTTGAGCTGGCTCTCGAGATCGATGTACCCCATTTGCATGTGAACGGGGATTCCGAAATAGTCATTAAGCTGGTCAACGACCAATATATTGTCAGGAAGCCAAATTTTGTACCATTGTTGGAATGCACCCTCCAGCTAATGGCCCAGTTCCCTTCTCAACCGGAGGTTACCGATGTCCCTCAGTCATAGAATGGTCGAGTGGACGCTTTGGCTGGCCTGGCTACATCACTTGCAGAGCCCAAACATGATGATCTAATTATACACGTGGCACACCAGAGAGTCATTTCCACCGTCACCCCAGAGGCTGACGATGACATGTGGGTAAGCCATCCTACCACCAAATCCTCAACGTCAGGACCGCTAGGCTCTTCAGATGAAGTGGTTTAAGCGACTCCCGAGAGGAGATCCCCTTTTCTCGAATATCTCCAAAATGGTCATCTCCCGCCAGACCGGGCCGAGTGCGAGCGAATTCGATGCTGCATGGTGCAGTTTACCCTCCAGAGTGGTACCAGTTTTGAGAAAATCCTCTACAAGTGCAGATTTGATGGTGTTATCCTTCGTTGCATCCACGGAGTCAAGATTTCTCAGGTCATGCATGAGGTTCATGCCGGTTCCTGTGGTGCCCATCAAGCTGGGTCAAAGCTGTCTCATCAAATCCGGGGACTGGGGTACTTTTGGCCCTCTATGATCCATTATTGTATCGAGTTTTCTAGGAGATGTCACACGTACCAAGTTCATGCTATCTTCTTGCATCGGCTTCCAGAACATCTCCACTCCACCAAGTACTCTTGGCCATTTATGATGTGGGGACTCGATGTAGTGGGACCATACCCACCAGTGATAGCTCGCCAGTTCAGGTTCATCCTGACCGCCACAGATTTATTTTCCAAGTGGGCAGAAGTAGTTCTGCTCATGGAAGTTAAGCCCCAATCTATCGTTGACCTCATGAGCTCCAACATCATATACCGATTTGGAGTTCATCACACCATCCTCACCAATAATGGCACCAACTTCCGAGCAGCTGAGTTGATGAATTTGTACACCAAGTAAAATATCTATTATAACTATACCTCCTGCTATCCCGCACAGGTAAATGGGAAAATTGTGGCGTTCAACAAAATCCTCTCGAACATCCTGTAGAAAATGGTTGGTCAGAACAAGAAAAGATGGCCGGATAAGCCCCCCAATTCCCTCTGGGCCTATCGTACGATGACTCATCACTCCACCTAGGTGACCCCGTATTCCTGAGTGTACGGAGCTGACTCCAACCTACCCATCGAGATCCAGCTTCCTTCATTATGCAATGCGGTCTATGACCAACATGCGCCAAATAAGTTGGCCGAAATCCGTCTAGGTGAATTGGAAGCACTTGACGAGAATAGGCTCTGTGCCCTACACAATCTAGAAAGGAATCAGAATAAGATGGCTAGAGATTTCAATAAGAAGGTTCACCTCCGATCTTTTCTGCAAGGCGACCTGGTATTGGCCCTCCGAGCGCCAATGATCCCTGGCAGGAAACCACCCAAGTTGGATCCCAATTGGGAAGGTCCTTACATAGTCCACAAGGTTTATCCCAATGAAGCATACTCCCTGGTAACCATGGTTGGTGAGCGTATAACTCCTCCCACCAATGCCAAGTTCCTCAAGAAAAAGTTTTCCTGAGCCTGATGGACCTGCAAGACCTTAAACTGTCAGTCCTGCATGACCCTAAACTACATGCTGGTCCTGCATGACCTTAAACTGCCGGTCCCACATGACCCTAAACTACATGCTGGTCCGACATGACCTTAAACTGCATGCTGGTCCTCCACGAATATAAATTGCACATCATCCAACATGATGTTAAACTGCATTTTAAGAACTATGTATGGCTTGATTCCCATCCTTATGGGATACGTAGGAATGCACAAACACCTCGTCTTGAGCCCAACCCCGAGTTCTTCTCTTTGACTATCCCCCTGGGTATAGTTCTCTCGGAGGATCCTTGCATGATATGGTGAATGCTTCTTTATCCCCCCTCATACCTAGATTGTGATGATCGCACCATGTTCCCACTCCCCATTCTTCTATCCTCCCATATCCTCACCACATGGAGTTAAACTTCTTGTACTTCAAGAATTACGTATGGCTTGATTCCCATCTTTATGAGATATGTAGAAACACATGGACATTTCATCTGTTGGCCCAGCCCAAACACCAGAGTCTTCCCCTTGGGTCATGACATGTGGCAGGGATGCAGATTTTTTCCCCAATTCACATTGAGTTAACCACGATCCAGCAATACGTCTCACTCCCTAGAGATGTTCACCTCTTTTAGAGATGGGTAGATATATGCTTCACCCACTCGTTTGATTGGGACTCCATCACCTTCCCCATCCATAAGGGCCCCTGAATGGTATGGATGATAGGCCTAAGGGCTCTCTTATCACTTCAGGCCAATACCATTGAGGATGTCGAGCAACAATCCGAAACAAGTCCTACATTTTGAATATGGTTAGTAGTCAATGCTCATTTGTTCCTCCCATTTAAGGTCACTATAGAGACGCCCTGTTTCGAACATGGTCAAAAATTGTCCTAGATCATTAGTACCACCCCAATATGTCCCAATCATCGAGCATAGTGGTTCATACTACCCCATTGTATCTCCAAGCGATGAACTCCCTTCACCCAATGCTAGCTATCAGGCCCCGCTTGATGGGGAGAGCCGAGGGGGGTTCTTTATTTCCCACACTGATCACCGCTCATGTGGGATTAGGATCTGTGATGAGGAAGTAACCATACAAGAGGGCGTATGGCCTTCTATACGAGGCCCAGTCTCATTCCCCTTGGATTTTCAGGCCCCATACCAGGTTATCTCTTCTAGGATTATACGGCATGGTGTGGGATTATGTCTTCATTCACGTCGGGTTTTTCACCGTGCCATACACATCCCCGGACCAGACACCTTATCCTTCCCCTTGTCCTCACTACAAGATGTTAAACTGCAAAATAGTCGACTCTTCTTGACCAAGGAACAACTTCATGCCCCTTGGCCTTTTCTGTCCCTTGGCCCAGGTTCCTACCTGGATCGTATGGTGTGGTGTGGGATTATCTCCCCATTCATGTCGGGTTACTAGCCATTCCATACACCCCCCCTCATTAGGGAATCTTACCCCCTGGTGTCTTCAAGAACTACATGGGGATTGATTTCCATCCTCATGGGATATGTAGGACTGCCTAAATGTATGGACTTTGGGTCTAGCCCCATCTCTCAGAAATCTCCCTTTCACCTTGGCCCCTTGGCCTACCCTTCCCCGGGGAGGGGCGTATATGGAATGGCATGAGATTATGTCCTCGTTTACATCAGGCTTGTGATGACCATGCCATGTGCCTCTCCCTATTGAGCACCCTCATTGACCCTTTTCGGCGGTTCATTAATGTTCCTAAGGATACTCTGGTTTAGTACCTATAATGTCGAACTTTTCTCGGGCATGTCCTCACCTAATTTTCAGGCTTTGGGTTCCCCTTCATTACGAATTCCATCACCTTTCAAACCTAGAAGGGCCCTTAAATGGTATGGATTCTAGGCCTAAGGACCCGCCTACCATTACGGGCCAACGTCCTTGAGGGTCACAGACAACAAGCCGGTAAAAATCCCACATTGTGAATATGTTCAGTAGTCGATGCTCATTTGTTGCTCCCCTTTTAGGATAACGCGATATGGATGCTGTGTTTTGAACACGATCAACAGTTATCCTCCATCTCCACGCCAACCCCATTAAGTCCAAAATATCGGCTACATGATTCAAATCCTTCTCCAGCTCATCATGTCCATGTAGAACTTTGAAACTCTTGGTATTATTCCTCAGTGTGCATCCGCGCGTTAGGAGGACCAAAGCTGCGATAGGGGCGTAATTTGGGGCTGCACACCGATTTCCCCTTTGGCGTGCATTGCAGGTATTGTAAAATAAATCTTCATCCGTTGTTTCCCACACCAAGATTAACTGACATGGGCTTAGGGATCAGGTTGAGGTCTGCACTTACTTGGAGGGTATTCAATCCATCCTTGGTCCGAGCTCTGAGACCTTAATCTATGATCCCTCCCATAAATACGTTTGTCTTAATTCCCATATTTATGGGATACGTAGGAACACCCAAGCGTTTCGTTTTCATGTCCAGATCAATTGGGAGCTAGTTTCTCCCGCCCCTCACCTTCTTACCTCTATTCAGGACCCTTGGCCAGAGGCTCCTTTCTCGGAATTGCATAGAGTGTGGTGTGGGATTATGTCCTAATTCACGACGAGTATGTTGTATCACATCATGCACATTCCTTCATGTCCAATACATACGACTTTAAAAATTTCCACCTTCTAGAACTGCGTGCAGCTTGATCCCCATCCTCATGGGGTATGTAGGAATGTCCATTCACCTTGCCTCAGGCCCAGCTCAACTGTTGTATTTGGTCCCTCGACATAAAACCTCTATAAGGAAAACATGGTGGTTGGAACCCCCATTTCCCATTCACGTTAGGTTTTTGTAATCACCCCACCTCGTGTCTCTCGTGTTTCCTACCATCTGTGGTCCGAACTATAAGAACATAAACTAATATCTCTTCCAGAAATATGTACGACATGATTCTCATCCTAATGGGATACGTAGAGACACCCCGGTATTTTTCCTAGGGTCCAGTGCTAGGAATCATAAGTCCTTTTTCTCCTCATTTCCAGCCCCTAGCCTGACCCCCTGTGGAAAACTGTGTAACTGAAACTTTACCCTGAACAAAGTTTGGGATGCCCCAAGATAACATTGGGAAGCGATGAATCCCTCGCCAGAGAGACCCTGTCTGAAAGAAGGAATGATCCACGATCAAACTGATGCGTCCATCTAGTGTACTTCCACCATGATGGCGTAATTTCAAGACTAATGGATTCTGTTCGAACTAACCCTGACTCCACATTACAAACTTTGCGTGCCCCTTATTTAGACCCTCGTCCTCTTTTATGTCTAGAGGATCCCCCTAATAGTAGAGGTGCTTGGCCTATGGCCCACCTATTTTCCTGGGCCATAGTTCCGGAAGACTAACAGATGACATTTTGAACCCGGTCCCGTGTTTCGAACATGGTCAACAGTCAACCCTCATTTGCTATCCCCACTCTGGACTAATGTAATAAGAATTTCATGTTTCTAATTCTTTCAAAAATTATTCTTTATTGTCACACCAACCCCCATAATGTTTCGAATCAGGGGTTTCATGATTCACACATCTCATTCACATCTGTTCAGATTGATTTCAGTGCCCTCATCATTACCCCATTTGTGCACAATAGCACATTAGGAGGACAATAATTTGGCTGTTCTGAGAGCTTCATTCTCCAGTCAGGTCCCCACTTTTTTTCTCCTGTAAATCCGGGCCGATTTTTCAAACACCGAATGCCCGAAGATTGGCATTCACTTTTACGTTTCGATGGGGTGATAACGTTGTCATACCTTGTTTCTCACATCGGGCCTGACCCATATGAGCTTAGGGAATGATCACTAAATGCCCTGAAAACATTATAAGGATGCGACAAACCCATGTAAACAATGGAACTCATGGATGCTAAGAAATTAAAACAATCAATGAATGAATGTACATTTAGGGGTTTGTAATCATTACAATACCTGGGGGTCGATTCCCCCATTGACGGAATAACCTCGTCAAAGGAACATTGCAGCTCTGCCACCCTCCGGATGGTGGTGTTCAGAGGTTTATGCCACTTTTTTACCTCCCATTACTCCTCGATAGCCAGAGTGTATAGTTCACTATCCGTAACCCAAGACCTCTCCACACTAGTCCGGATAATAGCCATCTCTTCATAGGCTCTCTTCGTGCCCTCCTCGGCCTTTGCCAGCTGGGATTTCAGCCGCGAGACGAGCTCTGATTGCGCAATAAGAGAAGCAGAATGCTCATCTGTCCGGGCGTGCAGCAGTTCAACCTCTTTTTCAGCCTCCTGGAGCTTCTTAATGTTCACTGCCTTCCTCCGCAGATTGCCTACACAGAGGCCATGGTCATAATCTTGAATCTTTTTTGCCATAAGTTCTCGGATGAGCATGGGAGGGCACTGAGCATCCACTCCCCCAGCACATAGTTCGCATAGCCGCAAGGAAAGTCTATCCTACTCATCCAACCATAATTATCTGGGGGTTTTATTGATGAAGATCTTGATCTGCTTCCATGATTGGCGGCAGACTATTTTATTTTCATCCTCGTCAGATGCAGTCTCATCCCAGTCGACGTGATTAGCAGGCTCATATACAAGAAATGCCCCCAGGAACTCCTCGAATGGGTCTACATATGGTGTTGGATCAGGCGTGGAGGGGCCAAGACTGTCTTGTTGATCCTCATCATCGGATACCACATCAATAATCTTAGGCACATTCCCACTGGCATCCCCGCCAATGATTGGGAGTGCTGCAGTCCGATCAGGCTGGATGTCCGTCTCCACAACCATTGGCATGCCCCGTGGAAGGGAGCTGCCAGAAGCCCTGACCAACTTCACCGAAGCAAACTTGACCAATTGAAGGACTATACACACCAAAAATAGGAGGTGGTTGCCTGTAAACCTGGTCATGGGATGGAAGTTGTGAATTTGGTAGATAAGACTTATAGGGGTCAAATCCCTGGTATTTCTCCAGGGCTGATGTGATCGGAACCCCGAGATGTGGCCCCCCATATATGGTTGGCAGGTCTAGAGACTACGGGGGAGCTGCCTCAAGTGTCCTAGCCCCACCAGACACAGAAGTTGAAGGTTCGATAGGCGTGGATCCCAAAGGTCCCACATCAGCACCCACTGAGTGGTGGGAACGAGGTATATGCACACAGTCATCCTACACAGTGTAGAGGCTGATAAGGAATCCAGAGTAACCTATGGGTAGAATCTGAAGAAGGAAATTGGGATTTTACCTCGAGGGCCTCTGCAAAATCATCATTACCCGGGGACTGATTGCCAACTCCACCCTCCTCCGGCGGACTCTCTCTACCAACCTCGTCTCCCTAAGATGACTCATCCAAATCTTCCGGCAGAGGAAAGCCGTCCCCATGCACAATCTCCATCAATACCATCACCAGACGTAGCATGTGCTTCAGTTCCTCCCACACACCCATTCTAGGGAGGAAATATTCATACATCACCCCCAATATTAGGACCCCTAAGTTCTGATGAACATCTCATAGACTAATGCTGACCTCCCAATGATTTAGGTGGAAGGTGTTGATCCCCGATGACTACCGACTGAACAACTCTTCCATTAGCTGCTTCAGCTGGTAGATAAGGAACTAGTAAGACCAAGCTGCCTCATACAGGCCTACTTTCGTTAGCTCTGCTCCAAACTCCTCGCTCGAGGTGCCTAACCAGTTGGCCCAGGCCCAATCATCTGTAACGTTTTCACCCTGGCGTAGTTCCCATTCCTCAGACCACCCCTTCATCAGGTTTCCCAATGCGGCCTTGAGGATGGTTCGGTACAGAGGAGCAGATGTCTCTGGCTGCAATGCCTTCCCAGCGACATTGTTCATATGATTGTATAAAAATTCGGTGATGATGGGCATGGAGTCCTCATGAGCATGACCATCGGGCACCCTGAACCACCAGTGCTAGCATGGCATGCTCTGAAACCAGTAAGCTAGCTCGTCCCTACTTGCTTCAGGGATGAAGACATCATCCCTTTGCCCGAAGCCATATAAGGGAAACCTCCTACATAGCGGGTAGTTATTCTGGATCTCCGACAGCAGCTCCACCAATGAACTATGGTACAAGTGGCTCCAGAGTAATTCTCCTAGCCCGATACTATTCACCATTTCATCCCTCTAGGTAGAATGCGCAAGGACCCCCCTGGGTGGCTTCTTGGTGGGCCAGTCCGTTCTAGAACATGGACGTCTTTTTGGTTGGATTGAAACTCTCATCCACAGAGCACATTTGCGAAGTCCGCTCATGAAGACTAATTACCGAGCGCTGCCAAGTCATTCAAAGACGGAATAGGGAGCAAAAAATGTGGATTCGAGGACTTGATGTGCGCCACAAAGACTCAATTCACAGAGAACTCTTGCGGAGTACGCAGATCTTCACGAATCAAGAGATAAAGAAGACCAAATCATGGAGAAGGGAAAGGAAAAAAGATAGGGAACATATCCTATTTATAGGTTACGACCTTCAGAGATTCACGGCACATCCAGTTCACACAGAGCTTCATGGCGCGCTTGGCCTGCCCGTCCTCTATCCACCTCACGAGCCTGATTCGCGAGTCAGCACTACGAACGACTAGGGATTTTGGCGATTTCCCTCTGCCTTCAACCCCTGATCACTCTGCGGCTCCAAGTCTGAGGGGGGGGGGGCATTTGTTGGTTCCAAAATTCAGGAAAAAGAAGAGGCCCAAAGAAGGGCCCAAAGAACTTCCTCGCGAAGCCCCATCGCAGAGTTCACCCACCACTGTGGCCGTCGCGAAGCAAGGAGACAGGATGCTCCAGGAACGCAGTTGACGTTCGTGAACCCATCACAAATCCAAGAGACGGGATTCTCCACAACCACATTTGATGTTCATGAGCCCGCCGTGAAGAAAAGAGGTGGGATGCTCCGTGACCACAGTTGACATTCGCGATCCACCGCGAAGCAACCTAGACCCTCTTCGCGCCGCGTGAGCTCCGCTCCACGACGCCTCTCACCTATAAATACCGGGCTCACCCTATTCCCAAAAGATGGAAAATATGACCTTTCGGCTTCCCACTTCCCAAATCACGAATCATCCTTCTGCTATGCGATCCATGAGCTGTGCGAGGTACTTCAACTTCGCAAAGTGCCTTCCGTTTGTCTCGTTTTGATCTCCTCTTTCGATAGAGATACCTTTCATGAAGCCTAAGGGATTTTGTGATGGAAGGGGATCCCCAAGGGGACTCGAGATGTAGTGGAGCATTTATGCTTCATGAAACACCCTTCATGTACAAATGATGCACATGCTAAGGTAATGTTATTGTACTTCGCGAAGCACATTGCTTCCCGACACCTTGCTTCGCGAGGAAAATTTGCTCCGTGAGGCAGTGCTACGATAATGCCTCTCCACTTCATGAAGAACCTCTCATATACCCCTCTGCCCCATGCTAAGGCTAAGGTGCTGCACTTCTTGAAGCACACCCCTTCACATGTGCCCTCCGCCACGTGGAGCAATAGAGCATCACAAGGCCCTTGCCTATGGACCCCTTTTCTGTGTGACCCTCCAGGTTTGCACGATGTGACTTCAAAGTCCCCTAGATGATACCACCCATTGCATTGCTTCGCCTAATGCTTCATATCATAGGCACGCTAATGGATATTACTTTTTCGCATAGCCATGCTAACGTGGACCCCTCGATGGTTCTCTCCATGACACCCCCTCACCATGGCGTTGCTGGTGACTTACCTCCCACGAGGAGAAGAGGGTACCGGTTATGTAAGTCCAAGGGGTGTGGAGCACATCCACTCGTCCAAGCTATAGGACATTAAACTGCCAAGCACCATCACCCTCAGTATATGACATTAAACAGTGACTTGGCCCAGTGCCACGCATGCAGCCCCCCCCCCACCTTGGACATTCTCCATGACCACTCGTCTCCACGGGGATGGGATCACCCTTCACAGGGGATGATATCCTCTTTCTCAGAGTGGCGTTTTTCCATTGGTAAGGTCATCCCTAGCCCTTTTTGTAGGAGGTTGCATCTCTAATCATCCATAATTCCTCTATGCAAAGGACCAAGAGGGGAGATGGGGATAGGGTTCTTGTCACCCTTTCCCTCTCCCCCTAGGCGTTTTCCCCATCGGGCATCCATCCTAGAGTAAGTCTTAATATTTCTATCACTGGGTCACTCCATGCGTAAACCCCACCTAACTTTCCGCGGATGCACCTTTCGCAATATGGTCATCAGGCCATTGTAGCCTCTTGTTTCTCACACTGAGCATGGCTTATGTGGGCTTAGAGTAAGCATCAACCATGAAAATTGCCTTATCCCAGATGACGTTAAACTGAATTCCAATCCCACCTGAACTACGTGGTCTTTGATCCTTGCAAAGGCAAGGTACATAGGAACCCTTCCTAGGGTTCAAGACCACTAACCATTGGTCGTTCCGACCACCTTCACGCCAGTTCACCAACACCTAGGGCTGCCTCAGAGCGTAAGCCCCAAATTCCCTCTACCCGCATGACATTAAACTGTATCATCCATCCTGAAATATGAAAAATTTGATCTATGTCAATGCATTATATGTATGAAGCCTCCACGAGGTTCAAGCCCCACAATCTGGTCGTTCCGACCATATCGGTTCACCAAAAGCTTGGGCTGCCTTAGAGTTTAAGCCCCAATCCGTCCCAAACTATGAGGACATTTATCCATGTCAATGAATGGTATGTAAGTAGCCTCCATGAGGTTCAAGCCCTAAACACCTTGGGCCGCCTCAGAGTGTAAGCCCCAATCCATCAAAAACTACGGGGACATTGATCTTTGCCAAGGCAGGGTACATAGGAAGCCTCTCTGAGGTTCAAACCCACCCTAATGGGACCCAGGTCCTCCATCACGTCGGTTCACCGAAACCCCATCCCGAACTAGAGGGACTTTGATCTTTGTCAAGGCATGGTACGTAGGAAGCCTCCATAAGGTTAAAGCCCCACCCCATCCTAAACAACGAGGTCTTGGATCCATGTCAAGGTATGGTACGTAGGAAGCCCCCACAAGGTTCAATCCCCACACCCATCTGGAAATACATGGACATTTATCCATGTCATGTAATGGTACATAGGAAGCCTCCATGAGGTTCAAGACCACCACCCAGTAATTCTGACCATGTCGGTTCACCAAACACCTCAGGCCGCATCAGAGCGTAATCCCCAAATGCCCCGTCCCACATGATGTTAAACTGTATTCACCATCTGAACAACGCTGTGTTTGATCCTCGCTAAGGTAAGGTATGTAGGAAGCCTCCACGAGGTTAAATCCCAACATCCATCCATTCCAGCTCATTTCACGTCGGTTCACCCCCATTCGGCATGATGTTAAACCATAGACCACATTCAGCGGTAAGCCGTTGTGACCCTGTTTAGTAGTAAGCCGTGTCAGATGAACTACGCAGACTTTGATTCCCTTCCATGGGGATACGTAGGAAGCCTCTTCGAGGATCAAGCCAGAAACCATCATCATCTTCACGATGGTATCATCCCATTCACCATCCCCATCATCCACCCCGTTATCCATCCTGATCCTTACTCAGGCTGCCACATCCCAGTGAGATCATTCCATTCCATTCACCGTTCCATCTAAAACCATTTGGGAGGCCGCCCACGTGATGGCCCAAATATCGGTGTTCCCTTCAGGGGGTTCCTCCGTCTGATCCACTCTATTAAGTGTTCTGATCAACCTGATTTGTCTTTACTAGATGTTGAACTTGCGACATACCCTATGTTAAACATAGGAAGCTAAGGAAAACCTCAGATACATGCCCATGGTATATTATTCCCCACGTTTGATGTGGGATTTCTCGGGCCTCTTCCCCCTCGAGAAGCCCTATAATAAGGGATAGAAGATAGACACGCCAATCCCCCAGCGTCCAGACATGCCAGTGATGCCCCCAACATGACTAATCCCCTAACCGAAGGTTTCTGCCCTGACCAGACCCTTTTGAATTTCCTGAAAGAAGCAGCATAATTAACTGGCGTCCATGAAGATATGGAATCGGGAGGAGTTTCACGAACAATGTATTAAATCTAGGAGGGAGACCCGGACTGGGTGATGAGTTCCAAGGTGGAATCAACGGAAAGATGAACTGACATCCCAAAATCCCATTTCGATCAAGGAGCAAACATCCCTGAATAATGAATATATGTTGTCCGCCTTTAGATAGCGGTATTGCGGGGTAACAAATCTGTGCCTATCGCACTCAAGCGGACGGACGTGGGAACCCTAGAGAATGCTTTAGAAATAGAGATTAAAGTTATATAGATAAAATAGATTGATAATACTATGCAATAATAACATGAGATTAATGAAATAAATTTTATAAAAATGAAATCTACCATTTATGAGAAAGGAAGATATTTGAAAACTAGAAGAAAATCTTGAATTTAACATTTCTTTAGACAGAAATAAAAAATTTAAAACATTGAAGCCAATGAAGTTGAATGTTCATATAAAGATAAAAAAGAGACACTGGGGAATTTTATATGGAAATATTTACGTTATAAAAAACCGAATATCATGCTAAGAAGATTTTAAAATCATCAGAATCATTATATTTTGATATGTTAAAAAAAAGGAAAGACCTCATTCTGATGAATTTATGTGCACTATCTTATGTTATTTGAGTAGTACATGATGTAATTATGGATGAAGATTGGTGAATAAAAGGTAGAAACCCACATCTTCCATAAAGGTGTATATAATCAAATAAAATGGAGGGAGTTCCTCTAGAGATGTTCAGAATTAAAAAGTATGTATTCCTAAGAATGATGAATTAAAATAAGATTCCTCCAGTCGAAATTCAACAAAATAAAAAAAATCTAAGGATCATTGGCTATTGTTGGTGTCATTGAATGTTTGTACACATGAATATCAAAAAAATTCCAAAGTTCTGCATGATTTTATGACCAAATTATTTATAAGAAGTTATGTTGTTGGGAGAGGAATAAAATAAGAAAATATAAATGATTTATTCTTGTTGAATTCATGGTGAATAGTGTTTTGTAGGTTGTAAAAACGTTCCCATACCTATTGATCTGACTAAAAATCAAAGTAATTTCCAACTTATTCGGGAATAATTTATAGAGAGATTACATAAGTAATGGAATTTACTTTGATGTAATATACGGAAACATTTATGAAATGATGATAAGTTAAGAGGTACTAATGCCTAGAAGAAATAAATATGATGATTTTTAAGTTGAACTTCATTTTAATTTTTACTAGTGATGAAGAATGAGGTATCAATATCATTAACATTTTACATTTCAAAAAATGGGTTTCTATGTTTTCGGGATCTAGAAGACACAGTAATACACAAGATTGTTGAACCAATCATCATAGATTGAAAGTATATGGTAGTGAATGAATTTTAATATATGGACTACAAGGTTGTTTCAGGGAATAAATGAGATAAAATATTGAATTGAAAAACCCATGAAATAATTTAGTGGTATATAATGTTAAAATATAGAATTTATTCAGATGAAGATTGATCATATAACCAGTATTCAATATATTCCATTAAAAATGTTCCAGGAGTATCTGCACAAAACACTTCAAAAATGAAACAAATATTAGAATAAGTATATTTCAAAGCTCCAGAAGAATAAATATTAGTGTAGTAGATTTAGAAATATATGTTCAGCAGAGAAATATCTATAGAATTATATGAAGACCAAAAACTGAAATTTACATAATTAGATAAATATAATAAATTAACAAATTCTGATTTTTATCGAATAATAAATCTATATGAATAGTAAAATCCTTGGAAGGAGATATAATATCATAATAAAACATGAATGCATAGTAATGAAGCTCTACGAAAAATATAAGAAGATATACACATGCAATAGTCTAGAAAGATTTACTATAAAGATAGTGAGCTCATCATTGGAATTGGAAAAAAAGAATGGGTATTTTATAAGTTATGTTTCTTGAAGGAGAAGACTAGGAAATCTCAAACACCAAAGGAAATACAAAAGATAATCATAAAAAGTTTATTTTAGTTTTATGGAAATATGAATCCAAAATATGAAGTTAATGAAGGAGATATCGCTTATAAGTTTGAGATTTCTAAGAAATAGGTTTTTCAAATGATATTATACAGGAAGAAGAGTTTTGTTTCTTAAGGATATGTGATGGATTAAATATGAAGGAGTTCACAAGGATACGTGTGCAGAATTTTTAGTTGGTGGATTATTGAGAATATAAATCATGTGTTTCTGTTTATATGTAAGTGCACCATGCAGGATTATCGAATGAAAGTTTTAATCTAGGGAAATACAATATTATATAAGGAGTTAATCAGAACACGACATTCTAGAAGTTCATGGAGATTGATTACATAGGAATGTGACACCCCATAAGAAACCTATTTTGAAAGTGATATGTTTTGCAATGTTCGAACAATAAATATGCAATTGTGAGAATAAAATTATGGATGATATGTTTTTAGACAAAGATAAATCAATATCCCTAGAATAATAGATGTTTGTCACATCTGAGAATAATAGAAATAATGTTTAATATACAACAAATTATAGTCCCATATAGTTGAAACGATCTGTGTCAGCTAAATATTTTTTTTTAATATTTAAATTAACTATGTTTCTAATGAATTGAAGATGCAATGGAAGGAGATTGTTATAATGAATATTAGAAGTTCTATGAACAAGTATAACTTAAAATAATATGATTTTTAGATCATCATAGATAAATTAGGTTGAGACACAATTCTGTGTACAATTTTTGAAGTTGATGGTTTGATCTTGTGGTGATATATGTGGAGATCATAAAAAAAATATATAGGTTTATGATAAAAAATAATAATTTAATAATGTGACCATAGGTTAAATTAGAAAATGATAGATGTTTAAAATAATTATTCACCGGAAAGAGATTCTAAACAGATAAAATATAGCTCCATGTTGTAGAAAATCCATGATGAAATAGTGTATTACTGAAAAAAGTGATTCAATATGTTTACTAGAAAAAGTATGAGGCACTTGGAGTTTATAAACTCTTATTTAGGATCAGTTTCATTCAATCTGTCTATCCAGAAAAGGTTATTATCTTATAATATAAGTGGGTTATGAAATTAAATAACTATATAGATCATATCGATTAAAATATGTGCATGTTTTACTATACTAATAAGTGGATCTTAAAAAAAGGATCATAGAAAACAATATTCATGAACAATGACAGAATATTAAATGGTATGTCAGAGTAGGAAGGCTTGTGTAGACCTATAGATCAAGAATATTCCTTGTTTCAGGGAAGAATATGGTATACTATGATTGATGTGTAATATCTATTCACTATATTACAATTCTTGGAATGAATTTATGCATAAAAAAATAGTGTTTCATGAAATGTATGTGTTTGAAAAAACTGGAATAAATGTTACCAAACTATGTTTAGAAAAATAATAAGTTTATACATCAGATAATCGATAAACACAAAGTGAAACATGGGGGATGTTCGATGTTATCGGAATGTATATGGGTGCTAGTACAGTTTTATTAGTATAAGATATGCTAGATTACTAGGTAGATAATTTTTTACAGATATTAACAGATAATGAATATCATATTGAGAAGTTATTAAGATCTTCATACACCATAATATTCCAACTGAATAAATAGATTTTTTTTATTTTTATGAAGTTGATTCAAAGAATCAGGAAGAGTGTTATAAAAATGATTCTATCCGAAAGATAATACAGTACATTGAGAAGAACTCATGATCGTAATAACATTCTTGACGATATTTTCAAATTCATGTTTGACGATTTAAGAAAGTAATTTACCATGTATGTAGACTTTTGATAATTTTCAGTGAATGCGTGTGATTAGAAAATTCATTAGATAAATAGAATTATTATAAATAAGAAATGAATATTTACAAATGATATAGCGAAAGGGAAGAAAGAATATAGATACAAATTATGATAAATAAGTTCTAGATATTCTTGAAATTATCATAGCATGAGTAGAACCTATGATCTTAAAATTTTAATATGAAAAACACAAAAATTAGTGTGATTACACAAGGTATAATGACCTTGTACCAGTAAGAGAAAATGTGAAAAGAAGAAAAAAGTGGAAAGGTGTACCTCTAAGGAAACCACACATGGCCATGTGGGAGATCAACAAAAATACATTCAAGACTCAACCCTGTAGTAGCCTCCAATTCCCAAGTCCTCACGAAAAGGAATATATACAAAACATAGTCCATAGGTAGAGAATGGGTCTCATTGAAAAAACTACTTAACAATACTTTTTGAATCACCAGAATATTGGTCTTGGATTTTTGGAAGATCTTTGTTGTTCTTGATTTTAAAAATAGAAGTTACCCCTTGAAACTATCTCCAAGGAGGTTTAGACATTTCTAATTCACAATTTTGAGTCCTAAGCTCCATATACCAATTGGAAGACTGTATACATTTGAATTCATTACAACCGGTGTTCGACCTCCATCTCCAGGTTCATCCGCACATCAACCTTCAATAATAAAAAGTGAAAAACCATCCAATCTTCTTGCATTAGGTTTCAACCCCCATACACAGCTACATCTTTAAAACATCTACATTAATAGTAATGTGATATTTTCTATATCCCCAAATCTATACCAAGACAAATCCAGATTCAGGAATCTATCAACACCAACACATCATTTATAAAATGCCCCCTTTGGAGTAAAACCTTGAGTGTAAAACATTATTCAAGAAAATGCAGGAAGCTTCATCTTGAAACAAATACCGAGATATTGTAACAATACAAATAATTTAAAAAATTTCAACTTGAGGTTTGTTGATATTCTTCCCCTATCCTTGCATAAAAATTAATTCTAATATTTTTGGGGAGAATTTTTTTAGATGAACAAGTAAAAAAAGTAATTTTTTAGAAGGATGGAAACCTTAAATTTAATTCTTGAACTCTTTTATCAATTTTTGAGATGAAATTTGGAATGTATATTGAATGAAAACTTGATGAACTTCCTGTAAAATAATAATTTACAAAAGGTGTTTTCACTTGATAAATTTTTTATGGATAGATTAAAAGATTGAGTTAACCACTGTTGTTCACCACACTAATCACTGATCACATAGACTTAGAGTTGTTTTATTTTTTTTCCTTGATTTAATACAAGTGATTAAATTATTCTATTAAGAAATTTAATACAATGGAAGAAAAGGATTAAATAAGAAAAAGTGTAAATAAATTTTCTTCACCCCATGATGTCAATAAGGGGGATTCAAATTTAGATCAAATGGGAGGGTGAAGGAAAAATAATATACCTTATTAGAGAATATTTCTATTTATTATCCACTAGGGGGATAGGAAACTTATTTACTTTAAGAATAATTTGATGTTGACAAAAATTACATAGAGGGATATTAATTTTATGTTTGACTATGATAATTAAATTATTGTCTTTACTGTAAGTAGATTTTAGAAATTTCATTGAGTAAGTTAAAGAAATTTTCTATGGAGTTTCCTAAGGTGTCCCCTATAATGTTTAATGTGGAGTTTTCTTTGGATTTTTCAAATACGTTTCTTATGAAATTTCTTTTGGAGTTCCGATGGAGTCTTTTTATAAATGTTAGATGATGACTTACTGAGGCTCAAAGTTTCTACTATCATGATTACCAATAGGTTCTCATGGTTAAAGTTCAAGTTTCTGGATAAAGGGAGTCTGTACAAAATTCGAGATATAAAGCTATGAAGTTGAGAATAATATAATGTTTGAGGATATTATGATATGGAGATGTAATTGCAAGAAATTTTATCTATGACGTTTTTATTAGACACATTATCAGAAAATTAATTTTGAATCTCGAGTGGAAAAAGAGTTCACCAATTGTACCAGGTGGAGAAATTTCTAAAGTTATACTAGATGACCACATCTCAAAAGATACAAGATATGGAAACTCTGTGAAGTTATACATAGTTATGATAAATATGAAGTTGAGAAATCTTGACTCAAAGGTTTAAAATGTTCAGAAGATGAATTTGATGAATAATACATCAGAGATTTACGAATTTCATGGGATGAAGTTGAGTTACCTCATGATCTTCTAGTTATAAAGTTAAGTTGTGAAAAGTCTAAATTATAAAGTTGAGTTGTACAAAATTTGTGGCATTAAGGTGGATTGTACAAAGTTGGATTTATAAAGATGAGTTTTACAATGTTTGAGTCACGAAGTCATGAAGAATGTTTCTATACCTGGAAAAGGTATGATGTGATTTATAAAAAAATTGTAAAGTCAATGATTTGTGTTGATGCTGATATTTTATTTTAAAATTGTAAAGTCAATGATTTGTGTTGATGCTGAATAAGGTTCAATTCTTTTGTTTATTATGATTTAACTAAATTCAAATAAAGAATGAGTTTTCACTAAATTTTTCCAGATTTGTGATGACAGTTAAAATTTATGATATTCTAAAAGGTGTTCAATATAATATTTGAAAGTGAGAAAATCAGAGTTTCAAGAATTTAAATCTCCAAAATTATTGGGGAATTTTTTCCTATAAAAGGAATCAGAATATAGCGACCCAAGCTTAACAAACATGGATATTACATCTTTTTAGATGAATATTTGGTACATTACAAAATTAAATGCCCGAGAACCATAATAGATTAGTGTCTTTGGAAATTTTGAAACAAAATATTCTATCCTGGTAAAATATTTTCAACATCTCCCATGAAGATATCTACCATTAATACTTATACCTAAAACTTTTCTTCATAACCCGGGGAAAGGAAACATAAGAAAGGGGTGAGCTTAGATGCCAAATAATGGTAAATAAAGGAAATGTGTAAGCCTTACATGGATAGAAGAGTATGAAACTTGATAATAATGTTTAAATGCCATACCCTTCATATTAGGGATCATAATATTGCTTTTAGTTTTACAATACATAGATTATAATATAATTAAGAGAATATGTCATGAACATATAACTTAGGAATAATACATGGGATTTCTAGCATGCACATTGGTTTATAATGTTGTAAGAATATATAAGTAGAAATTGTTTCACTCAATAAGTTATGGAGATGAAATTATGCACCTCATCAACTTATGGACATGAAACCACGTCCATGCATGACATTGTGAATGTGTAATCAGGTACACTTATAACCTTATAGACATGAAACCAAGTCCATTCATAATGTTGTGAACATTTATTCAGGTTCATAAATCACATTGTTTACATGTAATTTGTTTCACATTTAAAATTATTTACATGAAACTAGGTCCATACATAATGTTTTGAAAACATACGATGGTTCACTCATAACATTTTGAACAATTAATCTTGTTCATGCATAAATTTATTGAAATGAAACCAAGTCCATGTATAATATTGTGAACTCATAATCATGATCATTCATGAAATTTATACTCATGAGTCATTCATCATTACCTAATGAATTGGAGAGAGATATAGGCCCCACCAAGAAGATAATAAAATCATTCATACATGTGCCACAAGATAATAAAACATTCATCATATCATGAACCACAAAAATAAATAAGTTTTATGAGCATTAAATCATAACCCATGAAATGAAATGGGTGTCATTAATGTTTTATAAAAACATAACCTATAGAAAATTGATAGGTTTCGTAATCAATTCATCAAATCACATCCCATGAAAATAAGTAGGTTTCAAAATAATATAACCTAGGGAATAGAAACGTGTGTTATAATCATAATTTCATTAAAACAAAAAACCATTCAAGATACAATATATATTGAATCTTTGGATCATTTCCTAGAAGGTCTTGATTAACATATTAGGATGTCATCTTAGACGGAAAATGACTTGAAAGTAGAATTTGAAAACATTTCAATAGATAAATATCATTTCATATTTGATAATACTATTTATAACATAAAACCTTTTGAAAACAATTTTCTTAAAAATAAAATTAAACTATTATAAAGAATGCATTGAAAACCTTTAGGAAACCTTTTTCTTTGAAAACATATATAGAGAGATTTCAAACATTTTAAAGACCATTTTCCATAAAAACTTATAAAATGAGCATGAATGTTTTTTGATTTTTTTTTGAAAATCTATTTTAAAAAAATATTCTTAACAATTATCCTTTAAACATGAAAATATTTCTTCAAAGGATTGTCGGTGGATAAATTCGCACATCTCGTATGAGGTAAAAAGAAAATTCTTTTAGAATGGTAAAAAGGGTAAAAAAAATCCTCATTTAGAAAGTGAAAATAATATTCCTTTGAAAACATCGGTTAAATAAAAAATGTTACAAATTTCTTTTATTGATTATAGGATATTAGTATAATATACTTGGAAACCCGTTTTAAAATAAATGGGTTTTCAATTGAAGAGGGGGTAAACTCATGATTTCTAAAAAACACTTTCATAATTATATCATGTACAAAATTGTAGAAATATCTTACCCATACATTATTATATAATTAATAATCGTAGGATAATAATATACATGAATGTATTGAGATATGGGTTGAATGATTTCATCAAAGGAAGAACAAACATAAACAATCTTGAAAAGAAATGAGATTGTTTCAATAAACTCTTACCACTTGGAAACTTGGTATCATGATATCCATGTAAGAAAAGGAAATTATATTAATCTTATAATATAATGAGAATATTTAGATTCATGATATATCATGTAAAATGGAACTATACACACCTCAAAATGAATTTAAGCACATAATAAAACACGAGTCTCAAAGAAAGAAAATTGAGACAATACTATTTTACTGACTGGGTAACTTTGGAAATGTAAACCCCATGAAATGAAGGTCATTTAATTCTTATTGAAATACCCATAAATTTAACTATAAGAATAATTTTTTACATCCATGGTTATTATAAGCACCGTATAAAAGGAATGGGTGGTGAATAAAGTATGTATCTCTTGGAAATTAAAAGTGAGAATAAATTTTCTTACCTTGTGTCTAAAGTCTATTCATACTCATTGAAAACACGTGTATAATAAATATAAATTTATTATAAATATTTTACATTACTATATTATTATATATAATACCATATATGGTTTTATTATGACATTTATTACCCGCTTGTTAAAAATCCTATGTTAAGGTTTCACTTTGGGTAATATTCTCTTTATTCTTCCCATGTGTCATAATTTGTAATATCATTGGTCCTAATACTTATATCATGGTTCCATAATGTAAAACATTATATGAATATAATTTCTATTCAGTATATTTCTATTATAATTATCTATATAATATATAATTATGAAATGGACTACACCGTTCATGGAGATGGGAGGTCGTACGTACAGATGAACACTATTTTCATTGAATTTTCATTTTGAAAGAAAGAAAGTAAAATAAATATATGTTTATATATATGATTATTACAATAACATTATGATATAATATATATCATATATATTCACTAAAAATATCCATAATAAAATCCATAATGTATTTGAACGAATCATATTTCTTTGTGGGGGTGGTAGTCCTCGTTTTCTCAAACGAAATCATTGTATTAACACAAAATGGAAGTTAAAAATATATATGCTGTAAAAAGGAATAAATAATATCAAATTAATGATAAATATAATATGTGGAATATATAAATATATTTTACATACTAATTTAAACCATTAGAGTTGGTAAAGGAAAAAAAGAACAATCTTCATTTAGTGAGGTGGTAGTTCACCGTACATAGAAACAATATGTCTGTTACCCATTAGATGGAGGTGTGTGTGAGTGTTGGTAAAAATATTATTATAAAAACATACTAGTATGTTAAGGAAACATTTTTTGTTATTCAATAATGGAATAATGATAGTGGAGGGGGTTTAGAAAGAAAATAAAATAAATTATCTTGAAAGAAGGTGTTACCTCTTATCCAGGTAACTCCTTTTTGTTTGTGCCAAAATGATTCCTCCGAAGAATTTATGAAACCATTGAGTATCAAATGAGGACATTAGTAATGGTGATAAATATATTTTTTAGGTATTGTATTATATTAATAGATTTTATAAGTGTGAATAAGTGGGAGAGGTGGTGACATTTTATAGGGAAGGAGGAGTGACACTGTTGTAAATATTTGAATAGAAACTTTCACCAAATTTTTATATGCTAATAGTGGATCAAATAATTATATAAATCATAGTAAATGGATTATATGGTAAATATATTGACCTATAATTGATTTTGAGAAATTTTAAAGGCCATTTTCGGACTTAAGGTTGTGGTATAGTTGCTTGTTAGGCTTAATTTTACCATAATCGATGTAATTAATTTCAATTAATTTTAGTAAATTGTTTGTTAAAAATATAAGTTGGACATATTATAAATTATTAATTATTATTATTCCAAATATAGAATCCATTTTTCAAAATTTTAATCATATAAATGAAATAAATTAATTTAAAATTAGTTCCGCAGTCTAGTCAACAAGGCGGGATTTTGAAGTAAAAATATTCAAATGTTCGATATGTTTTTTCATAAAATTTCATTGTGAAATTAGATATAATTACCCAAAATAGATTAAATCATAATTATTTTATCTAACTATTATTTTTAAAAAATGTAAAATAAAATTTAACCTTGTATATAAATTTTATGAAAAAGTAGTTTTGAATTAAAATCTTGTATTTTTAATAGTTCATTAAAAAAACCTACAAAAAAATAAAATAATATCATCCTAACCTAATTTTCTTGTTTCAATTACAAATATAAAGTTTATTTGGACATATTAAATCTTTAAAAGTTCCAAAAATTAGATTTAAAATTGGTTCTCCATTAAAAGGTGTTAAAACTACCATTATAAAAAATATAGGTTTTTATGCCTAAAATTAGGTTTGTTCATATCTTATATATATTAAAAAATATTTTACTGAATATATAACATATATATTACATTAATATCAGTAAATAATTTTAATTAATTTAATTTATTAGGGTAAAACAACTTTGTGACCATTAAATATCAATATTTTCCTTTATATTCAATCGGTTTCCATATTCATTTATAATTAACTGATAAACTATGAATTCATATTAGATTTTTGTAAATCATATATATTCATAGATTATATAATACTTTTCATAATATATAATTAAAATTATATGTTATAATTAACTCATTTAAATAATTGTAACAAAAAAATGATGTTTTATAGAAACATCGGTGTTGTGTGTAACATACACCAAGTTGATGTTCCGTGTAACATAATCTAATTCCATGTTCCATGTAATATACACCAAGTTCATTTCTTAAGAATGGAATGTTTGACATAGTGCATTTTAAGAAATAAATGGTATTTTAATTTATTTGAAATAAGGACCATAAAAATTTGGGGTGTTACACAACACATTCCAAGCATGATCATAAAAACGAGTAGAGTTGAAAAGATAAAAATGTGGACGTTTCTAAATAGATTATTCAAGGAATAATTAGATGGGATGATGTTTTAAGAATTCCCAGACATCATGTTTTGAGGAATATTGGTATGAACAAAATGTCATGTTCTAAGGAATGTTAACAATACGAAAACAACAAATTCTATGGATGAAAGTGGGAGATCTAGAATTACTTCTAGCAGAAGTAGAACAAATCCATCATGAAAGTAATCTAGTAAAATAAAATGTTGGAATAAAAGATAAATTAAATTTTCAAGAAGCTTGATGAGTGGTAGGAATTAATATAACTTGTAGTGAGGGGACTTTTTAATGTTCTGAGTGCCTTAATGGGTATCCCCCTAAACCAAAGTTGAGTGGATATTTGAACCAATTTATGTTTTGATAATTAAAAATATGATTTGTTTAATTTAATTTTAATGTCTGAATACATTTAATTTTTATTGATTAAAATATGTTTAATTTTGGTCATAACATAATATTTAATTTTCTAAAATATGTTTAGATTTCATGTTTTGATTGTTCATAACATGTTATATAAGTTTAATATTGTGTTTTGAGGATACATACATCATTTGGGTACTTAAATTATCATTCTATTGGGTTTTTACTATTCCCATGTATCCAATTGATATATCAATTTGTCCATCATAGTTGATTCTCAAAAAAACATTTCTGAGGTAGCCATTTTACTTTTCACCATGTTGCTAATTTTACAGTTTTAGTTACCCAATGCATTGCGACCATGACATGAGATATAGATCTCCAAATTGAGATGTTCTTATTAAATTGAAAATATAATAAAATTATCTACAATTTTTTAGAAAACATTAAATTTTGATTTGATTACTATAATACATGAAATTAGATTATAATTCAATGTTTTTCATTATTTATTATACAGTTCTCGAGAACTTTTTTGACATTTATTTTTGGTGATAACCTGAGGTATAAATATATGATTAAGGTGATTATATATTGTTTAGATATATTATGAAATTTGATAAATATACATCAACTGTACCCATATATGATTATATCATTTAGTATGTCTTTTTTAGGTCTGAAACATTGTAAGTCAATCTATTTACATAATTCAGAAATTCATATATGTGAATAACCTATGGGATCCACCTATGTAAATTCTGTTATGTCGATTAACCCATGTGGTCAAAATGATTATTTAGATAAAAAAACCTACATGAAAAGCACATGTGAATTTATATTATGTGGTTCAGTGAAATTATACAAGTTATTTTAAAATATGAAATTAGGTTTAGTCGTACATAATGCTTCATATTTTGATTTACTCATGTTCAGTTAAAAAATATAAATTGTTCTAATGACTTTATCAATACATATTAATTATTTAGAACCCATGATAAGTGTTTTTCACTATTTTAAATAATTTTCTATAAATATAAAAGGGTGGTCTATTTTTATGCTATAGATTTTCTAATTGAAACTCACAAAATATTTTCAATTATGTTATGTTACATTCTTTGATTCTATTTTTTATATTTTAATATTAGTCGATATTAAACACATTAATTTTTTTAAATATTTTTAATGGTGAGTTATTGAGTTTTTAAATTTTTCATATGTTTATTATTAATGTTTTTTAAATGTAATGTTTTTGAATTTTGAATTTCAACTAGTGAATTTGATTTTAATGGGATTTCATTTAATTTTTATTATGGAACTATTTTAATTATATTAGTATAATGATTTAAAATTAGTTTTATTTATTATTTATTTTTTTAATACTAGATGTGAGTTTATATATTAATATGTAATGATAATATCTCTTCTCTCTCTTTCTGATATTCTAGTATTACTATTTTTGGATTATCTAAACAACCTCAATTATGTTTGGTATATTTATTTTATCAAAGTATTTTATCCTTATTGTTTTAAAGAGTGTAATTGTGAAATAATTATTATATGATACTTCTTAATGGGATATTTCATATTTTCATGTTGAATAGGGAGAAGAGTGTAGTGGTGTTGATACAATCACCTTATTCGACCAAATAATTTGCATCAAGGGTTGTTACTTTTGAAATATATGCACTCCAGTGAGATTCTTTTCTTATCATAATCATTAAGGATTATTATTATTTGTTACAAACCATTCCTATAATTCACATTATAAGGATAAATATTCATTAATATTATAGGAATAAACTTAAATGATGCATGGATTTATTAAAATACACCTCACTATGATAAAAATAATTATAACTATTGGAAAACCATAAAAGAGGAACAAATTAATAAATTTAGCATAGAACACTAGTCGGTCATTGAAAACAAAAGAAAACAACTAGAAGCTAACCCAAATTCCATTACAGGAAACTATTCTTCTAAATATTCTTTAAATTAAATATTAATAGATATTTTATATTGCGCTATTAACAAGAATTTGTTTATTATTGTGTTTTCATTTATGATAACTCATAAAATATGGAAGATTTTATAAGTTACTCACCTTGGATTGACAAGTTAATAAGAACCAAATGTATAATTCTTCATGTGGAGTACCAAGATTTCTGGATGGGTGTAGATGAAAATATAAAAATATTTCCATAGAATCATATGTTTTATGAATGGATTGAACTAATTTGGAGATGATATGGAAAATCCCATACTTGTTGAAAGATTCCAAAGATCTCAACCCAATAAGTATCGCATAAAGAAGGAAACAATCGATGAAAGTAAAAATTTTAAAGAATACCCATTGGGTGAACTCATTAGATAACTTCTTTAATATGAACGTGAATTAAAGAATAATACGAAATAAGAGAACTAAAATAAAAGTCATGTTCCTTTAAAATCACATATAAATGTTATTACTAACTCTATTCAATCTTAGGGATATGAAAGTGAAAAAGGGTAAATTGTGAATAAAGTAAAAGGTATTTATAATCTGATTAATGGAATGAAAATGTTCAACAACTGAATAAGTAAAGATAAAAATAATTACCAAAAAAATAAGGTTACCACATATTGTGAAGATGTAATGTGTTATGAATGTAGAAAGAAATATCATATAAGACCTGACTATCTAAAGTATAACCAAGTAGGGAGAGATAATTAATAAAATAATGAATCCAAATAGTCTTATCATACTGAATGGAGCTACACCAATGAACATTCACTTAAAAGAATTTATCTTCTATAGTACCTTACAATAAATGTTTTAAATCTATTTATGTACCTAAGAAATCTATTTCTAACACGGGTGGTCCATAAAAAGCATGGGTACCAAAAAACTTATCATATTGATATATCTTTTTTGGACAACTGCATTTTGAATATTAAGGAGACATCATACATGTACAATGACTATTCCCATCAAATGATCAACAACCCATACAAGTTTCTCTCTTTTATAAATGCAATAGTGGATTTTTTACTTTTAGAGATAATTCTAATGGTAAGGTTAAAGGTTTTGGTAAAGTATGTAGTTCAATTTTTTTAAAATTTTAAATTTTTTATATATTAAATGGTATAAAAAAATCTAAATAGAATATCTTAACTTTATATTGATAGTATGCATGTTATGTTTTAAATTGATAAATGTTTAGTGTTTGAAGATAATTATTCCTTATTTTATGAATTTTAAAAAAATAATATTTATTCAATTAATTTTTCAGAATGAATAATGAAAATATTTTTTGTCTTAGTGCTATATAAATAGATTATGTTCTCTAGAAGAGAAGGATTAGACAAGATCATTTTTAATGGTGTAATTGCTAACAAATAATGGACATGTTCTAGATTTTCCCAATTTAAAGGTAAGAAAATATTTTGTTTATGATTCATTATTTAATGGTAAGAAGGATAAGGAATATTTCAAATCTATTAATCATGTTTATACTTATAGAACTCTTGAATGGTTAAATCTTGATTTATTTGGTCTTATAAAAAATTCTAGTTTAAGTGGAAAGAAATATGTTTTTATTATTGTTGATGACTTCTATAGATTTACATGGATTTATTTCTTGTCTCATAAACATGAATCCATACCAATATTTATTTCTTTTTTTTTTGTTTTAGTTCAAAATAAAACAAATTTATTATTTGTTTCTATTAGGAAAATGGAGGTTGATTTATCAAATTAAATTTTGGAATTTATTGTGAAGAAAATAGTTATACTAAAAAATATCCTAGAATACCATAATAAAATGGTTTTGTCTAAAAAATAATTTTTGACTACATCTATCAATACTGTTTGAGATGTTTTGAATTCTCAGGACTCTCCTATATCTAGATGGTGGAAGGGATGACTAAGTGTTATGAGCTTCCTTTTTTTGGATGAAAAAGTGATAATGACCCCTCGAGTCCCACCTCTAGGAGGCCATTAGGTGGATACCAACACCAAGGGTATTCAAATATCACAAAAAGTTGGAGGAATTACACTTTTTATAGTAACCAAGATTAAGAGATAAAATGTATTAACATGAAAAAACTCTAATAAATATATATATTAAAGAAGATGAGATCCATCCCCCATGCATGTTTAATTCAAAAAGGCTATAAATATAATTAAAAACTCTAAAGTAAATACCAAAAGAACAAAACTATGTAGAGAAAAAATAAACATACCGATGCCTGAGTTAGTAAGGTCCATCATAGTCCACGAAATCTCCCTAGGAAAATAAAAATAGTTTTCTATATGTAGGGTGATCATAGAAGTATATTCATTATGAAAATCAGAGTCATTCGTGCAAAAGTGAGAGAAGAATACTAATTCCCCTGTGAGAAAATTAAAGAAACACAAAATAACCAAACAAGTTATACTATCCATGCCATCCATAAAAAGGCAAGCTCACCAAATATTAAAAGTAAAGTAAAGTAAAGTAGTAAGCACATCAATATTTGGGTACCCCACACCACTGCTCATTGGTTAACGTAACATCCCTAATTGAGAATGTCCAGACACTACCACACTCTTCAACATGCCCCACTATCACAACATACCCACAAACACCTCAGAAAAATACCACATCCTGCTTGAAAACACTTAAGACACAAACATTATTACATTCCACCTGTAGAAATATTGTCCATAAACCACAACCTCATCCCGAAGACAGTGAGGAAAGAACAAAATTTCTCAAACTGAAGAAACCTGGGAGTCACACCTATCCTGTAGAAATATAGGCCTCATACCCACACCACTACTAGAATGAAGAATATTTGTCTACCAATTCATAGAATAGGTTGCAAAGAAGATCCAATAACTAGCCATCCATCCTCCCACATGGATTTTGGGAAACGAAAACCCTCCCCCAAAATAATGGTGGTGTTTGGAACCTATTTCTCAACACACGCAAGGTGAACATATAAAATCACAAGGAACTACATGTATATAAATATGTAGGTACCAAACACTTAATGCAGCCTATGGGTTCTCAAAAGAAAAAACCATCTGAATAAAAAAATTCCCTTACTGCCACCTCTAATACATAACCACACAACTACTTAAAAACATAATTCATAACCCCATCCAATTAATTTAAACAATTACCATTATTTATTTAATAAGAAAATTTGATTTATTCCATCCTTACCCGGGAAACTACCAAACACTACACACGTTATAAGGTGAAGTGACCATAACAACCACTGCCAAATCCAGACAAAGAAATAAGGAATAGGGTAAAATAATCCAATATAAGACCCTTTTTTAATATACTAGTATCTAGAATCTCAAGACATAACACCCACACAAGGTAACACCATCCTTACTCAAAATAATCCCTCTAAAACAATTCTTGGAAGACTCAATGAACTAAAAGTACCACATCCTACAACAAAAACAAAAATCAATCAAGTTATTGTCTCACTGTCCAATCAAACCATGCCCAAAAACCCTGAAACAACCAAGATGATAACCCACTATTCATCAAGTTCATCTATTCCAAAATCAATCAATTTCTAAACCTAGGATAACATTTCACCTTCTAACCATCCAAACACACCTTCATTCTCTCAATAATAGCGCCACACAAGTACAGGAGAGAAGAGTTCAACACACAACACACACCCCCACCAAATAAGGAAAATGTTATTCAAATTTAACACATTTTTTCTTTTGTTCCTCTTTTTTTCAGATATGGGTTATCAAAGAACACGTTTAATCCTAGGAAATCCATTAATTTTATAAGGTATATGTGGTTAATTAGTTTCATAATTTCAAAGTTCAATAGTGGATACATTAAAAGTGTAAAGCATCACTTGTGTGAAAAGAAATACCACCAGCAACCATGATTTTCAGAAGTTATGTAACTCACAATATGGATTAAAGATAACAGATAAAACAACACAAGAATAATAATTATCTTCCTTGACCCTCATTTATTACTAGGGTATCCAAATCTGTTATCATAACAAGACTATTTATCTTCATAACAAACTTAATTAGGATTTTGATTTGACAGTATAGTAATGTAAACACGGGTTTACCAACCTCACATGTTACACAATCAAAAGAGAGAGGATGGAATTCCTACCCTGAAAAATAGATGATCAAAGACTCTTCCTTACCCCAAAATAGGGGGTCATGCAAGAAGTAGGAGAATCCAAGGGAAAATAAATCCTAAGGCCACAACACAACACTACTACTACTCGGGGAAGAAAGACTCTGGGTGCACCAAGATAAAAATGCAAACGGACGAGGAGGATATAATATTGTCTTAAAAGATCCAGTTCATACATCAATGGAATAAAAATGGATTCAAGTTCCATTATAGTCAGATCATGATCAAGATTACATGGTTTGACTATTTCAATGTCTCAAGAGTGCTAGTATATGAAATATATATATAATATCCATTGAAATGCCTTTATAAATGATCAAAATAAGATTTTAAACTTGATTTACATCAGATAAAATGTAAGATGAAAAAAACTACGAGTGACTCACCATTGAGTGAGTCACCAACACAAGTCGTCAATAGTGAGGAACTGACATAAGACTCACTGACTCAACTCACCTACACAACTCACCGATACAACCCACTAACAACGAGTCACCAACACGACCCACCAATGTGACTCACCGATGCCACTCACTGATTCCCAACCTATCAACGCCTGACCTACTGACGCCCTAACCTACTGACACCCTGAGTCAGTGATTCTGTATCATATTAATGCTCGGAAATAAAAATTCCTTAATTCATTGATTCCCTGACCTTACAAAGCCCTAATTCAAGGACAAAAAAACTATAATTTTTTAAAAATAATTAAATGAGCTACCAATGCATACTAGAACACCGCCAAAAAATGGATTATGATAAATTAATGGACCAGAGAGGAACATTAAATTACATTAGAAACCTATCAGACAATTTTCTATCCTAATAATTCAAAACCAAACCCAAAATAATGAGGGGTCTGAACAACCACCCTTAAGATACCTCTCATAGATGAACCTCCTTCTATTGTTCGAAAGAGGGAGTCAAAACGCAACATCCAAGAACATATCCTCAAATATATACTACCCCAAAACTCCAATGAAACCCCACACAAGCACCAACTTTCTAGACCCATGAATTAGGGAATTTCATCCTCTATGTGAAGATACTATCCACTTAGGGAAGCACTGAATTACCCGCACTGGTTTAATGACATCTCAATTAATGCATCTTGTTTAGGAATTAAGTCCTCCCCTTTTCACATGTCAGGACTTCATAAAAAATTTTGGAAAAAAGAAGAAAAGCATCTCATAGAAAACAAGGTTTGAGAACTACACAAAAAAATAAAAATACACAAGAAAAACTCAAAAAAACATCGGTTACCAGAAACACATTTGCATATTCCTTTCCCAATTACTCTCCTATGAGACTCCATGCCTCCACAACACTAGAACAAAATGAATGTTCCATCTGCACAACACATTCTCCTAATGATCATGGATCTCCACTTGCTACTCTATGAACATCATGCCATCATCGATAACCAACTCTCTCCAACTGCAGTGGCAATGCCAATTGGTATTCCCCCTTTCTATCTCACCCCAACACCTCAAAGGGTCTCATAAACCTAGGATAATGTTTTTTTTTCCTCGACCTAACCTCTGTTTCCCATGTCGAGGGGATACCTTCAAGAACACGTGGTCTAAAATCCCAAACTCTAAGAGACTCCTACTACGATCAACATATGGATTATTTAGGTCCTACATTTCCATCATCCTATCTTGAAAAAGATGAACCTTATCAGTCATACTCTACACCTTGTTAAGACCAAGAAATGCTCCCTCACCAACTTATGTCCAACACAAAGGTTAACTACATGGAATTTTATATGAGGCTTCAAACAGAGCCATGAAAATGGAAGAGTGATAGAAATTATTATAATTGAATTCCACCAAGGGTTGATGTCGTACCCAAGATCAAAAAAAATACAAGATGCAGGCCTATAAAATGTCCTCTATTGTTTGGATTGTCGGTTTTATCTATGAATCTTTCTGAGGGTGGAAAGTCATGTTTAACTATAATTGAGTGCCAAGAGCATGCTTCCATCCCATCCATAATTGCGAGCTAAAGCATTTATCCCTGTATGAGACAATGGATCTTATAACTCCATGAACTAACAACACCTCATCCATATATCTATGTTGTAAGGAATCCACTTTTCCTAAATCTTTATTCACTAAGAATTGAACCGATTTCGTTAGTCAATACACTACTACAAAGATTTCATCATAGCCTCCCTGATCCCTAGGTAATCCTATGAAGAAATCCACTGATATTTCAACCCACATCCACTTAGGGACATCTAAGGACTACAACAAACATCCCATAACATGGTACTCAACCTTCTCCAGCTGGAGCACAAGGCACATTGCTACAAACTCCTCTACAACCCACTTCATCCTTGGCCTCCAAAACTACTCTCTTAATCCATGGTTCAACTTGTAAAGTCATGGGTATAACCTAAAGGGTGATCTATGAAACCCAACATGAACTCCCTCATGCCTCACTATCAGATCAAATATAATTTAACAAAAAAGCATGTGATTCTGACCTTCCTCTGACTATCCCTCCAAAGAATCACCCTGGTTAAAGTGATCACGCATCACCTATGCCTCTGAGTCTTACTACTAAGACTTACCAACCTTTTTCCTCATAGACAACCACACCATAATCTCAAATAGACAACCTCTACCACCATCCATTCTTGCAACTAAGTGAAAGATAATGAAATCCTCTATCACCCTTCAAAAATAAACTTATTCTCTAACTACCTCCTTCTATGAAATCATGCTCAATGCATCCGCCACAACATTCCAATTTCCATTGGTTTAGGAGATCTAAAAATCATAGTACTGAAGAAAATTCATCCACCTCTACTACCGAAAGATTAGATATCACTAGGAAAATATATTCCTCAAGATCTTGTGATATATGAACACCACAATGCACTCCCTGATGAGGCTATTCTGGGACATTTATAGTGCAGACACGAATTCTGGTAGCTCTAGATTAGGGATGGAATAGTTAGACTCATGCAGACGTAACTCCCTTGACCCATAAGATATCACTCCATGTTTTTACATCATCATACACCCCAAGAATATATGAAAAGAATCACAAAACACGTTGAACATCACCCCATACTATGAAAACTAGTACACTAGAGCACTGAATAAAATCCCATTAAGATATCTAAAATATTTCTGACACTACTCACTCTACAAAAATCCCTAGTTCTATCTGGTCAAATCCATAAATTGAGCTACAAATAGAGAGAAATCATGTACTATTCTCTAGTAATAACCTACCTGACCCTTAAAACCGTGAACTTCCCGCACATTCCTAGGTGATACCCATGAAACAAATGGCTTGAACTTTTCGATATCCACTATTAAAAACTACTGAGAAACCACATGTCCAAGGATGTGGGCCACCAATGTTTAAAACTTCCACTTGGAAAACATTCTGTTGAGCTGGTGTCATCGAAGGACCTCTGAGATGGTTCCTAAGATGCTCGGTATACTCCTACAATGACTTTGAGTAGATAATAATGTCATCAATGAATACTGTTGGTCGAAGTGGATACTCAAGAGGGGGCTTAATTGAGTTCCAATTAAAAATTTATGTTAAAAATATTTCTATTAAAAAACCCCCTATTTAAAAACAAGTTAAAATGTAGTGAATTTATACAAATTGTAAGAGTTAAATTAGTTTATCAAAGATTTATTAGGTCTCAGTTAATCTAATCAGAAGATTAAATTAACTTTTGAAACTAAATTATTGGTTCACAATAAGTATAAACACTTGATAATTTAACTACAAAAGTAACTTTAAATCAAATTTTATTTCAAAGTAATTAGCTGCGGAATATAAAAATATATAGTATACTTTATTTTAAAAAAGATGCACAGCAGATGTAACCAAGAGGTTCAGTCTCAATCCGAGACTTAGTCCTCTCAAACAATTTATATAAATTTGATCCACACCCTGGATCGGGGTAAACAACAGTGCAATGACTGTCTAGGTACTAAGACCTTTACCACAGTTATTTGTGGGAACAACAACAATAGCACATAGGCTATCTTGGTCTCACTTGACCCCATCCACAATTCACAGTGGGATACAAGAGAGATATATAAGGTTTGTGTGAGGATTTATAAATCCTCCAGTTTAGCATAGGAGACAATGTGTGTATAAAATTTACAGAGTATACACACTACTCAAAATGTAAATGAATAAAACACAATAGATCTAAACAGATAGTGATGAGTTTAGAGTGCTCCATGTGTTGTGAGTGAAGCTCTAGACTCCTTGGATTGATGTAAATGAATCTCTGATTCTTTCTCTGGTTTTTTATGAAAAACAGAGTGTCCTTTTCTATCATGTTTAGTTTGATTATCTTGATTGCATGAAGAGCTTTCTTTGTAGTTCTTCACTCCTTGACTAAGTTGCAGCTTGTGTTCTCCTTCAAGAAGAATGGATTCGTGTATGTTCAGGGATCTATGAGTATGGAAGTAGTCTTTATGTATGCTCCACTTTACATCATTATTTTTCCCGTTGTATGTACTCTTCGTGCAACTACTTTTCTACTTTATTTTCACCACCTTTTTCCTCTATTATTTGTCTGTTCTTTGTCCTTACTTTTATAGATTTCAGCTCCGGCAATGGGAATGATTACCTTTTCATGGGTACTAGGTATGGTTCCCTGACATGCCAATAATACACATTAAATAACATTGATTGCATTAAAATAATAAAAAATGACCGTTGCTTAATAAATAAATAATATTGACAAAAGTAGAGTTTGACTGGTCAGTCTCTCATCAGCAGCCTTCTGTCGGTAGTATGTATAGCAGTGAGCTCCTATCAGTAGCTCTTTGATCTTGTACCGGTATCTCCTTGTATCAGTAGATTTTACTCTTTGTATCAGTAGCTCTATATACCAGTGACTCCTTCTATAGATAGCTCTTGGTCTATCGGTAGCTCTTGTCTATCAGTAGCTTTCTTGTCTTGGTGACTGTATCAGAAACCACTCTTATCGGTAGACTTGTTCTATCAGTAGATGTATGTATCAGTGGCTCTTTTGTATCGGTAACTCTTTTTTGTATTCGTGACTCTATCTATAGCTGGTGCATACCAGTAGACTTGTTCTATCGGTAGACTTGATCTATTGGTAGATCTTCTTTTATTGGTATACTTGATCTGTCAGTGACATATACATACCAGTGGACTTCTACATACTGGTAGCTCTGCGTATCGGTGACATTTGCTTATCACTGACTATATCTATCGGTAGACTAAGTCTCTCGGTAGAATAAGTGCTGGTAGAGTTGTTTGTCTATATCATCTATAAGCATATCAGTAACTTAACACTTGTCTGTTTTATGTAGAACATATCCGATTGAGTTATAATTATTTCAAAGACATATCAACATAGATAAAAATATATTTCAATGATTATTTTACTATAAATGTCAACTTGATCATAGATTGAAAGAATTAATATATAGATACATATTATTTGGGATTAGAAAAGTATGTGAAAGAATAATTGGGATTATCAAAACAGGTGACGTCAACAATCTCCCCCTTTTTGATAATCACAACTTATGATATTATAATCTCAAAATAATCAGAAATGTATCAGAGGTGTTCCTTAGATTGTATCTCTCCCCCTTTTTGATAATCAGAAAGTGGTACAAGAAGGAAAAGAAGAGAAGTAATAGATGGAAAAGAAAGGTAAGAGCATATATATTTATTTGAGCAAGAAGATACAATGAAATAGAGAAATAATCAAAAATATATACAGGTAATTCCTATCAAAAATCGGTGCCACTTAGTCAATCCACGTCCTCAATGTGAGATTTTCCTTTGGGATCAGAAGAGGATTCAGGCTGTGTGGATGCAAGAGTAGGCTTTGGAACACCAGAGATGATCAGAGGTGGCTGAGCTACTAAAACTGTTCCTGGCCTGTACTGAGTATCCCTATCAGGGATAATAGGAGTAAGGCTTCTGATAGCTTGGGATAGTTTCATCTGAATAGGAGAAGTAGTAGAGGAAGAGGCAGGTAATGTTAGAGGTACAATAACTGGCCTAGCATCCACATGCAAGAAAGGCAATAGGAGATTTCTGAAATCCAAAATGATTCCTCCTTCTCTCTCCATAGCAGATATGAAATCATCCTTTCTCTCCATGAATTTGTTCAATGGTGGAGTCAACTCTCTGAGCTTGCTAACTTGTTCTCTAAAGACTTGAGTGATAGGAGGTAACTTCATGTTTTTTAACATAATATTGAAATGATTTTTGAGCTGATGCTTGGTATAAACCCTTTGGAAATAATAATCTACCTTGTATTTAACTTTTTTCTAAGAGGAAGAAGATTCTCTCATATAGTCATGAACAATCTTCATTATTTCTCTAGCTATATCTCTAGTAGAAGTGACCACTTTGGTCAGATCTAATAAGTCCACAGAGCCACTGGTTGTTGCTGAACCAAGCTCCCCCTTCATTACAGCTCGAATTTGATCCAAATCCACTGAAGGTCTAGAAGCCATAGAACCAATAGAGAATTTTATTGTTTTGTTGAAGTTTTTGTCCAACCCACTGATAAGATTTTTCACTTGGGAATCCTGTGTGCTGACATGATCTTTCATAGAGGTTTTAAATCCCTCAAAGACTAACACCATCTGGCTCACAACACTTTTGACATAAGCTAGATCATTATCTGTTTTGGATCCAGAACTCATATAAGATTCTAAAGAGATAAGATATTTCTTTAGAACTTCAACATCCTCTTCCAGTCTAGAAATTTGAGTCTAGCAAGCTGTAATTTCATCTACTATTTCTACCATAAAGGTAGACACATTACAGCCAAGAGAGAGTTCAAAATATTTTTCCAAATTTCTCACCTATTCAATAAAGAAATGCTTTAACTCGGAAATAGAAGCACCAAAAGACTCTTTCAGCTCATTCTTTAAAGATTCAAGATCATCCCTGGTGATCATATCCACCGGTGCAACCACAACAGGTGATCTTTCAGATACTATACTGGTCACTAATTCATTCATAATCAATTGAATGGATGACACCAGTGAGGCTACCATTTTCTTTATTTCTTCCACAAAAATGATTTTAAGATTAGGCTTTTGCTTATCCAAATCATGCATTCTGACCACATGTTTAGGTAGAAACTCAGTCTTAATATCATAAGTGGTTTTGGGTCTATTGAGGGATTCCTCATTATCAGAATATGGATAGTCCAAACCACAAACCACAAACCCAGGGTCTTCTACCCAATCCTCAATTTCAAATTCCACTGAAACAATTCCAAACCTGATTTGATGCTCCCCCACAACCGGGGCATTATCTTGTACAACAACAACATTCTTAGAACGTCTTTCTTCATCAGAAGAATCTTCTATAATCAACTCCATCTCTGCAATAGCAGGAGGCTCCACTAGATTAGGCACATATCCTTCCATCTCACCCACTATTTCCTTAAGAGGCACAAATGAGCTTCCAATCAATGGCCTCAATTTAAGAAGGAAGAATCAGAGGCTTCAGATTCATTTTCTTTCACTACTTCATTCTCAGGGGCTGGTTGGTCTTCCTCAACAGCCAGTGTTTCTTCTTCTAATAATGTTTCCTTTTCTGAAGATATAATTTTAGAAATAGGACATTGGGGAAAGTCCGGATCCCTTCCATCACCCATATAAGTCTTCTATTCAACAGTCTCATCATTGTACTCAGGTTCTTCTTCATCATGTCCTAGACCTAGATCCCTCACATCTTTAGGCCTTGAAGGATGATCCAAAGGATTGAACTTATCATATAGCTTCTTGTCATAATTAACCCACTCTCTTCTCCATGGATTCAAGTTTATTTTCATGTATTTGGAAACAGTTCTTGTGATACAAAAATTATTCTTTACTACCACTGTCTCATCCTGAGACTCAGCTACCCCTTTCACTTTGATCATCACTGAGATCATCTTGTCAAAGAATAGGGCATTGGTTTTTGACTTTGGTCCAATCATAACTTCTATTTGAACCATTAGCAGCCTTCACAGATTCAGCTTTACACCATGTCTCAAAAGGTGTAACAAATAGATATCATGATATCTTAAATTCACAAAGTACCCTCTTCATGGAATTAAAACATGAAGAACAAACTTGTACATAAATCTATTCTCTCCATCCATTTTAGTAGCCACCACCAATCTTTTATTGCCATTACCAGTGAGATCTTCTAAAGAAGTCTCATAATCAAATATGTCACTGGTAGGTGGTACTGATCTCAAGAAATATCCAGGAACACCTTCGTGTGGAACCTTTAGGCATTCCTCCCTCTCAATGGATGAAAAAGATATCTCCTTTCCATTTACAAAGGAAATAATTCGGTTCTCATATTATGATTTCTCAAAGATTACAAACTCAAAGAACTGTTTCAGTAGCCTCAGATAATAGGGGCCATTGTTGTTCGAAAATAAATCTTCCCACTTCTAATCTTATAGCACCTCTAGAACTAACGATTTACTGGACAACAACCATTCCATGCATAAATCGTTTTCGATCACAAAAACTATATTCTGTAGATGCGGGTCACTGGTCGCCTTCCTGAACTTGTTCTACCAACACTTCCACTTTCTTCTGGATCAGTATTTTTCTTCTTTGCATTCGGCTCATCAAAGTCATCTCTGATAGTAGGGAGTTTGGTTTTTGACATATCTGGTTCGAGGAACTTATGGTTTTTGAGAAAATCGGGAGTTAAGGAGTGAGGGTAAAGGAAAGGTTCGATGGATTGAGAAGTAACTAGGAATTAGTTTTATCATTTAGGAATAATAAAATAAATAATTAAAATAAGTATAAACGGTTCAGATTCTGGCGGCAGACAGAAGTTTAAAACGGCGCACAATCGGTAGGGTATATCTGTGAGGATTCCTATCAGTGAGGTACATCAATGAGGTTTATCGGTGAGGTATAACATCGGTGAGTTATATCATCAATGAGGTTTATCAGTGAGGTATAACAATGGTGAGGTTTATCGGTGAGGTATAACATCAGTGAGTTTTATCATTCCTAAATCATCTCTAATGTAACTTAACCGATCCGAACATAATGGTTTGGTGAAAATATCAGCTAATTGATGTTTAGTACATATAAATTCAAGAGTAATATCACTTTTTTGTTAGTGATCTCTCAAGAAATGGTGCCTTACATCAATGTGTTTGGTCCTAGAGTGAGACACATGATTTTTTGAAATGTTAATTGCACTATTGTTATCACAGTTAATAGTAACATGCTTAAAATCAAATCCATAGTCCGAAAGAGTGTGTTTCATCCACAGAATTTGTGCAAAACAACTACCAGAAGCTATATACTCTGCTTCGGTAGTGGGAAAAGCTACATAATTCTGCTTTTTACTACACCAAGATACTAAGGACTTACCTAGAAAATGACATTTTTCAGATGTGCTTTTTCTATCCAACATGAAACCAGCAAAGTCAGCATTTGAATAACTCATTAATTCAAAAATATTTTCCTTTTGTGTAAAACAAAACTAAATTTACATTATGTTTAAGATACTTGAAAATTCTTTTAATAGCAAGTAAATGAGATTATTTTGGATTATCTTGAAATCTTGCACACATACATACACTAAACATAATATCTGGTCGACTAGGAGTAAGGTAAAGTAAGCTTCCAATCATACCTCTGTAGTTGGTTTGATCTACTAGTTTCATAGTTTCATCTGCATCCAATTTACAGACAGTACTCATAGAAGTATCACTTTCCTTAATACTATCCAAACCAAAACGTTTTAAAAGATCCTTGGTATATTTACCTTGATTCAAAATAATACCAATTTCATTTTGAAAGAATTTAAATCCAAGAAAATATTTGAGTTCTCCCATTAAACTCATTTCAGATTCATTTTTCATACTTTTTTAAAAAGTCAGTACATAAAGAATGTTTAGAAAATCCAAAAATAATATCATCAACATAGATTTGTACTATCAAAACATCTTTAGAAATTCTTTTAATAAAAAGATTTTGATTAGAAATCCCTTTAGTAAAACATTTTTAAATAAGAAAATTGCTAAGTCTATCATAAAAATCTCTTGGAGCTTGTTTTAAACCATATAAAGATTTAGAAAGTTTAAAAACCTGATTTTGAAAATGGGGGTTTGTAAATCCAGGTGGTTGTTAAAAAAAACATCTTCAATTATAAAGCCATTTAGAAAAGAACTTTTTAAATACATTTGATATAACTTTAAATTTAGATGAGCAGCATAGGCAAGTAAGATCCTAATGGATTCTAATCTAGCTACAGGTGCTAAGGCTTCCTCATAGTCTATTCCTTCCTCTTGATTATATCCTTGTACAAGTAGCCTAGCTTTGTTTCTAACTGCATTTCCAGACTCATCAACTTTGTTTCTAAAAACCCATTTATTGCCTATTGTCAAAGTGTCCTTGGGTCTGTCAACTAATTCCAAGACATTGTTTCTTTCAAATTGATTTGACTCTTATTACATGGCCATTACCCAAAACTCATCATTGATTTCATCATTTACATTTTTAGGTTCTAGCTATGAAATAAAGGCTTGATGTTCAACCTGGTTTCTTAGAGAAGCTCTAGTCTGTGCCCCCCTATCAAGATTACAACAACATCCAAATGATGATTCTTTAGAATCCTAGTTGATCTAGTAAAGTTTGAACTAGAAATTTCATGTTCTTATCTTGGTTTGGGATCTATAGAAGTAGATTCTGGAATATGTCCAGAACTGGATGTTTTTATAGCAGGTTCTTTAGTTTTATCATTAAGGTCCAGAACAGTAAAATATTCTTCAAGATTTTCAAGAGAAGACTTAGGTTCATGTGGATTAGTTTCATAAAACTTGATATGAACAGATTATTCCACACATTGTTTCTCTTATTAAAGACTCTATAGGATTTTATAGTTAAAGAATAACCAAGAAAAAAATCCTTTGTCACTTTTAGAAGCAAAGTTGTTAAGATTATCCTTTGTATTGAGATTAAAAACCTTGCAGCCCAAAACTCTGAAATAATTAACCTTAGGTTTCCTATTATTCCAAAACTCATACGGGGTATTCTTAAGAACAGGTCTAATAAAGACTCTATTAATAATATAACAATCTGTATTGATAGCTTCAACCCAAAAATAAATTGGCAGGTCATACTCATTAAGAATGGTTCTTGCAATCTCTTGAAGGTTTCTATTTCTTCGTTCTACTACACCATTCTGTTGAGGTGTCCTATGGGAAGAGAAATTGTGACTATAGCCATTGTGTGAGCAGTAAGATTCAAACTCATTATTTTCAAACTCATGACCACGGTCACTTCTCAGGGTCTTAATTTTAAGTCCACTAAGGTTCACTACAGACTTGGAGTATTAAATAAAGTAAGAACACACTTCACTTTTGTGAGCTAAGAAGTATACCCATGTATATCTAGAGAAGTCATCTACTAGAACATAGACATAGTGCTTCCCATTTAAAATAGAAACTCTAGAAGGTCCAAAAAAGTCCATGTTAACCAACTCGAGAGGTTGAGAAGTTGAAACTTCTTTATTTGATTTAAAAGAATCTTTATGTTGCTTTCCCTTTTGACAGGGATTACAAAGTTTTTCTGTTGGGAATTCAAGTTTTGATAGGTGTATAACTATGTTTTTCCTAGTCAATTTTCTACGTGAATAAATGTGATAGTGTCTTAATATTCTATTCCATAACCAAGATTCATGATGAAAAGAATTTAAACAAGTAACATTTTGTTTAGATAAAGAATTCAAATCAACAGCATAAACATTTTCATTTCTCAAAGCAGAAAATACTAAAACATTTTTGGAATTTAAAAAATTACAAGAATCATTTTCAAATTTATCATTAAAACCATCATCACATAACTGAGAAATACTCAACAGATTATATTTAAGTCCATCAATAAATAAAACTTTGGAAATTAAAACTGAATCAGTGTTACCAATCTGGCCTTGGCCGATGATCCTTCCTTTAGAGTTATCACCAAAGGTGACATGGGCTGGTGTGTTCATAACACTGAATAAAATAACCATGAACTCAATGTGACCATACCTTCACATAAAATAAGTCTTTGAGATATCACCTACCTTCACCCTCAGCTGGTGAAACCCACACCCAAAATTGATCTTGAAGAACCAACATTCACCACTTAGCTGGTCAAAAATATTGTCTATCATGGGGATAGGGTAATGATTCTTAAACGTCAACTAATTAAAACTTTTATAGTCTATACATAGCCTCATTCCACCATATTATTTCTTCAGAAACTAGAACTGAGCACCCCACAGTGAGACACTAGGCTGGAAAAATCCATTCTTCATCGGATCATCAATCTCAATCCTTAGCTCCCATAGCTCATAAGGTGCTAGATGATAAGGATCCATCGATATCAGAGAATCATCAAGCTACAAGTCTATCTCAAAATCAATGTCACATCGAGGAGGTAAAGTGATGAACTCCTTGGATAAAATATCCAAGAAATCACCAATAACTATGAGAACCCCCACCATCTCAACATCCACCAATTCCACTGATAGATCATGAAGCAAGGAAAGAAGAGGATCCACAAGTCGAATGCCCACTAGACAACTCTGGTCACTAATGAAAGCTACATGTTGGACACTAACATCTGAAAAAAAGACCCTCCTCCAAAAGAAATTGATGAATAGATGCATATAAAACAACCATTAGATTCCATGGATGACATTGTATGGCTGAATCTGTAGTAAGAAGAGATCCACACAAGACTGATGTAGACCCAACATTAGTCTACATCCTCTGAAAACATCAGAAAATATGGTTTGTCCTCCAACTGGTGTACTAAACACTATGGGAATATAATGTCTCTCAATGTCTAGTCCCAAATATCAAGCTAGAGTGGGTGCATAGAAAGAGTGTGAAGCTCCTGAGTCAAATAAACCACAAAGAAGAGTACTAAACAAAAATATCCTACCTTGAATGATCTATGCCCCTGCTGAAAATTCTGACTCCATGGTATTTAAATCACCACACCCAAATTCTCTATCCCTCTACTGTATGTCACATGGTCAACCACATCTGGGTCGAGATCATTGAGGTCAGCCTTTGCATGCTCTGCATCTCCTTGGTGGAGCCGGATCATACATTCCATACTACTGAAAGGGCTTGGTCGATAACTGCTGCTGAGGTGAGTGCTAAACATTTCCACCTCCACAAAACACATATCAAACTGGGCACTGACTCTGAATGTTCCCATAGCCTTCATAAGCTAAACACCTCAGTCCCAAACCTATGGGAAAAGCAAAACGACCAGATGGTCAAAACTGAAACTACTGGGGTTGAATCCCATCTGGATAAAACCTCAAAGGCCCTGGTTCGTGAGACTTTTTACAAGAATACTTTCCCTTCATAGAACCCTACTGGATCCCATCACATTGTAGATCTCCTCACGAGTTCTCCTCTTAACCACTTCTTCCTTCTTCTAGACCACCAGGTGTGTTAGCAAGGTGAAGTGAGTAACCGCATACTGCAGGGAAGTATGGAGTTTCTCCTCTAAACATTTTTCCTAAGACTCCTCATACTGAATGAGATCCATATAAAAGCAAAGGAGATCCTTTAAATTGATCCCCAGTTCCTGTACTAACATACTCACCTACTAGAGGGAGAGTAGCTCTGAACACTTCTCAGCCTTCATGGTTGAATAAATGAATTCTTCCCAGAACACCATTTTAAAATCGACCCATAGAACATCATTATCCTTTGTATCCCCTAGATACAACATCCACCACTAATGAAAAAAACCCCACATCTGGATCACCATCAGAGGAACCCAGTACTATGTCGGATCCCATATCAGGCTGAAGGTGATCTCTAGCTACTTAGGCCAGCTCTTTATCTCCATGTCTAATACACTTACCTCACACATTCCCAAGGTCTTCCACTGGAATGGACGTAACATTCGTTTACACTTTTTTCACTACTCCTCTAGATAAACCCTCCATCAGTCAACCATCTCATCCTGCTGAGCCTCCACTACTCGAACCTCAAGTGGACGACAACAGGGATCCATAGCAGAAAAGTAAATAGAAAAATCCTAAGATTGAGTAGTACAAAATTTATTTAGGATTAATTTTCAACTCATTTTTTATTTCAATTTCCCAAAAAACTACCAAAAATACATTAACACAAGTCATCATGATGCATATACCATTCCTAGGGCCTCTACACTGAAAATGGTGTTTCCCCACATGGTCATTCGGTATGCTCGGAGTCCTTGCATCAGATCATGGCCCCCCCTAAAATCCAATGTCATTCCTGGTCTTCCCTGGACTATGTCACACACCAAGATCACCTAAAACTATTTCCCTACCAACAAATTCCATAATCACATTACCTAACTATAAACTCCATCTTATCTCTAAACCACCACTTCTGATACCATTATATCACAACACTCCTTCGTCAATATGAGGGAAGGGGTGGAAAAGTTCCATGAAATTCATTCTTCAAGATGAAAAATAGATAACGACCCCCTGAGTCCCGCCTCTAGTAGGCCCTATGGTTGAGACTAGAACCAAGGGTATACAAATCTCATAAAAATGGGAGGCATTAAAAATTTTATAGTAACAATGATCACGAGATAAGATGTATCAACCTCAAATAACATATATATATATATATATATATATATATATATATATATATATAATAATCCATGAAACACCCCCCATGAATTTCTAAAGTAATACTGATATAAATATAATGAAAAACTCCAATGTAATTACCAAAAGAACAAAACCAAGCTGCGATACATAAACTATCCTAATTCACAAGCAAGTAAGGTCCTACACGGTCCACGTAATCTCCCTAGAGACCGAAAAATAGTTTTATATATGTAGTTTGAGCATACAAGTATAATAATTAGTAAAATCCAAAGTCACTTTTTCACAAGTGTGAGAAGCATACTAATGCCCTTGTGAGAAAAACAGTAGAAACTAAAAAGTATCTAAAAAGGTATACTATCCATCCCAACCTTACCAAGGCATGATCAGTAAATAATAAAACTTCACGTAATGTAAATTAGCAAGAAAATTGATATTTGGGTATGTTTCACCACTTCCCACTAGTTAACAGCTCATCCCTAATGGAAAACATCATGATGCTATCATGCTATTCTACAAGGCCCATAGTCAGAACCTGCCCGCACACACCTAGTCCACATACCACATACCATCTGCAAAAACCATAGACACAAACCACATCATACAACACCTACAAAGAATTAGTCCACAAACCACAACCTCATCCGGAATACGCCCGGTAAAGCACAATATTATTCATCCTAATGAAACTTGGGAAGCACACATGGCCCGTAGACACTTGGGCCTCACAACCGCACCACACCCTACCCGAAGAATCATGGGCTACCAATTTATAGAAGAGGGAAAAGAAAAGATTCAATAACCAGCCATCTATCCTCCCACCAAGATATTATAAAAGGACACCCTCCACCATAACTATGGGGGTGTTTGACATATAGTTCTCAAAACTAGTGGATTACATTTATAGAATCACAAGTAACTACCTATATATATATATAGGTACCAATAAATAATCCCAACATTGGGGTTATCAAAACAAATAAACAGACCATACAAAACTACCCTTGCAGCTACCTCTATTGCATAACCACACAACTAGAAAGAAATTTATTCATAACACCATCCAATTAATTTAACCAATTTTGACTATTTATTTAACATGTTCAGATTATTTATTCCATAACAACCAGTTAAACTACCAAACACTGTACACATTATAAGGGGATGAAATTATACCAATGACTTCCAATGAAAAATAGAGAATGGAGGGCTAGGGTAAAGGAATTCAATCTAACACCCATTTTTAATACTACGGTCTCTAGACACACTAGAATGATCTCCCATGCATGGTAACACCATCTTTATTCAAAAAAATCCCTCCCAAACCATCCTCAGTAGACCCGCTCCACTAAAAGCACCACATCCCAAAAAAAAACAAAAATCAACCAAGTTTCAATCCCACTACACAAACAAATCATTCAAAAAAACCATGAAACAACCCAGATGAAAACCAATTATTCATCAAGTTCATCCATTCCAAAATATTCAATCTCTCAACCTAAGATTCCATTTCACCCTCAAACCATCTTCACACACTATCGTGCCCTTAAAATAAGTACCACATATGCACAATACATGAAAGATCCACACAAAGAAGACAATAAAACCAAACAATGAAAAGGGTATTTAGATTTAACACATTCATTTTTTAATTCCAGTTTTATAAAATAGGGGTTATCACAGAACATATTTGATCCTTAGGCATCCATTAATTTAGCTGGGTATGTGTGTTTAATCAGTTTCACAATTATAGAGTTGAAAAGGGGATACATAACAAGTTTAAATAATCAACCGTAGTCAAATAACACAAAATAATTATTTTTAGAGTTCATAAAACTCACAAAATTGATTATGGATAACAGTTAAAACAACACAAACATCACCATCATATTTGAAGACCCTCATTTATTACAAAGGTAGCCAAACCCATTATAGTAATAGGGTTGTTTATATTCATACAACCCATAATTAATATTTGAATTAGAATGTATACTCAAGTATACATGATTTTACCCACTCACATGATACACAATGAAAAGAGCGATGAAGGAATTATGACCTCAAAAAAACAGACGATCAGTGACTCCTCTTTACGCTAAAAATAGTGGACCGTGCAGGTAGCAAGAGACTCCAAGGGAAATTTAATCTGAAGGCCAAAAAATAGCACATGAATTTTTAGGGAATAAAGGCACTAGGTACATTAAGTGAAAAATTGAAGCACACATGTAAGAGAAGGACATGCCCTAGAGGAGCCGGATCCTATATCAACGGAAGCAAAATGGTTTCCAGGGCCACTAATGTTAGATCAAGGTCAAAATTATGCAGTTTGACTTTTTAAAAGTACTATGAGTTCTTAGATATTAAATATATAATTAATATCCTTTGAAACACTTTAGGAACACTCAAAAAAGATTTTAAATTCAATTTCTATCAAATAAAATGAAAGAGGTTCCAAACTAGAAAATTTTGAAAAAAAGAAATTACTCACCGATAGTTGATTCACCGACGTGAGTAATCAACACCTGAATCACAAAAACAAGTCACCGACATGAATTAATGAAATGATTCACTCACGTGACCCACTGACAGTGAGTCACCAAAGCAACTCACTGACACCAGTCACCGACACCCGACCTTTCAATGCCTGACCTACCAATGACCTGACCTACTGACACCCTGAGTCATCATTGACCTAACCTAACGACACCCTAAGTCACTGTTTCCTGGACCTACCGATTCCATATGTCACCATTGGAATAACTATAATTTTGGAAGACTATTTAAATGACCCACCATTTCATTCAATAACACACCAAGAATTGGATTTTGATAAAGTAATGGACTGGAGAGGCCCGAGCTATTAACTGGATAGAGATTATTTAATATTTTTTGGGGAATAAATTCTCTTATTATTTATTTAATGGCAGAAAACTGAAGTTTTCTTTTTTTACCATTTTATTTTAATGTTTTTATCTTGAATAAAAATGATTATTTTGATAATTTAAATGCTATAATTACTAAAGGTATTTTTATTTTTCATTATTCTAATAGTAAAGAATATAAATTTTATAATAATAATACCATGATTCTCGATGAAAATAAATATTTAATTTTTTGTGAATCTATTGATGTTAATAAATTTGTTTTGGAAAATATTGATGTTGAATTTAGGGACATCAATTTTGGTGTAGGAAAACATCAAGATAGTGTAACTATTGAGGAAGGAAAAAATACTTCTCAATATGATCTTAAATTTTGGATGATTCATAATGACAACCCCATTAAATTTTTTATTGGTAATGTTTGTTATGGTATGAAAACTAGAATAACTGATTTAAGATTCTTCACTAAAACTTATTTTGTTTCTGATCAATTTCCTACTAATGTTGTTGATGGTATAAATGATCCAAATTCTATTATTTATATAAAATATGAGCACGATAAATTTTTTAGAAGTAATGTTCGGTACATAGTTGAATTTAAAAAGGTTTTTAAGGCAATTTCAACTAATTATACCTTTAGAAACAAGATTGATGTATATGAGAATATCGTCAAAAACAATGTAAGATTTTTTTCCCAAGGATTCACTCAAGGAGAAGGTATATATGAGGACACTAGCCTTTGTTAAAAATTAATTATGGATTTATTAAATAAGGATACAGATAATAAAAACCATTATATTGATATTTATGATGTATTTGGGTAATTAGGTACATTACATAATAACAAAAAATAAGTGGGACATCCGAATTATTGAAACATTCTATAAGAAACTCATTATATTTCATTATTCTTAAAACTGTATGGGATAACCTATGGAAATAAATAAGAAATGGGTGATCTATAAATCCCAGTATGAAAATAAACATGGAAAGAAATGAGGATATTTTTTCATGTAAGAAATTTTTTATTTCAATTATACATAAAATTGAAGGGAATCACAAACATAAATAAAGAGACAGGATATTGCATTAACCCATAAATGAAATATGGGAATGTGGAAAAACATCAAACATTAAATCATAAACATAGGTCTTGGATAACATCTTAAAAATAATAACATGATGTAAAATGTTATATAATGGATTAGGCTCACTCTCTAATCCCATACATGATTTCCGATGAAACTGTAACATCACCCAATGCATTAGAAAGCTATATAATTCTGACCACAGTTGTTGCTTTCATATCCTGTACATGCATAAGTGTACTAGATAAATAATTCAAAATAGGATCATATTTCATCACATTTAATTCTAAGATCAAGGAACGTGGAATACATACATGTAATTCCACAATTAAAGAACTATTGATATTTCTAGGGGAGTTCTCTTGAGTGGAAATAGCTATGGTAATCGTAATATAATGGTTTGTAATGGAACAATCATGGAGAAATTGTAGCAACATAACACCAGTACTCAAATATTCCTTAAATGGTTAAAAGATGGATAAAGGAGTTGATCACCATTTTGAATATAACATGGAAGTGAAAAAACATATTCCTACATTAGGAACATGAAGTAAAATGTAATGCCCAGACATTAGTTACCCAAAGTCGGTTCATTAATACATAACATTGGCATGATCACAAGGGATTAAATCACAAAAGACCAATCAGTTTAGTAGCTTTGTTTGTGTTAGATACATACATAATTTTTTCATTACATTATGAAATTAAAAAAAACAACATTGTGTCTCCTTTAACCACATTCTTCTCTCTTAGACTATCCCTACAGGTCAGTCATAATATACTTATTCGCATCCTGGGAAAAAATTTAGAAAGGGGTGACCTCAGATGCTCACTAAGGATAAAAATATAGAAGAAAATATCATAAATAAGAATAAAAATTTAAAGAAATTTATATGAATAAAACACAATCCTTTTAAACATAAACATCAACATAATATAGAAAATATAAATCAAATAATTCCATTTATTTATTCCCATGGATATTATACTAGTTGAATAATCACATGTAATATCAATAGCCAATTTCATAATGATATAATGCGTAATTTTGGACATCCTAACCACATATTCAAGGCCTCATTCCAAGACTACAAATAATATCTTTTCAAGGACTTGTTCCAATACACAATTTTTTCTCATGAGACCTACCGATGCATCGAGGAGCTATAGCGGGCTCCACCCATTACTTACTAAGTCCAATGCATTCCTCATATGAAAAATTTGAAACATAACATAAAAATTCGTAATAAAACTAGCGTATGAAATGTTAGTACTTTAACTATAAACCATGAATGGTATAAAAATAGCACATACACATTCAAACATATCACAAAACCTTCAATCCAATATGGAAGATTGTATAATAATAAATCAACTTTAAACAAGTGTTAAATTCATCGAAGGATGTTGAAAGAGATGAAATAAATAGTATTTGATAGAAATACCTCTTTCAATTTTGAAATCATTTAAAATTCACATAATTATAAAACAAAACATTTATTTTGTAAATATTCTTATAATATTGTGTAAAGACCTGAAATTTCCATGTATATTTTTAAATATATAGGAATTGTATGAGTCCGTGAAAATTGATGCCGCGTGATTCTAAGGCCCAGAGTTCCTAGAGTGAATTTCTGACCTTTATCTCGGCTACGTTCAGTAAACATGCGAGAAAGTTTTTCTAAATTTTGAATCGGTTCTCGGAATTGAAATCCGAGGGAACCGGTGAACTCACAACGCTGATATTTTCTTTAGAATACTTTCATCTCAACGACTGTTGGTCGAGGGTGAAAGATAGTTTTTATGTTTTTTGTGTAAGAATAAAATAAAAATAAAAGATTTTAAAATTATTATTTTTATTTTCAACACCCATGTGAGTGTTGGGAGGTGGGGTCCACAGGAACTAAACCTCCATGTGAAAGTTGAGGTGTGGGGACCACCAGACCTTAACCACTCATGAGAGGTTATGGTGGTGGGGACCACCCAAACCATAACCTCCCATGAAAGGTTATGGTGGTGGGGACCACCCAAGACTAAACCCCCATTTAATTGAGAGAAACACTCAAATCCCCTCATTAATGTGGAGGAGCCTCTTAACATCCTCCACATTAATTGTGGCAACACACATACCGTTAATTGTGCCAACCCTCATCATTTAATTATGCCTCCAACCATAATCAATGAAACATTTTTAATTATTCCAACAATATAATAGATTGCATAATCTATTATTTTGGAACACTTTTCATTTTGGTGGAGCTTTGGGAGAAAATATCTCCAATGAAGAATGGGTTCTTCCAATGAATATCTCCAATGAAGAACACTAACACCAACATCAACCTTATTCCTCGAGAATTCTTCCGACATAGGATGTCATCGACTACGAAGAACTGGCGTCCCCCTTTTCCCAATGATTCTTCTTCTTCCCCACGACTCTATTGACATATCAACCCGAGGTAGGGGGTTTATTTGCGTGATAATACATCACTTGATTTCTTTTGCAGTTTTGGAAAGAATCGTTGTGGAGGTTGTAAAATTTGAATTTCATTATTCTTCTTTCTGGTCGAGCCAAATGCTACCACCTTAAACGTAGAGAGTGTAGGCCAATCCAACATGGCCCGAACCCTATGTGCTTCTTCTATGGTGTACTCATCGATATGGAGGAAGGCGATGAAGAAGAAGAAGGAAACGAAGGCAATGACACTGCCACTCGTGGTCACTGCGACCTGTGCCACCCCCACGGCGCTCCGCCTTCCCGACCGAACTGGCCCGCGCCCCTCGCGACACCCTAGCCGAACCGGCCCATGCCCTGTGGTACCCAGACCAAACTAGCCCGCTCCCCTCATGGTGCCCCGGTCGAACTGGCCTGCGCCCCTCATGGCGCTGAGGCCGAACTGGCCCGTGCCTCTCGCGGTGCCCCAGCCGAACTGGCCCCACACCCTCGTGGCTCCCCGGAGGCCAAGACACCCCGTAGCCCCTATGGACTCAGTTCCCGTCACAGCCCTCATGGCCTGCAAGACCCCCCAATGCTCCAGGCCGCATCACGGGCAGGGCGTGACCCAGTGGTTCAGGCCCGGTTGACCTAAACCGGGTCGAACCATGCGAGGTCGGGCCAGGTCGGTCCGACCGGGTCAGACCATACTAGGGTCCACTACGACCCTTTACGCTCTTTTGGTCATAACATTGGCACCAGATGTCCATTTGATGAACCTTCAGTGCCGATATAAATCTTGCAGCAAGGCAGTCTCTTTGAGTATACTCCACTAGTGTTTTGGATTGAGATGAGAAATGGTTAGGTTGGATCGAGAACGAATCCAATCGAGCCCCCAGGGCTAAAAGGCTAATAAATCACAGACCGGTCATCTGTTTGATGCACTGTCTATTGCGTTCAAAACCCTATGATGTGGCAGACCTTTGATATACTTCTTCATGGGACTTCGTTACAGTTGGAGTATCAACCAGTAGCTCTTGGAGAAGATCCTCGTAGAGAGAAGCGAGCGTAGTGTGGAGAGCTTGTATCTAGCTGAGACCTGACAACTATTGACCATTTCGACTCAGAGTGACTTGACTAGTCTAGTGGGGACTTCCTCGGTGTCATGGAAGACCCACAATGGAGATTTCCTTGGTGTAGCGGTAGACCCATGGTACTCGACAGCAGGAGTACCATAGCAGGCTACGAGGGGGAGTGTGCTTGGTGATGCGATAGACCCATGGTGGGGAGTGCACTTTGTGATGTGGCAGATCCACGATACTCGATAGGAGGAGTACCTCAACAGTCCAAGGTTAGTGGGAAGCGCACATAGTGTCACGGCAGGCCCACTATACTTGATAGAGGAGGAGTTCTCCAGTAGCTGAGGTTTCAACATTGTGACTGGGGATATTACTTGATACTACCCCCTAGAATAAAATCCTGGTTTGAGCTGAGTCAGTTTTTCTGTGTTTTCCCCATGATTGAGATGAATCACTTGATAACTTAGGTGTATATATGGCAATATACCTAAGTAGGGTTATCTGTTAATTTCATTCTTTTGGGTTTATCCTTGGTGTATTTTATGATTCATTGAGGATCTCAAGGTCCCTACTGAGTATCGTTATACTCACTCCTGCACGGGCTATGCGCGCACCATGTTATGTTGGATCCAGACGACAGACAGGCTAACTAAGGCTGAGAGTACCCAGACTGGACGGTACCTGGAGGTGGACTATACGGCAAGTCGGTACACGGAGGAGATGTTTAGACGTTGTTTGTTGAGGAGGTGATCTGTACCTACATTTTATGTAGGAACCCTGGAGTACAATCTAGTAGCTATCTTCTTTAATATTTCACTTGTATTGTATCACTGTTATAATTGTACTTGTTTGTTGGGCTTGTATTCTGGCCCCTTTTACTTTCATAACTCTTTTGGTATATAGTTTACCTGGTGTTTTGTCTTGCTGTGTGCTTGATTTTGTGTGTGTTTATAGGTTATAAAGTCAATTCCTTCCCAGTTTTAGGGAATTATGCCTTTGGTGCTAGTCGCCATCCCCTTGCCTATGGAAGGCGAGCTTGGGGTAGTCACGACATGGTCCACGGGGGATGGTTCGTGACAAATTTTTATCAAAGGAGTCGGTTCTACTGCCAAACATAGGTCTCTGATCTTTTCTGTGAAGAAAGAGTGTTAAGTGTAGTGAGTGCAGCTTTCAGTTCAAGGAGTCCAATGTTGGTGCGGCGGCCAACGTATCCATACACCAGGACCCTTACTTCTGATTTCTAACTCAGTGCATGAAAAAACTGATTGTGTGTGTGTTTTCAAAAGTTTTCTTTAAGTCATCTCACTAGGTCAGCTCAACAGGTATAAATTTTTGACCGTAGTGCATCTATTTCTTTTCAAAATGCCTCCACGCAGATAGCCGGCCAGAGTTCTTAGAGTTGTATGCATTGATATCCCACCAAGTGACGATGACTAGGTATATGGACCTCTCCCAGTAGAGGCATCAGTAGAGGCACCAGCGGTACCTTTCCCCATTGGTCCACCGATTCCACAATCCCCAGCAGCAGAAAGTGCACACCGCTTGAGTGCGTTGCACGAGTTCCAGCGCCAGAGCCCAACCAGGTTCAGGGGATAGATGGACCCACAGATGGATGAGGATTGGATGGAGGATATGGTGAGAGTCTTCTGACTCCTATGGACACCAGCTGATATCATGGAGATCCTTGCCACCAGCCTTCTATAGGCAGCAGCCGACAGATAGTAGAGTTTGATGCTCTAGGTCCATGATGAGGTGAAGCTTCTCTAGGAAGACTTCGAGAGCCTGTTTCGGGCAGATTTTGTCCCAGCAACTGTTCGTGTAGTGTGCATTCATGAACTACTTCATATGCAGCAAGGCTGTATTACTGTAGCTTCGTACTCAGTGAGGATCATAGACCTCTCATGATACTCAACAGATATGATGTGGGACCCATTCTTAAGGTCCGGGACATACGAGTAGGGTCTCAGATTGGATATCAGGGCTTCGATGATGTCACTCAGCATCCGGATGTAGGCGGAGGTGTTAGAGAGAGCCCTCCTAGTGAAGAGTTTCCTTACTGACCAGTCTGCAGAAGCGATATCCACTGCTAGTCGACACGAAGCGTAGTCTTCTGTAGTTGGCAGCAGACAGACGTCACAGAGGTCGAAGAGGACCAGACCTATTGGTGGACAACCACATGACTCAGGGTTGGTTGTGTGGAGAACCCGAGGTGGAGAAAGACATGCAAGGAGCAGGAAGTGTTATGCATGCAGCGGGCAGGGTCACATGGCTCATGACTGTTCGACCTAAAATACAGATGGTCAATAGATGGTTGAAGGATCTCCCAATCAGAGATAGAGGATTGATCGAGGCGGTACGAAGGGAGCAGGCAGACATGGTAGAGGTGCTGATTGTGCAGCTGGTGGTGGGTGACATTTCGAGATGTTACCACCACCACTAGTAGGTCCACCCTAACCGTAGGGAGTAGGTGGACAGGGGAGATCTCAACTTCAGTCAGCTGAGGCCTACGATAACAAAACTCCGGATATGATATGAGGTATGATTTGTGTATACTTCACCTTATCTGCAGTACTTATAGACACATGTTCCTTTCTTTATTTTATTTCCACTGCCCTCGTTTGGAACTCGGAGATTCTGACGTAGCCGTTGGCTCAATCATTACAGCTAGAGACTCCTACGGGAGTAGATTCAATGATTATGCACTGGTGCTGGCAGTGTGAGATTACTCTAGGAGGCAAGAGCTTCGACTGGGATCTCCTACTAGTGGCATTGAGGCGTTATAATGTCATCATGGGTATAGACTGGTTTTCTATAGTCCAAGATCATATTGACTGTATTAGGTGTATGTTCGGTGTTTCCGCATGGATGGGACCAAGTTTACCTTCACTAGTGAGAAGGGGGCCTTTGCAGCACATGATGGACTTGCTCAGAGGAGAGTGTAGCTGATCACTCATTAGTTGTCTATCCTTACCCATGTAGATCTTGATGTGGAGAGTCTGAGTTATCCTTTAGTGGTGGACCAATATAGTAATGTTTTCCCTGATGATGTCCCAGGTCTACCTCCTTGTAGAGAGGTGGACTTTTACATTAACTTGTACCCTAGGATGACACCAATATCTACACCAGCATATAGAATGGCTACCACGGAGCTTCGTGAGTAGTGGTTACAGTAGGAGGACTTGCAAGGGAAGGGATTCATTCGGCACAATGTTTCTCACTGGGCAACCCCGATTTTGTTCACCAAGAAGGCAGATGGGAGCTTGGGGCTTCGTGTTGACTATCGACGCCTGAACCAGGTGACCGTGAAGAACATGTTACCACTCTTGAGGATTGATGACCTCTTTGATCAGCTGAAGGGAGCACGGTAGTCCTCAATTATAGACCCCAGAGCAGGATATCACCAGCTCAGAGTTCAAGATGAGGATGTGCAGAAGACAACTTTTAGATGTTGGTACAGCCACTACGAGTTATTGGTTACGCCTTTCGGCATAACCAACGTTGCAACAGTATTCATGGGGATTATAAACAGGATCCTTCAGCCATACCTTGATCTCTTTGTCGTAGTCTTTAGGGACGACATTCTAATTTTCTCGACTACTGAGGAGGACCAAGCCTACCATTTTCGGGTAGTACTGGACACACTCCGAGAGGACCATATTTATGGTAATCTCTTGAAGTACCAGTTCTAGATCCGAGTGGTTCACTTTCTAGGAAATGTTATCTCAGAGGTTGGTGTTTCAGTGGATCCAACAAAGATAGAGGTGGTACTTTCTTGGGAGCCACCCAGGAGTGTGACAGAAGTACAAAGTTTCCTGGGTTTGGCTGGATAATACCAGAGATTTGTGCTAGATTTCTCCAGAGTTTCAGCACCACTATCAGCCAAGATGAAAAAGGGGAAACCCTTTGTGTGGTCGGAGAGATTCCAGCAGATCTTTACGGTGTAGAGGAAGAGGCTGACTAGTGCCCCCATCTTGAAGCTTCCAGAGGAAGGCCTAGGGTACGTAGTCTACAGCGACACATCAGGGACGAGACTCGGATGTGTCCTGATGTAGGAGCAAGTAGTGATCACATATGGTTCTCGACAGCTGAGACAACATTAGAACAACTACACTACCCATGACCTGGAGTTAGGAGTAGTGGTATTCTCCTTGAAAATGTGGCGACACTATCTGATGGGAAAGCGTTTTACCAAGCACTCTAATCACAAGAGTATCATATATATCTTCTCCCAGAAGGACCTGAACCTGAGACAACGACATTGGCTTGATTTTCTACAGTAATATGACTTGATGATATTCTATACTCCTGGTAAGGGGAACGTTGTTGTAGATGCACTCAGTAGAAGATCTGGTATACAACTGCTAGGTGAGGTGACAGAGCAGCTGGCCAGTTTGCAGATATTCTTTGTGGATAGTGATGGAGAAACTTTTCTATAATCTCTTACAGTCATTCCCCCACTTCTTTAGTGAGTTAGGGAGGCATAGTATGGTTACACTGAATGCAAGACATGACGTGATCAGATATCCATAGGACATGCACCATATGGATTTTCTGAAGGTGGGGAGCACGTCAACCTCTTCCGAGGATATACCATGGTACCATTGTCACTTCAGGAGAAAGTGTTGAGGGAGTTCCACACATCCCCTCTAGAGGTACATTTTTGAATGGTGAAGATGTACCAGGATCTCTGATGACAGCACTGGTTGTAGGGAATGAAGAAAGCAGTTGTAGAGTTTGCCTCTCAATGCCTCACTTGTCAACATGTGAATGCGGAGCATCATGTACCAACATGCTTGGTTCAGCCTTTAGAGGTCCCAGGGTGGAAGTGGGATGGGATATCCCTGGACTTCGTGATGGGTCTTCCATGTACATCCCGGGGACATGAATCAATTTTGGTGATCGTCGTTCGACTCACCATGTCGGCCCACTTCCTACTGATCAGAGAGCAGGGTTCATTATAGAGCTTGGGATGCCTCTATGTGCATGAGATTGTGTATCCAAATGGAGTACCCATGACGATTGTCTCCGATCGTGATACATGTTTTACTTCCAATCTATGGAATGTCTTGCAGGTGGCTTTCAGGACGCAACTTCATTTGAGCAGCGACTTCCATCCTCAGAAAAATGGTCAGACTGAGTGGACTAATCAGACCCTCGAGGACTTTCTATGTGCTTGTGTCCTCGACTTTGGTCGCAACTTGGAGGATCACTTGTCTTTGTTGGAGTTTTCGTAAAACAATAGCTATCACTCCCCCATTGGGATGTCATGTTTTGAGGCGTTATACGGACGACATTGCAGATCACCCTTGTGCTGGACTAACCCAGGGGAGTCAGCACTAGTGGGACCAAATATGGTACAGGATACCACAAAGAAGGTGCAGGTCATCCAGGAGTGGATTAATACAGAAAAAAGAAGGCATAAGTCATAAGTCGACAGGAGATGTAGAACTTTAGAGTTCGAGGATGGCGACCGTGTCTTTCTATAGGTCTCACCTCAATGAGGTTCGCAGAGATTTGGACGAGGCAACAAGTTATCTCTGAGGTTCATCGGAGCATTTCAGGTCCTCAGCAGAGTTGGATAGGTTGCTTACCGCTTAGCTCTTGTACCTATGTTGCACCAGGTGCATGGCGTCTTCCACGTATCCCAGTTGAGTAGATACGTGCACGACCCTTCTCGCATCATCAACCATGGCGAGCTGGACGTCAATGATGGGGAAACATTTATGGTGGTTCCAGTGGAGATTGAGGATCGACATGAGTGGTTCCTTCATGGAATGTCGATTCCTTTGGTGTGCATTCGCTGGAAGCAAGGGAACCTCAATGAGAGCACATGGGAGCGGGAGGCACAAGTGCATCCTCAGAACCCCCACTTGGTCCCTTAGTTTGAGTTGTGGCTTATGGGGACATAAATCCTGAGGTGGGGAGAATGTAAGGACTCAAAATTTCCACGTAATTTTTTAATTATATCGAAATTTTATGAGTCCTTGAAAATTGACGGCACATGATTTCGAGGCCCAGAGTGCCCGAAATGAATTTATGAACTTTATTTCGGGTATGTTTAGTAATCTTGTGAGCGGTTTTTTATAACTTTTGAATCGGTGCTCGAAATTGAATTCCTAGGGCATCGTTGAAGTCACAGTGCCGATATTCTCTTAAGAAGACTTTCACCTCGACGAAAGTTAGTTGAGGGTGAAAGTTAGTTTTTGGGTTTTTTGTGTAATACTAAAATAAAAATAAATGTGCACGTAATTTTTATTTTTATTTTCAACACCCATGTTGGTGTTAGGAGGTGCCGTCCACCGGTACTAAACCTCCATGTAGAAGTTGAGGTGTGGGGACCATCAGACCTTAACCTCTCATAGGAGGTTAGGATGGTGGGGACCACCCAAACCATAACCTCCAAAGAGAGGTTATAGTGGTGGGGACCACCGGGGACTAAACCGTCCTTTAATTAAGAGAAAATCTCAATTCCCCTCATTAATGTTTAGGAGCCTCTTGACTTCCTCCACATTAATTGTGCCAACACACATACCTTTAATTGTGCCAACCCTCATGCTTTAATTATGCCACACACCATAATTAATGAATTTTTTTGAATTCTTCCAACAAAATAATTGATTGGATAATCTATTATTTTGTCACACTTTTCATTTCAGTGGTCCCTTGGGAGAAAATATCTCCAACGAAGAACGCGTTCTTCCAATGAAGAACGCCAATGAAGAACGACGACCCCGACTTCGACCTTCTTCCTCGACACTTCCTCTGAAGTAGGATGTCTTCGACTACGACAAACCAATGTCTGTATTTTCCCAACGATTTTTCTTCTTCCCCACAACATTGTCGATGTATCAACCTAAGGTAGGGTATTTTTTTCATGATAATACTTCCCTTGTTTTCTTTTCCGGTCTAAGAAAGAATTGTTGCTAAGGTTATAAAATTTTAAGTTCATTGTTCTTCTATCTTATTGATCCAAATGATACCTCGCTATACACGGAGGGTGCGTGCCCAACCAACATGGACCGACCCCTCCGCCATTCTTCTTTGACGTACCCTCTGAAATGGAGGAAGGCGGTGAAGATGACGAAGGTGATGAAGGAAATGACACTGACACTCATGACCATCATGACCCACGCCACCTCCGCAGCGCTCCGCCTTCCCGGCCGAACCGAACTGCGCCCTGGTGGTGCCCTGATCGAACCGGACCGCGCCCCCGTAGTGCCTCGGCCAAACCGGCCCGCGCCCCACACAGTGCCCTGACCAAATCGGCCCGAGCCCCCGCGACGTCCTGACCGAACCGGACTGATCCCTTCCCTGACCCCCAGACAAACCAGCCCATGCTCCTCACGGCACCCCGACCAAACCGATCGGCGCCCCTCGCGGCGCCCCTGCCGAACTGGCCCCGCGTCCTCTCGGCGCCCCCACGGCCGAGCCGCCCCATGGGCCCTGCGGGCTCCATGCCCCTCGCAGTCCTCACGGCCTACCGAACATCCCAGCAGACCGGGCCACATCATGGGATGGGGCTGACCCAGTGGATTTTTCTAGGTTGACTGTAACAGGGTTGAACCATGCCAGGTTGGGTTGGGTTGGTCCAACTAGTTCAGACCAGACCCGGGCCCACTACGACCCTTTACGCTCTTTTGCGCACAACTTTGGCACCAGACGTCCATTTGATGAGCCTTCAGCAGCACTAGAAATCAGGGACTGAGGAGGTCCCCTGGAGTATACTACACTTGAGTTTTGGATTGAGATAGTAAACGGTCAGGTTGGATCGAGCATTAATCCAATAGGGCCCCTGGGACAAAGAGGATAATAACTCAAAGACCGGGTGTCCGTTTGACGCGCTTTCTATGGCATTGAGACCCCTATGACGTGGTGGAGCATTGAGATACTTATTAGTGGGACTTCATGACAATGGGAGTATCAACCAGTAGCTTGTGGAGCGGATCCTCCAGGAGGTGAGCGATCATAGTGTGAAGACCTAGTAGCTGGCTGAGACCTGATGACTACTGACCATTTCGACTGGGACTGACTCAACTAGTCCAGTGGGGAGCACCTTGGTGTTGTGGTATACCCACAGTGGGGAGATCCGTAGTGTCGTGGTAGACCCACGATACTCGAAAGGAGGAGTACCTCTGTAGGCTATGAGGGAGAGCGTGCTTGGTAACGTGGCAGATCCACGATGAGGAGCGCGCTTGGTGACGTGACTGATCCATGGTATTTGACATGAGGAGTACCTCAGCAGTCAAATGTTAGTGGGAAGCATGCTTGGTATCATGGCAGACCCACTTTACTCGATAGAGGAGGAGTTCTCCAGCAGCCGAGGTTTCGACAATGTGACTGGGATGTTACTTGATACTTCCCCTAGAATAAAATCATGGTTTGAGATGAGTCAATTTTACTGTGTTTTCCTCATGATTGATATGGATTACATGATAACATAGGTATATGTATGGGCATATACCTAAGTAGAATTATCTGTTGATTTCATTCATTGTGGTTTATCCTTGGTGGATTTTGTGAGACCCTGAGGGTCTCCGTGTCCCTACTGATTATCTTTATACTCACCCATGCACGGGCTATTCCCATACCATGTTGTGTTGGATGAAGATGACAAAAAATGCTGACTGAGGCTGAGAGTACTAGGACTGGACGATACCTGGAGGTGGACCATATGACGAGTCGGTACACGGAGTAGACGGTCAGACATGGAGTGTTGAGGTGGTGATCTGTACCTACCCTTGTGTTCTAAACCCTGTAGGACGATCTAGTAGCTGTCTTCCCTTATCTTTCAGTTGTATTGTGTCACTGTTGTACTTGTACTATCCATTTGGGCTTTTATTATGGCCCCTTTTACTTTCATAACTTTTTTTTATATAGTTTACTTGGTGTTTTTTCCAGCTATGTGTTTGCTTGTGTGTGTGTTTATAGGTTAGAAAGTCAATGCCTTCCCAGTTTTAGAGAATTACGCCTCTGGTTCTAGTCGCCAGCCCCTAGCCTATAGAAGGTGGGCGTGGGGTAGTAACAACACGGGCCTTGGGGGAAAATTCATGACTTGTTTTAAGGGAAACTTCTAAGGTGTTATAATGGAAGAAAATAGGTGTACCCGTCGTATAAGTTAAAAAAACATTCTTACCTTAATTTTTCGAAAGGATCATAAAGTACCTTGTTTGGGAAGCGATGGAAAGATTCCTTTAAAACCATTTTATATTAAGTAAAACATGGTATAAATGAATTTAAACCATTGTCTAGTAAATACTAAAAATGTTGTAAAATACATTTTTTAGAAACAGAAATGTGGATGATAAAGAGGTCCCAGTAGATACTCACGTATAAACAACCTCAGATAAAAAAGAAATTGTAAAATTAACCCTCAACATTTACTTTTCCTTGATCAAGGGTATGTTAACCCCTGTATAATAGTTAATTCATTGTTATTAAATTATAAAATAACCACATATATAAATATGATATCCTATATGATCTTCTAATATTTCTTTGTTATCAATAGTTTAGTAGTGTTAATTTTCAGGTGTTAACTAATTCATTTTCCTTTATATAATTGGTTATGAAAGCCATGTTTGTTATGAATAGTATGTATTTGATTCATATAACGAATGATATTAAGATGTTATACATCATTTTGAATCATAAAATGAGAATTATTCTTGATTGGTTATGATGGGGAATGAACTCATCATGTTCGTGGAGATGATAATCTGTACGTACGCACGAGCAACAATATCATTCTATTGATGGTAAAATTGTTTGTAATTGGATGGTATATCATATATAGAGAATAATTAACATGTTATATATATTATTTACATCATTTATACGCATTTTTATACCCATCCAAATAATGATTTCTTGATGACAAACTACACCACAATGTGGAGACAGTAAGTCGTACGTACACACATATGGTGACTTGTCATTCAAAGGATGGATAGAATAATGAATACAGTTGTACCATTTTTATAATAAAATCACAGTATGTATAAGGTAATGGAGTTATTTTTTGGTATAGAAACAACAAAGAAATAGGAAGTGGAAGAAGAAAAGAACTTTGAAAGTGGTGGTGAGATTATTACATCTTCTTCAGGTGCTTCCTTTTGATTTGATAAAAAGGGCCCTTTAGTTGTCTTTCTGATCAATGTAAGTAATCTAGGATTTTGTGAGGGTAGTTGGGAGGATATTTATGGAGGTTTTGACTGAGCCAAATGGATTTGGAGGTGTAATTTTGAGATAAGTGTTAGGACTGTTTCATAAGAGAGGTGAGGGTCACTTTAGGAAAATCTTGATATATTATTTCATTATACAATAATATTCTGCTTATAATGGCTTCAAAATGATTTATTTCTAGGATAAGGTGGGGATGGGTCTAAAAAATCTCAACCAATAGGTTTTAGATCGTATTAGGTCACCATATTAAAATTATCTTTCAGATTTAACTCTTAGTTTGATAGTTTAACTTTTACAATGTCTTCTTATATTTTTATATTACATGGTTAATAAAATTAATATAAAATTACAATAGAACCCCAAGTCATTAATTAATGTAATATATATTATTATATAAGTCATCTGGTGGATTTTTATATTTTAAGGAATATTATATCAACTAATAATATAGTATTTGTTTTAAAAACTCATTTATGTCAATTTTGACACTATTTCATATTTCGTTTTTTTGAAAGTCATAACAACTTTATCACTTCAAAAAAAATAATTTAATCAAATATAACATGTCATATAAACCTAAGAAATTTTTGGAATACATCAAAAGTCTCAATTTATAATTATATTAATATTTATAATATCAAATTTTTATTTTTCAATAATAAGGTTATTACTGCATCATCATTGTGTCATAAATAAATTTAATTAGTTAATGTATAATAATTATAAATAAAATAAAATTTTGTAGGAAATATTATTATATTTCTAATTAATATTTATAGTAAAATATATCTTATGTATAGCCCTATATTAAAATTTTTTAGTTATTAAACTTTAAATTTAATACCTTTAACTCTACTTTAAATAAAATAAAAAAATGTCATAAACTAACCCAAGTGGACCAAAAAGGATCATATTTTATTCCTACGTTTTATTTTGGTCCAAATAAACCTATACAATATAATTTGGACATGTGTTAGGGTAATTATAATATCCATTTTACCTTTAATTACCTTATTTACTTTTAACCGGGGTAAATAAAATTCAAAATATACTATTCACAAAAAATTATTTTCATCCTATTGAACTACATTTTTCTGACTTATGTCAACGTTGTCTCTCAGATTTTGGAAATTCAATTCACAAATTTGGTAAAATTACATATTATGAAAATTTTCAAATGTGCCAAGAAGGTGGGTAAAAGACGTTAAAAAAGTCAATAAAATTTTATACATCAAATTTTGTTATAAAACCACTCCAACAAATTATATTGAACAAATATATTTATTATTTATATATTTTTACTTAAAAATAAATTTAAATAAAATAAATAATTATTTAAATAAAATGTCGGTTTTAAACAATAACGCAATGTTTTTCACTATTAAATAAAAATTAAAAGTTTTCATAAAAATAAAAAAAAATCACCCAAAGCTAATTTTGATATTAGGAATCAAAAAAAGAAGTCCATTTTAAAAAATAAAATTTATAAAATTTATAAAATTTGTCATTACTATTCATAACAGCTAGTTTGATTGGTCATGGTGTGCTAGAACTTGAAGTTTCATACAACACATGCTATTGTATAATTCAAAGAGAAGTGTATCTTGGAAGCTTGGGGTGTTACATTTTTCCCTCCTTAAAATAATTTCATTCTCAAAATTTCTAGAATACTACTGCATAAAAATATTCATATGGTTCTCCATCATATTTTCTTGTGTTCCCACGTTGCCTCTTCCATCTTATGGTTTCTCCATAGAATTTTTACAAGACGTGTCGTCCAGTTTCTCAACACCTGTTCTCTGGTATCAAGAATCATGAAAGGCTATTCACAGTAAGACAAATTGGGTTCCAGTTCTATTTCTTCATAGTGGAGTACATGCATTGGGTCAGACATGTATTTTTTTAATAGTGATACGTGAAACACATCATGAACTTTGGAAGGACTTGGAATCATTCACAAATGTTATGTGATAACTCCAATTCGTTCTAGAATTTCAAAAGGTCAAATGTACCTGGCACTTAATTTTCCCTTATTACTGAATCGTATAGAAACCTTCCATGGTGATACCTTCAAGAAAACATGATCTGCTACTTGAAATTTTAGTTCCTTCCTTTGGTTATCAGCATAGATATTTTTCCTACTTTAAGCTACTTTGAAGAGGGTTTGGATAATCTACACCTTTTCCGTTGTTTCCCCCAAAACATTTTGGGAAAATGAGTTTTCTTCCACCAACATCATCCCAAAAAGTTGGTGTGTGGCATCTCTTTCTATATAACATTTCATATTGTTTATCTGAATACTTGAATGAAAGCTATTGTTATAGGAAAATTTTACCAGATATAAATATTTATCCCACATACCTTGAAAGTAAAGTGAGCAAGGTCTCAACATGTCTTATAAGGTTTGAATAGTCTATTCTGATTGTCCATTAGTTTGAGGGTGGTAGGAAGTGCTTATACAATGTTTCGTATCTAGGGATTTCTAAATACTTTTCCAGAATCTTGATGTAAAATGGGGATCATGATCAGAAAAAATTGAAAGGGGTACACAATGAATTCTTACAACTTCATTAATATATATTCTTGTTAAACGTTCAAGTGTTAAATATTCTCTTAATGCAAGAAAAAGTGTCTTCTTGGTAAGACTATCATTAATAACCCATATTTCATCATTCCTTGTAGGAGTCTTTTGTAGCCCCATGGAAATGTCCATCATAATATCATTCCATATCCACTCAGGTATGGGAAGAGGTTGCATGAATCCTCTACGATGTGAACTTCCAACCTTCACCTATTGTCAAACCGTAAAACATGACACATAATCAGCAATCTTCCCCTTAATGTTTTCCAACCAAACATTTTCCTTCGAATCTCTATACATCTTAGTTATACTAGGGTGCATAGAGAAATTGGTGATATGAGCATCATCCAACAATTCCCTTTTCAGATTAGGTATGTCAGGAAAGCAAAGTCTCTTCACAAATTTCAATATTCCGTCTTCATGTACGATGTCAATCAATATCATGTCATTCACAGCTTTAATTTTCTTTTGAAACTCGCCATCATCATTCTGATAAATTTTTATCCTTTCTAGTAAATATTTTTTTGAAACCATTTGAAATATTATTGATGTTTCACCTTCCATGACTATTCACATATCCATCTTTACTAGATCCATGAACAGAGGATCCCTTTTAGCTATCATCTTGTTCAAAAATCCATGATACTTTATGCTCAAAGAACCTTCCACATTATCTTCCTTCATAGTGTGGTAGTGTATATTGAATTCATAATACTTGAGTAGTTCAAGGCATCACATTTTCCTCATGTTGAGTTCTTTTTGTGATAAAATATACTTCAAACTCTCTTGATCAATATATATCTCACATTTTTCACCATAGGGATAGTGTCTTCATATCTTCAGAGCAACGATTATAGCTTATAACTCCAGATCATGAGTGGGATTATTTTTTTTATGAATTTTTATCTATCGTGATGCATAGGAAATAACTTTATCATTTGGCATATGGACACAACCAAGTCATTTCTCTAAAGAATCACTATAAATAAAAAACCCATCATTCCCTAATTGGATAGTAAAGATAGGATAATTGACTAATATTTTATTAAATTCTTCAAACCATTCTTCACACTATTTTTTAAAGACAAATCTATCCCCTTTACGTGTGATCTTGGTTAATGGGTTAGCCAATCGGGCTAAATTTTGGACAAAGTGCCGATAATAACCTGCTAAACCAATAAAACTGCGTACCTCAGTTATACTCATCGGTGCTGGCCATTCTCTAATTTCTTAGGACTTTGAAGGATTGAAAAATATTCCATCCTTAGATACAATATGGCTAAGAAAAGAAATTTTCTGAAATCCGAATTCACACTTGCTAATCTTCCAATATAATTCACTTCTTCTGAGGGTTTTCAGAACAATGCGCAAATGAATTTAATGATCTTTGTAGCTTTTGGAGTAAACCAAGATATCATCAATATATAACACTAAAAAGTCATCAAGATATTCCTTTAAAAATATATTCATTAGATCCATGATGACATAGGGTGAATTAGTCAGTCCAAAAGGTATTATTATAATCTCGTAATGCTCATACCTAGTTCGAAATGATGTTTTCAGAATGTCATCCTTCATCACACACAACTGAAGATATCTGGATCGAAGGTCAATCATTGAAAAATATTAAGCTCCAAGAAGTTGATCAAATAAATCATATATGCGAGGTATGGGATACTTGTTCTTTATTTTCATAGAATTGATCTCTCAGTAGTAAATGCACAATGTCATATATCCATATTTTTCTTAACAAAAAGAATAGGGGTTCCCCATGGAGAAACACTAGGGCGAATAAATCATTTATTACTCAATTCCTATAGTTGTTTCTTTAGTTCCACTAATTCCACAATGGCCATTCTATAAGGGGTCTTTGATATGGGCCTTGAAGCAGGAATTAAATCATTGGAAAACTCAATTTCTTGTTCTGGATGATGTATAGGTAAATCCTCTAGAAACACATCAACATATTCTTGCACAATTGGTACATACTCTATTTGAACATTCCTTTACTCACCCATAGTTATTCCACTATTTTACTACCTAATAATTGAATTTAGTAGAGCTACATGGGGTGGATCTAGATGAGAATCAGATGGTGACGTTTCTGCTCTAAAGATAAGGTACTCCTTATCATTATCGAAAATTGTAACCTCATTCTTCTTACAATTATTTTTTGCATCATGGTCCAAAATCCAATTCATACCAAGGATTATATCAAATTCAATCATGGTTATGATGATGATATCAGTAAATAAAGCACGCTTATATTCCCCAATGGGAACTGATTCAAAAAACATTATTGCAAGGAAACTTTCCTTAAGGGTTTTGACTAGAAACTCCCTTGTTAAATCAAATTGTAAATATCTAAATTTATTAGAAAACAAGGAAGATATTAATTAATCTGATGATCCAGAATCAAATAAAGCATTTTCTAAATTTGAGGAGACCATTAAATTACCACCCACCATGTCATTTGGAGCTTCAACCTCAACAGTAGTGATTGAATAAGCTTGGCCTTTCTCCCTTGTCCTTTTCTGAGGTAATTGTTTTTAGAGATTAGTAAATTCATTTTCATAATTCCCCATTTCGATAAAATTTTATCATTAAGCATTGATAGCCTCCTTCTTTCCCTTATAATCCCAAGCTTGGTGTCCTTTTTCACCACACTTGTAAGAGACTCCCATTCTCATATGGAAAGTACTAGGGTGCATCTTCCCACATTTACTACAGGTTGTAAATTCAACTTTTCACTTATTCCCCTTATTTCCATTTTCAAATTGTTCAGAAGATCTATTCTTATCTTTCTTTGCTTTAAAGACATAAGACTTAGAGAATTAATTTTCTATCTTGATAGGACGTGAGAGAGTATCTTTGTTTGATGAGAAGGATTGTGAGACTAATGCTCGATGAAGAAATGGTTTTAACCCATCAAAGTATCGATCAATATTAATCCTTGTGTTAAATATATAATCAGCTTCATGCCTTACTAACATTGTAAAGTAAGCCTCATACTTTTCGAAATTCTTATCCTCCTTTTGCCTCAGACTCAGAAATTTTCTTCCCATATCTGATCGATGGTCATGAGGAAAGTATTTTTGTAAGAAAATTTCTTTAATATCCCTCCATTCCATATTTTATACTTCTTAATCCTCCTTTGTCTTTTGAATTAATGATATCCATTGATCTGCATCTCTTGTGAGGCTATAAAATGCCAGGACAACTTTTTCCCTTTTTTCTAATCCCCAAAGCATGAAATATTTTATTTAAGGAACTTATCCATTTCTCAAATACAAATGGATTTGTATTCCCATTGAATTTCGGTGGTTGTTGCCTCATGAAATGGTATAACATTGATCATCTGCATTGTGGATCCGAGTGCTTTATACAGGTAAGGTTATTATTCATAACATGAGTGAGTTTTCCAAGTATGGTTATAAGTTTTTCTACACTGGTTGCATCACCAACTCCACTATAATTATCTTGAGTAGGAGCTAAATACCTACATGGATTATGTGTGTTGATACAGTTTCCATTCCTTTAACTAGGCTCCATTCCTAAACAATTTTATACACTAGACTAGTTTATGAATCACAATACATAATTCCAAACTAGTAAAATACCTAACATAGATTGAACAGTTTATGCATATAATACATAATGATAAAAAGTGTTTTCTTTGGGGAAGTATTTACTCATAAATCATTCATAATTTCTTGTAAAGAAAATGAGATTTATCCTTTGAATATCCCCCAGGGGTGTCGTAACTAAGAGTTCAGCAATGCCCATTGTCATGTATCAGGATACCCCGAGTCAAGCCTGAAACTCATTATCAGAGTTTTCACTCCTAGGTACATCTTTTACAGAACCGCCTCCATATAATCATATCCATACAGGAATTTACCTCTTGGTATATACACAAAATCCCTACGTTAACAAAATTATAAGATGTTCTTCTACACTAATTCTAAATTTTTTTTCAGGGTAATGTTATCTAATCAGAGTTTTTACAAATATAGCTTTTAGGGTTTTTATTAAATTTCATTTGATACCAACTGTAAGGCCACAACACGTGTTACCTAGAGATGGTGCATTATTATATAACATTTTCATGATCAGAAGGGATAAAATCGAAAAACAATGATCAGTTTGGTAGCCTTGTAAGTGCTAGATACATACATAAGTTTAACATTACATTATGAAGTAAAAACAACAACATTGTGTCTTCTTTGAAAACGTTAATCTCCATTAGATTATCCCTCTAGGTCAGTTATTATATTCTTCTTCGAATCTTGGGAAAAATAAAACATAGAATGGTGTGAGCTTAGATGCTCAATAAGGATAAAAATATAGAGAAAACTATCATCAATAAGCATAAAAATTTAAGGAAATGTATAAGGCTAAAAAAATCATTTTAAACATAAACTTCAGCATAATATGGAAAAGATAAATTAAATAATTCTATTTACTTATTGACGTGGATATTCTACTAGTTGAATAATCACATGTAGTATCAATATCCAATTTCCTAATGATATAATTCATAATGTCAGGCACCATAAACACATAGTCAAGGCCTCATGAAAAGACAACAAATAAGATTTTTCCAAGGCCTTGTGGCAAGACACTAGTTTTTCTAATGAGACATATTGATGCATCAAGGAGCTATAGTGGGCTCCACACATCACTTACTAAGTCCAATGCATTTCTCATATGAAAAGTTTGAAACATAACATAAATATTTGTATTAAAAATATCATACGAAATGTTAATAATTTAAAGATAAACCATGAAGGGTATAAAAATAACACGTCCAAAGTCAAAAATATAAAAAAACCTTCAATACCTATTATTATACCCAACCAAATAATGAAGTGTTGAATAAAAAACTACACCACGATGTGGAGATGGTAAGCCATATGTACACATGTATGGTGACTTTTCATTCATATGATGGATAATATAATGAATATAGTTATACCATCTTTATAATAACATCACATTATGTATAAGGTACTAGATTTATTATTTTGTTATGGAAACAACATAGAAAGAGGAATTGGAAGAAGTGAATAAATTTAAAAGAGGTGGTGAAATTATTACCTCTTCTTCGGGTGCTTCCTTTGGATTTCATCAAAAGGGATCCTTATGTTGGATTTATGATCAAATTAAGGCCTCTATGTTTAAGTGAGGGTAGTTGGGAGGATATTTTAGTAGGTTTTGGTTAAGCCAAATGGTTTTGGAGTTTTGATTTTGAGGGAATGGGAAATATCATTTTATAAGAGAGGTGAGAGTCACTTTAGGAAAAGCATGAAATATTATTTTTTTATACAGTCATATTCATTTTATAATGGCTCGAAAAAGATTTATTTCGAGCCTAAGGTGGGTTTGAGTCAAAAAATACTCAACCTATTGGTTTTAGACTGGTTTGGGTCACCATATTATCCTTATAATTTATATTTAACCCTTAGTTAAATTGTTTGACCTTTGCAATGTCTTCTTGTATTTTTGTATTATATGGTTAATAAAATTGCTATAAAATGCCAATAGAATGCTAAATGGTTCACTAATGACATATATATTATTAAATAAGTCCTTTTGGGAAAACTTTATATTTTTAGGGATATTATATCAATTAAAATATAGTATTTTTTTAAAAAAACTCATTTAGGTCAATTTTGACACTATTTAGTATTTGGTATTTGTGAAAGTCATTACAACCTTATCACTTCGAAAAAACACTATTTAATCAACCATAACAATTCTTATTATCCTATTTTATTTGGAATACATCAAAAGTCTCAATTTACAATTATATTAATATTTATAATAACAATTATTTTAATATTACAATAATAAGGTAATTCTATATCATCATTGTGTCATAAATAAATTTAATTATTTAATGTATTAAAATTATAAATAAAATACCACTATGTAGGAAATTTATTTAGATTTATAATTAATATTTATAGTCTAATTTATCTTATGTAAATCCCATATATTAAAAAGTTTTTAGTTATTAAACATTGAATTTAACATTTTTAAATCTTCTTTAAATAAAATAAAAAAAATTTCCTAATCTAATTCAAATAGATCAAAGAGGATCATATTTTATTCTCAATGTTGATTTTGGTCAAAATAAACTTATCCAATAGAATTAGAACATTCTTAGGTTAATTATAAAATCAATTTTTCCATTAATTACCCTATTTACTTATAATCGTGGTAAATGAAATTCAAAAGATACTATTCATAAAAATTTATTTTCATCTTATTGAACCACATTTTACTTACTGATTTCAACTGTCTATATCGGATTTCTGAAATTCAATTCACAAATGTGGTAAACTTATATTTTTTTCAAAAGTGCAAATGTGCCTAAATGGGGGGGGGGGGTAAGAAAAAGTTCCATAAAATTTTATACATCTAATTTTATTATAAAATGATTCTAATGAATTAAATTGATCTTATACTGGTATAATTTATATATTTTGACTTAAAATAAATTTAAATAAAATAAATAATTATTTAAATGAAAATTATGTTTTAAACAATAACGCAGTGTTTTTCACCATTCATAAAAAACTAAAAGTTTTCATAAAAATACCAAAAATTAACCCTAATAGAAATGTTATATTCCAAATCCAAAAATTAAGCCAATTGTGAAAAATAAAATTTATACAATTTACAAAAGTGGGTATTACTATTCATAAAGGTTACTTTGATTGGTCATGGTGTGCTAGAACTCGTATTTTCACAGAGCACAAGCTATTGTATTATTCAAAGAGAAGCGTATCGTGGAAGATTGGGGTGTTATATAAATGGAATAAAATGAATAATATTATTAAATAAAATGAAAGGATCCATTACATTGAAAAGTTGATTCCAAAAGTTTGGGAGGTGATTTTGGGATATCAGGGGCATATTGAGAGTAATATATTTAGGTAAGGGAAGACTAATGATGTGATACAAGGTTTTTGAGTGAATCAGAAGGGGATGTCAGTTGGGTTTAAATAAGAAAATAGTGGGGAGTTATTTATAATTGATCAAACATAGGTTATGGATTATATTTAATAAAATAATAAAAACCACAAACCATGCCTTAGATTTTTTCCATGGTTTCTACAAAAGATAAGTGGTTTTCATTATTTCAATTTTAAAGGGATAAAATCATTCAAATATCACACTTGGTGATGTGTACGTAAGACATGTTCTTAACAAAATGATTTTAAAAACATAAAGTATAAAATAAGTTTTGGAGGATTGATAAAGGATTTATAAAATTAATCAAATAAAATAAAAATAACATTATTTTAAATAGAAACATATATTTGGTCATGAATACCTTTTATGAAATTTATTACATCCTTTTTTGTTCATTGTTTATCATGATATACACTGTATATTTATACATTATTTAATTTTTACAAATAAATTTGAATGTCTCAGAAATTTATTATAAATTAACTTTTAGATAATTTTGAAATCATGATTCCAAAAGTAATATTTATTTTATCAAAATAGTTATCTAAATATGTGAATTTTTTTGTTGAAAAAAAATTAACATTCATTTAGAAATGTTGGGGTTTTTTATAATAACAATTTTAAAACTCTTATAAAAATTAAATTTGACTTGATAAAAATTATATTATCATTTATAGTTAATAAAAATTAACTAATTTTATTATTTTAATAAATTAAGATTTATTTTTAAAATTCATGAATTCAACATAAATGTATATTTTAATTGAATTTACATCATATAAAAAAATAAAATTTGTGTTTTATATTATCAAAATCAAAATCATTTAGAGGGTATTGACAATTATAAGTATATATATTTATTATTCTATAAAATTTACACATTCATATTATTAGGTTCTTTATACATATCCTTTTATTACACTCTCAAACACCCTATGGGAAAGGTGAATGACTTTTACATTTTCTTGGGGTGGTTCGATATACATGGTTTGGGACATGATCTCGATGAGCCCGAAATTATCATGTAATCATTTTCTCTCATGATTTAGTTATTGGATCTCATCTTAGGATTTGTCAAGGGTATATCCCTGTGATGTTATCTCGCATGGATGCTTGAAAAAATGGTAATCTTATGGTACAATCCCATTGGTTGAGGCCATCACATACTTTATCTATATTAATTGTATTTATAAAAAATATGTATTAATAATAGAAATATAATCATTGTTGTATAGCTATATTATCAATGTTAATGATGATAAACTTTCCATTGAATATAATATGACATGATAAAACCGAGTAAATGCATGTTGTTTCTATAACCATAATAAAAATATGGCATTTAATTCAATGGAAAAGGGAATTTCATTTATAAAATTTTGGTTGATTACAATATTAAACCCTATAGAAATTTGACCCACAAAATTGTTATTTCACACACTAAAACTAATGAGCATAATTCTGTTTGATCACCTCCTCTCGTTCTCACCAGTTTCTCTTAATATGAAAGAGCATTTTATAGTGGTAAAACCTATATATTCATCACATGTAAGAGTTATTCCATGTAATTCCTCAAGAGGGATTCATGGAACAAATCAAGTACTTGATATATGTTAGGTGGGAGTTCTAGTAGACAGGAAACAACTCTAATGAGGTCAAGGATATCAAATGGACCAACATATCTTTGATTAATACTTCTACTCTTCCAAATATTATGAATCTATTTGATGGTATACAGAGGAAAAACTTATCTCCAACATTAAACTTCAGGTCTCATTGATGATTGTTTGTATAATTCTTCTATTGACTCTAAGCATCCCTAATGTGTTACTGAGTGGTCATGACCTTTTCAACCATTTCCCCAACCATTTTTGTACCCAATAGTTTGTGTTCACCAACTCCATCAAAACATGTAGGTGTTCTAATCCTATTCTCATAAAAGTACTTCACAGGGAGCCATTTGAATACTCTAGTGGAAACTATTATTTTATGAGAACTCAACCAGAGAAATTTGTTGATAACATATTTATTTTAATTCCATTGAGGAATCTATCAACATGTACTCAAGTGACTTGGTAGATTTCTCATATTGGCCATCAACTTGAGGGAGTTAAGCCCCACTGAAGTTAAATTAGTATATATATTATGTTGAAGACTCTTCCAAAACATGGAGGTAAATATTGAATCATGATCATACACAATCAAGAGAGGTGTTCCACACAACCTCACCCCTTATCTAATGTATATCCTTATAATTTGACCGAGTGATAATTAATTTCAAATTTCAATAATGTGCCAAGTCTTTGTAAGATGATCCATCATAACAAACATATCTTTACTTTTTTGTGATGTATTCAGAAGACTTGTTAATAATTATATGGTTATGTTTTACCATTTCCACTTTTGTATTTTTAATGATTTTAACATCCCCTTATTTTTTTCCTTTCATCCTACTCTTCATAATATACAAGACACCTTAATGTATATTCCATGATGATTTTCATCACATTTTCCTACAATTAGTGCAATAATAGGTTTCGATATAGTTTTCTGATCCCTATGTAGATGGGGAAGGACTAGCTATGTGATTCATCCAACAAATCATTCTTAATCCTCAGATTTTATGTTACACATAATCATGACCCCAATATTTTAAATCCTTCATTAATTTTAAACAATGATGATTTTCATTTTCTTAAACTTCAAAATTCTTTTTGGTTTACACATCGAATATTTTAGAATTATTTTTCTTCTTTATATTGTATTGATGAGCAATCATATGTGAATGGATTGATGATCATCCTTCCTTTATGATTTCCATGTCCATACTTTTTAGGTATAATAATATTAGATCCTTCCCAACTCTAATCAATGATAAAATTGTTGGATTATTTATACTTAGAGAGTCTTCCAATTTATTTTATTTTTGAGTATGGTAGTGGATTATATATTAATTATCCTTAATCATCTCTAACCATATTCTATAGTTCATATTTTACTCTTTCTGTGTGAATATATACTTGAGTCTCTTATGATTTGTATATATTTAACTCTAACAACCCAAACTTTTATTAATGAAAATTCCTTTTGATCTAATTAAATGTCTTAATATGTAAAATGGTTATATTAAGCATATAATTATTTTTAATGTTTTTGGATTTTAAAATACTATTATGAATTTTTACCATTTCAAATATAGCCATTAAATAGTGATCACATGATTAGTATAAATATAGAGCTTTAGGAAATCCAATTTACTCAGAAAAACGAAGTGATGACCTCATAGAGTAGAATTTCTCCATAAAAAGCCCATTTTTCAGAGCTCTGAAAGGAGGTACCGTCACTGGGCTTTGTTCTCGACCAATCCCAAGCCGAGCATCAGCATGATAAGGTTGAATGGAACGGAATACGAGAGAAGTGTAAGTTGATAGAGATTACCACATGAGCGATGTTATCCGAGCTACCTCAAGAGTCTATCACCATCACACACCTTACCATTTGGTCATATGCGGGTGTTATAATAGGTTACGTAACAAGTCCCTATCACTATTATTATGTGCAATATTTTTTTATTGAATAAAGAATATACGTTCATTTTATTTTTGTTACTTTGTAAATAGTTATTAATGAACAAATAGTTTTTTTAGATAATAGTCAATTTAGAAGCCTATTTTGATGAATTAATGGATTTTTTGATTAAATATTATTTAAAAAAATATTATTACTAAATTACTCTTTATTAAATATAAATGGTCGATTAATTTTTATGAAAACAATTGTAATTTTTATTATGGTTTGAAAGCTGTTTTTGTCAAAACCCATGATTTTTCGATAAATGTATGTTTTTATTTTAAAAGAAAAAATTATCATATTCAAAAAATTATTTAGATAAAAGGAATATTATGTGTTAATAATGATGTCAAAATTATCCAATGGTGAATTTTCATAATTTTCTGAGACAGTCGAATTTTTTAGTAAAAAATAAATACTGTTTAAATATATAACATGTTTTATGACATCATAATGACCCAATAGTGATGTAATAAAAAACTATAAAGTGTATGTTTTGATAATATATGTTTTACATTTAAAATAATTTGATTTTATATTTGTTTTATTTATTTTATAAAGCCTTAGTAGACCCTCAAATTATTATAATTCATTTTAGAAGTTTAAAATGATTTCCTTGAGAGTGTGACTCACCTCCAATTAAGCAAGCATAATATTTTCTTAATTTCGTCACATCAACTTATAAAATGATGTTTTCCACCCATATATGGAAGAAACCATGGGGAAAAACCATTCGATGGTTTGGGGTCTTGATTAGTTTAATGGGTGGTTTCCAAAACCTAAATAATAAAGAATTTCCTATCCTTGCTTATATAAACCCACTAAATATCCCATTCCTATTCACTAAAACCATTTTTTCCTCAACCAAACCCTAACCTATTATCCTTATAATCCTCCCAAGGCCTCCCAATCTCCAATAAGCCTCTCTAAATCCTCTCCCAATTCTTTGGGATCACTCTTCAGGTAAGGGGTTTATTCTTCTCTCATTTTGTCCAAATTTCATTATGCCGTTATGACATTTTATTTTAAATATCAAATTTTTGGGTATGATTTATCACCTCCCGTAAAATTACCTCCTTATGTTTTAATTATGAGAAACCCATTTACCTCTCATTAATTCCTCCCATGTACACCTGTTACCATGTTGAAATTCTATAGGGGCTTTCTCCCTCCTCATTTACATTCAAGAAATTATTTTATATTATGTATATAAATTCCATTAAATATGTTGGGACATGTATATGTATGACCCCATTACTTTCCATTTCATGTAAATATGATTACATACCAATTTCTATCTTGTCAATTTTTTTTATGAGTTATTATGTCTCACTGTTATGCTGCAGAATTTGCACATTAATTTTCCAAGTCAAAGTAATTGTGTAGTGAATACCATGAACATTTCTCTATCAAGGGTATTAACCTTAATACACATTTAATTATTGATTATAGAGTTTAATTTTTTAATTACACATTCATTTCTTATGGAATTAATTTTGATGTTTAATGAATCCATGTTGTATGATCTATGTGGCACATTTATGCATGAAATGTAATGACTACGAAGGGTGTTCCTTGATAGTGCTTTAATGCATTAAGTAAAGATTAGTTTCATGATAATTCATGTAAAATGAGGGTTTAATCATGATAATTAAAGTCAAATGAGTTTTTTATCATTCTCCATGTGCAATGATCCTTGAATCATGCTAATATCATGTTAAATGTTGTTGCCACATTTCCATGTTATGATAATCATGTTATACCATGCCTTTATGTTCTTATTTCTATTGTGCTCCATTAATATTCTTATTTCCTAATATGTAATATATTTTTCATGATATGCCTTTTTTACTCCCTTACAAGGCATTTTAGCTCACCCTTTTCTTATGCATGCCCTCAGGTTATGCCATGTGATGCTAAGTACGATAGAATGGTGTGGTCATGAAAAAGAAGGTTTAAATAAATTTTTTGTGTTTTATATTATAAGATGTTATTTAATGTTCCTAATTTCTCCAGAAACTAGAACTATCTATCCCTGGAGTTGTCTCAATTGCACTATTATATAATAAATCTTGTTTATGTGTTTAATAAAGAGCATGGTTGTTATAGTTGGTATCAAATGATAGGTTTAGTTATTTATAGGATTATAATTAGAAAACCATTGTGAAATCCATAGGGATAAGAATAAGTATAATAAAAACATCCCTAAATTTTGTAGAGTATTAAGTAATTGGTTTATCAATAAAATACATCCTTTTGGATATGAGCACAAAGTGGTGGCTCTGACACAGATGTATCTATGTGTAAAACCCAAAAACACTGCTTTGAGCTAAAATCAAATGTGAACTAGTGCATGAAAAAGGGACTTGCATCACTTTTCATTATGATACTCCCAGGTAATATGATTTTATAAATTCATGATCATATTATGAACCATTATTAAGGGAATTAAGAAAAATTCCCCTAAGAATATATGTTGGGAACTAGATCATTGGAAGGTGGAATTTAATTCTGGTGTTTTGTTGGATAAATCCAACAGTGTTAAGAAAATACATTACCCCACTTTCCAAAGGTGTAGAAAGAAGAACCTAGGAAATTTCCAGAAGGGGATGAGGAAATGAATTAGGTATAAAAGATAACGGTACCTGGATACAAGCTACAGAAAGAGAACCCCGCTACTATGATAGAGGAGGGGAAGGCTCCATTCGAACCTCAACACAATGTTCATTATTTCAACCACAAAGAACCAGTGAACTTTGCAATCCTATTCCCTATTCCAAGGGTTTCCAGAGGCAACTAAAAACCTACAAGTCAACAAGAGCGATATTTTCCATCACTACTATCGAACCGAACCACGAAAAATAAGTGGTGACATTATTCTAGTTATTTATCCGTGAATAGAAAACACACTTTTTTATTCGGATTCTAGGAATTCTTCTGTATCCCAAAAGTTTAGTAGAACTACCCAAACACCACCAGAAATCATTTAATAAAATATGTCAATGAGAATGAAAAATGGGGAGGTAATTTCAACCCATGAATATAACTCCAACCCTATCACAATTTGTGGATTGGACTTCATGGTGAACCTCTTCATAATTCATTTGGTGGAATGTGATGTAATTATTGTAATGGATTGAATTTCCTTATATAGATCCAACATAAATTTTTGTGATAGGTAAATCACTATCCATATAGAGAATCGACCCTTGATCCTGTTCATCTGTAAGGAGAACTGCATCATAAATTTACTTTAGTAGCATTTGTTTAGCGGCGGTTCACAATTCTGTTGCTAAACCTTTTTTTAAAATGGTTTCGCGGAGGTTTATAATAATCCTCCATGAAACAATGTCTTTTTTTACCCTCTCGGCCCTCCCCCTGACCCCGAACCAAATTCTCCCCCGAACCCTGTGACCCCACGACACCCCTACTCCCGGTGACCCCTCATGACCCCCTTCTCCCATGAGACCCCCCAATGACCCCCCGGAGATCCCCCCTAGTGTCCCACCATGACCCCTTCTCCTGGAGACCCCCCACGAACACCCTTTTCCCGGCGACCCCCTTCTCTTGGCGACCCCCTTCTCGCATGTGACCCCCTACGACCTCACGAACTCGTCATCCCCTGTTACCCCGCGACCCCCCTTTTCCCGAAGACCCCATGACACCCTTCTCCCGGTGACCCCGCGACCAGTGAGTGATTTGGGGTTTGTTTCTTCTTCATCGGTTAGTTATTCTTATTAATTTTATCTATTATTACCCACATTATTTTCTTTAATGGATTTTGTTGTCATATGTATTGATGAATTGTTCATAATGCCTCTTATAATTTTTAAACTAGTGTGTTATCTATTTTATATGATTTTTATTGTTTTCTATAGTGGTTTATAGTATTGAAATTGGATAGGAAAATAATTTGGGTAATAATTAATTTATTAATGAAAGTGGAATGAGATATTGATTACCATTCATCCATAAAAACTGTGGAATTTGAAATATTTATTGAATATATTTATGTTTGGTTATTGGATTTGATAGCTGCTGATTATAGGTTTTCTAGTGCTGAAACCTATGCATAATGAATCAAATAATTAAGGTTGGTAATGATCATGCCGGTTATAGAAATAATTATTTGGGTCTAGGTGAGTCTATTCTTGGTTTCTATAAGATTTTATCAAATTTTTATGGACATAGTTTCCCCTTGTGTTTCCGATGATAAAAATACTTTTGATTCTATATATGTGTGATCTAGGGTGGTAATGGCATTTTAAGATTGATGTCTGGGGTTTTGATGGAATGAACTGGAGGATAGTGTTTGTTAAGAGAGGGGATCTCTTTTTTCCATTTATTTTCATGTGGTTAATAGGAATAGATGCCTCAGGTTGAGAGTTGTGTTATCATGTTTGTTGGGTTATATTGTGATACTTTTTTATGGGTTGTTTATATTTCAATTTAGAGATTGGTATTCCCATATTTCTTATTCATTGTCTAATTATTTGATTTATTGTTATCAAATGGATGGTTATTTTGGTTCCCACCTACTTGTTGTAGTTTCTATATACCCTATTGAGTGTATCACATTATGGTAGCTTATGATTGATCATTGAATACCATGATTATGAAATTGACAATGTAATTTACATATAACTCATGGGACGAGTATTGATGTTGGTTTATGGGATAATGTAAACAATGGGATGATTAGATCAATCCTCAGAGGAGCATTTGATGGAAATCTAATAATTGTAATGGAAAATAATAAATCCAGCTGGATCTAATGAACTAAATTGATTAAATAAGAGTTTTTATTGAATTTAAAAAATGAGTGGATGGTAATATCTCTTTACTATGTCAAAATTTTTAATGGTAATGAATCACGATACTTATGCTCATGCATTGAATATAGTCTCTTCTGGTGTAGTAAAAAATTAAATGTATACCAAGAATACTCAATTAAAAGTGCATAGGCAACACAAAAATACATCAATGTAAACCGGAGTTCATGCCAGGCCTACTCTACTAGAATAAAATACACACCAAGTCTTTTTTGGAAGTGCATGTCAAACATTATAGGCCAAATAATGACCTTACTATACTTAATACCAAGAATATAAGATCTAATATAGCTCCAACATGTGAAGTTCCTCATGTGATCACATCAAAAAAAGTATGGATTTCACTACACTATAGCACAAAAACTTGATAATATTCTCCTCAAATAAGTAAAATTATATTATTCCTACTTTATGATCAATGGATCATCTTTATAATATCATGTTTCTGTAATCTAACACTATCGTATATATGAATCTCATTATCTATTCAGTAGTAACTATATGTTTTATATTTTTTTAATATTGTGTAGGCACATTGTGATATACATGGATAAAAGCTGGGTCACATTACCGAGGAACACACCTCAGTATGTTAAGGGTTTGAAGGATTTTTTATATTTTGAAATATTTAATTGATCCATTGAAGGGAGAATAAGATGTACATGTCCTAAATGTAAATTTAGAAGATGGTTGAAGAGAGATGATGTTTATGAACATTTAATAATAACGAAATTACCTTATCAATATTTGTGTTGGATTTGGAATGGAGAATCAAACGTTACAAAAAGATTGAGCAATAATGTTAATACACAAAATGTGGTCCCAACTTAATCGACAATGGAAAATGACATGAAAATCCTCATAAGTGATGCATTCGGCACTGCAAGACACAACTATCAACATCAAAACATATCAGAACAACCAGATGAGGGTTATAAAAATTGCAACGTGGCAAGTGATGTTTTTGAGACTCTAACGCAACTAGATAAAGATTGTAACATATCATTGGATCATTCTCTTGATTCTGTGGAGCCAAATGTAAGAGAAAAATTCACTTAGGAAATTGAATTTCATGATTTAGTTGATGATGGAAATTAAGAGTTGTATAGTGGGTGTTTCAAATATTCAAAGCATTCTTTTTTTTATAAAGTTATACCATATCAAATGTCTATGTGGAATCCCAAATAAGGCATTGTGAATGATATTGGAATTGATTTGTGATGCCTTTCCTAAAGAAAAAATACCTGAGTATTTTTATGACATGAAAAAAGTTGCTAACAGGATTGGTCTTAATTATAAAAAAATATAGGAATGTCCCAATGATTGTATGCTTTATTGGGGATAGGATTCAAGTAGAAAGAATTGAAAAAAATGATCTTCTTCTAGATGGCATTCAAAGGGTGATTTTGGAAGTCTGAATCAATATAATTTCAAGGAGAAGAATAAAATAAACACTCCTGCAAATGTTTTTCATTACTTTCCTTTAAAGACTCAATTGAAAAAATTATTCATGTCATTAAAAACCGCCAAACACATGATGTGGCATTCTGTAGTTAATAACAATGATGGGTTAATGAGACATCCCTGAGATTGAAAATCTTGGATGAAATTTGATTCATTAAATCCAGATTTTTCAACTGATCCTAGGAATCTTCGATTGGGATTGGATGTCGATGGATTCAACCCTTTTGGGACTTTGAGTACCAGTTATAGAATTTTTCCAGTTGTTTTGATCCCTTATAATCTGCCTCCGTGGATGTGTATGGAACAAACATCTTCTATATTTTTGATGATTATTCCTGGAAACCAATTTTCCTAGAAATGATATTTTGTATACCTGTGTCCTTTGATTGAAGAATTATAGAATTTATAGAGCAACGGTGTTGATATATTTGATGCTTATTTAAAAACAGTGTTCAAAATGCATGTTGCTTTAATGTGGACCATTAGTGAGTTCCCTGGGCTTGGGAATTTATCTGGTAGGAACACTTATGTGGGTTTTACTTTTTCCATTTGCAACTTTGATTTTGAGCCCAAACAGCTACCTCATAGTTGAAAATGGTGCTTCTTTTTCCATCGAAGATTTCTTGATGCTTCTCATAGATTTTGGAAAAACATATCAGAATTTAATGGTTTAATTGATCATAGACCACATCCAAATTTGTTAACTGGTTCTAAATTATTGACATAACTTGAAAATGTTGATACAAAATTTGGGAAGGTTCATCATTTTAATGATATCAATGAAAGGGTCCAAAGTGCATCGTCAAGTGAAATCAAAACGTAGAAATGGAAGAAAAAAAGTATATTCTTCAAACTTCCATATTGGAAATTTAATTTTTTGTAGAATAATCCTAATGTGATGCATATTGAGAAGAATGTCTGTGAAAATTTGATTTACACATTACTTAATGAGCATGGATGTCGAAGGATCATCTCAATGCTCACAAAGACTTACAAGTAATGAACATAAAAAGTGATCTATGGCCAGATGGGAATGAAAAGTATGCTCCAACAATTTTTGCAATGAAACATAGGGATAAAGATATATTCCTTCAAATTTTAAAGAATGTGAAGGTATCAGATGGGTATTCGAGTAACATCTCGAGGTGTGTTGTCTTGAATAATCATAAGTTACATGGATTGAAAAGTCATAATTCACATATTTTGTTACAATAGTTTCTACCATTGGCATTGTGTACATTATTACCTATAAAAGTTAATGCTGTTGTACTCCAATTTTTCACATTTTTAGGCAATTATTTGAGAAATCTCTACATCCATTTCCACTTAACAACATCCAGGAGAGGTTTTTTATTGACTCTTTTTTGCAATGGAGATGATCTTTCCGACATAGTTTTTTACTATCATGATGCATTTAACTATGAATTTGGTTGAGGAAGCTAAATTAGGAGGCCCCGTTCATTATTAATGGATGTATCCAATTGAGAGTTATTTTATTTATATGTTTTTTCAGTTATGTAAATTTTTTTGGCATTTAAATAAATGCATAATTATGATTATCTTATTTCATAGATATCCTGGGAATTTGAAAGCATACGTGATAAATAAAACTCAACCAGAATGCTCTATTGGTGAAGGCTATTTGGTTGAGGAGTGTCTTACCTTTTGTTCTAGATAATTGGATGATATTGAGATAAATTTTAATTGAGTTAGACGTGTTGAAGACACATCGACTCAATCTCAAATACATCAGAAATCAAAAATATTTCCTGCTATTGGACGATAAGCTGGGAGGAACTCAAAGGTGATACTGGAAGAATTGGAATTATTATACGCACATAGATATTTTCTGCTGAATAGTGAAATGTCTGATCTATTTATTGAAGAGTTGAGGATACAAAAAAAAGAGATGAATGAGAGGACAAACACTAAATGAGAAATATATACTGAAAGCCATGAATAAAGAGCTTGTAAAATTTTTTGCACAACGTGTAAGTTTTTAAATACTGTAATAAATATTAATATTAGTTTGACACATAAATTTTTAAATTATAATAAATTATATTTCTTTTTCTAGATCATGAATACCGATAATTTAGAATATTTTTCAGAAGATTTGAATTTTCTTGATAGAGTTCCTATAAAAAAAATTATAAAGTTCAAGGATTATAATGTTAATGGACTTAGATTTCATACAGTCGATCGAGAAGTGGGTTTGAAAACACAAAATAGTGGTATATTAACATTTGATGAAGCGGGATACTATGGAAATCTTCTTGATATTATTGAATTAAACTACCACAGACATTTTTTTATTGTTCTATTCAAATTCAATTGAGTCGATATTATCAGAGTTGTTAAAAGAGATTCCTTGTAATTTACTTTTGTGAACTTCTCTCGCTTGATGGATGTTGGTGATCGTGAAATGCATGATCCATATATCTTATCATCGCAAAAAAAAAGTTATATTATGTGAATGATGTGTTGGATGAAGGGTGGAGAGTAGTTGCTCACGTAATACAAATAAATTTGTAAGAAATGGGTGATGAGTGAAAGATTTGACCTTTGAAATTGAATCTCATCAACAAAAAGAAGCAAAATTATTTATCTATCATGATATTGAAAATATTAGTATAGCACGGATGAGTGAAGTGGATGAAGTAATGGATTAGTAAACCGATATGATTTAAGGGGAACATGATTGTATGTACAATTATTTCTTCATTCAGTAACCACGCATTTCATTTGTGCAGTCATTCATTATCATTGTTATATATATTTGGTTCGTTAGTACTGGCCATCTATTATCATTTTTAATTTTTTTTTCTGCATATTTTTTTTTAAATATATATTCTGAACATAATTTTATTTGATTAAATGACAGGAATTCTAAAGAGTAGGTAGTACAGTATTTCATCTACTACTACGACAGATGGAGATCCATCTGTCTCCCTCTCCACGGTATCTGAGCCACCAACATCCTCCACCCCTGCACCATCTCCCCTTGCACCATCTCTCACATCCTCTGTGGGTTCCCCATTAGAGGTTGATTCATCGACTCTCCCTTCAGGCGCCTCATTAGTGGGGTGGAATCACACCCCTTCCAGTTCATCACGGGTATACTGGAGGGTCACTGTCATAGGTACAAATTTTAATATAAAAAAATTTATTACATTTTGTTTATACTGATTTTTTACTCATTGAAGATGGAAAAAATGAAATCGTGGAGAAAAACATAATAATTTATGATATTTGGAATATGAATGTTGAGAATATATTCATTCCATTTGATTAATTTGGGGTCCCTACAGATGACGCTGTGGGGATACTTGGCCAAATTCTAGGCCAACTGGCAGTGGAGCCCATTTACCTACCTATTTCTTATGATGATCGGAATGATATACCTCCAAATTGGAAAGATGAAATTTTGGATTCCCAAATAATGTTAATTTTAATACAATATGGTTTAATTGAATATCATGTTACTAATATGATAAATATGACTTTCTGTATACTGATGTTCTTCCACTTTATAGTTGCTGATGTGATAGCATGAAAGTGGACATCAAAAAATCTTGGTATGAAATGGAAAGACTTAAAATGGAGATTGTGGTGTGATCTCAATGATACTTTGTTCACCATGCAACAAATTCATAATAAGCTACCTTGTGAGGTACCTAAAGAACAATGGAAGTTTTTTATTGACAGACATCTTGATGAGAAACAGATGGTATTGTAATATATATTATTATATTATCCTCATTTTACATTTACACATGTATATAAAGAGGATATGACATTGAATACATTACGGTTAAATTTAATTTTATTTATTTTAGGATCTCTCATGATAGAATCCATCAAACCGGGCTAAGCAAGTCATCCCTCAAACTGCTGGGTCAAAAAGATTTTTTAAAAGTCGAAAGACTCTAGTAATATTTTCATTAGTTTAAATATTTATAAGAAAATATTATCAGTTTAATATATTAAATTGTTGATTTATATTTGCTTAATGAAGTCGTAGTGTTTAGGGAATGAATCATCATGAACTGATTCTTGGTTGGATGTCCACAAAAAATCAAACAGAATTTTTGTTAATGAGTCTGAAAAAGATGTTTGGGTATGAAGTAAATTTTTTATTATAACGACTTATTATCTGTTTTTACTATGTTAATATAAATTGATATTTTATTTATAGGTAAAAATTAAGGAACTATGGTATGCCAATCCTGGGCAGTCCTACTCGGTCTCCCCGGATGACGTGGTTGCTAAAGTCCATGGGAAGTAGCATCCTGGTAGAGTGTGCAGGATGGGTTTTAGACTCGTACCATCTGAGGGCTTTGGAAGGCCACCAGGTATTCCAGCTACATCTTCTCCTGATTGTAGTCATTTTATACCTAAAGATTCTCAGAGGGAGATTTCTTGTCTACAAACCATAGTTCAAGACCAGGGGGCTCAGATATCTTCTTTAAAGAAAGAGATGACTAATATATATTAGAATATGGACAGATATGAACCTAGTGGTTGTGCATCGACTGGTGGTAAGTAGGTAAATTACAAAATATCAAAATCATTTAGTTTTAAAAGTTTTATTGGTTTTAAGTTTAAATATAAATATGCACCAATATTTAATTTTCAATATAATGTTATTAAAGGTGACAGAAGGAAGTGAAGATGGAGGTGGATAGGGTGACGATACGTGTTCATCATTGGAGCGTGAGTAGTTTTATTGTTGATGTGTTGGTAAAATATGGTAATAGTTGGTTTGTATATGTATCATGTGTTGCACATTGTTTCCACCAAACATTTTCATGACCTAACATTTTCTTGATTTCTCATGTTTTCTTTAATGCATTTTATTGATTTCCAATGTTTCATTTCTTGTCTTGATTTCTCAAGTGTGGTATGCATTATATATGTTGATTCTTTATTGTGATGATTAATTTTTTATGATTAATTGTTTAGGAGTATTTTTGTCCATTGAATTTTAGGACTGAAAGGGCCAAAGATTTTATTCATTTAATGTATGGTTCTATGTTTGTTATGGAGTGTTTGACTCACATTATGATCTTTATTGTTTTCTGTATATTTTTCTGATGGAGGATCCATCTAGGGTGATAGGATTTGTGTTCGTGAACAATCATGTTGTTTGATCATAGGTGAATGTATTTTTGGTTGTCCACCATATCAAAAATAAATGAGGTTCTTATTACACAACAGAACTCGAGGTAAGGTTTGGGCACAAAGAAGGCTAGTTCAGTTTGTTGACCCAATGGAAAAGTGTTTGGTGGAAGGAAGTGACACTTTGTGATTTATCATTAAGGGAATACTTTCTAGATCATTGGTGTTGGTAATTATATTTTCTATCATTGGTGTGGGAGGCCAGGACACATGGAGAGACTGTGTGACAGTAATCAAGTTGAGTGTCGAGATTTCTGAAGGATGAGCCATCTACAAGATTTTTGTAGATATTTTCCTATAGTATATAGTGAATGAGGGTCTGCAATAATTCCACATTTAAGAGTGGGGAAATCAGCTTCATGTTTATAATGGAGATATTTTTTTTCTAATCGATCTGTCTGAAGCGGTGGTCATGGTCAAAGCATCCAGAAACAAGACATACATCACTAGCATAGAGGACATGCTGAAGGTATCTAGTTTATATATTAGGGCCAAATATCAATATAACTATATAATGTGAGACCAATTTGTGAGGAATAGAGTGTTGGACCTTCTATAGTGAGCAATACTATTTTGGTATCTTCTACTTTATTATCTATTTTTTGATATAGGTGCTTCTCATTCCATCATATTTGAGCATGTTGTGGAGATCATTGGGATTGACATTTAGTTTTCCTATAAAGTGATGGAACTAAAAACTTTTTTGGGGATTTGATTAGAGAATTTATGTCAGTGTAGGGAGTGGACCAAGATATAAGTGGGTGTCTCCTTTTTTGGGACCTCATTTTCTTTGAGATGATGGTTTTGAAATTATTCATGGGATGGAATAGTTTTTCCCTTACTATGATTACATTGATTGTTATCGCCAAAGGGTGTCATTCACACCCCCATAGGGTGGGTTTTTTATTCACAAGGGTGAATAGGATTTATGAGAAAGATGAGATGGACTCGAGCATCATGGGTTGGGTGTGACGATATACTGAATTACTTTATTATATCTGGAGCATAATGAAGGAATTGGAAAAATTTACATGCCAACAAGGCTCATAGAATCTAAACCCAGTCACGAGAATCCCTGTTGTAGAGTTACCAAACAATCAATTTCCTAAATTCTCATAATAGAGGTAGAGGAAAGATGATGTTGAATAATTAATGATGATACAATCACACAAAACTGACGTCATAACATAAGTTCATACATGAGTTTATGTTTGTATTACCTCTTTGTGAATTTTTGATTTATAATATTAAAGGATGTGCTTTCTTCTTATACACAGAATATCTTTTTATTCTCTATATATATTACTAATTTTATTTTTTCTAATATACAAATTCATTTATGTGCTTATTTTCTAGTATACATTACTAGTCTTCACTTATATAGAAATTAATAGTGACATGACTATTGTATGCTCTTTTTTTCCACTATGCATTACTAGTACTCACTTTTATAGAATATAAGTCCATTCTTGTATGCACTTATTTTCAAAGAATTCATTTTGGAAAAAATTCAAATTATTTTTATGTGAACATGTAATTTATTGATCATGTCCTATTAATACATAGGTTGGGTAGTAGTTCTTTATAACCTAGTGGTTAGGGGAACAAAAGAATGCGTCAAATCAGATGTTCATTAATGGTAAATGTGAGAGATATCAATTGATAATAATATTAAAGAATAAGATATGAATAATGATATGAGGGAATGACCATAAATTATGAATATCATAAACAATTCATCATATATTACAAGTGGTATGTATGTTGATTTGAATTGTTCTGTCATGGTTGGAACTAGTATGGATGGAATAGGTTGAACCTTGGCTTGGCATTTTTTTCATAAAATATGACAGACTTGCTTGTTAATAATTTTGTTTAAAGGTCTAATGGCCATCTGATATGTTTATCTGCATTTTGTTTCTGAAATATTCATTTTATTGTGCTTACTTAAGCATCTCTTTTCATATTGACTTGTATGTATTCTTTTAGACTATTCAAATTCCTAGAAAGGTTTGTTTTTCATGGCATTGGTGTAGGAGATGCAGAGCTGCTATTTTTTCCCCAGATCAGCTTTTAGCAGCGGTTTTAAACGCTACAAAATTAATCTGGTAAAATTGTATTAGTGGTTTTAAATGCCGCTAAATATAGATATTTTTCTCATAGTAGTTGTTAAAACCACTACTTCAGTGTCCCACCATCTGTGTGTATTCTGCGGCGGTTTTTATTATTTTAGCGGCACTTTTCTTGCGAGGGGGTGTGTTTTATTCACATTGCTTATAACTGCCTCAAATAAAAGAGAACCATCGGCCGTAAAACTACCAATAAAAAACCAGAACTGCAGTTAAATGAGGCAACTATGATGATTCATTTAAACCTTAGCGAGACAGATATAACCACCGCTAATATTTTTCCAACGTGCAATTTAGCGGTGGTTTCCTAAAACCTCCACCAAAGCATATAGTGGCGGTTTAAACCGCCACAATATGAAAATAACCCACTACTAATAGGTTATTTTTCTATAGTAGAAGATCAATCTTTTTTACCACTATCATCTCAAGTGTGGATATTACCTCCCTATGAGTGTGGGTCTCTTACATAGAAGATTGAGTCTAAGGAAGAAAACATCCCAGTAGAAATGCATATTGTGAGTGAATTCGCCAAAGTGTTTCTCGAGGAATTGCTTGCTCTTTCTTCTAGAAGAGTTGTTGAATTCTTGATTGATCTTATACTTGGGGAGTTGACGATATCCAAGACTATGTATAGAATGGATTATGTGGAGCTTGAGGATATGAAGAAACACCTACACGAGAATGTGGATAAAGGGTTTATACACCCAAGTGCCTCACCATGGGGTACACCAGTACTATTCGTCAAGAAGAAGGGTGAGTCAATATGCCTTTGCATTTATTATCCTGATCTAAACAAAATCATGCTAAAGAAAAAGTTTCCTCTGCCCTGAATTGATGAATTGTTCAATCAACTATGTGGAGCGTAATACTTCTCCAAGGTGGATCTACAGTCATCATTTTACCATGTAAGGGTGAAGAAGGAGGATATCCCCAAGACTTATTTTCGTTCAAGATATTGGCACTATAAATTCATAGTAATGCCTTTCAGACTCACTAATGATCTAGAAATGTTCAAGGGCATGATAAATAGAGTCTTTATAGATTACCTTGACAAATTTGTTGTATTATTTATAGATAATATTCTAATATACTATGAAACCAAGTAGGATCACAGGGAGTATCTAATCACTATACCAAAGACCTTACAAAAGAAAAAGCTCTATGAAATTTACAGAAATGTGAGTTCTAGTTGAATTAATTCTCTTTTTTAGGTAATATCGTCACAAGTAATGGGATATCTATGGATCCCTTGAATAGAGATGTAATTGAGAAATGGCCCAGGCCAACATTAGTGATGGATATCCATTGCTTCCATGGGTTATCTAGATATTATAACTGATTTGTGTGAAATTTCTCACGATTGTAGAACCCTCTTACCAAGCTAACTTGGAATGGAATCAAGTTTTTGTGGAGTTTTGAATGTGAATAGACATTCAAGGATTTGAAAATTAGGCATATCATTGTGTTCATGCTCATACTACCCACAATTGGAGAACTTTCTTGTGGTATTAGTGATACTTTGAAGAAGGTCCTAGGCTATGTGTTGATGAAAAATAAACAATTTGTTGCCTATGCTTCAAGGAAGTTGAAATTTCATGTGGAAAACATTCCAAAAAATGATTTGGAGTTGGTTTTAGTAATCTTATCTTTGAAAATTTGGTGGATTTACCTATTTGGGGAGATGTGTGCATATTAAAAAATTCTTCAAGTATATATTCATAGAGAAGGAGTTGAACATGCACCAAAGAAGATGGTTAGAGATGATCAAATACTATAAATTCTTAATCCATTACCAACTTGGGAAAGTGAATAAGGTGGAAGAACCTCTAAGTTGAAAGGAACCATCAATTCTATCATTAATGATATTTGAAAAGGATCCAATCTTATTATATTTGATAGAGATGGAAATGGGAATCATAAATAAGGGAACATCATCAATCCTTTCAAAAACTACTTCTCAATTGTATATTTTAGAAAGGTTAATTGATGCTCAAAAGGATTATGTTGGAATTCAAAAGAAAGTGGAAACTTTCAATAATGGAAATACTCAGAGTTTAATGTTAATACAGAAGGAATTGTGGGATTTGGGACAAGACTAAACGTTTCATCAAATCCAGAGTTAAAAAATGAACTTTTGGATGATGCACATAGTTCGAATTTTTACATTATTGAAGGAAACAAAAATATGTATTGATATCTCCATGAGCATTATTGGTTGGATAACATGAATAAGGAGATCATTGAGAATACATCAAAGTTCCTGGTATGTCATCAGATGAAGGCTGAGAGGAAGAAGTCTATGTGGATGAGGAAACCATTACCCATACCAACATGAAAATAGGATATCATCACCATGGACTTTGTCAATGGACTTCCTAATACATACGAAGGAAAAAATTCTATCTGGGTTGTTGTGGATCATCTTAAAAATACTTCACACTTCATTGAAATTTTGGAGGACTTCTTATTGGATTAACTGTAACAGATATACATCAGAGAAGTGGTAAGGATGGATGGTGTACCACTATCTATTGTATCCAATTGAGATCCATGATTCACCTCTATGTTCTGGAAGATTCATCAATAAGATCTAAATACTTAGCTAAACATCAGTATGACTTATCATCCTAAAACCTATGGCCAATTTGAGAGGACTATAAAAAAACACGAGGACATGTTGAGAGAATTCTCAATGTACTTAAAAGGAGGATGAGATCAACATCTTCCTCTAGTTGAGTTCTCTTAAAATAAGATTTTCCACTCAAGCATCCATATGGATCCTTATGAATCCCTTTCTGGGAAGAGGTGAATAACCCCAACATGTTGGGATGGAGTTGGGGTTCAAAAACTCATAGTTCCAAAAATGGTCGAAGAAATAGCGAAGAAGGTTAATACCATCCAAGAGCACATTAAAGTTACTCAGAGTCGAAAAAAGTGCTATACTGATAATCATCGATGAGACCTAGTGTTTAATGTTGTAGAGATGGTATTCCACTGAATATCACCATGGAATAGAGTTAAGATATTTGGGAAGAAGGCAATGCTTAGTCCAATGTACATCAGCCCTTTTGAGATTCAGGATCACATTGGAGCAGTGGCCTGTTGAATATCACTCCCATCGAACCTATCCCGAGTACATGATGTATTTAATATGTCACACTTGAGAAGGTACATACCTAATCCATCACATGCACTCAATCCTAAGGTTGTAGCATTGGATAATGACATCTACTATGAATAGAATCTGATGATGATCCTAGATCTTAGGGAAAAAAGTTCTATGAAATTAGACAATTCCACTCGTCAAGGTGTTGTGGTGAACCACTGGTTTGAAGAAGCAACATAAGAATTAGAGGAAGTGATGAAGTAGAGTTACCCTCATCTGTTTTAGTGTGGTAAAAGGTAATTTTTATGGAATGATTTCTTAAGGGGAGAATATTGTTAGGACCCCAACTTTTATTAAAGAAAATTCCTCTGGATCTAATTAAATGTATTATTATGTAAAATGGTTATATAAAACATATGAACATCCTTGGTTTATGTTTTTAGATTTCAAAATTCTTTTAATAATTTTTACCACTTAAAATATTTCCATTGATCGATGATCACATGATTAATATAAATACTGGGCTTTAACAAATCCAATTTACCCAAACAAATGAATCGATGACCTCATCCAGTAGAATTTCCCCATATGAAGCCCATTTTTTAGAGTTCGTAAAGGAGGTAGAATAACTGGGTTTCCCTCTTGACCAATCCCAATCCAAGATTCAACATTTTAATCTTGAATGGAACTACCTGTGGAAGAAGTTGAAGTTGATAGAGATTACGACCCGAGCGATGTCATCCACGCCACCATAAGATTCTACCACCATTGCACACCTTACCCTTAAGTAATATTTTGGTGTTATAAGGTGTCATGTAAAAATGAACAAAGTACTATGATTAAGTTAATTATTTTTTATAGAATAATGAATATATATTCATTTTATTATTATTACTTTTTAAATAGTTTCTAAAGAATAAATAGTATTTTTAGTTAATATTAAATTAAGAAATATATTTAGATGAATAATTTGATTTGTTTAAATTAAAAAATAATTTATCACAATTTTATTACTATAGTAATTTCTTTTAAATATATACTATCATATAATTTTTATGAAAATAATTGTAAATTTTATTATTGCTTGAATGCTATTTTTTTTCAAAACCCATCAATTTTTGGTAAATGTATGATTTTATATTAAAAGTAAAAATTCACATATTTAGAAAATTATTTAGATAAAATTAACATTATTTATGGAATAAGGATGTTGAAATTTTCCAATGGTTAATGTTTCATAATTTTCTGAGATAGTTGAATATTTTTGTAAAAATTAAATACTGTTTAAATATATAATGTGTTTTATGATATCATAATGACCCAATAGTGATGTAATGAGATAATATAAATGGAATGTTAGTCGTATATATGTTTTAACTTTAAAATAAGGTGATTTTATATCTGTTTTATTTCTTTTACAAATCCTTAGTGGACCTTCCATGACTTATAAAGCATTTAAACATTTTAAAATGATTTCCTTGACAGTGTAACTCACAAACACATAAGAAAGCCTAGTATTCTAATAATTTCGTCCCTTTACCTTATAAAATAATTTTTTATAATCCACTTTGGAAAAAATCCATGGGAAAATAAAATGGTAGGGTTTTTGGTTTTGATTATTTTAATGTGTGGTGTCCAAAATCTAAATAATAAAACATTTTCTCTCATTTATTATATAAAACCACTCAAATATCCAATTCCTCTTCAATAAAACAATTATAAGATCTACCAAACTATTCTTGTATCTCTCTAGGATCCTCCGAAGTCTCCCCAACCTCCCAAGAATCCTCTCTCAAGCCTCTCCCAAGCCTTTGGGATCACACGTCCAAGTAAGGGATTTCTTACTTTCTCATTTTTGTCCAAATTTCTTTATGTGGTTATACTATTTTATTTTCAATTAAAAATATTTAGGTATGATATATCACCTCCCATATACTGCCTTAATTATCTTTTAATGAATATAGAACCCATTCTATCCCATTAATGCCTCCAATGTATACTCATTACCATGCCGAAATTCTGTACGCAATTTCAATCTCCTCATTTACAGTCAAGAAATTATTTTATATTATGCATATAAATTCCATTAAATACATTGGGACATGTATCTATATGAAACTATTAATTTATAATTCATGTACATATGATGATATACCCCTTTCAATCTCATCAACAATTTTTATGAATTCTTATGTCACGTCGTTATGCAGTAGAATTTGCACTGCGATTTTCCAATCCAAAGTCATTATGTAGTGAATACCATGCACATTTCTCTATCCAGGGTGTTAAAATTCATGAACATTTAATTATTGATTATAGTGTTTCATATATTAATTCCAAATTATTTTATCGTGGAATAAATGATGATGTTTAATGAATCCATGTTGTATGATTTATGTGGCACATTTTTGCCTGAAATGAAATGATTAAGAAGGGTGGAAACTGATAGCGCTCTAATTCATTGGGTAAAGATTAAAATCATGTTATTTAAAGTGAAATGAGGTTTTATTCATGCTAATTCTAGTTAAATAAGGGTTTACTCATGCTTAATGTGCAATTATTTTTGGATCATGCTCATATCATGTTAAATGTTGTTTCCAAATTTCCATGTTATGAAAATCATGGTATACTGTGCCTTTATGTTCATGTTTCTCTTGTTATTTATTTCTATTCCTATTTTCTAACATGTACTATATTATTCATGTTATGCATTGTTTACTCCCTTACTGGGATTTCTAGCTCACCCTTTTCTCATGTATCTCCATAGGTTATCCCATGCAATGCTAAGTATGAGGGAATGTTGTGGTCATGTAAAAGAAGTTTTCGATTATGTTATTGCGTTTTATTTTCCAATTTTTTATATAATGTACCTGATTACCCAGGAAACTAGACCTATCGATCCTTAGAGTTGTCCTAAGTGAATCATTTTGTAATAAATAATGTTTATGTGTTTAATAAAGGGCAGGGATGTTATATTCACACTTCTCCCTAAAGAGATAATGTTTCCAATTTTTCAATGTGAATATTACTACACACAACAAAAAATCATGTGTTGGACAATTATATTCATTAAATTTCAATTACCCTAAAGTATAGGCTATAACTCCTTTACTCTATATTAGTATACAAACCAATACCTTCTTCAAAGAGTCACTACATACCATTAAAAGATACCCACTTTAGTATAGAAAAAGTAAAAGTTTTTTGATAAGGATCATGTTCAACTCCTTGAATATCTTCATTATTCCAAAAAAACCTGAGTCTCTTATAGGTTAGTTTGGTTATATATTTGTACAATCATGATAAATATCTCCAAAATCGATGATAATACCCAACCAATTGAAGGAAACTATTGACATTTTTCACAGATGTCATCGTCTGCCATCCATAAATTTTTATTATCCTTTGTGGGGTCATAGATATCCCATTTAAGGTGATAATTAACCCCAATAAGGTGAATTCATTTAACAAGACATCAAATTTTCTACGCTTTTCATAAATATTCTCCATTCATAAGGTCTTTAAGACTATGGTCAGATACTCCTCGTGATCTTCCTTCATTTTGGATTGTATTATACCATCATTGATAATGACTACCAAAAGTTTGTTGTGGTCATAATAAAAGACAATATTCCTCATGTCCATGAATATTTAATTAGTATTAGTGTTTCTAAATGGAATTATTATAAGCTCGTAGTTCCCATACCTTATAACAAAAGCATTCATGGGGATGTCCTCCTTCTTCAACATTCCTTGATAATACCCCATTGGAGGGTAAAAATTAAAGAAGTATTGGGCTCCACATAGATTATTGAACAAGTCTTCAATATATAAAAGAGGATACCTTTTCTTCATATTTCTCTTGTTGAGATCATGATAATCAATGAAAAGTCACATTGAACCATCCTTCTTCTTGATGAAGAGGACATCTTCACCCCACGACCAAGCACTCGGGAATATGAACTCTTTATCTAGATTCTCATATAGTTTTTTTGTTAAAATCCTCAAGTTCCAAAACAAATTCTACATAGAGTATTAGATATTATAAAATATCATGGTATATTCTCAATTTAAAATTCAACCACATGGCTTGGAGTAAGACAAACAAATTCTTTTGGAAACACTTCAACATATCCCCTCACAATGGTCATGTATCCAAAGATGAACTTTTCCTTAGAATCAATCATTTGAGATAGATATGATTTCTCATAGGTAAATAGTATCCATGATTGACTTGTTTGTACTAAATAAGATTTATCATCCTCCTTACAGTTGTATATAATCAGGGGACAATTCATTATATGAGGAGTGATTTCATTCTCATAATAATTTATGTTGTATCTATGAAAGAAAATATAATCCAACCCTAGAATTTCGGAAAATTACACTAAAGATAGTATCACAAGTTTTACTAGGATATTAATCCCCAATGTTTTATAGGAGAAGAGTTATATACTTGGGTTGAAATAATTTCCCCATTTTCTGTTTTCACATATAACTATACTTCTATGATTTGCAGGGGTGTATGAATAGTTATACTAAACATGAGTTTGATGAATAAATGTATCGTAAAAAATCAAGAAGAATGTTCAGTATTCTTGAACTAATAACTAGGCACCAATCCCCAATTTTTTTGGTATACAACTTAGCCTTTCTGATAGAATATGCTTACCCTTTCTACCTTGGAGGTTGTTGGTGTGGATTGTCTCTAACCACCCTTGGACTATAGAATTAGTTTTCAAAGTTACCATGTTCCTTAAAGGTGAAAAAATGGATAATAGGTTGAGGGTTGATTGGCGCATTCAACTCTTCCATTACATTGTTGGGTTTCTCCCATCGTCAATTGCTTGTTGGGTTCCCTTCAGTCCTACACCTAATGAATTTACTCACCCCCTTTAGGAAATATTCAAGGTTCTTCATTCCATACATTTCAAACGTGGGAATCCAAAAATTTCTTACAACCTTTTGATTTCTATATCAAACTTCTAGGATTGAACTGTACATTTGAATTCTTATCCCCATGAGACCCTTGCGATTTTATGGTCTCCATTTCAAATTTGGGAGAACATTAAAGAATTTCTTCACAACTATCAATGTCTTGGATCGCTAGATATTTTTTTTGGCACATTTTGTCCCACTATAGAATAATTAACCATTACAGTTGATGGAAATTACAAAGAAATAGGTGTATTGTGGAAGTATTGGAATGTTTTCCTTTTACTCTCTCATGTATTCATCATATTTTTGCTCATGTTCAAGGAAATCACTTTCCGTTTTCTATTAGAGAGTGTAAGGAAAATATTTTTCAAATTTTGTTTTTAAAAAATTTCTTCTAACCAATCACTTTGATCACTTATTCAAGATTTAGATTCTTTATTAATGACCGCCACTAATCAGTTTATCCCTCCGCATGATAAACAACTAGAATGAAATTATCCAACCTAGAACATTGATGGATGTAGAAGATATTATCAATAGATTTGATCCATTCCACCATGATTAAGGGATTATATGGTCTATTAAAAGTCAGAGGCCTTTGTTAAATAAAGGTCTCAATTTTCAATTGTTCTTTCTCCGTGGAATTCGGGTATTCCTCCATATTCATTTTTATTTTCAAAACCTGAGAAAACATGAAGATTATCATAAAAAAATTTCTGATTCCTACCTCAATTGGGTTCTGCATCTCATTTGGGAAGTCATCACATTTCCCTATATATTGGTTTTTAACTTTATTCATCATATTTCATACCATTGTCCAAAATATTGATAAAATTTTGGATGATTACATTTCAACTATTAAACACATAAATGATAATCAAATAACATAAAAGGGATAATTTATTAATGAAATTTATTTCCTTCTCTTATGAATTTCTAGGCTTGAACCCATGTTATCCACAATCTATTTAATAACATAGACTTTTATAATCAATTTTTACAATTAATAATGGTCTGTAATGAACTTTTGATTTTACCAAAGAATATCCCCAGATATTTATACCCAACGTGTATAGTAAGGATCATTTTAATGCACCATCTCGAGATCAGGATTGGCTAAATATGATGTTTTCACCAATTACCCCTAGATAAATCTAGGATAAATCCACATCCACTTATAGTATTCAGATAGGGATGCCTTTTTTTAGAAACCACTTACTCTATACATTACAAAAAATTAGGTGTGTCTTTTTAATTTTAGTCTTATTCCTATGGATTTCACTAGAGTTTTATAATCCTACTCCTAAAATAAATAAACATTACATTTATACCAACAATGATGACACTATTTTTTATTACACGTTAATTGATGATTAATTACAAAAGATTACACATTATAAGTGTAAAACCTGAGTCTTTTATGAGAAATATTTTGTTTTTATGTTATATAAATCATCAAAGGAATCTTTCGCTGCACGCAATCGCGACCTTCCTCGATAGCGTGTGTAGTACGCAATACCGAGTTCCACTAAACAACGATATATTATTATAATATTATAAAGTAGCCTTTATGAATAGTACTAACTGAATTTTAAATTTTACAACATTATCATTCATCCTAGAGGTTATGGTCTTCTTCAAAGACCAACCCTAGTGCCCTAAGAGTAGGTTAAGAAGAGGCGCGTCAAAAAGAGGTAATATCCATTACCGATCCTTTACAAATTATTTCTTCTTCAACATCTTCTTCTTTAGTTGTTTCATTATGAAGTAATAACATAATTATCACTCATATACTGATATGTTATTATCAGTATGAAACAACCCTACTTCAACATCTATCCATCCTATAGAAAACGAAATCACTGCGCGTGCATACGTACGGAATACCGTCTCCACACCGCGGTGTAATCTATTTTCCCCCACCACCTTACTTGGATGGGTATAATGGTGTAAATAATTACTATATACGATTATTGTAAAGTGATATTGATTCTGAAATAGTATAAATACACTCTAATACAATTCCACGATCATGGGAATGATATCATCGCTCGTGCGTACGTACGGAACACTGTCTCCACGATGTGATGCGATTCGTTATACATGATCTTCATTGCATAATGATTATATAAATGAATTGAATGAATAAATATGATATATAGTACATTAATACCATTATGTAAATGATGTATGTATAACCTAAACAGAAGAATAAGAATTTATTCAACAAAACACGCATATGAACAAAAAGTTATAAACACCCGAATAACAAGTATCAATGAAATATTACTACTAAGAAGCTAAGAATATTACCATATATGATATAATAACAATAATTATGATTCTTTAATAAGTCAATAACATTATTTAAATCATTATACAGGAGGTTTGGACACTTACGAGGAAAATCGGACATACGGTAAGGGAAATATCACAATCTCATTTTTATCCGAGATTGTTTATACATTGGTATTTACTGGGGTGTATTTTATCATCCACATCCATGTTTCCTCAATATGTAATATTATTTCCATCCACCTACAATTTTTTAAATCCAATTTTACCCTTTGGTGAGTTTTTAGTAATGGATACGAAAGGAATCTTTTGTCGTTTTTTGTACGAGGTACTTTTTGGCTTTTCCGACAAAAGTACGAAGAATGTTTTTTTAAACTTATAAGACATGAATGGATTTTTAAAATATTATTTCAAAGAAGCTTACCTTACAATATTTCAAGTCTATTTTTAATCAACTTCTTTTAGTTTAGAATTGAATGACATATTAAGAAAGGAAAAGTGTTTTTTAAGTAGAAAGGATATTTTCCTCAAGAATGGAGTTTAAGTGTTTTATCAAAATTATTTTCCATCTAAGATAATATAGGGTTCTATTTCTATCCCTATTTTTACATTGATTTGATTATGTTACGATGGAATTTTTTTATGATGTCCTTTTATCTTATATGGATTTTTTTATGATGGCATGATGTTTAAGATTCCCATTTTTATTACATGGATTATGAAATGATGTATGATTTATGATTTTATGGTACACATAAGAATGGTATCATTATGAGATGAGTGGGACCTATATCTCCCTCCAATGCATTGGGTAAAAATTTTATATCTCCTGAGATAGACATGGATGTAACGGCAGGTTAAACTGGTTCAGTGAAACAGGACTGAAACGAGGATTGAACTCGGTTCAGAAATGGACTTTGTCCACTAAGATAGTCTTGGTAATAAGTCTTGACTAACAAGAAATGATTCTCTATTATTATGTGTTTATGCCACAAACATTCATGTTTTAAGTTATTATTATTGGGATTACATTTCACTACTATGATTTAACCCATGTTATGAAATTATGATTTCTTTTGCAGGTTAAGATTTCCAAAAGTTATGTTCTTATGTATATGATGTAATTGATATTTCTTTTGTTTACCCTTACTGAGCACTTGAGCTCACCCTTTTTTATGTTTTATTTCCCTAGGTCAGGAAGAAGGTTATTAAGTAGGATATGCCAAAAAGGGAATCTAGATATGATGAAATAAATGGGAGGCAATATAGATGCTTTATGAACCAGTTGTTTATGTTTCCGAGTTTCTAAAGACTCTATACCTATACGGTCCTTTCCTGGTTTTGTTATATGTTGTAATAAGTGTGCTTAAATTCTGAAGTAATGAAAATGTTTGTAAAGTATGGGTCGTTATAGTTGGTATCAGAGGAAAGGTATAGTCAACCTTTGGAAACTAGGATATGAAATCCTTATTAAGAATCCTAAGGATAAGTCTAAGCATAGAACACAATCCTAGTGTTTTATAAATGGCCATGAACAACCTATGATAAGACCATAAGTGTGAAATTTTATTCTTGATTATGTGGTTTTTCCTATTATAATTAGTGTTGCTCACACTATTCTTCTTGGTTTTAGTCAATGGCTGGAACCTGAAAGAACCCTGTTAATGCGGAATGCGATGGGCAATGCAATGATTGTCCCCCTGAGCAACCAAACGTTATGGGAGATGGAATGAAAAATCTTGTAGCCATTCTCACACAACTTTCTCAATCTATGAATCATGCATGACTTCCAAACGAGCAAAGGAAGGAGCAACATTCTATTGAATCCTTCAGGAGGTAGCGTCCACCTTCTTTTAGAGGGTCTACTGATCCATTAGTTGCCGAGTAATGGATTAGTACTACTGAAAAGATATTTTCAGGTCTTCAATGTTCTGAACATGATAAATTAATCCTAGCAGTGTATCGTTTGGAAGGAGATGCTAATCAATGGTGGAATCTTATTATGAATACGAGGCAAAGGGATGAAATTGAGTCCATGGAATGAGACGAGTCAAGAACTTATTTTTCAATAAGTACTTCCCTCATATTCTCCGAACAATGATGGAGAAACAGTTTCTTGAACTGAAGCAAAAGGATGATGAATCTATTGGTACTTATGAAGCAAATTTTACAAGACTTGCAAGGTACACTTCTGGTATTATTATCCAACCCGAGAGTAAGATCGATCGATTCTTTATTGGTTTAAAACCAAGTCTTCGAAGGGTGTTAGCCATAAGGGACTTCAATAGCTACGAGGAAATCGTTCGATGTGCTCTCAAAGTCGAGATGGTGATTGGAGTAACCCATCAGTCATATGTGTTTGATAAGAAGAGAAAAATGGAATTCAAAGGAAAATATAAAGAGCACACTAAAAAAAAGATGAGCTTTGCCTTATGCTCAAAGTGTGGAAAGAAACATGGAGGTAGTTGTCTTAAAGGGACAAGTAAATGTTTCAAACGTGGAAAGGAAGGTCATCGGGAATTTGAATGCCGAAATGATGGGAAGAATATGTCTAGTGATGCAATCAAAGGAAGGGACACACAGAATGAACCTACTACAATTCAATGTTTCAAGTTCAAGGAGATGGGGCATTATGCCAATCAATTCCCAAATCCAAGGGTTGATTATGATGGTCGACGTCAACAAACTCTTAAGGCTAAAGACAAAGGAAAGTCACATGCAATTTCTATCAGTGATGTGGAGTACGATAACGATGTGGTGAAAGGTACACTTACCATCCACTCTAAAGTAGAAAATGTTTTATTTGATTCTGGATCCACCCACTCCTTTATTTCGGAAGAATTTTCTAAGGATATCACCGTATTACCTCAACAGTTAGATGTTGAGTTAGCTATGACAACCCCTAATGGCACAACAGTCGCATCAAAAGTTTATAATTCTTCTCCGATTGAAGTTTGTGGGAAAGTGCTTCCTGAAAATCTTGTGATCCTTCCGATAGTGGAATTTGATGTGATTCTTGGCATGGATTGGCTTTCTCTACATGGAGCTCATATAAATTTCCAAAGAAGGGATGTCACATTTCATATTCCAGATCAATCTATGATCGTCTATCGATGCAAGGATTAACATAACCTTCCAGTGGAAATTTCTTCCATTTTATGGGTATTGATTCCACTAAATAATGGTTATTTATCTCACATGGCTGGTGAGAAACTCACGATTAAGAATATTCCCATTGTACGCGAGTTTGATGATGTTTTTTCCGGAGGAATTACCGGGTCTCCCACCAAATCGTGAAGTTGAGTTTTCAATAGAACTCGTACCAGGTGCTTTGCCTATTTCAAAGACACCATATAGAATGGACCCAATTGAGTTGCATGAATTGAAGAAGCAACTCCATTAGAATCTTGATAAGGGGTTCATACACCCTTGTGCGTCACCTTGGGGAGAACCTGTTCTGTTTGTTAAGAAGAAAGATGGATCAATGAGACTCTGCATTGATTATCGATAACTTAACAAGATCACTATCAAGAAAAAATATCCTCTCCCACACATTGATGAATTATTTGACCAACTACGAGGAGATCAATACTTTTCCAAGATTGATCTTCGTTCAGGGTATCACCAATTAAGGGTCAAAAGGGAGGATATACCAAAGACGGATTTCCGTAAAAGGTATGGACGCTATGAATTTATAGTGATGCCATTTGGTCTTACTAATGCCCCTGCTATCTTCATGGATCTGATGAATAGAGTCTTTAGATACTATCTGGATCAGTTTGTGGTAGTCTTTATAGACGATATTCTTGTATATTCAAAGAGCAAGGAAGAACATGAAGATCACTTGAGAATTATATTGAAGACCCTAAGAAAGGAGAATCTTTATACCAAATTTACCAAGTGTGAATTCTGGCTTCAAAGAGTTTCTTTTTTGGGTCACATAATCTCAAAAGACGGGATATCTGTGGATCCAGCAAAAATAGAGTTTATCGAAAGATGGTCAAGACCAACAACAGTGACTGAGATCTAAAGTATTCTTGGTTTGGCAGGATATTATCGATGTTTTGTTAAAGATTTTTCACGATTATCTAATCCACTCACCATGTTCACTCGGAAAGGAGTGAAGTTTGTTTCGATGGAGGAATGTGAAGAGAATTTGAAGGAATTGAAAAGAAGGTTATCCAGTGCACCTGTGCTCACACTACCTTGTAGTGGAGAAAGGTTTGTGATCTACAATGATGCATCCAAGAAGGGTTTGGGGTGTGTTCTTATGCAAAATGATATGGTGATAGCTTATGCCTCAAGAAAGTTGAAAATACATTATCAAAATTACCCAACTCATGATTTGGAGTTAGTTGCAGTAATCATTGCATTAAAGATTTGGAGGCATTACCTTTATGGTGAAAGGTGTGATATTTATACTGATCGTAAAATTTTAAAGTATATTTTCACGCAAAAGGAGCAGAATATGCGCCAAAGAAGATGGTTGGAGCTGATTAAGGATTAAGACTCTCAATTCATTACCACCCTGGGAAAGCAAACTAGGTGGCAGATGCATTAAGTTGACAAGACCATGCCAGTTTATCCATGATGAGGATCACAAAAGATCCAATATTTATGGATTTACAAAGGATGGATCTTGGAATTATAATGAAATGGGAAAAATCGTATCTTTCTCAAATGAATGTTCCACCATCTATACATGTGAATATTAAAGAGGCATAGAAAGAAGATGTCGAGTTACAAAATAAGGTGAGAAATGTTCCTAAATTCAACCTTGATTGTGATGGGATAATAAAGCTCAGGAATCGGGTTTGTGTTCCTCCCATCCCCGAATTAAAGAAGGAGCTGCTGGATGAGGCTCATAGTTATTCATTCTCTATTAATCCTGGAAACAATAAGATGTATAGGGACCTAAAAGAGTACTTCTGGTGGGATGGCATGAAAAGAGATGTTTCCGAATATGTCTCTCAATGCTTGGTTTGTAAGCAAGTTAAAGATGAGAGATAGAAGTCTAAGGGGATGTTACAACCATTACCCATACCTGAATGGAAATGGGAAAAGATCACTATGGACTTTGTCACAGGACTTCCTAAAACATCCAAAGGCAATAATGCTATCTGGGTCATAGTTGATCGTCTTATAAAGTCTGCACACATCATCACTATTAGAGAGGATTTCTCTCTAGATCAGCTTGCCAAGATATATGTGAAAGAAGTTGTATGATTGCATAGAGTACCACTTTCTATTATATCTGACCGGGATCTGAGGATTACCTCAATGTTCTGGCGAAGTCTTCAGCATACTCTGGATATAGAGTTGAGTTTCAGCATTTCTTATCATCCTCTGACAGACGGTCAGTCTGAGAGAACAATTCAAACTCTAGGAGATATGTTGAGAGCTTTCTCTATGGATTTCAAAGGTGTTTGGGATCAACACCTACCTTTGGTGGAATTTTCTTATAATAATATCTTTCACTCCAGTATTCAGATGGATCCTTATGAAGATCTCTATGGAAAGAAATGCAGGACTCCAACTTGCTGGGATGAAGTTGGGGAAAGAAAGCTATTAGGACATGATATTGTTGATGAGATGGTAGAAAAGGTCCGATCTATTCAACAACACATAAGAGCAGCTCAGAGTCGACAGAAAAGTTATGTCGACAACCGAAGAAAAGACCTAGAGTTTGAAGTGGGTGATAAAGTGTTCTTACGAATATCTCCCTGGAAGAGGGTCATGAGATTTCGAAAAAAGGGGAAGTTGAACCCTAGATATATCGGTCCTTTTGAAATACTGGATCGTGTTGGGAAGGTAGCTTACCGATTACCGCTTCCACCAAATCTCTCTCAAGTTCACGATGTGTTCCATGTATCTCTCCTGAGAAAGTACATACCTGATCATTCACATGTACTCAGCTCAAAAGTTGTACCGCTTGAGCAAGATCTTTCTTATGAAGAACAACCGATAGAGATTATGGATCATAGTGAAAAAGTCCTACGAAACAAGACCACTCACTTGGTGAAAGTTTTATGGAGGAACCACCAATTATAAGAAGTTACATGGGAGCTTGAGGATATGATGAGGGAGAGGTATCCTCATCTGTTTGTTACAAAGTGTTGAATTTTGAGGGAGAAATTCATTTTAAGGGGTGTAGAATGTAACACCCGAGACTTTTATGAGAAATATTTTGTTTTTATGTTATATAAATCATCAAAGGAATCTTTCACTACACGCAATCACGACCTTCCTCGATAGCGTGTGTAGTACGCAATACCGAGTTCCACTAAACAACGATATATTATTATAATATTATAAACTAGATATTATGAATAGTATTAACTGAATTTTAAATTTTACAACATTATTATTCATCTTACACATTTTCTAGAACATGTTAAGAGTAGAAAATAAATTTTTTTGGGTAAAATAAGTATTTATCAAAAAATGCAGTTTTGCAGCCTTTTGATGGCGCACCCTCATTAAATCTGGTTTTTGACACATTTATAAGTTTAATTTGACAAAATAAAATTATTCTTTTGAATCAAGTTATAGAAATTTACTTTGGATAAATTTTTGATATTTTTTTGATAACTTTCATATTTTGATGAATAGTAAAAATACGCTAATTTTTTTCTAAAAAAAACTTTTTTCATTGAGATAATTTATATGGTTAACTTATAATATTTAATGGTTTTAAAGTATAGGTAGAATATATTTTTACCATTTAATATAATGTATGTCATTAGCATTAATTTCACATTGAATTCTTAGGTAAGAACATTTCAATCTTTGGTAATGTTTTAACTTCTAAAACCCGTTTTCTTAACAATGGGATTTATTTTAAATTAATTCCTGCAACTTATATGTTTTGAATTTTGAAAAATGGATTCCATATTCAGAATCTATGGGTCCAAATTATGTTAATAAGATACTTTTTATTTTTAGGCATTATGAATAGTAACTACGGTAAATTTTATTTACCATATTTAAAGGTAAATCGGCTAATTATGGTTAAATATAAGATTATAAAATTACCCTAACACCTGCCAAAATCCTATTGGATGACTAAAACTCGACCCATATCACCTAAGGGTCAGATTATATTCATTTAATAGACTTTTTTCAATGAACATAATTCAATTATTATTAAAACCAAAGAATGTGACAACATGTCACTTTCTTAAAACTTATAAGTAGAATAATTTTAATTTGGTGATAAACTTAATGAAACATAGAACATGAATAGTCTCCTAAAGGATAATACAATTATATACATCATAGAAATTTATTTAGAAATTTTAAGGATTAAATACTTATCATTAATTATGACACAATAGTGATGTTTTAATTATTTTATTAATTAAAATATCAAATGAATGGTTTTAAAATATTAAAATAATTATTATATGCACTATTTAATGTGATCCACTAATTTTCTAGATACATATGACATTTTATTAATCTATTAAATCTTTTAGATCGAACATATCCTCTGTATATATTTTATTTAAATTCAAATAAATGAATAGTGTCAAAATTGACACTATTGTTATTTTATAAAACTAACAGATTATAAAATTGTTCAAAAATCACAAAAATATTTAAAAATTATAAATTAAAATTTATATGGTCAAAAATGTCATAATGTGGTAAATAATGGAAAATTCACAACACATATGTAATTATTAATAATAATTTAAAATTTAGAATATTATTACCACAAATAAAATTAAATTGATAAATAAGGATAAATCAACTTGGTAATGTTTAAAATAAATTCCTAACAAGTCTAAATTTTATTAGTTTATGATATTACAACCCTATCTCATCTAATCTTCGGATATGAGTCATTTTGAAAGTTTTTATGTGGGGTTGGGATTTAATATAAACTAATATTTCTTATATTTCCAAAGGTCCCCTCTCCTCCCTTATAAAAGGGCACCTCCTCCCTCTCCTCCTCACACAAATTTGAGCCTTAAAGCTCGGCCTAACCCTTCCCATTTCACTTACCCACTTCCCTAGAATCATCTTAGAGGTTCTGGTCTTCTTCAAAGACCAACCCTAGTGCCCTAAGAAGAGGTTAAGAAGAGGCGCGTCAAAAAGAGGTAATATCCCTTACCGATCCTCTCCAAATTCTTTCTTCTTCAACATATTCTTCTTTAGTTGTTTCATTATGAAGTAATAACATCAGTATCACTCATATAATGATATGTTATTATAAGTATGAAAAAACCCTATTTCAACATCTATCCATCCTATGGAAAATGAAATCACTGCGCGTGCATACGTACTGAATACCATCTCCACGGCATGGTGTAATATATTTTCCACCACCACCTTATTTGGATGGGTATAATGGTGTAAATAATTACTATATATGATTATTGTAAAGTGATATTGATTCTTAAATAGTATACATACACTCCCATAGAATTCCACGATCATGGTAACGATATCGTCGCTCGTTCGTACGTACGGAATACCGTCTCTACGATGTGATGCGATTCGTTCAACATGATCTTCATTGCATAATGATTATATAAATGAATTTAAGGAATAAATATGATATATAGTACATTAATACCATTCTGGAAATGATGTATCTATAACCTAAAGAGAATAATAAGAATTTATTTGACAAAACACGCATAAGAACAAAAAGTTATAAACACCCGAATAACAGATAACAATGAAATATTACTACTAAGAAGATAATAATATGACCATATATGATATCATAACAATAATTATGATTCCAGAATAATTCAATAACATTATTTAAATCATTATACAGGAGGTTTGGACACTTACTAGGCAAATCGGACCTAAGGTAACGGAAATATCACAATCTCATTTTTATCCGAGATTGTTTATACTTTCATATTTACTGGGGTGTATTTTATCATCCACATCCATGTTTCCTCCATATGTAATATTATTTCCATCTACCTACAATTGTTTAAATCCAATTTTACCCTTCAGTGAGTTTTTAGTAAAGGATACGAAAGGAATCTTTTGTCATTTTTCGTACGAGGTACTTTTTGACTTTTATGAAAAATGTACGAAGAATGTTTTTTTTAACTTATACAGCATGAATGGATTTTTAAAACATTATTTACAAGAAGCTTCCCTTACAAGTTTTCAAGTCTATTTTTAATAAACTTCTTTTAGTTTAGAATTGTATGACATGTTAAGAAAGGAAAAGTGTTTTTGAAGTAGAAAGGATATTTTCCTCAAGAATGGATTTAAGTGTTTTATCAAAATTATTTTCCATCTAAGATAATATAGGGTTCTGTTTCTATCCCTATTTTTACATTGATTTAATTATGTTATGATAGAATTATTTTTATGATGTCCTTTTATTTTATATGGATTATGTTATGATGGAATGATGTTTAAGAATCCCATTTTTATTACATGGGTTATGGAATGATGTATGATTTATGATTTTGTGGCACACATAAGAATGGTATAATTATGAGATGGGTGGGACCTATATCTACCTCCAATGCATTGGGTAAAGATTTTATATCTCATGATATAGACATGGCTGGAACGACAGGTTAAACTGGTTCAGTGAAACAGGACTGAAACGAGGAGTGAACTCGGTTCAAAAATGGACTTTGTCCACTAAGATAGTCTTGACAATGAGTCTTGACTAACAAGAAATGATTCTCTATGATTATGTGTGTATGCCACAAAGTTTCATGTTTTAAGTTATGATTATTGGGATTACATTTCACTACTTTGATTTATCCCATGTTATGAAATTATGATTTCTTTTGCAGGTTAAGATTTCCAAAAGTTATGTTCTTATGTATATGATGTGATTGATATTTCTTTTATTTAACCTTACTGAGCATTTGAGCTCACCCTTTTGTATGTTTTATTTCCCCAGGTCAGGAATAAGGTTATTAAGTAGGATATGCCAAAAAGGGACTCTAGATATGATGAAATAAATGGGAGGCAAAGTAGATGCTTTATGAACCAGTTGTTTATGTTTCCCAGTTTCTAAAGACTTTATACCTATACAGTCCCTTCCTGGTTTTGTTATATGTTGTAATAAGTGTGCTTAAATTCTGAAGTAATGAAAATGTATGTAATGTATGAGTTGTTATAATAAGTCCCAAAATATCAATAAATATAGTGAATTTTGGTAATTAGGTAAATTACATAACAAATTAAAACTATTTTTACAACATAATTTTTGAAAAAATCATTAATATTCTCATAATATTCCATCATTCTTAAAAATAAGTGGGATAATTGTGGGACATACATAAGAAATGTGTGATCTATAAAGACTAGTATGAATAAAAACAAGGAATAACATGATTAAATTATTACATTTTAGAAAATAGAAATTTCATTGGAATATAAAGTGGGTGAGAATCTTAAATATAAACAAAGTGTCTTGATGTAGGATGATAATGTAAAGGCAACATGAGAGAGGGTAAAAAAACCTAAACATGACATCACAATCATAGGTCAAGGATAATTGCCCAAAAATCATAAAATGATAGAATAAGTACCATAATGTATGAGGTTCACTTAATAATCTTAAAAATTACATCCAATGAGACTAAAACATTACCCAATGTATTATAGCACTATATAATTCCGAGTGCACCCATCTCTTTCATATCATGCTCATGTATAGGCGTTCCACATAGATCATTTATCATAGTAACATATTTAATAAAATTTAATCAAATGGTCATTTAATGTGAAGTAAAAATGTACTTACCCAAAAAAAGAAGTATAGGTAAGTCGATGTTAATACCCTTGACTAGTAATAACGATGGTACTTAAAATAGAAAGGTTTGTAATGGAAAAATCACAGTGAAATTTTGACAGTATAACGACAACACTTAAAGATTCATAAAATGGTTTAACGATAGAGAAAGGGGTATCTCATAATTTCTTAATCAAATAGACAGTAATATGAATGTTCAAAAATAGATCCCAACATTACTAATTAGAGATAAAAGGTATAAAATGAAGAATATTCATGAATACATAGGAGAATGAAATAATCCATTACATTTAGAGGGTGATTCCAAAATCTTGGTAGGAGGTTCATTATGTCATCGGGAACCTTGGAAATAATATAGAGTGAAAGGAAGAGTAAATATTTAATAAAGGTTTTTTTATGTAAGAGTATGGGTATATTGGGTGGGTTTATAGAGGAAAATAATGGGGAGTTCTTTATTATTTCTGAAATTTTGGCTTAGGACTCTATTTAAAAATGAAATCACAAACACAATACTTCCCATGGTTTTTTGTGATGGTTTCTACCTAATATGATAAATATAAATTAATTCATAATTTCTAGGTCCTAAATCATTAAAAATATTAACCTAGGTGATGTGGAAGTGAGTTATGTTCTTAAAGAAATTATTTTAAAACATTAAAAATACAATATAGGTTTTGGAGGATTCATAAAGACTTTATAAAACTAACCATGTAATAGAAATATCATTTTATTTTAAAGGGAAACATAATCTGGATATGGATACACATTATTACATCTATCACTTCATTTTGTGTCATTATTATGTCATAATAAAGACCGTATATTTATACCATATATAATTGTTACCTGAAAATTTGTATTTCCCAGAAAATTATGAAAAATTAACTATTCGATATTTTTAAATTGTGATTCGAAAAATAATATTTATTTTGTAAAAATAGTTTTATAAATTATTTAATTTTTATATATTTAAACAACATTGATATTTAGTGGGAAATGCTGGGTTTTTTGAGAATAATTGTTTTTGAACCCTGATAATAACTACATTTGAAATTATAAATATTATATTATCATTAATGTTTAATAAAAATTATTTAATTATATTATTTTATAAAATTATTATTTATTTTTAAAATTCAATAATTAAACAAAAAAGAATATCTTAATTGAAATTTCTTATTACACAAAAACAAAATTTCCATTTTATCGTATCAAAATCAAAATCATTTACAAAGTATTGAAAATTAGAAGTAAAAATATTCATTATTATATAAATTATAAATATAAATATTATTATGTTCTTGATACATATCAATATATTAGACAATCAGATACCCTATGTGTAAGGTGCACGATGGTGAGATTTTCATGGGGTGGTTCGATGTACATGGTTTGGGTCATTATTTGGATGACATTGAAGTTCTCCCATAAAAAGATTCATTCATGAATTATTTATTGGATCTCATACTAGGATTAGTCGAGGTAAAATCCTAGTGATTATATATACCTTATAATCTTATATAAATGGTCTTTATAGGGTTTGGTCCTAATAGTAGAGGACATCACTTGCATACTTTGTTTCAATTAGATTTATCAAAACCCTATATTTATACTAATCATATTAACACCATTAAATGAATATATTATAAATGGTAATGATTATTAGATGTGTTTAAAATCTGATAAAATATAATAAAACTATATAAAATCATGTGTTTTCTATAACAATAATACAAAATAGGGCTTTTAATTGAATCAATAATAGATTTTATTTAAAAAATTTTTTTGTGGCTACAATATATACTTTAAAGATTAATTTAATCATATAATAAGTTTATAGAAAATTATAATCTTATTATATTTTTCTGGTTTTAGGTTTTTATGTTATATCAAATTTTTTTTAAAAGTAATTTCTTAATTAGTTTTATATCGGAAGATGTTTATGTCAAACAACCCATAGTTTTGAAAATAAAAATTTTCATTATCATGTTTTTAAATTATCTAATGATTCTTGTGGTCTAAAAAAAGAACCTCATTATAATCATGAGGGGAATTTGTTTTTATTGAATAATGGTTTCAAAAAGGTTAATTTTGATCAAAATATTTTTATTAAAATAATTTATAATGAGATTTTAATTTGGAAATTTTTTATTTAAGATATAGTTTCTGGTTCCCCTAGTGAACTACTTTATAATGATTATTCTTCTTTGATATCATCTAAGTTTGACATGAGATTAATGAGAGAATTAAAGTAATTTCTTATAATTTCTATATCTAAAGGTAATGATGAGACCTTTCATAACCAATACAAATATTCTAAAGAGTCCGTCTAATGATTTTCTCTTGGTTCATGTAAATATATGAAAACTATTAGGGGTACTAGTTGCTAATTAGATGTTTACACTTATATAAAATCTATTGATCTTAAATTTTATAGAGCCATGATAGGTAATTTGATTTATTTAACTAAATCTTGACTTGATATGATGTTTAGTGTTCACTTACGTGTAATGTTTTTAGCTAATCCTAAAGGGACTCATATTAAAGATGTGAATGGAATAAATAGATATGTTAAAGTAAGTATTAAATCTGGTTTGTTTTATTCAATGTATAATTGTTTTAATTTAATATCATATTCTTTCTATAATTATAGAGGCTGTAAAATATACAGAAAAATAACATATTGTATGGTTCATTTTCCAAGAAAATTTTTAACGTCATTTTCTTCTAACAAACAATTAATTATTTCTTTATTTACAATAGATGTTGAGTATATCTATGCTACTAGTTGTTGTGCCTAATTTTTATGGATTAAGAAAAATTTATATGATTTTGGTATTTATCTTAATAAATTTTTTATTTATTTTGATAATAATTCTAAAATTTAAATTTCTAATAATACTTTACAACATTCTAAAATAATAATAACAATTTTAGATTTAATTTAATTAGAGATAACGTGAATAAGGTAATTGTTTTTTGAGATTTTATCCCTTCAGAAAATCAACTTGTCAATATCTTTACAATGCCTTCTAGGATTTACTCAGCTTGAAGAAAAAAATATGATATTTTTATCTTAATAGATTTATATTTTCATGTGTTTAGGGGAATTTTGAATGTATTTATATGCTGAAATTTTTATAAATACAAAAAATATATTAAATCCATAATATGTTTTTTTGATTACCACTATTTAATTTCTCTATATATTTGTTGGTTATATAAATATTTTAAAACCTGTCATACATCCAAGATGATTTTAACTTAATGCTTAAACCTAATGTTTTCATAAAATAATATTTTATAAATTATTTGTCAATTTTTTTTATCAAACAACTTTGTTAAACATTTCTCACCGTATTTAAATATTTTTTTAAGTGGATGACTTCACAGCGGATCCTTGATAAATTTTTTTAAAAATTACATTTTTATGAAAAAATTTATATAAAATTTAGATTATTATTTGTGTAATTAACTTATAATATATGATCAATTTTTAATTTGAAACCATAACTTTTTGATAACTTGAAAAAGGGGGATATGTTTTCAAAATTAACTTGGATTTCTAGTTATCGAAAATGGGGAGAATATCTTAATGAATGGGTCCCTGAACCAATGCTGAGTGGATCCTTAAACCAATTTATGTTTTGATAATTACAATGATTTAAATATTTTATTTCATTTAAATATCATAGTAATTTGAATTCTATATTGATTAAATAATTTTTAACACTGATCACATCACAAATTTTCATTGATTAAAATATCATTAAAATTCATGATTTGATCATTCAGAACAAATTCTACAAGTTTTATATTCTTTTACTTGTGTAAATTCATCCTTTGTGCCCTTCAAGTGTCATTTTTATTGGTTTTTTTACTATTTACACATATCCAATTCACACATCCATTTTTCCAACCAAGCCAATTCATGTAGGCAAATATCTAGTATATACAATTAATATTCACCATGTATCTAATTTTCTATTTATTGTTACCCTATATATATTGACCAAAACATGGGCTATAGATATCCTAATTGAGTAATTCTTATTGAATTGGAAATAATATAAAATAATATATAATTAATTATAAGATATAAAATTATTAACTGATCTCTATAATATCTTAAATTAGTTAAAAAATCATTTTATGTTCTTAGTCTTATTTATGAAATTTCCCAAAATAGTTTTTATGATATTTTTTAATATATTGATTTATAGATGTCTGATTAATTTTATTATTAATAATTTATAAATACAATGAAATTTTATGTATATAATTCAACTAAAACCAAATCCTATTCTATATTTTAGTATGCCAGTTTAAGGTCTAAATCATGATAAGTCAATTTACTTATAGATTTTTAGAACTTTGATACACCAATCACCTTGGTTAACCCCTTACATTATTTTCCTACATGAATTGGTTTACATTTATTTTCATACATGGTCAATTTTCTTATGTAGAAAAAATTCCAATGTCAAAAAACCTATATGAATTTATCTTACATGGTTAATTGAAATTCGACAAGTTGTTCTATATATGAAATTCTTCTCTTTTTTATATAATGATTAATATTTTGATATACTTCATATTCATTTCAAATTTTTAAAATTTTCTAATGAAATTATAAATTTATATTAATTATATAGAAACTATGTGAAACTACCCTAATAAGAACACTATCACGACCCTTCCAAATATGGCCCAGACCACAACTATCCCATGCCTTCCTTTATTATGACAGTGGACAGTGACCATCACCGAGTAGGCATATAATAAACGTGGGAGGCCATAGGCCAATGAAAATTTACACACACACACACACATATACAAGACAATTCAATGAATAAATAAAAAATAACTAATAAAAAAGAATGTTTCATATAAATCCCACCATAATAGTATGATAACAAGTACTGGAATGAAAAAGAGAAAAACAATCCCACCAAAAAGATATCGAAAAAATGTACAAAATTTAAATTTGGTGAAGTATGTTGTCAATGTAACCATAGGAATAAACCTTGGTCTATCTAAGTCACTAATCTCTACCTGTCCCTAGACCCTGTAGGACAATATCAAAAGGTCAATCATTTCTATAAGACATGACACGTGCGGTGAATGACCATATAGGGGTGAGTATACCAATAACCAGTGGGAAACCTGGAAATAATATAGCATATAGTATCAAGAGTAATAGTAAGATAATAATAGGTATATGTCAATGAAATATATGATATGATTATCTAGATATAAACATAGTAGACACACAATATCAAGTAATATCCCAACAATATTTCCATCCTAGGATTCCTTCCCAAAGGTTCCACATTGCACTCATCTGGGCTAACACACTCCATGAGCTAGACAACACTTATTATGTCTATCCAAAATTTTATTATCATATGGTCTCTCTGTAAGAATAACATGTTGCATGTATGATGAGATTGATATAGAAATGAGGATCACACCCAGGGCCATGGGGTATACAAACAACCCAATCCGAATTAATGCTATAAGTATGGTATTTATTCTAATGTAGGGTTGGAAATGACGATACCAATAAACCCAACTTAGGAGAAGATGATGATATAGTAACTCACTCCTCAACTCATGTAGGTATCCCCAAAACTCTATCCAAGATTCAGTTTCTCGGAGTGTATCACCATCTTATTCATAGGATTTTAGTCCATACCAAACCTCCAGAGAAAGGATCAAGAGAATATACACTAGCGAAACCTATCAAAGATGAATAGGATAAAGTCATAAAGCCATCAATGATGGATTACATGGTGTTTAGTAGTAGTACATGATGTGTTCCTTTGGAACCGAGTTCTTTCCATGTATCATAACCCATGGTCAAATCTTTGTCTGATGACATGGCATGTCTGAGAACATGTACTCCGGACCGTGGCCGTGTAAAGATGTTCGTATCTGTGTACTTCAAGACATGTCCATGTATGGCCAGATGTGTATCCTCTGTGATACACGTTGTGTCGATATGTTAATTCACACATCGTGTGATACTTAACTCCACATGGAACCCCAGTTCCATATTCATATCCGCACAACTAGCATCTATTAATACATTACACACCTTGTAGTGTTGGATTTCATAGAACAAAAAGGTTCTTCACAATAAATCCTCCTCCACCACTATTTCACTGGTTTACTCATTGATGTTTTCTTCAAAACAATGATATGATTGAAATTAAATCAATATCTATATAATATATGACCACTAGTCAACCAAAAAAGTTCATAAAACACTCACTATCGAGTCATTTCACCATTTCACGCAAGAACATCAACTAAGGATACCATAATACATTATTGACCTTCTATCGTTCCATCAAAGCCCTATATCATCATCAATCAATCTCAAAATATTGGTATCAATACATTTCACCATTAATCATGTCCATAGGGATTGATGACTAGGTATTTTTCAAATCGCATACCAAAGGAATTTACCATGATGAATGAAGAATGGGGGAAGAAATGAAAAAAGAAACACAAACATGAGAAATAGAATTTGGCCAATATTCATGTTGGTCTCAATTCATTACCTTTGGAATGAAGAATGAATGCTATAACATAATCCAAAAAGAAATCCCCTTTCTTATATAATATATGTCCCATACCCGTAATTCACACGATCCTATAATAATTCATTAGTTGATTGATTCACATTCTATATAGGAATAAACCAATATGGATAAATCCATATAAAAAATCCTGCGTCAATATGAGTTGATCGCTGACCAACAATATATCTTCGACATTATTGTCGGAGAGATCCTCAAATTTCAATTTTGTAAACGATCCCCGATCTGTTGTCATCTTTTGCCAAATATTTCTCCAAAAATCACTCAAAATTATCTAGATTAGGCGGATAACCCTAAGAATGGGTTATAAGTGTGTTTATATAGAGAAAATAATATTTCTCTTAATGACTTAATAAAATAGATAAATAAATATATTTATTTTTTTATTTATTCCCATGATGATTTTTAACCAAATTCCCAACACTGAAAATTTTTATGTTCCACCTAGGGCAAATTCCCATATTTGAGCTCAATGGTGTACTCATATTTCTAATATGATCAGATTTTCTAGAGTTATTCAACTTTTTTTAGGAAAAATATGAACACATGATATTAAATATATTTTATATATTTGAAAATCAATTTTGGGCTCAACAAGCCTCGAATTATCTTATCGTCTCGGTACCTAGATCTTAATGTAATCCATATAATATTGAATATTAATATATACAAAGATAAGAGTTTACACATTCTCCCCACCATGGGGATTAACATCATGAAAATCCCCAAGGAAATGATACATAAATAAATGCAACAATTGAGTAATCAATTGGGTCTCCTGGTCCCAGGTACTCCCAAAAATTTTTGTGTTGCCATCAGACACACACTAAAGGAATCAATTGCCCACATTGGATCCCCTCATACCAATCCTAAATATCTATCAGGTAATCATAATTGGTAGTTCAAATATCTATTTCCATAGCAGCCCATCTGATAACATGTATCATGTTGTGCATGTACCTCCTCAGTTGTGACATGTGGAAGATTTCATGTACCCGATCTAACTATAGCAGTTGAGATAAGAGGTATGCCTCCTTCACAACTCTACACAGAATGAAGAATGGATAAATTAATCTTAAAGATAACATTCCACCACCAAAAATTCTTCACAATCCCTGTCAAGGTTAAACCTTTTGTAATTCATGGTCATTGTACTCAAAATAAAAGGCCTCAATTTTAAATCTGTATAGAACTTCTAATGGATTTATATTGTCATAGTCTACTTATTGGTAATATAAAACCTCTATATAGTGGCAAACACCAATTATAATCCCATAAGTGTTGACTCTTCGGGTTTAGTACAACATAGTGGTGAACTACAAGGTCGACTGTACAAGGACTCAAATGGTGTAATACCGATGGTGAAATGGTTACTATTATTGTATATAAAATTCACCAATAGTAGTTGATCATCTCAATTATAACAGAAGTCTAATAAGAAATCCTTCAACATTTTTTTCCAATACCCGAATAGTCCACTTATTATGGAAATCGAGCTAGGGGTTAAACAACATGCTCCATTGTAATTGAGTCCCTTATGCCTTCAAAATCCACTGTAGAACTGATATGTTAATTGAGAATCAGATTCATAAATTATGTTTGAGGGAACTCCATGGAGTCAAAATACAACTTACACGTAGATGAATCTCAATCTATCTACAAAACACTAATGCTGACTCACAATGAAATGAGATTACTGGGTTAGTTAGACTATGATCACAGAGATTTCTTATTCTACCTAGGATTTACAAGGTAACCCTGTCACAAATTTAGATAACCCATCCCACTTCTACTGTGGTACATCAAGTGGTTTAACTAATACCACTGGAACTGGGTTCTCAGCCTTCACTTGCTGACTAGTAAGGCATCAAAAAAAAATCTACAACTTTATTCCGTATCCCATACCACCAAAACATATTTCAAATGTACTTGTACATATTTGAGACACCTGAATGTACTGTAATGGGAGATTTATCAAATTCACTTATAACCTCCACCCACAAAATATCTAGAACCATCGTGCATCCTCTAAAAAGAGATATATGTTTCTCACCTTTAAGAAATCAATTAGTATAATTTACAGTGTATATCTATGTACTTAGGGTCTCACAATCAGTATCTGCAAGGTGAACCTCCCTAACTAATTGTAAAAGAAAATGGGTAAAAACTATTAACTAGAGGTAATATGCTCCATCCCCATCCAAAAAGTATTAAAATAATGGGGCCAAATTCCAGGATAACTCACTCAGTAGCTTTAAAAAAGATCTTTCATTGAGAGTATCTACAACCAAATTCCCCTTTCTTGGACTATTGAAAATATCAAAGTTATAATCCTGGAGGTACTCTATCCATCACTACTATCTAAAGGTAAGATCATTATGAGAGAATATATAGTCGATACTTTTGTGGTTAGAATAGATGATTAACCACTAACCCATCAGGTAGTGTTTCCACATCTTCACTGTGAAGAATACCACTTCTAATTGAAGATTGTGTGTCACATAGTTCTTTTAACGTGGTCTCAACTGATGTAAACCATATACAATCACCTTTTAACTCTACATTAAAACAAAACTAGACCTAGTATCTGATTCATCACATAACACTAAATATATGACACCCTCTTCTAGTAATCTCAAAGTGGGATTGTTCCTCAATCAATCCATCAACTACTAGAAGGCCTACTCAAACCTCTTTTTCCACATGGAAGGGTTCCCATTTTCGGTCCAAGATTTCAAGGGATATTATATTCTAGAGAAATAGGGTATGAATATCCCATAATATCCTACCAACTGAAGGAATATTTGCATTGTTGTAACTCTTTTGGGTGGATCCCAAGCTATCAATACCTCAACCTTTTCTACATACACTATTACACTGTCAATTTTGATAATGTGTCCCTACATGTGGGCCTATTGAATATTGAAATTTAACTTCAAGATAATCTTATAAATCAGGTTCTCTTAGTTTTTCTCTATAACTATACTCTTGTGTCTCACATACTCTTCCTGAGATTCCAAGTATACTAGGATATAATCAAGGTAGACTACCAAAAACTACTCACATAAAGGATAAAAGATATTGTACATGAGTCCGATGAACACTGTTGTGGGATTGTTCATGCCAAAGGGAATCACCATGTACTCATAGTGACCATAACAACATCAAAATACCATCTTGGGAATATCCTCATCCCATACTCACAACTACTGATGACCTGATCTGAGTTCAATCTTCAGTAACCATAATTTCCCTCTCAACTAATATAAAATGTCATCAATAATCGATATTGGATAATTTTCCTTTATGGTCACCTGTTTTTTTAATGGTAATACACGTACAAACTCAAGTTATTTTAGACAACAATGATGGGGCTACCTTGGGTGGGATACTGGGTCTAAGAAATCCCTTCCCCTGTAAGTCCACCAACTACACCTTAATCTCAAAAAGTTCTATTAGAGCCCTCTGATATGTTGGTATAGATATCGAGGCCATATCAGGGATTAGATGATTTCATAAGTCTAACTCTTGGTGGGGAGTTAATATTAGATCATCCTCTATATATACATCCTCATACTTTCCCACCACTATAAAAAACTAAAAACATATAACATCTATAACACCATGGTTTATACTAGCCAACTAATTAGTAGTCATTTGAAACCTCCTATCCATCTGCCCATCCTACTCTACCTGAGTTTCCATTTCACCTATAAAGGAAAACTTCATCATGTCATTGCAAACACACTATATCCTCTATCTGAAATAGCCAATTTAGGTATGAACTGTAGATAACTGTTTCATACCGAAGATGACATAATAAGGCCTCATCCATAGTATAAGGTTTTCCAAAAGAAACTCTTACATTTTAGTGTTTGGTCACACCATCTAAATAAATCAACGATAACTGTTTCCCATCTAGTGGTAATTTACAAGCACAAGGATTGAGTGAGGGGGTTAATTGAAATCTCTATGTTTCGAACCAAATAAGTGGAATGAAAGGTTTGAACTGCACCTATGTCTATCAGTACTAAAAATAAGGTATAAAGACATAAATTATACCTCATATAATCCCTAAAGACTCGAGGTCAAAAGCATTGACCACCGGTAGCTTCACACGCCATTATCCATAGCACCCTGAGCTTAGCATGAATCACTCTGGGGTGGTGGTTTCCAGAAGTCATAATTCTTACCAACTCCATAAAATATCCCAACTCCTATGCCACATCCAGTTCCCTATGGACCTAATTTACTATAGAGACCCAAAGCTTGATGTACATGGACATTACATTACTATTGTAGAATACTTAATACATAACAAAAAACAAACACCGAAGGACCGTAATAGTTTAGTGTCTTTGGAAACTCGGAACATAATCTTCTAATCGTGGTGAAAGATCTTCGACATCTACCATAAATATATTCCCCTTTTTTTATTACCTAAAACCTTTCTTTATATCCCGGGGAAAAGAAAACATATAAAGGGTGAGCTCAAATGCCCAGTAAGGGTAAACATAGAGAACATAAAACAATCCATATACATTTTAATGCAAAAAACTTGAACATAAAATCTATACATCAAAATCATGAGCAAAGACATAAATCTTGGAATTACATAAGGCATATATCATAATGGAACATAAATCATGATAAAATAGCATGGGAAGAAAACATTTAATTGTGGAAAACCATTAAGCACATGATGTGATTTCCATAGTAGCCAAGGCATTACTGCCAACACAATCTTAGTGGACAAAGTCCATTTCTGAATTGAGTTCACTCCTCGTTCTAGTCCTGTAACCCTGAACTGGATTAACTTACCATTCCATCCATGTCCATCTCATGAGATATAAATCTTTTCCCAATTCATTTGAGGGAGATATAGGTCCCACCCATATCATAATGAAATCATTCTTACTTTTGCCACAACATAAATATAAATCATTCATCATAACCCAAAGAATAAGATGGGTTTCATAAACATCATCCCATCATAACATAATCCATATAAAACCAATGGATATCATTTCATCATAAGAAAAGTGAAACCATGTAAATCATAGATACATTATACATGGAACATAAACATATGAAATAAAGTCATTTTAGATGGAATATTGTTTTGATAAAACACTTGAAATGAATTGTTGAGGAAAATATCCTTTCCTCTAAAAAATCATTTTCTTTTCACAAAATGCCACGCAATTTTAAAAGAAAAGGATTTTATTGAAAATAAAAATGAAATATTGTAGAGTAAAATTCATGAAAATAAGGCGTTATGAAAACTGTAAAAATCTGTTCATGCCGTATAATTTTAAAAAAACATTCTCCTCGTATTTTTGTCAGAAAAGTCAAAAAGTTCCTCAATTGGTAAACAAAAGAAATATTCCTTTCATAACACGATGTAAAAGTCAAAGAGGGGTAAAAATGAATTTAAACATACATGTAATAATATTAAACACTTTATTAAAAACATTTTTATGGACATGGATGAAAATATAACCCCAGTAAATACTTACGAATAAGCAATCTCGGATAAAAATAAGATTGAAAAATTATCCCTTACCTCATGTACAATATGCTTCGTATGTCTCCGAACCTCCTATATAATGATTTAAATAATGTCATTGACTTATTAAAGAATCATATTCATTGTTATGATATCATATATGGTTCACTTATGAGTTTATATTACCCATTCTTTTTTAAATTCCATGTTAAAGCACCATTTTGGGTAAAGTTGTTTCATTTATAGTACAAGTTTTGACTTGTTTTTCTTGATATTATTACTTATATCTTGATTTACGTAATTATAGAATTAAAAAAATGATTTATATATAATATATATTCATCATATAAATATATATGATAGATCGATAAATGGAATGAAATACACCGTTCATGGAGAATGTAGGCTGTACGTACGCATGAACGGTGTTTTTGTTTCCTTATTGAATTGAATGGAATTAATTAGATTACATACATATATATATATACATAAATCCAGTATCATTATTATGTCATATATTTCATTATTATTAATTATATATACTTTATAATCATTCATGAATGGTTAACATGGAGAATGAATCTCATCGCGTCGTGGAGACGGTAGTCCGTACGTACGCACAAGCGATGATATCAATCCCATGATCATAGAATTGTATTGAAGTGTATGTATAATCATTAAGAATAAATATCAATTTACAATAATAATTTATAGTTATTTATTTACACCATTACACCCATACAAGTAAGGTGGTGGTCAAAAATAGATTACAGCACATCGTAGAGATGGTATTCTGTATATACGCACGCACGATGATTTCGTTTTCTGTAGGATGGACAGAATGTGAAATAGGGTTGTTTCATATTTATAATAACATATCCGTATATAATAAATATTGATGTTATTACTTTATAATGAGACAAATAAAGAAGAATAAGTATAAGAAGAAAGAAACTTGAGAAAATCGGAAGAAGAGATTACCTCTTCTTCGATGCACCTCCTTTAAGCTTCCTCTTAAGGAAGTAGAGTTGGCCTTTTGAGAAGAAAATAACCTCCATAATGTTGATAGGGAAGTGGAGAAGAGAAATGGGCAGGGTTTGGCAGATATTCAAGGCTCAAAATGGTTTGAAGAGAAGAGGGAAGGGGTGCGCTTTTTATAAGTGAGAAGAGGGGCACCTTTGGAAAAACTCAAAATATTATTTTATAATAAAGTCAAATTCGGTTTATAATAGCCCCAAAATGATTTATGTAAAATATAAATTGGGTATGGGTCGAAATCCTCTCAACCAATGGATTTTAGACAGGTTTGGGTCATTATATTAACCTTATCGTTTAGTTTTAACTTTTAGTTAATTAGATTGACATTTACCATGTCACTTTGTATTTTTATATTATATAGTTAATAAACATAAAATATTCATCAAAGAGACCCCCAAGTGGTCCATTAATGATACACCTATCATGATATTTGTATATTGGATGAACCTTAGATTTTTAGGAATATAAAAACAATTAATAATATAATATTTGTTTTAAAAACTATTTTATGTCACTTTTGACACTATTTGGTAATTGATTTTTGTGAAAATCATAACAGCATGATTAGTTATAAAATATTTAATTTAAGAAATAATAACATGTCATATAAACCTAGAAAATTGGAGGAATTCATAAAAAGGATGAAATTATATTTATTTGGTTATTTAAAACATCAATTATGTTAATATTTCATTAATAAGATAATTACTATTTCAAAATTGTGTCATAAATAAATTAAATTATTTGAGTTCTAAAAATTATAAATAAAATACTATTATGTAGAAAATCTTTTTATCTTTCTATTTAATATTTATAGTTGAATTTATCTTATGTACAAACCTATATTAAAAATGATTTAGTTATTAAACATTGATTTTAACTATTTTAACCCTGCTTTAAATAAATCTATAATAAATGTCCTAATCTAATTCAAGTGGACCTAAATGGTCATATTTTATTCCTAAGTTTGTTTTTTGTCGAATTAAAATTATCCAATAGAATTAGTATATGTGTTAGGGTAATAATAATATCATTTTTATGCTTTATTATCCTATTTACTTTTAACCGTGGTAAATAAAAGTAAAAAGTTACAATTCACCAAACATTATTTTCATCTCATTGAACCACATTTTAGTCCTTGATATTAACCGTGTCTCTCAGATTTTCTAAATTCCACTCACAGAAGAGGTAAAATTATGTTTTATGTGAATTTCCAAATTCTCCTAGGAGGTGGGTAAAAGACGGTGAAAAGGTCAATAAAATTTTTATATATCTAAAATTATTATAAAATGAGTCCAATAAATTAAATTGAACATATATAGGTATTATTTATCAAATTTGACCTAAAATAAATTTAAATAAAATAAATAATTATTTAAATAAAAATTTGTTTTTTAAATTGTAACCTAGTAGTTTCATTATTCATCAAAAATTGAAATTTTTCAGAAAAATACCAAATATTCACCCTAGGCTAATTTTGATATTCCAAATCCAAAAATGAAGTCCATTTTGAAAGATAAAATTTATAAAATTTCAAAAATTGGGTATTACTATTCATAACGGCTAGTTCATAGTAATATTATATTAATATCTTGTTTAGTGAAACTAGGTATTGTGTACTAAACACGCCATCGAGGAAGGTCTTGATTGCGTGTAATGAAATCCATGTTAAGGATACGTGTAGTGAAAGCTCCATTTGGTGTTGCTTATAACATAATCAAAACTTATTTCATTTAAACATTAAACAAAATCTATAATTAATGTTGTGTTGAATAATTTCCACAAAACAAATTTGAAATTGTGTGTAACACAAGCCAAGAATAGGGTTGCGTATACTACAAGATAATATGGTGTTGCTTATAGTAAAAGATAATCTTGGTGTAGTGTATAATAGAAAACCTAAAAGAAATTAAAAATAATATATCTCATAAAATCCCGGGGTGTTATATTCTACCCCCCTTAAAATGAATTTCTCCCTCGAAATTTGTCGGAGTTATAAATGGTTTTCTAATTGAAAGTTTATTTCATAGAAAACCACATCGTAAAAAGGAATATCAAAAATAAACATTAAAAAATAAATTATGAAACATAATGGTTACCCAAATCAACTAATCACTGGGTTTCCACATATGAGAACGTTGGTGAAAATATGGATATGGAAGAGAAATCTAACCATCAAGTTCTGATGGAGAGTCGTAGAGAACATGGAAACGAAAAATACAAAAATCACAAAGCCATAAATTTGTGATGATCTAAGGTACCATCTGATTCATCAGATATAAGAGCACTAGGACAACATTTTTGGTTTTCAATATCATTTCCCTAATTTTGAAAATTTTGAATTATAATAAATACATAGTTGATTTTGGTACAATCACACTGTTGTTTGTGACTTAAAAAATTTACACTTTATATCTTAAAGAAATGATGTTGAGTTTGTATTCTGTGAAGTGTTAGCAGATCATGAGATAGAATGATAGGTCATTCCATCTGTCTCAAACATTAGGAAAAAGTTATATACATAAGTCCATCTATGGTGAGATTAATCGTATATGGTTCCTAAAATGGGCGTATACTTCGTATATCATACCACATAATAAATTGAAACTAATTTATACTAACCAGGGATTTCCTGCAGGCCAGTGGTAGGCAAAAAAGGTATGTCAAACTTCGGTTGTGGGTTTGATTCCCATAGGCTTGTCCGACACGATGGGTTGTTGCCCGTACTGCAGGTTGACCCTTTTTCTAAAACTACATTATAATAACATTCCTACAATAATATCGAAAACATTTCTAGCCTTAAACAATAATATCTTATGTCTAACTTAATTCATTCCAATCTTTAGGCTTATCCAAATTACTTCTGTCCATGATCATCGTATAAAGAAAACAATTACTAGATATGTCATCTACTGAGCAAGTGAATACTATATTTTATCCCCCATATATCATATGATATATCTTGTTGGTCAAATTCCAAACATGTGAATACCTTAATCATGTATTCTCTTGAACCATAGTGGAAACATGAATATTGTCCCAAGGTAACTCGTTCCCCATACCAAAATCTCAAAAATTCTATTTACTCAAACCATGATATCCCTTTTTTCCTTATATGAGCTCATTAATACTATCAAACATTTCATTATCACTTTATCCCTTCTTTATGCGCATATTAGATGCTTTCCAAAAATATCTGAATAACCTTTCATGGTTAGCGGTACCATTCAACATATACTTCCAAAAACATAAGGAAAAACAATAGTGTAACAATCCTTAGATGTATCTTTATTCCATAATACCATGAGATTACTTATACAACATTACTCTTGATAAAAATGTAATCATTCCACTACCTTCTTAAACCACTGAACGAACATGAACAATTCTTTCATCTCATATATAATTTGTAGTCTCCTCATTATCATTAACATAAATAATACTCATACGACCATGCTGATTCTCTTCATGAGACTTTCCCTTCGGGCATTGGTTTGCATAATTCTCGTACATTCCACATATAAAACACTTAACTGTTGTTAATGTCATAGAAATAACATTATCCTTGTCCATGGTGTTTACTGAACCTTTTCCTTTACAATTACTAGATTTGTATCCTTCTTTTCCACACCCAAAGCATCTTCCAGTTCCTTTGAAACATTCTCCATGATGCCTCTTCCCACATGAATTACATTGGGGAAATTGAACTTTATTTCTTCTATGATCTGCATGAAACTCCATCTTTATCTTATTATATTAGTCGGGAAGCTTACCAATGTTGACATTATTGATAATATTATGAGATTGCTGATTAGGAATAATAATGATATGTGGACTTCCAGATCCAATTTCATTTGGTTTCTCATGAAGAATATCATTCCATTGTCCATCATATCCTCCATTATCGTGAATCTTCATGTTTCCAGCCATTTTCTAAAACCCAAAAAGAATAGTGTGAGAGACCAAAATCATAATAAAGGGGGATTAACTTCAATATATGACATCTTAGGTTTAATTATAATATCATTACCGTAATTCTAGGACTATAACCTATACTTATACTTAACCTTAGGGACATCCCTAGACATACCTTAGAAATATCTCTAGGGATATCACTAAAGTTATCATATCCTAGTTTCCAAAGGTTGACTAAACAATTCTTCTGATACCAACTCTAGAGACCCAAAGCTTGACGTACGTGGACATTACATTACTATTCCGGAATACTTAATATATAACAAAAAAACAGCAAAAGACTATAATAATTTACTGTCTTCGGAAACTCGGAACATAATCTTCTAATCGTGGTGAAAGATCTTCAACATCTCCCATAAAGATCTTCCCCTTTTGTTTTCTTACCTAAAACCTTTCTTTATATCCTGGGGAAAAGATAACATATAAAGGGTGAGCTCAAATGCCCAGTAAGGGTAAACATAGAGAACATAAAACAATCCATAAAGATTTGAATGCAAAAACTTGAACATTAAATCTAAACATCAAAATCATGAGCAAAGACATAAATCTTGGAAGTACGTAAGGCATATATCCTAATGGAACATCAATCATGATAAAATAGAATGGGAAGAAAACATGTAATTGTGGAAATTCATTAAGCACGTGATATGATTTCCATAGTAGCCAAGGCATTGCTGGCTAGACCATCTTAGTGGACAACGTCCCTTTCTGAATCGAGTTCACTCCTCGTTCTAGTCCTGTTACACTGAACCATATTAACTTACCATTCCAGCCATGTCTATATCATGAGATATAAATCATTAACCAATTCATTGGAGGGAGACATAGGTCCCACCCATCTCTTAATGAAATCATTCTTACTTGTACCACAACATAAACATAAATCATTCATCATAACCCAAAGAATAAGATGTGTTTCATAAACATCATCCCATCATAACGTAATCCATATAAAAACAATGAATATTATTTCATTATATGAAAAGTTAAACCATGTAAATAATAGATACATTATACTTAGAACACACACTTATGAAATAATGTCATTTTAGATGGAAAATGGTTTTGATAAAACACTTGAATTGAATTCTTGAGGAAAATATCCTATCTTCTTAAAAATCATTTTCTTTTCACATAATGCCACGCAATTTTATAAGAAAAGGATTTTGCTGAAAATAACCATGAAACCTTGTAGAGTAAAATTCATGAAAATAAGGTGTTATGAAAACCGTAAAAATCTATTCATGCCGTATAAGTTAAAAAAACATTCTCCTCATATTGTTTTTGGAAAAGTAAAAAAGTTCCTCATTTGATAAAAAAATGAAAGATTCCTTTCACAACACGATGTAAAAGTCAAAGATGGGTAAAAATGACTTTAAACATACATGGAAGAATATTAAACACATTATGAAAATTTTTTTTATGGAAATGGATGAAAATATAACCCCAGTAAATACTTATGAATAAGCAATCTGGGATAAAAATGAGATTGCAAAATTATCCCTTACCTTATGTCCGATATGCTTCGTATATTTCCAAACCTCCTGTATAATGATTTAAATAAGGTCATTGACTTATTAAAGAATCATATTCATTTTTATGATATCATATATGGTTCACGTATGACTTTATATTACCCGTTCGTTTGTAAATTCAATGTTAAAGCACCATTTTGGGTAAAATTGTTTCATTTATTGTACGAGTTTCGACTTGTTGTTCTTGATATTATTACTTATATCCTGATTTAAATAATTCTAGAGTGTAAAACATGATTTATATATAATATATATTAATCAAATAAATATATATGATAGATCTATAAATGGAATGAAATACACTGTTCATGGAGACTGTAGGTCGTATGTACGCATGAACGCTGTTTTCGTTTCCTTATTTAATTGTATGGAATTAAGTAGATGACATAAATATATATATATATATACGTAAATATATTATCATTATTATGTCATATATTTCATTATTATTCATTATATATACCTTATAATCATTCATTAATGGTTAACATGGAGAATGAATCTCATCACGTCGTTGAGATGGTAGTCCGTACGTACGCACAAGCGATGATATCATTCCCATGATCATGGAATTGTATTGAAGTGTATGTATAATCTTTCAGAATTAATTTAACTTTAAAATAATCATATATAGATATTTAGTTACACAATTATACTCATCCAAGTAAGGTGGTGGTCGAAAATAGATTACACCACAACGTGAAGACGGTATTCTGTACGTACGCACACGCGGTGATTTCATTTTCCGTAGGATGGATAGAATGTGAAATAGGATTGTTTAATATTTATAATAACATATCAGTATATAAGTAATACTGATGTTATTAATTTATAATGAGACAACTAAAGAAGAAGAAGTAGAAGAAGAAAGAAACTTGAGAAAATTGGAAGAAGAGATTACCTCTTCTTTGATGCACCTCCTTTAAGCTTCCTATTATGGAAGTAGAGTTGGTATTTTTGAGAATACCAGAACCTCCAGAATGTTTCTAGGGAAGTGTAGAAGAGAAATGGTCAGGGTTTGGCAGAGTTTCAAGGATCAAAAGGGTGTGAAGATAAGATGAAAGGGGTGCCCTTTTTATAAGGGAGGAGAAGGGAACCTTTGGAAAACTCTAAATATTATTTTATAATAAAGTCATATTCCATTTACAATAGCTCCAAAATGATTTATTTCAAAGGTAATGTGGGTATGGGTGTAAATACTCTTAACCAATAGATTTTATACAGGTTTGGGTCATTATATTATCCTTATCCTTTAGTTTTAACTCTTAGTTAATTAGATTGACATTTACCATGTCACTTTGTATTTTTATATTATATAGTTAAAAAACATACCATATACATCCAAGCGATCCCCAAGTGGTCCATTAATGATACACCTATCATGATATAAGTATCTTGGCCTAACCATAGATTTTTAGGAATATAATAACAATTATAATATAATATTTGTTTTAAAAACTATTTTATGTCACTTTTGAAACTATTTGGTAATTGATTTTTTTGGAAATCATAACAACATCATTATTTCGAAAAAATTTAATTAAAGAAATAATAAAATGTCATATTAAACTATAAAATTAGTTTAATTCATAAAAAAGTATAAAATTACATTTATTTGGGTATTTATAACATCAATTATGATAATATTTCATTAATAAGATAATTACTTCATCATCATTGTGTCATACATAAATTATATTATTTAATGTCTAAAAATTATAAATAAAATTCCATTATGTAGTAAATATTGTTATATTTCTAATGAATATTTATAGTCGAATTTATCTAATGTATAACCCTATATTAAAAATGATTTAGTTATTAAACTTTGATTTTAACTATTTTAACCCTTCTTTAAATAAATTTATAATAAATTTCCTAATCTAATACAAGTGGACCTAAATGATCATATTTTATTCCTAAGGTTGTTTTTGGTCGAATTACACTTATCCAATAGAATTAGGACATGTTTTAGGGTAATAATAATATCATTTTTACCCGAAATTACCCTATTTACTTTTAACTGTGGCAAATAAAAGTAAAAAGTTACTATTCACCAAAAATTATTTTCATCTCATTGAACCACATTTTAGTCCTTGATATTAACTGTTTCTCTCAGATTTTTGAAATTCCACTCACAGAAGTGGTAAAATTAAGATTTATGTGAATTTCCAAATTCTTCTAACAGGTGGGTAAAAGACGGTGAAAAGTTCAATAAAATTTTTATATATCTAAAATTATTATAAAATGACTCCAATGAATTACATTGAACTTATATAGGTATTATCAATCAATTTTTACCTAAAATAAATTTAAATAAAATAATTAATTATTTAAATAAAAAGGTGGTTTTTAAATAGTAACCAAGTGTTTTCACTATTCATCAAAAATTTATTGTTTTCAGAAAAATACCAAAAATTCACCCTAGGCTAATATCGATATTCCAAATCCAAAAATTAAGTCCATTTGGCAAGATAAAGTTTATAAAATTTCAAAAATTGGGTATTAATATTCATAACGGCTAGTTCATAGTAATATTATAATAATATTTTGTTTAGTGAAACTAGGTATTGCGTACTACACATGCTATCGAAGAAGGTCTTGATTGTGTGTAATGAAAGAGAAGTCAAGGTTGAGTGTAGTGAAAGCTCCGTTTGGTGTTTCTTATAACATAATCAAAACTTATTTCATTTAAACATTAAACAAAATCTATACATACTGTTGTGCAGAATAATTTCCACAAAACGAATTTGAAATTGTGTATAACACGAGCCAAGAATAGTGTTGCGTATACTGCAAGCTAATACGAAGTTGCGTATAGTAAAATCTAATCTTGGTGTAGTGTATAATAGAAGAAATCAAAGAAATTAAAAATAATATATCGCATAAAATATTAGGGTGTTACAGTCACCCAATCAATTCCCCTTCTTAGGTGTCCTATTAATCGTCTCTCTATTAGCCACATGACGAGACAGAAAATATCTTGAAAGATGTACCCAACCATCACAATAGTATCACCACGTCTCTATATGCTATAAAGATCTATCATATGATCCATGATCCATAGAACCTCTATCATATGGTTACCTACTAAAATTTCCCGCACATTCAGGTACCTATGTCTATCATTGAAACCCTTCCTCCAAAGTCTTATCTCCTGTATACCCACTTTCAACACCAACTGTCAGTGTCATAGAACCCAAAAATATTTACTAATTTATAGAGGTATTGTGTTAGCTTATATGTCTATACATATTCCTATATCAAAGGTCCATGTCTGAAATACCTGACCATGAATCATATTCATAGAGTATCAAGAAAGGATGGGGAACGTTGATAAATACTCAGCCACTATCATACTACCATACTGAAGCTGTAGAAGCTCCTGGATATTCACAACCATCAATATAGTCATATATAAAGCTTCTTTGTAAATGAACTCAATCCCTAACATTTCTAGACTCTCCAAATCATACAGATGGGTCCCAAATACCCACCACAGTCTTATATATCCATGAAGAATGCTCTATGATTGGATCACCATATGGTATGTAGGTTTCCTAACAAGGCTAAAGACTCATGTCACCACCTCGTGCCAATGCTCCCCAACCTGTGGGTGAAGAACACCTCATAACTTGAGGGTTAACTTTTGTTAAAACTCATAAAGCATGCTCATCCTGCACACCTAATCTATCGGTACTACCAGAACATTATTCTTCTCAGTAGGTGGTGGTAATACTGGTGGACCACATGGAGATAACACCTCATGAACTGGTCCCTACATCGAAGCCTCATCACTCTGAAGATCATCCTCATGATCCTAATACGGAATCCTCTCTATAAAATGTCGTGGATTCATCCTCAAATAGGTAATATTTACCATGGTCAATGAATATATCTAAAGATATGACTTAAGAAGGACATGAATACCATATAAAATTATTATATGATGAATGTACCAATGTTTTCCCTATAACTAGTTTCCACTTGAACTGAGTAAACAAGTTGTTCATCAGATTCATGATGTATTGATACGTTGGACTCCACACCAACATCATAGTCCCTATCCTGAGAGATGAACATGAAAAACATAACACTATCCATCCTAAACCAATATCACAGACTCCGGTCCTAAGCTCTAACCTCATCTAATACCACTCTGTCTCAACACTTCCCAATCGATCCCATGTTGTGATTACCCCAAGTGAGACTTCAACATGCCATGGGCTGGTGACCTATTCCAAATTGAAGTATCACACATGTGGGAGGCCTTAGAATAATTTACATGTATACAGTGACACATATAAAATCCCACCCAATGATAAAATGCAAGAAAAATGATAACCATGCCTGAATACATCTTAATACTACCTCCATAGAATGATAACAAGTACGAGAATGAAAAAAGACTAAATACAAGCCCACCAATGAGATACTGAAAATAGGTTCAACTTATTATGTGGGTGAGGTATTTTTTTATGTAAATGAAGGAACACAGTAACAGCCCAATGTTTTATCAAGGGGAATTCATTATAATTATATCATATAATGACATGAAATTTCAACACAATGAACTACTAAGTATTATATTACCTTTAAACATAATATTGTAACTCATGTATCTTGAATTTCAAAAATATGACAAAATGGTTGTGATCTTTTTGATGGTTGGAGTTTGAAAGAACAAACTTATTTTTTTTGAATAGTAACCTACTATTATGAATAGTAATTTGACCCTTATGAATAGTATGTCATCTAAAAGAAGTGTAACCTCACCCTTTATAGTATAAATAAAATTAGGCATCTTATAAATGATAGTATGACCCTAGTAAAAGTATTGGTATTTTTGTGAGTCATAAATAAATAATTATAATTAAATAATTAATTTAAAATAAAATTTACTTTCCAAAATGTTTTTCATAAATTTATAATTTCATGTCTTCTGGTTTTAAGATTATTTTGTAAGACATTATGTAATTTTGGAATGCATTGTAAAATCAGTTATGGATTTAAAATCTATATTTTTCATGTAAATTACAAATTTTATTAAAAATATAATTAATCATATATAAAAAACTATTTTTGAAAAATGGAAATTATTTTTGAATTATACAAATCCAAAAATTGTAATGGTGACTTCTTTGCATTTTTCTGAAAGACAAGAATTTTTGTGAATAGTAAAATAAATAAATTTACTGTATAAATACATTATACTTTGAATCCATTGTTCCTCACATCATAAGTGATGTAAGAAGCCACATCCCGACTCACAAGCACTTATTTCTAGTTTTGGTCTTGGAATAATCCCTATTTCTCATCCTGAGGGAAATTAATAAACTAATGAATTAAATATTATGGAAACCCTCCTCTCGTCCACTATAAATACAACCCCTCATTACATCTTCTCTTCACTCCTCTAAAGAATTGTTCCCTAATTACATTCTTCCCAAATATCTTACCATTCTCCTAAACTACATACAAAAGCCTTTATTATCTTCCATTGATCAAATCATTTCCCCCTTATGATGCTCTTAAGGAAGATTAAACCAGGATGTAAATTCCTCTCTTTTTTTCATTCACTTTCTTTTCAAGTTCCTTTGTTTTTTGTTCTATACTTACCTCTACTCATCCAAAAGTTATGAAAACTATAGTAACTTATATGTAATCTAATTTTTTTATGATAATGGGGTAATTTTGTATCATCTCTCATTTAATTTTTTTTTATTTTATTAGTAATGAACCATCCAAGATGTGTTAATTTACTACATTCAAGGACAATGGGTTTTGAATATTTGTTACCATATTCAATTATGGTCATGAAACCATTATCATGGTCAAAATAGAAAATAAAATATGTATTATTTTTTATCTATATTTTTGGAGTCTTTTTTTACACATTATTTTGATTTATAAAACCACACATGTTTATTGTGGTAAAAAATATCCAATTAACAAAAAAGGTTATCACTAAAGTATTATATAATGATTCAAATTAAATAATTATAAAGAAATTAAATTTATAACCATTTAACCTTATAGATGATAAATAATAATATAAAACTCCAATTATAGGCATCCATCCCCATTTTAGTTGATTCTTCTTTCAAGAAATTATGTAAACCGATCGTAAATACCAATGAAACAAATGGACCTGAAAAATGAAATTGAACCTAATAACCAAAAAAAAGGGTTATGAATGAACATAAAAATGTTATAATAAATACATTTAATGTAATATATGTTCTTTAATTACCAATTAATGAACCTAATTTGATTATTCAAGTCATTATGATCAAATTAAGAACACCATTGGTTTTAAGGTACATGATCCTCTCTATTTCACTTTTATTGAAGAATATCCTATATGTTATACCATTTTATGTGTAATTCATAATGGTGGGGTATGATTTTACTCCTACCCTATACTTCCCCCATTGTCTATAAAATAAGATAAACCCCTTTTCTCACATTAATTACTCATAAGTACAACTAATACCATTCCAATATTCTTTAATGGATTCTACCCGAACCTCCAATATTCCTTCGGGTCGCTCTATTTTCATTTTATCTAAATGAAGTTGTATTTTTATTTTTTAAAAACTTATACATACTATTTATATTCTCCAAAATCATGTTTCATGATTCATCCCTCATTATATTTCTAGGATATTCATGTTTTTATGTGATTCCATTCTCAATACTTCTTGGTAAGCAAACTTGGTTAAGGGAATATCCAAAATTCTTACCCATTTTCATCTGCACTCTATCCTCTATTTTAAGCCACCATTGTCTTTATAAAATCAGTATTTTTATTACTAAAACCATCTTGGTTCAATTATGGTTTTATATAAATTAATTTTCCCTTTCCATTTTTAATGGCTCTATAGTATTGTCCTTAAAATCGCAAAAAAAAAAGTTTCAATGCTAAATTTCTAAAATACTTTTCTTACATGTTGTCACATCTAATTGACATAACATACCATGATACATGCATATTTTACCTTATGAATTCACATTTATATTTTAGTTCATTTCATTCATGAACACTTTTATAATACGGCCATTTTTTATGTTTTATGACATGATTGTGGTACCCAATTCATTCCATGGGTAACCCATATGTTTATGTAAGACTGATTATGTATGATTATTTATGTGGAAAACATATTCAGAAAAATATAATATTGGTGCACCTAGATAGATCTACAATGAATTCGGTAAATTTGAGTCTCATGAGATGTTATGTGCAACGGTCTTAGAAGTTAGCCTTGTCTTGTGCTACCTTGTGCGAAGGTCTTAGCAGTTGGGCTTGGATTGTGCTACCATATGAAATGGTATTGGAGGTTAGAATTCAATCATGGTAAAGGCGTTCTTTATGTTGATTCAACATTGTTATTATTACATATTTATATAATTCCATGTTTATATGTCATGATTCCAGAAGTTACATGCCTTTTTATACCATCATGTCGTGCCTTCTATCACAAGGACTAATGCTTTGTTCTTATGGTTATTCCCATACTAGGCTATTCAGATCATTAATTTGTTCATGTGTTCCCTAGGGTATCATATGAAGGTGTATGAGCACAATGGAAGATATAATCTCATTATGGAGATTAAATTAATTTTCTATAATCGTTGATTATGTACATATTCTTCCAAGACATTAGACTTTACGATCCTTAGCTTGTACTATGATGTATAATTATGCTTGAAATCATGAAACATTATGTCTAAAAGGCTATGTTTTCTATATTTGGTATTAGAGAATGGTACAATTATTTTTTACCTTAAGAACATAGAACATTAGAAAGAACCTTATGGGTGAGACTCAGAATAAGAAAACACCCCTAAATTTTGTCAAGTATAGATTAAGTGGCTTATCTAGAAAATACATCCCTTTTTGGATACAAAGATGTAGAAGTAGAACTAGAAGAGATTTATATATGGGTTAAACCCCAAAACACCACTTTTAGCTAGTCTCAAATAGGAACTGGAGGAGGTAATGAAGGAAAAGTACCCGCACGTGTTTTGGCATAGAATATAAATCGCAATTTCGAGGGAGAAGTTTCATAAGGGAGGAATAATGTAATGACCCGATGTTTTATCAATGAAAATTATTTTATAATAATTATGTCATATAATCACATGAATCTACAACACAATGAACTAATAAGTTCATTGTTACCTTTAAACATTATATTGTCACTCATGTATTTTGAATTTCTAAAGTCCGACATACACAGTTGCAATCAGTAATATGTTTGGAGTCTGATGGAAGAAACGTTTTTTTGGAAAATAGTAACCAACCATTATGAATAGTAATATGACCCATATGATTCGTATGTCGTCTAAAATAATAGTTACCTCACCCTTGATTATATAAATAAAAGCAGGCATCTTATAAAAGATAGTATGACCATAGTAAAAGTTTTGGTATTTTTGTGAATCATAAATAATTAATTAAAATTAATTAATTAATTTAATAGAAAACTTATTTTCCAAAAAAGGGTTAATAAATTAATAATTTTATGTCATATGGATTTATGATTATTTTGTAATACCATATGTAATTTTTGAATGCATTGAAAAATCAGTTATAATTTTAAAATCTATATTTCTCAAGTAAATTATGGTTTTAATTAAAAATTAAATTAATCATATTCATTAAATTATTTTGGAAAAATTGAGTTATTTTTTAAATTTTACACATCAAAAATTGGTTAGGGTTAATTTTTTGTATTTTTCAGAATTACATGAATATTTGGTGAATAGTAAAATACATTTATTTACTGTATAAATACATTATAATTTAAATGCACTATTTCCAATATCTTAAGTGATGTAATAAACCAAATCATGAATTAAAATTCCCTTATTACTATTTTTTGTCTTTTGATCATCACTATTTTTGGTTTCTAGGGAAATTAGAAAACTAAGAAATTAAATATTATGAAAACCCTCCTCTCCCCCACTATAAATACCACCCCTCTTTACCTCTTCTCTTCACTCTTCTCTAGCCTTGTGTCTTGCTTAAATTATGAAAAAATATCTCCCCAGTATCCTCCCACATGTCTAACAGCCCTTATTCTCTTCAGAATATCAAATCATCTCCCCTTAAGAGGATCTCAAGGATGATTTAATCAAGAGGTAAATTCCTCTGTTTTTTTATTTCACATTCTTTTTCAAGTTCATTTGTTTTATTTTCTATCCTTACCTTTCCTCATACAAAAGTTATGAAAAATATTGTACCTTATATTAAATGTATTTTTTTGTAATAGGATAATATTTTATCATATCTCATTTACCCTTCTTTAATTTTAGTTTAAAGACAACATCCTAGATGTGTTAATTTACCACATTCAAGGAAGATGGGTTTTTTATTTTCATTTCCATATTCAATTATGGTCATGAAACTATTTTCATGGGTGAACTAGAGCATAACATATGTATATTTTCTCATATATATTTAGGGAATCATTTTTTACAAATGATTTTAATTTATAAAAAAAAATGTGTTCATTCTGGTAAAAAACCGCCAATTAACCCAAAAGGTTATCAGTGAGGTTTTATATAATGATTCAACTTCAATCACAGTAACAAAATTAAATTTATAACCATTTAAACTTATAAACGTTAAATAATAATATATAACTATAATTCATGAAATCCATCCCCATTTTACATGATTATTCATTCATGAAAATATGTAAACTGATCATAAAAACCATGAAAACAAACTGACCCGAAAAATGAAATTGAACCTCATAACCAATAAAATTGGTTTTTAATGAACATAAAAAGATAATGCTAAATCATATAATTTAATATTGGTTATTTAGTTATAAATTAGTGAACTTAATTTTATTATTCATGTCATTAGTATTAAGAGAAGAACACCATCAGGCTTAAGGTAAGGGATCCTCTTTATTTCACTTTTATTCAAGAATGTCCTCTATGTTATGCCACATTATGTGAAATTACTAATGGAGGGGTATAATTTATCACCTCACCCATAATTACCTCATGATGTGTAAAATTTTATAAACCCCTTTCCCTCACATTAATCCCTCTAATGTACACCCGATACCATAGTGATATTTCATATGGGATTCTTCCCGAACCTCCTATATTATTTCGGGTTGCTATTTCATTTTATCCAAATGAAGTTGTCTTTTTTTCTTTTGTTTACAAATTAATCATATCATTTATTTTCTCTGAACACTATTTTCAATATCCATCCCTCATTATCTTTAGGGGATATACATGTTTTTATGTGATTCCCTCCTCAATACTCCTCGATAAGCAAACAAGTTTAAGGAAACATCCTGAATTCTTACATGAATTCAGGTGAAATATATCATATGTCTTAAGACACCATTTTATTTATAAAATATATATTTTTATTATTAAATCCTTCTTTATTCATTTATGGATTTATATAAAATATTTTTCCTTTTTCTACTTTAGAGGCTATATAGTATTTTTCTTAAAACTGCACAAAACCTTTTTAATGCTAAAATTTCATAAATACATTTCTTATATATTGTCACTTATACATGAAATCACTAAACATGATGCATGAATATTTCCACCTATTAATTTCTATTTAAATTTTAGTTCCTTTCATTCAAGGACACTTTTATGATATGACTACTTTGTATGCTTTATGATACGATTGTGGTACATTATTCCTTTCATGGGTAACCCTTATGATTATATAAGATTGATAATGTATGATTATTTATATGGAAAAAATATTCATGAAAAGATAATATTTGTGTACCCCGATAGAACTCTGATGAATTAGGTAAAGTTGAGTCTCTGGATATTTTATGTGCGACTGTCTTGGTGGTTATCCTTGGCTTGTAATACCATGTGCGATGATCTTGGCGGGTTTCCATGGCATGTGATATCATGTGAAATAGTCTTGGCAGTTAGCCTCGACACATGATAAAGTCATGTTTTATGTTGCCATATCGTTTTTATGTTTCTAGGTATATATTATTCTAGGTTTTTATTCTATGGTTCTATATGTTACATTCCTTTTTATATCATCATGTCATGCCTTCCATCCCATGTACTAATTCATGTTCCTATAATTATTCCCTTACTGGTCTATTTAGCTCATCCCTTTGTTCAGGTGTTCCCCAGGGTATCCTATGAAGAAGTATTAGCACAATGGAAGATAGAAGATAATCATGTAGATTAATTAAAAGGTGGTTTTTTATAATATGTTATTATGTACCTAGTCTTCCAAGACACTAGACTTTTTGATCCTTGGATTTTACTCTAATGTATAATTATTCTTAAAATCATGTAATGCTATATGAAAAAGGCTAGGGTTGATGTAAACACAACTTAGTATTTTTGTCTCACTAATCTCTAGTTAATCCTGGTCCCACTATGACATTGTTGAAAGTATCGTCATCTACGTAAGACATTATACATGTGGGAAAAGCCCATGCATGGGAGAGTATATAAATACCTAGTAGGAAACCATAAAATCACTAATCATATTGCATAAAGAATAATAGACCACTCATCATAGGGATATTTCATTGACATATACGAAAAGAACATATATATATATATACTCATAGTAGACACACAATCTCATGTAAGATCATAATCATATTGAAAACCTAATATTCCCTATTGAAGGTTCCACATAGAACTCATTAGAGAGAATACACTCCCTGAATCAGATAGAACAAATGGTGTCCATATGGGATTTCATGCTAATAGGGTCTCAATATAAGGAGTATAAGTTGGAGGTTTCAAAAGATCAATACACATATTATGATCACACCTAAGACAATGGGTTATACCAATAACCCATTATGGGTTAACCCTCTATATAAGGGATTGATTCCCATGTAGTGTTAGTCAAAACAATACTAAGAACCCCACCGAGGTAAAAGATAATTATATATGATCTCACTCTAGGCCTCATGGATAGATTCAAACAACTCAATCCAAGACTTAGTGTCTTATAGGGGATATCTGTCCTATGTATAGGACGCATCTCGATACTAATCATTATGAGAATGGATCAAGGGAATATACCCTTAAGAAACTTGTACAAGATAAAGAGGACCATGGATCCAAGCCATCTTTTATGGAGTACACGCCATGTACTAGTTCTACAGATCATGTTCTTCCACACCGATTTCATACACATATCACAGACCATGCCCATGTTTATTTCTAAGTAAAACACATGTCCATTACCATGTACTCCTAATTGTCTCCATTTTTTGGATATCCATTTCTTTGTGTGGATGGTCATGTATCATCGAAAATTCCCGCAAAGTTTCCAATTTTATTTGCACACTGTGTGATAGGGGTCACACTCTACATGATACTTAGGTCCACATAGAACCCAGAACTACAAACCAGTCCCCATACGTAGTTTGTGTTCCGTGTTACATTCCATTTAGTGTATAATTTCATTGAACTCAGAGGATCTTCATGTGGAATACTTATCTTAATGTGGAATACTTATCTCCTTATATTTTGATAATTTCATCCAAATTTTCACCACTAAACATGGATCTGAGTCAACCACACTTCATCGAATATATGATTTCGATTCATCCAAAAATAATGGAGAAACCTACGTCATCAGGTTGTTTCAACGTCGCATGATGGATCCATAACTAGTGATCCAAAAATCCAATCCGGATTCCCTATCATCTCCACTGTAGAATGATCTCATCATCAAACTAAATCCAATTATTTGATTAATTGATATTTATTAAACCATGGGACAAAGGAATTTACCACAATTAATTAAGAATAAAAGAAGAAATTATCAAACCACAAGCATGAGGAATGGACCTCAAAAAAGTTTCATGTTGGCCTTGATTCATTGTCATTATAATGATGAATTAAGAGATATAACATAATCAATAATGAAATCCCAACATATATATATATATATATATATTCTATACCTACAATACACCAAGAGTTGAGTTTGTAATGAATGATTAATTGATATTTGTTAAACCATGGGACAAAGGAATTTACCACAATTAATGAAGAATGTAAGAAGAAACTATCAATCCACAAACATGAGGAATTCACCTCAAAAAAGATTAATGTTGGCCTTGATTCATTGTCATTATAATGATGAATTATGTGATATAACATAATCAATAAAGAAATCCCCACATATATATATATATATATTCTATACCTGCAATACAAAAAATTTACATATGAATTCTTTATTTGATTGATTAATATTCATCATAAAAATTATCCAACAAGGATAAATCCACATAAAACATTATTACCTCGAGATGGATGGATAACCAATGAAGAATGAATATGCATCATTTTCATTGACAAGATACTTGAATTCTGTTGGCATAAATGATTCTTAATCTATTATCATCATTCTACATAGCCTTCCCCAACTCTTTATCACAATTATTAGTTTTATGTGGGAAACCATGATAATTGTTCATAAGAATTTTTAAATTCGGAAAATAATAGGTCGCAACATCATTTAATAAAAAAAATGAACAATTTTCTTTTATTACTTATGGAAGCGATTAATTTTAACCAAAAGACCAATGGTAACTATGATTATGTCCCACACAGGGTAAATCCCACGATATGAGATTAGTGATGAAGTTATATTTATGATCCAAGACTTATTTTAATAGTTATTACACTTTTTAGGGAAATTCATGTATGTAATATAAAATAAAATAATATTGTTTAAAAATTAAATTCGGGATCATCAGCTCTGATAATATCATGTTTTCTCTGCACCTAGCTCTGAAAATAATCCATATAATATTCTAATGTATTATATGGAAATATTAGAGGTATCATAATCACTATGGAGTAGGTGATTTTTTATTTTACTAGTACATAGATCATAATTCAAAGGATTTAATAGTTTTGTAGTCTCAGGAAACCCGATACATGAATGAGATTTACATTACATTAAAACTAAAATTACATTATTTGAATACTTAATTTTTTTAATTCTCCCTTAATTCCAATAGTCATATGTATTACTACACTTGTTTCTTAGGAAAACGAAAAAAATATAAAGGGTGAGCTTGGATTATCTATAAGGTAAAAGCATATAAAAAAATTTATTATGGAACTAATAGATAAAATGACTTGTTCCTTAACAAATGAAATAAGAGAATAAATAAATCAATGGAACACATAATAATGAATCGATTCAAGGATGAAAATAACTTAGATAATAAATAAATCCATGTGAATAAAATAATTAGCATATTCTAGGATATCAATAATTGACCGTAAATTGAAAGGTCACACGATTGAATAAACTGCGTCAATCCATATTATAAGAAACATAGAGCAAGAATAAATCTAAAGAGAACATAAAAATGAATAGATGTGATGATATCTATAATTTTACATGCAGTGATGGGAATTCATAATATTGAACACAATAAATATACCATCAAGGATGGTGGAAGGAAATATTATATAAAATCCAAGGATGCTCCCATTAACCTAACTTAATTGTTTCATGAGACCTACCAGTGCACTGAGGGCTTGTATAATTCGAACCTATGTAATTTCATTTCCAATTAATTACATCACAAAAAAAAATATTATATGACATAATGTTCAAGGAATGACCCACAAAAATACTTAGTAAAATTTCTTAATGAGTCACATCTTACAAGATTTTCCTCTAAAGAATTATATGGTTAACAATTATTTTCCACAATCAATTAGTGAACTATTCAGAATAATTTTTCAATTTTGTTTTATATTACCATAAAAAACAAATGATTATATGTTATGGATTTTTTCCATAATCAAATAACAATTACCAATATCTGTGTAGAATAGTATAGGTAATAACTAGGGATTTAACATGTATAAATCAACACACTTAACAATTGAATGATATGAGAAGTATTCATTAGATGTTCAAAAGTAATAAGGTTAAAATGTATATTAGTAGTTGGAATATATGTATTTGAAAAGGTACACCACATATGACATGATAACTAAAACATCAAAATGTTTTGGTATAATGTGTGTAAATTAACCAAAGCATATTCCCTGGGAAAGTCAAGCCAAGTGTACTGGAAGACCCATATTATACACTAAATAAAGTTCAAATCAAATAAAAATTATCCCTTTCTGGGTTATTACTCCTAGGTACAACTTTTCTAGATCCACATCCCATTTTTGTATGTAGATTGGAATTTAATTTCTTCTAAAACCAAACACTTATTGCTTTTCCAAGATTTTAGAATAGTTTTACGACTATGAGATAATCTCATTATTATAACAACATGACAATGGATATAGTGAAAGTGAATAAATACACATTCAATTACAACATATCGAATGGAATATGATATACTGGAATAATATACATGGTAGTATATGAATCATAAATTTAGAAATACAACATAACTAAAGTAATGTACTTATAGTTAATAGGAAAAAAATTAAGGAAACACTTAATTATGTATAATAAAAAATGTTTAAAGGGCTATAATGAGAGGGAAAAAATAAACTCCCATTTAAAAAATATCAAATAAAATTTAATACCCAAGAATAAAAATCATGAGAGTATAATAAAATGAATATTAAAAGGGTAATATAATAAATGTAATGAACTTGAAATGGAATAAAAAGGATTGATGATCCTTACACTGGGAGGATGCTTCTTTAATATAGTGAGGGACCTTTTAGAACACTAGAACCATGTTACAGAAACTCTTGGGATGGATATTGAGAGATTAAAATGTGTCCAAAGGCATTATTGTGGAATGTGAGTAGGGAATTTGGAATATTTATACTTTAGGAGTGGTGGTTTTGAGGGCTATAATATTATTTATTTTATTATATATGTTACACCCAATAAATTTAAAATAGGAAATTGTATTCAATAGTAAATATTACATACAACATTAATCATAGAAGATAATATAACGCCTAGAGAATTTATGTTATATATACTTTTTAAAAGTAAATCTATTCAATAGCTTACATTAAGTGAAAAATTGATTTTAGCTCGTGTTAAATGTAGCACTATGTTTATCTTTCATTACACAGAACACCTAGTTTACCTTTCCATACACGAAACATTGAGTTTTAATGAAATGTGAAATATTATTAAATGGTTAATATTAAATATAATAATTATCACCTAGACGTTTGAATGTAGGGTATGAATATTATTATATAAATTGTTAAATTTTTTAGTTTACACTTGTTCATTATTTATATATTTATTATAAATAAAACATAAATCATAAAAAATAAAAATAAATTTTTATGGAAAAACAAAATTTTTTTGAAAGGAAGATTTAGTCATGCTTTGAAAATATAATTTAAAATTATTATTTTCCATATTCTAGAAACTTTATTTAATAAATTAAACATAATTTTTGAAATCATAATACCAAAATAATTTTAGGGCTATTTTTTTTAATTTTTCTAAAAATATTCATTTCTTGATTAATAGTGAAAAATAATTGAATTCTAATTGAAAACAGTCTTTTCATTTAAACAATTTATAATTTTGTACTTTATTTTAAAGTTGATCTAAAGTAAAAATCTTTAAATTTTATATAAATTAATCCAATTTAGTAATTTTAATTATTGTTTATTGAATTTATAGATAAAAAATTTACAATCTTTTGAATATTTTTCATTAAAAACATGCATTCTTGTCACGTATGTGGGACTAGTTTAAAATTAAATTCAACCAATTTATTGAATTTAATTTCAATAAATAGTCTAAATATTTTGAATCCTCATAATTTAAACTATATAATAAGATCAAATTATTTTTTTACCATAATGACTATGGAAAACTGTTTAAATTAATTATCATGATTAAGGTTAAAATAAGGTTTTTCTCATTACATATGTTTGTATTAAAATTAATTTTACACACAAAAAGGTGTTTTATTTAATAAATTGGATTTAATTATTAGAATCATTAGGTATAAATTAACTGATAAATATAATTTTAATTTTTGTCTGAACTGATTGATGACCTAGGAAGATAAAAAATACAAGTTATCATGGTAAACAAACTAAAATTGAAAAACCGAGTAAACTAAAAAAAATAATAAATTATATAATAAAAATTGTGTTTATATAGTGTTTTAGTGATTTTTATTGACTTAAAAGTATAGAAAATACATTATTTATCTGTTTTTGTGCCACATGAGGTAACAATGACTTCCCAATAGTGAATACTTTTGGGTATTTAAAAAATCTCAGTCCTCCTCAATTATAAAAGGGGACTCACTTCTCTCTGTTATTCAAATCTAAAATGTAGTTTGGATTAAAGAAAAAACCAAAATGACTTTCCAACATCACTCCAAAAATCCAATAAGAATTATATTAGGAAGAAAATCCATCCTATGAAGGATTTGGTAAAAACATAAGGAGGATACCGAAAGAAGAGTTAATGTTCTTCAACGAGCGTCTTTATTTTATTTATTTCTAGACGCAATTAAATTATTTATGAACCATTATGATATAATAATCTAATTATATTCCATATGAAGGTTTTTTTCATAATAAGTGAATGAAATACTATCATATCAAATTCTGTTAAATGTGTAATGGAATCATCATTCGTGTGTATGACAGACTACCACCTCACGAACAGATGTCATTCATTCTGAAATTACCACCTTTCACAGTTGGGGTATGATGATGGATCTAAAGTATTTATATAATATTTATAACATATTTATTTCTATGGATTAATTAAATCATATGTATCCTTTTTAACATATATTCTGTAAGAGATATGATATCGTCGCCCATGTGTATGGCGGACAACCGCCTCGCGAAGAGATGAGATTTATCTATCACTAACAATTCACATGGAAGGTGATAAGGATAAAGGAAATATTTATACATCAAATAAATGAAATAATTATACAATTATTTATATATTTATCATTTTTAATTAAAATATTTAATTTTATTTAATACCTTTCTACCCACTTAATGTTGTTATCGTCATTCATGTACGTGTGGACAACTGCCTTCACAAACCGATGTGAATCACTTTTCTTCAATAGAAAACATAGATGATATATATAATTATATACCTATATATATATATGATATTATGATAACTATAAATATTATATATTACATAAATTCTTTCCATAATGATCATTGTAAAATGGAAACGTTACTCCCGTGTACGTAGGACCTGCCGTCTCCATGATCATAACATAATTATTTTTTCATAACCATATTTAATGATTGGTTTTAAATGTAAAATTTTGAAAAAAATTTATATTTATGTCATGATTATTATTCTGATGGTTATGAAGCTATGTAATATATACAAGAACCATATCTTTAATGAAAAAACATGCATAAGAAAAAAGGAAATTAACACCAAAAACAATGAAAGTAACGAATGGATATCAATGAAAAATTGATAAGATTTTATAAAAGGATAGAATATTATATAAGGAATAGTAATATGGTTTTGGAGTAAATTAATAACATTTTTAAAAACTCTAGAGGATTTTGAATTACATTCAATTAAGAGGAAGTGTGTGGTAAGAATTTTTCGTCTCAATTTTTACTTCTGTGGGACACATGCCATATTCACCCGAGATTTAATTTTTGTGTTGAATATATGGAAAATGATTATATTTTATAATACTTATATTTAAAATTATAGGGATTTACATATCTAGTTTTGGATCCCTCATTCATGGTTCTTACGATTAATTGTTAGGAATGTGGTATGGGTTTTATATTACAATATCATCGATTATTAGGATTATTCATGATTATGATTACAATGTTGAAATATTATAATAAATAACTCTTGAAACTCATTTATATTATTATCCTATGGTTATTTATGATTTTTTATGTAATTGTACCATTTTCCAACTTTATGGTACTAAAAATAATTAAGGAGTCATTTTTAATAAAATGCAACTTTAATTCTCTTTTCGGTCGGAAACTAGTTGGCCACCAAAACTATATTTCATAAATATGGTTTAACCATTACAAAAATTATTAATTAAATATATTTTTACCAATTTTTTAATTTTTTCAATTTTTTAATGTAATATTTAGGATGTTTTCAAAACAATGACGATTTTTCTTTTACAAAAACTGTGGAAATATATCTGTTTTAAGATGCTCAACATGTATAGAATTTCATGCCATCATGACCAATAAATGTTTTAAATATTCACCAATATGATTCAAATATTAATTAAAAATATAATTATATTCAAATTTTTTTGTGAAATTATTGTTTTAAAATGTTATTTTCAAAAGGAAGAGGATATTTTCCTCAAGAATGTTATTTCAAGATATTTTTATAGTATTTCTATTCATTAAAATCAACAACCCATTACTATAAATCCATTAGGTATATTTTGTATATATATAATCCATATTATTTTCCTGGATGATTTATGATTATTTTAAATGAGGATGTACAATTTTATTACAATTCACTATTTTACTGGGAATGGTTTATGATTATGTTTATTGATTTGTGGAAGTATTATCATTTCATATGTTAGTTTTTTTTTTCAATATGACTTTTTATATACATTATGTTTTTATCCTTCAGTATGAGTAATGGATTAGAATTTATAAGTGATTGGAGAGGCATGATATATCCCCTTAATGAATAGGTTGGTGTCATGATAAAAACTATATATGGTTTTGGTTGATGCGTTACCCATTTATATAGTAGTCTTAGCATGAGGCCTCAGTGATAATAGATGTCTTGGCCTGAAGCCACGTTGGTATTTAATGTACTAGAATGAATCCTTTATATTATTAGATGACTTGGAAGGAGACATTAATGGTATGTTTTAGATTCCATCACAATGTGTTCTATCATTATGAGTTTAGTTATTAATATTCTATTTGATTATTCGATAAGTTATAATATACACGGATAAGTTTTATGATAATGTGATTATTTATATGGAATTATTTTATTATAATTTATTACTATCGTATTATGCACCTGTTATTGATTAATTGGTATGTGTTTTAGTTATTTACCTTTATATATTGATTATGCCTTATTTATTCGTAGTTTTCACTATATGCTTACCATTGCTGTGGATCTAAGCTCACCCATTTCTAATGTTTTCTTTTCCCCAAGAAGACTGAAAGTATTTAATGACTCATATGTTGGGATATTCTATTAAGAATAATGTATTTCTCAGGATATTAATTTTTTTTATTAAAACGTTTCAAATGTAAATTCCATTCATGTATGTATCTTGTTTACCAATACTATTACACTATATAGTCCTATAGAATTTGATTCCTTGTATCTTATGACAATTTAATAAAGTGGACACCAACTCCAGGATACATGGGTCATGGTTTCTAAACTTGGTATCAGAGTAAGTTTATTAGAAAACATGGGAACTATATTTAGGAAAACATAGACCAAAGAATATGAACATATGATAGAATTTGGGGATAAGTATAGAAGAAAATATTAAAAATTTTGGTATGGAAGATATTATTTCATTTTCCCTACATTAAACCATTGTATAGATGATATAAGTGGACGTGGTTCTGGAAAAGAGGAAACTAAGGGAAATGAATCTAGAAAGGGCATATTGGGCTTGAACTGATCATCACTTGATGCATGATAACGAGCCTTGATTTTCACCTAGTTTGAAACTATCGAGGGATATACATAGGATAATTCAATTTTTTTAGAAAACATTATAAAGGATTTGAAAATAAAGATACCACAAAAGAAACAATTTTTTGATTATTGTATTAGATTTGTTTAAAATTTTCAATTTATGTTAATTATTTCACATGTTTTAGAATATATATTATTTTTCCAAATTATATTATGTAATCTAATTTATTCCATCATTTAGAAATTGTTCCTAATAGAAGGAATGAAAATTCCATCAATTCATATAATCTAAAGAGTAAGAATAATTATTTCTTTGATTATATTATGCCAATATTTTGAAGGTAAATAGTCTCCCAAACATTATAATCATATCAGGATGTAGTATCATTTCGTATCATGATAGAGAATTAATTATATAAGAGTTATCAGTAGGTAGGAATAATACAAAGATACACATGAGGTGGGAGGGGGGTGAATTGTTTCTTTTCAACAATCTTGATAGACTATGGTGATTAACTCTCTTTATGATTTATGTAGATATGAAGAGGTATCTTTTATATTAAATATGAGTATAAAGTAAATATTAATCAATAGAACAATAATTTTACAGTGGTTCAGTCCACTCCACCAATACTCTCTCTGCATGCTTGGTGTTTTTCACTAGAAAGGTCCTCTTATCACAAGACCTTCAAAACCAAAAATAAGACATGGAATTTGAATCCTTTATATCAAGTCTAAAAACAGATTTCTATTTATTTTACATGGAACATGTTATCCATAGCTTATTAAAAAAATTGATACTTAATCCATGGCTGAGTCTGAGTAGTCAAAACTCCAATAAATCAAAAGAGTTTTATTTTTTGATGCTACAGGTAAATCGTCACAGTTTTAGTAGAAACTGATAGAATATTGATCATCTTCTTCAAGGATGATTAATTTCAAGAAATAATATATTTTAAGAGATATTGGTTTCAAAATATCTATAATAAGGATTGAAACAAATAAATAGTTGTAGTTCCAGCAGAACAATATTAAAATGAATATCTTCAAGGCGTAGCCTCTTTAGAAAAATAACCATGTACTTCATTCCTTCAAAACGTTTTATAGAGAAGACAATCACATGGAAAATATATTTGAATATCTTATGTATATTATCATTATAAAAAATATTCTTATCACATATATAGATTTATTTCAAATAAAAAGATCCAAGAAAGTCACCTCGTAGACCACTAATATTCAAATTGTACCATTCAGTAGAGTCATAGCATTCCTTAGAAGTTGGAGTGATATAATTTTTTAAAATGATCATAATGATCCTATTAATTTTTCATAAAATATATTAGAATATATATTTAATTCAGTCAAGATTGTTGAAGAAAACATGAAAAAAAATCATGGATTTAGATATCTATTATTGAATATTAAAACATAATATTCAATTGTATGTCATACGGTTACATTGTGCAGCATAGGGTTTCATTTCATAGTGTAAGGTTTCTTTTCATATAGAAATGTTGTCATGACCTGTCCTTGGGGCCCATTCAATGACTACCCCAAGCCCACCTTCCATAGGCCAGGGGCTGGCGACTAGCACCAAAGGCATAAATACCGATAAAAGGGAAGGCATTGCCTTTAAAAAAAAGGTAAAATACACAATAGAGTACACAACTGAAGTAAGAACTATGTAAACTGAGTAAAAAAGTAAGTGTTTAAAGGTAAATGGGCCAGAATACCAACCCAAATAAAAGTACAGTACAACTGAAAGTCTAGTACAATAGCTGTAATGTGAAGCACCAACCACCGAGTTGTTCTCTTGTAATCCCACCTGAAGGGTGGGTATAGATAGTCTCCCCAGTGCCACGGGTCTGTACGTCTGCTCCGTGTACGTCTCACCAAGTGGTCCACCTCTGAGTACCGTCCATCTCCACAAGTCTCTACCACTATCAGCGTTGTCTGTCTCCTGCATTCAACACAACGTAGTGCGGGCATAACCCATGCAGGGGTGAGTATACGATACTCAGTAGGGACCCCGAGGCCTCCGAAGGCCTCCCAGAATCCACAAAGGACAAACCAAAGAAGAGAGATAAAAACACTAAGTGTCAACCAACCCTACTTAGGTATATTCCCATACATATACCTAAGTTATCAACCATAGTAAGACTACAACTCTCGAGCCCAAATACAACCCAGTCCACACAAGAAAGAACTCAATCACATCGATATTAATGATTGAAAATCAAGACTCACCTCACAAAGGTATACATCATTCGTATAGAGATAGGGATGATCAGATGTAGTCTCTGATTCATCTAAGCTGTCAGACCCAAAGAGGATACAAGACCAGAAAAGCTGTCGGACCCACACAGGATACAAGTCCAGCTACTCTACCAGACCCACAGAGGATACAAGTACAAAGGTAAAACTACCGAACCCACACAGGGTACAAGAATAGTAGTCATCGCCATCGAACCCACAGAGGATTCCAGTATGGTAGTCATTGTTGTCGAACCCACGGAGGATTCCAGTACAGTAGTCAATGCAGTCGCAGCCAGCTCTAGGGTTTTCACACACAACACGCTCGATTTAGGGAGAGTCCGCTCCTCGAGCCAAGGGGTCGATACATCAGCTGTCGTGAAGCCCAGAGTTGATGTATCCCAATGTTTCTTCTCGTTAAAAGGAACACGACGTGACATACAGTGCATAAATTGGACACCCAGTCTGAAAGATATTTGATTTTCCGTTCTAGGGCCCCGGTTGGAAATAAGCCTGCTCCAAACCCGGCCATTTTCCAAATTTGTAAAAAACTCACTTAGTGTATCTCAAATGGACCACCTCATTGCAAGGGTCCCAGTTCCATATATGGCACTTCGATCAGACGCGCGGTATTCAATATATTCACATTTATGTGGAAATGGTCACGGCCCATTAAGCCCAATGGGCCGACAGGTCGGGTCAACCCGGTCTTGGCGGGTCCGACGCAGTAGTGGTTCGGGCTGGCCTGATGAATCGCGTGACCCGAGGGAGCGTAGCCCCTATCGGTGGGGCGCAGGCCGTGGTCTTCCGCATTGTGGCGCCCCTTGTGGCACCGTGGTCCTCCTTCGGCCTGGACGGCTTTAGCAAGCCAGTTCTCCTTCGATCGAGGGGCCCATGATTGCAGACCGCAGTTCCTCCGCATGCAGCCGACGAGCGGCCACCGCCTTCGATCGTCGCCTCTTCCAAATTTCATATAAAACAAGAAACGACAGAGGGTCGTCAGTCCATATTTGTTCGTCCTGCGCCCTCTGCGTTAGGTGGTAACAATCATCCAATGTCAATTCAGAAAATGAACAAGAAATGGGGTATAAATTTTCACTCAAATAATATACAAAACCCCTACCTTGAAAAAGACGTCGTACGTCGTCGACCCGCGGAAGATGAGCATCACGGTAAAATGGTGCAGTTTCGTTAACGATGACGGAAGAGTCATTTTCGTAGGCGATGTAGACTCTTCAACGTTGAGGTGCGTCTGAGGAAGAAATGTCATTTGAAGAGGTCCTTCGTGTTCTTTGTTAAGAACGTTCTTCGATGAAGAATTGTGTTCTTCATTGAAGAAGGATCACCTCTCTTTTAATTCTCGAGATCCTTTCCCCAAAAGAGATTTGAAAACACAAAAAGAAATAAGGCTCTCAAATTAATTGAATTTATATAAAATTATTATTAATTCAAAAGATGCGTCAGTTAATTAATGCTGATATTAAAAATATGGGTTGGCACATTTAATGGGTGAGAGGTGGAGAGGCTCCACCATAATAAATATGACGAGTTTTCAAGATAAACAACAAGGAATTAATGGGGAGTTGAGGGGAGGTGGAAGGGTTCGAGTTTTTGTGGGTCCCACTATAGTAAATCCTCTCAGGGGAGGTTATGTGGGGAGTGTTCCCACCCTTAACTTCCTCTTGTAGGTTATACCTAACAAAAAAATAAATAAAATTGTGTACAAAAATTTTATTTTATTTATTCTAAATCCCCAATAATTAACTTTTAACCCGCATAAAATGCAACTACGGTGAAGGTCCCCTGAAGAGAATAACAGCGCTGTGAGTTTATTAGTGTCTTGAGATTTCAATTCCAAGCACGGGTTCAGAAGATAGAAAAACATGCTCATACGTTTACTAAACTTACATGAACAAAACTTCAAAAATTGATTCCAGGCACATCGGGACTCAGAATCAAGTAACGTCAGAAACCGCAGGCTCGTAAAATTCCAAAGTATTTATGAAATACAAAATTCCTTAAAATTTACAAGTCTTTACATTACCACCACCTCAGGGATTTACGTCCCCGTAAAGATACAACACACACAAGGGGAACAAATGGGGGTACTGAGCACGCATCTGAGTCTCCCGCTCCCAAGTGCTCTCTTGGAAGTTCCTGTGCAGCCAGTGAACACACACTATAGGAATCCACCGTCCACATAAAACCCATTCTTTTCAATCCTCAATCTCCACCAGGACCTCCGTGAATATCGCCCCGTCATCAAAGTCCACCTCCCTGTGATCGTTGATGTGGGTCGTGTCGTGCACGTATCTGCTCAGCTGAGATACGTGGAAGACGCCGTGCACCCGATACAGCTGAGGTGGAAGGGCCGAGCGGTAAGCCACCTCGCCTACTCTACTGATGACCAGGAAAGGTCCGATGAGTCGTGGAGATAACTTTCCACCCCAGAAAAATCTCTGTATATCTCATCGAGGTGAAACCCTTAGGAAAACATGGTCCCCATCCTCGAACTCCAGTGGTCTCCGTCTCCTATCCGAATAGGTCTTTTGTTTTCTCTTTGTAGTCTTCATCCACTCCTGGATGATCTGCCCCTTCTTCGTCATAGCTTGAACCATCTCTGGTCCTATGAGTGCTGACTCCCCTGGGTCAGTCCAGCAAAGAGGTGATCTACAAGGTCGGCCGTACAATGCCTTGTATAGTGACATCCGGATGGTGGAGTGGTAGCTGTTGTTGTACGCAAACTCCAGAAAGGGTCAGTGATCCTGCCATCTGTTACCAAAGTCGAGGACACATGCACAGAGCATGTTATCGAGAGTCTGATTGGTCCTCTCAGTCCTACCATCCATCTGAGGATGGAAGGCGATGCTCAGATGTAGTTGCATCCTAAATGCTTCCTGCAACCCCTTCTAAATCCGGGAAGTAGAGCGTGCCTCCCGATCTAAGACGATCATCGATGGAACACTATGAAGCCTTAAAGTCTCTTGTATGTAGTAGAGTCTCAAGATCTCTACTGAGACCCTCTCTATGATCGGTAGGATGTCGGCCGACTTAGTGAGTCGGTCTACGATCAACTAGATAGAGTCATGTCCTCTGGAGGTATGTGGAATACCCATCATGAAATCCATAGAGATCCTATCACACTTCCACTTTGGGACCTCTAAGGGATGTACCAAGCCTGATAGTACCTGGTTCTCTGCCTTCACTTGTTGACAAGTGAGTCATCATGAAACAAACTCTGCTATAACCTTCTTCAAACTTGTCCACCAATGCTGTCGTCTGAGGTCCTGATACATCTTCACCACTCTAAGATGTACCGCTATAGGGGAAGTGTGAAACTCCCTCATCACCTCCTCCTATAGTGCAACTGGTACCATCGTACATCCCCTAAAGAGGATGATGTGATCCTCTCCTTCAGAAAATTCATCGGGTGCCATCCCTGATGATATCTGAGCACGACGTGTCTCGAAGTCAGCGTCTCCTCACTGTGACTCTCTAACTCCCTGAAGAAGTAGAGGATTGACTGTGAGAGACAGAAGAAAGGCTTCTCAATCTGTATCCACAAAGGATAGCAGCAACGTGGCTAGCTGCTCCATTGCCTCTCATAGTAGCTGAATGCCCGATCACCTACTGAAAGCATCAGCTATAACGTTCCCCTTCCCAGGATTATAGACTATCTCAAAGTCATTTTCCTGGAGGAACTCGAGACATCGCCACTGTCTGATGTTCAGGTCCTTCTGCGAGAAGATTTACCTGAGACTATGGTGGTCAATTTAGACTATAAAGCGACCGCCCATCAGATAGTGCCACCACATCTTTAATGTGAAGACCACTACTGCTAACTCCAGGTCATGGGTAGCGTAGTTATGATCATGCGGTCTCAACTTCCATTAACCATAAACGATCACTGCTCACTCCTGTATCATGACACAGTCGAGTCCATTCCCTGATGCGTCGTAGTAAACTACGTGCCCAACGCTCTCTTCGGATAGCCTCAAGATTGGCGCACTAGCCAGTCTCCGTCTCAGCTCCTGAAATCTCTACGTGCATCTATTTGACCACACGAAGGGTTTTCCCTTATTCATAAAAGTTGAATGTGGTGCTTCAACTCGGGAGAAGTCTAAAAAAACCTCCGATAATATCCAGCTAGGCCCAGGAAATTCTGAACCTCCATCACACTCCTGGGTGGCTCCCAAGCAAGCACTGCCTCAATATTTGTTGGATCCACTACTACCCCCGCCTCCGAGATGATGTGTCCCAAGCAGTGAACCTCTCGAATCTAGAACTGGAACATCGAGATCATACCATAAAGCTGGTGCTCTCGGAGTGTTTCCATTACAACCCGCAAGAGGTAGGCATGCTCCTCCTCATTAGTTGAGTAAATTAGTATGTCGTCGATGAAGACTATGACATAACGACCTAGGTAAGGATGGAAGATCATGTTCATGAGACTCATGAACACTGCAGGAGTGTAGGTTACGCTGAAGGGCATAACCAAGAACTCGTAGTGGCCATACCGACACCTGAAGGCCGTCTTCTACACATCCTCGTCTCAATCTCTATGCTGGTGATAGCCCGACCTGAGGTCTATCTTCACGAACCATCGTGCCCCATTGAGTTGATCGAAGATGTCTTCAATCCTCAGAAGTGGGTACTTGTTCCTTATGGTCACATGATTCAGGTGATGGCAGTCGACACACAGTCGCAAGCTCCCATCCGCCTTCTTTGCGAAAAAATTGGAGAATCCCAGGATGAAACACTGTGTCGGCTGAATCCCTTTCCCTACAAGTCCTCCTGCTGTACCTACAACTCACAATGTTCAGTGGGAGCCATCCGATATGCTGTAGTAGATATCAGTGTTGTCTCAGGGTACATGTCAATGTAGAAGTATACCTCTCTACAAGGAGGTAGTATGGGAACGTCGTCAAGAAAAATGTCCGCATACTGATCCACCAAAACAGGAAAACTCGGACTCCACACATCAAATGCTCCAAGGATGAGACTTTCCAACTAACATGTGATTGGATTCCATCTCCTCTGCGTAAGTCCATCCTGCACTGCAATGGTTCCCTTCCCACTGGTGAAGGTGAACCTGCTCCTATCCGTGCAGATACACCACACCTTGCACCTAATACATTAGATCTGAGCATGGACTTTAGATGACCAGTACATACCCAAGATGACATCGTAAGGCCTCGACGCCACTACAAGAAGATCCCAGCCAATTCTCTCGCCTCCTAGAGTAAGATTACACTATTGGAACCAGTGCGTAATCGTCGAGTCTACTCCAATAGGAGTCTCTATCCACAAGGATCGAGCTAACGGCTCCATCAAAATCTCTGAGCTCTGAACAAGTGCATGGGAAATAAATGAATGACTCACACCTATGTCTGTAAGAACTGTTGCAAGGGTGGAGTAGACATAGATAATACCTCGAATCATCTCAGGTGTGCCGTGGTCGTATTCCTTACCTTCCTGGAGCTATGACCGCCTCTTTCCTCTAGCTCCCCATGGTTGGGGTGGACCTCCAAGTGGGGTGGTGGTAGAGCCTCGAAACGTCGTCCACCACCCGCTGCTCGGCAAGCTCCTCTGCCTCGTCTGCCCGCTCCGGGAGGACCACCATGATCAAACCTCTGCCTCTTTCTGGGAGGTCCCTATACTATCCGCTACACGTCTGCATGGAGGTCGGGTAGTCACGAGCCAAGTGGCCCTGCCCGCTACATGCATAGTACTGCCTACTCCTCATAAGGATAACTTTGTTTTAGGTGCCCCGTATAACCGAACCTATATCCTGAGGTAGCCCTCCGGATGGCCTGGTCTGCCTGGACCTCTATGACATCTCTCTACTGCCTGCTGCAGAAGACTCTTCTACGTGTCGCCCTGCGGTGGGTCTCGCCGCTGGTGACTACTCAGTGAGAAAGATCTCCACTAGAAGGGCCCGCTCTAGCACATCTTCCTGCATCGAAATGCTGAGGGGAACCATCAAAGCCCTGATCTCGTGCCTCGGTCCCTGCTCGAGGGTCCGGGCCCTGAAGAATGGGTCCCGTACCATATCTATAGAGTATTGTGAGAGGTCAGTAAACCTCACTGAGTACTGATCTACTCTCATGATACCCAGCTACATAAGTAGTAACTCCTGAATCTACACCACATGAAGGGTGGATGGAATAAAATCTGAGCGTAAGAGACTCTCGAAGTCTATCCAAACTAGAGATTATTCATCCTGCACCTAGAGAATCAAGCTCCACCATCATCCTGCTTATGTGTGCAGGAGACTCATGGAAAAGATCACCATAAGGTCCACTAGTGTCCTGATGAAGCTCACATTTTCATATATTTTATACTGTAAAACATTTTTTATAATCCCACAAAAGTGCTATTGAATGGGTAATTATCATGTTTTTAGGTTTTAGTGCTATTTTGAACCCAAATGTGAAAAACGGCTAATTCTGGATTTTTGACAGAATTTTACGTCAGGGGTATTTTGGTCATTTAAGAATAAATAAAATTCCAAATTTTCTGATTAAAATATTGTTAGAATCCTTATTTTATTTCCTTCATTTTTCTCTTCTGGACCAGGGGCTGATTCGGTCTTCTAAAGGGTCTAAAAAATCATTGAATATTGGAATTGTTCCGGGCGGACAGCATGGACCTACCCAAGGTAACGGACATCAAACGCGGCCTACACATATCCAAATGATGTGTTTCCACCTGGGATACCTTTAGGACAAAGAGGAAAGTCTCTAAAATAAATTTGGAGGATTTTGGAGGTAATTAAGGAGGCTATTGAATGACATTAGTTTGGAGGAACCTTCCTGGATGCTTCGTCCAGAAACAGAAACCGAGAATGAAAAATTCATAACTCCTACATACGGTTTCCAAATTATCTGAAATTTTGAGAGGAGACGGCCAAGACATTTATGCACAGCATTTATGAAAGGTGGAACGCGTGAATATGTCATTAATGGGGTCTACAACGCGTCGACATTCGTGGGTCGAATTCTGCCTATAAAAGGAGGCCCTCACCTCCTTCCCAAATCATCCCATTCTCCATCCATTTTTTCAAGGCACCAAGGAGGAGATCTCCACCGAGGGAGGCCGTCCGCAAATCTTCCACATTTATTTTTATTTTATTTCTTTTCTTTATTTTTAGTTTTTAATTTTAATTTATATTTCTAATAAATTCATTCATTGTTTTTATTTTTGTGTCCACCGATTCACCCTCTTTTCTTCCTCTCATCTTACCATCGTGAACTATAATACTCATGATCATGAGTAACTAATCCGAGGAATATCCCGAGGGATTAATCAGGTTCTTGAACCCAAGACCATGTTTTTAATATTCTTTGAGTTAATTCTAAGGATAATTTATAGTGGGTGTAATCCTCACTATGGTTTTCTAAAGATTTACTTCTTAATCTACAACCATTTTCCCTCGATTGAGGAGGTGGATGGAAGGTGTGGTTGGCGATCGCTAAGTAGACTTTTCATTCATAACCGGTGTAGAATAAGGTGTGCACACATACAATGGAGTGTGTAAACTAAGAATATTTGAAGATGGCCAATGAAGGTGCTCCCTGAATATTCTCTCGGGAGAACTTCCTTTCTTCCCTAATTACATTCTGTTTAGCATTGCATGGTAATTTATAATTAAATTTTAGTTTCTTCTGATTTATGAATTTCATTTATTTTATTAAATTACATTTATTTCATAAAATATTAAACAACAAAAAAATAATTAGATTAGGTGGAATATAAGTAGTGATTTATTAACCACAAAAGCTCCTCAAGAGAACGACCTAGGTCAGCCCCTGTGCTGCACTTAGCTATAAATATTTTTGAGAGCGTGCACGACAACGCTTCGTCAAATTGGCGCCGTTTCCGGGGAGCCAAGTGGTTTTAATTCACTATTTTTATTCACATTGTGTAAATAATTTTCCTTTCATTTAAAAAAAACAACAAAAAAATCATAAATTTCAAAAACTAAAAAAAAACTTTTTGTTCATGATGTATTTCAATGGTTATTATTCTGCATGGATTGACCAATCTCAGGTGCCATAAAATGTTTGCAATGAAATTGATGCTCAATTTCATAGGATTAGTGATAAAGTTCAAAAACTGGAGAGCCAAATTGAATGGATTGCTGAATATGTACGCACATCCCAAGAGCAATCCAAACCTGAGCCTGAACCTGAGCTTGAACCTGAACCAGAACGAGTGGTGGAAGAGATTTCACCGATCACATTTTATGTTAATGAACCTGAGGCGGGTCAGAAAGAACTTCTAAAGGAACTTATCACATCATCCCGCACTCAACCATTGCTCAAGGAGGTCCCAGAAGTACACATTCCAATTGATGCACTGATGAGAGGTCAACATTTTTTCAAAGAATCTTGGAATAACATTGTCGAAGATAACTTGAAACATGATCTTCCCATGCTTGATATTGAACAATCAGTACCTTTTGACCTCAATCTTGCTTTGGAAGATGAAGAAGAAGATGCACCTGCTGAGATGGAGTTTCCAATGGTCATGCCTGAAGAGATCAATTACCAAGATGAATTACTTGAAAGGGAAGATTTCTTTATTGATTCGTCATGTTTTAATTTTATTCAAACTAAATTGTTTTCTGACTTCTCCTTTCCTGAAATTTCAGATACAACACAAATGGATCAGGCCTTGAATTTTGATGATGATACCACCAAAGTGGTGGTAATCGAGGAAGAAGATTCGAAGAAGCTGGCGGTGGTGCGACTACCTCCTCAACAAAAATTTTCATACCATATAGAGGAGGACACCACCGAAGTTAACAGGGAGCACCCTTACCTTTTATTCCCTCCCACTTCGAACCTCAAATTTCTTCTTTATTCTTTCTCGGGGGTTGGGAACATTCTTATCTTATTTGGGGTTCTATACTTTCAGTGTTTAATCATGGACATCGGGAAAACTCACATGTGGTGGTTCATCTCAAAGAAACCACATCCACCTTCTGATCGGGGATAATCCACTGAAACTGCCTAACTAGGGTCAGTAAAAACCTAGCACCCGCTTGGGGGTCTAAACCAAGAATTATCTCTTTTCTTTTCCTTTTCTCATTCTTTTTATTTATTTTTATTATTTATTTTTATTACTTTCTTGTAGTATTAAAGTGGCTGCTTCTAGGAGCTTAACTCAAGGCATCCACTTCTAAAATAATGTCAGGTTGTATCTTTCCCTCCCTTTGATTTTTTTTACCTTTATATTTATATTTTGTTGAGTTGAAATAAGGGGTAGTTTAATTTAAGTGTGGGGGAGTGTCAACCTGCTTAGTTCTTCTTGTGTGCTTTTCATTTTTTTAGGATTTTTGAGCTTTAATGAATATTCTTATCACTTTTCACACATCAATTGATTATAAAGAGTTGAAATGATTTTTGAAATAATGGATTTTAAATGATTGTTGATGTGAAAACATTTTTCTTGAATTGGATTGTCAATCATTTGTATGAGTTTGACTGATTTTTTAAATCCATGGCCATGAAACACTGACTCAAAATATTTTTTCCAATCCTGTGAGGTATTCTAAACCACTTTTACATATTATTCCTAATACCCACACTTTCTTGAGGGAAACTTGAATTTTGTGTGAGAACCAGAATTTGTGAATATTCTCTTTCGAAGCTTTGGATTTCATGGAATGTATTTAAAATTATTGAGGCATCTCATTGGCTAGCCACATTTTATCCTGAGACCCACCTTTACATTTATCCTTGATAATCCCTTAGATGCCATGAATTGCCTTATAGGTTTAAGCCAAATTACAAGCCAATTTTTCCATACCTACCGACACTTTTAGTATTTTTGCATGGATATTTCAAGTTTGAGTGTGGGGGAAGGGCCTTTCGTGTGCGTTCATTGGGATGTGTCCCATTTCTGGGAAGTGTGAAGTGTGTTTCAATATTTTGGGCAGTGGATAACAAGAGAATTGGGCATGTGTCATCATTTCATTGTGCTTTATTTGGTTCATCCATTTCTCCTAAAAAAAGAAGAAAAAAATGGATATGAGCTTGAATTCTCATTGTACATTCTTTTATGACTCATGTCCCTCCCAATAATCAAGGGCATGAATTGTCATTCATTCATTGTATTCAATTTTTCAACTCATCCTCTATGAAAAAAAAAGAAAAAAAAGAAAATAAAGCTGTGCCTTTCTGGAGCTTTAAAATGGAGGAGAACTTAGATGATATAATTAATTATCATCACTTATTGGCTCATGTACCACGTCATAAAGAGGGGTGGGTTTGTTTTTCACATTTACAAACAGTATTGAGTGAGGAATTTCCTGTGTTTTCACTTGATTTAATCATGCATTGTACTTAAAAGTCAAACCTCCTCTTTCTAGCCTGGAACAGTTTTTTAATAATTTTCCCACCAACCCTAAGCCACAGAATCATTTGAACCATTAATTAAAGCCCTCATGATTAGATTCATTTTCATGTTTCACGCTGTGGAGAAATGATAATTTTCACAAACCTATGGTGATACATGCGATTTTCAAGTATGAGTATAACTCTAGATTCAATTTCTCTTGAGTGAAGAGTGACATAAAAATCAATGTGAGGTAGGTTGTGATTGGGCCATGGATTGATTTATGAGGTTGAACAAATTTTAATGATTGAAATGAAAATGGGAGAATTATTATTCATAAATGAGACATGATGGAATTCTATTTTGGATAAAATCATTGATATTTTCTCATTTTTGATTTGTTGTGTTGATTTTGATTTGGATGTAAGATGATTGCCCAGGAGTGCAATGTTTAAGTGTGGGAGAGTGATGAAGCTCACATTTTCATATATTTTATACTGTAAAACATTGTTTATAATCCCACAAAAGTGCTATTGAATGGGTAATTATCATGTTTTTAGGTTTTAGTGCTATTTTGAACCCAAATGTGAAAACGACTAATTCTGGATTTTTGAAAGAATTTTACGTCAGGGGTATTTTGGTCATTTAAGGAAAAATAAAATTCCAAATTTTCTGATTAAAATATTTTTAGAATTCTTATTTTATTTCCTTCATTTTGCTCTTCTGGACCAGGGGCTGATTCGGCCATCTAAAGGGTCTAACAAATCATTGAATATTAGAATTTTTCCGGGCGGACAGCATGGACCTACCCAAGGTAACAGACATCAAACGCGGCCTACACATATCCAAATGATGTTTTTCCACCTGGGATACCTTGAGGACAAAGCGGGCCGTCTGTAAAATAAATTTGGAGGATTTTGGAGGTAATTAAGGAGGCTATTGAATGACATTAGTTTGGAGGAACCTTCCTGGATGCTTCGTCCAGAAACAGAAACCGAGAATGAAAAATTCATAACTCCTACATACGGTCTCCAACGTATCTGAAATTTTGAGAGAAGACGGAAAAGACATTTATGAACAACATTTATGAAGGGTGGAGCGCGTTAATATGTCATTAAAGGGGTATACAACGCGTCGACATTCGGGGGTCGAATTCTTCCTATAAAAGGAGGCCCTCACCTCCTTCCCAAATCATCCCATTCTCCATCCATTTTTTTCAAGGCACCAAGGAGGAGATCTCCACCGAGGGAGGCCGGCCGCAAATCTTCCACATTCCTTTTTATTTTATTTCTTTTCTTTATTTTTAGTTTTTAATTTTAATTTATATTTCTAATAAATTCATGCATTGTTTTTATTTTTGTGTCCACCGATTCACCCTCTTTTCTTCCTCTCATCTTACCATCGTGAACTATAATACTCATGATCATGAGTAACTAATCCAAGGAATATCCCGAGGGAGTAATCAGGTTCTTTAACCCAAGACCATGTTTTTAATATTCTTTGAGTTAATTCTAAGGATAATTTATAGTGGGTGTAATCCTCACTATGGTTGTCTAAAGATTAACTTCTTAATCTACAACCATTTTCCCTCGATTGAGGAGGTGGATGGAAGGTGTGCTTGGCGATCGCTAAGTAGACTTTTCATTCATAACCGGTGTAGAATAAGGTGTGCACACATACGATGGAGTGTGTAAACTAAGAATATTTGAAGCTGGCCAATGAAGGTGCTCCCTGAATATTCTCTCGGGAGATCTTCCTTTCTTCCCTAATTACATTCTGTTTAGCATTGCATGGTAATTTATAATTAAATTTTACTTTCTTCTGATTTATGAATTTCATTTATTTTATTAAATTACATTTATTTCATAAAATATTAAACAACAAAAAAATAATAAGATTAGGTGGAATAGAAGTAGTGATTTATTAACCACAAAAGCTCCTCAAGAGAACGACATAGGTCAGCCCCTGTGCTGCACTTAGATATAAATATTTTTGAGAGCATGCACGACAACGCTTCGTCATGTCCCTACCAATATTAAGACTCTGAAGATAGCCTCCAGCAAATACTCAGCTGCTTGAGGGTCCGTCTCTCCACAAAACCTAGGTGGAATATGTCGCTGAAACCCGTGCAACGCAATCAGGCGGCATGCACTCTCTACTGCTGGGGCTGGTAGTATCAGTGGATCAGCAGGTAGTGGTACCGCTGGTGCCACCGCTGGTATGGGTCCCGGCACCAGGGCCTCATTTTTTAGGGGTCAGCCATCTCGTACACGACTCGGAACCCTAGCTCGCTGCATTCGTGGGGCCATCCTTAAAAGAAACAGGTGTGCCACGGTCAAAATAGTATACCTGGTGAGTTGACACAAAGTAATCACAAAGAAACTTTTGAATCACACATGAAATCTCTGTGTTCATGCATTGAGTCAGAAATCATGCGTTAGGGTCCTGGTGTATGGATATGTCGGCCGTCGCAGCAACACTGGACTCCCTAGAATGAAAACCACACTTAGTAATCTTAACACTATTGCTTCAGAGAAAGAAATAATCAGAGTCCTGAGTTCTGTGGTAGAACCAACTCGTGTGATACCAATTTGTCATGAACTGTCCTCGAGGCCCGTTCTGTGACTACCCCAAGCCCCCATTCCATAGTCCAGGGGCTGGTGACTGACACAAAAGGCATAAATCCCGATAAAAGGGAAGTAATTTCCTTTAAAAAAAGATAAAGAACACAACAGAGTACACAACTGAAGTGAGCACTAAGTAAATTGAGTACAAAAGTAAGTGTTGAATGGTAAATGAGCCAGAATACAAACCCAACTGAAATTACAGTACAACTGAATGTCTATTACAATAGTAGTGAAGTAAGCAGCAACCACCGAATCATCCACGGGGAATACCACGTAAAGGGTGGGTACATATTGTCTCCCCTGTGCCAGGGGTCCGTCCGTCTGCTCCGTGTACGTCTCACCAAGTGGTCCACCTCCAGGTACCATCCATCTCTAAAGGACTCTTCCACGATCAGCATTGTCCGCCGTCTGCACCAAACACAATTTAGTGCGGGCATAACCCGTGCAGTGGTGAGTATATGACACTCAGTAGGGACCCGAAGACCCCCAAAGGTCTTCCAGAATCCACAAAGGATAAGCCACAGAAGAGAGATAAAAAAATGAATTATCATCCAACCCTACTTAGGTATATTCCCATACATATACCTAAGTTATCAACCACAGTACAACTATAACTCTCGAACCCAAATAAAACCCAGTCCACACAGGATAGAAGTCAATCAAATCGATGATAATGATTGAAAATCAAGACTCAGATCACATATTTATACATCATTCATATAGAGATAGTGATGATCAGATGTAGTCACTGATTCATCTAACCGGTTGGACCCACATAGGATACAAGACCAGCGAAGCTGTAGGACCCACATAAGATACAAGACCAGCTACTCTACTGGACCCACATAGGATGCAAGTACATAGGTTAAACTGTCGGACCCATATAGGATACAAAAACAGTATTCATCGCCATCGAACCCACAGAGGATTCCAGTATAGTATTTGTCGCTGTCGAACCCACGAAGGATTCCAGTACGGTAGTTGACACAGTTGCAGCTAGCTCTAGGGTTCCCGCACACAACACACTCGATTCCCGAAGGGTCCGCTCCTCGAGCCAAGAGGCTGATACATCAATTGTCACAAATTCTAGATTTTATGTATCCCGAAGCTCCGTCTCGTCAAAAGGAACCCAACATGACAGACGACACATAAATCAGATGCCCGGTCTGAAAGATATTTTCTTTTTCCATTCCAGGTCCCCGGTTGGAAATAAGCACGATCCAAACATAGCTGTTTTCCAAAGTCGTCCAAAACTAACATAGAGTATCACAAAAGTACCGCCTTGTTGCAAGTGTCCTGGTTCCGCAGAGGGCGTATCGATCAAATGCGCGATCTTCAAGATATTCACCTTTATGTGGAAACGGGCCCGACCAGTTAATCCCAGTGGGTCGTCGGGTTGGGTCAACCCGGTCTTGGCAGGTCCGACCCGATAGATGGTCGGACCGGCCCGATGAATTGTGCGACCCAGCCAAGCGGGGTGCGGGCCATGATATTCCGCATCACGACACCCCTTGTGGCACCACGGTCATCCTTCGGCCCAACCAAATTTAGCCGACTGGTTCTCCTTTGGTTGGGCGGCCCGCGATTGCGGGCCAGGGTTCCTCTACATGCGGCCGGCGCACGTCCGCTGCCTTCGATCGTCACCGATTCCCAATTTCATATAAAAAATAAACAATGGAGGGTCGTCTAGCCGTGTTTTTTCGGCCCACACCCTCCGCGTTAGGTAGAAACAATCGGCCAATGTCAATTCAGAAAATTAACAAGGAATGGGGTACAATTTATTCACTCAAAAAAATATAAAAAACCCTGACCTCGCAAAAGACGTCGTACATCGTCAATCCATGGAAGACGAGCATCATAGTAGAATAGTGTCGTTCTATCGATGATGGCGAAAGAGTCATCGCCCTAGGCGACGTAGAATCCTTGACGTCGAGGTGCGTCTAAGGAAGAAATGTTTTTGGAAGAGGTCCTTCACGTTTTTTATCGGGAACATTCTTCATTGAAGAACGGTGTTCTTCATCAAAGAAGGATCACCTCTCTTTTAATTCTCCAGAGCTGTTACCCAAAAGATAATTTCCAATGCAAAAAGAAATAATGCTCTCAAATTAATAGAATTTTCATGCAATTCATATTAATTCAAAAGAGGTGTCAATTAATTAATGCTGATACTAAATAGATGGGTTGGCACATTTAATGGGTGGGATGTAGAGAGGCTCCACCATTATAAATATGAGGAGTTGTTAAGATAAACAAAAGGGAATTAATGGGGATTTGAGGGGAGGTGGAAGGGTTTGGGTTCGTGTGGGTCCCACCACATCAAATACTCTTATGAGAGGTTATGGGGGGGGGGGGGGTGTGGGCCCACCCTTAACTTTCTCTTGTAGGTTATAACTACCAAAAAAAATTGTGTACAACAATTTTATTTAATTTATTCTGAATCCCCAATAATTAACTTTCAACCATTATAAAACACAACTGCGGTGAAGGTCCCCTTAAGCGAATACCGGCGCTGCGAGTTCATTGGGGTCCTCAGATTTCAATTCTGAGAACATGTTCAAAAGATAGAAAAACTCTCTCGTACGTTTACTGAATGTACCCGAACAACACTTCAAAAATTTATTTCTGGAACACCGAGCCTCGGAATCAAGTTCCATTAGAAACCGCAGACTCATAAAATTCCAAAGTATTTACGAAAAAAAATTCCTTGAAATTTATGGGTCTTTACAAATGCCCTTTTCATAGAATAGGGTTCCTTTATATATAATTGTGTTATTTTTCATATCATAGGGTACCTTTTCATAGTTTAGGGTACCTTTTTATAGCTTAGGGTTGATACTCCATACATTCGTCCTTCCAACATAGGGGGTGATCAGTGATTCCGGTCATCAATATTGGATTTTTATTCTATAAATTTATTCAAATATAGTGTTTTGGATCCATATGTTTACTATTCATTGTGGGGATGTTGATCCTTACATTCATTCACCGAATGTATAGTATGAAAAGTGTTTATAAAAGACACCCAATAGTTTTTTATTCTATTAAAAAGATATCCAGTCATGATATATATTCTTAAAAAATAATTAAGAAAAATTTATTATAAAACAAACAAGGGTCTTTGTGAGCATCAAAATCAATAAATATTATAAATTATTATTTAGATAATACATTATAAACAATATCTCATTTTTTGATGACCCCAAAATCCACAAAGTAATTTTTAGAAAATATTGGTTTTCCAAACAATGAAGAAATAATATGTTAAATAATTTTAATTATTTTTAAAATTAATATTCCTCAGTATAATTTTAATTTCAAAGTATTATTTTGATACAATAAAAATTGATATACTTGTAAATTGATAATTTTGTGCCTACCCAAATTTCTCCTCTGTTTTGTGATATAAAAAGGAAATCATGTTAAAAAGTATTAAAACACTTTCAATTTAACACATAAATTAAATTTAATGTTACATTTTAATGTTAAAAGTTAAATAAATTTATAATTTACATTGAAAAATATGACATAAATAATAAGACAAGAAAATTATAAAACTATATAAAACACATAGATAAAAAGATAAATTAAACTAAATTAAATTACTATTCTTTTTCTAAATGATTGACTTCTAGCATAAAAATTAGAAAGGTTTCTGAAAATATGGGTTTTGGTCTGACTTGTTGGTTATACTTGAATATTCATTTTTTAGTGAGTGTAGTAGGATGATGACATTACTAGACATCCCTATGAAGATCTTGTAACTTCACCAAAAAACTCTAAAAATGACTGTTGAAAACTCTTGTCCATTTTTATACCATCTTCCATTTGTTTGAACCTATCCTCAAACATTCAACCAAATTTATTTGTACAAAATAATTAATCAATTCTCCAGTCTAGATGAATGTAGACAACAGATCACTCCATTGATGAAGAACTGACCCAGATGAATATTCATTTGAGGTCATTTGAGTGATCATATTTCATAGATTATCCAAAATAACATTAATAGGAATACTTTCCAACTCTAGAGTGTGAAGTTTATTTTTTAAATAAGATAAAACATGTGTTATTACCTCAAATATTATAATTATATATGGAGATGTTTGTTGAGTAGGAGATGATGATTGATGACGTTCTCTAGTACACGGAAAATTTCTCCACAACAATTTCTTCAGATCACCAAATAATATTTTTTAATAGATTATTTCATTAACTTTCTAAACTCACCATATAAAGTTACGATAAAATCATGGATATCACCCATAGAATCTGTTATTTATTAAATTTCATGGAATTGAGTTAGAAGTGCCTAAAACTCATCTCAAGGCATAGTTTATGTTTTTAGGTCTTCAAATTGTTTATTCAGATTCTAATTATTATCTCAAAGAAAAGTTATTATCATCTAGTTTATTTTATTTACAAATCATAGTTTTAGTATTTGTATTTAAGGATTCAAAATACATAGTAGAAATTGGCCTAGAAGGTTGTCTAGCCTTCACCAGCCTTGGATCTCTCTCCAAAACTAAAGTTCCAATCCCTTCAATCCTTTCTCTTAATGTAGAAACCTCTACATCTATAGAATCAAAAACAATAAGATATTGATTAATAGGGGTGGACCCACTAGAAATATGGACAATTTCCCTAAGTTGATCTTTCCTTTTAGCCTCTTGCTCAACATTATTAGTCACTTGAGCCTCATGATCAACTCTTTTTTCATTCACTTCTTCAGCCTCATCTGCAACCATAGATATGTTAACACACATTCATCTCATTTGAGGAAGAACATCCTCTTCCATTATTGATTAAACTTCTTCTTAAGGCCTGGGTATAACAAAAACAACATATGATAACAATCCTTGCTTCCCCTGAGCTGCAACCAAAATCATTTGTTGTTCAGTTATTTAATGGTTAACGGACCATTAAAATAGTTACTCATGAAATATCCTAATTTCCATACTACTCCAGCATTAAAAATATTTATGTGATGTCCCCCATGGACTAATAAGATATCCCAATCCTTTTTAATTTAGAATAACAAGTGATAAATAATCCATCCATAGGGATAAAAACCCATTTTTTCTTATTTTCAATAATAATGATTCATGTACATAAGTATATACTGACTAAAATTCAAATTGATATTTTTTAGAAATGAAAATAGGACATACATATCTTGATAAAAAACTTTTTCCAACTCAGTGGTTCTTGGAATAATTGTTGAATGAATAAACATTATCATGACCTTTGGATCAACATGGAAGAATCTTTTCATTATCTTATTAACTATTGATGTTACAAATAGAGATGACAAGAAATAATTTGTCTATATTTTTCATCTCCAAACTTTTATAAATCAAAATGAGACTACCCCTCATAGGGACAAACCAACAGCTTATCTATTTATAACAAGGAAATAAAAATTTCTACTTGGTAAATATTAGAGAAAACAGAATCTTCAATAACTCTAAAATTGTATGAAGGATTTATATAAAACTCATTTACTTCAAGCTTAAACAAAAAATGAATATTAATTTCTCCAAAAATAAATTCCAAACCTTGAAATATAATTTCATTATTTAACAATATATTTTTATTTAACCACTCAAAATATATTACCTTGACTTGATGAAATTTTAGATATATCACATATCAGTGGTTAGGCTCAATTAGACAAACTTTAACAATTCATACTGGAGCTTCCCTTTCCAAAGGTATGAGGATTAAAGTTTAGAAGGTTTGGGATTTAGAAAACTAGAAAGAGAGATTCTCCGGAATCCAAAGGGTCGTGAAGGAGTAAGAATGAGAGCAGTAGAAGACTGACAGTTTGGTGATGTGGTTTGGTTTTGCGTGATGATTACATTGGTTAATCATTAATTATTTTTTTTAATATTTTAGAGATTTGTTCTAAAACAAAGTTTAAAAAAAATATTTATTTACAAATAAATGAACTAAAAAAATTATTTAACAGAGAATTTAATAAAATAAGAAAAATAAAAATAATAATTATTTTCTTAATATTAAATATCGCAAACTCCCCGTTAATAAAACTAATGCTTACAGTGGGAAGTGGTTTAACAAAAATATCATCTAATTGGTAATAAGTATTTAACACTTCTAAAGATATATCATTTTTAAAAACAAGATCTTATAGAAAATGATTTCTTATATCAATATGTTTGGTTCTAGAGTAGCTTATATGATTTTTTGAAATATTTTTTATACTAATATTATCACATAAGATAGGAATATTATTAAAATGTATTCCAATGTCTATTAAGATGTGTCTAATAAGCATCACTTGTGTACATAAACTACCAATAGAAATATATACTACCTTGACTTTTGACAGGGAAACCAAATGTTGTTTCATACATGACCATGATATTAAAGATTTTACTAAAAACAAAAAGGTTCCTCATGTTCGTTTTCTATCTAATCTTGGTTTTTAGACAAATAAGAAATTGAAAAATAGTTCACTATTAATATCTAAAAAAGATTTTGACAACAGTAATATTGGATTATTTTGGATTTGACTAAAATCTATCACAAAAACACATAGAAACCAATAGGTTTGTTTTTCTTAAAATATTATATAATAAACATCCAATCATAAATCTATTTTACTTTTTGTATTAGTTTTAAATGTTCATCTAAATCACATCTCACGTTTGTAAACATGGTAGTTGTGTTGATCATAATTGTAACAAACCCTATGGGCCTAAAGCCCAACGAACTCGGCCACGCTCGAGCCCACCCCTCTGGAAGATAGCAGACCCCCACCCCACAGGAAGATAACATAACCCCACCTCAGACCGGACCAGATAACATGTGACAGGAACTGTCCCCACCTGACGAGGATTTAATTCGCCTCCCCTACAACTCAAACCTGTGACCACAGGCTTAAAGGCTAACCATGTTCATTGGGATTTAGGCCCACCGAGTTCGTTACAACACATCTGGGAGAACTCACTCCATGAGTCTGATGGTCCTGATGTTATCCTTTTGAGAGGTACTGTTCATTGGGAAAGGTCATGAGGGATAGATACACTCATTCTTAGAGAACACACTCCTTAGTGAGAAGAGTTCATGATACACAGATGAGGATCACTATCAGGGCCTTGGAAGATACCGCGACACATCCAGATTCACGTGCTAAGTATAGTATTGGCGTCCTGTGGGAATAATTATGTCTATACCTGACTCTACCTTGGGTCAAGAATGGAAAGAGCCTATCTCTAGGTCTCTTAGAGGTATACCTGACTGATTCTCAGAATGTCATGTTGAAGTGATCATATTCATGTTGATTTAAATGATACTTGACCTTTATGGGAACAAGAAAAAGAGGCACTAACCCAAACGAAAACTATCCAAGAAATTGTGGACAAGAAGATCATGATATATATAGAGAAGTACACGACCTGTAGAGTTGTCACACACCATATCTTATGACCCTGGGTACAACTCGCGTACAACGGCCCATTTCGTAAGGCTTGTCATGTAAAATACAACTACTTGATGTGTAGAAAGTGTCACAATCAATGTCAAAGTATCTAGTGTCTGCTCCATGTACACTGGACATGTTCCCATACACAACCTCAACCCATTTATTCCAACCCGTGTAATCGGCACAAGGGGTGACCCGCCTTATTGGCCTCGTATGGCTATGTGGTGGAGTACATGGCGTGTACTCAACTCCATGTCTGTGTATCATCTGAGATACATGTTGAGCCATAAGTAAGGACCCACATGTTGTGTTCCTAGGATAACATGTCATCTCATCACTTCCAGCACCGTAAAACCCAAGCCCCCACTTAGAAGGACCCACATGGTGTGTTCTTTGGGTTACACGCTATGTGTTTTGGAAATTTCTAGAATCGCAGGTTCTTTTCCGGCGCTCCTCCAGTGATGCCCATTATTCAATCCGACCACCCAATCATCACGAAACACCATGGTTGAGGTCTCCCCAACACCGCAAGGCCATTTTCATGAGTTTTAGGTATCTAATTTCCCGTGAAAACAAGTACTGACATACCTGCACAAAGAACACTCAAATAATGGGAACTCCCGAACCATGTTGATTTGTTTACCACTATCACTATCACACCTCCACAGGTTCATCATAATGCCAGATCTCATTTTTGGGATTGTTTTGCCAGGAAATGGGTGCGCACCAATTCCCCGTTCATATCCCTAGGAAGAACTTGAAGAATTCAGGGAAGATGGAGAAAGATTACTACACAAAAAAGGATGAACTAGCGTTCTCCATTGTTCTCCATGACATTAATACAATCTTATTATAACGTTTGAATAAGGAAAATGAAAACATTAAACATGAAAAAAGAAATCCCAAGAATGAAAATGAAGAAAAAATCCCTTCCACTTTAATAATGATGTGTGGGTCAACCAGTTCGTGGGTTTATCCGTATTCATCATTTAATTAAAGAACAGGGATAAAACAATCTAAAACACAACCCCTACCTCGAGAATGGATTGATCGATGACTAGGGAAATATGCTGCCATCATCGTTGAGTTTCACAAACTCCATTGGCACAAGGATTCACACTTTTGATCGATGTCGTTCATCACCGAGAGGACTCTCCAAATCCACAAGAAGTTCTCTTAATTTTTCCCCATGTCTAACATTTGATTAACCAATTAAAATGAGGGAAAATATTTCAGCATTCCTGTAACGACCCAAAGTTTCATTAATGGAAATCCCTCTTGATATAATTAAATGTCTCTTTATGTTTATGTAAAATGTCAAATCCTTTGGTTTTATGATATGAATTTTTAACATTGCTAAAATAGCCGTTGAACAGTGATCACATGATTAGTATAAATATAAGACTTTAACAAATCCAATTTACTTAGACAAAGGAAGCGATGGCCTCATCCAGTAGAATTGCCCCATACGAAGCCCATTTGTCAGAGCTCGGAAAAGAGGTGGCGTCTTTGGGCTTAGCCCTTGACCAAGCCCAATCCGAGCTTCATCGTGTCAAGCTCTAACGTGACCATCTAGGAGAAAAGTGGAAGTTGATTGAAATTACCACTCGAGCGATGTTATCCGAGCGACCCCATGATTCTGTCACCATCGCACACCTTACCCTTAGGTCTTATGCGGTTGTTTTAAGGGGTTATGTAACAAATAAGTAGTACTATGTTCATGTACATTATTTTTGTATATAATAATGAATATAATTTCTACTCTTTTTTGTTACATTGTAAATAATTTTTAAAGTACAAATTGTGTTTTTAGTAATTATTTAATTAAGAATTATATTTTATTAAATTAAGTTATTTTTGAATTAAATAATATTTTAATAAAATAATATTATTATTATTAAATTAATTTTTATTAAATATAAATGATATTATAATTTTATGAAATCAATTATAATTTTTATTAAGATTTGAAAGCCATTTCTGTCAAAACTCGTGAATTTTCGATAAATGTTGGTTTTCAATTTAAAAGTGAAAATTAACATATTTATAATATTATTTAGATAAAATAATTGTTATTTCTGGAATCAGGATGTCAAAAATATCCAACGGTGAATTTTTCATAATTTTATGAGACAATCAAATTTTTGGGTAAAAATTAAATACTGTTTAAATATATAATGTGTTTTATGAAATCATAATGACCCAATAGTGATTTAATAAAATACTATAATCTTTATGTTCGTCCAATATATGTTTTACCATTAAAATAATGTGATTTTGGGTTTTTTTACTTTCTTTTCAAAGCATTAATGGACCCCTTAAGACTTATTCAACACCTTGTCTTTTTAAATTAATTTCCATGGGAGTGTGACTCACCTCTACATAAGCAACCCTAATATTTTAAGAAGTTCGGACTTTGTCCTTATAAAATATTGTTTCCCTCATCCCTTTTCTGAAAACCATGGGCAAAAACCATGGGATGGTTTGTGGTTTGGATTAATTGAATGTAAGGGGACCCAAACCTAAATAATAAGGGATTCCCTCACCTTCCCTATATAAACCCACCAAATCTCCCACTTCCTCACCACTCAAAGCCTTTGGAGTTCGTCCAACCTCTGACCTACTCTCTCAATAATACTCCCAATGTGACCCATGCTCCCAAGAATCCTCTCACAAGCCTCTCTCTATCCTTTGGAAGCACACTTCCAAGTAAGGGTTTTTTCTTCCTTTCTCATTTTTCTCAATTTTCGTTAAGTTCTATTACCCTTTTAATTTCAATTATGAATGTTGGGGTATAGTTTCACACCTCCCCAATACATCCCTCTTATTGTTTGAATGATGGGAGACCCCTTTCTCTCTCATTAAATTCCTCTCATGTACACCCGTTGCTATGCCGAAGTTCCGAAATGACCTTCTCTCTCTTCTTTTACATTCAAGTAATAATTTTGTATTTTGAATATAAATTCCATTACAATGGCTGGGACATGTATCTATATGACCTCCTTAATTTCCATTACATTTAAATATGATAAGGAACCCATTTCTCTCTCATCATCCATTTTTATGAATTCTTATGTCACTCCGTTACGCTGCTGAAAACACACCGATTTTCTAAGCCAATGCCATTGTGTAGTGGATACAATGCCCATTTATCCATCAAGGGTATTCACCTTTATGCACATATAATTATTGATTAGAGAGTTTCATGTATGAATTCCACATTCCTTTATTGTGTAATAAATGATTATCTTTTATGAATCCATGTTTTGTGATCCATGTGGCACACTTATGCATGAAATGAAATGTTTAAGAAGGGTGTTCCCTTATAACGCTCCAATGCATTGGGTAAAGTATAGTATCATGATACGTAATGTGCAATGAGTGTTGAGTCATGCTAATTCAAGTGCAATGAGGTTTTACTCATGCTACCTTCTCAATGAATATTTACTCATGATCTATGTGCAATGAGCCTTGGCTCATGCTAATTCCATGTTAAGTGTTGTTGCCACATTTCCACGTTATGATTATCATGCTTTATCATGCCTTTATGTTCATGTTTCTTTTATTCTCTATTGATATTCCTAATTTCTATCATGTATTTTACTCTTCATGTTATTCCATTTATATTCCCTTACTAGGCTTTATAGATCACCCTTTTCTTATGCATGTCCTCAGGTTATATCATGAAATGCTATGTACGAGGGAATGTAGTGGTCATGTAAAGGAAGTTTTCAAAAAAGATGTTGTATTTCATGTTTCAAGTTTTTATGTAATGATCCTAATCCCAAAAGACACTAAACCTATCGATCTTCTTTGTTGTATTAAGTGATGTTTTATGTAATAAATCAAGTTTAAGTTTGTATTAAAAAGCAGGGTTTCTATAGTTGGTATCAAAGGGAGATTTAGTTATTTTTGGGATTAGGATTAGAAAACCCTAGTAAAACTTTAGACACATTACTATGTATAATAAAAAACATCCCTATGTTTTTTTAAGTATTGAGTAAGTGGTTTATCAAGAAAATACATCCCTGTCTTGATACGAGCAGGTAGAGGCGGCTCTGCCACAGATGTATCCTAGGGGTAAAACCCCAAAACACCGCTTTGAGCTAGACTCGAATGGGAACTGGTGCACAACAATGGGCCTTGCTTCTCTCTTGGTTATGAAACTCCTGGGGGATAAGATTTTGTAAATTCACAAGCTTAGTATGAACCCTTATTAAGGGAATAATAAAACCCCCCATAAGAATATATGTTAGAAAGTAAATCATGAAAAGCCTAGATTGAAGCCTATAGACTCATGAGTTAAGGAAATACAAGTTTATTTATAGGTACTCAAAATTTGTCTTTGGATTACCCTTTAAGTGTTATCCCTAACTTTCCTTTTATTCCAGCCAATGGTCGGTAATAGAAGGACTCGGGCTGAAAACCTTGGTGAAGATCAGTGTGATGACTATACTAATTAGATGCCAAATCCAATGGGAGTGGGAATCATGAACTTTTTCACATTTCTCTCCCAGCTAACTCAAGTTTTTAATAGAAACATGGGTCAAGAGGAACGTTCGTCCCCCATAATAAAGAAAAAGTCTCTATCGAGAGCTTCATGAGACAAAGGCCTACTACTTTTAGTGGACATCCGATCCCACGATCGTTGAAAAATGGATCAACTCCATTGAAAAGATCTTCTTCATCCTTAATATTCTAAACAAGAGAAGGTTCTCCTAGTGCCTTATCATATGGAGGGTGAAGCTGATCAATGGTGGACATTGACCAAAAATACGAATCCTGAGGAGGAGATCGAGGTGTTGGAATGGAAGGATTTCTGGAAGATGTTTTTCGATAAATATTTTCCGCGCACCCTCCGGCTTAAGATGGAAAGGTACTTTCTTTCCCTCAAGAAAAATGACGAAGAATCTGTTAGAGCGTACAAGGAAAACTTCACAAGGTTTACACGATACGCTTCTGGCTTTGTCGTTACCCCCGAATGCAAAGTTGATCGCTTCTTTGGTGGGCTGAAGCCTAGCTTACGGAAAGCATTAGTGATCTGTGACTTTGACAGCTATGAGGAAATTGTCCGATGTGCCCTCAAGGTCAAAATGGAGATCGGGAAATCACCGCGGTATCATGGGGAAATGAAGCTTAAGGTGGACTTCCATGCTGGTGGCCCGATGGATAAATCCAACGATGCTAAGAATATCCAGCACCCCACTGTCCAAAAGTGCAGAAAGAAGCACCCTGGAAATTGCCTTAAGAGGACGAGGAAATGCTTCAGGTGTGGAAGAGAAGGGAACCTAGCTGTTAACTATCGGCAAGAAAGACCCACGGCTGTGACAGAGGAGAGGAATGCTCCATTCGAACCTCAACGGGTCGTTCAATGCTACAAATGCAAAGAACCAGCTCATTTTGCAAATTAGTGCCCTAATCCAAGGGTTTTCGGAGACAACCAACAACCTCCAAGGAAGCAAGGAAGAGCGTTTTCCATCACTTCTGCTGAAGTGAACCCTGACAATGATGTGGTGATAGGTACACTAGTTATTCATTCAAGAATAGCGAACTTAATTTTTGATTCAGGTTCTACGCATTCTTTTATATATCTAAAGTTTAGTAGAACAATCCCAACACCACCACAAATCATGGAATTAAAGATTTCAGTGAGTATAGAAAATGGGGAAATCATTGCATCTCTTGAATATAAGTCCTCCCATGTTATAGTCTGTGGATTGAATTTCCCGGTGAACCTCATCATACTCCCTCTGGTGGAATTTGATGCAATTCTTGGCATGGATTGGATTTCTTTATATAGAGCCAACATGAATTATCGGGAGAGGGAAATCACACTCCATATGTAGAATCGACCCCCGATTATTTAAAAGTTTCAGGAGGAAGATGAATCTCCTTTAGCTCCACCATCTCAAACATGGATATTACTACCTTATGAGCACATGTATCTGGACCAGATGATTGAGTCCAAGGAAGAAACCATCCTTGAAGAAATTCCAATTATGAGGGAATTCGATGAAGTGTTTCCCGAGGAACTGCCTGGTCTTCCTCCTCGAAGAGATGTTGAGTTCTCAATTGAACTTATACCTGGGGAGCTACCAATATCCAAGAATCCATATATAATTGCTGTTGTAGAGATTGATGAGATGAAGAAACAACTATAGGAGAATCTTGATAAAGGGGTTATACGCCCAAGTGCTTCACCATGGGGTGCACCAGTCCTCTTCGTCATGAAGAATGATGGGTCAATGCGGCTTTGCATCGATTATCGTGAACTTAACAAAATCATGATAAAGAACAAGTATCATATCCCATGAATTGATGAATTTTTTGATTATCTGCGTGGAGAACAATACTTCTCCAAGGTGGATTTGCGGTTGGGATATTATCAAGTAAGGGTGAAGAAGGAAGATGTCCCCAAGACTGCTTTTCGTACAAGATACGGGCACTATGAATTCATAGAAATTCCCTTCGGACTCACCAATGCTCCAACAATTTTCATGGACTTGATGAATAGAGTCTTGAGAGATTACCTAGACAAATCTTTGGTAGTCTTTATAGATGACATTCTAATATACTCCAAAACCAAGGAGGATCATGAGGAGCATTTAAAAACGGTACTGGAGACTTTGTGCAGAAAGAATCTCTATGCAAAGTACAGAAAGTGTGAGTTATAGTTGAAGGAGGTCTCATTCATGGGCCATATCATTACAAGCAATGGGATATATGTGGACCCCTCTAAAACAGATGCAATTGAGGGATGGTCGAGGCCAACATCGGTAACATATATCTGTAGCTTCTTGGGGTTAGCTAGACATTATCGAAGATTTGTGATAAATTTCTCACGATTTTCCAACCCTCTTACCAAGCTAACTCTAAAGGGAGTAATGTTTTCCTGGAGTGATGAATGCGAAGAAAGCATCAAGGAGTGTGAAAGGAGGCTTATCACTGCACCTGTGCTCACTTTACCCACAAGTGGGGAACTTTTTATTATTTTCAGTGATGCTTCAAAGAAGGTCTTAGGCTGTGTGCTGATGCAGAATGGTAAATTGATATCCTATGCCTCAAGGCAGTTGAAAATCCATGAGCAAAACTATCCAACGCATGATTTGGAGTTGGCAGTTGTGATCTTTGCCTTGAAAAGCTGGCGGAATTATCTCTATGGGGTGAAATGTGAGATATATACTGACCACAAGAGTCTTAAATATATATTCACCCAGAAATAGCTTAATATGCGCCAGAGAATATGGATAGAGCTCATCATGGATTATGACTGTTCAATATATTACCACCCAGAGAAAGCGAACAAGGTGACAGATTCCCTAAGTAGAAAATATCCAGTGATTCTATCAATGATGAGAATTGAGAAGGATCCAATATTATTAGACTTCATAAAGATAGACATGTGAATCATAGAAAAGGGAACATCATGAATCCTTTCACAAATGATTACTCAAACATATCTTTTGGAAAGGTTAAAGGATTCTCAAAAGGATGATGTGGGAATTCAAGAAAAATTGGAAGTTATCAAAAAAAGGGAAATCCTCATAGTTTAATGTTAATGAAGAAGGAATTGTGCGGTTTTGGAAAAGACTATGTCTTCCACCAAGTCTGGAGCTGAAGAAGAAACTTTTGGATGATGCATATAGTTCAAATTTCTCTATTCACCCAGGGATCAAAAAGATGTATCGAGATATCCGAGAAAAATTTTGGTGGGATAATATGAAGAAGGAGATCGTTGAATATACATCAAAGTGCCTGGTGTGTCAGCAAGTGAATGCAGAGAGGCAGAAGTCTAAGGGGATGATGAAACCATTGCCCATACTAGAATGGAAATGGTAGAACATCACCATGGACTTTGTCACTGGACTTCCAGGGATATCCAAAGGCAACAATGCAATCTGGGTTGTTGTGGATCGTATTACAAAGGCTGCACACTTCATTGCTATTCGGGAGGATTTCTCTTTGGATCAACTGGCACCGATATATATAAGAGAAGTGGTATGGTTTCATGGAGTACCACTATCTATTATGTCTGAACGAGTTCCAAGATTCACCTCTATGTTTTGTAAGAATCTTCAACATGCTTTGAATACTGAACTGAACTTCAGTACGGCCTATCATCCTCAAACATATGGCCAATCCGAGCGGACTATCCAAACACTTGAGGATATGTTGAGGGTGTGATCAATAGATTTTAATGGAGGATGAGATCAACATCTTCCTCTGGTTGAGTTCTCTTATAATAACAGTTTCCACTCGAGCATCTAAATGGAACCATATAAAGCCCTATATGGGAAAAGGAGCAGAACACTGGAATGTCGGGATAAGGTCGGTGAATGTAAGCTGCTTGGACCAGAAATGGTCGAAGAAATGGTGGAGAATGTGAAAACCATTCAGCAGTATATCAAGGCACACCAGTGCTGACAGAAGATTTATGCAGATAATCGTCGACGAGACCTTGAGTTTAAAGTTGGAGACATGGTGTTTCTATGCATATCTCCTTGGAATAAGGTCCTGAGGTTTGGAAAGAAATTGAAGTTAATTCAAAGGTACATCGGCCCCTTCAAGATTCTTGATCGTGTCGGGGCTGTGACCTATCGACTAGCTCTTCCACCTACCTTGGCCAACGTGCATGATGTCTTTTATGTATCCCTCTTAAGGAAGTATATACCAGACCCTTCACATGTACTCTCTTCTGAGGTGGTACAATTGGAAGATGATCTTTCTTATGAGGAGCAACCAGTGAAGATCTTAGATCATAGAGAAAAAGTTATATGGAATAAGACAATTCCCCTCTTCAAGGTGTTGTGGAGAAACCAAAAGTTTCAAGAAGCGACTTGGGAATCGGAGGATATGATGAATCTGAGTTACCCACATTTGTTTTAGTGTGGGAAAAGGAAAATTTCAAGGGTGAAGTTTCTTAAGGGGGGAATATTATAAAGAACCAAAGTTTCACTAATGGAAACCCCCCTTGATATAAATAAATGTCACTTTATGTTTATATAAAATGTCAAATTATTTGGTTTTATGATAAGAATTTTGACCATTTCTTAAATAGCCATTGAACATTGATCACCTGATTAGTATAAATATAAGACATTAACAAATCCAATTTACTCATACAAAAGAAGTGATGAACTCATCCAGTAGAATTTCCCCATACGAAGCCCATTTTTCGGAGCTCGGAAAAGAGGTGGAATCTTTGGGCTATGCCCTTGACCAAGCCCAAGCCGAGCTTCATCATGTCAAGCTCGAACGTTACCGTTTACGGGAAAAGTGGAAGTTGATTGAAATTACCACTCGAGCGATGTTATCCAAGCCACCCCAAGAGTCGGTCACCATTTTACACCTTACCCTTAGGCATTATATGGCTGTTTAAAAGGTTATGTAACAAATAAGTAGTACTATGTTCATGTACATTATTTTTTTTATAGAATAATGAATATAATTTCAACTCATTTTTGATACACTGTAAATAGTTTTTAAAGTACAAATGGTGTTTTTAGTTATTATTTAATTAAGAATTCTATTTTGTTAAATTAAGTGATTTTTGAATTAAATAATATTTTAATAAAATATTATTATTATAATTAAATTAATTTATATTAAATATAAATGATCTTATAATTTTATGAATGCAATTATAATTTTTATTAAGGTTTGAAAGCCATTTCTGTCAAAACCCGTGAATTTTCGATAAATGATGGTTTTCTTTTTAAAAGTGAAAATTTACATATTTATAAAATTATTTAGATAAAATAAATGTTATTTCTGGAATTATGATGTCAAAAATATCCAACGGTGAATTTTTCATAATTTTCTGAGACAGTCAAATTTTTGGGTAAAAATTAAATACCGTTTAAATATATAATGTGTTTTATAACATCATAATGATCCAATAGTGATGTAATAAAATACTATAATCATTATTTTCGTCCAATATATGTTTTACCATTAAAATAATGTGATTTTGGGTTTGTTTGACTTACTTTTCAAAGCATTAATGGACCCCTCAAGACTTATTCAACACCTTGCCTTTTTAAATTAATTTCCATGGGAGTGTGACTCACCTCCACATAAGCAACCCTAAAATTTTAAGAAGTTCGGACTTTGGCATTATAAAATATTTTTTTCCTCTTCCCTTTTCCAAAAACCATGGGCAGAAACAATGGGATGGTTTATGGTTTGGATTAATTTAATGTAAGGGGACCCAAACCTAAATAATAAAGAATTCCCTCAACTTTCCTATATAAACCCACCCAAGATCCCACATAATCCCCACTAGAATCCATTTTAGTTCATCCAACTTCTGCCCAACTCTCTATAGAATCCTCAAAAGGTTCCCCAAGCTCATAAGAATCCTCTCACAAGTCTCTCGCTAGCCTTTGGAAGCGCCCTTCCAAGCAAAGGTTTTTTTTTCCTTTCTCATTTGTGTCAATTTTTATTAAGTTGTATTGTCCTTTTAATTTCAATTATGAATGTTGGGGTATGGTTTTTCACCTCCCCCATAATGCCCTCTTATTGTTTTAATGATGGGAGACTCCTTTCTCTCTCATTAAATGCCTCTCATGTACACCCGTTACTATACCGAAATTCCGAAAGGAACTTCTCTCTCTTCGTTTACATTCAAGCAATAATTTTGTATTGTGAATCTAAATTCCATTACAATGGTTGGGACATGTATCTATATGACCTCCTTACAATCCATTACATGTAAATATGATGGGGAACCCCTTTCTCTCTCATCAAACATTTTTATGAATTCTTATGTCACGCTATTACGCTGCCGAAAACACACCAATTTTCTAAGCCAATTCCATTGTGTAGTGGATACCATGCCCATTTTATCCATCAAGGGTATTCACCTTTATTCAAATTTACTTATTGATTAAAAATTTTATGTATCAATTCCACATTCCTTTATCGTGTAATAAATGATTAAGTTTTATGAATCCATGTTTTATGATCCATGTGGCACACTTATGCATGAAATGAAATGATTAAGAAGGGGGTGCCCTTATAGCACTCCAATGCATTGGGTAAAGTATAGTATCATGATACGTCATGTGCAATGAGTGTTGACTCGTGATAATTCAAGTGCAACGAGGGTTTACTCGTGATTCATGTGCAGTGAGGATTTACTCATGCTCTATGTGCAATGAGCCTTGGCTCATGCTAATTCATTGTTAAGTGTTGTTGCCACATTTCCATGTTATGATTATCATGCTTTATCATGAATTTATGTTCATGTTTCTTTTATTCTATATTTATATTCCTAATTTCTAACAATTATTGTACTCCTAATGTTATTCCATGTGTATTCCCTTACTGGGCTTTATAGATCACCCTTTTCTTATGCATGTCCTCAGGTTATCCCATGCAATGCTAATTACAAGGGAATGTAGTGGTAATGTAAAGGAAGTTTTCAAAAAAGATGTTGTATTTCATGTTTAAAGTTTTTATGTAATGATCCTGAGCCCCAAAGACACTAAACCTCTCAATATTATTTGTTTTTCAGGTGAAGTTTTATGTAATAAATCATGGTTAAGTTTGTATTGAAAAGAAGGGTTGCCATAGTTCCATCACACTACGAAATTAATGAGTCAGCATTGCTATTTTTGAGTTACTATGGCGTGGTAGTAATTTTTGAAACTTCTTCCTCGTTGTTGCGCGACAAAAAATGTTTCTAAATAAAATAAAATATACTATTTTTTAATTTAATTTAATTTAATTTTACTAAAAACGTACGAAAATTAACTTTTTCCCTCGAACTATGATGATTGATGTTAGGCCCATTATTATTTAAAGTGATCATCCTAGATACAATGGTGCCCTCAGTTTTTTAATTTGGGCATCTTTTCGGAGATTACCACAACTGTTCACACCCGCCCACTCACTTAACATAAAAAATTCAAACCATCATTCTAAGCTCACCGGGCCTCAGAATGACTTTTAATCTCTGCACTTGGTCCCATAATAATTCAATATAATATTTCAAAATGATACTCTGAAATATGGTACATTATATTTTCCCCACCTTGGGGCTTTGCGTCCCCAAAAATCCAAAACAATTCTACTGAAAAGGATGTGGGTACATCACATGACTCTGAGCCCCCGCTCCCACATGCTCTCCCGAAGATTCCTATTCTACCACCAGACATGAACCAAGGGAATCAGTCACCCATGAAGGATCCTCTCCTACCAATCCTTGATGTCTACAGCATAATCAACAATGGTTTCTCCATCCACGATGTCCATCTCACCCTAGTCAAGGATGTGTGATGGGTCATGCATGTACCTCCTCGGCTGTGACATGTGGAAGAAATCATGTACCTAGTGCATCTATGGTGGTAGGTCTAAGAGGTACTCCACCTCACCGACTATTTGAAGTATTTGGAAAGGTCCTATGATCCTCAGAGATGGCTTTTCGCCCCTTCCAAATATCCCTAAACCTCGTCGAGTTGAGTCCTAAAGGAAGGCGTGGTCTTCCTCCTCGAACTCTATAGGTCTCTGTTGTCTATAAAAATAAGACTTTTTTGGTTCTGTGCAGTATTCAACCACTCTTGGATGATCTACAGCTTCTTGGGGGTAGCATGCACCAACTCTGGACACATGAGTGCAGACTCTCTGGGGTCGGTCTAGCAAAGTGGTGACTGACATGGTAACCCATATAAAGCCTCGAACGGTACCACACCAATGGTGGACTGGTTATATTATTGTATGAAAACTCCAATTGTGGTAGATTGTCCTTCCAACTGTGCCAAAGTCTAAGATACATGCGTGAAACATTTCCTTCAGAACCTGAATGGTCCTCTCCGTCTGACCATCTATCTGGCGATGGAACATTGTTCTCAAGCATAGGTGAGTACCAAAAGCCTCAAGAAATCTCTTCCACAACAAGGATGCATAGTTAGCATGTCGATCCGAGACTATTGTCTATGGGATGTGATGAAGCCAAACTATATCTTGCACGTAGAGGCATCCCAAGATCTCTATAGAATTCTGGTCCCTAATAGCTGGAAGTGGGAAGAGATGGTGAGTTGGTCAATGATCACCAAAATGGAATCATGCCCCTTGGATGTCTGTGGTGATCCTGTCATGAAGTATGTTGATATTCCATCCCACTTCCACTCTGGAACTTCTAGTGGGTGAGATAATACAGTTGGAACCTGGTACTCAACCTTCACCTTCTGGCATATAAGGCATCGAGAAATTAACTTTGATACTACCTTCTTCATTCCTGTCCACCATAATTTCTCTCGGAGATCCTGATACATTTTCTCCACGCCAAGGTGCACTGCTCAGGGGGATTCCTGAAACTCCCTCAGAAACTCCGCCCACAATGCCACTGGTAAAACAATGCATCCCCTAAAAAAAACAATGTGCTCCCCACCTTGTGAATATCCATTAGGGGCATGTCCACTCGATAATTGAGAACATAAAGCCACACAATAAATATCCCCTAGTTGTTCCTCACTAACTTACTGTATGAGTGGAGGGGTGAAAACCATTGACTGAAGGTAAGTTGCATGCTCCCTATCCACAAAGGATTACTATAATGAGGCCAACTGTTCTGTTGCCTCATTCAAGAGTTGTGAGCTCAATCTCCTTCTAATAGAATATTCAACTTTGTTCCCCATTACAGGAGTATAGATGATCTCAAAATTGTAGTCCTGGAGGAACTCTAGCCAATTACTCTATCTCAAATTCATATTTTTCTATTAGAATATGTATTTGAGGATCTTGTGGTTAGATTAGACGATAAAACTCTCACCCATAAGGTAGTGTCGCCACATCTTCAATGTGAAGACTACAACTTCCAACTCAAGATCATGGATCACATAGTCCTTCTCATGTGGTCTAAGCTAGAATGAACCATAAGCCACCACTACCCGTCCCTACATCAGGACACAACCAAGCCCTGTCCCTGATGCATCATAGAATACTATATACTCGACACCCTCTTCTGACAATCTCAAAATTAGGGTGCTTGTCAAACTCTATCTCAGCTATTTGAAAGACTGATGTCCCTTCTCCATCTACATGAAGGGTTTCCCCTTCCAGATAATTGCAGAAATCAGTAATAATAGCCAGGAGAAATCAAGAATAAATCTCCATCAATATCCTGCCAACGTAAGGAATGTCCACACCTCCATTACACTCTGAGGAGGCTCCCATGCTAAAACTGCCTCCACCTTAGATGGGTCCACAGGTACTCCAAATAATGAGATGGATTGTCCCAAAAAGTGAGCCTCTTGAATCTATAATTAGCACTTTGAAATAATGCTATAACCCTGGTGCTCTCGGAGTCCGTCTAGAGCCATCTACAGGTGTCTCATGTGATCATCCTCTGATGCCCAGTACACAAGTATTTCATTGATGTAGACCACTATGAACCTGTCCAAGTTGGGTTGGAAGACCCGGTTAATAAGTCCCATGAACACTGTGGGGCAGTTCATCATGTAGAAAGGCATCACCAAGTACTCATAGTGACCGTAGCGGCATTTGAAAGCCATATTCTTTAAATCCTCACCCCGTACTCAGAACTGGTTATAACCTTCTCGAAGGTCAACCATTGAAAACCACTGTGCCCCTGTTAGCTTATCTAAGAGGTCATCAATCCTCAATAGTTGATATTTTTTCTTCACCGTCACCTGGTTCAAGCATCGATAATCAATGCACAACCTCAAACTCAAATCTTCCTTCTTGGAAAATAAAACCGGGGTTGCCTAGGAAAAAACACTAGGTCTTATAAAGACCTTACTCTACAAATCCTCCAACCGCACCCTCCGCTTGTTAATCTCTATAGGAGACATCCGATATGCCAGTAAGGAAATCAGTGCCATCCCGATGTGTAAGTCAATGAAAAAGTTGATCTCTTACCAGGGAGGTAGTCCTGGAACATCTTCGAGGAAGACGTCCTTGTACTCTACCACTACTACTGGGAAATGGAAGCTCACAAATTCTACTGCTACAATGGTAAGGCTAGGCAACTCATGAGTGATAGGATACACCCTTCTATGAATGAACCCATTCTGTGCTGCCTGGGTAACATTTTCATCGACAATGGAAAAAATCATTCCATCGTTGCGGACACATTGCACTCTTCGCCTAATGTAGTAAATCTGGGCATGGACCAAAGATAGCCAGTCCATACCGAGAATGATGTAATATGGACGTGAAGCTACCACCAAGAGATTAAAATATAAAATCTCCCCTCTAAGGGTAAGATCACACTATCTGCAAAGGTGCATGGTAATCTAGTCTCCTCCAGTAGGTGTCTCCATGAGTAAGGGTCGAGTCTACAGCTCTAACAGAGTCTCATGGTTTTGCATAAGACATGTCATGAGGAAGGAATAATTGGAACATATGTCTATAAGTAAAACAAATAAGGTAGATAGGACACAGATTGTACCACAGATCATCATTCAAGTCCCTTGGACGTACACCTTGACCGCATGTAGCTGTCCCCGCCCCTATTCCCCAGCTCCCTGAGCCTTGTGTGGACCTCTTGGGGGTGGTGGTGGAAGAAGATCGAAGTGTCTTCCACCACATATAGCTCTCCCTAATCCTCTTCCACATCTTCCACATGGCGGGTTTGTCTGATCCACTCTCTACCTCTTCCACAATTGTCCATCCTCAGCCTCCATGTCAGTAGATCGATGGGTTGGACAACCTCTAGTGAGATGTTCCCTACAATTTCACGAGTAGCATCACCTCTCCCTAGGACGAATGGATCATGACTGGGAGACTTGGTCTATGGATCCCTTGTTCTGGGTCCTCTTGTGATGTCTCCCACATCCTAAGCCCTATGAGTTATGTCGGCTCCCTGCTGCTGAGGTCTTTGCACATGTCTGCCTGTTGCTGACTATCATCAGCTGTCTCTGCTTCACCAAAAATCTCTCGATCATCAAGGACTGCTTGAGCACTCCAACATAAGTTGGAATTCATTGATTCACGACACTAGCTTGGATTTCCCTTCGTAAAACTCACTTGAAGGTCTGCGCAATGAAGTACTGATCCATGACCATATCTATGAAGAACCTAGAAAGGTTGGTGAACATCGATGAGTAGTCATCAACCGTCAAACTGTCATGCTTGAGCTGAAGAAGCTCTTCGAAGCACACTTCTCTCAACATAACTAGAGAGAACTCACTCATAAATAGTTTCTAAAACTCATTCTATGAAAGAAACTCCTCGTCGTGAGTCTATTTGGTTAGAATCCACTATCAACCCACCGAACCCTAATGAAGGATAGCTCCTAGGATCACCACCTGGTCTGCTGGTGTCCTCCCTAGATGGAAAAAATTTATCACCACCTACAGCCTGTCCTCAGCTGCATGAGTGTTGGGATCTTCTTAGAACATGAGGGGTCTCCATCTCGAGAAATCATGGAGCATGCTCAACCTTCATCCCTCAACTGTCGGTACTACAGGTACCATGATCTGCTCCACTGGTGGTGGGATATCAAGTGCACCACCTGGAGGCAATTCATGGGGAATCAGTCCCTGTATCAAAGACTATTCATTGAGGCGGTCATCCTCATGATTGACCTGCGGAATCCTAGGTGGTATGCGTTGTGGAGTAATCCTATAAAGAAACAAGACGTACCATGTTCAAAGAGTATATCTGTCAAGCTAACACAAAGGACATGGAAAACCCAACCCAATCCTATATGATGCATGTACCATTATTTTACATCCTTGCAACTAGTGTTTTAGTGTATTGAGTCTAAAATATGGTTATTAGAGTCCTGGTGTATGGATACGTCGGCCACCAGCACCAACACTGGAGTCTCTGGCCTGAAAGATGAGCTCAAAACACTTTACACTATTTCCCCAAACCAATCTCTTAGAATCTTGGTCCTATGGTTGAAACGGACACCTATGATACCACTTTTTCATGACCCATCCCAGTGGGGCTTCTGCCGCAACTCCACAATCCAACCTCCAACAGGACAGGGGCTAGTGACGAGCACCATGTAGGCATATTGAAGGTTCTATGCGCAGCGTAAGCACGTGGGTGGATGTGTCCACTTGGCCTTTTTTCATTAACAATGATCAATCCAGGATCAATACGATGATAAACTCCAGTCTCCATGGATCGAATCATAGAAATAGACAAATAAAATAAAAGTCCCGGAACCAAAATATAGGATCATTACAGGTTGATTATAATTAATTTACTCAATTGAAAAGAAATACCTTTTGGGTGTTCTTTCTTCATTGATGTTCTTTATCACGTTCTGATGTGATTCATCATTGCATCGTAGAATCCAAGTGTAGACTTCCTCTAGTAGTGATACACACGTGTAACTCATATCTCGAGACGTTGTCAAAGGAGTCTCCGGGTGCTAGTGTGGAGATACCTTTTCCTGCGTTGTCTTCCTTAGATCGTCTTGATCTGATGGAAGAGGATCTCTATCGGTCTTGAGAGCATTATTGGAGGTAGAGGTTCTTTCAGGAATGAAATAATTATTCATAGTCCTTGTGCACAACGATTCTCTTGTGTGTAGGAAAATAGTTGGGGTTGTGAGGATATTTATAATCAGGTTTGAGGTTTTAGAGTTATGAAAATAAATAAACGCGTTACACATTTTATTTATTTCATGGACTCTTATTTAAAACCCGCATGTCGAATAATTAATTCCTTGACATGCACCCATGATGATTATAATAAATTTCATTTAAAACAATATTATATCCTCAAAATACTAACTAGAAAAACTACACAGCGTGTATTAATAAATACACAACGTTTATTAATAAATACACGGCGTGTACTTGTTTTTCATTGAAAAATACATGTCGTGTACATTCAATGTAAACGACATGTATATCACGTTTTCATTTATTTATTTCCTTTCCATAATGAAAACTACATGGTGTGTAATTATTAATACACGGCGTGTACTTGTTTTCCATGAAAAACTACACGGTGTGTAATATTTAATACACGATGTGTATATCTTGTTTTTCATTTCCTTTTTCCTCCATCATTAAAACGATTTAGGCTTCATTGAATAATTATTAAAACATATATAGGAATAATCTTTATTCTACTTGAGATACTTGAATAAAATTAGTGTGTGACCCTCTAGGCCTCTTTCTCATTGGCATTAGGCGGTCTTGCCTAAAGTCCAAGATTACTGTCTAGAAACGGGTCAAGGAAGCCAAGAGAAAGAAGTTGACGCCGCATTGACGTATCACCTCATACGAATGAGTACTGTGTAATTTGATCCCTTTGTATCGATATCTCATCAATCAGGTTTCATGGAAGTGTCATAAACCTATATGCTTGATCCGTTGTTCTTTAAATTCCTAAAATAAACTCGTCATTTACACCATGGCCAGGGAATTTAATGTGACATTTCTATTTCAATAAAAGGGATGAGATATCAACTTCCATAAATTGAAGGAACAAATCCTTCCTCAACTTATCCATTAACAACATGTCACTCGTAATGCACCCAACGTACCCTAATTCCCGCCAACTGTGTGCATGATGGTTTTTGTCAGTAAATCTATGTGTGCGAGCCCTGACATGAGTCAATGATAATCTTCTAGTCTAAGGACCATTACACATGCTCGTAGATAGAAATTTCGGATGACACCAAGACATGCAGAATTGCTACTGGTGGGTCTATTCTCAAAATCTACCATCTTGGAAATTACCATGTGAGAACTCCATGAGAGAGAGTCTCGTCTTCTTACGAGTACTCGCACATGACGATCTGTATACTTTGTGTCTTATCATAGTATGTCATCCAACTGTAGAACTTTTTTTAAGAATATTTTTATAGCATTTCAAGGATCTCATCATAGCGGGGATATGCCATGACCTTATTAATGTAACAAATATTATAGGTCATTATTGTATTATAGTCATGTAGAACAATGAACAATATATAATAAGTGAAAATTTATGTAATCAATGTACAAAATAGTTGGTTCTCAGGAAACCAACCCTAACAAACTCCCACTTGGACAAGAGCCAACTGCCTATGACTTTTAGTCCGCTAGACCTCACATGATTATCATGTTTCTGTTGAGTCAAGGCTTTATTCAAGGGGTCTTCCGCGTTGTATTTCGTGGAAATACTGCTCACTGCAACTTCACATCTCTGAGAAAAATCCCTCAAGAGATGATACTTCCGAAGTATGTGCTTTGTCCACTGATGTGTCCTTGTAACTTTTGCAAGTGCCACTGCTGTAGTATTATCACAATAGAGTGTGATAGGATCTTTACTGCTCAATACTACATCTAGCTCTTGGATGAATCTTTTCATCGATACTGCTTATTTAGCTACCTCAGAAGCTACGATATACTTGGACTCCGTTGTAGAATCTGCCACCACACTTTGCTTTGAGCTCTTCCAGCTCACTGTACCTCCATTCAAACTGAAGATGTATCTAGTTTGAGACTCCATATCATCTTGATCAGTTTGGAAACTAGTATCTACATGTCCTCTGATGACTAGTTCATCATCTCCTCCATAATCCAGGAACATATCCTTATTATGCCTCATATACTTAAGGATAGTCTAGACTACCATCCAATGGTGGTCTCCTAGATCATCTTGATATCTGCCTACCTCACTTAATTCGTAAGCAACATCTAGCCTCGTACATAGCGTAGCATACATGACTGAACCAATCGCAGATGCATAAGGGATCCTTTCCATTCTCTTTCTTTCCTCATGTGTCTGAGGACACATTTTCTTGGAAATATGAATGCCATGTGACACTGGAAACAGTCCCCTCTTAGACTGTTCCATACTGAATCTCTTCAGTATCTTGTTAGTGTATGTACTTTGACTCAAACTCAATATTATCTTGAATCTATCACGATGGATCTTGATCCCAATAATATATGCTACCTCGCCCACGTCTTTCATGGAAAATAATTTATGAAACCATGCCATAACAGACTATAACACAGGTACTTAATTTCCAATTAGTAATATATCATCAACATATACTATTAGGAAAACAACTGCACTTCCACTAAACCTCTTGTAGACAAAAGGCTCACATTAGTTCTTAACAAAGCCAAATTCTATTACAGCTTCATCAAAATGAATGTTCCATGACCTTGATGCTGGATTTAATCCATAAATGGACTTCTGCAACTAGCATATCTTGTTGGCGTCCATTGGGGTCACAAACCCTTCAGGTTGTGTCATGTAGACATATTACTGGAGGTTCCCGTTAAGGAATGCTGTTTTGACAACCATTTTTCAAATTTCAAAGTCATGGTAAGCGACAATGGCCAATAGGATTCTGATGGATTTCAGCATCGCATCCGGTGAAAAGGCTTCATCATAGTCAATTCTTTGACACTGTCTGAAAACTTCTGAAACCAGTCATTCCTTATAGGTGCTGACATTCCCCTTCATGTATAGTTTCTTTTTGAATACCCATTTATTACCAATAGGCATTACATCAACTACAGGATCTACCAAAATCCAGACTTGGTTTTGGTACATGGAATCCATTTCAGAATTCATGGCTTCTTGCCACTTGGAAACATCTGTTCCTTCAACTGCTTCCTTGTAGGTAATAGGATCATCACTGTCAACCAATAATGAGTCACCATCCTCGGTGACAAGAAAACCATATAATTCTGGCTCTTTCACCTCTCTCGTGCTCCTACGTAGATCTTATGTCTCTGGAACAGATTATTCTTCCACGGGGCTTTGTGGAATCTGTTCTTGTACCAACTCCTGTGTATATTGAGCCTCAACTTCATCGAAGTCTATCTCACTCCCACTATCTCTTTTGGAGATGTGCTCCCTCTCAAGGAATATGGCGTGTCTTGCCACTGTAACCTTTTTGTCTGAGGGGTTGTATAGGTAATATCCCCTTGTTTCCTTGGGATATCCTATAAAGATACACTTTTTGCCTCGGGGAGAAAGTTTGTTACCTGAAGAGGCCTTAAAAAATGCTTCACTACCCCCACACATGTAAATTCGATAACATGGCTTTGCGTCCCCTCCATAACTCATATGGAATACCATTAATCGATTTTGTTGGTAATTGGTTTAGTATGTGTGCTACTGTTTGTAATGAATATCCCCAAAAGGATAATTGAAGACTCACATGACACATCATTGATCTCACCATGTACAACAGGGTGTAGTTCCTCCTTTCGCTTACACCATTCCATTGTGGCGTGTAAGGAGGAGTGAGTGGATATAGAATCCCAAACTCCCATAAGAAATCAATGAAGTCCTGATTAAGATATTCTCCTCCTCTGTATGAATGAAGTATCTTAATCTTCTTACCAAGCTGGATCTCAACTTCATTCTTTCATTCTTTGAACCGATCAAAAGAATATGACTTATACTTCATTAATTAGATATATCCATATCTACTAAAATAATCAGTAAAAGTTTTGATGTACGAGATCCCACCCCTTGCTTCAACTGGAAATGGTCCACACACATCGGTACCTAGTTCTTCGGGGAATTTAAACCCTAAAACCTCCAAGCGCTCAATGTAGCCAATGAGCTTGACTACATGAGGCCCAGCTGGGGCACCCTCTCCAAGCTTGCTCTGAAACAGAGCCATGGAGATCTAAAACCATTACTAACTTTCTCTCTCCTGGTATAAACCACGGAGGTGCTCGAGCATGATGTAGGCATCCATGTCTTCATGAGACTTCATGAGCTCGCAAGACATGGATGACAACATCAAACATTGAATGCCAAGTGCATCGTTCAAATGTTGATCATAGACTAGTAAATCTTCATCACTTTCCCCTAGGGTAGGAGAATCAGGAAGTGAGGACTCCAACACGTAAAACTTCCATTCATGGCATAAGATAACCCGAAGGTGCCTAAACCATTCATGAATGTTACTGCCGGTGAGGATTATGTCTTTATCCAGAATTGATCACAGTGAAAATGTGGTTGATGAGTTTGTCATATTCTACAGATTAAAAGAGAAGATTTATCAGTACTTTCTTGATTACATTTTAGGAGAAATAATAAATTTTATTAATTCTCCCACTATTTTATCAAGTCCCAATGGCCCTCACCACTGAACTCGGAATGTACAGTTTCTTTGACATTATAGTGGAAAGGATCCATATTCCCCTTCACATAACCCCAAAAATGGATGGTCAAGCTATTTGAAGGAATTTAGGTAGGAAGGTCTTTTCCAACTGCGATCTTACAGTTCCTTGATCTATTGAGTGGACTCCCCAATCCTGAAATCCTGACCTGGATTTCCTCAACTCTTGCCTCCAATATCACACCAAGTCTATCAAGGGATTCTCCTCTTGATGTAATATGGTTAAGTCAACCCAAAACCTTTCATAAGGGATTCATTTATAAAAGTATGTGTCACAATAAGGGTTAGTCAAACACATAGTTTTAATGAGTATTTCCCTCAATCAGGTAACGAAAGGCTAGGTCTGACTTAATATGGTATTGTAGGATTTTAATTGTTTATGCGTAGTTTTTCATTATCACATGCTTGTTAATATTATGTGATGTTTGCTTAACTGAATAACCATGTTCCGATAATGTTTACGCATAGTCCATTTTTTATTTTATTTCATCTTTGCATGCTTGTTCATTTTATTAACTATGTGATCGCGACAACACATATATAATAAATAAACCATGCAATTTAGACAGAAATAAAATAAGATGGCATAATTAAGATCTTATATTGGTTAGATTATCTAGCAGTTTTGATAAGTTGACCCTGACCTAGGGAAAAACACCTTGAACCCAGTGGTTCATGTTTTGCAGCTCCCACCTGTCCACCTTTGTATCTCCTTCCGTTGGTTTCACCTCAGCTTTGGGATTTGAACCGTCTCCTCTGGCTTGGGAGATCCTCCATTACATGGGTTTACATTAAAGAAACCATGGGCACACATGCCCCACATTTTTGGAAGAAGGCTCACAGGACAAAAAATTTAAATTAAATAAATTTAAATGATACCATACACATAAAAAGGGTCTTTTGTCTGGATCATGATCATCTATAACATGCAACGACATTTAAGCATATTTAATATTCAAATTCTTTCAATTGTTCTTTCACTTAAGATAAGTCACGCTCGAATTCAATTAATTATGATCTTATAATTTATCAATTCTTTATCTTAAATTCCTTTTTGAATTTCCTTGAGATTCTTCTCATCCATATTTCTTGTACATGTATTTTTTCTTTTGGAGGAAACCTGGTGAAATTACTGGAAAGTACATGGCATGTAGTTTATATTTACACGGTGTGTATTTCTTTTCACCCTATATCTAAAGTACATGCCTGGGAATTGGCATGGTTTCTATACTTTACAAATTTTGGAGTACACGGTGTGTAGATAAATCATACACGACGTGTACTTCCTTGTTACATTGTAACCGGCCTAGCGATCCCATGTACGCGGTGAGCGACTTATCCTTGTGCACGGTTTCACCTAGGCCGGAACGGACTACACAGCGTATTGCTCCAACATACACGCCGTGTATTCCGGTTTCCACATGCCATTCAATTCTGGTCAACACAGCGTGATGAATACTTAGGCATATTCAATTCACACGGCGTGGTTTGGCCGACCAATGCTGGTTCGTTGAACGTAAGTACACGGCATGTAGTTTTAATTACACACCGTGTAATCCCGTGTTGTACAGACAGAAAGAGCGGCTCCTCCGGATGAGTTCCAAATTTTTATTTTAATAAAAAAATAAAATTAAAAGGTCATTTCAGTGATGTGAATCGAGAAACGAAGGAGGAACAATAGAACTCGTATATTCAGATCAATAGAATGATATATTTCAAATTGAATCAAATATAAACTCTAAAATTATCAATGAAAATTAAATAACTATAATCAACGTTGTAACCTCCCTCTGATACCATTTGAAGGTTCCAGGTGCAGCGGAAGCACGTGGGTGGATGTGCCCACATGGCTTTTTTTTCCTTAACAATGATCAATCTGAGATCGATACGATGATAAACGCCAGTCTCCATGGATCGAATCATAGAAATAGACAAGAAAAAGAAAAGTACTGAAACCAAAAAGTAGGATCGTTACAGGTTGATTATAATTAATTTAATCAATTTTAAAAAAATACATTTTGTGTGTTCTTTCTTAATTGATGTTCTTGATCATGTTCTGATGTGATTCATTGTTGTGTCGCAGAAGACAAGTGTAGAATTCCTCTAGCGGTGATCCACACGTGTAACTCGTATCTCGGGACTTGGCCAATGGAGTCTCCGGGAGCTAGTGTGGAGAGTCCTTTTCTTGAGTTGTCCATCTTAGATCATCTTGATCCGATGGAATAGGATATCTATCGGTCTTGAGAGTGTTCTTGGAGGAAGAGGTTCTTTTGGGCTTGAGAGAATTCTCCAGAGTTGTTGTGCACAACAATTCTCTTGTGTGTTGGAAAAGAGTTGGGGTTGTGAGGATATTTATAATCAGGTTTGATGTTTTAGAGTTATGACAATAAATAAATGAGTTAGGAATTTTATTTATTTCATTTACTGTTATTTAAAACTGCCATGTCGAATAGTTAATTCCTTGACATGCGCCCATGCTGAATATAATAAATATTATTTAAAACAATATTATATCCTCAGAATCCCGACTGGAAAAACTACACGACGTGTATTAATAAATACATGACATGTACTTGTTATTCATTAAAAACCACATGGCGTGTACATTCAATGTACATGGCTTGTATATCTTGTTTTAATTTATTCATTTCCTTTCCATAAAGAAAACTACACGACGTGTAATTATTAATACACGGCGTGTACTTGTTTTCCATGAAAAACTACACAACGTGTAATCTTTAATACACTGTGTGTATATCTTGTTTTTCATTTCCTTCTTCCTACATCATTAAAATGATTTAGGATTCCTTGATTAATTATCAAACCACGTATGGGAATAATTTTAATTCTACTTAACACACCTGAATACACAGAGTGGGTGACCCTCTAGGCCTCTTTCACGTTGGCATTAGGCGGGCTTGCCTAATGTCCAAGATTACTGTCTAGCAATAGGTCAAGGCACCCAAGAGAAAGAATTTGACGCCGCATTGTTGTATCACCTAATAAGAATGCTTACTGTGTAATTTAATCCCTTTGTCTCGATATCTCATCAAGCAGGTTTCATGGCAGTGTCATGAACCTATTCGCTTGATTCGTCGTTCTATGACTTCCTGAAATAAACTCGTCGTTTACACCATGGCCATGGAATTTAATGCGAAAGTTCTATTTCAATCAAAGGGCCATGATATCAACTTCCCTAAATGGAAGGGACAAATCCTTCCTCGACTTATACATTAACAACATGTCCCTTGTGACGCACCCAACATACCCTACTTCCCGCCAATTGTCTGTGTGACAGTTTTCGTCAGTAAATCTAAGTGCGTGAGTCTTGACATGAGTCAATGATAATCTTTCAGTATAAGGACCATTAAACACTCTCGTAGATGCCATGTCCGATGACACCAAGACATGCAGAATTGATACTAGTGGGTCTGTTCTCATAATCTCCCATCTTGGAGATTACAAAGTGCGAACTCCATGAGAGAGAGTCTCATCTTCTTACGAGTACTCACACATGACGGTCTGTATACTATGTGTCCTATCGAAGTATGTAATCTAACTGTAGAACTTTATTTAAGAATATTGTTATAGAATTTCAAGGTTCTCATCATAGTGGGGATCTTCCATGACCATATTAATGAAAAAAATATTCCAGGACATTATTATATTATAGTCACGCAGAACAATGAAAAATATATAATAAGTGAACATTTATGTAATCAAAGTACAAAACAGTAGGTTCTATGGACACCATCCCTAACACATATCACTAACTTGGGAGGCATTTCCTATGTACCTATACACAAACAGACACATCCAAGGCTACAAATGATGAAATGTAAAAACCACTAAGGAACAAAATGGATGCATACAACTAAACCCAAACAATAGAGTACACCGAAAGTAAAGTTCTGAATGTAAATTGGGAAAAATATAGTCTAAAAAAATGACATTCTGCAAACTTCAAAGTCCAAATTTTGAGAACAACGATGTACTGGGACTACTGCTCATATCTGTAGGAACACCTCAACCTGTAGGGAACTCAAAATGCTCGGTGCAATTCTGGTCTGCCCTGGACACTGTCAAAAGGCCTCTAATCTACACAAGACATGACATGTGTGGACAATGCCCGTGCATCTGTGAGTATAATAATAATCAGTAGACGACCCTCAAAAGCACAAAAAAATACAAGAAGGAAGGGTATAGTTAGATCTACACAATATATGTGTACTGAACATATAATAGGAGAAAAACAAACCAGATATACTCGAAACCCAGACCCAAAGTCTAGAGAGAATTCACACTACCGCATACCACTGCTAGGGATTCAATTTTTAGGTTTCATGAAGCACTTGTTTGGGAGAACTCACTCCATGAGTATGATTGTCCTGATGACATCCATCCAAGATGTACTGTTCGTCGGGAATGGACACGAGAGATAGATACAATCATTCCGGGATAACACACTCTTTAGTAGGAAAAGATCATGACACACAAATGGGGATCACTACCAGGGCCTTGGTGGATAGAATTACTTATCTAGATTCACCTGGTATGTAAAGGATCAGTATCCTGGGGGAATAGTCATGTCAATACCTGACTCCACATAGGGCCAATAATGGATACATGATATCTCTACGGGCCTCTTAGAGGGATACCCAACTCTATCTCGGAATGTCCTGCTAGAGGGATCATACTCCGGTTGATGGAAATAATACATGACCATAAGGCGAAAGAGAAAAAGGGGAACAAACCCAAACAAAAACTACATATGAAATGGTGGACCAGAAGATCAAGCCATGTATTTAGAATTACACGGTGTGTCGAATTGTCCCAGGTCGTGTCTTCTTACCCGGCGTACTTATAGTGAACAACGACCCGTGTTATATGGATTTTCATGTAAAATAAAACAACATGACATGTAGAAAGGATAACACTCAATATCCATGTATATGAGGTCTTCTCCATGTATGTCTGCCATGTGACCATACATGAACTCAACCCATGTATCCCAACCTGTGTAAGCAACACATGGGGTGACCCACGTTACTGGCCTCGTACGGCTGTGTGTTGGAGTTCATGGCACAGACTCCACCCTGTGTCTGGGTATCATATGAGATACACACCAATCCCCAAGTAAGGTCCCACATGCCATGTTCTTTGGATAACATGTTGTGTCATCACATCAAGCATTGTGGAACCCTAGATGCCACATAAAAGGACCCACATGATGTGATCATAGGGATGCACATCATGTGTTCTAAAAATCTCCAGAATCTCAGGTTCTTCACCGGAACGCCTCCAGTGGTGCCCATTCTTCGATCCAGCCACCCAATCATTGTGAAACTCCATGGTTGTGGTCGACACAACACCATAAGACCATTTCTATGCGTTTCATGCCTCAGATCGGCCCCAAAAACACATATCTATTTACTCGCAATGAGAACCCTCAAAGAACGAGATCTACTGAACCATGTCAATTCGTCTGCCGCTATCATCGTCGCACCTCCGTTGGATCCTCACAATTTCACATCTTCATTTTGAGATCGTTGTCCCAAGAATGAGGTGTGTAATGATTCCTAATTCATATCCCCACAAAGAACAGGGGGAAGAGGGATGAAGAAAACTAAACAACAGTGGAACAAACATCCACCATTGTTCTCCACGACGTTAATCTCCTCCCATTAGAATGCTTGAATGGGGAAAATTAAAAAATTAAAAATGAAAAAAGAAATCCTAGGAATTGAACCGATAAGGAAAATCCCTCCCACTAGAACAATGATATTTGGATCAACCAGTTCGTGGGTTGATCTGTGTTTTTCATTTAATTAATGAAAAGGGAATAAACAATAAAAAACACAACCCCTACATTGAGGATGGATCGATGACTAATGAAGGAAATATACTGATATCATCATCTTGATCCTCCAACTCATTTGGCGCAACGATTCACACTTTTGATAAATGTCGTTCTTCACCGAGAGGACTCTCCATTGCTCTAATAAGTTTTCTCAATTTTCACAACGTCTAACATTAGATTAACCCATTAAAACGAGGGAATCCATTTCAACATTCCATTAATCTGTGACATTAATGAGTCAACATTGCTGTTTTTGAGTCATTGTGGCATGGCATTAATTTTGGAAATAGCTGCCCCATCATTCTACTATGGAGAATGTTTCCAAATAAAATAAAATAAAATTTTTGTTATTTAATTTTATTTTATTTTATTTTACTAAAAACATATGAAAAGTAAATTTTTCCCTCGACCTACGCCGGTTGAGGTTAGGCCCATTCTTTGGTAATGTCGTCATCCCAGATACAATAGTGCCCTCATATTTTAAATCCAGGCATCCATTTAAAAGCTGCCACAATCCTGCACCCCCACCAACTCACTTAACTTAACATGTTCAAACCACCATTCCGAGCACACCGAGACTTGGAATGTTATTTAATCTCTACGCTTGGTCTATTAATAATTCCATATAATATTTCTAAATGATACATAGAAAATATGAGACATTTCAGAAAATTAGAAATTATTTGTTTCTTTGATAATTTATATATTGAATAGGTATTTTAATGTCTAAGTATCCTATTCCAAATCCATGATTCATTTTGTTAGTTAAAAAATTCACTTTCTGTTTACTCAAGGAATTAGGTTCCTAAGTATAAACACTTTTAGTTTATGATGCTTTAAATTTAAGTATTTATATTTAAAAATTGATTATTACTTTTAATAAAAATAAAAAAATACATAATCAATTTTTTAGAAATACTTATTAGGTTGTTATTTATCCCTTGTACATACTGTACTTTATTGATTATAATTTTATTCAAATAAAAAATAGTTCCAACTTTATAAATATTTTATTTTTCATTATCACCAAAGGTTAATCGACCTCCATCCATTTGTGTGAGTGAAGGGAAATTGGATGATTCTCCACTCATTTTCCTTGAACAACCACTATCCATATAATATATCACATTGTTTTCATGGGGAATTCTTCATGAAAAAGACTTTAAACATTAGTTTTATTTGGTATCCATATTTTTTTAGGTCAAACTGTGTCAACAAGTAGTTATCTAGGTTTCTTGGTATGCCTTATTTTTCCAAAATCTAAATTAATTGCATGAGACACATTTTTGGAAATGTGGGGATTTTTAATGACAATTATTTTATATATTCTTAAATAAAATTTGTTAGGGAAGTGAACTTTTGATCCACAATATTGTATTGTAGCATTTTTTGAATTTCGAAGATAATATGTTTTGAATAATTTTTTTTTCAACCTTTATTATGATTCAATGTTTTTGCCTTTTAATAACATTCTTTCCAAGAATCTAATATATATTTTTCTCTCCGTTATCTAAAATACTAGCAGCACTTTTATAAGATTATTTTTTATATTGTAATTATTTTAAATTTTTTAATGATTAATATAGATTGATGTAGATGAATTGAATTATTCAATTTGTTATTAATGTTGTTTTAGCTTGGTGTCTCTTTCACGTAAAACCATGATGTAAATATTTTTTAATGATTTATGCTTCCACATTAAAGAATAATATTTTTCTTCTCTAATTGAACTATAAGCAGAAAATTAACTATTTAATAGCTATGAGAGTCAAAAGAAGAAGAATAATAGTATTGTACCTCTTCTTCATACTTTTCCATAAGGCACATATTTTCTGTCAAATTTTGTGGATCTTTGTTAAAATCATATTTGGAAGGGCCTATATAGTATTTAGATACAATAAACGTAGCTTTGATGGATCTTTTCCTTTATATTATTAGTCATGTTTACTCTAATATTTTAATTTTTTTACTTCTTCATTCATCTTTAAATTTGGGGAAATTAGGTCTGGTGTTACCCATATTTTTTCAATCTTAACATCTTACTTATCATAGTTATTTTCCATCATTCTTAACAGATTTTCTGAAGGCTCATTTCTTATTGTAGATTTTTCTATGAATTCTAGAATGCTGAGGCTGTTCTAATTCAGAGATTGAGGAATCAGATTTTTTTTTTAACATCTTGTTTTGATATTATTTCATTCTTCCGAGATGTCACCTTAAGGAAAGTTCTTTCCCATTTTAAAATAATTTTATAATATTCAACTTTAGTTTTATTTCTAATTAATAAATCATCAATGTTTGAATTAATTCCTATATAGTTAAATTCTTGATTGGTGTTTAATGTATAATGGCGATAGATATGGAATTTAACTTTCAAGTAGTACTCTATGTACTTATAACACTTGATCAAATTATGAAATTGGATCTCCCGAGGTAGTAATATTTTTTAGAATTTCTGTTATTCATTCATTAATTTTTGTGATGCTTTCACCATCAAAAACGATAAAGGTGTTATGATTTAGTTTTATAGTCTCATATCTCATTTGTCTTATATTATATGTTTTATCATTTGTTGTGGTAAATGTTACCTCATTTCATAGGTAGCAGAACATTTCGATACCTGATTTAATTTCTGACTACTAGGTCTAAAAATTATGGAATTCATTTCTTTTGAGTATATAACATATTTAGATTTAGTTGTAAACTCCACTATTGTCAGTAGTGGAGTGATTTTTCTATATTTTTCACTTTTTTTATTTCTTCACTTTTTATAATCAGTAGTGTGACAGAACATTGGAAAACATGTATTTAAACTAAATTGAGGCAACGGACAGTAGAAAACACGGAATAAAATAGATTTAGAACACTGATAAAAGGACAAACTATTAAAACGCTCGGTGAGTAATCTCCATTATAATGGTTTTGAAGGTGTTTCAATTCACATATAGTTTGTTGCAGAGTACCACTATCAAGAGTATGACTCACCTCCTTCGCCAGGAGTTAAGTCACACAAGTAATCCAATTTTAGAGTTCGCCACTCTGAAAGTAATCAACTATGAACTATTTGAAATTAACAGTAAAACAAAATCACCATATGTCTTGAAGTCTTTTGAATCAATTATCTTTTTAAAAGTGTTTCCACAATCAATCTCGTCATCTAAATGTGGAATTTTAAAATTAAACTTTGGAATAACAATGCAATTGAATGAATTAAATATCGATCTCACCCATCAAACTAAATATATTAAATTAATAAAGTGAAATTAGAAAGTTAAAAGATAACTAGTAGAACTTAATTTTATCCATGAACTATATGATTTGGCAAGAAACATGTATATTAACAAAACAGTAATTGAAGACATGATAAACAGAGTGTAATAATTCAAAAACAAGGGAATCCAAACTCTCCGAAGATACTCAGCTCCTATGCTTCTCCAGCTTGAGGAAGTGGTTCCAGAGTCACCCTCCGGTATCCTCCCCTCAGTTCCGCATCCTTGAATGTTTTTTTCTAATCAATACCACCCAATTCTATTTCTTACACTTCTTAAGTATCATGCTATCTTTTGCTAATTTTCACTAAAAATCTTCCACCTACTTTGAAATCCCTTAACAAATGAACCGCACAACATGAGTTTTTTCACGACAGGCACGTCGTGCTCATTTTTCTCACTCAAATAACTCCAGATGAGTTAGTTGGAAGCAGTTGGACGTTTTTTTGACTCTTTAATGAACCTACAAAGTTAGAACTGAAAAATAAATTAATTAATCATCAATTAAATGATAAATATTATAAAAAATAAAAGTTTCAATAGAGAATGCTTATATGTTATAAATTATAGCTAAAAACTATTAGTTTATATTGTATTCATTAATTAACATATTTAAATTATAGTTGTTACATGTTATTATTCTTATAATTAATTAATTAGAGTGATTAATTATTAAATATATTAAATTATAAGTTTAGTAATTATTAGACTATTAGAGTTTAGTTTCTTTTGGAAATTAATTATTACAATTTACAAACATTAATAAAAAGTTATTATATTTTATAATTATTTTATTCATAAATGAGTAAATTTATAATTTACTATATTCATTAAAGTAAATAAATAGAGGAACAGTTTGGGATATACCTAACACTGATAGAGGGGGGGGGGGGGGGTGAATCAGTATTGGGGACTTTTTAAACAAATTCGACTTTTATCACTATACCTCTTGACCTGGTAGGATCTTGATTCTCTTATTCTCTTTTCCCTCTCACATGCAATAATAGAAATAAGTAAAAATTGACACACGATAGTTTTACAAGGTTCACCAATCAATAATAGTACCTACGTCCTTGCCATGCATGTATATGACCAGTGCGTGGATTCTCCATTATGATGTGATATGCAATTACAGTGGAGTGGCCTGGAAAACAATCCTCTAGCCAGTGTGAGTCCCTACACATTAGAGTGGGGTGAGAAAAAATCCGCTTCCCTGGAATAGAGATGTCCTAGCCCAACATGGAGTGTTTAGATGGTTCTTTATACTGCCTGTGGAGACAGTCTTCTTCCTTATTCAAAAGGTAGGTTCTACTCTTGGTCTTCTTTTATGCTCATCACATGATTACTTGTAAAGTAGTAGACAAACAATTCTTCCTTTTTTTCCTTCTCTTATTTTCTAGTGCAACTCCAACTGCACTAGGATTCTTCTTTCTTCTTCTTATTGCAAAAACCAACTACAATAAAAATTATTCTCTTTTCTTGGCTAGAATCAAATATACCAATGTGATTATTCAGGAAGTGAAGATAGGTTCAATTGGCACCATCTGAACTAAACTACCCTAAATAATTTTAGGATTTAAATGGGCATAATTTGTTGTTGTTGTTGTTCTTATTCTTCTATTATTTCTATGCAGAAAACCTATAAGTTACACACTCATCATCATCATCACCTTCTTCTTCTTTAATGCGACATTAGCTGCACTGAAACATAGTCTTTTTCCCACGTTCTCGCTCAGTGAAAACCCATCTGCACCGAGCTCTTCTTCTTCTTATTCTTTCTTGACTCATAAGTTCTCTTTGTGATTGTAAAAAAATTGAATTGAAGATCAACTTAGCATCATCACTTTTGAACAGAAGCTGGTAAGAAATTATAAAATAACTCACAGCTTTTGTGCCAATCCTTACTTGCATGACACCCTGCTTGCGTGCCTCCCTACTTGCATGCCACCCTGCTTGTGTGCCACCAAATACTTGTGCACCACAATTTCTCACAACTCCCAACCTTCACGACACTTCTACTTGTGCTCCATGATACTTTCACGCCACTATGCTTGCGTACCACTCTACTTGCGTGCCACCCTAATTTCACGCCACAGTGCTTGCGCACCACTTCCTATTTGTGCGCCTTATAAATAACCCTCAGCTTGCGCGCCACTTCAGCTTGCGTGCCACTTCTACTACTTGCGTGATCAGAGCTAAAATTGTCTCTTATGTTTTGATCCTTAAAAAAAGGAGGATAGTCGTCTATTTATAGGCATTTTGGTGACTTGCGTGCCACCTACACCTGCACGCCGCTCCAGCACTAGCGCGCTGCTCCATCCCTTGCGCGCCGCTCCAGAACATGCACGACATTCCATCACTAGAGTGACACTTTCATTCCTTTGTCATATTTTTATATGATGATGTTGAAATATGACTTGCGTGTAACAAACACTTGCACGCCACATATACTTGCGTGTCACACTTGTGCAGTTCTTATACAGGCGCACCACTTTTTGAATTGCGAACCAATATTTAACTTGTGTGCCACTTTATTTCCTTCATCAAATTTTTATGTGATGATATTGAAATATGACTTGAGTGCAACAAAAACTTTCCTGACACACTTGTGCGCCACTTTTGACTGGCGCTTCTTACTTTTGTTTGCCAATAACACTTCTTTACTCCACCTAACCTTCATATATCACAAGTTCTCCTGACTTAGGTTATTTGTGAAATACATATCAGCAAAGCATTGTCGAGTTTTTTCCATTATTTTTTGGAATAGGAATTCCAATGTAATTCTTCATCCTCACTTCAAATCCTCAATTCCTTTTGGAGTGTTAATTCTAAAGAACTCCAATTATCTCTCTTCATCCAAAAGTGGAGGCTTAAAGCTTCTTCAAATACATTTAATGTTTTAGAGTATGTTTCACCTTTGATACATGTATTGGAAACTTTAAGAACAGTGAAAAAATCATCTGATTTCAAGGCAATGTGTAATTCATGACCTTCTAAGAAATCCAAGTACTTCCACACTCTCTCTTCTTCTTCAACCATAATTCTCTAATTTATTCAAATCATATTATTCTTTTCTTCATGTAAGCTCTTGCATGGTTCTCATGCAATAGTGAAGCATTAAATGGTCTTCTTTAAATCCTCATTCTTCTTCAATCATCCTTATATGGATTATACTTCAGCATTCTTCATTGTAGTAATCAATGTCTCACCTTTGACACAAGTTCTTCGAACCTAGTTTCAGTTCAACAATCGTCTGCATTGATCTTCGTAGAGAATTTCTCAAGTGTGACATCCAATGCTATAATTCCATAATAATTCTCCAGGCAAGCTCACTCATCCAATATCCACTAACTCTTTATTCCTTCTTTATATTCTTCATTTTGACCATTATTGAAAACTATTTACAACAAATACAATCTTCATACACAAATTGGTCCCAAGAATATCCCCATTTGTATTTTGTTTTCTATACCACAAATTCTCCTCAAATGAATGCGTCAATGTCATAATAGGAATCTTCTCTCTCCCCTCCCACACTCTCTCTTGTCTCCCGTTATTGAAAATAAATACAAATTTCATGGTATAGAGGGTATCATTCCTTTCTTAAGTAGTGTTCCATTAATCATTTCACTCTAAGTCTACTTGAGCAAGGCTCGATGTAGAAAACAAGAGAGTTTGATTTAGACAAAAAAGTTGTCCATTATACCCTGATCGTGATACGTCATGAGATGGGATCTTCTACACTTGTCTTCAATGGTTTTCCACTTTCATTCCAGGACAAAGATATTTAATGTGATAGGAAATAATCAATCCAGAAATTCATGATCTCACTTCAACAAAAGGATCAAAAACATTCAAGTACAATTAGCAGGATAGGTGGCCTTGGGGCACTTTCATTCTTCTAATGTCACCGATTGACCTAATTACACCCACTTTGTAAAAATATATTTATTTTGAGTAACCAAGGATTAGAGATTAAAAATAAAATACCTTTTAAAATGACATGATCTTCAGAAAATCTTCATAGTAATTGAATTTAATACCAACTGATGTTGATATTGATTGAGATAATGACTCTGGTAGCTTCTTCATGTGTCTCCCCCTCAAAGGAACACTTCCCCTCACTGAATCCCAGGTTTCCCCCCTGAGATCTTACTTCACCTTTAATTCCTTGTATGATAATAAAAAATACAATGTATAAAGATTTAATAGAATAAGGTAGATCCTCAGTTCTCCATCAATGCGAACAACCAAGTCGAGATGATATTCTCAACCTAGATGCTCCATTCTTCACACTTTCACAACTGATCTTCATAGCTGAATTTGATTGTATGGACCTCACTATTTCTTTCATCTCTTTGTGTGTGAATATTATTTCTTCAAGGGATTTCAAATCACTAGAATCTCCTGATGCAACGTTCATCTTTTTGAGGAATTCTTGTTGGGATGGAGTAAATTCAAAGCATCTTTTAAAAGTATTACTAGCCTTGTTGCACCTCCCATATAGAACTTCTTATTCCTAATGTGTAATATTCTTTTTTTTTCTTTTAGCACAAGTATTAGACTCTGCATCTTCCATATTTTTCATTCTTTTCAAATCATCTGGATAAACCACCAAAATATCATTAGGGACTGAGGCATCAAGATTGGATCTTCTACATGGATTTTTTCTGAGTGGCTTCCTTATTAGTAGTTATTTTAGATTCACCACCCTTCACATTCTGGGATTTATAATCCAAGGACTTCTCATCTTTTTTTCTTGAAATCATCATGGGTGAATATGTTTTTATATTATTTATTTGATTTCTTACCAAGGATGCTTCTTCTTTCTTACTCAGCTTATGTGGTCTTCTTTTCTTATATGAACATGCACCATTCATATGACCACTCCTATTGCATACATCACAGATGTTATCTAACATCCAAAAACTGTTTGTAGTATACAAATGATTTTGGATATGTGGATGTTGCTTCTTCTTCTCTAGATATCTCTCCATTCAAGTGATATTTCTCAGTTCTTTTAAATTTAAGGGGTTGAGGAGGTTTCTTTGTGCTTTTAAATTGAAGGAGTTGTACCAAAAATCTAGTGCACAATGCCCAAATATATTACAGCACCAACATTGACCAACAAACCTTGAATTCTTCCCATATTATTTATAAGGATTCTCAATATTCTTCTTGGTCTGTTGTGATTTCTATGGGGATCTATCTTCCACATTCTTTCCCCTGTCCACCATATCCATGGTGGTAGGTTTCTTCTCACTTTTAGTCATCCATACTTGTTTAGAATTTTTCTTCCAACATGTACTTTTTTGTAGAAACAATTTTACAATCATTAGTAAACGTTGGTATGGATGATACCTTTACTTTCTTATCTTCTTTTGATAGATCAATGTGTGAAGCCATTATCTTCATATCACATGTTGGAGGTCTTCTGACTGTAGAATACTCCATTGAGAATTGATTACTAGCAGAAAATGTTTCCTTATTTTGTGGAGAATCAATATGTGTATTCTCAAGATTGGTCAACTTAGCTTTTAATTATAGATATATTATATTGGGCATGGCTTCCTAGTCTTCAATCATGGTCATATTTCTTCACACGTCTTCTTTAGTCTTTCAACTTCATCTTCATGCATCTTTACTTTGTTTTGTAACAAAGAGTCAAGTTCTTTGATCTTCGTGGAGTCTTCTTCCAAATATTCCTCCTTGATTTCATGGCTTCATTTCAACTCATTTTCAAGTTCATGGATCTTATCTTCTAGAGTATTATTGACTCCCTCCGTTTATTCAACATCATTAAGCCAATTTGAATAACATACATCAAAACCCCTCTTTGTTGCTTTAAAGGCTCCAACCTGTCTGGAGAGCTTTAGACAATGGATAATTTTTTATTGTAATATTTTCTCCAAAACATAAGTTTCTTCTTCCAGCTGAGTGATATTTTCCTACATGTATTGAAATACTCCACAAACCAGGGATGTGCTTTATTCAGGAATACCATGCAGAATCATTCTTAATCTATCAACTAATATTTCTTGAGATGTTGTAGATTGATCATCACTACTTGTCTTGGAATATTCATCATGATAATACTATCCAAATGTAGTAACACATACCTCTTGATCAGTTGAGGTAGGAATGTTTTCCATGTTCTTGGTGGGGGCTTGGGCCACCTTCTCATTACCTTCCACGTTTGGCGTGTCTTCAATGTCATCCAAATTTGAAGAACTGGATGCATCCTCTTCTTCAGATATGAGGGACTTCTTCTTCAACTTTTTCTTCTACTTCCTTTTCCTTTTCATCATGGCCTTGGTATATATAGTCTTTTCTTTAGAGATAATAGAATCTTCCTTGAAATTGAACTTCATTGATAACTCAGGAAATAAACTCAGGTCTTCAAAAGAGAATAACATCACTGTAGAGAATCCAGTAGTGGTGAACCATTCCATATGATACCAATTTTAAGGGCCAGTTTGGGATATACCTAACACTGAGAGGGGGGTGAATTAGTTTTGGGGACTTTTTAAACCAATTCACACTTTTATCCCAGTACCTCTTAACATGTTAGGATCTTGATTCGATTATTCTCTTTTCCCAATCGCATGCAATAATATAAAGTAGTAAAAATATGCACATGATATTTTTACAAGGATCACCACTCAATAAGAGTATCTACATACATTCCATGAATGGATATGACCAATGAATGGATTATCCACTATTATGTGATATGCAATTACAGTGGAGTGGCTAGGAAAACAATCCTCTATCCAGTGTGAGTCCCTACACTAACTACCACAAAACCGGGCAAGGCATGTGCCTGCCTTTGTCAGTGCTAACGGAAAAGCACTGATAAAGGGGTGGGCCTTTATCATCACCACAAAAATAACTGATAAAGTCCCCCTTTATCAGCAGTAAAACAAGCACTGATAAAGGGAACATTTATCAGCGCTTTAAATATCCCTTTACCAGCACTTTTCTTAGGGTTGATAATTTTTATTGTATATATTAAAAAAAACACATGTTATAACTAAATATCTATACATATTTTAAACAATTATAAGATTAATACTAAATATATTTATTATTTTATATTAATTCATTATATATTTATTATATTTATTAATTCATTATATATTCGTGAGGTTTATTAATTCATTATATATTTATTAGATTTATTAATTAATTATATATTTATTAGATTTATTAATTCATTATATTTAATATATATATTTATTATATTTCTTTATATTTAAGGTATTTGTTTTATTTATAAATATATAATGTGTTCTAATATATATGTATAATTGAAATTATTGAATATATATGTGTTTTCCAATTAATTGGGATCGATCAATATCATACATGCGCACGTCTATATATATGTGTTTTCCAATGAATTGGGGTCAATGAATATATCATACATGCGTATATATATGTGCATATTTAATAATGTTCATTTATAGATTATAATTCATTATGTTACCCATATAATATATATATATATATATATATATTAAATGTACACTTAAAATTAAATTATATTTAAAAAATAAATAAATATTTTATTATATTTTCAATGATATATACATAAATATACCTTTAAAATAATTTTATAAGTATAAATAGAGATATAAATATTTAGAGTTAAATAAATATATAACAATATAAAGAAATTCTTAAATTTATACATTTTTCAGCGCTTTTATTAGCATTGATAAACTACTTATTTATATATATAATTAAATAATTATATATATATATATAATTAATTAATTATAAGATTAATAGTAAATATATTTATTAGATTTATTAATTCATTATATATTTGTTAGATTTATTAATTCATTATAAATTAATTTATTAGATTTATTAATTCATTATATTTATTAGATTTATCAATTCATTATATTTCTTTATATTTAATTCATTTGTTTTATTTATAAATATATAATGCGTTCTAATATATATGTACTATAATTGAAATTATTGAATATATATATATGTGTTTTCCAATGAATTGGAGTCAATGAATATCATACATGCGTGTATATATGTGTGTTTTCCAATGAATATATCTTACATGCGTATACATATGTGCATATTGAATAATGTTCATTTATAGATTATAATTCATTATGTTACCCACATAATATATATTTTATAAAAAAATACACTTAGAATTAAAATTAAATTATATTTCAAACATAAATATATATTTTATTATATTTTATATGATATATAAATAAATACCTTTCAAATAATTTTATAAGTATAAATAGATATATATATATTTAGACTTAAATAAATATATAATAATATAAATAAACTCTTAAATTGATACAATTATGAGTGCTTTTATTAGCGCTGTTAAACTACATATTTATCAGTGCTACAAAAGTGATGATAAAGTCCGGCATTTATCAGCTCTAAAAAAGCAGTGATAAAGGTTGTATTTATCAGCGCTTTTCATTTTAGCCCTATGAAATACGCCCTGTATCAGAGCTTTTTACTAGCGCTGATAAAGGTCCACGCGAGATTTATTAATTCCACCGGGTCATCTTCCTCCTCCCTACACCCTATCAAGATTTCATGGAAGCCCTGCTCTATGCCGCTGCCTCCTCTCTACCGCTGCCACTGCTGCTGGCGCCTCCTTCTCCTCCTACTCTACCGCGGAAGTCACTTCCTTCTCCTTCTCCTCCTCCTTCGGCCACCACCACCACCACCTCCTCTCCGCCTGCTCGTCCTCCTCCTCCTCCTCCACCGCGGACTCGTCCTCCTCCTCCTCCACCAGCGCCTCCCCCGCCTCCTCCTCCTCTGCCTACTCCGCCGCCTCCTCTCCCCCGCGGGTCCTCCACCGCGGCCTCCTCCTCCTCCTCCTCTACTGCCTCTGAGTTTCTTCTACTGCCTCCGAGCTGCTTCTCCTGCCTCCGAGCTGCTTCCACTGCCTCTGCTTCCTCCTCCCTACCTCCACGCTGCCTCCACATTGCCTCCGCTTCCTCCAGTTCCTCCACTGTCGACGCCTCCTTCTCTTCTGCCACCAGGTACTCCTCCTTAAGGTGAGTAAAATTGTATTTTCATGAATTAATTATGTTTACATTTATTTTCAATATTGAGATTAATTATGTTTGGCTTCTTGAGGTGTGGTTTGGTTTATAAATGGCATAAAGGCCCGTTTGGAATCTTCAGAGCTTACATGGTGTTTTCCTCTTGGTTTTGAAAATGGAATTTGATTTGTAAATTTTAAAGATCTATTGGTATTTTTTGGTGTTTTGGAAATTGGTTTTGAAACTCATTTGATGTATAGGCCCGGTTGGCACTTATGTGTTATTGGTTTATAGCGTTCATGTGATGGACTCTTCATTCTCTGGTATACCACTATAATGGAGCATCAATGTTGGTTTTTTACTATGGAGGTACACCATATGTCGGCAGGTGAGTCTGAACCTAGTATGTCTAGGGATTTCTTCTAGGTATGTTTAGGTAATTATAATGATTACATATCTATATGTTCTTCTTTATTTTTCTACACTTTGGTTATATAGTTTTGCAGCATTTTTCTACTTTTATTGTTTCAATTAATTTTATCATGGCTCTGTGATCACCTTGTTTTAATTCTTATATTGAATTTTGAATTCATTTTTTAAAACTAGATGTCTGTTTTAAAAAGGGATGTCGTGATTTGTTTTGAAAATGGATTTTCTAAAAAATATGCCTTGGTTCTTTAAATGATAAAAACCTATTTTATAAATGCATTTCAAACTAGTGTTTTTGTATTATTCCAGGAAAGGTAATGTATGGATTCTATGGTGCTTACCTACTAAGTTGTTTTTTCTCACACCATACTTGTGACACTCGACATCATTAGACCCAAGTTATTTTTAGGTTTGGGTTTATTGTTTAGGTTTCCTTTAAAGTAGGTTGGTCTTATAGTTAGTGGTAACCCAAAGGTCACAAGGATATCTGGTCGGGTTCTGATTTATTCTATCTCTATTTGTAGTTTCCTTTTTGTTCAGTTGATGCTGTATATGGATCATGTTTGTGTATTCTTTATGTTCTATGATTATGGATCCTCATGGTTTTGTTGTGTGCTCTATTTGGTTTATATATATCCCCATTTCTATATCTCACACCATATTATCACACCATGACACTTGTATATCCTTAAGAGGGTGTTCCTCATCATACGTGATATATAAAACTATATGATCCATCTTTTTAGGTCTTATACTGTAATCAAATAGACTTAGAAAACCTAACTAGGCTATACAAAACTCATACCAAACTTGATCCTTTCATAAACACAACTACTCCATGGAGACATAATCTCTGGATGATCACAAAATCACAAACATTCAATAGAAACCTTACTCTATCTCTTGGTGGATCAAAAACACTATATTTATTAACCTTGGTTGCTCTTGATTTCTGTCCCTTTCACTGGAACACATATACTCATGCATGAATGCACAATAATGCATAAATTGGAACATGATTTTGTATTATAGGGTCCACTTCCCTAAAAAAATGGAGTACCCCCATCACCAAGATCAACACATCCTCAACCAAGACTATACATGCCTTATCTAATCTTGTACCAATGATTGAGACACAATCTCAAGGAAAAATTCCAAAATAATTAATTATAGAAACTTATAATTAATTATTCACCTAAATATCATTATGAATAATCTTTTAAAAACTCGTTGGGAAACACAAAACCACCTAAACCACAGAAAAATGGTGTGTTAATCATACAAGGATAACCTCTAGCCAATACACTCAAAATCTACATCACCTGAATTGATTTGAAGATGATATAGTGAAATATTCACACAAATCCTAGTTAAAATCATCCCAAATCATAGGAAAATAAAGGATAATAGTAATGGAGGAAGTATGACGGGAAAACTGAATAACACACTATAAAAAACTCCCATGAACCATCCCTCATTAGGGGGGATCGAAGAGAGGAAGAGATTGGATGAATCCCAAGAACCACCCAATATTTTCTATTAATGAGAACGCCCCTACCATTTTTGAAGTATCTAGTTTTTTATCTAAATTATACTCATATTCCTTCTCCCCTAACATATATAGTCATCCTATGTATTTAAAATAGGATGAATATAAATAAAGAATGGACGAATGAAAATCGGTTGACAAAAGAGTATTACAAAGGCGTGAAAGAGTTTATCAAGTTTGCAAAAGATCATGCATGTGAATCTTCTCAAATCCTTTGTCCATGTTTATGCTGTTTTTATTCATAAGAAATTAGACTAGGGGAGTTGGAAGAACACTTTATCTGTCACGGAATAGATCAGAGTTATACATGTTGGAATAAACACGGGGAAACAACGAATGTAGGTAGTGACTGGGATGAAACTCCATTTTATGGATCATCTGATATGATTACAAACATGAACAATTAAGATCACCGTATAGAGGATATGATTACAGATGTGAATGATTGTGATGATCGTATTGAGGAAATGACATGGACCGTCAAAGATGAACTTTGTGATTGCCCAAAATTGTTTGAGAAGTTAAAAATTTGTGAAAAGACACCATTGTATGATGGTTTCACTAAATATATAGCATTGTCAGCCACACTAAAGCGGTATAACTTGAAAGAAGACAACGGGTGGAGTGACGCCAGTTTTACGAAACTACTCGATCTCATGAATGACATGCTCCCAGAAGACAATGAGCTCCCGAGCTGAACATATGATGCCAAATGAATGCTACGCTCGATGGGTATGATCTCCGAAAGAATACATGCCTGCCCGAATGACTGTATAATGTTTTTCAAGGAGAAAAATTCAATTAAATAATACCCAAAGTGTGGTGCTTCTCGATTCAACAAAGATGATTTGAGTCCTACTAATGTTGTATGTTACTTTCCAATCATTCCAAGGTTTAGACGCCTATATGGAAGTGAGGAGACTGCAGAACAATTAACATGGCATGAAAATACACTAATTAAAGATTGAATACTATGTCACCTGACATAATCTCCTTAGTGTAAGAGAATCGATCATGAGTATCCTGAATTTGGAAAAAAGTCGAGAAACCTTTGTCTTGCGTTATCTACAGATGGAGTGAATCCTTTTGGTTTTCAAAGCAACACTCACAGTACATGGATGGTTATGTTGATAAATTATAACTTACCACCGTGGTTATGCATGAAACGAAAATACATCATGTTATCTATGCTTATATTAGGACCAAAACAACCGGGTAATGATATTGATGTTTATTTAGCTCCATTGATCGAAGATTTAAAATTATTGTGGGATTTAGGTGTTACATTGTATGATGCTTATAGAAATGAATATTTCACTTTGAGGGTCATGTTGTACGGGATGATAAATGAATTTCTTGCTTATGGAAATTTGTCAGGATATAGCATTGACGGAACTAAAGCCTGTCCCATTTGCGAAGAAGGTACACAATCAATTAGGTTGAAACATTCATCGAAAACCGTGTTTCTAGGACATCGCATATTACTACCGTGATGACATAAGTACCGTTCTTAGACAACATCATTCGATGGAAGTTCAGAAGGATGTACAACACCATCTCCACTAATAGGCGATCAATTGTTTGAGAAAGTTAAAAATGTGGACACTACTTTTGGTAAACTGACTTCGAAAAACCTTACGAAAATCGGTTGGAAAAAGAGATCAGTTTTTTTAGAATTACAATACTGGAATTGTCTGTATGTAAGACATTTTATAAATATTATTCATGTAGAAAAAAATGCATTTGATAGTGTCATCGGCACATTGCTAAATACATATAGAAAAACAAAATATGGAATTAAGGCTAGCTTGGACATGGTTGAGATGGGAATACGAGAAGAGTTAGCACGAGTGAAGGGTGAAAAATGAACATTTCTTCCTCATACTGCTTACACTCATTCTAGTTAGGAGAGATATCAGTTTTCAAACTTCTTGAATGACTTAAATGTTCCAGAGTGGTATTCGTCAAATATCAATAACCTCGTGTCAACGAGCGACTTGAAGTTCAAAGGCCTGAAATCACATGACTGTCATGTTTTGATGAAAGATCTCATTCCAATTGCTTTACTTTGCATTTTTCCCAAGAATGTCCGCCATACATTAATGAAACTATGTTTTTTCTTCAATGCTTTATGCAAAAATGTTATAGACCCGGCGAAATTTCCAGCTATGGATAAATAAATTTCCGTCATATTATGTGAATTAGAAATGTTCTTCCTGCCTTCATTTTTTGATATAATGGTTCATTTGATGGTCCACTTGGTGAGAGATATTTTACTATGTGGTCCTGTACATTAAAGATGGATGTAACCCATTGAACGGTATATAAATATTTTTAAAGGGAATGTCAAAAATCGAAGTCGGCAAGAGGGTTGTATTGCAGAGCGATATGTTGTTGAGGAAGCTGTTGAATTCTGTACCGAATACTTGTCTCGTGTGGAAATAATTGTCTTCTGAAATCTGATCACACCGGGTGGCATGAGGGTGAAGGAATTTCTGGAAGAAAGGTTTTCACAATCAATATTACAGATCGAGAGCAGGCCCACCATTATTTTTTTGCATAAGAGTTTCGACGTTGACCCATATGTTGAAATCCAAAAAGAAATTCTTAGGTATTTGAGTCCATCTAGGTCTGAAAAAAGGATATCAGATACCCATAATCGACATTTTATAGGATGGTTTTGAGATCATATTTTTAAGAAGTCAGATGAAAATCCAGAGTCAATTTCGGAACGACTTCGATGGCTAGCAGGAGGACCAAGTGTGTATGCATTATCTTACAATTCTTATGTAGTTAATGGTTATAAATTTTATACTAATGAACACGATGAAGATAGTACCGTGCAGAATAGTGGGGTTACACTTCTGGATGAAGTGATGCATGTTTCTGGTGCTTAGGAAAAAATTCCAATTTATGTGAATATGTCATACTTTGGCACCATCAAAAAAATATTGGAGTTGGATTATAACGAATTTCAAGATCCGATATTTCAATACAAGTGGGTAGATAACAGGAGTGCTGTTAAAATAGATGATTTGGGATTCGTGAATGTTGATTTCAGTAAGGAAGGGTAGAAATACGATCCGTTTATAATGGAATCACAGGAAGTGAAAGTATTTTATGTTTTAGATCCCTCAAACCGAAACTGGTCAATAATTCTGTTATCGACCAAAATAGCTGAAGGGTTAGATGAAAATAAAATGGAAGATGAACCTTTCATTTGGAATTCGCAATCATTTTATAGTGGTCCCAATGTAGACGAAGTTTTGTATGTCAGAGGAGACCACAATAAAGGGATATGGATAGTTTATAGAGGGGTCAAATCCCTTCAGCATTTAAGAAAAGAGAGTTCAATAATCATGTTAATTTTTTATTGTAATATATATTGTGTTACATTATGTTATTATCTATTCAATGCTACTTTTATTTGATCTAAATTAAATTTTAAACCAGTTCTACAGATAATGACTTCTTCACCTGCTGATGCACCCAATCACAAGACACAACAGGTCTCTCAACCTGTTGCATCTGGTCCCACTGCTGAGAGTCAACCAGTCTCTCAACATGTTGCAGCTGATCCCACTGATGAGGTACAACAGGTCTCTCAACCTGTTGTCGCTGGTCCCAGTTCTGATGCTAGTTCTTCAGAGAAACATAATGAAGATGTAGAAACCTAGGAAATGGTAGGCGATGAAACCCCGATGAAAAAAAGGTGTGCCGTAGTTTGACTGCTTTAGCCAAAATCCATAAGGAAAAACCATAAGGCATCAAATATGAGGTGGGATGGAATAAACATGGCCAACATGTAAACCCCAACAAAGCCATGTTTAGTAGCTACATTGGAATCATCACTCAACAACGCGTTCCGATCGATGTAGAGTCATGGAACCATGTTGTTAGCAGGTTGAAAACATTAATGTGGGAAGATATTATGGCAACATTACGATATCATCTATTTAATTTATTAAAATAAAATAAAATAAAATACTGAAATATTGACTAACTATTCATCATCTCTTGCAGAGTGCATTTATAGTAGATGTTTCACACAATGAATATGTATTAAGACTGGAAGGAATGATTCATAGAGGATTTCTAACCATTTTATCGAAACCTCATCTGAAAGATGATGAAGGGAAAATCAAGCAGTACACCCCTCCTCTTTATGCACCCTTGATATCCCAAGGAAGGATGGATTTGTTTTGCAGTCTTCATGAGGAACAGACATTTCTGGTACATTGTGTTTGGTTACACGTTGTGTAACGTTTCTTGTATTCATCATGTTGATTGAAATGTTTTTATTTATGAAATAGCAACGGAGTGCTGAAAATAATGAATGGGCAGCAAAACTAGTATACCCCTACCATAAAGCAAGGCTGGGGTATGCTTCAATTGAAAAACAATTGGTACATATTTTAAAAGTACTGTAATAATTTTATATGACATAAAATAACACTGTAACCATATTTCTCTGTTTATATGAAGATTGATGAAGAAAATTACCAAGCCACTTCCATTCCACGCCATGTACTATGGAAGGAGGATCGTGTTAATAAAGAGGAGAAACAGGTAGATGAAAACACACAAAAAGTGTGGGAATCATGTGTAAGTATGACATAATATAAATGTGTTTTGCTTTAAATAACTATTAAATAACGATGATTACTTATTTTTCCATATTTTCTATTTGAAATAGTCACATGAATCAATAACACCCGCACCGGATGCAGACAGACTTTCATCGGCGTTGAAACAACCAGAACAGTATGGCTGCGTCAGAGGTGTGGGTTTTGGGGTGTCACCCCAGGAATATTTTAAGGAAAAAAACAATAGGATGAACAAACTAAAGAATTGAACGTATTTAGAGATAGAGTAACTACCCCTAAAGAAAAATTCCAATGTCAAGGAGAGATGCTAGCACGTTTGATGGAGGAGAGGCAAAGAGAACAAACAACTCAAGAACAACCCGTGCAAGAAGATCCCGCCCCACCCCCACCAGCTTTGAGGCGAGCCATTCCCCTCAATGAACTGACTTAACTGAGGTAATCAATGTTCAAATTTTCGTTTCTGTGAAATTTGAATCACATAGACACTGATACCTTTCATTTAATGATATTCTACAGGGTGAAAATGACTGTGAGTTATATCTGTCAACTCCAACCCATCGCCTTGTAGCGTGGGCTATGGTGTTCAATATGCAGAATGACACACTACACTCCAGACCACTTCCAACCAGTCATGTCAAAGTGTCAATTATCATAGATCAAGAGATGAGCACCGAGATACCCATTCTAAATGACGATGAAAACATTCATACGGTGGAAAAAGCTGTTGGTACATTCGTTGCATGGTCGTCGAACCTTGTAAAAAAACATGTCAACCAGGAGGTATTCATTTCCAATTCATTTTTTAGCAGAACCTTTAACATTAAATTAAGAAATGGCTGATCCGATGAATGTTATTACAAAAGTAAAATATGGAGGAGCTAGAATGAAAGAGCGGCTCCAAAGGATCAACCAACCGATCAAAACCTTCCACTGAGAGCGCATTCACCCCGACCATTCTATATCCACATTTAACATCATTGAAAGCTCATGTGGATACAAAAATGAAAGGCAGCAAGAGTCATACAATTGTTTGTGAAAAAGATATGTACGGAGAAGAAACATTAGATTTCGTTAGTGCAGATGCTATTGCTGAGATCATTACATACGACTGGCTAGGCGCCTCGGTTATAAATGTATACATGAGGTATGTTTTCATGATTTGATATTACATAAGCTGATATACATTGATAATTATGGCTATATACATCTCATATTTTTTACAGGCATATATATTAAAAACAATTGAAGGGATTTTCCCATGAATACAAATTCAGACTCGTTAGTCCTCACACCATATCTACACAATGAGAAGAAATAAACTCTGATTTTTAGGCTAAATTAATGTCAAATCTGGTCAGAACGTTTCAAAGAAGAATTACAACTGACAGATTCTTTTTAATACCAATGTTGTAGGGGTAAAACACTACATTTTAATCATATCAATTATAATTTCATTTCTATCAGTACTTATTCATTTTTGTGTTTTTAGGGATCATTGGATGATTATTGCAGTCAATTTGGATACTCCAAAGATTTATTTCATGGATTCACTGCATGGATATCCAACAAACCGACCACACATGATAGCGATTTTCAATTTTTAATACACTAGATCCAATATTTTAGAACTAAATATGTAGTTATATAATTTATATTATCTTTTAATGAGGATTCTGTTATCATAGGGCGGTGAATAAATATCGTCTAAAGGATGGAAAGAGTCCAGGGCATAAGGACGACAATGCCCAAAATATCTACAAATAGAGAAGTATCTGGGTATATATAATTATATTTCACTATCCAAATACATATCAAAACAAATTACTTATTTTTCTCAATGTTTCTGTAGTGTCTGAAACAAACAAATGACAAGGACTGCGATTATTATGTTTGTAAATTTATGAAAGAGGTCATATTTCATGAACAAACTAGCTTCCCTGAAGTGGTATCTTTGAAAATAATTACTACTTCATTTAAAATAATTATTAATCCTTTTTGTATTTAAATTTTTTTAGTACTAATATGACTGTCGCAAAAACTACTATTCAGAAGATGATATAAATGTGTTTAGAAACGAATGGGGAGTGTACCTGATGGAAGAATGTAAACAAATAGGACAATGATGGTAAATTCCTAATACTTATGTTATCTTTATATGGTCATTGATATCTCCCTTTACACTTATTGAGCATCTATGATCTTCCATTCTTATGTTTCATATCCTTAGATTAATGAATTCTTACTACTCAGTTTGAAATTGACATAAATTTAGAAAACAACACAAGTGACATACGACAAACTGAGAAAAAATGTTCGGATTGTTTTCATACATTAGGACAACTATACCTGAGTCATTTGTGACATGTACAAATCGACCACACCTCAATCCGATGCACTGTGTGACCATTATGGCTAAAAGTGTCTGATATCAGTTTCAAATAGACATAAACTTTAGAAAACAATAAATGTGACATACGGAAAACCAATCAAACGCATTCCAATTATTTTTATACATTATGAAAATGATTCATGAGTCATTTGTGACATTTACGAATTGACTGCACCTCAATCCGAAGCACTATGTGACCAGTATGGCAAAAGGTTTCTGATATCAGTTTGAAAATGACATAAACTTTAGAAAACAACACTACTGACATACGGAATACCGAGAAAACGCATTCAGATTGTTTTTAAAGTTTAAGAAAAAAATACACGAGTCATTTGTAATGTGTACGAATCAACCGCACCTCAATCCGAAGCACGGTGTGTCTGGCATGGCTAATAGTGTCTGGTATCAGTTTGAAATTGACATAACTTTAGAAAACAACACAATTGACATACGGAAAACTGAGAAAATGTGTTCAGATTGTTTTTATACGTAGGAAAACAATCCATGAGTCATTTTTGGAGTGTAAGAATTGACTGCACCACAATCCAATGCACGGTGTGACCAGTGTGGCAAAAAGTGTCTGATATCAGTTTCAAATTGAGATAAACTTTAGAAAAAAACACTACTGACATACAGAATACCGAGAAAACGCCTTCGGATTGTTTTGATACTTTACGAAAATGATCCATGATTCATTTTTTACATGTAAGAATCGACCGCATCTCAATCCGATGCACGGTGTGACCGGTACGGCTAAAAGATTCCGATATCAGTTTCAAATTGAGATAAACTTCAGAAAACAGCACTACTGACATAGGGAATACCGAGAAAATGCATTCGGGCTGTTTTCATACTTTAGGAAAACTATACATGAGTTATTTGTGATGTGTACGAATTGACCACACCTCAATCCGACGCACGGTGTGACCGGTAGGGCTAAAAGTGTTTGATATCAGTTTCAAATTGAGATATACTTTAGAAAAAAACAATACTGTCATACGGAATACTAAGAAAACACGTTTGGATTGTTTTGATACTTTAGGATAATGATCCATGAGTAATTTGTGACATGTAAGAATCGACCACACCTCAATCCGACACACGGTGTGACTGGTATGGCTAAAAGTGTCTGATATCAGTTTGAAAATGACATAAACATTAGAAAACAACACTTCTGACATACGGAATACCGAGAAAATGTGTTCGTATTGTTTTTAAACTTTAGGAAAACAATCCGCAAGTCATATTTAACGTGTAAGAATTGATCTCACCTTAATCCGATTCACGGTGTGACCAACAGTTCTAATAGTGTGTGTTATCACTTTGAAATTGACATAACTTTAGAAAAAAAACAAGTAACATACTGAATACAGAGAAAATACATTCGGATTTTTTTGATACTTTAGGAAAATGATCCATTATTCATTTTTGATGTGTAAAAATCGACCGCACCCCAATATGACGCACGGTGTGACCGGCTTGGCTAATAGTGTCTGATAGCAGTTTGAAATTGACATAACTTTAGAAAACAACACAAGTGACATATGGAAAACTGAGAAAACACATTCAGATTATTTTGATACTTTAGGAAAACAATCCCTGAGTCATTTGTGATGTGTAAAAATCAACCTCACCTCAATCCGATGCATGGTGTGACTGTCATGGCGAGTAGTGTCTGATATCAGTTTGAAATTGACCTAACTTTTGAAAACAACACAAGGGACATACGACAAACTGAGAAAACTCATTCGGATTGTTTTGATACTTTAGGAAAATTATCCTTGATTCATTTTTGATGTGTACAAATTGACCACACCTCAATCCGATGCATGGTGTAACAGTATGGCTAAAAGTGTCTGATATCAGTTTCAAATTGAGAAAAACTTAAGAAAACAACACTACTGACATATAGAATACTGATTAAACACATTTGGATTGTTTTGATACTTTAGGAAAACGATCCATGAGTTATTTGGGACGTGTATGAATCTACCACACCTCATTCCAACGCACGGTGTGACCGGGATGGCTAAAAGTGTCTGCTATAAGTTTCAAATTGAGATAATCTTTAGAAAAAAAGACTACCGACATTCGGAATACTGAGAAAACGCATTACGATTGTTTTGATACTTTAGAAAACTATCCATTAGTCATTTGTGACGTGTAAGAATCAACCTCACCTCAATCCGATGCATGGTGTGACCGGTATGGCTGAAATTGTCTGATATCAGTCTCAAAATGACATAAACTTTTGAAAACAAGAATACTAACATACAGAATATAGAGAAAACGTGTTCGGATTGTTCTGATACTTTAGGACAACAATACATGAGTCATTTGTAATGTGTAAGAAACGGCTGCACCTCAATCCGACGCATGGTGTGACCAGTAAAGATTTTCATTAGATAAAGAATCAGTATTTATTAAATGAGATAAATCATCCTAAAACATATTGATTTTACATTATTCCCTTTCATTGTTATCAGAATGAAAACATTTGAGTTTAAAATTTCATATTTTAGTTTCACATTTCTATATTATTGTATTCTTTCATATTACTATTTCAATTTATTTCATTATTGCGTTACTAACATAATATTTATTTTCTTATATAGTTTAATTTTTTTCCTTGAGTTCGGATGCATTATTCTGCAACAAATACCGTGAATGACAATTTTTGAGAGCGGATCACAGATATCAAAGGTTGAAACATGAATGTTTATAACTTTTTTTGAATAATTGTAATTTTAACAATGTAAAACAATGTTTGAAATGTATATAGCAATGTGTTTCATTTGTATTCATGATGTTAAGTAAATGTATATACCATTGTCGGTCAAAATATTGTGTGCGGGTGATATTTTGTGCAGGTGTGCATGTGCTACTTTGTGCAGGTATTCTGGTGTGCAGGTGTGCAGGTTCTGTTTTGCAGGAGCATGAAATGGTGCCTCTATAAGTGCTTTTTGGAGCGCTGATAAATGACACCTTTAACAGCACTAGAAGAGCGCTGATAAAGGGGACCCCCCTTTATCTACGCTGCAATTAACAGTGCTTTTCTATCACTGTTAATGCAGGTTTTTAGCACTGATAAAGGGCCAAGTTGTAGTAGTGACTTTAAAGGGGGTGGGAAACAATCCTCTTCCTTAGACTGGTGATGACCTAGCCCAACTTGCAACGTCTAGCTGGTTCTTTATACTTCCAATATAGACAGTCTTCTTCCTTCTTCCAAAGGAAGGTTCTGCTCTTGGACTTCTTTAATACTCTTTACTTTATTACTTAGAAAGCAGTAGGCAAGAAATTATTCCTTTTTTCCTTCTATTCTTTTCTAGAGCAACACCAACTGCACTAGGATTCTTCTTTCTTCTCCTTAGTGCAACAACCAACTACACTAAAAATTATTCTCACTTCATGGAAAGAATCACATATGCCAATGTGATTATTCAGGCAGTGAAGATCGGTTCACTTGGCATCATCTGAATTATTCTGACTTAAACAATTGTAGGCTTCAATTGGGAAAACTCTGTTCTTCTTATTCTTCTTATTCTATTCATTCTATGCAGCAAACCTGTAAGCTGCACACTCTTCTTCTTCTTCTACTTCTTTAATGAAAGACCAGCTGTACTAAAACCTACTCTTCTTCACACATTCTCTCTCAGTGCAAAACCATATGCATCGAGCTCTTCTTCTTCTTATTATTTCTAGAATCACAAGTTCTCTTTGTGATTGTAAAAAAAATGAAGTAAAGATAAACTTAGCATCATCACAGTTGAATAGAATCTGGTAATAACTTCTAGAACAACTCACAGCTTGAGCACCAATCCTTACTTGCAGGCCACCCTGCTTGCATGCCTCCCTGCTTGCGCGCCACCCTGCTTGAACGCCATCAAATACTTGTGCACCACAATTGTTCACAACTCAAAATTTCATGCCACTTCTATATTCATGCCAGGCTGCTTGCACGCCACTCTGCTTGTGTGCCACTCTACTTGCGCACCACCCTACTTGTGCGCCACTCTTCTTGGGCACCACTTCCTACTTGCGCGCCATATAAATAACCTTCAGCTTGCATGCCACTTCAGCTTGCACGCCACTTTACAACTTTCACGATTAGAGCTCAAATTTTCTCTTAAGTTTTGAGGATTAAAAAATGAGGAGGAAAGTTGTCTATTTATATGCATTTTGGTGACTTGCATGACTCCTAAACTTGCGCTCCGCTCCAGTACTTGCACGCTACTCCAGAACTTGCGCGTCACTCCAGCACTTGCATCAAATTCCATCACAAGCATGAAACTTTATTTCCATTGGTATATTTTGATATGATTGTGTTGAAATATGACTTGCGTGTAACATACACTTGTGCACCACATATACTTGCGCGTCACACATGCGCGTTGCGTATACTTGCATGCCACGTTTTGACTTTCTCTCCAATATTTAACTTGCATTCCAATTTATTTCCTTTTTCATATTTTGATGTGATGATCTGGAAATATGACTTGCCCGCTACATACAATTGTGCACCACACTTATGCACCACTTTTGACTTGTGTGCTGCTTTCTTTCCTTTTTCAAAAACAATTCTTTACTCCCCCTATCCTTCATAAGGCTTGCATCACAAGTTCTCCTGACTTATGATATTTTTGAAATACATATCCACAAAGCATCGTCTGGTTTTTTCCATTATTTTTGGAATATGAACTCCAAATTACTTCTTCATCCCCATATTAATTCATCAATTCCTTTTGGAGTGTTAATTACAAAGGACTCTAATAATCTATCTTCATCCAAAAGTGGTGGCTTAAAGCCTCTTAAAATACCTTTAGTGTTTCAAACAATGTTTCACCTTTGATACCTATATTGGGAACTTTAAGAATAGTTCAACAATTATCTGATTTCAAGGCAATGTGTAATTCATGTCTTTCTTAGAAATACAAGCCCTTTCACGCTCTCTCTTCTTCTTCAACCATCATTCTCTACTTCATTCAAATCATATGATTCTTTTCTTCAAGTAAGCTCTTGCATGGTTCTCATGCAATCATGAAGCATTACATGGTCTTCTTTAAATCCACATTCTTCTTCATTCAACCTTAAAAGGATGATACTTCACCATTCTTCATTGTTGTAAATAATGTGTCACCTTTGAGACATGTTTTTTGATCTTAGTATCAGTTCAACAATCATCTAAATTGATCTTCTTAGAGTATTGCTCAAGTATGACATCCAATTCTATGATTCCATAACAATTATCTAGGCAGCCTCACTTCAGCAAATCTCTACTAACTTTTTATTCCTTCTTCATCTTATTCTTAATTTTGTCCAGAATTGATAACTATTGACAATAAATACAATCTTCATTCACAAAGTGGTACCAACAACTAATTTATTTAAATTAGTTTTACTAAATTTTTTGTGTTAATATTTTAGTTTTTATATATTTCAAATAATTAGTTCTAAAATTGTTATTGTTTATTTATTATTATTATTAGTTATTTATTTATTAATTTCTATGTTTTTTATTATTATTTTAAGTATTTATTTTATGTTATTTTTTTATTTTTTATATTAATTAATTAATTTTTTTCCTTCGGTCTTCTTCCCCAAACAGGGAACTATGGGGGGGGGGTTTACTAATCTTTCCCAAACATTTTTTGCAACAATGATATCTCGGTCACCAAATTCATCTCCTCCTCCTCAGGCAACATCAATGGACCACACATGTGCTAAGATTCTCCTTCTCTTCTCTAGTTCGGCTATCCAATGACATCCCGGATCCCTTGCTCCAATGGCGCGAAACAACGAGTGTCTTCCACGAGTAGTGAAGACCTATTATGAAGTGGATTGATTGTGGAAAATGGACCCTGTACAGTGAAGACAAAGTTCGACCACCTCCTCTTCACATGTCACTATAGTGACCAGTAGAGGGCCACTCGATCCTGGCTAGAAAACAGGGAAGCGTAGCATTTCCTAAGCCATTGGATCCCAGAACAACAACGGACCCACCCTCGTCGACTGAAAGGTTCAGATTTCATAGGACTTCTTATCCATTTCTAACACACAAGGCTTTGTTGAAGAAGAAATGAGGGAGCGGGGTAGCGGTGAGGTGCGGGGCGGGGGAGAAAAGAGATATAATGGTCTATCAGTGAGGTGGTTACCGATACCAAACATGTGGTTTCTATTAGGAGAGGCTATCAGTGAGGAGGTTACCATTAGAAGAGGATATCAGTGAGGAGGTTACCCTTTGAAGGAAATAGGAGAGGGGCAGCGACAAAAGTCACTGTTAGTAAAAACAAAGGGTCATCAGTGTCTAAAAGAAAAAGAAGAGGTTACCGGTTGAACCAAGGGTCACCATTACATGATAAATAGAAACTAACTGTGATCTTTGGAAATGAGATTGAACTAAAAATTAAAACATAAGCAAAAAAAAACTATATTGATTGAATATAATTAATTAAAATTAACTAAAAAACCATAAATTTAAAGCATGTTTTTTATTAAACTTTAAAACATTAAAATTACTAACTGAGAAGACTTAAATTATAAAATAGATCATGATTAAACTAAGATTATGAACAACTGAAATTAAAATTACTATATAAAGAATTACAAGGTAGCAGTGAGTAAAAAAGAAGAGTATCGGTAACCCAATAGGTTATAGAAGGCTCCTGTCTGCCTCACTATTAGAATAAAATAAAAAATTAAGGAATGAATATTCTAACTGCATACTTATGACTAACCAATTAATATTTAAAAACTCTTAATTAATTAATTAAACAACTAAGTGAACACATAAAATTTAAAGATAACTATTTTATTTTATTTAAACTAAAATTCTTATCTTAAATAATTTGCAGGATAGTAAAACGTAATATTTAATAAAGTTAAAATATTTTAATGAAACTTAGTTAAAAGATAAATTATTAAAATAAATACTAACTTAATTAAGTAGAATTATGAAGATTAAATAATTGTTTAAAATAGATATTAACTTATTAAAAAGTCAAGCATATTCCACTTAACAAGACTAATTATGAAATAATTAAATGAAAAATGATATAAAGATATAAATTATTAATTTAAAGACTAAAAATACATAATTAATTATAAAAATTCATTAATTAAAAAAGTTATTTAAAAAAATACAAAAGTACAAATATTTAGTATAAAGTGATTAAATAATTAAATTAATAATTAAAAATTAAGTGAAACGATGTGGAAAAACTATGAAAAAATAGAGCCACATCAAATTTTCCCACACTTAAGCATTGTTTGTCTTTAAAAAATCCCATGTCTTATTATCTTTGAAAATAGAAAAATGTATTTATTAAATTACACAAGATGTAATATGTCCGACACTCAAAACAGAGGACAAAACATAACAGTAGGCTTTTAGAAAATGTATTACTCATATGAATCTTGCCTATAACTAATACTCAAGGGTAATTTAGAAAACTATGAATCATAAATGAATGAATATGCCATGCCTCTTATGTGATACAACATAATGGCTCATTTCAATCCATGTTGATGTTCTAAGTCCAAGAATGACAAGAGGTAAAATATCAATGGAATTAAGACCTCAACCAATGAACTTTGTACTTTGAAAGAATCCTAGGTTCCAAAAATATTTTTTTTGAATCAGCTTATTTATACAATCTAAATGATTCTAATAAAAACCAATTGACACCTTCTTCTGCTGGAATTCATCATTACACTCACCTTAATGAACTCATTTTTACCCTAGAAACTTTATTTATTTTTCCCAAGCCATGTATCATTGTGATAAGCTCTGTGCAATGTACTTATTTAAGGTGTACAGGGGGATTAAAGTTTATAGAAACACACCCAAAATCTAGGGTCTTAGAGACTCACCATGGGATCCCAGATACCCAAACTACTTTGGGTTCAAAAGTTTTTTGTAAAATTCATTTCCATTGGCTCATTAAGATGATTACTTTTAATAATTAAAAGGAAATTTAACCCCTTGGATCAATTCAAACATCCAGTTCTAGGGGTTATGATCACAATTCCATTAAAATGATACCCATATCACCCTAAAAAAATAGACTCTAAATCAATATATCCATTCGATCACTAAGTAAAACCACTCAGTAATCCTCTAAACCCATTAGTTTCAGACTCTAAGAACAACTTAACTACAAGAAAGGAACTTTTTTTTACCAAAAATTTGATGTGAAGTGGGAATTGATGGGCTTTCATTAAAGAACTGTTTATCACAGTCTAGAATTGACCCACTCACCCACACTTAAAACCCAAATATATCCCCAAAGTTCACTTCTAAATATTAAGAACAACAATTTGAAAAATTAAGGTTCAAAACAAATTTTGTATTTAGCAGATTTATGACATGTATAATGGTCACATTAATGTACAAAAATACTGTTTTCCACAATGAATAAATAATCAGTAGGTTCATTAGAAAGTAAATGAATTAAAATTTATGTCCAGTGACAAGGATTTTCAATAGAGGTCAAAAGTAACCTGTGAAGTGTAAGTGCACAGTGGATTGAGTTGTAAGCATTTTAAATAAATAATTTTAAACGTGTGTTCAATAAAGAAGAAAAAAACATGTTAAACACCCCAACCTAAAGCAGATTCAATAAAGATTTTTTCAGCCTGCAAGTACCTCCCCCAAACTTATTTTCATAGAGTGAATGATTATTTCAATATTTATCATTGAATTCATATTTAAGAAAAAGGCACGAGAATAATTTTTTAATAAAAATTTGCAAGACATGAAGCATAATTTTCAAATACAAAGATAATTTTCAAATAGAAATATAATTTTCAAATACAAGAAAAAATTTTATTAGCGAAAACAAGAGGAGAAGTAAATGTAGAAAGTTGATGTACTTCCTTGAAAACGTTCTTGTCCATAAATGGTCATGGTAATTCCTTGCCTTTACTGACACAAGATACAGTAGCCTAGAAAAACATAGCATGTAAACGGGGGACAAAAATCATGCAGAGATAGTGCACATGGAAGACAACAAAGCAGCACTTAATTCAACACTAATTAGTAAAGAAAATGAGAACAAAAGAAGAGCATGGGTTGACTCCCATGTTGTAATGATTTTCAAGTATTCTTTTAGACATTATTTAATAACAATTTCTTATTGAAAACATAATAAAAATCATTGGTCGCCTCCCATGCATCACTGCGTTTAATGTCCGCAGCACGAATTCATTCAAGAACAGTTTTCAAGCACAGTGAAGGCAGCCAAACCATTATACTATCCCTCAAAATAATGTTTCACTCCTTGAACATTGACTAACATGGGTTTATTCTCTTCAACATCAATTTCTAAAGCACCATTCCTCAGCACTCTCACAATTGTAAAAGTTCTAGACCACTTCAACATCAGCTTACCAAGAAAGAGTTTAAGTGTAGAGTTAAAGAGGAGGACCATCTGTCTAGGTTTGAATTCCTTGTTTTGAATGATAGAATCAAGGAAAATTTTATTTATTTATTTATAAATCCTTTAATTATCATAACTCTCTTTCCTAATTTCATCAAGTTCACTTAGCTCAAGTAATCCCCTCTCACTAGCACTCTTAAAGTCAAAGTTGAGAGCCTTAACTTCCTAATAAAATTTATGTTGTAAATATATAGGTAAATGACAACATTTCCCAAAAAATATCTTATAAGGAGACATACCTATTGGGGTCTTAAAATTAGTTCTATATACCAATAATGATTCATCCAATTTAAGATACTAGTCTTTCCTAGAGTTTGACACAGTTTTCTCAAGTATTTGTTTCAATTCCCTGTTTGAAAATTTCACCTATCCACTGGACTGTGGATGATAAAAAGTACCAGTTTTATTAACACAACCATATTTCTCCATCAATGTTTTAAATTTATAGTTCTTAAAATGTGTTCTATTTTCAGTGATAAATGTTCTTGGGACTCCAAATCTTGCAAAGATGTTCTTTTTCACAACATTTATTACAGATTTGGATTGATTGTTGGGTAGTTCCACTACCTCAACCCATTTGACACATAGTCAATAACAACAAGAATATACTCATTCCCATGAGATGATGGAAATGGACCCATAAAATCTGAACCCCATACATAAAAAATTTCATCTTCTAAAATTCCTTTTTGGGGGAACTATTGCTTCCTACCAACATTTCCTAGTCTCTTACACCTACCAAAGCCAAACACAATGCTTCTAGCATCCCTAAAAAGAGTATTCCAGTAGAAACTAGATTGTAAGACTTTTTGAGCAGGTCTTTCACCACCATGGTGACCTCCCCAAGGTGTGGAGTGATAAATCTCTAAAACAGGAAGCGTGTCTTCCTCAGGTTTACATCTCCTAATAAAAACATCATCAATTCTCTTAAACAGTAGGGGATCTTCCTAAAGATAATATTTAAGTTCAAAAATGAATTTCCTTCTTTGGTTATTGGACAGATTTTTGGGAAAGAAACCTACTGCAAGGAATATGGAAAAATCTGCAAACTAAGCAGATAGCCTGATAGAAACTGTAATCATCTTCTAATCAAGAAAGGAAGAGTTGATCTCCCTAGGATCATCAGAATGGGTAAGAGGAAGCCTAGATATGTGTTCAGAAACTAAATCATGTTCTCCTTGCTTATCCCTAATTTCTAAGTCAAATTATTGTACTAATAGAATCCATACAATCAGCCTGAGTTTAGTTTACTTCTTGGATATCAAGTACATTAAAGCAGAATGATCAGTGAAAATGATGACTTTTAAACCTAATAGATATTTTCTAAACATATCAAGAGCAAAAACAACCACTAGAAATTATTTTTCAATAGTGGTATAATTATTTTGGGCATCATCTATTAGTCTACTAGCATAGTACACCACATGTAACTTCCTATCCTTCCTCTATCCAAGGGAAACACCTATAGCCATGTCACTAGCATCACACATAAGCCCAAAAGGTAGTTTTTAGTCAGGTGTAATGATGATAGGTGATGTAGTGAGTGTCTCTTTAAGAAAATTAAATGATTTTAAATACTTTTCATCAAAATTGAAAGTTTCATCCTTGACGAGAAAAGAAAATAATGGCTTAGTTATTTTTGAAAAATAATTTAGGAATATTCGGTAGAAACCGGGATGCCCTAAGAAACATCTAACACCTTTAACATTAACATTATGTCGAAATTTTTGAATAACATCAATCTTAGAAGTATCAACTTCTAGACCTTTCTTTGAAACCTTATGAACAAGCACAATAACTTCTGTAACCATGAATTGACATTTCTCCCAATTAAGAACAAAGATGGTTTCAATTCATAATTCTAGAAGAAACTCAAGATTTCCAAGAGAAGTATCAAAAGTGCTACCCAAAATGGAAAAGTAATCCATGAAATCCTCAAAAATTATCTCAATCATATATTAAATGGTATCCTTCATACAGCTTTGAAAGTTGGATGGAGCTCCACACAACCCAAAGGGCATCTGCCTGTAAGAAAATGTTCTAAAGGGGCATGTGAAAGTGGTCTTTTCCTGGTCCTCTAGATCAACATGAATCTGGTTGTAACTAGAATACCCATCAAGAAATAGATAAACTCTTTTATAGAAAGCCTCTCAAGAATTTCATACAAGAATGGCATTGGAAAATGGTCCTTCCTAGTGGATGAATTAAACTTCCTATAATCTATACAGACTATCCATTTAGGGTATTTTCTAACATGGACTTCTTCATTTTTTTCATTTTTAACAATAGTGAAACCTACCTTCTTGGGGAAAAACTAGAGAGGGATGACCCAAGAACTATCAAAAATGGGATATATCATTCCAGCATCCAACAATTTAATCAATTCCTCTCTCACAACTTATTTCATATTAGGATTTAATCTTCTTTGACATTCCACCCCAGGATTATGGTCAGTCTTCGTAGGTATTTTATGCATAAAAAATGATTGATGAATACCCTTGATATCAAATATTGTCTAGACTATGGAATACTTAAAATTTTTTCAAAACATTTAATAATCTTTGTTCTTGATTTTAATTGAGTTTATAAGAAATTATTGTAGGAAAAGTGGAGTTCTCACCATGGAATGGATATTTAAGATGAGCTGTTATTGGATTCAGTTCAAGAGTAGGTGGTTCTGCACTAGAAGGAAGAATCTTAGGCTTGTGAGGTCCAAGATCTTAAACATATCTTTTTAGGGAGTATTGAAAGATGAAATATTTTCAATTTCATGCTCAGATTTAGATGTAACAGTGATGCTGTCCAAAGTGGGCAGTACTTTGTCAAGATTTTCTAGATCAGAATTCAATAAGTTAATCAGAGAAAAATCATATAATTGTCTTATAAGATCTCCATCAGTAACATCAAAGTGTTCAGCAAGGCTAGTGTTAACATAAACACCCTCAAATTTACTCAAAAATCTCCTAAGTTCAGAAATAGAGGACCGTTCAACAGCCGAAACTGGATAGTTGTATAGTTTTGGAAAATATTCTAAATTTGGAGTTTGAGAAGAATTTTCATTTTCTAAAACAGATTCAAAAATATTTTTAGCTTCGAAATATATTTTTTTCAATAGAGGATTGATTATAATATTTTTCAACATTTTTAGTTTGAATTTTATATGTACTTTCATCTTCAAGGAACTCAATTTTTGAACAGTTTCCAGAATAAGTTGGTGCATTAATATTCTTAAACCCATTGAAATCCACTTGTTGTTCTCCAATTGTGAAAATTAATTGACCCTTAGAAACATCAATAACAGCACCTCCTGTGGCCAAGAATTGCATACCCAGGATGATGGTCACCTCTTGATCACATTCCATATCTATGACTAAAAAGTCTGTAGGTAAAAATAGCTTCCCTACCCCAACTAGCACATCATCTACTAAGCCCACAAGATGAGTGAAAGATCTTTCAGCTAACTGTAGTATGACTGTGCTGGGTTGAAGGTCACCCAAGCTCAACTGTTTTAACAGTTAGTATGGGAGAAGATTAATGCTATAACCTAAATCAAAAAAATAGTTGAGTTGATCGGAGTTTCCTAGTGTGAAAGAAATGAGAAAACTACCTGGGACTTTCGGTTTAGGTGGAATTTTCTTTTTTGAGTACAGCACTGCACTCTTCAGTGAAGCTGTAAGTAGAAAATTATACTAGAGTTTTTTGTTGGAAACAATTTTCTAAAGATATTTCAGATAAGATGGGATTTTTATTAAGGCTTGAATGAAAGGAATGTTTACTTGAAGTTTGTAAAGGAGACAAAGGAACTGAAGTAGTTCAGCCTCGGTGTTACTTTGTGGTTTCAGCTTCTCAGGGTAAGGGATGGGCGTGGAAACATTTTTTAGGACAGTAGGTATAACCCTTACCTCATCCTTAACTTTTTGTTTTACTTTATTCATTTTATTTTTAGACGAAGTTTCAGCTTGAGTTTCTGGTGACAAATTCATATTTTGATCACTTTCAAGACTTTTCTATGAATTTCTAGCATGTGTGCAAAGCAGATTTTTATTTCCACATTGAAATACATTTTCATTTTGGGAATATTCATGTTCTATTTCAGAAACAGTTTTAGTATTAAGCCCAATTGTAGTGACAAAAACCGTGGAATTATCCCAAGGGTTATATTCAGTGTTACTCGGAAGTATACCTTTTTCTCTAGATGAAAAATACCTAGAATGTTGACCTAACTGTGTTTCCATGTTCTTCTGTCTACCATAAATTTTTATTTTATCAGACTCATATTGATTTTGAAGTTTGGAAAGCTTATTCATGTATATTTCTTATTGAGAGTTGATTTTGTTCAAAATTAGATCATGTTAATAAGACACGTGGTCATCATTGTTTCCTTGTACATTTTAAGACTCACCCCTTTATTGATTTTGAAATTTTGGTCTTGAAATATTAGAGAAATTAGTGGCAGTGGTTTGTTTAATTAAACCTTGATCATTCTAGGACAGAAAAGAATGGTTCCTATTGCCTTGATTATAATTATTTGAAAATTTATCCTCTTTAGGAGACATTCTTTGACCATAATTAACAAAGTTTGAATTTTCATGTTATTGGGATGGCACATCAAAGTTTAGATAGAATATTTTAGTATGCGCAAGCATACCACACTAGACACACTATTCCCTTAAATATTGGTTGGTATTTTGACCGCCAAGTTGTTTAACAGTTTTTTTTGAGATATAGATCAATAAGGATTGAAGTTGGTTGGTGATTTAAGAAAGTTGAATTTGTGTTTCATTCATTGAACCAGTGTTTGGGTTTACATTTCTATTGAACCTTTTACTTCTTGAATTATTCTGTTGAGAATTTAGTGAAATATTATTATAAATCTGTCTAATTTTAGTATCTTTCATATCATGCTAATTACCCCCAGCAGCTTGATCAATTAGATTCTTTCTAGAGGAGGAAAAACCTTCATAGAAAGTGTCCATGAGAAGGTGAGATGGGAGTTGATGATGGGGAAACTGCCTAAGAAGATCCCTAAATCTATCCCATGATTCATGAAAAGCTTCTCCATCCTCTTGACAAAAACTAGTTATCATTGTTCTTAGTTGACATTTTAATATTTGGGGATAAAATTTCTTTATGAAAGAGTTTTACACTTGATCCCAGTTTTCAAAAAATGTTCTCATCTAGACTGAAAAAGAAATTCCTAGCATTCCCTTTAAGGGAAAAGGGAAATACTCTAATTCTAAGTTAATTATCCTTGAGTCCTAGAAGAGGTAACTATTGCACAATGTTATAGAAGTCTCTAATTAAGGCTAGAGAGTCCTCATTAGAGATCCCATTAACAGAAGGCAGTAGTGAAATGTGTGATTGTTTTAATTCCTATTTTCTGGCCCTAGGTGATAATCTAATGGATGATGGATTTCTTGAAACTTGTGGGAGTTGGGACTCCCTCATCGTAGGACTTTTATGTTTATCTAAGAGTTATGGTTGATTTTGAAAGTGGTTAGGTACATGAACACTATTATCTAATTTTCCATTTCAATTCTGTTCTTCATTCATAGAGAAGTGATATGTTTATCTAATTCAAAGTTTAGAGGCACTAATATAGCACAAGATGTTCTTGTGCTCATGAAACAAAAGTGAAAAACACTACTCAGAAGTAACAATTCAACAAGAAGTGAAACAATTTTTTTATTATTTTCATTATTTCAATTTTTTATGTTTTTTTATATATGTGATTTTTTAGAGTAATGGCCCATGAATTCCCTAGAAATGGAGCCAAAAACTTGACCTATACTATCTTTGAAGTTGGTAAAAGTTTAAAATTTATATTTCTACTAACTACTATATATGTGGAAAGTAGGGTCGAACCCACATAGAAGGAAAATTTGGCCACTAGTCTTCTAAATAAAACATGGTAAACTCCACTATTGTCAATAGTGGAGTGATTTTTGTATATTTTTTTCTTCTTATAATTTTTTTTATTTCTTCACTTTTATAAGCCGTATAGTGAATGTACATTGTAAAACATGTATTTAAACTAAATTGAGGCTAGATACAGTAGAAAACGTGGAATAACAGAGATTTAGAATATTGATAAAAGGAAAAACTATTAAAACACTCAGGGAGTAATCTCTATTATAATGGATTTTAAGGTGTTTCAATTCACTTATAGGTTGTTGCAGATTACCACTATAAAGAGTTTGAATCACCTCCTTCATCAAGAGTTATTTCACACATGTCAACCAATTTAAGAGTTTTCCACTTAATACAGAATACATTAAAATGAAAAAGTTAAATGAGAAAGTTAAAAGATAACCAGTCGAACATCGATTTATACCCAAACTATATGATTTAGCTAGAAATCATGTAAATTATAAAAACAGAAATTAAAGACATGATAAAAAGAATGTAAGAATTCAAAAACAAGGGAAGCCAAACTCCTTGAAGATACTCTTCTTCTATTCTCCTCCAGCTCCAGGAAGTGGTTCTAGAGTCGCCCTCTGGTCTCCTCTACTCGGTACTGGCTCCATGAATGCGTTTCCTCAATCAATCCCCCCAAAATATAATACTCAATCTGCTTAAGTATCATGATGTCTTCTAATAATTGTCACCTAACATCTTCCACCGTCTTTGAAAGCCCTTCACAAATGCACCTCACAACGTGTACATTTTCGCGACTGGCACGTCCTGCTAGTTTTTCTCACATAACTAACTCCGTATGAGTTAGTTGGAAGCACTTGGACATGTTTTTGACTCTTTAATGAACCTGAAAAGTTAGAACAGAAAAATAAAGGAATGAATCAATTATTAAATGTTAACTATTATAAACAAATAAAAGTTTCAATAAAGAATGCTCCGATGTTATTAAATCTGAATTAAAAAACATTAGTTTATATTGTATTCGTTAATTAACTTATTTATATTAATGTTGTTACATGTTATTATTCATATAATTAATTAATGAGAGTGATTAATTATTAAATATATTAAATTAAAATTTTATTAATTATTAGACTATTAGAGATTAGTTTCTTTTGGAAATTAAAAATTTAAATTTACAAAAAGTAATAAAAAGTAATTATATTTTATAATTTTTTTATTCATATTAGAGTAAATTTATAATTTACTATATACATTAAAGCAATTTATTTAAATTAGTTTTACAAAAATTATTTGGGTTAATATTTTAGATTTTATATATTTCTATTAAATAGTTCTAAAATTGTTATTATTTATTTATTATTATGATTAGTTATTTATTTATTAATTTATAAGTTTTAATTATTCTGATTTTAAATATATTTTATACGTTATTTTTTTAATTTTTTATTATGTTAATTAATTAATTTTTTTTCCTTCAATCTTCTTCCCCAAACATGACACTATAGGGGGGGGGGGGGTTCTGCTCATCTTTCCCAAATAGTTTCTGCAGCGGCAACAACTCGGTCACTGGATTCATCTCCTACACCTCAGGTGACATCAGCGGACCACACAGGAGCATTGATTCTCCTTCTCTACTCCAGCTCGGCTATCCAACGGCGTCCCGGCTCCCTTGCTCCAGCGGAACGGTACAACGAGTGTCTTCTACTTGCAGCGCAGACCTATTCTATAGCGGCTTAATTGTGGGGAATAGACCCTGTACAACGAAGAAAATGTTCGGCCTCCTCATCTTCGCACATTGACTACAGTGAAGGGTAGAGGGCCACTCGATCCTGGATAGCAAATGGAAATGCATGATTTTTCCTGTGCCATTGGAGCCCAGAACAACAGCGGAGCCACCATCATGGATAGAAAAGATCTGTTTTTATAGGACTTGTTGTCCATTTCTTATGCAAGAGGATTTTTTGAAGAATAAACGAGGGAGCGGGGTAGAAATGAGGTGTGAGGCGGGGGAGAAAGCAGATACAGTGGTCTATCAGTGAGGTGGTTACCGATAAAAAATCGGGCCACCATTAGCAAAATAGATTAAGGTTACCGATACAAAACATGAGGTAACCGTTAGAAGAAGCTATCAGTGAGGAGGTTACCATTAGAAGAGGATATCAGTGAGGAGGTTACCGTTAGTAGGAAATAAAAGAAGAGCATCAGAAAAAGTCAATGTTAGTAAAAAAACAAAGGGTCACCGGTGGCTAAAAGAAAACGAAGAGGTTATCCATAGGACCAAGGGTCACCGTTACAAGATAAATAGAAACTAACGGTGACCTTTGGAAATTAGATTGAACTAAAAATTAAAACTTAATCAAAACAAATATAGAGATTGAAAATAATTATTTAGAAGAAACAAAACACCATAAATTTAAAACATTATTTTTATTAAACATTAAAAAATTAAAATTATTAGTTGACAACACTTAAGTTATAATATTGATAATTGTTAAAATAATACTATGAATGAATTAAATTAAAATTACTATTTATATAATTACAAGGTAGTAGTGAGTAATATAGAAGAGTATTGGAGACCCAGTAGGTTTCCGGGAACAATTATCTACCTCATGAGTAGACTAAAATAAAAAATTATTGAATGAATAATCCAACTGCATAATTAAGACTAAAAAATTAATATTTTAAAACTCTTAATTAATTAATTAAACAACTAAGTGAACACATAAAATTAAAAGAGAACTATTTTATTTAATTAATCTAAAATTATTATCTTAAATAATTAATAGGATGGTAAAACATATTATTTAATATAGTTAAAATATTTTAATAAAACTAAGTTAAAAGAAAAATTATTAAAACAATGACTAACTCAATTAAATAGAATTAAAATGATTAATTAATATTTTAAAATAGATATTAACTTATTAAAAAGTCAAGAATATTCCACTTAACAATACCAATAAAAAATAATTAAATTAGAAAAGTTAAGTAAGATTAAAATTTTTAATTAAAAGACTAAAAATACATAATTAATTATTAAAATTAATTAATTAACAAATTAATTATAAAAATACAAAAGTAAAAATATTTAGTATAAAGTGATTAATTAATTAATTAAATCATTAATAATTATGTAAAAAGATGTGGCAAATCTGTGCAAAAATAGAGCCACATCAGCATCTTACATTTCTGGTTTCTTAAGAATTAAATAAGGACTAGTGGTATTTGAATAAACTTTGAATCAATGTTTCTTCAGAATGATGATCATTTATGACTTCCACCATCAACAGTTTTCATCATTAAAATATGGATCTCAAATCATATATGTACCTTCTTTCATAACAGCCATTCACAACTACATTGTATAGAACGTATACACTTGATCTGTCATTAACATTTTATACTTTATTAAAAATCCCACCTATGATACCAATTTTTATGTCATAATAAAAAATAAATACATGGGGGGGGGGGTGAATTGTATCATTTCAATAATCTTGATCGATTTTGAAAATTAACTCTTTTGACAATTTATGCAGTTATACAGTGTTATATTCTGTAGGAAATTTGTGCAACATATTAATAGTAAAGAATAACAAAAATATTATAGTGGTCCATGGAACAAATATCCCCTAGTCCACTCAACCAATTCCCTCTCTATAAGCTTGATGTTTTCACTAGAAATTTCCTCTTATCATAAGAACTTCAAAACTGCAACGGAGTGCAGAAAGTTGACACCTTTACAACAAGGATAAAAAGAGCCTTATAGTTATTTTATAAGAAACTAGTAATCCATATCTTAGTAGAAGAAGCGGAAACATAATCAACAGCTGAATCTAAGTATTCAAAAATCCAATAAATCAAAAGAGTTTGATTTGTTGATGGTACAATTTGATCTTCAAAATGGTAACAATAACAAAACAATTATGCATCTTCTTTTACAATGATTATTATCATAAATAATGAATAAGATTGATGAGATCCTAGTTTCAAATAATCTTCAATATGAATAATAATAAATAAATAACAATAGTTCCCCATAATATGATTTAAATGAATATCCTCATGACGTAGCCTCCATAGAAAAATAACCATGTCCTTTTTTTGAGTTGTTCAATAGATAATAGAATCAACCGGAAAATATAGTTTTCTAATATTATTTATATTATCAATATAAAAATTATTATGAATATATATATATATCTTTCTTTGGGTTGAGAAGGTCCATGAAATTCTTTTAACAGACCACAAATATTCAAATTGAATCCTTCAAGAGAATCGTAACATTACTTAAATGTAAGATTGATGTACTCATTTGAATTTATCAAAAAGATCCATTAAATTGGTCACTAAATAGATTAGAACATATATTTACATCTTTCAAGACTTTTAGAGAAAACTCAAACAAAATCATGGATTTAGATCTCCATTGTTGAATAGTCAAATATAGTGTTCGACTATATAGTGTAGGGATCCTTTTCCTATCTTAGGGCTACTTTTCATTATGCAGGTTTCCTTTACATAGAATAGGGTTCCTTTTCATAGCGTAGGGTTCCTTTTCATAGTGTAAAGTTCTTTTTCATAGCATAGGTTTGATAATTCACATGTTTATCCTTCAAGCATAGGGTATGAGCAGTGAATCATGTTTTCAATTTTGGATTGTTGTTCCATACATTTATTCAAATATAGGGTTTCTGATACATAATTTTAATCTTCGGCATAGGGATATTGATACATACATACAATCCACGAAGATAGGTTATAAACAACATTTATAGAAAGCATACCAGAGATTTGTATTCCATTAAAAAGATATAAAGTCACAATATATATACCGAAAAAATTATTAAAAAAACTTTAGTATAAAACAAAAAGGGTATTTGTCAGTATCAAAATCGAAAAATATTATATAGTATTATTGAGAAAAAACATTCCCAACATCTGTGGAATTGAAGTGATGCAAGAGAAGAATATAATAGAATAGAATAATGTGGATACACATTAGAAGGTAAAGAAAGAATCTCCCACATGTTATAATTGTCGAAATAATCATCCTAGTGATATATAAAATAAATAGGATTTTTCTACAGTTTGGAGAGAAAGGACACCATTCTCATAATTTCTAGGTGAATAATTTTTTCCCAATGTATGATCCTTGAAATATAAGGGATGGGACACTACACAAATAAATGTCTCAAGAAACAAAATAATTTACCATAAAAGAAGCCAATGTATAATTGTTACGATTAGTATATTACCCCAGATATATTAGAATAATTAATCATCTTGTATTATGATTCAATAATTGTGTCATTATATTATTTAACAATTGAAATCAGGGTTATAATAATTATGAAATATATAAGGATTTTAGTACAATAAATTTTCATTAAAGATCATATATTGAACGATAGTGATGACCAAGAAAAATGATTTTGGGATAAGTTTAATTTCATCCAAAACACATTATTGAGGGAAAGATAACCCGTCATATATTCCTTATGTTCGAATAAGAGATGATTGATATGGATTATATAAATTGGATAGTATCCAGTATCTTGGAAATGATTAATGGAATGATCATTTTGTAAATCTAGTGACCTCATCTCTAATTTTTTTGGATCATAATATTTTCTAAGTATCATTAGGTTAACTATTTAGGAAATAGTTTATGATTAACTTTGGATGAGGTTTTATAGATTAACATATTACTTCACCATCTGATGATTTATGGATTTTGGATAACCTGTCTTAACCATATTATAATAATAATAACAAGAGATTAAAGGAATAAATTGTTATCCTATTATAGATATTATGCTCAATTAAAAGAGAATTTTAGTTATTTAGGCCTAAAAAAATTCATTTTTGGATATTAATTTTTTGGAGTAAGAAATGCTTTAAAAATGTATTGATACAAAACCAAAGGATGAAATATTCCATATGATGTGAAAACATATCAAGTTAGTATGTTCCATTATATCATCTCACTTTTATTGTTTTGAGGCCCATTACATTTCATTGATTATTCGCTTTCTTGTGATCAATGAACTCAATGAGTCCCTATAATTAATTATGTTTTTTTATTAAATGTATATATTTTCACATAAAAATAATTTTCTCCTATGTATAAACCTAGTTATATGTTATTTCATATACCCTTTGTATTTCCCATCTACCATTGTCAATAAGAAGTTTTATTATCCATTTTTACCGTGACAGTTTTCAAGAAAAGAAATTTAAAATATAAAACCATTAATTTCCAAGATTATGTTTAATTTTAGGGGACACCATTTTTTTAATGGGACGATAATGGAACACCATAAATGTTTAACAGAAGAACATTTTATTCAATTGCGTATGTGACATGCAACACCAAACTTAGAAGAAAATATAAAACACTAAGACTTTATGATAAATTTATTTTTTAAATAAATTCAATCTCCTAGCCTTTGGAATGATGTGTACGAATTGGATTGACTAAATTATTAAAATATATAATTCAAAATTTTTTATTTTTTAATTATTGATAATAAATAAAATAAGAATCATTTAAAAGAGTAAGAATGTTTTCCTGAAAAACTACATTTTTTCGGAAAGAATGTTTTTTCATGCATTGTGTACATAATTTAAATATAATTTTTATAAATTTTAGAAAATATATTTTGAGAAATAAACTATTTTTTTAAATTTTAATACTAAAATTATCTTAAGGTTAAATTTTAAGATATATTGGAATGTTTCAATTTTTGATGAATAGTAAAACAATACTGAATTCTATTTGAAAGATTTCTTTTCATTTAAATAATATATAATGTTAAAATATATTTTGTATTTTTTTAACGTGAAATTAAATTAATTTTATATACATTAATAATATAAAAGTCATTTTAATCATTTTCATATTTAATTTAGATATGAAAACTTTGTAAACATTTGAATATTTTTAACATAAAAACCTCCTTTGTCGTCGCCAATGTGGGACTAGTTTTAAAATAAATTATGCCAATTTTGAGAATCTATTTTAGGAAAATGTATTAACTATCTAGAATAATAATTATTTATATTATAAAAAAAGTGAAAATAAATTTTTGGACAAAATTACTAGTGAAAATAGTTAAAATTAATTACCTTGAGTAATGTTAAAACGAAGTTTTGGGCATTATATGCGTTTGTATTTAAATTTACATTAAACATGAATAGTATTTTGATTTAATAAATTGGATTTAATAATTTTAATTAGTAGGTATAAATTATATTTTAAATATCATTTTTATTTAAATTTTAATTGATGAATTACCTTGGTAAATAGAAAGATACAAGTTACTGTGGTAAAAAAACTAAAAGGAAAAAAATTTGTAAACATAAGGATAATAAATAACACGAAAAAATGTGTTTCATTATTTTTTTGATGTTTTTATGGATGAAAAAATCTTTAAAATACATTATTGATCAATTTTTTATGCACATTTGTTAAGAGAGACATCCCAATAGTAAATACTTTTTCATATTTAAAACAATTTCCTACCACCTAAATTATAAAAGGAAACTAGTTCCCCTAAATTCTCCACAACTCTCAAGATATTTGGATAGATAAAAAACTGCCAAATAACTTCAAATATTCTATAAACTTATACTAGATTCTTTTTTGGGTGTATAAATCAACCCTAGGAATAATTTGGTGAAAATATGAGGAGGATTCACGTGGAAGAGGTAATGTTCTTCAACAAGTGTCTTTATTTTTTTTTTGTTTGAACACATTTTTCAATTCTTATTAATCAATTAATATATAATAACCATAGTATATTACATATTCTTGTATGGTTTTATAATAAGGTAATTAAGTAGAACCATATCCACTTCCATAAAATGTCTTACAAAATCATTATCTGCCTATACAATTGACTATCGCCTCACAAACTGATGTCATTCGTTCTTCCATTAACACCTTTCACTATTGGGTATGATGATTGATAATATATATATATATATATATGATATTTAAAACATATTTATACATATGATTTAATTATATCATATATATGTTTTTTACCTCACATTCCATTGGAGATACGATAACATCGGTCGTATGTTTGGCGGACTACCGCCCACAGAGCAACGTGATTCTATCATTCAATAATGCTTCACATGGAAGGTGATAAGTATAAGGTTAGTGATTATATGTGATATAAATGAACTATTTATGATAATAATGAAATATTTATCATTCTATAATAATATAATATAATATTATTTCTTACCTTTCCACCCAACTAAATATGATAACATCGTTCATGTATATGTGGACTATCACCTTCACGAAGTGATGTGACTCAATTTTCATCACCACACCATATGGATAAATTATATATGTATATAAAAAGTTATATATGATATTATGATCATCCTTTAAATATTATATTTTACTTATCGTCTTTCAATAATGATAATTGGAAAATTGAATCCTTACTTATGCATACATACGACCTAACGTCTCAATGATTTTAACATATTTAATTTAACATTACCATCCATAATGATGTGTTGTAAAAGTGAAATTTATGTAAAAGTATGATAATTATTTCATTGTTATTATTCTTTAGATGATGAAACTATGCATTATGTGGAAGAACTAAATATTTAACGACAAAACATGCTTAAGAAAACAAGGCAATTAACACCCAATACAATGAAAATAATGAAAGATTATAAATTAATGAGTAATAATAGTTTATCAAAGGATAACATATGATATTTTAAATAGTAATATTGTTCTTTTAAAAGTTAAATACATGTTTTGAGCCATCATATAAGAGAATAAATAACATTCAATCAAAAGGAAATGTGACGTATGGGATTTCCATCTTAGTTTTTACTTATGTGAGACACATTCCATATTCACCACTAATTTCTTTTATTTTGTGTTTATACTTCAACTGAAAATATTTTATTATTATTATAATTAAAATAATTTTGATTTAAATATCCATTATAGTAACCAACATTCGTGGGTCTTACGATTCAGTGTTTAAAATTTGGTAAAGGGTTTATGTTTCAATATAATCATTTATAGGGATTTCTCCTGATTATGCTTCCAATAATAAAATATTATGATGAATCCCTCAATAATATAATCTAATTTCTTATTATACATCAATTTATGATATTATAAATTCATATAACCAATTTAAAATCTTCGGAACTTAAAATAATTGTAAAAATGGGTTTAGGAAAATATGACATTATTTCTCTATTCGGTTGGAAATCAGTTTTTTCCCAGAAGTATGTTTTCTAAAAAAATTCATAAATGTTTTTAACCTTTAAAAACTGATTTATTGAATAAAATTTTACCAAAATTTTTCCGTTTTACAAAATGAGTTCAAAGGATACATTATTAAATTTTTAAAAAATTCATGTATTCTTTTACAAAAAACGAGAAAGGAATATTTGTTTTATCATACTCGGTGTGACTTGAATTTCCAACCATTATAAACAACCAATTTTTTAAAGATTACATTATATATTTCAAAGATTATTTTAAAAAAATTATTTTCAAAATTTTTTGTGAGGTTTCTGTTTTAAAAATTGATTTTCAAAATGAAAACAATATTTTCTTCAATAATATTTTAAGGATATTTTTATTGTATTTCTATTCATCCATGTCAAAAAAACTATACCATTAATCTAATTTTTATATGTTTTATTAAATTTATACTTATTATTTTATTGGGTGATTTATTATTAGTTTAATTGATTATGTACAATTTTATTACCATTCACCATTTTACTCAGAATGGTTTATGAGTATGTCTATTGATTGTGGTATGTATTTATATTTCTTATGTTAGTTTATTTAAACAAATGTTTATTTGAAATGGATTTCACCCATTTCATATAAGGAATTAAGTGTAATTTTTAAGTGACATGCAAGGCCCAATATAGTCCCAAAATTCATCATTAGGTATCCTTAAACAAACTAGAAATGGTTTTGGATGAGGCCTTACCAATTTAAATAGATGTCTCGGTCTTATCCCTCAAGGATGTTAGTTTTATTTCTAAAAATAATCATCTATAATAGATTTCTTGAAATGAATCCTTGATGGTATTATATGTCTTGTAATGAGGCCTAAATGGAATATTTTAGATTTCCATAAATATGAATTCCATCCTTATAAATCTAGGTAATGATATTCTATTTAATTATTGGACTAGTTTGAATATTCATTTTTACATTTCATGGTCATGTGATTATTTAAGTGGTATTATTTGATCATTATTTATCCTTATCATATTATTTTCATGTTATTTATTTAATACAATGTTTTCCTAGTAATTTTAATTTCCATATTGAATATAAATAATTTATTTATAGTTTCTATTGTAAACTTACCATTATATAGCATCGGAGGTCACCCCTTTCTTATGTTTAATTTTTTTAGGATACAAAGAAGGATTATATGCTTTGTATGTAGGTATATGATAAGGGGAATAATAGTGTTCTAAAGAAAATATTTTTTGTATTATATGTTTCTAAATGTAAATGTGATTCAAGTTTGTATATAGTTTACAAAGACTACTATACTCATCAGTCCTTCAGGATTCAATTCTTTGTATCTTATGCCCAGTAATATAGTATCCAATGGATCTAGGATACTAGGGCATGGGTCGCAACAATATAGGCCAACCACATGTGGGTGAATAGAAGTTAAACCAATTTTCAAGATTATTAATCAATGGGATAGTGTTATTGGATGTTCATGCCTTCCGAAACTATAAGTTACCTTCCAACCAATACATTTAATTCACAGAAAAGAAAAATAATTTTTATCTAGAAAAATCTTATTTATGCTCCAAAATCTAAATTTTAAATTTATAAATTAGAATTAATATATTTTTATACTTATTAAATAAAATTTTATTTAATAAAATGCTTCACAATTTTTTAATCCTTCTAAAATAATAATGATTTCATTAATTTGTAGTTCTCATTAAGTATAAATTCTCAAATTTTCAAGAATAAATATACATTGTCAAAAAAATTCCCTAAAAATCATCCTTAGAAACTTTTGTAGAGTTGAGTCTAAAAATTTAAATTTATTTTATGAAAATAATTTTCTAAATATGGGAATCTAAACTTTTAAATAAAAACAAATTTTTAGTGAAAATTACCAATTTTTATATCACATAAATATTCTGGCCATTATAAAAATTACATAAGGATTCATAAAAATATATTATCATTTAATATTTTTGTACAATATTATATCTTGAAAATAAATTTTACTTAAAACATCAAAATTTATCATAAAACATATTTCTATATGAATATATTTATATTCCCCAAAAAATATATTTTAGTTATATTGTTAAAATAATACTATCGGTTACTTAATTTCATCTACATAACCAATAAAAATAATGAAAAACAGTCTTATTGACTACTAGTCATAATTAAGATCAACTACAATAGTCAAGAATCATAAAGGAAAAATATTATGTTTCCCTCTTAATATACCTTTATTCTCACTTCATCACTCACTACATCACTTTTAACGGTTCTTACTTACTCTTTTGTAATGTCTATTATTATCCAATAACCTATTTTTCATTTTATGGTCATTATGGTAGGAACGATCTTCTTAGTGTATTTTAATCCTATGGAGGTTGTTTTAGTGAATCTAAAATTATTAAATGTGTATATCCTTTTACTATTCCTAGTTGTATTATTCTACATTTAGAGATAATGAATAATATTATTTTGTAATGTAAACATCTATTAGTGGGTCCACTAATTGTGATAGTGGGTATTTTACTGGACATGACTATAAAATATATGTATATTATTCAATGAAATAAATAAATATTAATTTTATTATTATGAAACATGTTATTTAACTTTTTAGAATGAGTATTTTAATGTAACAGAACCTACAGGTAGAATAAGATATGATAGCAAGATTTATGAATTAAATAAACTATAATGTAAATAAAAATTGCATAATAAATTACTATTTATACTTAACCACACATAAATGGTCACGATACCGTTTTTATATGGATTTTTATTATTATTTTATAATAATGAAATCATTACTTTTATCATGTTAAGAATTAAATTATAATGGCCTAATTACAAAGTTTATGTGAAAATAAAATTGTTAACAAACAGGATATAGATATAACAAAAATATATTTTAAAATAATATTGTATATAATACAAGTGATGTGTATATAAAAATGATGAATTATGGTAGTAGTGAAGTATGAAGGAAGATGATAGGTTTTGTTCTCTTTTCCCCTTCGTTCGTGAGTTAGATCCCTATGGCCTTACCAGACAGAATAGGTTGGCACTTAGCATGTGAGATGCCATTTTTATAAAAAAATTAAAAGATAAATTTTCATTTACCTAGAAAAATATTTAACTAAATAAATTATTTGATATTTATTTTTTCAATTAAAATATATAAATTTATTTAGCATTTATATATATTTTTATGTAAAAAATTTTCAAATTAAAATAGAGATGTCGCATTCTACCCTCATAACTAGATTGCATCCTTTTAATTTTACTCATTGATAAATACCTACTAAACAAAAATGTTAACTCAATTGTTTTCTATGTAAGAGGGACATTATAAATACCTTGTAAATGTAAATCTGGGTTATACTTGATATACTTAACCTATTTATCTTAATATATATATACACGAAACCATACCAAAATATTCTATATCATAATTCCCAAAAATAACCTAAATCTACTATGATACTAACAAAAATGTCAATGTAATTATACGGAAGGATATACCATCATTTATTTTTGGTGTTTACATGGGTTTTCCTTATATTATCATAAAATACCTTTCAAACAACATAATTGAATCATTAAGTTAACTACAAACAACCTAAATATAATGTAATTGACTACATCTTATTTCTAGTCTTCAAATAAAATGAAAATAGTTAACTATGAGTAAAAAAAATTATAAATAAAATAAAATCATATGAATTATGAATGATCCATCTTATGGATGTATAAGTTACCCAAATTTATAATATTATATATTTCAGTTTAAACTATATCACTTGGGGATGAATCTAGTTTATTTTTGGTGGTTTTTTCTTATACCCATAATATAATCCCTTTTATTACTATCCCAAAATTATTTTGAACTTCCCGAAAATCAATGAAATATATTATGTTAAAATTTAACCTATCTATTATCTATAAATGAACATAATAAATAATATATTCCTTAAATTGGGAATCTCTTTGTTTTTATCTATGTTATCCATGATCATTTTCCTATTTTCATCTAAATATGTTCTTTAAAATATAATTCCATATGTTTGTACTAAAATTTACAATGACTCCAAATGTAAAAACCTCAATTCTAGAACCCATAAGATAGTGGTATTTTATTACATTCAACACACATATCACAATATAGTTGATCAAATATTTTATTATTTTTTGGAAAATAGAAACATACATGCATTTTAAATTATATGAAACTAAAATTAAATCATTTTAATACATAAAAAAATATTATTCTATATGAATTCATTTCTCATATATAGAACTATTATTGGTTTCATGAGGAAAAATAATACAATATTTAAGTTTATCTTAGAAGTTATGTAAGGGAAAAGTATACAAACAATGTCATTACGAAGTTAACAAATAAACTAACTTGTTCCATAACAAATGAAACTGAGGGAATAAATAATTGCATAGACAATATAATGATGAATAGATGCCATGATTAAATCATAGAACAACATTAAAATTAATAAATGTCAGGATATCAATAACTAAAAATTTGTGAAGAGAAGGCATAATTTTGGGTTTTGTAAAATATAACATCCAGTATTTTTGCCAAGACATCATACATAAAGCGTGAAGTCGCTCCCATTACCATATTGTAATTATCCCCTCAATCTTACCAGTACCCTGAGGAATTGTATAATTATTCAACCCACCCATTATTGTCTGTCCAATTGACACTATAACATAAAAATCATTACATTAAATAATTTTCTAGGTATGATTGACATGAATACTTAGAAAATTACTCAATGAGGCATATTATACAATATTTCCCCAAAAATAATTATATGGAACAAAATTATCATCCATAATCAAATATTAAAATACTTAGAATAATTTCTCATTGTTGTTTATATTACCATATAAAAAGAGGATTATATGGTATGGAAAATATTTTTCCTCAATAAAAGTTTTAAAAAAACTATATTGGAGAAATACTTTAAGGAATATCTACTTACTTCACATGTATAAATAAACAAACTTAACAAATGACAGATATTAGAATGTATTTATAGGGTTTTCACAAGGAATATGTTTTCAAAGTCTATAAGTTGTTAGAAAAATTTTATTTGAAATGGATGGAGTGAAATGAAATGATAAATAATACCTTAAAAATGGTTTTGTAAAGAGTACATAAATTAATAATATCATATCTCCTAGGAGTGTTCAACAAGGTTTGCAACAAGGCCCATTATCATATACTATGAGACAATAGAGTAAAATAAAATGCATCCTTTCGGGGCTATAAAACCAGGGTAAAACTATTCAAGAGATACTTCTACATATATTATCCAGATAGGGATTTAATTTCTTGGAAAACCACACACTTCATACTTTATCAAAATCTTTGGATGGTATTATGGCTACATGATAGTTTAAGAAATATACAAAATGTAAAAAGGATATAACAATTTAAAATAAATAATGTAAAATCCTTGGTAAATAAAATTAATAAATTTTCATATTTATTAATATTTGTGAATTAGATGTTAATTTTACTTTAAAGGGGTCGTTATGTTTGATGGCTTACCCGATACACAACAACATGTTTCCTTGAAATCTTACGTTGCACACTAATAATATTATATTATTATTTTAAATGGTACTTAACGCTGAGCCATTGTATTAGATAAAATGAATATAACTAACTAAAATATGAATATATATGTTTGTAAAATGTTTTGAAATTTATCCAATAAAATTTAGAGGTATAAAATAAGAAAGGAATTCGATTTTAAGTATAAATACTCTAATATTCATTAAAGGGAAGATTTACCACCTATTGATGGAGAACCCTCTTTAAATATAGTTTTGTTCTTTTTATATGTTATATTTGAAAAAATAAAATTCTTCTTTAGAATCGGGACATTAAAATTTACTTTGGGTAAAATTTTGGTATTTTTCTAATAAAATTCAATTTTTTGATGAATAATGAAAAATATTGTATTTTAATTCAAAACTCCCTTTTAATATAATTTATTTATATGGTTAGATTATATTTTTAAATCATTTCAAAGTATAATTAGATAATATTTTTAACATTTAATCCAATGCTGGAAATTGAAAGAAATTTCACTTTGAAATTGGGCATAAACAAGTGTCAATCTTTTGAGAGATATTGTTTCTTAAAACCCCGCTATTTGTTTTGACAATGGGAATTAATTTTAAATTAATTGATGAAATTTCTATGTTTTGGATTTTGTAAAATAGACACCATTTTTAAATTTGGAATATCAACTTAATATTAAGATGAATTTTTGGTATTTTTCGGAGAAAGATCAATTTATGATGAATAGGGAAACCACTAAGTAGTAGTTAAAAAACTGAATTTTTCATTAAAATGAAATTTTACCGCTTCTGTGAATTTAATTTCAAAAATCCGACATAAATGTTTGTTGTTATTAAGTAAAATGTGGTCCAATAAGATGAAATTTGTTTTGGTGGATAGTAACTTTTGACTTTTATTTACCACGGTTAAAGGTAAATATGGAAATTCAAGGTAAAAATTATATTATAATAATACAAAATTACGTTAACACTTGTCCTAAATTTTTTGGATGATTCATAAACGACCATGGGCATCCTTGGGTTTATTTTTGAACCCCATGTAGCCACATGAGAGTGATAATGACTCATTAGATTAATTAATTTAAAGGTAAGACAAAAATGACACAAACAAATATATTTTAGTAAATTAATTTTTCAATGGAGTTATATATGTTATATTATCGACTATAAATATTCATTGTAAAGATAAAAAGATTTTCTACATCATGTTATTTCGTTTATAAATTTTAGACATCAAATAAATGAAATTATTTATGACACAATAATGTTGCAGTGTTTACCTCATCAATAACTGATTTAAATAAATATGATTATAATGATTAAAATATTATCCAAAACATGTCCAATTCTGATTAAATGATTTTATTTTCAATACTAGTCATCTTATATTGGACTGTAATTTTTTTGGACTTTTTAAAACTGAAGATAAGTTTATAATAAAATAACAGTTTCACACATTCCTAAAGAGCCCCTCCTCCCCCTTATAAAAGGAGACAAATTATAACCAACTCCTAACACCTCTAAAGCCTTTTGTCTTGTCCAAAATCTGCCCAATTAATCTCCCTAAATCCCACTCCTCCACCTAGAAGCCTTACTTTAGGAATAAGGCACTTCAATAAGTCCTTTTGGTTCAATCCAAAGGGAGTTACCCAAATTAAAGGCAACAATTTCTCTTAAATTAATTTAATTTATTTTTCTTATCCAACCTAGTGAAATCTTTTTATTCCTTTATTTTGTAATGAAACCAGTATCTTCAATATACTAGGATGTTTTTATAATAATTATTTGAGCTATAATTATACACACCTCCATCTAATGGGTGCAGAACATAATGTTTCTGTTGATGACAAACTAATGCCTCACGAAACAGTGACTGTTTGATTATCTCCTACCACCTCTTATAGTGGACATTATGATGGAACTGTATTTATATATTATGTACATTATGTTTTTTTTCTCTATGATTCTGTATTCTTCATTTAAAAAGAAAACTTTTATGCTTTCCAATATGTGTGATCACGATAATTTCATTTGAGGAAGTGCGGACTACCGCCCCCTCAAGGTGATATGATTCGTTCATGAAATTCACGGAATGTATAAAGGATAGGTTTAATTAAATTATATAAAACATATATCATATGATATTATACTGTAATTATAATATACCTATGTATCATTATGTTTAAATTCCATTAAAATTCAAAATAGAAATGAAAGTAGCGTTCATGCGTACGTACGGCTTACAGTCTCCATGAAAGGTGCATTTCATTTCTTATCTCCAAATGTTATGTACTTTTATAAATACATATATATACTTGATATATAATATATATGATATATAAATCATTTATATAATTCTAGAGATAATGTAATTTGGACCACATGGACAAATTTTAATTATAACAAGTTCATTTTTGACTCAAGTTCCGATCATCAATAAAATATCCAATATGAACTCAAATAATTAACTAATTATTATAGAAAAGTAATAAGTGATATAAAAGGAATAATAAAATTGAAAATTTTTCATAATAAATTAGAAATTAACTTACGTTTATTATTCTGGAAGAACAAGGAACACAAAATACATTTCGGACTTGAGGTAAGGGGTTTCTTATCTCACTTTTAATTACGTGAGATTTACATTGTTCACCACTTATTTATTGCATGTGGTGTGAGTACTGAACATGATTGTATTAATTTTGTAATATTATTTAATTTATGGATATTTACATCATCATTATATGATCCTTCTTTCATGGGTTTATGTTTTATATGTTACCAAATCGTTATGAGAATTTTAAATTAAAATTTCAACTCATTCGTCTTTACACATATTTCATTGCTATTTTACTCCAACATTTTGTGTGGAATCACTATTCATTTTCTTATTTCATAATTTATACTCCCCTTTGTGTGGATATACTTTTGATACACATAATCATTACATTTTTAATTTCTCAAGTCAATGATATGAACTCCATAAGAGTAATATTAACTCAATTTCCATTCATTGAGTTAAACATCAAAGTCATTGGTGTAGTTTTTACAAGAATATGTGTGAATATCCTATGATTGATTTACACTGAATATCCAATCATATTTAGTGTATTTATATTTTTCACACATAATTATGTCTTCGATTTTTCCTTAACCTAAGGATATATTCTATATAATGGATTTCATATCAATTTACATTCCATTGAGACTTATTTGTTGTTTAAAGCCAATTAACATTTATATGGTGTATATAATGTAGTTTGACATAGTATATCATGAATCCATTTATTCTCATGATATTATAATGTTTTTATTTACTGAAATATTTGTATTCAATTTTCTCTCTTTTGGTTAGAAACTCTAACTAAAATATCATTTTAGGTGTTTTAATGATTTATTCTTCTAAATATTTTTCATTAAAGTCCATGTTTTAAAAATGGTTTTCAGGATTTATTTATATGGAAAATAATGTTTTCGAATTAAAATTCATTTTAAAAGTTTCAAATTTGTATGGGACACATTGATTAAAAAATATATTTTAAACGACTTCTTGATAAATAATGACAATTTTAAATCTTTTCAAGAAAAAGGGCAGATATTTCTCTCAAGTAGTTTTGATGATTATTTTCTTCTATGTCAATATCCTTCATTATTCTTGATTGATGTTAATTTATAATAAAATCATACATATTTTATTTTATGGGTTATGTTTGACTGTGGATTTGTTATTTTTATACCATTAATGGTTTATTGATAATGTATTGACATTTCGTATGCTAGTTTTAATACGAATGTTTATATTATGTTTCATCCATTTAATATGAGGAATGATTTAGACTTAGTAAGTGATGGGTGGATCCTGATATAGCTCCTCGATTCATCAGTAGGTCTCATTAGACAAAATAGAGTCTCTGGCATAAGGCCTTGGCATAAATATTTATTTATAGTCTTGGCACGAGGCCTTGACTATGTGGTTTTGAAAGTTTGGTATCATGTATTCCCTCATTATTTGATTAATTATTACATGTGATTATTCTACTAGTAGAATATCCATGTGCATTTTAATACGGTAATGTTTCATTTATTTTTGCCAAATTAAGTTCATGTTTATGTTTAATAGGTTGTTGTTTTTATTACATATCTTGCCTTAAACGTTTATAGATTTCGCTAAATTATTTACCCTTACTGAGCATATATTCTCACCCCTTTCTTATGTTTTATTTTTCCTAGGATCCCAAGAAGTGTTTTATGATTGAGATGCAGGGTTATGCTAAGAGAACAATGGAATTCTCAAAAGATTATTTATGTTGTGTTGTATGCTAGAAAGTGTAATTTAACGTTCATGTATGTAATCTTTTTTCCAAGACTGATAAAATGATCGGTCCTTCGGGACTTGATTCCTTGTAATCATGCCAATGTATTAAAATAATGCATTGACTCTGGGTAACTAGGATCGAGGCGTTACAGTTGGTATTATAGGAAGTTTAGTACAAACCTTGGAAACTAGATTTAGATAAACTCTGATTAGAGCACATTACCCTATGATGGACTTTGAGTATTAATATAGAAGAACTTACTGGAATTTTGGTAATGTAGATATTTTGTGAGTTTTCTGAGCAATACATCAATGTCTAGATATGAGCAGGTAGAGGCGGCTCTGGCATAGATGTAACTAGGGGTAAAACCCAAAAACATCGCTTTGAGTTAGACTCGAACAGGAACTCGTGCACAAAAATGGGACTTACTGCACTCTTGGTCGCGAAACTCCCTGGGGATATGTTTAGGATAATTCTCATTTTATTTACAAACCATTATGAAGGGTTTATGAGTATATACTTACTCAATGAAATTTTTTTTATGATTACTGATTATATCAATAAATTGTTCAATTTACGTTAGGTATTTTTCAAGTTTGGAATTATGAATTACGATTCATAAACTGACCTAGTGTATGACATTATTTAGAAATGGCTCCCAGTAGAAGGAATGTAAACTCCAGTAATATGTATGATCCAAAGAGTAAGAAGGGTCATATATTTCATGGTATTAATCCAATATTTAAAAGGGAAATAGTCTCCCATGTATTCTGATCATATGAAGAAATACTACCTTGTGTTAATAAGATATGTAAACGATTCTCCGTGTCCTATGGATTTTAAGGGAAGAAAGGGAAGCATTATCTTTTAATTTGTGGATATAATTATAAAGAACAATTTGGGTTTATATGATCCTTGAATTTGAGGAAATTGCAGGTTATTAATTTTTTGGATGAAAATGCGAGGTCTGAGATATAATTTGTGGTTAAATTTTGTTTTGGTTATTTTGAGAAATTTATTTTCTCCTGGGAATGTTATAAAATATAGTTTTTGAAAAAGGACAACACGCAGAATGTGTGGAAACTCGTCGCGTCGGACAAAGATGTGGGAATCGAACCCACAATCAAAGTGTTACTGGGATTTATCACCTACCACTAGACTACGTGAAGTCCCTGGTTAGTGTGACTAATTATTTATAGTTAAATTCTTTTACTGATCAATAATAAGTTGATTTGGGATCTTATGTTTTACCAAATGGATATCCTTATTGTAGAAAAATGATTTGGTGATTAAGTGATAACTGTTATTTTGGAAGACGTTCGTTCTGTTGGGAACACGATATGCCTAAGGAAAATAGAAAACTATGGGATTTCATTTGAGGAGTAGTGGGGGATTTTTATCTATGTTTTTTTGTGAATTTATATTTATTTGAGTTATTTATGGAAATGATTAACCTATCATAGAGAATATGTGATTAGGTTAATTACTTTTAAGTATGTGACTTTACAAGTAGTCGATCTTATTTGGAGATACAATTTAATGTGGAAGACTACATAATCAAATTTTTCTATGTGTTTGGTTTCAATCTTAGTTTGGATTATATTGAAGGATTTTAATGACAATTGTTTATTGAGTGGTATTTATTGAAATTTGGGTATTGTTGGTTTAATTTTAGAAATTATGATTAGTATTTATTTTGGGGATCATTTGACCTTGTACTAACCAATTTTTTGGTTACATCTATAAAGAAAAGAGAAATATATAGTTAATCCTTTGTGGATTACATGATTCTATAGAATTTTATTCTAGAACTTTAGGTGTGACCAAGCCATCTTGAATACTCATCGTCTGGAGAAAAGATGAATTTGTGGAAGAAATGTAGTAAAGGATGAAAGTATATATGAAAAGTAAGTATGTTTCCTTATGTTTTTATTTTAGCTCTTAAATAAATTCATCAAACTTATGAAAGGTAACTTTAAACAAAAACATTGTCTGTTAATTTTTTTACTGGGGAACCAAAGACCGCTTATCCCATCACAAGTTTGTGATTTTCTAGAGGTTAACTTTCTCCTAATCATGTTTTATATCACTCTCCATCAGAATATGACACTTTGGTTTCTCCAACATATCCATGTTGTCATGGAATCCTAGTATCTTTTGTCTAGGGTAACCTTTTTTTACTTCTCTTACTTTTGTTAATGTGATAGTTTCATTGACACTTTTTCTGATGTGAGGCTTTCTATGAAGTTTCTGATCCCAATTTCAAAATTGCGAGGACGCAATTTCCAAAAGGGGCGAAGGATGTAACATCCTGGGTAAATAAAGTATAATATATTTTCATATTTATTAATATTTTTGAATTAAATGTTAATTTTTCATTAAAGGGGATGCTATGTTCGATGGCTTACCCAATACACAACAATAGGTTTCTTTGAAATCTTACGTTGCTCACTAATAATATAATTTTATTATTTTAAATGGTACATAATGCCTATCCATTATATTGGAAGAAATTAGTAGACCTAACTAAAATATTATTATATATTTTTGATAAATGTTTTTACATTTATCCAATAAAAGTTAGAGGCTTAATATTAAAAAGGAATTCGATTTTAAGCATAAATACTCTAATATTTATTAAAGGGCTAATTTACCACCTTTTGATGGGGAACCCTCTGTAAATATAGTTTTGGTCATTTTTATATGTTATATTTTTCAAAATAAAATTCTTCATTAGAATTGGGACATCAATATTTACTTTGGGAAAAATTTTGGTATTTTTCTGATAAAATTCATTTTTTTTGATGAATAGTGAAAAATATTTTATTTTAATTCAAAACTCCATTTTAATATAATTAATTTATATGGTTAGATTATCTTTTTAAATCATTTAAAAGTGTAATTAGATTATATATTTTACCATTTAATCCAATTCTGGTCATTGGATGAAATTTCACTTTGAAATTGGGCATAAACAAGTGTCAATCTTTTGACAGACATTGTTTCATAAAAATCCGCTATTTGTTTTGACAACGGGAATTGATTTTAAATTAATTAATGAAAATTAAATGGTTTTTATTTTTTAAAATAGAAATCATATTTGAATTTGGAATATCAAATATATCTTAGGCTGATTTTTTGGTATTTTTCTGAAAAACATCAATTTTTTATGAATAGTGAAACCACTAAGTAGTTAAAAAACATAAATTTTCATTAAAATGATATTTTACCACTTCCGTGAATTGAATTTCAAAAATCTGACATACATGGTTCTTAATAGTATGTAAAATTTGGTTCAATAAGATGTAAATAATTTTTGGTGAATAGTAACTTTTGACTTTTATTTACCGCGGTTAAAGGGAAATAGGGTAATTCAAGGTAAAATGTACATTATAATAATACTAAATTACCTTAAAACTTGTCCTAACCTTATTGGATGAGTCATGGACGACCATGGCCATCCTTGGGTAGATTTAAGGACCCCATGGAGCCACTTGAGAGTGATAATGACTCTTTAGATTAATTAATTTAAACTAAAGAAAAAAATGACACCAACAAATATCTTTTAGTAAATAACTTTTTTACATGGGGCAATATAAGTTATATTTTAGACTAAAAATATTCATTTCAAAGATAATGTTATTTCCTAAATCATGGTAATTTTTTTATAATTTTTAGACATCAAATAAATTAAATTATATATGACATAATAATGATGCAGTGTTTAGATCATTATTAAATTATTTAAATAAATAAGATTATAATGATTAAAATATTATACAAAACTTGTCCAATTATGATTGGATGATTTTATTTCTAATATTAGTCATCTTATATCCGACTTTAATGTGGTTTTGACCATTTTAAATCGAATATAAGTTTATAATAAAATAATAGTTTCACACTTTCCTAAAGAGCACCTCCTCTCCCTTATAAAAGAAGACCTCTTCTAACCAACTCCACACACCACTCAAGCCTTTTGTCTTGTCAAAACTCTACCCAATTAAGCTCCCTAAATCCCTCTCTTCCACATATAATCCTTACCTTAGGCAGAAGGCACTTCAAGAAGTCCTTTTGGTTCAAACCAAATGGAGTTACCCAAATTAATGGTAACCGTTTCTCTAAAATTCATTTCTTTTATTTTACTTCTCCAACCCCATGAATTATTTTCATTCCTTTATTTTGTAACAAAAAAATTATCTTAAATATAATAGGATATTGATATAATAAGTATTTTAGCTAAAATTACACACACCTCCATCTAATGGATGAAAAACATATTGTTTCTGTGGATGGAAAACTAACGCCTCACGAAACAATGACTGTTCGTTATCTCCTACCGCCTCTTATGGTGGCCATTATGATTTAACTTTATTTATATAATATGTTTATTATGTTTATTTTTTATATATGATTCTTTAATTTTCATTTATAAACACACCCTTATGCTTTCCAATATGTGTGACCATGATAATTTTATTTGAGGAAGTGAGGACTACCGCCCCCTCAAGGTTATATGATTCGTTCATGACATTCATGGAACTAATAAAGTATTGAGTTAATTAAAATATGTAAAACATATATCATATGATATTATACTTTAATTATAATATGCCTATGTATCATTATGATTTAATTCCATTAAAATACAAAATAGAAATGAATGTAGCGTTCATGCGTACATACGACTTACCATCTCCATGAAAGGTTAATTTCATTTATTATCTCCAAATGTTAGGTACTGTTATATATACATATATATAATGGATAATATATATATATATATATATGATATATAAATCATTTATATCATTCTACATATAATGGACTTTTGACCACATGGAAAAATAGTAATTATAACAAGTTCATTTTTGACTCAAGTTCCGAACATTAATAAAATATCAAACATGAAATCGAATTATTAACTAATTATTATAGAAATGTAATAAGTGATATAAAAGTAATAATAAAATTGAAAACTGTTCTTAATCATGTATAAATTTAATTATGTTTATTATTCAGGAAGAACATGGAACACAGAAGACAATTCAGACTTGACGTAAGGGGTTTCTTATTTCACTTTAAATGCCATGAGATTTCCATTGTTCACCACTTATTTATTTCATTTGTTGTTTTTACTGACCATAATTGTATTTATTGTTTAATATTATATAATTTATGGATATCTACATCATCATTATATGATCCTTCTTTCATGGGTGTATGTTTCATAATTTACCAAATCGATAGGAGAATTTCTAATTTCAATTTCCACTAATTCGGCTTTACGCATACATAATTGATTATTTCACTCCAAGATTATGTGTGGAATCACTATTAATTTTCTTAAGTCTTTATTTACACTCCCCTTTGTGTGTATATACTTTTGATACACATAATCACTGCATTGAAAATTTCTCAAGTCATTGATATGAACTTGATAAGAGTAATCTTAACTCAATTTCAATTCATTGAGTTAAACATCAAATTCACCGGTGTTTTTTAAAAAAAATATGTGTGAATGTCCTCTGATCGATTTACAATGAATATCCAATCAAATTTTTTGTATTTATATTTTTCACATATAATTATTTCATTGATTTATCCTTAAGCTATGGATATATTCTATATAATGGATTTCATCTCAATTTAAATTCCATTGAGACTTATTTGTTTTTATACGGCAATTCACTTTTATATGGTTTATATAATGTAGTTTGACATATTATATCATTAATACCTTTATACTCATGATATTATAAAGTTTTGATTTCCTCAAATATTTGTATTCAAGTGTCACTCTTTTGGTTAAAAACTCTAACTAAAACATAATTTTAAATGTTTTAAAGATTTATTCTTCTAAATCTTCTTCATTAATGTCCAAGTTTTAAAAATGGTTTTAAGTATTTATTTATATAGAAATTAATGTTTTCAAATTAAAATTCCTTTTAAACGTTTTAAAGTGGTATGGTACACATTGATTCAAAAATCTTTTGTAAACTACTTCTTGATAAATAGTGAGACTTTTAAATTTTTTCTAGAAAAAGGGGGGATATTTCTCTCAAGTAGTTTTGATGATTATTTTCATCTATGTCAATATCCTTAATTATTATTGATTGAGGTTAATTTATAATACAATATTACATATTTTATTTAATGAGTTTTGTTTGACTGTGGATGTGTTGTTTTTACACCATTCATGGTTTATGGATAATGCATTGACATTTCGTATTCTAGTTTTAATACGGATGTTTATGATATGTTTCATCCTATTCATATGAGGAATGTATTGGACTTAGTAAGTGATGGATGGATCCCGCTATAGCTCATGGATTCATTGGTAGGTCTCATGAGACAAACTATTATCATGCCACAAGGCCTTGGAAAAATAATTTATTTGTAGTCTTGGTACGAGGCCTTGGCTATGTGTTTATGAAAGTCTTGCATTATGTATTCCCTCATTATGAGATTAGTTATTACATGAGATTATTCGACTAGTAGAATATCCATGTGCATGTTAATATGGTAATGTTTGATTTATTTTTTCTATATTATGTTCAATTTTATGTTTAAAAGGCTATCGTTTTTATTACACATCTTGCATTAAAATTTTATAGCTTCCTCTTAATTATTTACCCTTACTGAGCATCTGAGATCACACCTTCTTATGTTTTATTTTTTCCAGAATGCCAAGAAGAGTTTTATGATTGAGATGTAGGGTTAAGCTAAGGGAACAATGACGTTATAGAAATATTATTTATGTTGTGTTGTATGTTAGAACATGTAATGTAACATTCATGTATGTAATCTATTTTCCAAGACAGCTAAACTGATCGGTCCTTTAGGACTTGATTCCTTAACATCATGCCAATGTATTAAAATAATGCACCGACTCTGGGTAACTTGGATTGGGGCATTAAAATCAACATATAATTTTAAACATATCATATGTAATATAAATCATGGAATAAAATAAAGGTTAGTTTATCAAAAAGGAATTCAGAACGAAAATATAACTAATGTAAGGTACTTGAAAATAGACGGTGGAAGATAGGGGAAACCCTTAATTCAATATAGAAACGATATAAGAAAAGGTTATAACTAGAGGGAATAAATACAATCACATTTACCACATAAAAAATGGAATATAATACCATGAAATAAGTATCATTATAGTATAATAAAACAAAATTTATATAGATAAAAAAATGGCAACGAACTCCAAATGAATGGAGGAAGATTAAGGACCCTTATATTGAGTGGATGATTTTTTGATGACGGAAAGAGACTTATTAAACACTTGGAAAAACCTTGAAGAGGCTATTTATAGGGATGTTTTAGAGAAAAATTCATTGTTAAAGGCATTGGTTTGGAAATTAAGGACTGAATGAGGGGTATTTATACTCGAGGAGGTTTGGTTATAATAGTCGAAATATATGATATTTAATTATATAATCCCACCACATGTGGGTGAAATAAATTTCAAACAATTTTATAAATTATTAATGAGTGGGAGGGGGTGTTTGAATGTTAAATTCCTTCCAAAACTAAGACATACCTTTAAAGAATCCCATTTATTTCACAAAAACTAATAATATTTTTATTTAAAAAAAACCAATTCTCAGTTCCAAGATATAAAGTCAAAATTTAGGAATTTAAATTAGAAAATTTATATTTATATTTATACATAAAAAATATATTTTTTACTAAATAATTTTTTTATTAATATTCTAATAACAGTGGCATAAAAATGATGACAAAAATTTGTAGTGCATGTAAAGTAACATATTTGACCCTTTCACCAAAAAATAAACATTTTTTGAAATTTCCCTAAACATCCAACTAAGATATTTTTTATGTGTTGAGTAAAAAAATAAATTTTATTTTCAAAAAATAATTCAATAAATATGATAATTTAAAATTTTTATTAAAAGTCCTTATTTTTAGAAAATTTAATATATTTATAGGATATAATTATTTTCTCTTTTATAAAAATTACATAGGGATTAGTTAAAATTTAATATCATTTAAAAAGTGTTTTATTATATTATTTCATGAAAATAACATGTATTTAAAACTTCTAAATTTATCGTAAAACATATTTTTTATATAATATATCTATATTCTTAGATAAAACAATTTTAGTTATATTATTTTTGTAATCTTATCAGTTACTTAATTTCATCTATATAACCAATAATAAAAATGGTAAAAAAATTTATTTAATAACGGGAATAATTCCAATTAACCATATTAGATAAAATAATTAAGGAAAGAAGATCATATTTCCCTGTTAAAACAAATTCATTCTCAATTCTGCACTAAATACATCGCTTAGAAATATTCTTAATCATTTATTTATAATGTTTATAATTTTCCTAAAACTTATATATTTATGATATTTATGGTAGGAGAAATCATCATGGTGGATTTTAATCCTTTTTAGTTTTTTAGTAAAATTATATTCTTAAATGTGTATATCTCTTTATTGTTCCTTATTTTACTAGTCCATATTTAAGCAAAATGTGTAATGTTTTTGTGAAATGTAAAAGTATTTATGGTTGCCTAATTATTGTAATAGTGAGTATTTTTCATATATTATTGTATAATAAATGTATTTATCTCAATGTAATAAATAATTACTACTTGTTTAATATGAACATGTTAATAAAACGTTTAAAATGTATATTTTTAAATAATAAAACTTGTACACATAATAAAATAAGTTATAAATATTTCGGAATTAAATTAATATAATTATAAATTAAAAATACATAATAAATATCTATCTACATTTAACCCCATATAAAAGGTCATAATAATATTTCTACAATGGTTTTATTTTCTAATTTTATGATAATGAAATCGTCATTCATACTTTGCCAACCGTTAAATTACAATGAATTAATTACCAAGATGTTGAAAAAATAAATCTATTAATAAAAGGTATATAATTTTAAAATAAATCTATATATTAAAAAAATAATAATGTATATAATAAAATTGATGTGATAATAAAATTGATAGAAGATGGTAGTAGGGATGAATGTTGTCTAGTGATATCTGTTGTTCCTTTGTTCCCTTTAGTCTTTGGTTCTTAACCCATGGTCCTTCTAGGTGTAATAGGTTATTAATTGGATTGTGTTCTACCCTTTAATAAACATTTTAATAGATTAATTTCTAGTTTACACGAAAAATATGTAGATGAATAACCGAGGTGGTAACAATTTTGTCTATTAAAAGAAATAAATTGATTTAAATTTATATATATTTTATTTTAAATAAGTTTTTTTTTTGAAAAATGGATTGTTTTACAGTATGATTTTTTTTTCATTATTTTAAATTTTTTTTCTGAATATCAAAGGGTGTTCTATTTTCATGCATGAAACATATAGTTGGATACTCAAAAAACATTTTTGACTATTTTATGTTATTTTGTTGATTATATTATTTATTAATTAATATTAGTTGATATTAAACTCATTCAAACATGTTTTAATATTTTTTACATTCTATTATTATATTTCTAAATTCCCCATTGGTTTATTAAATTCATACTTTAAATTAAATGTTTTTGAATTTAGAATTTATATAGAGACTTATAGTTTTCATGGGATTTCATTAATCAATTATTGTAGAAATATTCAAATCCTATACATGTGAAAATTTCAAATTGTTTTTCATTAGAATGTATATTTTTGAATAATATGGAGGAGTTATGCAATTATTATGAAATGATAATATCTCTTTCTCCATCCTTCCAATATTTTGTTATTATTATTTTTGACTTCTCTAACCTCTCTAGGTTGTGTTGAATTATGTTGTATTATAAATGAATTTGAGCCTTTCTAGAACATATAGTGGTAAAGTGAAAGAATTTTGGATATGATTATTTTTTATAAGATATTTCATATTTTATAGTGGTATAGTTTGAATAATGTGGTGGTTTTGATACTCAGAAGTGTTATACATTCTACTAGTGTGGAACAATTATCATTATTATTGGATGGTCACTAATGTTCGGAATAAAAAATTCCATGAATTATTCAACTTCCTTGATTATACAATCATGACAATAAAGAAATGATGAACTTGTACAAATTTTTTATTATTGTTATATCTATTTTTTGGTTTTTTTATTATATAAAATTTCTCCCATATCTCACATGATTTATCCTTATCTTTTTAATTATACATATAACAATATTTTATATCTTTAGGTTGTGGCTAATAGATTCTGAAATCAAGGCCATTCGAGTCATGAATCTTGGTATAGAAATTTATGGTTGTAATTGGGTTGTGAATCCATATAAAAATGTTAGGTTTCTTGTTTATTATAATATTAAGAAAATTAATTTGTAATTAGGTTATTATTACCACTCGAAAACAATATTATTGAAAAAATTATATCTCATTTACTCGTGGGGTATAAATGTAGACTAAGTCTAAAATGGACTGAAGTTCTCTAATAAACCAACTTCTGTTCTTTATTTTATTCCACTACTAATTATATTTAATAAATAACATTAATAATTAATCTAGATAATGTATATATTTATTAAAAAATTTAATCTAGTATAATATCCACCTCTAGGGTATCTATTTCCACCCTATCTAATCTAATAGGGAGATTTTTATGTGTGGGATGAACACTATGGGTTAATATAGTAACTTTCTACATGACCTTTTATTTATTTAAAATGTTTATTATTGGAATATTCCATTACTCGATGGGAGTCAACATGATAAGAAGTATGGTCTCACATTAAGGTTGATCCCTTTAAAGATCCCCAGGTGTTATTTAATTTACATTATTAGTATAACATTAGGAAAATTTGGTGAGTGTGATTTATAAATATCCTTACATTAGAACTAATTAAAACTTTTTTATCAACTAAAATTTTGTATGAATTTATGTTGAACATAATTAGTAAAATTTGGTCACCCCTAATCCACCCCCCAATTAGGGTGATAGTACTATCCCTTGGGATTATCTGAAAACATATCGCAACTCACTCATCTATATACACTGTAGGGTAATATTGTTAATGAAAGGATACAAGATACCATTCTTTTCATGTAATGGTCGACGATGATCCATAAAGATCTTTTATTATCCTTTTGGGTATGTACATTAAAAACTATAGTATACACACTACACTGAATTCCAAACAAGGTGGTAAATGGTATGCCATATTATATTTGGATTTTTAAGGATCCCCTATGATAAAAATTGTGTGCATTGTGATGTAATGTGTTTTTAAGGTCTTATGTTATAAAAAAGTAAAAAAAAGATTTTGTCTATATAGACCTTCTTACAAAATAATTTTAGTTGATTAACATCTTGCCTTTTTAGAGAGGGAACAAATTTTCATAATGTAGAGTGGGAGAAAGATCATATTCGATGAAGTTGATACTTGAGATACACCATAGTTAGCATATGAATGGATTTTATAGGTCCCTATGGAAGAGTATGTTCCTAAAATACACATATCTCATTAGAGCACTTGGGAGGTTATATAACATGAAATATATGGTTTTCTGGACATATAGAATAGAGAATTATTATTATTTTAAAATAATAACCCACTGTCCTTCAATAAGGAAATAGAGAGATAAGAAGATACATGATTGAAAGAAAATATAAACTTTGAGATAGATATCATATATTTTAATCATGTCAGGGTATTGGTTGACCTTCCAGTTGACGTATAACATGTTGGGTACAAATGGAAATTACAGAGAAAACTAGACTAGGAATGTAAATTGAATACTTTTAAAGCACAAATAGTTTTTAAAGGGTTTAAACAAAAATTAATGCATAGAAAATGATAAAACATTTTCTCTAGTTACCAAGATAAAATCCAACAAAATTCTACTTGATATAGAAGAATTACACGACTATGAGATTTTGTAGATGGCTGCCAAAACACATATACTTGATCGGAAACTTCAATATATATATATATATAAGACACAACCTAAATGGTTGATGAATTAAGGAAATGGTAGTATGATATTCAATTTTTATGGATCCAATTATTGATTAAAGAATGAATTTTGGCCATGGTACATTTGTTTTGATAAATTCATAACATATTTTGTTTTTATAAACAATGATTTTGATCCAAGAGTTTGAAAGTGGTAATGGGAGTGTAGCCATATTCTTAGTTGTATATTCTGATGATATATTAGTAATTGTAAATGACATAATATTCTTATAGTCAGTAATGGAATTTTCAATCATTCACTTATCGATTAAACAATTTGATGAAGTGGAATATATAATTGGAATAATGATCATTCATGATAGAAACAAAAGGATACTTAGTCTAATTCATGGTACATACATTGAATAGATACTAAAGTGGTTCATTATGTAACAATAAAAGATGGTATTGGTCTCATTGTAACATAGTATACATCCTTTCAAGAAAATGTGACCTTAGACACCAAAAAGAAATAGAGAGGATGCGTGGTATCCCATATTATTTTGTGATAGGAAATATCATGTATTTGATGTTATATAATAGAATTGAGGTTTCTTAATCATTGATCATGGTAGGAAGATATCGGGATGATATGAGGGAGAAAAAATGTTCTATTGCTAAGGGTATCCTTAAGCATATGGGGTTTACTAATGATATGTTCTAGGTTTTTGGAGGATAATAGCTGTAACAACCCAAACTTGTGAATAATATTTTGTATCCTATAAATGTATTTTTTTCTATGTCAAAATAATTAATACTATATAAGTAAAAATTTAAATGTAACTATCATTTTTCGACCATTATATGACCATTGGTCAATTATGAACGAAGATCAATATGGCGGTTGGAAACAATAATAATATTAATGTTATAATTATTTTTTCTAAATAAAAATGATAATGGAAAGATTATTTTTGAATGAAGAGTTGATGGACTCATCTAGTAGACTCGAGTCATACGAAGCTCAATTTTCAGAGCTCAAAAAGGAGGTAGGTTCATTTTGATTCACTCTTGACCAATCCAAAGCTGAGCTTCAACACGTTAATCTTGAACAGAATCACCTATGAGAGAAGTTCAAGTCAATTGAGATTACAACCAGAGTGATGTCATTTGAGCCACCCCAAGAGTCTATCACCATCTCCCACCATACCGTGAGGTATTATGCTGGTGTTATTAGGTGTTATGTAACATGGTATAAGTTATATTTTATGTAATCAATTTTATAAATAAAATTATTATTCCAAAAATTCCATTACGAGAATAGTTTTTCTTAAAAATATAACGAATTAAATAAATTGATTTTTCATGTAAAATTTTACTTTTTTTGGAATGTATAAGTTATTATATTAAATTGCAGTTTTTTTAATATTGTTATTATAATTGTGTTATAATAACACTAACTTTAATTAAAGGCGATGATTATCTATATTTCTTAATTTTTTAGTCTATAAATGATTATGTATTAAATTTGATAATAATTTTATTTTCATATGGTAAAACTAAAATTTTATTTCTAGTCAAATAATTTATTTTGATGAATTAATGAATTTATGGAATAAATAATATTTTAACAAAATAGTATTTAGATAAAATGTAACTTTTATTAAGGTTTGGAAATTGTTTTTGTCACAACCCATCAATTTTCAATAAATAATTATTTTTATTTTAAAATGTAAAATTTACATATTTTAAATATTATTTAGAAAAAATGATCATTTTTTGGGAATCAGGATGTTAAAATTTTCAACCTGTTGATTTTTCATAATTTTCCAAGAAAGTTAATTTTTTGGGTAAAAATTAAAATACCGTATATATAATGTGTTTTATGTCATCATAATGACCCAATAGTGATGTAATAAAATATTATTGAAGGTATATTTAGAAAATATATTTTTTACAATTAACATAATGTTATTTTATAAATTTTTGATTAATTTTATTATTCCATAGTGGACCCTTCAAGTTTTATTAAATATTTTAAAAGTTTAAAATGATTTCTTTAAGAGTTTGAATCACCTCAACATAAGAAAGACTAATATTTTAATTATTTCAGCCCTTGGGTTTATAAAATATTTTATACCAATCCACTTTGGTACAACCCATGTGAAAAAACCATGGGACGGTTTGTTGTTTTGATTTGTTTTATATGTTGTGGCCAAAAACTAAATAATAAAGAATTCCCTCTCATTTCATATATAAACCACCCAATCTACCATTACTCTTCAATCAAAGAATTTGGATCTTGGACAACCTCTACCCAATACTTTCTAGAATCCCCCAAGGTTCCCCAAGCTCCTAGGAAGCCTCCTCAAGCCTCTCCCAAGCCTTTGGGATCACACATCCATGTATGGGATCCACACCTTTACCTCCTTTAAAATTAAAGATTCTTATTTGAAAGTAGTTCATGTAATTTATATTGGATATATTTTAATACTTTTATAATAAATTTCACGTAGTCCAAATGATTGTATTTATTTGCGGGAATATTTATCCTCCCTCATTTAGACCCATACCTAAGTCCTTACTATGCTAAAATTCCTTAAGGGATTTCACTCCTTTCATTTCCATTCAAGCTACTCATTTACATTATATTTCTTAAGTTCCATATTTATATGTTGGGTTATGATTTCCCACGGTCATCTTACTTTCAATTTGAGGTATATATGATTATATATTCTTTTCTCTCTCATCAATCGCCTCAATGATCCTGTATGTACACCTGTTACTATGCCGAAATTCCATAAGGGATCTTCCACCCACCAATTTTATCATGAATTCCTTTCCTGTTATATCTTTTAAATTACTTTATTCATATATAGGGATATGTTATTATATATCCTCCTCACTATCCATTTGATGTATAAATTATGAGATCCACATTCACTCTCATTTAACCCTCTTATGAACCCTTATATATACTCGTTACCATGCCAAATTTTTGTAAGTGATTGATTCCCTTTTCATTTTTACACATGTTTCTTAATTTTGTTAAAACCTTTTATTTTTAATTAAAAATTTTGGGGTATGTAAGAACCCGGACCTTCCTTTCAGGTAATTTTTCCTTTTTTGGACGTTTTTGAGAAAAAATATGATTTTCTAGAAATTTCAGATGTACAAGCCATGTACATTATTAGTACACACTGTGTACTGTGTTTCTGCAGGAGGCCATGTGCCAGCCGTGTAATGGCAGCACACACGGTCGTGTGGGGGGACTTTGAGGACACTAAATGTGGAGTACAAAAACAAAGAGTACACACTGTGTACTTTTTTCCATTAAACGTACCATGGTCACGTCTAATCGACAAAACACCCTTCTTCTAGGTTTTCGTCATTCAAGAGAACCTATACGGCCGTGATCCTTCTACGAGCCCCCGAGCCTCCATCTAATCTCCAATTAAAATTTCATCTATTGCGTTGAGATAGCCTCAGTAAGCTCTCTCTTCTGCTTGTGTTTCATTTCATGATTCCTCTTATTTCTCATGTTATATTCTACAGAACAATTTAGACCTTTGTATAGATCTTCAGAATACTAAGGTGATTCAAGCCTTGAGGTTCACATATAGAGATCTCCTGATGTCGAGGTAGGTGGTTTGTGCCTTTCCGTTGAAATTATTTGAGAAATAAGTGCAATTTTGATGAATACCCTTGAATGGGGTATTGCGGGTTTACCATTTTACGCTTGTTAATTTCTTGTCATACTAGTATGCATGAGTAGAGGTTATTTGGATATGAATAGGGTTGATTGCTATTCTTTGGGAGTGGTTGTGCATGCATGTTCTATTTATGACCATTTGTTCTTGTTGGCTAGTTAGGCTTCCTGGATGTTCTTCCCATTTCTAGTACTGTAGGATGAAGTGTTTATTGTTATCTGACAGTCTTGATCTACTGTAGAATTTTATTCAAGTAGTTCTGGAGGCTTACTTTGGTCGTATTGCACTTCTATGCTCGTTTGACTTACACAGGGCCGTGGGAAGCTGGCATATTAGACTATAAGGGGGAATTGACCGTGTGAGATTCTTCAGAGAGTCTCTAACCATTTTTGACTATAAGGGGTAATTGACCATGTGAGATTCCTTAGAGAGTCATAGATCACATAAAACTATAAGGGTAATTGACCCTGTGAGCATCCTCAGAGAGTAATTTTATAATCTTATAGCAGGATCAGAGTGGATAGGCTGTGTGTTCTTCCTAGAGGCTTACCTATTTTTTTAGCTACTTATTTGATATGCGGAATTGAATTCTATGGATCTTTGGAACTGTTTACTTCTCTTTACTTACCTCCTACCATAATTATTCACTGACTATTAGGAACATATTATTGGGTGGTTTCCTATGGGTATTTAGTCACACACCCTATTTGGGTCATTCTACTGGGCCCAAACTGATTACTTTGTTGTATTTATATATAAGTCCAAGCACCCTTCTACTTTAGGTTCTTGATTGACTATAGAGCTAGAGAGCCTGGGGCCAAGCTATGGCTTGCGATGCTGAGGAGCTATTTATCTGTTTTTTTACTTTGGTTTAGTTCTATTTGTTTTCCTGTATTTTGATTTATTTAGATTCTTTACTAGACATATGTATCATGCATCATCAATATCTGTGATCCAGTTGTTTCTTACTTTTCGTCTTCCTTTTTTTACTCTTGTATTGATTATTCCTACTTTCACTATTACATATTGTTTTCTTCTGCTGTGTTACTTTGATGATGAGGTATTAGTTTCTACACTATCACACCAAAGGCCCTCCCTACTAGTCGATAACCTCTGGAATTTGGGGAAATGCCCTCGAGGCCATGTGACCAACCGGGTACGGGGTGCCTCTAGGTGGCTTCTGAAATATGGACATTACAAAGTTGTATCAGAGGGATTATTTTCTCCTGAAATACTGTATGGAGCCATTATCTAGGGATAGGAATGAATAGGTACTTGGTAATTAGTTGTGCCTGGGAGTATCTAACCCGTGTACAGGGAAAATACAATATACCTCTTTTATTGCAATTTTTCTAGTTTTTCAAGTTACCGTTGTTTTTATTTTCACGGTCGGGTGAATCACATGTTTTGTGCTATTACTTTTGATGTTATTTAGGTTCTATTTATGTTGCAACTCGATGATATAAGGGCATTCCATCTCATAAATAATATAGGAACTTTCTAGAAATCACATGTCATGATTTTTTCCATGCCATTTAGGGTGTATTAGCGATTGCATGTCATTCTGATTGATGTAGAGCTAGATATGCATGATGCTGTGATAATTGCCTTCACAGATACCGGCTGATTGATAGGATATTGAATTTTTGTAAGTTTTGAATGAATGAATGCTAAATTTTGGTTCTTGAGGCGTTATGGGCCTTCATAGACCAGAATTTGGTAGATCATTGCCTTGTTTATGCTTATTATAACTTTTATAAGATTCCATGCTTGGATTCGGGGGGAGTATGGGCCCTCACGAATCAGAATTTGGAACTTTAATGTTTATTTCATTGTTTTTCTGGGCTCTAGAGTAGTTTTTGAGGCTTACTGTCAGGAAAAACCAAGAATACACGTTGTGTAGTTTTGACTACACGCCATGTGTTCTTCTGTTCGAGAAGAATTTTTTTTCTAAGCTACACATCGTGTACCATATTTACACGCCTTGTAGTCTCTATCCATGTCATAGGCTATGTTGGCAGAGACACATGATAGGGAAATCCTAGGGTGAACATGATGTGTACCATTAATACATGTCGTGTCATGTTGACCCTGTGTCCACCCGTGTAACTAACGACATAGATAGATAACAACTTAATTTATACATGCTGTGTCAACCTTGAACATGCCGTGTAGTATAACCTAGGTACCCAGCTGTGTCACAATAACACGGGTCAGTGTTATCCTTTCTGTTACATGCCGTGTCTATCTTGAGCATGCCATAGAGTCTTGTCTTAGGAGAGCCATGAGGCTTAATCATGTAGAAGGACTTAGGCAGGGGAAGAGGGTTCAAGTACGCGCCGTGTGTGAGGACAACACGCTGGGTGTTTGGGGCATTACATGACCAGTGTTGGCAGAAGTATGCACCATGTGAATGGATTAAGGGAACACGCCGTGTAAGAATAATACATTCCATTTAGTCGTGTTTTGAACTACTTGAATGCTATCTTTCCCCAGTTTCCTCCTTACACTTCTAATTTTCAGTCTTTAATAATCATGATCTAAGGTGTGCGCTTGACCTTGCAGAGTCATTCCACCGAGACGTCCTCCGGTTGTACGCCAGTTTCAAGGCGGTTATCTGACAATAGATATGGCTGATGAGGGACTTCCTGTAGATCCTCTAGTTGTGAAAATTTTGGAACTAGCTGTTACATCTGACGCAGGTGCTGATGCCCAGTTTAGAGAGGGTTTCATGAGGATGATGCAGACATTTCAGGTAGTTCCACCACCTACCCTGTCGATGGTAGAATTGATGCAAGTTTTTTAGCAGCAGTATCCTCCCACTTTCTCAGGGGTTGGTGGTCCCCAGGCCGCAAATTCATGTCTAGAATCCATGCTGAAAATCTTCGAGAAACTAGAGATATCTCTAGAGCGGAGTGTGAATCTCGCTACGTACATGCTTTGAGAATCCACCAAGAGGTGGTGGGATGTGGTCTCACAGGCAGGACGCTAGCTTAATATGGCTTGGGATGAGTTTTAGTGCATCTTATATGATTACTTTTATACAGAGAACTTGAGGGATGATCGAGCCCGAGAGTTCATGAGTTTGGAGCAGGGTACTCTTTCTGTTTTGGATTATTCCTCTTTCTTCACTGAGATGCAGTTCTTTTCACCCTTTTTATGGGGGATGAGTTGTTCCTTGCACGGAAGTTTGAGGATGGTCTCAGGTAGGATATCCGGTCTCAGGTGAACATCATAAGGTTGAACTTGATATCCTCTATAGTCAACCAAACAGTTACCAATGAATGTAATATGAGGGATTCTGGAGTGGTGTGCTAGGGCGGCTCAACATCTAGAGTTAGTATCTCTCCTACTGATAGTAGGAAGCACCGCCACGAGATTGCACATGGAGATCTGAGTAGGTGGGATGCATCTTCTGGTAGCCATGTAGTGTGCTACCAGTGCGGTAAGAGGGGTCATACGAGTCCACATTTCCAAAGAGACCATGTAGAGTGCCAATATTGTGGAAAGATGGGTCACCTTCAACATTTCTATCAGCTATTCTCACTAGCAGCTGGTGACAGGGGTTCTTCTATAACTCCTCGTATAGGAGAAGTGCCACCAGTTTCTCACCAGTCTGGGAACTGGAGTTCTTCCAATTGTTCAGGTCGAGGTGGAGGTCATGGTCATGGTATCCAAACACCACTCTATCCGCAACAATAGGGTGGACCAGATCAGAGTGGTCATGCAGGGTCGCAGGGTCATGGTATAGGCCAGACTTTTCCATTGGAGTAGACCCAACCGAAGCAATATCCCAGACCATCTACATTTGTAGTTATGATCTTAGTAGCCTTATTTTTATCTTCTTCTCTTTTCGATACAAGGGATTCCCATAGATTTATATCTGTTACTGTTGTGGAGAGCCTTGGTCTTTGTATCTTTTCTTCTACTGATATCTTGACACTAGGAACTCTGTTGGGGAAGAGAATGGCTAGTGTACGTCATTGTAGGGAGTTACCTATCAAGGATGGTGGGTGTCACTTTGTTTGGGATGTATATGTCCTAGAGCTAACAAGCTATGATATAATTTTCAGAATGGATTGGTTAGTTCCCTTCCAGGAAGTTGTCTACTGTTGTCGTCGAAGGGTGAGTTTCACATAACCAGGGGATTTATCGTTTCTTCATAAGGGAGAATAGGATGTCTAGGCGAGCAGAGCGGGACCAGATCATCATGGTTTGGTAGAAGTTACAACCTATATTTCTAGTATATACCTGGATGACTAGGGGACATCATAGCTATACTTTCCTCTAGTGGTGGATCATTTCAGGGACATCTTCCCAGAGAAATTTTCAGGTTTTCCTCCAAAGAGGGAGGTATTTTTTTTCTATTGAGCTTATGTAAGGAGTGGAATCGGTGTCCATTACTCCTAATAGGATGGATAAACTTGAGTTACATGAGCTCAAGATGTAGTTGGAGGAGCTGTAGGAAAAGGGTTTCATCCGACCCAGTACTTCTCCTTGGGGTTCGCCTATACTGCTTGCAAAGAAGGTGAACGGTACCCTAAGGCTTTGAATGGATTATCGGAATCTGAACCCATTGGCGGTCAAGAACTGATATCCCTTGACTAGGATTGATGTTCTCTTGGATTAGCTTCGAGGAGGTAGGGTGTCCTTGAAGATTGACCTTAGATCTAGTTACCATCAGTTGCGCATTAGACCTTCTGATATACCTCTCACAGCCTTCCAAAGAATGTATGGTCTATATGATTATATGGTCATGTCATTCAGTCTCACGAATGAACCTGTAGTTTTCATGGAACTGATGAATTGAGTGTTCCATCCATACTTGGATTCTTTTGTGGTGGTCTCCATCGACAATATCATGGTGTACTCTCATACTCGACACGACCATTCTAACCATCTAGAGATCATTCTCAGTACAATGAGAGAGCATCAGTTATATTATTAGGTATCAAAATCCCACTTTTGGATGGATCAGATTCACTTCGTTGGCCATGTTATCACAGAGACATGAGTATCAGTCGACCCAGAGAAAGTGAGAGAAGTAGTTTCGTGGGAGAATATGAAGAATGTATTTGTTGTACAAAGTTTCTTGGGGCTGGCTGGGTACTACAATTGCTTCATACAGGACTTTTCATGTCTAGAAGCACCATTACCTGGTTGAATAAGAAGGGTGCATGTTTCTTGTTGTTAGATTCTTGTGAGTCTACCTTTCACGAGATGAAAGGGAGACTGATTAAGCATCAATACTAGTCTTGCCAAAACCAGGAAAGATCTATACTGTATACTGAGATGCATTAGGAATTAGGAAGAGAGTTGTGCTTATGCAGGGAGAAGGAGTCATTCCATATGGGTCTCTACAGTTGAGGCGACATGAGAGGAATTACCCGACACACAATCTCGAGTTGGCCGTAGTTGTCCATTGCTTATGCTGTTGGAGACATTTTCTACTACGAGAGGATTTTGTGGTTTTCACTGACCACAAGAGTCTCAAGTACATCTTCCCTCATTGTGATCTAAATTTGAGACATCAAAGGTGGTTTGAGAATCTTTAGTCCTCTGATTTTGAGCTTGCCTATATTCATGGGAAAGTCAATGCAGTGGCTGATGCGCTGAGCAGGAGGACTCGGATACATGCAGTTCAGGAGGCCAACAATGAGTGGCGGCTTATGGATCTATTCTCTACGATACATTTGGAGGTACACGATGGACATGGGTAGGTGTTTTTTTTCTTCTATGGATGTTAACTCTACACTTCTTGATCGAGTGCGAATGAGGAAGCTATCAGATTCAGAAGGCCTAGTCCATCGAGAGAGCATGTTAGGAGAGGAACCTATTCTTGGATGGACCATTAGAGAGGATGAGATCCTACGTTTCAAGGGGCGTGTATGGGTTCAATCAGACATACACGAGGAGCTGATGCTGGACTTTCATTCCTCAATTTGGGAAGTTCATCATGGCATCACGAAGATGTATCATAATCTATACCACCAGTATAGGTGGCTAGGAATGAAGAGATATGTTGCTGGTTTTGTCATGAGGTGTTCCACCCGTCAGCATGTGAAGGCGGAGCATCAGCGACAAGCAAGGATTTTACAACAGTTACCCATTCCTGAGTGGAAGTGGAATGATGTCACGATGGATTTCATGACTAGTTTTCTGAGTTCGCTTTGAGGTAATGATGCAGTTTGGGTTGTCATTGATATACTCATGAATGCCACTCTTTTCTTACTGATCATGAAGACCTTCAATGTTGATGATCTAGAGAATTTGTACATCTGAGAGATTGTGGACTTACATGGAGTTCCAAACTCCATTATTTCAGACATAGATACCTGTTTTACTTTTCAGATTTGGCAGGTGCATCAGAAGGAGTTGGGTACATGGGTACTTTTGAGTACAACTTACCACCCTCAGAAAGATGGCCAATCCAAGCGTATGACTTAGGTTCTTGAGTACATGATCTGAGCATGTATTCTAGATTTTGGAGGTTCTTGGGAGAAGAACATACATCTTGTGGAGTTTTAATATAATAATAGTTTTCAAGAAACTATTCAGATGGAACCTTTTGAGGCTTTGTATGGTAGGCCATACTGATCACCCTTATGTTGGATAGAGGCAGGGGAGTTAACGTTTCTGGGACCACGTCTTGTTCAGGAGACCACATGGTAGATTGAGTTGATTCAGAAGAGGATGACTACTGCACAGTCTCGACAGAAGTCTTATGCTGATCAATGGAGACAACCTCTAGAGTTTGAGGCCGGGGAACAGGTTTTCCTACCAGTCACACCAAGGTTGGGGAATAGAAGAATTAAGAGACATGGTAAGCTTTCACCGAGGTACATCCGGCCGTTTGAGGTTATGGAGAGAGTTGAGACGATTTCCTATCAGTTACAGTTACCCCAAAGGTATCGGTCTATGTACATTGTTGTCACGTTTCTTAGATCTGACGTTACTTTTCAGACATGTCTCATGTCTTTCAACCTTAAGAGGTTGAGCTCATAGTGGATGCGTCATTTGAGGAGCATCCTGTCTTGATTGTTGATCACAGTATGATGGTTCTCTGTGGCCGGTCTGTTTCTATGTTATGTGTAATATGGCATCACGAGTGAGTATAGTAAGACAGTTGGGAGAGGGAGGCCAGTGTACGAGAACAATGGCCAGAGCTGTCCGGGGTTTCCTCTTCTACGCTACACCTTGGAAATTCGGAGAAGAATTTCATTAAGGGGGGATGTTTGTAAGAACTCGAACCTTCTTTCCATGTATGTTTTTATTTTCTGGTTGTTTTTGAGAAAAAAGAGTACTTTATGGAAATTTATGAAGTACACACCCTATACTATATGAGTGCACGGTGTGTACTGCGTTGCCAAAGGAGTCTCTATGCTTGCCGTGTAATGGCCGCACACACGACCATGTGGGGGTGATGTGGAGGCCACCTAAACTGGAGTATGGAAATGAAGATTACATACCGTGTACTTAAAAAGTAAATTCCATGTACTTTAATTTTTTTAATTAAATAGACCGGGGTCACATCTAATTGACAGAACACCCTTCTTCTAGGTTTTCTTCATCCATGAGAACCTGTACGACTGTGATCCTTCTTCGAACCCCCAAGCCTCCATCTGATCTCTGATTCAACCACTGTCGATTGCGTTGGGATCACCTCGGTAAGCTCTATCTTCTTTTGAGCATCGTTTCATGATTCCTAATCTTTATCAAGTTATCCTCTGTTGAATATTTTAGATGTTTGTGTAGATATTCATCATTATAATGTGAATCAAGCCTCGAGGTTCACGTATAGTGATCTCCCAACGCCTAGGTAGGGGGTTGTTCCTTTCTGTTGAAAGTCTTTGAGAAATATGTGCAATTTTTGCCAAAAACCTTGAATGGGGTATTGCGTGTTTACCATTTTACCCTTTTTAATTGCCTGTCATTCTAGTATGCCCAAGAAGTGGTTACTTGGATATGAATAGGGTTAATTGCTATGATTTGGATGTGGTTTCCCATGCATGTTCTATTTACGACCGTTTGATCTTGTTGGGTTATTAGGCTTCCTTTATGTTCTTCCCATTACTAGTACTGTAGGATGGGGTGTTTATTGTTACCTAACAGGCTTGATCTTCTGTAGACTGTTAAACAAGTAGTTCTGGAGGTTTAATTTGGTCGTATTGAAATGCTATTATTTTTTTGTCTTACACAGGGCTGGGGGAACCTGGTGTAGTAGAATATAAGGAGGAATAGACCTTGTGAGGTTACTCATAGAGTATCTAAACATTATTGAATATAAGGGGAATTTACCGTGTGATCTTTATCAGAGAGTCATAGATCACTTTACACTATAAGCGAAATTGACTATGGGAGCTTCCTTAGAGAGTCTTTAAACCACTTTTGGCTGTAAGGGGAATTGACCATGTGATCTTCTCAGAGATCCATTTATCACTTAGACTATAAGGGAAACTAACCATGTGAGCTTCCTCAATGAGTCCTTATATAATATTTTATCAGGACAATAGGGGTTAGGCTGTGGGTACTTCTCAGAGGGTTACCTCTTTTTATTTTAGCTTCTTATTTGATTTGTGGAATTGAATGCTTTGAAATTGTGGAATTGTTTAGTGCTCTTTACCTACCTCATTATATGTTTACTCACTAACCTTTAGGAATAGATCTTTCTGTGGTTTCCTACTACGATTTAGTCTCACATCCAGTTTGGGTCATGATTTGGGGCCCAAACAGATTATTTTGTTCCAGTTATAGATAAGGGTAAGCACCCATCTACTTCAGGTTCTTGATTGACTGTGGAGATGGAGAGCATGGGACCAAGCTATGGCTTGCGATGATGAGGATATTTTTTTTTCTATTTTCTTTCCTAATTTGGTTTAGTACTATTTTTATTCCAGCATTTTGATTTGTTTGAATGCTTTCCTAGACATATGTATCATGCATCATTTATATATGTTCCCCAGTTGTTTCTTACATTCAGTCTTCCCCAATTTACTCTTGTATGGATTATTACTGCTTCTGCTATTGAAAATTGTTTTCTTCTACTATGTTACTCTTCCAATGAGGGAATAGTGTCACCAATATCACACCCAATACCCTCGCTGCTATTCGGAAGCCTCAGGCGTTCTGGGAAATGCTCTTGATGCCATGTGACCAACCGGGTTCTAGGGGCCACTGGGTGGCTTCCGGAACCGGGACATTATAGGGTATGACTTTTCACCTCCAACATAATGCCCTCCTTATGTTTTAATGATGAGATATCAGTTGATCAATAAATATTTCCTTCCATGTACACCTGTTACCTTTCTGAAATTCCGTAAGTGATTTATCTCTTCTTATTTCCATTGAAGTATTTCTCAAATGTTATGAATCTAAATTCCATTTCATATGTTGTGATATTATGTTCCATGAACCACATACTATCTATTTCATGAATAAATAATGAGGGGACCCTTTCTCTTACATAAACCTAAATTTTGTATTTCTGTATGACGCCGTTAGGCTACAGAAATTGTACTACAATTTTCCAAGAGAAAATTATCATGTAGTGAATACGATACCCATTTCTCTATAAAGGGTATTTTCCTTTATGAACATATACTTATTTAATGGTACAAAAATTTATGTATTCTAAATTCCTTAATCTTGTAATAACTTATTATGTTGAATGATTCCAATTTCTGTGACCAATGTGGAACACTTATGTACGAAATGAAATGTTTATAAAAGTTGTGCCCTGATAGAACTCCAATGCATTGGGTAATGTTTAGCATCATGATAATCTAGGTTCAATGAGTGTTTACTCATTCTAATTCATCTGAAATGAGGGTTTAATCATGCTATTTCATGTTCAATGAGGGTTTACTCATACTAATTCATGTGCAATGAGGGTTTACTCATGCTAATTCATGTGCAATGAGGGTTTACTCATGATAATCCTTGTGAAATGAGACTTGGCTCATTCTAGTATCATGTTGTATGTAATTTCCACATTTCCATGTTATGATAGTCATGATAGATCATTCTTTTTTTCGTAATTCACTTATGAATCATTGATATATCTATTGCCTAAAATTTATTGTATTATTCATGTTATTCCATGTTTACTACCTTATTGGGCTTTATATCTCACCCTTCTCTTATGAATGTACTCATTTTATCCCATGAAATATTAACTATTAATGAATTTTGTGGTCATGTAAAAGATGTTTTCAATAAAGATGTTGTATTTTATATTTTATGATGTTATGTAATGGTCTTATTTTTTTAAGATACTAGACCTCTCAATCCTCAAGGTTTTTATAGGTGAAATTTTATTTAATAAATCATGTTTAGTTTTATAATAAATAGTTCGGCTGTTATATGAGGAGCCAATAATTAGGGGATACACATATGTTAATATAATAATAAATGAAAATGATATGAAGTCATATTCAGGATACGTCATCAGTATTAATAGAGAATCTCTGAGGAGGAAGAGTACAAAGAAGCCAATTTTCATTGATTCTACAATGAAGTTTTTTTATATAGCGGCCTATGATGAAACTAAAGAAGAATCTTGGATATATAACTTCATTAATGAGATTTATTTTGTCCTCAGTATTAATGACATAATCACATTTTTTATGATAGTATTGTAGTGGTGGACCTCACAATGGATACAAGGTCCCATCAAAGGATAAAGAACAAGATCTATAAGTATTATCTCAGGAAGGATTTTTCTTAGAGGGGTGAGTTCATAGTGATCAGATTTTCCACAGAGGATAATGTTGTTGACCCAATGTCTGAAGCCTTAGATATGATAAATAATGAATATGATGTGTGTGATGGAAGAATTAATGCTGTTATAAGTTGGCTCCAGTGAAAGTGAGATTCTGCATGATTTTGATCCCCAGATACAATTTCTATTTTACTTTAAGATTAATTATATTCCTTATTTTTGAATTATTAAAATTTTTTATCACTTCATAATGGCTCTTATTTATATCACAATATTCAATATTGTTCTAAGAGTACCTATCTCACTAAAATGTTATAGAAGTTCCCTAATATAATTAGAAACTATAAGATCCATGTCAATATTATTAAATAAATGTTATATCACTGGATAATATCATCTAACAGGACCAAAATGACACTGAATATCATGTTAAGGGGATCATAATTTATTAATACTTCCTCTAATGAATTTCATCCCTTGTAAAATCAAAAAATAGATTATGATAACATGACCCGCTTGTAGGATATATATGTTTTTATATGTCATTGGATGTTCCCATCTGTAGATGTATGTAATACTCCGTAACTTTAAGATTAATATTAATAAATATTACATGTCAAGTAGTTTTTTGGGGGCATAAACCATGATGACATAAGTTCATGGTGAAGTTGGGTATGTTGGATACATCATGACTATTATTATATGAATGAATAATGAGAAAAAATATTTATCCCTTCTCTTTAAGAAACAAATTTAATATTTTAGTACAATTGATAAGTTGTAAAAAACATGACTAAATCTATGGATATAGTGGTTTTATTAAAAAGATCATTTCCAAAAAATGAATAGAAAGAGAGATAAACCCCATAAGATGAAGGAAAAAAATGAAACCAAACCTATTATATATATCAAGATGAAATGATTACATTACATTGTATATGTTCATATGAGGTTAGATGCCATTGCAACATTAACTTATTTCTCTATGGGTTCCTTTGTGAGTTTTAGGATGCTAATATTGGACATAAATCTTTATAACCTAATGAAACTAAGAATGTGGCCTGGAGGGCCAATAAATTAATATACATAGAATGTTAGCAAAATTCTAGTTGAATTTAACATTTTGAATAAATATTATTCTTATTCATGTTTTAATAATTATTCATGTACGGTTGATCACATGTATTCATTCACTGCGTTTTTGAGTGAATATTTATGAGTTGAATATTGGATGAATATTTATTCATTATTTTAGTGTATATAATATTTATTTATTTATTGGATAATAACACATGAATAATTATTATTTATGTAAATAATCATTACTGAAGGCTCGACCAAAATTGAAGAGAATTGGAAAACAAATTTTAATGGACCATTGAAAAATTTCACATTAAATATTATTTGAATAAACATTCAGTAATTTATTCAATAAATAATATTTACTTATCTATTTGTTTATTTTATTTCAAGTAAATCATAATAATAAGGTAAATATTTAGTGATGATTTTCATCCATGATTAATGGAATTATAAGGGCCTGTGTGAAATTAATATTATTTAACCCTTGTTCTATTTAAACCCAATTATAAAAATTTCTAACCCTAGATAAGGTAAGAAAATAATTATTCACAATATGATCTTGAGAATCCTCTTAAGGCATAGATATTTATTCTTTTATAACTATATCTTGGATAGAGCGTGACCCCCTCTACCACTCTATCAATTATGGAAAGAATTGATCTTGTCCTTCAATTCAATGTAGTTATCATGGAGATCTATGATGATGGGTGGAAGCGATAGGATATTTTATTTTAGAAATTGATATTCATTTAGTTTCGATTATATGTTCATGGTGTACTCATGGATCACTATTAGAGGGAATGTATCCTTGATTCCATTGATGAAATAATTGTATGATAAAAGGTATGTATCTGATCATCGATAATTAATAAATAATTTAATATGAGGCAAGTGATATTCAAATAAATTAAATAAAACTTTTATATGAGAAATTATCCTAGTTGTTGGTTTTTAGTTTTCATCAATTAATATTAAAAATAATTTCATAGGTCCTAATGTTCTTTATTATGTACATCTCAGAGTTATGTTTGAGTATGAAAAAAATGCATGTTGGAAAATTTAACTTAGGAACTTCTACTATGTGTATACATATCAAAGACTGACTATCAATCTGGGCATTGTAAGAAGTGGTCTAGAGTTAAAACATAGTAAGAACATTTTACAATAACATCTAGAAACATTATGTAAAATGAACATCATGATTAGAAATCATTCTCTTATGGACCCCATGAAAACATATTATATTTGGTACACATATATTTCATAACTTCTCAATGGAACATGGATACTGGATCAGTAGGAAATGTATGAAATTTACCAAATTTTTCCTGGTAACCCAAAATGAATCTCTAATATGAATCAAAAATGGTATGAACATAAAAATTCATATCCATATCATCCCATATACACTTAGGAATGTGAAGTGACTGCAAAAGACCCTTAAGTCACTGATACTCATCCTTCGCATGCTAATAGGTTTGGAAAAATGGGAAAACCCCTCTATGTGCTTCTTCATCCTAGGACACAAATACTATCTCTAAATATGATGTTAAATCTTAGTAATTACCAGGTGAAGAGCCCATTTTGTGGCATGTGAATTTGACACTAGGTCCTCACACATTCTTGTAGGACCTAACGTATGATCCTAAACATAAAGAACCTCATTAGTGTCAAGGTATTAATTAGGTGATAGCTTCCCACTATATATATACTCTCCCATTACTAATAAATATGAGTTAGATAACTATCTCTATTTCACTCTCTCATGGATTAAGGATGCAATACTCAGATATGTGATGTTAGCTATGTCACGACACTCTTGAAGATCAAGAGGAATCTCAAGAAAAAGTCTCAACATCTGACTCTTGATACACACCACCTACACCACATCTTCCTAAGTATTCCTCCATAGTTCATCAACCATGATGTTCCCCATTCTAGGGGTATACACCATCTAGAAAAAAATATTAATATAGGTAATTAAAATATATCCTTTATTGAGGGTTCAAATCCATATGAGAAAATAAATAACAAATCCTTATATGATCTATATACACCCTAAACCTCTCACCCATTAGGTAGTAAAGCAAACATATCATTGGGTCCATATCCTACTCTAAATATTGTGTTAGGTAGTTCTACTCATGAGGCATTATATTTTTGGATCCATAAGTGACCAATTTCACATCTTATATTAGAAGTTCATAATATGGAATCATATTGCATCATAATATAAGATGTTCACCTTACATATCATAGATAAGTTTACGATTGAACAAAAAAATTCTTTCCTTTTAGATCATGGAATTCGGTATCATAGCATCTGATAAGAGGAAGTATACCGCCTTCTTGGTTAAAGTTGTCAATGAAGCATTAAAAACCAAAAAATCAGGGATAAAATATTGTTAGTTACCTAGAAATACTAATAAAATAAATATCTTGAATTTTTCCATAATATATCCATATAAAACACAACCTCTGACTACTATAGGTCCACTGATATACCTTTTTCAAATTTCATGATCCTCAAGAAGAATACGTTATTGATCTAGAAGAAATAGATTGAGATCTGAAAAAATATCTTTTAATCCATCAGTGTACCCAAATATATATATATATATATATATAATAGTGTGATACTCCCTTTTCCGAGAGTATTAAACTATCATCAATGAATACAACCCTAAAAACCCAAAAAAAAACATTGAAACCATATACATTAGGTGCATGAACACTGCCTATGCAGTCTTCATTCTAATGGACACAATGAGATACTTATATTCATCATGTTTACTCATAAATATGAATGTGAAATATAAAAAAGAATAAAGTAAAAATAATGATATCCCAACCTCAATTTGATCTTTTAGAACCACCGATATCCTCTCATCCGATCAAACAAATCATCAATATAAGGAAGGGGATATCCATTCTTGAACATTACCATGTCCAAACATTATAAACCATACATAAGAACAATGGTACATCAACTATATTTTAAAATAATGTAAGATCATCCCAAGGGGATTTTTATAGGTGAAGAAATCCATTTTTCTTTAAAAGTATAAGGCGAGAATATATTTATTTTAGATATATAAGAGTTATCCTATAAGGGGGAATAGATATGGACTTTGTACATAAGATAATCCAGACCATGAAATTTATCTCACACTCTATTGGGAATTATGGTAAATACTTAAGGATAAGTTTCTACAATTAATCAATCATTGAATGGGGGACCACATGGTTCATGTCTTCACTTATCTAGGAAATTCTCTCCAACTATTCTATGATCACTACAAGATACTAATAGACAAGTCTTGAATAACCATTCTACAAGTCCCACTCAACAACGTAGGTATAGTAGTCCCCCTCCGCATAAATAAAGGTTACATACCAGGGATTCCATTCTATGTGTGAGAAATATTGATATATCCAATACATCATAAGGATCATATAAAAACAATACATCTTAAATATAAAGAAATCCCAGAGATGCCTACAACCATTGATATATATGGTTCAATCTAGTAATATCTAGATACCCTTGGATCAAACCCTAGGAGAATATCAATAGAAAAAATCCCATATATGAAATCTATAACAAGAATCAAATCACTAAACAGTTGAATAGATATAAAAAAGTGTGACACACCCATATAAAATAAAACAAAAGATAAATTTTGTGCCACAAGAATAATTTATTAGATTTTAGATGGATCCCCACTCTGTTCGGTAAGAGTTTTCATGATGGAATGAAGCTGTCTTGGACCCCAACCCCTAGATCCTGATTCTTGGATCCCCTGAGGGTCATAACCTTCTCGATGATGATTCATTTTACTATGGGTACCATATCCTCCATGACGTGAATGATCAAGGATCACAATTTTCTGAATGCTGCTTTTCTCATAGACCTTTCACTAAACCCCATAAGACCATCACTCCTTCATCTTTCGATCACAATTTTATTTGATATAGACTTTTTGGAAACACTAATAACACTTTACTAAAGAATTACACATTGGAGGAAGCAAGGAATCCAAACCTGACTACACTCTTGTCACCATGATATTGAGACTACTCTAGCATCCACTTCTTGTTACCCATTGAACCACTAATAGAGCTAATATAATAAGAATTATTCTTAGATGACATAATCACAATTTAATTTTTATAACTAATCAAGGCTTGATTAATGAAGCTTCAAAATTAAACCAATTGGAATTTTTTCACCTAGGATTGAATGAAATACCTCATGATATCATAAAAAATTATCAACTCTAGGGGACTTTTCACCCACTATAATTGGGTAAAACAGATCAATTTGACAAGGATGAAATTATAATATATCATTGTCATTATTACTATACCAAACTTTTTGATGTACCTAGTTTTATCAGATCTCAAATTCATTGGGAAGATGGGAATAGAAAACCTGACAGCATTCCCTTTTAGATCAACCCCACATTCTTGTTTTCTTAGATATAAATTTTCTATCAATTCATCATTGGACCTCAAATCATGTATGCTTCCAGCATCACCGACCTCGCAGTGGGGTGTCTCAAGGTGATAAAAATTGTATTCATGGAATCTGTCCAAATAATTGTATCCTGTGGTCCGCCATCACACATAATGATATGTGGATGCTCTTGGTTGTAATTACAAGTCATACCTGATATAGTTGGTCTGGCCCTCATCAGCCCATGTACAATTGATATAAATACCTGAATCAATCTCAATTTGGGATATTAGTTGAAATGAATAATTGGTGGAATACATGGATTCGAATCCACTACTGGTGGGGCTTGATTTTTTATTTACTCCTTGTAATCAAGAAGAGCACACTTTTGTAAAATTTATCTACATTTCTAGGAACATGACGTAGAATAAATTTTTATAAAGGGTAAAATTTCTTTATTTAGTGAAATCAATAATATAAACACATTTCTCTACCTCATATACACACCATAAGATACAAGTTTTCTAATAATAGAGGATTGATTCTATCATAACCTACCCACTCTCAGGCCGACTACAATCTCATAAATAATTTCATAAAAGTCATAAGATTTCACTATAATGGTAAAAAATAATGGGTTAGTCTATTATAGTGACACAAAAAATTTTGATATTAAAACTCTATACATGTTTTTTTGAGACTTTATGAATCCCAACACTATATTTTAACTATAATATCAATCATATGTAATCATATGAATGAATTAGAGCCCTAAATTCTTAAAATGATTCATAAAAACACACCTATTACTTTATCGATCAAATTGTAAAAACCTATGAATCTGAATTCAATATTTAAACCATCATATTCAAAAACAAATTACCCACTATAATTGAAAAAACTAGGAATAATATTTCCATCTATGGTATCATGGATTTTCCAAAAATGTGGGTAAGCTACTCCCAGGAAGAAAGATCCACACCAAGCCTGAAAACACCCCATATGATATTTATCATATCCATAATAAGAATAAAAAATAAAAACTATACATTGATATTAATTTATAACATTCTCATCCATATTCACCTCTACTGTGACTAAATTACAGCATAGAAAACCTCAACCATTCCTCGCTGACCACCAAAATGAAACCATTTAACATCAATTATTTTTCATTTTTATCATCAATTAAAAATGGATGTAAATAAAATTGATGTTAAATTTAGACTTTTAACAATGTTCATTAATAATATATTTTGAATAAAAGGTTCCAAAATAGTTATTAAAAAAATTGATGTTGGAATATTGACTTTATATATATATAAATATGTTAATAATTTCTGCATCAGTTGTAATGAAAACTAGCGTTGAAGGTTTCCTTCAATGTATGTTTTCACAAAACAAATACCGACTGACTGAAAATTAATTTTTTTATTTCCAAACACTTTTAGGGAAATTGAAAAACCAAAAAACTATGAACACATACCATATCACATCTTGAAACATTCAAAAAAGGGAAATATGTAGAAAAACCACAAACCAAACAACCCACCATAGGACTAAATATCATAATATCTGTAATCATCTCCACATCCCACACAAGAGTCCCCTTCTGCTGTAGCCAATTCCCATTCAGAGGCCGATTTATGCCTTTTCAAAATATAATCACTTTGCTCAACATTCCTCATCTGGTATAGTAAAGGTTTCACTAGGCGATGTTGCTCGATGAAGCTATATTTTTTAAGGCAAGAATCACACCTTTATCCCACTTAAAGGGAGATCTGGTACTCACCAGTCGCTGAAGGTAAGAGAAGTATTTTCTTGGTCGTCTTCATGGTGTAGCAGATTGAGTTTGTTCACACTCAGTCATCATTTTGTTCCCATTCTACACAATTTTACTATAGGAATGGTAGGCTGGACCACTCACGTTTTCTTTATTACCCCCAAAATCATTCCAACCTTTGTTCTTCAAGTCATTATCCCTACAACCATTAGCATTCCCCCTCCTTGGATCTGGCGTGCTACTATCAATCAAGGAATGACACCGAACCGCATTAGCAGCCTCTTCCATACCCATATAGACCTCCTCATGGCCCAACCGTATAGAATTGTTCCCTTTCACAAATTCAATATTGGCATCACAACCGATCACAACGACATCATTCGAACCCTCTTCAAGAACGAATTCCAAAATTTCATCAAATCTGTGCGCAACGTGAGGAAGGGCATGGATGAAGGTTATAAGCCCCTAGAACCCCCAGCTCTGTTCAGACTGGACACACCCGAGTTGGTTTCCTTTCCCCTCACCCTCTATTCCTTTATCATTTTCAACCCATCCATGCACTTCTCCAAACGATCATCCTTATATTCCGAATGTGACTCCTTCCCAGAATTGGTATTAGATAAGCCCTTCAAATCGTGGGGCAAGATGATAAACACTTCAGCTACCATCAGATTAACCTGAGGTATCATATCACATGGTGTTTCAGAACTTTGAATATCCTCAATCGTTACCTTATGGGAACCATACAAGAGGTCCTTCACTAAAGGACTCAACAGATGAGGTCCCCCTGCTTTGGACCTCGAAGCCTCCTTAACCTGACCAGGCATCACACCAACCAGCTGATCCTTACCTAGTGAAGCATCTCTTTTTCCTGCATCAACATTTTTCCCCTTACGACATACCTCAAATGAAAGAGAAGTGCTTCTCCTATGGAAAACCCCCATAGGGTGACCCAAACTCTTGCAAGATTGACAGAAATATTTCCAATTTTAATTTATCACATATTGCATACACCTATAATCCTCACAAATAGAAATACATACATAATTGAATGGGAAAATGAGAAGCATACATTTCAACATAGACCTGGGGGTTAACCGGATGACACACGACCTCCGTGTGGTTATCAGAACAAAGATATCGTTCTATGAGGTTTCCTATAATTCAGATCATCGAAGTGTTCTGAAAAGGTAAAGGGAGATTTGGAAAGCTTACCCAAACCGCCAAAGAAGGAGAATCACAAGTCATGTGAAAATTTAAGGGGCACCATAGGAGAAAGAAATAGAATCTGTTGAATCTACGAGGTGCCCTCAACCATGCCTTGATGAGATCTGCCTCTGATTCATACCGAATCATGATACGATGGTTGTCGAGCAATCCAACAGTTAGTCTTTTTTGAAGGTCCCAAATGCTGAAGATGAACAGGTCAAAACCATTGACTGAACGTATCCTGTGCTTAATGTGAGAAATCAGAGTGTGATTCAAGAGAGCTAATGATTCCATAAACTCAGGGGACAAGATTTGAATATTAGGAAGTCCATTGAGAAGATCCGGAACTTTTGGTCTTAATGAATCTTCTGGGAATGGAGAAATAAAATCAGGGTTACTAAAAGGCTGAAAGAACCATTATCTCTCATGGAACAATGATTCCCCCTCCCCCGACAAGGGAGAGGAACTTACGCTGGCACCATCATCACCAAAAAAGAGAGATCAACCTCAAAGTGCTGGGGTTCCACCACAAAACCATTTCAAAAAACATATACATTTAATATAACGGTCAATGTTATATATCATAATAACATATTGAAATATTAAATAGATGTAGATATGAATAGTCTTTAAATGTAGTTTTTAACAGAAAATCAATTTTAAAAGTCACCACAGGCATAAATTTTCATTGTAATCAATGTTAAAAGTTTTAAAATTCTGAACAAATATAGACACAGAGATAATTTTTATATCTTTTTTAATTACAAATCGATATCGAAAGGGAATTTCATCACATGTTTACATAATAACCAATTTCAAAATTTATTTTTTATTTTTTAAATATAATATAATATAATAGCCAATTTATCTATAAATAGAAAATTAATAAAAAATAGTAGAAAAAAAGTTCAAACATTGTAATGACATAAAAATTTTATATATACATATAATAATTATTCAAACATATAAAATTATTTTCAAATAATCCTTGAAATAAGTTTAGTGATTTATCAAATATGATTAATCATCATCAAAAACCTATAATAATAATAATAATAATTTTTATAAAATTTATAAGACAACATATTGGTTTAAAACATAATAGTTTTAATGGAATAAACATTGTTGAAATATATGATTGTTTTAGTCATGAAAATGGATCATAAAATATAGTAACCATATTCAACGTGTCCTCTTTAATGATGAAATTGGATTTTTTAACAACACTATGATCATAAAAACACTATATAAGTAAGAAAAAAAATATTAACTGATTTAAAATTAATTTTCTTTCACTATTACAAAATTAATTTCATTAGGCTTCTTTATCTATATGTGAATCCTTTGAAATAGTTTTTTGATCCCAAGTAATGTAAATTCCTGAGAGTGGGTGAATCAGGGTATTTTTAGTTTTATTTTCATCCATTTCCACTGATCTTGTTCCAACATTACAAGGAATACTCTCCCCCTCACATTGAATAAAAGTGACAATGAACAAAAAGAGAGGGATATGACAATTTTACTTGCTTCACCCAAAAAAGGATAATCCAAGTATTATACAATGAAATTTATTGAGTCTTTAAAACAGTAAGTGAAATACATTTACAATTAATAGAATCAACACAAAACATAGAAGTTTACAAATGTTACATAGATATATATCTCACTACACATAGAAACTTGGGGTACTCACTTCTCCATCGAGTTATTTGTTTTACCTTACATGAACCATAAATATGATTACAACTGTAATGGTGTACAAATATAAGTTACCGTATTCAACTTGAAAAACCACTCAAACCATCCATTGAAACAATATCATAAAACTTATCTCTACCTCTGATTTATTTTGTGCACTTTGATAAGAATTCCCTATCACTTGTTTTGTTTTCCATCGATAGTTTCAAAGACACATTTTTTATTACCATCAAACTTTTTTCTTCTAATTTACATGAAAAAATATTTCCTATTTTTTGAAATATAAGTATATTATTTTATAATAAAATTCTAGTAATTCATTTTATTGGAAAGTATTCTAATATAGGGAATTTAATATTTTATTTCCATGATGTAACTATTTACCCATAAAATCTAAAAATATGTTATTTTTATATCATCCTTTGATAAGTGGGTAAATTTATCAAACATTCTCCTTAAATTTGGTTTTTATATCTCCACTAAAAATATTTGGCCTTCCTAGAAAATGATATAAATTTCAAACTTGTGATTTTTATGACTCTATATCACCATGGTGTGTCCATCACCACCATAGAGTTTTAGGATTATCTTTTAAGAAAAAGTCCTTATGAAACACATAATCCAACACTAAATTTTGGATTCACATTCCTCTCTAAAATCCCATTTCCAAACACACCCAATAGCATGAAACTAAGGTTATCTATAAACCTCTTTAAACTAGTCACTTATGTGTCCCTAAGGACATCCAAAATTATCTTAGTGGGCCTCCCCAATATTTTTATGGATTTAGAAATATCACTAAAATACTGGTCGTTGTTTGGTTTCCACAAAATTATCTTTTTGACTGATATTCCCAAATATAAATCTCTATAACCTCAACCAAAATCTAGATAATGATACTAAAATGATGTCCAACATTTTCATAGTGATCCAACCCATTTCTTATAGGTACTTTAGGAAAACACCATGACTTCCTCCACGATATGGTTACCAAAAACTAGTTGTTCTGACCCTCATATACCAAAGACATTCACCTTGACTATGATTCCCTAAATTCTGATGTTTGGATGTCATGTTATTTTAATGGAATTACCAATAAAAAATTTCATGCTCAACATTGTGGTGCAAAAACTATAGAAATTTTGGAACAACCACAGTCATCATTGCCTAATCCACGACATGATCTCTTCTTATCATAAAATTAGAAAATGAAAACTTATTATGAATATTATTAATCACACTATAATTATATTTCAAAAAAGGGACCTTAACACTTCCACCTCATGAAACCCTCCACCATGACATGGCTTATATTTACATAGTCAAGACCCAACATGGAAAACCCATCAACCAATACTCCAAGTCTAACTGTGGTAAGATCCTATGGGAAGTACTTATCCCCATGGCCTATGGACTATAACCCATCCATACCACAAAAACCAGAGGGAATTATTTTACTATCCTAAAAACCAACATGAAATACATGAAGCCAAAGATAAAAAGGAATGAATTATCCCATAACATTAAACCAATAATGGCAGTGATACCACTAGGGTGAAAAGACCAAAACAATGTTACATGTCTAAGATCAAAACCAAAGGTAATCCATATTACTGAAATTTACTCATTATGATACATGGGAAACATACCACCTTCTCACAATCTATTACGCATGCCCATCTGACATAAAAACTCACTAATTATCTATGACCCCATTATCTTTCTTATATCTGAAAAATAAGGTTTACACACACTTGCTGGAGTATGCTATGTTTGATGAAAACAAGACCAGTAAGAGTCCACCGATGATTTCGATAAATATTATATTCCAAATAATTTTGATATGCTCAATATATTAAAATACATTAATGATAAAATATTTTCAATGTTTATGTCAATAACATAGTAAAATCATTTCCCATTTTAATAGTTATAAATCATATGTAACAAAAATTAAAATGAATTTTCAAATAATGCTTTATCAAAGCATACATAATTCTTAATATAATGGTATTGCGAATAAAATAAAAAATGATATCATAATGGACAATAAATCTTGGTTAACAAAGTTTTTAGCTAGGTAGGTCTCTCGTACCTCTGTAATCAAGTCAAAATTTAGTGTGCACTAAACAATTCTCTAAAACAATAGTGTATAGAAAATTGGGGAACACCACTTGTGTGAATCCCCTTTAGTGAAAAAGAATCAATTACCTATAATAATTGTGATTATGGAACATAGGAACACCCCATGCGTGAAGCCCTTATGGATACAACAATAAAGCCCCATACTGAAACACCCTCCTAGTTACCCAAAGCTCTGATGAACTATATATTTTAAAATATTTCAAAGGCCTCATAACCTTTGGTAAAATAGTTTCCAAACAACACTTTTTCCATCAAAATTATGATTCAAAAAAAATTCCATAAACTATTTTATTGTTCTTTAGGAATACCATTATATCACCAAACGAATGTGAATAACTTTAATTTTTTCAAATCTATTTACTTACCCATATCTATAAGATCAAGGATCATTCCAATAATCATTTAAAAAAATGTAAGAAAACTAGATAATGTGTGATTGATAGATTCCTATCACGAGGCTTGGATTTTTTTATTACCTAGTATAATATCTTAGTTGACCATAGATTGCCTCCCAAAGAGGAGTATACAGAAAACTTTTTTTCACATTTATATGATTTGAGGAAAATAATATATCAATTGGATTTTAGTGATTTTGAGTTTTTAAATTAATTTAAATTGGTTGAACATAACAATTGATGAAAGTTGGTGACCAGAATTGGTTTGGATACACATCATCCAATGCCATCATCATTTCCAATTATTATAATTATAATTCTGTAGGATGGTAAGAGAGAGATTACTCTATTGATTCATCTCTCACTATTATTCAAATGGTGATGGTAAGGGAATCCATAATCCTGTGTCAAATGGCCAACCCTCTTTCCAATGTATGTATCATTGTAATGTATAATTTTGATAAATTATGTAAATTCTCAACTAGGAATTATTATTCCCTAGTTGAGAGAGGTAGCCATCAAAATTCCTCACACGTGCTAGAGATTGACAAAAAATCAAACTAAACCCTTATCTATTAATAGAAAATATATAATAAACGAGTGGACAGAGATGTGGATCATCGACTAAGGAAATTGAAATAAAAATAATCTAACAATGGCGTATATGAATTTGTATTTAGAACCATAATTAATAAGTTAAACCAATTGGAAGAAGAAAGAAAAATGGATTTATTCATTTAAAAGAAGAAACTCTATCATATCAGTCAATATGGACTCAATTATCTCGATCACTCATAGGAAATACACCTACATAGATTGGGAAGTCATTTTGATTTGGGATAATAGAAACATTAAAGAATAAAGAAAAAAAGAAAAAGGAAAAAAGGGAAATAAATCTATTGTATGTCATCATCCAGATCATCCCTTATCAAACAATACCTTTCAATCTCACGACATACACTTATTTAAAGGAATATATGATGCTAGAGATGTCATAAATGGATCAATTAATTTGTCTCCCTTCATAATGGGACATCATGTGGCATTTTATAGATTTTTCGTTGAATATTTTTCATAATATATAATTTATGGTTCTTGTTTGAGAGTTTCACATCATGTAAGTGGTATCCAAAAATTTTAATGTATTTAAATGGAATTTTTATTACAAAAATATTTAATGTTATGGATAGTGGATTCATTATATGTAATCTATAGATCCAAACATTTTATATCTTGTTTCCTGGCCAGTACGTTTTGAGATTCAGGTGTTGCATATAATTTAAATGACTTGTAATGTTATTTTTTCCATCTTGTGTCACCGTATTTCAGTATATTTATTCATTTCTGAGTTCCAAATTTGGTCCTTAAATCTTTTGTAACTTTAATATACCTTATAAAGTTTTGTTTCACAAAGATCTACTTAATGGATCATCATGAAGTATTTTTAGCTTACTTTATTTACCTATTTTTGTTTATATATTTTAATGAAACTCAATATCCATCCACAAAATGTAATGAAATAAAACATTGACATGTATAAATAGATTATTTTATAAAAATGAAACAGTTTATTTCAATACATACATGCATAAAATGGTTCTACAAGTGGTTCATCAAAACAATATAAGATTCATAACTACCTACCTTATACTTGGGTAAATATGGAAACAATAAATGGATCAATATAGTATATCTATTTGGTCATTTGAATTCCCAAAATAGAAAAATTACAACATAGTGGATGTTGACTATGTTTGTGGAGGTCTGGATTTTACCACACCATGAATCCCAAGACACCCATTGAACACATTGTAGCCCTGAAAACTTGGTATCTTTTTTCCGAATATATCATCCCCTGTTTTGTGGGGAGGACTTGTTGGCCATGCTGTATAGGTGGACCACCAAGGTTCCAAGTTCAATACCATGACCTACATTGGGTGTGGTGGATTTTGTCGTGGTGTATATGTCCTACCTAAGAGAAAAATGATCTAGTACATGATGTGGTCTAGCTAGTTTTGTACATATAAATTCCAAACACTCTTTTAATAATCTACAAAAACTAACCCAATAACCTAAAACCATGATGAAATTATAACAAAGATCAAAAAAAGAACATACATCAGACCATGGCCTAATAAAATCCTCACCCTAGACTATTATATCCTTACAAGGACATTTCGAAGAAAGAAGATCCATAAATTGATGAAGCCATTTATCTTTTACCAATGATTCAAACTCATGTGAGAATATGATCCATTCTTAAAAAACACTTTAACTAACAAAAGAAAATTCCCATGTAGAAATTTAGTCAAAGAGTCAAAGATACCCACTTGATGCTAAACAATTGATACGCTTGGATCCAAATCAACATCCCCCAATCCATAACATGGGAAGGCTTAGAATGATACATCTTGAGTTGGAATTTGTGAGAGACATCATAAATTCCCTTCAATTCAGCTATAAATTCAACCAATAAACTACCCATACAATATAATTTGTTAATAGAAATAGTCCAAAATTGATCAAAGAATATTTATTCTATCTCCATTGATGATGTTGAAACAACCAAGATGAAAATTTAAAGAATAAATGGTCATCAAAATATAACTCCAAAGGATAGTGCGAATGATTTCCATATGATTTTTAATGAGTTTTAGTGATAACCTACTATTGGAATATTTCGTGAATACTTAGGAACATCTATTGAATGATATATATTACCATTAGAGAGGCATCATCCAACTATAAGTAAAAAATTGGAGACCTTCATGGGGGACTACACAAATCCAAAAAAGGATCTATTTTGATAGATGACTATAATTTTTTATCATTAGAATATATAATCAATCCCAAATGGAAATCCCATGATCTTATGAAATCTAAGACAGAATAGAAAATCTTAAAATCTAGAATCTAAATAGCTTGATCTATCTAGCCATCCATCTGTTGATGTTAATATAAACTCAACCTAACCTAAGTCCCCATTACATCATTGATACATTTTGAGAACCGTGACGTAAATATGGGATCCCTGTTAGAGATAATGGAAGAGGGATCCCCATGAAGCCTCATAATTTCATACGTGTACAACTTACCCAGATATTCAACCATGGTGGTTTCCCTAATCCGAATGAAATATGATGACATAATTGACTGATTAATCATCACCCAAATCATTTTAATCACTTGGTGATTCCATGGTAGTCCAACTATTTAGTCAGTGGACACCTCATCCAATTTTAATACTTGAACTAGAATAGTATGAAGAAAACCAGATGTATTTATGTTCTCTACCATAATCCGTTAGATGGTGTAACAATGAGACACGTAATCAATAATGGGACACTTTATTCCCAACCACTAGTAACATTGTATTATATCATAATACATCATCATAATTCAAGATTTAATAAATAAATAAATAACCATGAACAACATGCATCACCAAAGTTCAGGTATATAGAAGGCAATGAACTGATTCATGATGAAAACAATTACATTAGATTTGAGAGACAAAATTGGATTAGTCTATATAAGTATTACTTGATTCCTATGAGTTCATCATCCAAATGTTATTTATATAGAATCAAATAGAGGATAGATGATGACTACTGAACATTAGTTGGAAATATACCTAAATCTTCTTATTGTGCTTCGATAGGAAGATAAGAAAAACACCCTATCTGATTCCACTCTTTTTCTTCCAAGATAGATTGAGATAGAAATTAACTATTTAGGTAATTAAGGATAAATATACCATTTATAGGGGTGGAAAATATTTGAATGTAAATCTTATGGTGGTACTCCAATGATCACCTCCACCCGAGGTATTGGACCTTATGAGAGATGATATAACTTATGCTATTGTAATTAGAATATATAATGAATCTATACCCAAATAGATAATGTGACCAAAAATTTGGGGAATGTATAATATTTGAGTCTTCCATGTTATGAGTAGGATAGTTCTTCCTATGTAGGAAAAGTTGATGAGTACTATATTACCTCACCATACTTTCTACAAAAGAACTTATTAAAAAAATAATTATAATAAACAACATAGCCATCGATGGGTTCTAGAATGATCAAAATGAGAGAAAAGGTTAGAAACTAGTTCAATTAATCAAAATAGGTCTCACACATATCATCCTATCATAATATCACCCCTTAATTAATAGATTTTTTTAATGGCGATTCAATCGTCAATAAATATTTTATGAATTTTCTATAATATCTATTCAGGACTAAGAAAATCCATATCTGAATGACATTTTATATTTATCCCCATGACTACGAAACCTTAACATTTTTAGGATTAACCACATTTCTATATTCTCAAATCATGTTCCCATGAACTAAACCTCTCAGATCTAGAAATTATATTTCAATAAATTCATATAAAGGAACTGACTCTACAGGATTCCCAAAACTAAATTCAGATGGTACTCATTATATGGATCATTTCTTGAATAGACTAGGATATCGTCCACAAATATCACAATAGTGGAATATCATATTCATCAAAGACATAAGTACTTAAGAATAATTTGTTTGGACAAAAATCACAATGAGATATTGGTAGTGAACATAGCCTCTCATGAAATAGGTGTTTGGGATATTGGACTCCTCAACTCCGAGATGATGAAAACCCAATCAATGGAAAATATTTGGAAACCACTTTTACGACTTTAAATCATCAAAAAATTATTCCACATGTCGAAAATGATAAATATTCCTAAATATTATGGGATTCTAATTATGATAATCTAAGAGGATATATAGAAAACATTTATCATTGGTGATAAAGAACATTGGTGATAACCATGAAGAAACTCCATGATTAAATAAATACATTCTCTAAATGGTCATTAAATAGGATATTAACCTCTATCACGTTAATAGATGTCATATGATAATAGGGTATAAAAATCAGTATTTTTCCAGGAACCAAATTGATGAATAAATATACCTCCCTTTCTATAGTAAGGTCATAGATGTCATCATGGAAAAATTGGGGAAAATACAAAACAACCATGGGAATAAAATCATGGGAAGCTACTTTATTGATCTCAACCACATCAGTAGACAAATTATTCCCAAGCACCGAGTGAGAAGGTCCTGCATGAGAAAACCTTTCATCACATTCTCCATAAAACACTCAAAATATCCCATAAATAAAAAATAATTAAATAAGATGGTATTAATAATAAATAATGGATTACTGACTAACCAACCAATCCGTACTATTGATGATGATTTTATAAAGATCTAGACCAAGAACTAAGAATTCCCATACTAACTCAACATCATTTATCCAAAGAAAATATGATGGAAAATTAAATGACTCCTCCATCCTCATGTCAAGAGGCAATATCAGCTCTATAAAATTAGACATGATATTTATCAGAAGTTTTAAAGCATCCAAAAAATTTGATGATAAAAAATAATTCAAGAAAATAGTATCAAATAATGAATTTCCATAAGAGACACAAAAAATTGTACTTCTCATGATATTGGTACTAACATAAAAATCCATCGACCACCCCTACACTCTATGAAACTCCTACACCCAGGTGGACTATGGCTGGGGCCTTGATGAATTAGAATATTATAACTATGTTGTTTTTACCCTTATAGATAATGATTAGTAAATATATCAAGGTTTTGATAGAGCCTAGATGAATCTCTATAGATGAGCACGGTGAACACATGCACTATAGGTCTCTAATGATATGGGGAAATGTTTTTGACTGTTCCCAATCTGGCTACCCCAGTAACAGGTTAGGGGTATACTGATTTCTACTAATATTGGAGTAAAAAGATATTATTGTCAATACATATATCCATGACCTCTGTGATTATCTTTCCACATCACATACATACCATTTTTTATATAGAAACCACCACAATGTTGAAGAGTATACCCAAAAAACCAAAATTTCCCGCCAAATCAATCTCTTTTATCCTATACATTTAGCATAGGTGGAGAGATTCAATAAATGCACCTGTGATCAAATATCAAGTACGAAGACATATAATTAATTCTAAACCTTCACCTTATAATTCATCACCTATTCATGATATAAAATAAAAAACCCAACAATGAATACTCACTCCGCAAAATAGTTTGTGTACTTTATTATGAAACAATATCTTGTTAAAAGGAAATAAACTCCACAAACATCTCCATCATCTAAAATTCTAGGAAGAATTAGTGGGTGAGAATGGTCATGATGTCTTTCTACTATAATACGATATGCCAATTTTTCTGAACCATAATGTCCCACTACCTATCTCTAGGACCCTCAATCTTAAATGTCACATATATCACCCTGAATTTTTTAGGTGTCTCTTGGAAGTCAATGACCAAATCAATTTTTTTAAAAACTATTTTCAACCTCTTGAGGTTCACTAAAACCTTTAAAATACATGAGATTGTGGAATAGGAACTAATTACTTGAACCATGTCTCCTCCAACTCTTGTTTTCACCTCTTTGGATTATTTATTAAAGTATAGTACATTTGGATCAATGGAAAGAACATCCAACATGATATTATCTATGGGATTTTGATCAATTGGAGGATTACCTCAAGGTGAATTCCCCACTACACCCACTTAAGAAATCCATAGAAATCATCTTAGTGGTATGATTCTATATAAAAAAAGGAAGGAGACTATCATATAAAGGAACAATATTAGTTTATATTATATGAATAAAGGTATAACTATGATCACGATCAAAACCCAATACATGAGATATATAAGCCTACATCCCATGATGGATTACATATTTTTATGATGAGATATGGATTAGAAGTCACTCGAGAGATACATCTTAATTAATCATAATCATATATCATTCCTGAAAAATATCCTAGGACAAGAACACTTGAGGATAATCCTCCTCTAATTTTGAATTATCAAAAAACATCTGAAAACCCCCATAAAACTAGGCTTTGAATAGCACGACAGAAATACTATAACAGATGACCTGATCACCACAGGGTAAAAACAACAACTTGTGAATCCATTATAATCTAGATGGATTTATTTAACATTTAACAACCTTGATTAGGAAACCCATAAAACTAGCCTCTGAGATGAACCATGGTAAGAACCAAAGGGAGTGCCTAGTCCCCACATGATGGGGACTGGAACATGGTCATCTAAAAATAACCAGAGGGAAATATTTTAATAATATAACAATTAAAATGCAATAAAAGAATATAAATAAAACCAGTATAGAAATATTCAATAACTAAAAACCAATAACATTAGTGATAATACTAATGAAACAATCCTGAAACGAAAGTACAAGTCCAAGAAAAAAACCAAAGGCAACTGAAACTACTGATAATTAATTTGTATTATACAAGGGAAAATTCCCATCATATCACCACTAAATATGAATTATAAGTAGACATAAATGCTCACCAACTCACTGAGATGACTTTCCCTTTCTTCCATCAGACAAAAAATAGTTTTCACACCCCCTTGGGAGTGTATACGGTGTGAGAAAAAATGTACAAGTAGGATCCCACCCATAGATTCCATATAATGTCTATGTAAAATAATACCAATATTTTAGGTATATAGAAGGAATGGAATGATAAAATATTTATCACATTAAAATCAAAATAATGGTAAAAAAATTACCATTTTAATAGTTTTAAATAATTTTCATGGTGATATTTGTTAAATCAATTTTTCTAATAAATAATTTATCAAAACATGCATAATCTTTAATATAAATGCCCCAATAAAATAAAATCCTTACAAAAATATATATAATAGAGATCACTCTTATGATAAAAAGTGCATTTTATTAGAAAGGTTTATCATACCTCATTAATAAATTAATGTATTAGGGTTCACTAAACATGTCCCTATAATAATAGTCCATAGTGAACATAGGAAAACCCCTTGAGTGAACTAACTATTTTTCTATTGAATCATGTTACTAGAACAAATGGGGCTATGGAATTGGGAAACACCCTATGAGCGAACCCCTTATTAAAATAAGGAAAATTCCTAATACTAAAACCCCCTCATATGTTCACAAGGATCCTATGATTAGTGTGTGTCAAATAAATTAAATGAGATCATAGTATTTCATAAAATAGTTTCCAAAAAAACTCTTTTCCAATTAAACCATGCTTTGAAAACCAATTCCATAAATCATCTCACATTACTTTGAAAACATATTTATTTTACCAAAACACGGGAAAACCATATTTTATCTAAATAAATTTATGTGATTATATCCAAAATATCAAGGTTCATTGCAATTATTATTTAGGAAATAAGTTGAAAACCCATTGAAATTGTAAAAAGAATAATAGAGAAAAAAAACCTACCTCAGACATTGTGTTGTAAGAAAAAATAATGGGATTGATGAACTAGAAGGGAATGAAATGCCCCAAAAAGAAATAGGAAGTACCAAAAATCAATAACCACAACTTATAATTGAATTTTCATAATCACAAGATTGTTGGATAAGATAATATATCACATTATGTGTATGAAAATATTTCGACACCCAACTAAAAAATATCTGCCCTATAGGAAGTAAACTCTTACAAAAATAAAAATAATGGATAATGGGAACCATATCTCCCAGGGAACTCACTATAATGTTGATAGGATACCCCAATATCTTCCCAAAATAATTAAATTCAAATACCTACAATGGGAACTATAGAGGAAGGCTTAATGTAGAGAAAATTGAGTCAATATCACTTTAAAAACCCATAATAAAGATTTGACATGTTTCTATAAATATACATAACACCTTCAAGAAAAAGAGGTGGCTGGTTTGATCATTGGAATTCCCAAAATAGATGAAATTATGGTGTAGTTTATGTTCACCAAACCAGAGGTGGTCTCAATCATACAACACTAGGACGCTCAGAAGGTGCAACAAACAAACTATAGCCTAAAAACCTTGTTCTTTTTGGTCTAATCATGGCCCCAAACATGTAGTAGGGAGGCAATGTTGACCATTGTTCAAATAGAAACCAATAACATTCAATTCCTAGGAGTATGCACTGAACTGGGTGTGGTGGATCTACCCATGGTGTAAAGGCATTACCTAGGAGTAATAAAACTCGATCATGGTGTGGTGTATCCCACATTGGTCCTAGAAATTCCAAAACCTGTTTAAAAACTACCCATGAATAACCAAAATAACCCAACCATAGAAGGAACTATATGAAATTCTAAAAATAGAACATACCCCAAGATTATATGTGACATCCATGGTGTGGCAAATGGATTTTGGGAAGAATGTCCTTGGGATTCTTCCTACTATAATTAAAGCCAATTTCATCAAATCAAATGATCATTTGGAAGTCTTTAACCAGATTTTTAAAAAATCATAACCCCAAAAAAGGCACCAATCCCTGCATTTGGATTTCTTGAATAATTATCCATAGAACATAAGATTGATTTAACACTTTTAAAATAAATAAATTCAAAATTGACATATTAATTACACTGAATCCTTCTAAATTAAAATAAATCATTAATGATTCACTAATTAAAAAATCTATGTCTACATGAGTCAATCTTGTCATGATAAATATGATATAAATTAAACTATTCATATTAAAAAACTTTGGTGATTTAAATGGTCCTCAATACAAAATCCTCCAAGTTAACCCCTGAATAAATATTCTAGCTCTCCCCCATTTCAAAAACACAATTCCTCCCTATTTATCAATAGGAAAGAAAAAATCCATGGAACAATTATCCCACATAAAACATGAACAAATTATGTCGATTTTTTCAATGAACCTAATGATAACTTCTCTAAAATCATATAAAAGAGAGTTATATATTAAAATAGTTAATAAAAGAGGGATATCAACCAATCATGTAAATAATAATCCAAATAACTCTTTGATATGGCGGGATCCTTTCAGGAAATCCATACCAATATATTAACCCCTAATAATTCATTTTATAATTCCCCTAGGTTTTCTATTAATGATATTTTATTATAAGTTCAAAAATTGCAATTTTGTTTATTGTAAAGAAGATGAAAATCAGGTATTTAATGAGTTTGTGAAACATTTAAGGAAAACTAAAAATAGGATAATTTTAAAGGAATATGAGTGAATGTTTTAATATTTAAATAAATTTACATTTAAATAATGTTTTAAAACTTATATATAAAGTAGAAAAAATTAATATGCTTCAAACTTTTGAAACATAATTCTTCATTGTAAAACTATCTCTTCTAACATAATTTTAAAATACACATTTTGAGATATCAATGTTTACACTTAATTATGCTTGAATACCATACCAAGACCATAGTATAAGTCTTTAACCTCCTAAAATTTTTATTCAATTACTTAAATACCTTGATGTAATAAAACATGAATAAATTCACTATTCTCATAAGAAAATCCTAGATTATGAAATTTAAATAGAAATAAAAATAACTTTCACAAATTACAAAATTTTCAAGAATAGTTTAAAAGAAAAGTGAATTAAAGAAAACAAAACCACATTTATTCTAGAATATAATATCTAAATAAATTTAATATGATTCAATGAAGTGTAGGGATTAGAAAATAAGTGTATTATGATCACCAATATTTACTTCTGCATCATTAATATATCCATACATGGGTAAATAAGTCATAATATACATTCTTTCTTTTTGTCTACTCAAGTTCATCATGTGTGATTATATGATAATAATGAATAAGAGTTGGTCGATATAGAATCTCCCCTTATACTATTGAACATATTTTACTAGGTTATGAAGTAATATTTTTAAATACATATAAAACAACACCAAAAATCCTTTTATTACTATAAATATTAAATCACATCTAGGAAACTCTACATGCATGAAAACAATTCTGTAATTATTTTCATGTTATTAGTAACAAAAACTACAATATTTGATGACAATTATAATCCATAAATACTGAATGATATTAACAATGGTATAATATCATAATACCCTTTAAATAATCCCATGAATTTTAGCCACTTCACCATCCATTTAAATTAGATCAAGTAGATAATTTATTGGAAACAAATAAAATATCAAAAGATGTTATTAATGTGTATCAAAATGACTTATGGAATGAAACCTTCATTTAACTTATCCACAAGAAAATGTAATACCCATTAATATAATTATTTCTGAAATAGTAGTGGTAATTGAATTCTTCAAAATCTCTCCATTTGTAGGATTAAATCTCTTACAAAGTACTGATTTTAATTCTCTAAAATTTCACAAAGTAGTAAGATTCATTCGAGTATCTCTGAACATAAAAAAATCAATGTTTAATAGTATGAATATGATATGTGATATGCATGATGCTGGATGTTCTTAAAATTATGATTTCAAATGATACATATATTGATTAATTTAAACATATGATTCATTATGTTTACAATTATGGGATATGTCATATGATTATTCTATAAGAATAATGTTGAACATATTAGATAATATACAAGACTATGAATTAGTTCACAATTATAATAAATAAATAAGAATTTTAACTTCATATGTATGATGGATTATCATTTCAAGAGATATGTAACATTTTTAAGCTATAAATATTGAAACTCAACCCAGGTGTAATATATTTCTAGAGAAAATATGACTTGTATCATCCCACACATATAAATTTTGAAATTCAACAATGAAATATATTTTCTATTAAATAACCCAGGAAAAGTATATTATATTTGATCCTTTGTTCTATAAAACTTTTGTTATTTGAGATCCAAAATGTTATCCATGACCCAAATATTGTTATATATCCCTACCTTCTTGAAAATATTTTAAAGATACTCCCAAAATATTATGTATTCATTTTAAAAAGGTATGGTATGACATTTCTCATTCTTCTCACTTTTGGTGTTACATAGGAATAAATGAGTCAGGAACAAGTTTATAATAGTTATGGTGGATAGATAAGAGTTTTTTTCTTTTTGAAGTGTCACCCCTCCATCGCGATTTTGATGATTTCTTAATGGCTTGAGTGTTGGGTGATCTGTTTTTCCCTAGAGTGTTTTGAAGTTGGTTATTTGGTACTGGAGTGCACAACATCGAGTGTAGTGGGTCATCTAGACATTAAAAATCATATTTTCCTTGAGTTTAATATTATGAGAAAATAGTTTCCAAAAATTGATTTGGATGGTATTTTGAGGAAGATAGATTGGTCATGGATCTCGGTGAGTCTTGTTAATGGAAATTGGTTGAGTAGATCTCACCACATTGTTATACTAAAAATTTTTCTGTAAAAATTTAGGATTCTACACTACACCATGTTAGAGGTCAAAATGGTTTGTTTTGTGATCAAAATACAAGAGATTCACAAGATTAACTTCCTTTAAAATCAATTTTCAATTTGACCATTGGCTCCATAGAGATTTAGGTAGATCACCATGCTATGGTGAAGGATTTTGGAATTCCTTTATAAATTAAAGGCCCAATATCACTTAGTTGGGATTTTAACTCCCAGTATTGATACCTAGCTGACCCTTATACCTATCTCACCCTTTAACAACACTTTTAAGAGCCTAAACACTTTTTATTGATGTATAATAATATTTAATTCATGTAAATTTCCTTTTCTAACTTTGGTATCATTCCCATATTGATCTTTTATTTAAGAAAATCATTTTCATAGTGTTTTTTTAATTTGGGTGGAGTTTCAAATAGAGCATTGATAGTGGATTATCTAAATATGTTCCAATTTATTTTCCTTTGGTTTTGGAAGAATTCCCTTAGGTAGTGGTTGTTTATATATTTTCTATTATTGGTTGTAGAATACCAAGATTTTAATCTAAGTAGGGGATATTTTACTTCAATATTTATGAAAAAGTGTTATTAGTCATTATTTATATCCTTATATAAATGGGTGTGTCTGAAAATGATAATTTATAATATGGAAAAGGAATAACTTGTTGACTTATTAATCAATTGTCAAGAAAATAATGAAGAGAAAAATAATTATTTCATGCTTTTCTTTAATGTATATTTTAGAATTAATCACATTTCAGGTAATAATGTTGTTTTTGTTGATAATTAATTAAATTAATTAGAACCTTAGTTAGATTCCAAAGATTAAATGGTTATGATTTTTTACATTCATAAATTAAAATATCAAATAAGTAATTTCATGTTATAGTAATATCTAACTTTTTATCATATAATGATAATTGCTTATAATTTTTGGAAATAATTAATTGAAATGGGATTTTCCACATGTTTAAGATAATTTAATAATTCATTTGGTGAAATAAATTAATTTTTAACTATTGTTAATGCATGTGGTTTGTGTTTTTGAGATTACTCTTAATGTTTACTAGCACAATGTGATATACGTTTGGATGTTTTTAACTTACTATTTTCTTAGCATAGTAACTATCTTGAAACTATAGAAAAATAAATCTTATTGATGATTATTAATGATATAGAAAAGAGAAACTAATTTACACCTCACATCGTAATTAAGTAAACATGGATAATAATGATTGACAATATATTTAATTTTATGTTTAGATATGGTTATCTATACCGTTGAGTTTTTTTGTGCAGATAAACTATGATTCAAAAATTTGATATTTCAAATTGGAATTAAAAATGGGTTTTTAATAAAGAATAATATTTTTGGGGCCGAGTGAGTCTATTTTTTATTACGGTATGATCATTTTTTTCAAAGCCATGGTCTGTGTACCTTCAGCCGTGTGTGGAAATTAATTTTTAAGTACATGAATGCTATAGAGATTTATAGGCATGATTGTTTTGTTGATGTCTTTATTGTGGTTGGGAACATTGATGAGAAATGGGATATTATCCCAAGTTGTTTTTTCTGACTAATTTGATTTGAAATGGACTAGGAACGTAGACTAGAGTGATGGTCAATGATGATGACCATGAGATGTTTTATGTTATGTGTAATGGTGTGAGACATTAGGTGGACATGTATAGTTTAAATAAGGGATCATTTATATGTTTCATCATTAATGATAATTATATCATGCTTTCTTCATGTTCATTTTGATGAAGAATTTTTACTCAACCAATATCAAAATACATGATGAATTTTTTTGATATTCACCCTAAGCACATTTTTGAAGAGGTTGTTCATCTTGAGTCATAGAGTACTAAACTAATTTATATATTGATAATTTAACTAATAAATGAACCAATATAGTTCATGGTGTTCCAAAATAATGATGACATACTTGGTTGTATAAGAAATATAATTTAGAGTTTTGTCAAATTTTTTCTTAAGAGGATTAAAATGTCAATATTGGAAAATGTTGACGTAAATAAATAAATTAATTAATAATGAAATTGATTATTATATAATTATTTGATATCTATCCCTTAATAGTGGACACTAGGGGTCCTATATAAAAATATACATAGTTTATTATAAGGATAAGTAGTTTTCCATTATGTGGTTGTGTGTGTGGTATTATTCTTTTCTCCCTAATTTCATATGTTACCCCACCAATACATATAGGGTAACTGATATCAAAATTTTTGGTGGGGGGGGGGTTTAATATAAAATCATGGATTTAAAAGTAATATAAGGATAACTTCTTCCTCTGACCCACTACCCATCTAGATGAAGACAAATAGGCATATTCCAGACTATAATGGAATACGGTGTAGAGTTCATTATTACAAGTGATATGATTGTTAACAGTCATACTTGAAATTTATTTGTGGGATGTAATGGTTTTAGGTATGGGAAATTCTTGTAACCAGACTTCGGGGGTATGGCTAAGCAAGTGTGTACTTGTAGAGGCTATGATGACTTAACCTATAATATATTTACACATGATGTAGTGTCTTATGAACATTAATTTGGTGTCACATAGAATGGAATTGATGATGATATGGATATGAGGGATGAGGAAAGCATGAGAGGTTTATCCATTCATGGGAATGAGGTTGGTAGGGATGAGGCCGAACTCACATCAGGTATGAATTACTTATAGAAGGAATGAATGTAGGATATAATAAATAGACTTTGAGTGTGAAAAACCATTAATGAAGTGGTAGTGGGGTAATTTCATTTAAATTAGTTTTCTTTTGATATAAAATAGATTACTTATATGTTTTACTTGATGAGTTATGAAATGTTGATAATGAGAAACTAGTATGACCTATTTATGTTTTGAGTTAGATTTATTTTTTATTGACTCGGTTTACTATTGATTCTTTCAAATTTTTAACAAGATGTTAATGGGAATATCCAATTAAGTATAAAAGATATATTGAAATAGTGTATATATAAACTTATTTTTAGGTCAATCTGTGTAGGTTGGTGATCAAACAAGATGTTATTAGCTCACAGTAGTTATTGAGAAGTTATAATGAGTTATTGTTGTTCATGGTCACTACATAATATTACTTTTGGTTCATTCATTTTGAAATTATATTTTGTCTATTCCATTACATGTATTGGGATTTATTATTGTTTATTCAAGGTGTTTATTTTCATTATATTCTTATTATATCTTACTACTCAAACTATTATAAGGAATTGACTCCCATTTATGTGAATGATATAACCTCGATCATAGTCACCAACCAATGACCAATTGTAGAAGGGATTAGGGATTGAATAATTGTATTTCACTATTGATATCCTAGGAGGGGGTAGAATTGTGTTCTGGGTTCAGGGAGAAGTGGAATAAATAGAGTAGTGGTTGAGAGATGTTTGGAGTTTGGAGTGAGAAATTGTTGAGGATATAGGGGTTGGAAGGGAAATAATAACATCTGAACATAGCATGTGATGTAAAAAATGGAAATCATCGAGGAAATGAGATTTTATGGACACTTTTTATCTTATTCAAGGACCTTCTAGTTTTTTTATAATTCAATGAAAAATATTTCTACTTATAGGGTAGATTCCTATATAAGGATCACATATTATGATGTCATGTGCATGTGTTTAAATTTGGGTAGACAATAGGAAAAATTTTCATAATGAATTAGTGAATTAAATAATAAAAATTTCTTGTATTTTTTCAAATATTTTGGAGTAATGATGCTTATTATTTTAAATTTATCGGACCGAGTTCATTACCTCTTCTATTTCATGAAAAAGACATACAACAAGATATTCTAGCAAATCACCATCAAGTTGAGGTCAATGACGATACCACCTGGAGAAGGAAACATATAGATTTATACTTTTATGGTCTGTAGAACTACATGTGATCTATTATGTATCGGTAGATAGAGTATTGGAATGAGAAAGATGAGATATCCTTTACATCTATCCATGGATGGAAGGATATCATGGTTTCCATAGTCTCAATGATTCTGTGTGGGGAAACTCAGTAGTGAAAAATTATGTTCCTTGGGGTTTTATGGATTTATATCTTTCTTGGGTTAATATTAGGAATCATTTTAGACTAATTTTATATCATTTAACACTATGGTGGATGGTTTTTAGGAGACCTTTACTCATTTAAATGGGAGTTAATGTGTTTGAGAGTTTACTATCCACTAAAATAACCTTCTATGATTTGCTACATTTCTTTTTCCTGATGATGTGGAGATGGTAAATAATTTGGTGGAGGAATTGTTTTAAAGGATCTAGAACTATGTCCCTCCTTTTATTTTTAATTCATATGTTGAGGTACAACTGAAAGAGGAGGTTATTGATAGGACATTTACTGGGACCATATGATAATGATAAGGGAGTCAAATAGACATTTCATAGAGGAGAAATGGAAGAAGGATCTCTATGTTTTCTTTCTAAATGAATATGTTTTAACTAGGGGGTAGGTTTTATCATTATTAAACACATTTCAATATATCTATATTTTTTCATACTAATTTAAATGGGAAATTATAGTTTAATTCTCTTATGTTTCTCATTTCCATGTAATATAAAGTGCCTGAGTTTCCCAAGTAGTCAGTGTGTGGTTGGGGACCTATTTTAGCTCCATCTATTTCAATAGTTTCTACTATAGTAGTAGTAGAATAAGGGGGATGGGGTAGAAAAATGATATATTTGAGATTTACCCTATCCTTAGGAGATGTTTCAATAGAGTATAAATAGTATTAGTGTCCATCAAAGATAGAGAGGCCACAGAGAAGGACACACATAGATGCATTATCTTAGTGCTTTTAATTACATTCGATTCAGATGTCATATGAGGCACTATATACCTATTTTTTACATGTTTTATTTATTATTTTATTCTAGAAATTAAAAATATTTTATTTCACCCACTATAGTCAATTCTTTAGGACATGAGTTATAATGTATTCCAGTTCTCATGGTGTTGATTATGCTTGTTGGTGGCTGAGATATCCTATTAGATATGTGAAATGACTATTATATAATTCTTGGATAGAAAAAATCATTGATATATTTACCATGTTTACTTATATAGATATTATACATCACTATAATAATGTATTAGCTATATTTAGTGCAGGATTTCATGAATTTGTTCAGATGATCTATCATATTATATAATTTCAATAGAGACAGAGTGGTGTTCATTGGTAAGAAAGTTCCATTAATGGGTCATATGTGTCATAAGTATCAATATTCATCATTATCTTTATTGATGATAATTTAAATATTGGATAAACTGGTAGTGTTTCTCAGGGTTGATAATGGGTACCCAAATGTGTTTATTGAAGTGGTTGAGATGCTAACCCCTTGAAGAGAGATTGAGTTTGGGATAGATATTTTACTTGGTTTTTATATGATATTTATGTATTAATATCCTATTTCACCTTACGATATTCATGATCTAAATTTTTAGGTTAATGGTATCTTTCTAAAGGCATTCATTCAACCTAGCGAGTCACATTGGGGAGATCCAACACTAATATAAAGGAAAAAGATGACTATCTATAGTTGTGTGTCAATCACCAATTTTTTAATATGGTAAAAGAGAAGTAACACCACCCACTCCTTTGAATGGATGACTTATTTTATTATTTTAATGGATATGGATGGTCTCAAAGACATACTTATGGTATGGATATAATTAGGTGTTAGTAAAGGGTGATGATATCTAAAAATTTATTTTATATTTCATTATGGTCATTATAAGTTCATTTTGACATCGTTTAGTCTATTGAATTCTCTATATATGTTCATAGGGTAGATGAATGTATTCTTTTATGAGTTATATAGAAGTCTATGGTGATTTTTATAGATGAAAAACCTATTTTTTTAGAATATTTGGATGAGAACATAGATAATGCACAAGTTATTTTGGGATTCATTTGATTTCTTTAGTTGTTCAAGAAGATATATAAGAATGTGTTTTGGATTTGTGTGTTTCATGTTTTGTTCCAAATTTTATATCAATGTGGAGTTACCATAGATCTTACAAAGGTTGAGGAAATGGTTTCTTTGGTATCCCCCATGGATGTTGCAGATGTATGGAGTTTCCTTTTTCTTTCTGTGTATTATATAATTTTCATACAAACTTTCACCAGATTTTGATTCCTATAACACTCACTAGAAAGGATTAAGTTGTCATGGGACTAATCAGCTCCATACAGAGTTTGAATATTTTAAGTAGAATCTGGCTAGTTCTCTTATTCTCCATTTATCATATGAGGGTATTTCATTCGAGGTTTATTATAATGATTCACTCCATACTTTGGATGTGTATTAATGTAGTTAGGAAAAGTTACCTCTTATGATTCTTGGCAGTTATGACCTCTTGAATGTAACTATTCCACCAATGATCTTGATCATGTTGCAAAAGTGTTTTCATTAAATGCATGTCAACACAAACTTATTAGTGAATGTTTTACTCTCTACAAAAACCAAAACACCTAAAGGGCGTCTTCTCAATGTGTAAATTTAATTTACATTAGCGATGGTTAAGAGAGTCCTTTTGGGAATGTGACTTTGAGATTTACATTACAATTCTTAATGGGAACATTGTGGTTGATTTATTGAGGAGATAATTGTGTTGTGGTGCTTTGCATTAGTATTGAGACTCTTTGATAGTGATAGTAGGGTTAAAAATGATACAACTAATTATGGGAGTGGAAAATGATAAAGGGTGTCTTTATTAGATGATTGTGCAATCTTCCCTTGTTTAGAATATGGAGGGATCCTAGTTAGAGGATTATTAGGTAGAATATTAGCCATATATAGCTATTTATTGTGATTCTCTTTTTAGAGGGTTTAAGGATAGACATAATTAGGTTTTGTTTTATGGAATAATTATTTATTCTTAAATAATGCAATAATTGGTTCTCCGTGAGTTCCAGTGTTCCCCTATTTTAGTATATTTTAGTGTCATAAAGATATATCATTATTTATGATATCATTTTTAGTGTCCTTCTCATAAGTAGTTAGTCAATAATTTTCTCTCTAGAAGGTTGGTATGTCAAGAGGTGGAGGCTTAACATAATGTTCCTAGTGGTTTTCTTCGTCCACTTGATGTTATCCAGTAAAATAAGGAATATGTTTTGATAGACTTCACACTATATTTACTAGATCCTAGGGTGGTTATGCAGTTATATGGGTGACCATATTACTTATAATAATTTCATACCACTTTATTGAGATCGAGGATTTGAAATTGGTAGAGTTTTTTATGGTCGTATTTAGAGGAGATAGTGATGATTATTGGGGTTATAAATATGACCATATATGATCATGATACTTGTATTAATTTTAGGGTTTGTATTGTCCTCACTGGTTATTTTAAATCTCATTATGTCCTTAAAAAATTGTCATCTTTATAAATATGGTCAAACAGATCAGATCATCCGTGTCATGACCCATCCCCTAGGACCCGTGCCGTGACCACCCCAAACCCGCTTGCTATAGTCTAGGGGATGGCGACTAGTACCAAGTATTCATATCCCACAAGTGGGAAGGATTTTACCTAGTACATTTACACATGCACCCTTCTCCAAGAAAAAGATAAAACTTATAACACAAAGTAAACCTGGATGAAAACTAGTAAGGACACCCACTTAGAGTAAGGCACAAAACTGAAATAAAATGGGCCCTAATAAAAGACAAAATGAAAAGAAAAATTAAAAGATCCTGGATCTCATCTGTAGAAAATCCTAACTGAAGGGTAGGTAAATTATTCTTTCTTAATGTTGCTGAAGCGTACAATGTCCATCGGGTCACCCTGAAGAACCCACTATCTCTAGTCCACCAAGGAATCTGTCAAAGCTATCAATCATCTGCAGAAGTCCTGACATGTGTTGGAGAAGCCCGTGTAGTGGGGACTAAAACAATACTCAGTTGGGACCCCCAAAAAATGTGTCACTAATAAATATACCACAATGGAATCACATGATGTATACCACAAAGGAATCACCCAAATTATACATAAAAGGAATCGATAATAAATAATCCCAGAAAACACCTAAATATGTACACCATGTGTAGCCTCTAAGAAGTATAATCCAGAGATTCACTAGAGTAATATCACACCAATTATAGGTATATGTTTCATAAACATTATTTTCACAAGAATCCATAATACCCTCAAGCAGTAACACATAGAGTGTAGGTAACACACAGATTGTCGTCAAAGACTGGAGGACATGCATCCTGGTGAGACATGGGAGTACCAACTCAGTAAGGGTAAGACACATAGTCTAAGTAAGACACACAATAGATATAAGACACACAGTCTAGGTAAGACACACATTCTACATAAGACATATACTTTAGGTAATACTGATAGACTAGGCAAGACACACAGTCTAGGTAAACACATAGCTTCTTGGTTGCAACCAGCCACAAGATTCTGTCCTTATTAGGCTTGTTCCGAGAGGACCTAATCCTCGGTCCAATAGCCCATATTTCAACATCAATAAAATCTCAATTATAGTATCTCCCAATGGAAGAATCATTTCTAGGCTCCCAACACCACAAACGGCTTGTCAAACGGGCACACGATTTGAGAGTTATGGGTTTTTAAGTAAAAAGGGGATGGTGGGGACCGGGTCAGGCCCAACTCGGTCAGACCGACCTAACCCATACCACTGGGCATGACCCAACCCACCAGGCCCAAACCTACCTTCTATGCCAGGCTCGACCCACCGAGCCCGATCTTCCCACCAGGTCCGATCCGCCGGCCGGGTGAGACCCAACCCTCCGAGTCCCACCCACCCCAAATAGTCATCAAATTTTTAACAAATTTTGAAATGAATTATCTAATCCCAAATATTCTGTAAATGAACATCTTTACCACAATGTGAGGAAATTATATAATTTATTATCAATAAAATATCCAATAAAACTGTGTTTTATCAACTACCCCACACTTACCCATTTGCATTCATGGGAAAAAGCTCATATCATGTATTTTCAAAAACTCTGACATGTAAACATCAATATCAAATGAAAAAAAAATTAAAACACATTTCCTGGATATCCAAAAATTCACACCAAGAATCAAAAGTTATCATACCTCATAAAAAAATCTTATTTCAAGTTCTCCATTTATATCATTCAATATTTTTCCACTTCATTTATCCTCCGATTCACAAAACACTTACCTCACTTGAATTTTCTCTTATCACAAAAGGTCAATTTTTAGCAATTTATTTCTCATAAAAACTCATACAGGGGTCACCATAAGATTGATAAATCCCTATATATTCGATCTATGTGATTCAAGGACATACATTTATCATGAGGAATTTTCAGGGTCGTTCTGTGGCTTTCGGTTGGTAGGATTTAGATGTGAAAAAGTATAAGGATGAATGAGGAGGGATTGATTGTTTTTGAAGAAAAATTTCATTAGTCTAATTTTCACTTAAATATAGTCTCCTCCTCAATCCCCATAGCATCAATTCATATTAATAATCATGAAAAATAATGGAATGTGCAAACCATTCAACATTTCAGAAGTAAAAATGTCACTCTTCTCAAACATGATTTTTTTTGAAAGCTTCAGATATGAAAAACTTTCTCCCTATATTAGATGATCCAAAAAGGCACAACTTCACTTTTCATAAAAGCTCTAGAAAAACCAAAAATTTCAATATAATTATTTTCTTCAATAGTAAAAACATCTCTTCAAAATATAATTTTCCTCCCAAAGTATAACTGAATGTGGTGGCACAACACAAGACAGCTCCCCCACACTTATGTTCTACTACATTATGCAATTTAACTTCCAGAGTTGGTTGGATAGGGAAAATTGGATTGTAATGTGGCTAACCTAACAGGCTATTCATGGCTTCTAAGGGATACACAGGTTAAATTTTCATGGTAGGCCATTATAAAAAAGTATTATTGAAATAGGGGGTTTAATTCAAAAAAAAATTCCTCAATCATTTAAAACCTAAGTATCCTAAACCCTCAAGTTTTGATAGTAATAAATGAAATTCTAGAAAATCAATCATGGTTTGGTTCTCTCAAGAAATGAGGTAAATGTAAAAAATAAATAAATAATGGTTCAAAATCCTCATTGTAAAGTGATTTAAAATATAAAGACAGTGAGATGTGGTATGGAATTCAAAATTCAGAGTACATTTCATGAAATTAATAAATATTTGAACTTGAAAGAAATCCATTTTCAACATTCATTTATGCTCATTAACAAGGGATAAGTTGATTCAATTATTTATATAGATTTAAATTTTTTGATGATAATCATTTCAGCTCAAATTTTTCAAAAAGACAAAAAAAATTGAAAAATAAATACACAACATTTGAAAAACACACATATTTTTGTTTTTTAATCGTTGAAAAACAGGAAAACAATTGATACTAATTAACTAAAAGGTTTACTCCCCCACAATTAAAGTATTTCATTGTCCCCAGTTTGAAACCATGAGATTATATATTAACATGAAAAATATAATTTTAAATAGGACAAAAAATAAAGAAGTGAAAGGGTTAGGAACAACTTTATATTCTTAAGTGATGATAGGGTCATGCAGTGGGATGAAATCCATTATATTAGAAGGAAGTCCCTCAATGTATTTTATAAAATGTTTCCTATTGACTGTAAATATCCTTCATGTGTACTCATGTGTGATATCCACTGCACCATAAAGAAAAACATTAGTCACAACATAAGGACCTAACCATCTAGAATGAAACTTACCATGCATCAACTTCAGTTGTGAACTTTAGAGAAGGACTTTCTATCCAACTTGAAATTCTATTTTCTGGATCATTTTTTCATGAACTATTTTTTATCATTCCTTATAGTGCCTTGAGTTATCATTTGAAGACAACAGAATCTCTTCAACCTATTGAATTTCATCTTCATTTGGATTCTAGTATAGGGAAAATCCATGTTACATTTCTTCATATTCCAATAAGCTCGATTCTCAACTTCCACATGAAGATGAAATGATTTGCAAAAAACAATCTGAAATGGGGACATACCAATGAGTTTCTCGTATGCCATCATATAAGCCCACAATGGATAATCCAAGGGATTTCTCCAATCCTTCCTATTTGGCTGCATGGTTTTCTCCAAAATTTATTTCAACTCATGATTTGAATCCTCATCCTGGCCATTTGTTTGTGGGTGTTATGGTGTGGACGATTTGTGTGTCACCCCATACTTCTGAAGGAGTGAAGAAAAATTATGATTGTAAAATTGTGTCCCATGGACAATAAAAATTTCCTTCGGTACTACAAAGCTACAAAAAATCTGTGCTTTGACAATGTCCACAATAACATGAGAATCATCAGTCCTAGTGGCCTTTGCCTCCACTAATTTTCTCAAATAATCAACTACCGACAAAATATAAAAAAACTCAAATGAACTAGGAAAAAGTCCCATAAAATCGATTCCCCGCACCTAAAAAATCTCACATAATAGTATGGGTTTTTGAGGCATCTCATGTCTCATATAAATGTTTCCTGAGTGTTGGTTACATGATCACAACATACAATACACATGAGCATCATAGAATAATCTAGGTCAATATAATCAAGAGTAAACTACATTACTAGCTGTTTTTTGGGGTCCAAAGTGTCCACCACAAGAAAGTGTATGACATAATTGTAGAACAGACTCATACTCATGATCAAGAACACATCTCCTAATAACTTGGTCACTACACATGCGCCATAGGTATTGATCATCCCAAACATATAATCTTGACTCACTCTTTCTTTTTTAGACTTGATATTTCATTAAATTTTAATGGATTTTAGAGGAAACAAGGTATTTCACTAAATATGCATACCAAGGATGCGTACATGAGATGTAAGAAAGATGCTCAGTGGGGAAAGTGTCTCGAAGTGGTACTTGGTCAAAGGTTTCATCCTCTAGTGTGTGAGTAAGACTACTCAAGTTTCTGCCACCAGGGTTTCCAACTCCTTCTTATCCTTTATCTCAACATAATATTCTTGAAGTGGGAGAATCCATTGGATTAGACTGGTATTTGCATTAGGCTTCCTCATGAGGTACCTCAGAGGTATGTGGTCAGAAAAAAACTAAATAGATCCCAAAAAACATGAATGAAATTTATATAAAGAAAACATGACAGGAAGAAACTATTTTTCCATGGTTGTATAGTTTGATTGAGCTGATTCTAAGGTCATCAATGCATAGGCATTCACCTGTGAACGTCCCTCCTCCCTCTGAGATAAGTCAGCTCTGATTGAAAAGTTGGAAATGTCACACATAAGCTCAAGAAGAAGCTCCAACCATGGGGTATGTATGATTGGTGGAGTGGTTAGACACTTATTTAGCTTATCAAAGGATGTCCTGCAAGAATCATTAAACACAATGTTAGAATCCTATTGAATTAATCATGAAATAGGAAGAAAAATCATACTAAAATCTTTGATGAAGCTTCGAAAAAAATCCTGCACACCCTAGGAATGATCTAACATCACTCACACATGAAGGATTGATTAGGGATGAAATTAAACAGTAGTGTGTTTTCCTAGTTAGTCTCTCAAGCATCTGATCAATAAATGGGCTGGATTAATGGTCTTTACAAGTGTACTGATATAGTTTCCAATAATAAATTCACACACACCAACTATTTTTCACCCTCGTTTGGAATTAACTCATCTTTCTCATTTATAATAATAGTAAAAAAATTTCTTAGGCACAACTTGTATAGGGATCACCAACTGAGAATCTGAAATTGGATAGATTATACATGCCTGAAGCAATTTTTCAACATCTTTTTTTAAAAACATCCTAATGTTTTGGATTCAGTATCTATTGTGGCTGCCTACTGAGTTTTTCTCCATCCTTCAAAATAATTCTATGCATGAAAATGTAGGGACTAATACCTTATATGTCAGCCACGGTCCACCCGATTTCTCTGATGTTCTCCCTCAAAATATTCAAAAGTTTTTCTTCTTGTGCAAAAGGGATATTATTAGCAATTATAACAGTTAATTTGTCTCCACTTAACAAATATGAGTATTTTATATTTGATGTCAATGACTTGTGTTCCAATGTAGGGTGATGGTGTATGGATGGAGATAGTGAAGGAACTGAAATATGTGCACAAAGATCATTAGTATCAGAATTGAAATAATGAAAATTAGAGAAAAAAACCTCAAATCCATGAGAATACTCCACAACCAAGTTATAATCTGATTGAACTTGATCAAAATCAAAATATCAATTTATTTTACAATCAAATCTAAGAGAATATTTTTCATTCAATATAGGTGTAGAATTAATCTTAGGCATCAAAATAGAACCAATTATCATAATCTCCCTAAGTATAAGACAATAAAATTCCATGGGTTCTTTATTTGGTAGCTCAAAATTAGATATAAGAAATGTAGAATGGTCCTCTAAGGGGTTCTTCATAGAGTACATAACAGTAAATATCACAACTTCCTCCCCAAAATCCATGAAAAGTGTACCCTCATTGACATTTATGGTAGTTTATTTCAATTTTGAGGAAGGTTCTACCTAAGATAATGGGAGCATGATAACATACCTGATCATCCTCCATGTTAAGCCAATAGAAGTATGCTGGAAAAATCATGTCTCTTACTTGGAAAATTACATCCTCAAGGTCTCCCGTTGGATATGATGTAGCTCTGTTTTCCAATGGCACCACTACTCTCGTTTACTTCAACTCACCAACGTGAAAAGAAGAGAATACAGAGTGACACATCACATTTATTGAAGCTCCCAAACAACAATGAGCATCAAAAAAGTGAAACTCCCCTATAGAGAATGGTATAGTGAATGTCCCAGGATCCTTTCAATATGTTAGAATTTCTAGAGTCGGTGTAATGATCACTGACACAATCCTTCCAAGATTGATCCTCTCATTTCCCGTTATCCCGCTTTGATTGGTACAATGTTATTTTATGAATTTTTCATACCTTGGGATTTCTTGATGGCTTCAAGTAGGAGAATGTGGATCTCCACACCCTTGAATATTCCCAAAACCTACTTTTTCATTACCTCTTCAGTCATATTCTTGTTTTGACCAACCCTGTTTGGAAAAGGAAGGGGTTTAGGAGGAACATTATTAATCTTTTTCTCACCTTTATCGTCTCCATGGGTTTCTCATCAGCAGGTTTTGAATGGATATTCTATAGAGTTGAGATGAATCCTGGGGTAATGATAGGTATAGATATATTAGTTTTTTTCTTATCACTATACAATGGTATGGCACTGACATTCCCCTTAAGATTTGGAGTTGGTTTGGAAGGAAGATTTCTAGAGTTCTTACTTACCTGTTCATGGAGGGCGATGGAAATCTAGCTCATTTGAGACTTCAAATCCCTTAGCTCTGAACCTTGACTCTCTAAATCATTCTATTGATTAAGAACAATTTGCTTCAAAAGATAATCAGTGTTAGAATCTACCTTTGGTAGAGAATTCTCTTGTTATTGACTTGATGATACTTGGGCTTCAAATCACCTTTGGGGTTGTTGGAAACCTTGATGGTAAGGTGGAGGCTTTTGGAAGGTATGCTGAAAAGGGGGCCTTTGTTATTGTCAAGAGCCATACCTCATGTCCGATTGATCCTTCCACCCTTGGTTGTATGTTGAAGAAAAATAATCAACCTTTTTTTTGGGATGTGGTTGTTGTTGCTACTGATATGGTCTCCCAGGAATCAATGATGCACAATCTTCTATTTCTAGTAGTTAGGGGAAATAGTCAGTTGGGTGGCTGTCTCAGTGAAAATTCTACAAGGCCTTGAAGGATGGGGATTGGATGTCTTCCATGATAAAGCAATCTTCCTCACCATAGTGGTCAATTATTCCATCATGGTATCAATTAAATTACTCCCAAGAGAAGGACTTACCTGATCTACTCCTCAGACATGTGGTGTACCTCGATCACCACATTTTTGGGAGTTTTGGGCCATCTGGTCAATCAACACATGTGCAGCTTCTGGTGTTTTGTCCACCAATGCTCCTCCATCCGCGACATTCATCATGATCTACTCCACATGTGTGATTCCTTTATATAAGTACTGTATGAGGAGTTTCTCATTTATTTTGTGATGTGGGTAGGTTGCACACAACTTCTTGAATCACTCCCCGTACTCATACATTGACTCCCATTGTGATTTCTTGATCCATGATATCTTCTTATAAATGGAAGTGGTCCATATTTTTGGAAAATATCTCTATATGAAAATAAGTTTCAAATCATTCCAACATGTCACATCTTCAGGTTGAAATAATACATCCAGTCTTTTTCAGCTCCATCAAGTGAAAATGGGAATGCCCTTAGTTTGATTTGATCTTCAGATACATTTCTTTTATTAAGGGTTGAGAAAACCAAATTTACTTCTTTTAAATGTTATTTTTGATCCTCACTAGATAATCCATGAAACGTCGGAAAAATTTGAATTATCCTATATTTTATTTCAATGTCAGATTTGAGATTCGGGTATGCAATAGAATTTCGTTGATAGTTAATATCAGTTGTAACCAATTCTCGAATGGTTATATTAAGTTCATTGTTATAGTCTCCATCCATTTGTTCTTATTTTTTATTTTAAATTGAAGAGTTTCCAATTTAAATTTTCTTAGAGTGGAAGAATTCTTCTACTGGTTGAATATTGAATCTTCTTATAGACTGAAAATGTCTGCTTCGATCCCTAAGGCTATGTTCAATCTCAATGTCAAGATATAAGAGATATTTGTGATTATTTTATGTCATAGATCAAATAAAAATAAAAAGAATTAAAGTGCACCATAGTAAAATAAAAATGATAAGTTTGAGTAGATGGTCTATAAAGAAGTAGAAGAAAATAAAAGAAGACGAAAAAAATTCATATTGGGTAACGAAGGAATAAAGAAAAGAGGAAGATAGTAAAATATAAAATAAAATAAATATCTCTAATTATTTTATGTAATTACTTGCCTCCCCAGAAACAATAAAAATTTGAAACGTGATGTCATGGGATCCCTCAAATGATTAATAGTTTTTGGGGTACTTGAGTGTAGCAGAGTGGTTGACCAATGCCGTCTCTCAAAAGAGGATGTAAATTTAAAAAAACATCTAAAAGTATTATAAAAATAAAATAGTAGAGAATAAAAAATACTAAATGAAAGGATGGGGGGGGGTTGTTCATAATTTATAAAAAAAAAGAAGATGTTTTCTGTAACAATATTGCATATTTTTGTTTTTAATTTTAAAATTAAGTTCTCCTAAAAAGACGCAACATGAAGATGTTTTTTTAGAAAAAAATTTAAAAGGAATAATTGATCTAACTCTAGCTATTCACTCAATTTTTTATTATTATAATTTTAGTTTAACATTAACATAGTTATGATCCCTTAATTTCGTAAATACCGAACCCTAAGAGAATCTACATTACAAAAAGGTGAAGTGAATTTAACCCTATGATAACTTCTGAACATGCAATCATAGAACCCTGCTTTGATTGATGTTATAAGGATAGATTATGGTTAGTGGTAAATTAAAGAAGATGTTAATTATATAAAATGATGATGAATTGAGCTTTGGTATAATATTTTAACTCTACAAACTTATCCCGCATGGTCTTGTTTTAACAATTATGTTTGCGCTCTCATAATTTCCACAATACTCAACATCGCCTGTATGTGTGTTAATTGTTCATTTTCATTATTATTTTTTTGTAATTTAAAATCACAATTCCTGGATCGTATTAATTTAATTACATTATATCAGTTATTAAAAACAATTAAATGAAGAGGGTAGAAGATATATCGATCACTAATGGAGCTACTATTCTATGGGCGGTGTGGTCATTGTGGAAACCTTTTGCATGAGCAAAAGATTAAAAGGGTAGAACCCAATATCTTCTCAAATATTGATTCCAAACCAAATATGATGATTAAAGAATAATATATTTGAACAAAACAGAAGAAAAGAGAAGAAATAAAAATACAAAAAAGATTTTTATCACACAAATAAAAACATTACTACCTGAACAAGAGAAGAAGGCTTCAGTGAGGGGATCCTTGCTTCAAGAGATACCCCTATTACAATGGTTGGATAATTTGGGTGAAACCAATTAAACTATGACTTTAACCTCTTAATTCATGTCCCCACCCATCCAAATTATAAAACTCTAATTTATAGAGTTGAGGAGAGGCTAGGTTTAAAGTCGGTTCAATTGTGAATAGGAAATCCCAGCCAAATATTTTATGCCAACTTGCACCACCCATTTGACCAAAAAAATGTGTGAATCAGCTATCCTTCAAGAAGGATTATTTGTGAAAAAATGAGTTCTTGAGCTCATCTCAAAATTTGGGCCTACTCAAGAATGGATGAAAAAGATATATTCCAAATACAGAACCCATGTCCAATCTCACGAGTCCAGCCCAACTTTGATTTGATGGCCCATTTTTACCAACCAAATACACGATTTAGCACAAATTTCTTAAATTAAAGCTTTATAAAATTATTGCACGAACACATTTACAAAATATTATTTTCAATTACTTCAATTGATATTATTTATGTTCAAAATACTATATTGAAGTTTTAAATTTTGAAACTGGAATTTTAATCAAATTTTCAAATGAATGATCTCATCCCACATATTCCATAAATGAACATAGTCACCACAATGTGAGGAAATTATATAATTTATTATCAATAAAATATTCTATAAAATTGTGTTTTATCACCCTTCTCTATTGTAGAATGCACAAACTCTGGGCCCTTGAGCAATGCATTTATGGGGTCAATCCAACACTATGTAAGTTCTTGAAATGTGCCATACCGATGGTGTAGTGGTAGCTATTATTGAATGATAACTCCACAAGGGGTTGGTGATACTCCAAAATGTGGAAAAAAATATAATATACAAGTATGTATCATGTCCTTTAAGACCTGAATGGTCCTCTCTGTCTGATAGTCTATCTATGGGTGGAAATTTGTGTCCAAGTGAAGCTATGTCCCAAAGGCCTCCTGCAATCCCTTCCACAACTAGGATATAAAGTGTCAATCATGATATTAGACTATTGTATATTGGAATCCATGGAGTCGAACTATCTCCTTTACATATAGGCGTATCAATCTCTCTTCTGAACCTTGTTCTCGGATAGCTAAGAATTGGGACAACTTGGTGAGTCGGTCAACAAATACCCCGATGGAATCGTTCCCATTGTATGTATGTGGTAAACCTATCAGGATTTAAACTGATATTCCATCCCACTTATACTATGGAACCTCAAGGTTTTGAGTCAAATATGCTAGAACTAGGTGCTTGACCCTCACTTGTTGACAAGAGAGGAATCTAGAGACAAACACGACCACTGCCTCCTTTATCCCCATGCACAAAAACTGACATCGGAGGTCTGAGTACATATTTTCTACGCCTGGATGTACCTCAAAATGTGATATATGGAACAACCTCAACATCTCCTCCCATAACGTTTCAGTTACAACAATGCATCCTTTGAAAAGGATGACGTGATCCTAAATATTCGAAAACCCACTAGGGGAATTCCTTGCGGGAATTTGAGCTTGTGAAGTTTCATAGCTGATATATCTGAGTTATGGATCCCAAAGCCACTATAAGAGTGGGGGGTAACCACCGTCCACTGGTGATAAGCGGGTTCCTGTCCATCTATGACAGTTATTTGAAGTGAGGCCAACTGCTCTGAGTCGTTGTTCCATTACTATGAACTCTACCTATGGATGAGAGCATCTTCCACTAGGTTCCCCATCCTAGGAGTATAGACTATCTAATATTCATAGTCCTAGAAGAATTCTATACAATCCCATTGTCTCATGTTTATATCCTTCTAAGAAATTATATACCTAATACTTTTGTGGTTTGAGTAGAGAAGAAACTAATTTCCCATAAGGTAGTGTTGCCACATATTTAATGTGAAGACAACCGCTACCAATTCCAGATCATGGGTCCCATAGCTATTCACATGTGGTATCAAATACCATACCCATGAGGAATGATCGGTTTCCCCTGAATCAAAACACAACTGAGCCCAGTTCCTAGTGAATCACAGAACACCACGTACTCGAAACCCTCCTATGCAAATCTTTGGATTGGAGGCCTCGTCAAACTATACTTGAGCTTCTAAAATGTATCATGGAACATCTCTATCCACACATAGTTTCCCTATTCATGTCAAGGCTATCGTGGACGTAGCTACTCAAGAAATGTTGGGTCAAAACCTCCGATTTTACCCATAAAACCCAAGGAAACTCCGCACCTCAATAATTTTATTGGGTGACTCAAAAACAAGAACCACCTATATCATTGCTGGATTTACCAAAACTCCAAACTCCAACCTCCAAAATGATGTTTCCCAGAAAGTGGAATTCTTGTATATAGAAATAAAACTTTTAGATATTCCCATAAATATAGTTCTCTTAGAGTAAGAATAGTACCATCATCAAGTGTATAATGTGCTCCTACTCAGACACTATGTACACCTGTATGACATCAATAAAGACCACTACAAACCAGTATTCTTAGGGTAGGAAGATCCTATTGTTGAGTCCCATGAAAACTGATGGTTGTTCATGATGCCAAACGACATCAGTAAGTACACATAGTGATTGTAATTACATCTCAAATCCATCTTCAAGATGTTCTAATCCCGCACCCAACACTGATGATAGAATGATCTTATGCCTATCTTCAAGAACTATATCACTCCATTAAACTAATCTAAGAGGTTATAAATCATCATTAGTGGATAATTATTCTTCATGGTCACCTTGTTAAGGTGATGAATGTCCACAAATAGCCTCAAGCTCCAATTTACTTCATTAGAAAACATAACTGGGGATACCCATGGTTATACAATGGGTCTCATGTAGCCCTTCATCTGAAAGTCCTCCAGTTGTACCCTCAATTCACGATTTTCTATGAGATCCATATGATATTCCAGTGTTGAAATCAGTTCCATATCATGGTACAGGTCAATGTAGATGTATAACACTCTATGAGGAGGTAGTCATGGAACGTCTTCCGAAAATATCTCATAATACTAATCCATCACTGTATGAAACTAATGACTCGTCTGATCCACTATGTCGAGGGTCATGCTAACCAACTGATGTGAGACTGGCTGCACTATCAAACATGTGAGTCCATACTGCACTACTTCAGTTTCCATCTCACTGATAAAATAAAACCTGGTCCCATATTCACTGACACAGAAAAATGTGTTCCTAAAAAGGTAAATCGAAGCATTAATTGTGGATAAACAGTCCCTACCCAGAATGACATCGTAATTCTTCAATGCTTTCACTAAGATATCCATATAGAAACTATCTCCCCCTTGAGTAAGTTCACATGGTCAGAACCAGTGTGTGATCATCTAATCATCTCCATTAGGATTCTCTAAGTATAGGGATCGATTTAAAGGGTCAACTAGAATCTCTGTGTCTCGAACATGGGTCGTGGAGAAAAAAGTGTGACTGGTACCAGTGTTTATCAAAACTACAACTACGGTGGAAAAGACATATATCATATGTCAAATCATCCTATGACTCTTAGGATCATAATCCTCAATCACTTGGAGCTGGCCTCGCCCCTGTCCACCAGTTCCTTGAGTTTGGGGTGGTGGTGGTAGAGCCTTGAACCACCATCGACCTCCTAACACTCATACCGCTCCTCTCCCATGTCCGCCACCTGGGAGACCACCAAGTTTCGGCCTCCGACACTACTTTCGCACTCCCCTGAACATCTCCTGGCCAGTTATACAGCTGTTCGTAGAATCTCTTACTAGAGTCCCCAACCACCACACGAGAAGTATACTTTGACCTTCGGCTAACTCGATCTGCCCTAGGAGGCCCACACCACTAATACTTTTTCATGGGTCGTCCCTTGGACAGTCTAGGCCGCTTGGACCCTTATGTCAGCTATCAACTACCCACTACCGAATACTCTTCTACCTATCTGCCATTGGTAGCTCCCACTGATGGTGCCTACTTTGCAAAAAATTTCTCTACCAGAAGATCTCGATCCCTCACCCCATGATGCATAGGTATTCTAAGAGATATCATCAATGCCCTGATCACACGATGTAGTCCCTACTCAAAGGTACGTTCCCTAAATAATGGGTCCCTTATATTTTTAGAGTAGCATGAAAGATCCATGAATCTATTTGAGTACTATAATACTGACTAGCTGCCCTTATACTAGTGTAGTATCTCCTATATATGCACATAGCATAATGTCACTGGAATTATATTCTCTAGGAAGAGGAACTCTAAGTATGACTAGGATAGTTGAAACTCCTCTTATATCTGATTCATTAGGCTCCACTATATTCCTACTGATCCCAAAAGAAGGCTCCTGGCTAGGACTACCAACAGGTTGGGATGATCCCTCTCTAAGGATATGACTTGCTTCACGACCTCCAACCATTCCTCAGTTACCCGAGGATCCATCTCACATCAGAACCTGGGAGTTCACTGCCTATGGATCTCATGAAATTCACTAAGCCCACGTTCATCCTCTACCGGTAGCACTGTTAAGAACTACTGCTCTCCAGGTGGTGGTATCTCTAGTACAACATCGGGGGGGGGGGGGTATATCTCCATAAATGATCCATGAATCGATGTAAAATTTCTTCTTAGACCATTCCCATGGTCTCATAACAGAATCCTAGATGTTTGTCTCTATGGAGGCATCCAAGGACAAAATAAGATGTACCACGATTAATAGAGTATAAATGGTGAGATGAATCTGACACAAAAAGGACATGAGATCACACTCAATTCCTATATGATTCATGAACATTTTATTTCCACTTTAGCTAGTGTTTTCATGCATCGAGTCGGAATGAGAAATTCAAGGTCTTAGTGTATAGATATATAGGTCGTTGCACCACCACTGGGTTCCCTGTCCTAAAAGCCAAACTCAAAACACATAACACTATTTATCTAAAACAAGAGTAAAACTAACCATTCTATGATTCCACTCTGTCACGACACATCCCCATGGACACATGTCATGACTACCCCAAGCCCACCTCCTATATGACATGGGTTGGTGACTCGCATCGAGTAAGCATATCCCACTAGAGGGAAGAATTTTCCCTAGTTCCTGTAAGAATTCACCCATCTACAATTATAATATGAAACTGAAAACACTATGTAAACATTGATTTAAAATATTAAGGAAACCCACTAAGAGTAAGGTAGAAAACATAAATAAAATTGGTCAGAATACAAGCCCAAATAAAAATGAAAAGTCAACCACCTGGGTCTCATCCGTAGAAAACCTTACCTGAATCGTAGGTACAGTAAGCTGTATAAATGTAGCTAAAGAATACCATGTCTGTCGGGTCACAATATAGCACCCCTGTCTCCGGTCAAACAAGGACTCTGTCAAAGCTTCTGATCATCTACACCAGACATGAAACGTGTAGGAGAAGCCCGTGAAAGGGTGAGTAAAACAATACTTAGTAGAGACCCCAAACCAAAAAAAACTATCCCAATGAAATATACCACAAAGGAATCACATTAAGTACACAAAAAATTAATCAAAAGACTAATACCACAAAGGAATAACAATGAAATTCACCTGATATATTACCCAGTATGTACAATAAGTGTAGCCTCTAAGAAGTATAATCAAGAGAGTAACTAGAGTCAGATCACACCAAGTATAGGTCTATGGTATATATAAAAATATTGTTACAAAAATACATAGTACCCTCAACTAGTAACATACAATGTTTAGGTAACACACAGAGTTTCAGTAACTCATTGAGTATCGTCAAAGACTAGAGGAGTCACACCCATGTGGGATAGGGGAGTACCAACTCAGTGTAGAAAAGACACACAGTCAATGTAAGACACATAGTCAAGGTAAGACACAAATTCTAAGTAAGACAAAAAGACGAGATAATACACATAGTCAAGATAAAACACATAATATAGGTAATGACATTACTTCTAGGTTGCATCCATATGCATGATTCCATCCATATCACACTCGTTTTGGGATCACCTACTACTTGAGCCAATATTCCATATGCCAAATTTCATTAAAACTATCTTAGATTATATTTAATGAACCACCTCATTATGAGGGTCACAAAATCTCATCATCAAGATCATATTTCAATCACTCTAGGGGTCTGGTAACATTTAAAACATCATGAAAAATCATGACACGACCATGGAGGTATGTCGGCGAAGAAAAAAAGAACGAGGATAGAAAAGGTACAAAGAACACCATTTATAATGGTCAATAAATTTGTTCGTGCTGACCCAAATTTTTTCTTGTTAATAGGATCATGAAGAAAGAATTAAAATCACAAAGATCTAATTCCCAAAATTATCCCATATGTTTTACCATCCTGAATAAAGTATTGAACCACAGATCAACTGGTCCATGGGTTGGTTCACATTCATCTTTTATCATATGAATGGGGAGATAAAATCACATAGAAATTAAACCCCCTACCTCGAGGATTGGATATATTTTTTATAAATCATGAGACTAACCTTTGTTGTTCATAAATCCCCAAAATATTGTTCTAAATATGATCATGGACCTGCCACCATTCGTCATTTACTGACGAGATGATTTTACAACACAGTTTCTTTCTTTTTGTGCAAAACAACCCGAGTTTTTGAATTTGTTCTTGTATCTCTACCAAGCTATTAAATGAAGACACACATTTCATCATCCCTATTTTTCTGTTTTTAGAATCTCCACGATGTTTAATTTATGAATGGAATCAATTTACTTATCGCTATATCGAAAGGAAATTTTAAAAAAATTAACCTTTTCAGTTTAATTTTATTCTTCTTTAAAACATCTGAAAATTATTTTATCCCTTCGAGCCAGTCCGGTTGAGGTTATTTTCGAGATATTCAATTTTTTTTTATCTAAATACAATAATTCCACTATATTTAAAATCTAGAAACTCTTTTAAAATATAAAAAAACTGAGAACACATGATATTTTTAATAAATTTAAATAATGTTCTAACATTTATTTCGGGCACCCCGAGCCTTGGAATCATATTCTATCTCAACAACTGGTCTCAAAATAATCCTATATGATTTTTATTAAAAACAATTAAATGTAAAATCCAGGAAACTACAATCTGAACTGTAAAGGACATGTTGCATGCATGAATTCTCAACTTTGGAGGATCATGGGTGAGACCCCCACCCTTAGTAAAATTTTCCTATAATAATTATCACTTATCTAATTGAATTAAACCCATCTATGAAGTTTATGACTAAAATTTATGATCTCATATGTGCTAGGTTGTTGTTTGGGAGTCACCAATCCTTTTATTGAAATTGGTGAATATCATAATATAGAAGGTCCTGATGATTTGGGAGTAAATAAAGGAAGAGAAATATTCTAGATATATTTTACTGATCGTAGGATTAGACTTATAGAGTTATATCAGATATCACATGTCCTTAAAGGTATATCCTTATCATAGGCAGTGAAGGTTTGGTTGTGGGAGTATTCTTTATCCTTTGGATTCAAAACCTTTAGAGATGTTGGATCAGGATAGATCCATGAAATATTGGTTTTCAATAACCCTGTAAATGTTATAGAGTCATCATGTCTTGTATGTGTCATAGTTTTACTTGTTGGGACCAATTTAGATGGATAAGAAAGTAAGAAGAGTTTTTTGTTACATGGTATTGTTTTTTTGTCAAAAAGATAAATAAATTCACACTGTAAAGGACATAAAATCCAGATGATGCTTTGACATATCTACTTCACAAATATCATATGTAAATAGAACATGTGATTCATGACTTATGAAGAAAATGGAGTGAAATGATGATGCTAGTCATATACTGTTTTGATTGGAAGTAATGATGCAGCTGGAAGATAGGGAAATTTCAGTACATTCTATTGTTACTATGATGATGCTAAATCAGGTCTTTCGAAGTATATAAATCACTATTATGGAGTTCATGATGAAAGATGAAGAATTGATATGGGAAGCAGTGGAGAGAAAAATTTCAAAGGAAGGGACAATCTGGAGGTAGCACAAAAGAACAGTTTAAGGTGGTTCTTTTTTCCAGTGTTTTCCGAATTTTGGGCCTGCAAAGATTTAGATGAAGAAATGTGTTTTTGGAAATGGATGTTGTGTGAAAGATTGAAGATGGTTTATATTTTTTCATGTATGGCATGATTAAATGTTAGAACATCGAAAAAATGGAAAAGGCACGGAGTGTGAGAAAAATTGGGTAAAGTGTGCAAAAAATAAAGGTTGCGTGAAATATTGGTTTGGTGTGTGAAACAAAGATGTAATTTCCTTTGTGCAAGATGTGTTTTAAGATCATATGCTCTGAAATTGGAAAAGGCATGAGGTGCAAGAAAAATTGGAGCATTTCATTAAATTTTATGTTTCATGAAAGAGTTTTTACGTGCATGAAGCTAGTGTTATCCGCAGATTAGTGTTTTTCGAGTTGGGATTAAAAGGCCTATAAATATGAGGACACACAATCTCATTTTTGTAGATAAAAACATAGAGAAATATTGAGATCTAAAGTGCATAAAATTATATGCTAAGTGAGTTGTACGAAAATAAAGCAGTTTGCGTTAAAAGAAGAAAGGTGCGCGAAAAGTGGGAAGTTGCACGGAAAAAGGAAGTTGCGCAAAAAACTATTTCCACACCAAAAGTGAGTTTTTATGTGCAAGGAATTTAATTGCGTGAAAGGTACCCTAAAGGTTCTATGAAAAAGTTATGGTCTCCGAACATATTAGGTTGTGCGTAAAATAGTTCTTACTGGATTCTGGGCAAGAATGTGAATATTTTTAATTCATAGAATACATCTATTCAATTTTAAAGAAGCACTGAAATACTGTAATTCCCTTTTTTTTAGAGGGTGCACACACACTTTCAGATTTTATTCCAAGTTCTACTTGAGTTTTTTGGTATATCCTACTCATTGTATTCCACATCAAAGTATTGTTTTCTAGTGGATTGTGTGGTACTTGATTATTTCCATACCATACCAAGGATGTAGCTACTCTTGTTGAGTAGTGATCCTTGTAAATCTTGTGTTCATGTGGTTGTGTGTGTTCTGCAGAGAAGAAACTCTTTAATAGGAGGCGAAGGATCTTTCAAAAATAAGGAAACATAAAAGAAAAAGACATAACAGATTCACCCCTCCCCCTCTCAGTGATACTTAGATCCTGATTGGGAACTTCATCATTGATATAGTTATGTGGTTTCTCATGTTTTTGATTTTGGTGAGAGGGATTTTGAAGGATGTTAGTCCTTTAAGGAGTGGACGATGAGGATTTGAGACTATTAAGAGAAGGTATTGGGTAGGTTTTATTTTTCTTTTCTACACATCCTATGGTAACATGGTGGCTTGGAAGTGAGAAATTGGGAGTATAAGTCATAGATTCGTGCTCAATACCTTACGTTGTTCAGATACCTTGTTTTTCACTTTGTTGAGACAATGTGTTTGATCTTGTTTTGATGTATATGTTTTTTTATCTTCCTTGTTTTTCATTTTGTTGAGACAATGTGTTGGATAATTTTGATGTGTCTGATAAGGTGGCTATTTTGACCCTCTTTCTATTCCTTTTATGTCATTTTTATATTCTTATGCATGTGAATTGTTTTGTATTTATCTAATGTAATGTACCATATTTTTTGGTTGAAGAAATTTAATATTATTTGGCCATGGAGGTGTACTGAGAGAATTTATAGGGTTTTTGGAGGTAAGAAATGTGTTTTGGAGAATTAAAGGGTCACCATCCTATGATATTGGGTATAATTATGAATTTTCTGAGGTGTTCTTGGTGGGTTATTTGCGGGGTAAGAAATTTTTGGATATATTGTTTTGGAGCTAATAATTTGGTACTAGAGTGCACTAAGATGATGAAAATGGATTATATGGATATTTTATAAGCTATTTTGGAATGTAGTATCCTCTATGAGAAATCATAATTTGAAAAGATATTGGGATTCTATTTTTGATAGGGAAGGCTGTTTGTGGGTCATGGTGAGGCCCATTGTCAACAAAAAGTTTTGTGAATCTTGATAAGTCATAGTTTTAACTGTGGTGGTGGTAAATTGGATTAGGATTCTATATAATTTCTTGGTAGAGGTTGTGATAGTGTTCAAAATAGTTTCATACAGTCTTTAAAGGAATGAAATCCTAAGGATTCAAATTCATTAGAAACAATATCACGATTTGACTAAAGGCACAATGTGTGCTTTGGGACTTAACCATGATGTGGTGAAGGATTTTATGATTAATCTATAAATGGAAGGATTAATATCCGGTAGTTCATATTTTCTATAATGATCCCTACCTTTATAAATTAAATCCCCTTACAAAATAATAAAATCCATATTAATTATTACAATTATAGAAAATACATACACTACTTTATTTTCTTCCGATAGTCCCCATTAGATTTAAAATACCTTAATATTTGTAACTACGGATAATGTATCCATTGAATTGGGAATTTTAAGAATAATATATATTTAGGTTTCTGATAAATAACTTTTGACATATAAGGATGAATAAATGACCTTATACTATAGGAGTGTACCATATTGAGCCCATTTATCAGAGATTTATAGCGAGTCCGCATCACTTGGATTTTCTCTCAGCCAACCCCAATCTAATATTATGATAGCTAAAGCTTACTAAAACCAATTTAAAAGGTATTTCTATGTTAATTGTGTTCATGAGACAAACCAGGGTTACCGAACCACCCTAAGAAAGATCCACCATTGGACACCTAATTCATTGTGTGTAAACTTGTGTAATTTAAGGATATATTTCTAGACCATAGAAATATGAATTTGTATCTTTTATTTTTATTTATATAATGAAAATATATAACATTATTTTTTGTTTCTTTATAGATGATTATATAATTAGTTTTACTAAAATTATATTTTGATACAATGAAATCAATTTTTTTATTTTTTGGAAATATATACAATCAATTATGAAACTCTTTAATTAAATTTTTAGATTTTTTAAATGGAATTTTATTTTAATTAAATATTATTATTAATTTATATTTATTTTAATATTAATATAATTTAATGAAGTGTAAATTTATTTTTATAGTGGTCGGTAAGTTCACAATATCGTAAAAATTACTATTTTTTAATAAAAATATTTTTTTATTTAAAATTGGAATTTATGAAATTATGTTTATAAAAATAATAATATTTTTTAAAATTATTATTTCATTATTATCCAATGGTTATTATTTATAATTTTTTGAGATGGTCAATTTTTTTGGTAAAAATTAAATACTACGTTAATATATTTTCTCAATTTTGACATCATAATAGCCCAAAGGTGATGTAATAAACTCTATATAGAAAATAAATGACCCAAAATACATTTAAAATTTAAAATAATTTGTCATTGAAGATATTTTATTAATTTTATAATCCTTTAGTTAATACTTATAAACTGATATTATAATTTAATGTTTTAAAGACAATTCTTTCCTGACATGACTCAATTCCTCATCAACAATGGTATTATTTTAATATGATTAATTGTTTTATTTATAAAATAATTAAAGAGACTAATCTTTAGTAGAAACTATGGTAAAAACCCTAGAATGTTTATGTTTTGGGATATTTTATCATATAGATTCCAAATCCTATGTTTATAAATCAAGAAATAAATCCCCACTCTTTTTCCACAAGTAGCCACCCAAACCCCCATTACTCACCACTAAATAACCATTGGGCATGAATTAAATCTCCCCCCCTTCAATGAATACCTTATAATGTATATTTTCTCATACTTTTCATACATATATATATATTACATATTTGTTTTGTGAAAATTCATTACATAACATCAAAAATCCACGACCGAACCATATATGTCTAGTGTCTGTAGAAAAATTGAATTATTAACGACTAGTTCAAAAAATATATACATCATATCCCACATATTGAATTCATATCCATGAACCTTTTTTAATTTAATACATAATAACCTTATCCATATCTTGGAGAAAAAACATAAGAAGAGGTGAGCTCAGATGATCAAAAATGGTAAACAAGGGAGATAAAAAATGATTTCATAAGAATAATATGAGCATATGGTTATAAGAACATGAAAAATACATTCTAAAATTATAAAATTCATTTCAAGGATAATAATATTGAGCCATGGAATAATTCATTACGAATAATATGACATGAATAATAATGAAATCAAATAATACGAACAAGGAGAAGATACCATTGGCATGAGAGATAAAATTTGTGGCAAACACATATGAATAGAATATCATTTACATATTAGTAAAACATCACTGATAAGACCCTAATAGTGAAAAAAGTCCTTTACTAAACCAGGTTCACTACTCATTTTAGCCCTGTATTACTAAACTGGGTTCTCTCCATGTCTCGACCATGTTTTATTGAACTGGGTTCACTCCCCATTTCAACCCTCTTTTAATGAACTCAGTTCACTCCCCATTCTAGTCATGTATATATCCAGAGATACAAATATTTACCCAATTCATTGGATGGAGATATAGGTCACACTCATCACATAATGAATAATTTAATTATGTGTTCCATAAGAACATAAATCAATTATCATATCTGAACCCAAGAAAATAAATGAGTTTCATAAATATTTCATCATCGCATAACCCAAAGAAAATAATGGGATACATAAATATCACAGCCTCATAAACATTAAACATATATTTAATTAATAAAAATGGAATCATTATATGATATTCACCTTAAAGCCAATGTAACATAAAATAATTCTATCTTAGATAGAAATTGATTTTGAATGATCAGTTGAAATAATTATAGGGAAAAGTATCCTTTCAATTTTGAATTTTTTTTAAGATATACGAAATAAAAAGTAATTTTTTTTAAACTAAACTTGTCATATTTTATAATATCATTGAAATAATTATACATTCATGACATTGGGAAAATCTACTCATGTATGATAAGTTAAAAAAATAATTCCTTTTATATTTTGGTTAGAAAATTCACAATAAAAACCTCATTTAAAAAAAGATTAAAAGATTGATTTTTGACCAGTATTTAAAATGTCAAACATGGAAAAATATTACATTGAAATTTAATAGGAGAATAATCATAACATATTTGATTTTTTTTATAAATTTATATGGAAGGGAAACATTCACCCGTGGGGTTTTAAATGTAAACAATCCTAAATAACGATGAGATTTCCAAATAAGCCATTACAACATCGCAATCAGTTCAATCATATTTTACATGAATGAAGAACATTTAAAAAAGAATTAAATTTAATGAAAGGAAATAAAATATTTATTTTAAATTTCAAAATGGTCTTCTTATACACCTCATAAAAGTATATAGGTTTGTATCATCAAAATATGCCTCAATAAAAGAAAATTGAAACAAAGTCCGTTATGAAGATCATATCATTTAAGTGAGAATAATAAAATAAATTAAATATATGTATCTATTGTAAATAAAAATATAACAATTATAAATAAAAAATAAAATAATACAAATTCATTACCCACATTGTCGTATCATGAAATAATCAATGATGTATAATTTTAACGAAAGGAAAGGAAATTGAGTTAATTAATCCATTACATCAAGTCATTCATTTATCTATTCATTTTTAAACATACTGTATAATAAATATTGGTTTATTATAAATTAATACATAACATTTATTATATAATACCATTTATTGTTTATTTATTACAACATATCACTTTTTTATTAATAATTTTTATTAAAATCAGTGTTCTAGGGGATAACTATATCATTTTCTAAGAATTCTTCAGTTTGGTAGTCTTGGTATTAAACTTTGTCCATTTTATGAACATTTAAATTTTTTAATCATGATATAAACATCATATATAATAATTTTACACATATTAATAATCATTTAAATAAAATAGTGATATAAAAATGTATTACACCATTCATTGTGACATTAGATTCTACATACACATTAATGCTATTTCCATTTCACTATTTTTGGAATGAAATAAAGGAAAATAATAATTCATTTTTAATGTATCCTTATGGTATAATATAAATCCTATATAATAATTAAACACTCCATAATACCCATCCATAAAATATTATGATAAAAACAAATTTAATCTCTACGTGGAGATGGTAAGCCGTACGAAAACACGAGCGATACTTTCACTTCTTATTTGAGGAGAAAGAGTGTGTACAATGACGTTTTTTATAATTAAAATAACATATAACAATATGGGGGATGATTATGTTATTATTTTATTATAAACATCAAATATTTAGAGGAGGTAAGTAAGAGTAGAAAAAGAAAGTGATCAGTTTGAGGGATTACCTCTTCTTTAAAACGTCTTATTTGGATTTACTCTAAAGGGATCTAGGGTTAGTATTTTTAAAAGAAAACACTAATAAAATGTGGATAGTGAAGTGGATAAAAGATATTGGTTGAGTAGGGTCTATCTATAAGGCTTCTTGATTCGTAAAGAAGTGATGGGGGAGGTGACCTTCTATAATTTAGGTGAGGGGCCTTTTTGAATTTCTCAAAATATTACATTTTAATAAATTAATTTTATATCCAAATAACAAAAAATGGCCATTTATTATAACATAAGATAAGGTATTATTTTTATATCATCAAAAAATTTATTTTATATGAGTTTTGTAATTATTTAAAACCTTATCCATTTCATTAACTAATAGTTAACTTATTTTAATTTTAATGATAATAACAATTTTTCTAATATAAAAAGTTTGTACTTTTTAGTTATATGGTGAAAATTGGCCGATAAATGGCCTATTAATAAATCATTTGACCATAAAATAATCTCATTGTATATTTCAATGTTTTTTTATTTTTTAAATGACATAATAAAATATTAATCCCATTGAATATCTTTATTGAGAATTTTCATACTATTTACCACATTAACTTTTAAAACATCAATACAACAATAAATATTTTTAAAACTATTTTATTATGCCATTTGAATTTAAATTTAATATATATAATTATTTTATCACATTAAATATCTCAGATTATATTACTTTTAATATTTTTAATACCATTTATTTTATTTATCTATTACTTTAATAATTACAACATTAGTGTTGTATAAGAATTTATGGTAATTATTTAAATCCTAAAAATTATGAATAAATTGCCCTGAATAAGATACATATTTTATATTTCCATATAATATTTATCTGGGATCATATATTCTAATTAACAACATATTAATAATATTATACTTATTAAAAATAAGAGTTTTACATTTTTTTTCACTTTCATTGATTTTAATAATATCTATTTAATTTTCATGGAAAAGTGTCCATTAAATAATAAATTTAGAACCATATGTGTTAAGATATGAATTAAATCAATACAATAATAAATAAGGTGATTTTATATGGTTTTATTAGTTAGTTTTAATCAATATTATCCCGTTCTACACTTTACCGATTTAATAAATTTTACCACAAATACTGTTTGCATTGAAAAAAATAGATATGCCTTAATTAGTAAATATACACCTCAAGATTTTTAAATTTTAATTAATTTTATATAATTAAATATGTATACATGTATGAATATAATTTTAATTTAAGTGTGAAAAAATATATCCAAAACTATTTTTTATGAAAAATACATTTTTAGCATAAAACTAGAATTTCTCATATCCTATGATTAGGGAAATAATTATTAAATGATTTAAATTTTCTATCAATTAAACAATATTTAAATTTTATTAAAATCATTAACATTGAGTAATTTAAAAAATTTATATAAAATTCATTAAATGCCTAAAATAATTTTTTTAGATAAACATAACTTGTGAATTTATATAATTTCGTTTTTTTAATTCTAATAATTTAACAACTGATGAATACAATTTATGAATTAATTGACCATATATTTTTCATAATTTAGTTATTAATATTAAATCCCACCAATATAATTTCTAATAGATAATTCTAACTAAATATTGTAGTAATATTACCTAGTTCATTTAAACTCGATGTTTCGTGCATCAAAAGCTATCAAAGAAAAAAATTATTTAAAGGGTAAAATTTAATAATATTATCGGAGGGCCACATTATGACCCCCCTTAAAATAGAACTCATCTACCCCAATTTTCATTACCCAAACATAAATAGACGAGGATACCTGTACCTCATCACATCCTAATGTTTCTCCATAGCTTCAAAACATTGGTGCCTTCACCATAAAACATTAACAGGATGAGTGGTCTTGTTTCATTGAATTTCCTCTCTATGATCCAAAATATCCATCAACTATTCATAAATAGAAATATATTTCTCATGTGGTATGATCTACGAATTTATTAAATGTGATGGATCATTTATGTACTTATTTTGGAGAGATACATAGAATACATCATGAAGTCGAGAGAGATTTTGTGGAACCGCCAATCGATAATCTACTTTCTAAAAAAATCAAGAATTTCAAACGGACCGATAATAATACGGCTTAAATTTACATTCTTTACTAATATCAACACTCTTATATGGGTATATATTCATATTAATACCTTTTCATCCACTTCAAATGCCAAATATTTTCGATCATTTCCATCATAACTTTTTTTATCAACAGTAAGATACTCATAAGTGTCATTGGATGAATCTAAACATCAATGCCATTTTACTCAAATATATAATATCCCAATAGATTAATTTCCCAAACAACATTACAAAATGTTGGAGTTCTATACATATTACCATATATGGCATCATAAAAAGAATTCTAAATATTGGATTGAAAACAATTATTATAAAAAATTTCTACTAATGAAATGTGTTGATACCAAAAAACATTGAAATATGTGGAGCATACTCTCAAAATTTCTTTTAGAGTTTTAATGATTCTCTAATGCTGAAAATATCTCTATGGATCAAAATCCACACTGAATCATTACCCTGTATCCAGGGTTTGTTGAATAATCTCCTAGAACATCGAGGTAAACCTCAGACCTGATCAGATATAACAAAAATTGGTACTCCATAAACTATTACATGTTTCTTAATATATATTTTGGTAATATGATCATGAAAGTAATCTTCTATGATATAAATGAAGTGTTATATCTTTATAAGGTGATTGAATACAACCCATATAGAATTATTCCCTTTAGATATTTTAGGGAGTCTGATTAAAAAAATCCATGGTGTTGTTTTTCCTCTTACATTATGGTATGGGAAATAGTTATAACATCCCCTAATAAATCTATATCTTACCCATAAGTTACTGATATTTCAAGCACCAAGAAATATACCTTGGTATATAACTTTTCATTCCATGACACCAAAAATACTCTTTGTGGTATTTTTAAATCTTTGGGATTTGGGGATTCATAGGGAATGAGGAAATATGGGCTCATACAACAAATGGCCGGGACACAAACACAATTCATGAAACTTATTATTACATCAAAATCAGTGTTGAATTCTAGGATATTTTTCACATTCTATTATAGATCATCATCTTCCTTCTATGACTCTGGAATCAGTACTTGTATATATGGGTAAGCATTAATTTTAGAAAGATAACATTTTCCCGTTATTTTAAGATATCTATTTAAATAATTTTCAAATATAGAAATATTGGGTCTTTTTTGAACATCCTCATAGATATTCTATCATATTCCTTTTGACTCAAAGCATCTTCCACTTTGTTCTCTTTCCAAGGGTGGTACTATAATGAGAAGTCAAAATCTTTAATGAACTCCAACGATGTTCTTTTATCCATATGGAACTCCTTCTATGTGAATATGCACTTTATACCTTTTTAATAAAAATATTTATCCAAATTTTCTCTATAAAGACAATTCTTCCATATTATTAATGAAGATATTACCACAAATAAATTTAAATCATGAGATGGGTAATTTGTTTTCACGGTCCTTCAATTGTAATGGGGCATATGCTATAACATGTAATTTTTCATGAGAACACATTAAAATCCATTCGTAGATGTGTCACTATAGATAACATACCCTTCTATAATGTGGGATAATTATAGGAATAAGGGATCTGAATATTCTTATCTTTAGCTCATTTTAAGTTTCGTATCATTCATTAATACAATGAAACATTTTACTCATATGATTTAATATAGTGAGTTGATACAAAAATTGACAGAAATTATCCACAAAGGACAGATAATATCTTGCAAAACAAAGAAAGCATTGAATCTCAGTCACCATTTTTGGGGTAGGACATCATTCAATAACTTCCATCTTTGATAGATTGATATATATACCCTCTATTGAGGTTATGTGACAAAAAAATAAAATATTATGAACACAAAATTCATAAATGGTAATTTTTTAATAAAAATTATACATTCTTAGGGACTTCTGGACAATCCTTAAATGATCTTCATGATCTTACATTATAATTGAATATACAAGAATATTATCTATAAATACTACCAAAAACTGATCAATATAGTCTCTAAAGCAAATATTCCTTAAATCCTTTAAGATTATAAGATAATTATTCATTCCAAAACGGATCACTATAAAATAATATTTTCTATACCTTGTATGGAATTTTGTATTGGATATATTTTACTTCTAGACCATCAATTGATGATATATAGAATGAATAAAAATCATGGTATTTTATGGAACTCCATGTAGTTGATCAAATAAGTCATATATACCGGGAAGAGGATAATTGTTCTTGATAGAAATGATGTTATGTTCTCAATAATAAAGAAAAAATACAATCTATACATCTTTCTTCCTTGAAAAATCACAGGTTCAATGTAAGGTTATATACTGGGCGACATAAACCACTTATCAATATTCTATCAATGTTTCTTCTTCAGTTCTTTAAATTGAATTTGTTCTATAAAAAGGGGTTATTTGAATTAGTTATAGAACCCGATATGGGTTTTATTGAAATATCAACATCATGATTTGGGGGAAGGTCTAACAATTCATTCATAAAGAAATAGAGAAATTCTTATACAACTGGTGTGTCATTAATATAGATTTTCACTTAAACCATTTAATATTGATGATCTTAATTTCTAAAAATTACATCCAACGTTGTGGTGGTAAATTTAAATGGAGGTTCATATTCATCATTGCATCGATAAATTATCATTGGCTCATTCTAAATATGAAAGGTGACTTCCCTTCCTTGTAAATTGATATGCAATCCATGTAGATAAATTCAATCCATGTGAGGAATCAATTAGAATTAAACTAAATTTAGAATCTAAATATTTGAAATAATCACATTCCCAAAAACTTTTATTGGAGATTAATTATAAACCTGAGATTCAAATGTTGTTCAATTTTGAGTTGTCACTAATATCTCAACATCTAGTATTTTAGGTGATATAGTGATACATTTAGAATATTATTTAGAAATAAAAGAGTGGTTGTATTATTAATCAAATAAGACATTTTCGGTTTTAGAGTAGATTGCATGTCTATCGTTCACCAATTTTGTTCATATTGAACTTTTACAATAGTGTTTTCTTACGATCTCCATTTTTATTTGGGCTTAAGAGGTTGCTGACATCAATCGTCATTGTTAACCATGAGATTTTGTAATTGGTTATAATAATTTCCATTTTCCATTCACTTGAATAATTGTAGTGTGGGTGGTGCATTCTTAGAAGCTCTCCCTATATTCACGGTGTTAGATAAATTTTTCCCATCAATCTACCAATAAATTTGCCAAAGAACTTACCTTCCACACATGAATTATTTACTAGTATCCTTAATAAATTTACTCCATGTTTCCCTACACACATTGAGTATTAAGGAAATGACATCTTATTTTTTTCCTGTTTTTTATATTTTCAGTTGAATTCCATATTTCTCATCTTATAAAACCCATGAGATTGATCTATAACTCATACCTCCATTTACACCTTGATGGCACATCATATGATTTTTTCATAGATACTTAAGTCCTTTATGGATAAAGCCAATGGGATACTTCATATTAAGTCACTGAAGAATTGATCAACCATTCTTTTTGGTGGGATGATAATTCATGAACCATATATCAACGATCTTTTAAATGTTTTTCCATAGGTTTCAATAGATTCATGATCACTTTTATTTAATCCATTTTTATAAAAAAATATAAATAAATTACTACTTAAAAAATAAGTTATCATAATAATCCCTTTTCATGGAGTAAATTTCATCATGTTTCCTAGTATTCTTAATAAGATACCACAATTGATCTACTTCACCCTCTAAATGGTGGAAAATATAGATGAATTTATCATTTTTTAAACATTAAAAAATTGAAAATATATTTTTATTTGTAATAATACATTACTCATCCACCATTGGATCAGAAGACACCATAAAATAAGGTGGATGATACCTCATGGATGAAAAAATATAATATTTTCCATCCTTTTATCATTTGGAAGTTAGGTATGAATCATAACATAAGAATGTATTAGGAGAATAATCATAATAGTTTTTATTCCTACTCCCAGAATTTTCATTTTCTCATGATAAAAATCATTTCACTGACCATCATATCCAGTATTAATATGATTCCTATAGGTTGCATCCATTGACCAAAATAAGAAATCATAGTGTGAGAAACACTAATAATAGTTTAAAAACCCCATAATCGAGGGAAATTACTTAATAAATTTCAATATATGACACTATAGGATTAATCCTAGGTTATTTATGGTCATTAGAGAAAAATAAAGGATTATAACCTATACTTAGACTTATCATTAGGGTTTATACTATGGTTTTCCCGTACTAGTTTCTAAATTTTAACCAAACCTTGATCAGATACCAAATATAATTTCCCATACACGTTATGAATACATATTACATATTTTTATATTAAAATTAATTTAATAACATAACAAATGCACTCGGAAACTGTATAGGTCTTATATATTTGGAAACTTATAATCATAAACAACTAGTTCATTAAATACTACATCACCTACATCTTACTTACTTTATACCTTGAATACTTTTTTACATACCATACTTAATACATTTATTCGTATCCTATAGAAAAGGAACATAATAAATGGTGAGATTAGATGCTCAATAAGGGTATCTATGGAAGATAATAATGATATTATAAGCACAATATGAGCATAAGGGTATATGAACATATAAATTACATTTGAAAATTATACCATGCAAATAAATGATCATAATCTCGATTTATGGAATAAATATTGGTAGTTTGTTTGACATGAATGATAAATAAATAAAATAACATGAACCATAAGAAAATAATAGTAGCACGAGACATGAAATTTTTTGTATACAAATAAGCATAAAAATTGTTTACATTATAGTCAAGGCTCACATCCAAGACAATCATTATTGTAAAATTTCTATAATAAACTCAGTTCACTCCCCATTAAATCCATGTATTACTAATTCAGGTTTGATCACCATTCTAAACCAATTTTATCAAACTGAGTTCACTCCCCATTCCATCCATGTTTTGCTGAACATGGTTCACTCCCCATTCTATTCATGTCTATCTCATGAGATATAAATAAATAACCAATGAATAGGGGGGAGATATATTTTCCATCCATCACAAATGGATACTATACATATGTTTTCCACTAGAACATAAATCATTCATAATATCATAAATGATGAACAGAAATAGGTTTCATAACCATTTTATATTTGTATAACCCAGGGAAAATAAATGGAATTCATAAACATCATACCATCATAAAATAAACCTCCCAGAGAAAGAATAAGGCTGGTATCCTTGGATAATATTCCCAATGAAGAATAAGTAACATCAAATATTTTGTCTTATATAGAAAACGGGTTTGAAAGATCACTTGATGTAATTCATGAGAAAAAAAACTTTTTTATTTTGATTATTTCTAAAATCTACACCATTACGAAGGAAAATATTTTATTTCCAAAGTAATGTTTTAATATTTTATAGATGGATTCAAATAAATAAATAATAATGATGGTGGGAAAAGCTGATCATGCTGTATAATTTGAAAAAAACATTCCTTCTGTATTTTTATAGAAAAACTCACAAAAAACATTATTTAAAAAATGAAAACAACGCTTCCTTTCAAACGTATTTCTAAATGTAAAACATGGTACAAAATGACTTTCAAAATTAATAGGATAAGTGTAATAAAATTTATTTTTTTATAAAACATGGACATAGAAGGCAAATATTCCATAGTGGAGTGTTAAATGTAAACGATCCCTTATAATGTTGAGATTGTGAAATAAACCCTTACCACTTTGTAATCATTTTAATCATATTTCCCATGAATTAATAACATTCAAAAAATTTAATATCCTGAGAGTTAATAAATACATGATTAACCTGTCAAAATGGGCTTTATATATATCAAAATAATAATATAGGTCTATAATGACAGAATATGCCTAAAAAAGAAAATTTAGATAATGTCCCTTAGAAAGATAATATCTTTGAAGTGAGTAATTATAAAATGAATTGATTATTTGTGTGTACATTAAATCCAAATTAAAAAGTGGAAACAAAAATAAAATAATAAATGTTCATTAAAAATTTAATCACTGAATGACATAATCAATAAAGTAAAAGTTTATCAAAAAGAATGGAAATTATGTTGAGGACTCCCAATCCTCATGTATTTCTTTTATTTTTTTAATGATAAAACTTCATATGTAATAAATAGGGATTTATTATACATTTATTCGAAAACATTAATTCTATCATACCATGTGTTATTTATTTAAGACATCTTATAACCCATTTATTAGTAATTTATTATTAAAATCATTGTTTTGGGTGGCAATAACATTATTTTCAATGAATGTTTCGATTAAGAAATATTGGTCATTATACTTTGTTCGTGGTATAATCATTTAAGTATTTTTTCATGGAATAAAAAATATATATAAAAATTATATACATATTTATAACCATTCATATAATATAGAGAAAAAAATGAATCACACCATTAATGGAGATGGTGGGCCATATATATGCATGAATGTTGTTTTCATTTTTCAATTGATGGAATTGAATAAAGGTAAAAACCAACTCCTATTTATAGAATAATTATTATATTATATATATCATATATATTTATTTAACCCATCATAATACCAATCCATAAAATATTGTGTTGAAAAAATAATTGTATTTCGATGTGGAGATGGTAAGATATATGTAAGTACACATGATACTTTCACTTTTCATTTGATTGGAAGGTGGGTGTATGATGGTGTTTTAATAATTATAATAAAATTTACACTTATTGATGATACTAGAGATATTATTTTATGATAAAAATAATATATTTATAGGATCTAGGGAAGAGAAAAAAATAATGTGATTAGTCAGGAGATTACCTCTTTTTCAAAATGTCTTCTTTTAATCTCCATTAAATGGATATTAGTATGGTATTTTTAGAATACAAAAACTTGTAGAATGTTTTTAGGGAACTTTAAAAGGTAAATAATTAGATTATGATCTAGATATAATTCTCCATGTGGTGAAAATAAGTGATGAAGGAGGTTCCCTTTTATAATTGAGGTGATGGGTGCTTATAAAATTTCTAGAAAGATAAAATTATAATAAATTCATTTTAAATAAAAATACCACAAAATTACATTTTTATCAAAAGTTAATATATGAAATTTTTATAATATCATATACCAATTGAAAATATATATATTTAGGTAATATTTTAAACTTTATCATTATGATTAACCATTAGTTAATATATTTTAAATTTAATAATGATAACATATGTTTTAATAATAATCGTTCATAATTTTTACTTATATATTGTAAATTGATCCATTAATGGTCCATTTATGATATTTTATACAATATCATAATAATTTTTTATATATTAAATTTAAGTATTATTTTTAAATATTATAATAAAATATTAATCCCACAAAATACCCTTATTGTCAATTTTGATAATATTCACAACTTTTAATTTTAAAAACATCAATACAAATTGAGAAATTCATCCCAACCATTTAATTATATCCTTAAGATTTATAGGCCATTGATATTTTTATTTTATCACCTTAAATATCTAAAATTATTATAATTTATATTCTTTGGGATCATTTATTTGATTTTTCTATTAATTTTATAATTACAGCAACAAAATTGTGAAAACTTTTAGGGTAATTATATAATTTCATAAATTTTATTTGATAATATATGATTTTTAACCACATATTGAAAATATTATACTTATTAAAATTAATAGTGTGCCATTTTATCACTTTCCTTGATTTTAAGAATATCTAAGTTATTTTAATGTAAAAGTTTCAATTAAATAACAAAATTTAAATAATTATGTATTAAGTGTCTAATTAACCACATCCAATAAGAAATTGGATGGAAGGGTTTGGCCTGAAAACTATTTTTAATCCAAATTAACATGTTTTACCATTAATCAAGGTAATAATGTTTACCATAGTTTCTATTCATATTGACAAAAAATAAAAGGGGATTAATGACCAAATCTGGAAATCATACTTCTTAATATTTAATTAATTTTATCAAATTAAATAACTATTAGTGTATGGAATTAATTTTAATGTACATGTGAAAAATTCCACAAAACTTCTTTTGAGGATAAATATATTTTTAAGCATAAAATTGTATTTATTCATATCTTATGATTAGAAAAATATTTGTTATATGCTAGAAAATTTTGATAAGATAATATATACATTTAATTATAATCATTCACCTATATTAATTTAATATATTTATTTATAATTCTTTACAAGAATAAAATAATTTTTCATAAAAAGCTCACTTATGATTTAAAATAAAATTTCATATAAATTATAATCATTTGATAACTAATGAATTAATTTTATAAATAAATAGAACATATATTTTTCATAATTTCATTGGTATAATTCATTACCACCAATGTAACAACTAGAAGATAAGAGACATATAATATTTTATTAATATTATGCGATTCATTTAAACTCGATGTTGCATGATAAAAACATATCAATGAAATAAAATTATTTAAAGAGATATATTTTATAATAATATTGGGTCATTATACAAGGTGTTTAAAATTCCATAAGATTATCCTTTAAATATTTTAGATGTTTCATCTCAAGGTAAGGGTTTTTCTCATCTTTCATTTATTTCAAGTAAATTCTTTGTACTAAGACTTTTTATTTACAACTCTTAATGTTTTAATTTATCATTACACATCCCTTTACTACCCTTGTGACACCCATGTACTAACATAACATCTTTCACTTTCATTAAACCCTCCAATGAACCTTTATGTTCCCTCATTATTCTTCCAAAATTATCATGTGTATTTTTTGTTCCAAATGTTTATATAGTGAATTCTCATTCACATTTTCTCTCATGGGTATTAACTTATATGTAAATATAATTCATTGATTTTGGAATTACATATATGTAACCTTCACTGCTCAATCATGGAACTAAAAGTCATGAAAGGAATCCTTATGTTGTATGATATATGTGAAACAGAAAGGCCTATAGATGACATGGATGTGATCGGTTGGACAGAAATTATTAATCCCTCCAATACACTTGGTAATGTAGTTGTCTTGTGAGATACAATTTTTGGTGGAGAATAGTTTATCCTAAGAAAAAAAATGCTTTGATGTCTCAATAGTTATCATTAACTTATTCTTATGATGTCATGTTTTATATTATTATTACATTCCTTTTATTTTTTGATATAATCATCTAATATCATTCTTCAATTCTCAAGTTTAGGATTTTCATTCTTTTTATGTCATATTGACATTCCTTTTGACTAAAATTTATTAACTTCATCTTGTTATGCTTTTATTATTCCCTTATCAGACATTATTTCCTACCCCTTTCTTATGTACACCCCTATTTATCTATGCGGTTTTAGAAGAGAAATGGAATATTTCATAGAATGTTATATATTTTCAAATAGTTTTTAATCCCTATTTAAGTTACTATGTTATGTATCCAATTACCCATAGAAATTATTCCTTTTTTATTTATTGGATAGTATCATGTGTATATTTATGTAAAAAATAATGAATTTAGGTATGTCAAGGATATGGTTGTTCATAGCTGGTATTAGAATAAGGTGTAGTTATTTTTGGGTATCACTATTATAAAACCTCGGTGAAATATATAATGATAAAGGAAAATATATGAAATCATCGCTAAATTTTGGTAAATCAAGGATTATTTGGTTTCCAAACAATAAAATCCCAGTCCAAACACTACATGTAGATTTGGATCTAGAATAGTTTCTTATATGATTAATAACCCTAAAATGGTCACATTGAGAATTAACTTGATTATAATTTCATGCACATAATAGAATATTTGATGTATACCTAGTTTGACACTCCTGGAGGATATTCATTGGTAAATTCAAATTCTCTTTGATTGTTCTAGGCATATAGCAAGTGTGATGTGGTGAGTGATATATGAAAATTTATTTTAATAATTTATTTCTAAAAACCAAATATGAGCATATTTCACATAAAATTTATATTTAATTTATTTAATTTTTAAATAAATATAGAATTTGGCTTAAGTAATTTCTTCTTGGGTAGAATTTTTATAATCTGAAAATATCATTTTAGATTACTTTCATTAATATGTAAGGATATGAGGATAAAATCCCACTAGAGGTGATCAACATGTGATCTTATATTCTCTGAGAAACATCACTAAATTTTCAGGTGCTTGGACAATGAGTTGAATTTATTTTATGGTTCATTATTGATTTCCAATTCTTCGACCTTTAAAAAATATCTATTCCAATTCCCACTCTTGAGAACGTGAGAGAAGAAGGAGTTGGGATGAAATTTACTGTCTGAAATAGTTCTCTATTCAAAATTTTTTATTCTATATAGAATTGAAATAGATGACTATTTTTATAGTCAGTATATAAGTGAAATATTATTTAATTTCATACCAACCATTATATAACTTTTATTAATTAAAATATACCCCATTCCACATAATATTTTTAATATTATTATTATTTTCTATAGCGTTCTAATGTGTGCGATATCAAATATTATTTAATGGCCTTTTTAATTAATATTTTTCACCAGACCTAGTCTTGGTCCACTCAAAATCCTCTTGAATTTATTAGAAAAACTAATATATATTTTATTCATAAATAAATATTGTATAAACAATATAATGAATAAATATTTATTGAAATATTAAAAAAATAAAATAAATATTTTATTCACTAGAGGATGAATAAAAATTTATTTAATTTATGAGATCAATATTACTTGAATAAAATTAACCCTATAAATTGAGAATAATATTAATTGCGTTAATTAAACTGAAATATAATTTAATCAAGAGAAAGGAGAAAAAAATAGTGTGTGACCCTCTAGGATTATTTTTATTTTTCATTAGGTGTGTTTGCATAAATTCCATAATTAATGTCTAACAATTTATTAAGGGAGCCAAGAGAAGGAAATTCATATCACAACATCGAAAACCAAAAATGAACACTCAAATGTGTAACACATTTGTAACAATATCTCATCGAGAAGTTTTCACATTCATGTCAAGGACCTATATGCTTGATATATCTTACTTTGAACTTATAAAATATACACATCATTATACCATGGCCATATAATTTAATGCAATTGTTATTTTCCAATTATAGAGATGAGATATGTTCTTCCATAAATATTGTGGGTTGGGGGGGAGTACTTCCTCAACTTATGTATTAATGAAATTTCACAAGTGATACAGCCAACTTATCCAACTTATCCATAAACAGTTATCATTATGGATTAAGAAATATATCTATTTATGAGAGTTGAAACATGCATTAATAATAATCTTAATGTATAAGGTCCATCACACACCCTTGTAGATATGAATATCCAAAGACAACCAAACATGAAGAATTCCTACTGGAAGGTATTTTCTTATAATATCCAATCTTGGAGATTACCTAGTGAAAACTTCATGATATCATCTTATGATGACTTTCACATAATAATCTACGTACTATGTGTCCCATCATACCATGTTATCCGACAAAATATAATTATTTGAAATTATCTTTATATCACATCAAGATTCTCATCATAGAGGGAATAATATTGACTATATCTCTGTGATGTATAGTCTTGGAAATTATTACATTATATTTATATATAGTAATAATAAAAATTTAATAAGTCATTTTATTAATATTCAATACATAAAATATATTTGTAATAAAAGTAAAAATAGTTGGTCCTAGGACGCAAACTCCAACTAACTCTCACTTGGCTAGATCTAACTACCTACGACCTTCAGCCTGCTAGACATCAAATGATAGTTATGTCTCTTCTGAGTCAAGGATTTAGTTAAGTGGTATACCATGAATTATTTAGTAGAAATACTACTCACTAAAACTTCACCTATCTATGACTAATCCCTCAAGGGATGGTACTTATGAAGTATGTGCTGCATCCGCTGATGTGTCCATGTCACTTTTAAAAGAGACACTGTTATAGTATTATCATAATAGAGTGAGGTAGGATCATTAATCCTAGATACCATAACCAGATATTGGATAAAGTTACACATCCTTATTTATTTTTATCTACTTCAGATACCAAAATATACTTGAACTCTATTATAGAATCAATAACCCCAACCTTCTTTGAGCTTTTCCAGCTCACATCACATCTATTCAATGTGGAGATGTATGGCGTTTGAGCCTTAATGCAATCTTTATCAGTTTGGAAACTAGTATCATCATATACCTTAATTAATAGTTCTACATCTCCTCCATAAACCATGAATATATCCTTATTCTACCTTATATACTTATGGATTTTATTGATTTCAATATAATAGAATTCACTGAGATCAACTTGATATCTACCTACCACACTTAATTAATATGAGACATCTACCCTAGTATATAGTATTTCATACATGACTTACCCAATCACAAACGTGTATGGAATATTATTAATTCTGTTTATTTCATCTTGTGTTTGAGGACTCATTTTTCTAGAAATATAATTTCCTTGTGTTTCAGAAAAATACTATCGTAGATTGATCCATATAGAATCACTTTAGTATATTATCAATGTATGTACTTTGAATTATGCTAAGAAACCTCTTGGATCTATCATGATGGTTCTTAAAACAAAAAATATATGCTTCCTCACCCATGTTTTTCATAGAGAAAAATTTATTTGACCATGCCTAAACATATTGTAAGGATAGGTTTTCATTTCAAATGATTAATATGTCATCAAAATATACTATTAATAAAACAAACGCACTCCCAATAAACAATTTATAAGGAAAGATTGAAATTCTTTCTTTATGAAAAAAATTCTATTATGGAATCATAAAAATTCATTTCCCATGAAATCGATTTTTACATTTATCCATAAATGGATATTCGAAACTTCCATACATTGTTGGAATCCATTGGAGTCACAAACCCTTTAGCATGTGTCATATGGACATGTTTAAAAAGGTTCTCGTCAAAGAAGGTTGCATTGAAATATATTTTCCAAATAATATAATCATGGAAATAAGAAAAGGAAACTAGAATTATAATGGATTTCAGAATTTTAATTGGTGAAATGTTTCCCCATAATCAATTACTTAATGATGTATATGAAGTACCCCGGGACACCCTGAGAGGGGAGGGGTGAATCGGGGTGAAAACTCTTTCTTTTAACGTGATGGATCTTGTTCCCACGTTGGAAGGAACGTGTTGAACATGTAAGATGAATATGATCAGAAAGAAAACATTCACTTGCACAGAGAAGACATATCACTTTATACTTGGTTCACCACTAAGGGCTATGTCCAAGGAGCATATGCCGACAAGTTGTCAGTCGTACCAAAATCCACTATGCTTCACTAGCTGTAGATTACAAAGGATCGGGCACAGTCACTCTGTCCCAGGCTCACTGCCTTTACAAAAGTTCAGGGATGGCTCACTGCGTCCCTCGGGTCACTCCCGTTGACTCCCCCTGGCTCACTTATTTCGGTGAAGTCCCACTCAGTTTATAGACGTGAATGTCTCTTCAATATATTTTCATTAAAGACTTTTTCTCTACTTAGCATGATACTCGGCTTGCATCCATGTCCGAAATTGATGCACAAGAACGCACAGAACCACTGAAGGGGTTAACCTGAACGTGCAGACAAGCTTCACTAACAATTGTGCAAAACACCAACCCTTTGCACGCAAAACCTTCCTATTGCACGCAAAATTTCCTTTTTCGTGCGGAAAAAAATTTTGTGACACAACACCCGTTTTTGCGCAACTGAATCATTACGCGCCACCCCAATATTTACACACAACTCTTCCTTTTTTTCATGCATCCTGTAATTTTCCGTGCAATCTTGAATATTTCGTGGAAGCCCTTTTCGCCATCCTTTTTCGCGCATCAGACCTTGAATCTTCTCTAAGTCTTTATCTGTGCGGAATGAAGGGGGTCACCTCATATTTTTAGGCGTCTGAGACCACTGCGCACAAAATCCCCTTCAACGAAAAAACCTCTCATCTGGCACGTAATGTTTCGCACAGGTATCGTTTTCCACGCATCTCTCCAGATATTTCGTGTAGCCCATGCCTTTTCCATTTTTCGACGTTTTGATTCTGAAACACTATTTGCGTGAAAAACTTCGCTCCTCTATTTCACGCACCACGTTGTTTTTCGTGCCCAGATCAAGTATTTCGCACACAACACTTATTTTCCACGCACCACTTACTCTTTGTGCGCACCTCCTTTTGCAGACAATCCATGTAGTCTGCTCGAACTGTATGATCACTTTGATGGCACACATTCTGAACATCCACTGAGGATTGACAACAAACACCAACCAAACTCCAATTCCTGCATAGAACAACCATGGTTCCAACAGTATATACACTTTTATTATAGGTCACATTTTATAGGTACCGACTTGTCTTTCTATGTCCAGTTTCATCCTGAATACCCATTTGCAACCAATAGTATTTACATTTATTTGATGGTATACCAAAATATAGACATGGTTTTGGTACATGTATTCTATTTCATAATTCATGTCTTCTTTAAACATAGAAATTTCCATACCACTTACCACTTCTTAGTAGGTTATAGGATCATTATTATCAACTAATGAGTCACCATCCCCAGTGAATAGAAAACCATACAATTCTAGTTTTTTAACCTCTATTATACTTGTATTCTGTAATTGTGTCTCTGCAACAATATCATTTTCCACGAGGTTTTTTGGAATTTGATTCTATGCAATTTTTTTGTATCTTGAGCCTTAACATCATCGACATTGATCTCACTCCCACTATATCTTTTAGAGATAATATCATTCTCAAGAAATGTATAAAAAATTTCAACAAAAGAAATTATGTATGAATGACGATATTGGTTGTATCCCATTGTTTATTTGGTATATCCAATAATAACAGAATTTAAGTCATGGGTTGCAAGCTTGTTACATAAATAGACCTTCACAAATTCTTCACACCCTAAAACATGTAAGTAAGAAAATACGAGTTTATTTTTATTCCATGATTGGTATGGTATACCACATGTTTCTTTAGATGGAACTTAGTTTAGTACGGTTGATACTATTTGAAACATGTAACCCCCTATGGATAATATAATGTACACATGAATCATCATTGATCTCACCATCTAAAAAAATGTGTGGTTCCTCATTTTTCTTTCACCAATCTAATAAGGCGTAAAAGGAGGCATGAGTTGAGATAAAATCCCAAACTCCCGTAAATAATCAATGAAGTAATGATTAATACATTTTCCACCTCAATATGAGAAATGTTTCTAAATATTCATTCCAATATGGTTCTCCACTTCATTCTTGTATCCCCTGAATATATCAAAATAATCATTCCTATACCTCATTAAGAGAACATATAAATGCCTACTAAAACAATCAGTACAATTTATGAAGTATGAGTACCCACCCCATGCTTCAACATAAAATGGTCCACCCATATCGATATTAAATAATTAAATAAGCTCCGTAGACCTTTCAACTTTCCCACTAAATGGGGATTTGATCATTTTCCCTTGTAAACATGTGTAACATACACCAAGTGGTTTTAGTTCAAATAAATTAAAATATCCATCTTGATATAATTTAGTCAATCAATTTCCATTTACATGACCTTATTAGTGACAAAACATTTGGCTGTGGTTTGATTCATGTGAATTAAATTTTTTATCGATTACTATATTTGGTTCGTTTAATTTATCACATAAGGGTCATTATTTAAATGATCCTTAACATAGAAAATCATATCTTTATAAAATAAGAAATATTTAATAAAATTATTGAAAATAAATCCATCCTCAAGAAATATGAATATAGAAATAATGTTTTTGGTAACTGAAGCAACATAATAAAACCCCTTGTAAACAAAGATCATTCTAGTTGGAAACATGAGGTTGTAGTCCCCAACATTTATAATACAAAGTTTATCTCTATTGGATGGTAGAATATTAACCTCTCATGAGTAAATTTTTTTAATCAACATTTTTCCTGTATTTGAATATAAATGTTGACCCAAAATATATAAATAATACCAAATTTTTATAAATAGATAAATTCAAATTGATAATAAAATCATCTGAATCTTGCCCTTTATTTTTTTTGGATATGTGCATCTTTTCTTTCAATAGCCCTTATTTCCCAAAGAGAGATATATATAATCTTATTCCATTACATGAACCTTGATCTTCCTCTTATTGTAAGGGTTTGGATAAGCTTTGGGATTAAATATATTCCATTTACCATTCTATTTGTTCTCCATAAGGAAGGAAGGGTTTTCATTATTTGTATACTTATATAAATGGTGAAGAAGAGTAAGATGATCTGTAAGTGGCTTCCCTAAGATGTTCATATTAAAATTCACAACAATATTGGATAATCTCTGAGGGAGTGATGCTATATTGAGGTCGGTGCCCATATTTTCTCATAGATTAAACCCAAGAACCACTATGTTCTCAATTTTTCCAATGAGGTCGAATACATAAGGACCAACATTGTCATAGTCTCCATGATTTATCTGCTAGAGATCGTTGGAAATATGAAACCATTAATATCTATATATCTCATAGTAAAGACCATGAGGGTTCTCAATATTTCTATACATATACATGTTTTTTAGACTTCATTTGTTCAGTAGACATTGATGAAAGCATCAAAAATTGAACATCCACAGAGTCAGTCAAATGTATTTTCATAGACAAGGAACTCTTCATCACCCTCCTCTTTAGTAGGCGGACCAGGAATTGATGATTATAGTACCTACGATTTCCATTTATGGTATATCACAACATGAAGTATTCTAAACCACTCGAACATGTTACTACTAGTTAGCAGGTTATCTTTCTCCAATATTGATCGTAGAGATAGAGTGAATGGAAATTTTTTATTTTATTCTACAATTAAAATTGGGATATTATTAGTTCTTTTACTGATTAAAAAATATGCGAGATATAAAAAATTAAATGTTAAATATTTATTTATTAAATATTCTACTATTTTATCAAGTCTGAATAACCATATCTATTGAAATCAGAATGTTTATTGTCATTAACATTCTGGTGGAAATAATCCCCATTACATATCTTAATGATCTATACTTTAGAAATGAAAACCATAATTTGGTAATTAGGTATATAGTCTCACAAACTACTGAATTTAAAATCCTTTATCTATTGAGTGGATTCCCCTACCCTAAAATTATGACTTTAATGTCCTCAACAATTAACTCCAAATTTACATTGAACAAATAATGGCCGTTAAAATCTATAGAATTTTGGTTATGTAAACCCAAAACTCTGATTAAAACCCCCGAATAAAATTAAGAGTATTAAAATTGGACATGTACAACACCTAGTTATATATTTTCATTCCCAATCAAGTAATGTAAGCCTTATTATGAACTAACATTTAATTGAGGGATATTGATTTATTTTGTAAATATTTTATCTTGATTTATCCTTTTCACATCTAGTTAATATTATATGTTAATAAATTAATTAATAATGTTGGATATAAAATTTACCCATAATTCATTTATTTAATTTCTATCTTTTTAAATTAATTAATTTATTTATGTGTTCATATCCTTGCATCAATAAAATAAATTAATATATAGACAAAAATAAATAAATAATGAACTGACCCATTCCCGAGTTTTATATAATGGTTAATTTAACGATAATACATTAAATTAGGCATTGAACATGGGGAAATGATCCATATTTCTATTCTTTTCTTGAGTTAAAACATTCCACCTATCCACCAGTGTATCACCCAGGTTAGTATTACTATGGTTCAATCATGAACCACCTCCATGATCAATGGGATTCTACCTCAATTACTGATATTTATTACTCACACACACGTCAAGGGAATATAATTATTGGATAAAGGGGATTACATAAATATCACTGGACACACTAGTCCTACCATATAATAGAGGGAGGAAAGAATCTTTTTTTTTGTAGCTGATTGAAAATTAGATTTTTACATCAAAAGCCCTTTTGAGGATAATATGGGAAACCAGAATGACATCAAAGACATAAAGAACAACCATGGCTCCACGATCAAGATCATCAAGACCAAATACAATCCAATTAAAAAGCAAGGAAAATCTTCCCCCAAGAAATACAAACAATATTATTAGCATCCACCTTCTCATTGCTGCTTGACGAGCTGTCCCGTGCAAAAATACACGGGCCCAGTAATGATGGTAAAATCCATACCCTCTCAAAACTTTCAAATATGGATAGAGATGAAACGGAGAACCCACTCTACTATGAACATCTTTAGAAATATTCCCTTGAAAATAAATTGGATGCAATTTTTCCTGAACCAAGGCCATAGTGCCATAAGAAAACACACAAAATACAAACCAAAAAAACCTCAAAAATGCACAGATACATAATCCAAATGCAACAGATTCACCCCAAACTGTAATCCTCTAAAAAAAATGTATCCGGAATCATGAGATTCATTGATCATCCCTGCCTCTTCCATAGCACCACATCCATTCTAAAGAACGCTCCCATCCCTCACCAGAACTTCCAAATTGAAAAAAATGAGAAAATCAGATTCAAATAGAGCAAGGAACTAAGGCCGAGATATGAAAATGTCCCACCAGTAGGCTTCAAAACTCTATAATTCTATAATAACAGTACCAGTGTCGTGCAATGCAAGGAGATCCTCTTAGCAGATTCATCCATATAATTCCAACACAAAAACTACAAACCGAAAGAACACGTGAACAACAACAAAAAAATCCAAACACAAACCATCACATAGATCCTGTCACCGACTTCAAAAACTCATAGACTACAGCGGACCACCCAACCAACACACAAACAATGAGGAATGATGATGAACACAGTTCCATGAGGTCGCACAACATCTCTATGAGAGAGAGAGATGCTGCAAGCCCGCCGATCAATACCGCGGTGGAGAGTCTTGCCAATCTGAGGCGTGGGGCGGCTGTGATAGGGAGATAGACCCAGGGTTAGCGCCCCTTATGAGCTCATCCGGAATCAAGGAAGGAAAGATTCATGGGTTTTAATTTAATTTAATAATATATATTTGAGAAACCATGCAAAAAATTAAATTAAAACACCCAAAACCTAAATAGGTCATGGTCAAGCTCTTGAATGATAATACATGCAATGAATAAACACAAGTAAATAGCTAGAATTCATTTATTTATAAATTATTTTATTATTTAATTTTAAAATGGATTTATTAATTAATTAATAAATTATAAATTTAATTCTATTTTATCTTAATGGTCATCTAATCTTATATGATGGTACCCATCATTAGTAGAATTTATAGAAAATAAATGGAAGAACCAATGATGGAATATTAATTATAATCAATTAACTGAGAATTTGACATTATCGAAAACCATTTTTAAATTTTAAACTACACAATGCTGTTTTAATCAATATAATATGGTTATAAAGCTACAATTTTAAAATTTAATATAATTTTATTTTTTTCCATTAAAGGGAGACTACATGGTTTTTACATCTAGATACACGCCATGTGCCTTAGTTTCCATATATCAGTGTCAAAATCTTGGGGATTTGGCTTGTTAAGTCTCCCAGACTACATGATATGTGCATTCCACCTATACACCATGTATCCACTTTCCATTTTCCAGGTTGGCATGATCAACATTCTAGAAGGTATGTTATCATAATATCCCACATCTAAAATTACTAAGTGAGAACTTCATGATAGGAAGACTCATCAGCTTATGAGTACTCACACCAAATAGTATATGTACTATGTGTCCCATTATAGTACATTATCTAACCATATAACATTATTTGAGAATATCTTCATACAACATAAATGTTATCATCATAGTGAAGAACTTCTATGACCTTATCAATGGGGTGTATACTATTTACCATTATTAAATTATAGTCGTGGAGAAAAACATAAAATAAGTAATATGAATTTTTTTTAATTTTCAGTACATTGAATATAGATGAAATTAATGTACAAATAGTTTTTCATAGAACACTAACTCCTACACTCCTTATGAACCATCATGAAGGGAATATAAATTCCCATAAAATATTATTTTAGTAAATAGAGTATGGAAAACATTGATGGAATCATAGAAATTAATAGGTTAATTAGTGTATTACATTTATGATTAATCCCTGAAATGTTGATATTTTACCCTTTTATGTGTGTAATGGATTGAAAATTATCATCCCTAATCTATTTTGAAAGAAATTTTTGATTAAAACATGAATCAAATAGTGAAATTCAATCTTATAATCCATTAATTAACACCAAATTTCATAGGTGACTATGGTCTCATGCATTCTTTCATATCACACAAGTTTAGTAAACTATTGTAAAATCACCAAATAACATAGAAGTAAAAATACCAGTCAAAATTTCGAATGGGGAAATTATTGAATCCCATGTATATTACCGCTCAATTATCTATATTTGTGGGATGAGATGTTCAAAAATCTTTGTGATACACAATTTATTAGAATTTTTTGTGATTCTAGCTATGGACTATTTTTTAAAAAATCTAACATAAATTTCCTAGAGAAGAAAATCACACCATGTATCATGTATCGACTGTATATTATATAGAATTTTAAGGGGGAAGATTAATATACTTTTGTATCATCATATTATGAATGGATATTGTTAACTTATCAGCAAGAATATATTGATCAAATGACTAATACCAAGGAAAAGATTAACCCTGATTACATTACCACTATAAAAGAATATATTAATGCATGTATTGAATAATTTCATGGTCCTCCTCACAGTTGATAAGTTGATTTGTTGATCAATCATATACCTTGTGCTTTACCAATATCTATGACTCTGTACAGAATGACCACTATTAATCTTGAAAAAATGAAGAAGAAAGTACATGAGAATATATATAAAGGTTTTATACGCCCAAGTGGTTCACCATGGGGTGAGCCAATCATATTCATCAAGATGAATTATGGGCTAATAAAACTATGCATTAATTATCATGAGCTAAACTAGATCAAGATAAAGAATAAGTTTCCACTGGCATAGATTGATGACTTGTTCGATCAAATATGTGGATCCAGATACTTTTATAAGGTGTATATTCAATCAATATATTACCATGTACAGATGAATAAGGATTATATATATATATCCAGGTATTCTTTTCATACAAGGTATGCGAACCATGATTTCATAGTTATTCAATTTGGTATTAGTAATTAACCTTCCTTCTTTATAGACATAATGAATATATTTTTTGGGTTTAAGTTGATAAATTTGTATTAGTCATTATATAGGACATTCTTATCTACTACAAAAGAAATAAAGAACATGAGGATTATTTAAATGTTTTACAGAAGACATTACAAAGGAAAATTTATATGTAATGTAAAATAAATGTGTTGTTTTAATGGAGAAGGTAACATTATTAGGGAATGTTATCACTAAAAAGGGATATCTATAGGTCCTAAAAAATATAAAAAAATTAAATTAAGGACCAAACCAATATATGTGATAGAGATATATAGTTTAATATTTATAATTTGGTATAATTTCTAATTTCTCAAGAACATCACTGGACTGATAAATATGAGTAAATATTTAAAGAGATAAATAATAGGCTACTCTCTAAACCTATACTCACATTACCCACCAACAAGGAATGATTTTTGATCTAGAGTGATGCATCAAAAAAGGTATGAGTTATAACACAAATGAAATATGATAATGTGATAGCATACTATTCTTTCTAAATAAATATTTATGATGGAAAACATTGAATATAATTCACTAGGATAGAATATTGTGTTCTATGTTTCCAAAGAAACTAAACTATTACTATAATGACCTGAATTATATTCAATGTAATTCCCTTCTTATAATTATTCCATATAGTATAATCAAATGAAATCACAAACAAATGAACTACTAAGTACTATGTCACCATTAATCACAATTTTTCTACTTACGTGTCTTGAATTTTGAAAATATTACAACCAAGATTACGTTCAGGGTGATTTTGGGGGTATGATGGAACCAACATAATTTTTGATGAACAGTAACCTACCATTATGAAGAGTAACCTATCCTTATGAATAGTAATATGACCCTTATGAATATTTATTCATCCAAAATAATAATAACATCTCCATCGAATTTATAAATAAAATTTATGCATCTTATAATTGATAATATGACCATAGTAAAATTATTGCTATTTTTTCAAGTTATAAATAAATAATTAAAATTAATTAATTATGTTTAAAAAAAATTATTTTCCAGAAATGTGTCCATAATTTATCAAATTTATGTCTAATGGTTTTAGGATAATTTTATATGACCTTTTGTAATTTTTTAAATAATTATAAAATCAGTTATAGTTTTTGAATTTATATTTTTCAAGTAAATTATGATTTTAATTAGAAATTATATTAAAAATATATAGAATTTTTTTTTGAAAATTTTATTTCATTTTTGTAGTCTAAAATTCTAAAAATGGTTAGGGTGAATATTTGGGATTTTTCTGATATACATGAATTTGTTATGAATAGTGAAATATGATAATTTACCAAATAAGCTAAATACAATAATTATCGAGTATTAGGTGAGGTTATATAGATGTAAGAACCATTGGTTCAAATTCATGTGAACATATTTCTTTATTTTGTAATTTATTCATCACTATTTCTTGTCTTATGAAAAAAAACTGATTTAAATTTTAAGAAAACCCCTCTCCATGCACTATAAAAACCACCAACACTCTTGTTTTATCTTTACTCTTCTAAATCCTTGTTATTTTCCAAACATCAACCCAAATATCTCCCCAAAATACTCTCCCATGTCTAGTATCCCATTTTCTCTTCAAAATATCAAATCCTCTCCCATTAAGGGGCTCTCAAGGAAGATTAATTAAAGAGTTAAATTCCTCTTTGCAATTCTTTTACATTCCTTTCGTGTTCCTTTGTTTTATATTCTATAATTACCTCTACTCATCAAATTTTGTTGACAAATACAGTAACTTATATGTACTATAATGTTTTTATGATGTTGGAATAATGTTTTATCGTCTCTTCTTTACCCTTATTTTATACTAGTAGTAAACACATCATTCGAAATGTGTTAATTTACCGCGTTCAAGGATGATGGGTTTTCAATTTCCATTAACATATTCAATTATTTTCATGAAACCATTATTATAGTTGAACCAAACTATAATATATGTAATATTTATCATCTATGGTTTTGGAATATTTTTGTGCACATGGTTTGGATTTAGGAAACAAAATGTCTTCGTTGTGATAGAAAATCGCCATTTAACCCGAAAGGTTATCACATAAGATTTATATAATAAATAATATTCCCTCCATGTAACCAAATGAAATTTAAAACCATGTATACTTAGGGATTTTCAATAACAAAACTCTTTTTCTATGAAAACATCTTCATTTTACATGATTATCCGTTCATGTATATATGTAAAACGATCATGAAACTAACAGATCTGAATATTGAAATTGAACCTCTTTACCAATCAAAAAGGTTTTTAATGAATTCAAAAACGTTAAAATAAATAAATTACACAAAAAATATGTTTCATAATTATTAACTAATTAATCTAATTTTGTTATTCATGTATTAATATCAAGTGGATAACACTATCAGACTTAAGCTAAGAGATTCTACCCGAACCTCCATTATTCATTTTGGTTATTTTAACTCTCTTATTTACCCAAATTAAATACTATATTATATTTTTTAGATCTTATAATTGATGTGTTTATATAAAAAATCTTGTACTAAGATCCATTAATCATTTTCATTTAGGGATATACATGCATTTAAGCAATGCACACCTCAATACATCCCAATAAGCAAACCCGTTATGAGTGAACTTCCCCAATGTTTACCCAATTTCAAGGGGACTGTACCATCTATTTTAAAACAAAATTGTTATTATAAAATCAGTATTTATATTATTACAACATTATTATTTCACTTATGTTTTATATAATATATTTTTAGGTTTTCGATTTTAAATTCTCTTTAGTATTTTCCTGAAAACCAAACTAAAATGTTTTATAACTAAAATTTCTTAAATACTCTATTTACATGTTATCACTTCTGTTTGACATCAATTAACATTATATATTCATTTGTATGTTATAAATCATTTACTTCACAGATATTTTTTTGATCCACACATTAAATTATTCTTTATGGAATGATTATGAAACCCATTTTTTTCCACTAGTTTTCTTATGTTTATATATGATTGATTATGTATGATTCATTATGTGGAAATCATGTTCATGAATATGTTAAGATGGGTGAGATCATATAGTGCTCTAATGCAGTGGGTAAGGTTGAGTCTCGTGAGACATTATGTGAAACAATCTTTTCCATTAGCCTTGGCTTGTGATACTATCTGCAACAGTCTTGGTGGTTTGTCTTGACCTGTGATACCTTGTGAAACGGTGTTGGTGGTTAACCTTTACTTGTATTCCTATTAGTGAAATGGGCCTTGAATCAAGCTAAATTTATGTTTTATGTTGTTTCCTCAATAATATTATTCCATGTTTATATGATCCCAAGTCATACATATTATGGGTCAATATGCTCAATTACATTTTGTGTCGTTTATATCATTATGTCATGCCTCTTAACCAATGTGCTGAAGCATTATTCTCTTTCTTTTTCCCTTACTGGTATTTTTTGATCACCATATTGTTCATTTTATAGATAGGTTATCTAATGATTATGTATAAGCATAATTGATGTTAAGAGCTCAATATGAATATTAAATAAATAAATTAAATGTGCTTTTTGTTTTATGTATCTAGTCATCGGTGACAGTAGACATCAGAATCCTTAGATTTTATTCTGCTGTATAATATTCTCAAAAACTCATGTAATTTTATGGAAAAAAGGATAAGGTTGCTATAATTGGCATCTTATCAAGGTGTAGTTATTTTTAGAGATTAGAAATAGAGCACTTTTGTGACAAACTTAAGGATAAGACTTGGTATAAGAAAAAATCCATAAATTTTTTTATGTAAAGAGTAAATGGTTGATCATAAAAATATATCCCTGTTCGGATATAATTAGTTAGAGGTTTCCCTGTTATAGATGTATCTAGGGGTAAAATCAGAAAACAAAGCTTTGATCTAGGCTCGAATGAGAACTAGTGCATGGCAATGGGGCTTGTTTCACTCTTGGATAGTCACTAACATGGGATATTTTTTGGAAAATTCAGGATCCCGGTACAAACTATATCGACTTGAAAATTTGGATAATATTTTGTTTCCAAAAAATGTTTTTATTACTATGTCATAATCAACAAAATTATATATAATTATAAATTAAATATGACCATATAATTTTTATCGTTATATAACAATTGTTTAATATTCCTTTTTGTAATGTTATAATTGATGTTTAAAATAGAAGTAAAAGTGGATTATATATGGAGAATGAATAGTCGATGACCAAATATAGTAGACTCGATCATTACAAAGCCCATATTTCAAAGCTTGGGAGGTAGGTAACATCACTGGGCTTTGTTCTGGACCAAGCGCATGCCAAGCTTCAACATGTTATTCTTGAATGTAATCTCTTATGGGATAATTTCAGGTTGATATAAATCACCACTCGAGCGATGTTTTCCAAGCCACCCCAAGATTGTATCACCATTGCACACTTTACTCTAAGGTCTTATACATGTGTTATGGGGGGATTTGTAATGATACGTTAGTTACTTTGTGTAATAAATTTGTATAAATAAAATTTTTATTTCTTATTATAGTAAAAAAACTTCATTTTTTAATTTCAAATGTTAAAATAAATATAGGATGAACTTTTCGTTTGTTTCAAAGAATCATATTATTGACGAAAAATGAAAAAAACTGTAAGTTAATTTTTTTTTATAATTTAAATAATTAATAATGTGAATTTATTTAGAAAACATACATATACGGTTATCATCAATAAGAAATTTAGAGCATGATATGATCAACATAATTTTTGGTGAATAGTAAATTATGAATAGTAATATTACCATTATGAATAGTAATTTGACCAATGATAGAGTAACCATACTAAATTATGTATAAATATAATTTAGGAATCTTGAATGGTAATGTGATTTAATAGTATAAGTAAATAAATTTTTTTTGATACTATTAGTTATGTATCAGTATTTTTTGGGTAAATAGTGATTTTACATAAAAATTAAATTTCTAATGTTAAGGAAATTATTTTTATAAAATGGAGTTAACTTTTGAATTCTAAAAATTGATATTATGTTATGGTGACTCTATGATATTTTTTAAAATGTTTTTTTAGTGAATAATAAAAATATGGTTTTTATGTTTTTAGTGTGTTTTATAAAATTAAATTGATGTAATATGTAATTTAAAATGATGATCGACTAATTTGGAGTAACATATTATCTTAGGTGTCCCAAGTGGACAAAAAAATGGTAAAATTCCATGGGAAAGCCCATGTTTTTCAAAATACCACCGATAAGGTGTCCTTGAAAATTAATAAAAAACTCACTCTCATTTACTACAAATACCAAGCCATTCCTTAATTTTTATAAACTCCAAATTTAATACCCTTGAAGCACTGATTGTTTTACGCCCAAGTGATTCATCTAAAAGAGTTCCCATGACCTCAAGGTCTCAATCCTAGTGTTTTAGAAGTAACTCTTCAAGGTAATTGAATTCCAAACTTCTCCTTTCCTTTCATGTTCTCTTTTATGTGGTATGTAATTCAAATTTTTTTATCATGATATTTTATAAATTTATTTCTATATATATTTTTTATTATTATTCATTTATTAATGGTACACACTTGTTTTCTTTCTTTTTAATTCTCTCTTAATCCGTGTTTCATACCTGTTATGCCGCCATATTTTCATCTATGGATTTCACACTTTTTATCAAGCAATTTTTTTTTTCAATACCCAATCCTCTATATACTCTAGGGGTATTCACATGGATTTCCAAATAATATACTTTAATTATGGTATTAACATTCATGAAACCCACCATTCTTTTTTATGGGATTAAAATGACAAAAGACATTTCTTTTAAACAATTTTTAAAATGACATGATTTTGATATGAAACCCATTTCTTTTATACTATATTGGATATTTATGAAACAATTGATTATTACCTATGTGTCTCATGTTAATATAAATATATTTTAATGGTGCACCCTGATATCACACTAATTAATTGATAAAAATATTAATATATAGAGATTATAAGTTTTATGATACCTTGGTGAATAACTATAGTAATATTTATGAAACCTTTGGGATGGACCTTGGTGATATGCTTATGAAGGTCTAAACAAAATGTTTTATCCCCGTTTTGATGATAATATTAATGTTTTTATTATTATGATATATCTATTTTCATTCGTTTATGATATTTCCTCATGCTCTTATTTTATTCTCTCAAGTTCACATGTAAAATGTTTTCCCTTACTCGGCCTTATGCTCACCTATTCCTTGGATATATGCACCCAGGTTTTGAGATGCAGTAATTTTACTTAGGATGAAAATTTCAAGAAGCCTTTCATGAGGATTAAAATAATGATATATGTTTTCAGTTATTATGCACATTTTTTATAAGACACTAGACATTAAAGACCCTCTATTTGTAAAATTTAATAAAAAGTTATGTAATAAAAAGGAAGGATGCCAAAGTTGGTATCAAAATATAGTTTATATATTGATGAAATTATTATATGAAAACATCAGGAAAAACCCTATAGAAAATTTAATTATAGTAAAAAATCCTACTATTTTGGTGAAATGATGGGTATGAGGATGAACCGTGAAAATGGTGACCTCATTGGACCATGGGATGACAACTCTCTGATGGAAGTCGGAATGGAAACACTCATGAGAATGATCAAAAAATTTATTCATTTGTAGGAAATTAATTAAATCAATATTAGTGGATAATTTTAGCATGAAGGGAACAAAATTCTATTGAGTCCTTTATATGTAAATTAGAACCATCCTTCCACGGATCTACTGACCTAATGATTTCAGAATAGTGGATCCGCTTTATCGAAAAGATCTTTTCTGTGCTCCGCTGTTCAGATCAAGGGAGGGTCAACCTGGTAGTTTACTACACAGAGGTAGAAGCTTATCAGTGGTGGTAATTGATTAAAAACATTAGTCCATGAGTGTAGGTTGAAGAAATAGAGTGGGAAGAGAACACATAGATCTTCTTCAATACTTATTTTATTCATTTTATGAGAACAAAAATGTATTAGGAGTTTCTCGAGATGAATAATATGGAGAATGAATCTATTAGAAGATACAAGATGAAATTCACAAACTTTCCCATTACACCTCATGCTTTTTCATGGATCCTAATTGGATAGTTGATAGATTATTTGGTGGACTAATACCTAGTTGGTGGAAGATTCTATCCAATTGAGACTATGATAGCTATGAGGAGATCATGCAGAGTACTATGAAAGTCAAAATAGAGTTTGGTGAGATGCACTAATCTCACAAATCCATTGAAAATAAGATATTATTAGAGGCATGTTTATAGAGGATCTTTGATCAGGAAAGAGCAGGAAATAAAGTGAAACTTTCCATATGTAATTATTGTGGGGATAACCATTCGAGGAACTACACCCTCAGAAGAGAGAAGTGCTACATGTGTGGAAGAGAAGGATATATAGCATGAAATTGTTGCAGTGAGGTGAAGACTCAACTTCCCAACACAATAAACAAAGGGAATATGGTGCAATCCCTTCATGAAGTCCAATGATTCATTTGTGGACAACATAGGAACTTTTCCATAAACTGTCAAAATTTGAGGGCAGAGGAGGGGAATCACTATCAACCTCAGAAAAGTCAAAGAGTGTAAGGTCATGATTTTTTCTATCATGATAGATGATGTTGTACAAATAATGTGGTGGAAGGTACTCTTATTGTTATCTCAATGTTGGAAAGTACTTTTTTTTATTCTAGCTCTACGAATTCATTTATTTCCTCTATGTTTGGAAAGAATTTTGAATCAAACCCTATCTTTTTAAAAGTGTAGTTATCAGTCAAGACCCTTGGTTGGATTTTCAAACAATCATCAGTGTTTAGAGACTGTAGTATTGAAATTAGTGAGAAAAATATTATCTCAAATCTTGTATTCATTCCCATGTTGGAATTCGAAATTATACTAGGGATGTACTGGCTCTCAAGGTATTATGGTAAGACCAAATGGAGAATCAAGGAGATATCATTAGTCTTGACCAGGTGACTTATATATATATTCCATTTAGCGATAAATTGACCTGAAATTATTATAAAATCACCTCATATAGCCTTATTTTTGAACTTTATCATTGAATAAGAAGAAGTAAATGAGAGTATAAGTATAAAAAATGTCTGCATCATCCAGGAATACATTGATGTATTTCTTGAGGAGTTACCTAGACCTCCCCCAGAATGAGAGGTAGAGTTATCTAATGAAATTGTAAGGAGATCTCATATGATATCAATGTCCCCATATAGGATCGAAAATGAGGAGTTAAAAGAATTAAGAAGAAACTACACAATCAATTTGAGAAGGGGTTTATCCGAACATGTGTGACTCATTGGGGAGAACTTGTTCTCTTTGTGAGGATGAAGGATGGATCAATGAAACTATGGATTTATTATAAAGAACTGAATGGGATGACATTGAAGAAGAAATACCTTCTTCCACAAATTGATGACATCCTTTTCCAACTTCATGGGTCTCAATTCTTCTCAAATATTAATATCAAATCTGGTAATCATTAGTTGAGGGTGAAGAAAGAAGATATATCAAAAAATTCATTCCGATTAAGATATTAGCATTATGAATATGATTTTATTCCATTCAGACTAGCTAATGCACCCACTATTTATATAGATTCCCGGAAAATAGTCTTTAAAGAATAACATGATAATTTTTTGGTAGTTTTTATTGATGATATTATGATATATTATAAAAGTCGTGAGGTGAATGAGGTTTGTCTAAGGGTTATTTTTTATACTATATAGTGGGAGAGGATTTTCTGAATAATCACCATGTGTGAGTTTTTAATACAAAAAGATTATTTATTGGGACTCATTTTGACCAATTAATGAATCATAATTGACCCTTCAAAGACAAAGGTTCTATAGGAGTGGCCATATCCAATAAAAATAAATGATATTCATAGTTTACTCGGATTAATGGGATATTATAAGAGGTTTGTGAAAACAAATTCATGAATTTATAATCCACTAACCATGTTAACTCGAAAATTGTTTATGTTACTATTGATAAAGGAGTGTTTGGAATGTTTTCAAGATCTAATGAAGACATTGGTTAATGCACCTATGTTAACTCTACCTTCAAGTGAAGATTCATTCTTTATTTTTAGAGACACATATCTAAAAGGTATTGGATGTGTCCTTATAAAAAACGACAAGGTGATTGCATATAAATCATGATAGTTTATGGCGCATGAGAAGAACTATCCTACACACGATCTAGATATGGATAAAATTTATTTTTCTCTTAGGATATGGAGGAAAAATCTTTATGCGGAGAAGTGTGATATATACATAATCCATCAATGTTTGAAGTATATTTTCACAAAAAAGGAAGTGAAAATGAGAAAGTGGAGAGGGTTGGAACCTCTTAATGACTATTATTGTATAATTAATTATCATCCTGGAAGATAAAACAATGTCATTGAATCATTATGTAGGAAAGAACTTGCTACTTTGTCCATGATGTGGATCGGAGAAGATCCCTTGATCAAATAACTAGTGATACTGGATATGGGAATTCTAAGGTAAGGGACATCATCAACCATATCTTAAATTATTTTTCAACCATTAATACTAGATATGAACTTGAAATCACACAATGATGATCCTTTTTTAGACAAGAAGTTTGAGGTTGTAAAGGATGGGATATTTCTTGAGTTCAATATTGATCAACTGGGTGTACTGAAATTTCATACAAGACTATGTGTTCAATCTATTTAGGAAATAAAGAAGAATATAATGGATTAATCTCATGGTTCTACATTCTATATACATTCTGGAATCCATAAAAAGTATAGGGAACATCATCATCCTTATTGTTGGGATAATATGAAAAGGGAGATGGCTGACTACACTACAAGGTGCCTAGTACATCAGCAAGTGAAGGCAGATTGACAACTTCCTAATGGTGTATTACAACCACTACCCATACCAGCATGGAAGTGGGACAATATAACTATGGGATTTTTCACTAATCTCTTGAGAAATTCCAAAGTAAACAATTACATATGGGTTATAGTGGACCATCTCACCAAGACCACCCATCTTATCTTTAATCGAGAAAATTTCTATCTTGATCAACATTTATAGATTTACGTGAAAGAAGTGGTAAAGTTCCTTATAGTTCCATTATCTGTTGTATATGATCATGATCCAAGATTCAAATCAATATTTTGGAGAATTATTCAACATGCTCTATGTACCAAATTGAATTTCAGTACAACCTGTTACCCCCAAACTGATGTCTAATCTAAAAGGAGTATTCAAACACTTAGGGAAATGCTGAGAACATGCTAAATGGAATTTAATGGTTGAACATTTCAACATATCCCATTTTTTGAGTTCTCTTACAACAATGGTTTCCACTTGAGAAATCATATGGCTCCCTATGAAGCTATATACATGAAGTTATGTATAACTCCTACTTGTTGGGATGAATCCGGTGAGAGAAAGCTTATTGGGCCCAATCTTGTGTAGGATATTACAAAAAATGTTCATACCATCCAACAACATGTTAAGGATGCTTAGAGTCTGAAAAATAGCCTTTCCAACAACCATCAAAATGACTTGGAGTTTGATTTTGGGGAAAAGTGTTTCTTCGAATTTCATCTTGGAAGAGAGTCACAAGGTTTTGGGAGAAAGGGAACCTTATCCATAGGTACATTGACCCATATGAAATATTTTATCATGTAGGAGTAGTGAACTATCAACTTGCACTTCCTCACAATCTATCACAACTTCATGATGTCTTCCATGCATCCCTATTATGGAAATACAGTCCTGACCCTACACATATACTCAATCCATAGGTGGTACAACTAGAACATGACCTCTCATATGAGGAGAAGCCAGTGGAGGTTATAGATTTTAGATACAAAGTTCTACTCAACAAGACAACCCACCTTTTTAAAGTGTTGTGGAGGAAATAAAAATATGAATATTTCACATGGGAACCAGATGAATCTATAAGGTAGAACTAATCCTTTTATCTTCTCAGGGTACAAGATGAAATTTCGGGTACAAAATCTCTTAAGGGAGATGAATGTAATGACCCGAACTTATGGATAATATTTTTTCCTAAAAATGAATGTCTTACTATGTCATACTCAATACTAAAATATATTACTATTAATGAAATCTGACTATCAGGTTTGACCATTATATAACTATTATTTAATTTAATAATTGGTAACGTTATAATTAATGTTTAAAATAGAAATAAAAATGTTTAATTAATTCATAAAGAGGATTCAATGTCCTCATTAGGTAGGATTAGGCCTTAAGAAGCCCATATATTAGAGATTGGAATGAAGGTAGCGTCATTGAGCTTTGCTCTAGACCAAGACCAAACTGAGATTCAACATGTTATGCTTGAACATAATCTCATATGGGAAATGATCAAGTGGATAGAAATCACTACGCATGTATTGTTGTCTGAGGCACCCCAAGATTCTATCACCATTGCAGACCTACCTCTTTGGTAATACACATGTTTTATAAGGGGATATCTAATGAGTTCTTAGATATATTGTGTAATCCTTTTGTAAATATATTCGTTATTTCTTATTATGGTAAAATAAACTTCATCTTTGAATTTAAAATGTCAAAATAAATATAGGATTAATATTTAGTTTTCTTAAGAAGATTCATATTAATGATGAATATTGAAAAAAAGGAATTTTAAAATATTTTTTTATAGTTTAAATAATTAATAATGTGAAATGATTTTCAAAAAACAGTCATATACGGTTGTGATAAAAAATAAATTTAGAGTATGATAAAATAATCATAATTTCTGGTGAATAATAAATTGTCCATAGTAATATTACCTTTATAAATAGCAATATGACCAAAGGAATAGTAACCTCACTTTTTTAGGTACGCATATAATCTAATAATCTTTAATGGTAATGTGATATATTAGTATAACTAAATAACTATTTTATAAATTATTAGTCATGTATTAAAATTTTTAGGTATATCGTGAATTTAAATACAAATTAAATTTTGACATATTTTAAAAATTATTTTCATTAAATTGAGTTCACTTTTGAATTAAAAACATCGATACAAGGATAGGTTGAATTTATGATAGTTTAATAATATTTTTTGTTATTCAGTGACTTGTAAAAATATATTTATTGAGTTTTCAGTGTGTTTTATGAAATTATAATGATGTAATATGTAATTTAAAATTCATGTTGACTCATTTGGATTAAAATATTAGGTGAGGTGTCCCATGTGGCCAAAATCATGGTCAAATACCATGGCCAGGACAATGATTTTTCAAATATCACCGATGAGGTGTCCTTGAAAATTAATAAAAAACTCCTTCTATTTTAGTATGAATACCAAGCCATTCCTTCATTTTTTTTATTCCAAATTATTTACCCTCAAATCAGTGATAGTGTTACCTAACCAGGAGTCAACAAAAACTATCCTTAAGCCCTCAAGGTCAGGATCATAGAGTTTTATATGTTACTCTTCAAGGTAAAGGATTTCGCAACTTCTCTTTTGCTTTCAAGATCTCTTTTATGTGATATGTCTTTCAAATTTTCATTTCATGTCCTTCTATCTACATGATTCTATCCATGTAATTTATTATGAGTCTTTTTTTAATGGCAGATCCTTATACCCTCCTTTTTTAATGTTTTCTAAATCCTTGTTTCATACCCATTATGCTGTTGGATTTTCATATCAAAATCACTCTATTTTTATCAAGAAATTATTTTATTTTTTTCTATTAATACCCAATCTTATATCTTCTCTAGGGTTACTCACATAGATTTCCAAATGATATATTTTACCTCAGGTATTAACATACATGAAACCCACCATTGTTTTTCATGAGATTAGAATGGAAAAAACATGTTTTGACGAAATTTTTAAAAGGACACGGTTTTAGTATGGAACCCATTTATTTTATTATCTATGGGTTATTTATTAAAATTTTATTATGATCTAAATTGATCACATTAAAATAAATACGTATTAATGGTTCAACCAAATATCCATCCAATTAATTGGTTAAATAAATTAATCTCTAGAGATGACAAGTTTTATGATACCTTGGGTAATAACCTTTGTAATGTTTTTTGAGAACATGGGGATAGACATTAGTGGCATTTTTATAAATGGCTAAATAAAATGTTGTTGCAAAATTTTCAAGATAATATTCATGTCCTTTTTATCATGATATGTCTCGTCTTATGCCTTTATGATATTTCTTCATGTTCATATTATATTCTCTCAAGTTCACATTTAAACTGTTTTCCTTTATTGGACTTTATGCGCACCTGTTTCTTTGATGAAAGAACCTAGGTAATGAGATGAAGTAATTTTACTTTGGGTGAAAATTTAAAGGAGTTTTTCGATGAGATTAAAATAATGTTATATGTTTTCATATATTATGTTCCTTTTTTAGGAAACTAGACTTTAAAGATCCTCTGTTTGTAAAATGTAATGAACAATTACGTAATAAAAAGGTGGGATTCCATAAAAACAATTATTAAGGGAATAAAAATAGCCCATAAGAATATATGATAAGAAATAGATCATAGATAACATAGCTTTAAACATATGTAATCACAATTTAGGATATATATCTTTAAAATTTTATCCTTTTAGGTTTAAAATTTCATTTTTACGCATTATTTCTTAGTAATCAAGCCCTGTAATTGACTGTTCTTTTTCGTATTTAATGGAGATAAATAGAAGAACACGTCCTAGAAATCAATATGATAGGTAATGTGAACATTGCTCTAATGATATTTCAAATATGATAGAAATAGGTGCTCAAACATTTATGACAGTACTTGATTAGCTATTTCAAGTAATGAATAATTAGTTGAATCATTTGGAACACCCTCCTAGTCCAAGGAAAGAGCATGTTTCCAATTAATAATTCATGTAGAAAAGGCCTCCCATATTTAGTGAATCTTCCAATACCCTCCTAATTGAATTATAGATTAACTCCACTGAAAATATTTTCCCAATCCTCAAATTCTCAGAAGAATAGAATGTTGTACTGGTGGTCTATAGTTTTGAAGGGTAAACTGATCAGTGCTGAACACTAATCAAGAATATGAAGTCCAAAGTGGAAATCGATTCCACGGATTGAGGGGAATTCAAGAAAATGTTTTTAAATAACTGTTTCCCTAAACCCTCTACCTTAAGATGGAAAGGGTGTTCCTCGGACTAAATAAGAATAAGGAAGATCAGTCCATTGGGGCGTACCAAGAAAATATCACATGACATTCATGATATGCCTCTAGCTTTGTAAATAACATAGAAATTAATGTGAATCGCTTCTTTAGAGGACGAAATATGAGTCTATGAAAAGAATTGGTGATTTGATACATTGATAGTTATAAGGAGATTGTTTGTTGTGCCCTTAATATTGAAATAAGGATCGGAGGCTCCCAATGGTCTCTTGAGCCCAATGAAAAAATTGTAAGATGGCGTCTAATATGGGGGGTTTTGAAAATAAAACCCATGATGGAATAAATACCGAACATCCCACATATGAAAATTTTGGGAAGAAGAATCCATGGAACTATATGAAGGGAACCTAGAATTTCATCAAATGTGGAATAATGGGACATCATACTAAAAACTTTTCAAGGGATATGAATATTCCCACTAATGTGGAAGAATAATGGAAGGTTCAAATAAAAACTCAGCTAGTGGTGTAGTGTTAAAATTGGAAGAAGCTTGGGCATTATAGGAACAAGTGCCCTAAGCCAAGGGTTGTTCAAGGAAATTGACAACAACATCCAAGGGAACAAGGATGGGATTATACTGTCACTACTACTGAGGTGGAGCCAGACAATGATGCGGTGAAAGGTATACTAGTTATTAATTCATGAATAATTTATTTACTATTTGATTATATTCCAATGAATTCTTCCATATCTTGAATGTTTAGTGGACCTATTCGAACACCACCTCAAAATATGGAGGTTATGTTATTTATTAGAACATCGAATGGGGAAATTTTTTCATCCAAGTAATATAACTTCGACCCTGAAAATGTTTGTCGGATGTACCTCCTAAAAAATCATGTCATACTTCCTTTAGAAAATCATGATGTTATCTTGGGCTTGTATTGGTAATCTTCATACAAATACAATATAAATTTTTGGGAAAGGGAGAACATTCTTCACATCCTAAAGCTTCCTAAAATTATTTACAAGTATAAGTAATAAGATGAATCTCCTTTAGAATCATTTTCTCATGTCCGGATATTGTCGCCTTGTAAAAATTCATTTATAGCTCAGACGATTAAGACAAATGGGATGATACTTCTTGAATATATGCCTATCATGAGGGATAAAAATAATGTATTCCCTAAAGAGTATATTAGTTTCACTCATGATCAAGAGGATGAGTTCTCAAATGAAATTATTATTGGATCCCTATCTATATCAAATAAACCTAAAGAATAGCCACCATAGAGAAGGAAGAGCTAAATAAGCAGTTACAGGAGAATATGGAGAAGTGTTTTATACACCTGAGTGCTTCACTGTGTGGTGTGATAGTCCTCTTCAGCAAGAATAAGGATGGATAAATACACCTATGCATTGAAATATTGAGCTCTACAAAATCATGATAAAGAACAAGTACCCCCTGCCATGGATAGATGGCTTGTTTGATCAGCTTCATGGGGCTAGCTATTTCTCTAATGTGGACCTTCAGTTGGGATATCACTAATTAAAGGTGAGAAAGAAAGATATTCCCAAGATTTACATTTGAATGAGGTATAGAAAATATGAATTCATATTTACTCCCTTTATACTCATAATGATCCAACATATATCATGGATTTAATGAATAGAGTCTTTAGAGATTTCTTGGACAAATTTGTGGTATTCATTATCGATGATATTTTGATATACTCCAAGAGAAAGGAGGAACATGAGGAACATTTGAATAATATACAAAAGGCTTCAAGAAGGGATAACATACATGAATATTACAGTAAATGTGAGTTCTGTATAGAGGAAGTATCATTCTTGGTGTATGTTATCACCATAATGGGATATCAGTAGATCCCTCTAAGACAAAGGGAATTGAAGAGTGCTGCAGGCTAACAATTGAAATAGAGATCCATAGATTCCATTGTCAATCAGGGTATTACCAAAAATTTGTGAAGAAATTATCTTGATTGTTAAACCCAATGACCATGTATACACAGAAGGGGGTGAAGATTCTCTGAACTCACGAATGTGAAGAATTATTCAATGATTTGAAAAAGAGGCATATCATTATGCCAATACTCACACTCCCAACAAGTGGATTACTATTTCTGGTGTACAGTGATGATTCAAAGAATGTATTAGGTTGTGTGATAATCCAAAATGATAAAGTGATAGCCTACACCTCAAGGTAGCTAAAAATCTTGGAAAAAAATCCTAAACATGATCTCGGGTTGGCGGTTGGGATCTTTGTGTTAAAAATATGGCCGCATTATCTCCATGGAGAGAAGTGTGAGATATATATTAATGAAAAGAGTCACACATATATATTTACATATGAAGAACATAATATATACTAGCAACGATAGTTATATATCATCATGTATTATGATTTTTCAATCCACTACCATCCCGATAAGTCAGATAAGGTTGTATATGTTCTAAGTAGAAAGGATCCTGAATATTTATCAATGATGAGAACTGAAAAGGAGACAATATTTTTAGATTAAAATAGGATGGAAATATGAATCATTAAGAGATTAAAATCATCATTTCTTTCTCAAATGATTTCTCAACCAATCCTCATGGAGAAAAAAACGATTCTCAAAGAAAAGATGTGGAAATTCGGAAAAGGGTGGAATCCATGGAAAATGGGAAATCCTCTGAGTTTAAGATTGACGAAGATTGAGGAGTAAGATTAGGGTCATTATTATGTGTATCGTCTGATCCATAGATAAGGAAGGAGATTTTGAATGAATCACATCGCTCGACCTTCTCTATTCACCAAGGGAGAACAAAGATGTATCAAGATATCTAGGAGGAATATTGGTGCGACAATATGATGAAGGATATTGATGAGTATAAATAAAAGTGACTAGTATTTCAAAAAGTGGAATCTAAAATATAGAAGTCTAATGGGATGGTGAAACAACTAACCATACCAACCTTGAAGTGATAGAACATCACCATGGACTTTTTCACTAGACTACCAATGACATCCAAATTGAACAATTTTATATTCTTCATTATGTATCATCTTACAAGGACATCTCAATTTATCAAAATCAGAGAGTACATCTCATTAGATCAAAAATCATGAATATATATATCAAAGAGGTGGGAAATATGAATGGATTACCACCATTTATTGTACCTTATGGGGATATGAGATTCACCTCATAGTTTTGGAAATGCCTCTAACATGCTCATAGAACTGAAATAAAAGTCAGTGCGACCTATCTTTCTCAAACCGAGGGCCAGTCTAAGAGAACTATTAAGACACTAAAAAATATGTTGAGAACATGTTCTATGGAATTTAAAAAATAAAGGTACCAACATCTTCCATTGGAATAATTATCCTACAACTACAATTTCAACTCTTGAATCCGAATGGCACCATATGAATTCCTTTATGTGAAAGTTGATGAACACATGCATGTTGGATTGAAGTTAGTGAGTGTAAGATACTAGGACTAGAAATTTTCAAAGAAATGGTTGAGAAGGTGAAAACCATTCATCCCCACATCAAGGTAGCTCAATGTTGAAAAAAGAGTTATGCAGACAATCATTAATGAGACATTGAGTTCAATGTTGGATACATAGTTTTGCACTACATATCTCAATGGAAAAATTTCATGAGGTTTGGTAAGAATAGAATGTTATGTCTTAGGTACATCAGCGCCTTTGAGATTCTTGATCATGTTGGAGAAGTGGTCTATCGACTAGCACATCCACCTAAAATTTCTACACTACACGATGTCTTCCATGTACTCTATTTAAGATAGTACAAACCAAATTCCTCACATGTATTTGTATTTCGATATGGTATATCTGGAGAATCATATTTCTTATGAAGAGCATCGAGTTAAGATCTTGGATCATAGATTAAAGTTCTACATAACAAGTCTATCCACCTGGTCAAAGTACATTAGTGGAACCATAAGTACGAAGAGGCAACATGGGAACTAGAGGAGGCAGTGATTGAAAAGTACCCACGCCTTTTTACGACTTACAATATAAAATGGAATTTGGGGCATACTTTCATAAGGGGGGATGAATGTAATGACCCAAAGTCTAATCAATGGAATTCCTTTAATATATTATTCCTTATTGTATAATCTCATGAAATCACACCATAATAAACTATTAAGTACAATGCGACTATTAAAAATAAATTTTCCACTTCATTTTCTTGAATTTGAAAAATCTCACATACATGGGTGCATTTAGTGTGATTTTCTGGGTCTGATGAAAAACATAATTTTTGGTGAATAGTAACACACCCTTATGAAAAGTATCCAACCATTATGAATATTAATAATACCCTTATGAATATTAAATCATCCAAAATAATAGTAACCACACCGTTAAATGTATAAATAAAATTTAGGCATCTTATAAGCGATAATATGACCATTGGAAAAGTATTATTATATTTTAGTCATAAATAATAAGTTACAATTAAAAAATTAATTTAAAAAAATGTATTTTCCTATAATTTGTTCAAAAATCAATAATTTTATTACTTCTGGTGTTAATATAATTTTATAAGACCATATGTAATTTTTGAAAGAATTATAAAATCAGTTATTGTTTTAAAATCATTATTTTCCATGTAAATTATTATTTTATTTAAAAATTAAAATAATAATATTAATAAAATTATTTTGAAAAATTTCTTTTCATTTTTTGATTCTACATGTCAAAAATGGATAAAGAGAATTTATGGGATTTTTTCTGTAGTACATGAATTTTTTTATGAAAAATAAAGTACAATAATTTACAAAATAAGATAAATACATTAAGTATTGAGTCATGGGTGATTTTATACTGATGTAATAACCATTGGTTAGAACTAAAAAACACATGTTACTATTTTAGGTTATTTATTAATCAATTTTTCATGTATTATGAAAAAATAATAAACTAATGATTTAAATATTAAGAAAACCCTCTCCCCAGCACTAAAAACCACCACCACTCCCCTCTTCTCTTCACTCCTATCAAGCCATTTTCATTGACTAAATTCTGATCAAATATCTCCCCAAGATTCTCCCCATTGTAAATATGCCCTTGGTCTATTAAAAATGCCAAATCCACTCCCCTGAAGAGGGTCTCAAGGAAGATTTGTTGAAGAGGTAAATTCCTCTTTTCAATTCTTTAACTTTGTTTTCAAGTTTCTTTGATTTCTTTTCTATCCTTATCTATCCTCATCCAAGATTTATGGCATTTATACTTACTTATATGTACTATTATGTTGTTATTATAATGGAATATTTTTTTATCATCTCTTGTTTACATTTCTTTTGAACTAGTAGTAAAATAACCATCTGAGATGTGTTAAGTTACAACATTTATGGGTGATGGGTTTTCAATTTTCATTACCATATTAATTTCATTACATTATACCATTATTATTGATTAAATAGAATTTATTATATTTATTTTGTATCATATATAGCTCTGGAATATATTTTTCAACATGGTATTGAATTAAAAAAAAAATTCGTTGTGACAAAAAACTGCCAATTAACCCAAAAGGTTATCAAAAATATTTTATATAATGTATCATATTTACTCCAAGTAACAAAATAAAATTTAAAACCATGTATCCTTATCAATTTTTAATAATATAACTCCAATTATGGACAACCATTTTAATTTTTCATGATTATCCATTTAGGTATATAAGTAAACTAATCATGAAACAAATGAACCTGAACAATGAAATTGCACCTCTTAATCAATAAAAAAGGTTTTTAATGAACTAAAAAAGGTCATAATAAATAATTTAAATTTAATATAGGTTATTTAATTAATAATTAATGAACCTAATATTATTAATATTGTCATTAATATCATGTTGGAAACACCATCAGAATTCTGGTTATGGATTCTACCCGAACCACCATTATTCATTCGGGTTGTTCTTACTCTTTTCTTAAACAAATTAAATCATATATTTTATCTATTTACATATTATAATATATTTTTATATTTACAAAATAATTTATTAATATCCATTGATCATTATTTTTTTGATATATACATTCTTTTAAGTGATTCCCTCCTCAATACTTCCTGATATCCAAACCCATTTTGAGAGAACTTCCGGAGTTTTTACCAAATTCCATGTGCACTCTACCATATTTTTTTAAGACCCCATTTGTTTTATAAAATAATTATTTTCCTAATGAAAAAATTCTTCTTTCACTTCTAGTTTTATATAAAATATTTTTCCCATTTCAATTTTAAATACTCTATTGTATTTTCCATAGAACCACACCAAAATGTTTAAATGCTAAATTTTTTTAAATAGTAATTTTATATGTTATCATTATTTTTTGAGATAAAAACCATGATATATGCCTATGTATGTTTTAATTCATTTTATTCATTGATAATTTTAGGGTATTCCCATTAAAGTGTTTTTTATGACATGATTATGATACACATTTCTTTCTATGGGTTTTATTATGTTTATATTTGATTGATTATATATGATTCATTTTGTGGAAAGAATATTCATGAACATGTTAGGATATATTCACCTAGATAGTGCTCCAATTCATTGTGGTAATTTTGAGACTCATGATACATTATGTGTAGTGGTCTTGGTGGTTACCATTGACTTGTGCTACATTGTGTAACAGTCATGGTAGTTAGCCTTGACTTGTGATACCATGTGAAATGGTCTTGATGGTTAACCTTGAATTGTACTCCTCTATTTGTAACAAGCATTGAGTAATTATAAAATCATTATTTAAGTTTCTCCCACATAAATATGACTCCATGTTTATATGATCCCATGTGATACAAGTTATGGTTCTATTTGTCGAATTTCATTTTTTACCTTTTTATATTGTTATGTCATGCTTCCTTACCAATGTTCTAAAGGTTCATTATTATAATTAATACCTTTATGAAATTTTTAGTTCACCAGTTTGTTCATTTTATCCCTAGGTTATCCTATGTATATGTATGAGAACAATGGATGCCCGGTGCACAATATTAATAATAAATAATGAAATGTTTTATGTTTTCAATTTTATGTACCTAGTCTTCAAAGACACTAGAATTCACGATCCTTGGATTGTATTCCTTTGTATATGTTGATGCTCCTTTTTCGTCATAGAGTCCAAAGGAATGTAAATGGAAATGACTTAGCACAAATTGATCCATCCTTGGAAGAAAATATCAAAAATCGATAAAGGCATGAACAAGGGATCAAAAGCACATGTGCCAGGCATGTTCTATCCCTGTCGCACAAGTCCACTTGCGCGACGCATAGTGGTCGCGCAAGTGACTTGCGCGACCTAAGTGATAACCACCCGGGGTCTTCTATTGCCTATAAATAGAACCTGTGGGCCCCCCATTGAGAGGAGGATTTGTTTCTTCAGAAACACAGATTTGAGCTCCCGGCGCCCTAGTCTCTTCTCAAAGCTTCTGAAACATTTCTAAGGTAATTGCTTCCCTAGAATGGAAGATCTAAAGAGGGGGAGGAAGTCCTAAGTGTTGAAACTCCTCAACACTTGCGCACCTGAGTGGCCAGCCCTTAAGGGAAAAGGCCACACTTGCGCGCCGACTTGCTGCTTCAATAGAACTTGCACTCCCCTCTTCTGGAAGAACCTCAAGAGGATTCTAAAGGCTTTAATCAAGAGTCACTCAAGTATTTCCATGCTGGTTAACTGTTGCGCAAGTACACCATGTCTCGCGCAGGAATACCTGCGCGACCAGGACATGCGCACCCACGCAGTACATGCGCGCCTGCCAGGACTTGCGCGCCCCTGCCTTTTTGGGTTCCATTCTTTCCCATTTCACCCCTCTTAAGCCATTCAACCTTTCCTATTCATGATTCACTCTTTAAGACACTCTTCAAATCCATTTATGGCTTGATTTCTTGATTTTACATCCTTATCTGAAAGGAATTCTGTGGAATATCTCTCAAAACCTAGTGATTTACACATCTTTATGTCACTAAAGATTGAGATTTCATTCATTCATCCTCATCCTTTAAGATGAGAGAATCCTTAACCTGGGTCTCCTTTTTTAGGAATAATCCCCAGTTATAAGTCCTCTAATTTGGTCATCCTCTTTAGGAGTATGCCCCAAGTCGTCTAATTTGGGAATTTTCTTTAGGAGTAAGCCTCAGATCCCCTAACCTGGGCTTCCTTTTCAGGAATAAGCCGCAGTCTCAAATATGGGCATCCTCCTTAAGAGTATGCCCCAACCATAGCTCTCTTAACCTCGGCTTCCTTTTCAGGAGTAAGCCCAAGTCTCAAATATGGGCCTTCTTTTCAGGAGTAAGTCCCAGTCGTAAATCTTAACTTGGGAATCCTCTTTAGGAGTAATCCCCAATTCATAACATTCCCAAATCTGGTCATCCTCCTTAGGAGTAAGCCCCAGTCCCCTAATTTGGGCATCCTACTCAGGAGTAAGCCCCAAACCTTAATTCGCTTTAACTGGGCCTACTTTTCAAGAATAATCCCCAGTCTCAAATATGGGCATCCTCGTCAAGAGTAAACCCCATGTCCCTTAATTTTTCAAATCTCTTAACCTGGGCCTACTTTTCTGGAATAAGCCCCAGTCTTAATTTCTCTTAACCAGTCCTAATTTACCTTTGATATGGGATTCCTTTTCAGGAGTAAAACCCAATCATAAGTCTTCTCCTAATTTAGGCCTCCTTTTCATGAGTAAGCCTTAAGTTAGATTATTCAAAATCTCCATGAAGCACATATACCATTATAGACACTGTTCCTGGATTTCTTCCCAAAAGTAAATTCAAACCTTCATTTATCTGGGCAGTCATACATACATAAGTCCCACATTATTTCTTATGATTGCATCTTTCATGGAACAATTGTCTAATTTTTACCAATACCTCTTGTTTCTCACACCGAGCATGACTCACGTGATCTTAGAGTGTAAAATTAATTGTGGCATCCTTCTTTGAACCATCAATCATAAACATCATACTCCCTTACTCTAACTACGTGGGTTCTGATTCCTTTTCTAGAAAAAGGATACGTAGGTAGCCCATATATGGGTTCGATCCCAACATTAAAATAATCCATTTCCTTATGAATGACAATAAACTTCAAGTGCCCCACCAAGTGGCTTTAAAACCAGCATGGTCATCATAATGACCAAGAGACTTTTATATAAATGTGTCGAAGGGTTCCATTGAACATGAATCTATAATAAATATAGATGATTCTCTATCGATGAATAACCTCGAATACATACAAAAGATTATCTAAATTTCCTACATATTTAATCATTAATTGTCAGATCTGAAGGAAATATCATTTTATATTTGGTAATGTAATAAGGATTCATGAACATAACTTAAATCTATATAGAGAGTCCCATAGTAGGCAATAATTCCCCTAAAAAAGGTGTGATGATTCTGACCTCCCATCCTCTCGACCAATTCAAATTACTAAGCCTAATCAGTACACAAACTAATGAGCACCTACATTTGTAAAGTAGGTCTGAATGGATGTGGAATCATTGGATGTTTTCGGTTCTACGAACAAACCTATTAGAAACCGATCAGAGTGTTTGAACTTCCCATCAAGGCGGCCATCCCTGGATTCCGAGGGAAACAAAAATAGAGAACCCGACATGAATCCTTAAAAAAGTTAAAATAATGTTTTACCCATTTGGTAGTACCCTATTTAAAACTCAATGAGAGGGCCAACAAAAACAATCATTGACATATTTTCCCATCCAAAAGATGTAGTGGCTGAATTTATCTTGATTATGTCTATTATATCAAACATACACTCTTTTCCCAAGATCTTCAGCATTTCTAGAATGGCTGCTCTCACGTTCACACCTGTGAATACTACTACTGCAAATGCCACTGCTGCTACTCCTGCTAGATCATCATCCGCTCATAGGATGCTATCACCTTCTCAGTGTCTTCAACGCTGGGTATCAAAAGCACTGGATAAGGAGTACCGTCAACACGGTACCATCCCAACTCCGGAGGCTGCCCGACAAGCCCTCCATGTAAACAACTCTCATCGGTTGTCCGGACAACGATGAACAGTGATCCAGAAGCAGGCGGTGATGGCTACCGTCTCCAACCATTTCGGGTCGTTATCCCCGGAACGCAATCACCATTCGCTCCCTTATTCTGGGGAGGTGAATGAGCAGGCCTCTCAGGACCTTTATTCAAACAGACATGAGTCCTTCTTGAAGGCTCCCACCAACAATCGTCGCCAGACTCGTGCGGAAGTGCGCCCTCAACATGATGAGGGTACCGACTCCAGGCGTTCGGCTCAGGTTCCTTGAACCCGAGTAAGCAAGATGAACCACCAGAGGCGTAATCTGGTCAACAGTGAGAAGGTTCTCATCTCTACCATATCTGGAGAAGTCCACCAACCTAACTTGGTGGAAAGCAACGAGCAGGAACATACAACTGTCCTTTTTAATTCTACTATCCAGCAGACTCGTCTGACAGCATCACGCCAATCCCACCAGGGAATTCCGGCGGAGTACTATAGGCAGGAACATACACATGTTTATACATCATCAACTAGTCAGTAGGCATGTCTGACTACATGTGATGGATCTCGTCAACCACGTTTGGCGTAGTGCAATTAGCAGGCACATACACCTACTAGTATTAATCAAGCCTACCAACAGTCTCGCTTGGTATCATTCGGAGAAGTTAGTCGGAAAGCCCCAACAACAAATAGAAGGCAGACTCAACTCTCTGCCCCCACACTTGAGTACTGTCAGGATTCACTGACAGGAAAAGGAGGACACGAGCAGGAACATACACCTGCTCCAAGCCCTGAATGGATGTATATTCCCGTTCTGACAGCTGAAGTCCCCAAGCGTATTCTATCAATGGTGAAAGAGTAGAAGCAAATCCCTGTTCATATTCTGGATGCCTGCCAGGATATTATAACAACTTCCGTGACATCTTAGGGAATGTCACATAAATCTATACCTACCAGTGGAGTTATACATCAACAATTCACTCTAGAATAGACACACACATCTGTTCCAGTCCAAGAGGGTTGGGGGGCATACTCCTGCATAGCATACGGAGAACCAAGTCAGGCACATACACCTGATATGAGTAGAGATCGTCAGCCTAACCTGGACATCTTTCATGATCAGGCATATACACCTGCTCAGAGCAGCCACTTTCGTCAACAAGTGGTTTCCAAGGAGAGTAAAAAGGCGTCTATAAAAAAGACTCTCCCAACACAGTCAAGAGATCAAAAGCCAATCTATAACTAGGCCTTGCTCGATTATGGATTTCTTGAAGCCCTCTGACAATTATCTGTTGAAATTCAAGATTCTACTCCCTCATTTCCCAATAGTGGGAACATTAATTCCGAAGGTCTTCAATAGACACTTCCTCATGAAGGCTTTTTTCATGTCAATTCGGTCGATCTCGAAGTTTCATCTTCAGATGAGAGCCATATGAACCCTCTGTGTGGTCAGAAGACCAAAGAGAATGAGATCTAATCTTTTTCTGTAACCCATTATGGTGGTCCTCCCCATGATGATGAATTTCGCTGTGAAAGTCCTCTCCGCAGTAGTGATGCACATTTCCCGGAAAATGCTCCAGTGGACAATGTAGTGCTGACAAAGCCCTCTTATCTTGAGGCACTTGCAAATGCAAAACCAGTAATTTCTAAAGCTTCATCGCTAGCCGGTTAAATAACTTCTAAATTAGAAGATAGACCAGGGTGTAGGTATTTCTTTGAACCACCCCTAAGTCATGCATCTTCTAGTTTGATCAATGATTTCTATACCAATCCTATTGAATCTAATGAAGCAACTATGAAATACCAACTCTGGTCAAGCCGGGTTGAAGAATCTTCATCAAATGATAAAGATGAAATGCTGAACATGAGAAAATAACTGGTGAAAGGTGAAGTACCAGTCATGTTTTGGCCTCTGGATGACTCTCAGTATAATATTCCAGAAATGTTGACTGAAGATGGAATTCATGATATATGTCTCAACATATGGAAAAATCTTTGTCAGTTGAAAAAGAAAGTATTATCTTATGATGAATATGAAAATTATCTTAAGATAATAGAAGGGTTACAATGTCAGATTGATTTGGCATCTCTATCAGTCTCTCGATATCCGAAGGCTGAAAAGAAGCAGATATCCCTTCAATGTTCATGCTTTGGCGCCCTAAGAATATTGTGTCTGTCAATTGCCAATGACCCATCTGGTATTCCTGTCAGAGGATGTGGTGTTCATGGAGCACTGCATTTCACGGTGCTCTCCAGTCAGCAAAGCCCACCGAAAATGGTCTCATGCAATGTTATTGCCCATGGATGACCACAGTCAATGGGCTTTGTTTGTAATCAAAATATTTCCATAGAACATGCTTCAAATAGTTCCTCTCAAAATCAATAATACAGAGAAAAAGTTGTTGAATTACTCTTGCATCAAGAAAACGAGAATATTGAACATGCCTCTCGTTAGAAGCAAGCATGTCACCAAGTGACAGAAGTGTCAGAAATCATCCAACGGTATTTTGAACCAGGTGATAAAAGCGGATACAGGTTAATGTATCCAGCTAATTTCCGAACTAAGGATCACAAGATCAAGAGGAATTTCAAGAAACTCTCAGAAATAGAATGTCAAGAACCACTTCAGCTCTCCAGACTTGAGACTCTTTTAAGCCAACCCTCAGAATCAACAAAAAGGATTCGGGGAGTTGAGCGATAACAGCAGGAACAGCCCCAGTCCACTGGACTGGGGACTTTTTCAAATCATTAATCCCCTCCTCAGAGAAAGTCGGTATTTTCTCGATTGGGGAAGAAACCTCAAGAGGAACGAAGAGCCAAATTATCAGGAGATTCCCTCCAAATTACGGTTCTTCAAGAAGTTCCAGAGGGATCGAATCAACAAAAGGAAATTTCTTATCAAAGACATGGAAGAAGACAATATCACAGAAATGCTGTTAGAAGGGATGCAATGAGTTATGCATCAATCAATGTCATCAATGTCGTTGTTGCTGATCCACCAGATGAGGCTCACTCAGGGGACTCAGATGAAGAGGTTCCTGCTCAAGAATATGTACGCACCGACACAAATGAAGAAGGTGTGTGAACATGAAGTCAATGGATTACTCAGAACATAGGTAATCCTTCGAGTAATCCGCATCCCCCTCTCCGAAAAGGATCCAAAAAAGGGAAGGGAAAGAACCAAGTTACATATCCTTCCTCTGGAGAAGGTAAATCGCTCTCACTAGAGTAGAGTTTTGCACAACAGGAGGAAGAAATGAAGGAAATAAGAATCTTGAATTTAGAACTACTTCATAGTAGTCTTCTTCTTAAGCATGATGGAGTCAGTCTGCCAAAGGAATTTGTTGCAGCTGCTGAGATAGATCAAGAATATCCTCCTCTCTCAGTACACCCTCATAGGTCTAATCCTACGGATCAAGTGCAACAACAGTTGGCAGTGCTACCATTAGTTGCAGCACCAATCGCCACATCTGTCCATGCTCCAGTCACTGCCCCAAACCAAGTCCAAGTTCAACCAGATGTTTCTCAAAAGTTAATAACTACTATTGAGTCATTAACAGCTCGGTTAGAAACTATGGAAGGGAAGCGTGCGCAAGTTCAACCAGAAAAGAAAGTTTACCCTAAATGGGTAGATTCAATTTCTCCTCCATCCAGTTTTGAGAACCCTATATTCCCTATTTCCAATGGATCAGGTGATCCTGAATAGCATTTGATGCATTACGTGTCTTGTTGAGATCCTATGATGGGAAATCCGAAGCAGCAAGAAGCAGTGAAAATGAAATGCTTCGTATGAACCTTGCAAGGACCAGATTTTGTCTGGTATTCAAGCTTGCAATCCCAGTCAATTACCGGATGAGAGGATCTTCACCAAAAATTCCTTCATCATTTCAGCTCAACTTTTCCAAAGAAAACAGTTTTCGATCTTACAATCTGTAAACAAAGTGAGAATGAAAGGGTCTCTGATTTCATTTCTCGATGGAAGGGATTAACATATTCCTTGAGTTTAGCACTCCCTCAAGAAGAATTGTTTCCAATATGTGTGGAAAATCTGTGTGATGAATTACACACACTGTTAATCCTTGTGAAATACACAGGAGGGTTTCGAGACCTTACTTCAATCGATCAGCAGATTGAAGATTCCCTTATACAGGCTAAGGCTAAATCTCGTGTAATTCCATCAGCTCCAGGAAGGAGAATGGGTAAAGTAGAAACTGCTACAGTTATGCTTAAACAAGAACCTGTACCTATTTCTACGTCAAAACCTTCATCTTCTAGAAGGGATCCACCTTCTGAGCGCCAACAACAAAGGCCTTTTTGTCCAGAAGTTCAAAATGATCAAAGGAGAAAACAATTTGAGGATCTGAAGAGAAAAACATACTCTTTACTAAATGAACAAGTTCTTGGTTATTTCATTTCGGCTTTGGAAAACAATTTGGTTCAATTGCCAATGCCCAAGAGGACAAACAATAAAGGTGATGAAGATCATCCCAATTATTTCCCTTTTCATCAAATGTTGGGGCATCTCATCCAGGAGTGTTTTGTGTTCACAGACCTCCTGCAGAAGATTTTCGACTTGGGAAAAGTCACATTGAAAGGCTACCCAGCCCAGGTAGCATGTTTCACTGCAACTGTTCCAGAGGAGAAAGGTTAATGGCAAGAAGTCGAAAGAAAATATGAACAGAAGTATGATGATTGGATGATCAGAAAGGCAATCAGTCAAACTCATGCTATTTTGTGAACACAATTAAAGAAACCAATTGTGTCTTATTCCATGAAGGTTGTGGAAAACCCTATTAATCAGATGGAATGTCCTCAAGAAATGGCATGATTCAAAGAAAGAAAAAGAATCAGAAGAAGATGAGTATGTGTCAATGCCTAAGTTGTCTCTGACTTTGGAAGACTTCATGCCATCTACTTCAAAGCCACGGGCACTGCCCCACCAAACGGCATATCCTAAACAGGCTAATCAGGCAGAGTCTTCATTAGACAAAGAGTTAATCTTTTGTTCTGTTAATATGGTTCAATTAACAGATCCATATGCCAGTCGCAGTTTCGGTTTCAATGAGCCTGAATTCCCTATATCAAATAGAGGAATCTGAGGAAGTTACAGGGGCTCAGGATACAGGGGATGATGTGGATCTTTCAGAAGCCACTATTCCAAATCTACCACTGCTAGAACTGTGTACGCAGCAGAAACATGTGGTAGATCCCTTCAGCGATCTCAGCAAGAACAAGCAAGTTCTTCTACCAATAGAAAATTCAGTCCTGGCACAGTTCTTTTGGATGACCGGTTGAAGGTTCCATCTTCTTCCTCTCGGCAAGTAAATGGATCTAATCGGTCTAATCTTCCAAAACCAGGAATATTGCCAACTCCTTTCCCAATACAAGATACATCAACTTCCAAAGCATATTCTTCCAAGGTACCTGCTAAACCATATATTCCTATTGGGAAACGCAGACCTCTAGATGAAAAGATTGATATATTGAAACACTTGGCCCATGTACCAGCCAAGTTATCAATTCTGGATGCTCGGAATCTGTCAAAAGATCTTCGGGAAGCACTCATCGTGGCATTGTCAAATCCTCAAGAGTTTGAAACTGAAATTGTTGTAGCTGAAGTCTATCACATAGATAATAATCCTGTAGAATGCCATGCAATAATATCTTTTACTGGTGAAGATGAATATGATGTTGTGCATGGACATATTATACCATTGTACTTGTCTGGTAAGTTCAATGGCGTGGATGTTCGAAGGGATTTCATTGAAAATGGTTCAGGAATCAACGTCATGCCCATTCGTACACTTCGTCGATTGGGCCTCACAAAATCTGATTTACCTCCTTCCACCATGATGCTACAGGGATATGATAAAAATGAACAAGAACCACTGGGTGAAGTTACACTCAGAACTCAGTTTGGAGATCTTGTATCCAATTCATATTTCATGGTTTTTGATCAAGACTCATCCTTCAACATCTTGCATGGAAGACCCTGGCTACATCAACATGCGACTATACCTTCATTATACCATCAATGTCTCAAATATTGTTTCGATGGTCAAGTTGGGACATTTTATGGTGATAAGGCCCTGTTCAAGACATGTGAGTCTCAATAAATTGAGGCGGAATTCTATCACATGAAGAAAAGGGAGAAATCCGTAACAAAGGAGATTACCAAATTTAATGCACCATATGGTTTGGAAAAAACTCCAGTAAATCCATTTACACATGTGAGTACAGATTATGTGTTGCCTATCAGTCAAATTGACAAGATAGACCCAAATCAAAATACTCTTATGGAAAGATCCATAATGTCAATTACGACAATCGAGCCAGACAACATGGGAAAAATTGGTAATCTACCAAGCAGTGATGAAACCACAAATAGTGGCATCTTCATTTCATCTGCTGAAATCAAACAAGTCTATGCTTCACCAATTAGGCCAGAAGAAGTTATATCAACATCGGAGGTGAACAATGATGTCGATTCTCAATCCATCATCTCCTCTTTATTACCCAAAGAAGACCCTTCATCATCAATCAGGTCAGAAATGGATGCTTCTTCTTCAAGATATGCAAATTTTGACATCTCTTCAGATCATGAGAATTCTACTTTATCATCTACTATGCATGTAGAAATAGAAGAAATAACACATGATGAAAAGAAGAGGAAGATCTCAGAGATGCTCCTCCAGCATTTGAAGAGGGTATCTCTACCACTGTGGATGAACTCAGAGAAATAAATCTGGGTACAAAAGGAGATCCATGCCCCACTTTAATCAGTGTGGCCATGACTCTTGAAGAGAAAGAGATGTATATTTCTTTTCTAAAGAATAATAAAGATATATTTTCCTGGAACTAACAGAAATTCCCGGGATTCATCCTGATGTTTCTACTCATCATTTGGGTTTACTGAAGAACATCGAGGATTTAAGTAAGCCGCGAGGAGAACACACCCAAATTATGCTTCCAAAACTGAATGCTGAAGTGGATAATATTATCAAAGATAACTTCGTCATAGAAGTTCAATATCCAAAATGGTTAGTAAATATTGTCCCTGTAATGAAAAAGAATGGACAAATTAGAGTTTTCATCGATTTTAGAGATCTTAATCAGCATTGTCCTAAGGATGATTTCCCAGTTCCGATTATAGAACTTCTAATTGATGAAAAAGATGGCTATGAAGCACTTTCCTTCATGGATGGATATTCCAGATATAATCAGATTCGAATGTCCCTAGAAGACGAGGAATCTATAGCCTTCATAGCCCCTCAGGGTGTGTTTTGCTACCGGGTAATACCCTTTGGCTTAAAGAATGCAGGTGCAACTTATCAGCGTGCCATGCATCATATCTTCAAACCCTTATTAGGGAAGTTTTTTGAATTCTATGTAGACGATTTGGTAGTTAAATCCAAACAACATTATAATCACTTGGCTGATTTTGAAGTCATATTATGAAAGTTTCGACAACATAATCTGAAGATGAACCCCTTAAAATGTGCTTTTGGGGTAACCTGAAGAAAATTTCTCAGCTTTGTTGTATGACATCATGGTATTAAAGTCGATCCTGAGAAGACCAAGTCAATCCTTGGTATGTAACCTCCTCAAAATTAGAAAGAATTAAGAGGACTTCAAGGACACTTAGCCTATATTCGGCGTTTCATCACCAATTTAGCAAGAAAACGTTTAGCCTTCACCAAATTGATGAAGAAGGGAGTCACTTACTAGTGGATTGAAGAATGTCAAGAATCATTTGATATTCTCAAGAAATACCTCTTGAGTCCACCAGTACTCATGCCACCTGTTGAAGGAAGACCACTTATCCTCTACGTGACTGCTCTAGAGCGATCATTGGGTGCCTTTCTTGATCAAAAGAATGATGCTGGGAATGAAAACAGCCTCTACTATCTCAGTCGAACCATGCTTGAAGTAGAAACCCAGTATTCAAGTATTGAGAAGTGCTTCCTGGAATTAATCATTGTAGTTCATAAGTTGAGACACTACCTGCAACATCACGAGGTCCAATTGGTATCTCGCAATAACCCGCTCAAATTTATCCTAAGTCATCCAATGCTTACAGGATGTCTGGCAAGGTGGGCCGTTATTTTGCAGCAATTTGACATTCAGTTTGTGTCTCAAAACGCGATAAAGGGCCAAGCTCTTACTGATTTCCTAGATGAACACCCTTCAATGGAAGACACATCTTCAGATATTGAACTCCCTGATGAGGAAGTCTTCTCTATTCAAGAAAGTCCTCAGGCATGGGAAATTTATTTTGATGGTGCTTCCAGAAGTCAACAGGGAGGAAAATTGAAAATCCTAAATTAAACAATTTTGGCTTAGGAATTGTGCTCATTTCTCCAGAAAAGGTAGTGTTACGTTATTCCTTCTTATTTTGGGAAGGTCATACCAATAATGAAGCAGAATACCAAGCTCTCATCGTAGGTTTGGAATTAGCACTTCAGGTAAAAGTGAATCACTAAAGGTGAAAGGTGATTCAGACCTGGTAATCAAACAAGTCAATGGGGATTATGCCATCAGAAAAGAAGAACTAATCCATTTGTATGATTACGTCAGAGAATTAATGGAGGAATTCCCTTTGGAACGGACATTTTCTTATTTCCCAAGATCACAAAACGCTCAAGATGATGCATTGGATAATATAGCCAAAACTCTGGCAGATCCAAATCAGGATGAGACAACCATCAGTATTGCCCACCTTCGTGCAATTTCACCTTATGTTTGGATCAGAACAAAAGAAATTAATGAAATTTGTCCCATTACTGATCTGTATGGTCATACTACAGGATGGATGTCACCTATCAGGGAATACCTTCAAAAAGGAACACTTCCACCTGATAGAGCGGAGAAGGAACAAATCCAAAGATGTGTGGTTAATTTTACTCTTTATGATAGCCCAGATCACATAGAGAAAATTCTATACAAACGTGGTTTTGATGGAGTTCTCTTCAGATGCATTGATGGTGAAGTGAAAATGGCTGTCATGAAAGAAGTGCATGCAGGAGTCTCTAGTGCCCACCAGTCTGGACATAGACTATCTGATCAGATTCGAAGGATACTTTTGGCTTTCAATGATATGAGATTATGTCGATTTCAAAAAGAAGTGTCATTCATGACAAGTACATGCCAACTTAATTCATCAACCTCTAGAGTTTATTCATACAGCTAAATACTCATGGCCATTTTCCACATGGGGAATGGATGTGGTGGGACCTTACCCTTCGGCTACGACCAAGCAGTTTAAGTACATTCTTAATACTACTGACTTCATTTCCAAATGGTCATAGGAAATACTACTCAAGGAAGTTAGTTCTAAATGTGTTGTGAGCTTCATAAAGTCTAACATCATTACCAGATTTGGTCCCAGTCATACCATATTGACGGAAAATGGCACTGATTTCTGTTCATCCGAGGTGAAGAAGTTGTATCAAGAATACAACATCAAATCCAACCATTCATCTCGGTATTATGCAGCGGCCAACAGCCAAATAAAAGCCTTTAACAAGACTCATTCAAATATACTGCAAAAGATGGTGGATAAAGATAATAGGTCATGTCCTGATAAACTCTTTCATGCTTTATGGGCTTATAGGACTACCACCCGCACTGCAACTCAGTCAACTCCATATTCATTGGTATATGGAATGGAAGCCATATTTCCCATTTAAGTTCAACTACCCTCGCTCAGAGTTTCCATTTGTGATCAATCATCTATAGATGAACAATATCAAAAGTGATTGAATTAATTGGAATGGTTAGATGAGAAAATATTGTGCACTTTGCACCACTTAGAAGTCCATCAGAATCGAATAGCACGAGCTTTTAACAAAAAAGTTCGTCATCGTTCATTCACTCAGGGAGAATTTGTATTAGTTCTCAAAACTCCAATGATACCAGGAAAGAATCCTACCAATCATGAGCTAAAATGGGAAGGACCTTATTCAATACATCGGGTCTACTCCAATGGAGCTTATTCATTAATCTCAATGGATGGAGAACTCATCACTACTCCAACCAATGCCAGATTTTTGAAGAAGTATTTTGTATAAACTGCAAAGTACCTTTCTTGTCCTTGATATATGACGTTAAACTATACAGAAATGGTCCAGTATGACCTTAAACTGTATTTTGTCGTTGCTATATGACGTTAAACTATAGAGTAATAGTCTAGTATGACCTTAAACTTTATTTTGTCCTTTCTATATGATGTTAAACTATACAACAACGGTCCATACATATGACCTTAAACTATTTGTACTTTCGTCCCACAAGATGTTAAACTGTGAAAAAGTTCCCTAAATGGTCCAATATGACCTTATACTGCTACAAGGTCCTGTATGACCTTAAACTGCATCATCAACGGTCCATGCATATGACCCTAAACTATTTGAAAGTCCCTTTCGTCCAGTAAGATGTTAAACTATGACATCCTAACTACATGACGCTAAAATGTATAAAAGTCCGTTACATCCGGAAAGACGTTAAACTACATAATCATCAAAGGTCCTGTATGACCTTAAACTACACCACCGTCCAACATGACATTAAACTGAACCATCCACGGTCCATGCATAGGACCATAAACTATTAGCACTTTTGTCTAACATGACGCTAAACTGCATCGTCCCTTTTTCGTCCAACATGACGTTAAACTGTGAAAAAATACCTAATACGTCCAACATGACGTTAAATGGTGTACTCTTTTGTCCTCCCTGTATGACATTAAACTGCATAATCCCCCTTTTCGTCCAACATGACGTTAAAATATAACTTCCCCATCGTCCTAACTACATGACTCTAAACTGTACATAAATTCTGTGATACTTCTTACATGACATTAAACTATATTTTGTCCCTGCTACATGACACTAAACTGTGCAATACCAATAGTCCTAACTACATGACTTTAAGCTTCATAGTGCATGTATATTTCCTACATGACATTAAACTATGAATCGTTAAGGTTGTTGTAACCTCTTGTTTCTCACACCGAGTACGAATCACGTGATCTTAGAGAAAACCTCAACCATAACACTCTCTCTGGGCCGCTAACCATGCGTAAGTCCTAAAATCAGTTTTTAGTTAATTGTCCCCAAGATCAACTTGATCATTAATTCATTCTTTAATTGAACTCCAAGGACATTGATCCGTACCTTCTAGGCTGGGTATGTAGGCAACCTCCCGAGGTTCAATCCCAAAACTAATCCCTTCTCGTCGGTTCATCTCCATCTCATATGATGTTAATTCGTGAAACCTCCCTTAGAATCAATATCATTACATTGTTTCACTTTCATCCTTGTTATAAGACATTAAAATATACAACACTTTTGTACAGTATGACAATAAACTACAAATTTCTTTCATACCCTTACCTGAGAGGGAACCATTATTTTCATTGATTTTTCAATCATGTTTCATTTCAAAGACTACGTGCATACATGGAAATGTCCGAACCTTTTATCTTGGGTTAAACCATCATTGCACTAAAGTCCCATTTCACCCTTCACATGTATGAACCAAATTTGTACAGAGGGTATTTCTAGAACTACGTGGGCTTGATTACCATCCTTATGGGATACGCAGGAATGTTTGAGTGTCCCTCGAATCCAGCCCCAAGTCTTTGGGCCTAACCTCAAATTCCATTTTCAGTCCCTTGGCTGAAAAGTCCCCATGAAAACACACACTGTGTATTTCTTAAAATGGTCCAAGCTCTATGACCCTAAACCTAGATCTCTAATCCTTTTGTCCCACATGACGTTAAACTATAGATTAACAACTACGTATGTCTTGATTCTCATCCTTATGTGATACGTAGTGAAGTACAACATTTCAATTTAGGACCCAGCCACAACATGAATATGGTTAACATTGATCTATGTATCTCTGTATACATTGATCAATACCCATCTTTATGTGTCATAATCCTAACCTTAAATATTTTTCAGATCCTCATAACCATTTTCATGACTTCTAGTCACAAAAATGTCAAACTTCTGAGAGTTCTTTTTCCGGACTATGCAGCACGTGCCCTTAGGTGGCCTTGCATAAACAGTCTACATAACAGACTTGTTAGCCAAAAGATACTATTATTTGACTATGCGGCCAATTCCCTTAGGTGGCCCTGCATAATTCAACCCCCTAACAGGTTTTTCAGATAGTGGTAACTTCATTCTTGGGAAGAATGCCTCTTTTGTCCTTATTTGTATTAAACGACAGTATGTAGGGATCCGAAAAAATAGTCATCCTTAACATATTTGTCCCATATCCTTTTTCATGATCTGAATGTATTCACGTATATGGTTTATATTATCCTTCCCTACATTTGGGTCAGACCTTCGTAGGAGTGATATTAATCCAGTTCTTCGATAATCTTCTTTGGAAATTTCTTTCCTATATTCAAGTACCTCTTTCCATATAGAAAACTCTATACATTGGAAGATTTGAATCTCTATAAATTTTCACTGGCTTTTAGCACTAGGAAAGTAAATTTCTGAGAGTTTTTTTGCCTGACTATGCAGCACATGCCCATAGGCGGCCTTGCATAAACAGTATACATAATAGACTTGTTAGCCAAACGATACTATTTTATTTAACTATGCAACCAATTCCCTTAGGTGGCCCTGCATAATTCAACCCCTAACGGGTTTGTTAAATAATGATAACTTCATTCTTGGAAACTACTTCTTCTAATACCTTTTAGCTCTTTTTCATATCATTCCTCATATTCAAATATTCTTAAGTCATAGAATACATATTTTCCCTCATACTTGAGTATGGTAATATGTTTTCAGATGAATTTTCAAGGAATTGAGTCAATTATAATTCATTCGGTCAAAGATATTTCGACATTAAACATTATCCTTTTTATGTCTGATGTGTATGACTTTAAACTGCCCACAGAAGACAAAGGAACTCTGAAAAAAAGTCAAGTTCCCAACTCACTAAATAAACATTTTTTATGATTTAGGTAATATTGAGAAACTAAAAGGTTCATGTTTGTAGGGTTATTTATATTAATCCTAGTGAAAATCAAACTATGCTTTCCAGGCCCTACACGACGCACACTTGCGCGCCGCCCTCTGCGCCATTAGAACTTGTGGGCCGCCTTTCCATTTGTTTTCATCTTTTTCCTCAGAGTCACATCCTCATTTCTTTCAGATCCAACTCTGAGGGGGGACTTTTTTTGACACTCCTTTTTCATCACAGAGTCCAAAGGAATGTAAAGGAAAATGACTTAGCACAAATTGATCCATCCATTGGAAAAATATCAAAAATCGACAAAGGCATGAACAAGGGATCAAAAGCACATGTGCCGTGAAAATTCTATCACTTTCGCGCAAGTCCACTTGCACGATGCCTAGTGGTCACACAAGTGACTTGCGCGACCTAAGTGATAACTTCCCGGGGTCTTCTCCTGCCTATAAATAGACCATGTGCCCCCCCCCCCCATTGAGTGGAAGATTTTTTACAGAAACTCAGATTTGAGCTGCTGACGCCCTAGTCTCTTCTCAAAGTTTTCGAAACATTTCTAAGGTAATTTATTACATAGAACAGAAGATCTAAAGATGGGGAGGAAAGACTAAGTGTTGAAACTCATCAACACTTGCACGCCTGAGTGGCCAGCCCTTAAGGGAAAAGGCTACAATTGCTCGCCGCCTTGCTCCTTCAATAGAACTTATGCTCCCCTCTTCTTGAAAACCCTCAAGAGGATTCTAAAGGATTTAATCAGGAGTCCCTCATGTGTTTCCCTGCTAGTTAACCATCGTGCAAGTACACCATGTGTCACACAGGCATACCTGCGCGACCAGGACTTGCGCGCCCATACAGCACCTGCGCGCCTGCCAGGACTTGCTCGCCCCTGCCTTTTTGGGTTCCCTTCTTGCCCATTTCACCCTTATTAAGCAATTCCACCTTTCCTATTCATGATTCAGTCTTCAAGACACTTTTCAAATCCATTTATGGAATGATTTATTGATTTTACTTCCTTATCTGAAAGGAATTCTGTGGAATATCTCTCAAAATCGAGTGATTTACACATATTTATGTCACTAAAGATTGAGATTTCATTCATTCAACCTCATCCTTTAAGATGAGAGAATCCTTAACCTGGGTCTCCTTTTCAGGAATAATCCCCAATCATAAGTCCTCTAATTTGGGCATCCTCTTTAGGAGTAAGCCCCAAGTACTCTAATTTGGGCATCCTCTTTTGGAGTAAGCCCCAGATCCCCTAACTTGGGCTTCCTTTTCAAGAATAAGCCCCATTCTCAAATATGGGCATCCTCCTTAGGAGTAAGCCCCAACCATAATTCTCTTAACCTGGGATTCCTTTTCAGGAGTAAGCCCCAGTCTCAAATATGGGCCTCCTTTTCAGGAGTAAGTCCTAGTCATAATTCTTAACTTGGGCATCCTCCTTAGGAGTAAGCCCCAGTCCCCTAATTTGGGAATCCTCCTCAGGAGTAAGCTGCAAACCTTAATTCCCTTAACCTGGGCCTCCTTTTTAGGAATAAGCCCCATTCTCAAATATGGGAATCCTCTTCAAGAGTAAATCCCAAGTCCCTTAATTTTCTAAATCTCTTAACCTGGGCCTCCTTTTCAAGAATAAGCCCCAGTCTTAATTTCTCTTAACCAGTCCTAATTTACCTTTGATCTGGGATTCCTTTTCAGGAGTAAAATCCAATAATAAGTCTTCCCCTAATTTGGGCCTCCTTTTTAGGAGTAAGCCTCAAGTTAGAGTATTCAAAATCTCCATGAAGCACATATACCTTTATGGACCATGTTCCTAGATTTCTTCTCTAAAGTAAATCCTAACCTTCATTTATCTGGGCAGTCATTCATACATAAGCCTTACATTATTTCTTATGATTGCCTCTTTCATGGAACAATTGCCTAATTTTTACCAATACCTCTTATTTCTCACACCGAGCATGACTCACATGATCTTAGAGTGTAAAATTAATTGTGACATCCTTCTTTGAGGCATCAATCATAAACATCATTCTCCCTTACTCGAACTACGTGGGTTCTGATTCCTTTTCTAAACAAAGGATACGTAGGTAGCCCATCTACGGGTTCGATCCCAACTTTAAAATAATCCACGTCCTTCTGAATGACAATAAACTTCAAGTGCCCCACTGAGTGGCTTTAAAACCAGCATGGTCATCATAATGACCAAGAGACTTCTATATAAATGTGTCGAAGGGTACCATTGACCAAGAGTCTCTAATAAATACAGATGATTCTCTATCGATGAAGAACCTCAAATACATACAAAAGATTCTCTAAATTTTCTACATATTTAATCATTGATTGTTAGATCTGAAGGAAATCACATTTTATACATGGTAATGTAATAAGGATTCACGAACATAACTTAAATCTATAAAGAGAGTCCCGGTGTAGAAAATAATTCCCCTCAAAAAGGTGTGATGAGTCTGACCTCCCATCCTCTCGACCAATGAAAATTCTTAAGCCTCATCAGTCCACAAACTAATGAGCACCTACCTTTTTAAAGTAGGTCCGAATGGATGTGGAATCATTGGATGTTTCCGGTTCTATGAAAAAACCCGTTAGAAACCGATTGGAATGTTTGAACCTCCCATTAAGGTGGTCATCCCTAGATTCCGAGGGAAACAATATAAATAGTCCAAAAAAACATGTAATATTATGTGAAAATAACTAGTGTATCTATAATTAAGACATTCGATCATGTACTTTTTTAATGACCTCAATATTTTCCCAAATTGATATAATATCCATATATGTTAATCCTATGTTGTTTTAGTAGTTATCAAATAAATGTTTAGTAAACCATTGGAAACTAGGATGGGAAAACATTAGAGATAAAAATAGGGTTATTTTAAATGACATGTCTGGGGAAGTTTCTATGGATAAGTATAAGGTGTCATATATTTAAATGTTTTTGTCATGATTTAGGAATCCTATAATTAATTTATCAAGATTATGTATTTTTCTTTTCTGATAAGTGTTTCTCCCACTATTCTTTATGGTCTTAGTCAAGAGTGTTAACTATAAGGATATGGGAGAACATTGAATGTTTCATATGTGGAAAGTATGTGCGTTATAAAAATCTATTTCCTATGTGGAAATATCATAATGAGAATCTCTAAGGCGGTACATGTATTGGTTATGTTGGTGGGGATAAAGAGACTGAAAATGATATATGAATGGTATGGGAAGTTCTAACAGTATTTTTTATTTTATATTTAAGAAGAATGATTAGATTTATGTTGAGGAACCTTATGACAAGATTCACATTTCATATTCTACGAAATAGATATTAAGGAATAAGATGATGATGCCTGAGTAATTTTTTATGAATACTTTTGGATTATATAAGTGTATACGTTCTAGAATTATAATATTATATTGTATGAATCATAAAATATATAACTATTTTCAGTATAAGGATTTAATTATGGATTTAAAATGAAAATTTGAATGGTGATGAAGAAATTATTTTGTTATTCAAATAGAAATGTGATATATTTTAAGGTAAGGTAATCATTAAATAGTTCCTCATATTTATAAATTAGGTTTAACTGGTATAAAGAGATAATTATAGTTAATGTAAATCAGATATTAATTATTACTATGGAACTGATTATTGATTTATTCAGAAAGTGGTATATGTTATCATGGATGAATTTCAAAACTATTTTTTGGATTTAAGAAATATATCAAATAATATTTATAATGATAAATAATCCTTGTTTTTAGTATTATTTTTTTTGTAATTCAGGTTATTACCATTTTTCAAGATAAAACATAATAATGGTATTCATAGGTTTGTTATTTCATCACCACGTGATAAATTATGACATACAGGGTATAAATTCTATGTTATTTTTTAGAAATATAGTGAATTTATTTATAATATTTTAAGCTTTCATATTTCATAAGGGATATAAGTTTAAGTGTTTTAGTAATTGTTTATGTTAAAATCAGATTAGGCTTTAAAGATTAAGGTATTGTCTCACCATATATGGATTTAAGCTAATTTGATAACATGTGATAAATTTTTTTTCTTATTGACGATAGATGGAATGACACACCATTCTGTTTATGAATCTCTTGATTTTTTAATGCATTATGAATGAAGAATTCACATTCAATTCTGGGAATAAGGTATAATGTGAAAATTAATCAAGGAACTACCAAGGGTTAAATTATGATGAAATTGTAACACCCCGAGATTTTATGAAAAATATTCTTTTTAATTATATTAATGTCTTGCGTTATATGCTACACCAAATGGAGCTTTCACAACACACATCTCTGACCTGGCATGAATTACACGCAATCACGACCTTCCACGATAGCGTGTGTTGTACGCAACACCAAGTTTCACTAAACAACGATATGCTATTAAAATATTATTAAAACTAGCTGTTATGAATCGTAATAAAAACTTTTTGAAATTTTGTAAAATTTTATTTTTTTCAAAATGGACTTTATTTTTGGATTCGTAATATCGAAATTAGCTTAGGGTGAAATTTTGGTACTTTTCGAATAACTTTCATTTTCTGATGAATAGTGAAAATTACTAAATTTTAATTAAAAACAACTTTTTTAATCGAAATAATTAATAGTGATTATTATTAATTTGAGTGGTTTTAAATTATATTTAAAATATATTTTTACAATTCAATACAATGTTGTTCATTGGATGTAATTTCACATTTACACCAGACATAAACAAGTGTTAATCTTTTGATAGTTATTATCTCTTAAAAACACGCTATTTGTTGTGACAGCGGAAATTAATTATAAAATTAATTAATGCAACTTATATGTTGGGAATTTTTTAAAATAGAAATCATTCTTGAATTCGGAATATCAATTATAGCTTAGGGTGAAATTTTGGCATTTTTCTGAAAAACTTCAATTTTTGATGAATAGTGAAACCACTAAGTGGTAGGTTAAAAACTGAATTTTGCATAAAACTTATTTTTACCGCTTCTGTGAATGGAATTTTGAAAATCCGACAGACACGGTTGATATCAGTAAGTAAAATGTGGTTCAATGAGATAAAAATAATTTTTTGGTGAATAGTAACTTTTTAATTGTTTTTTACCGCGGTTAATAGTAAATAGGGTAACTAAAGGTAAATATGATATTATTATTACCCTAACACATGTCCTAATTCTATTGGATATGTGTAATTCGTCCAAAAACAACCTTATGAATATAATATGACCATTTAGGTCCACTTGGATTAGATTATGACATTTAATATTATTTTATTTAATGAATAGTTAAAATAGTTAAAATCAAAGTCTAATAAGTAAATAATTTTTAATATGGGGTTATAAATAAGATAAATTCGACTATAAATATTCATTAGAAAGCTGAAACGCTTTCCTACATAATGGTATTTTATTTGTAATTTTTAGACATTAAATAATTTAATTTATTTATGACACAATGATGATACAGTAATTATCTTATTAATGAAATATTGACGTAATTGATGTTATAAACACAAAAATAAATGTAATTTGAGACTTTTTATGAATTCCACTAATTTTCTAGGTTACTATGATATATTAGTGTTGATTTAATCAACTTGGTTCGAACATATAATTCTGTTATGACTTTCACAAAAATCATATATCAAATAGTGTCAAAATTGACACAAAATAGTTTTTAAATCAAATATTATATTATTAATTGTTATTTTATTCCTAAAAATCTAAGGTTCGACCAAATGACTTCAATAAGGATATATATATTAATAATAAACAATTTATGGTTTGTTTGACATGTTATAGTAAGTGTATTAACCATATAGTGTAAGAAAACAAAAAGACACGGTAAAAGTTAAATTATTTAACTTAGAGTTAAATCTAATTGATAAGGTTAAAATAGTAACCTAAACTTGTATAAATCCTATTTATTGATAGGATTTCGACCCATACCCACTTTAGCTTCCAAATAATACCCTTTGGAACCATTATAAACCGATTTTTACTTTAATATAAAATAATATTTTGAGATATTCCTAAGGTTCCCCTCTCCTCCCTTATAAAAGGACACCTCCTCCCCCTCCTCCTCACACCAATTTGAGCACTCAAGATCGAAAAAACCCTGCCAAAATCCCTTCTCCACTTCCCTAGAATAATCCTAGAGGTCCTGGTCTTCTTCAAAGACCAATCTTAGTTCCCTAAGTGGAGGATTCAAAGAGGCGTTTCAAAGAAGAGGTAATATCCCTTACCGATCATTTCAATTTATTTCTTCTTCAACTTCTTCTTGTTTAGTTGTTTCATGAAAAAGTAATAACATAAGTATTAATTACATACTGAAAAGTTATTATAAATATTAAACAACCCTAATTCACCTTCTATCCATCCTATAGAAAAATGAAATCACCGCGCGTGCGTACATACGGAATACCATCTCCACGCCGTAGTGTAATCTATTTTCCACCACCACCTAAATAGGATGGGTATAATGGTGTAATGAGTAAATATATATGATTATTATAAAGTGATATTGATACTGAAATAGTCTACATACACTTCAACACAATTCCATGACTATGGGAACGATATCATCGCTCATGCGTACGTATGGACTACCGTCTCCACGACACGATGAGATTCATTCTCAATGATTAACCATTCATGAATGATTATAAAGTATATATAATAATTACTAATGAAATATATGACATAATAATGATACTGTATTTATGTAAATTTATATGTATGTCATCTACTTAATTCTATTCACTTCAATAAGGAAACGAAAACAACGTTCATGCGTACATACGGACTACCGTCTCCATGAACGGTGTATTTTCGATATATTATATATATATATATATATATATATTCTGAATATATATCATATATAAATCATGTCTTACATTCTGGATATAAGTAATCATGATCCAAGTTATCATATTAATAATTACATGTTAAAAACACTAACGACAAATGAGACGATTTTACCCAAAACGCTACTTTAACATGAATTTACAAATGAACGAGTAATATAAAGTCATAAGTGGACCATATATGATATAATAACAATGAATACGATTCTGGAATAAGTCAATAACATGATTTAAATCATTATACAGGAGGTTCGGACACTTACAAAGCAAGTCGGACCTAAGGTAAGGGAAATATCACAATCTCATTTTTATTCGAGATTGTTTATACTTTGGTATTTACTGGGGTGTATTTTATCATCCACATCCATGTTTCCTCAATATGTAATATTATTTCCATCCACCTAAAATTGTTTAAATCTAATTTTACCCTTCGGTGAGTTTTTAGTAAAAGATATGAAAGGAATCTTTTGTCGTTTTTCGTACGAGGTACTTTTTGAATTTTCCGACAAAAGTACGAGAAGAATGTTTTTTTAACTTATACGGCATGAATGGATTTTTAAAAAAATTATTTCCAAGAAGCTTCCTTTAAATGTTTTCAAGTTTATTTTTAATCAACTTATTTTATTTTAAAATTGTATGACATGTTAAGAAAGGAAAAGTGTTTTTGAAGTAGAAAGGATATTTTCCTCAAGAATGGAGTTCAAGTGTTTTATCAAAATTATTTTCCATCTAAGATAATAAAGGGTTCTGTTTTTTATCTCTATTTTTACATTGATTTGATTATGGTGTGATGGAATTATTTTTATGAATTCCTTTATCTTATATGAATAGTTTTATGATGTCATGTTGTTTAAGAATCCCATTTTTATTACATGGGTTATGCAATGATGTATGATTTAAGATTTTGTGGCACACATAAGAATGGTATCATTATGAGATTGGTGGGACCTATATCTCCCTCCAATGAATTGGGTAAATATTTTAAATCTCATGAGATAGACATGGCTGGAATGGTAGGTTATATCGGTTCAGTGAAACAGGACTGAAACGAGGGTGACTCGGTTCAGAAAGGGACTTTGTCCACTAAGATAGTCTTGGCAATGAGTCTTGACTAACAAGAAATGATTCTCTATGATTATGTGTGTATTCCAAAAAGTTTAATGTTTTAAGTTATGATTATTGTGATTACATTTCACTGCCATGATTTATCCCATGTTATGAAATTATGATCTCTTTTCCAGGTTAAGATTTCCAAAAGTTATGTGCTTGTGTATACGATGAGATTTATATTTCTTTTGTTTACACTTACTGAGCATTTGAGCTCACCCTTTTATGTTTTCTTTTCCCTAGGATATAAAGAAACGTTTTAGGTAAAAAAAGGGAAGATCGTTATGGGAGATATTGGAGATCTTTCACCACGATTAGAAGATTACATTCCGAGTTTCCAAAGACACTAAACTATTAAGATCCTTGTGTGTGTATTTTTTTCTTATGTACTAAGTATTCCACAAAATTAATGTAATGTTCATGTACGTTAAGCTTAGGGTCTCTACAGTTGGTATCAGAGGAAAGGTTTAATCAACCTTTGGAAACTAGGACGCGGAAACGTTATTGAGATCCCTAGAGATATTTCTAAGGTATGTCTAGAGATGTCCCTAAGGATAAGTATACATATAGGATATAGTCCTAGCACTAGGGTAACGATATTAGAATTTAACCTAAGATGTTAGATATTGAAGTTACTCCCCCTTTATTATGATTTTTTCATCTCACACTATTCTTTTTGGGTTTTGGAAAATGGCTGGAAACAAGATGATTCACGATAATGGAGGATATGATGGACAATGGAATCATATTATTCATGAGAAACCAAATGAAATGGGATTTGGAGGTCCAAACATCATTATTCCGAATCAGAAATCTCATAATCTGTTCAATAAAGTAAAATTTGGTAAGATTTCTGACTCGGCTAATAAGAGAAAGATGGAGTTTCATGATGATCAGAGAGGAAAGAAAGTTCAAATTACCCTATGTAAATAATGCGGGAAGAAGCATCAAGGAGAATGTTTCAAAGGAACTAGAAGATGCTTTGGGTGTGGAAAAGAAGGACAAAAAGCCAGTAAGTGCAAAGGAAAAGGTTCAGTTAACACCATGGATGAGGATAATGGTATTGCTATGACATCAACAATGGTTAAATGTTTTAAATGTTGAATGTACGGGCATTATGCAAACCAATGCCCTAAGGGAAAGTCTCCTGAAGAGAATCAGTATGGTCGTATGGGTAGTATTTATGTTTATGATGATGATGAGACTACAAATGATATGTGAGATGAAAGAATTGTTGAAGCTCGGTCAATGGTTTAAGAATGTAGTGGAATGAGTACATGTTTATCATGTGTAATGTTGTATAAGTAATCTCATGGTACTATGGAATAAAGAGACATATAAGGATTGTTACACTGTTGTCTTTCCTTGAGTTTTGAAAGTGTATGATTAATGGTATCAATATCCATGAATGGTTATTCAGATATTTTTGGAACGTAGATGATATGCGCATAATGAAGGGATAAGGAGAAAATTAAATGTTTGATAGTATTCATGAGCTCATGATTTATATAAGGACTAAGTGATATCATGGATTGAGTATATAGAATTTTGAGGATTTTGGTATGTGGAAAGAGTTAACTTTTAACAGCACTCATGTTTTCAATAAGGTTCAATGGGTACTCAACAGAGTACAAGATTAAGGACTTTGAATGTTTGGAATGTGACCAACAAAACATATCTTATGATATATGGGGATCATCGATGGTATTAAATCTTTGGTAATCATTTTCACTATGTTATGAGAGTGGACTGCAGTATTATAGATAAGCCTAAAGATTGGAATGGATTATGTTGGACATAAGTTAGTATTGTTTAAGGATATAGGTTTTTTCGATATTATTGATGAGATGTTATAGTAATATAGTTTTAGAAAAAGGACAACCTGCAGGATGGGCAATAACCCATCGCGTCGGACAAGGCTGTGGGAATCGATCCCACAACCGAAGTGCGACTGGCCATTATCGCCTACCACTGGCCTACAGGAAGTCCCTGTTTAGTAGAAACTAGTTTTATTATATTAAGCAGTATGATATATAAGTTCATTTTAGGAAGCATATATCATTAATCTCACTATAGATAGACTTATGTATTTTTTTATAACTTTTCTATCCTTTTGAGACAGATGGAATGACCCTTCATTCTATCACATGATCTGCTAACACATCACGAATGACAAATTCAACTTCATTTCTTTAAGAGATGAATTAGAAATTGTCCAAAGAATGACAAACAGTGAGACTATACCAAAATCACGAAAGTATTTCTTCTAATTCCAATTTCATCAACTTTAGGGAAATGATATTGAAAACCAAAAATGTTATCCTAGTGCTCTTATATCTGATTAATCAGATGGTACCATAGATCGTCACAAATTTATGGATTTGTGATTGCTAGCTTTTCCATATCCATGTTCTCTACCACTCTCCATCATAACATGATGGTTAGATTTCTCTTCCATATCCATATTTTCACCTATGTGGAAACCCAGTGGTTAGTTTATTTGGGTAACCGTTACATTTCATACTTTTTTTAAAAAAAAATTGGTTTTGTTATTCCTTTTTACGATGTGGATTTCGATTAAAAAAAATTTCGAATAGTAAACCATTTATAACCCCGACGAATTTCGAGGGCGAAATTCATTTTAAGGGGGGTAGAATGTAACACCCCGATATTTTATGAAAAATATTCTTTTTAATTTCATTAATGTCTTGTGTTATATGCTACACCAAAAGGAGATTTCACAACACACATCTCTGACCTGGCTTGAATTACACGCAATCACGACCTTCCACGATAGCGTGTGTTGTACGAAACACAAAGTTTCGCTAAACAACGATATGCTATTAAAATATTATTAAAACTAGCTGTTATGAATAGTATTAAACACTTTTTGAAATTTTGTAAAATTTTATTTTTTTCAAAATGGACTTTATTTTTGGATTCGTAATATCAAAATTAACTTAGGGTGAAATTTTGGTACTTTTCGGATAACTTTCATTTTCTGATGAATAGTGAAAATTACTAAATTTTAATTAGAAACAACTTTTTTAATCGAAATAATTAATAGTGATAAATTTTTAATTTGAGTGGTTTAAATTATATTTAGAATATATTTTTACAATTCAATACAATGTTGGTCATTGGATGTAATTTCACATTTACACCAGACATAAACAAGTGTTAATCTTTTGATAGTTATTATCTCTTAAAAACATGCTATTTGTTGTGACAACGGAAATTAATTATCAAATTAATTAATTCAACTTATATGTTGGGAATTTTGTAATATGGAAATCATTCTTGAATTCTGAAAATCAATTATAGCTTAGGGTGAAATTTTGGCATTTTTCTGAAAAACTTCAATTTTTGATGAATAGTGAAACCACTAAGTGGTAGGTTAAAAACTGAATTTTGCATAAAACTTAATTTTACCACATAAGTGAATGGAATTTTGAAAATCCGACAGACACGGTTGATATCAGTAAGTAAAATTTGGTTCAATGAGATAAAAATATTTTTTTGGTGAATAGTAACTTTTTACTTTTTTTTACCACGGTTAATAGTAAATAGGGTAACTAATGGTAAATATGATATTACTATTACCCTAACACATGCCCTAATTCTATTGGATAAGTGTAATTCGACCAAAAACAACCTTATGAATATAATATGACCATTTAGGTCCAGTTGGATTAGATTATGACATTTAATATTATTTTATTTAATGAATAGTTAAAATAGTTAAAATCAAAGTTTAATAAGTAAATCATTTTTAATATGGGGTTATACATAAGTTAAATTCGACTATAAATATTCATTAGAAAGATAAAAATATTTCATACCTAATGGTATTTTATTTGTAATTTTTAGAAATTAAATAATTTAGTTTATTTATGACACAATGATGATGCAGTAATTATCTTATTAATGAAATATTGACGTAATTGATGTTATAAACACCAAAATAAATGTAATATGAGACTTTTTATGAATTCCACTAATTTTCTAGGTTACTATGATATATTAGTGTTGCTTTAATCAACTTGGTTTGAACATATAATTCCGTTATGACTTTCACAAAAATCATATATCAAATAGTGTCAAAATTGACACAAAATAGTTTTTAAATGAAATATTATATTATTAATTTTTATTTTATTCCAAAAAATCTAAGGTTCGGCCAAATGACTTAGATAAGGATATATATATATTAATAATAAACAATTTGGGGCTCGTTTGGCATGTTATAGTAAGTGTATTAACCATATAGTGTAAGAAAACAAAAAGACACGGTAAAAGTTAAATTATTTAACTTAGAGTTAATTCTAATTAATAAGGTTAAAATAATAACCTAAACTTGTCTAAATCCTATAGGTTGATAGGATTTAGACCCATCCCCACTTTAGCTTTGAAATAAGTTCCTTTGGAACCATTATTAACTGATTTTTACTTTAATATAAAATAATATTTTGAGATATTCCTAAGGTGCCCCTCTCCTCCCTTATAAAAGGACACCTCCTCCCCCTCCTCCTCACACCAATTTGAGCACTCAAGCTCGGCCAAACCCTGACAAAATCCATTATCCACTTCCCTATAATAATCCTAGAGGTCCTGGTCTTCTTCAACGACCAATCTTAGTTCCCTATGTGGAGGATTCAAAGAGGCGTTTCAAAGAAGAGGTAATATCCATTACCGATCTTTTCAATTTATTTCTTCTTCAACTTCTTATTCTTTAGTTGTTTCATGACAAAGTAATAACATCAGTATTACTTACATACTGATATGTTATTATAAATATGAAACAACCCTAATTCACCTTCTATCCATCCTACGGAAAAATGAAATCACCGCGTGTGCGTACGTACGGAATACCGTCTCCACACCGTGGTGTAATCTATTTTCCACCACCACCTTAATAGGATGGGTATAATGGTGTAATGAGTAACTATATATGATTATTATAAATTTATATTGATACTGAAATAGTCTACATACACTTCAACACAATTCCACGACCATGGGAACGATATCATCGCTCGTGCATACGTACGGACTACCGTCTCCACGACGCGATGAGATTCATTCTCAATGATTAACCATTCATAAATGATTATAAAGTATATATAATAAGTACTAATGAAATATATGACATAATAATGATATTGGATTTATGTAAATTTATATGTATGTCATATACTTAATTCCATTCACTTCAATAAGGAAACGAAAACAGCGTTCATGCGTACGTACGGACTACCGTCTCCATGAATGGTGTATTTTTGATATTATATATATATATATATATATATATTCTGAATATATGTTATATATAAATCTTGTATTACATTCTGGATATAAGTAATCATGATCCAAGTAATCATATTAATAATTACAAGTTAAAAACACTAACGACAAATGAGACGATTTTACCCAAAACACTACTTTAACATGAATTTACAAAAGAACGGGTAATATAAAGTCATAAGTGGACCATATATGATATAATAACAATTAATATGATTCTGGAATAGGTCAATAACATGATTTAAATCATTATACAGGAGGTTCGGACACTTATAAAGCAAGTCGGACCTAAGGTAAGGGAAATATCACAATCTCATTTTTATCCGAGATTGTTTATACTTTGGTATTTACTGGGGTGTATTTTATCATCCACATCCATGTTTCCTCAATATGTAATATTATTTCCATCCACCTAAAATTTTTTAAATCCAATTTTACCCTTCGGTGAGTTTTTAGTAAAAGATATGAAAGGAATCTTTTGTCGTTTTTCATACGAGGTACTTTTTGAATTTTCCGACAAAAGTACGAGAAGAATGTTTTTTTAACTTATACGGCATGAATGGATTTTTTAAAAAATTATTTCCAAGAAGCTTCCTTTACAAGTTTTCAAGTTTATTTTTAATCATCTTCTTTTAGTTTAAAATTGTATGACATGTTAAGAAAGGAAAAGTGTTTTTGAAGTAGAAAGGATATTTTCCTCAAGAATGGAGTTCAAGTGTTTTATAAAAATTATTTTCCATCTAAGATAATAAAGGGTTATGTTTTTTATTCCTATTATTACATTTATTTGATTATGTTGTGATGGAATTATTTTTATGAATTCCTTTATCTTAAATGAATTGTTTTGTGATGTCATGTTGTTTAAGAATCCCATTTTTATTACATGGGTTATGCAATGATGTATGATTCAAGATTTTGTGGCACACATAAGAATGGTATCATTATGAGATGGGTGGGACCTATATCTACCTCCAATGCATTGGGTAATGATTTTATATCTCATGAGATAGACATGGCTGGAATGGTAGGTTATACCGGTTCAGTGAAACAGGACTGAAACGAGGGTGACTCGGTTCAGAAAGGGACTTTGTCCACTAAGATAGTCTTGGCAATGAGTCTTGACTAACAAGAAATAATTTTCTATGATTATGTGTGTATGCCACAAAGTTTAATGTTTTATGTAATGATTATTGTGATTACATTTCACTGCTATGATTTATCCCATGTTATGAAATTATGATCTCTTTTGCAGGTTAAGATTTCTAAAAGTTATGTGCTTCTGTATACGATGAGATTTATATTTATTTTATTTACCCTTACTGAGCATTTGAGCTCACCCTTTTATGTTTTCTTTTCCCCAGGATATAAAGAATGTTTTTAGGTAAAAAAGGGAAGATCTTTATGGGAGATATTTGAGATCTTTCACCACGATTAGAATATTACGTTCCGAGTTTCCAAAGACACTAAACTATTACGATCCTTGTGTGTGTATTTTTTTGTTATGTACTAAGTATTCCGCAAAATTAATGTAATTTTCATGTACGTTAAGCTTAGGGTCTCTATAGAAATAATGTAAATATAACTTCTAGTGAAAATTATTTTGCTTTATAAAATTGGTCTTGAAATAAAATGTTGTCCTGTTATTATCGTTTTTGATTAAATCAATGAACCTTCTCAACCCTCTTTGGGTTATGGATTTGTGGTCCATGAATATTTCCTAACCATGTTCTTTATCTCTACCCATCATAACATGATAGTATGTTTTCTCTTACATGTCCATGTTTTCACTTTCCATTTATGTTCTCTTATGTGGAAACATAGTAATGAGAATATTTGGGTAACCATTATGGTTCTAACTTTTTTTATGTAAGTGTTAAAATTCATTTTTTCGATGTGTTCTTAAATGAAAGGAACTTTCGAATATTAAACCTTGGATAACTTAGAATAATTTCAATGGTGATATTCTTTAATGGGGGTATATTGTGAAACCTACAGATTTTGTGAATAATTATTTTTTGGAAATTTTTCATATAAAAAAATATTCTATTTTGGTGGTCATTAGAATATTCTTGTAAGAAAAAACTATCCATTTTAATTGATTATTTGAATAAAATGAACTAAATTGATAAAATATGACTTACACATGTATATAAAATGAAACCTTCGGTTATAAATTAATTGAAGTGAATGTAATATCTATTTTAAAATAAAGATATTACGTTTATTTGAAAACTATTTTCTTTGTACAAATGAAATTTTATGTCAAAAAATTATAAACACCACTTTTGATTAATTTTTTCAAAACAATTTATATATTATTTTTCTAATCACCATTTTTATGTAACAACCCAATGTTTCATTAATGGAAAATCCCTCTTGATCCAGTTAAATGTCTCTTTATAAAAAATGTTTTTATAAGATGTCAACTTCTTTAGTTTTATGATAAGAGTTGTGACCGTTACTTTTATAGCCGAAGAACAGGGATAACAAGATCAGTATAAATATAAGGAATTAAAAAACCCAATTTTACTCAGACAAAGGAAGCGATGGCCTCATACAGTAGAATTACCCCATAAGAATCCCATTTGTCGGAACTCGGAAAAGGGGTGGCATCCTTGGGCGTCGCCCTTGACCAAGCCCAAGATGAGCATCATTATGCCAAGCTCGAACGTGACCGTCTATGGGAAAAGTGGAAGTTGATAGAGATTACCTCTCGAGGGATGTTATCCGAGCCGCCCCAAGAGTCTATCACCATTGCACACCTTACCCTTAGGTCTTATGTGGCTATTTTAAGGGGTTATGTAACAAATAAGTAGTACTATGTTCATGTAAATTATTTTTGTATATAATAATTAATATAATTTCTAGTCATTTTTGATACATTGTAAATAGTTTTTAAAGTACAAATGGTTTTTTAGTTATTATTTAACTAAGAAATATATTTTATTAAATTAAGGGAATTTTGAATTAAATAATATTTTAATAAAATAATAATAATATTATTATATTAATTTTTATTAAATGATCTTATAATTTTATGAATGCAATTAAAATTTTATATCATGGTTTGAAAGCCATATCTGTCAAAACCCGTGAATTTTCGATAAATGTTGGTTTTTATTTTAAAATTGAAAATTAACATATTTAGAAAATTTTTTGGATGAAATAATTGTCATTTCTGGAATCAGGACATCAAAATTATCCAACGGTGAATTTTTCATAATTTTCTGAGACAGTAAAATTTTTGGGTAAAAATTAATTATCGTTTAAATATATAATGTGTTTTATGACATCATAATGACCCAATGGTGATGTAATAAAATACCATAATCCTTATGTTCGGCCAATATATTTTTTACCATTAAAATAATGTGATTTTTGGTTTGTTTGACTTCTTTTTCAAAGCATTAATGGACCCCTCAAGACATATTCAACACTTTGCCGTTTTAAATTAATTTCCATGGAAGTGTGACTCACCTCCACATAAGAAACCTTATTATTTTAATACTTTCGGACTTGGGCCTGATAAAATATTGTTTTCCACTTCCCTTTTCCAAAAACCATTGGCAAAAACCATGGGATGGTTTGTGGTTTGGATTAATTTAATGTAAGGGGACCCAAACCTAAATAATAAAGAATTCCATCACATTTCCTATATAAAACCACCCAAGTTCCCCCATCCTCGTCACTAAAATCCCTTGGAGTTCTTCCAACATCTTCCCTACTCTCTCTAGAATCCTCCCAATGTGCCCCAAGCTCCCAAGAATCCTCTCACAAGCCTCTCTCTAGCCTTTGGAAGCACACTTCCAAGTAAGGGTTTTTTCTTCCTTTCTCATTTTTTGTCAATTTTCATTAAGTTATATTTCCCTTTTAATTTCAATTTTCAATTTTGGGGTATGGTTTCACACCTCCCCCATAATTCCCTCTTATTTTTTTAATGATGGGAGACCCCTTTCTCTCTCATTAAATGCCTTCCATGTACACCCGTTACTATGCCAAAATTACGAAAAGAACTACTCTATCTTGTTTTACATTCAAGATATACTTTTGTATCATGATCCAAATTCCATTTCAATTGTTGGGACATGTAACTATATGACCTCCTTACTTTCCATTACATGTAAATATGATGAGGAACCGATTTCTCTCTCATCAACCATTTTTTATGAATTCTTATGTCACGCCGTTATGCTGTTGAAATCGCACCGATTATCTAAGCCAATGTCATTATGTAGTGAATACAATGCCCATTTATCCATCAAGGGTATTCACCTATATGAACAATTACTTATTGATTAAAATGTTTCATGTATGAATTCCACATTCCTTTATCATGGAATAAATTTTTATGTTTTATGATTCCGTGTTTTATGATCCATGTTACACACTTATGCATGAAATGAAATGTTCAAGAAGGGTTCTCCCTTATAGCGCTCCAATGCATTGGGTAAAGTATAGTATCCTGATACGTCATGTGCAATGAGTGTTGACTCATTCTAATTCAAGTGCATCAAGGGTTTACTCATTCTTCATGTGCAATGAGGGATAACTCATGCTCCATGTGCAATGAGCCTTTGGTCATGCTAATTCAATGTTAAGTGGTGTTGCCACATTTCCATGTTATGATTATCATGCTTTATCATGCCTTTATGTTCATGTTTATCTTATGCACTTTTGACATTCCTATTGCCTAACATGTATTGCGCTCCTCATGTTATTCCATTTATACTCCCTTACTAGGTTTTATTGCTCACCCTTTTCTTATGCATGTCCTCAGGATATCCCGTGCAATGCTAAGTACGAGGGAATATAGTGGTCATGTAAAGGAAGTTTTCAATAAAGATGTTGTATTTCATGTTTTAAGTTTTTATGTAATGATACTAAGCCCCAAATACACTAAACCTATCAATCTTCTTTGTTGTATCAAGTGATTTTTTATGTAATAAAGCATGTTTAAGTTGTAAAAAAAGAAAGGTTGTCATAGTTGGTATCAGAGGATAGGTTTAGTTATTTTTGGGATTAGGAAACCCTAGTAAAGTCGTAGATACAAGAATAAGTATAATAAAAACATCCCTAAGTTTTGGTAAATACCAAGTAAGTGGTTTATCAAACAAATACATCCCTGTATGGATACGAGCAGGTAGAGGTGGCTTTGGCACAGATGTATCCTAGGGTTAAAACCCGAAAACACCGCATTGGGATAGAATCGAACGGGAAGTAGTGCACGAAAACGGGCCATACTGCACTCTTGGTTACGACACTCCCATGGGATATGTTTTGATAAATTCACAATCATAGTATGAACCCTTATTAAGGGAAAAATTCCCCTAAGAATATATTTTAGAAAGTAGATCATGAAAATCCTAGATTGAATCCTATAGACTCATTAGTTAAAGAAATTAAAGTTTATTTATAAGTCATCAACTTTTGTCTTTGGATTACCCTTTATTTGTTACCCCTAAATTTCCTTTTATTCCTGCCAATGGCCGGTAATAGGAGGACTCGGGCTAACAACCGTTGTGAAGATTAGTGTGATTATTGTACTAATGTGATGCCCAATCCAATGGGAGTGGGAATCAGGAACTTTGTTACGCTTCTCTCTCAGCTAACTCAAGTTTTGAATAGAAACACGAGACAAGAGGAACGTTCAACCCCCCCCCCCTAAGAAAGAACAAGTCTCTATCGAGAGCTTTATGAGATAAAGGCCTCCTACTTTTAGTGCATCATCTGATCCCACGATCGCTGAACAATGGATCAACTCCATTGAAAAGATATTCTCCATCCTTCAATGTTCTGAACAAGATAAGGTTCTTCTGGCTGCTTATTGTATGGAGGGTGAAGTTTATCAATGGTGGACGTTGATCAAAAATACGAAGCCTGAGGAGGAGATCGAGGCTTTGGAATGGAAGGAATTCTGGAAGATGTTTTTCGATTAATATTTTCCGCGCACCCTCCGGCTTAAGATGCAAAGGGACTTCCTTTACCTCAAGAAAAAAGATGAGGAATCCATTGGAGTGTGTGAGGAAAACTTCAAACGGATTGCACGATACAATTTCAGCTTTGTCGTTACCCCCGAATGCGAGGTTGACCGCTTCATTGGTGGGTTGAAGCCCAACATGCGGAAAGCATTAGTGATCTGTGACTTCGACAACTATGAGGAAATTGTTCGATGTGCCCTCAAGGTCGAAATGGAGATCAGAGAATCACATGGGTATCATGGGTATAAGAAGCATAAGGTGGACTTAAATGTTGGTGGGACGATGGATAAATCGAATGGTGTTAAGAAGTTCAAGCACCCCAATTGCCAAAAGTGCAGAAAGAAGCACCCTAGAAATTTCCTTAAGGGGACGAGAAAATACTTCATGTGTGGAAGAGAAGGGCACCTGGCTGTTAACTGTCGGCAAGAAGGAACCGCAGCTGCAACAGAGGAGAGGAACGCTCCGTTCGAACCTCAACGCATTATTAAATACTATAAATTCTAAGAACCGGGTCATTTTTCAAATCAGTGCCCTAATCCAAGGGTTTTCGGAGGCAACCAACAACCTTTAAGGCAGTAAGGAGAGTTATTGCCATCACTTCTGCCGAAGTGAACCCCGGAAACGAAGTGGTGACAGGTACTCTAGTTATTCATTCATGAATAGTGAACATACTTTTTGATTCAGGTTCTACACATTATTTTATATCTCGAAAATTTAGTAGAACAATCCCAGCACCACCGCAAATCATGGAAGTAAAGATGTCGGTGAGTACGGAAAATGGGGCAATCATTACATCCCATGAATATAAGTCCTCCCCTATTATAATATGTGGAATAAATTTCCCGGCGAACCTCATCATACTCCCTTTGGTGGAATTTCATGCAATTCTTGGCATGGATTGCCTTTCCTTATATAGAGCCAACATAAATTGTCGGGAGAGGGAAATCACACTCCATATGGAGAATCAACCCCTGATTCCTTACATGTTTCAGGAGGAAGATGAATCTCTTTTAGCTCCATCACCTCAAGAATGGATATTACTGCCCTATGAGCACACTTATCTGGCTCAAATTATTGAGTACAATGGAGAAACCATCGTTGAAGAAATGCATATTGTGAGGGAATTCATGGAAGTGTTTCCCGGGGAACTGCCTATTCTTCCTCCTAGAAGAGATGTTGAGTTCTCAATTGAACTTATACATGGGGAATTACCAATATCCAAGACTCCATATAGAATGGATATTGTTGAGATTGAAGTGATGAAGAAACAACTATAGGAGAATCTGGATAAAGTGTTTATACGCCCAAGTGCTTTACCATGGGGTGAACTAGTCCTCTTTGTCAAGAAGAAAGATGGGTCAATGCGGCTCTGCATCGATTATCGAGAACTTAACAAAATCACGATAAAGAACAAGTATCCTCTCCCAAGAATCGATGACTTGTTTGATCAGCTACGTGGATCACAATACTTCTCCAAGGTGGACTTGCGGTTGGGATATTATCAAGTAAGGGTGAAGAAGGAAGATGTCCCCAAGACTGCTTTTCGTACAAGATATGGGCACTATGAATTCATAGTAATGCCTTTCGGAATCACCAATGCTCCATCAATATTTATGGACTTGATGAATAGAGTCTTTAGAGATTACCTTGACAAATTTGTGGTAGTCTTTATAGATGATATTCTAATATACTCCAAAACCAAGGAGGATCACGAGGAGCATTTAAAAACTATACTAGAGACTTTGCGGAAGGAGAAGCTCTATGAAAAGTACAACAAGGGTGAGTTCTGGTTGAAGGAGGTCTCATTCTTGGGCCATATCATCACAATAAATGGGATATCTGTGGACCCCTCCAAAAAAGATGCAATTGAGGGATGGCCGAGGACAACATCGGTAACGAATATCCGTAGCTTCTTGGGGTTAGCTGGATATTATTGATGATTTGTGATGAATTTCTCAAGATTGTCCAACCCTCTTACCAAGCTAACTCGAAAGGGATTAATGTTTTCTTGGAGTGATAAATGCGAAGAAAGCTTAATGGAGTTGAAAAGGAGGCTTATCACTACACCCGTTCTCACTTAACCCATAAGTGGGGAGATTTTTGTGGAATTCAGTGATGCTTCGAAGAATGGATTAGGATTTGTACTGATGTAAAATGATAAATTGATATCCTATGCCTCAAGGTATTTGAAAATCCATGAGATAAACTATCCAACGCATGATCTGGAGTTGGCGGCAGTTATCTTGGCCTTGAAAATCTGGCGACATTATCTCTATGGAGAGAAATGTGAGATATATACTGACCACAAGAGTCTTAAATATATATTCACGCAGAAAGAGATTAATATGCACCAGAGAAGATGGATAGAGCTCATCAAGGATTATGAATGTTCAATACATTACCACCCTGGGAAAGCGAACAATGTGGCGGATGCCCTAAGTAAAAAGGATCCAGCGATTCTATCAATGATGACAATTGAGAAGGATACAATCTTCTTAGACTTGATGAAGATGGATGTGTGAATCATAAAGAAGGGAACATCATCAATACATTCACAAATGATTGCTCAACCATCTCGTTTGGAAAGGTTAAAGGATGCTCAAAAGGATGATGTGGGAATTAAAGAAAAAGTGTAAGCTATCAAAAAGGGAAAATCCTCGGAGTTTAATGTTAACGAGGAAGAAATTGTGAGGTTTGGGAAAAGACTATGTTTTCCATCAAGTTCGGAGCTGAAGAAATAACTTTTGGATGATGAATATAGTTCAAATTTCTCTATTCACCCAGGGAGCACAGAGATGTATCGAGATCTCCAAGAAAGCTTTTGGTGGGATAATATGATGAAGGAGATCGCAGAATATACATAAAAGTCCCTAGTGTGTCAACAAGTGAAGGCAGAGAGGCAGAAGTCTAAGGGGATGATGAAACCATTGACCATACCAGAATGAAAATGGGAGAACATCACCATGGAATTTGTCACTGGACTTCCAAGGACATCAAAAGGAAACAATGCAATCTAGGTTTTTGTGCATCATCTTACAAATACTGCACACTTCATTTCTATTCGAGAGGATTTCTCGTTGGATCAACTGATGTGGATATATATCAGGGAAGTGGTAAGGTTGCATGGAGTACCACTATCTATTATGTTTGACCAAGATCCAAGATTCACCACTAAGGTTTGGAAGAGTCTTCAACATGCTTTGAATACTGAACTGAACTTCAGTACGGCCTATCATCCTCAAACTGATGGCCAATCCAAGCGGACTATCCAAACAGTTGAGGATATGCTGAGAGTTTTCTCAATGGACTCTAAAGGAGGATGGGATCAAAATCTTCCTCTGGTTGAGTTCTCTTATAATAATAGTTTCCACTCGAGCATCCAAATGGCACCATATGAAGCCCTGTATGGTAAAAGGTGTAGAACACCAGTATGTTGGGATGATGTCGGTGAACATAAGCTGCTTGGACCAGAAATGGACGAGGAAATGGTGGAGAAGGTAAAAACCATTCAGCAGCATATCAAGGCAGCCTAGAGTCGACAGAAGAGTTATGTAGATAATCATCGATGAGACCTTGAGTTTAAAGTTGGAGACAGGGTGTTTTTACGCATATCTCCGTGGAAGAAGTTCATGAGGTTTGGAAAGAAAGGGAAGTTAAGTCCAAGGTACATCGGCCCCTTTGAGATTCTTGATCGTGTCGGGGCTGTGGCCTATCGACTAGCACGTCCACCTACTACGACCAAGGTGCATGATGTCATTCATGTATCCCTCTTAAGGAAGTACATACCAGACCCTTCACATGTACTCTCTTCTGTGGTGGTACAATTGGAAGATGATCTTTCTTATGAGGAGCAACCAGTGAAAATCATAGATCGTAGATAAAAAGGTCTATGAAATAATTCAATGCCCCTCGTCAAGGTGTTGTGGAGAAACCACAAGTTTGAAGAAGAAACTTGGGAGTCAGAGGATATGATGAAGCTGAGTAACCCACATTTTTTTAGTGTGGGAACAGGAAAATTTCGAGGGCGAAATTTCTTAAGGGGGTAATATTTTAACGACCCAAAGTTTCATTAATGGAAAATCCCTCTTGATCTTGTTAAATGTCTCTTTATAAAAACTGGTTTTATAAGATGTCAACTTATTTGGTTTTATGATGAGACTTGTGACCGTTACTTTTATAGCCGTTGAACAGTGATTACATGATTAGTATAAATATAAGGCTTTAACGAACCCAATATTACTCAGAAAAAGGAAGCGATGGCCTCGTCCAGTATAATTTCCCCAAACGAAGCCCATTTGTCGGAGCTCGGAAAAGAGGTGTCATCCTTGGGCTTCGCCCTTGAACAAGCCCAAGCTGAGCTTCATTATGTCAAGCTCGAACATGACCGTCTACGGGAAAAGTGGAATTTGATAGAGATTACCACTTGAGCGATGTTATCCAAGCCGCCCCAAGAGTATGTCAACATCAAACACCTTATCCTTAGGTCTTATGGAGCTATTTTAAGGAGTTAGGTAACAAATAAGTAGTACTATGTTCATGTACATTATTTTTTTATATAATAATGAATATAATTTCTAGTAATTTTGGATACATTGTAAATAGTTTTTAAAGTACAAATGGTGTTTTTAGTTATTATTTAATTAAGAAATCTATTTTATTAAATTAAGGGATTCTTGAATTAAATAATATTTTAATAAAATAATAATAATAATATAATATTAATTTTTATTAAATATAAATGATCTTATAATTTTATGAATGCAATTAAAATTTTATATTAAGGTTTGAAAGCCATTTCTGTCAAAACCCATGAATTTTTGATAAATGTTGGTTTTTATTTTAAAAGTGAAAATTAACATATTTAGAAAAAAAATTTGGATAAAAAAATTTTATTTCTGGAATGAGGATGTCGAAATTATCCAACGGTGAATTTTTCATAATTTTCTGAGATAGTCAAATTTTTGGGTAAAAATTAAATATCGTTTTAATATATAACGTGTTTTATGACATCATAATGACCAAATGGTGATGTAATAAAATACTATAATCCTTATGTTCGTCCAATATATGTTTTACCATTAAAAGAATGTAATTTTGGGTTTGATTGACTTACTTTTCAAAGCATTAATGGACCCCACAAGACATATTCAACCCTTTACCTTTTTAAATTAATTTCCATGGAAGTGTGACTCACCTCCACATAAGCGACCTTATTATTTTAAGAAGTTAGGACTTGGGCCTTATAAAATATTTTTTTCCACTTCTCTTTGCCAAAAACCATGGGATGGTTTGTGGATAGGATTAATTTAATGTAAGGGGACCCAAACCTAAATAATAAAGAATTCCCTCACATTTCCTATATAAACCCACCCAAGGTACCACTTCCTCTTAACTACAATCCCTTTGAGTTCATCCAAACTCTCCCCTACTCTCTCTAGAATCCTCCCAAGGTGCCCCATGCTCCCAAGAAGCCTCTCACAAGCCTCTCTCTAGCCTTTGGAAGCACACTTCCAAGTAAGGGTTTTTTCTTCTTTTCTCATTTTTTGTCAATTTTCTTTAAGAAATATTGCCATTTTAATTTCAATTATGAATGTTGGGGTATGGTTTATCACCTCCACCATACTTCCCTCTTATTTTTTGAATTATGGGAGACCCTTTTTTCTCTCATTAAATGCCTCCCATGTACACCCGTTACTATGCCGAAATTCTGAAAGGAACTTCTCTCTCTTCTTTTACATTCAAGCAATACTTTTGTATCATGAATCCAAATTACATTTAAATTGTTGGGACATGTACCTATATGACCTATTTACTGTCCATTACATGTAAATATGATGAGGAACCCCTTTCTCTATCATTAACATTTTTTTTATGAATTCTTATGTCATGCCGTTACGCTGCCAAAATCGCACCGATTTTCTAAGCCAATGTCATTGTGTAGTGAATACCATGCCCATTTCTCCATCAAGGGTATTCACCTCTATGCACCATTACTTATTGATTACAATGTTTCATGTATGAATTCCACATTCCTTTATCATGGAATAAATGTTTATGTTTTATGAATCCATGTTTTATGATCCATGTGGCACACTTATGCATGAAATGAAATGTTTAAGAAGGGTGCACCCTTATAGCGCTCCAATGCATTGGGTAAAGTATAGTATCATGATACGTCATTTCCAATGAGTGATGACTCATGATAATTCATGTGAAACGAGGGTTTACTTGTGATTCATGCGCAATGAGGGTTTATTCATGATTCATGTGCAATGAGCCATGGATCATGCTAATTCAATGTTAAGTGTTGTTGCCAAATTTCCATGTTATGATTATAATTCTTTATCATGCCTTTATGTTCATGTTTATCTTATGCACTATTGAAATGCCTATTTCATAACATGTATTGTACTCCTCATGTTATTCCATGTGTACTCCCTTACTGGGCTTTATAGCTCACCTTTTTCTTATGCATGTCCTCAGGATATCCCATGCAATGCTACGTACGAGGGAATGTAGTGGTCATGTAAAGGAAGATTTCAGTAAATATGTTGTATTTCATGTTTTAAGTTTTTATGTAATGATCCTAAGCCCCAAAGACAATAAACCTCTCGATCTTTTTTGTTGTATCAGGTGAAGTTTTATGCAATAAAGCATGTTAGAGTTGTAACAAAATGTAGGGTTGACATATTTTACAATCATCCAATATATATTTTAGGTATATGATTATAATGAATTTAATTTTGGGAATTAATATATATATATATATTTATAAAATGTAATTTAACCTTCTTTTAATGCAGAAATAATTATATATATAATTTTAACACTTTAAATTTTTTTTTTGGAATAAATAAACTTCATTTTTGGTATTTGGATATCAAAATTTAATTTGTGTTATTTTCTGATATTTTTCATTAAAGGATCATATTTTAATGAATAGGGAACAATACATAATTTAAATTCAAATATGTGTTTTTTTAATTTATATATTTAGTTAAATTATATTATAATTTGTTTTCGGAGCGTAATTATATTAATTATACATAAATTAATTCAAATTAAGTAATTGTATCTAATTTCACATTGAAATTAGATATAAAACCATTTCAAAATTTTGGAATTTTAACTTCAAAACTATCATTTAAATCCTTTTTAAAGATTAACTTTCAATTAATTTTTGTACTTTCCATGATTAGAATATGAAATTTGGGGTTCTATATTTTTTATCCACATAATTTATAATTTTATTAAAGGAAATATTTATTTCCTACCAAAAATATTAGTGAAATAAAAAATAATAATTACAGAAATTAATGTAATAACATGTTTAGTTAATGGTTAAATGATAGTATTAAATGGATAAAATAAATATGAACATTTTCAAAATCCATTGGATAGAAATATTTCTACCAGCTACCCTCCTGGATAAGAATTTGAGAATTGTTTGACAAGAATAACACCCCCTCCACTTTAAAAGGGCACTCACCTGCTTACTTCATTGGACCACTCAGGCCAATTTATCTTGTCCAAAGAATTACTAAATTTGATCCATAATTCTCTCCATTCATTCTAATGGAATAAATATGGGCATAAATCCAACCATGTATGACTAATGGTATATACCGAAGGAAATTACCTAAATAATAGGTAACATCCCTCCACAATATTTCTTGTTTTATTTTAATTCTACACCACCTAAATTATTATTATTCCATTCTTATATAATAACCTCAGTATCCTCAATATACTGATTTGTTTTTACTCACTTTTTTTGGCCTATACCTATACAAACTTCCATAAAATGGGTAACAAACTTACCATTCATGTGAACGGTGGACTACCACCTCACAAAACAGTGTTGTTCATTTTTTTGTTACCTCTTTTCATGGTTAAGAATTATTAAAGGAATACTAGTTTTTTATGATATATATTATATATATTATTTCTTTATGATCCAGTAATTATTCTTTTAAACACAACTTCTCAGCTTTCCATATTGTGTAAATATGATAACTTCATTTGTGGATGTGTGGACTACAACCTCCTCAATGCGGTGTGATTTGTTCACACATTAAATGGAATGAATTATGGGTGGATTTATTAAAATTATATGATATTAATTAATGAATAAATATAATATATCTGTAATATATATATATACACACACATATTTCATTTATATAGTTTATTTAAAAATGAAAAAATTTAAACACTGTTAATCCATATGTACATCTCACCGTCTCTATGAATGGTGTATTTCATTTCATAATTATATATTATATATATTATTATATATAATTATATAATGAATAAATATGATATTAATATCATTTTTAAATTAAATAAATTGATAAATCATGATATAAGTAAAAGGATCGAAAATAACAAGTCATAAAAGATATATAAAACAATGCGTATATTTTGAGAAACCTAACGTTAACATGGAATTGTTAATAAATGGGTAATATAAAGTCATAATAAAAAAATTTGTGTGGAAATATATAAGATTATTTTTGTTTAATATATTTATAATAAACATAAACTTATTATATAGGAGTTTTGAAGGTGGAATAAGAAAGACATGACTTAAGAACATGGTTTCCTCATATCACTTTTATTTCAACGAGATATATGTTATATTCAGCACTAATTATTGTTTTGTGGTATATATAATACCATATGAAATGTAATATAATTAATTTAATATATTTAAATATATTAAAAGTATTAATTAATGTTATTTATTCATATGAATCATGATTCAAAAATTACTCATGTAGCAAGGAGTTTTTTAGTTCCATTTTTATTTATGCGAGACTTATTCCTTATTCACCACTAGTTTATTTTGTGCCATTTATATAATGAATATGAATGTATTATAAGATAATTATATTTATATTTTTGGTAATTTAAATACCAATTTTAATATATCTATTTCGTGGTGTTTATGGTTTAAATGGTAAAAAACTGATAATTTAATTTATTCTCAATTGTCATTCTTGGTGAAAAATTCCTCGAAATGAACCTATATTATTCTAAATGGTGTATTTAAAGACCTTTGAAATGTTAAATAATGAATGTGATTATTTTAAATATATTTTAAGCTTCATGTAATGTTAATATTTCATTGGGATTATGATTAAATGTTACCAAAGTTCTAACAATTTATTGCAACAACCTAATCATTTATCAAGATTATTAAGGATTATGCTTTTACTAATTAAATAATTTGATAAATATTTCAAGAAATATAATTCCTATTTTTCCACTATGTTTATTCATTATATCTTCATATAATGGTACTATTTATTAAATATTTGTTAATTAATATAAATAAGATAACTGTTTTATTAAAATACGACTTTATTTCTCTCTTTAGTCAGAAATATGTTTTATTAAAAAACATTTTTTATAAAAATGATTTCAAAAATGTTTCTTAAATTATCTATTAAGATCAATTTCAAATATATATTTTTCAATAAATTATTTATGTCTTAATGTGTTTACTTTTTTTCAAATATTCCCTGTATAAGTTTTCATGGATATTTTCAAACAAAAAGAATTTCAAAATGTTTTATGTTTAAAAATAGTTTTCAATACGGAAGGGTCGTTTTTTCAATGAATTTTAAAAATGATTTTTTACTTAATAATTTTTTCAATGTGGATTTCAAAGAAGTTCATTTTTACTATTTTATATGATTATTTTTCCTAAGATCTATTTTAAGTGATCCATCAAAATACTTCTCCATTGAAGATTAAATCCTTAGATATGGTTATAAATTAATAAGGATATGAAACCAAGATACCATTCATATTATTTATATGGATGATGAATATTATTATGGATTGATTTTTATGTAAATAGTTTCTTTTCCATGAGTAAATCTTATTTCAAAGAGATTGAGATGAAACCCATTTCTTTTTCACATGTTGTACCTTGATAAACACTCATGAACCCCACTTCTTTTAATGGATTATTCTATCCTGAAATGATTATGAAACATTGATATTTTCCATAGGTTATACTACGATTAAATGTATATGATACCCATTTCATTTCATGAGTTATGATATAATGTTTTTAAAACAAATCAGTTTTTATGGGACATGATATGATGAATGTTTTACAGTATTGTGTGACATGTATGTATGATTTCATTATGTAGTGGGTGGGACCAGTAGCTCCATCAAATTACTTGAGTAATGATTAATGATATAATATCATAGAGGGTATAATTGTTTTAGCTCAATCACAAAACAAGAAGATACATAGGTGGAATCCCAATCTCTAAACAAGAGGCTACACAAGAGGGAATCTAAAGCCTGAAACAAGAGGGTACAAGGGAGGGAATAATAAGGCCCAAAAAAGAGGGTACATAAGAGGTAATATAAATCCCAAGATAATAGGGTACACAGGAGATCATCCCAGAAATAAAACTAAATGGTACATGGGAAGGAACCAGAATCCTGAAACAAGAGTGTACATAGGAGGGCATACCCATCCTGAGATAAGAGGGCACCCAAGATGACATCACATCTCTGAAATAAGAGGGTATACCAAAGGGAATCCCAATACCAATATAAGAGGTTACACATGAGGGAATCCCACAAAATTAACCAAAGGGTACACAAGCTGGAATCCCAAGCCCGAAGTAGGTGCACCACTGATTATCCCAATACTAACATGTTATGATGTTCATGGTAGGTATCCTGGACATATAACTTTATATGATAGTGTGTATGCCATAATTCCATGTCTTAATGATTTATTATGATCTCATGGATTATTCTATCTGTTCAATTTTGATTTAGGTATTATGAACATCCAATATTTATGACGTGTCTCATGATTTGATCTTTGATATGGAGAGTATAATATTCTGTGGTTATGATCATATTATCATACTCTTATTATCATGTTATGGTTACATATCTCCCTTTTTTACCCTTACTGAGCATCTAATCTCACATATTTCTTATGTAACCTTTCCCCGTGTTATGATGAAATGTTTTACGTATAATTACAAAAGGGTAGATCTTGATGGAAACAATCAATGATTTTTCACCAAGTTAGAATATTCTGTTTAAAGTTTACAAAGACACTAAACCATTATGGTCCTCAGGAATGTACCTTTGTAATGTGCCAATTAATCATCTCGATTTATCTAATATACATGTATATTAGTATTGGTTCAATATATTTATGGCAATGAAAAGGGTTTTATGAGAAGACCAAATGAGGAAAACCATAAAAATTTGACTATGAATTCTAAATTCATATATGATTCAGAAATTTAAATTGAGAATGATGATGAAATTTCATCATATATTGATGCGGGTGAAAAATTTAATAAAAAAATATAACGAGATAATGGAATATTATAATAAATGAGAAGATATGTATCATGAACCTTATACGGGGCACACTTATATGAAAAATGAATCTAGAGAATCAAATTTGAGTTTTAAAAATATTGAAGAAAAACTTATTGAAGTCAGAAAAATATATTTTGAACTTATATTTGAGTTAGATAAGTCCATGTCAAAAATAATAAAGAGGACTATTGAGATTAAAGGAAAAAACTAAAGCCAATTATTTAGAAGGCCAAAAATCGTTAAATAATTATTAAAAGAAAAATTCTTATTATAAAATAAAGAATTTATCTTTTTATTCTAATGATAACATGATTATCAAAATAAAATCAGAAATTTAATTCCTAAAGAAAATATTTAATATGTTTAAAACTGATAGAAGAAAGGAATTCGAGAAGATATACAGTCAGTTGAGACCTAATAGTACTTCATCTAGATTAATATGTTAGACCATCTGATGTTCTGTCTACCAAAAAAATTATGTTATTGGAATTAAAGATCCCATTTACAATATATTTTAGATATTAGGAAAATTGAAGAAAATATTTTCTCTGAATAGTGTTCAATGCTTCTGAAGAAATCATGAATTTATCACGAAATAGCTTTCTTTTTTTGAACGTCAGTAGGAGAAAAATGTATGGGTTCTAAAGTCACCTTTTCTAGCTTTTCTAATCCCTAGGATTTAAGCATACCAAATTATAATTCAAAAATATAACATTTATATTCATTAGTAGCAAAACTTCTATTAGATGTTACACTAGTATTTCTAAATTACAGACTTATAAATGTATTATATTAAATTTTCTAACTAAATTTATTTTAATTATTTTATTTAGGGAGATCATCGTTTACTTGTTTCTTTATGAAATTGTATTAAAATTTACCAAATAACTTAAACCATAATTCATAATATTTATGGAACCGTCTTTTGATGAGTAAGATCAAAACATTCTAAAATGAAAGATAATATTCCGTCCATTGAGAGATTATTTTCTATTCATTATATTTTTAATAAGTGTATTTTTTCAATAGATTTTCAAAAAATACTCATTTACCGGTATTTTATTTTTACATCTATTTTAAAATATTAATTATTTTAAAAAAATTTAAAATAAAATTTAATTTCAGCTGGAAAAGGAATTTTAATTTTAAATAATTTATTTTATAAAAATATGACATCATATGTAATGACCGAAGTATTTATAGAATAATAATTTTTATTTTTATTAATAAGTTTGAATAAGATATTAATTTTAATTTAATTGTGATTCATGTTCGATGGCGTACCCGAAACACGACAATGTGTTTCTTCGATATCTTATGTTGGACACAAGACCGAGTCATACTGGGAAAAATAAGAATAATAAGATATTATTATTTTAAATGGCAGTTAACGCCTATAAATTGTATTGGAGGGAATGTAAATAACTGACCATATTATTATTAAACATGTTAGTTAATTGTTTGTACATTTATCTATTAAAATTAAGTGGATTAAAATGAGAGTAAATCCAATTTTAAGCATAAATAAAAAAATATTTTTAAAAGGAAGATTTACTGAATTTTTATAGAGAACCCCTTTTAAATATTGTTTCATTATCTTTTATATGTTACAATCTACAGAATAGACAAATTTGTTAGAAGCAGTTGATCAAAAATTACATTTGGAAATTTTTTGGTATTTTTCAGATAATGTTCATTTATTAATGAATAATGTAAAATACTGCATTTTATGTCAAAACTGTCTTTTCATATGAATTATTTATGTGGTTTGATTACATTTTTAATTGGTTTTAAATTATAATTAGGTTTTTTAAACATTTAATCCAATTCTGGTCATTGGATGTAATTTCAATTTTTAATTATACAAAAACAATGTCAATCTTTTGATAGTTATTATTTCTTAAAAACACACCTTTTGGTTTTGAAAATGAGAATTACTTTTAAATTAATTTCTACAACACCTGAATTTTGAATTAGGAAAAATTGATTCCATATTTAGAATCAAGAAGTACAAATTACGTAAATAGGTAAATTTTGTTTTTAGATATAATGAAATGTCAATTTAGAAAATATTTCTTTTACCATGGTTAGAGTGTAAATATCGTAAATAAGAGTAAAAAATAACATTATAATAATATTAAATTACCCCAAAACATTTCCTAATACCATTGAATAAGATATATCAGACTATGGAATTCCTTGGGTTGATTTTTGGACCCCATGGAGCCACTTGTGTGTGAAAATGAGATTTAATTGCTTTAATTTAATGTTATGTATAATATAGCCAAAACATGTATCTTTTGGTTAATCAATTTTTTATGGGGTTATATAAGTTATATTTTCAACTATATATGTCCATTATAAAGATAAAAATATTTCCTAAATCATGGTATTTTATTTATAATTACAATATATTAAATAAATAACTTTATTTATGACCCAATGATAATGATGTTTTTTCTTTATTAATAAAGGAATCAAATAAATGATAATATCTATGTTAAAATAAATGTAATTTGGTTATTTTCATATCATAAATGAATTTTATGGATTATAGTTACATTTTATAATTTAATTAATATTTTTTTAGTCAATTAAGCTGTTATGGATTTTCAAAAAAGTCATGTTATAAATTTTATCAAAATTGACAAAATTAATATTTTAAAATATAAAAAATCTTATTAAATATTATTTAGTTACAAAAAAGTATAAGATTATTCCAAATAGTTATCATATTCTTAAAATATTATTATTGACTCTTTAATTGGAGATTTTCATGTTTTGGTTACTATTTTGATCCTTAAAGTGTTAAATGCTTGATAAAATATTAAGAGTAAAAAGGGTTAAAAAATAGAAGGATTATATAATATCCAAAAACTATATAATTATTATTGGATTGTTTTATTTCAAATTATATTCATATTATTTTATAAATTTACGAATTTATAATCATTTATATTCACAATAGAATTTATAATAAAAAAATAATTCAAGATATTCCTTAAGTGTCCCTCCTCCACTTATAAAAGGGAACCACATCTAATCCATTAATCACACCTCTCAAGCCCCTTGTATCGTCAAAAATCTACCCACAGAAGCTCCCAACATCCCTCTATTCCCCCTAAAATCCTTCCTATAGATATAAGGAAAATCAAGAGATCCCTTTGGCTCAAATTAAAAGAATTTACCCAATTTGAAGTAACATCTTCTCTCAAGTTCCATTCCATTATTTTTTATTCCCCACTATTTATGATCTCATTATTATTTTTTACAAACCAAAAACATTATCCTAAGTATACTAGGTTGTTTTTATGATAAGATTTTGAAATACACTTACTCACACCTCTGTCTATTGGGTATAGAACGTACTGTTTCTGTGAATAGTGAACTATTGCCTCACAAAATAATGATTGTTAAATATTCTAATACCACCATTTATGGATTGCATTATGATTTAAATTTAATTATATATTATATTTATGATATTTAATTTATATCTAAGCTTCTGTAATTTTCATTTATAACATAACATTATGCTTTTCATGTTGTATAAATATGATAATTTCATTTGAGGAAGTGCGGACTACTGCACCCTCAAAGTGATATGACTCGTTCATGCTATAAAAGAAATGTATAAAGTATATAATTAATGAAATTATGTAAGATATATAACATATATATTATAATTTAAATATAATATACTTATTTATCATTATTTTTTCATTCCATTAAATACAAAATAGAAATGAAAGTTGCGATTATGCATTTGTACGACTTACTGTCTCCATGAATGGTGCGTTTCATTTCTTACCACAAAATGAAATGAACTATTATAATTATATATATTCAAGATATATATTAAATATATTATATGTAAAACATGAATATAAATCTGGAGATAATGGACTTTTGATCACATGAACTATTTATAATTATAACAAGATTATTTTTGACTCAAGTTCCGAATATCAACAAAATTTCCGATATAAACTCAAATAATTAAATAATTTATATTTCATGGTAAAAAGTGATATAAATGGAATAATAAACATGAAAAATTTTGTGAATACTTTTGAAATTAATTTATGTTTATTAGTAAGGAAATTAAAGAACGAACGAGTCAAGTGAGACATGAGGAAATGAACTTCGTCTCAATCACCATTCATTAAGGAATGTTTTGAGAATATAAACCTTCTTATTTTATATGGTTTATAATAAATCAATTTGAATTTTATTTTAATTCAAATGGAATATTTTTTTTATGAATTGTTTTACTAAATGACAAAAATATTGTTTTAAACATTTGCGGAGAAAGTGATCTCTCCACCGTCGTAATCGTTATTTGGCATCCTATATTAGACATAATGTTATTAAAAGGAAAAGAAATACCTTATTACCTTTTTGGGTGTTTTCATATTGAAAATGGTTTTTTGAAATAAATATTGTATTTCAATATCCTGAAATGATTTCCTGTGATTGCTAATGTAATGATATTAGTGAAATGTTGATATTTCCAATATTTTATGTGTTATGATTAGATAATGGTACATGGATATATGATGGTTGGTTACGTGATAAACCAATGACGGGTTGTTATGTGATAATTCAAATGAAGGTTGGTTATGTGATAAACCATGGATGGGTGGTTATGTTATAACCTACAATTCATTGGGTATAAAAGTTGGCCGTATGGAAATTAAATTTAGTGATATGCGCGGAAGTAGACTATATGGTTATTCCATTTATGAATGTTTATATTTTTAGTTACATTTATATGATATAATATTTTTCTATGGGAGTTATGTTTATATTTTGTTTAAAAAAATGGTAATAAATAATTTTATATTCAGTGAAGTGTTTCTGCTTCTTCTTTAAGGTGAAAAGTAAAACTTTATGATTAATTATTCATGTATTACATGTTGTTATGAAATATAACAGCTTTCCTTTTTGTGTATCCTATACTGAGTTTTTTTGCTCATCCCATGTTTCTGAAATGTTTTTCATAGTAATTTAGGTGGTATAGGGTCAAGGACGAGATTGAGGAAAAGACTTGATATTTAAATCATGGAACTAAATAGGTTAATTTTCTTTTAAGAATTTTTATTTTATGAAAAAAAAATATGGAGTAGAACTATTTACATGTAATATTCAAGTTGTTTTGTATATATTATGACTTAATTTTATAATTATCTAAACAGGAAAATATCCTCAATGTGAATTATTAACATAATTAAATATTATGTAATGTTTAAGGCTGGGGAGTTATAGTTGGTATAAGAGGCCTTTTTAGATAAATTTAGGAGTTAAAATTTTTCTAATAGAATACCCATAAATAATTTTTACATTATTGTAAGATTGAAATGATATAACATTTGAAGGTTAACATGTATCTTCACCTAAGATATTCTTATGTTCAGAATGGGTTTCCGTAGAGGAAACATGGGAGTAATGATGGAACAACATCAAGTGGAAAGAATCCTTCCAAATCAGTAACAGGAGATGGTCATAATCCAAAGTAAACTGTTTATTGTAGGGTTGGAATAGTTGACTCAGGCTATAAATGATGGTGGTATCCATTCATGTGATCATCTTGATCAACCATAGAGAAACATGTCACTAGTGGATCATTTCATGAGGTAACATCACCCATAATTCAAATGATCATCTGACCATGTTCATGTGAAGGGTGGATCAAAAAACATGAAAATATTTTCTATGTCATGGGTTTTACTGATAGTAAAAAGGATAGTCTTGTTGGGTATCATTTTGAAGAAGAATTAGATCAGTGTTGGTCGATGGTAAAAAATATCAAGGGTTGTGAGGATATTGATGCTCTTTATGGGGATTAATTTAAAGGTATGTTTCATGAGATATATTTCTGTAATGTGGTTCAACATAGGATAGAAAAATAATTCTTTTAATTGAGGCTAGAGGATGACTCAGTCGCTTATTATGTAGAAAAGTTCACCTGACTGGCTAGGTATGCTCCAAATCTCATCAGAGATCTTGATAGTAAGATAAATCAATTTTACTCAAGAATGAAGCCTTGATATCGGTGAAAATTAGCCTCTCATGAATTAAAAAGATATGAGAAACTTGTTAGATGTTTCAAGAAGGTAGAAATATATTTTTCTAATGATCATGTGTTCTAACAGAAAATGAAATGGAAGAGTTCCAGTTGGCATGATAAGGGAATTAATTCATCAAAGAATCATAAAGGTAAGAAAATTAAATTTCCATCCTCTGAGAAGTGTGGTAAAAATCATCCTAGATAATGTATTTGAAAATCCTAAAATTGCATCTATTGTAGTATGATTATTCATACTGGTCATAACAACAAGGAAGATGATCAAACAGGAAATAAAAATCCAATGGTAAAAAGTTTTAATTGAAACGAGTTTGAAAATTATGCCAATTTATATCCAAGAATGACTACATAGGGTGGAATCCTGATAGTTAAAAAGAGGAAGGGTGGGGAAAAATCTTTTTCTACTTCAACGGTTGATGTGGGACCATAAACTAAAGTGGTATCGGGAATTGAATATAATATCGGTGAATGTTCCAGTTTTGGAATTACCTTCAAAAATAGTGAGTTTTTTATCTACAATGATGATTCTTTCAAAGGACTTGGTTGTGTCCTAATGTAGAATGATTAGGTAATTTCGTATTCTTCGTGTCAGTTGAAACCTCATTAGGGAAATTACCAAACACATGATTTGGAATTAGATGTTGTTGTTTTTGCATTAAAAATTTGTAGGCATCATTTGTATTGTGTAATGTGTGAAATATATACTAATCAAAAAAGATTGAAGTATATATTCACTAAAAAAGAATTGAACATGAGACAGAGGATATGGATGGAATTTATCAAGGATTATGATTGCACGATTCATTAAAATCTAGGGAAATTAAAAAAGTGTCATATGATTTGAGTCGAAATAGTAATGCTACAATAACCATTATACGTTTTGAACAAGATCCTTTCATTTTAAATTGGATGAACTATGGCATATATGTTTTTGGTGTAGAAAATTACTCGGTTTTGTTTCAGGTGGCAGTGAAATAGTCTCTATTAGACAGAATAAATCAACCGAAAAAAGAAGATAGTGGGTTACAAAAAAAGGTAGAGTTGGTTCAGAAGGTTAAGTTACCTGAATTTAAAATTGATAAAGATTGTGATTTTATGTTTGGAAAGATATTATTTGTGAATTGTGATTCATAGTTTAAGATAGAGTTGTTATGTGAAGTTCATAGTTCTCTATTTTCAGTTCATCTTGGCAGTACTAAGATGTACATAAATTAATGGGAGTTTTACTGGTGGATTGTAATGAAAAGAGATATTGTTGGCTTTTCTATAAAGTGTTTGACTTTTCAATAGGTTAAAGCAGATAGATAGTTACTCAAATGGATTCTTTAGCCTCTACTGGTTACAAAGTGGAAATGGGAAAATATATCCACAGACTTTGTTGTGGGATTACTGAAGAGATATCAAGGTAATAAAGAAATTTGGGTTATTGTTGATTGATTAAAAAAATATACTCTCTTTCTTTATATTCTATATACTATGTCTCTAGATCAACTTTCTCGATTATATATTAATTATATATTCACATTACATGGATTTTACTTCTCTATTGTATCTAATCGTGATCTGATGTTTACTTCTAACTTTTGGAAGGGCCTTCAAAAGTCATTGAGTACTGAATTAACTTTACATACAACTTTTCTCCCTCAATCAGATTAGATATTAGAATGAACTATTTAGGCATTGGAATACATACTACATTCTTATTCAATGAATTACCAGGGATGTTAGTACCAAAATCCTTTTTTGGATGAGTTTTCATAAAATAACTGTTTTCATTCCAGCATACAAACAGTTCCATTTGAGGCATTATATGGAAAACGATGTCAAACTACAGCTTTTTGAGAATTATGTAGGATAAAGGAAACTGATGGGACCCAAATTGGTAGAAGAGATGGTAGAAAAATCATCATTGATACATAAACACATTAGGACAAATCAGAGTAGGTAGAAATGTTATGAGGATAATCAGAAGAAGGATAATTCATTTGACGTATGTAATCCGGTATTTATGAAATTTTATCCATGGAAATGTGTGATGTGTTTTGGTAAGATGGGAAATATGAGTCTGAGGTTGATTGAACCCTATAAAATCATGGATAAAGTTGATCTAGTTGCCTACGTAGTGAATTTACCTCCATTTTTATCCCAGGTACACAATGTTTTTCATATTTCTATCTTGAGAAAGTATATGTCAGATCCATCTCATGTTTTGAGTCCAGAGGCAGTTCATTTGGAAGAGAATATTTTTTATGAGGAACAACTAGTTTAGATTCTTGACTAGAGAGTGAAAGTGTTGGTGAATAAGGTAATTAATATGGTAAAGGTTTTGTAGAAAAACAACTTGGTTTAAAAGGCAATATGAGAATTTAAAAATACTATGAGGGATAAATACCCCCACTTATTTGATAAGTGAAAAGAATTGTGGGGACACATTTCCCAATAGGGGGAAGGCTGTAACAACCAAGGTAGTTATAGAAATATACTCTTCATTTCTATTAATAATTATTACAAATATATTAATTTTACTTTAAATGGGATTTTATATTGGATGGTGTGCCCAATATGTAACTACGGGTTTTTCCGAAATCTTATGTTGCACACAAGGATGAGTCATACTAAGAAAAATAAGAATAATATTATATTAATATTTTAAAAGGTAGTTAGCACCTAGCCGCTGTATTTGGCTGGATTATATAGAAAAAACCATATTATGATTAAAATTGGTCATCAATTGTTTTGAAATTTTCCCAGTAAAATCAGGAGGCTTAAAATGAGAATGAATCCAATTTTAGACATAAATGCTCTAATATTTTTAAAATGTAGTTTTACTGCCTTTTTACGGTGAAACCATTTTTAATATTGTTATTTCACTATTATATGTTATATTTTAAAAAATAATCTTCTTCTTTAAAATTAGGGCATAAAAAATTACTTTATGTAAATTTTTGGTATTTTTCTGAAAAAGATAATTTTTAATGAATATTGAAAAATACTGCATTTTTAGTCAAAATTGTTTTTTCATATGATTTATTTATAGAGATATATTTTATTTTTAATTGGATTTAAATTTTAATAATATTATTTTTTTACCATTCAATACAATTTAGTTCATTGGTAGTAATTTTAAATTTTAATTATACATAGTCCCATGTGAATCTATTAATAGTTATTATTTTTTAAAATAACGTTTTTTGGGATTGACAACAGGAATTAATTTTAAATTAGTTTCTACAACATCTGTGTTTTTAATTTGAAAAATGTATTACATATCAAGAATTTGTAATTTCAAATTGTGAAGATAGGTAACTTTTATTTTTAGACATTATGAATAGTAATTTATGCAAATATTTTATTTACCATGGAAAAAGGGTAAATCTTGTAAATAAGGGTAAAAATAATATTATAAAAATATTCAATTACCCTAACATGTGTACTAATCAAATTTGATGAATTATATCCAACTATGGGCATCCTTTGGTCATTTTTAGGACTCCATGGAGCCACTTTTGTGTGAAACTGGCATTTAATTACTTTTAATTTAATTTTAAGGAAAATATATTCTAAACATGTATCTGTTGGTTAAAAAAATTATTTGGGGTAATATAAGTTATCATTTCTACTATAAATATTCATTAAAAATTTAACAATATTTCATAAATCATGGTATTTGTTTATAAATTTCTGTGGTTAAATAAATAAATTTAATTATGACACAATGATGATGCAGTGATTGCTTCATTAATAAAGGACTAAAATAAATGATATTATGAATGTTAAATGAAATGTAATTTGGTTATTTTGATGTCATCCACTAATTTTATGGATGATAGTTACATGTTAGATTTATATAAATATTTTTTTTCAAATCAATCATGTTTTTACAGATTTATTCAATAATAATGATATCAATTGTTTCAAAATTGACATAATTCATATTTTAAAATATAAAATATTTTATAAAATATTATAAAATTGAAAAAATATATGATTTAGTCAAATATTATATTATGTCTAAAATTATTTTATTGAATATTGAATTGGATATTTCTCATGTTTTTGTAACTATGTTGATTTAGAATGTTTTAAATTCTTAATAAAAATATTAGAGTAAAAAAATGGTTAAATAAAGAAGATAAGGATTAAAAAAATACTAAACCTCTGTAATTATAATTGGATGATTTTATTTAGACTTATATTCATCCTATCATCTATCTAGCTGAATTTGGACTCATTTTTACTCAAAAAATAATTTATCAAAAAATAATATTCTAGATATTCTTTAAGTTCCCATCCTCCCTCTTCTAAAAGGGAACAACCTCTAATCCATTACCCAAACCTCTAATGGAAATTGGATTGTCCGTACTCTACCTAAATAATCTCCCAAAATATCTCTATTCCTCCTAGATTCCTTCCCCTAGGTAGAAGTAAAATCAAGAGATCCCTTTGTCTCAAATCAAAAGAAGTTACCCGATTTGAGATAACGTCTTTTCTCAAGTTTGGTTACATTATTTTTTGTTAATCCACTTTCTATGTTCTTATTATTTTTTTAAATAAATAAACCAATACAATAAATATAATAGGTTGTTTTATGAAAATTATTCAAACTACACATACACACACCTCTATCTAATGGGTATAAAACATACAATTTCTCTGAACTGAGAACAACTGCTTCACGAAACGATGACTATTCAATCTTCTCCTACCACCTATTTTTGTTGAAATTATGACGGGACTATAATTATATAAGATATATAAGATATTTCTTTTATCTCTATGATTCTTGAAATTTTATTTAGAACGTCACCTTTTTTCATGTTGTATAAATATGATAATTTAATTTGAGGAAGTGCGGACTACCACCCCCTCAAAGTGATTTGAATCGTTCATGATATACATGGAACATATAAAGGATGGAATTAATGAACTTATGTAACATATATAACTATGATATTATAATATAATTATAATGTACATATGTATCATTAATTTTTCATTTCTTCAAATATAAAATAGAAATGAATGTAGCATTCGTGCGTACATACGACTTTCTGTCTCCATTAATGGTGCATTTCATTTCATATAAAAAAATTATATTGACTATCCTAAATAAATATAAACAGTATATATATGATATATATGGTCTCTAAATGATGATTATAATTCTAGAGATAGTGGTATTTTGACAACATGGACAATTTATAATTATAACAAAATTTTTTTTGAGTGAAGTTCCGAACATCGACAAAATCTTCGATATGAACTCAATTAATTAACTAATTATTATTGTAAGGCAATAATTGATATAAATTGAATAATAATCTTTATGTAGGATATGAATAAAGTATAAATTAACATAAGGTTATTATTCTGGAAATTAATGATGGAACGAGTCAGGTCAGACATGAGGTAAGAGACTTCATCTCAATCACATTTCATTGAGGGATGTCTGGAGAATATTACCTCCTTATTTTATATGGTGTATAATAAACCATACTGACTTTTATTTTCATTAAAATGGAATATTTTTTATACGAATCATTTTACTAAATGAATTTTTTAAATGTTTGTAGCAATAGTGACATGTCCACCACCGTAATCGTTACTTGGATTCCTCTATAAGTCTTAATGTTTCTAATAGGAAAAGAAATCCCTTATTTCATTTTTTCGTGTTTTATATTGAAAATGGTTTTCTGGAATGAATCTATTATTTCAATATCTTGAAATCATTTCTTGTGATTTTGAATGAAATGTTATTATTGAAATGTTGATATTTTCTATCTGTTGTGTTATTATTATATAATTATACCTGGACGTTTAACGGGTGGTTACATGATTAATCAATAATGGGTGGTTATGTGATAAACCCAATTATGGGTGGTTCCATGGTAAACCAAAGACGAGTGATTACATTATAACCTCCAATGCTTGGGTATGAAAGTCAGCCGTATGGCTATTTCATTTAGTGATATGTGTGGAAGTCGATTGTATGGTTATTCCATTTATGTATTTTTATATCTCAAGTTACCTTTATATGTTATACGTTGTCTTATATTTGATTTAAGGTAATATTTCGGTTATGAATGTTAATTAAACAAGCTTATATTCATTAAAGTGTTTTTGATACTTTTTATGTTGAAACGTATTACTTTATGGTTAAGTATTCACAATTTACATGTTTCTTGGAAAACTAATAGCTTTCCCTCTTTGTGTATCATTTATTGAGATTTTTATGTACATCCCTTTTTTTGGAAATGTTTTTCACACGAATTAAGGTGAAATAGGGTCAAGGATGGGATCAGGAAAGAGTCAGGCTATTCAAAACATGGAACTAAACATGTTTCTTTTCTTTTATGTGTTTTTATTTTATGAAAAAATGGATATTGAGTAGAAGTGTCTACATGTAATATTCAAGATTTTTTGTATAAGTTATGACCTAATTTTGAAAATCTTTAAACATGAAGAGATACTAAATGTGAATTACTTAATTAATTCAAGAGTATTTAATGTTTAAGGATGGGGCCTTATATCATGTGTTATCGAGGTATAAATATGACCCATTGCATCAAGGAATTCAATGGTGACTCTTTAAATTTTAAAAAATTTCTATATAAAGTTGTGATCACAATGTTCATTGGATATATTTTATGTTTTCAATAGGGAAAAAATTTATTTTTTTAGATTGTATTTTACATCTTCTGATATGATAATGGTATATTTTAAAGAACTGGACATCAAACAAGTAGTTAGATAAAATCTAACTGACTTAGATCTATCAAAAATGTATTATTCTATACAGAATGACATAATCAGTTTTCCATGAATGAGAAATATATTATACATAGTTGAAGTATTATAATTTTATCACCCTTTCTGATTCACCTGTTTTATGAATATACGAAATTTTCTAATTAATTTTCCATAAATAAAGAATGCTTTCGGTTTTTTACAAAAGTTTACTGTGACCCTATAATGATTCACTAAGCTATTAAATTATTTCTTAAGGGGAATCTATTTTTTGTATCGTATAAAACATTGGAATATTATTGAGAATTTAAAAATATGACATAAAAAATATTTTTATAATTAGCGAGTAAGTTTAAAATACTTGGAATTTAATTTCTCAAGGAAGAATTTTGGTTTAGTTGATTTTATCATTCCTATTTCTGAGGAAGATAGTTAACGACACAATAGAAGTATAATGTAAATTCCTGGTAGATTATCTTGTAAGGTTTTGAAAGTTTAATCCTGATAAATTTTAAATTGTCAGACATTATAAAATATATAATAATGAATTTAATATGCATATATTACATTAAGGATGGGATCAGAAGAGGGTTTTTGTAATGTTTCCAGTGTTTGAAAATGATATTAATGAATCCCATACAGAAAGAAAAAATTTTAATCCAATAAAAAATAAAAATGTCTAGAATGTGATTGATTTATGTTTTCAATGAAATAATATTTGACTCAAAAATATCAGTAGTTTCATCTGATGATCTTTATATATTAGAAGTTGTTGGAATATAAAAAAACTAAAAATATTTTATTAATATGAAGAAATCCCATGTTGTTAAATCTTTCCTACATGAATTATCGATCACACAATATGTTGTTCCTAAAGAAATGATAAATATAATTTTGGAAACTGAAGTCAATAGAAAATAAATTTCCTCAATTTTTTTCATAAAGACCGCCAAATTTTCATTTCTTCAAAGTATTATTAAAAGATAAATTGATATACCATCACATGTTCAACCATCAGAAGTTCGGTTAGATAAAGTTTAGTCAATTTTCGTTAAACCCCAATAAGTTGATCATCCTCCATATGATGAAGTTTATTTTAAGAAACTGAATCACTATCCAATGATATTTTTGAGATATATGTTGTGAATAATGACAAAATCGAATCCATTTATGAAGTTTTCAAAGACTTATATCCTATACAATATCCTATTTATACTTTTGGTGCAGTTACATCCTATGCCTTGAAGAAATATTTTTCAAAATTAGTTATATGAGATGTTGGTTGTAGTTAAAGTTCCACTTTTTTGATTCATATGGAAGAACAAATAATTATATAAATAAAGAAAATGATGATCCCATTAACATAGAAGAATATTCTCAGGATATTATTAGAGACGTATATGATTAACCAATAACTTCCAAAGACTCAAAGAAGAAAATGTGAAAATAATATAAATTAACTACTTTAGTTACAAATCATCAGTTTATTAAAATATTGAATTAGTTCTAATTATGAAAATGAAAATGAATCACACAATTAACATGATATATGAGCTTTAGTGATAAATTTAGACCAATTCAAATTCATATGAACCATTTATAAAATCATGAATGATAAAAATACTTAATAGATTCTGTAAAACAATTTATAGAATATTTTCAGTAAGTTAGAGATGAAATAATATTTAGGAACATAAGTAAAAACACATCATTGAGTTCATAAAATTTCAAGTCAATAATATCAATCCATTTAGTGAGAAAATATTTATATGCATTAAAACTATGATATTATCTATGTGAAATTAATACTTCTTGATGATTTTTTGAAATATCTAGAATATAAAGCTTTTGGAAGTTATTTATCTATTAAAAATTTAATGAAACATTCTGTAATTCATAATAATCAGATAGTGCATCGAAATTTAATGTTTAATAAGATCAAAGAAAAAAAGATGATAAAAATAGAAAATTATCTCATTAGAAGATAAAATATCTTAGAATAATCAGGTGTTTAATGATCAAAGAGATTAATTTTTAAAAAAATTATTACAGTTTAAAGATATTTACAAATTTCAAGATGATCATCTAAACATTCAACAAATATACATTAATAATATGAATCACATGAAAAAAATATAAATATAGTGGATTAGTTTTAAAATATAAAATTTCTTGTATCTTTATAACATTATTATATAAAAAATTCCACGATTTAATTTTTGTGATAGTTTTTGAATGTTATGTAATGCAATAATAATTTAATTATGTTTAGATAACTTCTGATGGATTGATATTCTTCCTCAAATTTATTTCTCTTACTTTATTTTGAAAACTGAAATGATGGAGAAATATGAAATTTAAATATGAAATTTTATTATATGTTAGATGAATTAAAGTGGAATAAGTGTGAATATGTATATGGAAAAAACTATCTAAAGCGAAAATTAAGGATATGTTCATATGAAGATATATAGTTAGTTTTTATGTTTATTAAATTTTTTCTTTTTATGAATGTCTTTTTGAAAAAGGGTGAGATTATTAAGTCATTACCTAACTTCAATTTACATATTTTTAAAATATGTAAACATTTCATTTATTATTTTATCTAATTTAAAACTAATGTTTATCTTTGTGGATTTTGAGTATATAAAGAAAAAAATTAATTACAAATAACTCATGTTTTATCCATTCATGGAGGCCTCCTCTAGCCCTATATTTCAAATATTCAATTTATTAGAACCTCCCTTCTCTGGATTTGAAGATCTATCCTTGGATTCTATTTGAATTTCTTCTAGTTCTAAGGACGAGTGGTTGAATCAAGATATTCATGACACATCTTTTCAGGAGGATTCCAATATTGTTCATTGGACTCTAGTTGCGAGGTTTTGTTTTGAAAAACCTATTCTCCCTGTGTTTAGGATATTTATCAGCTCTTAGAGGCTAAGTTACCCATCTCATGTTTTAATTCTTAATAAAAAAAATTCTTCATTGTACATGCCTATTGGGATGATTTTGTTTTGGCCGAGTGTAACAGCCCCTGGTCGGTTGGTTGTTTGTGCTTCTCTTTGTTTCATTGGTCTAAATATGTGAATATGAGAAAAGATTCCTCCCTAACTTCAGTTCAAATTTCTCTCCCTAGGTTTCCTTTTTCATTCATGAATCATAGCTTTTTTTGTGGCATCAATAATTTCTTGGGTTGTTTCATTTGCTCTGATGAGAGGTCCATCCAGCTGAATGATGTTACGATCGACCTGATTTTTTGATGATCTGGATATATCACTTTCTATCCCATTCAATATCCTACATCATGTTTAAAGAATACTTATTTCAACTTTGTTTTTTAAAATTTCCTTCCTCGCCTAGGTTTTTCTCTAATTTTCATCTGCAAGGGCATCCTTCTCTATAATATAGGAAATCTATAATTTTAAAGATGGGTTGGGAGTGTGTAGCCTTTCAGAGTATCTTGAAGTGTTCTATAGGAGTATTTGGGGGTTCATATTTCCATCTTTCTTTCGGAGTTAAATATTAGAGGAAGGGCGTGCTTCATCCACCCAACTTTTCTATAGAGGAAGCTTATTCTTCTTTGAAGAGTCTCTTCCCGGTAGAGGTGGCCACTTTTGGATTTGAAATGGTTCCCCACAATTGTCTTTGTTCTCTTAGGGTTCCTAAATCCATATTTTCTCGATCCCCATAGATAAGGATGCCCTTGATCAAGGGTAATGCCTTTTGTATTTAGGCATCCCATTCCCTGCATTCTCTTTCTATCAAAAAATTGGATCCTGATTATCCCGGTGATTATTTACTATCCTCTATGAATATTTCTCCACCAATTGATCATTCTCCTTCTCTACAAAAGGATGTGGGACTCTTTGGACTCCCTCCATCAATTAGCTACCCTATCACCTCAAATTTTCCAGAAAACATAATTTGTTATCATGTTTATTTTTCTAAATATTTACCATTTGGAGTTCGGACCCAATCACATTCAAGAACCAAATTCAGTTCCAAAGCTTTAGGGATTCTATAAGGCAAGGAGTATATAGAATATATAAGGTTCCTCATCTATTGATGATTAATATTATCATTGTGAAAGCTCATGGATCAGGGTCTTAGGTAAAACAAGACATTATCTCCAATAATTTCATAATAATTCTGTCTCTATAGTTTTAGTTCTTGAACCTTAACATGCTCCTTATAAAGTAAAGAATTTTTCACATCATTTCAGAGTGTCTAGTTTTCTTTTTGTCCTTCCTTCTAATTATCAAATCAATATTTTATGGAAATATGGGCTTTCATATAACATCATATCAATGTCATGTTAATTTTTCAATATAAATGTGTCAATGAGAGCGATTTATATCATTCTATCGATTGTTTATAATAATGTGATTCTCATTATTGAGTGCCTCCGTGGAACGACATGAGTGTATTAAAGCAAGGAGATTCACCCTGGATGGTTGTCATAGGCTTCATTATTGTTTATTTTCTAGAAGTGAAAAGAGGGTTTGGTCCCTTTACAATGAGATCTAGTAAATAATTCTTGGTGTTTATGATATGCTCTTGTATTATGGATGATGGATTTTTTGGTGACCTTTTTACTTAGTGTAATAATCAGTGCAATACTCAGTATTTTTTTGACAAATGTTGTAGATTTTTTGTGAATAGTTTGTCTCTCTTTTCCTCCCCCATAATCATGGTCTTTCATTTGGTTAGATGTACCTCAGATAATTCCCCACTTCAAATTATTTTACAGTATTTTTCTGATAGATAATATTTTGTTTCTATTTTCCCTCTACATGGGAAGATAATCCGAAATTCTAGGACATTGTAGAGACATCCTAGAACGATTATACTGGATGTAATACTTTTATTAGACCTTCATAACAATATTAGGAATCACAGAGTGTGTCTTCAATCCTGGGATAAAGGACTTCCTTCAAGTGGCCAGGAAGTGGGGGAGCTTAGTAGGGACATCCATAATTTGGAATTGAGTCTGGAAAATGTTTGGGATAATGCTATTATTGGTGAAGTGACATTCAACAATGATATATTAGAATAATGTTTGCTGAAATATGAGAATATTTCTAATGAAAAGCCAATGTTTAAGTGGATTCTTGATGGAGGAAGAAACACATGATATTTTCATGCATGCCTCGAAGAAAAATGATAATACCTAGTTCCCAAACTCCTTCAAGTGGATGGATATTATATTAATGATAGGGATGTTGTAGGTAATATGGGGGATTCCTTCTTTAGGATTCTTTTTTGAGTCCCCAAAAAGTGTATGGAAGGTGGTTATCCGAGTGGCACTTTTATTTGATTAAATCTAATTCTAAACTGTGTGTCTGATGAGGTTAATGATAGTATGAAAGCTATCATAGGTGAGGATGAAATTCAAGAGGTGGTTTGGTATATGAATTCTAATTGTGGTCTAGGGGATTTGTCTTTCCCAACTTCTTTTTTTCAAATCCTCTTGGGTTATTGTGAAGGGGACTCTGATCAGTGTAGTGCAAGATTTTTTTTCATGGTGGTAATATTCCTTGGTTGGATTATGCTACCAATAATGTTCTGATCACAAATGTTAAAGACCGTCAATCTTGAAACCAATATCATTATATAATATTTTTAAATGTATCTTATAAAGTTTTGACAAGTGTTCTCAACAACATACTTCCTCACCCTCATTCGGGGTGGGTTGTAGAGGAGCAACATATTTTTTTAAAAGGTATATATATTCATTGGGACATTTACATAGTCCAATAAATCATTATTGAAATTAATTTGAAGGACATTGGTAAAAATATGGATATTAAATTTGATATGAGAAAATCCTCTGAATGAGTTGAATGGAGATTCCTCATCCAGGTTATTCAATGCATGTGAATTTCTGTGTTGTTCATTGACATCCTTTATTGTTGTTTCATTTAACCTTCGGTGTGAACCTCTTTTATAGGAAAGTAGTTTATTTTCATTAAAAAATTCAGAGTTCTATGGTTGGGTGACCCTCTTTCACACTCATTATTTATCATTTCTCAGGACGCCTAAGTAGGTTATTTAAAAATTCCATTGAAATTGGTAATATAAATCCCTTTAGTAATAAGTCTTTGTATGGAGGTGTTTCTCATATTATGTTTGAAGATGAAAAAATTATTTTCATTAATGGGAGTAGAATATACATTCATAGGGTCGATGAATTTCTTGAGTTTTATGGTTCGTGGAGTGGCCATGTTTTTAACTATGAGAAAAGAAACTTATTTATTTCTAAAAATTTTTTAGAGGGAAGTTAAAGGGTGATGGAATTGAGTTTTAGTATACAAAAAGTCCCTTTTTGAATAACCTACTTTGGTTCTCCTTAATCACCAAATGCCATTATTTATGAAATTTTGGGTGTTGTTGTTGATAAAATTTTGGGCAGATTCTTATTTCGAAAAATAGGGTTTTTTCTATTGGTGGGAGGATCAATTTGATCGATTCCGTCCTCTCTTTCGTTGCTATTCTTATCATAACCACCATCAATGTTCTAAATAGGAGGATTTCTAGTATAGAGAAAACATGGAACTCTTTATAATGGGATAGCCACATGGAGGGTAATTCCCATTGGGAGTCATGGACCAATCTTCTAATCCTATTGTAAAATGATATATTAACCATATGAGAATTTCATGTACCATTATTGGCTAGCATGGAAAACTGTCATATGAGACTATTGAGCGGTAGTATATTCTGGGTAAATACATGAAAAATTATTATTGTTTTGATATAAGTATCCTCTGGTACAAGCACTCTAATGTATATAATATGATCCATCCTTATATACTTGTCCTTTGAAAACATTCTCAATTAATTATTGGAAAAGGAGAAGTGAGATATTTGCACCAAAATTGGTTAGGGTCAATCTTGGGCTTCCCTCACCATCCCTCTACCTTTATCAGCTTAAAATAATCTATCGTTCACATTATCCTCATAAAGTTCAACATGGATATTAATTAGAATTTCATTTTTGATATAATTGTGTTTTCTACTACTTAAGATCATTTTGTCTTCACGTGATCGACTTTAGGTAATTTTAATACTAATGATTTTCTCAAAATGAATTCTCTGAATTCTCTTTAGGACCATTGGGGAGATTATCCTTAGTGTAAAGAGATTACTTTGAAGTAATTCTTTATATTAGGGAATTTCTTATATAATTATTTTTCAAAAAAGGGAAACATACAACATTGAGGGATTCGTCATGCTTCTAGAGGTAGATATTATAGGGAGCCTTTCTATTATTCTTTGAATCTCTAGTTTTTTGACAGGGAATGGGTGAGTATGGTCTCAGGCCACATCATCCAATTCACTTTCTGTTTTTTCAGTTTGAATTCATCTAAGGAGTTTCATAAGATCATGATCCTTGGGGTGGACATATAATGTTTAGAATGTAAATCCATGACAGTTATTTTTACTATAGAGTGTTGGGTCCTTTGGTCTTCTAGAAATTCAGTGTGACACCAGTCATTGCCTATGTCCATCATGAGCATCCTATTTGAAATAAGATCCTTAATTATGGAATTTTGTAGGCTATGTAACTAGTCTACCAATGGTTCTTCCCTCTTATACCTTAGTCACAAAATTTCAACTCCTCACAATATAATTTTTTCTCATGGGTAGTGGGTCCAATGGATTCCTCCCAACTCGGGGTTAAAGATTGACACCAACGAGTCATGTTGTGTGGGGTTAATGTGTGGAGGTGGAGTTGTCAGAGATTCTATAGGCTCAGTTCTAGCGGATTTCATGAATTTTCTGGTAATGGGGATTACCGTCAAGAGATAACTCATGCCATTCTTACAGGTATGCTATTATGTCATCAGAAAAATATTCCCATCTATGAGGTTGTGGTTGTCTCGCTTATAATTTTCAAGGCACTATCGGGAAAAATTATTATTACTAATAATATTTAATATTTTATCAGAGGGTGTAACATTATTTTGTATAGTCACACATCCATCCTTCACTCCTGGTATAAGGGTAATAAGGTGTCTGATTTCTTTTCTTTTAAGCATTTCTGGAAGATCATCCCTTGTTATTCTCAAGTCTTGGGTCTTTTCCTTCATAGGGTTCTAACTTTGACTCGGCTGATGCTCTATGTCTTCAGTATTTCAAGCCCCCTAATTTCCCCTACGTAGATCTTTTCCCTTTTAATATAAATAATATAAAAATTATTTTGTGTGGTTTGATTAACATAAAATTTTTTATAATGCATTGTATTAGTTTTAATTAAACTCATTAGCATATATGGAATGATAATGAGTCCATTGAAAGATGTATAAAAAGCTACTACAATGGCCATTACACATGATATTGAGTTTTGATGAATTTTAACATTGATATTTTTTAAAAATATTTCCCTAAATAAAATCACACCTCAAATATCCAAAGTAAATTTTTCCACAATCTTCAACAATAAATCTAAATGTTACTAATTTTTTTGAAGATTTTCAATTTATTATTACCAAGAGTTCATTTGATCAATGTAATCAATGTAATAATTTTATCTTTTGAGTGATTTAAAAAGGATTTATTTTGATGAGGTTTTTGTTGAAGTACTTTTATTTATCTTTATGATCATCAGATTTCTTTTAATTTTCCATAACCACATTTTGGGTGAGTGTGAACTGCAAAAATTTAAAAACCGGTTCAAAAAAACACCACCAACTTCGCACATTTCAAGGAGATCATACACATATATCAAGATTCTCCAAATTCAAAAAACCAATAATGTGATGCGCCATTGCCTCGGTCTGCAAATAACAATGAGATACTCATGCCACCAACCCAGAGGAACCAAAAAACCCATCAACATTCATATCACCACAGAGAACCGCCTGCTAGAAATATTTATTTTCAGAACCGCTGCATCCTTGCTTATAGAAATCACAATAATCATAGTCACAAAAAAATCATCCTTCACAAACTGAACTAGAAGATTCATCATTGCTTCTGCTATTTCATCACTATTGATGATGGATCCATAACCACAAATGAATGAAAATTTACCGAACCAGATACAATAAACAATAACCTCATTGAGCCAACATAGTTGTCAAAAAATACCACAAAAAAGCATCACCTAAAATAAATAAGAAGAAACCAAAAACAGTTCTGATAAAATAGTATCCATCTTCTAGAGGGGAATTTTACTCAAGTTGTTTATGTAACCCTGATGACTGCAACAACATAGATCCCCAAAACCTCAAATCTAACTATGTGTATGATAAATACCCCTTATTACACAAGTGTACACCGCAAGGGTAAGCTTTGAAATGGTAATACTTTCTTAGGGTGATTCAACAAAATTTGATAGGTTGGTGATCTCTTTAAGCTATAACTTCTCACATAAGAATTTACTCTCACATTTTTATCATTCAGTATTTTATTGGTATTATTTAAGTTAAAATACAATTTATTCGATATCTCACAAAATCTATGAAAAATGGGATTAATATGGTATGCTCCTATTTGTTAAGGCCATCAATTATTCCTTTAATGTCAATTATGTTTTATTATAACCCTTAATATTTAATAATATCAACATCCACTATAAAATATATTTATTAACAATATTCATGATTCATAATGATCTTATTTACCAATAGTTATGTTAATGAATGGTCACAAAAAGTCACATTAAAATAATCACGAAACAACCACATTCTGATAGTCACATTTCCCTTTACACCCTTTATAATCTCCAAATTATTAATGGTAATATTTTTAATTTTATAATATATATCGTATTCCCAATTATTCACTTTATTTTTATAGTCTTCATGGTTGGTGTGATCTTTATGGGTGAATTTGAACGTATAATGTTTTCCATTTTTTATATATTATGTTTTTGTCCTTATATCCCAATACTCATCTTAGTTGTTTTCAAGAATACTATTACATGATGTGTGAAGTTAAAATTATGATTATTATTCATTCTTATGAACATAATAAAATATTTATTGAGTAATACAAGTTCTTCTTTTAATAAAATAATGAAATCACAGTCCGTTCGATTATCCCAACCTAAAATAGTTCATACTCAATGATTTAATTATCATATACCAATGAGAATCTATAATAGTATAAAAATAATAAACCCGACTTAAGATATAATTTCTAAATATATATCTAACTTAAAAAAATTAATAAGAATTGGAAAAGTATCTTATTTTATATAATAAAGGTACTAAATTTTTTTATCTCCCCCAATTCGTTCGAGTAAAACACTACTAATTTTTGATAATATTAGAACTATTTCTCCTAGATTTCATCTTTATAATTTATGGATTAAACAAATTTTGACATCCATATTTGGGTGATTTATGTGCGATATTTTTAGAGGGAAATAATCAATATAAAAAATTTCATTAGATTTCGCTAAAGGGACGTTACCAATATTAACAAGACTATCCCCATAAACATAAACATGTTATAGAATAATAATAGATGTCTTTAATGATAATACTAATTCATTTTTGGTGCTTATTTCATTCCATTAGATATAATACTAGATATAATAGAGTTTAAGGGGTTGAAATATACTAAAACATCTAAAATTATTTAATAGAGGTTAAGTGTGACTTAAATATCATTATCCATATAAGTGATTGTATTATTATAGGCCATTATTATTCCCTTGGCCTTGGAGACCATTTATTCTCATCATGAGTGTTATCCCTTGTAATATATCATTACTAGGATAATTACAATTTTCCCAACATTTACAATATATAAACTTTTTGGGTACCTAGGATTATACTTTATTTTTCTATATCATGATAACTAAAAATTTAATTTTTCCTCATAAATAATTTACTGTATGCCCTATTTTTTCTTGTTTGAATAATTTCCTAGTTACTTTAGGAAATTTCCCTTGGTTCATCTCTTTATATTTTTGACATGTATTAATTATAATATTTTTCCCATTATCATCTTTGTAACCTGAACTTTCATGTGACGACTTGCATCAATTATTTGTTGAATTTGGAAATCCAACTGTATTGTTGTTATTAGTCATTGTTTTTTATTTATGGTTTAGTATAATCAATATATTTCTTACGTCAGTTCCAATGGGGGGTAGGTATCTAATTTTTATAATCATCACATTGCCCATCACATTTGTTGTTGATGATACTCTTCATATTTACATCCATTAAAAAATTAACGGAAAAATATGGATGATAAATTTTAAACTATTAATCATATAAAACAGAGGCTGTGAATATAAAAACGAAAACATATAAATTAAATATTCACCCTATCATAATAAATTATAAACATGAATTTTGGATACACGCATAAATTTTTTTATCAAGTTTTTTATTATAATATAATATTAATTTTGTGCATAATGGTTCATAGATATGTTATTAATTAACCAAATAACATTACTGATAAATGTGAAACCATATGTGAAAAAGACAGTCTTTTAGTGTAATAGGTATAGGTCAAGTTAATATCAAACGATCCCTTTTAGGGTAATTACCCCAATGTAAATGTGTTCTAGAGCCACATTCACCTGTTGTATATAGACAATAATATTTTTATCGAAAATAAAAACTCCATACATTGTCAAAATTAAAATATATTTCCATATAATTTGACATATCCATAGATCTTTCTGAATTTTTTTGTTCATAATATCCAATAATAACTAGAAATTTATATGATTCACCTACAAAAACACATATATTTAATAGACATTATTTCATTATTTATTAAATGATGATACACAAAATAAAATCCCTGAAAATTGAGTGTCCTTGTGAATTATGAAAATTTGTGAAATAGAAAAATATATTAAAATAAGGATACAATAACAATATTTAGAAACACTCTAATATTCTCTTATATTACATTGATCATTTAATACAACATGAGATAACCTAGGGACGAACATAAGAATAGGGTGAGTTATAAATCTTAGTATGTGAATAATGATGGAATAAAATAATGTAATGTAATAAAAGTTAGTTGAGAGATATTACAAGATGACATAAAAATGTGAGATTCAGATCATGAAAATCAAATAATGAAATTTTTTTATAACATCAAGGAATCATATGAATGTGGACACAATATAAATCATGAAATCATAAGTACATGTTATGGATAATCATTTATTGATCCAACACAATGATCTTAGTATAATCCTAGATTCAACATACACGATATATCATATATAAACACATTACCCAATGAATTGTATTGTTATATAAATCTAGGCCCATCCATCATATTCATATCATCCACATGTGTTAGTGTTCTATATATATTATATAACATAAGAAAAAAATTAATCAATTTTAACATGTTTATGGAGTTTATAATTAATAAATGGTTGTACACAATCAATAAAGGATATGTAAAAAAGGCGTATATTCTTGATTGGAAATAAGGATTTGTATTCACAACACCAAATTTTTTTACAAGAAAATATGGGATAATTTCAAAAATATAAACAATTGGATAAAATGGTTCATGGAATTGATTAATGTGGGAGAATGGTATCATGTTATTAATTGGGAAAAGAAAGAATTAAATATTTATGTGTAAAAACACATGTTAACATAGAAAATTGAAAATAAAATGGATTATTGTAAATAATGTGCTTTAATGGAAAAACTAGAGAGAGAGAGAGAGATACCATACTTCTATATAGTAACAATATTGTAAATCATATAATGACAGGGGAAAATAATATACCATTTTTTGAACCAATTTTTTATAGTAAATGAATATTTATAAATTCATGAAAATATTATAAATTGATATTAAAAATTCCAAATAAAAATGATGTAATTGAATTTTAAGGAATTAGGAAAAAATCCATTACATGAGAGGTTATGTCTGAAAGCTTGGGAGGAGATTCCTAAGGGAATAACAACAATATTGGAATAATATTTTGATAGATATGGAAATGAAAGGAATGATTAATTAATTTTTACAGAATAATAAATGATGTTTGGGTGTGTATTTATTGAGAAAGAGAGGATAATTTTTTTAATAATTTCATTACATAGATTTTGGATTCAATGTAATAAAATAATCAAAAACAAAAACCTCTTTTTGGTTCTTTTCCATGATTTCTTCAAAATACAAATGGATTCAAATATTTTATTAATTTAATAAGTGTATCTTTAAAATAAAACCATTTGTTATATAGAAATCAACCATGTTAATAAATTATTGTTTTAGAATCCTTATAATATATTATAGGTTTTAGAGGATTCATTATAGGTTTGTAAAACAAATCATATTAGCTTAAAAACACATTATTTTAAGGGTAATACCTAATTGATGTCATGGATTCCTTTATAATATTTATCAAATCACTTTTATACCATTATGATTTCATAATACATACCGTATATTTATATTGTATTTAACATTTACAGAAATTTGTTTTACGTCAAAAAAATATGAAAAAATCACTACTCGGTAATTTGGATGTGATGAGTTAAAAATTGTATTTATGTAGACATTTTTTTTCTAAATATAGTAATTTAGAATTTTTAAATATAAATAGTTATTTTTTTATGAATTATAATCATTATGATCCAAAAACCATTCCGATCCTTATATAAATTATATGTGAATTCATTAAGTTATATTAAAATATATTTGTAAATAAAATTATATTACAAGAATATTTCATGGAATAAAATTTATTCAAATTCATGAGTTTATCATAAATGTGTCTTTTAATTGAGATTATATAATTTAGAAAAAATTAAATTTTGTTCTATTTTATCAAAATATCATTTTTATCAAATTTATTCTATAAAAATTCTTTAAAAAATAATTATTAAAAATGTATTTATATACCCATTATTTAATTATTTAATAGTGAATAGATAAAATCATACTACTGGGGTCTAGATGAACAAGTTTTTATTACACTAGTGGATTCCTTATGTGAATGGGTATGATGATAGTACTTTCTTGGGGTGATTTATTGAATATGGTCTGGGAGATGATTTTTATAAGCTTGAAATTATACCATAAATAGGTTTTCTCAAGATTCAATTATTGTTTCTCTGCATGGAAATTTTCAAGGTCATGATATGTGATTTCATCTCCCCCAAAAACTCCATTAAATGTGCCTTACAGGGTAGGATCTCACTGGTTGAGTTTATTACTTCTTCCTTTCATGCTAATTAAATTTTATGATAACCCTTAATATATTGAAATCTTAATCATTGCTATAAAATGTCTATACTAGTAATTTTCATGATTATTAGTGATATAAGTGTCCACCTATTATATTGACCAATGGATATATTATACTATACTAAAAAAATTCAAATTTCAATTGTCAAGTAAAAAATAGATCCTAAGGGCCACATTTCCCTTTACACCTTATATAATCCACACCATTCTCAAATTTTATTCAATCTTCTCGATAAACGCTCATATTCTTAAAAATTATATTTATTTTTTTATATCTTTTTAGAAGGATTGAACTTCAGGGGATAATTCAAACATATGGAGGTTACCCATTGGTACAAATTATTTTTTTTTTGGTTTTTATCTCCACGTACTCTTGTTAGTTGTTATCAAGAATATTATTACATGATGTGCATTGTTAATATGAATTGTATGAGTATTTTCAATGAACACAATAAAATAAATATTTAGAAACATGTTTTTTTATTAATAATTGAATGAAATATTAAGATAATACACTTCTTATTCCATAGCTTCAACTTTATCCCTCGATTTCATGTTCATGATCTGTGTTTACCACTTATCTTTATCACCCACTATGATGTATACCACTGAAGTAAATTTCATCTTCTTAGAGAAAAGTTGTATATAGAATATATATTCTATAGTGTTGATCCATTATTTTTGATTAGTGGATCAAATGTTCCACTAAAAATAGGTGGTCATTGACATGTGAAGGATTCATTGGCTAGTTGTTTATTCCTTAGTGAATCTGGATGCTACACAAGGTTTAATAAATTAATCATTAGAAGAGATAACTAAATTATAATCTTTATGTATTTTTCAATTGCAGCTCCCCCCATATAGGTAATTCAATCATTTCATTGTCTCTTACATCCAATATTTATATATAATTTCTATTTACGTCAAATTTTCCAAAATAAGAATACCTATGGGGGAAGTTTTTTACAATTGGAAATATAATAATAATAATTCAATAGGAAATTTGAATACTAAAATTTCCAAATAACATACTTATATGACGTTATAATTTAATATTTTTTTAAAAAATTCATTTTCTATATATCCTTGTTTTATACCTTATGACACCCTTTGGGGGGGGATAGTGAATTCGAGTATCTCCCAAATTATACTAATTCTATTTCTTGTATGATTATCCTTTTGGATCTTATTACTATGTAAGGAGGAATATTATTTTAAAGATTTTTTTGTCAGTATGATGACTAAAATAATCAATTATATGTTGAATGTAGACCAAAACAAAACACACATATTTAACTAGGTTCAACAAAAAGGGAATAAACCCTTGAGCAAAAATTATGATGTGTTTATGTGCTAAAATCCACCAAATATCACTAGTTATATGGATAAAAATGGTCTAACCATGGTCACTATATATAAGAAATGTTACTTATAGAAGTTTGAGGGTTTTGTTACTCATCAACCAAGATATATTACCACATCTTCACACCACACACTACACATATGAAGGAGAAAGTGTGTTTATTTAATTTTGGGTATCATAAAGATCATTAATTCAGATGAACAATGTCATACAATATAATATCACTCTTCTTTTAATAAGATTGACTTGGTGACTTTTGAATAATATTTGAGTCAGTATACTCCCTTGTACTACAACAACACATTATTATAAATGATAATTTTTTAAAAATTTAGAATTTTCTTTTTAAGAACTCATTTATCTAACTATAGATAAATAAATAATAGCATTACAATTCATTGTCCTCTAATTACAAGAATATAATATTCATTCTCCCCCTTCTCTAAAATATTTTATTCTCTAAATCTAGTTATATTAACTAGAAACAACAAATGTTTTTTCACTATTCTAACTTGTAAAAATTACTTCTAATTATTACACACATTCTGTAATAGATGTGTCTAATATTATATGAACCATTTCATGTGAAAAACATTATCACACAACCACTTTATAGTATTTATAATATCTTTATTATTTTGGTAAGAAGGTTCTAATACATAATTCTGGAATTATGAGAGTATATTAATATTAAAACCTATGATTAGCATAATAATTTAATTCTAGATGTATGACTAATTGTAATTTAGTTACATTATTCCAATTTAGTCCTCTTGTATATAATATATCATTCATTTCCTTCACACATTATCCTCATGCAATAATCCAAGTTCACAGTTCTATTTTTTCTTACCATGTTATGCAAACATGGAAATTATTATCTTTCCAGCATGAATCTCATAGAGTTTAGTATAATCTATATTCCATTTTGGAATTATTTACATGGTAAATACTTCATGAATGTTTATCATCACTTTTTAGGGTATTCAAAATTCCATTAATTTTAGTATGCATAGATAAATCTGCTGCTACATTAAAGATCATACTCATTATTCATGGAATTAAATTTCATTCTTCTTTGTATAATTATATTTCATGTTCCTCACATTAGGAATGGCCAAATGACAAAAATGGTTTTTGGATCATTTTTGTAACTGTGATAATGAATTATCCACTTTAATTCATTTACATGAGTGAGTATAACTTCCTATATCTGTGTCTACACACAAACATAGAACTCCCCCTTCCACCTGGTATCTCCCCTCTATTTTACAATGTATCCCAGTTATTATAATACTAATAAATATCATAGGTATTTTTAGACTAAGTTCCACCACTTTAATATCCCATGATCACTAAACTACCATGGTTATACACACCGACCAAGCTCTAACATGTTTTGTGAATTGAACGATCTCACTTCTTCTATAAATTCTATAGAACATACTATCATGGATGATGAATCAATCGACATTTTCATAACATACATGCATAGACAACATTAGATGAAGCATCGTCATTCAATTCATCATGTGGCATCATTTCACATTTCGTATGAAAAACCATAAATCCTTTATGAAAAAAACAAAAAAAAATCAGGTAAGAAGTCATAAAATATGTTGGAGGAGGATTATGTGGCTAACCAATTGATGGAAAGACCGATTTGATCAGAAGGCATGATGTTTGTAGATATTTTTTAACATTGAGTTATAGTACCAAACTATTCATGTCCCACATCAATAAACATTCAAATTATTTATGATTAAGAAGATACAATTATCCTTCAACCTATAAAATATACATGAAAATGAAGATCATCCTCTGTATAAACTATATGAAAGCTGGTCATATACCTCTATGCCACCAATTTTGTAGTGGATATTCCAAACCTATTCCTATTACACACCAACTATGAAAAACATAGAGCTTCATATTTTTTAGTCTCTTACTATAGCCTCTTGTGTGTTACTCAATTTACAAACACATGTTACTTGGGATAGTCTAACGGTTACTTCCCAAAGGTGGCTATAGTTGATTACTTCCCTTTTCCAGCAGTGAGTTGAAAATAATTTTCTGTTAAACACACACATATTCTTAATCAACAAATACTATCGAATACCTATTCTAAATACAAAATGATAATAAAGATCAATTTATGTACTCATATTCACTTAAAATAAAATTAAACATGATCTCAATATTCATTTATTCATGTTTTTTACTTATCGTGGATCTAAAATAATCCTCCAATCATCAATACTTCACCAAGTCACTAATTACATATATATATTTTTTAAAAATAAAATATTGACCTCTTAGTATCAATGGTCCCACATTTGGATTCTGTTGATAGTATCCTATAAATTATAACTCATATTGGAATATGGATATTATGGCCTATTCTCTCCCCCCCCATTTTAAATCTAATGGAATGGTGAGTGTGTAGATAAAAAAATCACATTTATATAGTCTATCTTTTTCATACCCTCCCCATTGTTCTCCCCTTTAATAAATTCCATTTCCTTATTGAATATTACCACATGAATATTACACATGTAATAATCCAATCAATTTATGAAATATGTCATGCACTAATAATCTCTAAGTCTACATGGGATAACATAGTGTAAAAATCATGTGTGACTAATACATATATATGAACTATCCATGCAATGATCATGTCAAAAACCATCCCAATGGGGTATATTCCTTGAATCCCCAAGCCTACCACTAATAGGAAAATGGATCATGATTTGCATCATGTAGGCGAATCACTAAAATTGGTGTCATTTCCTTAGTACATGAGTGAACTCAAATATGTCTAATCCAAAAATGATAAAATGTAAATGCACTATGTTAACAATACATGAAATCCACTATAACCCGCACTCCTTGTACAATAGTGAAAGTGCTAGAATGTTAATAGGGCCACAATACAATCCCACCAAAAACAATGTCTGTAAAAATGTTCCTGAAACTAATCTGTTGAATTTTTCTTCCAAATACATGGTAATAAAGCTATTATCTAAATTCGTAGGGACACCATGGTCTATCTGGTCCCAGAAGTCACCATCCATTCCTGGTCTACATTGGACTCTTTCAAAATTCCTCCCATATACATTAGGCATGGTATGTGTGGGAAAATCCCATGCATGAGTGAGTACTACAATACTCAATATGACACCCCGAAACAACAAAGCAATACAGAAAGGAAAGTATAGTAATCTGTATGAAATTTTATGTCTACAGTATATAAATAGAATATCTAGATATACTCAAATGGTACCACATAGTCTAGGGTATGTCATAACTACTGCATACCAACAATAGGGATTTAGTCTGAATATTACATGAGACACACATCCAGAAGAACACACTCCGGAGTCTGATCACACTGATGGAATCCATCCGAGAAGTTCCTTTCATTTGAAAACATAATGAGAGAGATATGACGAATGATCTAAATATAGATATGATATATTAGGGGATGATTATATCTGAGGCAATGAGTTGTTACAAACAATTCCTTCCTTGAACACTAGGTACAGTATTCGATCGACCCATTCAAGAGGGGCCCATTCCATGACTCCCCAAGACCGCCTCCAATAGGCCAAGTGATGGTGACATGCAATGAGTAGGAATATCACTAAAATGGAGGGAATTTATTTAGTTATATCTTGAATGGAAACATATGCAATCCCATAAATGAAAAAATGTAAAAATACTATTTAAAAATTCAAGAAAACCACTATAACCCAAAACCTGAGTAATATTGTGAAAGAGATGGAATGTAAACATGGCCAAATTCAAGGCCAAAAAAAAAAGATATACTGTAAAAATTATTCTGAAACACATTTGCTCAAAAACCTACCATAAGGAAAGGTACTGGGACTATTGTCAATGTTGTAGGGTCAGTAGATTCTGTCTGATATCACAAGTCTTTGTCCGGTCCTTGTGCACCCCAGACTCTACCAAAAGGGTTCTTTCCTGCACAAGACACGACATCTGTAGCCAAATACTATGCACATGTAAGTATTAAAACACTAACTATGACACCCCAAAACTAAAAACTAGTACAGAAATGAAATTAAAATCATCTCTACACAAGTATATGTCCACAGTGTATAACAAGACTATCCAGATATGCTCAAACCATACAATGCAGTCTAGGATAAGTCATAACTACTCATTAAAAAAACAAAGGATTCAGTCTAAATATTCTCAAAAGCACATATCCACGAGAACACACTCCTGAGTTTGATAGCACTGATTTCATCTGTTTGAGAAGTATGATCCATTAGAATCCATCATGAGAGAGATATACTGAATGATCTGAAGAGAGATGCAATTAATCAGTGGAGGATCATAGATATGGGCATGGGGTGCTACCAACAATCCCATCTAGATTAATCATCTTTGTATAGGATTGAATCATAGTGAAGTTGTTGACTCCAACACTGAAGACTCCACATAGGGAACAAATATGGAATAGTGGATCTGCTAATAGCCTCTCTAGGGAGCTCAACTACTCTATCCTCGAAGTCCTACTTAAGGGATCACACTCCTATGAGTAGGAAATGATACCGACAAACCATTTAGGAAACGATTAATAGAAAAGACCCTAACGAAACTCATCCATGATATGGTGGATTACAGAGTCAATTCATATTGAAAATAGATGGTTCATGAGGGGTACTAGTCACACTCGTGGAGTCCCTTGACCTCATATAATGATCAAGTAAGCAGCCCGTGTCACTGGAAATATTTCCAAGGCAAGAAACACCATTGGACTCATAAGGATAGCCTAGTCACAAGTGTCTCAATGGATTTGATGGTGCGACCAAAAAATGCTATTGTTGAATGTTCTGATCATTTTAGTAAGATGATCTAACCCGGGTTCTGTCCTGGTCTGACACAATCTGCAAGACCCGGCTCGCCCCATTGGCTAACTCGTCCTAGTCCGATAGACCTGAACCGACCCGATTGTCTGGGATGTGGTTAACTGGGACACTTGGTGCGACCAAGTTCCCCTGGTCTAGCATGGACCCATATGAGCCAGATTTATCAACCGCACGTGGTCCGCATTGACTGCATATCCCCTAGCCCACACAGTGTCTTGCTGCATCCCATGGGGTATACCTTCCATGTTAGTGCATTCTCAACTTTCCAATGATGTTTCCACCATCGTGGGATACCACAAAGACACTTGTAGTTCCATGATCCGTCTTTATTGGCCGCCCAACCAGCGACTAACTATCCACCTCTTTGTCGGCCTAGACTGACCACCAAGACCCATGCCACCCCTAGCATGGACCAACTAGAGCTACGACCATGGCTACCGGTGTGCGCTACCACCTGAACAACTATGTGTCACCGATCTGGCGAGGCTATTCCAAAACATCCCCATCGCACCTAAGTTGCGTCTTAACAGGGTTGGATCATCGATTTATGATAATTACTCCATGAATTTAGGGTGCAATGACCATTCGCTCATAAATCACAATGAACATGAAGAAAACATGGGGATAAAAGCATAAGTAAAAACCCAAGGAATGAAAGCATTGTTTATTTCAGCCTGGATCCATTCAATAAGAATGACCAAAAAAACAAAAGAAAATCACCACACACAAACCCCGATAATACATTTTTAATCAAAAACCATCCTATAGGGATATTCGAACCATGAGTCAAACATTTTTTGGGTTGACATGTGTTCGTCATTTATTCTAATAATTGGGAAATAATGAACTAAAAATCATAATTCCCTACCTCGAGTTGGAAAAATCATTGACAACGAGCGAAGCTGTGTCGTCGTCATTTATAAATCCTATATCTATTGAATATGGGGTTGTCTATCCGTCATTGTTCACCAACATTTTCTATAGAGTCCATTATCTACATTTTAGAGGAATTTCCAAGGTTATGGTGATCACCTTGAATTTCTGACAAGGTTATAATTAAAAGGAAACGTCCCTACACTGACATAATGTTCAAAATAAGATAAATTATGAATTTATTTTATTTATTAAATGAATGAAATCTATCATTCAAAGATAGCATGTACTAGCTTATGTTAGGCCCAACCATGGGTAATGTAACTTCTTTGAATGTAACGGTTCCCTCAGATATCTGATCTGGGAACCCCTTGTTATGTTATTCCACTTTTTTTGGAAAACCACTCATGGGTGCTATTTATTGTTTAATATTTTTCAAGAATTTAATTTGGGAACACTAGAACTCAGAATCTCACGCCTTCTCAACATATAGTCATGAAGTAATTCCATATAATATTTAAAATAATTGAATGAAAAATCGGTTAAATTAAATTTCCCCCACATTATTGTATTACTTACCTGAAAAACCAAAACCAAGGATACATAACAAAATGTGGGTACAACACATGAATCTAAGACTCCTGTTCAGACTTTCTCTCATGGAGATTCCCTTTCTATGACTAGAAACAACCAAAAGAAATATCTATCCCACAAAAGATCCCTTCATGATGATCCTCGCTCTCTACCAGGTACTCAACAAAAGTCAGTCCATCCTCTATGTCTATCTCACCCCATCCAGTGATGTGTGATTGGTTGTGCACATACCTCCTCAGCTACGACACATGGAAGACATCATGTACATGATGTAGCTTCATGGGTAGATCTAGGTGGTACACTAGCTCACTAACTATAGGCTCTATCTGAAGATGGATGATGAACCTCAGAGATAACTTTCCACTTTAGTGAAATTTCCATAACCCACATCGAGGTGTAACCTAAAGAAGAAAATGATATCCATCCTCAAACTCCAAGAGTCTCCATCTCATGTGAGTATAATAATTCTACTAGCTATGTATATCCATCAACCGCTCCTAGATGATCAAGAACTTTATCAATAGTATATCTCACCAACTCTAAGTCCATGAGTGATGATACTTCTAGGTTAGTCCAGAAAATAAGGGACTTATAGGGTCACCCAAATAGATCCTATAATGTTTCCGTACCAGTGGGGGAGTGGTTGCTGTAGTTTCACCCAAACTAAAAAAGCGGTAGGTGATCCTACTGACTACGACCAATGTCTAAGATATATTCCCATAGCATTTCATCCATAACCTAAATGGCCCTCTCCGTCTAGCCATCAGTCTATGGATTAAATGACATGATGAAGTGTAACTGGGTCCCAAACACATCCGGTAATCACTTCCACAATTGTGATGTGAAATGAGAATAACGATCTAAAACAATCATTGATGGAACTCTGTTAATTTGAACAATATCTGGAATATAGAGGCACCCCAAACAATCCACTAAACTCTACTCTTGGATAGGTAGGAACTCGGGAGATATGACGAGTTGTTCAATGATAACCCATATGGTTTTATGTCCCCTTTATATGCATGGTAAAACCATCATGATTTATATTGATATCTTATCCCACTTCCATTATGAGAACTCAAGGGGTTATGCAAGACCGACTAGAACCTGGTGCTCATCCTTCACATTATAACATGTGATGCTTTGAGAAACGAACTCGGCCACTCCCTTCAATATTCTTGGAACCAAAACTAACATAAAATTTTATTTTATATCTTCTCCACACCCGGATGCACTGTGCATCATCTAAAGAGAACAATGTGATCCCAATATTTCAAATAACCATTAAGAGCATGTCATATAGATAACTGAGCACATAGAGTCTCATAGTTTGTAACTGCAAGCTATGCCTCCTTGTCTCGCTATAACTGTATAGGGGTAAAATTGATTTACTGGAGGTAGGATACCCTATCTATATCCAGAAAAGTTAACTACAATGAGTCCAACTGCTGTGATGCATTGTCCAGCAACTGCGATCTCTATCCCATACTGAGAGCCTCTACCACCATGTTACACTTCCCCAAAGTGTAGATGATCTCAAAGTCATAATTATAGTGTAACTCTAGAAAGATCCTTTATTTGAAGTTAATATCCTTATAATAGAACATATTCTTCTGGATTCTATGTTCAAAGTAGATGATTAACCTCTCACACATCAGGTAGTGTTGCCACATATCTAATGTGAAGACTAGCGCTGGAAGATAACAATCTTGAGTCATGTTGTTCTGCACATGTGGTCTTAACTAGCAATAAGAATATGAAATCACTACTTGAATATACACCAAGAAACAACCAAGCCCAGTTATTGATGCCGCACAGAACACTACATACTCGACACCCTCATCCTCCAATCTCGATATCAGAGTGCTCTTCAAACTCTATCTCAACTAATTAAAAGTATGTCGTCACTTCTTTGTCAACATGAAAGAATTTACTTTTTGGTTCGAAGAAGTCACAGGTGTTTGTATCCATAAGAAATATGGTATAAATCATCATTAGTAGCCTACCATCCCAATGAATATCCACACCTCCATCACGTTCATAGGTGGATCCCTTGATAACACTGCCTCGAACATAGATGGGTCCACATCCACTCCATCATCCGAGAGAAAATGCCCTAGAAAGTGGAACCCCTAAATCGAGAATGACTACTTCGGGTGTTTCCCATAATTTGGGTAATCTTGTAGTTCATACAAAACCATCTTTTTGTGTCTCTCATGCTCCTCCTCAGACACCGAGTACATTAGGACATCATTGGTGATGACTACCATGAACCAGTCTAATTATGGATGGATGATCTGATTCATGAGTCCATTGACACCTGATGGGGAATTCTTCAAGACAAAGTGAACCACCATGTACTCATAATGACAATATTAGTATCTGAATGTTGTCTTTAGTATATATTCATCTTGTATTCACAGCTACTGATAACCTAACCAAATTTCAACCTTTGAGAACCATCATACCTATATCAACTGGTCAAAGTGGTCATCGGTCCTTAGTATCAGAAACATATTCTTCACAGAAACCTCATTTAGGTACCAGTAATCGACACACAATCTCTTTCTCCCATATACCATTTTTTTCAAGACAACAATTGGGATACCCATGGTGAAACATTGGGTCTCACGAAGCCCTTCCTCTACAAATCAACGAACAACACCCTAAACATGTGAAGCTCTATAAGATCCATCTGATATGTTGGTGAGGATATCAGTACCATCCTGGGGTATACATCGATTCAATAGTTGATCTCCCAGAAGGTACGTAATCTTTGAATATATTTTGGTAAGACCTCCTAATACTCATCCACTACTACTGGGAACTAGAAACTCATAACATCTTCTGCACCGAGGGTCTGTAAAGGAAATTGATGAGCGATTGAATGAACCATCATATGCATGAGTCCGTCCTATAATGGTTGTGTTTCTTTTTCTCTAACTATGGAAAACCTCGTTCAATAATTTCGGAAAAACCATACCCTTTTCCTAAAATAGTTAATCTAGTTACAAGATTAAGATAACCAATCCATACCAAGAATGATGTCATAAGGCCACAATGCTTGCACCAAGAGGTTCTAGCAAAAACTCATGCCTCCATGGGTAAGGTAACACAGTTGGCATAGATTTGTGATCATCAAGTCTCCTACAATAGGTGTCTCCAAGCGTATATTTTGAGTTAACAGTTATACCCGAATATCAAGGTCTGAAAAAAAGATATGTTGTGGGAATGGAAGGACTAGAACCTGTGTCTATAAATACTATAGCAGTGTACGAATGACATATATTGTACCTTGAATCATCAATGTAACCCCTAGGATACAAGACTCAACTTCACGTATCTATCTTTCACCATATCCTTTAGCTCTCTTAGCTTGAAGGGGGCCATCTGGGGATGGTGGTTGTAGAAATTCTAAACATCGACCTCTGTCGATGCTCTCACAGATCCTCTGTGACGTCTGATGCCTTGTAGATATGCCGTATCCTACCTCTACTTCCATATCAGTTGTCCATCCATAGTCTCTCGATCTGTATCATGGTTGATTAGAAAATCTCAAGTCAGATTCTCTATTCCACAACTTGAGTAGCACCACCTCTCTCATGGCGGACTGGATCCACCCTATGAACCACAAACTACATATTTTCAATCCTAGGACCCCCTCCTAAAATCTATCCCACCTTTCCATCCCTGAGGCGGTCATCATATTTCATTTACCAGGGTCTATTCCCCCATATCCTCTTCTGACTATCACCGTCTATCTCTACTCATCCAGGAAGCTATCCACTACTAAGGCCAATGAAGAACCATGTCATCAGTTGGAATGTTCAGGGGGATAATGTTGTCTCAAATGTCTCTGCACATATATCTCTCTGTGGTACAAGCCTTTGAGTACTCATCTATAACCATATCATCTAGGTACATGGAAAGGTTTGGTGACCCTCAATGAATAATCATCTATTGTCATACTACACTGTTGGAGGTGAAGAAAATCAGGTATATGCATATCTCTCAGCTTCACCGGTCAAAAAGTATCTCTGAAGAGCCACTCAAACTTTTTCAATGAGAGGGTTGCCTCATTATGAGTCAGTATAGCCAAGATCTACCATTATGGTCCCTATCGAAGGCTCACTATCAAGACCACAATCAGATCTGTTTGTATCCTCACTAGATGAAAAACAAATGTCACCACCTCATGAAAGTCCTCAACTACATGAGGGTCAGGCTCGCCTCAGAACCTATGGGGTCTCTACCTTTGAAACCCTTGGAGTGCGCTCAACATGAACTCTATGTCTAATAGTACTCTATGAACCACTATTGATCTACCAGTGGAGGAATAAATACCATAGCATACAGAGTTTACATATGTGAAACTGGTCCATACACTGAAGCCTACTCACTGAGGGGCCATCCCCCATGATTGAGCTGCTGAATCCTAGATGGTATGTGGTGTGGAGGAATCCGTTATGGAAATTCGATTTATAATGGTCAATGGGTAGCTATGGATTGATGACTCAAAAAGGTCCTGGAAAACAAAACCCATTCATATATTATACACGAAACATTATTTCCCCTACAACCAGTGTTCTCATGTACCTAATCCAATGGTAGGTTATCATAATCTTGGTGTATGGATACGTCGACCACAGAACCAACACAGGATTCCCAGGCCTGCAAGGCCAAATCAAAACTCAAAACACTTTTTCCTCAATCAAATCACACATACTATCTATCCTAAGGAAGAACCAACAATATTTCATACAACAATATAACGACCCATCCCATTGGGGTCCATGTTGCAACACCCCAAGCCAACCTCCAATATTCTAGGGGCTAGGGACTTGCACTGAGTAGGCATATCACTATCCTGGAAGGAATTTACTTAAAACCTGTATGCATGCACACATATCCAATACAACAAATGATGAAATATAAATACACTAAGTAAAAAATTCATGGAAACCACTATAACCCACAACCAGAGTACATCTGTGACAGTACTAGAATGTACACAGGGCTAAAATAAAATCCCACCAAAATGAATGTTTGTAAATAAGTTCTTGAAAATCATCCATAGATAACCATGACTAATGGAAAGGTAATAGGGCTATGATTTGAAGTCGTAGGGAAAAAATGGTCTATAGGATATAAGAAGTCTCCATACGGTCTTTCTTTTTGTTGGACGCCGTCAAAAGGGACATCTTCTCCAAAAGAAACGACACGCGGGGGAAAAGACGTTATAGTGTTGAGTATAACAATACTCAGAATGAATTATTAAAACCACAATGTAGTACAAAAAGGAATGTATAGTCATATTTAAAATATTATATGTCTATATCATATAACTAGAATATCAAGATATACTCAAACCACACAACACATTCTTGGGTAAGTCATAACAACTACATACCAACACAAAAGATTCATTACTAAGATTTTATGAAGCACACATTTGGGAGAACACACTGTTGAGTCTAATTGCACTAATGATTTCCATCCGAGATGTACCATTTGTGGAAAACCATCATGATAGAGATGAGATGAATGATCTTATGAGAAATACGATACATCAGGGGGGATCACAACCCAGGCAATGGGGTGATACAAACAAATCAATCTGGATTAAGATGATATGTACATGATTGATGCTTGACAATGTTTCATGGTAATTTAAATACTAAATAATCTACATAGGGCATGTAAAAGGAACAAAAGATCTTCCCTTGGCATCTCAAGGGATTCCAACAACTCTGTCATGAAATTCCTATTGATGGCATCAAACTTTTGTGAGTAGGAAATGATACCGACAAACCATTAGGGAAATGATAAATTGAACGATCCCTAATAAATCTTCTCCAAGATATAGTGAATGAGAGAATCAATTCATGTATAAAAGAGAGGGTGCAGAATGAGTAGTAGTCACACTAATCGTGTCCCTTGACCCCAGGTACTGCCTGTGTAAACGGACTGTGTCACTAGAAATAATTTCAATCTAAGAACCACCATTAGTCACATAACTACCAGCTCTTTCCAAGGGTCCCAACACCAATGATGTAATGTAAAATTGACGCTATGTTTAAAATTTATGATTGTTTTAGTTAAAATATCCAAATCGAGTCCGATCTGGGTCTGACCCAACCCAAAAGACACGGTGTGACCCACTAGCCGACGCGAACCGGTCTGGTCAACCCGAACCAACCCATTCTACTAGGAATCATAGTGTGGCCCTTTTTTTCTGGTCTAGCCCACACATATGATGTAGGGTTAGATCCACCGCACATGGTCCATCTCAGTCATGTGAACCTTGGTAGATGATGTGTCAGGTTGTGTCCCACACAACCGACCCACATAATCCCCAGGAACCCTACACGCTCCCCCTGCCTCCATCTTCGCCACCACTAGTGGATCCCACATGGCCTCCCACTGTGTCGAATTCCTCCTCCTCCATCCACTCTCCCGGCGGCTCGCTGTCCACCACACAATAAACCTAGATCGGCCCCATAGACAGGCATCACTGCTCACCTAGAACTTACCAGAACTACCACCATGGCCACCACCATGTGTAGCCACCAGCGCCACTGTGCACCACTATCCTGGATAAACTACATCATGAATTCTTCTTCGTACCTCTGCTGCCTCATCATGAGGTTGGATATTCGATTTCAGATCATCGCACCGAGAATCAAGGAGACAACGAACAATTTTTCATAAATCATGAAGAACACAAAAAATACAAAGAATTTTGGTGGATAAAAAGCACAATGAACATCCCAAGGAATGAACATAAGTGAATATTCATTCTATCCTCGATTCATTTTGTATGAATGATCAAGAAAACAAAATAAAATCACCATAAACAAACACTGATTATTAACCCCCATTGAAAACCCATCCAGTAAAGATGATCAAAATGTGGTTCAATATATTCTTTTGTAGATCTGTATTTTTAGTTGATTCTAATAATGGGGAAAGAATAAACTAAAAATCACAACACCTAACATGGAGTTGGAATGATCATTGAAAAAGAGATAAGTTGCATCGTCATCATTCTTCGATCCTTGATCTGCTGAATTTGACATTGTCGATCCATCATCATTTTCCAACGTTTTATCCAAAGGTAATTCTCTATATTTCATTGGAATTTCCATGATTTTATTTATAACCTTCAATTCTTCATAAAGGCCTCAATTAAATTTAAACATTTCAAAAGTGACATAACGTTCCAAATCAAATAAAATAACAATTTATTTTATTCATTAAATGTCCAAATACTAACTTTCTTAGCTGGCCCACACCAACCGATGTTAGTCCCCACCTAGGGTAATGTTGATACTCTAAAGGTATCTATGGCCTTAGAGTTCGGTCTTGGGTACCCATTTCAATGTTATTATACTTTTTTAAAAAACATTCTTAAGCGTGCTATTTAATGATTAATATTTTAAAAAAATATATTCCAAAAACACCAGGCCTTGAAATAACATTCCATCTTAGCATTTGGTCTCAAAATAATACCATATAATATTTGGAATAATGCATGAAAAAAATACAAGACATTAAAATTAAAAATTTGGGACCATCATTCTTTACTTTGATGGAATGATTTGAACTATTCATGATGATCTCCTGTATCCAACTCAACAAATAGATTTAAAATGTTCCCACAATATAAAAGTTACTCCCATTTTCAAATTACTTTTCTTTATTTCATTAATTAATTTCTATCAATTTTTTATTTTAACTCTTAGATATCGCTTTGAGAAAATATACAACATTCATCATGGTTTACTTTCATACATATAACTTCATTTTCATCCAGTGTTGTTCCAGAAAACCAGTTTTACCTAAAAAGGAATGCTCTTCAAAAAAATTAATCATGATTGACCATTATTTAACAATAATATTTAAATAATAATGAAACCAGTTTGTTCATAGATATTAAATGGGAAAATGGTGATTTATAAATAGATAATAGTTAAATTTATTCATGATGGTTCAATTGCTAATATATTTGATTGTATGAAGGTTGTTTAATTTTATTATTTTAGAAATTAATTTTAAATATGGACAAAAGTGTATGGTTAAAAAACTCACCACATTGTCAATGGTTGATGAAGATATTTACAGGAATATAGTATCTATAAATATTGATAAAATGAAGTCCAGTGTTGTATTTTTTTTTTGAATCTATCAAGATTAAATCTACAGACAAGAGAACGAGATAGAAGAGGTCAAATAAAAATCCACCTAATGGTTATAAAACCTTCATAAGTGTATATAAAAGGTTTGTGATTAACCAAAAAATATATATCAGGAGTATCAATCCAGGTGTCAAGTAAGGGACAATACTCATACCTAGGGTGAGAATATGGTTATTACCCAACAATACCACATTAGGGTTATTACAACAAAGTGAATCAATGTTAGACCATATCCACATTTAATATACAGATAGGGATTCCATTTATAGGACACCACAAACTGAATAATTTATCAACATTAAGATAGTTATACTATATTTTATCTTCATTACTGTTGTTGTTAATAGTTATTTCTAGTGTAAATTTGCATTAGTAACTAACCCTTCCTATGATTCCAACTCTGAAGACCAAAAATTTTAATATACATATTATTAAATTTCTCGTTAACAACAAATTACATTAAAATCATAGAAGAATATTTTGAGGATTAATATCAGGAAAATTTGGTACATAATACATGAAGTACATATATCATTAAAAAATACACTTCATTTAATCATCATAAAATTTTTCTTCAGAAATAATTCCTAGATCACTTTTCTGTATGTGATTTCCCAAGGATATAAATTAAATGATAATGATGATCATAAATCCCAATAAGGGATAAAAAAATGAAATGGAACATAAGCGTTATAATGGATAAAAACTGAGATATACTAGGAGATCATACAGATGAGTATAAGATACATAACATGGAAATGAGTATACAAAATAAAACTAGTGCCTTTATTAGCATATCCACAAGTTATATCAATATGGAGTCAAAATAAATATTACAAAGGTTATTCTCCAAGTTATCATAATCATGTTATCTTTAATTGTTAATTCATTAAAAATTCATTCTAGCACTATCTGGGAACACCTTTAAAATGCCATTAATTCATGTGTGCCACAAATATCATATATCATAATAAAACTTTTTATCAATAACCATTAGATAATACAGAAGAAGTTTCTTATAAAATCATTGATTGCATAAGGGGTTAACGATTTGAATGCTCTTTATTTTTAGTCCTTGGTAATGGAATTTGTGTTTAATAGATCAAATGAAATAACCAAAAATGTATAACTAATAATATATGGATAAAATTTATTAAAAATAGGGTTGGGTATTCAAAACAAAAATGGTGAATAAAATAGAAGAAAATAGTGATTTCAATAGCAGAATATATATACATATTGGTATATTGAATGAGATTAATGAGGGAGAATGGAAGTCTTTCATAGATATACCAAAATTTGGATACTAATGTAATTGACATAAGTTTATGAGAATATAACAATATTTATATTTAAAGGTGAACTACAAAGGTTGTATTTAGATAAAAATGTAGTGGAAGAGACTCCCATACAATGAGTATCGCTTAATAAACACCATAGAGTGTTTTGTTAAGAGATTGATAACTTAAAAAAGGTCCTGATGAGATAATAATAGTGGTAGAGTTGAGATAATATGATTTTTGATTGAATTAAATGGGATGGAATTGAGGCTATTTGTATCAAAGTGGGAGGAATTGTTTATTATTTTTCAAATATAGCCCCTTTAGTTATTAGTTTTCGAAAATATAGTTAACATAGTCCACCCATTGTTATGGATTATATATTATTAAATAAAAAGGAGGATTTGGAAATATTTGAATTTGTGAACCAAATAAAATTTATTTATATTACATTTTCCATATAATAATATATTTTCTTCAAAATGATTTTTATAAAAACTTAATTTCCATTTCAGAATTTGGAAAGTCAATTATAGCTTTGGAAATAAATTTTAATTTATGAAAATATACTTTATTAATAAAAAAATTATATTTATCATGTTGGATTTTTATTAGTCTTAATTTCATTATTATATATTTATGAAGCCATAAAATATTCAAAAAACAAATATTTTATTTACTATTTATTTAAAAATATATTTTATAAACTAAAAAAAATATCCCGAAATTTTTTTCAATATGATGATTTTTAATACATTTTTTTAGGAAAATATATTTTTTGTTATGAGAAAGAGTAACTGTATATTATTGTTTTATATTTTCTATCGAAAATATTTTTAAAAGGAAAAATGTTGTTTACTCACCTGAAGGGCTTTTGAATTTTATAATTGCACACATGTCAATTAATAAGGTGTACAAGGAAATATAATAATAATAATAATAATATATATATATATAATACATTGAATTTATTATTTAAAAACTATTTCACCTTAACATTAGATATTTTTAATGTTCCAATGGACCTATAATGAAAAAATTATAATCACCTGGTAAAAGTTGGATTCTGATGATCAAAATTTCTTTTACAACCTATATATAATCCACTATACTCATACATTAGGATTCACTACATTTCTTAAATAGTTATACACATCCCATGATATTGTCTACCACAATCCTAATAATAGCATTTATTTTGATGGTTATCATGGAAGGAGTGGTCTTCAAGGGAGTATTTGGGCCTATAGAGTTTCTCATAGTGTGAACATTTTACATTTTCATTTATCTGCTGACACCAACAATAGTTGTTATAGTTGATATTATTTCATGATGTTTGATTTGATTTTAAAAATTTATAGTCATTATATATGCTCATAATAAGACAGTCATTGTAAAATAAGAGTTCCTCTATAAATTACATAAAGGTATTTCCATGTATTTACATTATGCCTATGTACATTGATTATAAATCTTTATTCATTACCTAGTTCATAAAATTTCATAATAACAAATAAAAAAACACGAATATTGATTAATGTTTTAGATTACATGGAATAAAATTGACATAGAATGAACTTGATTCTAGATCAAAACAGTTATAGATTTTTCCATTAATGAATTATTTTCTGAGGATTAATTTATAATGAAACTCCATTATTTTCCCTTTATGAAACATATTGATTTCATATACAAATTTTTTTATTCCTTCCACACCGTGAAATTAAAATTCATCCTTTTAATACTTCAAACATATTCATATTTTTTAATTTTAAAGCTTAAATAGGGTGTGTTTAAATTCTTTAGTTTGATGAAAATAGTTTCCTCAAATAATTCTAAAAATGTGACATTGTTATTTTTGTTCTGAATGTATTCCTATGATTCTGAATATCATAATCTAATAGCAATCTCTAATCTTTTTTATTGGGTGAATTGTTTTTTGGAAAAAAGTTTATCGCTTTGTTTGATTAGTCAAAATTCATTTTAGAATTATGGTGTGTATGAATCATATGATAAATTTATTATTTTGTTAATAAATATAGTAATGTTTTTTCTACAGAATTTATGCCTTCATCAGTAATGATAGACTTTAGTTTCCCAATCCAAAATAATAGATTAACTCCCACAAATTTTGAAATAATATTAATATCATCAGTTCTATTAGGAATAGCCGCTAACATTGTGAAACATAATGAACAAAAAGTTAGTTATAAAGTACCAAAAATATTTGAGAAATATTTATTTTGAAATCGATAAACCAAACACCAAACACATCAAAAAATAAAAGGGGTTATGAAGGAATTTAATTTATCTTATTGATATTTCCACAAAATGATAGAATTGATATGTTCTAAAGAAATTCTATAACATCATTGAAATTGGTGGGGAAAATATCCCAATTTAAGAACATTATTATACATTATTTGTGGAAAAAAGTGACCACCACAACTCAGAGTATAGATTTTTTTACAATTACTAAATTAGAAATTATGGGATGCATCTTCATATTAATAGAACACCTCCAAAATTATATTATTATGTATCAAAACAAATTAACTTATATGCTTCTCTAAGTATCTTTGTAACATGTTTCTTAACAAATTTGGACTTCATTCATAAATAATAGTTCAGAAGATCATATAACCATGGTCTAGAAATCATAAAAATATGAAATTCCTTATGTGTAAGTTTTTCCTTGATGCATGGACATACTGAGTATTTATCATATAAAATACTGGGTATTCTGATTAAATTTTATAGAATTAAATCTTGTCTATATTAATTTTATTATATTTCAACATTAAATTATTAAAAAAATAAGCTTAATACCCTCTATTTTTATTGTGTTTATTTATTAAAAAAACATGAATGTAGAATGGTTAGTGGAGGTAGTTAATTTAGACCCTAGAAATTAACATCAAATTTTTTCAAAGTAAATTAACATATAGATTATTTTTCATAGTGGTGGTATAGTTTATTTTTGATTGATCAAGATTCTTAGATTCATAATCTCTAACATTGGATTTCCTTTATGTTATTTGATGGAAAAAACACCGAGATAAATTTTTTATTGTATAGTCATCACCTAAAAGGGAAATTCCCTTCTTGTTAGTAATATAATGGGTTATAATACCAAATTATTTTCAGAAATCCATTTTTTGGTTCAAAATGTTCATCAAATAAAAAATGAGATAAATTTTATAGTAATATTGACAATGTAAAATAAGTATTATGAAAAACAATTATGAATCATCTATAAAAACTAGCATGAAAAAGATAATATCAGAAATCCATTACAATATTTTGGTATGAAAGTAAAGAGATTATTTCAAAATTTGGGAAATCAACATGGATCCCATCTATGGACAATACATGGACAAGTAATATTCATTTTTCTATAAAAAATACTTTTTCCATAATTGGAAATATGGTTTTTTCAATATATGTTTTAAGTATAGCTGAAATAGTATTCAATCCAAATTGAAAATACGATCAATGAAATATGAAAACATATATTAAAAAATAATAATTCATTCAAATATTTCGGAAAATATTCATATCATACGCCTTTGAAATGTTGCTGGAGAATTATATAAACCAAAATGAATTATTCTATAGTTAAATGTACATAATGAAAGAATGTGTATGTAGTTTTTTCTTGATCATTAGGTGTAATGTAAATTATAAATTAAGAAAAATATAAATTAGGAAAATCTTAGTGGGTATAATGCACAATACCTTTAAGAACATGAACATAAAATGGGTGGGGACAGTTATCTTTTATTTTCACTATGTTGATATTTTTGTAAAAATATAGGAACCCCATTTGTTTTTATGTCTAACAAGAATGAGTTTATTAAATTAATTATTTTGAATGGTAACTCCACTATTTTTATGAAATTTTTTCATAGAAATATCCCATTGGATATCAAAAATCATGGTATAAAATTTTGTCTTCAATTAAAGAAGTCACATCTTTTTTGGGAACAAATAAAACTATTGGAATAAACTTCTATTGAAACTGCATGATTGGTTTGGAATTTTATTTTCATAAGATTACATATATATAAATTTATGTACATTATATAGTTTAATTGTGTTCTCTAAATAATCCTAAAAATTTATTTTACTATTCTATTGAAATATGTTTATAAATTATTATAGAATATTGATTATTATCATATTAGAACAAAGTTTTAGATGTTTTAGATTTGAATTAGGAATGATGTTTTTTTGGAAACTATGGTCTAAATGAATAATTATCATCAAATTAATCCATTAATTAATTCAAAAAATAAAAAGTTTGAAATATTAAAACATTAGTAGGAAACTATTCATTAATTTTGTCACATTAGTGATTTCCAAAAAAAATCTAGATTTTAAAGAACATGAATGTTCAGAAGTTTCCAAATTATGTTTTGCAGAATCTAATCACTTATCCTTGGTTTTACATGAGAATTTATTACTATCATGAATACAATTATGATAAGGATCAAGAACAATTATTTTTTTAGTATTAATGTAATCATTAGAAGACGCAAAATTTACAACAAGCTTACATTCATCCATTTCAGTAGTGAAATTTACTTCACATGTAATATTTTCACACTCACATAAATTAGTTTTAAAGTATATAAATAATTATATTCTAAAATGGTAATTTTGGTTCATCACTTTTAATGTCATGGAATGAATCACTGTAAAACTAGGCAATCATGATCACTCAAGGGGATAAATGATACACCATTTGGTACTTCAAAAAATTAAAAATGATAATTTGAATTATATATCATGAAAATTAAAGTGATAATATTTATTTTTGAACATTTGTGATTCCCATTGCTGTTTTCAGAAAAGGGGTCTCAAGAATCAATGAAACATGAGTACAAATTGTACCATATTCTATATCGAAAACATAACAATCATTAAGAAAAATATTGTGTCTTACTATTTTAAAATATCTTTAATGATACCAAAAATTTTGGTTATACATTACTTATATAATTGAATAAAAATTCTATTAGGATTGAACCATCCAAACTACAATGTAGACAAAACTGAATGAGGAATCACATTTATTAAAACTTTAAAATCTAATATTACATCTATAAACTCCCACATTCCCTTGATTAAAGGAATTATAATATTACTTGGATACTTTTAATTTATAGGTAAAGAAATTTGGATATTGAAATCAATCAATCTTGGGTTCCGTATAAAAAATTTATCCCTTAACCAATATAGTAAAAAATTACCATGAACAGTTTCCCATAGAGGTTATTAGATATATGTCTTAAATATAGACATTGGTTTTCATATTTTGTAGGAATATTATCTATAAATATTTGATTTTAAATTTTAATATGATTAAAACTATAATATAACAAGGATCATAATTTAAATATGAAAATTTTCAGAGTGGAAATAAATTGAAACAGAAGTGTGAAAAGTAATATTATAAATCAATAACCATGGAAAGTGTGGATCCTTTGGAATTTCCATTTCTTCCATGTCTAAAATTAATTAATAATTAGTATTTATTAGTAATTAACCAATATAATCTAGTTAAAAACCCAATGCTACTTATGTACTATTCAAAGACCACATTATAGGGATTATTCCCCTTAAAAAAAGTGATTCATAAGTTTGAATACCTCTATAAAAATAATACCAAAGGGAGTAACTATTCCCAATGGCAAGACCATATCCAATAATATTAAAAAATGTTAATAATTAATTTGATTTTATAAATTGAGAGACTACGAAGAACAATATATATGAAAACATTCAATAATGAAAAGGAATTCCTTCATTTTAAAACATAGTTCCAGAAAAATACAATAACAATTTAAGGAAAAGTGTAGTAAATCAGAAGGATTCATCCTTAGATAAAAAAACCAAAACTAGTTTGGAATTTATCCTAGTACAGATAAAAAACTACCATATTCTTCATTCTTTCTTATAGTAGCACTGAATCAGTCCTTGCACCTCTATAGTTCACATGATCGACCTTTTTAAGATAATTCCAATTTTTGAATGCAAGTTCATCTTTTTTTTATCTCAAATATTCTATGAAAATGAGTGTAAATTTATTTGAATTTGATTTCCATATTAAAATGTCCTTGGTATGTACCATATGAATGTTACATCCTCCTTTAAATGGGATACATGTGCCAAGAGTAATAAGTTATTCATACACATTGATTATTATTAGTTTCCATACTCCATAATCATTTATTTCTATCTGCAATAGTAATATACACATTACCACATATTCATTCACTTTAATGGATGGCACAATTCCAATGTTTGTGGTCAGATAAATTTTGGTATTTTAAAGTCTATTTCCCATAATTATAAATAATATTTCAATGTAATTTATCATACATAATGAAAAATACCCTACAAAGATATAAATATCCTATAAACAATAATTTGTCATTAAAGATAAATTTTTTTTAAATGGATGTTATCCTATAAATGTTTTAAAAATATCATAGGTTCTCTCATAACATCCAACATGAGTGAAATGGATTACAAGTCCTCAAAAAATACCATCCGAAAAAGAATTTTTATAACGTAAAACATCATATGATAATGAAATTTCCTTCATGGTAGAGTAAAATATCATAAAAATTCGCAAAGTTTTCCAAAATACACGGTTTCAAACTAATTTTTTTTTCAATGAAATCATTGAGTTTTGGTAATAAGTATTTCTTCATTGAATAATTCTATAAATGATTAAAAAATGTAAAAAATAATGGATTAAACAACATTCACTGAAATTCCGAAAATAACATTGTGAAATAAAGGGATGCAATTCATCTCAATAATGAAAAAACAAGTGGGAATTTATTCATTGAAAATCAAATGAAAATTTATAAAATAAAAAACTATAAATTCTTCCGCACTTAGAAATTGGACCCCTAGACATGTAAATGACAATGATAAAACCAAAATGATCTCAAAAGCACACACATATGAGATTAAATAGATTAACATCATTAAATAAAAATTAACATTCATCCTAAATAACTTTTTTTTCAAAATTATTAATATTCTTTAGTTAATAAAATTTCACTTCAATTTTCATTTCATTCTCACAAAGTGATTCTTTCACACGTGTTTTCCCACTTTGGAAAAATATATATTCTCAATAATTGTTTTATTATATGAAATAATTCAAGAGTCAACATAATGTTGATAATATACTGAATCTATACCAAATATGAGTCATGGATTTTTTATAATCATTAGGACATTATTAATGGTAATTTGGTTTTTTTGGATGATAGGTTTCAGATGAAAAAACTTTTGGTTCATATTAAGTAGTTTTTCAATTTATTTGAAATAAAAATATGTGGCTAGTTTTTTTCAAGTATGGTCCACCTCATTCTTACATTAATACATCAGATCTAGTGTCTTCAATATTTTAAAGGATATATCATACCTCTAAGAAAGTAGGGAACAATTTTAGTTTCATCCCTCTTCCCTCACTGATTGACTGTGTATTTTTATTTTTTTTAGATATAAATTATTAAGTAATTATTATACAGAGAATGGTAGAGAGGAAACATTGACCTCCAGAATATTTTGTGAATTTCTTTGAATTTAATCAAAAGAGAATAAATCTTAATATATTTTCAAAATAGATTTTTTTTTGATTTTTTGATATCTTGAACGTGGTACAATTATGAATATGTTTTTTAAAATCAAATTGGAATTCTCATCTGTAGAAAAATTAATCTTTTGGATTCATATTTTTTTCCGATAGTAGAAAATATGATGTAGATAACCACAAAATATATCCCCCATTCTTGAATTCAACTAATTCATGTAATTTTATTTCCATGAGTTTGCTGGATATGAATAAATTGGATAACATAGAATATCTTTATGGAATAGAAGGGGCATAATCGGATAAAATGTTTATATAAGCATGAATATAAAGTATTGTCATGAAAAATATATTTTTTAATCAGAAAAAAATTACAAAAATCAATTTAAATAAATGTATCTAAAACATCAATGTTTTAGAATAAGTAAAACATTATGGTTAATTAAAATATTTTGTTCACTCAAGAAATATGGTGAGTGTGGAGAAGTTATAAAAATTGTTCAGAGGCCTTACAGGTAAGTGATTTTCAAAATTTTAAGGTAGTTTGAGATATGGGATTGAAAATTTTAATTGTCTTTCCAAGATATTTCCAATGTTTTAAATTAGAAAATTTTTTTTAAATATTCATTTAAGTTGAATTATATGGGAAAATATTCTCACTCATTTGAATGGTTTCAAAAAATTATAATTGAGTTTACTTTGAGAATAAAATTATTTAAATAAAAATATAAAATAAAAGGAAAACAAACCAAAAATAAAATATATTGAAAAATAGAATGAGAAAAAATAGAAAAAAAATTCCAGAAGAAAAATAAATAACCCAAAAATACTAAATTGGAATAAGATATTTATCCACTATAAATTTTTAGTTAAACATCATCAATGTGCCCAAATAGATTTATTGGGGAATAAAATTCAGAAACTATGGATAATAAAACACATATGTTTAATAGTAATAGAAAACCTGGTACTTAATTGTGACACTACCTTGTCATGGTGCTATTTTTTAGCCACATTTCAGTGAGGTAGAGGCCATATTTGTGTATTGAGGGTATTATAACTCATAAAATGGAATCATTTTATGTATTTTATATATTTAACTGTTATGGTGAAATATTAAAGGGAAGCTAGGTGGCCTCCATTCGCGAGTATCCTTGTCAATTAATTTTCAAATGTGAATGGATTATTAGTTCTGGAATATTATGGTAATATAAAAACAATGAATCCCATTAAATAAACTTTTTGGGGTACTTGGGGTGTTTTTAGTTTTTCAAAATACTATATCATGGATTATTAATCACGGTATCATGAATTCGACGGGATCGACAATTTTTTATAAAGATCTGGTCATGATATTCACATGGATTTTCAAATGGTGATATGAATCATGATATTTTGTGTGAGGATTATTGAGATTCTGGAGTGACTCAAATGATTTATCTGAAACAGGTATTTTCTTAAGAGTAACTAGGTAGATAAATGTTTTTGTAGTAGTGGCTCTTGCATGGCAGCAAGATAGTTCTACAAATATTGCATTCAAACAGTGTGAGTTTCCTAGGTGTTCAAAAACATGGTATTTCCTCAATTTACCACAACCATTTAACGGGGGTTTAAATAGTCTTCTCTATATTTTCATCATCTGGATCCTAAGTGGGTTGTAGGATCTACATTATCTTCATAATGTTTATTCATTCCCTTCATTGGATGTTTAACATGGTATTTGAGGTGAGTTCTGCCTCTATTTCTATATTTCAAAAGTCTATCTCTACTCTCAACTAGATTTGTCTTACCCCATGCATCTTAGTTACCATGTGGCTAGATTTTAGCATTTTGGGTGGTTCTACTAATAGGGATTTTGGTTTCTAGTGGGTTTATACACCGTTAATATTCCTAAGGATGTGGTCTCTATTGAAGGGGACATATTTCATAGTGTTTTTGTTTGGTTTTGGTGTCTTTAAGGTATGTGTAACAACAAAATGGATTCAATTTGGAATTATAATCATGATAGAACTTCTAAATTCCCTATTTATGAAGCTATGAATATATGTGACGGTGGTGTTTTGAAACCATTCCTTGGTGTTTTGAAGATGGAATATATATTTTTTGATCTGAATCCCATTTTTTTTTATTGAAATGTGATTTTAAAATATTATATGATTCTTTGAATTCCCCATATGTCTTTTTGAAATGGATTTTGTGGTGAGAAAATGGGCTTGACCTACTTTTAGTTGTCAATGAGTGAAAAACAAACAATTATAAAGGGAATTTGGATTTAAGGTGAGGTGTTGTCCTCAAAATGTTTTACAAAATGGGGTTTCTTGTGTATTTATATTGGTCATTTGAAATGTATGAGTGGTTTAACCCTTTTAAAATGCATTGTTGTATTGTTTTCATTTTATTTTGTGCAAATGGTTCTCCCTACATCCATTTTTTAGTTTTCAAAGAGGGATACTATTATTTTAGGGTAACATTAATCACTTTAAAATAAATTAGTGTTTTATTTGGACCTCTAAAAATATTATATGTGATGTTTTGTGAAATGTGTGATGGAAAGAAAGGAATTTGTCTATGTTGTTTATTTTCAATGAAGAGAGACCTTGCAAAAGGATTACTTTTAAATGTTTTATTGTTTTGGGTGTCTTTCATCATTTTAAGGCGTGTTTGGGATGTATTTTTATGATATGGGAAAAAGGTCTTGGCATTCCTAGCCATGATTTGGTGTTAAAAGCATGGTTTGTACTTTTTATTTTTAAATGGAGAGACCCCATTTATTTTACCTTTCTTTTTTATCCCTTGTTGGTTTTATGATCACTATGTGGTTCTTGTTTCTGCACTTATATAAATATGTTCATGTTATTCTTTGATTATATGTAATGAATTGGAGTTGGGATTTATATCTATGGGTGTTGGGGGTGAGAGAGTTATGGTTCTACCATCTGTGTTAGAAATATCCCTTTGGCACTTCTTCTTACATCCATTATTGGTCATGGGTTTATATATACTAAGTGGATGGTCTAGCTAGTTCCTCTAGATGTCTCACACACCACTAGTTTTCCCACCAATCATGCAATGTGCAAGGGATAGGTGGGATTTTGTCATCATTACAATGCTTTTGGGGGATATTATGATTAGTGTTATGGAATTATAATATCTTAGTAGTTATTTCTTGTGGATATATCCATATAGTTATATACTTGGAACACCTGTGACTTGGGGTTGTACCGTGAAACATTTATTTCATTAATGATTTATTGATTGTGGGGTGTTTTTTATCATTTCTATTTTTATCATTTCCACTTCATTCAATAATATCGAACCCTTATTTCTTAATGTTTCATTTTAATATGCCTCGAGATATATGTGTGGTTTCTACATGATATTCATAATCTACATGAGTTGAGTTGTTTCCTTTGAATATGACTTTTAGTGATGTTTCTGAAAATATGTTTTGAGTTTTTAAGAACTCTTATGTGGGTTCATTACGGTGGATTTTGAAATGGGTATTTTTTTTTGAAAATGGATTCATCTAGTTTTTTATCTTAAAGTAGGCATTTAATTTAGATAAAATAATTGTGTTGTTAAATGAAATTTTAATAGAGTGTGTTGTTTTAAAATGAATCTGTATGGTGTATTTTTGTTTCATACCCTATGTTTTTGGTTTTCAAAAACAAATAGGCATGTTTTGTAAATGGTTCATGGATTTTTTTAACTTCCATAAAGCTACATGTATGAAATATTATGCTTTATATTATTTTTAAACTGGCATTGAAGAATTTAAATATGAAATGAATTAAATTTTATCGACAGGTTGTGGTGAATTAGAAGGATTTTTAGTTCTTACCTACAAAAAATAATAATTTTTAAGTTATTAGTTAGATCTCTCCTTCAGTTTTTTCGTCGTGGCCTAACTGATGTGAGTGGGGTTGTTGTAATAAACCATTGGATTCATGGAAGTGGTTCATGATTGTTTTATGATGGTTGGTTTCTTTTGTTTTGTATTTGTTACTTTTATACTCTGTTTTGTTGTATCTCTCAATTTATGCTTGATGATTATGAATGCAAACATGTGTTGGATCATGTTTGTTGGTTTTGAACTATTGGAATGTAGTTTATATATTATGGATTCTATTTTATTTATCTCACTATCATTTATCTCAATTTTTTTGTAAAATCACTCCAAAATGGATTCCTAAGATTCCTGAATAATAGTTTCCAACCATCGGGGTTCCGGAATGCCATTCAAACCTTGTGCTGAATAAGGCTAGGTGTTGGGTCAGAAGGTAGCCTGCGGTGGTTCATTTAATAAATAGTATCATATTTTTGGGATTACATAGTAACATAATAAGCTTCCTATAAGCCCCTTTTTATTTGGGATAATCCTTATAGAACGGAGACTAAGGATGTCATAGTTTGAGAGGTAATGGCAGGGAGATTCTATCCATCTCTATCGTATCCTGATGTAGATGATACTAACAGTATTGGGTTTTGAATTATAAATTTTATATAAGTTTTTAGTTACATGGATATGTTTTTTATTTTTTTGATTCACCTATTTTTTATATGATATATGGGATCATCATTTTGGTTACGGGGTGAAGTAGATAAAAACATGGGATAGAAAATTGGGCCACATGACTTGGAAAACCATGTGATGATCATGTGGTTGAGTCATCCATAGTTGGAAGGCAGTCTCCAAAACTGTTGTGGTTATGGAATTTATATCAACATTTTTCCTCATTTATCTTATTTGGACTCATTTTGATACTAAATTTCATAAAATGTGTTTTCACTTATTGAATGTAGAATGAGGAGTGTTTTGTTTCCCTTATAGAAAGGGGATTTTAGGACCATTGTTTGGATGATTGTGTGGTGATTTTAGTATACATGAATTTTAAAACGTTATTTTAGAAAATAAAAAGTGTTTTGTGAAATTTTTTATTTTTGAACATGGTAATAATTTTTGTGGGAAGTGTGAATTAACATGATATTTGGAATTTTTCTAATGTGGTGGCTTCCCTTGTGGTATTTAAAATGTTTCAAAAGGATTTTTTATCTAAACAGGTTAGGAATTTTTTTTTAAATATTTAAATGGGGTTTGATAAATTTTTTTGGGAAGCTATATTTTCAATGTAAAATGAGAATTTGGAAGGAATTGTGAGGATTTCCTTTTTTGGGAAATGTGTGTGTTCCACCATGGGTGTTTTTTTAAAAAAGGTGACAGAATGGATATATATTATGATCTTTGGTGGCGTGTACCTTCAGAAATTCCTTTTAAAAATAGGGGTTTTCAAAAGTAAAATTTACTTTGATGTGTTATTTTTGGGTTCGCAGGAGGGCTTATTGTTGTGGAATGGATTCTTTATTTATAAAGGAATCAATTTTGTTTTTTTGGATACATTACCATAGTAAGATTTTGTCTTTGTTATTTTTACCATATAGAATAGTTGAAAAAGGTTTTTATGGTTGTCTTACCTACCCACACTCTTGGTGGTGTTGTTGATGTAGAACCTGCATCAAGATTTCAAGAAAAGAGTTGTTCAGAAGAACTTTTGGTGATACATAATTCAATTTTCAAACATTAAAATTATGGGATGAGATCATGTTGTTTGGTTTTAGAAAATTTGGTGGGATTGTTAGTTTTCCTTTTTTGTTTGATGGATCATCTTGTGGCTCTTCCATAAGAGTGTGTAATGGGAGAAATATCATTGTGTTTGTCTCCATTATAGACAATTTTTCATCTTCTGGAATTTATATTTGGGGGTTTTCAATACTGGACTAAGGTTTTATCTTTTCTGAGGATGGTTTTCTTGTTTATGTTTTTTTTTCTTTTGGTAGTTGTGTTACAGGTTTAAAGAAATTCGAATTTTGTTGATGGATTTCCATTTTTGGGGTGTTCCATGTTTATGGATTCCTTCATTGAATATTTTTACTGATGTATTGAATGCTGGTTTGTGGTATGTGTTGTTCTGTTAAGTATTGTTTTTCCCCTATCCCACCCTTGTTGGTGTTTTGTTGTTAGGTTGTGAGTAAAGATTATTTGAGTCTCATTGTATAAGAAAACTCTCCTCAGTGAGTTTGGGTTGTTCCAATTCATTTCTTTGACCTCATTGGCACTCGATATTTTTACTTTATAGATCCATCTAGGTTAAAATTTATGTTACTACTGTTTCTAATACACCAATTGAGTGTGGTATACTAACTGGTGTTTTACTATGGGAATTTTACGGGATACACCATGCAAGGGTGATCCAGTTATTTGTCCTAGTTTATCCATATGTGTTATTGTTCTATTTGAGTTCTCTTATCATTTATTTGAGGGTCTATATGGTTGTTCATCATAATGTTTTTTTGAATCATTTATGTGTTGAGTGTGTTCTTCTCTAATGTTTTTTCATTTGATCGAGGATGTTATCTTAGTATTGGTTCCTCTACACCACCATGTTACAGAAATTATAAATGGTGGGGAGACCATCATAGATCACTCATGTATTATATAACATCATTATAAGGGTTATCATTTAATTTTTTTTTGGGCGATTTTTTATTTTTTATTTGATCATTTTGAAAATATTTTAGGGTCTTGTATCTTAACCTTGAGGTGGAGTTGTGTTGAGTAGTTATTTTGGTTATATAATCTTTGGGATCATCTATCTCCTTTGTCTCTCATTTAGACCAGGGATTTCTGGGGCTACAAATTTGGAAGGTTGTGAGTTATTGAAACCGCCATGTCATGGGGATGTTATATTCATATCCTTTGGTGAGTTTGAGGCCCAATTTTTATTTTCAAGGATTTCTAATACCAAAATGAATTTTTGTTTTCATACTATGCATAGTTAGGGTTCACCGTTATAGATAACCGTGTTCCCTCCCTTCATAGGGATATTTTTACTTTCAGTTTCAATTATACACAGATATTCAACATGAGATGTATATGGTTAATTTCAAACTATTTGTCTCATAGGGGAAACCATGAAGGATCCCTAGTGTGTTTGTGGTTTGGAAAAAACGTGAGAATGGATTTTTAGACTATGTAAATAGTATGTGGTGTGCTATTTTTTTAACAGATCCATTGACATAGCTTCCACAGAGTTTTTCAAACTATGCAGGGCACCATTAGATGTTGTGTGAGTCTTGGGTTGGATTTCGGGTGAGGTACATGGTTTTTCTAATGTTGCGTCCTCTCATAAGTAAATTTAAGGTTTAAACATTTTGGTAGATACTGGCCCCAACACTGTCTGTGAAGTATTTTTTGAATCATGTGATGAAATATTGTATATTTTCTATTGGTGTTTAAAAAAATTGAGATTTCATAGACCTCCTTCCTTGATTTTAAAATAGTTTCACACCCTCTTCTCTCCATTTTCATTGTCCAATCCCTAGGGGGATTCTAGGAGCTACAATACCTTTTTCCTATTGATTATTTACATTCCTTTGATGTTTTCCACGGTATTATAGGTTATTTTTTATTTTTTAACCACTTTCTATATTTAATCATTATCCATATTTTTTATCTGTTATTCAGCTTCTCTAATAATCCCAAGATATCATGTACCTTTATTGTAGGGTTCTGGGTGGTTCTAATGATATGGGTTTTAGTGTATAGGTGATGATGAAATCATTTCAAATCTTGTTTTTGTGTTCTCTATAGAAGGAGAGATGTTTCATGATGTTTTAATATCAAATTCACTTATTTAAAGTAGGTGTGACCTTGTAATTGTTTCCTTTTATAATTATAAGCTTACTTTCACATAATAAGTTCCTTTTTTTGGAAATTAGGAATATATATGATAGACATGTGGTGTTCTAATGGAATTTCTTGGTGTCTTAATCTTGGTATAAGTGGGATTTATTATGAATGAAAATTTTTTCCTTGTTAAAATGAATTTTATAAGTATGAAAAGCTTTCATAAGTTACTGTATGGATTTTTGAGATTATTTTAATTATTGGAAAAGGTGTTTGAACCGGTTTATGTTTACAATGCATGAAATTCTTTTTAATGGGGAGTAGGTTTAAAGGTTAGGTGTTTGATGTGAATTTTTTAATAAATGTTTTTTCATTGTGGATATCAAATTGTTATATAAAATAAATTTTTTGTTTAACCCATGGGAAAAGAATTGATATCTTAATTTAATTGGTTTGGTGGAACTAGTTGTCTATTAGGACTTGTTTTGGTTTTTAAAGAGGAATACATTTGTTTAATGGTAGCTTCGAATCACTTAAAAATAAATGGGAGATTTATTTGGACCTCATAAAATGTTTTATGTGATGTCTTGTGAAACATGAGATGGGAATAAATTCTTTTTACCATGTTTTGTATTTTAAAATAAGAGATCTCCTGTCTAATGGTGACCTTAAAATGTTTTAAATTCTTTAGAATTTTGAATCATTTTCTTTTTTTGGAATGTATTTTTATGAATCAAAAAAATGTATTGGCATTATAATCTATGTTTGTTTCTTAAAGGGCCTATTGGTTCACTAATTTTTTAAATGGGGAGAGACACCCCTCAATTTCCCCTTTCTTATATACCCATTCTCTAGGTTTCTGATCACTATGTGATTTTGGTTTCTCCCCTTGTGCGGATATTTTGTTATTATTAATTCCGTGCATGTTATGTGTTAGTGTGGGTAATTATGTCGTTGGGTGTTGGGGTGAGGTAATTCCTAGTTCTACCATGTGTATTAGACGAGCCTAGTTTCCACTACACCTCACATCCTTTATTTTTCAATAGATTCCATGTACTAAGTGTAAAATGTATATTATTTCACTAGTTACGTCAATCAATGATAGTTTCCCACCGGTCATGCTAGGAACAAGGGATAGATGTGGTTTTTTCATTTATCAGATACTTATGTAGGACAATAAGATGATTATTATGGAAATATCATATTCTAGAAGGTAGTTTGGTTGGTTATACCCAAATGGTAAGAAGAATGGCATGTTTTTGACATATTGTAGGACATGAAACATTAATTTTCACAGTGATTCATTGATTTTGGGGAGTTTTATCTAGATTTTGTATGTATAATTTCACATGTATTCATTTATATGACAACATTACATGTATATGGTTCATTTTTATGTTCCTTGAGATAGATATGTAGTGCCATCTTTGTTTTTTTTCTCTTGTGAGTTTTTTTGTTTTCATTAAAAATGTGTTTCCAATGATGATTCTGAAAACCTGTAATGATTTTTAAATACCCTTATATAGGTTCTCTATGTAAGATTTAAAAATGAGAATTTGTTTTAAATATTTCTTCATCTATATAATTATTTGAAATTTACCAATTAATATTAATTTTTTTATTTTACACAATATTAATGGTGTGTGGGGTATTAAAATAGATTTTGTTAGTGGGTTTGTATTCAATCCACATTTTTTTGGTTTTGGAAAACAAGGAGGCTTGTTTTTTTCGAAATGGTTTAAGGATTTGTTTTTTATATAAATTTATATGTATGAATTCTTAATTTTTTGTTTATATTAATACTAGAATTGATGAATTACCTTATGAATTGAATTTCATTGTTTTGGTGGGTTTTGTTGAATATCTTGGATTATTATCTCACACTTATGAAAAATTTCAAGCTTCTGGTTCTCAGTTGGATCTTTCCGTCAGTTTGATCATCATATCTAGGGGGTGAGTTTGATGTTGGTAAATATCTATAGATATCTTGGCAGTGGTTTTGGATCAGCACAATTTGGTTTTTTTGAATTGTATTTGTATGTTTTCTTCTCAGATTGGTTGTATATATTTGTTTATGGAATTTTATCAAGTATTCTCCAGTGGATTGGATCTCAGTAGTTTTTTAAAACTTTTAGAAAGTAGTATTTTATTTCTTTTATTCTATTTTAATTCTAATTTTTAGCTTTATTTTTGGAAAGATAATTATCAAAGGGATTCATGTGATTCCCAAAAGTATTCTTTATCCCATTGGGGTTATAGAATTCAAGTTGGGGCTTATATAGAATCGTTTAGAGTTCTGAATTGGATGGAAGCTAGACTAGTTCATTCCATCAATTGTAACCAGTTACATGTTGATAGACCACCTCTTCAAAAGTCTCTATAAAATTTTCCTTTGAGCGATACAATCAATGTGAATTATCCATATAAGGTGTTTTTTGGTTCTTCAGTACAAATAGCACCAAAAGGAAAAACCTGATTACCAATATAAGGACCATACAACATGGAATGAAATATATGTAAAACATTCTCTCCTATAGAGTAAAAAAACTAGACTTTTTTCCTTCTTTGATTTTTATTGATTTTCCTTTAATCATGAGAAATTTCATTTTTCATATTTTATAGACTATAACTTTCATAAGAATTAATTCTAATTTATTCAGTCTCATAGAAGAATAATTTTCATTATTTTACAATAGAAAATTGATCCATGTTGCAAGATTTTACAGCCCAAAAGGATTTGTGTCCTAACTCAATTAGTATTATAATATTCATTCCATAATCTAGTATCTAGGTGAAGACCACAATAGGTTTTTTAAAAGTGTTTTTTATTCCCAGAATTCATCATCTATCCTTAAACTCTAGCCTTTTCTATTTTGGATCAAACTTTCTTCCAAAATGTGTTTGATTTCTCTATTTGATAATTCAACTATTACATTTTTTTGGTGACATGGTACTAAAAATAGATATTAAAATCCATATTTCATTATTAGAGCTTCTAAAATCCCACCACAATAGTGGGATCCTTGATCATTGATTAAGAACATGGGCAGACCAAATTAATGAAATAAAAATCTCTTTAGCCAATTTCAAAACCAATTTTCCATCATCAGTTCTGGTGATGATTATATCTATAAATACATATCCTAAAAAATTGAATTATATAAAAAAATTCAAAAGTATCGGGAAAGGGCCTCATTAAATCAATACATCATACATAAAATATATCACAAAACAACATGAGTTATTGCGGTATTTCATTTATCTTTTCAATATTTCCATGATACAGGAAAATATTAAATGTTTATTATAATTCTAAAGAATCATTGAAATTTTAGGTCTAATAAAAACCAAAATATATCTTTTGTTTGAATAGATTTTTGATAGGTAATGTTTCCCCCAAATCTTTTTTTGTGACACAAATGGGAGACTGACTGGAATTCATAATTGAAATTAATCTTGTATTCATTTAGTCATTTTTAATAAAAAACATTTTAGAATAATCCTAATGTAATAATTTTCATTATCTCTCTTCCATTTAATGTCGTAGTGTAAAAAACCAAATAGGATATTCACTGGTATCTAGATAATTCCCTAGCTCAGTGAACCAAAATTTCTATTTCCTAATAGTATATAATTCTCCTCTAAAAAGGTTTCCTTTATGGGTGTTTAGAGTTGAAGGTTTTCATAAACATATTGTGAGATATACTCATATATGGATATCCATAATATCTTTATTTCCAAAAATTTTGTTCATTTCACTAAAAAATTCCTGTAACAATAATTTCTATCTAAAAATTATTTTTTTGGTATTATGCTTCTTCAATAAAAACTGGATTTTTGAATGGCTAGTGAAGACAATCACATAGGATACCATTAATGAACAACTAAATTTTTCTTAAGAAAAGACAACACCTAAATAAATATTTCTATATAATTGATTAAATATATTTAAATTGATATAATTTTATAGAATCTGATGTAATGATATGATATTTCGTTTCCATATTTTGGGTCAAAACATCCCCAAAGGAAAAATAGAAAGCATCTATCATGATAAGGATGGGGTATGGACATGTTTGAGGGTATTATTGTGGTATGGGTTATCAATATTTGGTTTCACAAATAATTTTATTTTGTACAATTCTCATCAATGATAAATAGTGATTATTTCACAAGTAACATTGAAAATAAGTAAATAGTTTTTCTAAAATATTTTTTTGAATCTCTTATAAATTCCAAAATGACTAATGAATTATATGACATCATTAATAGTTTTATTGTAAGGTTTTAAATATATAAACTCAAATATGGATTTGTAAATATTGATTCTAGATTTAGATATAACATGATTAAGTAAAATTCATTTATTCCTTATAAATGATCAATTTTCCAATATAGATGAATAGTTGTACAAAAAAATTCTGAAGGAAAGTAGACTAATGGGTCAAGAAAAATTAAAACAATGATCCATAAATGGTGAATTCATCCTTAAATAATTCGATATATATTTATACAAACATATAAAAAATATTGATCATAAATCTTTTAAATGTTTCTGGTTTATTTAAAATTCTGAAGGGAATTATTCTATTGGAAAATGTACCAACATGACTTGTTAACATTTTCTTATCATGATCAAAATCTTCTATATTGATTTGATAATATCTATATAATGGATATAAAAACTTCTAAAAGGTCTATCCACATTTTTTTTCAAACACTTGATTATGAAAAGGATGTGGGAAATGATATTTACAATTGATCTAGTTTATTTTTCTATAGTCAACACACATCCTACACTTGTTTGTATGTATGGAAAGGAAAAGTTCACAAAGTTCATTTTTGGGTTGGTAATGTGAATTTTCATATGGAAAATGTTAATTAGGATCCCACATTGGTAATAAAATATTGAAAATATTGTTCCATCTACCAAAAGTGGTAACTTTGTAAAAATGAATAATAATGATTGGTTTATTCTTCATTAAAATTGTCACATATGTTTATAAATTTCTTCTGAATTAATTATGTAAATAAATTTTGAAGGAATTATTCTCGTGATTTCAGAGACAATCCAACTAAAGGATTTATTATGTGTTTTATGAAATCATATTAGTTTTCTATAATGGAATTTTTATAGATCATTAAAATTATTGACAAGTAATTTGTCATAAAAAACATGGAATACATATTTCATATTTTTATGTATTGTATTCAGCTCTAAGTTCTTTAGAATTTTTTTGGAAGAGAGTTCAAGTGACTTATTAACATAAATTTTATTTCATAAATCTTCACTAAATTGGTTAGATTTCATATTGATTACTGATATAATATATTATCCAACATTTTATGAACATTGTTGTTCTTTCAGAAAAGATCTATATTTGAATGTTTTCTCAATTTTTGATTTTTTTTGAATGGTTATAAATTGAAACACCCTTAATAGTTTTTTGGAATGTGAAATTATCAAATTTTAAGAAGAATAACAAGTATTTTTATTAGATCAAAATATCAATAGGTTCACTAAATTCTATGAAAAATAGTTTGAACTATGCATATTCATTAGTGATTGGATGTCAAAAATTATCATCTTCATTAAAAAAATTATATTTTCCAGGTGGTCCAATATTTATTTGAAATTATTTTTTATACTACTTATAATTTAATTCTTATAAAATTAAATGTCTTAAAAATTAAAATATTTGCACAATTTAGTTTTTAATTCAGGGAATACTCATATAGAAAACCATTCAATAAAATAATAGAGTGGGTTTAATTATCTTCAATTATTTGTTCCTTGGATATCAATATTTTGAAATGTAGTACTTCTTTTGAAAATTCTTTGGGAAATTTATCATTTTTAACATTGATGATAGATTTAATAAATTTAAAAAAAGTTTCTCCAAATACTCAGAGGTGCATGTGTGAAAAATGCAACATCTGATTTATCTAATACATAAAAACCAACTGGGAAAACCATTTTTAACTTGACCAAAATAACTTCTATAAATTTAGTTAGCTTTGTGGTATATTGATTAGAAAGTTGAATTAATATTCAATTACGTTTCATTTCTCCAAATAGTAAAGATAAATAAAATGAGTGTTGAATAATATTTATAGAAGATCCTATGTCAAGAATGACAAATTTTAACACAAATTTACTAATGGTATAGTCATTGATAATTACATCGGGGTCTTTAAATTTGAAAAGATAATCATATTGTATAACTGAGCTAATATTTCTTCATAAATTCTATTTATCTCCTTTAAATTTTCATTTATGAGAAATCATTTAATTCATAATTAATTTATACTTTTGAATTTTTTCATTATATCTAATGAAGGGTTATTGATTTTAACAATTTATAAAATTTTATAGAAATTTATTATCTAGATCTTTTTCAACACTTCTATTATATAGTGGGCTACTCCAAGGATTAGGTAGTTGTGTTTTTGGATATTTCATAGTCATTCTTTGTAAAAGGAAATAAAATCTATTTATATCCATTATTGATTGTTTTTAAGAAATAGTCTTCCAATTTAAGTCATTTATCATTTGAAACAGCGGCACTATTTTTAACAAATTTTTAATATTTAGATAGACTACTACAAGGTTTATTTTATAAACTAGGTTAAAAAGTAGGCTAATGATGTTTAAAATCCTCTTGAATATATTTGGTAATAAAATTATTTTTTAAAACTCTTTTTACATTGGTTAATCAGCTTGGTTTAACTCCTAATTTCAATGATACTATAATTTTACTTTCCTTTATCTTGATGAAAACATTTATTTTGAAAATTTAAACTGCCACAAATTTTTGTATTCTTCCTATATGAGTATTAATTTTCACATTTGATCAATCAATGTATTCATTAAGATTTTTTTTCAAAATTTCAAGGTATTTTTTCATAGTTTTTCTCAGAACTCGTTCAAAATTGGTTTCTGATTTTTGGACAATATGAGCATGTTGGAAATTCCCTCTTGGATCAGTATTTTGTTTAGTGTTTTCTAAATATTTATTGTGTTTTTTATTCCATCATCTCTGGAAATTTTAGTTTGGATGAAAATATTTATATAGGTTGGAGTGAAATGGTCTTCCAAAAAATACAATGTTAAATATTTTAGTAGGATATTGATGTTGATGGAATTGTGAAACTAAAATTTTTATTTGAAGATATAATTCCATATTTTACATGTAATTTAGATGTTGTTTTAGGTATTTGTTGTGGTTTTTGGGTGTTGGACAACATCATCGACCCACCATGGTAGTAAGATTAATATTTTATATTATAATAATGTTTTTTGGAATTTGGAATGGGGAATTACTAACCAAATAAAAAATTTAATAAGCATGTTATTCCCAAATATTTTGAATTTTGGGCTTTATTAATAGTTAATGTAATAATAATAGTAGTTTTTTATAAACTAGATATCATACAACAATATTATAGATCACAGTTCTATCAATAAGTAACAATCATTTTTAAAAATATTGGATCAAAATTTGTTTTCATATTTTGTGATAGGGGAAACTAAAATAAATTCTCAAAATTATTTCATAGTCTTCATGTAATGTTTCTACATGGGTTTTCCTAATTTCACAAATTTTATTTCAATTAGAAGTATATCTAGAACCCAAAATTAAAATTCTATGATTTTTTTTCATTTTATTATTATCTCAGATAAATGTGGAATACGAATAAATAAACTATCCGTTGAAAACTCATTCTAAAAAAATGGAAATTATAATATTAATTTGATTTATATTTATTAACTTTGGATTTCTGTTGACATATAGACTACTAAATTCTATAGGATTTTGTTAATTATCTATATAAGACTAATCCAATTATGTTAATGTTATTTTTTCATCCATTGGGATTTTTAGTTCAACATTGTTTACTCTCTTCATGTATGTGGTGCATTCATAACCAGGCCTTGCAGAATGTCTAAAAGTAATTGGAATGTATTGATAAGTTCTATCAACCATACAAACTAATGGTACAAAAAATTGGAGGTTACAATTTTTGACATGAAAATGTAGAATTAAAATAAAATTAAAAATCCTCCCCAATAATGATTTTGATTGATATAGGATATTATTCATGGGTTTCTTTTAAAACATTATCCCCTAAACAATGTTATTTAACAGTACCATGTATTGTCTATCATATGCGTTGTTAGACATAAGTCTAAAACTGACAGATTGGTTTTATAAATTTTTAAGGAAATTATAACTAAATTGGGGTGATATTTTTCGAATTAAATTCAAACTAATATAGAAAAAATTTGAAAATTCAAAGTTGAAGATGTTGAGAATGGAAATTGATTCCAAAAGTAATGTGAAATTTAGACTCTAAAGCTTCAACCATGATAATCATGGTTCCTTATTAATTTTCCATTATTCCTTATCTAAAATGATTATCTAATTTTTATTTTATAGTGTGTACCCAAATAAATCTAGTTAAACATATAAATATTCCAATGTAATATACCAGGTCCTTAATAGAAGTGTTATAATATATATAAAAGTAATTCATATACATGACTACCTCTACAAAATTAAACCTAACCAAAATCATTACAGTAAATAACAAGACCTTTTCATATAATATTAAATAATATTAATAGTTATTTTAACTAATTGATAATTTACTTATAATAGTTTAGAATAAAATTATTCAATAAAGTTGAAGAAATTCAACATTAAAAAACAGTCCTAAAAAAATTAAAATAAAATAAATCAATAAATATAGAGACTCAAAAGGGAATATCCTTGGATCACTCAACAAAAACTACTTTGGAGTTTTTCTAAGAATGGATAAAACAACTTCAATCATCCTCCTTCTTCATCACAACATCAAAATGTCATTCCCTATACCTATTTATTCAACACCATATCCTTTTTTTGATCTGTAATTATTTCTTAAAGAATTATTCTTTTAATATTTCACTTATTCAATGAACATGGTGTTAAAATTATTTTTATTTTTTTGACCATTATTTGTCCTTGAGAAGCATCATTGATCTTCAATATCATAATTTCCATCAACTATAGATTTTATTGGCAACATGATCTTTAACAACATGGTTGAGAAATTAATTTTCATTCACCGTAGGATTTTATTTTTCCTTAGAATCATCACTTCATCGGCCTCTATAATCAAATATAAAAGGATGAAGTATGTCATTGTCTATAATCTAGTACTCTTTGGTTTCATTTCCACAAGTCATGAATTTTTTATAAAGTAATTCATTATACATGATGGTAGTTATCATTCAATGTGATAAATATCATATAAGCTAACAAACATCACAAAATATTATATTTTTGAAAATGGGATTTCCATATTAAAGTTCCAAAATCATCATACATTCTCCTAAAATATCCTACCCAAGTGAAAACTTTATTACATGAATTATTAAAAATCATATGAGATGTAATTTTGACAAATTATAACATCAGCTGATAATGAAATATCTTATAAGTCCAAATGAAAAAACATACAAACTCCCAAACATAGTGAAAATTTATATTTTCCAACTTAAAATATAAGGTTAAATAATTAAATGTTTTTTTATAAGAAACATAGAATGTCTGATCATTTAAAAAAATAATTTAAACAAATTAGTAATAATGAATTATGATTTTTAGTGAAATTGACAAAATATCCTAGAGAATTAACAATGATGTAGTTCAATTTAATATTAAAAAATTGGTTAGTATTTATTTTATGAATATCAAAATAAATGTTTCGAAAAATAACTCATTCATTGAATCATAGAGGAATTATCCCTCAATGGATTACCATCTATCATTCCATTAATTTATTTTTGTTAGATGGAATTTGTTTTAGTGGTATATCATACATATAAAACTATTTAACACCAAAATTAAAAGGATTATTACCCCAAATATTTTTAAATTTCTCTCAAATATCCCTATCCAAGTCAATAGTAATATTATTCGTCAATATTGGGTTGGCCCTAGGGTAATGTTGTGGAATATTGTGCACTTCTAAATCATTTTTAGAACTATTTTAAGAAATAAATGGTTTAATAATTCTTCTTAAACATTTATTGGTTTGTTCATGCAAATATTCCTATTTTTGATGAGAATTTTCTTTTACAATAGATTTTAATGTTTCAACATATTATATAAATTTTTTATTTCATTGAAAATGTCTAAAATAGAAGAATAAAATTTTAACTACTCTTAGACACCTTATACTGAAAATTATGTTTGAAATTTTTTATTTATGGGGTTCAAAACTTTGTTTCACTCCCATGTATTATAACACTCACATTCTCATTTTTTTGAATTGTTTTAGGTTGTGAAGGAAGTGTTTCTATAATTTGATTCTATTTACTCCCAACATTAATTTATAATTATCCTATTTGGGTAATTAATGTTTTAAACATAATCTAATTTGTTTCAATTTTTTTAATTGTTGTTATCTTATTTTTGTGTGGTTGTGCATGTTGAAAATTTATTTCATCTTGAGAATTGGACTTCTCTTTAAAGCATCTTGGTTTTGAATTACATGATTGACCATGTAAAAATATTATTTTTTGCATCAGGATAAGTATATATTTTATTAGGATGAGTATTTCAACCTTTCATAATTTTTTCATTGGATGAAAAGGAACTTGTTGGTTTCACTAGAAAGGTTGTATTGAGAATATAATATTTTAAATTTTAAAATATTCTTTCATTTATAGATATTGATCACTAAAATTTACATATGAAGAAAAAATTCTAAAATTAAATATACCTTGAAAACATATTTTAGTTTTGGGTTGGGTTTGATACGTTTTGTAAGGAATCATGAACCACACCATTGTTGTAAGATCATTGAATTTTCTAAGAATCTTACTATTTTTATTGTTGTAAGTTTTAAATTCATGATTATACTTAACCTGAAGTATGAGTGTTATTTATAATTGTAGTTAAATTTGGTTCATTTTTACAATGAGAGTTTTAAAAAGAGTAGTTTTTTTATTAAAATAAGGAACCATATATAGTAGAATCAATCCTGATCTTATCATTGGGGTAAATTCCCCCATAAAAATATTTAATCGAGATATGTTTACTAATTTAATGGTATGGGAAAGGAAAATATTTTTTAAAAAATCAATACCAACACCCATAAAACATTTCACATTGCTTGTGCCTAATTCTGTAGATTTCATTTCAACATATACCTTTCCAAGATTTTGTTAATTTTTTCTTCTTCCAAAAGCTATTTATTAAATTTGTTGAAATCAACAATAAAATTATATTGGGAATAAAACAACAACTATATAAAAATGCATTCGAAAAAAGTAATGTCTCCATGTTTTATTTGAAATCAATTTACTATAACTAGTTTCATGTTAATATAATGATAACTAAATTCCAAAAAATGATTTTGTTGATACTACATATGAATTCCATTAAATTTTAATAGTTTTGGAATGAAACATGATTTTTTTCAAAACCAGTTGGTGAATATTGATATTGAAAAAGCTTTTGTTGACTGTCTTCATAAGCTGAAGCCAATTACTTCATATTTCTGTAATTATCCATTATTATTTACATTTCAATTTATATCTCAGTGAATTGATGACAAAAATTTATGTCTGATGTTGGTCTATGATAGATTGATCACCCATAATATTATCAACATAGTTTTTATCTACTATATAACTAAAAAATAATTATCTTGAGTGAAAAAATAAAATAAAATTACGCTCTTAAATATATAAACCAAGGATAAATATTTTTCACATGAATAAATAGATTGATAAACTTATGAAATATCTTTAAAAATGATTCAAAAGTTTTCTATATGGATATTACTGAATTTTTTTTATCAATATATTATCACATAGTGATATAGTATAATAGACATCAAGGTCATTTTTATATTATTTTAAATGAAATATTCAAAACTATCAATTTTTTCTATTTTTTATGAATACAAATGTTTATTATTTTATAATTTAATTAAAAAAATCAATAAATCTAAAAACAAAATTAAAAGAAATGATTCAGACTTAATGAATCATGAGAAAAATATTGTATTAAAAGAAGTATGAAAAAATATATAGAAAGTAACAACAATGAACTTTATTTAACCTTAAAAAATTATATTTTTTCTTTTTAAATAGTTTTTGGTAATGGAATTTATCAATATAAACATAAATAACTAAAATTGTACATCTAATTCAACCATAAAAATATACTATGAACTCAATATTATTGTTTATCCACCGATGAAAATGATTCAATGGGTGAATGACTTATTTGTACCCAATCGTGATTGAAATCACTATGATCATAATAAATTCTTTCTAAATTTATTTAAATAAAAATAAGAATGAATTTAATTTCAAAAATTAGAAACAATCTAGATTCTTTTAAAGGATAAGATAATTTATGAAAAACCCGTTCATCATTCATGAATATGATATATAAAAATTAATAAAAATATTAATGTTCTTGAAAAATTAAACACGAAATAATAGTGTGAAGGAATTAGAATATAATTGTTCGAGGGTGTCCATTAATCATTATTAAAATAGAAATTTATCAATAAATTTGAAAAAAATTGTAAATATATATTTTCTTCTACACATTTTTTGGTCTATCATTTTTTCTTGTATGATGATGATTGGGAGTTGGCCGCTCTTAGATCCCCCTTAGCTTACTAATATCCTTTTACTATGCTATAAAAACCCCGTTTTAATATCCCAGGAAACTATAATCAAATACCAAATATTCTATAAATTTTAAATCACATCTTGGGAACTCTCCATGCATGTGACACCCTCATTTAATTGTTTTTTGTGGTAGTAGTAACAATAATCCTATTTAATGAAAATTCACATGCTTGAGTGATGATGATATTCACATGGGAAACAATAATTTAATCCATCTAACATATTCCCACATATGAAAGCCTATTATTATTCCTCTTAAATGATATCACATATCCATGGAATTAAAAATAACTGAAATATCATGAAACATTATTCATGATGTTATAGGAATACTTGTAGCATGACACCTTCATCCTCTTCATCCGAAAAATTGCATACGAAATATCCCAGACTGGATTCCCTCATGATAACTGAACATAGTTGGTAACATTTCCTCAAGAACACCACCCAATATGATGGAGGATACTGACTAGAAGTGAGGGTAAAAGGATGAATAATGAAGAGACCATACCCTGATAATCTGTGTTTCCAAATAGCAAGATAACTAATATATAGCAAAAGAATAATAATGAAAAATAAATCAATTGAAGAAATTCATCTAGAAATGAATAATAAACAATACAAGGACGTATCACCTGAGAAATTATGAGTATGTATGGGTGACTAACAAAATGTTGTTATATATATGAATTAAACATACAATACATAGTAGAAATATTAGTATATAAAAAAGGAAAAAAATACCAAAGAGGATATCCAATAGAATCACTATCCAAGGATCATTCCCTTGCTCCCAATATCTTAAGAAATAATCTATCAAGCATCAAAGATAGGATGCTTAACCTTTTCCCTACCAACATGCATGAAATCTCACTGAGTAAAATTGGTGGCCCAAATATGATGTGAGATATAATCCGCAGGGAACCATCGATGATGTCTATAAAAATTTAGTTTGTGAGTATAAAAGAAGTATTGTAACGATATAAAGATAAGTATTTGAATATCATGTGATAAGTAATAAACACGACATGTTTGAACTCCTAATAGTATTTTTAACTGATCATACATGCTTCGGGTCATTATGGTAATTTCTGAATATGGAACCTATAAGTGGTCAGGATCATTCATTTATAACCAAAGTATAATAGTAAATGAAATCCTAAATTTGATCCCATTTTAAACGAGGGAATACAAGTCATAATGATAATAATTTAGGAATCATGTAGATGTAAGGAATCCTTGACCTTAGAAGGTTAGGCCTGCTCATAGTACATGAACCATGCAACTGAGATATAAGTTACTATCTTTAATCCAAGTGGAAAACAAGAGTAATTCAACCAAAATAATTTGTAATAGAGTCCATAGAGCATGTCCATTGTAAATATCATGATAATCATGACTGATGAACAAGGGGAGAATCTAGGGAAACCTCTACAAAAAACTTTAGATAAATAGAAGGAGTGTATTTGAGGTATTATATGATCTAGATAAAGAGTCACTTGAATTATTGGAAATACACTGAGGTATTCAAGCATAATAAGACATTGGTCAAATTCTAAGGTGGGTATCCCAATCGTAACCAACACAATGAATCAAGGTGGTTTCCTCTTTGTTCTTAAGGAATTACATTAAGAATATATGGACCGATCAAGTTATACCACTACCATAATAAGAAAAAGTTTTGTATTAGCCATATGCACCTTACTTATAATGAAATAATTGAGTACATGTGATAATTATTGTAATTAATTCACTTTATATAAGTAATTAAATTCTATATGTTTAGTTCAACATAGAAAAATGATATACAAGGTTTCATACCATTAATCATTTGATTCTTATTTAATGAGATCCAATTTAGACATTCTTTACCATTTACAAGTTTCAATTTATCAACTTTAATTAATGAAATCATTGTAGAGGTTGAACCAAACACTCCAACAGTGATTGAATTTTTAACATGTAACGGGGCATGAATGCATAAACATAGAACAACCAAAGAGGATGATCAAGTTATGGTTGTAGACCTCATATGACAATAATGGGTCCAAATAGAAAATGTATTTCCCAAAATTAATGTTATAATTTATGAAAAATTAATTTCAGGATCAATGCTTGGGTGAAACTGACACACAACACAATGACCAAAATTATAAATCGAAAAAACTTAGGGAAAATTCATCAACCAACTAGCTTATAGAATCAAATTATTATCCCACCAATATCGTCCCTTGGTTTGCTATGGATCATAATAAAATGGAATAATAGACAAATGAAATGTAAATATGGTATATTATGTCACAGAAAAATATTACATAATATGGAGACATATACTGTAGAAGGAAGAAAGTGGGTCGACACCCTTTTTGGTGGATATCCAAACCCGATAAATGGTGGATTGAGAAGATTTTATAGGACGGGATTACATAAATTCCAAGATTCTACATGAAGTAGGATATCTCATGGTAGAGAGTCTCTATCCGTGATAAGTGAGGGGAGAAAGAGGATCCAAATCAGTTGGATGATTGGAGGGGAAAACCATTAAATTAAACCATTTTAAATAGGTTACATGATTTCCTAGTACAGTGGGCTGAAATATGTTTCAATAGTACAACATGAACTATCCGTGGAACTCCCTTTTGATAGATATCCTGCATGGATTGGACAATCTATGCTCTATCTCTTTGGGGTCATCACCTAAATGTCAATAAGACTATGGGATAAGCGCCTAATTTACAAAAACTTTTACATCCTGCATGGGTGACCTATGAAACCATTCTATAGTTTTTTCATGTTTATGTATCCTCCTTCAAATGTTTTTTCAACCCATTAAAACTTATATATGGGACATATGGTGTAGATGCTTTGTAACTACTAACAATGTGCCTCATAAAAATTATCCATAATCCAAAGATCTATCCTTCAAATAATCCTACTATGGTACTAAACCCATCATTAACCAATTAGTAACATTACTAAGAGTAAAAATAATGACTAAAACTAAAACTAATATATTTCTTACTTTATAGAATAGTCAGATTCTTTTAGTCCTTCCTCCTTACAACAACTCATCCCCAAGTTGCCTTTCCTTGTGTGCTAAAGCTTTTTATAAGAATAAATCTGGAAATTGAGAATGCGTGTTACCCTATCTATCCATGGTCTCATGATATACATAGAAATGATACAATTTCATCAAGACAAATGAAAATTATCTATCTTGGAGAGACTTGGTGTCATGTTCAATGATACGAATAGGGTGTTCTTAAAAAGAAGCATCAACATTCAGTTCCACCTCAACATGTTGTAAATCATGATATGCGTATGAGTAGTAACAATGGAACATAGAATCATGAATCATGTAATTAATAAATTGGTATATCTTAGGGAGTTAAATCCAATAACATTTTGTTCTAACCCTCTCCAAAACCTCAAAACATAAAATGAGATGAGGCGATATATTTACTTGAAACTTCACCCATCTATGCTCTAACATAATCGATACTTGAAAGAATACCCAATCGCCTACATCAAATTCTATAGGTCGTCGCAGAAGATCAAAATATTAATTTTTTCTTCCACAATAGTGTATCCAACCATTTTCTGATAAAATAAATGTATGAAAAGTGTCTTGAAGGAGATGAGGTTCAAGCAGTGCTACACCCCCTACCTATAACTTGTATAGAGGTGATCAACATGGGCTACAGTGTATGGACTCATAAAGTGCCATCTGAATCAACTAAATAATTTTTATTTTTAAGGGAACTTTGATATAGAGATATATATCTCCCATGAACCTTAATAATCAATGATGCATGCTCTGTGCATGTCCTCCAACACTCGTATTATCCACTCGAACTGCCTGTCAATCTGAGGGTGGTATGAATTACTCAAAAGTACATGAATACCTAATTATCTCTATAACTCATTCCATAAACATGAAATAAAATGAGAATCCCAATATAATAAAATAGTCTATTGAATTCCACGATGTTGGTTAATCACCCAAACATAAATCCATCAATTCTCATACAAAAAATGGCTCTTTAATTTGGTATAAGTGGGAGACCATCATGATAGTATTAATGATCACCCATACCACATAGTTTCCTCCAGATTATATCTATAAGTAGGTGACAAATTCATGGTTAATGTCATCCCATTTACACCTAGGAATCATAAATTACTTTAAAATACCTACAATGATCACATGATTAGTAGAAATATAGGGCTTTATCAATTCCAATTTACTCATAAAAAGGATGTGTTGGCCTCATCCAGTAAATGTGACCCATATGAAGCCCATTTTCTAGATCTCGTAAAGGAGGTTGCGTCTTTGGGCTTCACTCTTGACCAAGACCAATCTGAGCTTGAATATTTTCAGCTCAAATAGTACTGCCTACAAGAGAAGTGGAAGTAGATAGAGATTACCACCCGAGCAATGTTATCTAAGTCACCCCAAGAGTCTGTCACCATCCCAAACCTTAATTTTCGGTATTATGGTGGTGTTAAATGGGGCTATGTAACAAGACCCTAGTACTATGGTTAGGTAAATTATTTTTGAATTTTATAATGAATATACTTCCATTTTATTATTGTTACCATGTCAATATTTTTTTAAAGCACAAATAGTATTTTTAGTAAATGTTTAACTAAGAAATATATTTTGATGAATTAATGGATTTTTGAATTAAATAATATTTTATAAAATATTATTATTATTAAATTAATTAAATATAAATGATCGTATAATTTTATAAATGCAATTGTAATTTTTTTAAGATTTGAAAGCCATTTTTGTCAAAAAATGAATTTTTGATAAATGTATGTGTTAATTTTAAAATTGAAAATTAATATATTCAGAAAATTATTTATATAAAATTAATATTTTATCTGGAATTAGGATGCTGAAATTATCCAATGGTGAATTGTTCATAATTTTACGAGAGAGTCAATTTTTGATTTTTTTTGAATGGTTATAAATTGAAACACCCTTAATAGTTTTTTGGAATGTGAAATTATCAAATTTTAAGAAGAATAACATGTATTTTTATTAAATCAAAATATCAACAGGTTCACTAAATTCTATGAAAAATAGTTTGAACGATGCATATTCATTAGTGATTGGATATCAAAATTTATCATCTTCATTAAAAAAATTATATTTTCCAGGTGGTCCAATATTTATTTGAAATTATTTTTTATACTACTTATAATTTAATTCTTATAAAATTAACTGTCTTAAAAATTAAAATATTTGCACAATTTAGTTTTTAATTCAGGGAATACTCCTATAGAAAACCATTCAATAAAATAACAGAGTGGGTTTAATTATCTTCAATTATTTGTTCCTTGGATATCAATATTTTGAAATGTATTACTTCTTTTGAAAATTCTTTGGGAAATTTATCATTATTAACATTGATGATAGATTTAATAAATTTTAAAAAAGTTTCTCCAAATACTCAGAGGTGCATGTGTGAAAAATGCAACATCTGATTTATCTAATACATAAAAACCAACTGGGAAAACCATTTTTAACTTGACCAAAATAACTTCTATAAATTTAGTTAGCTTTGTGGTATATTGATTAGATAGTTGAATTAATATTCAATTACGTTTCATTTCTCCAACTAGTGAAGATAAATAAAATGAGGGTTGAATAATATTTATAGAAGATCCTATGTCAAGAATGACAAATTTTAACACAAATTTACTAATGGTATAGTGATTTATAATTACATCGGTGTCTTTAAATTTGAAAAGATAATCATATTGTATAACTGAGCTAATATTTCTTCATAAATTCTATTTATCTCCTTTAAATTTTCATTTATGAGAAAGCATTTAATTCATAATTAATTTATACTTTTGAATTTTTTTCATTATATCTAATGAAGGGTTATTGATTTTAACAATTTATAAAATTTTATAGAAATTTATTATCTAGCTCTTTTTCAACACTTCTATTATATAGTGGGCTACTCCAAGGATTAGGTAGTTGTGTTTTTGGATATTTCATATTCATTCTTTGTAAAAGGAAATAAAATCTATTTATATCCATTCTTGATTGTTTTTAAGAAATAGTCTTCCAATTTAATTCATTTATCATTTGAAACAGCCGCACTATTTTTAACAAATTTTTAATATTTAGATAGACTACTACAAGGTTTATTTTATAAACTAGGTTAAAATGTAGGCTAATGATGTTTAAAATCCTCTTTAATATATTTGGTAATAAAATTATTTTTTAAAACTCTTTTTACATTGGTTAATCAGCTTGGTTTAACTCCTAATTTCAATGATACTATAATTTTACTTTCCTTTATCTTGATGACAAAATTTATTTTGAAAATTTAAACCGCCAAAATTTTTTGTATTCTTCCTATATGAGTATTAATTTTCACATTTGATCAATCAATTTATTCATTAGGATTTTTTTTCAAAATTTCAAGGTATTTTTTCATAGTTTTTCTCAGAACTCGTTCAAAATTGGTTTCTGATTTTTGGACAATATGAGCATGTTGGAAATTCCCTCTTGGATCAGTATTTTGTTTAGTGTTTTCTAAATATTTATTGTGTTTTTTTATTCCATCATCTCTGGAAATTTGAGTTTGGATGAAAATATTTATATAGGTTGGAGTGAAATGGTCTTCCAAAAAATACAATGATAAATATTTTAGTAGGATATTGATGTTGATGGAATTGTGAAACTAAAATTTTTATTTGAAGATATAATTCCATATTTTACATGTAATTGAGTCGTTGTTTTAGTTATTTGTTGTGGTTTTTGGGTTTTGGACAACATCATCGACCCACCATGTAGTAAGATTAATATTTTATATTATAATAATTTTTTTTGGAATTTGGAATGGGGAATTACTAACCAAATAAAAAATTTAATAAGCATGTTACTCCCAAATATTTTGAATTTTGGGCTTTATTAATAGTTAATGTAATAATAATAGTAGTTTTTTATAAACTAGATATCATACAACAATATTATAGATCACAGTTCTATCAATAAGTAACAATCATTATTAAAAATATTGGATGAAAATTTGTTTTCAGATTTTGTGATAGGGGAAACTAAAATAAATTCTCAAAATTATTTCATAGTCTTCATGTAAAGTTTCTACATGGGTTTTCCTAATTTCACAAATTTTATTTCAATTACAAGTATATCTAGAACCCAAAATTAAAATTGTATGATTTTTTTTCATTTTATTATTATCTCAGATAAATGTGGAATACGAATAAATAAACTATCCATTGAAAACTCATTCTAAAAAAATGGAAATTATAATATTCATTTGATTTATATTTATTAACTTTGGATTTCTATTGACATATAGACTACTAAATTCTATAGGATTTTGTTAATTATCTATATAAGACTAATCCAATTATGTTAATGTTATTTTTTCATCCATTGGGATTTTTAGTTCAACATTGTTTACCCTCTTCATGTACGTGGTGAATTCATAACCAGGCCTTGCAGAATGTCTAAAAGTACTTGGAATGTATTGATAAGTTCTATCAACCATACAAACTAATGCTACAAAAAATTGGAGGTTACAATTTTTGACATGAAAATGTAGAATTAAAATAAAATTAAAAATCCTCCCCAATAATGATTTTGATTGATATAGGATATTATTCATGGGTTTCTTTTAAAACATTATCCCCTAAACAATGTTATTTAACGGTACCCTGTATTGTCTATCATATGCGTTGCTAGACTTAAGTCTAAAACTGACAGATTGGTTTTATAAATTTTTAAGGAAATTATAACTAAATTGGGGTGATATTTTTCGAATTAAATTCAAACTAATATAGAAAAAATTTGAAAATTCAAAGTTGAAGATGTTGAGAATGGAATTTGTTTCCAAAAGTAATGTGAAATTTAGACTCTAAAGTTGCAACCATGACAATCATGGTTCCTTATTAATTTCCCATTATTCCTTATCTAAAATGATTATCTAATTTTTATTTTATAGTGTGTACCCAAATAAATCTAGTTAAACATATAAATATTCCAATGTAATATACCAGGGCCTTAATAGAAGTGTTATAATATATATAAAAGTAATTCATATACATGACTACCTCTACAAAATTAAACCTAACCAAAATCATTACAGTAAATAACAAGACCTTTTCATATAATATTAAATAGTATGAATGGTTATTTTAACTAATTGATAATTTACTTATAATAGTTTAGAATAAAATTATTCAATAAAGTTGAAGAAATTCAACATTAAAAAACAGTCCTAAAAAAATTAAAATAAAATAAATCAATAAATATAGACTCAAAAGGGATTATCCTTGGATCACTCAACAAAAACTACTTTGGAGTTTTTCTAAGAATGGATAAAACAACTTCAATCATCCTCCTTCTTCATCACAACATCACAATGTCATTCCCTATACCTATTTAGTCAACACCATATCCTTTTTTTGATCTGTAATTATTTCTTAAAGAATTATTCTTTTAATATTTCACTTATTCAATGAACATGGAGTTAAAATTATTTTTATTTTTTTGACCATTATTTGTCCTTGAGAAGCATCATTGATCTTCAATATCATAATTTCAATCAACTATAGATTTTATTGGCAACATGATCTTTAACAACATGGTTGAGAAATTAATTTTCATTCACCATAGGATTTTATTTTTCCTTCGAATCATCACTTCATCGGCCTCTATAATCAAATATAAAAGGATGAAGTATGTTATTATCTATAATCTAGTACTCTTTGGTTTCATTTCCACAAGTCATGAATTTTTTATAAAGTAATTCATTATACATGATGGTAGCTATCATTCAATGTGATAAATATCATATAATCTAACAAACATCACAAAATATTATATTTTTGAAAACGGGATTTCCATATTAAAGTTCCAAAATCATCATACATTCTCTTAAAATATCCTACCCAAGTGAAAAATTTATTACATGAATTATTAAAAATCATATGAGATGTAATTTTGACAAATTATAACATCAGCTGATAATGAAATATCTTATAAGTCCAAATGAAAAAACATACAAACTCCCAAACATAGTGAAAATTTATATTTTCCAACTTAAAATATAAGGTTAAATAATTAAATGTTTTTTTATAAGAAACATAGAATGTCTGATCATTTAAAAAAATTATTTAAACAAATTAGTAATAATGAATTATGATTTTTAGTGAAATTTACAAAATATCCTAGATAATTAACAATTATGTAGTTCAATTTAATATTAAAAATTTGGTTAGTATTTATTTCATGAATATCAAAATAAATGTTTCGAAAAATAACTCATTCATTGAATCATAGAGGAATTATACCTCAATGGATTACCATCTATCATTCCTTTAATTTATTTTTGTTAGATGGAATTTATTTTAGTGGTATATCATACATATAAAACTATTTAACACCAAAATTAAAAGGATTATTACCCCAAATATTATAAAATTTCCCTCAAATATCCTTATCCAAGTCAATAGTAATATTATTCATCAATATTGGGTTGGCCCTAGGGTAATGTTGTGGAATATTGTGCACTTCTAAATCATTTTTAGAACTGTTTTAAGAAATAAATGGTTTAATAATTCTTCTTAAACATTTATTGGTTTGTTCATGCAAATATTCCTATATTTGATGAGAATTTTCTTTTACAACAGATTTTAATGTTTCAACATATTATATAAATTTTTTATTTCATTGAAAATGTCTAAAATAGAAGAATAAAATTTTAACTACTCTTAGAAACATTATACTGAAAATTATGTTTGAAATTGTTTATTTATGGGGTTCACAACTTTGTTTCACTCCCATGTATTATAACACTCACATTCTCATACTTTTTTAATTGTTTTAGGTTGTGAAGGAAGTGTTTCTATAATTTGATTCTATTTACTCCCAATATTAATTTATAATTATCCTATTTGGGTAATTAATGTTTTAAACATCATCTAATTTGTTTCAATTTTTTTAATGGTTGTTATCTTATTTTTGTGTGGTTGTGCATGTTGAAAATTTATTTCATCTTGAGAATTGGACTTCTCTTTAAAGTATCTTGGTTTTGAATTACATGATTGACCATGTAAAAATATTATTTTTTGCATCAGGATAAGTATATATTTTATTAGGATGAGTATTTCAATCTTTCATAATTTTTTCTTTGGATGAAAAGGAACTTGTTGGTTTCACTGGAAAGGTTGTATTGAGAATATAATATTTTAAATTTTAAAATATTCTTTCATTTATAGATATTGATCACTAAAATTTACATATGAAGAAAAAATTCTAAAATTAAATATACCTTGAAAACATATTTTAGTTTTGGGTTGGGTTTGATACGTTTTGTAAGGAATCATGAACCACACCATTGTTGTAAGATCATTGACTTTTCTAAGAATCTTACTATTTTTATTGTTGTAAGTTTTAAATTCATGATTATACTTAACCTGAAGTATGAGTGTTATTTATAATTGTAGTTAAATTTGGTTCATTTTTACAATGAGAGTTTTAAAAAGAGTTGTTGTTTTATTAAAATAAGGAACCATATATAGTACAATCAATCCTGATCTTATCATTGTGGTAAATTCTCCCATAAAAATATTTAATCGAGATATGTTTACTAATTTAATGGTGTGGGAAAGGAAAATATTTTTTAAAAAATCAATACCAACACCCATAAAACATTTCACATTGCTTGTGCCTAATTCTGTAGATTTCATTTCAACATATACCTTTCCAAGATTTTGTGAATTTTTTCTTCTTCCAAAAGCTATTTATTAAATTTGTTGAAATCAACAATAAAATTATAGTGGGAATAAAACAACAACTACATAAAAATGAATTCGAAAAAAGTAATGTCTCCATGTTTTATTTGAAATCAATTTACTATAACTAGTTTTATGTTAATATAATGATAACTAAATTCCAAAAAATGATTTTGTTGATACTACATATGAATTCCATTAAATTTTAATAGTTTTGGAATGAAAAATGATTTTTTTTTCAAAACCAGTTGGTGAATATTGATATTGAAAAAGCTTTTGTTGACTGTCTTCATAAGCTGAAGCCAATTACTTCATATTTCTGTAATTATCCATTGTTATTTACATTTCAATTTATATCTCAGTGAATTGATGACAAAAATTTATGTCTGATGTTGGTCTATGATAGATTGATCACCCATAATATTATCAACATAGTTTTTATCTACTATATAACTAAAAAAATCATTATCTTGAGTGAAAAAATAAAATAAAATTACGCTCTTAAATATATAAACCAAGGATAAATATTTTTCACATGAATAAATAGATTGATAAACTTATGAAATATCTTTAAAAAAGATTCACAAGTTTTCTTTAGGGATATTACTGAATTTTTTTATCAATATATTATCACATAGTGATATAGTATAATAGTCATCAAGGTCATTTTTATATTATTTTAAATGAAATATTCAAAACTATCAATTTTTTATATTTTTATGAATACAAATGTTTATTATTTTATAATTTCATTAAAAAAATCAATAAATCTAAAAACAAAATTAAAAAAAGGATTTAGACTTAATGAATCATGAGAAAAATATTGTATTAAAAGAAGTATGAAAAAAGATATAGAAATTAACAACAATGAACTTTATTTAACCTTAAAAAATTATATTTTTTCTTTTTAAATAGTTTTTGGTAATTGAATTTATCAATATAAACATAAATAACTAAAATTGTACATCTAATTCAACCATAAAAATATACTATGAACTCAATATTATTGTTTATCCACCGATGAAAATGATTCAATGGGTGAATGACTTATTTGTACCCAATCGTGATTGAAATCACTATGATCATAATAAATTCTTTCTAAATTTATTTAAATAATAATAAGAATGAATTTAATTTAAAAAATTAGAAACAATCTAGATTCTTTTAAAGGATATGATAATTTATGAAAAACCCGTTCATCATTCATGAATAGGATATATAAAAATTAATAAAAATATTAATGTTCTTGAAAAATTAAACACGAAATAATAGTGTGAAGGAATTAGAATAGAATTGTTCGAGGGTGTCCATTAATCATTATTAAAATAGAAATTTATCAATAAATTTGAAAAAAATTGTAAATATATATTATCTTCTACACATTTTTTGGTCTATCATTTTTTTCTTGTATGATGATGATTGGGAGTTGGCCGCTCTTAGATCCCCCTTAGCTTACTAATATCCTTTTACTATGCTACAAAAACCCCGTTTTAATATCCCGGGAAACTATAATCAAATACCAAATATTCTATAAATTTAAAATCACATCTTGGGAACTCTCTATGCATGTGACACCATTATTTAATTGTTTTTTTTTGTGGTAGTAGTAACAATAATCCTCTTTAATGAAAATTCACATGCTTGAGTGATGATGATATTCACATGGGAAACAATAATTTAATCCATCTAACATATTCCCACATATGAAAGCCTATTGTTATTCCTCTTAAATGATATCACATATCCATGGAATTAAAAATAACTGAAATATCATGAAACATTATTCATGATGTTATAGGAATACTTGTAGCATGACACCTTCATCCTCTTCATCCGAAAAATTGCATACGAAATATCCCAGACTGGATTCCCTCATGATAACTGAACATAGTTGGTAACATTTCCTCAAGAACACCACCCAATATGATGGAGGATACTCACTAGAAGTGAGGGTAAAAGGATGAATAATGAAGAGACCATACCCTAATAATCTGTGTTTCCAAATAGCGAGATAACTAATATATAGCAAAACAATAATAATGAAAAATAAATCATTTGAAGAAATTCATCTAGAAATGAATAATAAACAATACAAGGACGTATCATCGGAGAAATTATGAGTATGTATGGGTGACTAACAAAATGTTGTTATATATATGAATTAAATATACAATACATAGTAGAAATATTAGTATATAAAAAAGGAAAAAAATACCAAAGAGGATATCAAATAGAATCACAATCCAAGGATCATTCCCTTGCTCCCAATATCTTAAGAAATAATCTATCAAGCATCAAAGATAGGATGCTTAACCTTTTCCCTACCAACATGCATGGAATTTCACTGAGTAAAATTGGTGGCCCAAATATGATGTGAGATATAATCCGCAGGGAACCATCGATGATGTCTATAAAAATTTAGTTTGTGAGTATAAAAGAAGTATTGTAACGATATAAAGATAAGTATTTGAATATCATGTGATAAGTAATAAACATGACATGTTTGAACTCCTAATAGTATTTCCAACTGATCATACATGCTTCGGGTCATTATGGTAATTTCTGAATATGGAACCTATAAGTGGTCAGGATCATTCATTTATAACCAAAGTATAATAGTAAATGAAATCCTAAATTTGATCCAATTTTAAACGAGGGAATACAAGTCATAATGATAATAATTTAGGAATCATGTAGATGTAAGGAATCCTTGACCTTAGAAGGTTAGGACTGCTCATAGTACATGAACCATGCAACTGAGATATAAGTGACTATGTTTAATCCAAGTGGAAAACAAGAGTAATTCAACCAAAATAATTTGTAATAGAGTCCATAGAGCATGTCCTTTGTAAATATCATGATAATCATGACTGATGAACAAGGGGAGAATCTAGGGAAACCTCTACAAAAGACTTTAGATAAATAGAAGGAGTGTATTTGAGGTATTATATGATCTAGATAAAGAGTCACTTGAATTATTGGAAATACACTGAGGTATTCAAGCATAATAAGACATTGGTCAAATTCTAAGGTGGGTATCCCCATCGTAACCAACACAATGAATCAAGGTGGTTTCCTCTTTGTTCTTAAGGAATTTCATTAAGAATATATGGACCGATCAAGTTATACCACTACCATAATAAGAAAAAGTTTTGTATTAGCCATATGCACCTTACTTATAATGAAATAATTGAGTACATGTGATAATTATTGTAATTCATTCACTTTATATAAGTAATTAAATTCTATATATTTAGTTCAACATAGAAAAATGATATACAAGGTTTCATACCATTAATCATTTGATTCTTATTTAATGAGATCCAATTTAGACATTCTTTACCATTTACAAGTTTCAATTTATCAACTTTAATTAATGAAATCATTGTAGAGGTTGAACCAAACACTCCAACAGTGATTGAATTTTTAACATGTAACGGGGCATGAATGCATAAGCATAGAACAACCAAAGAGGATGATCAAGTTATGGTTATAGACCTCATATGACAATAATGGGTCCAAATAGAAAATGTATTTCCCAAAATTAATGTTATAATGTATGAAAAATTAATTTCAGGATCAATGCTTGGGTGAAACTGACACACAACACAATGACCAAAATTATAAATCGAAAAAACTTAGGGAAAATTCATCAACCACCTAGCTTATAGAATCAAATTATTATCCCACCAATATCGTCCCTTGGTTTTCTATGGATCATAATAAAATGGAATAATAGACAAATGAAATGTAAATATTGTATATTATGTCACAGAAAAATATTACATAATATGGAGACATATACTGTAGAAGGAAGAAAGTGGGTCGACACCCTTTTTGGTGGATATCCAAACCCGATAAATGGTGGTTTGAGAAGATTTTATAGGACGGGATTACATAAATTCCAAGATTCTACATGAAGTAGGATATCTCATGGTAGAGAGTCTCTATCCGTGATAAGTGAGGGGAGAAAGAGGATCCAAATCAGTTGGATGATTGGAGGGGAATACCATTAAATTCAACCATTTTAAATAGGTCACATGATTTCCTAGTACAGTGGGCTGAAATATGTTTCAATAGTACAACATGAACTATCCGTGGAACTCCCTTTTGATAGATATCCTGCATGGATTGGACAATCTATGCTCCATCTCTTTGGGGTCACCACCTAAATGTCAATAAGACTATGGGATAAGCGCCTAATTTACAAAAACTTTTACATCCTGCATGGGTGACCTATGAAACCATTCTATAGTTTTTTCATGGTCATGTATCCTCCTTCAAATGTTTTTTCAACCCATTAAAACTTATATATGGGACATATGGTTGAGACGCTTTGTGACTACTAACAATGTGCCTCATAAAAATTCTCCATAATCCAAAGCTCTATCCCTCAAATAATCCTACTATGGTACTAAACCCATCATTAACCAATTAGTAACATTCCTAAGAGTAAAAATAAAGACTAAAAATAAAACTAATATATTTCTTACATTATAGAATAGTCAGATTCTTGTAGTCCTTCCTCCTTACAACAACCCATCCCCGAGTTTCCTTTCCTTGTGTGCTAAAGCTTTTTATAAGAATAAATCTGGAAATTGAGAATGTGTGTTACCCTATCTATCCATGGTCTCATGATATACATATAAATGATACAATTTCATCAAGACAAATGAAAATTATCTATCTTGGAGAGACTTGGTGGCCTGTTCAATGATACGAATAGGGTTCTCCTAAAAAGAAGCATCAACATTCAGTTCCACCTCAACATGTTGTAAATCATGATATGCGTATGAGTAGTAACAATGGAACATAGAATCATGAATCATGTAATTAATAAATTGGTATCTCTTAGGGAGTTAAATCCAATAACATTTTGTTCTAACCCTCTCCAAAACCTCAAAACATAAAATGAGATGAGGCGACATATTTACTTGAAACTTCACCCATCTATTCTCTAATATAATCGATACTTGAAAAAATACACAATCGCCTACCTCAAATTCTATAGGTCGTCGCAGAAGATCAAAATATTAATTTTTTCTTCCACAATAGTGTATCCAACCATTTTCTGATCAAATAAATGTATGAAAAGTGTCTTGAAGGAGATGAGGTTCAAGCAGTGCTACACCCCCTACCTATAACTTGTATAGAGGTGATCGACATGGGCTACAGTGTACGGACTCATAAAGTGCCATCTGAATCAACTAAATAATTTTTATTTTTAAGGGAACTTTGATATAGAGATATATATCTCCCATGAACCTTAATAATCAATGATGCATGCTCTGTGCATGTCCTCCAACACTCGTATTATCCACTCGAACTGCCTATCAATCTGAGGGTGGTATGAATTACTCAAAAGTACATGAATACCTAATTATCTCTATAACTCATTCCATAAACATGAAATAAAATGAGAATCCCAATATAATAAAATAGTCTATTGAATTCCACGATGTTGGTTAATCACCCAAACATAAATCCTTCAATTCTCATTCAAAAAATGGCTCTTTAATTTGGTATAAGTGGGAGACCATCATGATAGTATTAATGATCACCCATACCACATAGTTTCCTCCAGATTATATCTATAAGTAGGTGACAAATTCATGGTTAATGTCATCCCATTTACACCTAGGAATCAGAAATTACTTTAAAATACCTACAACGATCACATGATTAGTAGAAATATAAGGCTTTATCAATTCCAATTTACTCAGAAAAAGGAAGTGTTGGCCTCATCCAGTAAATGTGACCCATATGAAGCCCATTCGCTAGATCTCGTAAAGGAGGTTGCGTCTTTGGGCTTCATTCTTGACCAAGACTAATCTGAGCTTGAATATTTTCAGCTCAAAATAGTACTTCCTACAAGAGAAGTGGAAGTAGATAGAGATTACCACCCGAGCAATGTTATCGAAGTCACCCCAAGAGTCTGTCACCATCCCAAACCTTAATTTTCGGTATTATGGTGGTGTTAAATGGGGCTATGTAACAAGACCATAGTACTATGTTTAGGTAAATTATTTTTGAATTTAATAATGAATATACTTCCATTTTATTATTGTTACCATGTCAATATTTTTTTAAAGCACAAATAGTATTTTTAGTAAATGTTTAACTAAGAAATATATTTTGAAGAATTAATGGATTTTTGAATTAAATAATATTTTAAGAAATATTATTATTATTAAATTAATTAAATATAAATGATCTTATAATTTTATAAATGCAATTGTAATTTTTTTAAGATTTGAAAGCCATTTTTGTCAAAAAAATGAATGTTTGATAAATGTATGTGTTAATTTTAAAAGTGAAAATTAATATATTCAGAAAATTATTTATATAAAATTAATATTTTATCTGGAATTAGGATGCTGAAATTATCCAATGGTGAATTGTTCATAATTTTACGAGACAGTCAAGTTTTTCGGAAAAAATTAAATATTGTTAAAATATATAATCTGTTTTATGACATCATAATGACCCAGTAGTGATGTAATAAAATACTATAAAAATTCTTTTTGGACAATATATGTTTTTCCATTAAAATAATGTGAATTTTTTTGATTTATTTTACAAAGATTTAGTGGAACCTTCAAGACTTATTTAACATTTTGACTTTTTAATTGTTTTCCTTGGGAGTGTGACTCACCTCAACATAAGAAACCCCATTATTTTAAGAATTTTAGACTTTGGAATTATAAAATATTTCTTTCCACTTACCTTTTCCAAAAACCATGGGGAAAACCATGGGCTAGTTTACGGTTGGGATTAGTTTAATGTGAGGTGTCCCAAACCTAAATAATAAAGAATACCATCACCTTTCCTATATACACCCACCAAGATGCCAATTCCTCCTCACTCAAAGACTTTTTAGTTCATCCACCCTCTGATATCCTCTCTCTAGAATCCACCCAAGGTGCACAAAGATCCCAAGAAGCCTCTATCAAGCGTCTCTCAAGCTTTTAGAAGCACACTTCCAAGTAAGGGTTTTTCTTCCTTTCTCATTTTTTTCAAATATTATTTAATATTGTATGCCCTTTTAACTTCAATTATAAATTTTGGGGTATGTTTTCACACATCCCACATACTGCCCTCTTTATGTTTGAATGATGTGAGACCCCTTTTTCTCTCATTAAATTCCTCCCATGTACACCCGTTACTAGGCAGAAATCCCTAAAGGAATTTCTTTCTCCTCATTTACATTCAAGCAATTATTTTGTATCATGAATATAAATTACATTAAATTTGTTGGGACATTTATAAATATGACCACATTACTATCCATGTCATTTAAATATGATGAGACACCCCTTTCTCTCTCATCAACCATTTTTATGAGTTCTTATGTCACGCTGTTATGCTGCTGAAATTACACCACGCTTTTCCAAGCCAATGTCAACGTGTAGGGAATACCATGCCCATTTCTCTATCAAGGGTATTTAAATTTATGAACATTTACTTATTGTTTAAATAATTTCATGTATGTATTACACATTCGTTTATATTTGAATAAAAGATTATGTTGAATGATTCAATGTTTTATGATCCATTTGGCACACATAGGCATTAAATGAAATGTTTAAGAACGGTTCACCCTGATACCGCCCCAATGCATTGGGTAAAGTATAGTATCATGATATGTCATGTCCAATGGGTGATTGCTCAAACTAATTCTAGTGAAATGAGGGCTTACTCGTTCTTCATGTGCAATGAGGTTTTACTCATGCTCCATGTGCAATGAGCCTTGGCTCATGCTAATTCAATGTTAAGTGTTGTTGGATCATTTCCATGTTATGATTATCATGATTTATCACGCATTTATGTTTATTATTATCTTGTGCTATATTGATATTCCTATATTCTAATATGTATTTTATTCCACTTTTTATTCCAAGATTATTCCCTTACTTGGATTTATACGTCACCCTTTTTTATGCATGTCCTCAGGTTATCCAATGAAATGTTAACTACAAGGGAATGTAGTGGTCATGTAACAGAATTTTTCAATAAAGATGTTTTGTTTCATGTTTTCTATTGTTGTGTAATGATCTTAATCACCAAATACACTATACCTCTAGATCGTCTATGTTGTATCATGTGATGTTTATGTAATTAAATTATGTTTAACTATGTAATAAAAAGAAGGGTTTTCATAGGCTATGTCAGAGGATATGTTTATTTATTTTTAGGATTAGGATTAAAAAACCCTAGTAATGCCTTAGTGAAAAGACTGGGTATAATAAAAACATCCTTATGTTTTCGTGAGTATTGAGTATGTGGTTTATCAGTCAAATACTTCCCTTTCTGGATACGAGTGGGTAGAGGCAGCTCTGGCACAAATGTAACCTAGGGGTAAAACCTAAAAACACCGCTTTAAGATAGAATCGAACGGGAACAAGGGGATAAAAACGGGCTTTGCTGAAATCTTGGTTATGACACTCTGGGGGATATGATTTGATAAATTCACAAGCATAGTATGAACCACTATTAAGGGAAAAAAGGATCTAAGAATATACGCTAGAATGTAGACCATGGATAACATATAATGAAGCTAATAGATTAATATGTTAAGGAAAAAAACGTTATTTATAATTCATCTGTTTTTTCCATGGATTATCCTTTACATGTTACCCATATCTTTACTTTTATTTAAGCCAATCGCTGGTAATAGAAGGACTAGGGATAACAATCGATGAGAAGTTCAATGTGATGACTGTACTAATGAGAGTCCCAATCCAATGGGGGAAGTAATCACGAACTTCGTCATTCTTCTCTCTCATCTAACTCAATATTTGAATAGAAACAAGGGTCAAGAGGTACGTTAAACCCCCCCCCCCAAATGAATATGTCTCTATCAATATCTTCATGAGGAAAAGTCCTCCTATTTTTAATGGATCATCAGATCCCTCAATCGCTAAACAATGGATCAAATCTATTTAAATGATCTTCCACATCCCTCAATGTTATGAACAAGAGAATTTTCTCCTATCGGTCTATCGTTTTGGGGGTGAAGATGATCAATGGTGGGCGATGATCAAAAATATGAATCCTGAGGAGGAGATCAAGGCATTGTAATGGAAGGATTTATAGACGATGTTTTTTGATAAATATTTTCCATTCCCCCTCCGACTTAAGATGGAAAGGGACTTCCTTTCCCTAAAGAAAATAAAAGACAAACTTATTTGAGAGTAGGAGGAAAAAATCACAAGGCTTGCATGATATGCCTCTGGCATTGCCGTTACCCCCGAATGCAAGTTTGAATGCTTCTTTGGTGGGTTGAAACCTAGTCTGTGGAAAGCAATGGTGATTTGTGACTTCAACATCTATGAAGAAATTTTCTAAAGTGCCCTCAAGGTCAAAATGGAGATTGGAGAATCTCACGGGTATCATGGGGATAAGAAGCGTAATGTGGACTGCAATGCTAGAGTCTGATAGTCAAATCCAATGGTTCTACGAAGATCCATCACCCCACTTTCCAAAGGTACAGAATGAAGCACCCCTGAATCAGCTTGAAGGGGATGAAGAAATTCTTTATGTGTGGAAGATAAGGACACCTAGCTATTAACTGTTGGAAAGAAAGATTCATGTCTGTGATAGAGGAGAGTAATGCTCTATTTGAACCTCAACGCGAGGTTCATTTCTACCACTGCAAAGAGCCAGGGTATCTTGTAAATCAGTGCCTTAAGCCAAGGGTTTTCGGAGGCAACCAAAACCTCCAAGGCAACAAGGTTGAGATTTTCCAATCACTACTACTGAAGTGAACCCCAACAACGAAGTGGTGACAAGTACACTAGTTATTCATTCATGAATAGAGAACATACTTTTTGATTCAGGTTCTACACATTATTTTATATCTCGAATTTTTAGAAGAACAATCTGAGCACCGGCACAAATCATGGAAGTGAAGATATCGATGAGTACAGAAAATGGGGAAATCGTTGTATCCCATGAAGATAACTCCTCCCCTGTCATAATCTGTGGGATAAAATTCCCGGTGAACCTCATCATACTCCCTCTGGTATAATTTGATGCAATTATTGGCATGAATTAGATTCCCTTATATAAAGTCAACATAAATTTCCATGAGAGGGAAATCACTCTCCATGTGGAGAATCGACCCCTGATTCTTTATAAGTGCTAGGAGGAAGATGAACCTTCTTTGGCTCCATTGTCTCAATATTGGATATTATGGGCCTATGAACACACATATCTAGCTTAGATGATTGAGTGTAAGGATGGAACCATCCTAGAAGACATGCATATTGTGAGGTAATTCACCGAAGTTTTTCCTGAGGAATTTTCTGGTCTTCCTCCTAGAAGAGATATTGAATTCTCAATTGATCTTATACATGGAGAATTGATAATATCCAAGAAATCCTATAGAATGGATGTTTTAGGGAATGAGGAGCTAAAGAAACAACTACAAGTGAATATGTATAAAAGGTTTATATGCCCTAGTGCTTCACCATGGGGTCCACCAGTCCTCTTCATCAAGAAGAAGGATGGGTCAATGGGCCTTTTCATCAATTTATATGAGCTTAACAAAATCATGATAAAGAAAATGTATCCCCTCCCAAAAATTGATGAATTGTTAGATAAGCTGTGTGGAGAAAAATACTTCTACAAGGTATATTTGAGGTTCGGATATTATCATGTATGGGTAAAGAAGGAAGATATCCCCAATACTACTTTTCATACAAGATACATGCACTGGGAATTCATAGTGTTTCCTTTCTGAATCACTAATACTCTAGAGATCTTTAGGGGATTGATGAATAGTGTATTTAGAGATTACCTTGAAATTTTTTTGGTAGTCTTTATAGATGATATTCTGATATACTCCAAAAATAAGGAGGTTCTTGAGGAGAATCTAAGAACTGTACTAGGGACCTTGCAGAAGGAGAAGCTCTATGAGAAGTACATCAAGTGTGAGTTCCGGTTGAATGAGGTCTCATTATTCGACAATATAATCACAAGTAATGAGATATCTATATATCCCTCCAAAATAGATTTAATTGAGGGATGGCCGAGTCCAACATTAGTAACAGATATCGGTAGCTTCATGGGTTTAGCTGGATATTATCGACGATTTGTGTGAAATTTATCACGATTTTACAACCCTCTTACCAAGATAACTTAGAAGGGATAAAAGTTTTTTTGGAGGGATGAATGTGAAGAAAGCTTCAAGGGGTTGAAACGGAGGGTTATCACTACGCTCATGCTCACTTTACCCACAAAGGGATAACTTTTTGTGGTATTCAGTGATGCATTGAAGAATGGCCTGGGTTGTATGTTGATGAAAAATGAAAAAGTCATTGCCTATGATTGAAGGAAATTGAAATTTGATGAATAGAACTATCAAACACATGAACTCGAGTTGGTGGAAGTGATATTCGCTTTGAAAATATTGCAGCATTATCTCTTTTGTGAGAAGTGTGAAATATATACGGACCAAAAAATCCTCAAGTATATATTCACACATAAAGAGTTGAACATGCGCTAATAAAGATGGTTAGCGCTGATTAAAGACAATGACTACTCAATCCATTACAAACCCTATAAAATCGAACAATTTAGAGGATGCGATAAGTAGAAAGGACCCATCGATTCAATCATTGATGAGAATTGAAAAGGATCCATCTTTATTAGATTTGATGAATATGGACATGAGAATCATAAAGAACAGAACATCATAAATCCTTTCACAAATGATTGCTCAACTGTCACATTTGGAAATGTTAAAGGATGCTCAAAAGGATGATGTGGTAATTCAAGAAAAAGTGGAAGCTATCAGAAAAGGTAAATCCTTGGATTTTAATGTTAATGAAGAAGGAATTGTGAGATTTGGGAAAAATATATGTGTTCCATCAAGTTCATTTCTGATGAATGACCTTTTGGATGATGCACATAGTTCATATTTCTCTATTTACGCATGAAACAAAAAGGTTTATCGAGATCTATGAGAGAATTATTGGTGGGATAATTTGAATATGTAGATCACTGAATATACATCAATTTACCTGGTGTGTCAGCAAGTGAAGGCAGAGATGCATAAGTCTAATGGGATGATGCAACCATTTCCCATACTAGAATGTAAATGGGAGAAAAACACCATGGAATTTGTCACTGGACATCCGAAGACATCCAAAGTTAACAATGAAATCTAGGATGTGGAGGAATATCTTACAAAGGATGAACACTTTATTTCTATTCAAGAGGATTTTTCAATGGATCAACTGGCACAGATATATATCAGGGATGTTGTAAGGCTTCATGGAGTTCCACAATCTATTGTGTCTGATCTAGATCCATGATTCATCTCTATGTTTTGGAAGAGTCCTCAAAATTAGATGAATACTAAATTAAACTTCAGTACGTACTATCATCCTTAAACAGATGGCCAATCTGAGCGGACTATCCAAACACTTGAGGACATGTTGAGAGCATGCTCAATGATCTTTAAAATAGGATGGGATCAACATATTCCTCTTTTTGAGTTCTCTTATAATAACATTTTCTACTCGATCTTCCAAATGAAACCAAATGATGCCCATTATGGGAAAAGGTGAACAACACCGACGTGTTGGGATGAGGTTGGTGGCTGTAAACTTCTTGGACAAGAAATGGTTGAAGAAATGGTGGAGCTGGTGAAAATCATTTAGTAGTATATCAAGGCAGCCCAGAGTCGACATAAGAGTTATGAAGATAACATTAGATGAGTCCTTGAGTTTAAATTTGGGGATATTGTATTTCTACACATATCTCCATGGAAGAAGGTCTTGAGGGTTGGAATGAATGGGAAGTTAAGTCCAAGGTACATCGACCCCTTTGAGATTCTTGATCGTGTCGGGGTTGTGGCCTATTGACTAGAACTTCAACCTAGCATTGCCAATATACATGATGTCTTTCATATACCCCTCTTAAGGAAGTACATACCTAACCCTTCCCATGTACTCTCTTTAGAAGTGGTACAGTTAGATGATGATCTTTCTTATGAAGAGAAACCAATGAAGATCACTGATCGTAGAGAAAAAGTTCTACAAAATATGACAATGCCCCTCATCAAGGTGTTGTGGAGAAATCTCAAGATTGAAGAAGTGACGTGGTAATTAGAGTAAATGATGAAGAATAGTTACCAACATCTGTTTTAATGTGGGGAAAGGAAATTTTGAGGGATAAATTTTTTAAGGGGGGAAGATTATAACTAGACAAACATTAATTAATGGAAATCCCTCTTGATCTAAATAATTTTCTCTTTATGTAAAACAATTATATAAAATGTCATGTTATTTGGTTTTATGTTTTTGGATTTAAAAATACTATTAAGAATTGTGACCATTTTTAATATAGTCGTTGAAAAGTGATCACATGATTTTTATAAAAATAGGGCTTTAACAAATACAGTTTTCTCAGAAAAAGGATGTGATGGCCTTATCCAATAGATGTGTCCCATACGAAGACCATTTGTTAGAGATTTCAAAGAAGTTTGTGTCTTTGGGATTTTCTATTGACCATGCCCAAGCTGATCTTGAATATGTTATGCTCGAGCGGGACCTCCTACGAGAGAAGTGGAAGTTGATAGAGATTACCACCAGAGCAACCCAAAGAGTTTGTCAACGTTGCACACCTTACTCTTCAGTCTTATGCAATTGTTATAAAGGGTTATGTAATAAGACCAAATTACTATGGTTATGTACATTATTTTTGTATATAACAATGAATATACTTTCATTTTATTATTGTTACCTTGTAAAGAGTTTTTTAATGCACAAATAGAATTTTTAGTTAATGCTCAACTAAGAAATATATTTTGATGAATAAATTTATTTTTCAAAAAAATAATATTTTAATAAAATATTATTATTATTAAATTAATTAAATATAAATGATCATATAATTTTATGAATGTAATTTTAATTTTTATTAAGGTTTGAAAGCCATTTTTGTCGAAACCCATCAATTTTTTATAAATGTCGGTTTTTATATGATTAGTGAAAATTAACATATATAGAAAATTATTTAGATAAAAGAAATATTATTCATGGAATCAGGACGTTGAAATTATCCAACAGTGCATTTTTCATAATTTTCTTAGACATTCAAATTTTTGGGTAAAAATTAAATACCGTTTAAATATATAATGTGTTTTATAACATCATTATGACCGAATAGTGATGTAATAAAATACTATAAACTTTCTGTTCTTCCAATATATGATTTACCTTTATAATAATGTTATTTTGGGTTTCTTTTATTTATTTTACATAGCTTTAGTGGACCCTTCCATACATTTAAACATTTTGTCTTTTTAAATTGTTTTCTTTCGGTGTGTAACTCACCTCCACATATGAAACCCCATTATTTTAAAACTTTAGGACATTGGGATTATAAAATATTTTTTCCCACTTCCCTTTTCCAAAAAACATGGGAAAAACCCATGGTCCGATTTGTGTTTTGGATTAGATTAATGTGAGGTGTCCCAAACATAAATATTAAAGAATTCCCTCACTTTTCCTATATAAACACACCCAATATCCAACTTCCTCCTCCCTCATAGCCATTTTAGTTCCTCTAACATATTCCATCCTCTCTCTATAATCCTTTTAAACTACCCCAAGCTCCCATGAAGCCTCTCTGAGGCCTCTCTCAAGCCTTTGGAAGCACACTTCCAAGTAAGGGTTTTTCTACCTTTCTAATTTTTGTCTAATATTCTTTAAATTGTTATTCCTTTTTAATTTCAATTATAAATTTTGGTGTATAGTTTTTAACCTCCCCCATAAATCCATATATATGTATGAATGATGGGAGACCCCATTATCTCTCATTAAATGCCTCCCATGCACACTCGTTTCTATGCTGAAATTCCGAAAGAAATTTCTCTCTCCTCATTTACATTTAAGAAATTCTTTTGTATAATTAATAAAAATTCCGTTATATTATTTGGGACATTTATCTATATGACTCCTTACTATCCATTTGATTTAAATATTAATATACACCTCTTTCTCTCTCATCAACCATTATTATGAGTTCTTGTGTCACGTCGTTATGCTGCCGAAATTACACTGTGCTTTTCCAAGCCAAAGTCATTCTCCAGTGAATACCATGCCCATTTCTCTATCAAAGGTATTCCAATTTGTAAACATTTACTTATTGTTTAATGATTTTCATGTATGTATTTCACATTCTTTTATCTTGGAATAAAATATTATGTTGAATGTTTCATTGTTTTATGATCCATGTTGAACACTAATGCATGAAATGAATTGTTTAAGAAAGGTGTGACCTGATAACGCTCCAATGCATTCGGTAAAGTATATTATCATGATACGTCATGTGCAATGGGTGTTTACTCATTAAAATTCAAGTTCAACAAATTTTTACTCATGCATCAAGCGCAATTATCCTTGTCTCATGCAAATTTCATGTTAAGTGTTGTTTCCATATTTCTGTGTTATGATTATCAGGCTTCATCATGCCTTTATGTTTATGATTCTATTTTTCTCTATTTATATGCCTATTTTAGAAAATTTATTTTATTATTCATGTTATTCCATGATTATTACCTTACTGTGCTTTATAGATCACCCTTTTCTTATGCATGTCTTCAGGTTATCCCATGCATTGCTAAGTACGAGGAAATGTAGTGGTCATGTACAGGAAGTTTTAAATATAGCTGTTGTATTTATTATTTTAAGTTGTTATGTAATTATCCTAATTCCCAATGAAACTAGTCCTCTGGTTATTTTATGTTGTATCAAGTGATTTTTATTTAATTAAATTATGTTTAATTATGTCATAAAAAGTAGGGTTGTCATACCAGTTATATCACTTTTCAAACCATCCAACTAGTATTGACGATGTTGATCATAATAAGTAAATGAAATCCTTGGTTTTACATCCCATATAGAATTATGGGACTCTCACATCAATTACACTCGACTCACTATGGGAACCTAGAAACATCCATGGATGTGCATGAACACATCCTTGTCAATGATTCACCCTAGTAGTGGGTTCTTTCCTGAAATAATGTCCCTCATGGATAATCTATAATGATCTAATATTTTCCTCATATTCACTTTAACTAGGATTGAAGTGCTTAATTTTGAAGCTTTAAAGGTAGGGTTCTCATGATTCTCATAATCATATATGATCATCTAATAGAACGTGACCCTCAACCACCACTCATCACCGGCTTCTTGAACCACCTGTTTCAGGTTTAATTGGCTCAGAGAAACTACTATATCATTTCCCTTACTAATCATATTTGAATGGCTAAAAATTGAATAATCATGGTATTCAATCCAAATTCTCTTTCTGTGGTTCAATTCACACTTTATAAAGATATATATGAGGCTTTTTTGATCCATATATTCCAAGTAAATATCTCCAATAAATTATTTTCCATAAAAGTTCATGACATGACCTAAATTTATAATCTCAAGATCCTGTATTGAGTAACTCCTCTCATTTTTTGTTGGATTATGAAACCCATATTCCACTACTCAACCTTCCAACATCAGAACTACTTCTATATCAATGTGTGATTCATTATAATAAGATGTATAACTTCTAATTGGATCTATAATAATGTGGATCGGCATTGATTTTATTCCTCCTTTCATCTTCTGAAAGGATTTCCAGCATGAATTTGACAACATGAGCTTCAAAAACTTTATAATAAAACACTCCAGTTTTGCGGTTGGGCGTTAAATGTGCTTAATAAAGAACTTATTATAGCCAACTGGCCCTAATAAACTCTATAGATAAAAAATTATTAGTATTAACCTAGGATACTATGACACTCACCATATCATGGTAAACAAATACTTTTTCCAAAGAAATAATATGACCTAGGAAGGGAAACTTATTGATCCAAAAGTGTAAGCTACTAAGATTAGCATAGATTTGGTGCTCTATTAGTATATTCAATAAAATATTAATATGTCTGAAAAGGTAATTTTCAGTGTGTAAATACACTAAAATATCAATTGAAAAGATTAGAAAAAAGAATCTATATGTTCATTAAAATTAAATAAATTCATCATTTCTATGAAATACTCAGTTCATTCCTGAGACCTAATGACATAAAGAAATACCCATGAAGACCATTTATACTATTAAACAATGTGTGAGGTTTTTCAAAAGTGATGATTCATAGCTTATGGTGGCATATCCTAAAATTAGCCTTTGAGGAAAAACCTTCTCCTTAGAGATGGGATGTCATCTATATGAGGAATTAGATAATTGTTCTTAACTGTAATCTTGTTAAAATAACGGAAACTCATCAAAAGCATGGGGGAACCATCCACCTTCTTGGAAAAAAGGTCAAGTGAACACCATGGTGAAATACTAGGTAGTATAAAACACATATTTCTAAGGCATCTAGCTATCTATTATGCTCTTTTAACATTTCAGTATTCATACTATAAGAAAGAATGGATACTACTGCTACTCCTAACACTAGCACGATAGAGAACATTAACTCTATTTCAATAGGTAATAAAAAAATATAATAGATAATAAATCCTAGAATTGATATAATAAAAACAAAAAATCATACTAATTAATCCCATGATAATTAGTATATAGGCTATCAATCTGTGTTGTCACTCTACCAAGACCATGATACCCTAGTCCAACTCTACATTCTTCAAAATCCAATTCACCCTTGTGAATATCACAGTCTCCAAATAGTGATTTTTAGGTTATGAGAATTTCTCATATCAGAAGAATAGGGTTCCATGAACATGAAAAAGGGTAGAAAAAATCCTTTAGTGTAATTTAAATAATTTTATTAGGGAATAAAGCCAGAAATTAATGTCTGTGCTTGTATAGTAAACATATCTATCCAGAATAGCACTCAAAATAGTGTTCTATCACTCCATGAAGCACCTCATAAATGAAATCATTCATGTGATGTAGTCATATTGTCTGTGCCTGTGAATTATACCATGTCATTTGCGGGGACAAGCATTAAACCCCACACTCATGAATGACCACCCCCCTATAAATGAAATAATATGTTGGCCATGATGTCATTATTGTGCTCCCACAAACAAAGCCCCTTGACCCACCATTTAGAACCAAAGATACCAATATATATTCCCAATGTTCTTATTTAAAATAACCATGGGTTGAATTGAATAGATATATCCTACAAACTAAGAGATGAGTGATTGGGAGATTTAAAAAAAGAATCCTCAAATTCAAATTGCGAGAAATTCATCAATTCCTAGCATGTTATCCCACCACATTGAATTAAGGAAGAAATAAAATTCATCCCACTGTCAATAAACATAGAACACTTTTTCAAATGTCATTACAAGGGAAAAAATGGATATACCATTTCCAGACAATCATCCCACATAGAAAAATGATATGTCAGAAGAATCCTACCCTAGGTAAGAAAATTTAATGTTGGAGGAAAATGACCACGTGTAGAAAAAGACAATAGTTTATGAACCTAGACCCGCATAGAAACACACTGCGTGGGGAGAACCCAGGTTCATATATCATAATGATATGTAAATAGTACCCTAACCAATGTAACAATATGATACATTGATCGAACGTCTTCCCATATAAGAACATGATATGAAGAATGGGGCACACTAGGGTGTTAAACTCTCTACCTCCCATCAGTCCCTTCTAGTATATCATGGGCCCCACTTTGTCCCCTATAAAAACAATTATAATGATGCTAGGGAAAGGCCTCTTCCAAAGAAACATGATGTGTATGATAATATTATCAAGATCATCATCATGTCCGCTCATGTCTATATACCCATGGTATGAAGATTCATCTAAGTGGCCTCTGTGATAAGACAATCCCTCATAATGTCATTAAGTATATATCAATGTGGTAATGAGGGTTCTGACCTCGAGAGTGCTCATGTTAATATCCCCCATTCTAGAGATTTTGGGGATTGAGTGGCCTTTCCCCTGGAGTAGGTATGGGGTTGGTCACTCTTATATTCACCAAGGGCCAGCTGGGCATCCCTCCTGGAGTAATCCCTTAGCCTTTCTTGTCGGAGGTGGCACTCTTCCAACTCTTCATGAGGCCTATTCATAGAGAAATATATCAATATATGTTACTATCACATTTAACAAAACGAAATAGAATATTGGCACACTCAAAGAACTCCCCCTCTTCCTTTGGGCCACAACATCCATCCACCAATGGATGAAGAGGATCATTTGATCATCACATCTATTTCTTTCTCATGTTTTTTCACATGGATCATGACTTGTGTGAACATAGAGGTTAGTGGGGACAATGAAATCTCCATGATCTCGAACTATAAAAAGGGAATCATATATGGATTAATCACTAAAACCATTTCATAACCTTCAAAGGGACACATTCTTAGTGAAGTATCACCGTATGGGCCTCCTATAAGGTGTAAGCCCAAACAAATATGGGCCTCCTTCTAGGAGTAATTCCCATAAAATTCTGAACTAAGTGGGAATTGATTCCCATCTAACTAGGTTACATATGAAGCATCCCTGAGTTCCAATCCCAACATCCAAATTCACAATAATGTTCTCTGAGTCAAATTCCCAGTAGGGTCATATTGACCCACTAGACCACATCTCTTTCTGGTCCCCTCGGATGCCTTGTTGTAATCCCATCACTAAAAATTGACTAGTAACATTTATTCTAGACTTCCTTTACTCAAAATGTTATACTCCATGGATTTTTTCTTAGTCACATGAACATAAAAGGTGATGTGTACTATTAGGTGGAACCAAAATACAAGGGTTATGATTCACCTAACAAGGATATTTAGGAAGCCCATATTATGGGTTAAATCATTACATAAAAAAAATTTCATCTCCCCAGATGATGATAAACTTGATATAAATTTAAATGGGTTAAAACCAACATCATCCTAACCATTGAACAAACAATATATTATCCTTAAATAAAAGGGTATTGCTGAGGGAGAACATCAGAAACAATTATATGTTACAATCAATAGAGATCCACACATACATGTATATGGTTTTGAACCCATTCATGTTTGAAATTGATTGTATCCTTAGGGAGATCCAAATATGCATACAATTTAATGAATAATGTATTCACAAAAAAATCATAATTATATAAGAGAGTCATGTAATTGGAAATCGTTCCCTCCAAAAGGGTGTGATGAGCCCGACATCCCATATTCTCACCCAATGTGAGTTATTAATTATTATTGGCTATGTTCCCAAGAAAAATCACTAATTGGAATGTATTTATTTGAGTCAGCTTGTATATGAGATCCATTTGGTGTTTTCGGATCAATAAAAAAACCCGTTGTAGACTATTCGATGTTATTAAACCCGACGTAAATGATATTACAAAACTCAACCCCCTACAATCAATCATCGGGCACTAGACCTTATCGGAAACAAAATAGAGAACCCAAAGTGAATTTTTATCCATGGTGGTAGTGTTACCCCACATCAGGCCCCTCTAACATCCCAAATAGAAGAAGAAAAAATGAGACTATAAATTATTTATGTGGTCTTAATATGATACATTAATGTTGTTTTGTTTACTATACTTTTCACATATGTTGAAGGTTATTTTCACCAAAACTCTATCCAATCCAATGTCCTACCACCAGATTTTGTGAACACATGCATCAACCATGTCATTGGCTTGTCCGTTAAAAAATAAATGATGCCATAACCCACACAACATCTTCTATACTGGTTTAAAATGAATTAGTTAGCGAGTACCACCATAATAGAACTCTCCCCACCCATGGGGAAGTAGAACAAGTCCTCTAGTGTATGATGCCTCCCAAGAAGTCTGCCCAGTGATAGATGACTATCTAGAACTAGACGACCCCAATTTCCATCTCCAACCATTAAGGGAGTCTATCTCTATAACGTAAAAATGAGTTCCTCCCTTACCATAGGGAGGATGATGATGTGGTTAACAAGAACATCGTCCCATCCGCATAGAGGTCCCACCTGAGGGACCCTACTGGTAATCATCACTGTCAATGCAATGCGACCCAACATCCGCGACGTGATAAGGATACCACACCATTCTTATTATCCAATGTAAAATAGATAGAGTTCCCCTAGGTCAACTATAATTGGTGACGATAAAACTATCATGAAGATCCCATAATCCTCATTCTTACAAAAGATTCCTTCCAAGTAAATATGGTGGAAACATTTGGGAAGATGTACATTCCTTCTCACTATTATAATGTATGACTACCATATATAGTGAAAAAAATATAAGCACATGAAAATTCAATCCCATTTATATCAATGCCTACAAGAAAATATGGTGGAAAATTTAAGGTAGTCACATATCTATGATAATGAACATTAATCCATCAAGGTAAAAATGGAAGCAACCAACTACTAAAATATATAAATTCATGTGGATTCATATGAATCCCATCATTAAAATATGATGGTAAACTACAAAAATTAAAAAATTACTACTCATTCATATCAATACCACCATTAATATATGAAAAAAGTACGATTAGATGGAAATTACTGCTCATTCACATCAATCCCACCATGAAACTATGGCCGAAAATTATAAGAAGATGCATAATCATTCTAATGCACATCAAGACCATCATGAAAATATGTAGACAAAAAACTATGGGAAGATGAATATTTATGTGGATTAATATGAGGAATTTCAATCAAATATGGTAAAAATAGTAGAAGAAGAATGTTTATGCTCGTTCAAATAATACTCTCCATGAAAATATAGAACCATGTTAAATGTAGATGAAAATTAATATGAATGAATATGAATCCCCTTAGTCAAAGATAGAGGAAAACAATGAGCAAACAGAATTTTATGATCATATAAATGAATACCTCCATGTAAATACTATGAAATTTTATAGGGAGAGACAAATCCATGAGGATTCATACCAAGACCATAAGTCAAATATGATGAAAATCAACAAGTAGATGAAATTAACTTCTTCATCACATCATTCCCACCATGAAAATGTTGTGGAAATTAGAGAACACATTCAACATAACTCAACTACAAATCAAAGGTAGACATATGTTCATGTCCCAACATCTGAATGGGTGTATATTCCCATTCCCACAAAAGATGTTTCTTAGTACATCTTAGAAATGATAGAGGGTCAGAAATCATTTCCTAATCCTATCCTATAAACCTTTAAAGATTTCATCAACTTAATATTAATAAAAATAAGATGTGCCTTTGACCCTATATCACTAAGTGGAGGACTCATCCACCCAATGAGGTGGTCACACTGGATCAAAAAAGCATCCCTCCTCCGATCTAGGAGGGTCATCAATAACATTCTAGGGTAAATTTACAATAAGAATGGGAACAAAAATATTCACTCTAACAAAGGGACCCCACATAAAGAATATATCCCAACCAAAATTTTTGGATTCTTGTTAGTATATCATGGTAGAAACATGAGATCCACTTTAATATGAACTCATAAAAATTGTCCTTCACTAACAGCATGCATCCCTAGTCACCCAAACGAGAGTGCCAAAAAAATATCGCCAATGGAAATTGGAAAATGAAGAGTAGAGACATAACCCAACTCTTCTAGAATATGGGGTTCTTGAGGCCATGAGAAATCTATTACTGGTGGCATGTGATCCTTCAAATCCATTAAATAATTATTATAGAGGTGGTAGAATTTGAAAATCTACTCCATATAATCTTATTAGCAGTAGTTTTGAAGGTCCTCCCTAGAGCATTTACAATGATGTATTACTTCATGGGGACAAAATGATCGATCATTTGAGCCTATCTCTTGATTGGGGTAACAATATCACACCTTATAGACCTAAAATCATATAGAAATAAGGTTACCCCCTTGGTCTGGTCCACCTTGATGTTCTTCCATATGGTATACATGGTATAAATTTTACCATCAGTCGGACAAAGAGCTATGATGGTAGTCCTCACCATGATGACGTTTTCTGTGAAGGTCCTCCCCATTGTGAAATATCATTTATGCAAGAAGGTTCTCCCCTTACTGAGTAAAATATGAGAAAGACCTCAAATTTAAATTATCTTGAACATATGAGGCCACACATGTTAGAGACACAAAAAATTACAAGATACATCTCTCCTCAACTAGAAGAAGGCCTGGGAAATGATCATCCTCGAATCCACCCCCAAACTAGTCCCATAACAACATGACCCCAACTAACCCCACTACATGTGATAAAACCATAAAGAAGATTTTACATTGGGTTGATCAAGTAGAGGAGTACCTTATATAAGAAAAAGAGGATAATTTTCTCATGGTAAGAAACTATGTCAGGGATGACATACCCATCATGTTTTGTCCATCATTCACTTATCATTTTGACATTCCAAATGCATTTTTAGAGTTATTCATACACAACATGCGTTTGAATCTCTTGATGTCTCTCCACCACCAAAAAGAAAAAATATTTCTTTATAATGGGTATGGAGAGCATGTTAAAATTTTGGGAGATATTAATCATCAAATTGTAACACCCCAAGATTTCACGGTACATTTCCTTTGGAATAATACAATAGCTTGTGTTGTACACAACTTCAAGTTCAAAAACACCACAACCAATCAAACTAGCTGTTATAAATAGTAATACACACATTTTTAAAATTTTATAAATTTTATCTTTCAAAATGGTCTTAATTTTTGGATTTGGAATATCCAAATAAGCTTAGGGTTATTTTTTGGTATTTTTTTTAAAACATTCATTTTTTGATGAATAGTAAAAAACACACCGTTATTGGTTAAAACTGAATTTTTATTTAAATAATTTTTTATTTTGTTTTAATTTATTTTTTTGTCAAAATATATACAAAATTCTTATATATGTTAAATTGAATTCACTGATGTCATTTTATTATAAGTTTAGATATAAAAATTTTTATCGAACTTTTTACCATCTTTTACCCACCTCCGAGGAGAATTTTCAAATTTGTATAAAATATAATTTTACCACTTATATGAGTTTAATTTCAAAAATCTTAGAGACACGGTTGATATCAGTATGTAAAATTTGGTTCAATAAGATGAAAATAATATTTGGTGAATAGTAACTTTTGACTTTTATTTACCATAGATAAAAATAAATACGGTAAATAAGGATAAAAATGTTATCATAAATACCCTAAAAAAAGTCCAAATTCTATTGGATAAGTGTAATTAGACCATTAACAACCTTAGGAATAATATATTATCCCCTTTGGTCCACTTGGATTAGATTTGGAAATTTATTATTATTTTATTTAAATTAGTGTAAAAATTGTTAAAATCAGTGTTTAATAACTAAAAAATTTTTAATATAGCATGACACACATTATAAATTCGACAATAAGTATTAATTAGAAATATAAAAATATTTACTACATAATATTATTTTATTTAAAAAATTTATACATTATATAATTTAATTTATTTATGACACAATGATGATGCTGAAATTACCTTATTAATAAATGTTTTAAATAATTGTTATTTTAAATATCAAAATATATGTAAATTGAGAATTCTGATGAATTCCAATAATTTTATAGGTTAATATGACATTTTAGTGTTGGTTAAAAAATTTAATTCTATGTGATAATGTTTTTATGGATTTGAATAAAAATAGTAAATAGTGTCAAAATTGACATAATTTAGTTTTTAAAACAAATACTATATTATTAATTGATATAATATTCCTAAAAATATAAGGATTGGCCAAATGACTTAGATAGGGTTATATATATTAATAATGAACCTCATGGGGTTATATTGGCATGTTATATTATCTTTATTAACCATATAATATAAAAAATACAAAGAGATATGGTAAATTAAAAACTATTTAACTAACAGTTAAATCTAAAAGATAAGGTTAATATGATGAGATAAATCTGTCAAAACTCTATTGGTTGATAGGTTTTAGACCCACACCCACCTTATCCAAGGCATAATACAATTTGGAGAAATTAAAAATCGAAAATGATTTTATTATAAAATAACATTTCAAGATTTTCCTAAAGTGACCCTCACCTCTCTTATAAAAGGGCACTTCCCCTTCTCTTAATTTATCAAATACAAATCCTTTTGTCTTGGACAAACCCTACCCAAATATCCTCCCCATTTTCCTCCCTTCATTCTAGAGGCATTACTTTGGTCATAAAGCTATCCTATGGAGCCATTTTAACAAAACAAAATGAAGAACCCGGAGAAGAGATAAATACTTCATCACCTCTTTCATGTTCTTTTCTTTTTCCACTTACTCTTTCTTTGTTGTTTCCATTATTAAATAATACCTCTAGTATATTATATATACAGTGATGTTATTATCATAATTTTACAACCATATTCATTATTCTATCCATTCAATAAATGACAAAGTCACCATACGTTTGTATATACAGATTACCGCCTACACGTCCAAGTGTAGCTTGTTATTCAAACACTTCATTATTTTTATGAGTATAATAATGAGTATACTGATGTAAATAATAAATATAACGTGTTAATGATTATTTATATATGATATATCCTCCAATAACATACTGTTTTTCCATTAATATAAATATATTTTCTCTCTTCCATACGTACGGATTACCGTCTCCATGAACACGATGAGATTCAATCCCCATCATAATCATTCAAGAATAATTTTTATTTTATGATTACAAATAATGTTTATGAACATAATAACATTCTTTATATGAATAAAATACATCCTATCCATAACAAACATGGCTTACGTAACCAGTCATATGAAGTAAAATGAATCATTTAACACCCGGAACGACGATACTACTAAAATATTATTAACAAAGAAATATTATAAGATCATATATGATATCACATTTATGTATATGGTTATTTTATAATTTAATAATAATTTTTAACTATTATACAGGAGGATAACATACCATCAACTAATGAAAGTTACAAGGTAAAAATTAATTTTACAATCTCTCTATTATCTGAGGTTGTTTTTACATAAGTATCTATCAGGAAATATTTATTAACCATGGCCATGTTTCATAAAAGAGTTCTCAAAGGGATTCCTTTTAAAGGAATTTTTTTTACTAAAACATCATTTTAAATATTTTAAATATTTATTCTTCTAAACCATTCTCATTAATGTCGATGTTTTCAAAATGGTTTTAAGGATTTAATTATAAGGACATGATTTTTTTTAAATGATAATTCCTTTCAAAAGTTTCAAAGTGGAATGGGACACATTGATTTAAAACTATATTTTAAATAAATTCCATTATAAATTATGTGACTTTTAAATAATTTCATTAAATAGGATTATTTTTCGCAAATATGTTTTCAGATCATTTTCAACTATGTCAATATCCGTTACATGATATTATTCTTGATCATGGTTGATTTATTATGATACAAGTATTCCATATTGTATTGAAGTGTTTGTGATATGTTTGACTTTGGATTCTTTATTTTTATACCATTCATTATTTATGGATAATGTATTGACATTTTGTATGCTAGATTTAATACGACTGTTTATGTTATGTTTAACCCTTTTCATATGAGGAATGAATTGGACTTATTAAGTGACAGGTGGAGAAAAATATAGCTCCTTAATGAATCAATAGGTCTCATGAGAAAAACTAGAGCCTTAGAACAAGGCCTTGAAAAACTTTTATTTGGGGTCTTGGCATAAGGCCTTAACTATGTGGTTATGAAGTCTGAAATTGTGTATTCCATCATTATGAAAGTGGCGATTGATATTGCACGTATTTATTAGACTAGTAGAATATCCATGTGAATAATTAAAGGGAATTATTTGATTTTATCTTTTCCATATTATATTGTTGTTTATGTTTAAAAGGCTTTTCTTTTAGTCTTATACAATGCCTTAAATGTGTATGCTTATTTATGAAAGTTTTCACTATATTGTTATCCTTACTGAGTAACTGAGCTCACCCCTTTCTACGTTTTATTTTTCCCGGGATGTGAAAAAGTATTTTATGGTTGACTTGGAGGGATATGCTAAGGATATATGGTTTTTCAAAAAGGGGATTTTTTTCATGTTTATATTTCATGATGTAATGTAAAACCTATGAATTTATCTTGTAATTCCAATGCTACTAAACCGATCAGTCTTTCAGGACATGATTCCTTGTATCATGCCAACGTTATATAATAATGCACTGAATCTAGGTAACTGGGGTCGGAGAGTTGTATTTGGTATCATAAAAAGTTTAGTACAATACTTGGAAGCTAGATTTAGAGAAACTCTGATTAGAGAACATTACCCTAAGATAGACGTTGAGGATTAGTATATAAGAGCTTCCTAGAATTTTTGTACTGTAGATATATTGTGAGTTTTCCAAGAAATACATCCCTGTATGGATACAAGCAAGTAGAGGCGGCTCTGGCACAGATGTACCTTTGGGTAAAACTAGAAAACACCGCTTAGAGCTATGATCGAATGGGAACCAGTGCACGACGACCGGCCATGTTGCACTCTTGGTTATGACATTTTTGAGGGATATGATTAAAATAATTCTTAATTTCTTTAAAACCATTATGAAGGGTTTATGAGTATATACATCAATGAAAACATTTTTATTATTATGAATTATATCCATATACTGTTCCATTTATGTTAAGTGTTTTATAATTTTGGAATTATGTATTGTGGTTCATAAACTAATCTACTGTATGCCATTATTTAGAAATGGAACATAGTGGAAGGAATGGAAACAATATCAATGCATGTAATCCATGTAGGTATTGTTCTATTACTCAATATAATTATAGTGGAGGTGGTGAATAAATTGGGGCTGATCAGCATAACACCACACTGGGACAACTCACTTCGGTTATGAATAATAACCTTACCCGTATAGAGAACCCTGATCCACAACATGGAGGATAAATGTTAGACCAATTCATGAGGAAATAACCACCAACATTCAATGGGAGTAAAAATAAATTATTATCTGAGTAATTTATAAGTTTCTTAGAGAAAATATTTCACACTTTGGGGAGTAGCGAATGAAATAATGTTATCATGGCTATTTATCGCCTCACAAGAGATGCATATAAATGGTGGTCATTGATTCAAAATACAAAGGAAGATGATAAATCAGAAAAAATGTAATGGAGGGAGTTTTAAGATATTTTCTAATAAAAATACTTTCCTCGTGACCATTGAGCAGATATGGATAGGAAATTTTTCAGTTTGAGACAAAATGAGGACAAAATGTTGTAAAATATGAGGCTAACTTTACATAGTTTGCAAGGAATACTGTAGATTATATACATAACCCACAGAGTAAGATTGATCGATTTTTTGATGGGTTAAAACCATTTCTCCGGTGAGCATTAGTCTCACAATCCATATTATAATATGAAGACATTGTCTTAGGGGTTATTGAGATAGAAAATGAATTCTCTATGTCTTATGTATTTACAGAAAAGCATGATAATAAGATATCTACTAAACACTCTGGAAATGGAAATAAGTGGACGAAGGTAAAAGTTTAATATCTATCCTGCCGTAAATGTGTGATGAAACACCCTGGTACTTTCTTAAAGGGAATGAGAGTCAGTTAAAAGTATGTTGAAAAAGGCCACCAAGCCTATGATTGCAAGGGGAAGAAAGAGGCTATAAATGTTGAATGAAGCAAATTTAGAGAAAAGGGGAATTATGAAAATGAATGTCCTAAGCTCCAAGGGAATATACCACATAAAATACCAAGGGAGCACAACCAAGCTTAGGTGATAACTACAGCTGAGTTTGAAGCTCTGAATGATGTGGTGGAAGGTAATTTGGTGGTTTCCTCATGTTCATCCAATGCTTTATTTGACTCTGGATCATCACATTATTTCATATCATCCCAGTTTTCTTAGAAAGTTAATTCTTTTCAATTTGACATAACATGGGAGTTGTCAGTCAAAACACCTAAGGTAAGTATCATCATATCATAGTGTTGTGAATCAGTTTTCATTATGGAATATAAATGTTCTTTATCTGCTGATCTCATTGTCATACCCATGATTGAATTTGATATAATACTCGGAATGGATTGGATTTTTCACCATGATAAGAAAAATTATTGTAAGATTAAGGATGTTACAATTTTCGATGATGATAAGGAGTACCTTATCTTTAGAGTAGAAATTTCACCACCTAATTATTATCTAGATCCACCCCCAGTAGCGCAACTAAATTTAATATCAGGGAAGAAGAGAATGAAATAACTATGGGTGAGGAAAAGAATGTTCGAATTGAGAACACACATATTGTGAAAGAATATATTCCTCTGTTTCCAGATAATTTACATGGACATCCTCCAGAACAAGAAATTTAATTTTCCATTGACTTAGTTCCTGGTTGAAGGCCCATATTGAAGACCCCTTATATAATGACCACAATATAATTAGTGGAAGTAAATTAAAAACTAGAGGAATTGAGTAATAATGGATTTATTCTCCATAGTGTTTCTCTATGGGGACCCCCTGTCCTTTTGTATAAGAATAAAGACAGATCTATGAGGTTTTGTATTGACTACAGAGATACCAATGCTATAACAATAATGAACAAGTATCCCCTACCTCACATTGATGATTTATTCGACCAACTTCATGGCGCTCAATATTTTTCAAAGATTGACCATTGATCTGGATATCATCAGTTGTGAGTGAAGCGGGAAGACATTCCAAAAACAGTATTTCGAACCAGGTATGGGAATTATGAGTTTGCAGTAATGCCTTTTTTATTGTCTAATGCACTCTCTGTTTTCATGGATCAAATGAACAGTGTTTTCATGGAATATCTGGATGAATTTGAGGTTCTATTTATTGATGATATCTTCGTGTACTCAAAAATCTAGAAGATCATCAAAATTACTTTCCCACTATCCTAAGGACTCTTAGAAGAAATGAATTGTATGGGATGTTTAGAAAATGTGAATTCTGGATTCAAGATATTTCTTTTCTTATCCATATTTTCTCAAAGGATGGAATCACAGTTGATCCATCTATAACTAAGTCAATCCAAGAATGGTGAGCACCACCGAGTATAATTGAGGTACACATTATTATTGGTTTATTTGGTCATTATCAGAATTTTATCCTGAATTTTTCATGATCAGAAAACACATTAAAAAAACTCACACGTAAAGGGGTTTTTGGAAAAAAAAGTGTGAAGAATTTTTTGAAGAACTGAGGAAGTCAATGCTCCTATATTGAGTCTAACATCGAGGTATGATGGGTTTTGTTATTAATAGTGATGCTTAAAATAAAGGAATTGGTTGTGTCCTTATGAAGAATGATAGTGTTATTTTCTATGCATCCCGACAACTAAAAATTAATGAGCAAAACAATACCACTCGTGATCTTGAGTTAGTAGCTGTAATCTTCGCACTGAAGATATAGAGACTCAATATCTATGGTAAAAAATGTGAGATTTATACTGATCACAAGAGTTTGAGGTATATTTTCTCATAGAAATAACTCAACATTAGGCAAAGAAGATGCCTTGAACTACTCAAGGATTATTATTACACTATACACTACCACATAGGGAAGGCAAATAAGGTGGAAGATGCTTTCAGTTGAAAGGATAATGGAGTTTTGAAGAAGATGAGTGTTTAAAGGGATCCTATTTTCATGTATATAGTAAATATTCATATGAGAATAACCATGTAAGGTGAAACAAAAATACTTTTTCAAATGGTTTCCAAACCATCATTAATAGAAAGGATAAAAAGTTCTCAGGATGATGATGAAGAGTTTCAAAAGAAAATTAATGTTGTGAACGATGGGAGATTTATTGAATTCATTTATGAATAAAGGAATTTGAAATTTAGGAAGGGAATTTGTGTTCCCGATATACTTGGTCTGAAAAGGGAATTGTTAGATGATTCTCATATCTCGAATTTATCTATACAGCCTGGTAGCACTAAGATGTATAGAGATTTTAAAGAACATTTTTTGTGGGACAACATGAAGAGGGAGATTACAGATTTTGTGTCGAGATGTATGGTTTGTCAATAAGTAAAATCTGGAAGCCAATATCTTGGAGGAGTCATGAAACCTCTTCCCATACTTGAGTGGAAATGGGATGATATTACATAGGACATTGTCATGGGACTACCAAATACTCCTAGAAGTAATGATGTGATATGGGTCATTGTTAATTGTCTTACCACGTTAGCACATTTTAAGGATATAAGAGAAGATTTAGCACTTGAACGTGTAGAAATATTGTATATTATTGATGTTTTAAGACTTCATAGAGTACACATATAGATTTTTTCTGATCATGATCACAATTTTACATCAAGATTATAGAAAAGACATTAGAAAACCCTGGATACTGAACTTTGTTTGAGCACTATCTACCACCCTCAAACTGATGGAAAATCAGAACGGACTATTCAAACCATAGAATACAGGATGAGATCTTTCTCATGTGACTTTCAAGGTATATGGGATCAATATTTACCTCTATTAGAATTTTTCTATTACAATAGCTTCCATTCATGTTTTCAGATGGCACCATATGAAGCGTTATATGGTAAGAGATGTCGCACACCAACTTTTTGGGATGATATTGGTGAAAGAATACACAGAGGGATAGAATTTGTTGAGGAAATGATGGAAAAGATGTTGTTTATCCAATCCCACATCAAATAATCCCATAGTAGGAAAAAGATCTATGCCGATAACCTATGGAAGGATTTGAAATTTTAGGTAGGAGACCATGTTTTCATGAAGGTATATCCATGGAAGGGTATTATACATTTTAGTGATAAGGGTAAAATGAGTCACAGATACATCAGACCTTTTGAAATCCTAGAACAAATTGGTGTTGTAGCTTACTGTTTGGAAATACCGTCAAGTCTCTCTAATGTTTAGTATATTTTCCACCTATCACTATTGAGAAAATACATGCCTAACCCAACACATATACTCACCTATGAGATGATTGAACCAGAACCTGATATATCTTATTATGAATATCTTTTCAAAGTTCTTAATACCATAGATAAACTGGTGAGAAAACCGACGACTCATCTAGTAAAAGTTATAGGGAGAAACCATAACATGGAAGAGGCAATGTGGGAACCAGAGGAAATTATGATAAAGAACAACCTGGATATTTTTGTGCAGTATAATTCTAGAAAATTTGAGGACCAAATTATTTTAATGAGGGAATAATGTAACACCATATGATACCACAGTACGTTTCCCCTGTAATAATATAATAGTTTGTATTGTACGCAACTTCGAGTTCAAACACACTAAAACCAATCAAACTAGCCTTTATGAATGGTAATACCCAATTTTTAAATTTTATTAAATTTTTTCTTTCAAAATGGACCTCATTTTTGGAATCTAAATATCAAAACTAGCTTAGGGTGAATTTTTTGTATTTTTTTAAAAACATTCAATTTTTTATGAATACTGAAAAACACTGTGTTATTGGTTAAAACAGACAATTTATTTAAATAATTAATTATTTTATTTAAATTTATTTTAGGTCAAAATAGATACATAATAACTATATATTTTCAATTTAATTCATGAGTGTCATTTTATAATAAGATTAGATATATAAATTTTCATCGGACTTTTTACCGTCTTTTACCCACCTCATGGGAGCATTTGCAAATTTGTATAAAACATAATTTTAACACATCGGTGAGTCAAATTTTAAAAATAATATATACACTATCAATATACTTATGTAAATTGTTTTTCAATAATATGAATATAATTTTTGGTGAATAGTAACTTTTGACTTTTATTTACAACGGTTAAAGGTAAATTGGGTAATTAAGGAAAAATATAATATAATAATTAACCTAACAGATGTAATAATTCTATTTGATAAGTGTAATTCGACCAAAATAACGTTAGGAATAAAATATAATCCCCTTGGGTCCACATGGATTAGATTAGGACATTTATTATTGTTTTATTTAAAAAAGAGTAAAAAGAGTTAAATTCGATGTTTAATAACTAAATCATTTTTAATATATAGTAATAAACAATATAAAATCAACTATAAATATTAATTAGAAATATAAATATATTTCCTAAAAAATTTTATTTTATTTATAATTTTAGAGAGTATATAATTTAATTCATTTATGAAACAATGATGATGAAGTAATTACCTTATTAATGAAATATTAAAATAATTGATATTATAATATCAAAATAAATGTAAACTGAAACTTAGGATGCATTAATCTAATTTTATAGGTTAATATGACATTTTATAGTTGTTTAAATAAATTTTATTCTAAGTGATAAAGTTTTTATGGCTTTCAAAAAAGTCAAATACTAAATAGTGTCAAAAATGACATAATTGAGTTTTTAAAACTAATACTATATTATTAATTGATGTAGTATTAATAAAAATCTACATTTTTTCCAATGGAATTAGATAAGGTTATATATATTAATAATGAACCACATGGGGTTTTATTTTCTTGTTATAGTATGTTTATTAACCATATAATAAAAAAATACAAAGATACATGGTAAATGAAAAACTATTTATCTAAGAGTTAAATCTAAAAGATAAGGTTAATATGAGGACCTAAACATATATAAAACCTATTGGATGAGATGTTTTAGAACCATATCCATATTGGTCTTGAAATAATTAACTTTTTATCCATTAGAAACCTAAAATTATTTTATTATAAAATAATATTTCAAGCTTTTCCTAAAGTGACCCTTACCTCTCTTATAATATAGAACTTCCCCTTCTCTTAATTTAAAACCTCCAAAGCCTTTTATATTGACCAAAACCTGCCCAAATATCCTCCAATATTTCCTCCATTTATCCTAGATTCCTTACTTTGGTCATAAATCCAACCTAAGAAGCCTTTTTTATCAAATCAAAACGAAGAAACGAAGAAGGGTTAAATATTTCATCACATCTTTCAAGTTCTTTTCTTCTTCCACTTCCTCTTTCTTTGTGTTTACATTATAAAATAATAACTCCCATATCTTATATATACTATGATGTTATTAAATTTTTTTTACAACCATATTCATTATTCCATCCACCAGATAAATGGAAAAGTCACCATACGTGCGTACGTATGGATTTCTGTTTCCACGTCGTGGTGTAGATTGTTATTCAAACACTTCATTATATAGATGGGTATAATAATGAGTATAACTAATGTAAATAATAAAAATACCATGTTAATGATTTTTTATATAGGATATACTATACAATTACATATGATTTCACCATAAATATTATGATATTGTCTCTCATGCGTACGTACGGATTACCGTCTCCATGAACACGATGAGATTCATTACCTATCGTAATCATTAAAGAATAATTTTAATTTTATGATTAAAAATAATGTTTATGAACATAATATAACTCTATATATGAATCAAATTCATCCTATCCATAACAAACATGGCTAATGTAACCAATCATATAATGGAAACGAATCAGTTAACACCCGAAACGATGGTACTAATAAAATATTATTAACAACGAAATATTATAAGATCAAATATGATATCATATTAATATATATATTTATTTTATAATTTAATAAATTTTTTTTAACTATTATACATGATTTTTAACATACAATCGTATAAGTAAAAGGACATGGTATTGGTTAATTTCAGAATCTCGTTATTATTAGTGGTTGTTTTTACATAAGTATCTACTGGGACATATTTATTATCCATGTCCACGTTTCATAAAAGAGTTTTCAAATGGATTCATTTTAAGGGACATTTTTACTAAAACATCATTATAAATGTTTTAAATATTTATTCTTCTAAACCATTCTCACTAATTTACATGTTTTCAAAATGGGTTTAAGGATTTATTTATATGTACATGAATGTTTTAAAATGTTAATTCCTTTAAAAAGTTTCAAAATGGTATGGAACACTTTTATTAAAAACTATATTTTAAATGACTTTATAAATTATGTGACTTTTAAATGATTTCATGAAAAAGGTATATTTCTCTCAAAGATATTTACTGATCATTTTCAACTATGTCAACATCCATTACAGGATATTATTCTTGATCGAGGTTTATTTATTATGATACAAATATTCCGTATTGTGTTGAAGTTTTTCTGATATGTTTGACGTTGGATGTGTTATTTTTATAGCATTCATGGTTTATGGATAAATTATTGACATTTCATATGCTAGTTTTAATAAGAATTTTTATGTAGGTTTAAACCTTTTCATAATAAGAAGGAATTGTGCTAAGTAAGTAATGGGTGGAGCCTGCTATGGCTCCTCGATGCATTTGTAGGTCTTATGAGACAAACTAGTCTCATGGAACAAGGCCTTGACAAAATATTATTTGTCATCTTTTCATAAGGCCATGACTATGGGGTTATGAAGTCTGGAATTGTGCATTCCATCATTATTAAAGTGGATAATGATATTAAATGTGATTATTTAACTAGTAGAATATTCATGTGAATAAGTAAATATAATTTTTTGAATTTATATTGTCCAAATTATGATGATGTTTAAGTTTAAAATCTGTTTGTTTTAGTCTTATACATTTCTTTAAATACATATTCTTATTTATGAATGTTTCTGCTATATTGTTATCCTTACTGAGAATCTATGTTCACCCCTTTATATGTTTTATTATTCCCAATATCTGAAAAAGTATTTCATGGTTGAACTATATGGATTCTCTAAGGATATAAGTGTGTTAAAATAGGGATAAAATTTTGTTGATGTTTTTATTTCATGATGTAATGTAATACTTATGAATATATCTAGTAATTCCAAGGATACTAAACTGCTCGGTCTTTCGAGACATGATTACTTTTATCGTGCCAATGTTATGTAATAATGCCCCGACTCTGGGTAACTGGGGTCAGGGCATTACAAAAATTTTCTTAGAAGATCTTCCAACTCTGTAATGACTACAATTAGATAAATAGTTAAATGATATACAATTGACAGGAATAAATACATTGCATGAGTTTTGTCATGTACATGTCAATAACCCACCTAGTGTTCACATCTGGGGATGAAGGGAACATGTTGATTTTCATTTCACCCCACACCCCATTCAATAGAACCCAATAGAATGACAACTTTTAATGTCCTTGTTCTAAATCAGATTTCAATATGGATTGATACATAGGGAAGATGAAACACTCAACAAGAATAATCCTTGAATAACTCAAAAATGATTCAGGCCCAATTATGGGAATCCATTGAAACCATCCTTAATATGGAAACTAAGAACATTTAGAAGTATTCTTTCTTGAGGGAATATAATCATCAAGAACTACTAATTTCCTATTAAGAAAGAAGTACACTTTTAGAATCAACATCAAATCCTGTTCATAGTCGAATAATTTTCTGAATGATCAAGAGGGAAGTGATAGTTCTAGCAGCCACCATACTCTGGGATCATCCCCGAACAATATCATTGAGGCAATTTATACCAAAAATTCCAATGTAAGCCAAAAAAATATAGATGGAGGCATAAGAAAAAGTGAATCGAAGGAGCCCCATCCCATATGCCAGGTGTATTTTTTACCAAAACCATCCTTTTAATGGAAATAAATATTTTTCAATTTATGTAGGATTAAAATACTTAGGGTCTCCCAGTAAATCCAATCCCGTGACCCATTTCCCACAAAAGGCAGATATATGACCATGCCAAATATATATTCTGTTTGAGTCACCCATATCCTTGAATGTCAAAGATGATCCTAAAAATGATGGGAGAGGTCCAGAAATGGATGATAATGACCATAATAACATCTAGAATCTATTATTATGCATATACTGCATTATAAATCTGTAAACATCATAGACACAAACCCTGTAAATGGTACCAGAAATGATGCAAACATAGGAGAGAAAGGAGGGGTTGAATCCATATTGAATGTTGTCCACAATGAGTAAAAACAAGAAGCTTCCCATACCCTGAACCAGAGAATCATGGTAAATTTATGTTCTCCCTTGATAAATATTTTAGTTCCTCATTAGTGATCTTATAACATGAATAATGGAAAGGCCCAATTAAATTCACCTCATTCTTTTTATGAGGAAGAGATCTGTATTCTTGAAGGAAAATTTAATTTGAAGGCAGTAGAACTGAAATAGTTGAGGAAAATAAATGATGATTTTATCCAAGGTAGTTGACCTATAGAATATGATCTTTTAGAAGAGATTCCACATATAATTCCATCTATTTTACCTCAGTAATAAGGATTCATCTATGTGATTGATGTAGGCCATGGAAATCCACCCAGATCAATGTCTGAAACCTCTGTTTTTCTAAACCCGACCATGGTTAGATATCCTGATTTCTCTCTATTAAGGAAATAATCAGGTCTGGTTATGGAAAATCCTCTAATGATTCCCCCAGATGAATATCAGCTATAAATAATGGTATAACCAGCACATCTGGATATGGCCATCACTGAACTTGTCCATGATACTGTTCAAATGAACACTTTTCATGGGATTATCGACACCACAGATCCATTGACATATCTATTAGAATCCATAGAGTAGCAGCGCACACCTGTGATGCTATAATGAAAACCTTATCGCGACTAGGTGAGCAACACCCTATGACCTCTAATCATTAGGAGTCCCATATTTCTGATATTGAATGGCTCATGTGAGTTGAAAAAACATATAACTCTATATTCATCACATTATGATCCCATGATAGGAACTATAGAGAAACAATATATAGTGAAACTCATGTGATTCATATGAACCTTTTAAGGGATATCCTTTATAAGGAACACTAGTTTTCAATCTCATTCAATCATAGGATGGAAAGACCTATATCTTTAGTTTAAATTTCTGTTTATCTAAATGATGAAAAAGTAAACAATTAGTGACATAAAATTAAAAAAATTGATAATAATATAGAGTCTCATATTACATTTCTATATGGAATGGGCTGGCCAACTCTTTGAACCTACATCTTCTCCAAGAATAAAATCTCACTCTCTGCATTCATAAACTTCCCATAGAGCTACAAACATTGATTATCCCAATGAAATATACATTTGTATTTTGATATTTTTATTCCATTTCTAATATGATGGAAGAATACATAAATTGTACTATGTTTAAGTCCGAGATAACTCTACTAGTCCAGAGGAAGAGAGTACGGAAGGAGAAGGGGACATCCCCCCCACATAAGCCAGCATGCACACATTCTCTTACTTTGAAACATGTACCTTATCATGAAACACCCCTTGGGCATCAACATCAACCCCCTCTTAGACAATATGACTGTAGGCTTTACAGGATAAATATATTCAAGGAGTGGTGGAATAATTTATACTCATTCTAAGATGATCAAGTTCGTGACTTTTTTATATCCATTATGGATGATTATTTCCTCCTCCTACCGAAACCTAAAATAAATAACCTCGTATCTCTTGATGAATAGTCCAATTATTTTCCCTTATATATAATGATGGGGAATACTTATCAGGAATTCATTTCCTTCGAAGACATGCGGTAGAAAATTATAGATTTTGGGCATGTAAAGATGAGAATTCCATCGATGCATGTAGCGTATGTTTCAAATACACCCCCATGGAATAAGGTAAGTGATAAGATAGTTATATTAGAAGGGAATATAAATTTAAGTTTAGGATAACTTGAAAGAAAATATTTCAAACTCTTGATATTCTCCAAACATAGATGAAACAACCAAATATACCCCTAAAAGCTTTTATTATAACAGAACCAATACCATTGTCCCCAGAAACCTCCAAAATAAAGTAGTTTTAAAAGATTCCTATCTAAAAAGTTTGGTATATTGTGCAGTAGGATGAACCTATATGAATGGTAGATAAATCTTGGACTCTCTCATTTAATCTTGACCTAAAATTTGAAACAATATGAACCACCCACAAAATTGTACAATAGAAAATGATCAACTAGATAATTTCATCCTATAATGTGGATTAAATATTAAATTATATTATTTTAATTCATTTAATAGATCCATTATCATATTATGATTATTGATATCAACCTGAGTTCCACTCATCTAATTGGGGAATAGGAAAAATAATTCACATTATTCGAGGATACTAGGGAAGGTTCCGTCACAGAAGGAACCACAATTCTTTCTATGTCCCTACCTGAACTCTCAATGGGGAATAAAATAGTGGATGTTCCCTTTACTAAGTTCAATTGGACTAGGAAAATCCCTATACATCATCCAAAATCAACCATGACACTATTACTCTAGAATACAAATTAGAAGGGGGTAAATGTGTCTAATATCCTATAGGGTGCATAAAGACATGTCTGAAACAATCCACCATGGACCGGAGCACATCCATCTCATATTGCGAGTGATGATCTACATCAAATTCTCAAGGCCCTGAAGTAGATATGAAAGAGAATGGCCACTAGGGAAAAAAATATTAGACCCAAAGTATAACATCCTAAAATATTTAGTATTGGTACTTTCAAAGTTATCAATCTTGGATGCCGTGAATTATCCAAAAGTACTTTGGGAAGCACTCATATATGTCTTACTAATCCCTTAGAAGTTTTATGATGTGGTCACAACTACCAATGTATATCAGATAGAGAAAGATACAACGTAATGTCATACAGTTAACAATTTAATAGATCAGGATGAATATATTGTTATATAGGGACACATTATACGATTCTATGTGTACGAGTAGAAAAATTGATTTGATGTTTGAAAATATTTCATTGAAAATGGTTCTAGAGTCAACCTCATTCCATTATGAAGAATTATACGGATGGGTAGCAACATGGATAACCTGTAACCTTCTTCCCTAATATAGTAGGGTTTTAAAAAAAATCGAACCCATTGGAAAAAATTAATATTAAGGCTCAACTTGGATAACATATATGCAACTCAAAATGTTTTGTTGTTTGAAAGCAAAATTCCCTTAACATTTTTCCAGAAAGTCCCTAGTTTCATTAATATGCAGAAATCCCATCATAAAACCATTAATGAATAAAATACTGATTAATAGAAAAATCTAGTTGTTTCACGATGATAAATCTATGTTCAAGCATTTAAATTCACACTATTTGAGTACAATATTCTATTAGATGGAATTAAAACAACCCCTGGTTGATGGTGTTTATTTGATCACTAACCCAAGTGGTTTTGGAAATGACCATGGCCAACTCCTTCAAACATATCAATGAATAATACTTGTTATCCATCAATTAGATAGAACATATTATTCCATGTTTAGATGTATATTTAAAGGCCTACAATATTTCATTCATGATAACTGAGTACAACAGTGTTGAAAAGTTTGTTGACTCCCCAGAAAATGCTTAATGCTTCGGTGAAAATTTGGTCACTCTTGCCCCAATGATCTGGGAAATCCCTACGTCACTAGATGAGGAATATGTGGTGGTATTGTAACCAAAAGAGAATTAATACACTTATTATCTATCTCTCACTCTATCCACTCCAATGTTCAATAGAAATATCACATTGTTTGCTGGGTTAGAATAAGTTTCTTCATCTTCATAAAAACAAGATATCCAATCCTCCCCCAACTATAAAGAACATATCTCATTACATGATCCCCCCCTATGGAATAACAGGAAGAAGATTAAGATGAGGGAGTAGAAGAGGATGACCTTAGGGATTCCCCTACAACATTTGAGGATGGAATCTCTATAACCATTAATAAACTCATAGAAATAAATTTTGATACAATAGAATATTGATGACCCCTATTGATTGGTGAAGCCCCTTATTTCAATGAATATGTGGTATATACCTATTTCCTCGGTTATAATTAGGATGTGTTCACCTCGAAATACACAATAATGATGGACCTCAATCCTGAGGTGGACACTCACCACCAAGGCCAGCCTAAGGACCAATAGGACTATGAACAACCACGCAAAAGGGAACAGCTGACAACTACTTTCAAAATTGTTGTTGAATTTAAAATTTTCATCAGATCCAACCTCATTCAAGAGTTCCAATATACCAAATTACTTGACAACATCATCCATATCAAAAATAAGAATGTGAAAATCAGTGTTCACATCAATTTTAGGTATCTTAAATGATATTGTCCAAAGTATGACTTCCTAGTCTCAATAAAAAAATGATTCACACTACAACCATATATCAAGATATGTTCTTGATGGAAAAATATTCATGATAAAATAAAATCTAAAGGGAATAGGAATATGATGAATCCACCACCTTATGGACCCCCAGAGATTATTTTTATAGCTGTTAATTACCATTGGCTTGAAGAATGTTGATGTAATGTACCAACGTTCCATGAATAGCATCATCAAACACTTCTTTGTAATGATTTTAAAATAAAATGTTGATGAAATTTTAGTTAAAACTAAATAATTCTCTATCCACATAGAGTATCATAAAACTATCTTCAACAATGTTTCCCTCGGAATTCGGGGATGACCTCCTAGATGGGAGATTCAAACGTTCCGATCGGTTTTTAATGGGTTTGTTCGTAGAACTGGAAACATCCAATGATTCCACATCCATTTGGACCTACTTTCCAATGGTAGGCTCTCATTAGCTTATGAACTGATGAGGCTTAGGAATTTGAATTGGTCGAGAGGATGGGAGGTCAGACTCATCACACCTTTTTGAGGGGAATTATTTTCTATTCCGGGACTCTCTTTATAGATTTATGTTATGTTTGTGAATCCTTATTACATTACCAAGTATAAAATGATCTTTCCTTCAGTTTAACAATCAATGATTAAATATGTATGAAATTTAGAGAATCTTGTATATGTATTCGAGGTTCTTCATTAATAAAGAATCATCTATATCTATTTAGAGATTCTTGGTCAATAGTATCCTTCAAAATATTTATATAAAAGTCTCTTGGACATTATGATGACCAGGCTGGTTTTAAAGCCACTTAGTGGGGAACTTGAAGTTTATTGTCATTCAGAAGGACATGAATTATTTCAGAGTTGGGATTGAACCCATAGATGGGATACCTACATATCCTTTCTTTTAGAAAAGGAATCAGAACCCACGTAGTTCAAATAAGGGAGTATAATGTTTATGATTGATGGCTCAAAGAAGGATGTCATAATTAATTTTACACTCTAAGCTCAAGTGAGTCATGATCGGTGTGAGAAACAAGAGGTATTGGTAATAAAATAGACAATTGGGCCATGAAAAATGTAATCATAAGAAATGGTTTGGGGCTTATATATATATGACTGCCCAGATAAATGAAGGTTAGGATTTACATTTGGGAGAAAATCCAGGAACAGGGTCCATAAAGGTATATGTGCTGTATGGAGATTTGAATACTCTAACTAGGGACTTATTCCTGAAAAGGAAACCCAAGTTAGGAGAGGATTGATAACTGGGTTTTACTCCTAAGAAGGAATCCCAGATCAAACGTAAATTAGGACTGGTTAAAGAGAATTTAAGGGACTTGGGGCTTATTCCTAAAAAGGAAGCCCAAATTAGAGGATCTGGGGTTTACTCTTAAGAAGGATGCCCAAAAATTAAGGGACTTGGGGCTTACTCCTAAAGAGGATGCCCATAATTATGAATGGGACTTATTCCTAAAAAGGAGGCCTAAGTTAGGGGAATTGGGGCTTACTCCTGAAAAGGAAGCCCAAGATTATGACTAGGACTTATTCCTGAAAAGGAGACCTAGGTTTAAGGATTCTCTCATCTTTAAAGGATGAGGTTGAATGAATGAACTCTACATATTTGGTGACATAAAGATATTTAAATCACTAGGTTTTGAGAGATATTCCACAGAATTCCTTTAAAATAAGGAAGTCAAATCAAGAAATCATTCCATAAATGGATTTGAAGAGTGTCTTGAAGACTGAATCATGAAAAGGAAAGGTGTAATGGCTTAACAGGGGTGAAATGGGCAATAAAGGCACCCAAAAAGGAAGGGGCATGCAAGTCTTGGAAGGCGCACGGGTACTGCGGTGGCGCGTAAGTATTGGTCGCGTAGGTATACCTGCGTGACATGGTGGGTACTTGCGTGATATTCAACCAGCATTTGAAATACTTGAGTGACTCTTCATTAAAGCCTTTAGAATCCTCTTGAGGTTTTTCCAAAAAAGGGACGCGCAAGTTCTATCGAAGGAGTAAGGCGGCACGCAAGTGTGGCCACTTCCCTTAAGGGCTGACCACTCTGGTGCACAAGTGTTGATGAGTTTCAACACTTAGGCCTTACTCCCTCTCTTTAGATCTTCCGTTCTAGGTAATAAAATACCTTAGAAGTGTTATAGAAGCTTTGATAAGAGACTTGGGCGTCGGGAGCTTCAATCCAAGTTTCTAGAAAAAGATCCTTTTGAATGGGGGGCCCACAGGGTCCATTTATAGGCAAGAGAAGACCCCGGGCGGTTACCGGGCGGTTATCAACTAGGTCTCACAAGTCACTTGCGCGCCAAGTTGCGTCGCGCATGTCCACTTGCACGACCATGAAGGAACTTGCGCGGCATATAGGAAAAGTTTTCCTTGTTCATTCCTTTGTCGATTTTTGATGTTTTCTTCAAAGGTTGAATCACTTTGTGCTCATATATTCCCCTTTTCCAATCTTTAGATTATGTGACGAAAGGAGCGTCAACAAAAGTCCCCCCTCAGAGTTGGATCCGAAAGAAATGAGGATTTGACTCTGAGGAAATCGCAGACATCCAAAGGAAAGATGGCGCGCAAGTCTTGATGGCGCAAAGGGCGGCGTGCAAGTTCTCTCTGCGCATGCCTTAAGCACACTGGGTACGGCGTGCAGGTAGGCTTCTCGGCCTATAAATACACAACTTTTGGCCGTGTATAGCATCTAATCCCGAATTTCTCGAGATCTCGCGGCGCAAGCCATCTTTTCCGCGCAAGTCTCTTTTCCCACTGTTTCCTCGCTGCCGCGCTACTCTCAAGGTAATAGGACTTGCACGGTGATACATGCGCGACAAAAACATGTGCGGCACATGTAACACTTGCGCGACATCTCCATACTTGCGCGCCTTAATACCTTAGCCATTTTTTTTTGAATTATTTCCCAAAGTTTGTGAAAAATTAATTCATTTATAAATTAACTTATTCAACTCTTTGTGCAGAATTAATGGATATTAGACCTGGATTAATTCATGAACTGGCTAGCAAGCGGATAGATGATATGATGAACATCATTGGCCATGATTATTATACTGTCAAAGATAGTACTCTTCCAAATTTGGCAAAGTATCTGAAGAAACATCATCTCAACTTTCCTCAAAGAACTTATCTACCTTTGTATGGCTATAGTCATCTACAAGAAGTCATTATTCCAGAAGTAAAGAATTATCTTCCATTTTCTTGGTTTCAGAATTATACCAACTTTGCTTCACCAAATATCTCAGGTGGAGGAGTATTTCTAACTGCTGGAAAAGTGGAGAAGGCCTATATGATGCATCATAGCCCTTGCACACCAGAACTGAAAAAACATACACCTGATATTCAACCACATTTTCATCCTTTAATCTTCTGAAATGCTCAGATGGATCAATCCAAAGGCTGGAAGAAAAGTTGGGACTTCCGTCCTGGGAGAGGTGAGAAGCCAACTTGGATGTGGGCATACTGGGTGCGACAGACCTGCGCAGAGTTTATCAAGGATCTAAAGAGAGCTGCAATATATGAGGCTGTCTGGTTTGGGCAAACATATGTTTACAGACATGATAACTTCGTTCCAGAGATACTCAGCCACTGGTGCCCAGAAACTAATTATTTCCATTTGACTCATGGAGAAGTAGGTATCAGTTTGTGGGATGTACACAAGATCACAGGGGCTCCAATTTTGGGCGATATGTTTGATGAATTCATTCCTCCCAAGGTGACTTGGAATGATTTAGAGAAGACTCCTGCTTTAGCTCGAGAATTATTTAAGATCTTCCACAGGATCAAGAGTTCAGAGACCTCATTAACTCATTTTAGAAAATATATTCATCCAGAAGAATTGATGAATGTGTTTCTTATTGAGAAGAAAGGGATGGAGCCAAAAGAAAAAGGATCCAAGAAAAAGAAATCCAAGGATACCAGGCCCAAACGTCCTACCACCTGTCCAAAACCTGAGAAGAGAGGAGCTCCTGGCACATTCTGACCAACTCTAGAAGCAGGAGAATTTGAAAAGTGGGGATATGAAGTGAATCAAAGAATTACAAAGAAAACCCGTCTGGTGGGTTTCTTGGAAATGTGGCTCAGTGTTTATCTTTTTCCGGTCAGGGATTCGAAGGGAGGCGTTAGGCCAGGGACCTTCGTCATTGAGGCAATGTTGGGTGAGGGAAAAATGGTTGGGTTAGCTACCCCCATTTTAGCAAAGATTCACAGGAGTTTACTTCATGTCTTCTTGGGTAAATCTACTTTAAGAATAGTGGCACCATTCCAGGTTTTGTGGGGATGGATCGCCACTCACTTCAGGACTTACAATGTACAGAATGGATTAAAAATTCCTGGAATCTCTTTCAGACCGTTAGTGCAAGCATTCTCTGGAATTTCTCCATTATATGTTAATGGTTATGACATGAATGTGAGGCTGAGCATGTTTAAGGAATTCAAGTTCTTTCCCTATGTAAGTCCGCCATCTGGGTGGTTTGTTGATGATGGGACAACCCATTTGGATTTGAGGGCATACATGCTAGCTTGCAGGGATTGTGTGTTAGTATCCAGGATTGATGGAGAGATCATATGTGAGGCCTATGCTCCATATAGATTTTCACGCCAATTAAAATTTCTGAAACAGATTGTTGTATCCCCTCCGGTACATGTCAGGTTAGAGCAACATCTGATGGTTGCTCGACAACTATGGCTGCTGACATCAAGAGAGAAGACTGGGAAAGTATTTGATCTACCAGTTGAAAAAGAGGAACATAATATGACTACATATTATGCCGAACATTGGATAGCATTATACCCCAACGGGATATTGAATCACCCAGTATATCAAGTGGGAAAGAGGAAGAGGACTGTAGAGAAAGAAACCCTTCCTCATGAAGGTGATGCTTCCCAACATGAAATAGGTTCAACAGAGTCCTCTTCTAGAACTGATTCATCGTATTATCATGATGGGGATGATGAGGCACAACCGGCAGAAAAGCGGTTTCGTGCCCGATATAATCCTCCGGCCAGAATTAAAAGATCCACTCCATCAACTCCTGGTGAGTTATTTCATTGTAGTAATTTCAGTCACTGCTACTTTATAAAGTAATAAGTCTTACTTTCTTATTCTCTATCTGTGGCTGCCGGAGCTGTGAAGAAATTGAAATAAAAAATTGTAGGACCTTCCACACATCCTTCATATCTAAGACCCGAGGTTGTTCAGCTATGGAAGGGCGTATACTGTGGTACTGAGACCGCCTGGCTGGATTTGTGTGAGGGGATACAACTTCCTGGAATAGGAAATCTTATAGCTTCTAAAAATCTTCAATACGAAGATAACCCCAATGAAGTGCGAGATTACATCAGAGAGCTGGAAATGCTCATATATGCCACTAATGACTCTGTTCCTATCACCATGAGGGTGAAGGAAATGATTGATCTTGGCGCCACTGAGGGGGATTGTGGTTCTAGATATGAGGAATAAAAAGAGTACGTGGCTCCTGAAGATTTAAGCTTTATTTCCTTATTTTCTTTGCAACTTGATTTCAGTTGAAGCTTTGTTACTTAAGGAAGTTATTTTCTTCATCTCGCAGCTTGAAAAGAATGGAACTGGGGTTCCTTCGCCACAGTATAGCCCTGGTGGTTCTGCTATCGGGGCTGCTGCTGATTCTCCTCGCGAACCAGGCGAGATATCTCCAGGCCAGCAGGCCATAAATGAGGCGCTGGACATAGCCTTCTATTCGCCAATCCAAGTTCCAATAAGGGAGACTACTGATACTCCGAAAAAACAAAAGAATCAAAAGCAACGAAGGAGGAAATCCACTGCTAAACGCTTCATTAGTAGCGGTAAGTCCTTCGAATAATCATGAGTTTATACTCATAATCACATGGTTACTCATATTTCTGAGGATTGTAGGGGCTTCTTCAATTTCCCCCTTGAGGGGTGGGAATGAACATCCTTCAAAGGCCGTGGAGGGTGCTGTAGAACGATCACATACCCAAGCTGACTTGGTTGCTCCTGGAGAAGATCTAGAATCCATTCCCAGTATTCCTACTACTGCTGAAGATGTTGTCCAGGGTCAGGGGTTGCATGACATATGTCAGCAAGAAGATGTAGCAAATGCTCCCACTGGTGAGACTAACCAGGATTCTGAAACATCATTAGATGAAATGATGAATCAAGGAATGACTTTCGAAGAATTTTATGATCATGCTAAGTTGTCATGTGATTTAAAAGACCTTGGGCGTGAGTGCTACCCTTCACCCAATTTTTTTTTTAAAATTTACACTTCTAACCATGACTGAAAACAATATGCAGTTTCTTCCGTAGAAGCTGCTGAACTTCCAATGCCTGAAGAGGGTGTGGACATTGATGTCAACCCTACCATTGTAGAAACATTATCTCAAGTAGAGCTAAACCCAATAAACCATCCTGAGACCCATCTTGAAAATCCTGTTGAGACTGGGAAAGATGGGGAGAAGTCTTCTCAGGATGCTGAACCATCCTTGGGTAAGGGATAACAATATTTGTGATTGTACTTTATTCGCAAGACAATCTATTATTTTGTTATCCTTTGAAGATAACTAAATATTTAAATTAATCATGCAGGACCATCAACTGCAATGACTAGATCCGGAGGTGAGGCCTCAGCCTCTGCCACAACAGGAATTGAAAGTGAAGAAGCACAAATCAGGGGGGGGGAAATCCAGACAGGGCACTTCTTTAAGTGCATTAATTCCAGATTAAATGCCCCCCTCTGACGTTGATGTTTAATCAGATCCAGAGATGCTTAAAGCGTTCATCTTTTCACGACATAATTCATGGAACAACATATGGAATATCATATCTGGGGTGCCTTTAGAAGAGCTACCATTGAAAATTCCTCGATTGTCATCCCAATTTGTTATACTAGGACTTGGTGGTTTTGGATATGAAAAGATCCACGCCACGGTGAAACAAATTATTTTCAGGAGGGAGAAGGCTCAAAAAAGTCTCGAAGATTTGATCAGAGTGAAACTGTCAGTCAACATAGGCGAATTTGAGGCTGCGGTATCCCAAGATGAAGCTGATTATGCTGCCATGATGAAGGAGCAGAAGCATAAAATCAAAGAAAAAGTTGTCCAGCAGGTGCGAATCCAGCAATAGTTAGATGCTGTTATTGGAGAACTTGATCAGCTTAATAAATCACTGGATGGAACTCATATGAATGGCCTGAAAGCCATCGTAGATGCTAAGAAGGCACTTCATCAAGCTGAAAAGAGTGAAGCTGGTCAAGTGCACGAGCATCAAGTAACTGCTGATAAATCTCAGGATGCCGTAAATCAAATGAAGAGTTATGTTGAAAGCCTCTTGTAATTCATGAAAAAGATAAGAGACTCCAGTCTGTGGATGTCCTTCTAACTCTTGTGAATCAATGAAAAACACTTTCATCTTCAATCATTTGTACCTGCATTCTTTCACTACCTCCTTCAAATTTACTTAAGCCAATGGGCTTAGTAAGCATAGTTTGATTTATACTAGGATTATTACAAATAACCCTACAATATTTGAACCTTTTAATTGCTCAATATTACCTAAATCATACAAAAATGTATATTTAGTGAGCTGGAACTTGACTTTTATTCAGAGTTCCTTTGTCTTTTGTGGGCAGTTTAAAGTCATGTGTTCCGGACATAAAGGTACTAATGTTTAAGTTTGAAATAGCATTGACCAAAATGGATTAAAATTGAATCAATTCCTTGACATTTTATCTTAAAAAATATTACCATACTCAAGTATGAGACAAAATATTTAAACTATGGCTTAAGAATATTTGAATCTGAGGAATGATATGAAAAAGAGCTAAAAGGAATTAGAAAAAGTAGTTTCCAAGAATGAAGTTAATTTTATTTAACAAAACCTGTTAGGGTGTTGAATTATGCATGGCCACCTAAGGGCATTGGCTGCATGGTCAAATAAATAGCATCTTTCGGCTAACAAGTCTGTTATGTGGATTGTTTATGCAAGGCCACCTATGGGCACGTGCTGCATAGTCAGGCAAAAGAACTCTCAGAAATTTACATTCCTAGTGCAAAAAGCCAGTGAAAGTTTATGGAGATTCAAATTTTCTAAAGTATAGAGTTTGTTGTATGGAAAGAGGTACTTGAATATGGAGAAGATATTTCCAGACAAGATTATCGAAGAACTAGATGAATATCACTCCTACGAAGGTCTGACCCAAACGGAGGGAAGATGAATAAACCATAGACTTGAATACTTTCAGATCATGAATAAGGATATGGGACAAATATGTTAAGGATGGCTTATTTTTTTGCGGATCCCTACATACTGTCGTTTAAGACAAATAAGGACAAAAGAGGCATTATTCCCAAGAATGAAGTTACCATCATTTAACAAACCCGTTAGGGGGTTGAATTTTGCAGGGCCACCTAAGGGCATTGGCTGCATAGTTAAATAAAATAGTATCTTTTGTCTAACAAGTCTGTTATGTGGACTATTTATGCAAGGCCACCTATGGGCACGTGCTGCATAGTCAGGAAAATGAATTCTCAGAAGTTTGACATTTTTGTGACTAAAAGTCATGAAAAGGGTTATGAAGATCTGAAAATATTTAAGGTTAGGATTATAACACATAAAGATGGGTATTTTCCAATTTATATAGAGATACATAGGTCAATGATAACCATAATCATGTTGTGGCTGGGTCCTGAATTGAAATTTTGGACTTCACTACGTATCTCATAAGAATGAGAATCAAGCCATACATTGTTCTTGAAATGCAGTTTAACATCGTGTGGGATGAAATTATGAGAGATCTTAGTTTAGGGTCATAGTGTTCGGACCATAATAATGAATACACAGTGTGTGTTTTCATGAGGATTTTCAGCAAAGGGACTGAAAGTGAAATTTGGGGTTAGGCCCAAAATACTTGGGGCTGGATTCGAGGGATACTCGAACGTTCCTACGTATCCCATAAGGATGGGAATCAAGCCCACGTAGTTCTAGAACTACCCTTTGTACAAATTTGGTTCGTACATGTGAAGGGTGAAAGGGGACTTTAGTGAAATGATGGTTTAAACTGAGATAAAATGTTTAGGCATTACCATGTATGCACGTAGTCTTTTGAAATGATACATGATTGAAAAATCAATGTCAATAATAGTTCTCTCTCAAATGATGAAATAAAAGAGTATTGTAGTTTATTGTCGTACCAGAAAAATGTGTTGCATAGTTTAACGTCATATAACAAGGAAGAAAGTGAATCAATGTAAAGATATTGATTCTAGGGGCGGTTTCACGAATCAACATCATATAAGATGGTGGTGAACCGATGTGAAGAGATTGTTTTTGGGATTGAACCCTGGGAGGTTGCCTACATACCCAGCCTGGAGGGCAAGGATCAAAGTCTGTGTAGTTCAAGTAAAGAGTGAATTAATGATCAAGTTGTTCTGGGGGACAACGATCTAATAAAATAAAATAAAAAAAATGTTGTTGGGACTTATACATGGTTAGAGGCCCAAAGAGAGTGTTACGGTTGAGGTTTTCTCTAAGCTCACGTGAGTCATACTCGGTGTTAGAAACATGAGGTAACAACAACCTTAACGATGCAAAGTTTAATGTCATGTAGGACATATAAAGGGACTATGTAGTTTAAAGTCTTGCAGTTAGGACTATTGGTGCTGCGCAGTTTAGTGTCATGTAGCAGGGACAAAATACAGTTTAATGTCATATAGGATGTATTATGAACTTTCTGTACAGTTTAGCGTCATGTAGTTAGGACGATGGGAACAATAGAGTTTAACGTCATGTTGGACGAAAGGGGGGAACTGTGTAGTTTAATTTCATGCAGTGAGGACAAAAGGGTGCACCATTTTAACGTCATGTTGGACGCATTGGGGATTTTTTTTCTACAGTTTATGTAGTTTAATGTCTTTCCGGACATAAGGGACTTTTATACAGTTTAGCGTCATGTAGTTAGGACGTCACAGTTTAACATCTTGCTGGATGTAAGGGACTTGCAAATAGTTTAGGGTCATATGCATGGACCGTTGATGATGCAGTTTAAGGTCATACAGGACCTAGTTGCAGTCTAAGGTCATATTGGACCATTTAGGGAACTTTTTCACAGTTTAACGTCGTGTGGGACGAAGTTGCAGTTTAAGGTCATACAGGACCATTGCTGTATAATTTTGACGTCATATAGCAAGGACGAACTGGTGCTGCACAGTTTAGTGTCATGTTTCAGGGACATAATGTGAATACTTTGTATTTTATACAAAATATTTCTTAAAAAATCTGGCATTAGTTGGAGTAGTAATGAGTTCTCCATCCATCGAGATTAATGAATAAGCTCCATTGGAGTAGACCCTATGTATTGAATAAGGTCCTTCCCATTTTGGCTCAAGCTTGGGAGGTTTCATTCCTGGTATCATTGGAGTTCTGAGAACTAATACCAATTCTCCCTGAATGAATGAACGAATATGAACTTTTTTGTTAAAAGCTCGTGCTATTCGATTCTGATAGATTTCCAAGTGGTGCAAAGTGCACAATATTTTCTCATCTAACCGTTCCAATTCATTCAATCACTTTTGGGATTGCTCATATGTAGATAACTGATCACAAATGGCTACTATGAGTGAGGGAAATTGAACTTCAATTGGCAAGACTGCTTCTGTTCCATATACCAACGAATATGGAGTTGACCGCGTTTCATTGCGGGTGGTAGTTTGATAAGCCCATAAAGCATGAAAGAGTTTATCAGGGCATGACCTCTTATCTTTATCCACCATCTTTTGTAGTATAGTTGAAAGAGTCTTGTTAAAGGCTTCTATTTGGCCATTGGCTGCCGCATGATACCGAGATGAATGGTTGGATTTAATGTTGTATTCTTGATACAGTTTCTTCACCTCAGAAGAACAGAAGTTGGTGCCGTTGTCCGTCAATATGGTATGAGCGACACCAAATCTATTAACGATGTTAGACTTGATGAAGCTAACAATGCATTTAGAACTAACTTCTTTGAGAGGTACTACCTCTGCCCATTTGGAAAAGAAATCAGTAGTAGTAAGAATGTACTTAAAATGCTTGGCTGTAGCTGAAGGGTAAGGTCCCACCATGTAACACCTGAGATTTTTTATGAGTAATATTTTTTTTATCAAAGGAATCTTTCACTACATAATAGCTTGGCTTACTTTATACGCAATCACGACCTTCCTCGATAGCTTGCGTCGTACGCAATACTGAGTTTCACTAAACAACGATATGCTATTAAAATATTATTAAAACTAGCCATTATGAATAGTAATAACCACTTTTTGAAATTTTATAAATTTTATTTTTCAAAATGGACTTCATTTTTGGATTCGGAATACCGAAATTAGCCTAGGGTGAAATTTTGGTATTTTTCTGAAAACTTTCAATTTTTGATGAATAGTGAAACCACTAAGTGGTAGGTTAAAAACTGAATTTTGCATAAAACTTAATTTTACCGGTTCTGTGAATGGAATTTCAAAAATCCGACAGACACGGTTAATATCAAGGACTAAAATGTGGTTCAATGAGATGAAAATAATTTTTGGTGAATAGTAACTTTTTACTTTTTTTTACGGTTAATAGTAAATAGGGTAACTAAGGGTAAATATGATATTACTATTACCCTAACACATGTCCTAATTCTATTGGATAAGTGTAATTCGACCAAAAACAACCTTATGAATATAATATGACCATTTAGGTCCACTTAGATTAGATTATGACATTTAATATTATTTTATTTAATGAATAGTTAAAATAGTTAAAATCAAAGGTTAATAACTAAAACATTTTTAATATGGGGTTAATCATAAGATAGATTCGACTATAAATATTCATTAGAAAGATAAAAAGATTTACTACATAATGGAATTTTATTTATAATTTTTAGACATTAAATAATTCAATTTATTTATGACACAATGATGATGCAGTAATTATCTTATTAATGAAATATTGACATAATTGATGTTATAAACACAAAAATAAATGTAATTTGAGACTTTTTATGAATTACACTAATTTTATAGGTTACTATGATATATTAGTGTTGATTTAATCAACTTGGTTTGAACATATAATTCTGTTATGACTTTCACAAAAATCATATATCAAATAGTGTCAAAATTGACACAAAATAGTTTTTAAATCAAATATTATATTACTAATTGTTATTTTATTCTTAAATATCTAAGGTTCGGCCAAATGACTTAGATAAGGATATATATATTAATAATAAACAATTTGGGGTTCGTTTGGCATGTTATAGGAAGTGTATTAACCATATAGTGAAAGAATACAAAAAGACACGGTAAAAGTTAAATTATTTAACTTAGAGTTAAATCTAATTGATAAGGTTAAAATAATACCCTAAGCTTGTCTAAATCGTATTGGTTGATAGGATTTAGACCCATCCCCACTTTAACTTCGAAATAAGACCCTTTGGAACCATTATAAACCGATTTTGACTTTAATATAAAATAATATTTTGAGGTATTCCTAAGGTGCCCCTCTCCTCCCTTATAAAAGGGCACCTCCTCCCCCTCCTCCTCACACCAAATTGAGCACTCATGCTCGGCCAACCCCTGCCATTTTCTCCTCTCCACTTCCCTAGAATAATCCTAGAGGTCCTGGTCTTCTTCAAAGACCAATCTTAGTTCCCTAAGTGGATGATTCAAAGAAGCGTTCCAAAGAAGAGGAGCTTCGGACACGTACAAAGAAAATCGGACCTAAGGTAAGGGAAATATCACAATCACACTTTTATCTGAGATTGTTTATTCTTAAGTATTTAATGGGGTGTATTTTATCATCCACATCCATGTTTCATAAATATGTAATATTATTTCCATCCACCTACAATTTTTTAAATCCATTTTTACCCTTCGGTGAGTTTTTAGTAAAAGAAATGAAAGGAATCTTTTGTCGTTTTTCGTACGAGGTACTTTTTGACTTTTCCGAAAAAAGTACGAAGAATGTTTTTTTTAACTTATACGGCATGAATGGATTTTTAAAACATTATTTCCAAGAATCTTCCTTTACAACTTTTCAAGTTTATTTTTAATCAACTTCTTTTAGTTTAATGTCGAATGACATGTTAAGAAAGGAAATGTTTTTTTGAAGTAGAAAGGATATTTTCCTCAAGAATGGAGTTCAAGTATTTTATCAAAATTATTTTCCATCTAAGATAATAAAGGGTTCTGTTTCTATCCCTATTTTTACATTGATTTGAATATGTTGTTATGGAATTATTTTTATGAATTCCTTTATCTTATATGAATTGTTTTATGATGTCATGATGTTTAAGATTCCCATTTGTATTACATGGGTTATGCAATGATGTATGATTTATGATTATGTGGAACACATAATAAAGGATTCATTATAAGATGGGTGGGACCTATATCTCCCTCCAATGCATTGGGTAAAGATTTTATATCTAATGAGATAGACATGGCTGGAACGGTAGGTTATACCGGTTCAGTGAAACAGGACTGGAACGAGGGTGACTCGGTTCAGAAAGGGACTTTTTCCACTAAGATAGTCTTGGCAATGAGTCATGACTAACAAGAAATGATTTTCCATGATTATGTGTGCATGCCACAAAGTTTCAAGTTTCATGTTATGATTATGGGGATCTCATTTTCACTTCTATGATTTGTTCCATGTTAAGATATTATGATCTCTTTTGCAGGTTATGATTTTCAAAAAGATATGATATGATTTTTATTTCTTTTATTTTCCCTTGCTGAGCATTTGAGCTCACCCTTTTATGTATTCTTTTCCCCAGGTCAGGAAGATGGATATTAAGTAGAATATGCTAAAGGGACCCTAGATATGACGAAATAAATGGGAGACACTGTAGAAGATTTATGAACCAGTTGTTTATGTTTCCCAATTTCTAAAGACACTATACCTATACGGTCCTTTGTGGTTTTTCCATATGTTGTAATAAGTGTGCTTCAATTTTGAAGTATTAACAATGTATGTAAAGTATGGGTCGTTATAGTTGGTATCAGAGGAAAGGTATAGTCAACCTTTGGAAACTAGGATGTGAAAGACGTAGTAAGAACCCTAAGGATAAGTCTAAGCATATAACACAATCTTAGTGTTTTAGAAATGGCCATGAATACCCTAGGATAAGACCTTAAGTGTGAAATTTTATTCTTGATTATGTGGTTTTCCTATTATAATTAGTGTTGCTCACACTATTCTTCTTGGTTTTAGTCAATGGCTGGAACCCGAAGGAACCGTGTTAATGCGGAATGCAATGGGCAATGCAATAATTGTCCCCCTGAGCAACCAAACGATATGGGAACTGGAATGAAAATTCTTGTAGCCATGCTCACACAACTTTCTCAAGCTATGAATCATGCAGGACTTCCAAACGATCAAAGGAAGGAGAAACATTCTGTTGAATCCTTCATGAGGCAGTGTCCGCCTTCTTTCAGTGGGTCTACTGATCCATTAGTTGCTGAACAATGGATTATTACTACTGAAAAGATATTTTCAGTTCTTCAATGTTCTTAACATGATAAAGTCATCCTAGCAGTGTATCGTTTGGAAGGAGATGCTGATCAATGGTGGAATCTTATTAAGAATACGAGGCAAAGGGATGAAATTGATTCTATGGAATGGGACGAGTTCAAGAACTTATTTTTCAATAAGTACTTCCCTCGTATTCTCCGAACAAAGATGGAGAAAGAGTTTGTTGAACTGAAGAAGAGGGATGATGAATCTGTTGGTACCTATGAAGCAAATTTTACAAGACTTGCAAGGTACGCTTCTGGTATTATTATCCAACTTGAGAGTAAGATCAATCGATTCGTTAGTGGCTTAAAACCAAGTCTTCGAAGGGCATTAGCCATAAGGGACTTCAATAGCTACGAGTAAATTGTTCGATGTGCTCTCAATGTCGAGATGGAGATTGGAGTAACCCATTAGTCACATGGGTTTGATAAGAAGAGGAAGATGGAATTCAAAGGAAAATCTAAAGATCACAATGAAAAGAAGATGAGCTTTCCCTTATGCTCAAAGTGTGGAAAGAAACATGGAGGGAGTTGTCTTAAAGGGACATGTAAATGTTTCAAATGTGGAAAGGAAGGTCATCGGGAATTTGAATGCCGCGATAATGGGAAGAAGATGTCTAATGATGAAAACAAAGGAAGGGATACACAGAATGAACCTACTACACTTCAATGTTTCAAGTGCAAGGAGATGGGGCATTATGCCAATCAATGCCCAAATCCAAGGGTTGATGATGATGGTCGACGTCAACAAAATCTGAAGGCTAAAGACAAAGTAAAGTCACATGCAATTTCTATCAGCGATGTGGAGTACGATAACGAAGTGGTGAAAGGTACACTTATCATCCACTCTAAAGTAGCAAATGTTTTATTTGATTCTGGATCCACCCACTCTTTTATTTCTGAAAAAATTTCTAAGGGTATCACCGTATTACCTCAACAATTAGATGTTGAGTTAGCTGTGACAACACCTAATGGCACAACAGTCGCATCAAATGTTTATAATTCTTCTCCGATCAAAGTTTGTGGGAAAGTGCTTCCTGCAAATCTTGTGATACTTCCTTTAGTGGAATTTGATGTGATTCTTGGCATGGATTGGCTTTCTCTACATGGAGCTCATATCAATTGCCAAAGAAGGGAAGTCACATTTCATATTCCAGATCAATCTACGATCATCTATCAATGCAAGGATGAACATAACCTTCCAGTGGAAATTTCTTCCATCTTATGGGTATTGATTCCACTAAATGAAGGTTATTTATCTCAAATGGTTGGTGAGAAACTCACGATTAAGAATATGCCCATTGTACGGGAGTTTGATGATGTATTTCCGGAGGAATTACCGGGTCTTCCACCAAATCGTGAAGTTGAGTTTTCAGTAGAACTCGTACTGGGCGCTTTTCCAATTTCAAGGACACCTTATAGAATGGCCCCAATTGAGTTGCAGGAATTGAAGAAGCAACTCCAGGAGAATCTTGATAAGGGATTCATACGCCCTAGTGCGTCACCTTGGGGAGCACCTGTTCTATTTGTTAAGAAGAAAGATGGATCAATGAGACTCTGCATTGATTATCGAGAACTTAACAAGATCACTATCAAGAAGAAATATCCTCTCCCACGCATTGATGACTTATTTGACCAACTACGCGGAGCTCAATACTTTTCAAAGAATGATCTTCGTTCATGGTATCATCAATTATGGGTCAAAAGGGAGGATATACCAAAGACGGCTTTCCGTACAAGGTATGGACACTATGAATTTATAGTGATTCCATTTGGTCTTACTAATGCCCCTGCTATCTTCATGGATCTAATGAATAGAGTCTTTAGAGACTATCTTGATCAATTTGTGGTAGTCTTTATAGACGATATTCTTGTCTATTCAAAGAGCAAGGAAGAGCATGAAGATCACTTGAGAATTATATTGAAGACCCTGAGAAAGGAGAAGCTTTATGCCAAATTTACCAAGTGTGAATTTTGGCTTCAAAAAGTTGCATTTTTGGGTCACATAATCTCAAAAGAGGGGATATCTGTGGATCCAACAAAAACAGAGGTTATCGAAAGATGGTCAAGACCAACAACAGTAACTGAGATCCGAAGTTTTCTTGGTTTGGCTGGATATTATCGACGTTTTGTAAAGGATTTTTCACGATTATCTAATCCACTCACCAAGTTGACTCGGAATGGAGTTAAGTTTGTCTGGACGGAAGAATGTGAAGAGAATTTCAAGGAGTTTAAAAGAAGGTTATCCAGTGCACCTGTGCTCACACTACCTTGTAGTGGAGAAAGGATTGTGATATACAGTGATGCATCCAAGAAGGGATTGGGGTGTGTTCTTATGCAAAATGATATGGTGATAGCTTATGCCTCACGACAGTTGAAAATCCATGCGCAAAATTACCCAACACATGATTTGGAGTTGGCTGCGGTAATCTTTGCGTTAAAGATTTGGAGGCATTACCTTTATGGTGAAAGGTGTGATATTTATACTGATCATAAAAGTTTAAAGTATATTTTCACACAAAAGGAGCTGAATATGCATCAAAGAAGATGGTTGGAGCTGATTAAGGATTACGACTGCTCAATCCATTACCACCCTGGGAAAGCAAACAAGGTGGCAGATGCATTAAGTCAACAAGACCATGCTAGTTTATCAATGATGAGGATCACAAAGGATCCAATATTTATGGATTTACAAAGGATGGATCTTGGAATTATAATGGAAGGGGAAAAATATTATCTTTCTCAAATGAATGTTCAACCATCTATACATGTGAAGATTAAAGAGGCACAGAAAGAAGATGTCGAGTTACAAAAGAAGGTAAGAAATGTTCCTGAATTCAACCCTGATTGTGATGGGATAATAAAGTTCAGGAATCGGGTTTGTGTTCCTCCCATCCCCGAATTAAAGAAGGAGCTGCTGGATGAGGCTCATAGTTCATCATTCTCTATTCATCCTGGAAGCACGAAGATGTATAGGGACCTGAAATAGTACTTCTGGTGGGATGGCATGAAAAGAGATGTTGCTGAATATGTCTCTCGATGATTGGTTTGTCAACAAGTTAAAGCTGAGAGACAAAAGTCTAAGGGGATGTTACAACCATTACCCGTACCCGAATGGAAATGGGAAAACATCACTATGGACTTTTTCACAGGACTTCCTAAAACATCCAAAGTCAATAATTCTATTTGGGTCATAGTTAATCGTCTTACAAAGTTTGCACCCTTCATTGCTATTAGAGAGGATTTCTCTCTAGATCAGCTTGCTAGGATATATGTAAAGGAAGTGGTATGATTTCATGGAGTACCACTTTCTATTATATCTTATCGGGATCCGAGATTTACCTCGAAGTTCTGGCGAAGTCTTCAGCATACTCTGGATACAGAGTTGAGTTTCAGCACTGCTTATCATCCCCAGACAGACGGTCACTCTGAGAGAACAATTCAAACCCTATAAGATATGTTGAGAGCTTGCTCTATGGATTTCAAAGGAGGTTGGGATCAACACCTACCTTTGGTGGAATTTTCTCATAATAATAGCTTTCACTCCAGTATTCAGATGGCTCCTTATGAAGCTCTCTATGGAAAGAAATGCAGGACTCCAACTTGCTGGGATGAAGTTGGGGAAAGAAAGCTATTAGGACCTGATCTCATTGATGAAATGGCAGAAAAGGTCAGATCTATTCAACAACACATAAGAGCAGCTCAGAGTCGACAGAAAGGTTATGCCGACAACCGAAGAAAAGCCCTAGAGTTTGAAGTGGTTGATAAAGTGTTCTTACGAATATCTCCCTGGAAGAGGGTTATGAGATTTGGAAAGAAGGGGAAGTTGAGCCCTAGATATATCGGTCCTTTCGAAATACTGGATCGTGTTGGAAAGGTAGATTACCGATTGGCGCTTCCACCGAATCTCTCTCAAGTTCATGATGTGTTCCATGTATCTCTCCTGAGAAATACCTGATCCTTCACATGTACTCAACTCAGAAGTTGTACCGCTGGAGCAAGATCTTTCTTATGAAGAACAGCCGATAGAGATTCTGGATCGTAGCGAAAAAGTCCTACGAAACAAGACCACTCGATTGGTGAAAGTTTTATGGAGGAACCACCAATTAGAAGAAGCTACATGGGAGCTTGAGGATATGATGAGGGAGAAGTATCCTCATCTGTTTGTTACAAAGTGACGAATTTCGAGGGCGAAATTCTTTTTAATGGGTGGTAGAATGTAACACCCGATATTTTTTATGAGTAATATTTTGTTTTTATCAAAGGAATATTTTACTACATACTAGCTTGGCTTACTTTACACGCAATCGCGACCTTCCTCGATAGCTTGCATCGTACGCAATACTGAGTTTCACTAAACAACGATATGCTATTAAAATATTATTAAAACTAGCCGTTATGAATAGTAATAACCACTTTTTGAAATTTTATAAATTTTATTTTTCAAAATGGACTTCATTTTTGGATTCGGAATACCGAAATTATCCTAGGGTGAAATTTTGTTATTTTTCTGAAAACTTTCAATTTTTAATGAATCGTGAAACCACTAAGTGGTAGGTTAAAAACTAAATTTTGCATAAAACTTAACTTTACCGCTTCTGTGAATGGAATTTCGAAAATTCGACAGACACGGTTAATATCAAGGACTAAAATGTGGTTCAATGAGATGAAAATAATTTTTGGTGAATAGTAACTTTTTACTTTTTTTTTCACGGTTAATAGTAAATAGGGTAACTAAGGGTAAATATGATATTACTATTACCCTAACACATGTCCTAATTCTATCGGATAAGTGTAATTCGACCAAAAACAACCTTATTAATATAATATGACCATTTAGGTCCACTTAGATTAGATTATGACATTTAATATTATTTTATTTAATGAATAGTTAAAATAGTTAAAATCAAAGTTTAATAACTAAAACATTTTTAATATGGGGTTATACATAAGATCAATTCGACTATAAAACTTCATTAGAAAGCTAATAAAATTTCCTACATAATGGAATTTTATTTATAATTTTTAGACATTAAATAATTTAATTTATTTTTGACACAATGATGATGTAGTAATTATCTTATTAATGAAATATCGACATAATTGATGTTATAAACACCAAAATAAATGTAATTTGAGACTTTTTATTTATTAAACTAATTTTATAGGTTACTATGATATATTAGTGTTGATTTAATCAACTTGGTTCGAACATATAATTCTGTTATGACTTTCAAAAAAATCATATATCAAATAGTGTCAAAATTGACACAAAATAGTTTTTAAATAAAATATTATATTACTAATTGTTATTTTTTTCCTAAAAATTTAAGGTTCGGCCAAATTACTTAGAAAAGGATATATATATTAATAATAAACAATTTGGGGTTTGTTTGGCATGTTATAGGATGTGTATTAACCATATAGTGAAAGAAAACAAAAAGACACGGTAAAAGTTAAATTATTTAACTTAGAGTTAAATCTAATTGATAAGGTTAAAATAATACCCTAAACTTGTCTAAATCTTATTGGTTAATGAGATTTCGACCCATCCCCACTTTAAATTCGAAATAAGACCCTTTGGAACCATTATAAACCTATTTTTACTATAATATAAAATAATATTTTGAGGTATTCCTAAGGTGCCCCTCTCCTCCCTTATAAAAGGGCACCTCCTCCCCCTCCTCCTCACACCAAATTAAGCACTCAAGCTCGGCCAACCCCTGCCATTTTCTCCTCTCCACTTCCCTAGAATAATCCTAGAGGTCCTGGTCTTCTTCAAAGACCAATCTTAGTTCCCTAAGTGGAGGATTCAAAGAAGCGTTCCAAAGAAGAGGAGCTTCGGACACGTACAAAGCAAATCAGACCTAAGGTAAGGGAAATATCACAATCTCATTTTTATCCGAGATTTTTTATTCGTAAGTATTTACTGCGGTGTATTTTATCATCCACATCCATGTTTCATAAATATTTAATATTATTTCCATCCACCTACAATTGTTTAAATCCATTTTTACCCTTCGGTGAGTTTTTAGTAAAAGAAATGAAAGGAACCTTTTGTCGTTTTTCGTACGAGGTACTTTTTGACTTTTCCGACAAATGTACGAAGAATGTTTTTTTAACTTATACGGCATGAATGTATTTTTAAAACATTATTTCCAAGAAGCTTCCTTTACAATTTTTCAAGTTTATTTTTAATCAACTTCTTTTAGTTTAATGTCGTATGACATGTTAAGAAAGGAAAAGTTTTTTTTGAAGTAGAAAGGATATTTTCCTCAAGAATGGAGTTCAAGTATTTTATCAAAATTATTTTCCATCTAAGATAATAAAGGGTTCTGTTTCTATCCCTATTTTTACATTGATTTGAATATGTTGTGATGGAATTATTTTTATGAATTTCTTTATCTTATATGAATTGTTTTATGATGTCATGATGTTTAAGATTCCCATTTGTATTACATGTGTTATGCAATGATGTATGATTTATGATTATGTGGAACACATAAGAAAGGATTCATTGTAAGATGGGTGGGACCTATATCTCCCTCCAATGAATTGGGTAAAGATTTTATATCTAATGAGATAGACATGGCTGGGACGGTTGGTTATACCGGTTCAGTGAAACATGACTGGAACGAGGGTGACTCGGTTCAGAAAGGGGCTTTGTCCACTAAGATAGTCTTGGCAATGAGTCATGACTAACAAGAAATGATTTTCCATGATTATGTGTGCATGCCACAAAGTTTCAAGTTTCATGTTATGATTATGGGGATCTCATTTTCACTTCTATGATTTGTTCCATGTTAAGATATTATGATCTCTTTTGCAGGTTATGATTTTCAAAAAGATATGATATGATTTTTATTTCCTTTATTTTCCCTTGATGAGCATTTGAGCTCACCCTTTTATGTTTTCTTTTCCCCAGGTCAGGAAGATGGATATTAAGTAGAATATGCTAAAGGGACCCTAGATATGATGAAATAAATGGGAGACAATGTAGAAGATTTATGAACCAGTTGTTTATGTTTCCCAGTTTCTAAAGACACTATACCTATACGGTCCTTTGTGGTTTTTTCATATGTTGTAATAAGTGTGCTTCAATTTTGAAGTATTAACAATGTATGTAAAGTATGGGTCGTTATACACCACATCCATTCCCCATGTGGAAAATGGCCATGAGTATTTAGCTATATGAAGCAACTCTGGAGGTTGATGAATGAAGTTGGCATGTACTTGACATGAATGACACTACTTTGTGAAATCAACACAATCTTGTATCATTTAAGGCCCAAAGTATCCAAGCCTTCAAATTTGATCAGACAATCTATGTCCAGACTGGTGGGCACCACAGACTCCTGCATGCACTTCTTTCATGACAGCCATTGTCTCTTCACCATCAATGCATCTGAAGAGAACTCCATCAAAACCACGTTTGTAGAGAATTTTCTCTAGGTGGTTTGGGCCATCATAAAGTGTAAAATTGACCACATGTCACCAAATTTGTTCTTTCCCGGCTCTATCAGGTGGAAGTGTTCCATTTTGATGGAATTCCCTGATAGGTGACATCCATCCTGTATTATGACCATACGGTTCAGGAATGGGACTAATTTCATTAATTTCCTCTGTTCTGGCTTGAACATAATGTGAAATTTCACGACGGTGGGCAATACTGATGGTTGTCTCGTCCCGATTTGGATCTTCTAGAGCTGTGGCTATATTAGCTAGTGCATAATCTTGAGCATTTTGTGATCTTGGGACATAAGAAAATGTCGGTTCTGAAGGGAATTCCGCCATTAACTTTCTGGTGTAATCTTACAAAGGGATTAACTCTTATTTTCTGATGGCATAATCCCCATTGACTTGTTTGATTACCAAGTCTGAATCACCTTTCACCTTTAAGTGATTCACTTGTGCTTGAAGCGCTAACTCCAAGCCTGTGATAAGAGCTTGGTATTCAGCTTCATTATTGGTACCACCTTCCCACAATAAAAAATAATAAGGTAACAATGCCTTATCTGGAGAAATGAGTACAATTCCTAAACCAACTTTGTTGAATTTAGGATTTTCCATTTTCTTCCCTGTTGGACTTCTAGAAGCACCATCAAAATACATTTCCCTTGTTTCAGGACACTCTTGACTAGAAAAAACTTCATCATCAGGGAGTTTAATATCTGAAGATGTGTCTTCCACTGAAGGATGTTCAGCCAGGAAATCAGCCAGAGCTTGGCCCTCTATTGCCTTTTGAGATACATACTGAATGTCGAACTGCTGCAAAATAACTGCCCACCTTGCTAGACGTCCTGTAAGAATTGGACGACTAAGGATGAATTTGAGCGGATTATTACGAGATACCAATTGGACCTCGTGATGTTGCATGTCGTGTCTCAGTTTCTGAACTGAAAAGATCAATGCCAGGCAGCACTTCTCAATACTTTAATACCAGGTTTCTGCTTCAAGCTTAGTTCTACTGAGATAGTAGAGGCTATTTTCATTCCCAGCATCATTATTTTGAGCGAGAAATCCACCCATTGATCGCTCTAGAGCTGTCACATAGAGGATAAGTGGTCTACCTTCAACAGGTGTCATGAGTACTGGTGGAATCAAGAGGTATTTCTTGAGAACATCAAACGCTTCTTGACATTCTTCAGTCCACTGGTAAGTGACTCCTTTTTTCAATAATTTGGTAAAGGGTAAACTTTTTCCAGCCAAATTGGCGATGAAACGCCGAATATAGGCTAAGTGTTCTTGAAGTCCTCTTAATTCATTCAAATTCTGAGGAGGTGACATACCAAGGATTAACTTGGTCTTCTCAGGATCATCTTCAATACCACGATGGCGTACAAAAAAGCCGAGGAATTTTCTTGAGGTTACCCCAAAAGCACATTTTAAGGGGGTCATCATCAAATTATGTTGTCTAAGATTGTGGAATATGACTTCCAAATCCGCCAAGTGATTAGAACGTTGTTTGGATTTAACCACCAAATCATCTACATATAATTCAACAAACTTCCCTAAGAAAGGTTTGAAGATACAATGCATGACGCATTGATATGTTTCACCTGCATTCTTTAAACCAAAGGGCATCACCCGGTAACAAAACACACCTTGAGAGGCTCTGAAGGCTGTAGATTCCTCATCTTCTGGGGCCATTCGGATCTGATTATATCCGGAATATCCATCCATGAAGGAGAGAACTTCATAGCCAGCAGTTTCATCAATTAAGAGTTCTGTAATTGGAACTGGGAAATCATCTTTAGGACAATACCGATTAAGATATCTAAAATCGGCGAAAACCCTAATTGGTCCATTCTTCTTCTTTAAAGGGACAATATTAGCCACCCACATGGGATACTGAACTTCTCTGACGAAGTTAGCTTTGATCATCTTATCCACTTCAGCTTCAATTTTGGAAGCATAAGTTGGGTGTGTTCTTCTCGCGGCTTGCTTAAATCCTCGATGTTCTTTTGGTAAACCCAAATGATGAGTAGCAATATCAGGATCAAGCCTAGGCATTTCTGTATAGTTCAAAGAAAAAAATCTTTATTTTTATTTAGAAAAGAAGTATACATTTCTTGCTTTTCAAGGGTCATGCCCACACTAATTAAAGTGGGGTGTGGATCTTTCTCTGTACCCAGATTTATTTCTCTGAGTTCATCCATAGTGGTAGAGATACCCTCTTCAAATGCTGGAGAAGAATCTCTAAGATCTTCCTCTTCCTCTTCATCATGTGCTATTTCTTCCATTTCTACTTGCATAGTAGATGACAAAACGAAATTTTCATGATCAGAATAGATGTCCAAATTTGCACATTTTGAAGAAGAAGCTTCTATTTCCAACCCTATTGATGATAAAGGGCCTTCTTTGGGAAATAAAGTGGAGATAATGGATTGAGAATTGACATCATTATTCACCTCCGATGTTGCTATAACTTCTTCTGGCCTGATTGGCGAAGTATAGACCTGTTGGATTTCAGTAGATGAAATGAAGACGTCACCACTTGTGCTTTCATCACTGTTTGGTAGGTTACCAATTTCTCCCATGTTCTCTGGCTCAATTGACGTAATTGACATTATGGATCTTTCCATAAGAGTATTTTGATTTGGGCCTATTTTTTCAATTTGACCGATAGGTAACACATAATCTGTACTCACATGTGAAAATGGATTTATTTGAATTTTCTCCAAACCATATGGAGCATTAACTTTGGTAATTTCCTTCATTGTAGATTTCTCTTTTCCCTTCATGTGATAAAATTCCGCCTCAATGTACTGAGATTCACATGTCTTGAACGGGGTCTTCTCATCATACAATGTTCCAACTTGACCATTGAAACAGTATTTGAGACATTGATGGTATGATGAAGGGATAGCCGCATGCTGATGTAACCAGGGTCTTCCAAGAAAGACGTTGAATGCTGAGTCTTGATCAACAATCATGAAATCTGAATTGGATACAAGATCTCCAAACTGAGTTCTGAGTGTAACTTTGCCAAGTGGTTCTTGTTAATTTTTATCATATCCTTGTAACATCATGGTAGAAGGAGATAAATCAGATTCCGTGAGGCCCAATCGACGAAGTGTACGAATGGGCATGAGGTTGACTCCTGAACCATTGTAAATGAAAGCTCTTCGGATATCTACACCATTGACTTTTCCAGATAAGTACAAAGGTTTAATGTGCCCATGAACAACATCATCTTCATCTTTATTAGTAAAAGATATCACTGCATGGAATTATACAAGATTATTCTCTATGTGATATACTTCAGCTGCAGTAATTTCAGCTTCAAACTTTTGAGGACTTGACAAAGCTTCGATGAGTGCTTTCCGAAGATCTTTTGACAGATTCAAAGCATCCAAAATTGATAACTTGGCTGGTACATGGGCCAAGTGTTTCAATATATCATACTTTTGATCTAAAGGTCTGCGTTTCCCAACAAGAATGTGCGGTTTAGCAGGTACCTTGGAAGCAGATGCTTTGGAAGATGATGCACCTTATATTGGGATAGAAGTTGGTAACATCCTAGGTTTTGGAAGATTAGACCAATTAGATCCATTTACTTGCTGATATAAAGAATATGGAACCTTCAATCGGTCTTCTAAAATAACTGTGCCAAGACTAAGTTGGCTATTAGCAGAAAAACCTTCTTGTTCTTTTTGAGCTTGATGAAGGGCTCTACCACGAGTTTCTGCTGCATACACAGTGCTAGTAGGGGTAGAATTAGAGTAGTGGCTTCGGAAAGTTCCACGTCTTCCCCTGTATCCTGAACCTCAGGAACTTCCTCAGATTCCCTTATTTGATACAGGGAATTCAGGCTCATAAAAATTGAAATTATGACTGGAATACAGATCTGTTAATTGAATCATATTAATAGAACCGAAGATTAACTCTTCATCTAATAAAGACTCTGCCTAACTAGACTATTTAGGCTATGCCGTTTTGATGGGGCGGTGCCCGTGGTTTTGAAGCAGATGGCATAAATTATGCCAGAGTCAAAGACAATTTATGCTTTGACACATACTTATCTTCTTATGATTCTTTTTTCTTCTTTGAATCAAACCGTTTCTTTGAGGGTTTTCCCTCTGACGAAGAGGGTTTTACCGCAATATTCATCGCAGAAGACACAATTGGTTTCTTTAATTGTGTTCGCAAAATGGAATGAGTCTGGTTGATTATCTTTCTGACCATCCAATCATCATACTTCTGTGCATTTCTGCTTTTGACTTCTTGCCATTCACCTTCCTCCTCTAGAACTGTAGCAGTAACACATGCTATCTGAGTCGAAAAACCTTTCAAATTGACTTGTCCTAAGTCGACCATCTATTGCAGGAGGTATTTAAAGACAAACACTCCTGGATGGGATGCCCCAACATTTGATGAAACAGACAATAATTGGGACGGTCTTCATCTCCTTCCTTGTTTGGCCTCTTGGGCACTGGTAATTGAACCAAATTAGTTTCCAGAGCTGAAATGAAGTAACCGGGAACTTTATCATTTCGGAAAGAGTATGTTTTACTCTTCAAATCCTCAAATTGTTTTCTTCGTTGATCTCTTTGATCAATTGGACGAAACGGCCTTTGTTGTTGGCATTCAAGAGGTGTATCCCTTCGATAAGATGAAGGTTTTGAAGTAGAAATAGGTACAGGCGCTTGATTAAGCATAACTGTAGCAGTTTCTGCTTTACCCATTCTTTTTCCTGAAGCTGATGGAATTACACGAGATTTAACCTTAGCCTGTATAAGGGAATATTCAATCTGCTGAGCGATTGAAGTAAGGTCTCGAAACCCTCCTGTGTATTTCACAGGGATCAATGGCGTGCGTAATTCTTCACGCAAATTGGCCACAAAGATTGTCAATAGCTCTTCCTGAGGGAGTGCTAAACTCAGGGAATACATTAATCCCTTCCAGCGAGCAATGAAATCAGAGACACTTTCATTCTCCCTTTTCTTGCAGTTTGTAAGATCAAAAACTGTCGTTTTTGGCAATGTTGAGTTGAACTGAAGAAGGAATTTTTGATGAAGATCCTCCCATCCGATGATTGACCGGGATTGAAAGCTTGTATACCAGAAAAAAGCTGGTCCTTGCATGGTTCGCACGAAGCATCTGAGTTTCACTGCTTCTTTCTGCTATGGAGTTCCCATCATAGGATCACAACAAAACATGTAATGCGTCAAATTTTTCTCAGGGTCTCCTGATCCATTAAAAGTAGGGAAAACAGGGTTTTCAAAACTAGATGGAGGAGAAATTGAATCTACCCATTCAGGGTAAACTTTCTTTTCTGGTTGAACTTGCGACCGTTTCCCTTCAATAGTTTCTAAATGAGCTGTTAATGACTCAATAGTAGTTATTAACTTTTGAGAAACATCAGGTTGAATTTGGTCTTGGGTAGGTGCAATGAATGGAGCTTGGACAGACGTGGTGATTGGTGCTGCAACTGATGGTAGCACTGCCAACCGTTGTTGCATTTGACCCATAGGATTAGACCTCTAAGGGTGTACTGATAAAGGAGGATATTCCTAATCCATCTCAGTAGTTACACCAAATTCCTTCGGCTGTCGGACTTCAACATTCTTAAGAATAAGACTACTCTGAAGTAGTTCTGCATTCAACCTTCTTAATTCTTTCATTTCTTCCTCTTGTTGTGCAATCCTTTTCTCTAACGAGAGCGATTGACCTTCTCTAGAGGAAGGATATGTAACCTGATTCTTTCCCCTCCCTTTGTTGGATACTTTTTGGAGAGAAGGAAGTGGATTACCTAGGTTCTGAGTAATCCTTTCACTTTGTGTATGCACACCTTCTTCATTTTTATCAGCGCGTACATTTTCTTGAGCAGGACACTCTTCATCTGAGTCCCCTGAGTGAGTCTCATCTGGTGTATTAGCAACAATGGCATTGATGACATTGATTGATGTATAATGCATCGCATCCCTTCTATCAACATTTCTGTGATATTGTCTTCTTTCATGTCTTTGATGAGACATTGCCTTTTGTTGATTTAATCTTTTAGGAACTTCTTGACAAGCTATAACTTGGTGGGAATCTCCTGATAATTTGGCTCTTCGTTTCTCTTGGGGATTCTTCCCCAATCGAGAAAAGACCGATATTCTCTGAGAAGGGGATTGATGATTTGAAAGAGTCCCCAGTCTCGAGAACTGGGGATGTTCCTGCTGCTTCCGCTCAACTCCTTGAATCCCATTTTTTGACTCTGAGGGTTGGGTTAAAGGAGTCCCCAGTCTGACAAGCTGGGGTGGCTCTTGACATGCTATGTCTGAGACCTTCTTAAAAGCTCTCTTGATCTTGCGAATCTTAGTTCAGAAATTAGCTGGATGCATTAGCCTGTATCCACATTTATCACCTGGTTTAACAGACCGTTGGATGATTTCCGAAACTTCTGTCATTTGATGATGTGTTTGCTCCATACGAGAGGCTTGTGCAATATTCTCTCCTGCTTGATGTAGGAGTAATTCAACAACTTGTTCTCTATATGATTGATTTTGAGGGGAACTAGTTGAAGCCTGTTCTCGAGCAAGCTTTTGATTATGAACAAATCCCATTGACTGTGGCCGGCCATGGGCAATAACATTGCATGAGACCATTTTCGGCGGGCTTTGCTGACTGGAAAGAACTGTGAAATGTAGTGCTCTGTGAACACCCCATCCTCTGATATGAACACCAGATGGAGCATTGTAAATTAACTAACACAATTTTCTTAGTGCGCCAAGGCATGAACGTTGAAGGGTTCTCTGTTTCTTTTCAGCCTTCGGATACTGAGAGACTGATAGAGATGCCAAATCAATATGACGTTGTAGCCCTTCTATTATCATAAGATGATTTTCATATTAATCATAAGATAATACCTTCTTCTTCAATTGACAAAGAGTTTTCCATATGTTGAGACGAATATCATGGACTCCATCATCTGTCAACATCTTTGGAATATCACACTGGGAGTCAGCCAAAGGCCAAAACATGACGGGTACCTCACTTTTCGCCAGTTTTTTCCTCATGTTCAGCATTTCCTCTTTATCATTAAATGAAGATTCTTCTACCTGTTTTGACCAGAGTTGGTTTTTCCTTGTTGCTTCATCGGATTCAACAAGATTGGTAGAGAGATCATTGATCAAACTAGAAGATGCATGACTTAGGGGTGGTTCGGAGAATGACCTACACCCTGGGCTATCTTCTGATTGAGAAAGTATTTCACTTGCTAGTGATAAAGCATCATACATGACTGATTTCTCATTTTCAAGTGCCTCAAGATAAGAGGGTTTTTCGGCACTACATTGTCCACTATAATATTTTCCAAGCAATGTGAATCACTACTGCAGAGAGGACTTTCGCAGCGAAATTCATCATCATGGGGAGGACCACCATAATGGGTTACAGCAAAAGATAAGATCTCTTGCTCCTTGGTATTCTGACCACACTGAGGGTTCCTGTAGCTCTCATCTGAAGAAGAAACTTCAAGATTGACTGAATTTTCATGAAGCAATCCTTCACGGGGAAGTGTCTGTTGAAGACTTTCGGAATTAATGTTCCCGTCATTGGGAACTGAGGGAGTAGAATCTTGAATTCCAATAGATAAATGTCTGAGGTCTTCAAGAACTCCTGCATCGAGCAAGGCCTTGTTACAGATTATCCTTTGATCTCCTTACTGTGCTGGGCATATTTTTTTCTTAGATGCCTTCTTACTCGCTTTGGAAACCACTTGTTGACGAAAGTGGTTACTCTGAGCAGGTGTATGTGCCTGATCAGGAAAGATGGTCAGGTTAGGCTGACGATCTCCACTCAAATCAGGTGTATGTGCCTGAATTGGTTGTCCTTATGATATGGGGGAGTATGCCCTATAACCCTCTTGGATTGGAACAGATGTGTGTGTCTGTTCCGGAGTGAATCGTTGATGTGTCACTCCACTGCAAGGGATAGATTTATTTGTCTTTCCCTGAGATGATGCTGAAGCTGTTATGATATCCTGGCAAGAATCCGGAATATGAGCAGGAATTTGCTTCTTCTCTTTCACCATTGACAAAATATGTTTGGTGACTTCAGCTGCCAGAACGGGGATATACGTCCATTCCGGGCTTGGAGTGGGTGTATGTGCCTACTCTTGTCCTCCTTTTCTTGTCAGTGAATCCTGACAGTACTCAAGTGTGGAGGAAGGGAGTTGAGTCTGCCTCCTGTTTGTCGTCGGAGCTTTCCGACTGACTTCTCTGTGCGCTACCAAGCGAGACTGTTGGTAGGCTTTATTACTACTAGCAGGTGTATGTGCCTGCTGATTACACATCGCCAAACGCGGTTGACGAGATCCATCATATGTAGTCAGGCGATCCTGCTGACTAACTGATGATGTATAAGCAGGTGTATAATACTCTGCTGGAATTGCCTGGCGGGATTGGCTTGATGCTGCCAGACGAGTCGGCTGGACAACGGAATTAAAACGGACAGGTGTGTGTGCCCGTTCGTTGTTCTCCACCAAGTTAGGTTGGTGGACTTCTCCGGATATGGCAGGGATGAAAACCTGCACATTGTAAACCGGATTCCGTCTCTCGCGGTTCGTCTTGCCTGCTCGGGTTCGAGGAACCTGAGCTGAATGCCTGGAGTCGGTACCCTCGTCATGTTGAGGGCGCACTGCCGCACGATTCTGGCGGCGATTGTTGATGGGAGCCCCCGGGAAGGACTCATGTCTTTTTGAATTAAGGCCCTGAGGGACCTGCTCATTCACTTCCTCAGAGTAAGGGAGAGAATGGAAATTGCGTTCTGGGGATAACGACCCGAAATGGTTGGAGACGGTAGTCAGCACCGCCTACCTCTTGATCACTGGTCATCGTTGTCTGGACGACCTATGTGAGTTGTTCACTTGGAGGGCCTGTCGGGGAATCCTCCAGAGTTAGGATAGTACCGTGTTGATGGTACTCCTTAACCAGCGCATTTGATACCCAGCGTAGATGACGTTGAGTAGGTGATGTCATCCTCAGAGCGGATGACGATCCAGTAGGAATAGCAGCAGTGGTATTTGCAGCAGTAGTATTCACATATGTGAATTTGAGAGAAGCCATTATGGAAATACAGAAGATCTTGGAAAAGAGTGCTTGTTTGATATAACAGACATAATCAAGATAAAATTCAGCCACTTCATCCTTTGGATGAGCACACATGTCAATGATTGTTTTTGTTAGCCCTCTTATTGAGTTTTAAATAGGGGCTTAACAAATAGGTAAAACATCATTTTAACTTGGTTAAGGATTCACGTCGGGTTCACCATTTTTTGTTTCCCTTGGAATTCGGGGATGACCTCCTGGATGGGAGATTCAAAGGTTCCGATCTGTTTCTAACGGGTTTGTTCGTAGAACCGGAAACATCCAATGATTCCACATCCATTTGGACCTACTTTCCAAAGGTAGGCGCTCATTATCTTGTGGACTGATGAGGCTTAGGAATTTTCATCGTTCGAGAGGATGGGAGGTCAGACTCATCACACCTTTTTGAGGGGAATTATTGTCTATTTCGGGACTCTCTTTATAGATTTAAGTTATGTTCATGAATCCTTATTACATTACCAAGTATAAAATGAGCTTTCCTTCAGTTTAATAATCAATGATTAAATATGTAAGAAATTTAGAGAATCTTTTATATGTATTCGAGGTTCTTCATCAATAAAGAATCATCTATATCTATTTAGAGATTCTTGGTCAATGGTATCCTTCAAAATATTTATATAAAAGTCTCTTGGTCATTTTGATGACCAGACTGGTTTTAAAGCCACTCAGTGGGACACATGAAGTTTATTGTCATTCAGAAGGACATGAATTATTTCAGAGTTGGGATCAAACCCATAGGTGCGCTACCTACGTATCCTTTGTTTTGGAAAAGGAATCAGAACCTACATAGTTCGAATACGGGTGTATAATGTTTATGATTTATGGCTCAAAAAAGGATGTCATAATTACTTTTACTCTCTAAGCTCATTTGAGTCATGCTCCGTGTGAGAAACAAGAGGTATTGGTAATAAAATAGACAATTGGGCCATGAAAAATGTAATCATAAGAAATGGTTTGGGGTTATGTATATAAGACTGCCCAGATAAATGAAGGTTAGGATTTAATTTAGGGAGAAAATCAAGGAACAGGGTCCATAAAGGTATATGTGCTTCATGGAGATTTGAATACTCTAACTTGGGACTTATTCCTGAAAAAGAAACCCAAATTAGGAGACGATTGATAACTGGGTTTTACTCCTGAGAAGGAATCCCAGATCAAACGTAAATTAGGAATGGTTAAAGAGAATTTAAGGGACTTGGGGCTTATTCCCGAAAGGGAAGCCCAAATTAGAGGATATGGGGTTTACTCCTAAGAAAGATGCCCAAAAATTAAGGGACTTGGGGCTTACTCCTAAAGAGGATTCCCATAATTACGACTTGGACTTATTCCTAAAAAGGAGCATAGGTTAGTGGAATTGGGGCTTACTCCTGAAAAGGAGGCCCAAGATTATAACTGGGACTTATTCCTGAAAAGGAGACCCAGGTTTAAGGATTCTCTCATCTTTAAAGGATGAGGTTGAAAGAATGAACTCTCCATATTTGGTGACATAAAAATATTTAAATCACTAGGTTTTGAGAGATATTCCATAGAATTCCTTTCAAATAAGGAAGTCAAATCAAGAAATCATGCTATAAATGGATTTGAAGAGTGTCTTGAAGACTGAATCTTGAAAAGGAAAGGTGTAATGGCTTAAGAGGGGTGAAATGGGAAAGAAAGGCACCCAAAAAGGAAGGGGCGCGCAAGTCTTGGAAGGCGCGCAGGTACTACGGCGGCGCGCAAGTATTGGTCACGCAGGTATACCGGCGCGACATGGTGGGTACTTGCGCGATATTCATGAAGCATTTGAAATACTTGAGAGACTCTTCATTAAAGCCTTTAGAATCCTCTTGAGGTTCTTCCAAAAAAGGGACGTGCAAGTTCTATCGAAGGAGTAAGGCGGTGCGGAAGTGTGACCACTTCCCTTAAAGGCTGACCACTATGGCGCGCAATTGTTGATGAGTTTCAACCCTTAGGCCTTACTCCCTCTCTTTAGATCTTCCGTTCTAGTTAAGAAATTACCTTAGAAGTGTTTCGAAAGCTTTGAGAAGAGACTTGGGCGTCGAGAGCTTCAATCCGAGTTTCTGGAAAAAGATCCTCTCGAATGGGGGCCCCACAGGGTATATTTATAGGCAGGAGAAGACCCCGAGCGGTTACCGGGCGGTTATCAACTAGGTCGCGCAAGTCACTTGCGCGCCAAGTTGCATCGCGCAAGTCCACTTGTGCGACCATAAAGGAACTTGCGTGGCATATGGGAAAAGTTTTCCTTGTTCATCCCTTTCTCGATTTTTGATTTTTTCTTCAAAGGTTGAATCACTCTGTGCTCATATATTCCCCTTTTCCGATCTTTAGATTCTGTGACGAAAGGAGCGTCAACAAACAACCATGAAAACCCAGTTTAAAAATATACCCCTTAAAATGTTCTTTTAGTGCTACCTTAGTAAAATTTTATAGCATCTTTCTCATCCATCATAGAATAAAATCAGACATAAATAATAAATAAGAAATCCTTGGTGTGTCACCTCCTCACAACCTTGAATATTTTTGAGGAATTAAATTACAGTTTCAATACATTTGATGCATTATTTCCAAACTTGTAGGAAAATTTGTTCCCTTAACCAGGTTGATGAAAAAGGGTGTTATATGTTAATAAAATGATAATTATTATAATTAATTTGTCAGTCCCAAGAAATATATCTTATGCATTCCTATGACGATGCCTACTGCTAAAGGATGGATGCTTATTTTTTATGTGACATCATTAAAGTGCTCATTGGGTGCCTTCCTCGCACATAATGATGATGTTGGTAGTTAAAATGACATTAATTATCTCAGTCGAACAAAGATAGATACATAGAATTGATATTCCGAGAGTGAGAATGGAAATATAGTTCTATTCATTTCAATTCAGAATCATAGGCACTACATGCAACATCATGAGGTCTGTTTGGTCTCTAATAGAAACCCCCTAAAATACATTCTTATCCATCTAATATTTATCTGATATCTTTCATCATGGGTGGTAATAAAAAAAAATTTTGAAATTCAATTCTTACATCAGAATGCGGTCAAAGTCTAGGGATTAGCATATTATCTATTAGACACCCCTTCATTAGAAATGAATTCATTAGATGCTGAACAATCCAATGAAGTTGTTTTATCTTTTAAGGAGGCCCCTAGATATGGGAGATGTATTTTTATGGTACATCAATACATCTGATAAAAAATAAGATGATAGACACTATGCTCAATAAATTATGACTATGTTTTATATTCATCTCCATGGCAAAGGATGGTATACCCTACTCTTTCCAAAATTTGAAAGTGTATTTGAATAATGAAGCTGAATATTGGGGACTCATTACAAGGAAGGAGATGAATAGCAGGTACATGTAAATAAATTGAAGAAAAATGGTGGTTTAGAACTGCTCATCAAGAAGATAAATATGGATTATTCCATTAAAAAGGAAGTGTTAATCACCATATTAAACCACATCTAAGGACTGGTGGCACTATTCCCTTTGGATATGACCTTGAATCAAATCCCACTTTCATCAAATACCCAATCCAATGCATTTTAACTTATGCGCACATCTCTAGATGATCTAGAATGGAGTAAAAAAATTATAATAATTTTCCCCTCTAGATGGTCTATTCTTTCATTCAAGCAAACACATAATAGATTAATGAGTTTTTCCCATTCATAAACTATATAGTACTACTACTAGATGTATGGAACCCATTTAGGACTACCTTTTAAAGGGAGATATCCCAATAAATAGAGATGGTGGAGAGAAAAAATGATTATGATAAAGTCAATTTGTTCAATATGACAAGATCAATTACCAAAATGAAATCTATAATCTGTTCCATGATGGGGGGTCCTTCTTAGGTGAATTGATATAGAAGAAACCACGACTATATTGAAGGAATTACATAGTAGATTTTGTAGACCACACAGGTTAAGAAAAAATCTATACTATAAAATCTGAATTTGTGTGTACTTTAGGACCACTATAAAAAAGTTTTTCACAAATTCATTAAAAGGGACATTCCTGATAGGTTCAATCTAACATTCTTCCCCGAAACCCTGCATTTGTTCAGAAATACAAATACTCATGGGAATTTTATTTTTATCGGGAATGACATTGTGGGATCATATCATCCCGCAACAACCAATAATTTTAAATTCATTTTCACTTCAACCTACTCCTTATCTAAGTGTTCCAAATTATTACCCCTCAAAGAGGGTGGGAAAAATTATCAGCTTCTTGATATCTAGCATCAAAACTATATTTTGTGTCCCTCATATAATAATGATGGAAAGTGGAACCAATTTATATTCAACTTAATTGTAAGAAATACATCAAGAGAATGGCATCATTTTAAAAAATTAATATTTCAACCAAGAAATGGATGACCGATAGATATGGGCATCTATCAAGAAAATGTCAAATATAGTCCAAATTATAGTAGATAGGGATGAGAAGTCTTGGATGGAAAATCTGCCACAATCCTTAAGGGATTACTAGTATCCAACTAACACTACCACATAGGTGACCCCATATTCATTAGTATATAGTTCTAAGGAAGTTCTGTCCATTGATGTTAAATTTTTGTAACTCCACATTTTCATTTGTGAGTAGTTATCCATAGATGAGAAATCCATTAAATGGTTGGATGAATTGGAGTTATTGGGAAAGATGACATTTTACACCATGAGGAATTTGGAAGTCACCTAAAACATGATTTCATAATTGTATAAAAAATGGTTTCCTTCAGCCTTTCTTCATGTGAGAGATGATATGGGTCCTTAGGACTCTAATGATACTAAGAAAAAAACCTCCAAATTTGGAGAAAACGTGGGAGGGACCCTATTCTATACACATAGTATAATCTAATGGATCCTATTCATTGATCTAGATAGATGTGAATGTTACCACATCCCCCAATAATTCAAGGTTCTTGAATAAGATTTATGATAAATCTCTATACATAATCATCATAATCACATTTTGTTAAAATTCATGGGAAATCATCATGATCGCATGATTTTAAACTATGTGGTAAATTTACTTGATTGCATGATGTTGAACTTCAGGGTAAATTGTTCTGACTGCATGATTTCAAATATAATGGTTTGTTTTCTTTATCACATGAACTTAAACTATAAGGTAAGTCAACCTGATCACATGAAGTTAAACTATATGTAAAATCCTCCAGATCACACAATTTTAAAATTCTTGTTATGTCATCCTGATCACATGCTCTTGAAATGCATAGTAAATCATCCTAATCACGTGACTTTAAACTGTATAGTAAATAATCCTACTCTCATGACATTAAATTATGTGTTAAACCATGAAGATGACATGTCGTTAAACTACATGGTAAATCGTTCTGATCATATGATGTTAATATTCATGGAAAATATTCTTCATGACATGTTGTTAAATAATATGGTAAATCATCATGATTTCATTATGTTAAACTGTATAAAAAATTGTACTAATCAGATGTGATGAAACTAAATGAAAAATAATCCTGATCTGATGATGTTAAATGTCATGGAACATCATCCATGTCGGAATATAATAAACTAAATGGATCCAATGGACTCTTTGTATGATGTTAAACGACACAACACCATAATGTTCTCATATGAGAGTATATCACCCATGATATCGGTCACTTATCATGCCTTATTAAATAAAAATGTGTGTCTTTATTCATATCATCACAAGATATGTAGTGATGCCTACACCTATTTCATTAGGCTGGAACAAATATTTACCACCATTAAAATGATTATTTTATTACTACCCTTTGGACTCAAGGCCTCTTTTCACGTTGGGATCAATTTTATCCATAGCCCACAAAATCATCATTACAATAAGTACAAGACATAGTTGTCCTCATCACATATAATTTAACTACATGGTATATCATCCGTGTTGCAAGAAAATATATTGAATGACTCTAATGTTCTTGTTATGTGATGTTAAACTACACAACAACATAATTTTATCACCCGAGAGGACATCATTACCTATATCGATCATCAACCATGCCATATTTAATAACTATGTATAGATTGATTCATAACCCCACATGGTACATAAAGATGCTTGGTTTATAAATCCTTATCCAGCCACCAAAAAAGTAAAAAAATTCCCCTTTTTTTGTATGTGTCAAACCTACAAAGGGAGATTTCCACCATGAACTACATCTAGGATGATTCTTTTCTAGACATGATACATTAATATGCATGGATTTCTATTCAACGTTCCAACCATGATCATGCTTCTTTCACATTGAATACCACTTTCCTTACCATACGATCTTAAAATATGTGTCTAACATCATTAATTCAGCACATTATACTATATGGTTCCTCATGAACAATGTGTGTCTTGATTCTGGGGTATAGGATATATACTTAAACCTAGATCTCAAATCCTGGGTCCAGCCACAACAACGGAAAATTCCATGGAAAAGCCCCCACTCTATTTGAATTAGACCGGCGTAGAGTTCCCATTTAGAAAAACATTTGGATTAATTTTAATTTGGAAGAGATACACATTGATGCCCAAATATTCCATCATGGTCCAACCACCACAAAGGAGAAATTCCCCTATATTTTAGTCTATCAATAATATGTGTTGCCATAATCCTTTTCTAAACCTTTTTCTCACACCGACCATAACTTATATTGGATTAAGAGTTTTAGTATGGGATTCCCAACATGATCAGGGTGTTTCAATCCACACAAGGGTTTCCATTTTCTTTGTAGAAAGTCCTTAAAAGGATCCACTATTGATATTACCACACGATGTTAAAACATGTAGTCAATGACAGATTGAGAACTTATTATGGATTGATTTCTGTCATTGTGGGATATGTTGTGCACCTCAGTCTTTAATATTGGATCAATACACAGTATTTCCTCTTTGTGATAAATAACCTATGTTATTACCACACGATGTTAAATTTCATGGAGAATTTATTTATCGGATGAAATTAAAATCCTTGGTACCTCAAGAATTATGTTTGGACATAATCTCATTTTGAATAGATATATATTGACACCTAGGACCCATGTCATAGTTCAAACTTTAGGGTAAAGAAAATGAAAACTTATAACATCTCCTACATATAAATAATGATATATTTAAGTGATCCCATTTTTTGGTTCCTCATTTAGGGATCTATCAATGAAATAGAAATCCTTGTATATATTACTCAGATCTACAGATGTAATTTTGAACTCCATTTCCAATCATGATCTGAATGTATCTTTTGTACCCATAAATATTCCTTCCATTCCTCATTGTCTGTGCCCTGAGAAATTTTCGATCTCTACAATCTTCCTATGGTCATCAGGGATATGGTGTCTGTTTCTTGAGGAAATAATTGTTTAGAAATACAGAATATTCCCTTGATAACTCTAATATGTTTGTCACAAAAGAATACCTTTCAATTAAAAGAATAGTTTGTCCATAATATGGGAATATTATATCTCCATAAGACCTAATTTTATTTTCCCATATCATTTATGTAGATCCATAAATCCCTAGAATTGTGGTTTAAATATTCATCCCCCCATGGGCCTGAGGAATCTTGGAACATCCCATCCCGATGGTCCTCCAATTATTAATCGTTTTCCTGGCATATAGTCTTATACATATTACCTAAAAATGAAAAACCCCATGGAATCCATAAAGATTGAAGCAAAACAAAATGGTTAACGTCCCTCTTATTCAATACTATTATTAAACAAATACATAATTATTTGTTCCCACTATTATGAGATACTTAATGACACAAGGATATCTATATTTATTTCAATATTTTATATTCCTTTTTTCACACCAATTCCCTATCGTCCTCACCACATGATGTTAAAATGCAAAGATGATGTCCATGTTGTTTGACAGTAAACTCTGTTATTTATAAGAACTACATATGGATGAGTTATTATTATCATGGGATACATATTGACCCCCATATGTTCAATAACAAGTCTATTCTTGACATAAAAATGTCCCCCTCTTCATTTGTATGGGTAGACCTGAATATACGGTTTCTAACACAGAAACTATGCATGTCTAGATTCGTAAATTATCAAGATACATAGGGACACATGAATATTATAATCCTTTCCAGAAAAAAAAAACCCCATTCTCTTCTATACATGATTTATATATACATAGGATGGTGAAACTCATGTCTCACCCAAGTCATGATCAAGTTTTCAAAATAAAATTTCCCTTTTTCCACACAAGATTTTGATAGAGGAAAACTGAAAACATCTCCTAATTATATAGGGATTGATCATCATTTTGATAAGATACATAGAGACATCCAAACCTTATTTCTTAGACCCATCCATATCAAAAAAATCACATCCTATTAATGGGTTAGACCAACGCATGAGAAACATTTCTACCCATTACTATGAAATGTCTACAATAAAAACTCCTTTTATATTAAACAAATTTACTTTCACAAACTAAATATTTATATCTAGGGAAGTCTAAATCCCCATAATACTCTCTGGAAATTAAAAATTGTTGGTATGTTTCCTGGGTACACCATTTTTTGACTATGTATAATATGTTTTATGTGGTTTTACCTAATTTTCCAACAGAAAGGTCATAAAAACTAATGTCAAATTCATCCAAATGAGATGATTTTCCACTCTTTGAATGCCTCAAAGGTATTTTTCATTTAAATTTTCTCATCGTATTTGGAAACACCTAGATTCTGACTTATTACCTTTCTGCTTCAGTCCTAAATATGATGGAATAGTCAATGACATATTAGTAGGAAAAGAGTAAATTTCCCATCTGTCATTAAATGCTAAGTTACCCTAAACTATATCCCTCTAATTTCCATGCTGTAACACATTAATCTACATGGTCCATGTCTTAGATAAAGGGAATTAAACTGCACCATGAATTATCTCTACTTTACAGAAGCTAATTTCATGATGGATTGGTTTCTCATTCATGGAAAGTGCATATACATATTCCATCATCATTTTCATACATCAATCCCTTATCACAACACCCATCTTGGTCTTAGTAAATCCAAATTTTTTTAAATTACCCATCCATTAAGAATGGAGGACTAGTTTATTATGGAAAACATTGTTTCACTGTCCGTTATATTGCCTATTTGGCTCTGCATAAATTTCCCACACAAAAGGTATTTCAACTAGTGATAAATTCTTTCCCAAGAGAGGCATCACCTATCTCCGTACAACCTAAAAACATTGTCTTAGAAACCATTATTATGGTTACTCTTCATGTTCTTCCCCCATGTCATGTCTTGGATTTAGAAATCATAAATCCATGTTCCCAAAATCTCTCATTGATGTACTAACAAAGTTGGGACCTTCTAACCTAGTAAGCCCTATTGGGGTCATCACCCCATGAGTCTTGATCAATGTTTTTTGACATAAAATACTATTCATGATATTAAGAATTTGAAGACATAAAATTGTCCATGAAAAGAGACATGGTACTCTTCTGAAAAAATACACAAAGAGGGAACACTGTATAAAATTTGATAATGAAATAACTATATGTATGCTAGGTATGGTTTAAGAAAAAAATTTAGAAATCAAAATAATGTTAAAATGGACGAAAATTTGTTAGTTCATATAATCCTTAAGGGGGGGCCAAAGAAAATTTCATGTTACACCCCCTAAACTCAAGCCAAAGTAGAATATAAAAAAATTATTGTGGTAATAGAAAATAATTTTTAGGTTTCACTATGTCACCCTATAAATAGACTATCCATGTTCACTGAGTCCCTTGGATGAGGCAAAAGTTTGAGTATAAATGATCATGTCAACTTGATGAAAATTCCCAGTCAGAGTATTGTATCACTAATACAGGGATGGGGTGAATCAGTTATACTATTTTTCTTTTATGTTTCTCTTCAATTAAAAAAACCTCCACCTACTATTATGGATTTCTATTCCCTAAAAAGAATAAAATCAACCCATATCTAAAGAAACAAAAATATTTAGAAGGATAACTATTCAATAAGAATAGTTATGTCCTTGGTAAGGTTTAGAAATGATCCAATACCATACAATCCACTAGAAATCAATCCTTGGATTATAACGAGTAGGATGTGCTCTTTTACTCATGTAGATCTATGAAACAATATGACTAGTGCATGTGCACCCTTTTAGCATAATAGGGTAATACATTTGTTTTGTAACATCTCATGTTACATATTATTCTTTTTATTTCTACCATATGTATTCAATTTTAAAACAATTCTTCTTTTCCTAACCTAGAAGAATGGTTATAGCCTCTTGGACTATGTAAAACAATCTGTCTAATTAGTCTGAGTTTGATGGTTCCTAATAAATTTCTTCCCAGACTGATTTTCATTTAATAGAATGAAATAGAGTATAATAAACAACACTTAAATTCTTGAATACAATAAATCTCCTCTTCTCTCTAAAAAATTAGAGCTTATGTCTCTTCTGTCATGAATAGTAATAATGTCAAGAAGTTTAATGTACCTCCTCCTTTTATAGGTAAAAATTGGTGGGAATCCAAATGATTTTCCCACTTTATAAAATTTTCCCAAATTTGTGTTTCCCCCAAAAATTATGGGATACATTTTGACAATGTAAGTGTTTTTTGAAGCTTCTTGATTCTTAACCAAATATTATCTAAATCTTCAGCTTATTCATTTATATCAGCATAACCATTGATTATTCGAGAAATATAAAAATTTATTCTTTAGAAAACCATAAATTTCTGTAATATTATTTAGTATGATTATTTCTAGGTACGATTGTCTTTAATTAGAAAAATCTATTTTCTTTCACATTCAACTGTGAGTCTGATGTAAAACAGATTTATTAACATATCGTCATGACATGGATTAGATCTTCACATTCTAATTCCATTTGCATGACTCTTCTTACCTTTCTATTGGTATGATTATTTCTTATCTTCTATCAGCAAGACTCTTTCCACTTCAGTCACACAACTCTTTCAATCGGCACGACTATTTCTATCCGCACGACTATTCTAACAACATGACTATTTCATCGACACAACTATTCCATCAGCATGAATATTCCATCAACACAGCTATACCATCAGAATGACCCTATGTCGGATGAAAACCATATTAATACTGTGTCATCTTGAAAATCATTTGCTTCTTTCATTGGTGTGAATTTTCCATTGGCATGACTATTCCATTGGCATGACTATTCCATCGGAATGACTATTCCATTGTCACAACAATTCCATCGGCATGACTATTCCATTGGAACAACTATTCCATCGACACAACTATGAGTCTGTTGAATGACTAAGTGAATACCGTGTCGGCTCGACAAACCTTTCCTTCTTTCATCAGTATTAATTCTCCATCATCACGACTATTCCATCAGTATGACTATTCCATAAGCACGACTATTCCTTCAGCACGACTCTAAGTCAGATGCAAAATAATGTGAATACCTTTTCATCTCGACATTCCTTCTTTCATCAGCATTACATTTCCATCGGCTTGACTATTCCATAAGTATGAAAATTCCATCGGCATGACTATTCCATCGGCATGACTCTAAGTTTGATGCAAAAAATTGAATAGTGTTTGGATGAACAAACCTTTCCTTATTTCTTCAAAAAGACATTTCCATCAACATGACTATTCCATCAGTATGACTATTCACAGTTATTCAATATTCCTAACCATTCAAAACTTTTCAATAGTCCGCACCATTCGCATCTTTCCTATAGTCTCCACCATTTGAATATTTTCAATAGTCACCATGATTCACAACCATTTAATAGTCATTAACTTTCTAATAATTTCAATATTCAGTTCCATTCACATCTTTTAAATAGTCATCAACATTCACAGCTTTTCAATAGTCATCACCATTCACAACTTTTCAATAGTAACCACCATTCTTAATTTCCTATTTCTTTTATCATGCTTGGATCAGAAGTTTCACCACAAACTTCTGATTTGTGAGAATTCCAAAACAGCAAAGCATAGTCAAAATTTACATTGGAAAGTATCATAACATTCCATTCAATCTAATTTCTTTCTTTCCTTATCATCTAAATGAAAATAATTTCTGAAAACATGAGTCTGGTTATTTTGAAAACAAATACCCAAAGCAACTATTGAAAAAATAATCCAAAGTAGTTTATTTTCATCGAAACCAACTTTGACAAAAAAATTCAACTCTTGAAACCATCATCACCTTTATTATCCGCTTGTTCCCAATAATCTACCACTTTTTTACTTTGTTTTTAACCACAATTCATAAACCCCTGAACATTGTAACCTCAAGAAATGGATTATATATATACAATTCTAAGCCTACGTATGCTAACTCATTATAGGAAACAAGAATAGTTAAATACAAAGACCATGCTATGAAAACATTGATCATGGAAACCACTTCCTCTTCTCTTTCTTTTCGTAATTCTCCCTAGAAAACCATTCAATTTATTTAGCTACAAACACTCCGAAAAAAAATTAGAATAGTTCACACAGAGAAACAATTCTGAATACACAGCTTTCCCACAAACCACTCAATTGTAAAATAGATTTATGAAACAAAACAATTCCCCCCATAAAAATAAAATCCGAAGGCAAGAAGAGAGAGGGGATAGATACACATACCTCAATCATGAAGAGAATTAGGTTAGACACCCATGTCCAACCTCATTTTTTGAAAATGATTCCTTTGATAACGGTATTTTGAAAATATCAGCAACTTATATCAATGCTAAGACACACTCTAGATTCAATTCATTTTTCTCCACATGATATTTGAAGACATAATAACTGATATCCATATGTTTCGAATGAGAATGTTGCACATGATTCTTTGTGATATTGATTTAACTTTGATTGTCATAACCCAATCACAAGGGTAAAATCACTTCAACAAGTGAAAACCCAATTCTTTGTTCATCCATATATGTTGTGTAGCGGCTTGATTATAAGTAACATACTTAGATTTAGCTGTATTGACAGTTACTGAATTTTATCTATTTTAATTCCAACTAAAAAAATTTATCCCCCTAAAGAATACCCAACAAGATTTGGATCTATTATCTTCAACATTTCTTCCTAATCTATATATGAATACCCAAAAAATTCAATACAATTTGATCTATCATATACGATTTCAATGTTTTTTAGACCGTTTGATGTATCTTAGAATTTTTTTTCCATATTGTAAAAGTGATTCTTTTGGAGAACATTGGCATATTGAACATAATGTAACATCATACACAATGTCAGGCCTTGAGGGAGTTAAATACAATAGACGTCCAATCAGCTTCTGATACTCTTTTTGATCAACTTCTTTTCCTACTCCATCTTTACTCATCATTGTTCCTATTAAATTTGGTGCAGAAACAAGTTTTAAATTTTCCATTCCCATCCACTTGAGAAGTTATTTTTCAAACATTGTTGGGAGAAGAAAATGTATTATTTCTTTTTCTATATTTTTATCCCAAGAATGTATTCCGTTTGACCCATCATGGAAATTTCAATAAATTCTTCATTTCTTGATAAAACCCTTCATAGCTTCGTTCATCATTCCTAGAAAAGATAATATCTTAATTATAAACAAGTACAGTGAGGGAATAATCATGAAATTTTTTGATGTAAATAATTCTATACACTATTCCTTTGTAAAAGTAATCTTTCTTAATCATATTTCGAATTTGGAAAACCATGCCCTTAGAGCTTCTTTAAGGCCATAAAATAATTTTTCAATATACAAAAATAACCTTCATCTTTCCCAATAACAAATCCCCAAGGTTGTTCAATATAAACCTCTTCTTCAAAATCACCATTGAAGATTGCATATTTAACATCTATTTGAATGATCTTATAGCCTTGTTGTGTGAAAATAGCAAGAAACATTCTGATAGTTTCATGTCTTTCCAATATAGAAATGTCTTCATAAAAATCAATACCCTCAATATTTAAATATCTTTTGCCAACCAATATTTCTTTGTTTCTTATGAAATCTCCTTTTCCATCATATTGTTATAGAAAAACCATTTTGCACCAATGATGATTTTATTTTTAGGCTTAGTTACAAGTTCCTATTTTTATTCTTTTCAATCAGATCCAATTTTTCATTCATTTCTCTAACCCATTCTAGATGCTCGAAAACTTCTTTCACATCATTTGATTCCACTTTTGAGTACAAAGAAGTCTGTGTAATGTAATTTGGTTTTCTTGTTGTTTGAACCTTATGATTTTGGTTAATAATTTTATTTTATGCTTCCACATGTTTACTTAGCATTAGATAAGATTTTTTATTTTTATCCTCATCAATGGAAATAGATGAGTTTGATTCTTTACATTTATTTGGATTAAAATCATTTGATCCTTTTTAAATTATATTCTTCAAATTTCTTAACATCATTTTATGCCTGTACATGTTTCTATTTCTCAGAAACATTAACCACTTTAACATCAACTGAATCCAAAATTCTTTTTGTTTTTTTGAATCATATGTACTCTCTTCCTTCCTGAGTATAGCCAAGAAATATTCCATCATCAACTTTCTGATCAAACTTAACATAGTTTCCACCTTTACTATTTATAATACAAGGACTACCAAAAACAATAAATTGATTCAAACATGGATATTTTCAATAAAACAATTCATATGGAATGTTACATAATTGAGGTCTATTGAAACAACAATTTTGAATATAAACTGCATTATTCATGGATTTCAACCAAAAGTATTGAAAAAGGCCATGCTCAAGTAATATGGTTCTTCCCATTTCCACCATGATTCAATTATTTCTATCAATAACTCCATATTATTGGAAAGTGTATGGAGAGCTATACTTATGTTGAATTCCATGCTTCTCAAGATAGTATTCAAACTATTCACCTCTGTATTCACCACCTATATCATTTCTCAACTTCTTCATAGAATATTCACATTATTTCTCATCTTTTCTTCAGATATTTTTAAACAAATTCATAGATTCTAATTTTTGTTTCATATACATAATACAAGTAATTTGATTAATGTCATTAATGAAATTATCTAAGTACTTATCTCTATGTGTTGATTTTTTTCTCACTCACCCACATATATCGGAATGGATCATCTCTAGATTTTGTGTTGAATAAATATAAAATTTCTTATGCACAACATTTTTAATTTTTCCTTTCTGGAAGGTAGTGAAACACTAATATCTTATTCTTGGAAAATGAAGAATGTCTCAAACATTATCTCATTAAGATAACACTATCATGTTTCACTGACACATATGTCCCAGTCTATTATTCGATAAATTATTCTCTTCCACCATACTAATGTCACACGATTTTTGTGAACCAAAAACTTGGAATGAACTTCATTTTGTACATGGGTATCTTATAAAAATCATTCCATCTTAATCACTCTTTATAAAAAATCCATATTTATTGAGGATAAACTTGTCACCCTCATCATACAATTGAGAGACACATAGCTGGTTGTGTTACAGCCCATCAACATACAATGTTTTATTAGATTTCATCTTTACTTTTCCAGTAATGGCTGACCCAACACCATTGATTTTAAACAATTAATCAATTCCAAATGAAACTGTTCCTACATTATAATGGTTCACATCAATCAAAAATTTCATGTCTCATATCATTTGTGAAGTACACCCACTATCATGTATCCATTTTAATTCTATATTCATGGATTTTAATGTAGTTTCAGTAACATGTTCCTTATATCATTTTTTATATTATTCACCTTCAGCTTTTGAGAATTGAGAAGATTTTTATGAGATGGTAAGAAGAAAATAAATTCTTTTCAAGGTGTTTAGGTCATTCACATCAGTCATAAATAGTTTCCAAGGGTTGGAACCGATTTTAAATCTTTACTTCATTATTTTCAGATTTCTTCAAGATAACCTTTTAATTTTTCATTATTTGAAGAGATTGACTCACCCTGAATATCTTCATTTCATAACCTATGGTATAATATTAATATTTTAGATTGAACTAAGACATACGTGCTATGTTCCAGAATCCGCCACAATACCAGCAATTTTCATATAAAGAGTGTTTTCCTTTGAAAACTCCATACTGATCAGAATTGTGAAAACATTTCTCAACCATATTATTTTTACTTTAAATGGGATTATTATTATTCTTTTCAGTGATGATAGGATATTATGTATTTGAAACTTTTACAGATCCAGATAATACCTCTTCAGACTCAGGATGTTTTTTTAACTTCGGAATTCTTCACTTAAACCATATACATAACGTTCCCAACATTTTTCTTTTCAGACACTGTTCAATTATTATTCTCAACCTTTGAAGGTGTATTTTATTGAACGTTCACATGTTTCTCATTATGATAACCTTCACCAACTTAAGTGATAGAGTTTTGGAAACGTAGAGTTTTCTTCTCATCTTTATATATTTTTTGTTGGACATATTCTAAGTATTCTTCTTTTTTTCTTTCAGCTTTAGTACCTAATTCAAATTATTTTTATTTTTATCTTCTAAAATATTCATCAAATCATAAATATTTTTAACCATATTTTATTTCTCACAAGAAAAACATTCTTGGATACCTAAGAATTCATCTTCCAACTCTTTTTTTTCATTTTCATGCCCTATTATATTTATCAGACATTCTTTCAACTCTTCTTTCAATTTCATTTCAAGTTGTGTTTCATTCTCTTTAGAACTACTGCTTTCAAAATTTTCATCATTCACTATTTCAATGAATGTATTTTCATTACTGTACTTAATGTATTTTTTTGATTTAGCATCACTATCTTATTCTTCATCATCGTTGGAAAAGAAACATCTTCTTATTGATTTGAATAATTCCTTTTTTTCTTTTTTCCCTTTTTTCCTTCCATGGTAGTCTTTCCTTTCATTATTCAATATCATTATCCTCTTCTTTATTTCTTTGTGGAGAATTAGCCTCAAAGTGGCCAACACCTCCAAATTAAAAAAAATTAAAGGGAAGATTCCCTTTTTATTTTAATATACCTCATTTCGAATTTTTAGGAAACAAGGATATTATTTCATTGAGATATTTAGTTACCTCATTTTCAGAGTCAGAATAACCATCATCAACTTTAATGTGAATCTTCATTGACTTTTCTTTATTCATTGACTTGAATGAAATTTCTCTATCAACCTTTTTTTATTTATTCTAAGCATTCTTTATTCTCATTTCATAAGTGATAAGAGGTCTATCTAAATCATCAAGAGATATTGTTTGAGGATCTCTATCATCCAATGAAGAATCATTTGCATTGGATTTTTCAAGTAGGATTCTCCATATCTTTTCAAAAATGGTAGATTCCTTAAGCTTTTCACCCAGAAATCTGATAGTAATCAAAATTTCATTCACCCTGGTAACTAATTCCCAAACAGATTCATGCTCACTCATCATCAAATATTTATACATTAATCTCTTTTTTTGTAACATTTCTTTATTCACATTTTTATTTCCTTTGTATATTATTTTCAATTTATCCCATATTCTTTTAGCTTTGGAATCAAATATCACTCTCATGAACTAAATTTTAGAAAGTGATGATAATATATCATTGTTGAACCTTCTTTCATTATCAAGAAACTTCTTATCAACAGGTGTAAGTGGATAACTACCATCAATGGGAGGAAACCCAACTGTTGTAGTTTCAAGAACATCATAACTGATAGACATAAGATATGGAAACATTCTATCTTTACAGATATGATAGTTCTTTCCATAAAAGACCAGAATACAATTACTGTTTACACAGTTCACATTCACCATCAGTAATGAATAGAAAAGGGAACCTTCACTTTAATACCAACTGAAAATTTCCATTTTGAGTATTGTATCACCGAGAGGGGTCAGGGTGAATCAGTGATACTCTTCTTATTTTATGTTTCTTTTAAATTGAAACAACCATCGCCTCCTATTAAGGATTTTAATTCCCTACTGAGAAACAAATCAACACACATCCAATGAAACATAATGATATACAATGTTCACCATTCAATAAGAAAATATATATCCATGGTATGGTTTGGAAATGATTCAATACCATATAATCCACTAGAAATTAATACTTAGATTATAATGAGTAGGATGTACTCTTTCACTCATGTATAACTCTGAAACAATATAACTAGTGTATGTGCAACCTCTTAGCACAATAATGTAATAAATGTGTTTTGTAACATCTCATGTTACCTATGCTTATTTTCAATTCACCAAATGTATTCAATTGTAAAACAATCCATATTTTCCTTACCAATAAGAAAGGTAAGAACCTCTCAGACTTTGTAAAATAATCTCTTTGATTAGCCTGAGTCCAATACTCCCTAATACAATTCTTTCGAATATGATTTTAATGTAATAAAACTCAATAGTGTAAAATCACCACCACATCAATTCCTGATTTAAATATATCTCCTCTTCTCTATATAAATCAATAGTTTCTCTCTATTATATCATGAAAGGTACTAGTTCTAGAAAGTACAAAGTACATCCTCCTTTTATAGGTTACAATTGGTGGGAATCGAAATGTTTTTCCCGCTCACTCAAATTTTTCCAATTTGGAATTTCCTCGGGAATCATTGGATATAATTTGACTTCATCAATGATTCTCAAAGATTCATGAAACTTCTCCGAAATTTATCTCAATATTCGGCCCTTTTAGTTGTATCACCATGCCCATTTCATATTCCATAAATCTAAAATATTTTTTCTTTTAGAAAACTAGAAATATAGGTACTATTTTTGAGACTGATTTTTTATGGGTACAATGGTCTTTAGTTATTATCATCTATTTTCAATCACATTCATATATGAGTCTGATGTAAATCAATGTCATTAACATATCAGTATGATATGCATCATCACTTCACTTTCCCTATCCAACGACATGTCCCTTTCCTCTTTTCTATCAGCCCAACTCTTTTTTCTGTTCTATCAGAAAGACTCTTTCCTCTTCCATCTGTACAAATCATTCCACTATCATGATTATTTCCATCGGTAGAACTATTATATCAACATGAATCTCTATTTCGTATCACTATTCCACTAGCATGACTATTCCATCAGAAAGACTCTGTGTTTCAAACAAAACAAAGTGAATACCATGTCTGGTAGATGAACATTTCCTTCTTTCATTATCATGAATTTTCCATTATCAGGACTATTCTATCGGCATGTCAATTCCGTCGTCATGAATCTAAGTACGATGCAAAACAAATTGAATACAGTGTCGACTCGACAAACCATTACTTATTTCATAGGCATGACATTTCCTTCGGCATGACTATTCCATCAACATGACTATTTCATCACCATAACTATTCAATCAGCATGACTCTGAGTCCAATGCAATGAAAATTGAATACTTTACTGGAAAAATTTTCCTTCATTCATTGGAAAGGCTATTATTTTGGCACAAATATTCTATCGACATGACTATTCAATCGGAATGACTATTGCATTGGCATGACTCTGTGTCTGATGAAAAACAAAGAGAATATTGTTTGGGTCAACAAACATTTCTTCTTTCATTAGCATGAATTTTCCCTCGGCTTGACTATTCCGCCGGTATGATTATTCACAGTTTTCAATAGTGATCACCATTTATAGCTTTTTAATAGTCACCACCATTCAATGCTTTTCAATAGTTACCACTATTCACAGCTTTTCAATAGTCACCACCATTCACAGTTTTTAAATAATAATCACCATTCATAGTTTTTAATAGTCAACGGCATTCATAGCTTTTCAATAGTCATCACCATTCACAAATTTTCAATAGTCATTACCATTCATAGCTTTTCAATAGCCACCACCATTCTTACATTCCTCTTTCTATAATCAATCTTGCATCATTAGTTTTACCACATACTTATGATTTGTGATAAATACAAAACAACAATGCATCATCACAATTATCATTGTAAAATATAGTAACATTCCATTCATTCTAGTTTCTTTATTTCCATATCATCCAAATACAAAACATTCTGAAAACATGAGTATGATTCTTTTAAAAACATAAACCCAAAAAAATTGTTTCTAAATCAAAGTGAAGTGATTTTCTTCATCAAACCCAACCTTGACAACAAAAGACTATTCCTAAAACCTTCAACACCTTTATCATCAGCTTGGTCCCAACTATTTATTATTCCATGTTGTGATTGCAATTGATATCATGTGGGAATTATATTTCAAAATATGAACAATTTTTATGGATTTTAATGACATTATAAGTTCAAATATATGCATTTGAGGGAATTTTTATCCATTTATTTATTGAATGAGAATGGAGGAGCATCAATATCATATATTATCTCTCTGATGTTACTAAAAAAATACGTAAAAATCCATAAAATGGTTGAAATGGTTGTAGTGGAGCTTCGGTGTCATTATTTAGAAATTTGATTATTTCCTAATGGGAGCCATCAAGGGTCCTTTCAAAGCCATTTCTTTTCCCAGATTTGGTTTCCGTAATTGGGGATTTCCTTTTAAAAATGAACATAATATCTCAAATATTCTGCTTAATGGATTCAAAACATTAATTTTTTGATGAGATATCTACCTTTGACAGAGTTACATGAGCATAAATTTATTGAATCACCACAGTATATATAACCACTTGATCATAATATCATGATTATTAAGAAATATGGTGATGTATCTTTGTGGTAGAATTCTTGAAGGCTTCCTCATGATGTTTGGAAGTATTAAACTATTAATGGTCAGGTTCACACATAGTTTAGTATTATTGAGCAATGAGAATTAGGTGAAAAAGTATACACATACACCGATAATCGAACCAAATTATTCATAAACCATGGAAAATTTGTAAAAGTTTTTCCACCGTGTAATTCATGTCCTCTAGTAGGGTATATGTGATAATAGTGAATATTTCATTCCAAGACTATTTCTCTATAACTGGATTTTTATGGTGACATTATGAACCTAGACCTTTTCATCTATTTTTATAGGAATATAGTATGGGATTATAATTAGAGAAGATTAGGTCACTTATAATTATAGTAACCATGTGGGAAACTCCTCCTTCTTTATTTTTGATTCAATCTGAGAAGCTAATTGGATGGGATTGGCATCAATCACTGGAATGACTAGTATTTCCCCACTTAGGCTAGCCTTTGTGTGATTTGGAATTGTTCTAGTCAAAATTATGGGGTCTTTATCACTCCTCACAGAAGGAGAAATCCCTGATGAATCTCCCTTATAATTACTATATAGAAAAGAAGAATGTCTTCCTCCCTCAGATGTGGGTAGTGATAGAACAATAAGCAATGGACCAAGTGTGGACAATCGTTTATGTCCCCGTTAGATTGACTTCCTCAGTTCTCCATCAGGACAAAACCTCAACCAAATATGGGTGGAATACCAGGGTATGATTATTGAATATCCTTGAGGTGGTAAATATATATTCTTACTCGGAACCTCAAACATCATCATCATTCAGAATTGAAGAAGTATCAGGATTGATTCCCTTTTGATATGGGTGTTGGTTAAAGATGCAACACATTACAGGCAGCCAAATTTCCGTGCAAACCTATTCAGGGAGTAATGTTCTTTAATAGTTACCTCATCCACCTAGGCTGTCAGAAGCTTGTATCATAATTAGAGGATATAGGAACATTCATATGGAGAGCCCCTTCTGTCATCAACCACTATTCCATTGTGTACTGGATATGGTGTGATAAACATTTGGGAAAGATCATTTAACAAATTGAAAATTCCATCAATTCCCAAGTATTTCAGCAAAACTGCAACAACATTGAGAAGTGCAGTGTGAAATTTGGAATGATTAATTGTTGCAGTGTGCTGAAACTCGTAGCATCGATTGTGTTTGAACACCAATCCATATAATAATTGATATAGAATGTTACGGTGTTGCAGGGATCTTCCCTAATGTATTTTATCCGAAAATTAATAAATATGATTAAGTTGGGGAACAATATTGTTGATCGGTTTTTCTTTCACCAATATAACTTCTATAATTAAATTACAGATTCATACACTACTATATGCATCATGAGATAGAAAGAGTAATCCTTTTATGAAAATAGTTAAAAATAAAATTAACTCGAATTCAAAAGACACGTCTAGATGAATCTTATTGGTCATCATAGTTTATTGTCATAATTCGAGGGTAGACTAGTATGAATAAGAAATACCTCATGAATATTGAGTTGGATGAGTCCATTTGTGCCCAACTTTCTACCTTGGACTACTAACTTGTATAAAAAAGTTTATTCAATCATTTAATGGAATGGGAGAGTGGGTATTGAGGTGATGAATATGAAATTCTTCAATCGTGGTCCAAAAGTCCCTCTCTAATAGAGATATACGTTTTCTGTTTTCCCAATTATTCTATGTAGATAGGAACTCATCATTTATATTACCAAGAATGTAGATTTCCCTTAATTGGTAGATATCCCTTTATTTGACCCTGACTTCACCATAAAAGAGGTGGTAACTATTATTCCTTAAACACATGTGATTGATTAGTTCATGAAATATTTTGGTTGGTAAGTAAAGCAAGAATAAAGAAACCCATACTTCCTGATATAAGTTCACGACTTCTAATTCTCTGCAAAACTCACTGTAATTATTGTGCACCCAGAATACCAAAGCTCATTCATGTGAGAAACTCCCTCGAGACTGCAATTCCCATGTAAAAAAAACAACCTCAATTTCGATTTACTCATGAGTGGTTTAAAACACATAGATAATCTAGGATATTGTATAGAATGTATATGTCTATAATATTTTTATTTATTTGAGTTAACGTTTAAATATTCAGGAAAATGAATTTCTCCTGAACTGACATAGAAATGATTTTCCATGTAGCAGAGATGTTCACTTGGGAAGAATCCCTAAGTCATCTCAAACCAACAATATGGGAGATTCTGGCCAACTGGTGGATGTGGAGAATCATCATTAATTAAAAAATATTTAATGTGGTATTTGTTTGGACAATAGGTATGTCATGAGCTCTGGTGATATGAGGTTCTTTAGAATACCCTTCATATGGATGATATGATATCATAGACTATCTTCAATAATCTCATCCATGGTGTTTTGTCTTATAATTGTAGGTTTCAAGGAGAAATACATAACTATATTTTCTCTATGAAAATTTCAACAAAATTATGTGAGATTCAAAGAAAATAGTGCATATCAAGGTTTTAAAAATGATTCTACTTCACCAGTGGGGGACTGGATAACAATGCATTGGCCTATGAAAAAATAAGCACCATGATGTAGTGGCCCACACGTCATTCAATAAATATGATTCTCCCTAAATGAAGTAGTTGGATAACCACTATTGGAAATTTATGTTACCATTCGAGGATGATAATGTTTAGTTCATAGAAAATCCATCTGCAAAAGAGAAATGCTTCGTAGTAGTAGTCGGTGATCGAGGGTTTAAGGAAGGCTCCAGATCACAGATATTTTAGTAATGAAAAAATGTGTTGACTGCACTATTTATAGTTTTGGTACCCTCTTTTGGGTCCACATGTGTATGAAAAGACTATTTGAATAGTACAAATTTCTAGATCAGAACAACCTCCCCTTCATCCCAATTAGAACCTATTCTGATGGGGTCATTTGTTGGGTCCATAACATTCTGCATACAAAAAAGGGTGTTCTATAAATATAATAGAGGGTCAAAATAATCCCAAAAGAAGAATGTGAGGAAAAAATTTTAAGGGGAAGAGTCCTAGAAGGAAATTTAGTTCCTAAATTTTGAAAATCACTACGTGGACTACCACTTAGAATAACATTTCACCGTTTCATAAAGAACTAATGAAACATAATTTTTTGTGGGATGAAAAGGTATCGTTGAAACTAGCAATTGAAAACAAATCATTTTTTGGGAGGGGTGTTAATTTTATCCACGCAACTAACCATCCCCATAAACGAAATAGTTCACAAGATGAGGTGGAACTATCGGCACCTGCAAACAAAACCAAGTCATTTATAAATAAGGATAGTGATATCTTACCCCACGAATGAATACCCCTACAAATGATATACTTTTCAGGCTACAGTGTCTTACAGGGATCCCACAATATATGTTTAATGGCCAAGAGTGAATGAACAACCATACTAATATATGATCCATCTGTTATTCTATATTAAATAACCATGAGTGGAAATAAAAAAAGAGATCATACCAATGAAGAGATGAATGATGAGGGGATGTAAAAATCGGAGCGATAGATTCAAATTGGGGGAAATCCATCTATTTCTAGAAGGTAATGACACTATAATGTATTAAGGGGGAAATACAATTCATCCATCCATCCACAAACTTAAAACCCCTTTGTGGTCATCAATCCCCAGGAAAAAATATATTACCCCCTTATGGTCCATCACCCCACATATCAAAAATCTATTCAGGTGGAACACATTCCCTCATAAAATATTAATGGATGTGAGGAAGTTGAACTCATGTATAAAAATGATACATGGGGGAATGTATCCCTACAATAAAACATGCTATGTGACACGAATTCTAGTTCGCATAGAAAAGTGTTATGCGAACGATACACTCACCCACATAGGAACATTCTATGGATAGGGAACATCATCCCACATAGGAATATGCTATATAGAAGGGTCATCATAGGGTGTTCTAATATGTACCTCGCATCACGCAGTTCCATCATATCATCATTACCCACGTTGGTCCCTCCACGAACCAGTCTAACACTAAGCAAAGGCCTTATCCAAAGCCAACTGAAATGTGTGATTAGATTATCAACAACATTATCATATCTTCTTGAATCTACATAATCATCGTAAGAAGAGTGGTGTTGGGGGACTCCATGAAAAGGAGTACCCTCAGAATGACTTCAAGTTAACATTATTATAGTAATGAGGGTTCCAAACATGGGGGAGATCATCTGAACCTCCCCATTCTAGGGAATGATGGGAACCGCTGGCCTTTACCTTCAATGAGGGATGGTGTTGGTCACTCCCCTCTTATCTTTGGACCAGAATTGCATATCTTCTAGAGTAATCCCCTAACCTTTTTTGTGGGATGTGGTGCTCTTTCTCCTATTCTCTTGCTCAAGACTTGGACGGATAGATCACCATATGATACTATCCTGGTTAACAACATGAAAGATGATACCATAACATGTAAATCCCTCTCACTTTCAATTTGGCTTCCAAAATCTATCCACTAGCAGAAAAAGTAGATAGTGTGATCGTCATATCTATGTTTTCCTATTATTTATCACACTGAGCCTGACTCAAATGGACTCATAGGTTAGTGTTGATCATGAGCTCTGCCCAATCCCAAACCATCAAATGGGCCTCTTATACAGTGTAATCCCAAAAACCATGACTCTACCTTCAATTATCGATATTCCAAATAAAGTAGAACTATATGGGATCTTATATGGTTTAAACCCGGACCACATGTACCTCCGAAAAGGTGTAAGCCACAAACCATTTTAAACTATGTGGATATTGATTTTTAGCTTAATGGAATACTGATAAAGAGTCCCTTAGGTCTAAAACCAACAACCAAATTCACCCTAATATTCTCCCGGACAAATTCTAGATTGAATCATATCCACATGGGAGACCAAATATATTTTGGTAAAATTGGGCTACCATTGTGTATGTCACACACCAAACATTGACTAGGTATCTTTCACCTGGAAGACATTGCCGTATAACGTTAAACTACATAGTTTAGCCCATGACACATGACCTTAAAAAGTGATTTGTCTATTTAGTGGAACCAATATCTATGGATTTTAATACTTCTCATGAGGATATGTAATAATACCATGTTATGGGTTCTATCCAACCGTAAAAAAACCATCAATTTACCTGGTTGAAAATAAACTATAGAGCACATTAAGTGTCCTAAAACCAACATCATCTGGAAAAATTACCATAGAATCTTTGATTCATCAATAAAATTGTACCATTGATGGAAAACTATAGATACATGTAGATATCCCTATCAATGGATAACCTCCTATAAAAACAGACGATTCTAAACCCATTCATGTTTGTAATTGTTCATTACCTCATGGTGATTCAAATATACATGATTGGGAATGAAAAAATTATCCATATAGTTTTATTAAATCTATAAGAGATTCATAGAATAGGTAATTGTTCAACCCAAAATAATGTGATGGTTTTGAATTTCCATTCTCTCAACCAATGTATGTTCTTATGTTTTATTGGCCAATTTCCCCAATGATATCCTGTATTTGAAATGTTTTTTGTGATCATCATTGATATGTGATTTTTTAGTGTCTCTATATACATGAACAAAAACCAATGGAGAGTATTTGGAGGTAGTAACCCTGAAATAAATTATTTTACAAAACATAAGCCATTAAATTCAATATTCAGGCTCTAAAACGTTTTGAGAAATAGTGATGTAAATGATGCAATGTTGAAATGACACACTAGATAATCATGATTGGGGAATATCCAATCCATATTAAGAATTACATGGATTACCATCATATCTAGGATAATGAGGTTCCATATTAAATTATAACATCCTACGTTAAGTGGGAATTCCATGCACTTGAACACACTTCCCAATCAAATTCGAAAACAGTTTAAATTTTTATCATGCTATGGAAATAAAACATATCAATCCCAAGGCCTTCCAAAATATCCAAAGAGATAAAACAATGTGAATTAATAGTATCAAAATAAGAATATACTAATCTGGAGGCTATCATGATTTTACCTATAACTATAGATGGCCAGACAATCAAATCCTTAGTCGGTTCCTGGAAAATTTACATCTATATTGATCCACAACCATGAGGTGCAACTTGTCTACTTGGAGTGGGTCCACTCTTCTGGTGATTCATATACTGAGTCTGGCCACCATGACCACATCCTCCTCAATGGCAAGTATAACTACTGGTAGTATATATTTTTCCCTAATGCAGAGCTATTAATCCAACTCTAGAAGGTAGAGATTGTGTGAATCCTATTCCAGTAAGAATATATTTAAAGGTATTGAAAAACCTCAGAAAATTCCCCCTTCTACAATATTAACATCCCTTAATTGGGTAATGATCAAAATAATGTTTCATGTGACCATATATTCTACACTAATGGTTTATAATATGAAAAACAATGCAGATACTCCAGTTACAACTACTCTATTAAGACCCAACTTGACGGAGCTTCAAACCATTGGATGAACTACTACCCTATCTCATAATTGAACTAATGATCCTTTTACTGTTGGATTACATCAATTTATTCATAGAAATAATGTCTAGATTAAAAATTCTATTAAAATTTTTCTTGTGGAAAACATTTACCTAAGACTAGATAGCATACCAAAGATCATCCTAAAATCATCTCACTCCCAAAATCTCAGCAGCATCAAAGGATTTTGTAAAATGATAATGATCAGTAATGAAAAGTGAATAATCCATTACAAATCAGGATCCTTTCTCTTGTTGTAGGAAATCGCAAGATTTTTCATATCTTAGTGTCTATGGAGAAAAAACATCATAGTTGGAATCCTGAAAATATTTATAGACCATAGCCTAATGCCAACATTGATTAGTAATTAGATCCCACCATTTATTATAATAATCATGAAGTATATAAGTAGAAATATTATTTTTCATACATGTATTATTCTCAAGGTTCCCAATGGTATATAACATGGAATGTATCCAGGTATATGTGTCCCATGGATTTCCATTCCCTGAAAACATGGGCATATGCTACCGTTGAAACTCCCACGTAATCTCTTTCATAGTAGGGGAATGTCGTAGATCTCCATAAATTGTCTTCATAAACTATAAAACCCCTTGAAATGGGTGCTATCTCCGATGTCTGGTATTTCTAGAGGTCCCAAATGCGGAACTACTGGTGGGTTCAATCCCACAAATTCAGGAACAATATCCTATTCACCATGATAGCACTTGACTTGAGGATGTCATGGTGGAACATCTCTATAAATGAAAAATACCAACCTCATATGATATTTAACATTGAAAAAATAATAGATACAATAATAGAGAATTTACAAGGATTCCAATATATAAGAAACTCTCCTCTTCAGGCTAATAGAGCCATCCCTCAGTGTCTCATTGGACAATGATGAATTCATATATATACTTCCTAATTCCCACTACAAAGGTTGGTTCTAGGACAAGTTCCGTATTTTATAGTAGGGATTCTGTAGATATTTTGTTAATTACGTGTTATATATGAAAAAAACATTTTATTTTCAATTGGAATCACCATTTTAAGGCATACATTTCCATTAATACTTAGAAATCAATAGTTATCAAGAATGTTATCATGAATATTTATAAGTGTGTGCACACACACACACACTATGATCCAATTAAATGAAATAATAACTCACTAGATATATTATACTAATATTAATAAATTCAAATGGTAATACATGTAAATAAAATGAAAAATTTAATATAGTTTAATTATATGGAACAAAATTCATAATTTATATAGGCACACATACTCCTTAGATGAAAATTGGGTTATATTTAATTTCAATGAACTAAAATTTTATATACTAGACCAATGGTTCATGAATGCAACACAACATAATTAAATAATTCACATTATTTCATCACAATATATAGGACAACATATGTTAGATTTATGTAGGCCATTTTTATATTATAATAATTTACACCTGAAAGAAATGTAAAAATAATTTAAATTGCAAATATAAATTAATAAATAAAAATAAAAAATTACTAGTTGTATGAAATTTTGGAATATATTAATGAATGAAATATAAATATCCATGATCATATATGGATGTATGAGGTGATATCTCCTTTATGTAATGATATAATGGTAAAAATAGGTTCCGAATAATAATAAAATCTACAATCCATATCTGTCACCCAATAATGAAATCGTACAACCCTAACAGACATTATCAAGAATAATAAAACCAATCTTTGAAGTTTTACTTTCCATATAGATCAGTTTTATTCTCATATTAACACACACTTTACCAAATATTAACACATACAAGTCTCATATCTAATAGCTGATAAAGAAATAGAAAAGGAAAAGAAACCCTTTGATACCCATTTTTAATGTCCCGAGCCCAATTCACTCATAAGTAACCAAACTCGATTGGTCACATGGACTCAAGCACACCTACCCATATGCCAAATTATACCAAGTAGAATCCTAGGACTAAGGTGGTACAATGGGGATACTACAACCTCATAATTTGAGTGTCACAACAATGATAGAATGAATAAATAGATCAAGCTTAATAATGAAAAATATGGAAACAGTAGGAAATAATACAGATAGTAATACTAAAAAATCAAGGGGGGTTTCATGTAAAAAATTATTAGTAATTCATGGAGATATAAAAAAGTTATCATATATGGTAGAAAACATAAAATGCATTAAAATATATCAAAAAGAACAAAATAACAAAAAGGATATCAGGTAACCTCATGAGCTTAGTCTTGACGCCACACTCCCAATCTCTCATTCTAAAATCTAGAAAATATCCAATATTGGGTGCTTTACGTTATCCCTACTAACATCGGTGATTTCTATCTGATGACCAAAAGGATTATGAAATAAGGTTTGCGTTATAATGACGAGTACACCACCAATGAAATCTATAAAAATCCAATCATTGTGTATAAAATCAGTAGTGTAATGATATAATGATAATCTGTGGAATGGAATACATGAAACAATAAATAATTTAGGGCTAGAATAATCAGGGTATACCAGACATACCATAACTACGTGGGATCGTGCCAGTAATTTTTAAACAAAGAGGCCACATTAGTCTATAACCTAGCAGGTATATCTAAATTATACCAATATTAGTAATCATGAATAGGTTCCAAGGTAAATCTAGGGAATCCAATTTATAATTATAGTAATATAAGATGCATGGGGAATCAAGAAATTCATAACCCTATAATTTTGATCTATCTCATAGTACATTAATCATGCTACCTAAAAACAAGTGACTAAACGTAATCCAAGTGGATAAAAAGAGGTATTCCACAAGAATAATGTCTAACTAAGTCCACGGAGTATGTCCACTATAATCCGATTGCTAATAACGACTGGGGACCAAGGGGGAGAATACAATGTGCTTAATATCCTAATACATTTTCTGAACCTGAAGTGTGTAATCAAGAAATTTTAATAACATGAAAAAATGTCAATTGAATTAGAGGTACTAAGTCGAGGACTTCACATAAAATAATACATCGACTCAATTTCATGGTGTCTATCTCTTTTGGATACTGGTTTATTAAATAAGGGTGGTATCCATTGAGTGCTTAAGGCATTACCTTAATAATGAATATATAGATCATGTTAGAACACTCATATTACATGAAAAATTCTAGAGTAGAAATAAGCACTATATATTTAATTAATTAATAATGGACATAGTATAATCAAGAAAATTACTTCACTTTATATAAACAGTTAATGTCCATAACTTTTAATTCAAAAAGGTTAAAGGATATATAAGGATTCAAACCATTAATCATTTGATTCTAATATAATAAGATCTATCCTATACATTATTTCTCATTTTCATGGTAGAATTCATCCACTCTAATTATTTAAGTCATTTAGGAATTTTATAAAACACTCCAATAAAATTTCATTTATTAACTTATAACAAGGTACGTAGGTATAAGAATGGAATACCCAAAGTGGTGACTCAAGATGAGATGAAAAACTTAACTGGTAACAATATGGTCCAATAGGTTATATTTATTTCTAATTAAACTACTAATTTATGGAAAATATATTTTAGGTCCATGACGCGGGTGAATATTGCATACAAAAATAAATAGTAATCGAAAAAACCTGACCAAATAATTAAATAACACCTACATTAAGGAATTATTTGAGCGTTAGCCAATATAAATAATTGGTTCAATATGAAATATAATTAATTGTAAGAATAAAATAAATTCTATAAAAATAGGGAAAACTAGATCACCCAAAAATATCATAGAAGATAGTGTCATAAACTATAAATGAAAGAAAGTTATTCGAAGGTCTTACCAAATAAAATCCCACTAGGAAAAAAATTGATCCACTAGAGTCTGAATGAGGGAGTTACTTCATTGCCTATCATAGTCATGAAGGCAGATATCACTCAGAAGAGAGGCACTTTGTGTGAGTAGTGAGGGGAGAGAGGTGGATGAAATTTATTTTAAGAGTTGGTTGGAAAAATAAAAAATTCAATAGCTTTTAGAGGATTCATGACTTGGCTATATGGATGGAAAACTCGCACACAAACCTTGCGACAAGAACTATCCTTGGCACTGCTTCCATGCATATATCCTATATGGTGTGGTAGAACTATTCTCCAACCATGCATGGTCAGTTCCTATGAATAACTAAGGGTACATTATAGGTTCATAAGTTATTGTATCATGGATAAACCATATGTTTGACCACTACAATAGTTCAATAGTTTTTTATGGTAATGTGTCCACCATCACTTGGTTTCCCAAAGAAGAATCCATATACATGGGCTACATAATTGATCCACATGGCTACAACTAACCATGAACCAACCTTGCACCTGATATAGATTCTCCAAAATTCAATGCTCCAGGATCCAAATAAGCCCCAAACGCTCGAAAACTATTATCCACTTAGGAAAATTTAGAAGAGTTAAACTAAATAGTAAAACTAAAAATAAAATATATTGTACCTCATATAGAATCCTGGTTCTTACCACATAAATAAAAAAACAAATGGGCTTTTAAAATATTAGTGGATCTATAAATCTTCAACATTTTTTCATGGTTCTTTGGAATCACTCATGACAAAAAGATTCTAATTCTATAATATTTCATAATGCAAAAATCATCATACGAGAAGATCTAAATTGAAAAACACCATTGAATAAAAAGATAAATATATTACATGTGATGAAACATATTATACTTTACTAAAATTCTATTAACAAAAGTCATTTATTAAGTATTATTCAATTCATTAATTCATTATTATGAAAAGTGAAATGTTTTAGAAAATATGAATGATGAATCTTAAAAATGGCTGATATTGGAAATAAAATATATGGTTTAATACATAAATCTTTTTTCATAATTTTAGTGGATATGTAACAACATGGGATTCAAAAATGTGAAAAACTATAGCTATAAAAGATCCTTAACATTTTTTAATTACAAATATTATAACATAACTCGTTTGTAATATATTTGTTGAAAAAATATGATTCACATGATCCCAAACCTAAAGCATTTATTCAACATCAAAAAATATATTATGTATCCCCACATATTGGGAAAGAATAATATTTATCAGCATTATTTGAATAACAATTATGTCTCTTATCTTCCATAATGTTATCCATGGGACAAAAAAGGTTATGCATCCCTATTTTTCCAAAAAAATTTAACAACCACACCACAAATATCACACATGAAGCTAGAAAATCAAACCCATTTCTGAAATAACAAAAAATTATAACCATTTCTAGTTTAAAGATAATTTTTCCAAGAATATATAGAAACATAGTAAAAATTATATACTATTTATTTAATTACAAAAATGATTAAAAAAACTTTAATACCATGAATTGAGATATTTTTACATTAAATCATAATATGTTCCCAAAACCTAGAAATGATGAAATTTCAATGGAAATGGAAAACTACTAGGGTTTAAATCATTAATATATAACGTAAAAGTGATGAAAATATGATATCTATTACTATTTATATGATGTTTGGATTGTAATCAATTATAAAACAATAAAACCCATTCTTTCTCAATTTTTGATCATGTTTGGAATATTAAGACCATACTGATTTCTTTAGATCAAACAATAAAATCATTAACCATCACACCTTTCTCCAATCTGCATCTGTAAAACAATTGTAGTTTATTTATGAAAACCGATTGTTTAAGAACCCTTTGGAGAATTATTGATTTCACATCTATGTAATATTATTTGAATTTCATTTTAATTGATATTTCGATGAGGAGTATAATGGGTTTCCAACCCAGAAAAAAGAGAAAATTTCTTATGAACCACAATAAATTCAATTTGGAGTAAAAATTTACACACTATCCATTACATATTCTATGTCACTTTTCTATATTTATTGATTTTATTTCAGATCATCCACACAGTTTTGATGATATCATTATTTTATGACCATAAAAAATATCCTAGAAATCACTCTTCTTTATTATTTCAAGATATTTTCCCTCAAATTTAACCTAATTTCCCTCATTCATATCCTCTTTATGTTACTTAGATAATAATTATGATTAAATAATGAGTTTCAATAGAGTTTTCATCGTCATTGATTACATCAGTGTTTTCCAATCACTAATTCGATTCCGCTCATTGATTTTATCCCTGATTATTATTTTTTTTAGCTGATAATCCTCGTTTATCTTTTTAATCACTAGTGTCTTCTTGTAAGTCTATATCAGACCCATTTTTATTCCATATGCTACTCCATTATTATCACTTTCCTCTAAATATTAATATCCATATTTCTAAAAGACCTACTCGCTATTTCTTAAATTCATCAAAATATCCACAATTTTTAACCCTTGACGTTAAATGAGATTCCAAATAATTTTATAAAATATCATGTATAATGTTCCTATCGATGAAGATATATTGTAAATATCTTCATGGAAAAGATCCTAAAACCTACATAACTCGCTTTTTTTATAGTAATGAATTTTCTTCCAAATACCCAGATGTCTTTGAATGTTGGATTATTCCCATACCACATATCATATTGTATATTATCATTACCCAAACAAAAAAATGTCAAGTTAAATATATATACTAACTTATGAAGTTATTCCTTATAATATTTATCAGGTAGATTCTTCTTGATTGACATTGTTTGATCCATGTTATTTATGACTAAGTTTCTTCTATTAATGATACATTTTTTAGGAGTCTTTGACTTCGAAAAAGATGTGTTATCCTATTATTTCTTTGATATTCATCTAAATTTTTTATAGTTATTTCCATACCACGAGTACTTCCAAATAGTTATGTTTTCCTTCCTAAACATGTTATTAACCAATATCCAATTAAAATTATTATACTTGAACACTTTATGATTGTGTATGATGACCATCAGTCACATGATCATAAAACAATAAATAATTTAAAGAATATAATAAAATTTTCTGTCCTTGTTTTTTGGTGATATTTTCCCACATTAGTAAATGTGAATCGACTAAATATATATCCTTGATTTTTTTATTTCATACAACATGTATTTTTTAGGAGTTTTCCTTTTTTGACATGTATCACATGTGTTAATCTTGTCCTATGTATATTTAGGGAAACCTTCAGCTCCCTATCTAATCACAAAATCCTAGAGGGACCTATGGATAAAACGGAGAGGCCTCTTTTACCACAAATTATAATCATTATCCTAGGATTGTAATCATTTGTCTTATTCTCAACTAACTATATAGATATTACACACTATTCATTTTTCTTTATAAATTGTTTTATCATCACTCCCTTAAAAAATAAACAAATTATTTTGTTACAAACAACTAGTCCCATGTAATATAATTGATAAACAATTTTTATGTTATGATCAAGGGTTTCATATTGAGTAAATGTGGTTTCCTTATGTATTTTCTATTTCCCTATGTTTTGAAAATCACAAACTCATTATCATAAGTCAAATTATTTTTCCCTAAGGACTATTCTCATAAGGAAGATTTCCCTTCTCTAAGAGAATTTTTATCCTCACTTTTGTTTTCATTTCTCCTTTTATATTCTCTCTAAATATAACTCATTTCATTTCTAAAAATTAATTTTGTTTCATATCAAATAACTTAGGAATCAAACTAATCCTTGTATATTGAGTTTTCTGATTTCAGACTCAGAATTCGCTGAAATTTAGACTCTGAATTCATGAAAATTCAGACACTAAATAGTCTGAAATTCAGACTCTTGAATTCTTTGAAATTCAGACTCTGAATTTTTTTAATTCAAACTCTAAATTATCTGAAATTCAGATTCCTATTTCTCTAAAATTCAGATATATATTTCCATAAAATTTGGAGTCTGAATGCCTCTGAATTAGGTCTCTTAATTCCTCAGATGTCAGACTATGAGTTTCTGCGAATTCAGACTCTGAATTCCTCAGAATTTGGACTCCAGGTTCCTCAGAATTCAGACTCCGAATTCCTTAGAATCCGGGTTACAAATTCCTCGTAAAACAAGATCTTAATGCCCATATCATAGATACAATTAATGTTAATTTGGTTATATTCTGAATTTTATTTTTCTTGAGACTCTAAAAAATATATTTGGTTATGAAATTTATTTTTCTTTATACTTGTTCTGAAACGATGTTGTATTATTTGTTTCTAATTAACCATTGATTGAGTGAAACATGTATAGGTCCCTCAGAGATTCAAGGAAAAATATGAACGTTGGAGGAGAGAGACAACTGTCTGAGAAGTGCCTATAAATAAGATCTCATTTGAGCGATCTCAAAACATATTGATCAATCTAGAGATTGCATGATGATTAAGAGATTTCTAGAGAGAGAGACCCTAAGGATTTGTATGTACTGAACATCTTGTTCACATTTCCTAGTGTGACCCCAACTGTTACTGAGTATAATCGAGGGCTTCCGAGGATAGGATGATAGAGACGTTGACTATATTAAAGATCAAGGGATTGTAGGGAGAGCAAGTCATATTCCAATATTCTTATCGAGGGCTTACCTAGGGGTGGGTAAAAAATACTTTCTTGACTGTAAAATTCAAGCTACCTTTATCCAAAGTTGTGGGATACCCTACTCTTTGGGTTAAAATATTTTCAACTTGTTACTTGTTTTGAATCAGGTTTAATTCTGATGTATTTTGATAAAGGAAGAAAGTAAAACCTTCTTATATTTTTATCACTTTTGTATACTCGGATAAGTAAGATTCTATATGCTTTATCGTAGAATCTTTTCTCTGTAAACTTTCCTTATGTATCACTTCCAAAATCATATTTCAGGAACCTATAATGTTTTTTTAGTTGAACTAAAAGAGGATTTGTGAATTTACATTGTTTATCTTTGTTAAAAATAGTATTCCTTATGGTTAAAAACGAATGTTTTTAAACCTACAATTCTTTCCTATTGTAATTGAGCAACGACACCACTATTTAAATCCTACAATTTGTATCAAAGGAGATCTTTGAAATAATTATATTCATATATTAGTTTTCTTTCTCAAGATGTATTTTTTATAAATTTTCTTGCTTAATTTTTCTTGGTTATGTTTTTCTTAGATATTTTTATCATTGTTTACAAAACTTTTCTATTAACTAGTTTTTTGTGGAAATATATTTTCTTATAAAATGATAGGAATGAATGTAAATTTGATTAGACATCTAAATTATACTAGAACACCTATATTTTATGGTAATGATTATGAGTACTGGAGAGACTTAATAAAAACATTTGTTATTAATACTAGAGTGGATAAATTTTTCATTCTTACTAGAGATTAAAAAATTCCTAATAAGGAAATCAAAACCTTCACCAAACAAGAAATTCCAAAATATCAGCAAAAATAGAAGGTAAACAATACTATTTTGTGTTCCATGACTAGGAAAATATATAGTCAAATTTATTCAAGTGAAGTACAAAATTCTATTTGGAAGAAACATGAGGTTAATTATTTTGGAACTTCCATGGTTATAGAGACTAAAATATATATACTTAGAGAAGAATATCATGGATTTTTATTTCCCAATGGAGAACGAGTTAGAAAAGTGAAAAATGATTTATGATCATTGTTAATAGTTTACAATATATAGGAGAGAAATGTTTAAATGATGAATCTCTTATAGAAAATATTATTGATATCATTCCCAATTAGTTGGAATCTGAAATAATAGCTACTGATGAGAATAGAAAAGTTTCTCAAATTACTCTTGATGGGATTTTTGGAACTCTTCTTCAACATGAAACAAGAATGAATAGAGATGCTTATATAAATAAAAAATGAATTTTAATTGATGTGTGTCGTTTACTACTACTAAATCCATGACTCTAGAAAGGGTTACAAGATCCAAGTCTAAGAAAGTTATTTTTTATCTGAATCTAGTGAAAGTGAAAATTATGAGAATGAGTTAGCTAATCTTGATTGAATGATGAACAAGATAGTTGGAACAAATGACTTTCAGTATTGATATATAAAGAAAGAAAAAGGAAAAAAAGAAATACTCAGTAGTCACTTTTTATAAATGAAAAAGAGAATGATATATAAGGCCAGATTTTTATATGCTTATGAAAAATGATATAAAGGAAAAACATTCAAAGAGGAATTGAAAGAAGTATTACCAGGTTAAAGATTAGAATGTTTTGGAAGCTAATCACACCTTAAGTGCTATTACTATTGACTCATCTATTGAATCCTCATAGAATGAATCTTATGAACAAAATAATCTTGGTCTAATAGTCAAACTACACTTCAAAAATCATTTTCTAATGGCCAAGATACACAATTCTGAATCTTTTAGTAATGTATATCTGAATTAAAATTATAATAATGATAAATACTATGAATATTCAGATGATTATTCCTCATCAATAAAAGCTAATACATTATCTTTTTATGATGAAGTTGCTAGATTTTTTAAACTTCGTGATAATGAAAATTCTAAACTCATGAAAATGATTGATACGAAAAATTCTAGATTCTATATTTTAACCAAATAATTAACAAATCATTCAAAATATCCTGATCATAAATTTTTTTATTTATAAAATATTTATTAAAAACATGATGAAGTTAATTCTATGATAGATAAACTTTCTAAGGATCGTGAAAATATAATTTCTATGAAAATTATTATTGAGGCTTACTCTAGTGATGAAACTAATGTTTTGAGAAAACAAATATGGTTATTAATTTAGAGTAAGAAAAATATTTTTCTTAGGGAAATATCTGCCAAAATTTACCTTCGGTGAATAAAATTTCGTTAAGATGTATTCTGAAAAAACTAACTTTATGAAATAATTATATATTTGGTTATACTCATTCTAAACCAGTTTTTAGTAATAAATATTTTTTTTAAAAGTGATCCACTTTTCACTAAATGACAGTGTGGTGGACATTGGGAAAAAATTATTTTAACATAACTCAATCATTAGGTTTTCATAAAGAATATTTCTCTATGAAAATGTGGATACCTAAAATTTTGCATTCTGAAATTTCTGGATCCAAGAATGTTTGGATTCCGAAAGTATAACTCTTTAATTTTTTTGGAAAACATAGAAAGTACCAACAAAAATAGATTGTAAAAGGATAGTGGTAGTTCTCGACATATGACTGATAATAAATATTTCATTGAAATGATAGATGAAAGGAGGAAAAATAACTTTTGGAGATAATGCTCAGGGGATAAATTTTTGGTATATGCAAAATTTTTCATCTTAGAAAAACATTAATTTCAAATGTTTTAATTTTTATGGGTCTTAAGAAAAAACACATTATCATAAATCAATTATGTGATGAAGGTTACATTATGAATTTTAGGAATGATACATTCTTAGTTCACAATTCCAAGGAAGAGTTTATTCTTTCTTCCCATAGGAAATAGAATGTATACACACTTAACATAAAATACCTTAGGATCCATGATCTATATTGACTTAGTAAAATGGAAGATCAATCATGGTTATGTCATGAAAGGTTTGGATTTTATAACCGTAGGAAACTATGCAAACTCTCAAATAAATGACTAGTTAAAGATATACTAGATCAGATATTTGATACTTCAAAAGTCTGTGATCCTTGTAGACTTTTATAGAAAAATAAATCATGTTTTAAAGAAGTCGGTGAATTCTAAACTACTAATGCATTATAGTTAATTCATATATATCTTTTTGGTCCCACACAAACTGTAAGTATTGGGGGGAAAAGTTATGTATTTATCTTATCAGATGATTGCACTAGATTTACATTGGTCTATTTTTTAACCAAGAAGTTTGATGTTTTTTCTTATTTCAAAATTTTTATAGCCCAAGATAAAAATAAGAAAAACCATCCACTGATAACTATTTATAGTGATCATATAGGAGAATGGAAAAATTCAGATTTTGAGTCTTTCAATAATAAAACATGCTTTACTCATAACTTCTCAACTCCAATAACTCCACAACATAATATTGTTGTTGAAAGAATAAATCAGATTCTTCACGAGATAACTAAAACCACATTGAGTGAATATTATATAACTAAAATCTTTTGTTATGATTCTATAATTACTACATGTTATACTATAAATCGATTTTTGATTATACATTTTCTTATCAAAACCCCTCAAAAATTGTGGAATGGTAGAAAAAACAGACTTTCATACATCAAGGTATTTGGTTGCAAAGTATTCACTCTCAATACAAATGATAATCTACATAAATTAACTCAGAAATCTGATAAAGGATTTTTCCTCGGCTATTCCCCTACTTCTAAGGCTTATATGATTTTTTATAAAAATACTTATACTATTGAAGAAACAATGCATGTTAAATTGGATGAAACTGAAACTTTTTTTAAACAACCCCAACCTACATCCTCATATGTGTTTTAAAATACTTATTATTTACCATTGATAAAATATCCATATGGTAAGGAACATATTCAAGAAAATATTTCTGAATAATTTTCCTAAGAATATTTCTTACCATATGTTGATGAATAGGTCTTACAAAATCCAAATTAGTTGTTTATTAATAATCATCCTAGTGATAGTATCATTGGTGATGTTAAGAAATGAAGTAGAACATCTATCATTAAATTATCTATTAGAAAAAAAACCACCCAGAAATCTGTAGGTTATGATTATTGGATAAAGGCCATGCAAGATGAGCTGAATGAATTCGAACGGAACATTGTCTTGACCTTGGTTGATAGACTTAAGGATATTTCTGTCATTGGAGTAAAAAGGGACTTAAAAAATAAGTGTGATAAAAATGGAATTGTTAAATGAAATGAAGCAATATTAGTTGGTAATGGCTATAATAGACAAGAAAAAATAGACTATAAGAAAACCTATTCTCCAGTATTTATACTTGAATATATTCGTATTTTACTTTCCTTTTCATAATTCTTTAATTTCAAAATTTTTCAATTGGATGTAAAATGTGATTTATATTACAAATATGATTAAGATGATTTTTTTGAACAACCTCATGGTTTTAAAGTCACAAAATACCCTAATCATGTTTTCAAACATAACAATGCTTTATGTGATATTAAACAAGACCCTTGAGCCTGGTATGATATACTTACATGATTTTTGCTACAACAAAATTCCATTAAGGGAATTGAGGATCCAACCCTTTTTATAATTAAAGATAAGAAAAATGTTATGATTATACAAATTTGTGTAGATGACATTATATTTAGATCAACTCAGCAATATTTAACTAGTTCATTTTACAATCTAATGAAATTTGAGTTTGAAATGAGTATGATGGGCGAGTTAACATTTTTCCCAGGTTTTCAAATTTCTAAAAAACTAGAAGGAACTTATATAAATATCTAAGCATAAGTATATTAAATATCTTGTAAAATTCTATAGATATGACAACATTAAAAGTATATGTACTCTAATCAGTAACTCAAATTTTCTTGATCTTGATGAAGTTGGGAAACTAGTAGATCAAACATCATTTATAGGTATGATAATAAGTTTACTATACTTAATTTCTAGTTATCCAGATTTAACATCTTCAGTATGCTTATGTGCAAGATTTCAATACAATCCTAAGGAATCTCTTATAAAAATGGTAAAATGAATTTTTCTTTATTTAAAAGGAACCATTGATTTCGGACTGTTTTATACTTCGGAAAATGATTTTGTTTTATTTTTTTGATGTTGGAATTGGTTGGTGTAAAATAGATTGGAAAAGTATATCCAAATAATGTCATTTCTTAGGAGATTCAATAGTTTCTTGGTCATTCAAAAAGAAACACACAGTAGAACATTCCACTACTAAAGCAGAATATGTAGTAGTTGGAAGTTGTTGTCCTCAAGTGTTGTGGATACAACACACACTAATAGGCTATGTCATGAGTTTTACCAAAATACAGATATTGTGTGATAACACTAGTGCCACTTCCCTAAGAAAAAACCATTCACATCACTTTAGTGCAAAACACATACATTTTAGGCATCACTTTATTAGGGATCACACACAAAATGGAGATATCATTCTTCAATTTAGTGAAATGAACGAACTAGTTGGTGATATTTCCACATAAACATTACCATCTAATAGATTTGAATTCATTAAACAAAAGTTAATAATGATAACCATAAGGTAATCTTCCAAATTAACATTTTTTGAAACCTATCTCTTTACATTAATAAACTCTTTTTAAAAATCGGAGTACATTTTCATGGTAGTTAAAATATTTAATAATAATTTTTTTAGTAAAAATTCTTCGTCGTTAAAATTTTTTGTAGTTAAAATTTTTTGTATTTCGAATTTTCATTGTTAAAATTTATCATAGTTATATTTTTTAATAGTTAAAATTTCAAACTTAAAATTTTTAATTGTTTAACTTTTTCATAGTTTAAATTTTTCGTAATAAATGTTTTCATAGTTAAATGTTTTCATAGTTAAACTTTTTCGTAGTTAAAATTATTCACAGAAAAATTAATTCATAGTAAAAAATTTTCATAGTTAAAATTTTCAAAGATATAATTTATTGTAGTAAAAATTTTCATAGTAAATGTTTTTTGTTTAATTTTTTTTCTAGTTAACCTTTATTGATGTTAATATTGTTCGTATATAAAATTTTTAGTAGTCAAAATGTTTCTAAACTTAAAAAAAAATTTATATCAATAATTTGTATAGTCTAAAATTTCTCAATTTCAAAATTTTCTTTACATCAAAAAAATATCCCATTGTCTAAAGATCTTCATGAAGAATTTTCCTCATTACTGTTAATTTTCCTAGCAATCCTAAAGGTGTGTTTCCTTACATAAATTTTCTTAATAAAATTTTACTTGTTGGTTTTTTTCTTATTTTATGAAAAAAAATTAGATTCACTTTCCTTAAATCCAAAATTTTATCTTTAAACTCTCAAAAGATCTGAATCTACTATAATCCTTTTTCAGATTTCAACTCAACCATCCGATCATATCGAGCTAGTTTCAACTGTATGGTTAATCAGGGAATATGAACTATCGCCTCAACTTCTATATAAAGCCCCCTAATGGTTGTCCCATATTGGTTTTCAACCATTACATGCCAAAGAGCTACCACTATACTTAAGCATCTTTCCATATTTTTTATCTTCCCAACTCTGAATGTCTTTGGAAGCATCCCCGCAGAAGAAAATTTCATCAACTAAGGAAATTTCAGAATGAGAAATCTACATAGAAAGGTTAGTTGATCAAAAGTCCTTTGAAAATAATTATTCTATAATTTAAAAGTATATCAAGATGAATTGCTTAGAAATCCTATGTGTAGAAAAACCGAACGGGCAAGATCTAGTTTATCAAGAGTTTCTTATTGAGTTCTATGAATCTATATGTTTTTTTAATAACAGTTAGAGAGATAAGTTCTCATTAAATAGTTATAGAAAAACTTATTCTCTTTCCTAATGCAAGGTAGCTAGTTTCATTGGAATATCAAATGAAGGATAATACATTTTCAGTACCCACAAATTACATGACTAGGAAAATAGTTTTAATAATCAAAAAGCTATAGAGTAATTCGTACTCAAATGAGTGAAAACTGCAAAGATCAACCATCTCACAAAAGACCTCAGAATTTTAGCCTTATGGGTTCATAGATTGATGTCTTATGCCTAGAATCATTCAAAATCCATTGTAGTTCATAGCCTAGTTCTTCCAATGTCATGTTTCTTAGTGATGATACTTTGAGGAGGATGATGGTCAGTCTTAATGGAAAATCCAATGAATTTTATGACATGTATGAATTTGAGATCGAAGCCTTATTGAAAAATCCAAAAGAAATTAAGACTTCTAAAAAGGGTACCAGGAATAGAATGGTGGAGGAACTAGAATACGAGGGAAAACTATTATAGTTCAGTAATCCCAATCAACACCTCCAAAATATAAGAAGAAAAATACCTATCTTGATGATTTTTTTTCCAAGAGGAGAGAAGATAAAAAGAACAAGAAGGAAGGAGAGCCTATCATTGGCTTGGACCCCGCTAAGTAAAAGTAATTAATGATTAAGGCTACTAAGGACTTTTAGAAGTAAGAAAAACAGAAGAATCAGAAGAAGAAAATGTCTGAAGCTGAGATTATTTAATCTTTTCTCAAGGATACAGAGAAAGATTCTGAGCTGATTTAGGTTCTGCAAACATTTCTCATTGAGCGAGTACTAGTAAAGACTCTGGGAAAGAAGATACTCATTTGAGAACATGATGAAAAGGAAGATATTTTAAATGAAGATGAAGTGGAAGGATAAATAGAGGAAGGAAGTGATTATACAAAAGATATGATAATTCAAGTTGAATAATATCATTAGAAGGAGAGTCCTTTTAATTAATTATCATTAAGGACTTCCCAGGATAAATCTTATAAACTTGATACTTCAAGAACAGGTGATGAAGGCTAGGAAGATTTAAACGAACCATCCAAAGAAGAGAGAAGGAACCATGATTTTGTTCAACCAACGGACCTAGTGGCAGATGATTGAAAGGAAAAGGATGAGGAAGATTATAAAATCCCACTATCAGATAGTGAACATAAATCATCAAATGATGATGAAATCATTCTGAGAGATGATAAAGTTAAGAAGGTTGTAGCTGATACACCTACAAAGGAAGTGGTGGCTAGGAACGATGTTGGTGGATCTTCAAAATAAATTCGTGTTGAGATATAGAGATAATCCATCCCAATAAGAGAATCTGATTCAAGATCGTCCTCCATGGGTTATGATTTTTTAGTTCAATCCCTAAAAAAATTGGTTGATACTATTCCTTTGTTTCCAACTTTTGACTTGATATGTGTGAAGTTTCAACAATATTTTAATCAGAAATTGGATTCTGTCTCCATGATATTGGATATATTTTTTTGGATTTAAGACGATTTTAAATCCCTCAATATTGGGTATGATGTAAAGAGGAGGTCAGGTAAGGAAATTATAACGTGGTCCAGGAAGAAAATTGAAAAACTGAGAATCATTGATGACATTCATGATAACATGAAGGATTCTTTTGATATGGAAGATATCAAGATCAAACACTTTAATACATGTTTTGATGAGATGCTCAATCCTGAAAAGACAACTCAGATATATGAGGACAAAGATCTGAATATGAAATAGTATTCAGTTTCACTAAATCTGAATTGGGAAAGAGATATCATAATCGACTTTGAAGAAAATCATAGTAAGCAAGATGAAATATTGAAGACTCAAGCAGAAATTCTTAAGGCTTATGAAGATAAGATCAATTTTTGGGAGAAGAAAAAGTAATATCAGGATGCACTACTCAAACGTTTTGGATAGAATCAGAAGGATATTAAAAAGTTTAAAACTATATTGAAGAATCTTATGTAGAAGTAAATAGAAGGATTTTTTTGCCTCAACTCTGATCTTTTGTTGTATTACTATTATTTTAAAAGTGTTTCTAATCATAATGAAACTTTTGGTTGTTCTTAATGTGTTTTTTATAGTACTAATATTTCAGGTACCATATTTTTTATTTCAATTATCTCAATTCATTTTTCAAAATCACAAAGGTTGAGAACGAAATGATAAAAATAATACTAAATAAAGAACATAATTCCCTAAGTAAGGCAGAATCTATCTAAGGGGTAGTTTTTCCAATGAAGGTTTATTTTTTCATGAAAAAGAAAAATCTATTTATGGAACTCATGAATATGATCCATATGGATTTATAACCTAAGGGTGAGTTATTAGTATTCATCCTTATTCATAAGTAAAGGGAGACAAGTATTTCTTTTTTGTTCATAAAGAAAAATTTTACATCCTTATATTATTTTTCATAACAATGTTTGTGCTCTTCAAGAGGAGGAGATTGTTGTGTAAATATGGTTTCATTATGAATTTTACATTTCTATTTTTTTTTTCAAAATCAAAAACTGTTTTTCATTAGGAAATTTTTTTTCTAAGGATTATTGGGAGCTCTATACTCTAGAGAGCGCCCTAGGGTTTGGGTTTCTTCCCCGACGATGGACAGTGGATGTCAGGCTGGTAGTACGACGCCGATATATCGATGCAGACGGAGGGTTAGTGAGATTAACGGATTGAGGTTTGGCGGGTTGTCAAGCGATGATGAGGGTTCCCAGCGTGCGTGTACGCTGGACTGGTGGTTCGACGCAGATGGTTCGTTGCGGATGGCAGGTCAGCGGGCTCCTTAGACAACATATTAGATGGTTCTCATGCGGCGGCGAGGGTTCCTGGAAATTTTCGTGAAGTCCATGTTTCCTTTGGATTCGCTGATGGATGAAGAATCTGACCCAACGGGCGATGAGGGTTCCCAGAATGTATGGACGGCATACTGGTGGTTTGATGTGGATGGAACATTGCAGATGGCAGGTCAGCGGGTTCAACAGATGGTGGATCAAAGGGTTCTCAGGCGGCGATGAGAATTCACTGGTTGATGATGAATATGAACCAGCTGTGTTTTCATGATCATGAAGATGGAAAACCTTACCAGCCGTAGATCAGATTTATGAAGGTTCCATCAATGGATTTAGATCTGGATTTTTCATTTGTGATTCGTGGTGAGTTCGGTCTATTTTGTTTTATGTCGGTGATGTTTGTGATGTTGCGTTTATGACAATGGAGTGGCGACGGTGTCGAGACAAGGATCCCCTTGGTGGTTCTTCCTGTCTCGGTTCATTTGTTTCTCTGCTCTGGTTCGGTGACTCCTCCTATCTCTCTAAGGCAGAGTAACACGGCGGTGGTCATGGTTCTTTGGGTCATGAGATCGAGTGGCCGGTTTAGGGTAATCGACAACGGTGGCACGTTTTGGCATCAAAGGTCCAGGCGTCATAGGTTCTACAGGAGGTCGTTGCTGTAAGGGCAGACGATGGAAAAGTGTGAAGGATGAAGACCTTGGAGAGTATTTTTGTGAAGACGACAACATAGTTTGGCTGGGGGTGTGATGATAGTGATGATATATTTATTGAGTCGGCTTGTTGTCTTCTTTGGATTTGTGTTTTGAAATTTTCAGTGGTGTTTCCTTGAATCTGAATGGGCCGGAATGAGGCAGCATTTTCGATCTTTTTGAATTTTGGGTGTATATGCAACCACCATACTATTAGGATCCAGTTTAGATGAGGTTTAGAGCAGGAAACATTCACCTGAGCATTGCTAACCTGATTTGGATATTTGAGAGGGTATGGTTCTGCCATCTGTATCGGGCCCCTGCAAACCCTACAAGGGACAGCTAGCCAAATGGTTATGTGATGGTGGAGGCTTGTCACCACGATTTAGTCGCTGGGGAGGAGCAGATCCTATATTCATGATCTGGATATCTTATTTTATGGTTTTAGTTGGATGTATTGTTTGGTTTTTGTGGGTTCTCACTTTTTCCTCAAAAGTGTGTTGATAATAAAAAAAATTATGTTTCAGTCAGTCTATGGATTATTTTTATAAGGAAAATTTCCCTTCTTTAAGGAAATTTTTATGTTTGCCTATGTTTTATTCATTAATTTTATAGTCTCTCTAAATATAACTCATTTCATGACTAAGGAAGAATTTTTTTTTGCATATAAAAACATTGGAATCCTATAAATCCTTTGATACAATGTTTTCATTTTTCATACTCCGAATTGTCTAATATTCAGACTCTGAATTCTCTGAAATCGAGACTCTGAAATATCTGACATTCATACTCCAAATTCTTTGAAATTTAGACTATGAATTTTTTGAAATTTAGTCTATGAATTCCCTGAATTTTAGATTCCAAATTCTCTGAAATTAACACTCCAAATTCTCTAAAATTCAGACTCAAAATTACTCAGAAATAAGAATACGAATTTCCTAGAATTCAGGTTTCGAATTCCTTGTAAAAAAGGATATCAATGTCCATATCTTATAGACTTTGAATTTTTATTTTGTTAGACTCTATATTCTATTTTTCCATAGACTCCGGAAAATATATTTCCATTAAGAATATTCTTTTTCATTATACTTATTATGAAATTATGTCATACACCTTGTTTCAAACTAACCATTATTTTAGTGACACATGTATAAGTCCTTCTGAGATTCAAGGAAAAATATGACCATTGTAGGAGGGACCCCAGGGTTGACGAAGTTCCTATAAATAGGATCTCATTTGAATGAGCTCAATACTTGTTTTTCAATCTAGATATTTCATGATACTGATGTTATTTCTTGAGATAGATACTACCATGATTTGTTCATACTGAATATCTTGTTCAGATTTCTTAGTGTGACTATGATTGTTGATTAGTACAATCGAGGGCTTCCAGGGATCATAAGATAGAGGTTCCAACTACCTTTCTGATCAAGGGGTTATGGGAATATCAAGACAGATGCTGATATTATTATCAAGGGCTGACTCTGGTGTGGGTAAGATATACTTTCATTAAATTATAAATCAAGGGACGGGTATCAATGTTTCTCGGATACCCTAAATTTTGTGTTAAATGTTTTTACTAGTTACTTGTTTTTTATCAAGTTTATTTCCACTGTATTTTGATAAAAGAAGAAATTATAACCTTTTTAAACATTCTTATCAATTTTTTATAATCTGATATGTATGATTCTATACACTATATGATAAAATATTTTCCTTGTAAATGTTCATTAAGTATAACTTCTAGAATCATATTTCCCGATCCTAAAAGGTTTGTTTAGATGAAATAAACGAGTCTTTGTGAATTTAACTTGTTTACCGTTGTTAAACATAGTTTTTCTTAAGGTTAAAAATTAATGCTCTTTAAATTTAAATTCACCCCTGTTGTAATTGAGAATCTATATCATTATTTCAATTCTTCTTTTCAACCACTATGAAGTCCATGTACATAAAATACATTCCACCAAAATTGGATTTCATGAATATAATAATCTTCAACCCTTTATTATTGATAAATTAAACAAAAATATATTTATCATATTTGATTCTTTTGAGAAGATCATTATTTCACATTATGTGAGAAGTACACCTACTATCCATAGTCATTTCTCTAAATTATTCTATTTCCCTAATTTTTTTTGAAAATTATTATCTACATTTTATTTCTTGGTCTATGGAAACTACATTATTTCCATTGGAAATTAGTGTTATTATTCTTCCTAAAACTCTATTAATACATCCACATATTACATGATTGAAAATTTATTATGTATTTTTATCCAACTTTATAATTATTATATCTATTGAGAATTATTTTTAAATGTTCCATTTAGACAAAATTTTATAATTAAGATGATAAAATAATGGAATTTTCTAAAATGTAACATCCCAAAAATTTATTTTAAATTAATACTATTCTCGATATCATGCTAAACACCTAACATCATGCTTTATTTGAATTGAAATATACAATAAAAATACAATTGTTTAAATGGTACCTTTACAACATAGCTATTAAATTAAATAGTATGAATATTAATAACATCATTATTAGAAATATGTATATAATTTTTATACAATTGAGTTATATTGATTTATTCTTAAGAAACAACTAACCAACTAACAGTAAAACTATTTTCTAATTCAAAAATATGTTTTCATCGGAAACTATTAAATTTCATTTTGTACAAAAAAATATAATTAATATTTTATAAATTTAATTTTAGTAAAATCATTTCATTTCTGAATGAATTATTTCAATATTATCTGTAGTAATTTTTTATTATTTTCCAGGAAGATCTTTTTTTAATGAATAGTAAAAAATAACATTTTTTAAAGAAAATGTAATTCTTCCATGTTAAAGATCCTTTATGGTTTGAATAGGATATTAAAATAACATATGTTTCATCTAATTATAAATATTTCTATTAATTTCATATTAATATTAAATTTAATTTATTTTCCAATAAGTTCATTTAGGGGTTTAAAACACATTTTCTTAAGCACGATTTTTATTTTTACAATGTGTTTTAATCTCAATTATCTGAAAATATCTATATAGATTAATGGGTTTAATGAAATATATAGATTTTTTTATAAAATAAATCTTTTAAAAATAATTTTTATAGTATTTAGATGGCATGTAATGGATGTGAATTCTATTTTATGCCTAAAAAGTAATATTCTAAAAAGTGTTTTTGTGGGGATTCGAAATTTTATTTAAAATAAAATTATTCCTATTATATAAATTTAATATGGTATAATATTTTCAAAGTTTGAAAAATAATAATCAATATAATTAATATGTCGAACTTATTTCTTGGCCATTTCTAATAGTAAAAATAATAATTTTTTACCATAGTTAATGTTAAAAACAATTTAATAGGGGACAAACAAATAAATATGAGTACAAATTATTCATAAATTTTTCCATTCTAATTTTTTTAAAATAGTTTAGTATTTTATTATTATATATTTTAATTCAAGGACCTTAGGAGGCACTATAATATTAAAGTGTCCTCATATCATTGAAATCATTTATGAAATTCCATGTGTCTTTTCACTCACCTATAAGAGGGAATATATTATCCTCCCTTATTCACTAAATTTTTGTTTTATATATTAAAAAATATATAATAAAAAAACTTTATATATTTTTTCCCTCCTCGATGAACATTTGTTATTCTCTTAAGATCTTTCTTTAATGGAATAAGGTGTAACATAGGGGTTGTCTCTCAAGGAAGAGGTGTGAATCTTAAGTAATATCTATAAATTTTATTTATTCTTTAACATTATATAAATTTTTGTATCCATAATAACATGATTAATAGGTAATAATAAAAATATTAATACATTACTATGAGGATCTCACAAAAAATTCCAACTGCCTTTACTTCTCAAATAAAATTAAAGCATCACCCATGCGTATGTGTGGACTACCACATCCACATAACGAGACAATTCATTTTACATCATCATTTTTCATGGTTGGTTCATACAATATTTTTAATGTTTATATATGTTTCTATAAAATAATTATTATTCTTTAATCATAATATCTTATCTACCTCCTTATTGTCTCGTCCATTGAAAATTGAAAACGTCTATTGTGCCTATATTTAGACTACCAACTCCATGAAGTGATGTGATTTTTATTTCATTTAATTGTTACTTGGATGGTAATAAGGATTGATTTAATTAACATATATGATATTTTTATGTAATAAGAATTCAATAAAGTTGAATTATCATTTATGTGTTTTTCATTCTATCCATTGAAATGTGGAAACATCACTTGTATGTATATAAGTATTACCGTCTCCACAGAGTGATGTAATCATATATTCACCGCCAAGTTACATTAATGGTTATATAATTTTATATAATAATTAAATATTATAATTTTTACAAGAATAATATTCTTGTTATTATGGAACCATGATCAAATTAAACAGACCAAAAACTCCTAAAAGAAAAAAAACATGATAAACGATGCAATTAATACGAGAAATAATGACTTTAAGAGAATTTCTAATAAAAGGGTGTAAACATGATACAAGTGGATCATATATGATATTATAAGTATTAATATTAATATTTTATATTTTTGTAATAAAAATAAATTTATTATACAACATTATAGATTGATTATGACTTTAGTTAGACATAAGGTAATGGGTTTTCTTACCAATTTCTCTTCATTAATAAATTTTTTAATTTTATGATCAAATATTCAATTTATATGGTGTGGTACTTCTGGTAAATTATTTTTTTATAATCCATGTGATTATGTATGTGAATAATATATCTATTTTATTTTCATTCTTATAATGACATTTGATTAAAAAATCACTAATGTTCTAAGTGGTACTCATCTCAATGTTGTTTGATTTAGAGATGTTTGATGTTATACACATTTTTGTTTTTATAATGTGAATATACTAATTTTAGTTGTGTTATATCATGTCTCTATATTAATTCCAATTATTTGATTATATAAATTTAATTATTTCATCCCATGGTTTTGATTTGAATGTTAGCGAAGTGGAAAGGGTTTACCATTTCAAATCGTCTTCTTTGAAAAATATGATTTTTTATATACCAATATTTGGTTAGGGGTTGTATCTAAATACCATATTAAATTCAATATATTGAATATTTTTTTGTTTAGGGTATTTAAATTTTCATTTTAAGTTATATCTCTTATGATAATCAAAAATCAAAAGTCAGAAAATATGTATGGTGTTTATGTTATAATCTCAATTTCTTAATGTGATAGTTTGTGATTAATTTTATGATGATTAAATATTATGATATATATCTCCAAAAAAAAATTTAATTTGTAATATTTTTTTTATTTCCTTGGATGAAATGTATTCCTTTCATTTTAACCTTTTTAAATTATCAAGATACTAAAAGAATATTAATAAGGAAGACAAAATTTATTTTTTTCTTCAGTCAGAAATCTTTTCTTCCATATCCATATTTTATATAAATTGTTTTCAATAATGTTTTACTGATTATATATATATATATATATATATATATATATATATATAATTTTTCACATGTTTTACCTTCATTAATAGTTTTTAATTAGAATTTTATTTGTTTTCCAAATGGGTTTCTTTTTAATATTTACCGAAAATGTGAAAGGTATCAATGTTCCAGCATACATAAAATGAATGAATTTTCCCACCATATAGACTTTTCTTACCTTTTAAATTTTATTTAATATTTTCCATTTTTATTTTGAATTAAAATATTTACATTAATTTTATTGATATTTTTAGATTTTAATAAGTTAGTTATATGTGAAAGGGTATTTTTTGGAAGAAATCTTCTAAATATTATTTAAATGTGTTATAATCTACAACAACATCTTTTTAAGTTTATTATTCATTACTAGGTACACAATCAGAAATTACTATCTTAATTAATTATTTTTGTGGTCAATTAATATGATGATGAAATATTTATGAAACCCATTTTCATTAGTGGTATACACTATGATTAAATGATGAATTTTTCATGATCCTATGGAACACATATATTTATATTATTATTGTTGGAAGGTTGGGTTTGATATAGAACATGATTATTAGTCATTCTATTATAACCCTAGAACACATTGGGTAATGATGATTGAGCAGAGAAACTCATATGGTTTTATGATGTTAATAACCCCCTGAGAGAAAATGGAGCGGACTAGATGCATGTTACTCCTCAGAGAATATTGAAAAAAACAAGGTCAATAATTTCAATGTCATAATTTTTACACATTAGGAGTCATGGGAGAAATCCTTTACTAGTTAAGTTATTATCTATTCTAATGTGTATTCCAAAAAACTATTTCATATACTTGTGATATATTCTTATGTCTCTTGATTGATTATGGATGATACCATACACCTATGAATTATACATTTTGTCTTAAGAAATTTTTATTCCATTATTTGTGATTAATGAACATTGAATAATTGAGGAGGACTATTTTAATTTATAATCTGGTTCTCAAACCCTTATTCTTTCTTATGTTCCCTTATGAACATTGATTAATATCAATAATATTTACCCTTGTAGAGAATTTGACCTCAAACTTTTTAATGTTTCTATTTTTCATATATATGAATAATGGTTTTATTTATGACACGTCTAAGAAGTAATCATGTATTAAAGAACTATATGGGATATATTTTAGATCTTTAATATATTTGTTGATTATGTGTCAAATATTCCATATATACTAGACCTTTATAGTTGTGATGTGAATAGTATTAGTTTGTAATGAATATTTCACTAATAAGATGTAGCCTTTATGTATGAAATATTTGTATCTCAATAACTGGTATCAGAGAATGGGTTAGTAATATATGGAACCTTGGATGAGAAAATTATATATATTTAACCATTAAGATAATCCTAATTATAGGTGAACATAAAACTAATATTTTAAAGAAGTCAGTGGTGTTTGCCTATAAAATGCATTCTTGTCCAGATAATAGAATTTGGACATGTCTTTGGCATAGAATCACTAAGGGTTAATATCTTTTATTGGGGATGATTGGGTAATAAATTTAATATCACTAGTGAAATATGAGTTATACTAATACTACACACCTACCTAGAAACTCATGTGGTATATTATTAGTTTAAATCCTATATTATTTATGAACCATTATGAATGATTAGGATAGACGATGACCAAGTATGACCTCAGTTAAACCAAATGTATTATATATTAAAAATATGGTGTCATGAATTAGAAATTCAGTTAATGGTTTTCTCGATTATATGATTTCCCACTCCTATTATTGTTACTCACATTATGATTTTTTATAGTTAATGGCTCCGAATCATAGAGGAATTATGTTAACTATGAGTGTGATGGATGATGCAAGATTGTACTCATGAGTGATCAACTGAAATAAAAGATTGAGTGAGAAGAGTTGGATAATTCCTAAGGAACAATATTGATATATAAATGACAACTTCACTATAGGTTAATTTCCAGAAGTACAAATAAATAGTGAAATTATGTTTCATGAAGATTATGGAGGAAAATATTTTCATCATCAGATATGTTGAGAATGTGGTAAAAACATGAGGAAAATATCATAATAGAACAATAAGTTTTATTATGTATGGAAAATAATGATATAAAGAATGTAATTTATGAGGTAGAATGAAAAGTAAATTTAAAAAAATTGTTGGGAATAATGGTTTCCAAAAGATATCATTTACAGTTAAATGATTCAAACATGGGAAGTGTGGGAAATATTAAATTTATACCCAAATAACAATGCTCCCGAATAGGTTTAACAAGTTTTATGAGTAAAACTTTTGTCATTTATGTTTAATATAAAATTAATTCCATTTTAATGGTATGAATTATGTTGAATATAGTTCTTATGTTATAGTTGATGAATATTAAAACATGATTGAAATTTTATATTGTATGAAAAAGTATTATTTAACAAGATGATGGATCATAGTTAATGGTTTAAGAAGGATGTTTAATGATTAATGTGTTAATGTATTAGGAATCAATAATTATTTTGTAAAAGTGTTTTAATAATTATATTCTCATAATAAGGATTTTTAAAATTTTAAGGTTTTTTTGTGTATAAGTTTTTAAGGTTTTTTATGGATTTATGGATTGGTATTGAAAACCTATTAAAATGATTTAGTGGTAAAGTGATATTTTTAGACAAAAAATTATCAAGGGAAAGATAACCCTTAATATGTTTCAGATGTTGATATAATAATGTTTTATTGAGAGAAATAGTTGATGAATGTTGATAAGTTAAATTAGATATAATTGGTGACCTTAAATTAATATGTGATTTTATTAAAAAGTGATTTATGTTATCTTTGGTGATGTGTATTGAATTTTCCGATTTCTGGAATATATTTGATATTTTTTTATTCCATTTAAAGAATAATGATAAAGTAAATAGTCATTATAAATATTGTTTAAATTGATTTTTAATGTCTTTTCATGTTATTTTTGGAAATAATTTTCATTTTTTAAGAGAATATATGATCATGGTTTAAAAAATTTTAGTGTGTTTAGTTATGAGGTACTTTATGTTGTTAAGAGATATATTTTACATATGATACTAAAAAAATAATAGATCAAATCTCTCAAAAAAATATGGTGTTCTAATTTTTCTAGACAAATATTCGTGTATTTTTAAGGTTAAATATTAATGGAATGGTTTATGTTGAGATTTGTGTGTCATTATGGAACATGGAATGTGATTTTATATCATTGAAATATTTTAAGAAATCAATGGTGTGACTATCCCATCACTTATAAAAGGGAATATCTTCTGCACCATAATTGAGAAACATGGTCCCTATATCCCATATAATATTTCTAGAGAACCTTTATATATTCTTTACCATAAGAATAGGTCTTCAATTCTTATAATAAGACTAATTTTCAAATAATAATGTGTTAGCCAAAGGAGGTATCTCAAGAAAGGGATATGAATCTTCACTAACCTCATTCAGTTTTATCCCATATTCCACCTTGTAGTAAATTGATGTATCCAAAAATAAAAATAAATAAATTATTATAAATAAAATTAATTTTATTTATTATTTTGGATCAACCATTTCCCACCAATATTCCATCAAATGGAAAATAGATTTGTCCCTAGATGTTACATGTGGACTACCACCTGCACATAGTAATATAATTCATTTTCCTTCATCATATTTCATTGGTTGGTATTACAGAGGATTTAATGTTTTTATATGATATTTATGAAATAATTATGATGATATAATTATAATATATTATCAATTTTCTTGATATACCAACCATTGAAAAATGATAACAGCGCTCATTCGTACATGTGGGATACCACCTCTATGAGGCGATGCCTTTCATTTTTCATTTCCTACTTAATTTTATATTAACAAGGAAATATTTAGTAAATATATATTCTATATGAGATATAGTAATGATTTTATCAATGAGAATTATCATTTATATTTCCTTAGTAATGTCTATCAAAAAGAGGAAATATCCCTCATGTGTGTATATGAATTATCATCTACAAGATGGGATCTAATTCCTATTTCATCCCCAATATATATAAATGGTTATAAAATTGTATATAATCAATAAATTTTATACTTACGAAATTTTTATGATTATATATATGATAGATTTTTCATGTAATTATTTGGGCTGGATATTTTGAAACAGAACATACATTGGAAATGAAGTAGATAACCCCCACAATGATGAATATAATAGAATTGTTTTAAAAAAAATGTAGTTTCAAATGATATAAGTGGATAATACACTACATTATAATCATGAACATGATTATTATATAGAATTATAAAAAATCTACAAATCTTATACAAGATGATGGATCTATTATAATGATAATCATACATAAGGTTAGGGGTTTTTGTATAATTTTTTTCTTTGAGACATGTTTTAATGTTATACACCTATTTATTATATTTATGGTTCATATAATTATATTGATTGGATTTTTTTAATAATAAAATATTTTAATCTTGGGATTTATATACATATATTGTTTCAATCTTCCGATTACTTTTTTTAAAAAATTACAAAAGCTATAAATGTTATTCAATGAAATTTTATTTCATTGTCACATATTTGATGTTATAAACCAATTTATGTTTTTCATGTTTATAAAATGATTATTTGACATATTATATAATATAAAATTATTAATTCATGAAATTGAAAGTTACAATTCAAATTATTTCAACCAGGGGTCATTGATTTTAAATTTACGAAAGTGACAAGGGTTTACTATATCAAATTAGATTTTTAAGACATATGTTATTTTATATTCTTGTATTATTTTATTAGGTCTTTTCTAATTCCCATTTAATTTATTATATAATTAATATACTTTGTTTCATGTTATTTTAAATTTCCTTTTCTGTTATATCATTCATGGGAACTGCGATGAAAAATTTATTAAAGTAGTAAGGGTTTGTGGTTAAAAAAATAATTTCCATTAATGATTTTTTATAATTATATTTTCCATGATTAGATTATATGATACATATATATATATATATATCAATAATAAAATAAATCTTATTCTCCTTTTTTCATTTTTTAACATTTCATTTTTTTCATTAATTATCCAGTTTTTTGTATTCATGTGGCCAGAATAATGTTTTTAAGGATACACAATGTTTTTTCACACTTCAGTTATGTATTAATTTTTTTCAAGTGAATATTTTTTTAAAATTATTTACTTAATGGATTTACTATTTTTTTAAAATGTATACATTTTTTTTTACTTTTTTTTACTCTATATAATTTTTTTAAAATGAATATTATTTTTTCTTTCCAAATATGGTACTTTTGACTTTTTACTGAAAATGTGAATAGAATATTTGTTTTAACATACAACGTAAGAATTGTTTTTTAAAAATTCATGAATTATCGTTAATTAGAATATTTATATAAAATATTTCATATAGTTCTTCAAATAATTTTTTTCACTTAATATTTAAAAAAAATAGTTTCTAAGTAAGTGATTTTGAAATGAAACGGTTTTCTTACGAATGTAATTTTTAAGTAATATTTTATCTTTATTTTCATCAATAACAACATATTTTGATGAATCTTATACTTCAATTGGGATATGATCAAATTTTATAATCTTTATTCTTTCCTTGTATGGTTTATGATTATAATGATAACATATATTTTCAACCCATTTTACTTCAATCGGGATTTCTATGATAAAATTATGAATTATATATAATCAGGTGTGACCCAAATGTATGTATTATGAATATTTGATTTGTGATCCCAATATAGTTCATGATGATAGGTGGGTCTTTACTGCCCTCCAATAGTATGGGTAATAATGACAGAGATTAGAAAATACTAAGATATGATGGAGTCAAACTCCTAATAGACGACAATGATAACAAGAAAAAAATTACACCTAACAGAATGTTGGAAATGATTAGGGGTGAATTTTTTATGAGGCACTTTTCATAATGATAGTATTGGGATTGAACCTTTCAGAAGTCAGTAATTTTTTGTCATTCATTGTATGTTTCAAACATATCTCTCCTGATCATAATATGTTATCATGCTTCATGATTGATTATTTATGATTACACAAAATTATAAATTATATATATTTTTATGGAAAATAATTATTTTCCAATTTATAATAAATTATATTTTACAGATTGGTTATGATTATTGTAATTATATTCATATTCACATACCCTTATTCTTATGTTATTCTCACTTATGATCATTGATATATATATATATATATCTTATGTTTACCCTTACATGAAACAATGCTCACTATTTGGATTGTTTACTTCTCCCTAGGATGTGAATAAATGTTTTAAGTATGACAGTCTATAAAGTGTGAAAGTTATAATGATATAAATGGGAGATGTTATAGACCTTTAATATACTGATTTTTTATTTATCAATGTCTCGAATGATTGGAAAAAATTATGATTCAAGCAAGGATCAAATTAATATGTAATTTATATTCTTATAATAAGATATAATTTTTTTTGTGAATTGTATTGGTTTCTGTATGAATTGTTTACTCAAAAAACAATATCTATTAAAATATATTTATTAAAATAAATAATGATCACATATTTTTTGATAAAATTGATCCATAAAATTTCATATTTTTATGGAAAAAAATTTCTATGAATTGTATTTCAACAGCAATTGCATCATATATATGGTGTAATATTGTTTTTCTATTCATCACATATTGTATTTTTTTGAGTTTATTGTGAGATATTTAATGAAAAAAATATTTGTGAAGTGTGTTAAAATTTAATATCTTCTAAAATAAAATTATTTTTGTTTGGAATCAATAACCTTAATGATATTTAACTTATATTAAAAGAAATTAACATATGTAAAAATATCCACTCTCTCTATTGGTTCCCTATGTACCACATTATCTTTTTTGATAACCCTTACACTTGAACTCTCTGATGTTATGACTGGTGATAGAAGTATTTCTTGGATGATATGATTTCATTGAATATATGTGACTTCATTTTTGAGTTCCTTAATTCTATTGAAATTTTAATTCCCTAAATAGTAAAATTAATCATTAATCTATGCATATTATTTAATTTTGATATTATACTCAAATTCATTAAAATTGTTTCCATATTTCATGATTTGATTCATTTGATCTTAGCCTTGAACTTAGGATTTTGTTCTTTTAACACCATAATAAACATTTTACTATCTTATAACACTCTATTATGTTTCATATCAATTTTTCTTATGAACACCAATCACATTGAGGGATTCTTCCAATTGAAATTTGCGGTCAAATATTCCCCCCCACTATAGAGTCATAACCCTCCAAATCATCTGTTTATGATATATCAGTGACAACTACATGTATTTCCTTACCATGTTATTTGATATAGTTATTTTCATCCACATCCATTTTTTGACCCTACATATCTTTTTGAATTTTTTTTATTTTTTTGACAAACATATGAATTGAACTTTTTCTACTTCTCGAATGCTTAAATAGTTTCATCATGGTTTCCTTATTTTCATTATCATGAATATTTTTTTTCTATTATGAATTGAGATACCAAGATTTTGTATATATAAAAAATTAACGTGGAATAATTTTTTTTAATTTCAATTTCCAAAATTTATGATATGGGTATGGGAATAAATTCACTTCATATATATCCCGTTAATCAAGACCTTCTTCCAAACTATGTTATTTATCCTCTAAAACACCAATTCTTAATAACTCTCCTACAATATGGATTTTTTTATTGTAAATCATATCATATTCCGCGATAGTGTTTTGAAGACTATCCATCATCACCTATATAGTACTCTGGTCCTGGAGCAATGATATATTTTCTTTGAATAGTGCAGGTATTCCTCTATTCATTCTCTTTATGATTTTCATATATCTGATAGTTTAACTATGTTTATGAAAAAACCAATGCAATAATTATGGACCAATAATAGAATATATCAAATTCATATTCAAGTGCATCATCAATTCACAATATTGACTCAATAAGACTGTTAATTTAGTATTACATATCATATAATTTCTTTCATAGTTGTTGAGAAATGATTCCCACATGGTGCATGAAATTTCACATGAAATCATATTTTGGTGAAAAAATAATTCGATAAGGGTAATACCATCATTCTTAATACTTTAATGATGCACTCAAGTTACTATTATAATTTATATGATATTTATCCATTTCACAGATTTTCCAAATTCTCATATATAGAAGCTTGTAAATGTATATTACTAAAAAATAGAAATATTTTTCTATCAAATTATTCCATAATTGAGTGGGATTCCTATAAAATATCAGAATCCCATTATAGTTTATAAAAACTACCATGTATTTAAAGTGATAAAAAAATTTTAATAATATTTCAATTTTTTACAGTTGTTGGTCCTACGAAAGGTGAATACCCTGAGATGAGGGGTGGTGGTGAATCATATGTAATTTTATTTTACTTTGACCCTCCCCAATGTTTTTTTATCACTATTATATGGAATAATCTCCCCATAACAACGAATATTAATCTACAATTAATAAAGAGAGGTAAACAATAATAGTACTTCTTTTATGATAACTATGGAAACACAAAGAGAATACATCAATAATATGCTTATATACCAAAACATTAAACACACTACATTAATAAATATGTATATTTTACATACCCTCCATGTTTGAAACCACCACAAAGATAAATATTTCATTTATCTTAAAATATTATGTAACTCAATTCCTCTATGAGTACTCTATTTTTCCTTCAATAAAAAATATTTTTTAATATATCGGAATTGCTGTATTTATATTCTACACGTACATCCACATTAAGAACATATAACACCATAGAGTGATATAATATAATAGCACACCTTTCTCCCTCGGATTTCATTCCAACAATTAGTTTGGAACTCCTCCTCACATGTTTTATTTTCCAAAACTAATCTTGAATTACCCAATTTTTCCTTTCCTTACCTTTTTATTCTAATTTCTACATTGACATCTTTGTAGTTTTCAGAAATATACACCTTCTCATATTTTACTCCATAACCACCATAATCCATTTGAGTAAAATATTTTAAAATAAATGGAATTAAATTATTTTATTTTTGAATTATACCACATAACTCATCAAATCTAGAAATATATTATTTTTATTTACACCTATGATAAGGGAACAAATTCGTCCTAATATACATTAAAATTATGAGTTAATATCTTCTATTCAAATCTCAGATCCCCATTATAAAGAATATTAATTTTAAATATGTGCTCATGTTTACTGATGTCACCACATGAATAAATAACTTCAAAATTACTAGCTCTATCCCAACTACTCTGTTCTCCTTCAGCTTCAATATAATTATACTAAAAAATCCATAGAATGTAAAATAGGGGTTCTCTAACAACCTCCATCAACTATTCCTTCAAATATCCCACACTACAAAAACAAATTCCAATATTCATTCTTCTTGATTCCCATCCTTATTTAGAAGAATCACTTTGAAATCCACCATATATTGGCTTATTCTAGAGGCCAACATTGATTGATATTTTCAAATACTTACCCACAACAACATAAGTATAATCTTAAAATTGAACATTCAATGATGAATAGAATGGACATAATGAAGATTTCATATTCTCATATTGTACTTATAAATTTTCTTTAGTGTCCCCTATGACATGGTTACCATAAAATAAGTATTTTACCATGTTATTCGGAATCCTCCAAGCTTGGTCATGAATTCTATAACACTCGTGTTGGGATTCCCTAATTTGTATAAGTAAATTCCGAATGAGAAATGTTGAGATACACAACATGGTGAAGATCCTCCATCCATTTTTCAACCACCATAATTGTGGTTTTATACTCTATGGGGTAAATGAATCTTCTTATCTAATTGGAAAAAGAACAAATATTTTGAATTATTTCCAACCCACTAATAATTGTATTTTTTATCAAGGGACTCTTCTAAATTCTCCTCATAAAAAACCACCACCCTGGGGAATGATCTTCAAGACATGGTACCTAGCCCTGGAAAGAATAATATGAAGCTACATCCCATAATTTTTTAATATCATATCCTAAATTCATATGCCCTTTATAAATATTTCAACAATAATTTCAACAAACATAATCCCAAAAACACATGAAAGGGTTTTTCTTATACACAATCCATGACCTATTATATATTTATATATTAATTAGAAACATATTATTTGCATGAAAAATTTAACATCTAAGAACACAAAAGATTAATAAAGAATATGAATTCTATGAATATGAAAAAAAAATTAACTTTACCTTGTAATGTGTACAACAAATAGACTATTAATTACTATTGAAAAAATATGAAAAATATCATGCTTCCCCTAAAATATAAAATTTCTATGTCAATGAAATTATGATGAGTTTTAGTTTATAAATATATAAGACATCTTCCCTTTTAATAAATTCAATAAACAAGAACTTTATTTCAATGTTCTAAAATATTTCAGATATATATTTAACTTTAGTATAAAAAATCAAGTATTTATCATCCATTAAAATATATTCTAGATCTATAAAGAAATTTAAAATGGTCACTTTTTTATGAAAAGTGTATTTATAAACCTAATTATATAATTAATAAAGTCAAGAAATATATGTTATATTTACATAGTGAAATGAAAATCGAAATCAATATTTACATACAAGTAAAATAACTATAATGAGGGTACCAAGAAGCCATCCCCAATATCAAAATTCATAAAAAGATTTTTTAAATATTCTTAACAGATAGTCTCTCCAACCAATTTGAGAATTAATTTAAATCGCATAAAAAAATACAATATAACATAAATTGAATCCAATTTTATTATACCTTGAAAAAGTGCATTAGTATTTGAAGGTTTTGGTTCCCAAATATTTTGTTTGTTTTATAATTATTATTTAAATTTTGGTGGATCCATTATAAGTAAAATTGATAATAACAGTTTTATAATTATCAGTAAAATGTGATTTAAAAATTGAAACAATACACACATCTTATGACATCTAATGAATAATTCTAGCTTTATATTGTAAAAAATAGCCAATACACTCTACAATTATGACCACCTTCTCAGTTTAAAATGAAATTCGAGTAGTTTCATTAATAATATATCGTATCAATACTATAGATGATTCAAATTCATATGATTATTATAGAAATAAACCAAATGATTATGTATATTTTTATATTCTATTATATGTAAATGGGGATGCGGACATGCGAATCACAAAAAACCATTAGGTCATAATGATAAAATGTGTGACATGGAACTGAATTATTTTCTAGTTGTGTATTTACTTATATTTCTAACAACATTCATGTAATAATGTAACTCCCTGACCCTATTTACCCAAAGTATATTCATTATTATATAACATTGGCATGATCACAAAATATCAAGTCTCGAAAATATGATTAGTTTAGTAGCATTGGAAATACTAGATAATTCTTAAGTTTTACATTACATTGTAAAATGAAAAACTACAACAACATTTTCTAAATAGGCAACACTCATACCCATTAGACTATCCCTCCAGGCCAGTCATAATATAACTCTTCGCATCCTAAGAAAAATAAAACAAAGAAAGGGGTGAGCTCAAATGCTCAGTAAGGATAACAATATAGAATAAACATTCCTAAATAAGTATAAAAATTTAAGAAAATGTATAAGACTAAAACAAAATCCTTTTAATCTTGAAATTAAGAATAATATGGAAAAGATAAAATAAAATAATACAATTCACATATTAACAAGGATATTCTACTAGTCTAATAATCACATTAAATATCAATAGTCACGATCATAATGAGGTAATGCATAATTCCTGACTCTAATTTATATGTCATGGCATCGTACCAGGCCCTAGTGGATAACTATAACAGGACCCCAACCCAGAGAGCCTCTATAACTAGACTCCAACCTAGAGATACTCTGTAACTGGACTCCAACCAGGAGATCCTCTGTAACCAGACTCCAACTCGGAGTTCCACTGTAACTGGACTCCATCTCAGAGAGTGTTTTAACCGCACCCCAACCCGAAAGGCTGTCTTTTACTGGTCCCCAACCTGGTACATACTAGTCCAATACATTCATCTTATGATGAGGTTGGAATATAGCATAAACATTCATATTAAAACTAACATAAAAAATTTCAATACTTTAACCATAAACCATGAATGACATAAAAATAACTCATAAATAGTCAAACATATCACAAAACCTTAAATACATTATGGAAGATTTTTATCATAATAAATCAACTTCAAACAAGTGTAAAATTTATCTAAGGATGTTAACCTAGATGAAATCAAATCTATTTGAGAGAAATATCTCTTTATATTTGAAATCATCATATAATTATAATGAAAAAATTTATTTTTAAAATATTCTAATAAGAATGTAAAGGAATCTTAGATGATGTTATAATGATGGAAAATTGTCGCACCTGCCGTATAATTTTAAAAAAACATTCTTACCATAATTTTGCCGAGAATGTCATAACGTACCTTATTTGGAAAACAACAAAAAGATTCCATTAAAAAATATATAATTTTGAATAGGGGTATAAATAAAATTAACCCATTTTCTATTAAATGTTAAAAATGTTTTGAAATACATTTGTAAGATAACACAGTTGTGGATGATAAAGAGGTCCCAGTAGAAAATTACGTATAAACAACCTTGGATAATGTAGAGATTCTAGAATTAACCTTTACATTGTACATTTCCTTGGTCAAGAATACATTAACATAATATATAATAGTTAAATAATTGTTATTAAATTATTAAATAACTATATACATAAATATGATATCATATATGATTTTCTAATATTGCTATGTTAATGATATTTCAATAGTTTCATTATTTTGCGTGTTAACTGATTCATTTTCCTTTGAATATTTTATTATTCATGTAATATTTGTTATTGATAGGTTGTATATTATTAATATTTATAATTATATTAAGTCTTTAAAAATTATTCCTAATCATAAAATGAAAATTATTCTCGAATGATGATGATGGGGAATGAATCCTAACGCGTTCATGGAGACGGTATTCTATACGTACGCACGAGGGAAAACATCATTATATTGATGGAGAAATCGAATGTAATTGGATTTTATATCATATATACCGAATCATTAACAAGTTATATTTATTATTTAAACTATTTATATTCATTATTATACCCATCAAAATAATGGAGTGTTTGAATAACAAACTACACCACGACGTGGAGACGGTAAGCCGTACGTACATGTGTATGGTGACTTTGTCATTCATATGATGGATAGAAAAATTAAAATGTATTTACCCTTTTTATAATAAAATCATAGTATATAGAATATACTGATGTTATTATTTTATAATAGAAACAACAAAGAAAGAGGGAGTGGACAAAGAAAAGATTTTGAAAGAGGTGATGGAATATTTAGCTCTTCTTCATGTTCTTCCTTCTGATTTGATCAAAAGGGATCCATAGGATGGCTTTATGACCAAATTAAGGCCTCTAAGATAAATATAGTAAAGTTGGTAGGATATTTGGGTAGGGTGTTTCTGAGATATATGGATTTGAAGGTGTGAATTTGAGATAAGGGGAAGTTCCATTTTATAAGAGTGGTGAGGGTCAATTTAGGAGAAGACTGAAATATTATTTTATAATAAAATAAATATCTATTTTAATGGCTTAAAAATGAATTATTAAAAGGATAATGTGGTTATTGGTCAAACACCTCTCAACAAATAGGTTTTTGATAGGTTGAGGTCACTATATTAACTGTATCTTTTAGATTTAACTCTTAGTTATATAGTATTCCCTTTACCATATCTATTTGTATTTTTATATTATATAGTTAATAAACTTACTATAAACTTCCAATAGAACCCCAAGTGCTTCATTACTAATAAAAATATCCTTATATAAGTCATTTGTCCGAACCATATATTTTTAGGATTATCATATCAACCAATAATTTGGTATTTGTTTTAAATACTAATTTATGTCAATTTTGACATTATTTAATAATGGATTTTTGTTAAAGTCCTAACAAATTTATTGCGAATATATAAATACATTTAATCATACCTATCATGTCATAGTCATCAATAGAATTTGTGGAAGGTATCAAAACTTTCAAATTATATTTATTTTAGTATTTATAAAATAATTTATTTGATTGTTTCATTAATAAGGAAAATACTACATCATTATTGTGTCATATATAAATATATATGTTCTATGTCTATAAATTATAATTTTAATATCCAGAGTTATTAAATATATTTATATTTCAAATGAATATTTATAGTCTAATTGATAAATTATATAACCTCATATAAAAGTTTTTACTATAAGATATTTTCTTTGGTTATTTTTTCTTTACTTGAGATTATTTAATATAAAATGTTATTATCACTCTCAAGTGGCTCCAAGTGGTCAAAAAATATACCCAAGGATGACCATGGTCGACCATGTGTCAACCAATATTAATATAACACAAGTTAAGGTAATTTAATATTATTATAATATTATTTTGTTAACCAATTTTTACCAGATTTACCCTTTAACCTTGGTAAATAAAAAATTTACTGAAATAATTATTCATAAGGTCTAAAAATAGAAATTTCCTATTTAAAAAATTTGGATATATTTATTTCAAATATGGAATCCATTTTTCAAAATTCAAAACACAAAAGTAGCCGAAATTAATTTGAAATTAATTCCCGTTGTCAAAAACAAATAGTCTGTTTTTAAGAAATAATAACTATCAAAAGATAGGCACTTTTTTCTATTTTGTTTGAGTGTGAAATTACACACAATGACCTAAATTATATTAAATAATAAAAATATAATATATTTATACTTCAAAACCACTAAAATTTATAATTTAACACTATAATCTATTTAAATTAATAAAGTTGTTTTTAATTAAAATTTAGTACTATTCATAAAAAATTGAATGTTTTCAGAAAAGTACTAAAACATCACCCTAAGATAATTTTGATATTTCAAATTCCAAAATAAAGTCCATTTTGAAAAATAAAATTTAAAAAATTTAAAAAATTTGATATTACTATTCATATTGTCTAGTTTGATTTGACGTGGTGTATTAGAATCTCGAAGTTGCGTATAATGAAAGCTATACAAAGGGAAACATACTAAAGAATCTTGGGGTGTTACATTCGTCCCACCTTTAATAAATTGAATCCTCGAAATTGGAAATTTTTTTATTTAAAATAAATGGTTAAAATAGAAAAATGCCTTTGTGGAAAACCCACATCAGAAATTGGGTTAATAAAATTTAGTCTTAATAAGAGGGAAGGAGAAATTAAAAAGTCACCACCAAATTATGATCTTGATTAGTAGATCATCAGCGGAAATTAGAGACACATAATTGGATGAAAAATGTAAATATTTATAGTGATTGATTGTGGTCATCAATCCCAAAAACTTGTAAAATTGAGGGCCTCAAAGCCATCATTCTCTGATGATTTAAAATATCATCAGTTCAAAAAAACATAAGGTATTTGGATAACACATTATTTGTTTTTATATCCATTACCTAAAGTATAAGAGTTGATTTAATCATAGAATAAGTGAAATATATATATATATATACTTGACAAGTATAGTTTCATCCTCCATTCCCTTTTTCCCTTTATCAATCTCTTAATGAACCGTTCTCTTCTTCTCTTGATTTACTTTTTTTCATAATATTTAGAGAATTCTTTTTCTGTCTTGATAGCACATGTGAAAATATCTTCATATGATGAGAAGGATTGCGAAACTAATGATCCATAGAGAAATGATTTTAAACCATAAAATAATCGATCAATCTTACTACTTTGGGTTACATATATAATCTTCCACATTCCTTGATAACCTTGTAATGTTATCCTCATACTTTGCAACATTCTCATCCTCTTTTTGCCTCAGAATCATAAATTGTCATTTAATATCCACTCGATGGTCACAAGGATAGTATCTTTCTTAGAAAATATCTTTAAACTCACTCCATTCCATATTTGATACTTCAACATATTACTTTGTGTTTTTAATCAATAACCACCATATATCAACATCTGCAGTGAGGCTATAAACTAAAATGATGACTTTTTCCCTTTCCCTACTCTCCAAATCATGAAATATTTGCTCTATGGAACTTATCCACTACCCATATACTAAAGTATTTCTACTCCCATTTAATTTTGGTGTTTCTTTCCTCATGAATCGGTCTATCATTGATCCTCCACATTATGGATCAGGGTTCTCCATATGGGTAAATTTATTATTCACAACCTGAGTGAGTTGTCCCTGTATGGTGATAAGCTGATCAGCACCAGTTGCATCACCAGCTCCACTATAATTTTCTTGAATCGGAGGGAAATCCCTACATGGAATATGTGTGTTGATACAGTTTCCATTCCTTCCACTACAATCCATTTATAAACAATGGCATATAGTAGATTAGTTTATGAGCCATAATATGTAATTCCGAACTTGTAAAACACTTAACACAAGTTAAACATTTTATGGATACAATCCATAATAATAATAAAAATTTCTTTGAGGATGTATATACTAATAAACCTTTCATAATGGTTTGTAAAATAAATGAGAATTATCATACGCATATGACCTAAGAGTGTCGTAAACAAGAGTGCAACAAGGCTCATTGTCGTGCACTAGTTCCAATTCGAGTCTAGCTCAAAGCAGCGTTTTTGAGTTTTACCCCTAGGTGCATCCCTGATAGAGCCTCTTCAATCTACTTGTATGTAGACAAGGATATATTGCTCAGAAAACTGAAAAAATAACTATAATACCAAAATTTAGGAAGTTATTATATACTAATCCTAAAAGTCTATCTTAGGGTAATGTGATCTAATTAGTGTTTTTTAAATATAGCTTCCTAGGTTTGTACTAAACATTCTCTAATACCAACTGTAACGCCCCGACCCTAGTTACCCAGAGTTGGTGCATTATTAAATTACATTGGCATGATCCCAAAAGTTCAAGTCTCAAAATACCAATTAGTTTAGTATCCTTGGAAATACTAGATACATTTATATGTATTACATTGCATTATAAAATGAAAACTACAACCAAATTGTCTATATAGGCCACACTCATATCCCTTAGACTATCCCTGCATGTTAGTTATAATATACTTCTTTGAATCCTGGGGAAAATAAAACAAAAAAAGGGGTGAGCTCAGATGCTCAGTAAGGATAACAATATGGCTTAAACATTCATAAATAAGTCTAAACATTTAAGGAAAAGTATAAGACTAAAACAAAAGCCTTTTAAACTTAAACATTAGCATAATATGGAAAAGATAAAATAAAATAATGTCAATTACTTATTCATATAGATATTATACTAGTCTAATAATCACATGCAATATCAATAGCCACTTTCATAATGGTGGAATACATAATGCCAGAAATTAATTTTTGTGTCAAGGAATCATGCCGGGACCTAGTGGATAACATTAACCAGACCCCACCTCGGAGAGCCTCTGTAACCAAACTCTAACCCGGAGAACCTCTGTAACTGGACTCTGACCTCCGGAGCCTCTGTAATGAGACTCCAACCCTGAGAGCCTCTATAACCGGACTCCAACCCGGAGAGCCTCTGTAATCAGACTCCAACATAGTGGGTCTATGTAACCGTACCCCCACCAAGAGGGTTTACATTTACTAGTCCCCAACCTAGAACATACTTTTCTAATACATTCATTTTTAGAAGAGGAGGAAATATAACATAAAAATTGTTATTAAAACTAGCATACAAAATGTAAATATTTTAACCATAAACCATGAATGGCATAAAAATAACTCATCCACAGTCAAACACATCACAAAAAATTAAATGCAATATATAGAAGACTTTTATCATAATAAATCAACATCAAATAAGTGTAAAATTTATCAAATGATGTTGACATAGATTAAATAAATAATATTTGAGAGAAATATCTATTTCTATTTGAAATCATTTAAGACTCACATTATTATAGTGAAAACATATATTTTGAAAATATTCTTATAATATTTTATGGTAACCTTATTTGATGTTATAATGGTGGAAAATAGCCGCACCCTCTGTATAAGTCAAAGAAAATTCTTACTGTAATTTTGTTGAAAAATTCATAAAGTACCTTATTTGGAAAACGACAAAAAGATTAAATTCAAAACAATATATGGTAAAATAAGTGTATAAATGACTTTAACCCATTTTCTGTTAAATTTTAAAATTATTTTGAAAGATATTTTAAAAAAAACATGGATGTGGATGATAAAGAAGTCCAGTAGATAATTACGTATAAACAACCTCGGATAATGAAGAGATTGTAGAATTAACCCTTACCATATAATTTTCCTTAGTCAAGGGAAAGTTAAAATTTTGTATAATATTTAAATAATTTTTATTAAATTATACAATAACTATATACATAAAAATGATATCATATATGATCTTCTAATATTTCCTTGTTAATGATATTTCAGTAGTATCATCATTTCGGGTGTTAACTAATTGATTTTCCATTATTTATTTTGTTACATAAGTAATGTTTGTTATGGATTGGATGTAAATTATTCATATTCAGAATTATATTAAGTCTTTTAAAAATATCTTTTATCATAAAATAAAAATTATTTTTTAATGATTACAATGGGGAATGAATCTCATCGTGTTCGTGGAGACGATAATCCGTACGTACGTATGAGCGACAATATCATTATATTGATGGAGAAATTGTATGTAATTGGATGGTATATCATATATAAAGATTAATTAACATGTTATATTTTTTTATATTATTTATACTCATTATTATACCCATCCATATAATGAAGTGTTTGAATAATAAAAAATACCACGACGTGGAGACGGTAATCTGTACGTATGTACGTATGGTAACTTTTCCATTCATATGATGGATATAATGAATATGGTTGTACCATTTTTATAATAACATCAAAATATATAGAATATACAGAATTTATTATTTCAGAATATAAACAACAAAGAATGTGGAAGTGGAAGTAGAAAATATCTTGAAAGAGGTGATGAAATATTTACCTCTTCTTCGTGTTCTTCCGTTTGATTTTATCAAAATGGATCCTTAGGTTGTATTTGTGATAAAACGAATGACTCTAGGATACATAGAGTAATTTTGGGAGGATATTCGGGAAGTTTTTGGAGGATCCAAATGGAATTTAAGGTGTTAATGTGATAGCAGGGTATGTTCCCTTTTATAAGAGAGTTGAGAGTCAGTTTAGGAAAAGCTTGAAATATTATTTTATAATAAAATAATTTTCGGTTTCTAATAGATCAAAATGAATTATTTAAAGTATAAAGTGGTTATGGGACGAAATACTATTAACTAATATGTTTTAGACTGGTTTAGGTCACTCTATTAACATTATTTATTAGATTTATCTCTTAGTTAAATAGTTTGACATTTACCATATTTATTTGTATTTTTATATTATATGGTTAATAAACTTACTATTAACATTAAAGTGTACCCCATGTGGTTAATTAATGATAAAAATATAATTATAAAATATTTTTGGCCGAACCATATATTTGTAGGATTATTATATCGACCAATATTATTGTATTTGTTTTAAAAACTCATTTATGTCAATTTTGACATTATTTAATAATCGGTTTGTGTTAATTCCATAGAAACTTTTTTGCTTTGAACTAAATAACTTTAATCAAACCTAACATTTCATATTAACCTATAAATTATTTTATTGCATCAAAACATTCAAATTATATTTACTTTAGTAGTTATAATATTATTTATTTGATTGTTTCATTAATAAGGAAAATACTGCATCATTATTGTGTCATATATAAATATATATATTTTATGTCTAAAAATTATATATAAAATATCATGAGGTAGTAAATCTCTTTATATTTATAATTAAAATTTATAGTATAATATATCAATTATATAACCTCGTATAAATTTTTTTTTACTAAATGATATTTGTTGTCGTTATTTTTGTCTTTACATTAGATAATTAATATAAAATATCATTATCACTTCCAAGTGGATCCATGTGGTCCCCAAATCGACCCAAGGATTCCCATGGTCGTACATGTATCAAACAATAGGAATATGACACATGTTATGCAATTTAATATTATTAAAATATTTTTTACCCTATTTTACCGGATTTACCCTTTAACTATGATAAATAAAATATTTACTAAAGTGATTATTCATAATTTTTAAAAATATATGTTTCTTATTTACACAATTTGGACCTCATGATTCCAAATATGGAATCCATTTTTATAAATTCAAAACATAGAAGAGGAATAAATTGATTTAAAATTAATTCCCATTGTCAAAACAAAAAACATGCTTTTATGAAATAAGAACTATCAAAAGATCGACACTTGTTTATGTTTAGTTTAAATGAGAAATTACACAAAATGAACTAAATTATATTAAATGATAACAATATAATCTAATGATACCTTAAAACCACACAAATCTATAATTTAACAATATAAATTATTTTGATTAAAAAAATCTATTTTTAATTAAAATTTAGTACTATTTATAAAAAATTGAAAGTTTTCAGAAATGTACCAAAAATTCTACCCAAGCTAATTTCAATATCATGAACACAAAAATGAAGTTCATTTTGAAAAATAAAATTTATAATATTTCAAAATGTATGTATTACTATTCATATTGGTTAGTTTGATGGGTCGTGGGGTGTTTCAATCTCGAAGTTGCGTACAATGCAAGTTATTGCGTTATTCAAATGGAAACATACCATGGAAGCTTGGTGTCTTAGGAAAAAGGTTATAATTCCTTTTTTATTGATATATTCCTTTATAAAAGATCATACTTTGAAAAAGAAATGTCACATTTCTATTATGTCTCCCTTAATCCCATACCAAGAGATAAAAAATGATTCAAATATTGACATTGTATTCATATAAATATACACGTCCCATATGTTCTTTATTTCCATAAGTAATCACAAGACTGGCCATCCTACCCTTGAAGATAATGATCCCCTACATATATTTGACTTGAAGGGTGTTATGAGATGATATATGAGAATTACACATTAGTTTGATGAACTAAAATTATTTTCATGAAAAATTTCATATTAATGTGATAAATTAAAAAAATAATGATTTTCAAGAAGATTGATAATTAATTTCATTTCAAACTATTGGTTATTTTATTGAGGGATCTGTAAAATAATTCCCAGTTTTTTTCTCACCATTTTCCATTTTCTATAGGGAGTACAGGATGATAGAGGAATGAAATATACCTCTCAAAGATACCATTGGCTCTCTCACTTAATTTATTGAAATCATTAGCAATCAATTTTTCCTATTGTAAAACATCCCCAACACCTGAAAATGAATGTAAATAAATTTTTTTCAACATGATCTCTTAGTGGGATCTCCCAAATTTCTATTATAAATATTTAAATGAATATGTAATCATGTAATTATAAAACATTTTTACGAATTGACTTTATAAAAAACAATAATCATGTCCAAAACGATTCCTCCCATTGGTAGGAGATGAACATATATCATAAATTTTCATATATAAAAACATATTTTCACCAAGTATTTTTTTTCTATTTTTTACAAAAATATTAAATGAAATATAATTTTATTTTAAATATATCCATATAATTATCAAAAATAAATCTACCTCTATTTTATTCATTTCAAAATGGGAATGTCAAATTTCAACTACTATTGAATATATCCCATATAAACAATAAAAAAATAACATTTAAACTAATGAAAAATAACTAACTCGAGATAATTCATTGTTACACAACTCTACAACTGCTTTTTTATTCATATTTTTAACTATCCTCAAATAAAGATATAATATACTAATCTAACATCAACTATACATGGCCTTGAAACTCTTAATATTGTTAACATTTCATCATACTAGGTTCGTATAGTCATTAAATTCAACTAAAAACCCATAATACCCAAGAAAAAATAATAATTTTGGTAAATGCGTTTTCCAACCACTTCCAACTTTGGAAATCATATTCTCTAAAGAAGAATACAATCTAAAAATATTTTTGACAATCATATGATTAATTTTATTTTATTTTTTATTTATTGTTAATATATTTATATGAAGAAATATATACATACCATGGTAAATGTTCCTCCACCCCAACATCCACCACTTAAATAGATGAATGAAAATTAAATGAAATTATTTGATTATATATTTGATTAAAATAAAATAATTATTAAAATAAATTTTTTCCTATTCATAATAGAAGATATATTATATCTATTTCGTCAACTATTATAACTAAAAGAACTGCATACCTAAAAATGATGAATGCCGAGAAATAGTTGTTGAAAAATAATGACATTGTATTTCATAACAAAAAAAATGTAAAACTAAAAATAATGATAAAATTCAATAAAAAATGGTATATAAGATTAACATCTATGAATGTGTAATTCTTCATATGTATATTTGATTAGAAATAAATTTTTTTTAGATGTAAAATATTGACAATTCGTAATAGATAAAAAATTATACCAGTTTTATTTATTAATAAAACTATGTAAAAGAGAATATCTAAAAATTATGATTATAAATTAATATCAAAAAAATTAATATTTAATGCTTATTCCAAAAAAAGTACATGTAATTTTATATAATACATATATATAATAATATAAAATGTTATAAATGATCAATATCAAAAAATGTGTAATTCTGTGTAATTGTATGTGATTGTAGTTACATGTTTTCTTAGAAGTAATAACTTTATCATTCATACTAAAAATGATATTATATATATAAGTATTTAACTAATATTGTTGAAGAATGTGTGTGAATAAAAATTATGACTACATTGAAACATTAGAATAAAAACAATGATTTAAGGATTCCTCTTTAGTAACATTTGTTTAGCCTATGTAAAAGTCTTAAATCAACATTGAGATTCACAGACATATAACCTTATGAATAGTTTAATGGTAATTTAATCTTCTAAAAAACCTCAAAATGATTTTTTGATGGGTTGATTTCACATAGTATATTATCTCTAATGTTGAGTTCTAAAAAACCCCATAATATATTTCCACACATAAGAAAATTGATATCTCCAAAATATTTCTCTGTATAGAAATTTTGAATTTATGGTTGACTTTAGAAAGGCCAGTTTTTCATTGCCTAGGTATACTCTCTATTCAAATTTTGGACCCTAGGAAAAACCTATTATTGGGGTTTAATTTTAATTAAGTTGGATATTACTAATATTTAAATTCCATGTTCACCCCCTCCCATTAATATAATAGGTATTTAACCCTCCTATCATTAAAGACACTAAATTTCATGGATAGGGTGGTGGGTTTTTTAAGCTAAAATTGGGTGATATATTGATGAACCCACCAGACCATGAAACATTAACGATCCACCAAATGGAAGCCCTTATTAGTTTTATTTCTACTTCATAATAATTTATCACTGTTTTCAATTGGTATTGAGTATTTTTCATTACTATTTGATGTATAGAGGGTTCAAGATGGGTATTTTGGAGTGAAATAGATGTTTTGGATGATCCACAGTTTGTTCTCATTCTGAAAATCTATTTACACAACATGTGGTTCAATAAAAAATGATGTGTAGATAATTGGTGTAAATAATGGAAGAATATTGTTATATAAGAACATGATTTCCTATCCATAATCCATAGAGTTGTGTTAGATACATGACTTTGGGTTTGGCCATATACATGGCTAAACACCCCATGTGAGGCACACATCTTGTAATTGTTGAAACTATCCTAGGATACATGACATGGATTTAGTGTGTGTACACTTTCTTAGACCATTTGTGTTTTACATGCCATTTTTATTGAGTCTCACCATGTATTTTTGAATTACATGCAACGACGGGATGGTGTACATTCATAGAGTGGGGTGTTGGTTGTAAACAATGTGACCTGAAAGATAAATTTGTATTCCAGGGCACTTTTGAGAAAAAAAGTGGGAAACCCACACATGTCCAAAGAAAAGGTATTAACCACAAATGATCCCACAAATGTAGTTAAAAACCAGACTAAGGATATTTGATTCAACCACCCTATAAATCTTCCAATTTAAAGTAGAGAACTACGTGTTTGGGTCATTCTTGAGAATCTCTTCAAAATAATCTTCCATCTTGTCCCATGTCAAGATTAATTCTTCCATGATGATCTTACTTTTTTTATACCACGTGCCAAGATTGAGTCTAGTTTTGTGATCAACTTACTTTTTTATTCATTAGATTCAACACTTAGAGACCTCTAATTTATTATGTGGATAACCTCCTTTGAGGAATAAATCTGAATGGTTTATTCTAACATTTTCTCCTTAGAGAGTAAGACAATCTATAAAAATTCTCTATTCCCCACTTCCACCTTGTCTCCCAATCTGATTTCGGTACAATTTATTATTGGTCCAATGTTTGGTAACATGATTCTACCATCAGGTGCCTTTATTTATTTAAATAGAACTTGCTCGCCCAACTCTCCAAACACTTTCTTATCACTTTCAGCAATTGTTGAGACCCCCGGTCCATCCACTATCATATTGTGTCTAAACATCCTTGATGATCTTGTAACAATTATCTTTGGGGTGATCAAATAGTCTTCCTGGGGCATTGCCTCTTTCCCTCCCTTGTGAAATGGGAAATTCCCAGAAATAACGTTCCCTTTCATTCCCTTTCTTGAGCCAGGACCGACCATCATGTGGCCTATGGTTCTTGCTCATAATTTGTCGATGCCAAGGAGTCTTCTTCTTTGTCACTTAGTTCAGTATCCTCGCAAGGCCTTTTTGTGACCTTTTTCTCTTCCACCTTGGCATGTGTGTTTTCCATACTTGTTGGTTGAAATTTTCCTTCCCCTTAGCACTCAAACATGTGATCCGATTGTGGGTCTGAATAGAACCTTGAGGTTCATGTTGATAAAGCGGCCACAAACTCGGAGATGGAACAATGTTTGGATCTGGGACAATATGCAATTCATACAGAACACCATTTAGACAAGAAAAAACATGCACCTTAGACATCCCATTTGATTCTTCATGGGTATCATGAGCATTGATGTCAGTCGGGGAATGACTTCCTGTCCAATTTCCGTGCCACCAGACATCACCTAATCTGTATAAGAAGGTCTAGCCTACAAGACCTACTCTACCTTCTTACCAACAGCCAGATCACTCCCCAGTTTGGAAAAAATATCCATGACTCATGGGACAGGGATCCTGTTGCATGGTTTAATGTTATGGGCATCAATACTGAGATCAACCTCACGAACCAGTGGACCAGCAGAGGTGTCCTCAATAGTTGGACCGATTAGAAAGAGAATTGATTTCATACCATTAAGGTTTTTTCTCCCACTCCGGCATGAAGTAATAGAGTGGCCCAACTGCCTGCAAGAAGAGAAAAACTATGTCCAGCTATCAAATACCACCCTCTTCTTACACCTATATTCTTCTCTAAGAGTAATCCAGAGCCAATCAATTGTAGGTTTAGACACATAAACCTCGACACAAATCTAGGGAGAAATAGGGTGACATACCCTGTTTGTTCTACTTTCCAAACACAAGAAACATCGAAAGCAGGTCCCACAACATATGGATAATTGATGGGTTTTTAAATCGATGAGGGAGTTCCGAAATACCCATAAAGCTGTAGTCACAACTTCCCATTACATATGGAGATCATAAGACCACCAGAAGGGAAAGAAATGGAATCCTTTGCAAGATCGTGGGCTCTGGACCAAGGTGAAATTGGATCATCCTACAAGAAGAACCAGATCATAATATGTCACCTTTCAAGAATCTATATGGTTGTCGGGTTCTATAAACCCCAGGTTCGAGAAACAAATATATCAAAAGACTCAATCAGTGGAAAATGTTTGCTGAAATGAGCCACTAGCTTCAGGTTGAGAAGTGCTGAAGCCTCTAGAAATTCCAATGTCGAAATCACGAGCTAAGGGAAGCTGTCATAGAGATCTGGTACTTTTCTGCTACATTCTGTTTCTGGGAAGGGAGGGAGAGAGGTGAGTTTAGGGAAGGAATAAGTTCATTCTACAATTGGAGGAAAATTATCCCACCCCCTCAGACGGGTGAGGGGACACAGCGGTGGTCATCACTCTAAGGAATCGTTGAGAGGGGAGCTGAAGGGGGAGAACTCACTCTATGTAAACTATGTGTACACCTGATACTAATTATATACTTTCTCCTTAATATTTTTAATGTTTTCATACAATGGATCCAAAATTTGAAAATTTAACTTTCTATTATGAGTGTCTTTCCTTTTATAATGTGATAAATAAGTCATAATCACAATAAGGTTCCAATATATAAAACATTTAGGTAAGGTTACATATATTATTCTATGACATCGAAAATGGATATTGATAGCGATAATGATCCAATTTGAGAATGCTAATAACCTTGGTAGAATCACAATTTTTTATAAGGAATCATTTCTATTGTTCATTAGCTATGACCCACATGGTGTATTTAGTGGATTTGGATCCATGGGGGATGGAGGAAAAAAAATAAATATATTATTTGGTTAGTATTTTGTGACACCCTTCATATGGATGGGTTGTTCGGTGGGGCTTATAGATTGGTACTGAACTTGAAGTGATTTATTCCTTCCCCAACATATTCCAGAAATAGTTAGATCATGTGGTTTCGGTTTGTGGATGAAGAGTTAGTTATACACATTGATTAAATTTTGGTCTCTATGATCATTCCTTTTTAATGGAAGGTTGATTTTCTCATTCCCCAATATAATACTATGAGTGGATAAAAAATATGTTGATAGTGTTTTTAGAGATATTACGGGTGGAAACTTTTATTAATCAACATTTTTTATTGATCGTTATTTGGGAAAAATAAAGAAATGGAAGGTAGTAACTCCTTTGGGATTATTTCATGCAATAAGGTGTGACATGTGAATTTTTTGTATAGAGTTGGTACTCCCCCAAATATGTGGGGTGTTAGTCCTCCAGGTTTGAGGATGGTAATATAGATCTATAACATTTAATTTACAGATGGTTCAAATTTGATTATAATATGATTACTCCCTCGATTGATATTTGTCTATGGTAATATCCATTTTCCTGTTAAGGGGTTGGAAACACCCTTTCTATTGTTTATTCCCTAAACATACCTATGTTCCATGACACTTTTTTTAGTGGTTATCTGATGGATACAGAGGTTGTATAGTTTTTGTTTTATAGTTATTTGGTTGGTAACTCCCTCGATTGGTATAAACATATAAATGATGTATTGGTTCCTTGTAGAAATATCATATCAGTTCTATCATTACGATCATGGTATTTATACCACATACATTGCTTTAGGTGTTTTGAGACATACGATTCATAGTGATCTTGATGTTCCCATTTAGTATTCCACTCTTATAGAGTGGTGATCAGTAGGTATCCCTTTTTTCTTATAGTTTTTTGATCCCATGTTTTTTGAGAAATTACATGTTGTAGGAATACTTTTTTTGTCTCATCATTGAAGATAATGAGTTTTACTTCCAATAGGATAGAGGAGGGAAATCTCATATGGAATGAGGTGCAGGTTAACTATTTCTTTGGTTGATAACCACCCTGAACAATGTATCATTCTCAAATGAACAGGTTTCCATATTTTTTTTATTCTAAGGACAATAGAATTGATGAGAGTGTCGTTTAGATTTTCATTCTATGTCAAATAAAATTATATTATGGAAAATAATATGACATTGAATTTTGATCAGGATATTCCAAACTGGATTCTTGAGGTTCTATATAGTGTTTCGGATTGTGGTCCCATGATGAAGACTGACGTGGATTGATATTTGGTGAGACTGATGTGAATGTAGGTGACTGGCCTTAAGGCATGATTTTAATATGAATCCATCACCCACTATAATTACTATAAATTCATGGTTACCTTTATAATTATCTGATGAGATAGGTTCAAGGTTATGGATTTATGTGATTTGATAGATTCATTATAAACTAGTTTTCCCCCTTGATTGAGTGAGAGGATTTATGGTTTGGCCCATGGTTGTGTGATTCATAAAAGCCCTATTCCCATTTATATTTTATGTGAACACCTTTATGTATTTATATACTCAATAAATCATGAGATTAATGGAAAAAAAATTTGTTTCTATTCTTAATGTGCATAAATTAGTGGTAATTTGGTGGGTTAGTATTTGTATTGTTTTGGATTTAGGGTAGATAGTTCTTAAGGTGGACTTAGAATGAAAAATAGATTCATTTATTCCAATAATATTTAGATTAGTTTATTTTATTTATACTGACGCCTTTCATTCCCCCATTATTGTATTTTTCTTTAGTATAACACCATAAGAGTTTAGTTAGTATTCCTCGAAACGAACACTATGTTTGATATCATATAACACAAAAAACATACTGGTTAAAAAAATTTGAAATACAATAAACATATTATTATTTAAATATTAATGTTATAACAAAGCCATTTGATTGAATTATATGAACAAAAGTAACCACATTTTGAAATATATACAACGGTTTTTTAAGAAAATTTAATAACTAATTATTAGTTAATATGTTTCCATATTTTAAATATTATTATATAAGAATAGTGGACTTATTGTCAATAAAATAGATTTATGTGTACAAAATTTATATCAATGTTAATTATGTTAGTCCTGAGTTATTAATGACCTTAATGAAATGTATAGATCATATTTTATAAAATAAATATTTTTTTTAAATCCTTGACCTTTCTACGAATATAGAACCATTATAAATTGTTAGATATTCATATAACATTCATTAATGGAGTTTATTATGTAGGAGGTAGGATTTTAAATTCATTTTGGGAGGATTATGGGAAGAGACAATGATGTAGCATGCTGCTATAAAACCACCAGCTATATAATACAAGGCCACCAACTAGATAATGGACATGCGAAGCATCCCCATATACTATCTAGGCTCCCCAGATAATTGTTGGACCATGGGGGCTAGGTTGTGGGTCACTAGATAATGGTTGGAGGCTATATACTATCTAGTTAACTCTTTGGTGTAAATTTTATTAGGGATATCTCCATAATTAAACCATAGAAAACCAATTTTCCACTTATTCTAGAATTTATACCTTTATTGGTTTAGTAAAATTCTCTTGTGAATTCAAATCACCCCAATTTATTCATTGTGGATGTCCTTTATTTTTTTCTTAATTCCCCTTTCATAATATGCATTGTAAAGATTAATGTTAGGTAATTATTTTCCACTATTTATTATATGATTCATTTACTACCATATAGTATCTCTGCATTTATATAATATTCATTATTTTTATTTCTTTTGTGATCCTTTTCATTACCTTCTATTTTACAATCAACCGAATCTTTGTATCAGGAATGTTGTATCCTAAGAGGATAATGTAGTAAGTCCATCAAACTACCCTATAGTCCGGATAAAATTTAATGAGAATCGATTTTGTGGTGTCATTGTTTTTCCATGTGATAACTACAAAAATTATTTATATTAATCCCATTTATTAAATAGATTGCTAAATACCCATTTAAATTTATTAGTGATCCATTCTATAGGTTGGATCTAATGGGACACTTTACATGGGAGTTAGCTTTAGTTGGAATAAAGAATACTGTAGATTGTAAGAATGGAAATGTGGGAATATGGAATGTCTGGACTGTTTATCATAAAATGGGAATGTCTTATCAAAATTGTTAAAAATGAAACTATGTTATGGATTAATGATAGTGAAATAAAAATTCACAATCAGTGATAATCTTATATTGGAACTTAATCATAACTTGGAATCATGGTAAAAAAATTTAAATTTATAGATTGATTTTGGCCAAATATAGATAAGTGGTATATTGTTATGTTAAGAGTAGTATAGGTAATATGTTTTCAAATGAAAAATCATGAATATATAATATTATATTACTAGGTTACCATGTGATGTCTTGTAATATATGTGGGATTGATGTAAACATCTTTTTAGTGAATAATGAAAAAATCATGACCTTGGTATGTAATTGTTCGTTGGAAATCATGGTCCCTTTTTACCTAATGAGTGAAATATTTTTAATTGCAATGTTTTTAGTTACGATATGATTACTCAGAAAGTAAAAAATAAATTAAATGATTAAGTGACGTGTGATTCTATTATTTGATGATGTTCTAGGAATTACATGGAGAAATTAAAATTGGTATGTGTAGACTTCCTTAGTGGAGAATTTTGTGAATGACCCGTGTATTCCTATTGTGCATTTAGACGAATTCTGTGGAATTATTACAACATTTGATTCATTTGGAATCTATTCAATGGAATACATTGAGCAAGACATTGGATTATTCTTTGAGATGTTTTTAAAGGTTATTTGGTATGGATCCCCCTAATATTTAGCTAATTTATTACAGGGTGAATTCCACAAATTAATGTTGTGGATTCTTATGGGGATCCCTTATTAGAAGTCTCATAATGAGCTCCTTAGATTTGGACTCATCTTTTGGATGGAATTATATAGGTTTGAGAAGTGTATTCTAATGAACCCCTTCTTCTAAAAGTCAAGGACGATTCCTTGAGTTCATTCTAGAAGAATGGATCAATGGAATGAAAATTGTTACCTCCATTGGATTCCTTATGGGATTTAGTGGGGGGAATGTCTTTTGAGGAATATAGATTATGCTATTTTATGATGATTATCATTACCTTGGTAGTATACCTTGTAAATAGTTGATCCATGACAATTAATGTGATCAGATATCTATCATCACTAAAATAAGTGGGTATAGACTAATGTTTGGTATCAACACAAGGCCCAGATATCAGAGGTGGTTTTATAATTTTATATTTCAGTTAAATTACTAAATAAATATTGGAAAAATTATTAAATTGATAAACACTATAAATGATTTTTTTAGGAATTATTAATTAAAATTAATATAGAAAAGTTATTTTAGGGACACCGTTTTTTAAAATACTATGTTATTCTCATACCTTGCTCGTGCGACCACAACACTTAGTTATCTTAGCAGCAATCACCAACGTATTTCGGGATTAGTTATGGTAATGTTTCTAATGTTTTTGATTGATTGGTTTCTAGGATGGAGTATAAGATTTCGACACTGGTCGAGGATTCAAAACTATTTTTGGATTTTCTTCCTATCATCCTGTGTCTTTTGGATTTGGTTGCATCTTATTTTCTATTTTTAAATTCCATTCTAGCTATGTTGTAAAAGAATCAATTAATATTGAATCTCTTATTTATTATGATTATTTTTAGACACATTATGAGATATCATATTTCTTCTTAATTAACTAGTTGATGTATGCTATTTAAATTATTTTAATTATTTCATACTTTGATATATAAATATAGTTTCCCTACATTACCATTATAGACCCACATTTCATTTCAGAAACCCTTGGTATACAATGTTGAATCATATTTCCATATTGAATGTCATCCTGGATTATCAGTTCAGTTGAATACTAATCATGGAATGTCATTTAACCATTAAAAAATTATTGTTCATAGATACTTAATGAGTATAAATTCATTTCATACAACAAAATTATATTTTATTCAAAGATGTTTTTTTCTTTTATTTTGTATATATAGATTCTGAATAATTTCAGTGAATTTTTTAAATTTTATTTGATAAAATGGACATCATTTATAAATCATCATTTAAAAAAATACAATATATATTTTTTATTTTTCAGAAATAATTGATTTTTTTTGTGAATAGTTAAAAATAACGATTTTTTTAGGTTTTTTCACTTTCATTACACTATCAAGAGATAATAGTGTCGTGAATTTTTAGGAATTATTTTAGAGTGTATCTAGATATCTAGGAAGTGCAATAATTCATTTTAAAATACAATTTTTATCATAGGAATCTATTTGTTTAAAAAAAATATAGGTAATGTGATTATTCATATAAAAACTATTTTTACCACTATATTAATGAAGTATTTATAAATTGTTTTATGTTTTGGATTTTTTAAAAGTAAAATAAGGTTCTTTTTATTTCTATTATTTTTCCTAATTAAATATGCTACAAAAGTATGCATTATTTATGTAGAAAATGAATTTTTATACTTAAAATTGATTTATTCTAATTTTTTTATTGAGATTGGAATATATATATTAAAATAAATTTTTACCAATTATTTGAAAAGAATATGAAATTTTTTTATATTCAGAATTAGCTGGATCAAATTTTTTAATATGGTCAATTTCATATTTTTTCATTATTAACCATAAACCTGGTGAAACATTATCTCCATAATAATAGTTAAAGTACTTAACATGGGGGTTAAATCTAAGAGATAATTTAAAATATTATAATTTTTTTTAATTTTTTAGAATATATTAAATTTAAATGTTTTTTGTATTCGTCAGAGTTTTAATTCCCTATCTTTTAAAAGAGTACCTAGTCTCTCTAATTCATCACCCACTTTGTGCTACATAGAATGGAAAATATCTAACTAAATCACTTTCCAACATCCCTACCTAAACTCATGAGGTCCTTTAATTCTTAATAATTTTAGTAAATAAATTAAAATGGTAAAAATGAAATTTAAGGAATAGTGAAAATGAAATGAACAGAAAATTGGTTCTTAATATGTATAAAATTAAAATTAATTTATTACCTAGGAGGGTAGATATATGAATGAAATTATTTTGGACACATGGTAAGGGAATTTAATTTAAATGATTTCAAGAATGTTCTTATTTAATATTTAAAGGTTTCTAAAATTCATCTTGACCACTTTTGATATTATTTTAGAAGTATGAAAAAATGAAAATTTCTAAAATTTTCATTATGGATTATTTAATAAATTTTTATAAAAGTGAAAAAAACATTTTTTAACATATATGGATTAACCAACATTTTTCAATATTATACCCATTAATCATTATCATGATTCCAAGATAAGTTTTTGTGGGATTGAATGGATATTTAGATATGTTTTATAATAAATATGAAATGAATTTGTGTTCTATTTATCCTATATTTCTTGTAATTTTATATGGATGATGGGTGATCTTAAAAAATTTAGGATGATGGGATAGACCAATATAAATCTCTAATGTATTGTGAATTATAATAGAGTATAGTAATCATAAGTTATTCTTATGAGATGGGGAATTAACCAGTTATGTGTTTCCATTATAAGGTTTCTTGTTAGGGTTAATGTAAGGATATTATACCAAGATAAATAGATTATATGTGTGAAACAATTTGTTAAGGAATCCTTTTGATTCCATTATAAGGGTTTTTGGTAGGGTGAATGATTTTTATACAAATTAATGGAATTCAAGAGTTCTCATGTTTTAGAAGAAACCCTTATGAATAACATTTTTCTATTGTGATTGTGTATGAATAATTTAATGGAATATTATGAGAAATGATTTTTTACATGATAATGTTAAAATATAATTTATGAAAAATGAATACTTTGTTTAGTTATTTTAGGTTTATAAATAGATAAATTATTTTATTTTATTTTATAACTCTTACCAAGATTTGTTCTGACCTTCCCACATTTTCAACTATTTTTTAATGGGATTAAGGATGAGTAAGAATAATAATAATATTAGTGCTTGAGTAATGGGAGTTACCATGTATGAAGTATGTGTATAATTATAAAGAGAAATTGTTGTTTTAATTGTTTTCATTGTGTTTATATTTCCACATTGTAATGGAAAAAATTTCATAACTCTCTAAAACCTAAAAGTAAAATTTAATTTTTGATATAAGTGATGAAATATATGGTATAAATCATTTTAATAATTGGATTCATGTGTACATGTTGTTATTTTATGTACCATTGAATGAATTCAGATAAATTTATAGGATATAATATTATTAAAATATTTTCAAAACATTAAGTGTTCATATATTGTTTTGGGATGATAATCTAGAAGTGTTATATGAACATACACATCAGTATTTCAAGATGAATAATGGTTATTTTAGGACTATGATATAAGGTATAAGATAAAACAACATATGGTAACCTAGGAAGATCCTATGGTGAAAGAAAGCTATTATATAATTATAAAATGGTAACTTAGATTAAGACATTCACAAATAGAAAAATAAAATATATATAGTTGGTTACTCGATTTCCCTTGTGGAAGAATTTTTTATTTGATTACAATTTTTTCATCAGGGAAAATGTTATACTTCATGATGAATTGATGTGATTCAAATAGAAACCTCATTTCTCTTATAGAGGATTCACTTTTAATTATATAAGCTAAATATTGGTCGTGTGATTTAGAATCCTTCTCCAATATTCAACATACCTACAAAATAATTTATAACATATCAGAGTATTTTATTGTAATTTGATATCATGATACCATCTGGGAAAAATTTTACCAGGTTTTGAAAAAATAACTATATCATCATATCTATTTTGTAAAATATGATAATGTAATTTATCATGTTTTTAAAGTTAATGAATTAGTAAAAGAAATTTCAAAACTCTAATCGGAAATAAGGGAAGTTGACCATATATAATCAAATATTTTTTTAATTTTTTATTATAATAAACACCAAAAATAATTTAAAACAGTCAAGTTAAACCAAATATTAATTTATTAAAGTAAAACAGCTCAAGATGATGTCTCAAAATTTTATATTCAGAACTTTTGATTAATTAAAAATTTTAATATCTATCAAAATATATTTAAATAAATATTTAATATCTATCAAAATATATTTAAATTAATATTGAAATTAATATCTGTGAAAAAATATTTAAATTAATATTTTAATTACTATTTTAATTTTTATTAAAATATATTTAAATTAATATATGTCATATATCATGTTGTATCAATCTTCAAAATTGTGATTGGGATTAATTTTCTGTACAAATTCAAAAGGTATGAATTATTTATATTTAAATTAATTAAAATTATTAGATTGTGATTGATAAATTTTTGGACATAATAAAAACTTTTCATAGTAGGAATGACATATGAATGATTTAGATAGCCATTAAAGGTTCATGGTTTTGGAAAAATGTTTATTGATTGACGGGTTTATATATTGGGTTCCAATAGTTATGATGCAGTGGTATGTTATGTAAGGTTTGATATGTTAAATGATAATCATATTATCCAACGCATATATATATATATAATTTTTGAGCCTATAAGTGATGAATATTTCTATGTGATTAATGATATATTATTGAGTGTATGTTGGATTTTAATATAAATTCTAGGTATATATAATATTTAGTTTTAACATGTAATTTGGTGTGATGGTTATTTATATAATAATGCTATCATATTTTTGAGACATACATTTAATGGTATGGATATCCATTTCGGTATATACATTCTTGGATTTTTGTGTAATTTTATTCCATTTTGATAAAATGTTAATTATATTTTGGGATCATATATTGTATCCTATTGATAAACTTGAGATAGAAAATTAATTTTATTGCTAAGTGATAAAAGTTATTTTTGAAGAAGATCCTTATTTTTTAATATTTTATGATTGAGGTAAAATGAATATTATTGGAAATTATGTAATATTGTTTGTAGTGTAATGAAATAATTAACTACTTGAATCATTTATGATTTTATTTATAGACTATGGAAATTTGTTTTGTTTATTGTAAATATTATAATTTTTGGGTTTTTTTGACTAGGGAAATTTTTTTTTCATTTCATTTTATGAATGATTAATTTTGTTTCATGATAAATGTGAAGTTTATTTGTTAATAATATATGGCCAAATATTTTTTATTTTTGGGTTAAAATTTTGGTAAGGTACATTTTAAATATTTAATAGGTTCTTTATTTATTGAATGATTTATGTTGAACTTTTTGTGTTAATTTTGAGATGTTGAAGATTAATCTAGTATTTATTACTAGTAATGTTTATTCATATTTTATATTTTATTAAATGTTTCTAACCAGTTATGGTTTTTATTAAAGGATAGTAAAAAGATAAATATGTTTTCTTCCTTTTTGATTTCTTGTAATCCATTAAATTTTTTTTGTTGTAATTTATTCAAGTGAGGGATAATTTAATAACCAATGATTTTTGTTTATATTCTTTTATATAAATACTATTTTCGAAAGCATCTACCTCAAAAAAAATCGAGCATAAACAAATATGGAATAATATTGAAATAATATAATGTAAATAAGATCGTTATAACATAGTCATTATAGTGATGGTTTTTAACATGATTAATGGAATTATAAAATATATGTATTAAAGGTTTCCATAATTTAAATGTACTGATTAATTCTTAAAAAATAATAAATTTATTTTTAAATGAGATATTTTATGATTAATGGTGGTATTTTTTAAGTAACTATTATTTGTGGAAAATAAATTTATTACAATTAATTATGTCAATCATTGTAGATGAATGATTTTAATGAAATTTATTGACCATATTTTTTTAAAATAAACTACCATTTATATACTGGTGGTCACTAGATAAGAAATTAAAAGACATACATTTTATACATTAAAAATACATTTTCTTAAAAAATAAGATTAATTTAAATGTTTTCTATGATATTATGATAAATTTATACCACATTGAGAAGTTTTACATGATAAAATGGTCATTTTCTTGAATAGTCATAAGATAAATTTTAGTGATTTTTTGCAATTAAATGATTTTTAAGTGAAGATTGAGAAATAATAATTTTGCAGGTATTTTAGCTTTTATGGAATATTGATGATATAAAAAAGACATGATTTTTTTAAACTATTTTTCCATTAATAAATATGTATTTATAATTCAATATAATTAATTTTAAAATATAATTGTAATATAATAAACCTATGTTTATAATTTTGGAATATTTTGTCATGTTTTTATTCAAATAAAAAAAGGTTTTTGTTTCTTCCTACTAATCAAATTTTATTTGGGTTTCATTCATTATAGATTGGTTTTCAAGTAATATAATATACCTTTTTATTTATATTATTTTGAATTAATTCCAATTGAATCAATATTATATTTTCTTCTAGTAAAAAATCATTTGTATGGTTAGAAAGGTAATTTTTCTAGTTTTTTTTGCAGTATGCATAAATATGTCTACATCTTCTAGAAATTAAATATTGAAATATTTATTTTATGTTTTGAATCAGGGGTTTCATATTTGGTACAATTTTAAATTTTAGTTTTTCCCATTATGAATAGTAACATTAGTAAGGATTTTTCACCATGGTAATGGTTAAATGAGTTAACAAGGGGTAAAAACTAATAGACTACATTTAAAATTTAATGAAAAATTTGTTATATTTATTTATATGAGTAGATTTTGAAACATCATTAATCTATTTTAAAATATTTATAGTTTGATCACCTTTATTTTGATAAATACTTAAAATATATTTAAAATTTTGAGGTATTTAAAAGAGTGTGCCTCTCCTCACTTCTTCAGACACATTAATCCAATTTTCTCAACTTTTTATACCAAAAATAACTTCACACAAACAGTCCCATGTAATATAGGTCTTAGTATACTAAAATTACAATAATTTATGAATTAAGGTGTATGCCATAGGGAGTTATCTTAGGAGGATTTATAGATACTAAATGACCTATTTAATGTCCTTCTCTTCTTATATAACCGTAAAAAAATGTTTTTAGAACATCATGAGTTGAACTTATATTAAATTCCCAACCCAATTCATGAAAATGACTAAAGGTAATTACCAATTCCCAAGAGATAAAAAAATTTACTTGGCATATTGGAGTCACCATTTCTGAATGATTTACCCCAATCATTAGTAATGAAATAAGGATCAAAGAAAATTAAAATTAAAATTACGATATGAACCATGATTACATTAGATGTGCATAGTATGGAAAAATGAACATAAAGAAACCTGATATAAAAAATTATAAAATGTAGTAAATAAAAGTGATAACTAAAAAAATCCTTCACCAACCAGGTCCCCCTATCATGTACAGATCAGATACCCACTAAACTACTTGCCTCAAATACCATAATATCTCTACATCGATGAGAATAAAATGAAATTAAAGTAACAATTTTCCCAAAGTATATTTGATAAAGGACAACATGCCTAACATTCTAGGAAAATAGTTGTAGGACAACCACAATCTAGTAATAGACATAGTACATTATTTCAATAAAATAAAAAAGAACTAATGATAAATCAGTTCTCAAAGAGTGGTATGAAGTATTTCTAGGATATTCAAATTACAAAATGATAGAGATATAGGTGTGTCCCCAAAAATTCATTTAAGGGATATCAAAGGGAAACAAAGACAATACATATTACATTTAATAATAAAACTATTTCATTCTATTGTAAAAATATAAATATATAAACATTGGGATTTTTTAAATTTTAAAACATGTAATAAAATGATGCTTTACAAAAAACATTTTAATCTTATAATTTTTTTAATAATTTCTGAATAATAATAAGAATATTGAAAACTCATTCATATTGATGAAAATGCAAAGAATTAATCCTTTTAGTGAGAATGAAAATACTGAAAATAATATCACAAGGTGCAACAAATAGTATAATCTGAATCAATATTTTAATAAGTTTATAAATAAAAATGGATTGAAGAAAAAGAGAATTTTATTATGGTATAATAGAAACAAGAGTAAATTAGAGTAATAATGATGGAAATTTCTTTAGTATCTATGGTTAGTGGGGAACTAGGTTTTCCATACACTGAGTGATTGACCACAAAAATGATGTTCAGTCCACCTGTTTGAGTCTGCCAATCCACGATATTTTTGTTTAGGTAGTGTTTTAACGTAGTCTGTAAATGTATGGTAGATTAGGCATAGTGCACTTGTCCTAGTATACCATCATGGAAACCCACCATTCACATATTCCATTCCAATTACATGAGTACATAATATAGTTATAGTTATAAAACTAGAACTCAATCACAAAATTGTGAAAATCAAGCTTTCATCAACACCTCCCCTCCCCAAAAAACCAATCTTAATCTCACTTTTAATATTAGTACCATAATTATAATAAAATGAAACTCAATTTAAATGAATAAAAAATAGTTTATGCTTCTATTAGTGTAAAATTGCCCTCTTTATTTACCATAATAATTTCCATGCTATGCTCAATGTTTTTGGAAAAACATTTAACATTTGAAAACCCATTTAAAATTAAATCATTTTAGGTATCAATCCACCCTATTTAAAATAATCCAAATACTCACTATTTATATAAATACTAATTTTCCTAATGTACTTATTTATAAAACAAATGGTGAATATTTAATAAGAGAATAATTTTATACATATACATATATGTATATGTATATAATCAATATCAATAAATGAAAGTGAATTAAACAAGAAATTATAGTTATTTTGGAAAATAAAACATACCATTAATAATTGGTTGGAAATAGGTTAAAAGGAAAAAATAATTCATATAAACCCAAATTATAATAATAAAAATCATAACAAATAATCACAATCACTTTCTAAAATTTATTTATTTCATAATATAAAAAATAATAATTATAAAAAATCATCAAATCCGGATTTCAATTCAATGGATCAAATATAGGGGTACCAAAATAAATAAATGTCTTTTCAACCACAAATGGACACATCTACCTCAACGTGGTCCATAGTGTACATCAAAAAAAATTTGGAACCACAAATCCATAAAATTACTAATTACAAATGGAGGGATAAGGGAAATTTGATGAAACTCGTCCCTAATTCTTTATGAACATGCTTCCCTGAACCTCCGGGGATAGAATGGCCTTAATAATGATAATAAAAACACTAGAAATAAATAATAAATAAATGAAATACCAAAAATTGCATATGGTTTTTGGTGGGTCACTCAAGATTCCTAGAGGGGGAAGAAAACTCAATGAAAAGAGAGAAAGAATGAGATAAAAGACATAAAAAAACAACCAAAAGTGATCAAAAAAGTAATTGGAAGAGAAATTGAACAATAAAGGGAAGGAGTAAGAGGATGTGGAGAACATGGAAAAGATCCCCATAATAATGGTGTATCGAGTGGGAGAGAGGGGCTTGAGTGATAATTAAAGAGGCAAGGGCCCCCTTTTGTGTTCTAATTTCATAATCGAAAAATTTTGATTCCATATTTTTGGAAAATATGTAAATGATGAATAGTTAAAAAGAAAAGTTTAGAAAACCAGGAATCTAAAATGTTCCATCTATTTTAACACTAAATAAATTTCTTGGGTATGTCTCATTGTTTTGAAAAACATGTGCTAACCATTTGATTTGGAAATATCAAAAATAGAGAATCTATTAAATGGTTGTTTCATTGTTTGGAAAACTATTCTCTTTAACTGAGATCCTTACACTACGTTTGCAAAAAATATAATTTTATGATAAAAACTATATGGGAGAAAAAATAAATAACAACCTCTTATAATGAAATTAAACAGTTTCGTGTTGAGGTTTCAAAATTTCAACTATCATTACTATTCTTTCCTCCAAGAAGTCAAAATAGAAATGGTTTACTATGACTCTAGGATAAGAGAAACTACTACTAATGATGATAATCCCAGAACATGAAGAAAATGAAGAAAAAATTATATTCTTTATAATATAAAGCCATAAAATCCAAAAATAATCTAAATATATCAACCTATAAGACAATCTAATATCTAAAGAAACAACTAGAAAAACCAAAGAACCCAAAACACACAATAAATGAGTCAAATAAAGAAACTAATATATATAGAAAAGTCCAAAGAATTATTCCCTTAGAACCCTAACATAGAAATAATATCAAAAACTCAATGTGGTCAGTTTGGGTTCCCCATGATCATCCATCAGGTGACCCATAGTACTAGGTGGACAAAACTATAATGACCGACGTCGAGTGTGGAAGTAATAATGAATTATCCCAGTAAGGAATATAGAGGGACATGTTTACCAAAATAAATTTCTATGTTGGCCTCCCCAATATATTAGGATCCTTATAAAACTTTTAGATACTAGACCATAGAAAACTAAAATGTCCAAATGTGAACCAATCAATGAGAATTGATACAAGAAATAATGAACACCACAACTTCACAAAAAAAGTTTTTATATTTCCACAATGGTCCTTCTATTGTGAATAAAATTTATAATAGGTAATAGAAAAGGAAGTACACCATATAATTCATAATTTAAACAAAGAGATTACATTTAAATAAGGAACATATGAATACCCCCAATATATATAAATCATGTAAAAGAAAATATAGATCTTAATAGAAACCACTGACACGTGACTATCCTCAAAAAAATTTCCAAGACTCACGAAATATAAAATGAGTCACCACAGAAATGTACATATACACACACTAAAACTATTAAATCTAATGAAAACCACCCAAAATTAAGAAAATTGAGACTAATATATTTGAATAGAAAGGTAATAAATGACTGAGGATTTCCCAAACCAACATGGATCAATAAGATCAAGACGAGTTCTAGTCTCAGGTCATGGGAGGAAAACCATGGTCCAATAGTTAAAACACAATTCCACAGTTAAAACAACTGATAATAAGAATAATGCACCATTTCATATCATCTCAATCACTCACTGATGACATTACCATTCTAGAGATGAGACCAACACTGTGGAATATAGCTCATAAAAAATCAAGACCAGAAAACAACCAGTGTTCCCAAAGGAGTTTACAAAGGGGAATACCCATAGGTGCACTTGTTTATAATTTCATCAAATATCCTAACCACATAACAACTAAGAGTATTGAAATATCCAATTTTGGAAATCATCGATTCCCAAAACTGATCATTACATAGACAATAGAATAATGAACCCATGATACCGATCATTTACACTTTACCGATACTTTTTTGGGAATAAAAAAATAACACAAAACATGAATCCCTCGATTCATGATTACATCTATAAAAAATGGTCCCAACATGAATCATAAACTAAAACTAAAATAGAATTCACCAAAACACAAATATCATTAAAAAACCAATTTTCTCTTTAAAAAACCCAAATGTTGAATTTTGAATGTAAATATTCATCTTTAAAAAAATAGCTTGAAAATTTTCATTATCCTCTAAAAAATCAAACTAAATTTATTTTTATGCATTTTCTATGTGCCAACTGATAATAATTCATGAAATTATAAACTTATAAATCCCAATTTTGAAATAATCCACCATATATTGATTTTTATAACATTTCATAAACCAATTCCAAAAAAATGAAGAACTTTATTAATGAAAATATTCTAAATCGCTTATCTATTTCTAAACCAATTTTAAAAATTTATAATTCCCTATTAATTTGGAAATTTATGATTAAATATTCATTATAAATCATCAATACTAGATTACCTTTATTTTAAGACAAGTATCTAGATACAAAGACCATAAAAATCCCTTCTTAGAACATATAATCATAAAAAAATCCCCCTTTTAAAATTTAATGACTGATTATTATCCTCAAAAAACTATTTATAAATAAAAATATTCAGTTTTTAAGTCATAAAATATTTCATTTAAAATCACTTTAAAATCCAAAACCTAATATCACACATTAGTCATACTCAGTTAACCAATAAAAAAACCTAAACAAACCAATACGGGACCCATGGCCATGCATGAATTGACCACTTTACTTGGTGGACTATTTTTTAACCCCGTGACTGTCATAGAGTGTATCACAAAACTATATATACAGACTCCACATGTGTTACCAATTCATTTGAGCACATCATGGATAAAAAACATAACTACGTTTTCATCCCCTATATAAAGGCTAAATGTAAAAATCTAAACATCCCCTAGAAACATTAGATTTTTCTAGTGTAGTGGTGATTAAGAACCAACTCGTTGCCAAATTCTAGAGCTCCAACAATCTTATATTCAATCTATGAGTCAACCCAAATACAAAGGTCTAAACATGATATAGTTTGAGTTTATTTTTATATAAAACCCCAATGCACTCTGTTTCTATGTTTTCATAAAAAATACCTAGTCTTCCCTCTATCGAAAAGGACACATGGTTGTTGAAAAGACCAGATGGGAATTCCCGATCGCTATTGGCTAGCACAAGTGTATCAGAATCATGGAATCATATTTTTTTAATGCTTTTTCTTTTTAAAAAATAATTAAATAATATGTATTATAAAATTAAAAAATAATTCTGATATAAACTATTGTACTTTGAATTTCCATGAAAAAGTAAAATATACAAGAAACAACTTAATATCCAAACTATGAATTGTATTAAATTGTATTGAGAACCAAAAACCTCCCTCAACACCCTAGTTCCCCTCTTATGCATTTGAAAACCTCTAACCAAATGCCTATCATTGGACCCTATAATATCTTTAAATATCTGACCAAATAAATCATTAAAGGGCCTAAATTTTCAAATGGAAATCTATAATATGGAATCATTTTAGATATTATTATTAAATAGTTGGTGGCCATTTATAAATCATGTAATACAACCACCGAAAAAATGTAAAAAAATAAAAATTGACCTCAAATTAATCAGTTTTAAAAGAGCGGTGTGAATGAGTGAATAGTACCTAAAATTTAAAAATAATATACATATATATTTTAGTATAAAAATTTCTAGTAGAGATTCCAAAATAAAAATTATTCCATTTTACTTACAATTAAAAATGAAGCCATTTCATGGATGTTAGAATATATATATATATATATATATATATATAAGATCATAGGTTTTTCATTTCATTATTAAAAAACTAACAATATTATGCTTCTCAAAAACCATTTTCCATTTTATATTTTGGGAAAAATTTATAGATAATGATAAAAAATCCATTGACACATTCATAATATGGATTTTTATCATTTTAGACATGAATTGGGATCTAAGAAAAATACAATTCTCTTTTGGTACCATAGAATTAGGGGTAAATAAAATAAATACCTTTGGAAAATTCCTAAATAACCAGGGTTTCCTAGGGACATAGAATAACATTACTCTCAGGGATCATTCCTGGACACAATGGTCCATTCTCCTGGATGACCTAATTAATCAACATCGTATTTTGTTTAGTTATTGTTGTGATGTACTCCTGCTAGGTAAGGAAAGTCATTCATGGTGTATTTACACCAGTTAACTAGACTAGATACCCAAGATAACCACGTGTCACAACCATAACAAAAAGTACAAATGGTAGTTATAATAGAAAAACCAAAACTCAATCACAAAACAATGAAAAGTAGTATTAAATTAAATCGTAACTACTCAAAAATTCATTAATGAAAATTCCTCTTTTTCTATATGGTTATGTAAAATATATACACTTATTTGGTTTTATGTTTTGGATTTTAAAATACCATTTAGAATTGTGACCGTTAATAATATAGCCATTAAATAGTGATCACATGATTAGTATAAATATAGGGCTTTTACAAATCCAATTTACTTAGACAAAGGAAGAAATGGCCTCATCTAGTAGACATTACCTGTATGATGCCCGTTTACTGGAGCTCAAATAGGAGATGGAATCATTGGTATTCGCTCTTGACCAAGCTTAAGCCAAGCTTGAATATGTTATGCTTGAGCGGAACCACCTACAAGAGAAGTGGAAGTTGATAGAGATTACCATTCGGGCGAAGTTATCTGAGCCACCCCAAGAATCTTTCACCATCACGAATCTTAACCTAATGTCATATGTGGGTGTTTTAGGGGGTTATATAACACAACCCTAGCACTATGATTATGTACATTATTATTGTATATAATAAATAATACACATTCATTTTATTATTGTTACTTTGTAAATAGTTTTTAAAGTGCAAATAGTATTTTTAGATAATATTCAACAAAAAATATATTTTATTAAATTAATGTATTTTGGAATTAAATAATATTTTAATAAAATATTATTCTTATTATTAAAATACTTTTTATTAAATATAAATTAACGTATAATTTTATGTATCAAAATTTAATTTTTATTAAGTTTTGAATGTTGTTTTTGTCAAAACCCATGTTTTTTTGATAAATGTCAATTTATATTTTAGAAGTAAAGATTAAAATATTTAGAAACTTCTTTAGATAAAATGAATATTATTTTTTGAATCAGAACATCACAATTATCCAACAATTGATTTTTCATAATTTTTTGAGATAGTTGAATGTTTGGGTAAAAATTAAATACCGTTTAATTATATAATGTGTTTTTGACATCCTAATGACCCAATAATTAAATAATAAAATAAAATAAACATTCTGTTATGCTAATATATTTTTTACCATTAAAATAATCTGATTTTTGGTTTGTTTGATTTATATTATAGTGCTTTAGTGGACCCTCCAAAAATTATAAAACATTTCACCTTTTTAAATTTATTTCTTTGAGAGTGTGACTCACCCCCACATAAGCAACCCAAATATTTTATGAAGTTCGGCCATTTTCCTTATAAAATATTGTTTTTCACACTCCTTTGAAAAAAACATGGGCAAAAACCAGGGGCTGGATTATGGTTTTCATTAGTTTAATGTGTGTTGTCCCAAATTTAAATAATAAAGAATTACCTCTCATTTCCAATATAAACCCACCCATGATCCCACTTCCTCTTCTTTCAAACCCTTTGGAGTTCTTCCAACATCTACCCTACTCTCTCTATAATTCTTTGAAGGCATCCCAATCTCCCATGAAGCCTCTATCAAGCCCCTCCCAAGCTGTTGGGATCTAATTTCCTTGTAAAGGATTCCTTCCTTTCTCATTTTACACAACTTTCTTAATATCGTTAAGTCTTTTTATGGACAATTAAAAATGTTGGGGTCTGATTTCACATCTCCCCCAAACATTATTATTTTTTTAATGATGGGATACCCCTTTCCCTATCATTAATTCCGTCCATGTGCACCTGTTTCTATTCCGAAATTCCATAAAGAATTTCCCTCTCCACATTTAAATTCAAGAAATTCCTTTGTATTATGATTCTAAATTCCATTACATATGTTGGGAAAAGTATATATATAACCCCCTTTTGGTCCATTTCATGTAAATATGATGAGACCCCCTTTCTCTCTCATCAACCATTTTTATGAATTCGTACGTCATGCCATTATGCTACCGAAATTGCACCGATTTTCCAAGCCAATGTCATTGTGTAGTAAATACAGTTACCATTTATCTATCAAGGGTATAAATTTTTATGTATGTTTAGATATTGATTATAATTATTCATTTATGTAGTCCACATACCTTATCCATGGAATAAATTATAATTATTTATTCCATGATGTATGCTCCATGTGGCATACGTATGCATGAATTGAAATGTTTAAGAATGGTGCACCCAAATAGTGATCTAATGCATTGGGTAAAGTATAGTATGATGATACATCATGTGCACTAGTTATTGACCATAATAATTTGAGTGCAACTATGGTTTTCTTGTGATTCTTTTCCAGTGAGGGTTTACACATGCTCCTTGTGCAATGAGTCATGGCTCAAACTAATACCATGTTAAGTGTTGTTACCACATCTCTAGGTTATGATTATCATTATTTATCATTCCTTTATGTTCATGTTTCCCTAGTGCTCTATTGATATTCCTATTGTCTTATATGTATTATATTCTTCTTGTTGTTCCATGTTTATTCCCTTACTAGGATTTATAACTCACCCTTTTCTCATTCATGTCCTCATGTTATCCCGTGGAATGTAGTGGTCATGTAATGGATTTTTTCAATAAAGATGTTGTGTGGTTTATGTTCTAAGTAGTTATGAAATGTTCCTAAGACCCAAAGACACAAGACCTATCAATATTAAATGTTTTATCAAGTGAATTTTATGTAATAAATCAGGTTTATGTGTGTTATAAAAAGCATGGATGTCATAGTTGTTCTAAGAGGACATGTTTAGTTATTATTGGGATTAGGATTAGAAAACCCTAGTGAAGCCATAGAGATAAGACTAAGTATAATAAAAATATCTCTGAATTTTAGTGAGTATTGAATAAGTGGTTTATCAAAAAAATACATTCCTCTCTGGATACAAGCAGGCAGGGGTAGCACTGGCACAAATGTACCTAGGGGTGAAAACCCCGACAAGGAGTTTCAGGCTGGACCTGGTGTATCCTGCTAGACGAAAACATGCCATGGGACACTCTTTGTTACGACACTCCTGGGGGATATTCTTTGGTAACTTTCTAGGTATAGTATGTACCATTATTGAGGGAATTTAAAAAAAATTCCCCTACGAATATATTTTAGAAAGTAGATCATGGATAACATATATTAAAGCCTATAAATTCATATGATAAGGAAATAAATCTAATTTATAAGTTATCTCATTTTTTTGGATTCCCCTTGACGTGTTTAATAGTTTAAAAGTACTCATTCTTAAGTCTATATAGGATATAGTAGAACCATAATCAAGAATTGAAAGAAATATTTATCTCTTTTAGTTCTATGCATTCTTTTATATCTTAAAAGTCTATTAGAACAATCCCAACACTACCACAAATCTTGGAAGTAAAGTCATCGGTGAGTATGGAAAATTAGTAAATCATTGCATCCCACGAATATAACTCCTCCTTTGTCCTAATCAGTGGACTAAACTTTTTCGAGGTCCTCAACATACTTCCTCTAGTGGAATTTGATCAAATTATTAACATGGATTGGATTGACCTATATAGAACCAACATAAATTACCATGAGAGGGAAATCACTCTCCCTGTAGAGAATCGACCCCCGATTCTATAGAAGTGAAAGGAAGAAGATTAATCTTTTTTATACCCATCTTCTCAACCATGGATATTACTACCCTATGAGAATCGGTATCTGGCTCATATGAATGATTCTAAGTAGGAAACCGTCCTTGAAAACATGTCAATTGTGAAGGAATTCACCGAAGTATTTCCTGAGAAACTGTATGGTGTTCCTCCTAGAAGAGATATTGAATTCTCAATTGATATTTTACCTGGGGAATTTCAAATATCCAAGACTCCATATAGAATGACTGTTGTGGTGCTTGATAAGATAAAGAAATGACTACAATAGAATCTAGATAAAGGGCTTATATGCCCAAGTGCTTCACCATGGGGTGCACCAAACCTCTTCTTCAAAAAGTAGGATAGGTCAACATGCCTTTGCATCAAATATTTTGAGCATAACAAAATCAAAATAAAGAACAAGTATCCACTCCAATGAATTGATGACATGTTTGATTAGCTGCACGAAGGATGATACTTCTCCAAGGTATATTTTCAGTCAGAATATTATCACGTTAGGGTGAAGAATAAATATATCCCCAAGGCTGCTTTTCCTACAAGATATGGGCACTATGAAATCATTGTAATTCTCTTAGGAAAAATTAATGATCCAAATACCTTCATGGACTTGATGAATATATTCATTAGATATTACCATGATAAATTTGTTGTAGTATTTTTAGATTATATTCTAATATACTCCAAAACCAAGAAGGATCATGAGGAGCATAAAAGAACTGTACTAGAGACCTTGTGAAAGAAGAATATCTATCAAAAGTACAACAAGTGTGAGTTCTGGTTGAAGGAGGTCGCATTGTTGGGCCATATCATCACATGTAATAGGATATCTATGGATCCCTTCATGACAACTGCAATGTATGGATGGTCGAGGCCACATTGGTAACATATATCTATAGAATCTTGGGGTTAGCTAGATATTATCGATGATTTGTGAGAAATTTATCATGATTTTCTAGCCCTCATACCATGGTAACTCTGAAGGAAGTAAAGTTTGAATGCTGTTATGAATGCGAAGAAAGAATCAAGGTGTTGAAAATGAGGTTTATCACTTCTCCTATGCTCACATTACCCACAGGTGGAGAAATTGTTGTGGAATTCAGTGATGCTTCAAATAAGGGCATGGGATTTGTGTTTATGAAAAATGACAAAGTAATTGCCTATGCTTCAAGGAAATTAAATGTTTAGGAGAAAAAGTATACAACACATTATCTGGAGTTGGATACGGATATCATCTCTTTAAAATTTGGTGGCATTATCTCTTTGGGGAGAAATGTGAAATATATATATGAACTATAAAATCATCAACTATATCTTCACACAAAAAGAGTTGAACATGGGCCAACAAAGATGGTTAGAGCTGATCAAAGACTATGACTTCTCAGTCTATTACCGCTCTAGGAAAGAGAACATGGTGGTGGATTCTCTATATAGAAATGACCCATCGATTCTATCATTGATGAGAATTTAAAAAGAATTAATCTTCCTAGATCTGATAAAGATCGACATGGAAATCATAAATAATGGAACATCATGAATCCTTTCACAAATTATTGCTCAACCTTCTCTTTTTGAAAGGATAAATGATGGTCTAAAGGATGATGTAGGAATTCAGTAGAAAGTGGAAGCTATCTGAAAATGGAAATCCTCAGAGTTCTATGTTAATGAAGAAGGAATTGTGATATTTGGAAAAATACTACGTATTCCTTCAAGTCTGTAGATGAAGAAGGAACTTTTGGATGATGCACACAGATCATATTTCTCTATTCACCCAGGAAACACAATGATGCATTGAAATCTATGAGAGCATTATTGGTGAGGTAATATGATTAATGATATCTTTGAGTATACATCAAAGTGCCTGGTGTGTCAGGAAATGACGTTAGATAGGCATAAGTCTAAGGAGATGATGCAACCATTTCCCATACCAGCGTGAAAATGGGAGAACCTCACCATGGACTTTGTCACTGGAATTCTGAAGACATCCAAATGCAACAATGCAATCCGGGTTGTTGTGAATTTTCTGACAATGTCTACACACTTCATTGCAATTCTGGAGGATTTATCATTGGATATTATTTCACGAATATACATCCGGGAAGTGGTAAGGCTCCTTGGAGTAACACTATCTATTTTATCCAACAAATATACAAGATTCACCTCTATATTTTGGAAGATTAATCAACATGCTATGAATACTGAGATGGATTTCATTACAACTTATCATCCTCAAACTAATGTCCATTCTGAGTAGACTATACAAAAACATGAGTAAATGATGAGAGAATGAACAATGGAATTAAATGGAGGATGATATCAAAATATTCCTCTAGTTGAATTCTACTATAATAACAATTTCCACTTGAGTATCTAAATGGCATCTTAAGAAGACCTGTATGGGAAGAGGTGCAAAACACCGGCATATTGGGATGAAGTCAGTGAGTGTAAGCTTCTAGGACTATAAATGGTTTGAGAAATGGTGGAGAAGCTAAAAACCATTCAGTAGCATATCAAGACATCCCAATGTCAACATAAGAGTTATACAGATAATCATTGATGATACCTTGAGTTAAAAGTTTGAGACATGGTGTTTCTAAACATATCTTCGTTGAAGAAAGTCAATAGGTTTGAAAATAATGGGATGTTATGTCCTATGTACATCGTCCCCTTTGAGATTCTTAATCGTGTCGGGGTTGTGGCCTATAGACTAGAAATTCTACCTTTTATGTCCAAAGTACATGATTTATTTCTTATATCCCTCTTAAAAAGTATATAACAGACCCTTAACATGTAATCTCTTCAAAGGTAGTACAATTAGAGGATGATTGTTCTTATGAGGAACAATCAGTAAAGATCATTGATCATAGAAAGAACTTTCTACGAAATAAGACAATGACCCTTGTGAAGGTGTTGTAGTGAAACCACAAGTTTGATGAAGAGACGATGGAATTAGTAGATGTGATGAAGCAAAGTTACCCACATCTGTTTTAGTGCGGGAAAATGAAATTTCGAGGGAAAAAATTCTTAAGGGGTGAAGATTGCAATGACCCAAAAATTCATTAATGAAAATTCTTCATGGTATATTTAATTGAATTATTATGGTTATGTAAAATGTATGAACTTATTTGGTTATATGTTTTGGATATAAAAATACCGTTTAGAATTTTGACTATTTCTAATATAGTGATTTAACAATGATCACACGATTATTTAAAATATAGGGCTTTAACATGTCCAATTTACTCAGACAAAGGAAGTGATGGCCTCATCCAGTAGACTTTCCCCATATAAAGACCATTTATCAGAGCTCAGAAAAGGAAGTGGAATCATGGGGATTTTCTCTTGACTAATCCCAGGTTGAACTTGAATATGTTAATATTTAGTAGAACCTTCTATGGGAAAAGTGGATGTGGATAGAGATTATCACTCGAGCAATGTTATCCGAGGCACCCCAAGAGTCTGTCACCATCGCGCACCTTACCCTATGGTCATATGTGGGTGTTTTAAGGGGTTATGTAACAAGACCTTATGACTATGATTATGTGCATTATATTGGAATATAATAATGAATATACATTCATTTTATTGTTATTACCTTATAAATTGTTTTTTATGTGAAAATAGTATTTTTCTTATATTCAACTAAGAAATCAATATTAATGAATTAATGGATTTCAGAAATAAATAATTTTTAATAAAATATTATTATTCTTATTAAATTAGTTTTTATTAAATATAAATTATCATATAATTTTATGAATTCAATTGTAAATTTTATTATTTTTGAATGTTGTTTTTGTCAAAACCTATGTTTTTTCTGATAAATATCATTTTTCTTTTGAAAGTGAAAATTCACATATTTAGAAAATAATTTAAATAAAATGTATCATATTTTTTTAATCAGGATGTAAAAATTATTCATCGGTGATTTTTTCATAATTTTCTGAGATATTCAAATGTTTGGGTAAAAATTATATATCGTTTAATTATATAATCTGTTTATTGATATCATATTGACCGAACAGTTATGTAATAAAATACTATAGACATTAGTTTTTTCCAATATATGTTTTACCATTAATATAAATTTTTTAGGTTTGTTTTATATATATTATAATGATTCAGTGGACCTTCTAAGAATTATAAAACATTTTATCTTTTTAAATTGATTTCCTTGAGAGTGTGACTCACCTCCACATAATGAACTCTATTATTTTAAATAACATTAGAAATTTTCCTTATAAAATATTGGTTTCCACTCCCATTTGTTCAAAACCGTGGGAAAAAACCATAGGTTGGTTAGTTGTTATGATTGATATAAGGTGTGGTGTCCCAAACCTGAATAATAAATAATTCCCTCTCATTTCCTATATAAACCCAACCAATCTCCCACTTCAACGTCACTCAATGCCTTTTGAATTCGTCCATATTCTACCCTCCTTCCTCTATAATCCTCCCAAGATACCTGATTCTCCCACGAAATCCTATCTCAAGCCCCTCTCAAGCCTTTAGGATCACACTTCCAAGTAATGTATTCATTCCTTTCTCATTTTATCCATGTTTTTTTAATATTGTAATGTCTTTTTATTTTCATTTATAAATGTAGGGATTTGATTTCTCTCCTACCCCATATATCCATTTTAATGTTTGAATGATGAGAGATTCTTTTCTCTCTCATTAATTTCTTCCATGTACACTCGTTACTATGCTAAAATTCGGTAAGGAATTTCCCTCTCTTCATTTACATTCAAGCAATTATTTTATATTATGAATATAAATTTCATTACATATTTTGGGAAAAGTATATATATGACCCCCTATAATGTACATAACATGTAAATCTTATTAGACACCCCTCTCTTTCTCATAAAATTTTTGTATGAATTCTTTGGTCAGGTCGTTTCGCAGCCGAAATTGCACCTATTTTTCAAGCCAATGTCATTGTGTAGTGAATACCATGCACATTTCTCTATCAAGGGTATTCACCTTTATGCACATTAACTTATTTATTATAAAAACTCATGTATATATTCCACATCCCATTACCATGGAATAAATTATGATGATTGATTCCATGTTTTATGATCCATGTGGCACACTTATGCATGAAATGATATGTTTATAAAGGGTTCACCCTAATAGTGCTCAAATGCATTGGGTAAATTATAGTATCATGATAAATAATTTGAAATGGGTATTTACTCTTTATAATTCAATTTCAATGAGGGTTTACTCGTTCTTCATGTGCAATGAGGGTTTACTCATGCTCCATGTGCATTGTGCCTTAGCTCATGCTAATACCATGTTATGTATTGGTGCCACATATCTATGTTATGATTATCATGATTTATCATTCCTTTATATTAATGTTTCTCTTGTGCTCTATTGATATGCCTATTTACTATCATGTATTTTATTCTTCATGTTATTCCATGTATATTACCTTCATTGGGCTTTATAGCTCACCCTTTTCTTATGCTTGTGATTTGGTTATCCCATGAAATTATAAGTATGAGGGAATGTAGTGGTCATGTAAAGGAATTTTTCAATAAATATTTGGTGTGTTTTACATCCTAAGTTGTTATATAATATTTCTAATCCCTAAATACAATAGAATAGTCGATCATATATGTTGTTCCAAGTGAATTTTATGTAATAAATCAGGTGTAGGTGTGTAATAAAAATAAGAGATGTCATAAAACCTCCCATACCTACAAAACTGATGAGATTCCCATTTCGTAGATTCATACCATCTAGAAATTTTTTTTAAAATAGACTTCGACCAATAAATTAAATTTTGGACTTCCATCAGAGTGTATGACCATTTTTGAAAGTATTTTGATTATTCCAACAAGGAATCAATGATTTGATATAAAAATTTAATTTTTGTGAAACCATTTTAAATTCAATAAATTTATGTTTTAATCCGTCCTCATTCCAATTATAAAAAAATACACCTATATATAATATAAATACCCCTTTCTTAATGTATATATTTATACAACATGATGCTAATATTAATAAATATAATACTTATATATATTTACATACGTGTATAAGTGTATAAACCCTACCAATAAATGAAATTGAACTAAAACCCACTTTATGGACTTCTGGAAAATAAAATTTTTTCTGAAATTGGTTGCAAACCAATAAAATGGTCCAAACATTCATAAAACCCACAATTTGTTTAATAAAATCCATTTATAAGCATCAAAAATAGATTATAAAATTTATTTATTTTTTAACATAAGAGAAGGTGACATTAAAACAATCAAGTAAAAATGAATTTCAATTTAGAGGATTGGAAAAAGTGATACCTACCTCAAATAGTGTTACATTCACCAATAAAGACATAAATCTACCTCATGAAGGATTACAGAACAATATAAAAATAGATGGAAAAAATGTCACAAAATATCTAAATATAAATTGATCTCAAAACGAAATTTGATGAAAAAATAATTGGATTAGATGGAGAACATTTCTCCTTTGAAAACCATAGCTTAAGTAGAATTAATCATGTCAGAAGAACCTTGTACATCATGAATCAGTAAAATAAATACCCAAGATCAGGTTAAGGTTCAGGTGGGTCATGCACATCACATTGAAGTGGAATAAAAATTATAGAGAAGAGATAAAGGAGGAGTGAGAGATTAATCCTCCTCATAGTGTGATTGAAAATGAAAATCTTGGAGAAATAATCCATTAAATGGATGGAGGTAGATGAATTAGATCATGAAGACATGATCACTCTAGGTGTGGTGTGTCTAGTGAAAGATAGGGGTGAGGGTGATAATGTTTGAGTGACATAATCTATGTGGTATTTTAATTTCATAAGGTAAACTTTTTAATTCCATATTATGTTATTTTTTGTAAAAAAATATGGAAATTGTGTATCGTTAGGTGACACGGTTTAGTTAATAGTGCACCAATTGTATGTCCTCTACTACAATCCTAGACAAATAAAGATAGACTTGTCGTATGGTTTAGAAAAAAATATCCCAACTGTGAAAACTGGTTTTATTAAATTTGAAAAGTTATTTAATATTTTCCACATGGTTTGGAAAAACTTTGTACCTCTACGATTTGATATACTGTGCATTCCCAAAATCCCCATATTTTAGAGATAAATATCCCTGGAGGAAAAAAATAGGGACTGAGAAAAATATTAAAATGATTCTATTTTTGGTGTTATAGTTCTAACCACTATTAAATAAATACATATTATATATTCTTACATTTTATTGTAATTATGGGAAAACACTATTCTATCTCTCTTCCATTCTATGTGAAATAGAAATAACCCTTGTGTATATGTCTTGACTACAATGATTTGATGTATTTAATTTTGTATTAATACCACACACTAGGGGTTGTAAATATGAAATTAATGAATATATAATTTTATTAATAAATTATTATTATTTTGAAAAGATATTATGCTTATTACATTCATAGACATTCTGACCATTGCTAAATGGTCATGTTTCTCACTTGTACATTTGGAATACTACCTCCATGATGTGGTGAATTCTTTTTCATTACGTCTTCACATGGTTGGTCATAAAGTGGTAAATAATGAATAAAAATTACATTTATTACAAAATCATGATTCTATAAAAGTAAAATATTACATTCCTTATTTCTTCTCTATCTGGTAGCAAATGGATACATCACTTTTGTTCACGAGTGGACTTCTACCTCCATGATATGAAATATTTAATATTCTACACTCATCTTCCATTTATTGATGCCAAAACATTTTAATGTATTAACCTAATACTTTTTTCAAGATAATGATTTTTGAAATTAAGGAATCATAAACCCTTTTAAAAAAGATAACCTGCCAAAGTATTTTTTAACATATAGACCAAACATCCTTAAAATGACTAATGTTATCTTATGCATGTTTGGATATATAAAAATAGTAAAAATTGTATTAATTGAATATTGATATTGAAACTAAAATGAAACTTTTTCTTAAAAAAGTATAAAAATAATATAATATTATTTCTTAGGAGAGAAGATATAATAATGAAAGAGATGAGGTTTATAGTAAATTATATTCTTTTAAATAATTCCTAGAATGTAATTATTTATGTTTCAGAAAATATTAATGGGTTTTTATACTATTTGTATGCCATTTACTAAAGATTAATAATTGAATCTTTACAATGTTTTCTATATGGTTTTTAAAATTCCTACAAAAGTGAAAATTGATATTTTTTATATGGATTAACCATAATTTTGGACCATCATAGCCGTTATTCATTTTCATGATTCATTTACATGTAAAATTGTTTCAAAGGAAAATATATTCCCATTTTTTTGTGAAATATTAGTTTTAATAAGTTTTATAACGAAAATTTCTTCTCATTTTCCATAAATAATTGAATGTATTATTTATTTAGGGGGTGAATTAGCTTTATAGTTAGTTTTATGGTAAACATAACGTCCATATAAATTTTTGATGATTATATGGTTCTACTAATTATTTTTGAATAAACGATGAGCCTAAAATATATCTGATGATGGGTGTTCTCAATATTGATCTCTAATAAATTAGTTAATGTGATCGAGTTTACGACAGATTATTTACCACTTAGATATGTAGGAATTAAAAAATACATTGATTTTATTTTTAGGATTTATGTAATGGTGAATGTTAGAATAATTTCATAATTTACCAACATTATATTCCTACAATGGTTTTTATAATAATTATTCTGATTTCAAAATGTAAAAAATGATATTTTATTATTTTGGAAAGTCTATGAACTATTTTAAAAGGGTTAGAGGATGATATTTCAAGTAATGGTATTCATGTGTTTTCATATTTTCTATGAAACCCTTATTTTTATAATTTTTAATTTTTGATTGAATAAGGGGTTTTATGAAATAAATTTATAGAATTAGTTATTTTCATTGAAAAGTAAATAGATATTTGAACTCAAATTATTATAAAAAAATATAATCACTCTTATGGATTTCCCAGGTTTTAAAATTGAATGACATGTTTCTTTTATGTTATAACACTTAAGAGATTTGTTTTTATCATCCCACATTTTAATTTTTTATAGGGATAAATGATGTGTAATATCATTTATAATGTATCTATTCTAGTTATGGGAGTTACCTTGAATAATGAAAGTGAGTGTATGTAGGGAACATGTTTTGTGTGAAAAATTTAAAATTTGTGGATATTTCAAATTTATGAAGAAATATATTTATTAAATTTATAATAATATAATCCAAAAAATATATTCGTAAAATAAGTAATGAAACATATTCCATAAATATTGTAATCTATTTAGATGATAAGGTTTTTATATTTCAATTGCACGCTATAGTACATTTAACTGATGTATGAATGAATATTTTATCTTTATTTTTTCGTGATATCCAATAAACCGTTTTGATTAGTGATGTATATTTATTACAGATTTTATTATATTAGTACTCAAAAATGTTTGTTATTCCATGCTTTCACTCTTCACCATTGATTATCCAATTAGGGATGGTCATATAGATTCAGCCTTATCTTCCGACCAATCTAGCTGAGGACCGGTGGGTTGGGTTGTGCTAGATCGGTATTACTGTAGGCTTGTTTTAAGGATTTATTTCAGATATTTGGGTCCCATGATCTTGTATTGGATATATGAGGAGATATTTCAACCTTCGTTAGTTTCAGTTAGTAGGCCCTAGAGCCAAGAAGGCATGTGGTGTTTGATGAATTTTATCCCAAGGACTCTAAAGATTTTGTTAAATGACGTTTGAACATAGGACATTTGTTGGTGGGTTCAATTGATAAGACCATATATTATATAGTGTTTAGTGAAATTGTGGTTCCATGAAAAGATATACTTAATTCTAATAATTCATTATTAAATTTGGATATTTATTACCATTAATGGAATTCCTTCACTAAGGCATGGGAATGACCTCCTACAGATAATGGGTGCAATAGGACTACTAAATGTTTTTTGAGTATTTTGGTTGATGTTCTCTTAATTACCTAGTGGTTTGATGCGTAGAGATATACCATGAAATGATTAATATTTTTGGAAAGTTATATATATTGAATTATAAGAATTTTTTGGATAGGAACGACTTCCCCCTAGGCGTATGATGATTCTATGGTGAATTTTACCAATATGAAAGAATGAATTTTAGTATTCCCCTATATATAGTGGTGTAGAATACCATTTGTTGGGTATGGGTGACCTGATTTGTTATGTTGGTGGTTCTTCCACGATTCGGATGAGGTGTGAGACCCATACCATCAAGTGACTGATGCTCCCCTTATAAGAGGGGTGTGGGTACTCAATCTATGACAATTATTGTTTTTGATAAGATGCGATGTAGAGTTTTTACACATGAGAGTTGATACCCCCTCGAAGGGTGGGCTATGGTCCACCACGAGAGGGGTAGATCCCACCTTAGCTATTTTACACCATGTTTTTCAAGGATTTCTTACACCCTTGGTCATAAAGTGGTGATTCCACAATACTACAGAGATGATGATACACCCATGACACATAGCACAATTTCTATTTTTTGTAGAGATTGATGTGATGAATATTCACCACTACTGTTGTCAGTACTATCTCGATTGTTTTATAATTTCTTGTTGAGGTGTAGGACCCCTACCATTTTTAGGGATTTTTATATGTTTACGAGATGAATGATGCTTGGATATGTTTTTAAGGTTGATTATGAAATTAGACGAAGATCTATTAATGACGGATGTTGTATCCAATCAGGATCATTAATGCACTTGGAGATAGGTTTGATGAACTAGATTCTGAGATTGGTAGACATGGCTAGATGAGATTTTCCTCCTTGTGTGTGATAGGTATCCTTTTTTAGATATTTTTCTAATGGGATGTAAATATATTTTGAATGGAGATCACCAATACAATTATATTTCAATATGGAATATGGATGACTTATTTTGGGATGTTCCAAATGTTTATTAAGAGGTAATTTTTGGTTTTTTTCCAGGGAATTTTTATTCATTAGAAAAACAATTATATCAAATAGATGTTTAGTTATTTTTCATGGATATATAGATCCTAAATGACTCTTTATAAACATATGGTACTCATAGAGACTCTTACAAATGATGATAATCTACCCTCTTTCCTATTTGTAGTGTGAGGGAGTTTTTGAGGAATATTTTATTAGGATCTTACTATGAAATTGTATGGCCAAGTGATGATATAATTATTGGAAAATGAGCAACCTAATGTAGTGTTTAGGAGGGTGTAAATCCTTTATTGTCGAGATTTTGAAAATTTTATACATTACTAATCTCAATGAAGATAATGTATAGATTTAGTTATGATACTTTTTTTTCATTTTCTATTTAACATAGAAACATGTGTAGTGATTTATGAAATTAATATAAATGAGGCAAGACATTTATTGGGGTGGGGTTGTGATAGAATACTAAAGTTCATATATTAAAATTATTTGATTGATTTTTTTATCATTCGCCTCAACTATGTGGACATATGGGTAGTGTGGAAATAGTATCAGTAGGATATTCATTACGGTATATTGATTTATTAAAAAAGGAATATTTATCCCTTGTATTATTACTATGGATGTTTTATTTTTAAAAAGATAAATACATAATATTATGGAGTAAAAAATCAGTCCATTTATGTCAGATTGATAATATGGCTATTTTATGTTATATAGGCGTGCTTCCATTACAACTATAGAAAAGAAGAGGGTGAGAGGCCCAAATCTATTATTATTCCTAATAATGGTAGTGTATTTGTGAGCGCTTCTCAGTGGGTTATTGGGGGTCCTAGATTGATCTTGTGAGTAGTGTGGTTCTTTATTTAGATTCCCAAGAGTGGCTACTGATGTGATTAGACTACATCTATATGATAGATATTTGGGCTCCCCCTTTTTAATATGGAGATCATGACTCCCCCATGAAAATATCCATGGAAGAAAAATTATATTTTAGTGATATAAATTGTTTATGTCTTGGCACTGTGATGGTGGTGATTAAACTTTCATAGTTGGATGAAAATGTATTTGGGTATGATTTCTTGGTGAATTTTTCATGCGGTGAGTAATGATCATGTTGGGTTCTCCCCTGTTTTGGGTTGAGGCTATCAAGCATTAATAGAGAAATTAGAATCTCAGGTTTACAATCCCTGATCCTAGCTATACATAAAGGATTTTTTCCCATCAAGGTTTATATTTTGGTTTGTGGTGAGTTTGAAGAACTATAAAAATTAGAGGATCCCAGGTGAAAATGTATCATCTTTCCCAATGGGGATGGTTTATGGAATTTATATTGAGCTATCTGGGTTATTATTATTTCTAGGATAACATTTCCAAATCATAGGGAATCAGTTGTGGCCCATTTATCCCTTCTAAGGGTCTTTCCTCAATTTGGAGGTTCTGATACCAAGACCATTATGAAGGTAATAATGAAAATTTCTCCTTGAAATTTTCAATTTAATTTATTTTGTTGGTTTTTTAACAATTAGGAAGTGACGTTTACCAATCAGATTGATTTTTTTTGAGATTTTGAGTAAAAATTATTTTTCATGACTTTAAATTTTTATATATATAAGAAATATTAATTTTCATGCATGATAACATCTATATCAAATAGAATAGTTCTAAAGGTAAATTATTATCATGGATCTAACCTGGATGCTACAATGATACACCAAGAGGTAAGGATTGTTATATTTATTTATTTTTTATATGCAAACCCTATTTTTTCATCTAAATAACGAATTTTTTATCATTTTGTATGGACAGATACATGTAGTGGAGCAATATTGTGTGAATTAGGGGTTTCCAGTCATTCATAAGGATTTTTATCCAAATGGAACAATCACATAATGTGTATTTAAAAAACACATATTTTGAAGTTCATCGGTGAAGATTTGTTTTAAATATAATGAACACATGTAATATATTTCCCATTGAAATTACATATAGTTCTGTTAGTTATAGGACTCTCGGTGTGACCATGTACATATTTAGACACCCTTTGTGAGGTATATATTATGTGGTAATACATTCTATGTTGTGTTAAATGACATGAATTTTGTGTGTGAAAAACATATGGGACAAAGTTTTTGTTACAATGAAATGTTTTCTTGATGATTTCTATGTACTAATGTAATACATGTGGGGATGAAAAAATGTACATGAACAAAGTGGGGCGTTTTTGGTATACTCCTTGTACACATGGTACACATTCCCCACATTTTCCATATATGGATTTTCAATGTGTTTTCACCCAAGAGATAAAACTGGAAAATTAAGTTGAATATTATAAGTATAATTTCATGTATAATATGATAGACAATTCATAGATATAATAAGATTCCATGAGCGAGATGATTTTAGGATTGGTGTGGATATTATCATATGGGATGACGAGATATTATGGTGGAATCATAGAAAATGTATGAGACCACTAACCCCATCAAAGCATTAATATTATATATGTATGTCCCTATTGGGAGACGAGAGATCATGAATATTTGGGAGAATTAAATGAGTATGGATCCTTGGATGTTGGAGAAAATGATTTCATAGAACTTCAAGATAATCTTTAGTGGTTCCCTTCATGGGGAAAGGTTATTTATTGTGGATTATAGAATGATTTTGAAACTGAAGATATTACCTCCAGTGTATCCCACTAAAGGATATAGTTGGAGTTAGTGGAATGTATATGAGGATGGGAAGTTATTCAAACACTCTCATTATGGTTTGATCTTCATGACTGGTAATTCTTTTTGATGATGGATGTTCTAATTCCATTTTATCTTCCCATGAGGTTTTACGATTGATAGCAATAATGGTTACAATGGTATCATAGGAGGTATAGTATGTTTTCACGAGAATGTGGTAGGGGTCATATGTAGATGGAATTTGGGTATACCTTGGGCTTGTATCATGGGAGGAGTCTTAGGTCGTCCCTTCTATTGATGGAATTAGTACTCCACCAGAGATGTGGGCTTCATATCCTATATATTGGGGGATGGTTCATTGAATCCTCCTTTTGAGTTATGAGAAAAATGTTTTATGATATAGAGATAATTAATTCCATAGTTGTAATGTTGAATAATGTGGTCCTATATTTGTGTTAGTATCCCCTCTGTAGGGTTGTATACACTAAAATAACTACATTCCTTGATACTACTTCAAAAGAATAACACCTCATTAGTTTAATGATCCCAAATCATGTTAAGAATGTTACTAATGAATTTCCTGTTTTCTATTTGAAAATGATAATGTATAAAAAACCTGAAAAAATAAAAAAAAACTGTATCTAACCATGCCACATTATCATGCGATGACATTGAACATTCTGTGATGTTCAATTGAATATATCACCAAACATAAAATTATATTTCACCCAACCACATTTACTATCTAACAACCATAATTTATTTAAAAAAATATATCAATGTCATGAAATGACCGTGACGTGGAGTTTAACTTACCATGTGTTGAAGATCACCATACCACATGTCCAATCAACCTACCGTGAGACTGGGATGTGACAAATGATTGTTCAAAATACCAGACCATGTGAATCAGTGAATTGGACACGTAACTGAAACACCATACCTCATGAAGAAATCAAGATACCCTATCAAGGTATATTAAGTTCACATTAATGAATATATTGATCATATCTATTTATGTAGCGTCTACACAAAAAAACAACATATTGTAGGATAAAAAATGCATACTTAAAGGTCAAACGAACTAACCATAAAACACTAGTATTAAATTAATTGCCAGAAAAAGGAATATGTGTTTATTCAACCATGTCATATATTTGTCTACGTAGAAATCACCAACTTTGATGAGATCACATACATGGCAATCAGTTATGTGAATGAATTGGCTACATGACATGCCTCTTCAAAACACCTATGTACCAATCATATATTTGAATCCCCATTTGGCCAAGTGACCAATAAGCTACTTCATTCTCATGTAGAATTATAAATATTAAAAGGATATTTTTTTGTATTAAATTTTGTGTGATTTCATTTAAAACTACATTTTTTATTCTATAATTACTAATTTTGCATAAATATTGTTTTAGGAAGAAAATATGATCAAGTGAATTGATAAAAATATGTTTTCATAGAGAGAATAAAAAAGGATCCTATACATGCACATGTTCTATATAGAATACAACATGACACACTATATTTATGAATCTACTATAAAAATATTCCAAGCTCATTTAAAAGAAATATTAACTAACTCTGGATAACCCAAGTTATGTTGATCAAGTTGCATCACATTTTTCTATCTTACATCCCTTACTCTTTATTTTTATGAATTAATTTAATGTTTTTTATTGATATGTATATTTATAAAAACACATCTTACTATTCCAAAATGTGTATAACTTAATGATCTCTCAAACATATCATTTTTATTACCATGAATAACTATTGAATTGTTCATATATGACCTGGTATCTTGAATTATCATAGACATAACTGTGGAAGAGAATTTGATTCTATAAATCCTTGGGTTTCATTGTTTATATATGATAATCGAGGTTCTGGATCCGTTTATATAATAATAAACTATTTGGAAGATAATAATTTCCAAGAGGAGTGGATTATGTACCATATTAATACTGAATCCCTTATTAAATTTCCAGTAACTTCTTTATCAGTTTCAATTTATTTATTTTAAATAAAAAATGATTCAGTTTTCTTATCCATTAAAAAAATAGTATGATAGTAATATAAAATCTATTTTTTATATTCTATATTTGACACATATAAATTAGTTTCAAATGATAATGAATTTTCCAAAGTGTATTAACTAAGATGTGATTGAGCTTTTGAGATCAATTTCAAAAGATAAAATTATATGTTTCTACTGTTTATTTTAACTGGACGATTTTTTAAAATTATAGTGTTTATTTCGTAACATTTATGTCAAAATTTTATTATAAAATTAATTCATCCCCATAATGTTTTCCCACTCCACCCATCATTCAGCATCAGAGTATTTGAAAATATATATATATATTGTGATTTATTTTCATTTAAATATGATAAAATCATGTTTTTACTTAATTTTATTATTTATAGATAATAATATGAATGAATGAACATACACTAATAAAAAATATTATTTTAATGGTAAATTTTATTCTAAATGGATAATCAAAATGAAAATTTGTTTTTATAGTTTGGGATTTGATATCTATACTATCATTGATGATAAATATTAGAAATCTCAAGATTATAGATTGACTTTTAGAGATGCCACCAAGGCATCATATAAATATAATTAGAAAATATATGAATTATTTATGTTATTATTTAAGTCAAATATAGGATAATAGAATATATTATTGTGTGACTTATTTTAGGATTTTGGATATTCTTGATATATCGCATGAAGGAACTTATAATGTCAACGAAATGAAATTAAATAATTATTGTATTAAATATGAAAATTTTGATATGAATCATAATTAATCTATTAATTAAATGTATAATAGGTGTAGTAAAATTTATAAAATGAAGCACACACTCAAAAATAAAATTGAATATAATGATCAAGTCATGAGACTTCCCAGATTATTACCAGATAGATGGAGAGGAGCAGATGTTTCCGTAAGAGAGTCATGTGACACTAGTTTATTGATAGTAATGAAGATTACTAGATATCTCGTGATTCATTAATATGGATTAAAATTAGAAAAATAGGATGTGGGTGTACACAATAATAAGTCATTAACCATTAAGACTTATGATTCTAATTCTAGTTACAAGATCAAAGATGATATTTATAGTGATGAGGAATCACAATAAGATCACATCGAAGAAATGGAACACCTATCCATATATATTAAGTCGTCATATTGGAAGAAATATTATTTCATGAAACTAAAGAACAAATGTAGATATGATAATAGAGTGAATTGGAGAAAGGAATGGAAAAAGGATGATACCATTGATGAAATACAATTCTATAACTGTAAAAGGAAAGGAAAATAAAAAATAGTTTTTCCTAAGAATTAATATAAGAAGAAATATGAGGAAGATTCAACGAATAGAAAAAGGACATGAAATATAGAAAAAGTAGCTTTGAAGATAGATTAATTTATTACCACTTAAGAAGAGAAGAGTTAAATGACAAAGATAATATGTATTTTTTTACAAACACATACGAGGTACTGGATGTTTTTTCAAAAAATCCCCTGCTCACATTCCATATCATTATGAAAATAAAAATCATTGTAAAAATATTTCTAATGAAGAATAATTTGAATATTTTAAAATGCTGGAAAACATATTTAATGAATTAAAATATAAATTTTAAATTTTAAAGAAGCTATATGTTATGTTTTCACACTTTAAAAATAATATTACGATATAAAAGTAAACAATGGTCAACTATTTAAAGAGAATGACGTGCTTAAATTATAAAATGAGAAATTAATGATTTATATGGAGGTATTTAAAATTGGGGGAATGTATTTCCAATATTCGTGGTAAACAAACTACTCCTAAGTATACATATCAAATTCGATACCAACTTGGAGAAAAAAAGATATATAAAAACATATTTCTCCCAAGTTCCATGTATACAATTTTTACTATTTTTTCTTATTATATCGAACCTAAAAAGGTGTTTGTTTATAATATATTAAGATATTAATATAGGAAAGTAGTATGAAAATTATAGATTCTTAATGGAATTATTTTTAACAACTTGAGCCCCAAGAAAATATTTTTATCAAAAATAATTTTTTTAAATAATATTCATAGGTAATCCTCTTAAAGTGTTCTATCAAGAAACTACAATATATAAAAATTGCAATCTATATAAATACTAATGGGGATTACACAAGCTTAAATAACCAAAACAAGGTGTATGGGGAACATCTTACTTTTAGTGAAAATTACAAATGGGGGAAAATAAAAATCCTATAGACCATTTTTAATTTATAATGTTCTATTTATTGTTGTATTAAATAATAACATACAAATGATTTAACAATTATGTGAAGATGGTTTTCATGTTTTTCATGGAAATAATTTATTGAAAATTTTTTATTATAAAAATGCTTTAGTTATTAATTCTATTAGAAATGAAATTGTTTATGCTGTAGATTTAATTTCCTTGTTTTCTCAAATTATTAATTATTTATGTTCCTTTCAAAAAGAAAAACGGATTTTCATGGGTGGATAGTCCATTATAACATTCACTCAAGATGTAAATGGGTGTCAAATTATACACCTTTTGGGTTATTTCACATTGATATTTTTAGAACATAATTTTTTTTGTTCATGATGATTTTTTTTCTATTTTTATTATAGATGTTTATTCAAGATATAAAATTGTGTTTTTTCCACATAAAAATGAATCTCATTCACATTTTTTTGAATATACTAAATATATTGAAAGTCTTTGTGTAAATTGAATTATATTATAAATAAGTGATCATAGATCTGAGTATGAAAATTATAACATTGAATCATTATTCTCAAAATATAGATATAGTAATAATTTTTTTTAATCTTAGGACCTCTCAACACAATTGTGTAGTATAAAGAATAAAAATAATCCTTCATGATATTTTTTTCCATGCTCAATGAGTATAATTTACCTTGATTTTTTGGGAAGAAGACGTGAATAAGAATTTATATATAATTAATGTATTTTTAACCCAAAAATTATGAAATATGTCTCCATATGAACTATAGAATAATAGAAAACCAAAATAGAATTACTTTAGAGTCTTTAGTAATAAAGCCTTTATATTCAAAACAAAATATAATATTGATATGTGTTCTTCCAATAGGGATGAAATAATTTTACTTGGTTTTTTACATTTAGTAAATCATATAAGGTTATTAAAAAAAGGACCATGATTGTGGAAGAAAAGATACATGTCATGTTTGATGAGTGATATCCACAAAAATCTATGACTATTTAAACAAAATTCAAGACGACCCTTCAAATTTGGACATCAATTCTCCTATACCTATTTTATATAATTCTTTATGTTTTGATGAATATTTTAGAAACTGAACTAGAAAATGAGAATGAGGTGTAAAAAATTATTTTTTTAGAGTTTTAGGACTCATAAATATCATCTATTAGATTCTATTGTAGGTGGACCAGGGAAAAAACTCAGACTAGATCATCGCTAAAAAATTATGTTAAACATAAAGCTTTCTAGTCATATATTTAACAAAGGTAAATCAATCAAGTAATTGCTAATTTTTTTAGGTAATGGATATGAAATGAGACTTAAATCAATTTAAAATTAATAAACACTATAACCTATTTGTAATCACCAAATACTACCGCAATATTAGAAACAATGGTGTCTAAAAACAAGAATGATGAGTAAGAATAATAGTTAGAAAGAAATAATTATATGTTTCAGAAGTAGATAGTCATGAATAAAGTATTTATTATGAAAAAACCATTCCACTAGTAGCTATACATGAATATATTAGAATGTTTCTATCCTATAAAGAACATTTAGATTTCAAACTATATAAAATGCATGTGAAGTGTGAAATCTTAAATGGTTATATATTTTATTTTATTTTTTTAAAAAAACTCCACGGATTTTAAAAACCCCACTTTCCATATCAGGTTTTTAAACAAATAAATTTATTATATGGATTAAAAAATCTCTAAGGGAATTCTATGATAGATGCCGATCAATTGTTATTTCAAAATGTTTTACTAAGGGAATTTATGACCCTAATTTATTTATTCAAATATGTTCAAAGGATATTTTTGTAGCCCTAATTTATGTTCCAAGTATTATTTTTGTATATTGAAGAAATTATTTTTTTACCGAGTTTTGAGAAATTATGCAAAGTCAATTCGAATTAAGTTAAATGGGGGAACCAAAAATATTTATGTGTTTTTAATTTTTTTCAAAATATATATGGAGTTATTTTTAATTAATGAAAGTAAAATTAATATTTTCAAAAACATTTTATCGTTGGTAGTACTAAAGGTAACAATACTTGCAAGAGATGTACTTATAAATAAGATCATGATGAGATTGGGAAACTAGTTGATCAGACCACTTATAGAGGCATGATTGGAAGTTTACAGTATAGAACTAATAGATGGATTGATTTATTTTATAATGTGTGTATATGTGCTCATTTTCAAGGAAACCCAAAAGAGTCACATTTTATTATATCCAAAATAATTTTCAATTACTTCAAACATAGAATCAACTTAGGCTTTCATTACTCCAAATAATAAAAATATGGTTTGTTTAGTTATACAGATGTATATTTTGGTGTTTTAATGTTATATATAAGAAAAAAAACATCTGAAATTTATAAATGTTTTGGGAAGAATAGAGTTTGAGGGAGTATTTGTAGGTTCCGGGTGCAGCGGAAGCGTGTTGGTGGGAGTGCCCAACTTTAATTTTAATGTTGAACAACATTCAATATGAAATCCATCACGATTTAAAATGAAGAATCTTCAGAATAGAATGAAGAACGAAAAACTTAAGAGGGAATCCTGGAACCATAGAGATAGGATCATCATATGTTGGTTATAATTAATTTAGTTTATTCACAAGAATTACCTTGGTGGAATTCTTTCTTTGTCGATGTCTCCACTCACAATCCCATGATCCGTTGTTTCAACATAGAATCCAAGTGTATGATTCCTCTAGCGGTGATCCACACCTGTGCAGCATATCTCCGGATGTCGTCGAAGGGATCTCCTGGTTCAAGCATGGAAGAACCTTCGCTTGTGATGTCCGCCTTCGATCGCCTTGGTCTCTCTGTCTTGAGAGTGTGCATGGAGGAAGGAGTTCTTTCGGCCATGATAGAATTATCCGGAATTTTTGTGCACAATGATTGGAAGGAAAAGTGTTGGGGTTGTGAGGATATTTATAATCTTTTTTGAGGTTATAGAGTTATGACAATAAATAAATGCGTTACGCATTTTATTTATTTAATTAATTCTTATTGAAACCCCCATGTCGAATTATTAATTCCTTGACATGTTCCCACACTGATTATTATTAATATCATATAATAGAACAATATTATATCCTCAAAATCCCACCTGAAAAAACTACACGGCGTGTAATCATTAATACACGACATGTAATCAATAATACATGGTGTGTACTCGTTTTACATAAAACTACACGGCATGTACTTTTATTTTCCACTTTCTCTTTATTTCCTCCACCACATTTATTAGACCTTGAGCAGTGGCTATTTATTTCTTAAATAAATGTAACTGCATTAATCGATAATAAATATATTATTTCACCCACAATATATTCTCTCGAATAACTAGTATCAAAATAAATGCGATCATGAGTCCTTAAATAATTATTAAACCATAGTCGGGAATAATCTTTATTTAACTTGTTAAATTAATATTTAACTAAGATACATGGACACACTTAGTGTGTGACCCTCTAGCCCCCATTCTCAGTGGCATTAGGCGGAGCCTACCTAATTTCCAAGGTTAGTGTCTAGCAACATGCCAAGGCAGCCATAGAGAAATAATTTAACGACGCAATGACGTGTCACCACATATGAATGCTTACCATGTAATACAATCTTTTTGTCATGATATCTCTAATCAAGAGGGTTGCATGCTAGTGCCATCAACCCATGTGCTCGATTATTCTTTTTTTGACTTTCCAAAATTGAACTCACCCATTCCTTACCATGGACATGGATTTATTTAGGCTATATCAATTCCATCAATGGGCCTGAGATATCTACTTCCGTTATGGAACAGAAGGGACAAATCCTTTCTCGCATTTTCTACTAATGTATTATTACTCGTGACACACCCAACGTATCCTACCTCACTAGGAATAGTGTGTCGTCAATGTTTTCATCAATAAATCTAAGTGTGCGAGTTGTAATACCCATTAATAATAATCTTAAAGTCTAAGTACCAATACACACATCCGTAGATAGGAACATACAATGAAAATATGAAATGTGGATTTCCTACTAGAGGGTCTTGTTCTCATAATATCCTCCAGGATATTACCAAGGGATCACGCCATGAAAAGGTTCCTTGAAGATTTATGAGTCCTCACCCCTAATGACCAGTATTATTTGTGTCCCTACAATAAAATCATCCGGCCATATAACATATATTCAAGAATATTTTTATAGCACTTCCAGGTTCTCATCATAGCAGGGATCCGCTATGACCCTTTAATTAAACAGCTTTCCATAGGACATTATCACATGCATTGTCATGTAGAAGAACAATAAAGATGTGATAATGATTTCATTAATGAATAAAGTAAAAAGTAGTAGGTTGTAGGCCACCAATTCCAATAGCCTCCCATATAGACTTGAGCCAAATACTAACGACTTTTAACCCGCTAGCTCTCACATGATATTCAAGCTTCTGCTGAGTATGCCTTTAGTCATGGGGTATGCCACGTTCTATTCTGTGGACACTCTCCTCACTACAACTTCACCCCTTTGATAGAAATCCCTCAAGAGGTGATACTTCTGGAGTATGTGCTTCGTCTGTTGATGTGACCTTAGTTCTTTTGCAAGATCCATTGCTGCAGTATTATCACAATACAATGTAATGGGATCTTTACTGCTAGGAACCCCATTAAGCTCTTCGAAAAAGTTATAAATCCAGACGGATTCCTTGGATTCATCAAAAGATGCTATATATTCAGACTCCGCTGTAGAATCAGTGACAACTGGCTGCTTTAAACTTTTCCAACTCAAAGCTCCTCCATTGAGATAGAAAACATATCTAGATTGTGACTTCAGATCATTCTGATCTATCTAAAAACCAGCATCAGCATACCCTCTAATGGAAAGCTACTCGTATCCTGCATACACTAGGAACATATCCTTAGTTCTTATCAGATACTTAAGGATAGTCTTAACAGTAGTTCAATGTTGTTCTCTTGGATCTGCTTGATATCTTCCTACCATGATCAGTTCATAGGAAAAATCAAGCCTGGTACATAACATGGCATACATGATGGATCCTATAGCCGAAGCGCATGGTATCTTACTCACTCTATAGTTCTCTTGTTTTGTCTAAGGTAACATTTTCTTAGAAATATGTAGGCCAAGTGACACTGGAACCAATCCCCTCTTGGATTGTTCCATACTAAATCTCTTTAGTATCTGGTCAATGTATGTACCCTAACTTAGTCCAATTAGCCTCTTGGATCTCTAACGAATGATCTTGATCCCTAGAATGTAGGTTGCTTCACCCAAGTCCTTCATAGAGAAACACTTGTTCAAAAAGTCCTTAACTGATTGTAAGACTGGTACATCGTTTCTAATAAGAAATATATCATCAACATATACTACTAGGATAACGTTCACATTCCCATTAAACTGCTTATAAACACATGGCTCACATTCGTTCTTAATGAAACCAAATTCCGTTATGGCTTCGTCAAAAAGAATGTTCCATGACCTGGATGCTTACTTCAATACATAAATTTATTTCTGCAACTTTCAAACCCGTTTGGCTTCACCTGGTTTCACAAACCCTTATGGATTTGTCATATAGTCATCTTCCTGAAGGTTTCCGTTAAGGAATACTATTTTGACATCCATCTTCCAAACCTCGTAGTCATGGTAAGCTGTTATGGCATGTATGATTCTTATGGATTTAAACATGGAAACTGGCGAGAAGGTTTCATCATAGTAAATTTCTTAACACTGTCTGAACCATTTAGCCACAAGCCTATCTTTATAGGTGCTAAGTTGACCTTCCATGTCCAGATTTCTCTTGAATACCCATTTTCATCCAATAGGCTTTACATCAACCGGCTCATCGACTAGAACCTAGACTTGATTCTGATACATGGAATCCATCTTAGAATTCATAGCTTCTAGACATCATGCATCTTTTGAGAATTCTATTTCTTCCTTGTAGAAGAGAGGTTCATCATTGTCTAGTAATAATGATTCACCATCCTCATTGACTAGGAAACCAAATCTCTCTGGTTCCCTTACCTCTCTTGAGATCCTACGCAGTACTTGTGTTTCTAGAACCTCTTTCCATGGGGACCTGTGGAACTTGTTCCTGTACCAACTTCTGTGTATCATGAGCATCAACTTGGTCGATGGAAATCTTGCTCCCACTATCCTTCTTGAGGATGTGCTCCCTCTCAAGAAATACTGCTTGTTTGGTGACATTCACTTTCTTGTTTGAAGGGTTATATAGGTAATATACTTTAGTTTCATTGGGATATCCTATAAAGATACAAATCATTCCTCAGGGATCTGGTTTGTTTCCCGAGGAGGCATTAACAAACGCCTCGCATCCCCATACACGTGTGTGTGACAAAATTGGTTTCTTTTCATTCCATAGCTCGGAGGGAATTCCATTTTCCTCCTTATTTGGTACACGGTTTAATGATTAAGCTGCAGTTTGTAATGCATATCCGTAAAAGGATAATGGAAGGTCCACATGACTCATCATCGACCTCACCATGTACAACAAGGTGTGGTTCCTCCTTTCACTAACACCGTTACACTATGGTGTATAATGAGGAGTGAGCTGAGATAGAATCCCAGATGCCCGTAGAAGATTGATGAACTCTTGGTTCAGATATTCTCTACCTCGATCTGATCGAAGTTTCTTTATCTCCTTAACAAGCCGATTCTCTACTTGATTTTTGAATTCCTTAAATTTATCTAAGGCCTCTGACTTATACCTCGCTAATTATACATATCCATATCTACTCAAATAATCAGTAAAAGTAATGAAGTAATAATATCCACCTCTAGCTTCTACTGGAAATGGTCCACACACATCCATGTGTACCAATCCTAGAAGCTATATGACCCTTTCACCTTGTCCACCATAAGGCGACTTGGTCATTTTTCCTTATAAATAAGCATGACATCTATCAAGTGGTTTTATCTCAGTAGAGTCTAAATATCCATCTTGGCAGAGCATTGTCAAGAGCCTCTCGTTCACATGACCGAGACGGTGATACCACAATTGGGTGATGTATGAGTCATTTGTGTTTGTTTCGTTATCGATTGCCAACACTTGGTTTTCGTAATTTAATACATACAAACCATTATATAAATATTCCATACCATAACATACGTTGTTCTTATAAATGATACAACCCTTATTTACAAACTTGAAAATAAGTCCATCCCTATCCAAACAAGATACCAAAATTTTGTTCTTGTTAACACTATGAAAATAATATCAATTTTGTAAAACCAAAATCATGCCAGTTGTCAATGAGAGGTGGTAATCTCCAATAGCCAACACAAACAGCCTTGCGCCATTGGCAGCTCAAAGATCCACCTCTCCTCTGGAAATATTTCAAAATAAACATGGTTCTTGTATTTGAATATAGATGTGAGAACCACAAGTTATATCTAATACCCAAATGGGTAGAAATATAAAGATTACACTCAATAACGAATGCATCTTTAGCATCCTGAGGCTTCTGGGTGCAGTTCCTCTTCCAGTGGCCTTGCATGCCACATGAAAAACACGCTGCCTCGCATTCTTTACCCTGCCTTTGGATATTCCCCTTCTTGGAGGGATGGTGCTCGGGGGCTTCAGACTGTTTATAAGTATTTGGCCCCCTTTCCTTGGCCTTCCTTTTCTTATTCACCATAAGGACTATGAATTAGACGTGCCCCATGTCCTTATCTACCTAGTGAGCTAAGGGTAGATGTTATAATCTAGCCGCAATTGGAACATGCTCTTCCAGCATATACAATTTCCTCTCATGGTGATGGATGACGCGTAAACGCCTATGACACTCTTGGAAATTAGTGTTGGTGTGAAGTTTTGTCTTATCAAGTATGGTTCGCAATGATATGTTTGAAGTCATTTTACTGCAGTTTCTACAAATTAATACGAGCAAAGGTTCAGTACTTTATTACAAAACTGAGACAAATAAATAAATTAATAATTATTAGTCTCCCACTATTTTATCGAAATCCAATATCCCTCACCATTGACTTTGAAATATTTTGCTTCCTGGATATTCTAGTGGCAAGGATCCATATTTCCCTTTGCATTACCCCAACTATGTTTGGTCAATAAATTTTAAGGTTTTTAGGTAGGCATTCTAAATTCCAACTTCATTAACTCGCAGCTCCTTGATCCTCTGAGTGGACTCCCCAATCCTGAAATAATTTTATTTTCGATTTCTTCATCCTTTTCCTCTTGGTCACACCAAGTCTTGTTGTGGCAGTCAAACCTTGATGTGAACCAAGTCATGTCAACCCAATAACTTGAATTAGAATTCCCTGATAATTGAAAGCACCCCAACTAGGGTTGGTCAAGAACTTTGAACTGTGGTTCGATTCTAACCAAGATTATGGAAGGCTATACCGACTTAATATTTATTTTGAGGGATTTTATCCTTATAAGTAAATTTCTAATTTATTATCTTTTATTGCACGATTGTTAATATTAAGTGTGATATATATAAGTGATTAACCATGTCTATGATAATATTTATGCATAAGACGATTTTATTTTAGTTCCATCTTTCATACTCGTTTAATTCATTAATTGTGTTATCGTGATAATACACCCACAATAAATAAACCATGAAACTGACAGAAATAAAATAAATGTTATGATCATGAGCTTTTCTATTGGTTTGTTTATCTAACGGTTGATAAACTGACCCAAGACCTAGGGGAGAAACACCTTGAACCTTTTGGGTTCGTGTTTGGAGCTTTCCACCTGTCCACCTTTGTGTCTCCTTTTATTGGTTTCAGCTTGGCTATTGACTTGAGCCGCCTCCACTAGCTTGGGAGATCCATCCATTACATATGAATTTATCTCACACACAGGTGAGGGGTAAAAAGGGGTTTTACATAAAAGAATCCTTGGGTGTTCATGCCCTACATATTAATGAGGTGATGGGTCGCATGCCAACAATTTTAATTTAAATAAATAAATTAAAAAACCATTCACATACTGTAACACCCGAGACATTTATGTTATATAAATCATCAAAGGAATCCTTTTCTACACAACACTTGCTTGGCTTTCTTTACACGAAATCACGACCTTCCTCGATAGCTTGCGTCGTACGCAATACCGAGTTTCACTAAACAACGATATGCTATTAAAATATTATTAAAACTAGCCATTATGAATAGTAATAACCACTTTTTGAAATTTTGTGAATTTTAACTTTCAAAATGGAATTCATTTTTGGATTCGGAATACCGAAATTAGCCTAGGGTGAAATTTTGGTATTTTTCTGAAAACTTTCAATTTTTGATGAATAGTGAAACCACTAAGTGGTAGGTTAAAAACTAAATTTTGCATAAAACATAATTTGACCGCTTCTGTGAATGGAATTTCGAAAATCCGACAGACACGGTTGATATCAGTAAGTAAAATGTGGTTCAATGAGATAAAAATAATTTTTTGGTGAATAGTAACTGTTTTATTTTTTTTACCGCGGTTAATAGTAAATAGGGCAACTAAGGGTGAATATGATATTACTATTACCCTAACACATGTCCTAATTATATTGAATATGTGTAATTCGACCAAAAACAACCTTATGAATATAATATGATCATTTAGGTCCACATGGATTAGATTATGACATTTAATATTATTTTATTTAATGAATAGTTAAAATAGTTAAAATCAAAGTTTAATAACTAAAACCTTTTTAATATGAGGTTATACATAAGATAAATTCGACTATAAATATTCATTAGAAATCTAAAAAGATTTCCTACATAATGGTAGTTTATTTGTAATTTTTAAACATTAAATAATGTAATTTATTTATGACACAACGATGATGTAGTAATTATCTTATTAATGAAATATTGACATAATTGATGTTATAAACACCAAAATAAATGTAATTTGAGACTTTTTATGAATACCACTAATTTTATAGGTTACTATGACATGTTAGTATTGATTTAATTAACTTTTTTCGAACTTATCATTCCGTAATTATTTTTACAAAAATCAATTACTAAATAGTGTCAAAATTGACATAAAATAGTTTTTAAAACAAATATTATAATATTAATTGTTATTTTATTCCTAAATATCTAAGGTTAGGCTAAATGACTTAGTTAAGGTTATATATATTAATAATAAATAATGTGGGGTTCGTTTGGCTTCTTATAGTATGTTTATTAACCTTATAGTGTAAGAACACAAGAAGACACGGTAAAAGTAAAATTATTTAACTTGATGTTAAATCTAAATGATAAGGTTAAAATAGGAACCTAAACTTGTCTAAATTCTATTGGATGAGATTATTTAGACTCATCCCCACATTAGATTTGAAATATATCAATTTGGAGCTATTTAAAACCGAACTTGACTTTATAATATAATAATAGTTTTAGTTATTCCAAAGGTGCCCCTCTCCTCCCTTATAAAAGGACACCTCCTCCCCCTCTTCCTCACACCACATTGAGCCTTAAATCTCGGCCAACCCCTGCCAAAATCCCTTATCCACTTTCCTAGAATAATCCTAGAGGTCCTGGTCTTCTTCAAAGTCCAATCTTTGTGCCCTAAGTGGAGGATTCAAAGAGGCGTTTCAAAGAAGAGGTAATATCCATTACCGATCTTTTCAATTTCTTTCTTCTTCAACTTCGTCTTCTTCTTTAGTTGTTTAATGATAAAGTAATAACATAAGTATTACTTACATACTGATATGTTATTATAAATATGAAAAAACCCTAATTCACCTTCTATCCATCCTACGGAAAAATGAAATCATCGCGCATGCGTACGTACGGAATACCGTCTCCACGCCGTGGTGTACTCTATTTTCCACCATCACCTTACAAGGATGGGTATAATGGTGTAATGAGTAACTATATATGATTATTATAAAGTTATATTGATACTGAAATAGTATAAATACACTTAAATACAATTCCACGATCATGGGAACAATATCATCGCTCGTGCGTACGTACGTAATACCGTCTCCACGATGTGATGCGACTCGTTCTATATGATCATCATTACATAGTAATTATATAAATTAATTGAATGAATAAATATGATATAAGTTACACTAATACCATTCTGGATATTAGGTATCTATAACCTTAAAATATGAATAAGAATTTATTCGGCAAAACACGCATAAGAACAAAAGGCAATAAAGACCCGAGTAACAACTAACAATGAAATATTACTAATAAGAAGCATAGAATATGACCATATATGATATCATATCAATATGTATGATTCTGGAATAAGTCAATAACATTATTTAAACCATTATACAGGAGCTTCGGACACGTACAAAGCAAATCAGACCTAAGGTAAGGGAAATATCACAATCTCATTTTTATCCGAGATTGTTTTTACTTTGGTATTTACTGGGGTGTATTTTATCATCCACATCCAAGTTCCCTCAATATGTAATATTATTTCCATCCTTCTACAATAGTTTATATCCAATTTTACCATTCGATGAGTTTTTTTGTAAAATATATGAAAGGATTCTTTTGTCGTTTTTTATACGATGTACTTTTTGACTTTTCCGACAAAAGTACGAAGAATGTTTTTTTTAAACTTATACGGCAGGAATGGATTTTTAAAACATTATTTCCAAGAATCTTCCTTTATAAGTTTTCATGTTTATTTTTAATCAACTTCTTTTATTTTATAATTGTATGACTTGTTAAGAAAAGAAAAGTGTTTCTGAAGTAGAAAGGATATTTTCCTCAAGAATGGAGTTCAAATGTTTTATCAAAATTATTTTCCATCTAAGATAATATAGGGTTCTGTTTTATCCCTATTATTACATTGATTTGATTATGTTTTAAGGAAATTATTTTTATGAAGTCATTTACCTTATATGATTTGTTTTATGATGTCAAGATGTTTCAAGAATCCCATTTTTGTTACATGTGTTATGTGATGATGTATGACTTATGATTATGTAGCACACATAAGAAAGGATTCATTATAAGATGGGTGGGACCTATATCTCCCTCCAATGCATTGGGTAAAGATTTTATATCTCATGAGATAGACATGGCTGGAACGGTAGGTTATACCGGTTCAGTGAAACAGGACTGAAACGAGGGTGACTCGGTTCAGAAAGGGACTTTGTCCACTAATATAGTCTTGGAAATGAGTCTTGACTAACAAGAAATGATTCTCTATGATTATGTGTGTATGCCCCAAAGTTTCATGTTTTATGTTATGATTATTGTGATTACATTTCACTGCCATGATTTATCCCATGTTATGAAATTAAGATCTGTTTTGCAGGTTATGATTTCCAAAAGTTATGTGCTTATGTATATGATGTGATTGATATTTATTTTGTTTACCCTTATTGAGCATTTGAGATCACCCTTTTGTATTTTTTCTTTCCCCAGGTCAGGAAGAAGGTTATTAAGTAAGATATGCCAAAACGGACTATAGATATGATGAAATAAATGGGAGGCAAAGTAGATGATTTATGAACCAGTTGTTTATGTTTCCCAGTTTCTAAAGACACTATACCTATACGGTACTTTCGTGGTTTTGTTATATGTTGTAATAAGATTGCTTCAATTTTGAAGTATTAACAATGTATGTAAAGTATGGGTCGTTATAGTTGGTATCAGAGGAAAGGTATAGTCAACCTTTGGAAACTAGGATGTGAAATCCTTGGTAAGAACCCTAAGGATAAGTCTAAGCATAGAAAACAATCTTAGTGTTTTAGAAATGGCCATGAATAACCTAGGATAAGACCTTAAGCGTGAAAATTTTATTCTTGAATTATGTGGTTTTCCTATTATAATTAGTGTTGCTCACACTATTCTTCTTGGTTTTAGTCAATGGCTGGAACCCGAAGGAACCGTGTTAATGCGGAATGCGATGGGCAATGCAATGATTGTCCCCCTGAGCAACCAAACGATATGGGAGCTGGAATGAAAAATCTTGTAGCCATGCTCACACAACTTTCTCAAGCTATGAATCATTCAGGACTTCCAAACGAGCAAAAGAAGGAGCAACATTCTGTTGAATCCTTCATGAGGCAGCGTCCACCTTCTTTTAGCGGGACTACTGATCCATTAGTTGCTGAACAATGGATTAGTACTACTGAAAAGATATTTTCAGTTCTTCAATGTTCTGAACATGATAAAGTCATCCTAGCAGTGTATCGTTTGGAAGGAGATGCTGATCAATGGTTGAATCTTATTAAGAATACGAGGCAAAGGGATGAAATTGAGTCCATGGAATGGGACGAGTTCAAGAACTTATTTTTCAATAAGTACTTCCCTCGTATTCTCCGAAAAAATATGGAGGAAGTGTTTCTTGAACTAAAGCAAAGGGATGATGAATCTGTTGGTACCTATGAAGCAAATTTTACAAGACTTGCAAGTTATGCTTCTGGAATTATTATCCAACCTGAGAGTAAGATCAATCGATTCTTTAGTGGCTTAAAACCAAGTCTTCGAAGGGCATTAGCCATAAGAGACTTCAATAGCTACGAGGAAATAGTTCGATGTGCTATCAAAGTCGAGATGGAGATTGGAGTAACCCATAAGTCATATGGGTTTGATAAGAAGAGGAAAATGGAATTCAATGGAAAATCTAAAGAGCACACTGAAAAGAAGATGAGCTTTCCCTTATGCTCAAAGTGTGTAAAGAAACATGGAGGGAGTTATCTTAAAGGGACAAGTAAATGTTTCAAATGTGGAAAAGAAGGTCATCGGGCATTTTAATGCCGCGATAATGGGAAGAAGATGTCTAATGATGCAAAAAAAGGAAGGGATACACAGAATGAACTGACTACACTTCAATGTTTCAAGTGCAAGGAGATGGGGCATTATGCCAAGCAATGCACAAATCTAAGGTTTGATGATGATGGTCGACATCAACAAACTCTTAAGGCTAAAGACAAAGGAGAGTCACATGCAATTTCTATCAGCGATGTGGAGTATGATAACGATGTGGTGAAAGGTACACTTACCATCCACTCTAAAGTAGAAAATGTTTTATTTGATGCTGTATCCACCCACTCTTTTATTTCTGAAGAATTTTCTAAGGATATCACCGTATTACCTCAACAATTAGATGTTGAGTTAGCTGTGACAACACCTAATGGCACATCAATCGAATCAAAAGTTTATAATTCTTCTCCAATTGACGTTTGTGGGAAAGTACTTCCTGAAAATCTTGTGATCCTTACTTTAGTGGAATTCGATGTGATTCTTGGCATGGATTGGCTTTTTTTTATACGGAGCTCGTATCAATTTCCAAAGAAGGGAAGTCACAATTCATATTCCAGATCAATCTATAATCGTTTATCAATGTAAGGATGAACATAACCTTCCAGTGGAAATTTCTTCCATTTTATGGGTATTGATTCCACTAAATGAAGGTTATTTATCTCAAATGGTTGGTGAGAAACTCACGATTAAGAATATTCCCATCGTACGTGAGTTTGATGATGTCTTTCCGGAGGAATTACAGGGTCTTCCACCAAATCGTGAAGTTGAGTTTTCAATAGAACTCATACCGGGTGCTTTGCCTATTTCAAAGACACCTTATAGAATGGCCCCAATTGAGTTGCAGGAATTGAAGAAGCAACTCCAAGAGAATCTTGATAATGGATTCATATGCCCTAGTGCGTCACCTTGGGGAGCACCTGTTCTATTTGTTAAGAAGAATGATGGATCAATGAAACTCTGCATTGATTATCGAGAACTTAACAAGATCACTATCAAGAACAAATATCCTCTCCCATGCATTGATGACCTATTTGACCAACTACGCGGAGCTCAATACTTTTCCAAGATTGATCTTCGTTCAGGGTATCATCAATTAATGGTCAAAAGGGAGGATATACCAAATACGGCTTTCCGTACAAGGTATGGACACTATGAATTTATAGTGATTCCATTTGGTCTTACTAATTACCCTGCTATCTTCATGGATCTAATGAATAGAGTCTTTAGAGACTATCTCGATAAATTTGGGGTAGTCTTTATAGAAGATATTCTTGTCTATTCAAAGAGCAAGGAAGAGCATGAAGATCACTTGAGAATTATATTGAAGACCCTGAGAAAGGAGAATCTTTATGCCAAATTTACCAAGTGTGAATTTTGTCTTCAAAAAGTTTCATTTTTGGGTCACATAATCTCAAAAGAGGCGATATCTGTGGATCCAACAAAAACAGAGGTTATCAAAAGATGGTCGAGACCAACAACAATAACTAAGATCCGAAGTTTTCTTGGTTTGGCTGGATATTATCGACGTTTTGTGAATGATTTTTCACGATTATCTAATCCACTCACCAAGTTGACTCGGAAAGGAGTTATGTTTTTCTGGACGGAAGAATGTGAAGAGAATTTCAAGGAGTTGAAAAGAAGGTTATCCAGTGCACCTGTGCTCACATTGCCTTGTAGTGGAGAAAGGTTTGTGATCTACAGTGATGCATCCAAGAAGGGATTAGGGTGTGTTCTTATGCAAAATGATATGGTGATAGCTTATGACTCACGACAGTTGAAAATCCATGAGCAAAATTACCCAACTCATGACTTGGAGTTAGCTGCAGTAATCTTTGCATTAAAGATTTGGAGTCATTACCTTTATGGTGAAAGGTGTGATATTTATGCTGATCATAAAAGTTTAAAGTATATTTTCACACAAAAGGAGCTGAATATGCGTCAAAGAAGATGGTTGGAGCTGATTAAGGATTACGACTGCTCAATCCATTACCACCCTGGGAAAGCAAACAAGGTGGAAGATGCATTAATTCGACAAGACCATGCTAGTTTATCCATGATGAGGATCACAAAAGATCCAATATTTATGGATTTACAAAGGATGGATCTTGGAATTATAATGGAAGGGGAAAAATCTTATCTTTCTTAAATGAATGTTCAACCATCTATACATGTGATGATTAAAGAGGCACATAAAGAAGATGTCTATTTACAAAAGAAGGTGAGAAATGTTCCTAAATTCAAACTTGATTGTGATGGGATAATAATGTTCAGGAATCGGGTTTGTGTTACTCCCATCCCCAAATTAAAGAAGGAGCTGCTGGATGAGGCTCACAGTTCTTATTTCTCTATTCATCCTGGAAGCACGAAGATGTATAGGGACCTGAAAGAGTACTTCTGGTGGGATGGCATGAAAAGAGATGTTGTTGAATATGTCTCTCGATTCTTGGTTTGTCAACAAGTTAAATCTGAGAGACAGATCTCTAAGGGGATGTTACAACCATTACCCATAACCGAATGGAAATGGGAAAACATCACTATGGACTTTGTCACAGGACTTCCTAAAACATCCAAAGGCAATAATGCTATCTGGGTCATAGTTGATCGTCTTACAAAGTCTGTACACTTCATTGCTATTAGAGAGGATTTATATCTGGATCAGCTTTCCAGGATATATGTAAAGGAAGTGGTAAGATTGCATGGAGTACCACTTTCTATTATATCTGATCGGGGTCCGAGATTTACCTCGAAGTTCTGGCGAATTCTTCAGCATACTCTGGATACAGAGTTGAGTTTCAGCGCTGCTTATCATCCTCAGAAAGACGGTCCGTCTGAAAGAAAAATTCAAACCCTAGAAGATATGTTGAGAGCTTGCTCTATGTATTTCAAATGAGGTTGGGATTAAAACCTCCCTTCGGTGGAATTTTCTTATAATAATAGCTTTCACTCCAGTATTCAGATGGCTCCTTATGAAGCTCTCTATGGAAAGAAATGCAGGACTCCAACTTGCTGGGATGAAGTTGGGGAAAGAAAGCTATTAGGACCTGATCTCGTTGATGAAATGGCAGAAAAGGTCATATCTATTCAACAACACATAAGAGCAGCTCAGAGTCGACAGAAAAGTTATGCCGACAGCCGACGAAAAGACCTAGAGTTTGAAGTGGGTGATAAAGTGTTCTTACGAATATCTCCCTGGAAGAGGGTTATGAGATTTGGATAGAAGAGGAAGTTGAGCCCTAGATATATCGGTCCTTTCGAAATACTGGATCGTGTTGGGAAGGTAGCTTACCGATTGGCGCTTCCACCGAATCTCTCTCAATTTCACGATGTGTTCCATGTATCTCTCCTAAGAAAGTACATACCTGAGCCTTCAGATGTACTCATCTCAGAAGTTGTACCGCTGGAGCAATATCTTTCTTATGAAGAACAGCCGATAGAGATTCGGGATCGTAGCGAAAAAGTCCTACGAAACAAGACCACTTGCTTGGTGAAAGTTTTATGGAGGAACCACCAATTAGAAGAAGATACTTGGGAGCTTGAGGATATGATGAGGTAGAGGTATCTTCATCTGTTTGTTACAAAGTGATGAATTTTGAGGGCGAAATTCATTTTAAGGGGGGTAAAATGTAACACCCGAGACTTTTATGTTATATAAATCATCAAAGGAATCTTTTTCTACACAACACTTTCTTGGCTTTCTTTACACGAAATCGCTACCTTCCTCGATAGCTTGCGTCGTACGCAATACCGAGTTTCGCTAATCAACGATATGCTATTAAAATATTATTAAAACTAGCCGTTATGAATAGTAATAACCACTTTTTTGAAATTTTGTGAATTTTATTTTTCAAAATGGAATTCATTTTTGGATTCGGAATACCGAAATTTGCCTAGGGTGAAATTTTGGTATTTTTCAGAAAACTTTCAATTTTTGATGAATAGTGAAACCACTAAGTGGTAGGTTAAAAACTGAATTTTGCATAAAACATAATTTGACCGCTTCTTTGAATGTAATTTCGAAACTCCGACAGACACGGTTGATATCAGTAAGTAAAATGTGGTTCAATGAGATAAAAATAATTTTTTGGTGAATAGTAACTTTTTATTTTTTTTACCGCGGTTAATAGTAAATAGGGTAACTAAGGGTGAATATGATATTACTATTACCCTAACACATGTCCTAATTCTATTGGATAAGTGTAATTCCACCAAAAACAACCTTATTAATATAATATGACCATTTAGGTCCACATGGATTAGATTATGACATTTAATATTATTTTATTTAATGAATAGTTAAAATAGTTAAAATCAAATTTTAATAACTAAAACATTTTTAATATGAGGTTATACATAAGATAAATTCGACTATAAATATTAATTATAAAGCTAAAAAGCTTTCCTACATAATCGTAGTTTATTTGTAATTTTTAAACATTAAATAATGTAATTTATTTATGACACAATGATTATGTAGTAATTATCTTATTAATGAAATATTGACATAATTGATGTTATAAACACCAAAATAAATGTAATTTGAGACTTTTTATGAATACCACTAATTTTATAGGTTAATATGACATGTTAGTATTGATTTAATTAACTTTTTAGAACTTATCATTCTGTTATGATTTTTACAAAAATCAATTACTAAATAGTGTCAAAATTGACATAAAATAGTTTTTAAAACAAATATTATATTATTAATTGTTATTTTTATCCTAAAAATCTATGGTTAGGCCAAATGACATAGAAACAGTTATATATGTTAATAATAAATAATTTGGGGTTCGTTTGGCTTATTATAGTATGTTTATAAACCTTATAGTGTAGGAACACAAGAAGACACGGTAAAAGTAAAATTATTTAACTTAATGTTAAATCTAAATGATAAGGTTAAAATAGGAACCTAAACTTGTCTAAATTATATTGGATGTGATTATTTCTACCCATCCCCACATTAGCATTGAAATATATCAATTTGCAGCTATTTAAAACCGAAATTGACTTTATAATAAAATAATAGTTTTAGTTATTCCAAAGGTGCCCCTCTCCTCCCTTATAAAAGGACACCTCCTCCCCCTCTTCCTCACACCACATTAAGACTTAAATCTTGGACAAACCCTGCAAAAATCCCTTCTACACTTCCCTAGAATAATCCTAGAGGTCCTGGTCTTCTTCAAAGACCAATCTTAGTTCCCTAAGTGGAGGATTCAAAAAGGCGTTTCAAAGAAGAGGTAATATCCATTACCGATCTTTTCAATTTCTTTCTTCTTCAACTTCTTCTTCTTTAGTTGTTTCATGATAAAGTAATAACATAAGTATTACTTACATAATGATATGTTATTATAAATATGAAACAACCATAATTCACCTTCTATCCATCCTACGGAAAAATGAAATCATCGCGCGTGCGTACGTACGGAATACCGTCTCCACGTCGTGGTGTACTCTATTTTCCACCATCACCTTACAAGGATGGGTATAATGGTGTAATTAGTAACTATATATGATTATTATAAAGTGATATTGATACTGAAATAGTATAAATACACTTAAATACAATTCCACGATCATGGGAACAATATCATCGCTCGTGCGTACGTACGGAATACCGTCTCCACGATGTGATGCGACTCGTTCTACATGATAATCATTACATAGTAATTATATAAATGAATTGAATTAATAAATATGATATATGTTACACTAATAAAATTCTGGATATAAGGTATCTATAACCTTAAAATAATAATAAGAATTTATTCGGCAAAACACGCATAAGAACAAAAGGCAATAAAGACCCGAGTAACAAGTAACAATGAAATATTAATAATAAGAAGCTATGAATATGACCATATATGATATCATATCAATATGTATGATTCTGGAATAAGTCAATAACATTATTTAAACCATTATACAGGAGCTTCGGACACGTACAAAGCAAATCAGACCTAGGGTAAGGGAAATATCACAATCTCATTTTTATCCGAGATTGTTTTTACTTTGGTATTTACTGGGGTGTATTTTATCATCCACATCCATGTTCCCTCAATATGTAATATTATTTCCATCCTTATACAATAGTTTATATCCAATTTTACCATTCGATGAGTTTTTTGTAAAAGATATGAAAGGATTCTTTTGTCGTTTTTCGTACGAGGTACTTTTTTAATTTTTCGACAAAAGTACGAAGAATGTTTTTTTAACTTATACGGCAAGAATGGATTTTTAAAAAATTATTTCCAAGAATCTTCCTTTTTAAGTTTTCAAGTTTATTTTTAATCAACTCTTTTTTGTTTATAATTGAATGACATGTTAAGAAAATAAAAGTGTTTTTGAAGTAGAAAGGTCATTTTCCTCAAGAATGGAGTTCAAATATTTTATCAAAATTATTTTCCATCTAAGATAATATAGGGTTCTGTTTTATCACTATTATTACATTGATTTGATTATGTTTTGAGGAAATTATTTTTATGAAGTCATTTACCTTATATGATTTGTTTTATGATGTCATGATGTTTCATGAATCCCATTTTTGTTACATATGTTATGCGATGATGTATGATTTATGATTATGTGGCACACATAAGAAAGGATTCATTATAAGATGGGTGGGACATATATCTCCATCCAATGCATTGGGTAAAGATTTTATATCTCATGAGATAGACATGGCTGGAATGGTAGGTTATACTGGTTCAGTGAAACAGGACTGAAACGAGGGTGACTCGGTTCAGAAAGGGACTTTGTCCACTAAGATAGTCTTGGCAATTAGTCTTGACTAACAAGAAATGATTCTCTATGATTATGTGTGTATTCCACAAAGTTTTATGTTTTATGTTATCATTATTGTGATTAAATTTCACTGCCATGATTTATCACATGTTATGAAATTAAGATCTCTTTTGCAGGTTAAGATTTCCAAAAGTTCTGTGCTTATGTATATGATGTGATTGATATTTCTTTTGTTTACCCTTACTGAGAATTTGAGCTCACCCTTTTGTATGTTTTCTTTCCCCAGGTCAGGAAGAAGGTTATTAAGTAAGATATGCCAAAACAGACTATAGATATGATGAAATAAATGGGAGGCAAAGTAGATGCTTTATGAACCAGTTGTTTATGTTTCCCAGTTTCTAAAGACATTATACCTATACGGACCTTTGGTGGTTTTGTTATATGTTTTAATAAGTTTGCTTCAATTTTTAATAATTAACAATGTATGTAAAGTATGGGTCGTTATACATACAATGGTCTTGTTCTATATCATGATCATCCACACATGCAACTATATTTATACATAAATAAAACTAGCATTCAATTCTTTTATATGACAATCTTGTTTTTATTAAAAACATAAACATGATTTATTACATAAAACATCACTTGATACAACAAAGAAGATCGAGAGGTTTAGTGTCTTTGGGGCTTAGTAACATTACATAAAAACTTAAAACATGAAATACGACATCTTTATTGAAATCTTCCTTTACATGACCACTACATTACCTCGTACTTATCATTGCATGGGATAACCTGAGGACATGCATAAGAAAATGGTGAGCTATAAAGCCCAGTAAGGGAGTACACATGGAATAACATGAGGAGTACAAAGAATTTTAGATAATAGTAATATCAATAGATCATAAAAGAAACATGAACATAAAGGCATGATAAATCATGATAATCATAACATGGAAATGTGGAAACAACACTTACCTTGTAATTAGCATGAGCCAAGGCTCATTGCACATGAATCATGAATAAATCCTCATTGCACATAAAGAACGAGTAAACCCTCGTTGTACTTGAGTTATCATGATACAACACTCATTGCACATGATGTATCATGATACTATACTTTACCCAATGCATTGGAGTGCTACAAGGGCTCACCCTTCTTAAACATTTCATTTCATGCATAAGTGTGCCACATGGATCATAAAATATGGATTCATTAAACATAATCATTTATTCAATGATAGAGGAATGTGGAATTCATACATGAAACAGTATAATCAATAAGTAAATGTACGTAAAGGTGAATACCCTTGATGGAGAAATGGGCTTGGTATTCACTACACAATGGCATTGGCTTAGAAAATCGGTGTAATTTCAGCAGTGTAACAGCGTGACATAAGAATTCATAAAAAATGGTTGATGAGAGAAGAAGGGGTGTCTCATCAAATTTACATGAAATGGAATGTATGGGGGTCATATAGATACATGTCCAAACAATTGAAATGGAATCTAGATTCATGATACAAAAGTATTACTTGAATGTAAAAGATTAGAGAGAAGTTCCTGTAAACATTTCGGCATAGTAACTGGTGTACATGGGAGGAATTCAATGATAGAGAAAGGGGTCTCCCATAATTAAAAAAATAATATGGAATTATGGGGGAGGTTCAAAACCATACCCCAACATTTATAATTGAAATTAAAAGTGTATAACAATATTAAGAAAATTTGACAAAAATGAGAAAGGAAGAAAAAACCCTTACTTGGAAGTGTGCTTCCAAAGGCTAGAGAGAGAATTGTGAGAGGCTTCTTGGGTGCTTGGGGAACCTTGGTAGGATTATATAGAGAGTAGGGAAGAGGTTGGACGAACTCAAAATGCTTTCAGTGAGGAGGATGTGGGAGCTTGGGTGGGTTTATATAGGAAAGGTGAGGGAATTCTTTATTATTTAGGTTTGGGACCCCTTATATTAAATTAATCCAAACCACAAACCATCCCATAGTTTTTGCCCATTTTTTTTTTGTCAAAGGTAAGAGGAAAAAAATATTTTACAAGGCCAAAGTCCGAAATTCTTAAAATAATGTGGTTGCTTATGTGGAGGTGAGTCACACTCCCATGGAAATTAATTTAAAAAGGCAAGGTGATTAATAAGTCTTGAGGGGTCCATTAATGCTTTGAAAAGTAAGTCAAACAAACACAAAATCAATTTATTTTAATTTTAAAACATATATTGGCCGAACATAAAGATTATAGTATTTTATTACATCACTATTGGGTCATTATGATGTCATAAAACACATTATATATTTAAACGGTATTTTATTTTTACCCAAAAATTTGACTGTCTTAGAAAATTATGAAAAATTCACCGTTGGATAATTTCGACATCCTGATTCCAGAAATAAAATTTATTTCATCTAAATAATTTTCTAAATATGTTAATTTTTACTTTTAAAATAAAAACTGACATTTATCCAAAATTCACGAGTTTTGACAGAAATGGCTTTCAAACCATAATAAAAATTATAATTGCATTCATAAAATTATATGACCATTTATATTTGATAAAAATTAATTTAATAATAATAATAATATTTTATTAATATTTTATTTAATTCAAAAAACCCTTAATTTAATAAAATAGAATTCTTAATTAAATGATAACTAAAAACACTATTTGTACTTTAAAAACTATTTACAATGTATGAAAAATGACTAGAAATTATATTCATTATTATATAAAAAAATAATGTACATGAACATAGTTCTACTTATTTGTTACATAACCCCTTAAAACACCCGCATAAGACCTATGGGTAAGGTGTGTGATGGTGAGAGACTCTTGGGGTGGCTTGGATAACATCGTTCAAGTAGTGATCTCTATCAACTTCCACTTTTACCGTAGATGGTATCGTTCGACTTTGACAAGGTGAAGCTTAGCTTGGTCTTAGTCAAGAGAGAAGACCAAGGATGCCACCTCTTTTCTGAGCTCTGTCAAATGGGATTCGTATGGAGCAATTCTACTAGATGAGGCCATCGCTTCTTTTGTCTGAGTAAATTGGATTTATTAAAGCCCCATATTTTTACTAATAATGTGATCACTGATCAACGGCTATATTAGCAATGGTCAAAATTCTTATCATAAAACCAATGAAGTTGACATTTTATATAAACATAAAGAGACATTTAATTAGATCAAGAGGTATTTTTCATTAATGAAACTTTGGGTCATTACAATATTCCCCCCTTAAGAAATTTTGCCCTAGGAATTTTCTTTTTCCCACACTAAAACAGATGTGGGTAACTCAGCTTCATCATTTCCTCTGATTCCCAAGTCGCTCTTTCAAACTTGTGGTTTCTCCACAACACCTTGACGAAGGGAATTGTCCTATTTCGTAGAACTTATTCTCAACGATCTGAGATCTTCACTGTTTTCTCCTCATAAGAATGTTCATCTTCCAATTGTACCACCTCAGAAGAGAGTACATGTGAAGGGTCCGGTATGTACTTCCTTAAGAGGGATAAATGAAATACATCATGTACTTTGGCCATAGTAGGTGGAAGTGCTAGTCGATAGGCCACAACCCCGACACGATCAAGAATCTCGAATGGTCCGATATACCATGGACATAACTTCCCTTTCTTTACAAACCTCATGACCTTCATCCACAGAGATATGCATAGAAACACCATGTCTCCAACATTGATCTCAAGGTCTCATCGGTGATTATCTTCATAACTCATATGTCGACTATGAGCTGCCTTGATATGCTACTGAATGGTTTTTACCTTCTCCACCATTTCCTCAACCATTTCTGGTCCAAAAAGCTTATGTTCACTAACCTCATACCAACATGCATGTGTTATGCACCATTTCCCATAAAGGGATTCATATGGTGCCATTTGGATGCTCGAGTGGAAACTGTTATAATAAGTGAACTCAACCAGAGGAATATGTTGATCCCATCCTCCTTTAAAGTCCATTGAGCATGCTCTCAACATGTACTCAAGTGTTTGGATAGTCCACTCGGATTGGCCATCAGTTTGAGGATGATAGGCTATACTAAAGTTCAGTTCAGTATTCAGAGCATGTTGAAGACTCTTCCAAAACATAGAGGTGAATCTTGGATCTCAGTCAGACACAATAGATAGCGGTACTCCATTCAACCTTACCACTTCCCTGATATATATCTGATCAAGTTGATCTAAAGAGAAATCCTCCCGAATAGCAATGAAGTGTGCAGTCTTTGTAAGACAATCCACAACAACCCAGATTGCACTGTTGCCTTTAGATGTCCTCGGATTTCTGGTGACAATGTCCATGGCGATTTTCTCCCATTTCCATTCTAGAATGGGAAATTGTTGCATCATCCCCTTAGACTTCGGCCTCCCTGCCATCACTTGCTGGAAAACCAGGCTCTTCGATGTATATTCAGTGATCTCCTTCTTCATATTATCCCACAAAAAGTTTTTTCGGAGATCTCGATAAATCTTTATGCTCCCTGGGTGAATAGATAAATTTGAACTATGTGCATCATCCAAAAGTTCCTTCTTCTACTCTGGACTCGATAGAACACATAGTATTTTCCCAAACCACACAATTACTTATTCATTTACATTAAACCCCAATGATTTACCTTTTTCGATAGCTTCCACTTTTTCATGAATTCCTACATCTTCCTTTTGAGCATCCTTTAACCTTTTCAAAAGAGACGGTTGAGAAATCATTTGTGAAAGGATTGATGATGTTCCCTTCTCTATGATTCCCATGTCCATCTTCATCAAGTCTAAGAATATTGGATCCTTCTCAATTCTCATCATTGATAGAATCGCTGGGTCCTCTCTACTTTGGGCTTCTGCCACCTTGTTCACTGTCCTAGGGTGGTAATGTATTGAATAGTAATAATCCTTGATGAGCTCTATCCATCTTTTCTGGAAAATATTAAGCTCTTTCTATGTGAATATATATTTAAGACTCTTTTCACTACTACATTTTTTAGTTTTGGCGCCTATGGTAGCGGGCGACCGCCATTGGCGGTCGCTACTGATGCTATTAGCGACCGCCAAAAGCGGTCGCTAAAACTGAAATGTAAATGGCGGGATTTTTCCCGCCCCCCGCGTTGTCTTCTTCGATGTCACTCGCTGCAACAGCGTCGACGCCTCCCGCCGCCGCACCGCCACCATAGGTCACCCCTGTCGCCGCCACCCCGTCGCCTCCCGTCGTCCCTACCAATGCTGCCGGAAAACCTCTCACCCCCGACAGTCAACCGATGCTGTTAAATCCCCAACGTCACCCTTGACGCTTCCTCCGGCCACCGCGGTTCTTCCATGGCCGTCAACCCAAGCTCGGGGTCACCTCCAACATGCCGCGCGCGCCCCAATATACAATCGGCACCAAATAATCGTCGGTTTTCGAAGAGAGTATTAGCGACCGCCATTAGCGGTCGCTATTACTCAATAGCGACGGAGCAACTGCGACCGCCAAAAGCGGTTGCAGGGCGGTCTCTAAAGGGAATTAGCGACCACTTTTGGTGGTCCCTAAAACCCTCATTTCTAGTAGTGTGTGGTCAATATATATCTCACATTTCTCCCCATAGAGACAATGCCTCCAGGTTTTCAAGGCAAAGATCACCACCACTAACTCCAGATCATGCGTTGGATAGTTTCGCTCATTGATTTTCAACTGCCTTGAGGCATAGGATATCACTTTATCATTTTTCATCAGCACACAGCCTAAGCCCATCTTGAAACATCACTGAAAAACAAAAAAAAAGATCCCCACTTGTGGGTAAAGTGAGCACGGACACATTGATAAGCCTCCTTTTCAACTCCTTGAATCTTTCTTCACATTCATCACTCCAAGAAAACTTTACTCCCATTCGAGTTATCCTAGTAAGAGGGTTGGACAATTGTGAGAAATTTCTCACAAATCGTCGATAATATCCAGCTATCCCAAAGAAGGTACAGATATCTGTTACCGATGTTGGCCTCGGCCATCCCTCAATTGCATTAGTTTTGGAGGTATCCATTGATATCCCATTACTTATGATGATATGGCCTAAGAATGACACTTCCTTCAACCAGAAATCACACATGTTGTACTTTTCATAGAGCTTCTCCTTGTGCAATGTATCCAGTACAACTCTTAAATTCTCCTCATGATCCTCCTTGGTTTTGGAGTATATTAGAATGTCGTCCATAACGACTACAACAAATTTGTCAAGGTAATCTCTAAAGACAATATTAATCAAGTCCATGAATATTTATGGAGCATTAGTTAGTCAGAAAGGCATTACTATGAATTCATAGTGCCCATATCTTGTACGAAAAGCAGTCTTGGGGACATCATCCTTCTTCACCCATACATGATAATATCCCGACCACAAGTCCACCTTGGAGGAGTATTGTGCTCCATGTAGATGATCGAAAAATTCATCAATTCTTGGGAGAGGATACTTGTTATTTATCGTGATTTTGTTAATATCACGATAACCGATGCAAAGCTTCATTGACCCATCCTTATTCATGACGAAGAGGACTAGTGCACCCCCTGGTGATGCACTTGGGCGTATAAACCCTTTATCCCGATTCTCCAATAGTTGTTTCATCAGATCTTCAAGCTCAATAATATCCATTCCATATGGAGTCTTGGATATTGGTATCACCCCAGGTATAAGTTCAATTGATAACTCAAAATATCTTCTAGGAGGAAGACTAGGCAGTTCCTCGGGAAACACTTCCGTGAATTCCCTCGTAATAGGCATTTCTTCAAGGATGGTTTCTTCCTTGGACTCAATAATCTGATCCAGATACGCGTTCTCATAGGTTACTAATATCCATGCTTGAGATGATGGATCTAAAGGGGATTCATCTTCCTCCTGACACTTGTAATGAATCGGGGGTCGATTCTCCATATGGAGTGTGATTTCCCACTCCCGACAATTTATATTGGCTCTATATAAGGAAATCCAATCCATGCTAAGAATTGAATCAAATTCCACTAGAGGGAGTATAACGAGGTTTTCCGTGAAATTCAATCCACAGATTATAATAGGGGAGGACTTATATTCATTGGATGCAATGATTGCCCCATTTCCGTACTCACCGACATCTTCACTTCCAGGATTTGTGGTGGTGCTGGAATTATTCTACTAAACATTAAAGATATAAAAGAATGAGCAGAACATGAATCAAAAAGTACGGTCGCTATTATTTAATGAATAACTAGTGTACCTGTCACCACTTCATTTTCGGGGTTCACTTCGAAATAAGTGATGGAAAAATCTCTTCTTTGTGGCCTTGGAGGTTGTTGGTTGCCTCCAAAAACCTTTGGATTAGGGGAATGATTTCAAAAATGCCCTGGTTCTTTGAATTTTTAGAATTAAACAACGTGTTGAGGTTTGAACGGAGCACTCCTCTCCTCTGTCGTAGTCACGGGTCTTTCTTGCTGATAGCTAACAGTTAGGCCCCCTTCACTTCCATGCCTGAAGCATTTCCTCATCCCCATAAGGCAATTTCCAGGGTGCTTCTTACCGTACATTTGGCAAGTGGGGTGCTGGATCTTCTTAGCACCGTTGGATTTATGCATCAGACCACCAGCATTGATGTCCATATTACGCTTCCTGTCCCCATGATACCCATGTGATTCCCCAATCTCCATTTCGACCTTGAGGGCACATCAGACAATTTCCTCATAGTTGTCGAAGTCACGGATTGGTAATTCTTTCCGAAATCTTGGCTTTAGCCCACCAAAGAAGTGGTCAACCTTGCATTCTGGGGTAACAACAAATTCGGATGCGTATCGTGAAAGCCTTTTGATATTTTCCTCGTACGCTCCAACAGATTCTACATATTTTTTCTTTAGGGAAAGGAATTACCTTTCCATCTTAAGCTGGAGAGTGTGCGGAATATATTTATCGAAAAACATCTACCGGAAATCCATCCATTCAAACGCCTCGATCTCCTCCTCAGGCTTCATATTTTTTATCAACGTCCACCATTGATCATATTCACCCTCTATAGGATAAGCCTCCAGGAGAACCTTATCTTTTTCAGAACATTGAAGGATGGAGAAGATCTTTTCAATGGATTTGATCCATTGTTCAGCGATCATGGGATCAGATGATCCACTAAAAGTAGGAGTCCTTTGTCTCACAAATCTCTCAATAGAGACTTGTTCTTTCTTAGGGAGGGTTGAACATTTCTCTTGACCCATGTTTCTATTAAAAACATGAGTTAGCTGAGAAAGAATGTGACAAAGTTCATGATTCCCTCTCCCACTGGATTGGGCATCTGATTAGTACAGTCATCACAATGATCTTCACAACAGTTGATAGCCCGAGTCCTCCTATTACCGGCCATTAGCTGGAATAAAAGTAAAGATAGGGGTAACACACAAAGGGAAATCCAAATACAAAAGTTGATGACTTATAAATAAACTTTTTTTCCATAACTCATGAGTCTATAGAATTCAATATAGGCTTTTCATGATCTACTTTCTAACATATATTATTAGGGGAATTTTTTTAATTCCTTTAATAAGGGTTCATACTAAGCTTGTGAATTAATCAAAACGTATCCCCTGGGAGTGTCGTAACCAAGAGTGAAGCAAGGCCTGTTTTCGTGCAGCAGTTCCCATTCGAGTCGAGCTCAAAACGTTTTTTTCGGGTTTTACCCCTAGGATACATCTATTCCAGAGCCGGCTCTACCTACTCATATCCAGACAAGGATGTATTAGTTTGATAAACCACTTACTCAGTACTAACCAAAACATAGGGATGTTTTAATTATACTTATTCTTGTATCTATGGTGCTGCTAGGGTATCCTAATCCAAAAAATAACTAAACCTATCCTCTGATACCAACTATGACAACCCTGCTTTTATTACAAACATAAACATGATTTATTACATAAAACATCACATGATACAATAAAGATGATCGAGTGTTTTAGTGTATTTGGGGCTTAGGAACATTACATAAACACTTAAAATATGAAATACAACATCTTTATTGAAAACTTCCTTTATATGACCACTACATTCCCTCGTACTTAGCATTGCATGGGATAACCTGAGGACATGAATAAGAAAAGGGTGAGCTATAAAGCCCAGTAAGGGAGTACACATGGAATAACATGAGAAGTACAATACATGTTTGACAATAGGCATATCAATAGAGCATAAATTAAACATGAACATAAAGGCATGATAATGCATGATAATCATAACATGGAAATATAGCAACAACACTTAACATTGAATTAGCATGAGCCAAGGCTCATTGAACATGGAGAATGAGTAAATACTCATTGCACAAAAAGCATGATTAAACCCAGGTTGCACATGAATTATCATGAGTAAAAACTCATTGCACATGACATATCATGATACTATAATTTACCCAATGCATTGGAGCCCTATAAGGGTGCACCCTTCTTAAACATTTAATTTCATGCATAAGTGTGCCACATGGATCATAAAACATGGATTCATAAAACATAATAATCTATTCAATGATAAAGGAATGTGGAATTAATACATGAAACATTATAATAAATAAGAAAATGTGCATAAAGGTGAATATCATTGATGGAGAAATGGTCTTGGTATTCACTACACAATGGCATTGGCTTTGAAAATCGGTGCAATTTCGGCAGCGTAACGACGTGACATAAGAATTCATAAAAAATGGTTGATGAGAGAGAAAGGAGTGTCTCATCATATTTACATGAAATGTACAGTAATGGGTAATATAGATACATGTCCAAACAATTGTAATGGAATTTAGATTCATGATACAAAAGTATTACTTGAATGTAAAAGAGGAGAGGGAAGTTCCTTTCGGAATTTCGGCATAGTAATGGGTGTACATGGGAGGCATTTAATGAGAGAGAAAGGGGTATAACATCATTCAAAAAATAATAGGGAATTATGGGGGAGGTTCAAAACCATAGACCAACATTTATAATTGAAATTAAAAAGGGAATAACAATATTATGAATATTGGAAAAAATGAGAAAGGAAGAAAAAACCCTTACTTGGAAGTGTGCTTACAAAGGCTAGAGAAAGGCTTGTGAGAGGATTCTTGGGAGCTTGGGGCACCTTGGGAGGATTCTAGAGAGAGTAGGGATGAGTTTGGACGTACTAAAAAGGCTTTGAGTGAGGAAGAAGTGGGAGCTTGGGTGAGTTTATATAGGAAATGTGAGGGAATTCTTTATTATTTAGGTTTGGGACCCCTTATATTAAATTAATCAAAAACATAATCCATCCCATGGTTCATGCCCATGGTTTTTGTAAAATTTAAGAGGAAAAAGATATTTTATAAGGCCAAAGTCCTAATTTCTTAAAATCAGTAGGTTGCTTATGTGGAGGTGAGTCACACTCATATGGAAATTAATTTAAAAAGACAAGGTGTTTAATAAGTCTTGTGGGGTCCATTAATGCTTTGAAAAGTAATTCAAACCAACCCAAAATCACATTATTTTAATGTAAAAACATATATTGGACAAGCAGAAAGATTATAGTATTTTATTTCATCACTATTGGGTCATTATGATGTCATAAAACACATTTTATATTTAAATGGTATTTAATTTTTACCCAAAAATTTGACTGTCTTAGAAAATTATGAAAAATTCACCGTTGGATAATTTCGATGTCCTGATTCCAGAAATAACATTTATTTTATCTAACTAATTTTCAAAATATATTAATTTTCACTTTTAAAATAAAAACTGACATTTATCGAAAATTCATGGGTTTTGACAGAAATGGCTTTCAAACCTTAATAAAAATTATAATTTCATTCATAAAATTATAAGATCATTTATATTTAGTAAAAATTAATTTAATAATAATAATATTTTATTAAAAAATTATTTAATTCAAAAATCCCTTAATATAATAAAATATAATTCATAATTAAATGATAACTAAAAACACTATTTGTAATTTAAAAACTATTTACAGTGTATCAAAAATGACTAGAAATTATATTCATTATTATATAAAAAATAATGTACATCAACATAGTGCTACTTATTTGTTACATAACCCCTTAAAATAGCCATATAAGACCTAAGGGTAAGGTGTGAAATGGTGACAGACTCTTGGGGTGGCTCGGATAACATCGCTCGAGTGGTAATCTCTATCAACTTCCACTTTTCCCCTAGACGGTCCCGTTCGAGTTTGACATGGTGAAGATCCGCTTGAGCTTGGTCAAGAGTGAAGGCCAAGGACACCACCTCTTTTCCGACCTCTGACAAATGGTCTTCGTATGGAGCAATTATACTGGATGAGTCCATCGCTTCTTTTGTCTGAGTAAATTGGATTTTTTAAATCGCTATATTTAGACTAATCATGTGATCACTGTTCAACGGCTATATTAGAAACGGTAAAAATTCTTATCATAAAACCCAAGAAGTTGACATTTTATATAAGCATAAAGAGACGTTTAATTAGATCAAGAGAGATTTTAATTAATGAAACTTTGAGTCATTACATTTAATCATTATTGTTTAAGATAAATCATGATCAAATCAATTAATTATCCTTTATTAATCAATACTTTTATCTAAAACCCTTTTTTGAACATCCTTGAGATTCTCATCCATTATAATTTTAAATAAATAAATTCATTTAAAACTATCCTTGTACATAACTTGTACCTTGGAGGAAACCCAGTGAATCCCCGTTCAATACGCAGATGGTAAATTATAACACATATATATAAAACACCTATTACATGTTGTGCGACAGCTTTATACCTACACTACGGTACGCATCTCAAGGTTTTGTATAATATAATAATAAATTTTAATAAATTTGTGTAATTTGGGTGAGTAAACGGTGTGTATTTCCGACTACATGGCATGTACATTTCTTCACCGTCCATCCGAAGTACACGCCCGGGGAAATGGATTGTTAATGTACTTCGGAAATTTTCATAGTACACGGCGTGTACTGTGGGACACACACCATGTAGTTTCCGCATTACCCTTTTTCCAGCTGGCCAAGCTTTGTACGGGGTACGTGGTCCAACCCTAACCCTAAGGGACTACACACTATGTTCTATTGGACCACACGACGTGTAATCCGAAAACCGTGTGCCACTTATTCCTAGTCAACACACAGTTTCATAAATGACATAGGTATACTCAAATACACAGCCTAATTTGGTAGATCAGTCAATGCATTGAACATAGAATACATGATGTGTACTTCTGAATACACGCTGTGTATTCTGGTGTTGTACGGCCAGAAACGTTTGGCTCCTCCGGATGAGTTCCTCTATTTTATTTTAATCCAAAATTAAAATAAATGGTCATTTCGGTATGGTGAACGAGAAATTATAGAGTAGGAACAGATATCAAGATTAAGATTTATATAACAATTAACATGAATTGAAACAACAAAATTATTTAATGTGTAGATCACCAATGAAAAACTAAATAATTATAATCAATGATATGACCCTTCTGATACCACCACCAACTCCAACAATATTAATAAAAAGAACCAGATTTAATTTTCCACTGTTAATGCTGAGTACATTACAATATGAATTATTTGTACATTGGTTTTTTGGATGAAATAAACTTTACTGGACCATAGATATCAATTCCAAAGTGTACCTCTCTATTGTGATAATAAAAGTGAAATAAATATTTCTAAGAGTCCTTTATCACGTTATAGAACAAACCCATTGATATAGGTACTAACTCTTTGAGATATCATTTTCAGTTGGTTGATTTAACTCTCGAGTTCTTTGGTAAAAAATGTCTGGTTGCTAATATATTTAGAAAAAACCTCAATACATAGAGAATCAATTATATCATACATTAATTGATAGTGATAAATTATTAATAAATGAATAGTTTTATAATTACTTATTAATTATTATGCTATAATTTTTAAACTATGTTTTATATATTTTTTAAAAACTAATTGTGATGTAAAGTTCACACAGTCAGTATCACAACCATATGTTTTTGTTCATGTGTTCCATATTCCTATTGTGAACACTTACTCATGTGGTCACGTTAGTTTTCATCACAATTGACTCACAATGTTACTATACCTATCATGAAAATTTATTTCATGTGGTTAGAAAACCTGGCATTGGGAAGCATTTATCATTCCTACCATACCTTTTGGTCATAGAGATCTATGTTTAGTAAAATACTCTCTATGTATCCATAGATATTTTCAAGAAGATATGTTTTTGGGATTTTATTTGAGGTTATTATTATTTTAATTCTTCAATGATTAAATAATATTTAAAAATTTAATCTAAATTGAAACTAATATTTCCCCTTAAATCTCCTTTATCTTTTCAAAATATTTTGTGAAAAAGATTTCTCATGTCTCAAACCTCCCATTCACTTCAACACGAGAATATATATTTTTATCTTCAAAATACAAGCCTTCAGAACTCAAATTCAAACTTAATATTTTGATGATGGATTTATTATTGGAAACTATATCAACCCAAGATTAATATACATTGATGTTAAAAAATTTAGATGAATATTCATCACATTACAAAAGTGCATGACTAGGGACTATAATAGTTTAATTTTGATGTAAAAATGGAAGAAAAGTTTCTAAAATGGGGAAATACATTCTCTGTTTTCCATAAACTTCTTCCCATTTAGTACTTCCACATATGACCTTTCTTCATAAACAAGGGGAAAGAAAGATAAAAAATGGGTGAGATCAGGTGCTCAGTAAGGTAATTTTTTATATTTATGATTAACATGAGAATAAGGGTATGAGAACATGAAAATAACATTTGGAGATCATACCCTACATATCAATGATCATAAAAATTAATAATGAATCATATTCCCATGTCATATAAGTGTTCCAGAATCTTAATTATTGAAATCCATTTAATATTTTAGGGTTTAATACAAATAAAATGAACATAGTTGATCCATACACACTTGTTTCCCATAGTGGGTCAAGATGCACCAATTTCTTCTAGTGGTGATTATACAGTTGTCTTCCATTGTGGATGATGACACACCTATTTCCCATTGTGGATCATGATACAACTATTTTCTACAGTGGATCAGGACACACAAGTTTCCTATAGTGGATCTAGACATGCCTATTTCACATAGTGTATTAAGCCCATTGGCATGTTTCCCATCATTATCTCATGAGATTTAAATATTTTCTTAATTCACGGTATAAATATATTGATCATGCATATCTCATAATGATAACATATATATATTTTCAATAAAAAATCATCTAATTAAGATCCATAAAAGGGATGAGTTTCATTAACATCATAACATAGCCAATGAAATAAAATTGGTATCATAAAAATTTAATCCCCTTATATCCTATAGAAAAAATTTGTTTCATAATCATTTTACCCTATAATAAAATGTGGAAAGAATATGGTTTCATAAGAATTTATGATGGCATATCCATTGATGAGAAACATGTTTAATAAACATCAAGCCATCAAATCATGAACTATTCATTGAAATAATATATCTGAAATATTTATATCATATCCCTAATAAATCATAAACTATAACCAAGGATGCCCTCTTATATAGAGAAGTATTTTGAAGGATCACTTGAACATAAATTTTCATTAAATACCAATTTTTAAAAAATATATCATTTTAAAAATCCCCTACTTTGGAAACATATAATGGAATCCTAAAAAAATTAGTCTAAACCAATTATTGAGGAAAATAACCTTCATGCTCTGAAAAATTATATTTATAATATAAAATAATTTCAAAATCATTTTCCATGAAAATATCTTTAAAAACATATAATGGATCTTGAGAATATTTTGAAAACCTTTTTCCCGGAAAACATAAAAAAATTCAGAAAAAAGGTTCAATACATTTTTCTATGGGGATACTTTGAAATGTTTTCAGAGAAGATTTTATGTAATTTAAATCATTCCCATTGAAGAAAATCCTTTCGAAAACATATAAATGATGCTTTGAAAACCATTTAATACACTTTTAATATATAAAACAAATTTTGAAAACCGTTTTTCATTGATAACCATTTCAAAAAATAAAAAATATTAGGGAATAAATTTTTAATTAAAAATTCAAATTGTATAATTATAGTTGTATCATCATGGAAATAGAATTTTGGATGGTGCTTAAGTTTGTAAATGATGAACATTCCTTGTGCACCATAAAATGTTTAGAAAAGATCCATGACTGTAAAATGGAATGAATATTACATTAATTTTTTGAAAATGGTAAAAGATGGGTAAAAATCTCCATTACATATCATAGAATAATAGTAAATAATTTTTTAAAACATTTTTAGAAAACATGGTTTTTAATGAACACATATTTCTAACAAAAATGTGAAATAAAGTCCGATTTATATAAATTAATTTTCTTAATTATATTATGTATCAAGGATTGGATAAATAAAACTAACACATGAAAATATAATGGGTATATAAAAGAGAAGAAACATACATAGTATTATTGGGATTTTTATAATAATATTTAATCAAACGAAGAATACTAATAAATAATCCTGATAAATAATCAGATTGTAAATAAAAATATTAAAAATTAAGGTTACATCGAATCATAATCCCCACTAAATAATAAAATAACATAAATCCTAAAATATCATTAAAATAATGAGATTCATGATATCAACTGTCATGGATAATTATATTCATGCAATATAGAAATATAGTTCAATGACATGGTATGTATTCTAAATAGGGAAAATTGATACAAAATTATTTTACAAATTAGTAGTTTTTGAACATAAACTCCATAAAAAAGAGATCATGGATTGGATATTTATATAACAATACAAGTAAGTATAATTTCATATACTATATTCATTGATAGTATATAAAACCAAAAAAAAATTTCAGTGGTGAATAAGGCATGAATATCATATAAATAAAAGTGAGATGAGAAAACCCTTACATTTAGTCATGAATTTCTACAAACACATTCAAGCTTCCTCTTATTTGAGTAACTCTTTTTGGTTAGCACCAAAGGAATTCATTAGATGGATTTCTACAAAATATGTAATTCTAGGAGAACGGTAGGGATTTTGGAGATATATTTGGGTAGGGGTTGTCTGTGCCGATGCGGCCTAAGAGGTGTAAGGGTGTGAGGGAGTGAGTAACCATTTATTATGGAGGGGGAGTGGTATTCCTATAAATAGAAAATGTTTACAACTATTGAGAGGTGTTCCTTACATCATGTGCATCCAATAATTGTCTAATTAAGATTCCAGAAGGTATTTTTTAAAAATATTTTTTGACAATGGATTTTGGACAAGTGTCTTGGTCATTTTGGGTATTATGTTTAAGGTTTAGTCGTTTGTTAATCTAATGATTCTCTAAATCACTGTAATTAATTTTATTCAATTTGACTCATTTTTTAGAAAAAAATATGTTTAACTTAATATAAATTATAACTTATGAATAATCCAATTATGGAATCCATATTTCCAAATTCTAATCAAATAAATGGTAGAAATTAATTTAAAATTAATCCCACTGACATGTTTTGACAGCGAGGTTTTTAAATGTAAAATTCGAAAAGATTGAAATGTAATATATCCAATATCAAATCGAAATAGGTTATAATTACCAAAATTTGATTAATTTTCTGATTAACGGTCTAATTATTTTTTTAGAAACAATTAATATTTAATTAACATATATAAATAAATTATACAAAAATGATATTTTGAATTAAAATTCAATATTATTCACTATTCATAAAAAAAATCTAATGTACTCAAAATAACAAAACAAAATACACTAAATAAATTCTCATATTTTTATATAAATAATTATGTTTATATTTTAAAATAAAAATCATAAATGTGTAAGAATAATATATTAAATGAGTTCGGCATATTAAGGTGTTAAAATTGCCTTTCAGAAAATACAAATTTCTCATAAAATTTGATTTATTCTCATATTACACCAATAAAATAAATTGAATGGGTATAAAGAAATATTGATTGAATGTATAATATATAAATTTTTCTACGAACCATAAAAAAAATTTTGCTTAATTTATTGACCTAAAATTGTGTTTCAACATAGAAAAACAGTTTTCTTTGAATTGTAAGTTCTTTATTATAAAATAGTCTATACATTTACTTATACTAATTGATAAAAAAATAATTCATTGTATGTATGAGTTTAAATAGTATTTTAAAAATTTATTTAATCTTATTCATAACATCAATTCCAATGGCTTGGTGGTAGCTAACATAGTATTTTAATAATAATATGAATATTTTTTTGTAGTTTGGTAGAAACATGGCCTTCTGTGTAATGAAATCCATCGAAGGGACCTAGTATTGTGTGTAATACAATCCAAACATGGTGTTTCTTATACTAAAATCTATATAACAATTGTGTTTTGTGACAATTAACTTGGTGTTGCAAAAAATTAAAGCATGTCATAGTTATTTTCTAAAAAAACTATATTATGTGTTGTGTGAAATGAAAAATATCAAAAAGATTAAATTAATTACAAAAACTAATATTCTAAAAAAAATATATGTGTTACAAAATTCACATTTACTTTTATGTTACCTCCTTAAAATATTTAAAATAAGTCAAAATATAGCTTGATCGAGCTAATGGAGCCGAAGAATCTATACAAGGTTTATCCAATCTCTTCAGAAATGGAAATCAATCAGTTGTAAGTAAAATTGAGTAAATATATATTCACGATTGTGATTAAGTAAACATGGTTTGATGAATGGTTTAAGGTCATTTTAATACTTTATATCCAAATAATATTAAAGATTTGTGCTCTCATGGAGTTCTTACTTGAAGAGAAGAATGATATTGTCATATCGGTGATAAACGGTGAAGTTCAAGTGTTCTATTTGAGGGGTTGAGAAAAGTGTTTATGTATACCTAAAAATGAATAGTTTTGATATTTACCAAAGCTCTTATCCAATTAATCAGCCACAATTTAAATTTTAGGATTCATTATATGAGCTCACTAGAAATGTTACTCCACAATGTCCTTTCAATGATTGGTAAAGTGTATAATGCATGTTGCTAGTTAGGTTTATGCAGCTCTTAATTTTTATATAAAATGGAGAATTTAGTATCCTATGGAATAATGATAATTTTTGTATTATTTTTTTTATAATACTGTTCATATAAACCTATTTTAGATATTTTATTATTCATATGGTTGTGTTGTGTAAGAATAACTCATTATTAAATTATTTACCATACCCGAATCTAATTTTAGGCATGTTACGGTAATGAGGTTTAATTTCTCAAGTGAAAGAAAAACTACCTCATATAATGGTCTTTTCCTTAAAAATAAAATTTGTTATTTGATTAATTGTAACACCCCGAGATTTGTGAAATTAAAACTATGTTCAACAATGTATTTGATACGCAATACTATGCTTGAACAACTGACGAAATATATAACATTTATAATGTAGCCGATAAATTAGAGGTAATGAATAAAATTAAATAATTTCAAGATATATATATATATATTTAATATTAAATACAATTATTGATAAATTTTTAGTAAATAATCAATCTATTTTTAGTAATGTTATTTTATTCCACAAGAATCTAATTTATTAAAAAAAATTATGGTATTTCATTAAAATAAAATTTAATTAGTTTTTGTGAATTTTAGAAAATTTATGTGATAAATTTTAATTTATTTTCAAATTATGTATGTGAAAAATTACTTTTTGGGAAATTTGGGGACTTTTGGAAAGTATGGAATTTTTTAGGGAATAGTGAAAATACCGATTATTTTTTAAAATTGTCATTTAATTTCAAACAATTTAGATATTTAAAAGTCACATAATTATTTGAATACTATTTATTGTATAATAATTTTTATTTAGTTATATTTAATCTAGTTAATTTATTTTTAATATATTTTATATTGGATTTTATTATGAGTTTATCATTGTATTTAAGAACATGAGTTTTTTAAAAACTATTTTAAAGGGCACAATATTTTTCATTTTTAATTAAATAAAAAAACAAGTAAAGTAAATGATTTAAATGAAATTTTTATATTATATATCATTTAAAAATAATTAATATTAATAGAGTAATTATTATTATTTATATGGTAAATATAAAATCAATTTTCTAAGAAAACAGTAATTCATTGAAACCCACTTTTTCGTCACATCTAATGGTACAATTTTAAATTAAAATTTTCCAATTATTGGAATTCAAGTTTTAATATATATTATATAATTTCAATCACGCTAATTTATATTATCTGATAATTTTAATTTAATTTTTGAGTATAATAAAAAGATATAATTGTAAATATAAATTATCATGGTTGAGGTGAACACAATTTACCATAAACAAAAACTATTTGAGACAAAAATACCTCACAACATGTCACGAACCAACCCGGATCGACCCTGAACCGGTAACACGAGTCGGCCCACGACATAGCCCGACGTGAATTCCTGATCCCCATGGGATGGTAACTAGTTTCGGGCATCAACAGTTAACTGTTGGGAACGATTTGACACATGAACAAAAAGATAAATAGAAAAACAAAACTAACGATAACCAAATAAAACATGAAGAGAAATGAAAATAAACTATACATACCTCCTCATGACTTCCTAGGTCACCACCCAACTCCAAACCAATCCTCCTCTAATATTGAGATGATGAACCAGGAACCTGTACGAGAAACAAAACCTGCAACTGGAATGATAAAATATGTTGGAGCATCGAGATGCTTTGTAGGGATGCCAAAAATAAACCACTGTATATAACAATTCTCTTTTATGAAACAATCCACTAAAAAAAGTTTTAAATACATATATAAAAGTAGGTTTTTCATATTTAAAAAATAAACAACATGTCGTTCCCATTTAAAAACCAGACAGACGCTACACACCATTTCCAAAATAATTTTTCATTTTATTAATGAAATACAAAACAGAAAATACCAAAGTTGGCTAGAGTAAAATATGTAAAAAGAACAAACTGAAAATAAACTACTGTAATAGAAAGTAAACATGAAGTGTAAATAATTCAGTAACAATTGGTGATCCTAAACATCCCTAGAAGACCCTTGGATTTACTTGGTTTCGGAAACACCTGTCGGTGTATGGTGAATCTCCTAAGTCAAGAACCAACTGGCCTCCCTAACTGAAAAATCCATTGGGAATCCCACACGGACTAACAAAAAATCCAGAGGGTACTAACCCGTCTAATCGGGGTTGGTCAGCAACAGTCAATCGATCATCTAAAAGACTCCCAGGAACCTATGGTGGTTATAATAATACTGTGTAAGTAGGAAATCCCTCACACACATGACTAATCTCACCACAATTGTCTACCCCAAACATGGACGCTTCCTATGTGTTTGACCATAATGGTTTACCCTATATAGGATCTCCCCATATAATTATATATATGCATACATTTAAAATATAAAAAGTTATAATATGGTCGTAACCACATTTGGTTATCAAAACCACTTTATTAAACACATGGAGTTATAAATCCGACCTCTTGTTTTATATAATCAAATGCCTATGTAAAAACATTGCACAATCTCTTCTAAAATGACCCTAAACACCCCTTTTGTATTAAAAAAAATCCAAACATGACCTTCGGTTCTATGTTTCAATGCATTGCAGTAAAATTATTTAGTGATACTATATTATATTTCCTAAAAACAAACCAAGTGTTTCCTCACACCACACACTCAAAAACATATATACACCAAAATCCAAAACAAGAATATACTCAAGGATTTCTCTTCAATCCAATATAAAAAGTCACAAAAAAAGAACCACAACATTTAGAAAACAATAACCACTTATAAAACCAAGGATCAAAGAAAAATACCAATTCAAAGAGACACATGAAATCATTTCCACAAAACACTATGTTCCATAAAACTAACCAATGTATGACAAAAAAGTTCCAGAAAAAATGTTCTACAAGAAAACACCACTCAAGTCATCAAACAATACTATTACAGATAAAGGCATTTAGTTCTAACCAAGTTGGCAAGGTATAAACAAGTGAGTAAATATGGGAGCATCCAAAAATCCATTTTTAATCAAATATTTCAATAGTAAAACACAACTATAAGTATTATATAAACATAATAGAGGTGAGAAACATAATATAAGATTTAATTAAGAAAACAAAAGCATTAAATGTTATAAAATTTGGAGTAAAGGCATGGAAACTCCTACACATAACCATGGAACTATTTCAAAATTATTTTTTCACACTTTTATCCGTCAAAGAAACACTACAAGGAATAAAATATTAGGATTATAAGGGTGTGAATAATATTTATAAATTAAATGAAACCATATATGTGCCTATGGAAAACATCTGAAAGAGAGAAGGGATGGAAATGCCTACATCAAGGGGAAGACCATGCCAAATGTTTCTAACTCAAGCAGTATCTCGCTCGCACGCACACACTTTAATGTATATATATATATCCTTATACTGATGCATGTGTTCCTCATTCCATGAGGGAACATGCACATAGAATATACATATATCTATACATATCTATACCTGGGAAAAATGGTTGCGCGCCATCAAAATCAACCACAACTCCCTATGATAAATCCCCACGACTCAAAACACCAGAAATCAATAAAATAAAATATAATACAATCAAATAAATCGAGATAATATTTATAAACCAACCCTACAAAAACCACAAATTTCCATCTAAAACCAAAATAATATTTTCACCATTTTTATAAAACAAAACTAAGTGAAAACCCCTCAAAATCACATCAATTTATTTTAAAAACTCATATAACATTTTATCAACACCCCAAGTTCATAAAAACATAAACATGATTAATGAATCACACAAATTACCAATTTTTAAACAATTCATCAATTCCGATGAATCATAAAATGATAGGCGATAATTCCATAGGGATGAAAATTGCATTTTAAAAAATATCATGATATGATTAGGCACTTAAATGGGACTATCATCATAGAGGCATGATGACTAAAACAAAGAACTGACTCTAAATATGTTTTTTAAAAATTCAATAATATTCAAGAACATTATAATTGGCTACCTAAGGGTATAATTAGGATGTAAAACAAGACATCGGGCATAAAACTATACCTTGGATTTTGATGGAGGACCGAAATGTAGAAAAACCAGCTCACCTTCACCGTTAGATGTCAGAAAAAGAAATAACAGGAGGTCAGGAGGTCTTTTCCTACTCAAATGTGAGTTTATCGCCGAAGAGGGCATCGACGAGGCTACGCATGCCAGAGAGGGGGCTGGAAAGGGAGGTAACGATTGGAGTAGTGAGGGTTGCGGTTCTAGTTGGTATGTGCTGGAAAGGGAGGAAGGTGAGGAGAGGCCGAAACTGTGAGCAGGAGGTCGAAGGGGCCTGGCCAGAGCGCAGGACAGTGAGGGGAGGGTAGAAATCGGAAATCGACCGGACGTGGGAGGCTGTGCTAGATGGGGAAGGTTCCAGATGGGGATGGTCACACCGAAAATGGAGGGGGGGGGAGGGCTGGCTAGGTCAGTTGGGCACCGGATGTGGCACGAGTGTGAGGTCGTGGCAGGGATGAGAGATCGAGAGGAGGCAGTAAGGCTGGAAGAGGCCGTAGGTGTGGGTGGGAGATGGAGGGTCAGAGTAGGAGTGTAGGGCCACGGTGAAGGGATTCAACGGCTAGAGCAATGGTGTGGGGGGAATCCAGGAGAGCCTCTAGCATGGAACAGGGGGGGCGATGGGATTAGGGGGGAACTTTATTTTTTTTATTCCTATAATAATAATATGATTAGAATAATAATACTAATAATAATTATAATTGATATGTAAATAATAATAATAACCTACCCACAATAATAATAATAATAAAACAATAAAATTATAAAAAATTATTATTTCTCAAAAATAATAATATTATTATCATTAGTAATAAGATGATAATAATATTAATAATACTAATAACAACAAAGTAGTAATAATATAAACTAAATGATAATTAAAAATAAATATTTTTATCATTTCATTTTTGAATAATAATAATATTTGGTAAACCACGCAGTCTCCAGGACCGAACACATGGTTGCTACTAACAGTGCGATGACTGTGCACTGGCACAAGACCCACCAAAAACATTAAACTTTGAAAATTTCTAACAGGGACCCAGCTAAACCTCGTCTAAAAGATGTGGGACCGAGTAAATAATAAAAATAAAACAAAATAAATAGGATATTGTGATTGGGGTGTGACAATTATCCCCACTATAGACACTTTCTACCACCAGAAAGTCACTAAGACAACAGTTGACACAAAAAGAGTCCATAGCCAGACCAAACAATAAGAAACCGAGAGGCACGTGGAAACCATTACCAACACACGTCACACCCAACCTACTCAAGAACATTCAATACCTGACGTTGAGGGGGGAACATGAGAGTTTTCTCCCAACCATAAGAACTTACTAATATAGAATCCTTAAAACCTGAACACACCACCCCATCGGGGGACCGACGCAATAACTCCCAAACCGAACTCATTAATTTTTTCCACTTAGACTAAACAATACACCTGAGACATTGACAGAAATCTTTCTACAAAACCAACCAACATCATGACGATGTGAAATTAACTCAACACCTCCCATTAATTTCACGAAATGAAACATCCACCTAATGAAAACAGCTGAGACCATCTCCAAATTATAACGGGTCTATTTATTCATAGGACTAACACCCCTTATGAAAACCAAACAATTTGGAAACCAAACTATAAGAAGATAAGACTTCTTGAATTGTGGAGGAATGAGCTCATCACACAACCACAATAAGGATGATCTTATGAAAACGACGAGAATAGAACAAGGAAATATTGGATACTTCCATCCCAAAGTTGAATTCATTATCTAGACAGAGGACCCATAATCCATCTGTAACTCCGGACAGTGTGCGAGCATCAACCTGGGACCTATGGAAAGGACCCTGATGGCTGAAGCATCTCTTACCCCACAGTCAGGAATTTCCATCTTCTGTTCTCTAACTGCTTCTTTTGTTCGATGATTCAAACAACCACAATGGTCGTACGTTATCAAAGGAATTGAACATATCAGCTTAGAATTTCTAGACTGGACATACTAGTGGAACACAAGAGAGTGGTCCAATGAACTAGGAGCCAGTATTGATGAGGATGGTTTCTGAGAGACAGGTTCCACCAACCCGCACTCCTTCCCATATGGGGAACCATGGCGGAGGTCGACCACCATTAATCACACCCAAAACTCTATTGATGATGAGACATCTAATCTTTACTAGTCTAGAACTAAAACCTCAAATAAATTTCAGGATGGTATGAACCTCAAATACCCTGGGAGTTCCCAACAACCCGAAGACACACTATCTTTCCAAACTATACAACTGCCTCTTATAGACTTCGATTACCTCGAAAAGAAGGCAACCCACAAAAAGAATTGGGAAATGGGAATAACTCATTAACAACTTTTGGAGAATTTCTGGGTGGAATACTCATAACGACACAAAAAACACAATCGAAACTGGTTATCAAGACAAAACTCAATCAAAGAAACAACACAAGTCATGGTAAATAGGCAACTAATCCAAACATATACAGACACAAGGAAAAAATATCTTTTCCAAAATCATTATTCCTTTAAAATTATAAAACAAACGTATGGAACCATATGAAACGTCACTTGTGAATTCATTCAATATCGCTCACAACATCTTCAAACAAGTTTCCCCACGCACTCTCCGTACATACCCACACATGTATGACCCTCCATTAGGAGTTCCATGGTTCAAACACTTATTTTCATTACGAAATCCTTACACATACCAAGTTTTTTCAAACTGATACACTTTCTCTATAAAGAACCATTTTAAAAATTTTAAAAACAATTTGGAAGAAACCCCTTTTTTATTTTGGAAAAAAAATCATTTTCAACACACACTCACATCGGCCGAGTTGAAAATTAAACACAACCAACTATAAACCCTCAGAATGAGGAAGTAGTATATATTCCTAACTAGACGACATGGTGGTGAGCCATGCCCCAAGTAATGGATAACACTAAGAGGACCTTAAACCAGGAACTTGGACTCCACATGGGTCACTACCCCATGTGAGGCCGCAATGTAAACCGATTCTCCCCCATTGTCGTCCCTCAATCCAAAAAACCCAATGATAAAAGACTCAAATCTTGAACTACCCCTGGTAAATCAGGTCTCATTGCGAGCGGTGGTGATCAGGCATTAACCTGTAACCTACCTCCTGATCCCCAATATTCCTAATATCTATCTACTAGACACCCCAAATAACAAGGTCCATCTCTGATACCATTTTGCCATGAACCGACCCAGTTCGACCTTGAAACGATCACTCGAGCTAGCCCGCGACATAGCCCGAGGGGAGTTCCCGATCCCCACTAGATGAAAACTAGTGTCGGGCATCAAAATAAACTATTTGGAACGATTTAGCCCCTGAAAAAAAAAGATAGATATATAAAAAACTAACTATAACAAAATAAAAATAGCAATGAAATTATCATAAATTGTACATACCTCCTCTTAACCTCCTAGGTCACCACCCAAATCAGAACCAAGCCTACTCCAACATTGAGAAGCTAAACTAGGAAGCATTATGAAAACTGATCCTCCAACTATAAGGATAAAATAGACGTGAGTACCGAGATGCTCGGTAGGGATGCCAAAAATGAACCATAGAATCATATAGTTTTTTTCCGAAATAGTCCACTGACATAATTTTGAAATATAGATATAAAAGTACAGTTTTTATATTAAATAAAACAACATGTTGTTCCTATTCAAAAACCCAAAACATGCTACACACCATTTCCAAAATCATTTTTCATTTTAAAAATGAAATCCCAAACTGAAAATACCAATGATTTCTAGAGTAAAACAAGAAAAAAGTGAAAACTAAAAATAAACTAGTGCAATAAAATGTAAATAATAAATGTAAATAATCCAGCAACCATTGGTGATCCTGAACATCCCTAGAAGACCCCTGGACATAATCGATTTCGGAACCACCTACTGGAGTATGGGGAAGCTCCTAAGTCTATAACCAACTATCCTCCCTAACTGACCAATCTAGTTCAAAAGCACACCTAGCCTAACAAAACCATTAGGGGGTACCAACTAGTATAATCAGGGTTGGTCAGCAACCGTCACTTGATCATATGAAATATGCCCATGAACCCATGGTTTTTATAATAATACTTTGTAAGTAGGAAGGCCCGTGCACACGGGAATCATCTCACTGAACTTACAAACCCCAAACACAGACGCTTCCTACGTGTTCTCCCATAAAGGGTTACCCTATATAGGAGATCCCCATATACTTATATGTATATATATAGATGCATACATGTCAAAAATTCATTGTGCCAAATGGGTCTTCACATCATTCGGTTATCAAAACCACTTTATTAAACACTTGGTGTTGTAAATCGGGCCTCTAGTTTTATATTATCAAATTCCTTTTTGAAAACATTGCACAAGCGCCTCTAAAACGACTCTAAACACCACTTTTGTATTTAAAAAACCAAATGGTCCATTAGGTTGTATGATTCAAAGCATTTCAATAAAAGTGTTTTTTGATACTATATTAATTTTCGTAATAACAAACCAAGTGCTGCCTCACACCATACCCTAAAAAAATATACACACCAAAAAACTAGAAAAACATATAAAACCAAGGATCCAAGAAAAATACCAATTCCAATAGACACGTGAAATCATTACTGCAGAAACACAATGTTCTATAAAACTAATAACCGCAGGACAAACATGTTCCAAAACAAAATGTTTATCCAAGAAAACAACACCCATGTCATTGAACAAAACCATTTTAAATAAAGTTATTTAGTTCAAAACAAGTTGGCAGGGCATAATCCTCGGTGTAAATAGTGGACCATCCAAAATTCCATTTTAATCAAATATTTCAATAGGAAAAAACTGCCATAAGTTAACTACAAACATAATAGAGATTCAAAAAATAATCTATGATTTAATTAATAAATCACATGCTTTAAATAGATTAAAATCTAGGGCAAAGTCATGGAAACACCTACACATAACCAAGGATCTATTTCAAAAATGTTGTTCAACAAATTTTACTATAAATGAAACACTACAATTTAGAAACTATATGGAATATAAGGGTGCGAATAACATTTATAAATTAAATGAAACCATGAAAGAACCTATGGAAAACATCAGAAAGAGAGAACGGATGGAAACGCCTACCATAAGAGAAGGACCAAGCCAAATCATTCTAACTCAAGTAGTAGCTCGCTCGCTCGCACTCACTTCCATATATATATATATATATCCTTAGACTGATGAACGTGTTCCCCACATTGTGAGAGAACACACACACAGAAGATACATATATCTATACCTGGTAAAAATGCGTTCACTACTTCAAAATTGACTGCAACTCCCTATGATTAATCCCTGGGACTAAAAACACCTCAAATACATAAAATAAAATTTAGGCCAAACAAAAAAATCATGATACAATTTTAAAACCAACCATACAAAAATCAAAAAGTTCACATGTAAAACCCAAATCACATTTTCACCATTTTTATAACTCAAAACCAAGGGAAACACCCTCAAAATCACATCAATTTATTTTAAATGCTCATATAAAATTTTATCAACATCCCAAGTTCATAAACACATTAAAATAATTAATGAATCACACCAATGAATTTTTTTTTAAACAATTCATCAATTCTAAAGCATCAAAAAATGTTATAAGATAATTCCAGAGGAATGTGACTTACATTTTAAAAATTATCAGATCACAATTTGGCACTTAAATGAGGATATCATCGCAGATGCATGAAGATTAAAACTAGTAACTGAATCAAAACATGTTTTTAACATATATAAAAATAATCATTAACATTATAACATGCTAATTATGCATATAACGAAGTTGAAAAAATAAATAGTGGGCATAAAACAATACATTGGATGTCAGCGACGGACCAAAACGAAGAGAAAATGCCTCTCCTTCGATGGTGGTTGTCGGAAAAAGAAACAACATGATCCAAGGAGGTCTTTTCCTACTCAAATGTGAGTTACATGCCAAAGAGGGAATCTATGGGGTTACGCATTCCAGAGAGGGACCGACGAGGGAGGTTATGGCCGGATAAATGAGGGTTATTATTCCTACAGGTACACGCCAGCAAGGGAAGAAGGAATGGAGAAGCCGAAACTACGAGAAGGAGGTCGGAGGTGCCTAGACGGAGCGCGAGACAGTGAGGGGAAGGTGGCAGTCAGAAATTGATCGGACGGGGGAGGTCGGGACGGGTGGGAAAGGCACCAGATGTGGATGGTCGCACCAGACTAGGAGGGGGGGTCAGCTGGGCACCAGAATTGGTATGGTTGCGGGGTCATGGTAGGGAAGATAGATCAGAAAGAGTCAGCAAGGATGGCTGAGGCCAGAGGCAGGGTCAGGGCTATAGGGTTTCATCATGAGTGAAATGTCACAGCGAAGGGATTCGGCGGGTGCAACAATAGTAAGGGAGGAAGGAAGGAGGGCCTGTAGTGAGGAACGATGGTGGTGACAAGTTTAGGGTTTTAACAATATTATTATTTTCTTTTCATTCATATAATAATAATCTTATAATAAAAAGAAAAATAATAGTAAAAAATGATAATAATATTAATAATATTAATAACCACAAAATAATAATTATATAAACTACATGCTAATTAAAAAGAAAGCTTTGTCTCATTTAATTTTTGAATAAAAATAATAATAATCAGTCAATTACGCAATATCTAGGACCAAACGCATGGTCACTACTAGCGGTGCAGTGACCACACACCGGCCTAAGACCCACCAAAAACATCAATATTGAAAAAATTTAATCCGGGACCCAACTAAACCTCCTCCAAAAGATGCAATATTGAGTAAATAATAAATAGGTGTCCAAGGTCGTGGTGTGAAAAAACATGTATAAAAAATAATGGAAATATATACCATATCGCAACTTTTTATTGATAGAACTTGTTTTTATCTTTATGGAATGATAAAACGATGGGTACACCTTATATTTTAAAAAAATATTCATTTATAAAAGGCCCCCACCCTTGTCTATTTTTAAAACCATCCAAAAAATTTTCTATTATAAAATAACTTCCCAAATCACCTTAAACAATTCCAAAAAATCATTCTAGAATCATTGGTTTTGAGGAAAATAATTTCTAGTAATACATTAGGTATAATCTCAATGATGTCTTCCAAGAAGAAGTAAAATATCTAACTATGCATTTTTATTTAATTTAGTCTTCCCCCGCTATAAATTAACATTAAAATATAATAATATGATTAAAAATTATCCAATATATACTAATATGAAGTTATAATAATTTTACAACCTAAATCTGTTACATATTCCATCAAATGAGATTCAACATCATCATTCGTGTGTATGGCGGACTACCGCCTTGTGAATCAGTGTAATGTTTTTTCTATCATCACCACTAATGTTTTGTTTGAATGGTATATTGAAATTATATATATATATTTATATGATATTTTTAATAAATTTATTCTTCAGGTCTCATTATAGCACATATAACGTTTTATACTTTCCATTTTGTGTGCGATAAAATAACATCGCTCATGTTTAACATGGACTAATGACTCATAAAGCTATGTCATTAATTTATCACAAATGTTTTACAATGGTTTAATGAATATATGTCATATAAATTAAATAATAATTATATTCATGATATATTTATCAATATGAAAGATAATATATCATTTTCATAATTAAACTGAAAAATGTAAATGTCGTCTGCTTATCGGTGGACTAATACATCCATGAAGCTCTGTGATTTTTTTCACCACCACGTTAGAAAATTGATATATATCAGTTCATTAAAATAATTACTATGTTATTGAAGATATTATGATCATTCTAGGAATGTAAAATTATACCTACTTTATTTCCATAATTATCATTGAAAAATTTCAATGTTATTAATGCATAACTACGACCTACCGTCTCCATAATGATAATGTTATAACGAACCATACTTTATATACATTGTTATTACTTCAAAATTGAAGCACAATTGTTACAACATATAATAAAACCATGAAAGGACCATATAGGTATAGTGTCTTTAGAAACTGGGAAACATAAACAACTGTTTCATAAATCATCTACATTGTCTCCCGTTTATTTCATCATATCTAGAGTCCCTTTTGGAATATCCTACTTAATAACCTTCTTCCTGACCTGGGGAAATGAAAACATATAAAAGAGTGAGCTAAAATGCTCAGTAAGGGTAATCAAAAGAAACATCTATCACATCATATTCATAAGAACATAACCTTTCGAAAATCATAAACTGTAAAAGAGATCATAATATCATCACATGGGATAAATCATAGTAGGGAAATGTAAATCCAATAATCATAACATAAAACATGAATCATTGTTTCATACACACATAATCATATAAAATCATTTCATATTATTCAAGGCTCATTTCCAAGACCATCATAGCGGACAAAGTCCATTATTAAACTGAGTTGACTCCTCGATCCAGTCCTGTGTCACTGAATAGGATTTACTTTCCATTCCAGCCATGTCTATCTCATGAGATATAAATATTTACCCAATTAATTGGAGTGAGATATAGTTCCCTCCAATCTCATAATGAAACCATTATTATGTGTGCCACAAAATCATAAATCATAGCATAACCCATGTAATAAAAATTGGATTCTTAAACATCATGCCATCATAGCATAATCCATATAAGATAAAAGGACATCCTAAAATTATTTCCATCATAAAATAATCAAATCAATGTAAAAATCTAGATAAAAATAGAACCCTATATTATAATAGATGGAAAATAATTTTGATTAAACACTTGAACTATATTCTTGAGGAAAATATCCTTTTTTACTTCAGAAACATTTTTCCTTTCTTAACATGTCATACAATTTTAAACTAAAAGAGGTTGATTAAAAATAAACTTGAAAACTTGTAAATTAAGATTCATGGAAATAATTTTCTATGAAATAATAAAAATTCATTCATGCCATATAAGTTAAAAAAACATTCTTCTCATACTTTGGCCAGAAAAGTAAAAAAGTACCTCGTACTAAAAACTACAAAATATTCCTTTCATATCTTTTACTAAAAACTCGCCAATGGGTAAAATTGGATTTAAAAAATTATAGGAGGATATATATAATATTACATATTAAGGAAACATGTAAGTGGATGATAAATATTCCCTAGTAAATTCTGATGTATAAACAATCTCGGATAAAAATGAGATTGTGAGATTTTCCCTTACCTTAGTTCCGATTTGCTTCGTACATATCTGAACCACCTGTATAATGATTTAAATAATTTAATTTACTTATTAAAGGATCATATTCATAGTTATGATATCATATATGTTCATGTGTGTATCTTCATATTAGTAATATTCCATTGCTACTTGTTATTCGGGTGTTCATTGTTTTATGTTCTTATGCATGTTTTGTCGAAACAATTCTTATTATTATTTTTAGGTTATATGTATATCATTTGAAGAATTGTATTATTGTAATATATGTCATATTTATTCATTAAATTCATTTATATAATCATTATTAAATAAAGATCATGTAGAACGAGTCGCATCACATCGGGGAGACGGTAGGCCGTACGTACGCACGAGCGATGATATCGTTTCCATAACCATTGAATGGTATTGGAGTGGAAGATGGAATGTCTTAGAATTATTATCACGATATAATAATCATATATAGTTATTCTTTACAACATTATAACCATCCATGTAAGGTGGTGGTGGAAAACTGATTATACCAAGGCGTGGAGACGGTATTCCGTACATACGCACGCGCGGTGATTTCATTTTTCGTAGGATGGATAGAAGGTGAAATAGGGTTATTTCATTTTTAAAATAAAATATCAGTACATTAGTGGTACTTATTTTATTAATTTATGATGAAAAAAATAAATAAGAAGAAATAGAAGAAGAAATAAAATAGAAAGAATTGGTTAAGGATATTACCTCTTCTTTGGCGTGCCTCTTCTTAACCTCCTCTTAGGGCACTAAAGACGGTCTTTGAAGAAGACCAGGACTTAAAGTATGTTTCTAGGGAAGTGGATAAGATAAATTGGCTGGGGTTGGTGGGACATTAAGGCTCAATTTCGTGTGAGAAAGATAGGGAGGAGGTTCTCTTTTATAAAAGAAGAGTGGGGCACCTTTGGAATTATAAGAAATATTATTTTATAATAACTTCCAGTCCAACTTAAAAACCTCAAAAAATAACTCAAATCATAATCCTAGATGAGATAGGGTTGTAATCTCATCAACCAATAAAATTTAGACACGTTGTTAATTTATTTTAAACATTATCAACCTGATTTATCATTATATAATCTATTTAATTTTATTTGTGGTAATAATATACGAAATTTTAAATCATTATAAATACTTACCTATATGTTGTGAAATGTCCATAATTGTATACATTATTACATTTTAGACCATATAAATTTTAATTTATAATTTTTAAATATTTTTTTGATTTTTAAACAATGTTATAAAATGTAATTTTTATAAAATAAAAATAGTATCAATTTTGTCACTATTCATTTATTTGAATTTAAATAAAATATACACAGAAGATATGTTCTAAATAAAAACTTTAATATATTCATAATATATCATATTTATCTTTAAAATTAGTGCAACACATTAAATAGTTCATAGAATATTTATTTTAATACTTTTTAAATCATTAATTTGATAATTCAATCAATAAATTAATTTCAACACCACTATTGTGTCATAATTAATTATAATTATTTAATCCCTAAAAATTATAAATAAACTCACATGATATATATAATGGTATTATCTTTCTAGAGACTATTAATTTTGAATGTTTTTTTAATTTTATCACTAAAATAAAATTATTATACTTATAAGATTTAAGAGAATGACATGTTGTCACTTTCTTTGGTTTTAATAATAATTAAATAATATTAATGGTCAAAAGTCTATAAAATGATTTTATTCAGACCCTTATGTGATAATGGTATTATTTTAGTCATCCAATATAATTTTGGCAGGTGTTATGGTAATTTTATAATCTTATTTTTACCATTAATTACCCGATTTACTTTTAACTGTAGTAAATAAAAATTACCGTAGTTACTATTCATAATATAAGAAAAAATAAAAGTAACCTATTAAGATAATTTGGACCCACTGAATTCAAATATTGAATCCATTTTTCAAAATTCCAAACACATAAGTTGCAGAAATTAATTTAAAATTAATCCCGTTGTTTAGAAAATGGGTTTTAAAAGTTAAAACACTGCCAAAGATTGAAATGTTTTAACCTATGAATTCAAAGTAAAACTAATGGTAATGATATAAATTATATTAAAGGGTAAAAATATATTCTATTTATACTTTAAAACCATTCAATATTATAATTTAACAATATTAATTATTATGATGAAAAAACTTGTTTTTAATTAAAATATAGCGTGTTTTTACTATTCATTAAAATATGAAAGTTATCAGAATAATAAGAAAAATTTATCGAAAGTAAATTTTTATATCCTGATTCCAAATAAAAATTTAATTTTGTCAAATTGAACTTTTAGACCTATAAAAACTATATTTAAAGTGGGTGCATCATCAAAAGGGGGCAAAACTGCATTTTTTTAAAAATACTTATTTTACCCGAAAAATTTATTTTGTTCGTATACCATGTTTTAGAAAATTTGTAAGATAAATAATAATGTTATAAAATTAAAAATTTAGGTAATAATTTTCATAACAGCTAGTACATAATAATATTATAACAATATATCGTTGATTAGTAAAACTCGATATTGCGTACAACACACACTATCGAGGAAGGTTTCTCTTGCGTATAACACAAGCCAAGCCAGTGTTGTGTATAGTGAAAGATTCCTTTGATATTGCGTATAACATAAGACATAAAAAAATATTTCTCATAAAATATCAGGGTGTTACATTCGACCCCCCTTAAAATGAATTTCTCCCTCGAAATTCGTCACATTGTAAAAAACATAGGAGGATACCTCTCCCTCATCATATCCTCAAGCTCACATGTAGCTTCTTCTAATTGGTGGTTCCTCCATAAAACATTCACCAAGAGAGTGGTCTTGTTCCGTAGAATGTTTTCACTATGATCCAAAATCTCTATCAGTTGTTCTTCTTAAAAAAATATTGCTCCAGCGGTACAAATTCTCAGCCTAGTAATGTGAAGGATCAGGTATGTACTTTCTCAGGAGTGATACATGGAACACATCTTGAACTTGAGAGAGATTCGGTGGAAGTGCCAATTGGTAAGCTACCTTCCCAACATGATCTAGTATTTCAAGGGGACCGATATACCTAGGGCATAACATTCCCTTCTTTACCAATCGCATTACTTTCTTCAAAGGAGATATTCTTAAGAACACTTTATCACCCACTTAAAACTCTAGGTCTTTTCTTCGGTTGTCAGCATAACTTTTTTGTCGACTCTGAGCTACTATTATGTGTTGTTGAATAGATCTGACCTTTTCTTCCATCTCATCAACAAGATCAGGTCCTAATGGATTTCTTTCCCCAACTTCATCCCAGCAAGTTAGAGACCTGAATTTCTTTCTATAGAGAGCTTTATAAAGAGTCATCTGAATACTGGAGTTAAAGTTATTATTATAAGAAAATTCCACCGAAGGTAGGTGATGATCCCAACCACCTTTGAAATCCATAGAGAAATCTTTTAACATATCTTCTAGAGTTTGAATTGTTCTCTCAGACTGACCATCTGTCTGAGGATGATAACCGGTGATGAAACTCAAATCTATATCTAGAGTGTGCGGAAGACTTCGCCAGAACATCAAGGTAAACCTCAGATCCCGATCAGATATAATGGAAAGTGGTACTCCATGCAATCTTACCACTTCTTTTACATATATCCTGGCATGCTGATCCAGAGAGAAATCTTATCTAATAGCAATGAAGTGTGTCGACTTCATAAGACGATCAACTGTGACCCAGAAAGCATTATTTCCTTTGGATGTATTAGGAAGTTCGGTGACAAATTCCATAGTGTTGTTTTCCCATTTCCATTATGGTATGGGTAATAGTTGTAACGTCCCCTTAGACTTCTGTCTCTCAGCTTTTACTTGCTGACAAACCATGCATCGAGAGACATATTCAGCGACATCTCTTTTCATGCCATCCCACCAGAAGTACACTTTCAGGTCCTTATACATATTTGTGCATCCAGGATGAGTAGAGAATGAAGAACTATGAGCCTCATCTAGCAGATCCTTCTTTAATTCTTGGATGGGAGGAACACAAACCCGATTCCGGAACCTTATTATCCCATCACAATCAAGGTTGAATTCAGTATCATTTCTCACCTTCTTTTGTAACTCAACATCTTCTTTTTGTGCTTGTTTAATCTTCACATGTATAGATGGTCGAACATTCATTTGAGAAAGATAATATTTCCCCCCTTCCATTATAATTCCAGGATCCATACTTTGTAAATCCATAAATATTGGATCTTTTGTGATCCTCATCATGGATAAGCTAGAATGGTCTTGTCGACTTAATGCATCTGCGACCTTGTTCGCTTTCCCAAGGTGGTAATGAATTGAGTAGTCATAATCCTTAATCAGCTCCAACCATCTTCTTTGGCCCATATTCAGCTCCATTTGTATGAAAATATACTTTAAACTTTTATGATCAGTATAAATATCACACCTTTCACCATAAAGATAATGCCTCCAAATCACTAATGAAAATATTACCGCAGCTAACTCTAAATCATGAGTTGGGTAATTTTGCTCATGTATTTTCAACTATCGTGAGGCATAAGCTATCACCATATAATTTTTCATAAGAACACACCTCAATCCCTGCTTGGATTCATCACTGTAGATCACAAACATTTCTCCACTACAAGGTAGTGTGAGCACAGGTGCACTGGATAACCTTCTTTTTAACTCCTTGAAATTCTCTCCACACTCCTCCATCCAAACGAACTTAAATCCTTTTCGGGTCAACCTGGTGAGTGGATTAGATAATCATCAAAAATCTTTCACAAAACATCGATAATATCCAGACAAACTGTAGAGACCCGAAGCCTGATGTACATGGACTTTACATTACTTTTGCGGAATACTTAGTACATTACAAAAACACACACACAAGGACCGTAATAGTTTAGTGTCTTTGGAAACTCGGACTATAATCTTCTAATCGTGGTGAAAGATCTTCAACATCTCCCATAAAGATCTTCCTTTTTTTTTACCTAAAACCTTTCTTTATATCCTAGGGAAAAGAAAACATAAAAGGGTGAGCTCAAATGCTCAGTAAGGGTAAACAAAAGAAATATCAATCACATCATATTCATAAGAACATAACATTTTGGAAATCATAACCTGCAAAAGAGAGCATAATTTCATAACATGGGATAAATCATGGCAGTGAAATGTTATCACAATAATCATAACATAAAACATGGAACTTTGTGGCATACACACATAATCATAGAGAATCATTTCTTGTTAGTCAAGACTCATTGCCAAGACTATCTTAGTGGACAAAGTCCCTTTCTGAATCGAGTAATCCTCGTTTCAGTCCTATTTCACTGAACCGGTATAACCTACAATTCCAGCCATGTCTATCTCATGAGATATAAAATCTTTACCCAATGCATTGGAGGGAGATATAGGTCCCACCCATCTTATAATTAATCCTTTCTTATGTGTGCCACATAATAATAAACCATACATCATAGCGTAACCCATGTAATAAAAATGGGATTCTTAAACAACATGACATCATAAAACAAATCATATAAGATAAAGGAATTCATAAACATAATTCCATCACAACATAGTCAAATCAATGTAAAAATATGGATAGAAACAGAACCCTTTATTATCTTAGATGGGAAATAATTTTGATAAAACACTTGAATTGAATTCTTGAGGAAAATATCCTTTCTTCTTCAAAATCAATTTCTTTTCACAAAACATCATGCAATTTTAAAATAAAGAGATTTTATTGAAAATAGTCATGAAATCTTTAAGAGGAAGCTTCATGAAAATAAGTCTTTATAAAACAGTAGAAATCCATTCGTGCCGTATAAGTTAAAAAAAACATTCTTTGTACTTTTGTCGAAAAAGTCAAAATGTACCTCGTACGATAAACGACAAAAGATTCCTTTCATATCGTTTACTAAAAACTAACCAAAGGGTAAAATTGGATTTAAACCATTGTAGTTGGATGGAAATAATATTACATATTGAGGAAACATGGATGTGGATGATAAAATAAACCCCAGTAAATACTTACGAATAAACAATCTCGGATAAAAATGAGATTGTGATATTTCCCATACCTTAGGTCCGACTTGCTTTGTAAGTGTCCGAACCTCCTGTATAATGATTTAAATCATGTTATTGACTTATTACAGAATCATATTCATTGTTATGATATCATATATGGTTCACTTATGACATTATATTACCCGTTCTTTTGTAAACTCCATGTTAAAGAAGCGTTTTGGGTAAAATCGTTTCATTTATCGTAGGTGTTTTGACTTGTTGTTCTTGACATCATTATTACTTATATCATGATTTACTTACTTCCAGAATATAAAATATGATTTATATATCATATATATTCAGTATATATATATATACAATAGGTAGATAAATAAAATGAAAAACACCGTTCATGGAGACGGTAGTCCGTACGTACGCATGAACGCTGTTTTCCTTTCCTTATTGTCTTGAAATGGAAGTAAGTAGATTACATACATATGTATATATATACATAAATCCAGTAGCTTTATAATGTCATATATTTCATTATTATTTCTTATATATACATTATAATCATTCTTAAATGGTTAACATGGAGAATGAATCTCATCGCGTCGTGGAGACGGTAGTCCGTACGTACGCACGAGCGATGATATCATTTCTATAAATATTGAATTGAATTGGAGTGGATTATACAATATATCAGAATCAATATGATGTTGTAATAACTATGTATAGTTATTCTTTACACCATTATACCCATCCATGTAAGGTGGTGGTGGAAAATAGATTACACCACGGCGTGGAGACGGTATTCCGTACGTACGCACGCGCGGTGATTTCTTTTTCCGTAGGATGGATAGATGGTGAAATAGGGTTGTTTCATACTTATAATAACATATCAGTATATGAGTGATACTGATGTTATTACTTCATAATGAAACAACCTAAGAAGAAGAAGTGGAAGAAGAAATAAAGATGAAAGAATTGGTAACGGTAATTACCTCTTCTTTGAAGTGCCTCTTTGAGACCTCCTCTTAGGGCACTAAAATTGGTCTTTGAGGAAGACCAGAACCTCTAGGATGTTGCTAGGGAAGTGGAGAGGAGAAATTGGCAGGGGTTGGCCGAGCTTGAGTGCTCAAATTGGTGTGAGGAGGAGGGGGAGGAGGTGTCCTTTTATAGGGGAGGAGAGGGGCACCTTAGGAATATCTCAAAATATTATTTTATATTAAAGTCAAAATCGGTTTATAATGGTTCCAAAGGGTCTTATTTCGAAGCTAAAGTAAGGATGGGTCGAAATCCTATCAACCAATAGAATTTAGACAAGTTTAAGATATTATTTTAACCTTATCAATTAGATTTAACTCTATGTTAATTAATTTAACTTTTACCGTGTCTTTTTGTTTTCTTTCACTATATGGTTAATACACTTACTATAACATGCCAAACGAACCCCAAATTGTTTATTATTAATATATATATCCTTATCTATGTCATTTGGCCGAACCTTAGATTTTTAGGAATAAAATAACAATTAATAATATAATATTTGATTTAAAAACTATTTTGTGTCAATTTTGACACTATTTGATATATGATTTTTGTGAAAGTCATAACAGAATTATATGTTCGAACCAAGTTGATTAAATCAACACTAATATATCATAGTAACCTAGAAAATTAGTGGAATTCATAAAAAGTCTTAAATTACATTTATTTTGGTATATATATTATCAATTATGTCAATATTTCATTAATAAGATAATTACTGCATCATTTTTGTGTCATAAATACATTATATTATTTGATGTCTAAAAATTACAAATAAAATACCATCATGTAGGAAATCTTTTTAGCTTTCTAATGAATATTTATAGTCGAATTTATCTTATGTATAACCCCATATTAAAAATGATTTACTTATTAAACTTTGATTTTAACTATTTTAACCATTCTTTAAATAAATTAATAATAAATGTCCTAATCTAATCCAAGTGGGCCTAAATGGTCATATTTTATTACTAAGTTTGTTTTTGGTCGAATTTCACTTGTCCAATAGAATTAGGACATGTGTTAGGGTAATATTGATATCATATTTACCCTTAGTTACCCTATTTACTATTAACCGCAGTAAAAATAGTAAAAAGTTACTATTCACCAAAAAATTATTTTCATCTCATTGAACCACATTTTAGTCCTTGATATTAATCGTGTCTCTCGGATTTTCGAAATTCCATTCACAGAAGCGGTAAAATTAAGTTTTATGCAAAATTCAGTTTTTAACCTACCACTTAGTAGTTTCACTATTCATCAAAAATTGATGTTTTTCAGAACAATGCCAAAATTTAATCCCAAGCTATATTTCATATTCCGAATTCAAAAATGAAGTCTATTTTCCCAAATTCATAACATAAAAGTTGCATTAATTAATTTTATAATTAAATCCCGCTGTTAAAAAAATAGCGTGTTTTTAAGAAACAATATCTATCAAAAGATTGACACTTGTTTATGTCTAGTTTAAATGTGAAACTACATCCAATGACCAACATTGTATTAAATTGTAAAAATATATTCTAAATATACTTTAAAACCACTCAAATTAATGATTTATCACTATTAATTATTTCGATTAAAAAAGTTGTTTTTAATTATAATTTAGTAATTTTCACTATTCATCAGAATATGAAAGTTATCCGAAAAGTACCAAAATTTCACCTTAGGCTAAATTCGATACTCCGAATCCAAAAATGAAGTCCATTTTGAGAGTTAAAATTTCTAAAATTTAAAAAGTGGCTAGTTTTAATAATATTTTAATAGCATATCATTGTTTCGTGAAACTCAGGATTACGTACCACACACGCTATCGAGGAAGGTTGCGATTGCGTGTAATGCAAGGCAAGTCAAGGATGCGTGTTGTGCAAGCTCCTTTTGGTGTAGCGTATAACACAAGACATAAGTAAAATAAGAAAGAATATTTTTCATAAAATCTCGGGCTGTTACATTCTACCCCCCTTAAAATGAATTTCGCCCTCGAAATTCGTCGGGGTTATAAATGGTTTACTATTCGAAAGTTTCTATAATAGAAACCCACATCGTAAAAGGGAATACCAAAACTTGGCTTTAAAAACTAAAGTATGAAATGTAACGATTACCCAAATAAACTAATCACTGGGTTTCCACATAGGTGAAATTATGGATATGGAAGAGAAATCTAACCATCATGTTCTGATGGAGAGTGGTAGAGAACATGGCTATGGAAAAGCCAGTAATCACAAATCCATAGATTTGTGATGATATAAGGTACAATCTGATTCATCAGGTATAAGATCACTAGGACAACATTTTTGGTTTTCAAGATCATTTCCCTAAAGTTGAAAATTTTCTTAGAATAAATACTTACTTTATTTTGGTACAATCTCACTTTTGTTCGTGCCTTGAACAATTTCTACTTCATCTCTTAAATAAATGAAGTTGAATTTGTTATTTGTGAAGTGTTAGAAGATCATGTGATAGAATGACTGTTCATTCCATCTGTCTCAAACAAAAGGTTAGCAAAAATTATTAAATATACATAAGTAATTCTATAGTGAGATTAATCATATATGGTTCCTAAAATGGACTTATACTTCATATATCATGCTGATTAATATAATAAAACTAGTTTCTACTAAACAGGGACTTCCTGTAGGCCAGTGGTAGGCGATAAAGGCCAGTCGCACTTCGGTTGTGGGTTCGATTCCTACAGCCTTGTCCGAAGCGATGGGCTGTCGCCCGTCCTGCAGGTTGTCCCTTTTTCTAAAACTACGTTACTATAACATCCCATCAATAATATCGAAAATCTTCTATCCTTAAACAATACTAACTTATGTCCAACATAATCCAGTCTAATCTTTAGGCTTATACATAATACTGCAGTCCACTCTCATAATATAGTGACAACGATTACCAGAGATTTAATACTGTCGTTGATCCCCACATATCATAAGATATGTCTTGTTGGTCACATTCCAAACATTCAAAGTCCTTAATCGTGTATTCTCTTGAATACCTTAGTGAAAACATGAGTGCAGTTAAAAGTTAACACTTTCCACATACCAAAATCCTCAAAATTCTATATACTCAAACCATGATATCACTTAGTCCTTATATCAATCATGAGCTCATGAATACTATTAAACATTTCATTTTCTCGTCTTCATTATGCGCATATCATCTTATTTCCAAAAAATATCTCAATCACTTTGAATACCACATCAATAAATATTGCAATACTCAATGATACAACATTATTTTGGAATCCCATTACATAAACACTTAATCATTCCACCACATCGTTGTCATATTCAACATTGCCAATAGTGATCGCATGTGATTTCCCTTTGTCCTTTGCCTTCAGTGGTTGCTCATGTTGATCATCACTAACCCTTGGATTAGGGCAATTATTAGCATAATGCCCCATTTCCTTGCACTTGAAGCATTGAAGTGTTGGCAGTGCGTTCTCTGCAGTGTTTGCTTTATTCACATCATTAGAAACCCTTTTTCCATTACTTTGACACTCAGCTGCTCGATGACCTTCTTTTCCACACTTAAAACATTTTCTAGTCCCTTTTAGACAATCTCCACCATGCTTCTTTCCACACTTTGTGCATAAGGAAACATTCATCTTCTTTTCACCATTATTCTGAGATTTCTCCTTGAACTCCATCTTTCGTTTCTTGCCAAAACCATGAGATGGATATGTAACACCAACTTCCATTTCTACCTTGATAGCACAACGCACAATTTCTTCATAGCTACTGAAGTCTCTTATAGCTAATGCCCTTCGAAGACTTGGTTTTAAGCCACTGAAAAATCGATCAACTTTACTTTCAGGTTGGATGATAATTCCAGAAGCATACCTTGCAAGTCTTGTAAAATTTGCTTCATAGGTACCAACAGATTCATCATCCCTTTGCTTTAGTTCAAGAAACTCTTTCTCCATCTTTGTTCGAAGAATACGAGGGAAGTACTTACTGAAAAACAAGTTCTTGAACTCGTCCCATTCCATGGACTCAATTTCATCTCTTGGCCTCGTATTCTTGATAAGATTCCACCATTGATCAGCTTCACCTTCCAAACGATATACTGCTAAGATGACTTTATCATGTTCAGAACATTGAAGAACTGAAAATATCTTTTCAGTAGTACTAATCCATTGTTCAGCAACTAATGGATCAGTAGACCCACTGAAAGAAGGTGGACGTTGCCTCATGAAGGACTCAATAGAATATTGTTCCCTTCTCTGCTCATTTGGAAGTCCAGAATGATTCATAGCTTGTGTAAGTATAGCAATAAGATTTTGCACTCCATCTCCCATAAAATTTGTTTGTTCAGGAGGGCAATCATTGCATTGTCCATTGCATTGATCAACACGGTTCCTTCGGGTTCCATCCATCGTCTAAAACCCATAAAGAATAGTGTGAGAGGCAAAAATCATGCTAGGGAAAACAACATAATAAAGGGGGAGTACCTTCAATATCCAACATCTTAGGTTTAATTCTATGATCGTTAGCTTAATTCTATTACTATAACCTATACGTATACTTAACCTTAGAGACATCCCTAGACATACCTTAGAAATATCTCTAGGGATCTCACTAACATTTTCGCATCCTAGTTTCCAAAGGTTGACTAAACCTTTCCTCTGATACCAACTGTAGAGACCCGAAGCCTGACGTACATGGACTTTACATTACTTTTGCGGAATACTTAGTACATTACAAAAACACACACACAAGGACCGTAATAGTTTAGTGTCTTTGGAAACTCGGACTATAATCTTCTAATCGTGGTGAAAGATCTTCAACATCTCCCATAAAGATCTTCCTTTTTTTTACCTAAAACCTTTCTTTATATCCTGGGGAAAAGAAAACATAAAAGGGTGAGCTCAAATGCTCAGTAAGGGTAACCAAAAGAAATATCAATCACATCATATTCATAAGAACATAACATTTTGGAAATCATAACCTGCAAAAGAGAGCATAATTTCATAACATGGGATAAATCATGGCAGTGAAATGTAATCACAATAATCATAACATAAAACATGGAACTTTGTGGCATACACACATAATCATAGAGAATCATTTCTTGTTAGTCAAGACTCATTGCCAAGACTATCTTAGTGGACAAAGTCCCTTTCTGAATCGAGTAATCCTCGTTTCAGTCCTGTTTCACTGAACCGGTATAACCTACCATTCCAGCCATGTCTATCTCATGAGATATAAAATCTTTACCTAATGCATTGGAGGGAGATATAGGTCCCACCCATCTTATAATGAATCCTTTCTTATGTGTGCCACATAATCATAAACCATACATCATAGCGTAACCCATGTAATAAAAATGGGATTCTTAAACAACATGACATCATAAAACAATTCATATAAGATAAAGGAATTCATAAACATAATTCCATCACAACATAGTCAAATCAATGTAAAAATATGGATAGAAACAGAACCCTTTATTATCTTAGATGGGAAATAATTTTGATAAAACACATGAATTGAATTCTTGAAGAAAATATCCTTTCTTCTTCAAAATCAATTTCTTTTCAAAAAACATCATGCAATTTTAAAATAAAGAGATTTTATTGAAAATAGTCATGAAATATTTTAGAGGAAGCTTCATGAAAATAAGTCTTTATAAAACAGTAGAAATCCGTTCGTGCCGTATAATTTAAAAAAAACATTCTTTGTACTTTTGTCGAAAAAGTCAAAATGTACCTCGTACGATAAACGACAAAAGATTCCTTTCATATCTTTTAATAAAAACTAACCAAAGGGTAAAATTGGATTTAAACCATTGTAGTTGGATGGAAATAATATTACATATTGAGGAAACATGGATGTGGATGATAAAATAAACCCCAGTAAATACTTACGAATAAACAATCTCGGATAAAAATGAGATTGTGATATTTCCCTTACCTTAGGTCCGACTTGCTTTGTAAGTGTACGAACCTCCTGTATAATGATTTAAATCATGTTATTTACTTATTACAGAATCATATTCATTGTTATGATATCATATATGGTTCACTTATGACATTATATTACCCGTTCTTTTGTAAACTCCATGTTAAAGAAGCGTTTTGGGTAAAATCGTTTCATTTATCGTAGGTGTTTTGACTTGTTGTTCTTGACATCATTATTACTTATATCATGATTTACTTACTTCCAGAATATAAAATATGATTTATATATCATATATATTCAGTATATATATATTTATATAATAGGTAGATAAATAAAATGAAAAACACCGTTCATGGAGACGGTAGTCCGTACGTACGCATGAACGCTGTTTTCCTTTCCTTATTGTCTTGAAATGGAAGTAAGTAGATTACATACATATGTATATATATACATAAATCCAGTAGCTTTATAATGTCATATATTTCATTATTATTTCTTATATATACATTATAATCATTCTTAAATGGTTAACATGGAGAATGAATCTCATTGCGTCGTGGAGACGGTAGTCCGTACGTACGCACGAGCGATGATATCATTTCTATAAATATTGAATTGAATTGGAGTGGATTATACAATATATCAGAATCAATATGATGTTGTAATAACTATGTATAGTTATTCTTTACACCATTATACCCATCCATGTAAGGTGGTGGTGGAAAATAGATTACACCACGGCGTGGAGACGGTATTCCGTACGTACGCACGCGCGGTGATTTCTTTTTCCGTAGGATGGATAGATGGTGAAATAGGGTTGTTTCATAATTATAATAACATATCAGTATATGAGTGATACTGATGTTATTACTTCATAATGAAACAACCTAAGAAGAAGAAGTGGAAGAAGAAATAAAGATGAAAGAATTGGTAACGGTAATTACCTCTTCTTTGAAGTGCCTCTTTGAGACCTCCTCTTAGGGCACTAAAATTGGTCTTTGAGGAAGACCAGAACCTCTAGGATGTTGCTAGGGAAGTGGAGAGGAGAAATTGGCAGGGGTTGGCCGAGCTTGAGTCCTCAAATTGGTGTGAGGAGGAGGGGGAGGAGGTGTCCTTTTATAGGGGAGGAGAGGGGCACCTTAGGAATATCTCAAAATATTATTTTATATTAAAGTCAAAATCGGTTTATAATGGTTCCAAAGGGTCTTATTTCTAAGCTAAAGTAAGGATGGGTCGAAATCCTATAAACCAATAGAATTTATACAAGTTTAAGATATTATTTTAACCTTATCAATTAGATTTAACTCTAAGTTAATTAATTTAACTTTTACCGTGTCTTTTTGTTTTCTTTCACTATATGGTTAATACACTTACTATAACATGCCAAACGAACCCCAAATTGTTTATTATTAATATATATATCCTTATCTAAGTCATTTGGCCGAACCTTAGATTTTTAGGAATAAAATAACAATTAATAATATAATATTTTATTTAAAAACTATTTTGTGTCAATTTTGACACAATTTGATATATGATTTTTGTGAAAGTCATAACAGAATTATATGTTCACACCAAGTTGATTAAATCAACACTAATATATCATAGTAACCTAGAAAATTAGTGGAATTCATAAAAAGTCTTAAATTACATTTATTTTGGTATTTATATTATCAATTATGTCAATATTTCATTAATAAGATAATTACTGCATCATTTTTGTGTCATAAATAAATTATATTATTTGATGTCTAAAAATTACAAATAAAATACCATCATGTAGGAAATCTTTTTAGCTTTCTAATGAATATTTATAGTCGAATTTATCTTATGTATAACCCCATATTAAAAATGATTTACTTATTAAACATTGATTTTAACTATTTTAACCCTTCTTTAAATAAATTAATAATAAATGTCCTAATCTAATCCAAGTGGGCCTAAATGGTCATATTTTATTCCTAAGTTTGTTTTTGGTCTAATTTCACTTGTCCAATAGAATTAGGACATGTGTTAGGGTAATATTGATATCATATTTACCCTTAGTTACCCTATTTACTATTAACCGCAGTAAAAATAGTAAAAAGTTACTATTCACCAAAAAAATTATTTTCATCTCATTGAACCACATTTTAGTCCTTAATATTAACCGTGTCTCTCGGATTTTCGAAATTCCATTCACAGAAGCGGTAAAATTAAGTTTTATGCAAAATTCAGTTTTTAACCTACCACTTAGTAGTTTCACTATTCATCAAAAATTGATGTTTTTCAGAACAATGCCAAAATTTCATCCCAACCTATATTTCATATTCCGAATTCAAAAATGAAGTCTATTTTACCAAATTCATAACATAAAAGTTGCATTAATTAATTTTATAATTAAATCCCGCTGTTAAAACAAATAGCGTGTTTTTAAGAAACAATATCTATCAAAAGATTGACACTTGTTTATGTCTAGTTTAAATGTGAAACTACATCCAATGACCAACATTGTATTAAATGGTAAAAATATATTCTAAATATACTTTAAAACCACTCAAATTAATGATTTATCATTATTAATTATTTCGATTAAAAAAGTTGTTTTTAATTATAATTTAGTAATTTTCACTATTCATCAGAATATGAAAGTTATCCGAAAAGTACCAAAATTTCACCTTAGGATAAATTCGATACTCCGAATCCAAAAATGAAGTCCATTTTGAGAGTTAAAATTTCTAAAATTTAAAAAGTGGCTAGTTTTAATAATATTTTAATAGCATATCATTGTTTGGTGAAACTCAGGATTACGTACCACACACGCTATCGAGGAAGGTTGCGATTGCGTGTAATGCAAGGCAAGTCAAGGATGCGTGTTGTGCAAGCTCCTTTTGGTGTAGCGTATAACACAAGACATAAGTAAAATAAGAAAGAATATTTTTCATAAAATCTCGGGCTGTTACACAAACCAAGAAAACTTCTGATCCCAGTTACTATTGTTGGTCTCAACCATCTTTCGATAACCTCTATTTTTGCTGGATCCACAGATATCCCCTCTTTTGTGATTATGTGACCCAAAAATGAAACTATTTGAATCCAAAATCTTCACTTGGTAAATTTGGCATAAAGCTTCTCCATTATTAGGGAATTTAATACAATTCTCAAGTGATCTTCATGTTCTTCCTTGATCTTTGAATAGACAATAATATCATCTCTAAAGACTACCACAAACTGATCAAGATAGTCTCTAAAGACTCTATTCATTAGATCCATAAAGATAGTAGGGGAATTTGTAATACCAAATGACATCACTATAAATTCATAGTGTCCATACCTTGCATGAAAAGTCGTCTTTTCTATATCCTCTCTTTTTACCCTTAATTGATGATACCATGAATGAAGATCAATATTTGAAAAGTATTGAGCTCTATGTAGTATGTCAAATAAGAAATCACTGCATGGGAGAGGATATTTGTTCTTGATATTGATCTTGTTAAGTTTTCTATAATCAATGCAGAGTCTCATTGATCCATCATTCTTCTTAACAAATAGAATAGGTTCTCCCCAAGGTGATGCACTAGGGCATATGAATCCATTATCAAGATTCTATTATAGTTGCTTCACCAATTCTTGCAAGTAAATTGGGGACATTCTATAAGGTGTCTTTGAAATGAGAAAAGCACTCAGTATGAGTTCTATTGAAAACTAAACTTCACAATTTGGTGGAAGACTTCGAAAATCCTCCAGAAAGACATCATCAAACTCTCGTACAATGGTCAAATTCTTAATCGTGAGTTTCTCTCCAACCATTTGAGTTAAATAACCTTCATTTATTGGAATAAATACCCATAAGATGGAAAAATTTGCACTGGAAAGTTATATTCATCCTTGCATCGAAAGATGATAGTAGATTGATCGGGAATATTAAATGTGATTTCCCTTCTTTGGAAATTGATGTGAGATCCATATAAATAAATCCAATCCATACCAATAATCACATAAAATTCCACTATAGGAAGGATCACAAGATTTGTAGGAAGTACTTTCCCACAAACTTCAATCGAAGTATAATTGTAAACCTTTTGATGCGACTGTTGTTCCATTAAGGGTTTTCACAGCTAACTAAATATCTTACTACTGAGGTAATATGGTGATACCCTTATAAAACTCTTCATAAATAAATGATTGGGTGGATCCAGAATCAAATAAAACATTTGCTACTTTAGATTGGATGATAATTGTACCTTTCACCACTTCATTATCATACTCCACATCACCGATAGAAATTTCATGTAAATTTCCTTTGTATTTGTCCTTAAGAGTTTGTTGACGTTGATCATCATCAACAACCCTTGGATTAGGGAATTGATTGGCATAATTTCCCATTTACTTGAACTTGAAACATTGATGTGTAGGAGGTGCATTCTGTGTATCCATTTCTTTTTTCGCATCATTAGACATCTTTATCCAATTATTTTGATATTCAACTGCCCGATGACCTTCTTTTCCAGACTTAAAACATTTACTTTTCCCTTTAAGACAATTCCCTCCATGTTTCATTCCACACTTTTTGCATAATGGAAACTCATCTTATTTTCAGTGTGGTCTTTATATGTTCATTTTAATTCCATTTTCCTCTTCTTATCAAACCCATATGACAGATGGATTACTCCAATCTCCATCTCAACCTTGAGAGCACATCGAACAATTTTCTCGTAGCTATTGAAGTCTCTTATGGATAACTCCCTTCAAAGAAGTGGTTTTAAGCCACTAAATAATCGATCAATCTTACTCTCTTGTTGGATAATAATTTTGGAAGCTTACCATATAAGTCTTGTAATATTTTCATCGTAGGTACCAACTGATTCATCGTCCTTTTTCTTCTGTTGAAGAAACTCATTCTCCATAGTTGTTCCATGAATACGATGGAAGTACTTACTGAAAAATATGTTCTTGAACACGTCCCATTCCATGGAGTCAATTTCATCCGTTTTCCTCATATTCTTAAAAATATTCCACCATCGATCAGGTTCTCCTTCGAAACGATATAATGATAAGACGACTTTATCATGTTCAGAACATTACAGGATTGAAAATATCTTTTTAGTGGTACTAATCCATTGTTCAGCCACTATGGATCAGAAGACCCATTGAATGAAGGTGGAGGCTACCTCATGAATAATTCAATAGAATGTTTCTAATTCTTTTCCTTGTTTGGAAGTCCTATATGATTTATAGCTTGAGAATGTTGTTTGAGAAAGGCTACAAGATTTTTCATTCCATCTCCCATAACGTTTGGTTGCTCAGGGGGACAATCATTGCATTTCTCGTCGCATTCAGCATTAACATGGTTCCTTCGGGTTCCATCCGTTGACTAAAACCAAGATGCATAGTGTGAGAACCACTAATCATAATAGGAAAACCACATAATAAAAAATAAAATTTCACACTTTAGGTCTTATCATAGGTTTTTCATGGCCATTTCAAAAACACTATGATTTGTTCCTATGCTTATACATAACCTTAGGGTTCTTACTAAGGCTTTTCACATCCTCTTTTCTAAAGGGTGACTATACCATTTCTCTGATACCAACTACAATGACCCATACATTACATACATTGTTATTACTTCAAAATTGAAGCACACTTATTACAATATATAATAAAAACATGAAAGGACTGTATAGGTATAGTGTCTTTAGAAACTGGGAAACATAAACAACTGGTTCATAAATCATTTACATTGTCTCCCATTTATTTAATCATATCTAGAGTCCCTTTTGGAATATCCTAATTAATACACTTCTTCCTGATATAGGGAAAAGAAAAAATACAAAAGGGTAAGCTCAAATGCTCAGTTAGGGTAAAAAACATAAATAACTATCATATCATATTCATAAGAACATAACATTTTGAAAATCATAACCTGCAAAAGAGACCATAATATCATATCATGGGATAAATCATAGTAGTGAAATGTAATCCCAATAATCATAAAATAAAACATGAAACTTTTTGGCATACACACATAATCATAAAAAATCATTTCATATTAGTCAAGGCTCATTTCCAAGACCATCATAGCAGACAAAGTCCATTACTAAACTGAGTTCACTCCTCATTCCATTCCTGTATCACTGAACCAGATTAAGGTTCCACTCCAGCCATGTCTATCTCATGAGATATAAATCTTTACCCAATGCATTGTAGGGAGATATAGGTCCAACTCATCTCATAATGAAACCATTCTTATGTGTGCCACAAAATCATAAATCATAGCATAACCCATGTAATAAAAATGGGATTCTTAAACACCATGCCATCATAACATAATCCATATAAGATAAATGTACATCATAAAATTAATTCATTCATAACATAATAAAATCAATGTAAAAATAGGGATATAAATATAACCCTAAGTCATCTTAGATGGAAAATAATTTTGATAAAACACTTGAACTCCATTCTTGAGGAAAATATCCTTTCTACTTCAAAAACATTTTTCTTTCTTAACATGTCATACAATTTTAAACAAAAAAGAGGTTGATTAAAAATAAACATGAAAACTTGTAAAGTAACCTTTGTGGAAATAATGTTATATGAAATCATAAAAATCCATTCATGTCGTTTATGTTAAAGAACAATCTTCTCGTACTTTGGCCGGAAAAGTCAAAAAGTGCCTCGTACTGAAAACGACAAAAGATTCCTTTCATATCTTTTACTAAAAACTAACCAATGGGGAAAATTGGATTTAAAAAATTATAGGAGGATATAAATAGTATTACATATTGAGGAATCATGGATGTGGATGATAAATATTCCCCAGTAAATTCTGACGTATAAACAATCTCGGATAAAAATGAAATTGTAGATTTTCCCTTACCTTAGGTCTGATTTGCTTCGTACATATCCGAACCTCCTGTATAATGATTTAAATAATGTCATTGACTTATTACAGAATCATATTCACTGTTATTATATCATATATGTTCATGTTATTATCATCATATTAGTAATATTCCATTGCTACTTGTTATTCGGGAGTTTATTGCTATATGTTCATATGCGTGTTTTGTCGAATCAATTCTTATTATTCTTTTTAGGTTATAGATACCTCATTTAAAAAAGTGTATTTTTGTAATATATATCTTATTTATTCATTCAATTCATTTATATAATCATTATTCAATGAGGACCATGTAGAACGAGTCGCATCAAATCGTGGAGACGGTAGGCCATACGTACGCACGAGTGATGATATCATTCCCATAACCATTGAATGGTATTGGATTGGAAGATGGAATTTCTCAGAATTAGTATCATGTTATAATAATCATATATAGTTATTATTAACACCATTATACCCATCCATGTAAGGTGGTGGTGGAAAAATGATTACAGCACAGCGTGGAGACGGTATTCCTAACGTACGCACACATAGTGATTTCATTTTCTATATGATGGATAGAAGGTGAAATAGTATTGTTTCATATTTATAATAACATATAAGTATATTAGTGATACTGTTGTTACTAATTTATGATGAAACGAAGAAAGAAGAAGATGTAAAAGAAGAAATAAAATTGACGGAATCAGTAAAGGATATTTCCTTTTCTTTGACTCGCCTCTTCTTAACCTCCTCTTAGGGCACTAAAGATGGTATTTGAAGAAGACCAAGACATCTAGTATGTTTATAGGGAATTGTAGAAGCGAAATTGGCAGGGGTTGGCCGAGCATGAAGGCTCAAGGTGGTGTGAGGAGGAGAGGGAGGAGGTGCCCTTTTATAAGGGAGGAGAGGGGCACATTTGGAATTATAAGAAATATTAATTTATAATAAATTCCAACCCCACATAAAATCCTCCAAAAATGGCTCAAATATTAATATTATATGAGATAGGGTTGTAATCTCATCGACCAATAAAATTTATACATGTTGAGAATTTATTTTAAGAATTATCAACTCGATTTATCCTTATATAATCTATTTAATTTTATTTATTGTAATAATATACTAAATTTTAAAATCATTATAAATAATTACTTATATGTTGTGAATTTTATATAATTGTATAATTTATTACTTTTTAGACCATGTAAATTTTATTTAATAATTTTTAATTATTTTTGTGATTTTTAAACAATTTTATAATATCTAATTTTTATAAAATAACAATAGTTTCAATTTTGACACTATTCATTTATTTAAATTTAAAAAAAATATGGACAGAAGATATGTTCTAACTAAAAGATTTAATAGATTCATAACATGTAATATTTTTCTAGATAATTAGTGGAGCACATTAAATAGTTCATATAATATATATTTTAATACTTTTAAAATCATTTATTTGATAATTAAATCAATAAAATAATTTCAACAGCACTATAGTGTCATAATTAATGAAAATTATTTAATCCCTAAAAATTATAAATAAATTCACATGATGTACATAATTTTATTAAATTTCTGGAGAATATTAATTGTCGAAGTTTCATGTCGTTTATCACTAAATTAAAATTATTATACTAATAAGATTTAAGAGAGTGACATGTTGTCACTTTCTTTGGTTTTAATAATAATTAATTTATTTTAATGATCAAAAGTTCAAAAAATGAATTTATTCCGACCCTTAGGTGACAAGGGTCAACTTTTAGTCATCCAATATAATTTTGGCTGGTGTTAGGGTAATTTTAAAATCTTATTTATACCCTTAATTACCTGATTTACTTTTAACAGTAGTAAATAAAATTATTGTAGTTACTATTAATAATATCAAAAAAATAACCTATTAACATAATGTGGACCCACTTAATTCAAATATGGTATCCATTTTTCAAAATTCAAAACATAGAAGTTGCAATAATTAATTTAAAATTAATCCCGTTGTTAAGAAAACGGGTTTTGAAAGTTAAAACATTGTAGAAGATTGAAATGTTTTAACCTATGAATTCAATGTAAAATTAATGTTAATGACATACATTATATAAAATTGTAAAAATATATTCTATTTATACTTTAAACCCATTCAATATTATAATTTATCCATATATATTATTGCGATGAAAAAAAAATTAATTAAAATATAGCGTCTTTTTACTATTCATTAAAATATGAATTTTATCAGAATAATATGAAATTTTTATCCAAAGTAAATTGTTATATCCTGATTCCAAAGAAGGATTTTATTTTTTCAAATTGAACTTTTAAAAGTATCAAAAACTAGATTTAAATTGGGTGCACCATCAAAAGGTGGTAAAACTGCATTTTTGTAAAAACACTTATTTTACCCGAAAAAATTATTTTTTTCATATACCATGTTTTAGAAAATGTTTAAGATGAATAATAATGTTATAAAATTTAAAATGTAGGTAATACTATTGATAACTTCTAGTCTACAATAATATTATAACTATTTATCGATGTTTAGTGAAACTCAATATTGCCTAAAACATACGCTATCGAGGAAGGTTGCTATTGCGTATAATGCAAGACAAGCTAGTGTTGTGGGTAGTGAAAGATTCCTTTGATGTAGAGAATAACATAAGAAATAAAAAATATATATTTATCATATAATATCATGGTGTTACAAACGTAGTTCATTTTTCATAAAAATATTTAATGATTGGTTTTAAATGCACAATTTATAATTAATAAATTAAAAGTATTTCATTATTATTATTCTATATCTATTTAAATAATGGAATATTTTTCCATGATCAAAACACCGACAACGTTTTGATAAAATTAATTGAACATCCTAAAAACACCCTATGTGGAGATAAAAATTTAAATATATAAATATGTAATTAAAAATAAATAAAATAAATTGTCTATTTATAAGCTATTAAATCTAGAAAATTTTCATAGAAAATAAGATTATTTATTTTATATTATTTTATATGAGTTGAAGTGAATTCAAGGAAAGTTTGGAATTATGGTATGTGTTTATCGTCATGCTTTTACTACCTCGATACATATGCCATATCAACCACATGTATTTATTGTGTGTTTTATATACTATTCATTTAACATATAATAATAATGAGTCATTCATACATAATTTTATTATACATTTCAATTTTATATAATTTATCATGGGGGATTGGCTTGAAATTTACGAAGTGATAATGAGTTTCTTTACTCAATTTCCATTCATTAGGTTATAAAACGTATTCATTGACTCAGTTATATTATTATTATGTGTGATTTAATCTATAAATTCTTTTATAATGGATTTACATTTTATTGGTATGGATTTACATTTTTATGCATATTATCTCCATTCCTTATATATTAATTCAGCGGTATGATCATTATAAGGGTTAATCATAACAAATTCTTTTCTTTGGGAAATATGTTTATAATTTGAAAATACTATATTTATGATGTTTATATACTAAATCAATGGAATTATAAATCATGGATAATATTTTTTCATTATATTTAATGTTTCATTTTATGTTATTATTTCACGGGGATTACAATTAATGGGTTACCAAAGTGGAAAAGGCTTTATGATACAATCTTCATTCTTTGGGGTTTTTTATATTCAAGTTTATTTTGAGGAAATAATATCACATTTTTTCGAAAAAAATATATTTTATTCCACAATGGGTTAGAATTTGGTTCACAAGTTTAATTACTATTTCACCCAGTATATATTTAGGAAACATCAAGAAATTTGTTTGTTAGTGGTATTGATATTATGTTTGTTTAGAAGAAGTATCTTTATATTACGTATGCATGTCTTATAAAATGTTTTAAGAAAGTTCGTTATAAAAATAAATAATTTTAAATAATTTTTTTACATGGTCTTGTAGATTATTTTAATTGTTTTATAAATGAAATTTCTTAATTTCTTCCAAATAATTCACTTTTGACTCCCATTTGAACAATGTTTTAAAATAATTATTATTTTTAACATTTACAACATGAATATATTTTCATGAAATTCTGAAAATTATTTTTTTAAACTTTGTTTATATATTTCTATGATTTTTTTAAATGAAATTATTTTCACAATAATTTGAGAATTTATAGTTTAAAAAATAATATTCTAAATAAAATTTTTATTTTAAAAAAATAGATATAATGATATTTTAATTTCATTTAAGTTCATCAAAGATGAAAAAAAATTATTTTAAATTATGATTCAATGGAGATATCTTGTAATGATTCCTTACTCATTATTCTTTGGGATGGATTACAAATGTTTCATAGTAACGGATATGGAACCCATTTCTTATCTATTGTTTAATCATGTTTCAATGATATTTATATCAAACCTCTTTAATTTCCATGTTTTAATAATTTTTTAATGACATTATTATGGTAACATGTTATTTTTATGGGTTAATATTCTTTCGATGAAATTTTTATAGAACCCATTTCTTTTATATGGTTTAATCATATTTAAAATATATTACTAGAGAACCACTTACTTTTCCTTTGTTTAATCACATCATGAAAAGAATAAAGGTTGCTTCAATGATTTTATGATGACATGAATTAACTATATACATTATTGATGATTTTAATATTGGAAAACTATTTATAATGGCGGGAGGATCCTTTAGAAGTCAATGAAAATTTATTCCATTATAAACCAATGATGGGTTTTTATGTTATTACTCACTGACAGGAGGTTTTGTGATAAAGTAAGGTCAAGTTGGTATGTTATATCCCTCTAATTCATTGGGTATATTGGAGATGGAAGTAAACCAAATTAGTTATTCCATATGTAAGGTGTGATGTGAAGATAATGTACCTATTTAAAAATAAGTTGTATATATGATTTCTATGGGTTTATAATGTTTCTTATGATCAAGTTTGATTTCACAGGTTTCAGGATTATTATTTATGATGACTCCTTCATTTTTAAATTACATATTCCATGTTTCCACATATAATTATCAATGAATTTATGGTTATTAATATTATTATTTTATACTCATATACTTTATTATGTCATAATTGTTAGGTATGAAGAGTTATTGTGATAACAACACAGGGGGTGAATTGTGTTACTTTAAGAATTTCACAATTCTATCAATTGACATAAATAGTAGATAGAGCTAGTGATGTTTATGTATGAAAATATATATGTAATTGATAATGAACAGAGAACAAGGAATATCAATTTATACTGGTTCGATGAATGAAGGTCCCCTAGTCAACTCCACCAATCACCCTCTATGTAGGCATAGTGAATTTCACAAGTTAGGTCCTCGTATCATAAGACTGATCCACATATATGTGCAGGCAGTTTTCAAACTGACAATAAAAGGCTTGAAAGGGAAGCCTTCTGGTTCTTTTATAGGGAACCGATAAAATAATATCTTAGTGTAAGAAGATGACACTCCATAATGACTGAATACATGAAGTCAAAACTAAATATAGATAATATTTAGTTTTGTAAAAAATAGATGTGGATCATATTTGGAGCTGCATGAAACTGATAAAAGACGAATCTTGTCGTCAGACGAATTATAATCTTGAAAAACATCTAAAGAGATCAGGTTTCACAAGAGATATTTTATTTAAAGAACATCAATAAAAAAGATTTATTCATGATTCCTAATTTGAACATGTATATCTATAAAATGTAGTCCATGTATCTAAGATGCTTGATCGATGTAGTAGTTAATTAATTTTTACAAGAAATCTGGAAGAAGAAGAATTATACATAAAACCAATAATTATACGGATCATTATATCAAAATATCCAACATAGAATGATATATATAACAATATATCTTGTAGCAATAGTTTAGATCGGTAAAAGACACCAGATAAATCGTGTAAATTCAAATTCAAAGAATACAACTCAGATTAATTGTAATGTACCTTAAGTATAAAAGAGAAAATCTCTTCTGTAAATGGATCTTTAAATCATTTCAAATGATCTGTGAATCAAAATAAAACATGTTTTAAATCACCTTGACATTCTGCAAAGACTATTGTATAATGCTCTGATAAGGACATAAATTCAAATTTCCGATGATGAAAAGTCAAACGTAAGGATCCTTCAAAGAACGAAAAAATAACAAATGTAGGGATCAATTTCTTAACATAGGTTTGTTGATCCATATGTTTATCCATATCATTTAATTTCTACAAATAAAAATAATTAATTAATTCAATAAAGAATAAATATTTGAATTTCTAAAATAAAATTAATGTTGTGTTTATCTAAATTTCTCCCCCATTTTGTGATATCTAAAAGAAAGTATAGAAATATATTAAAACACATTTAATATTTAATTGAATGAGAAATTAATGTTGTAATTAATTATAATGAATAAAAAGAAATAAATTTTTGCTATAGACAAAAAATACAAAAGTTGATAGAATAATGAAATTCAATATACAAATAACAGAATAATTCATTAATCAATAACGGATTTAATACAATAATGTTTGTAAATGTGAAAAACATATCATTGACATGGGTCAAGGTAGGAAAGAAAAAGAAGGCATTGGATTTGATGGATGAAAATATTGTATGGCTTCAAACATGTCCTTCAGATCAACCATCTGCAATCTCACATTCTTCATAAAACTATCTCATAGCTAAATTGACAACTTCCTAGTATCATTATTGACAAAAAAATTCTACACAATGTTTAATTTCAGAAACACTTGAAGACTTTCCTCTTACTTCATGAACATCTCCAACTTCTATAAGAACTTGCTCAACATCAATCTAATGCTTGACTCTCCTTGAGTTAACTAATACATGATAAAGGTTTTATTTCCCAAAAGAACTTTTAGAGGAGAAATATATCATTGATGATCCTAAAGTTGATTATTTATATAACCATAAAGAACATAATAGAGTGAAGTCTTGTTATTAAATGTGGACTTGTTCGAGGGGTATGAGTAGATGTACTGGCCTAAAACACTGATCCTTTCACAGATTCAAACTGATTTCCAAAGTACAATTTTAATTCTACAAAATAAATTTTTAACACAACTTCAGATCTGATATTCCCAATATCATATAACATGTTTCTTTTTATGGAATCAAAATACCTTCAAGAAATAGTATTCTCATTATGATCTGGAAGATTTTTCATTAAAATTTCTAGTTCTTGTTGTAGATTGGAATTCTCTTATGTAGGATTATTGAATTTCATCACAAATTATTCAACTTGACGTGATAATGAATCATACATCCCCACATCTAAATTCATATAATGATCTTCATTTTTAGGAGTCATGGGATATTATAGTTATTTTATTACAAATTCTTCACAAGAAAATGTCTAATTGTCCAAAACATTATTCTTCCCACTAGAAATACGATCAGACTGTCCCACAGTCTGATCTACCATTAGCGGTTGAATTTCTATAAATGAATCCTATAAAATATTCCCTTCTTGAAAATATCTGTATTTAGTAACATATTCACTAAAAAAAGTTGATTGAACATTTTCAGATTGAATATTCAATTTTTGATGTATTTCCACCAGAGTTCAATCTTGTACTTGTTCACTCACCCGAGGTACAATCACAATCTCTCCAGATGACTACATTCCCTCTTTAACTTGAGGAGTATATATTTTTCTAAGTTTCATAACAAGTCCTTCTTAACATTTTTGTTCTACTTATTCTTATTCAGTGTTAAATCTAATCCTTCTCTTGGCTGGTTGTGAAACTGCATATGTTGGATATTCTGCTACTCCCTCCTTTCAAACACTAGCTTGCTCCCCCTAAGCAAATGCTCTTGAGCTCTGTTCTTCCTCATCTCCAGTAGGTAAATTTATTTAATTCCATAGTGCTATAGAAAAATCCAAGTTATTATAATGTTCCAGTGTTCAAAACAATACTATGATGACATTTTACTCTTACCTCAACTAGTTTTATCATATCTTTCTTAAATAATCCTTGAAATTATCCATCCATATGGATAAAAATTAATTCTTGCATCTGTTTAACAACATTAATGAAGATATCTAAATAAATACCATATTAAATTTAATATGATATCCCATAAAAATTAAAAAATGATATAAATTTCCAGGTAAACCATTTTCCCCCTCTCAGGAATCCTTGGTACTATTCCAGTTTGAATAAATTTTACAAGAATCTTATGATTAGGTTTTAAATCCTTAACAGACGTCATTCTGATGTATTTTGAGTTGAATTGAAAAGACATAATGTCTTTGGAATAATGGTCATTATCTTTAATCAGATTAAGGTCAAAATGGAAAAAATTCATCATATGGAATGTTAAAAATATTTGCAACCTTAGTACAAGAAAAAGAGAAAACCCTATCTACGATACTTGCATAAATCATGTCATTTGTATCTCTGAAAAAAAATTATACACTCATATAAAATCAATTTAGTTATACCTCATAGATAAACTCCAAGTACATGTCATTGAAAGTTGTCTCGAGACATTGAAAAGATAGTTCTTTTATTAGAAGTATGTTTTTCTTGAATAACCATTCAAAATCAATCACATTTCACAGAAGAAATATTCTGACTAAATTTTTTTGACATTTCAGTTCACTTTCTAATTATTCTTCGATTCTCTTGGATTTTGTCATTCTTGAATATCTGAAATTCAGCGGTTTTCAGCTTATAGGGTTTGGATGGATGATCTAAGATTGATGGTTTGACAATGTGGGTTTTTGTGTTTTGGGTAAATAGGATTTGGAAGATGAGGGGTGTGGAAAATGAACAATTTCTAAACAATGACATTTGTCCTCATTTATCATGTCACGGAGTAATTATTTCAAAACCAAAATATTTACGTTGTGCAAATATATTTAAGATAACATATATTAATTAAAATATTGTAAGATAAAAAAATGTAAATTATATTTAATGAAATAAATTATCCATAAAAACATAAATGTAAATAAATGTAAATTAAATAAACCTAACTCGACCTTAATGTAATTAAAAAAAGAAGTGGAATGAGGTTTATTAAAAAAATTAGCTATATGATATTTAGTATTAATAAATTTTAAAGATATATCCTTTTTAAGAACATGATCTCTTAGAAAATGATGTCTAATGTAAATATGCTTTGTTCAAGACTGAATTATTGGATTTTTTAAATTTTTATAAAACTTTTATTATACAATAAAATCTGTTTATTATTAAAATTAATTCCAAAGATAATTAGAGTTTATTTTTCATCCACAACACTATTGCACCGAAACTACATGCAGATACATATTCTGCTTTTACTATTGATAGTGAAATTGGGTGTTTTTTATCATTTGACCATGACACTAATGTTTTTCCTAAAAAGTGAAAGGTTCCTGAAATACTTTTTCTATCTACTCCACATCCTCCAAAATCTTTATCTGAATATGATAATAAATTAACATTAGATGTTTTTGGATATTGAAGATATTCATTTACTATTACTTTTAAAAATATAAAAATCATTTTTACAGCTATAAGATGGGATTCTTTTAGATTTTATTAAAATCTAGTATAATGACATACTGAAAACATAATATCAAGTCTTCTGGAAGTATGATATAGTAAAATTCCAATCATACATCTATATAACTTTGTGTCCATTGGTTTTCTATCTTAATCAATTTTTTTTAATATTATTAAACATGGGTGTTGAATATGAATTTTTGGTTCTCAAGACCAAACTTTTTCAATAAATCAGTACTATATTTACTTCACTTTAATAAATTTCCAAATTATATTTGACAAATTTGATGTCCTAAAAATAAATTTAATTCTCCCAAGATTTTCAATTCAAATTCTTTTTGAATAATTTCTGAAATATCATTGTAATGTTTTTTATTTTTTGATTCAAAATAAAATCCTCAACATAGATTTGAACTAAAAATAAATTAGAAAAAAACTATATTCTTAAAAAGGGATTGGTGTTTCACACGAACAGTAAAACCATTTTTCAAAACAAATGAACTTTATATTCCATACCAAGCTCTAGGTTCTTATTTAGGTCCAAAGAGATCTTAAGTATGTTTTAAAACAAAATCTGATTTTTGGAGAATTTTCTAAACCATGAGCTTGATCAACATAAACTTACTCCATTTTATATCCATTTAAAAAAAACATTTTACATTAATCCGATATAATTTAAAATTCATATGAGATGCATAGGTTAAAATAATTCTAACTACTTTTAGTCTTGAAACGATTGGGAATGTTTCATTATATACCCTCCCTTATTCTTGATTATACCTTTTAGCTAACAACCTATCTTTATTTATAGTTAAAATACCTTGATCATGTTGATTATTCTTAAAGACCCATTGAGTTCCTATAACTTAAAAATTCGATGGTCTTTCCACTAATTTATATACTTTTTTAATTTTAAAATGATTTAGCTCTTCTTGAATTTCTAACAAACAACTTTCAACTTCTAAAAATTGGTCAAAATATAGAGGCTCTAGTTGAGATAGAAAAGAAGAAAATTCCACTATGTTTCGTACACTTATTCTAGATTTTTCCTATGCCTAGATCTCTTATAGCCATCTCAAAAGGGTGATTATTATGGATTATAGAATTTCAAGGAAGAGTACTTTTAGGATCATTAGTATCATGTTTTTTTGAACTAGACTGAATTTTATTTATATTATTAAAATAATTGTTTATGTTATTATGTCATATGTTGTGAGAAGAATCATTAGTTTTATCTATTTGATCTTTCTATTTATTAAAATGATCAGTTTATCAAATGTCACATGAACTTATTCTTCAACAGTACTTGATTTTGTTTTAAATACTCTATAATCTTTAGAAGTTGCAGAATATCCTATAAATATTTCTTCATCATATTTTAGATCAATATTTCCATTATTATACATGGTGTTCAAGATATATAACATTCATTAAAACACAATAAAGTACTTTACCATAGGTGTTATGTTATTCCAATGTTTATATAGATTATTTTGGAAAATATGTCAAATTAAAACTCTAATAATATATAACATGATATGGTTATAATTTCTTCCCAAAAGTTGTATGGAAGACAGTATATATTCAGTATTTTTCTACCCATTTCTTGAAAACTATTTTTTCTTCTTTCAAAAATTCTATTTTTTTGAGGTCTTCATGGTGGAGTGATGGTCTGTTTAATAACCATATCGGAGAAAAAATAATTAAATTCTTGATTCTAAAACTCAAAACCATGATCACTTATTAATGAAATTATCCTAAAACATTTTTCTTTTTCAACTCTTTTATAAAAACATTCAAAAACAAAAAAAAAAGATTTATTTTTGAGATTTAGAACATATACCAAAGTAAATCTAAAATAATAATCAATTAATACATATAAATATAATTTACCAGCCTTAAATTCTATTCTAGATGGTTAAAAAAATCCATATGAATAAGTTCAAGTAGTAATTTTTTTAACAGATTTGAAGAAGGATTTGTGTTTCTTGCCTATTTGAAATGTATTAGAGAATCTATCACTGACAAAATTGAGACTAGGTAAATGTGAAAGTAATTGTTTCATAGATAACTTATGTAAATAAAAAATATTACAATGACTATGTCTGTTATTCCTAATCCATGAATCATTTGGATTAATTGTTGAACAATTCAATTTCTGTTTACACAAAGAATTTAAATCCAATGTGTAGACATTATCTGTTCTGGGAGTTGTAAACATAAGTAAATTATTTTTAAAAATAGAAAAATAGTTATTAGAAAAATCTATATTTTATCCATCATCATAGATTTGAGTGATAATTATTTTATTATGCTTTAATATTTGTACATAGAGTACTTTATTAATTGAAACAGTATTTGAATCTCTAAATGTTCTAAGTGCAATAATTTGTCCTTTTGTATTGTCATTGAAGGTGACTCGGCCTCCATCTATTTTAGTCAGAGTAAAAAACCTTAATAAATTTCCACACATATTTCTTGAACGACCACTATCCATACACCACATATATTTTCCTCTTATTCGGCATGTTTTCTACAAGGTCAAATTAAACAATGTTTGGTTTTGGTACACATATATTTTTGGGTCCAACAATGTTAGTTATCAAAGAAAAAGAAATCCAAACAGATCTATTTTGATCAACACTGTTATAACTAAAATTAGATAAATCTTATGAATAATGAACATTTTTGGCACCACATAATTGAGGTTTTCTTAAATAGTAGTCATTATCCTAATGTCCATTAGTACCATAATAAAATCATTTAACAATAGACATGATTTTCCTGTTAGATCCATGAAACGAAATAGTTATTGTACAGTTTGGGGTTTTCACCATTATATCCTATACCAAATATTTCCTTTTTAATTACATTTTTACCAATAAATTCATTTAGAACATTTTAATCTTTTATGAATATAAGTGTAGCACTTTTATAAGTTTCTACTTCATCCTGTTGTTTTTTAATCTTATTTTCATGATTAGTACAGTTTGTAGTATATGAACTAAATTTCTTAATTAATTCTTGTTATTTTTTAATTAATGTATCCATTTCTCATAAAATAGAATTATGAATATTTTTTAATGATTATTGCTTCTTTAATAAAGAGTTATATCTTTCTTATAATATATTACAACACGCAGTCATTTTATAATTTGAGTAACTAGAATCAAACTCAAATGAATTATAGGATTGTAAAATCTATTTTCAGCCAAAAAACATATATTATCTTTAAAATTCAATTCTTCTTTCTCTGAATCAGATATTGATGAGATAATAGAGTCTTCATAAACACAAAAAGTCAATTTTATAGCACTTTTATCCTTTTTCTCATAATCATCATTCTTATGATATTTATTTTCTGAACTTATATATTCTCCTTTAAATTGATGACAATCAGGTCTTATATGACCCAATTTTTTTCACTCAAAGAATCTTACTTCCCCTAAGTCCTTATCATCCTTTTTAATGGTTATCTTTAATCCTTTATTCTTCTAATAAAATATACTAAATTTTCTAACTACTTGAGCTAGCTCATCTTCTTAGTCAGATGAGTCAAAATTTAATTATTCTTGTTTCAGTTTTCTATTATATTTTTGGGATACAACATTTAATGTAGTTATATAAATTTTTTACTAGGACTTTGTGGTATTCAAGTTCATATTCCATTTCATTCTCATACATCATTAATGTTCTAATTAAGACTCCCATTGTCAGATTTTTGACAGGCAGTGATTGACATATTATAGCAGAAATTCCATCCCACTTTGCAGGTATAACTCTTATAAAATTCGATTCATGATCAGGTTGACTGATATACTCACCCAATGATGTTATATTATTAAACATTTAAGTCCTCATTCAATTAATCTATGTGATTATCTCTCCAAAATTAATTTTGAATGTATAAAATATTAATTTTGTTGTAGCATATCTAATCTGTCTAGCATTGTTAGTACCTTCACATGCTATTAAAATTGTATGCCATCTTTCATAGGATATTGGGTATTTCAATACATAGTTGCATTCATCTAGTCAAAGACCACAAATAATGGCATTAATTTCTTTAGAATTCACATCATAGTCATCCTCTGTAGTAGAGGAATAAGTTTCAGGTTTTTCTGGAATTGTGTAATGAATAAAAATCATTGAGTATACACTAAATCCATGATTTTTATGTATATTATCATTTGTTACTTATAGAATCCATAATTCTCACCACATAAATTTGTATAAAAAACAATTGACATTCCTTCATTAATATTCTCCCTTTCCATCACTAAAATAGATCATATACTTTTACCATATTATAGTTTTGTTGAAAAGAACAAGATTTGATGCCAAATGATAGGTCGGAATAGCTATAGTGATAACACAACAGTGGGTGAATTTTTTTATTTTAATAATTTCATAGTTCTGTTGATTCACATAAATAGTAGATAGAGATGGTGATGTTTTTGTATGAAAATATGAATGCAGTTCATAACGAACAGAGAACAAGGGACATCAATTTACATTGGTTAGGGGCACGAAGGTCCCCTAGTCCACTCCACCAATCAATCACTCTGCGGGCATGGTGGATTTCACTATTAAGTTCTCGTATCATAATTCCAATCCACAAGTGAGTGTAAGAAGTTTTCACCCTTAAAAACTAAGTCTTAGAAAGATGATCCTCATGGTTCTTTTAGAGGGAACCAATAAAACAATAGCTTAGTGTGATAATATGACACTCCACCACAACGTTATAAAAGTAGTCAAAACTCATGAGAGATAAGATGTAGTTCAGTACGAAATAGATGTATCTCGTTGTAGCAGCATGGCACAAATGTTAAAATGTGAATATTGTCTTCATAATAATAATAATAATGAAATATATCTAAAGAGATCAAGTTAACCAAGATATCATTGATTTTTTGAACAATAATAAATATAACATCATGATTCCAGATTTGAACATGTATATCTTTAAAATGAAGTCCTTGTATTTGAGATGCTTGATCACTATAGCGGTGAAATAATTTTTACATTACATCTTGATGAATACAGATTATATATATATATCCAAGAAATACCCAAATCAGTATATCAAAATATCTGATGTAGTAAGATATATATAATAATATATCTTGTATTAATATTTCAAATAAAAAACGATTGATAAATCGAGTGAATTTAAATTCAAAGAATACATATTAGAGTAATTGTAACTTCCCTTTAGAGTAAGAGAGAATATATATTCTGTAAATGTATCATTAAATCATTTAAAATGAGATTTTAGTCAATTGAAATCATGTTTTTAATTTCCATTAAATTCCATAACGACTATTCCAAGACACCCTGATAAATATGTAAATTCAAATTACTGATGTTGAAAAATTAAATGTAAGGATCCTTTAAAAATTGACAAAATAAAAAACGTAGGGTTCAACTTCATAACGTAGGTTTGTTGATCCATACGTTTATCCATATATTTATAGATCTCTGAACGTAACATTGATTATACATTCATCTACTTTTCCAAATGTAAGGTTGAAATTTAACGATGATCATAAAAGTAAGGTTGAGTATCCATATGTTTTTAATGTTCCATACTTATGTAGGGTCATTTAACCACACTTTTTCTTTATGGAAAACTTAAGGTTCTTATCCAAACATAATATTCCTTAACCATACGTTTCACCAAACGTAAGTTTGATTTTCCATACACACTGATCTTTCAACATAAACATATGTTTTGTTTCATTCATTACACTCCTCGATGAATTGATTTAATAATATTTCCAGAAAATGACAAATGGTGAATAATTGTTCCAGAATATGCTTAAGATCATTCCGAACACTTTAACGAAGATTTCAATCTAATAATTATGTGAATATTATTTCATGATAAGAATTTATAAAGAATATAAATTTATTGAAATACATGCAAAATAAATCAATTATTAAAACAAACTAGGGTATTTGTGAGCATAAAAATCATTATTATATACATTGTATTTTTGAGATAATAGATACCAAAAAATCATACCTTTATGATATCCGTATATTCCATAATAACATTCATTGTTAATCATCACGTTTCCCCTTACTAAATATTTGACCTCACACTTTTGATGTTTTATTTTCTCTAGGTTATAAAGTCTGGGGTTAAATGGATTGTGTCCTAAAAAATTTCATTTGGATGATTATGATATCCTAATTTGGAATATGAAATGTTAGGTATAGTGTGAGATGATGTTCATCTTTATGAAGAAATTATTTATGAGTCTATGATGTTAAGTGTCTTTCCCTGACTCTAAAAAACTATAAACCTAATATTCCCTTATGATTTTAAGTAATCTAATAATTTACATTTTATCTTGTATGTTTATTATATTAACCATTGGACCACTTTCATAGGTGTCAACAATGGAAATTCAATGTTCCTGTTTATAACATTGTATATGGGAGTATAGGTTCATGGATGTTATAGTTTGTATCAAGAGAACATTTTAGATAACATTGGACATTATAATGATTTCATGTGTGTTTATCTAAATATTTATGGACTCCATCATAGGTATATAAGATTATAGATGATCATAATTTCAATTTCTTAGAAAATGAAATGGGTTTTTAAGCATTTATATCATGAACTGATTAATGGGATACATGGTGACATTTTATTATATTGTTGTAGACTTAAATCTTAGATTTAACATGGTAAAAGTATTTTAATTTTATGGAATAATGTTTTATGTTATTTATAAACATTAGAGTTTATTTGATCTTGGATATTATGGTAATTATGGGGATACATGTTTTATCATATAAATAACTAGGAGATTTAATAGTGAGTTGGAGACTATGTGATTAGTGTTATTTTAAATGGAGATCACTATAATATTTTTCCTGTAATATTAATGACATGAGATAATATTTTATTGTAACACACTCTTTATTATTGTGGTCATTTATGAATGATATAGTCTCAACATTGGTTATTAAATCTGAATTTTGGAGATTAATGTGTTATTTCATCATATAAATCTTTCTTCATTATCATAATTATCTTACCATGCACTAACTATTTTGGATTTTAATGTATAAGGTTATGTGGGATATCTTGATTACCCATTTTATGGTAATTTGTTGATTAATATTATATTTTAGTGCTTCAATCATGAAAAAAAAACATCTTGAATACTCATCATATAGAGAATAAGATGAGATTGTAGAAGAAATTGAAAATAGGATGAAATTTTACTCATTAGGAAAATATGTATCATTATGATATTAGTATAGATATAAAAAATATTTAAACAACTCTAGTAAAAGAATCATTGAAAACAATTTATCATATTACCAAAGTTTCTTATGATATTATTGACCCTTTACACACTTCATTGATTTATGGTATTATGGTTATTAACATTATCTTGATCATTCACTTTCCTATGATCAATGATACATTTCAATATATATAATTTTTTTGGAAATAAGTTTTCTTCCTTGTCCAAATTTTGAAACCCCACCTATTTTCTTCTATTTTGAGACTTACTCTATGTTTTTCTAGATGACCTTCATATGAGGTTTTCTCTATTTTAAAAAATATGTTTAATTTACAATTTTATTAATTTTGTATTCAAAAAACAATGTTTTCAAATATAAAACCTATGATGACCAAGATAAAGTTTGAATTTTCAGGATTATATTTATTAAATGGGTTCGGGGGTAGGTGGATCTAGCACCCATGTATTTTAGAAAAAAACTACATTCAACATCATATTCCACATGGAACAATGAGCTTAGAAAAATCATGAAATATTTAAATGTTACAACCCAGAAATTAAATTGGAGGTTATGGATAGTATTAATTTCTTTATGAATTATATATATATTTCATACTAAATGTAAAATATTGATTATTTTTATTAAACAATTAATAAAATTTTGGTAAGGTAAATTGTTTCTTCAAAATAAGGTATTCTTTAGAAATGATATTTATTTTATTTCATGAAAAAATTATTAGAAATAATTTTTTGAACATTACTATTTTTTTTATAAAATTTAATTCATTTTTGAAAGCATAATTTCAAAATTTATTTTTGGTGACATTTTTGTATTTTTTGAAATGTACTGATTTTCATATGAATAGTGAATAGTTTCGATTTTCTATAAATCTCATTTATTTTCAATAATGTAAGAAATTGAAATGTCCCAATATTTTAGGAATATAAATTATGGTAAAAAAATATTAGTTATTTATATTTAATCCATTTAATTTATTTTTATTCTACCCCATATTGAATTTTAGTATAAGTGCATCTTTACGTTTAAAAACAAGATTTTCTGAAAAATATGTTCAAGAGAATAATTTTTATCATCTTTAATTAATTAAAAACCCCCAATGAAGAATAATAAAAACGATATTTGTATATTATATATTAATAAATATCAATTAATTTATATTTAATAATTATTTTTAGTTATAGATTTAATATAGAGTAATCTTTTCTATTAAAAATACATATATGGAAAACTAGTTTTTTCATTATGTTTGAGTCTTTAATTTTAAATTATATGATGAATGATATGTGATTTAAATTTTTAAAAATAGATTCCATATATGGAATCAAAAAAATTACACTATAAAATAAGTTCATCTTAATTTTTGACCATAATGAATAGTGAAATGAGTAATAATAAATTAATGAGGTTATGGTGAAAACGGTTTTTGAGGGGGGAAAGTAAAAATATAACAGCAAAAATTAAATATACACTCATGTTAAAACTATTTTAATACATTATTAATACCTTATCATGTCTATTTATACATATTTTACAATTTTTTATTTTTTTAAAAATTGAGAAACCATGGCATACATTTTTCTTTTCAAAAGTTTCAATTATGAAACTAACCACAGTTATAAAATTCCATCACTCTTCTCTCTTATTCACACATTCACAACAATTTGGTTTGTACAAGGCCTAACCAAATTACTCCAAAATTGCATCACCTCATTGTAGCATCCTTTTTTAGTTAGGAATCCAATCTATGATGAATTTACTTATTATCATAAAGAGGTGGTTTTGGTTTTTTATTCTTCCACCTCTATAATATATAAGTAAAACATGATAATATGATAAATAAAATATATATTACATAAGATGATGTTGATAAATTTTTGGAATAATCCTAAATCTATTTTCTATTTTCTAAAATGGTATATGAAATCATCATTCGTGTGTATGGTATAATACCTCCTTGAAAATAAATGTCATTTGTTTTTCATCATCACCGCTCACATATTTTTGTAGTGATGAATTTAATGTATATATATATGTGATATTTTTAACCAATTTATGCTTTTTTACATATTATATCATATATAAAATTTTCTTACATTCCAATCCCAAGTGGATATTATAACGTCATTGGTGTATACAACAAACTACCACCTCATAAAGTAATGTTATTTGGTTTTCACTAACGATTTACATGGAAGGAAATAAAGAAAATTTAAATCAATATATGTGATATAAATGAAATAATAATGATATTCATGTAATATTTATGATTATAAAAAAGCATTATATCATTTTATTTCTTACACTGATAAATGATAATGTCATTCGTACACATGTGGACTATTGTCTCCATGATGAAATGTGATTCTCTTTTAATCACCACATCACAAGAATTATATATATAAGTATATTTAAATAAATCATACTCTTTTTGTGATATTATTATCATTTATTAAAGTTCAATGAATAAAGTTTTTCTTTATATAGTGATCAATTTTAGAGACCCAATTTTTTCTTTGGTTGACTTTGAAATATTTATATATATATTTCCATAGTTAGATGTTGAGATGACGTTCGATTTAAAGGCCAAATGTCCTAAGAATTAATTGTATAAAAATATTATATATATTTTATATTACATGATATATTTTTGAATAAAATATGGTAGAACATAATTGTTTGTTCGGATAAGAAATCTGAAGGCAAAAATTAATTATATAGGAAATATTATTATCATTTTTGAAAGTTAGATGAATAAATATATTCATTATATAGTGATAAATTTTAGAGACCCAGTTTTTTATTTGGTTGACATTGAAATATTTCTATATATATTTCCATAGTAAGATGTTCAGATGATGTTAGATTTCAAGGCCTAATGTTCCAAAAATTAATTATATAAAAATATTATATATATTTGAGATGAAGTTTGATTTCAAGGCCTAGTAGAGTTTGTATTGTTAACTCTATCATCACATCAATGTTTGTGTACTCATTTTCATTATATATTTGGCCAAGATCCCTAGTTAAAGAATTGAGTGGAATGATATGTAATTTCATTTTTATAGGTTCAACTCATCAGAAGAAGCTACTCATTATTGCATAGAATGATTGTATAAATCCGGTGGCTATGGGTGGAATGGGAGTTAAAGATATTAGAATATTTAATGATGCACATATTCAAAATTTTACATGGTGGATCTTATCCAGGCCTAACCTTTCCATAGAATTTCTGGTAAGTTGGTCTATAGACATGCTGCATAATGGTCTGTGAATGTACATGCGATCCTCTATTTGGACTTCGATCAGGAACACCTTTTCTAACATCATGAAACACTATATATGGTTGTTATGTGCTGATTCTCATCTGAATTTTTGGTGCACTCCTTGGTTGTCCTCTCTAATTAAGGAATCTATAAATATCCCATTGCTTTGGATAAATCTGTCCATTTCTAACCTATAAGGGAACATGATTGTTTCTGAAATCCTTCCTAGTAATCATCGTATGCAGATCCCTAATTGTGAATATGTTGATAATGATGTACTGATTTGGAAGCCTGATCTTAATGGGTCTTTTTCAAGCTAAGAGTATTATAAGTTTCAATGTGGTGTATCACTTGGAATACCATAATGGGTGGAAGGTGTACGCAGGCCCTTCATATTCCCTAATGATGTTGTGCTTATATGGAGAATCTGGAAGTAGCGCCTTCCAATCCAATGTTTCCTTTAGTGTACGAGGATGATCATTGCCTCGGTATGTCATCTCTATCTTAATGATGAAGAATCCATCTTGCATTTGTTCATCCACTACAACTTTACTGTTCGTTTATGGAAGTATGTTCAAAACACCTTTCAATGCGACATCAGTTTTTGTTCTATAGAATCACTGCTTAAATTGGTCTTTCAGGCAGAATGCAGTGAGCAAGTGAGAAATTTTATTATTGCTACCACTATTTCTATTTTTCCTTATATATAGAAGGATAGGAGTAACATCATCTTCATCAAATGCATGCCCTCGTTTCGTGAGGGTGTTCTGGCTATTCACCGTAGCATTAAACTTGCTTTGGTGACTCAAACCAGAGTAATGAATAATGATGTTTCTGACATTTTTCTTTTGTGGAATCTTGGTTTTAGTGGTTGGTAATGAAAGCCCAGAGTGATGATGTACATTCGGTGGATTCCACTAATCTATGACTGGATAAAGGTGAATGTGGATGGGGCGGCCTCCAGTGCACCAGGTCCTGCTGGGTACTGTGGAGTCTTTCGAACCCATCGGGACTTTTTTAAGGGATGTTTCTCTATCTACGTTGGTATTGGTCATGCGATTGAAGTGGATAAGTGGTCCATGATAAAGGTGATTAGGTATGCAGTCCGTTTTGGTTAGCGAATGGTATGGCTAGAGTCAGACTCGTCTGTTGCAGTGAAAATTTTGGAAGATCATTCAAGGAATGTTCTATGGAGGATTTTATCTTCTTGGATTGCTTGTCTTAGTAATTCAAAGACAATATTCCATAATTTTTCCCATGAATATAGAGAAGGAAATCATGTTGCAGACATTCTTTCCAAAAGAGTGATTTTATAGGTCATTTCTAGGTGGTCTTTTATTATGCCTAGTTGTTGCACTAGTTTGGTCTATAGTTATATTATTGGTGTTTTTCACATAAGGCTTTGTAAGGATCATCTTTTCTGAGTTGTTTTGTAATTATTAAATTTTTTATATATTATTATTTTGGGAGCAGTCTTTCTGTTTGTCTCTCGGACCTTTTGGTTTATATAAAAAAAGTCATTAGGGAATCTTCCAACCACTCCCTTATTTGTGGTGATGTTAATGATTGAATGAATGAATTATATAATTTATTAGTTAATTTTTAATTCAAAAGATAAAATTTATAAATATATCACACTGGAAAACCCTTCCATTGTTAGCCTCATAATTTGTGAAATTTTGGATGAGAGTTTTATTCCACATTCCCCCAGTGTTTCATCTCTGATGATGATACTCAATAATCGAGCAGATCTATATTAAATAAACTTAATAAATCCTATAAAACTATAGGTGGACATTATATGAATTAAATATTGATCCTAAATAGATTCATTAATCTATATTTTTTACTCGTTTGATTGAATTGAATGAGTAGATTGATAGTTGTACTTCGATCTGCACCCCCTATAGCCTCTACATGTTCCCATGTACTAATTTTTATGTTTATTTATGTCGTTTTATAATATTAACAATCAATTATTGATCGATTAACCATGAAATCTTTACCACTATCACCAAACCATTTTCATTGTCATTTTCCTCCTTATTTCATCATTATCTTCACAGATTGAATCCACACTGTCAATGTTTGACATTTTTGGGCAGGAGAAAGCTTGATAAGACCCACAGATTGGAAGCTGATCAATGAAAAGGAACAAATAGTTTAGAATGTCATTGATCTGGGATTTTTACAATGAGAGTATGACCGATTTGATAATTAGAGAACAAATATAAAGATGTGGAATCCATGGTGGCATGCAGAATGAATGATTAAACATCAGTGATGAATGAAATACATTTTACGTTGATGATTGGAAAATATAGAAAATCCATATCCATATCAATTTTTTTTATAGATACAGTGTGGAATCCAAGTAGGTTTTACTATATTCGAGTTTGGGGATTGGATCTAGGATTTCAATCAAAATCTCGACTGCACATGATGTTCCAAGATGAAAACCACACACGTAGCCTTTTCATGGAATCAGGTATGGTTTGAGAAATTATAAGTAGGGCATGGTATTTTGTCTCTATTATATGACGTGTACCCCTTATCGGGATGGAACAACCATGTGGAGGGTCACATATATGGGAATACATAAGGGGAACATGGGTTCAGGTACACGCCCATGTATTCTGGTACACCTCCATGTCGTATTGAACACTGCCCTGGTCCCAGTTTTCCAAGAAACCTCATGTAGTCAAGATAAATGACATGTACCGCTACATGAACAGGAATCCCTATGATGTCCTGGGATATGTGTGGGAGGTGGAGTGAGACCAAAAGTCATGTGTGTATCCCCACACATAGAGTACCCCAGATCAAATATGAAAAAACCTAAAACATCCCTATCCCTTTCGTAGGAACTCAATTATTTTCTCGTGAGTAGCCTATCATGAGTGATTTATTGCATCAAATGTGATGGTTTACTTAACAAAATGGTCTACAATGTTCTAGGAATGAAACTGTTAGAGACAATTCTTGGTGATGATAGTGGAAGGAAGTATCACCATAGTCTTACTCATAAGGGGAACCCTAAAGATTTGTTGTGCATGGGTCCTTGATAACTTCTAGAGTGGAACTCTCTATCTATGCTGGGTATGAGTTTTCTACAGACATCCGAGTCGAACCCTACTACAATATCATGGAATGGGCCCTCAATGTCTTAGAGTGGTACCTTGAAGTTGTACTGGGCATGGGTCCTCAACATCCTGAGTGGAACCCTCCAAGAGTAATAGGGCATGGGTCCTCAAATAATTAGAGTCGAACCTCCTATTTGGATGGGCATGGATCCTTGAACATCAGAGTGGAAGCCTTATACTGGTATGCGCAAGATCTATCCATCGACTATTAGAGTAGAAGACTCCTACTTTAGTAGGAAATGGGTCATTTGCCTAGAGTTTGTGTCCTGTAGACTATGCAGCACAGTATAGAGGCACGGTTTGATGTAGCTTTGTATTCACATAGAATATGGATTCTTTCCCCTCTAAAACACATTTTTGTTATGAGACAAAAACCATGTGGTTGATTCTGTGTTTCCCATAATGGATAATATCAATGTTTGGTGAACAAGTGTCTTAGACTTCTGTGTTCAGGGAAAATACATGAGTTGCTGGGCATCATTGATGGACTTTTGGAACTGTTTGATACACTTATTCTTGAGCTGAGCTTTGATATAGAGATCAAATTTCTCTCTAATTTTTTCTTATATTGACTGAGCATATATATATATATATATTATTCCTTTGGTATCCTCCTTGTATTTGGTTACTCTCTTTCTAAGAGAGGCAAAGATGGCTGGCGTATGCCACATTGTTTTCATGTTTAGATTACCATTGTTCGATGAGTATAATCTTATACTATAGATGGTGATGAATTGATGGGTTTTTCATCTACTCACCTTTATTAGCCCCCTATGCCTGGGTGATTTTAAAATCAAAATTTTTTTGGTTTATTTGTACTCTTTAGTTATATAGTGTGTCTCTTATATCTTTGTCTTCCACTTTTATCTCTTTCTTTTCACCCTTCATCTTTTTAGGTATCCTACTAGGTATGTTTATACTCACCCCAACATGGGATTTCTTATCTGAATAGTGTCTTAGGGTGTTAGGTCCATATGGTTGAATACCCTGAGAGGGGTGGGGGTGAATCAGGGTATGAATAATTTAAAATTAAAGCCCATTATGATCTTGTTTCACTGTTAAGCCAAACACTCTTCTCTCTCTTTCCCGTTTCACAATATAAACAGAACGTAATCATGCACATGACACACCAATTTTTACATGGGTCACCCTCGCTGGGCTACATCCAAGAAGCATACATCGGAAATGTGCTGATGTACCAAATCCACTATAATCACACTTCTATTTACAAGGTTCGGGATAGATCACTTATATTACCAGGATCACATCCTTTACAATGTTTATGGTCAGCTCACTACTTTCTCAAGGGTCACTCCCTATCTATCTCTCTCTGGATCACTACTGGTGGATTGGATCACATTCTTCCTCTTCCTTTACTCACTGCTTTGGAAAGGATCCACTCACAATTTATAGACATGTAGGTCTCTTCATTATCACAAATGAATACATCCTCTATTGTGTGTAGATGCTCTGTGGAAGTCCAACTTTCACCTGTAGTTGAATCTAACTTTTCAACAAAGGTATCGACAAATATTCCCACATTCACGCAACCCTAAATCACTAAAGTGCTTTAACCATACCTCGTGCCCTTCTTCAATCCGGCGCACAAGTCTTGGAATGCATGTTAAAACTGGCGCGCATGTTCACCTCAACCACTTGTGTAACACTAGTTTCTAAAACTCCAAACTTGCGTGACTCACATTTTTTTACGCCCAACCAATATTGGAAAGCAACAACCAACTATCACACTTCTTAAAATTTGTCCTGAAAGTATCAACAAACCACATGCGCGACACCCCATTCTTCAACTCAAAACTTGGGTGACTCCCTTCCTTTCTCACACAAACCAATGTGGATGGGAAAAAATCAACTGGCGCACAACTTCTACGTGCACGACCACACCACCACTTGCACGACCACCAAACATGAACAACATGAGATATGATTTTTTATATGAGTTGAACTCACACAGAATGAGGAGGGTTTGATGTCTATTTATAGTCATTTGGACACCTTGAAAAATGGCGCGCAACTCTCTTCTCGGAGCAGAAGTTTCGGCACCGAAGTCTCTGCCGCACAAGTCACTTGCGCGACCAACTCTAAAACTTTGGCGCCCCTTATCCCTTTATTGACATTCTTGAATCAAACATGGATCTTTAACCATAACCATTGAACTCGACATGCCACCATGAAATCCCCTTTTTCAACAAATTTTTACATCATGGTTTGCTTTGTCTTCAATCAGAACACAGATGTCCAATTATTCAACAAACACAATAACCTCAAAAATGCCTCAATGATACCATGAGGGATTTTTTCCCTACATAGGTAGAGGAATGATTTTTTGACCATGACTTTATAAGATCTTAGGGATACTGGGTACTTGGAATGTTTTTAGTGGTTGTAGATAGGGATTCAGGATCTAGGATCTCTCAGCTATAAAAGTTTTCTAGTTTTTTTTTGGTTGGGAATAATTTATAGTCGTGTGCATATTACCACACTTAATTTCAGTTTAATTTACCATAATTTGTACTTTCTAGAGTTACATTCATGCTTGGAGTATTTTTTTTAGTAGTGTTGCAGCTTATATTTTTTCCCAATGTTCATTTTTTTGAGTTGGCTGTGTGTGTGAATATAGGTTATTAGGAAAAGGCATACCAGAGTCACTTACACCTTCGACACTTATAACCCCATGAATATGAATGTGGTCTTCATGTTGTTTTGACTCAATCCTCGACATGGTTGCATTCACAAAATCATTCAAATATTGAAACATTACTCATATATACATATGACCCATCATCTCCCTGATCGTAAAATAGTTCATTTATTTAACAATTTTTTCGGAGTGGTTTTAAAATAATAATATATTTATAAATAAGATAATTATTTCATGATTTTTATTTTTTAGATGTTAAAATAATGACCTATTTGACCAAAGTCAACATCCTAATCTTTTTTTAATAAATAAGCTAGACATCCAAAAAAACCAGACCTGAGATAATTTAATTCAATATTTATATATGCCATTAAAAAGGAATAAAATAAAATATTTAATTATATGGTATTAACATTTAAATTTTATTAATAGATAAAACTAATTGACGTATCGTATTATTCATGATTTATTGTACATGCAAAATATTTATGTACTTGAGTTATTGGTTTCTCATCTCTCTTTTAATTATACGAGATATAGCCATATTCAACAATTGTTTTCATTGTCTGGTGTATATAATATACATTTTAATTGTAATATCATGAATAAATATGAAATAATGTTATATAAAATTTTAATTTTAAATAATTTGTCCAAGGTAATTGACATGAATTTTATCAAGGGGTAAATAGTTTCTTAACTCAATTTCATTTTATTGGGTTAAAAAACATATTTATTGTCTCTATTATGATATGATTATGTGTGAATTGTTTAATATGTTATTTTATTCATTTTATATACTTTTTTTTATGTATTTACATTTGTTGCACAAAATATATCCACTTAAAAACTCTAAGTTTAGTGGTATGATCATTGTATGGGTTAATCATCCCAATTACCTTTCTTTGGGAGATATGTTTTTGATATTCTCATATCCTATTTATGAGGTGTATATAAAGACATTTTATTATGTTTTATAAGGAATTTTATTATTGTAATGAGATTATATGTTTAATTTGAAGTATTATTTCATGGGTATTACAATTATAGTGTTACCAATGTTGAAAATGATTTCTGTTACAATATTCGTTATTTCAGGATTTGTTATGTTTGAGTTTATTTTTTGTGTAAATAGTATGATATTATTTTGTTAAACCACATCTATTTTATTTTCATATTTTCATAAATTTCATTCACAAGTTAATTTTCCATTTAATACATTATTTATTTAAGAAGCATCAAGAAATTAATTTTTAAGTGATAATAATCTTGTATTTTATTTTATATCAGTCATCTTTCAATTCCATATCCTTGTCTTGTAAATTTATTTAAAAAATGAAATTTATAAACATTAATTATTTCTTAATCCTATTTATATGGGATTTTACATAATATAAAATGTTTCTAAATTAAATTTTCTTAATATTTTTCAAATGTGCCACTTTTGACTCTCTTTTTTGTTTTTTAAAAATAATTTTGATATCAATCATTTTCAAATTGAAATTATTTTATGGACATCATGAAAATTATTTTATTGGAAAATTGCATTATATATCTCCAAGTATTTTTCCAAAGATAAGTATTTTCACAACATTTATAAAAATTTTAGGTTCTGAAAATTGATTTTAAAAATGAAAATTTTATTTTCATAAAACAACCATGTTTAATGATATTTTAATAAGATTTTCATTAAAAAATGAATCAAACCTTAAATTTAAATGTACTAAAATTAATATATATTGTAATTATTCCGTCCTCATTATTTCTCTGAATGAATTAAATATTTTTAAAAAATATTGATATAGAACCCATCCCTTTTCCATGAGTAAATGATGTTTTAAATATATTATTATACACCTCATTTCTTTTACATTTGTTAATCATGTTCTAAATATATTATTTTATAACAAATTTGTTTAATATAGCTTTTCTAGGTCTAAATAAAATTTTTATCGAACCTATTTCTTTTCTAGGCGTTAATCATGTTTCAAATAGTTTTTTTGTTCCTAGTCCTTTTCAATGTGTTAATCAAATTCTAAAAGAAACGAAAGGTTGTTTCAATGAGTTTATTATGATATGATTACTTTATGTTCATTATTAATGGAATGGTTCTTGTAATTTTTTGAAAATTATGGATGTTTCTACTATTTACCAATAATGGGTTGTTCTGTTATATGTCAAGGTGGGTGGGTGTGTTATTTCCCTCTAATGATTTGGGTACTATAAATATAGAAGTCAAACATATTGGTTATTACATTTGTAATTACTGTTGTTAATACCATGTTCCAAGATACCAATAAGTTTAATCTAAAATTTTTATGGGTTTATAATGTTTCATATGATCAATACTGATATTAGAGGGCACATGATGATTGATTCTGATTATAATTGACTTTATTAAAGACTTATGAAATGTATCCACATTTCATGATATAGGTATTGGTGGGTATAATTATTATTATGTAATACACATGCTCATTTAATATGTAATTATACCCATATGTTATTCTTATTCTCCCCAGGGACACCAAATTATTAATTCTCATGTTTACCCTTAATGGCCATTTGATATCACTGTTATTATGTTTCTATTTATGTAGGATATAATGAATATGGTCTAATTATTTAGGTCTATAAGTTTTTCATATCAATGATAATGATGACCTACTATGGAATTTGAAAATATTGGTATAACGTGGGATGATATTAATCTATATAAACATGTTTTTTTATGAATATATGATGTTATTAATTTTTCGTAATTATATAATAATATCTACCTAAACTTACCTTAATAATTCAAGTGCTCCCTTAATTTCCTCTTGATTTTGTACATTTTTATTGAGAAAATTGGGCCACCTTCATCGGTATCACAACCGAAAATTTAATTCCCTTATTTTTTTGAACATGATCTGAGAGTGCTGATTCATGCCTATTATATGAAGGTAAATTAAAACCCATGGAAAACGGAATGGGTGGTTAGCATGTAGAATATTTATGTAAAATTTAATTCTATAATTCACATGGTTAAACCTTGGGAAATTTTGAATATATGTCTTCAACTAAATGAGATAGTTGTGTATTAAGATGATAAGGTGGATTTTGTTGAGAAAGTGTTTAAATAATAAGATTAAATGGTAGATTTAGATAATGAAAAAAAATCTCATGAGTATTGAAGGGATGTATATAATACCATGTAATTTAGATCTCCAAGATCTCCCTTACCCTTCCATCACATAATGAAGAGATCTTTTCCAAATATCTGGTTGGTACATATGTTTTTGTGAGTGGTAATGGGCTTGAACTGGATCAGTATGAGGAATTTAAGAGTGATATAGTTAGTTCAGGGGGAAAATCTACAACTATTAGTCCACATAATCAAACTATTATAGATATAAATTCTTAGGGGAATAATTCCCCCATATCCCTTTTTAGAGATAGATAATCTTAATTCAGATTATGATGGGGGAAATTCACCCAGACATGGTGGACATACCTGTGACATCCCAAACATACATAAATGGAAATTACTATTGCTGTAATGAAATACCCTATTATAGTTATATAAAATGGTAACATCATTGGTTTCATGTTTCGGTATTTAAAAATACCATTATGAATTGTCATTGTTGCTAATATAGTCGTTGAACAGTTATCACATGATTCGTATAAATATAGGGCTTTAACAAATCCAATATACTCAGACAAAAGATGTGATGGCCTCATATAGTAGACATTCACTATACGAAGAAATTTTTAGGATCTTGTAAAGGAGGTGTCATCATTGGGATTCTCTCTTGACCAATCCCAAGCTGATATTGAACATGATAAGCTTGAGTGGAACCAACTACGGGAGAAGTAGAAGTTAATAGAGATTACCACTCGAGCGATGATATCCTAGCCACCCCAAGAGTATGTCACCACCGCACACCTTAACTTTCAGTCATATGCAGGTGTTATAAGAGGTTATGTAACAATACCCTATTACTATGACTATGTACATTATTTTTTTACAAATAATTTGTGTTTATTATATTATTGTTACTTTGTAATTAGTTTTTAAGACACAAATTTTACTTTTAGTTAATATTAAACTAAGAAATATAGTTTGATGAATTAATGGATTTTTTAATTAAATATTTTTTTAATGAAATAATTTTATTAGTAATTTATTTTTTATTAAATATAAATTATCTATAATTTTATAAATGCAATCGTAATTTTTATTAAGGTTTGAAAGGTTTTTTTTCAAAACCCATTAATTTTCTATAAATGTCGGTTTCTACTTTAAAAGTAAAAATTCTAATATTTAGAAAATTATTTAGATAAATTGAATATTATTTTTGGAATCAGGACTTCGTTATTATCCAACGGTTAATTTTTCATAATTTTCTGAGGCTATTGAATTTTTAGGTAAAAATTAAATACCGTTTAAATATATATTGTGTTTTATGACATCATAATGATGCAATAGTAATTTAATAAACTATTATAAAGATTTTATTCATACAATATTTGTTTTACCATAATAATAATTTGATTTTGGGTTTGTTGGATTTATTTTAAAAAACATTAGTGGACCCTTTAATACTTATAAAACATTTTGTCTTTTTAAATTGTTTTCTTTGAGAATGTGACTCACCTCCACATAAGAAACCATATTATTTTAAGATGTTTTTCTATAGGCCTTATAAAATATTTTTTTCCAATCCCCTCGGGAAAACCCATGGGCAAAAACCATGGGCTGGTTTGTATTTTTTATTAGTTTAATGTGAGGTGTCCCAAACCTAAATAATATAGAATTCCTTCTCCTTTCCTATATAAACGTACCCAAGATCCCACTTTCACATCACTCAAATACATTGGAGTTTGAAAAAACACTTACCTACTCTCTTTAGAATTCTCCCAAGGTGCTTAAATCTCCCAAGAAGCCTCTCTCAAGCCCCTTCCCATGCCTTTAGGATCACACTTCCAGGTAAGGGATTTCTTTATTTCCCATTTTGACCAATTTTAATTAAGATTTATGCCCTTTTGTTTTCAATTAAAAATGTTGGTGTATGATTTTTAACCTCCCCCATACTACCCTATTTATGTTTGAAAGATGGTAAACCCCTTTATATCTCATTAATTCCTCCCATTTACACCTGTTACCATGCCGAAATTCTTTGAGGGATTTCTCTCTCCTCATTATCATCTAGGTAATTCTTTTGTATTATGCTTCTAAATTACATTATGTTTGTTGGAAAATGTATCTATATGAACCCCATACATTCCATTTCATGTGAATATGATGATACACCAATTTCTCTCTCATCAACCATTTTCATGAATCTGTATGTCACGACGTTATGCTGCCGAATTTTCCCCACATTTTCCCAAGCCAGGAACATTGTGTAACGAATACCATACCCATGTCTCTATCAAGGGTATTCACCCTTTTGAAAATATATATATTTAATGGTCAATTCATGTATTTATTCCAAATTACATAATCATGGAATAAAATATGATTTTTATTGATTCTGTGTTATATGATCCATGTGGAACACTTATGCATCAAATGAAATGTTTATGAAGGGTGCACCATAATAGTTCTCCAATGCATTTGGTAAAGTATAGTATCACGATACGTCATGTGCAATGGGTTTTGAATATTTCTAATTATTGTGAAATGAGGATTTATTTGTGCATCATGTTCAATGAGGGTTTACTCATGCTTCAGGCACTAGTGCAGAAATCATTATTTACGTCACCATTTTTTACGTCGGTTATATATAACCGATGTGATAATATACGAAACATGATTTTTTATGTCAGTTATTTTAATAATCGATGCTAAAACTTGTGTGCGCTTGTTTTTTTACGTTGGTTATAAATTAACCGACGTAAAAAACCAAAGCGTGGTGTTTTTTACGTCGGTTATTTGATAACCAACATAAAAAACGAGATATCTACGAATTTGTTACGTCGGTTATAAAATAACCGACGTAAAAAAGTGTCTAGTGAGCCCATTTTGACATTGGTTATTTGATAACTGATGTAAAAAAACAACCCAGTGAATTTTTTATGTTGGTTATTAAATAACTGATGTAAAAAACTGTGATTTATGATGTATTTTTTATGTCGGTTATTCTATAACCAACGTAAAAAACCAACACATAGATTTATTTACATCAGTTATTTTATAACCGATGAAAAAAAGCCGTATCTGATACATTTATAACATCGTTTATTATAATAAATGATGTTATAAATGCAATAAACACAGTTAATTAGTTCGGTTATGAAATAAATGACATTATAAAACATTTAAAAAATTAATACGCCCCATGGATTGTCATTTATGTTTTTTCGATCAACAGTTCGGAAGCTCGTCTCTCTCGTGCGGTAAACCCTAATCGACTCTTCGATCTCATTGCATTAAACTCATTTTTCCATCATCATTTATAATCTTTACTCTCCTCGGATCTATCATCTCAACACGCAACACTCAGGTAAGCCTCCCGCGACTTTAGTCCGTTCGTTTTTTTTTCTCGGATAGTCTATATTTACCCTTTGCGGTTTTTTTGTTAAAACTAGGTAAGATTATTCAATTTCAAACACTATTAGCTCTTTTTTCCATCATCATTTTATTTATCATCCCAAGATCTATTAGATCGACTCGCAATATTCATGTAAGCCTCAATTACTTCTATTTAGTTTGTTTTTGTTTCGCAAATGCCCGACATTGATGGTAATTTTTGTTGTCATTGACAACTAATGATCTTATTCACCTATATTACTACATAGAATGGTTATTGATTAAATGTACGAATTCGGAAATGATATTTCTTGTGTTTTTGTTGCTTATGTTCATCCTCTTTTATATTAGAATCTATTAGACATATAATGTAATGGTTGTTGACCTCTATGGCCCTTCGATGCATCACTATGTCTCATGATTCCAAATAAAATTTGGTTCTGCTGAGGGCTTACCCTAGTATTTTTTGAGTCCTTGGCCAAGGCCTTGGAAATATGATTATGATTTACAGAATTATCCATTACCTCATTATGATATTAGTTATCGGGAATACTTGTAATCATTTGACTAGTAGAATATCAATGGTTATTTTTAATTATAATACGATGATTTAAGTATCCATATTTAATAATATTTAATTCCATCTATTTCATGATGAAGTATATATTAAATTCATGTGTTATTAGTTGTTCACCATTCCTAGTTTTTATATTTAAAACATTGTTTGGGTGGTTGTCCGGGGGTGGGGGCTGTCTAGAGGGTTGGGTGGTTTCTTGGGGTGTGTCCAAGGGGGTGGAGGCATGTCTAGAGGGTTTCCAGGGTTTGCTGGGGTGTGGGGGGCTGTCCATAGGGTTGAGGGGTGTCCAGGGGGGTGTCCAAGGGGGTCGGGGTGGGGGTGGTGTCTAAGAGGGGTGGGGGATGTCTAGAGGGTGGGGGGTGGGGTTGTCCAGAGGGTTGGGGGTGTCCAGGGGGTGTTCAAGGGGGTAGGGGGTGGGGGTGCTGTCTAGAGGGGTAGGGTTTTCTAGGTGGTGGGGGCCGTCCCAAGGGTTGGGGGTGTCCTGGGGGATGTCCAAGGGGGTAGGGTGTGGGTGGTGGTTCCCAGGAGGGGTGGGGTGCTGTCTAGAGAGGTGGGGCAGTCCAAGGTGTGGGGGGCTATCCAGAGGGTTAGGGGGTGTCCGGGGGGGTGTCTAAGGGGGTGGGTGGGTGTGGGTGACTGTCCACGGGGGTGGGGGCCTGTCCAAAGGGTTTTGGGGGTTGTCCGGCGGTGGGGGATGTTCAAAGGTTTGGTGGGTGTCCAGGGGGATTCACTACTGCATCATGGTTTCTGAGATTATGACATGATGATTGTACCCTGATGATTGGCTTTATATTGTGATTTTTTCCATCTGAATTTTTATTTTATATATGATTTGATTCTCTGGTTTACTCCATTTTCTCCAATTTTCTATCAACCACTGTAGGCCCCATGGTTTTCTTTAATTCAATGGAATTTAAAACTTTTAAATCTAACTATATTTTATTTTAAAAATCATATTCAAGCATATTTTCTTAAATATGCATTGATTTTTTTTATATTTCAAAATTATTTTACATTCAAATTATGATTTTTTTCATATCAATATATATTTTTCTAATCTTAAAAATATATATATTTTTGATATTTTTTATATATAATAATGAGTCGAAGTTGGATTACGGAACATCAAATGAGAAATGAATATGTGGAAGGTGTTGATGCCTTTTTGGAATTTGATAAACAAAATGTTCCAAGAAGTGACATTTTTTATGTCCATGCCTCAAATGATTGAATATGAAGAAGTTGAAAAGTAGAGAGATAAAAGATCATCTGACTTGTCATGGTTTTAATCCGAATTATAGCCCTTGGATTTGGCATGGTGAAGTTGGATGGAATGTCACTGATGATGATGATTCACAAGATGGTAACTTCGATGGAATTGAAGAAATGAATCGCGATATTGTAGTACAACAAATTGAGATAGAACCGACAATTGCACGTCTATATGGTGATGTTGAAAAACCATTATATCCTGGTTGTATAGATTTTACAATTTTTTCGGTGGTGTTATGATTTATTAACATGAAGGTGAAACATGGATGGAGTGACAGAATTTTTACAGAGCTGCTATAATTGATGAATGACATTCTTCCAAAAGATAACGTTCTTCCAGATTCACATTTGAAGGCCAAGAAAATATTATGCCCGATGTGATTGGGATACAAGAAAATACATCCCTGTCCGAATGACTGCATTATATATAGGAAGGAATATGAATTTCTATCAGAGTGTCCTAAATGTGGGACATCACGGTATAAGGTGAAAGAAAAATCAAAGGTTGATGTAGAGATTACAAAGCTCCCTTCAAAGGTATACTGGTATCTTCCTATAATTCATCATTTCAAACATTTATTTTCTAATTCACAAGATGATAAAAGGTTATGATGGCATGCTGATGAGTGAGTATGTGATCGAAAAATACGTCATCCAGCTAATTGTCCACAATGGAAGAAAATTGATGCGTCGTATTCTACATTTTGAAATGAAATTAGAAATCTCAGACTAGGGTTATGCATAGATGTAATGAATCCATACCGAACCCTTAGTAGCACACATAGTTCATGGCCTATTTTATTGGTAATTTACAACCTCTATCCAGATGTTTGTATGAAGAGAAAATATTTCATGTGGAGTATAATGATCTCTGGTCCAAAGAAACCCAACAATGATATTGATATTTACTTGTCGACGTTGATTGATGATTTGAAACTGTTATGGGCTGATTGTATTATGGTGTATGATTCTTATAAAATGGAATATTTTCAACTACATGCAGTGCATCTGTTCACAATCAATGAATTCCCAGTGTATGGAAATTTGTCTAGATACAGTTTTAAAGGGCATAAATCATGTCCAATTTGGGAACAAAAGAGGTTATATTGTCAATTGCATCATGGAAGGAAAACAGTGTACATGGGTCATTGAATGTTTTTGCCTATAGATCACCCTTATAGAAGACTAAAAAAAGGAATTCAATGGCTCACAAGAATTTGATAATGCTCCAAAACCCTTATCCCTTGATCTGTATATTAAGAGGGTGAAAAACCTTGATGTGACATTGGGAAAGACACAAGAATCTGGTAATGATAGACATATTTGGAAGGAAAGGCCAATATTTTTTGAGCTACCATATTGGAGGTACCCTGAAGTTAAACATGATATTGATGTCATGCATGTGGAGAAGAATATATCTGATTGTTTGATTGGAACATTGTTAGATATTAATGGAATGAAAAAAGCTGGGTTGAATGCATGATTAGACTTACTATCAATGGGAATACATTTGGAGTTAGCTCCCACTCCTAAAGGAAGATGAACATTTCATCCCCCGACTTGTCATACATTATCGAAGAGGGAGAAAATTAGTGTTTTCTAGTGTCTTCATGATATCAAAGTGCCTCAAGGATATTCATCAAATTTAAAAAAATTTGTCTCATTGAAGGACTTGAAGTTGATAGGTATGAAATCCCATGATTTTCACGTCATGAAGCAACAAATTCTACCAATTTCATTGTGTGTAATATTGCCCATTCATGTCAGGAATACTATAATGAAGTTGTGATATTTTTTGAAATCAATTCGTAATAAGGCGACTGATGTGAATGCATTGAACATTTTGAAAAAGGATGCAATTTTTATACTTTGTCAATTGGAAAGGTATTTTCCTCAAACTTTTTTATGATATAATGGTGCATTTAATGATTCATCTAGTTCGAGAAATAATTCTTTGAGGACCTGTATATCTTCATTGGATGTATAATTTTGAAAGGTATATGAAAATTTTAATGGGGTATGTTAAAAATTCATATCAAACTGAAGCCTCCATTATTGAAAATTATATTTCTGAGGAGGTAGCAGAGTTTTGTACGATCTACTATGCTACGGCGTAACACATAGGTTTGCCTCCATCTCGCCATGAACGAGTTAATAATGATGGAAAGGGGATTTGTTGCTTGAAAGTCAAATCATTGTAAGCTGAACAGATGAAGAAGTTAGAATCATACATCTTGAATAACATAGATGATGATCAACCATATGTCACGTTGCATATTAATGAGTTGAAACAATTTCATCCAAAGAAGAAAGAAATGTGGATTTTGAATGAGCACAACAAAACATTTTTTTCATGGATTAAAAATACCTTGCTTTGTAGGTAAGATGTATCAGAGACATTAAAATGGATAGTGGGTGGTCCATTTTTTAATGTGATAACATGGTCTGGTTATGACATTAATGGCTATACATTTCATACGAAAGCTCAGGACAACAGAAGTGCAATTCAGAATAGTGGCGTATTGGTCTTTGCAGAAGAAATTCATTTTTCGAGTGCTAAGTACAAAAACCCAATTTCTGCATCAAGTGCATATTATGGAGTGATTTAAGACATATGGGAGGTTGATTACATTAAAATTAAAGTTCCTATTTTTAACTTTAAATGGTTTATCGGTAACAACAGTTTCAGACACGATGAATTTGGAATGACACTTGTTAATCTGAATAGATTGGAAGACACGACTAATTCTTTTATAATGGAAACACATGCAAACCAAATTTTCTATGTAGTAGATCAATCAGATATACAGTTGGTTGTTGTTTTACAAGGGAAGAAACAATATTTTGGTGAGGATGAACATGATGAAGATGATGATTTATGTGAGATCTCTACTTTCATGGAAAGATTAACTAAACATAATGATGAGCATGTTGAAGACATGGTTTGTTCCATAAAGAATGATCACAATGAAGGATTTTGGGAAAACAGTCCATTTTTAAATACCTAAAATTACAGGTAACATATGTTTATTTCTTGTTTACATTTATTTTTTTCATAAAATGATAGATATTGTAATTTTTTTATTTATTAAAACATGTACTAAAACAATATAAGTATATGTTTTTATTTATTTTAAGTTTATTTAGTTTACTTTATCATGTTTACCATTACATGGATTATATATCTATTATTTTTTTTCAGTGACAATTAATTTACCATGTTTACCAGATTTACCATGTTTACCATGTTTACCATGTTTACGATGTTGACAATGTTACCTTTTTTACCATCTTGACCATCTTTACCATCTTCGCCATCTTTACCATTTTTTAACATGCTTACCATATTACCAATGTTTACTATTATGTAACATAGTACACATTACTATTTTCTGATTAAAGTATTATTAAAATATTTGAATTTGTATATTTGTGAACTGACATTTGTGTTTTTGATTTTAAGGATAATGACAGATCATTCAGTTGATCAACCACATGATTCTGGAGATGAGCATATTGGTCATACCTCTAGGGAGGAACATTCACATGCTCCTATTACGACAAAGTGTTCAACGGTTGGTAAACGTGGGTGCACACATTGACCAAAATATTCACTTTCCCATACGCAGGATCAGAGGATACTCGTTGAGATTGATGATGATGATATTCCTAGAGGTCCAAATGCAAAATATTTTAAGAGTTTTTGAGCAACTAATGTAAAGATAAAAGTAAGCATTCTGTATGATGAATGGAGTAGTGTGGATAAAGCGATAATCTCTCAGTTGTGGGAGATGATTTTTGTAAGATAATTTGCTATTGTTTTACTATTCTTTAAATGTTTCTAGTATATATAATATGTTTAACCTCTTCTTTATCAGATGACATTTGAAATTCTTGAAACTGGAGGAGTCAGGAAGAAATTCTTATCATTGGCTGCTAGGAGATGGAGGGATTTCAAATCAACCCTCTCATCTGATTTCATTTATGGTCATAGGAGTCATTGAAATCCATGTCGTATATATCATTTTATAGATGAAGACACATGGAGACAATTTTCTGAAAGTAGAAGAATAGAGTAATATTTGGTAAGGGCAATGTAAACTTTTATAAGATTTCTTATATAAATGATCTTATTAATGTTTTTTAATGAAATATTATTCATAATTTACAGAAAACATGGAAATCTCATTAGGAGATCCAATATAAAAATGTATACCCTCATAATTTATCTCAGGGAGGGTATGCATTTTTGTAAGAACAAATGATGGTGGCAAAATTTCAACAACTAAGAGATGAGTCTTCATGCTCTGGAGAGGTGGCCCCACCATCCCCTCCATCTGGAGATGAAATATGGAATAGAGCTCGGAAGGGAAAAAAGGGGAATATCTTTCGGATGAATCGAGAATCGTAGCTGAGAGGTTTGTAAGATATGTATTTTATTTATTAATGGTAACTATTTTATTCATATAATTTCAATCATTATTTTAATGTTTAATTAATTAATATAGGACTATATTGATGTTTAGAGTTCATAGATGACATTTATAGCTACTGGGAGGGAAGATATTTTATCTTTAGCAATGGGAAAGCCCGAACATCCTAGTTGTGTAAGAGGATTTCAGGTAGGTGTATCGGTAAGAAAAGTGTTTCCACGTTCTTCAACTTCTAACGTTGAGGGGGTTTATAAAAAATAGAATCCTTGGAGGATGATGTTCATAATATTAATGCGACGATGGAGGAAAAGATTATAGTGTCGGTGTATTCTATGGTTGCAGACATGCAAATACAATTTCAGACTGCAGCTCCCGCTCCTCTACCCCCCCTACAGACCCCATTATTTATCCTCCACCTCTGCCAGTAGCTCCCACTCCCCACCTCAGCCTGCAGACCCCATTTTTTATCCTACTCCTCCGCCGCAGATTCCTACTTATTGCGAGTTGTATATTGATGATCCTCAACATTATATAGTAGAATATGGGTTGGTATATTGTATAGGAGATAAAGTTCATCATCCACAATTAGAGGTAGATAATCATAGGGTCACTATACAAGATATTATAGATAAATCAGCTCGGTTACCATTACCTAGAGATGAGGTGGCAACAGTTGGACATAGTATCTGCCATTTTTTAATTTCTCCATCCAAACTTCTTCGACACATTACCATAGAGGTATGAATGTTATATAATTTATTTTATTTTATTTTTAAATTTGTTTTATCATTTGAAAACTATTATATTTTTCAATTTATTTTTACAGGAATACATCAAAGGTAAAGAAATATTGTACAGACAAAGACAAAGACAAATGGTTATGACATCAGATACAGATTCTAGTAGTCTTAACAGATTTTAAATATATTCAAATTTGTTTGCGGGTCACTATGAGTTTCCAATGGAAGCTCCTGTTTGTGGACGTAAAATAAGTGTGGGGATTATGAAAAATGATATCATGGAGCTTGTTACTGGAGATAAGTTGGGAATCAACATGGTGAAAATTCTTTCCATGTATGTCTTAACAACTTTTCCCTGTGTTATATTTATTAAAAATTTATACTTATGTCTGTTTTGTATTAGGTATATTTATAAAATTTGTGAGAGGAATGAGCTGACAGATTGATATGGATTCATGGACCCGCAATTGATTTCCCCTGAAGCATGTGCATTGGATGAGGACAAAGAATGCTTTTATTGTTGAAAAACATGAAAAGAATACAGTCACACAATGTTGGATGATGCCTTTTTGTGAGAGTTATGAAACACATCTCACTCAAAGATTTAATTATCTTTTAACATAATAAACCACTAATGTTAAATTTCCTTTAATCAGTGACCATTGGATGTTAGGGGTTTTTTTTACAAGGTATAAAGCACTTTATTGGATATGCTCTTTCCATAATGATGTGTTGGAAAGATTTAAGAATATATTGGAAAAGTAAGTTTCAATTTCTCAATAGTTTTATATATTATAATGAATTTTAAATTTACCCCATTCGTATTATTTTCTAACATGGCATGTTCCTACTTTTGAAATAACACAAGGAAAAGGAGTGCAAAGATCAAATATGTAAATGCAAGGTAAATATCCATTTATAATTTTTTATTTTTGATTTATTACATAAAAATAATATATTGAATTTACACGCATTCAAATATAATTTTCATGAACAACAAGGCATCATCAAATGTAGATATTATATGTTAAGATTTATGTATGAAATAATAACTACTGGGACATTTGTGAATTTTGACCTGGTAAGATTTCCACTTAAATATTGCCATAATATTTTAATTTGATTTATTTATTAGACACCTTAACTACTATCCTTTTCATTTTTATCTTTTTGATGACCCTCAACCCTATACTGCTGAAGACATCAAACAATTACAAGTGGAGTGGTCAAATTATTTTACAGGTTTGATTGAATTTTAGTTGTTTGTAATGTAAAATGTAATTTTGAATATTGTTGTTTTTATAGTGTATTTGGTAGTTGTTTAGGTTGGATTTTTTTTTGAAGTTAACAGTGTATGTTTTGAATGTTATATATGTGAATGTTTAATATTGCTATACTTCTTATTTTGGTCTACTAAGGATGGTTTTTCTGGTATGGATTCTGGTCTGGGGGGAGGGGTTCCAAGGATGTTGGGGTGTTTAGTAGTGTTGGGGGGTGTCTAGGGGTCTTGGAGGGACGTTCAGTGGGGTGGGGGAAGTCTAGGGGGTGGGAGGGCTGTCCAGAAGTGTGGGAGGGCTGTCCAGGGGTGTGGGAGGGCTGTCCAGGGGTGTGGAAGTGCTATCCAGGGGGTGGGGGTATACATGGGGGGGGGGGTTGTCCAGGGGTGTTTGGGGCTATCCAGGTGGATGGGGGGCAGTCCAGGGATGTGGTGGATGCTTCAATGGGTGGGGGAGTGTTGTACCGGGTGGGGGGGGGGGGTATACATGAGGGGGGTTGTCCCGGGGTGTTTGGAGCTATCCAGGGGGTTGGGGGGATGTGCGGGGGTGTGGTGGGGGCTGTCAAGTGGTGTGAGGGGGTGAGGGGTGCTGTTTAGGAGGGTGGGGGGGGGGGTCTCCCGGGGTGTTTGGGGATGTCCAGGGGGTCAGGGGGTAGTCCAAGAGTGTGGTGGGGGATCCAATGGGGTGGGGGAGGGCTGTCCAGGGTGTGGGGGTATACATGAGGGTGGGGGTTGTCCCGGGGTGTTTGGGGATGTCTAGGGGTTATACATGAGGGTGGGGGTTGTCAAGTGGGGTAATTTGTATATGTTATCAAGTGGGGTGAGGGTGTGAGGGTGTGCTGTTCAGGAGGGGGGTTTTCCGGCGTGTTTGGGGATGTCCAGGGGGTTGGGGGCAGTCCAGGGGTGTGGTGGGGCCTCCAATGGGGTGGGGGTTGTCATGTGGGGTGAGGGGGTGCTGTTCAAGAGGGTGGGGGGTTGTCCAGGGGTGTTTGGGGTTATCCAGGGGGTCGGGGTAGTCTATGGGTGTGGTGGGGGCTCCAATGGGGTGGGGGAGGGCTGTCCCGGGTGTGGGGGGTATACATGAGGGTTGGGGGTTATCCTAGGGTGTTTGGGGCTGTCCAGGGGGTATACATGAGGGTGGGGGCTGTCAAGTGGGGTAGGTTTTATATTTTATCAATGTAAATGCTAAAATTTGCTTTAGTTCTCGTTTTTATCTCCTTCTGTTTTTGTGGTACGAATTCTTGATTTTGTTTCTAGTTGTTTCTAGGGGACATCAAAGGATTTCATTCGATTCTCTTGAAAAAACATGTCTTCCACATCGGTTATTTTATAACCAACGTGATGATGAAATTAGGAAGGGTTTATCACATCGTTTTTTTAATAATCGATGTGATAAAAACCTGTGGAATGGTTTATAACGTCGTTTATTTAATAACTGACGTGATAAAAGGCCTGGGAAATGGTTTTTCACGTCGGTTATTTAATAACCGGTGTGATAACCCCCCCCCCCGGACTGGTTTAGCACGTTGGTTATATAATAACCGACGTGATAAACCATTTTCAAGGGGTTTATCACGTCGGTTATTTAATAACAGATGTGATAAACTCCCTCACACATGTTTATAACGTCGGTTACTATATAACTGATGTGATAAACCCTCACCCCCAGTTTATCATGGCAGTTATATAATAACGGACATTATAAACCCCCCCTGGTTTTTTCATGTCAGTTACTAATTAACCGAAATGATAAACACCGTGATTTTATGTTTTTTACGTCGGTTTTTAATTAACCGACATAAAAAATGTTATTTATAACGTCGTCCATATTAACATCGGCTAAAAACCAACGTAAAAAATGAAAAATAACTGAGGTAAATAATGTTTTCTGCACTAGTGACATGCAATGAGCCTTGGCTCATTCTAATTTCATGTTAAATGTTGTTGCCACTTTCCATGTTATTATTATCATTCTTTATTATGCCTTTATGTTCATGTTTCTATTGTGCTCCATTGATATGTCTATTGTATAACATGTATTGTATTCCTCTTTTTATTCAATGTTTATTCTCTTATTGGGATTTATTTCTCACCCTTTTTTTATGAATGACCTCATGTTATCCAATGCAATGCTAAGTACGAGGGAATGTAGTAGTCATGTAAAAAAAGTTTTCAATAAATATGTTTTGTGATTTATGTTCTAAGTTGTTATTTAATGTTCTTAAGCCCCAAAAATAGTAGACCTATCTATCGTTTATGTTGTATATAGTGATTATTTTATGTCATAAATCAGGTTCAAGTGTGTAATAATGAGCAGGGTTATTATAGTTGGTATCTGAGGATTGGATTTTTTATTTTTGGGATTAGGATTAAAATACCCTAGTGATTAGTTAGAGACAAGAATAAGTACAATAAAATCATCCCTATGTTTTTTTGATTATTGATTAAGTGGTTTACCAAAAAATACATCGATTTCTGGATAATAGTAGGTAGAGGAAGCTCTGGCAAAGATGTATCCTAGGGGTGAAATCCGAAAACACCACTTTGAGCTAGACTTGAATGGGAACTGGTGCATGAAAAAAGGCCATGATGCACACTTGGTTACAACACTCCCAGGGGATATGTTTTGGTAAATTCACAATATTAGTATAAAACATTATTAAGGGACTTAAAAAAATTCCCAAAGAATATATTTTATGATGTAGATCATGTTTAATATAGACTGAAGCCAATAGAATCATAGGTTAAAAAAATAAAAGCTATTTTTAAGTCATTAGTTTTGTCCTTGGATTACCTTTTATGTTTTACCCTTAACTTTTCTTTTATTCCATCCAATGTCTAGTAATAGGAGGACTCAGACTAACAACTGATGTGAAGATCAATGTGATGACTATGCTAATGAGATGCCAAATCTAATCGGAGTGAAAATTGTGAATGTTGTCACACTTCTCTCTTAGTTAACTCAAGTTTTTCATATAAAAATGGGTCTAGAGAAACATTCCACCCTCCTATGATAGAACAAGTCGCTATCAAGATCTTCATGAGCCAAAGGCCTCCTATTTTTAATTGATTATCTGATCCCTCAACCTTCAAAAATGGATCTACTCCACTGAAAATATCTTCTCTATCCATCAATGTTCTAAATAAGAGAAGGTTCTATTGGATAATTATCGTATGGAGGGTTGAAGCTAATCAATGGTGGAAATTGATCAAAAATACAAAGCCTGAGGAGGATATTGAGGCGTTGGATTGGAAGGATTTCCGGAAGATATTTACTTATAAATATTTTCTGTGCTACCTCCGACATAAGATGGAAAGGGACTTCCTTTCCCTCTTGAAAAAATACAACGAACTTGTCCCAGTGTAGGAGGAAAACATCACAAGGCTAGCTCGATACACATCCGGATTTGTCATTACCCATGAATTCAAGGTTGAACGCTTCATTCCAAAGGTGCCGAAAAAATTCTTTAGGTCTCAAAGAGAAGGAAAACTATTTGTTACCTGCTGACAAGAAAATCCCGCAGATACAGTAGAGTAGAAGAATTCATTTTCAAACCTCAATGCATTGTCCATTTCTAAAACTAAAATGAACTAGGGAATCTAGTGAATCAGTTCCTGAAGCCAAGGGTTTTTTTGGTGTAAACAAAAAACCTCCAAGGCAGAAAGTGTGAGCTTTTTCAATCACTACTACCAAAATGAACCCTGAAAATGATGTGTTGAAAGGTACGATAGTTATTCATTCAAGAAAGTATAATGTGACTTTTGATTCTAGTTGTACTCATTCCTTTATATCCCTAATGTTTATTAGAACAATTCCAACACCACCAAAAATCATGTAAGTGAAGATGTCGGTGAGTACGTCAAATGGGGAAATCATTGCATCCCATGAATATAAATCCTCCACTGTTTTAATCTATAGAATGAATCTCTTGGGGAACCTCATCATACTCCCTCTGGTTTGATTTGATGCAATTCTTGGCATGGATTGGGTTTCCTTATATAACGACAACATAAATTTCCGTGAGAGGGAAATCACTCTCCATGTGGTTAATTGACCCCCCCCCCAATTTGATCAGCTGTGTGAAGCAGAACACTTCTCCAAGGTGTATTTGCAGTCGGGATATTATCAGGTAATGGTGAAGAAGGAAGATATCCCAAATAAAGGTTTTTATTTATAATATGGGCACTATGAATTCATTGTAATGCGTTTTGGACTCACAAATGCTCCTACAATATTCATGGACTTGATGAATAGAGTCATTAGGGATGTAAAGACCCATAAAATTCAACGGAAATTTTTTTCTTAAATTTATTTGGAATTTTACAAGAATGCAGTTTCTGACGACAACTGATTCCAAGACCCGGTGTGCCCGGAATCATTTTCGGAATTTTAGCTCGTGTACGTTCAGTGAACGAACGAGCGGGTTTTTCTAACATTTTAACTGGTGCTTGGAATCAAATTTCGAGGGCATCGATGGAATCACAACACCAATAATTTCGTAGAAACACCTTTTACGGAGTTGCGTTATCTCGGGTGTGGTTTTTAATTTTTTGGGGTCAAGTTAAGGAATAAAATAAAGTGGTGCGACAATTTATTTTATTTTTCTTAAAGCAGCAAGTTAAGCGGATAAGGTGGGACCCACAATATCCTACCCACTTGGTAAGATATTTTTGAGGTGGGGCCCACACGATCCCCACTGTTTCATTCCTTCTAAGTAACTCACCCACACCCCCTTTTTAATGAAGTCAAACCATGCGTTTATTCTGGTTAAGAAACATCTCATTAATTTGGGCAGTTAAATCGTTACAATTAATTCATTGATTTTTTTTTTCATTTCTTATCTTTTGAATTTCAAATTCTTATGTTATGATAATATAATAAGGGAACAACTTATTTTATTATTGTTGGGTTTTTGTTGTGTTAAGACTTTTGTAGAAAAAGAGAGGTCTTGATGATTCGTTGTTCTTCGACGAAGAACGTGAAGAACGCACCGCTGCCAACGAAGAACACCGACCTCCGAAGGAAGTCGATGGCGAGAAACGCCTTCCTCGAAGATCACCTAACACCAACGACGTTCCTTCCGTGAAGCTTTCTTCTGCGATGATCCTCTTCTTCCATGACGGTTAATTCCGCGACGAAATCTCGTTCGACGACAACGTTGAGGTAGGGGTTTATGTGTTTTAATTTGTGAATTCTTCCATCATCTACCCTCGTTAATTTGGACCGCTTGATATCATTTAATGGGAGGGGACTGGACCGCACAAACACGGCCAACCCACCTCCCTTATTAATTTTGTTGTTGTTGTTGTTGTTGCGGTTCGAAGGAATGTGACGAGGTCCCGTCGCACCGTGCGGGAATGAGCGAAAAGGATGTGCGGCGCCGTCGCGCCGCACATTTGGAAATTGAACCAAGACACAGAACCGTCACTGTCACGTACGTAACCTATTTTAGGGTTATTTTAAATTTATTTTCCACTTATGATTTGTTTTGGTGGTTTCCAAAGGTTTTATTGAGAATAGGTGAGTTTTCATGAATTGGGCCAAACTGCGAGCCCAATTCCAGATTTAAAAATAAATTTTGTTTCATTTATAAATTTTTCAATTTTTAATATTTTTGACTCATTCCAACTCCTAATTCTTCTCCCCCGATATATTAACCTCAAATTTTAAATTTGGGTCCTTTATAAATCCATAAGCATGGGGGATTTTTGTTTTTATTTGAGAATTGGGCCAACCCGAAGGCCCATTTTCCAGTTTTAAATTGTTTCATTAATTTATTAATATATTATCCATTAAAATGGATTTGTCGGTGATTCCACCTCCCTATCGACCCTAAGAAGCCCAGGCGCGACCCCATGCCCTCCTCCCACAATTTGGAGCTCGATAGAGTCGCGAAAATAGTCGAAACTTTCTGGATTTCAGAAATCGTCCATATTTTGGAGAGGTAAATTGATCCTTTTATAACTCCTTCTATTATTAATCGTTTACCTCCATTCCAATTCCTAAATGACCTAATAATTCTTGTGAGACCATCCCCTGAGTTTTGGCCGTTTTAAATTTCAGATACTAGTGTTTTGGGGAGATTGATTCTAGATTTCTCAAGTAAGTTTGTCCATTTCTTTTCCCCTTTCAAATTGATTAGGGTTTCATTCTATTTTTTTTAGGGTTTCCTCCCTTTTTATTGAAGTGAACAATGACCAGTGGGTAGGGGTTCGAACCTAAGGTTTAACCTTGGGTTTTTTTGGTCCAATTTTCTATTTTTAGGTTTGATCTACCCTTCTTGAGGTGCGGCGGTGGTGCATTTGTGTTTTCACACAAAGGATTCAATGGTTTCATTTGATTTGGTAGGTGATTACAATGTTGATGCAATCTTTGTGTATTAGCATGCTGTATTTATCATATTTTCAGATTTATATAAGTTTATTATTGCTACAAAAATTGGTTCTAATGATGCTTCCATTGCAATTGAATTTAAAATGCCAATTTGGTGTGAAATTGGGGGTTTTCCAAAGAAGTGTTTTGTTTGTTTATTTAGGGATGCCCTATAAATACTTAGTTGTTTTTATTGATCTGTAATAAGGCATAAAATACTGTTTATAATGTTTATCCCCTTTGGTAACTACTGAAAAAAAATGGGTTTTAATTGTGTTTGTAAAGAAAGTGATGTTTTGGTTCCACTTTTGTGTGAAAATGAAGGTTTTACAAAGATAACACTTCTTGTTTAACATAAGGATGAACAAAAATTGATTTTTTGTTTTAATTGATATTTATTGGGCTGCCTTTACTGTTTTGGTAACTTACAATTGTGAACATCATGTACAAGTGGGTTTATTAAGGGGTTTTGTGTGCAAAACTACACGAGATTTTGTGAAATTGATTTATTCAAATTCAAAGAGTTTGTTGTGTGTTTTAAGTGGTATAAAATGAGATAGCTACTGTATTTGGTGTATGTGACCATTAGTGGTGTTTTACATTAAAATGGATGTGTGTTAAATCCTGAAATTGTTTGAGCACAAAGGGGGAAGCCCGGGTACCTAGGTGGGGCAGATTTGTACTAGTACGGCTAGTGGACCGGATGGGTTTTGTCCCTGTTTCACATAGCATTTGGATAACGACAACTCTAACTAAACTATGTGGATGATGGTTGGGGACCACTAGGTTATGGGTATGTTCCCTACTAGTGTCTCGTGCACGAGAAAGGATTTTACTATGGTTACATTACACTGAGGTACGAGGTACATGGGGCCTGAGACTATCTAGTGCCTAGGGGTGTTCCCGGTTTTGTTGCTCAGTGGATTTGTGGTATTTGCCCTTGTTTTTGGGTGTCTTTGGAATTATAATGCAGTATGTAATATTCCTATTTAAATGTGTTAACATTATGAAATTTTTATCTTGAAAAATGTTTTCAATTTAAAGTTTCATTTCGTGGAATTTGTCACCGCTTTTAATTGAATATTAAAACTGCTTGCTTTTTCACCTTGTATTGCATGCACCTTGGAATCATAGGGTGGTATCCTATTGGTCTTAGGCTCACACCCTACTTACACCCCTTGGGTGTAAGTAGACCCTTTTTTTTGACCCAGGTAAAGGAAAGGCTAAGGGTGTTGACGGTTCAGGGTGTTAGTCCTCATCCTTGGGGAGGAGTAGTGGAGACAACTTGGGGGTGATGACCCCTTGTCATGTGGAGTCCATGAGGCTATTTTGTTTCTGTTCCATTGTGTCTTTGGACCTTTTGTATTGACTCTAAACCTGTGTATTCAGTTCTGGTTTTTGTTTAAACATCATTTGGTATGAATTTTCAGATTCAATTTATTGATTGTTTTTAATGGTTTATGACTTCATATTCGGGTAAATCGTTCCCAAACCTAAATAAATGATACCCGGGCACTTGTGCCAGCCCGTGGGGATAGGGAACGCCCTTCGGGTCATGTCACGAGCTGGGTTTGGTGCCGGTTTTGGCGGTGTCCAGATTCGGTTCGTGACAAAATGGTATCAGAGGAAGGTTCTGGTTAACTCTTTGGGTCACGTTATTTGGGGAACAGTCGGGATAGTATAAAGTTATGATTTTTGGGACTTGGTAGTTCGGTTATGGGTAGTGTGACTGATCACCACACCTCATGACAGGATTCGAGTCGCCATGGGAAGTCGGGATTTATCTAATTCCTTTGGTTTTCTTGGTTTGATGATGATTAGGGGAAATGAAAAGAGAGTTGGGTTAATGGTCTCAGTGAGCTCGCAGGGCCTGGCAAGCCCTGTGAAGCTGGGGATATTCCCTAAAACACTCTCTGTGATAGTGAAGTGATTGGAATATGGCTGCCAACCATATTTCCAAGTCACCCATTGAAACTAGTTTCATCTCGGATTGTTTTGTGCTTTAATTTTGAAATCCTGACACATTGGTTTTCTGGTAACTTGGTTTTAATAAGCGTAAAGTTTTTATGAAATGATTTTCAAATAAAGAGGGAATGGTTTGGTTTATGAAATTGAGGAATTGAATTTTCATAATTGTTTTGAAATGTAAAATGGTGTGCTTACACCTCTTTTGAAAGAAGGAACTATATTAAAGTTGGTTTTTAAAAGTGTTTCCAATAGAGTTTTCTAAATAATAAAACGGTGTTTTAATGGGATGAAATGTTTTGATATTGATATGAATATCTTGAATGTGGTTTCTTTTCCAAATTTTTGTGTCTTTATGAAATGTTTTGTAAGATTTGAATTGGGATTTTGATCTCATTCTTAGCAGTTTTGAGAAAAAGGTTGGGTTGGTTGAGCATTTTGTTTTTGAGAAGTGGAAGGAATTTTTGTTTTACCCTTTGGTATTTTCATGAGTGACCACATGCATGGGGTTATATGGGATGATGGATGGTTGATGGCATGACTGGATGAGTGCTGGGATGGTTATGAGGAGGGTGCCCAGTGTGACACAAAAACATGCATGTGTGAGGCCCATGGGGTACCATTGGTGGATACTCTTACTGCAAAACTGTTTGTTTTCAAAGAAATAGTTTTAAAGAAAAACATGATGTATTGATGAATAGTTTGGTATAGTTTTTATTATGGGTTTTTGATAATGTTGATGTTGTGGGATGTTTTGAGTCCAAGAACCCCTCCTGTTTGAACTGTGTTTTGGGTTTGTGTTTGGTCGGTGAGCTGTGTTGTAGGGACGATTAGTGGTCTCTTTTGAAAAATGTTTTGGGATGCCTCTACGATGGTTCCCATCATGTGTTTGGATCTGGTTTGAGGCATGTTTTGACAAATGGACCAGATTGGTTGGGTCCTTGGGTTCTCTCATTGGATAAGGTATGCCCCCATTAAGGGTTAATGCACAGCTGAAGTGCAATCCATATTTTTTCGCCATTGGAAAATCCTCCAGTTGATCAATATAAGGAATATTTTATCGATCATTGTTGATTGAGTCTACACCCATTCATTTCGTTGATTTTTGGATCCTCTTGTAGTGGTAAAGTTATTGTGGAAGGTTGAAAGAAACCATAGTTTCTAATGTTTCATGATTCATCGAAGGTGGAAGTGTTCTTTGGTTATAAGTGTGGATGAGTGTCTCGATGGTGTCTAAGAGGACCTTTGGGTTCTTCAAAGTTTCTTTGCTGCATTAATTCATGTTAAAAAACCGGTGTGGGAAATATGGTCACGATAGGATATTGTGGCCACTTTCTAGAATTGTGTGTTGTTTGGGGATGTTGTATAAGGTCCCTCTCCATGAATTGTTTATATCAGTTGAAATGGTCATGTTTGGTGATGCCTTATGATGTCATGTACTCGATTGACTGTATAGGTGAAAGTAGTGAAATCCTCTGAGAGTCCCTATTATGTTGGGAAAATGTCTCCCTTGGAAAAACTTCAAAATCATCTATTTTAGAGGAATGTGAGTGTAGGTGTTCTTTACTTATATTGTTTCTCACCTGAAGAAAAAAGTTGTGATGTGTGTGTATCTTCTTAGCCCTTGTTTTAGTGAAATATTGGGACCGGTTAAAGTGAGTTTGGAATGTGTTATGTCTGTAAAACTTGTCTGGGATTGCGTTGTAGTTATTGGTTTCATTGAAAGAAGAATTATCGTTCATGGGGTTTCCAAAGCCTAACTGCGAGGCCGAAGATGCTTCAATCATTTGAGCTCCAGCCATAGGTCTCGGAGAGAAGCTGGCGCGTAGTCAGGGGAAACTCCAGTGTCATTTAAACCCTTGTACAAAGTCCTATCCTTAGTATGAAAGATGGGAATAGATCAAACCTATGGTTTCGTCATGGTTGAGCACATAGTTTGTGCACGTTTAGTAGTGGTTGTGTGCTAGGAAGCCATGTATAATGAATTATATTCATAGTTAGTGCACAGTTTCCCAAACCATGCAGACTATTCCTGCGCCCTTCCTAAATCTTTGATTTCTTTTTGGGTCTTTCTGTGTCGGCCCATGCTGGTCGGTTAAGATGGTCAGTTCTTATGGTGGGGAGACCCACTATGATTCTCATGAATATTCCTTCATAAAAATTTAATGGAAGTATATCCCTTTTACTAGAGAGTATGTTTGGGCCTCCCACTATTAGTGTCTTGATTCTGTCCCGGGAAAAAAATTTACGTTGTCTCTTATGGTGGGGAGCCCATTTGTGTCTCTTCATACGAGTAACTCATATTTTTTTTCTTTGGACTTGTCTGGGAAGTAGGTATTATGATTCGAAGATATCTAACTACCTACATATTCATTGTGTAAACATTGATATTGGAGAGTTTTCAATGGTTTAGTTATAGTAGGGAAGTGTAACCTCGTTCAATGTTGTTGTTGTTTTTTGGGTAAATTGATTGAGTATTGTTCAGATTGTATTTGAGGAGTTTTCATTTGGGATAAATCCTGAATGTACTTTATTGTTTCAGGAAAGTGGTGTAAGATTGGTTTGTGACAGTATTCCTTCCATCATTGATCAATGGAGGTGTTTTGACCTTTGGGGGTGAAACCTGGCAAGGGTGTACCTATTGGTTTCTCAGTTGGGTTTGGTTGTTGGTTTGACCTTGCTGTGACTTTCCGGGGCGGAAAGTTTCCAAGGTGGGGAGAATTGTCACGTACGTAACCTATTTTAGGGTTATTTTAAATTTATTTTCCACTTATGATTTGTTTTGGTGGTTTCCAAAGGTTTTATTGAGAATAGGTGAGTTTTCATGAATTGGGCCAAACTGCGAGCCCAATTCCAGATTTAAAAATAAATTTTGTTTCATTTATAACTTTTTCAATTTTTAATATTTTTGACTCATTCCAACTCCTAATTCGTCTCCCCTGATATATTAACCTCAAATTTAAATTTTGGGCCTTTATAAATCCATAAGCATGGGGGAGTTTTGTTTTAATTTGAGAATTGGGCCAACCCGAAGGCCCATTTTCCAGTTTTAAATTTGTTTCATTATTTATTAATATCTTATTCATTAAAATGGCTTTTTTCAGTGATTACACCTCCCTATCGACCCTAAGAAGCCCAGGAGAGACCCCATGCCCTCCTCCCACAATTTTGAGCTCGATAGAGTCATGAAAATAGTCGAAACGTTCTGGATTTCAGAAATCGTCCAGATTTTGGAGAGGTAAATTGATCCTTTCATAACTCCTTCTATTCTTAATCTTTTACCTCAATTCAAATTCCTAAATGACCTAATAATTCTTGGGAGACCATACCCTGAGTTTTGGCCGTTTTAAATTTCAGATACTAGTGTTTTGGGGAGATTGATTCTAGATTTCTCAAGTAAGTTTGTCCATTTCTTTTCCCCTTTCAAATTGATTAGGGTTTTATTCTATTTTTTTAGGGTTTCCTCCCTTTTTATTGAAGTGAACAATGACCAGTGGGTAGGGGTTCGAACCTAAGGTTTAACCTTGGGTTTTCTTGGTCCAATTTTCTATTTTTAGGTTTGATCTACCCTTCTTGAGGTGCGGCGGTGGTGCATTTGTGTTTTCGCACAAAGGATTCAATGGTTTCATTTGATTTGGTGGGTGATTCCAATGTTGATGCAATCTTTGTGTATTAGAATGCTGTATTTATCATATTTTCAGATTTATATAAGTTTATTATTGCTACAAAAATTGGTTCTAATGATGATTCCATTGCAATTGAATTTAAAATGCCAATTTGGTGTGAAATTGGGGGTTTTCCAAAGAAGTGTTTTGTTTGTTTATTTGCGGATGCCCTATAAATACTTAGTTGTTTTTATTGATCTGTAATAAGGCATAAAATACTTTTTATAATGTTTATCCCTTTTGGTAATTGCTGCAAAAAAAAGGGTTTTAATTGTGTTTGTAAAGAAAGTGATGTTTTGGTTCCACTTTTGTGTGAAAATGAAGGTTTTACAAAGATAACACTTCTTGTTTAACATAAGGATGAACAAAAATTGATTTGTTGTTTTAATTGATATTTATTGGGCTGCCTTTACTGTTTTGGTAACTTACAATTGTGAACATCATGTACAAGTGTGTTTCTTAAGGGGTTTTGTGTGCAAAACTACACGAGATTTTGTAAAATTGATTTATTCAAATTCAAAGAGTTTGTTGTGTGTTTTAAGTGGTATAAAATGAGATAGCTACTTTATTTGTTTTATGAGACCATTAGTGGTGTTTTACATTAAAATGGATGTGTGTTAAATCCTGAAATTGTTTGAGCACAAAGGGGGAAGCCCGGGTACCTAGGAGGGGCGGATTTGTACTAGTACGGCTAGTGGACCGGATGGGTTTTGTCCCTGTTTCACTTAGCATTTGGATAACGACACCTCTAACTAAACTATTTGGATGATGGTTGGGGACCACTAGGTTATGGGTATGTTCCATACTAGTGGCTCGTGCACGAGAAAGGATTTTACTATGGTTAAATTACACTGAGGTACGAGGTACATGGGGCCTGAGACTATCTAGTGCCTAGGGGTGTTCCCGGTTTTGTTGCTCAGTGGATTTGTGGTATTTTCCCTTGTTTTTGGGTGTCTTTGGAATTATAATGCAGTATCTAATATTCCTATTTAAATGTGTTAACATTCTGAAAGTTTTATCTTGAAAAATGTTTTCAATTTAATGTTTCATTTCGTGGAATTTGTCACCGCTTTTAATTGCATATTAAAACTGCTTGCTTTTTCACCTTGTATTGCATGCACCTTGGAATCATAGGGTGGTATCCTATTGGGCTTAGGCTCACACCCTACTTACACACCTTGGGTGTAAGTAGACCCTTTTTTTTGACCCAGGTAAAGGAAAGGCTAAGGGTGTTGACGGTTCAGGGTGTTAGTCCTCATCCTTGGGGAGGAGTAGTGGAGACAACTTGGGGGTGATGACCCCTTGTCATGTGGAGTCCATGAGGCTATTTTGTTTCTGTTCCATTGTGTCTTTGGACCTTTTGTATTGACTCTAAACCTGTGTATTCAGTTCTGGTTTTTGATTAAACATCATTTGGTATGAATTTTCAGATTCAATTTATTGATTGTTTTTAATGGTTTATGACTTCATATTCGGGTAAATCGTTCCCAAACCTAAATAAATGATACCCGGGCACTTGTGCCAGCCCGTGGGGATAGGGAACGCCCTTCGGGTCATGTCACGGGCTGGGTTTGGTGCTGGTTTTGGCGGTGACCAGATTCGGTTCGTGACAAAATGGTATCAGAGGAAGGTTCTGGTTAACTCTTTGGGTCACGTTATTTGGGGAACAGTCGGGATAGTATAAAGTTATGATTTTTGGGACTTGGTAGTTCGGTTATGGGTAGTGTGACTGATCACCACACCTCATGACAGGATTCGAGTCGCCATGGGAAGTCGGGATTTATCTAATTCCTTTGGTTTTCTTGGTTTGATGATGATTAGGGGAAATGAAAAGAGAGTTGGGTTAATGGTCTCAGTGAGCTCGTAGGGCCTGGCAAGCCATGTGAAGCTGGGGATATTCCCTAAAACACTCTCTGTGACAGTGAAGTGATTGGAATATGGCTTCCAACCATATTTCCAAGTCACCCATTGAAACTAGTTTCCTCTCGGATTGTTTTGTGCTTTAATTTTGAAATCCTGACACATTGGTTTTCTGGTAACTTGGTTTTAATAAGCATAAAGTTTTTATGAAATGATTTTCAAATAAAGAGGGAATGGTTTGGTTTATGAAATTGAGGAATTGAATTTTCAGAATTGTTTTGAAATGTAAAATGGTGTGCTTACACCTCTTTTGAAAGAAGGAACTATATTAAAGTTGGTTTTTAAAAGTGTTTCCAATAGAGTTTTCTAAATAATAAAACGGTGTTTTAATGGGATGAGATGTTTTTGATATTGATATGAATATCTTGAATGTGGGTTCTTTTCCAAATTGTTGTGTCTTTATGAAATGTTTTGTAAGATTTGAATTGGGATTTTGATCTCATTCTTAGCAGTTTTGAGAAAAAGGTTGGGTTGGTTGAGCATTTTGTTTTTGAAAAGTGGAAGGAATTTTTGTTTTAACCTTTGGTATTTCCATGAGTGACCACATGCATGGGGTTATATGGGATGATGGATGGTTGATGGCATGACTGGATGAGTGCTGGGATGGTTATGAGGAGGGTGCCCGGTGTGACACAAAAACATGCATGTGTGAGGCCCATGGGGTACCATTGGTGGATACTCTTACTGCAAAACTGTTTGTTTTCAAAGAAATAGTTTTAAAGAAAAACATGATGTATTGATGAATAGTTTGGTATAGTTTTTATTATGGGTTTTTGATAATGTTGATGTTGTGGGATGTTTTGAGTCCAAGAACCCCTCCTGTTTGAACTGTGTTTTGGGTTTGTGTTTGGTCGGTGAGCTGTGTTGTAGGGACGATTAGTGGTCTCTTTTGAAAAATGTTTTGGGATGCCTCTACGGTGGTTCCCTTCATGTGTTTGGATCTGGTTTGAGGCATGTTTTGACTAATGGAATAGATTGGTTGGGTCCTTGGGTTCTTTCATTGGATAAGGTATGCCCCCATTAAGGGTTAATGCACAGCTGAAGTGCAATCCATATTTTTTCGCCATTGGAAAATCCTCCAGTTGATCAATATAAGGAATATTTTATCGATCATTGTTGATTGAGTCTACACCCATTCATTTCGTTGATTTTTGGATCATCTTGTAGTGGTAAAGTTATTGTGGAAGGTTGAAAGAAACCATAGTTTCTAATGTTTCATGATTCATCGAAGGTGGAAGTGTTCTTTGGTTGTAAGTGTGGATGAGTGTCTCGATGGTGTCTAAGAGGACCTTTGGGTTCTTCAATGTTTCTTTGATGCATTAATTCATGTTAAACCACCGGTGTGGGAAATATGGTCACGATAGGATATTGTGGCCACTTTCTAGAATTGTGTGTTGTTTGGGGATGTTGTATAAGGTCCCTCTCCATGAATTGTTTATATCAGTTGAAATGGTCATGTTTGGTGATGCCTTATGATGTCATGTACTCGATTGACTGTATAGGTGAAAGTAGTGAAATCCTCTAAGAGTCCCTGTTATGTTGGGAAAATGTCTCCCTTGGAAAAACTTCAAAATCATCTATTTTAGAGGAATGTGAGTGTAGGTGTTCTTTACTTATATTGTTTCTCACCTGAAGAAACAAGTTGTGATGTGTGTGTATCTTCTTAGCCCTTGTTTTAGTGAAATATCGGGATCGGTTAAAGTGAGTTTGGAATGTGTTATGTCTGTAAAACTTATCTGAGATTGCGTTGTAGTTGTTGGTTTCATTGAAAGAAGAATTATCGTTCATGGGGTTTCCAAAGCCTAACTGCGAGGCCGAAGATGCTTCAATCATTTGAGCTCCAGCCATAGGTCTCGGAGAGAAGCTGGCGCGTAGTCAGGGGAAACTCAAGTGTCATTTAAACCCTTGTACAAAGTCCTATCCTTAGTATGAAAGATGGGAATAGTTCAAACCTATGGTTTCTTCATGGTTGAGCATATAGTTTGTGAACGTTTAGTAGTGGTTGTGTGCTAGGAATCCATGTAGAAAGAATTATATTCATAGTTAGTGCACAGTTTCCCAAACCATGCAGACTAATCCTGCGCCCTTCCTAAATCTTTGATTTCTTTTTGGGTCTTTCTGTGTCGGCCCATGCTGGTCGGTTAAGATGGTCAGTTCTTATGGTGGGGAGACCCACTATGATTCTCATGAATATTCCTTCATAAACATTTAATGGAAGTATATCCCTTTTACTAGAGAGTATGTTTGGGCCTCCCACTATTAGTGTCTTGATTCTGTCCCGGGAAAAAAATTTAAGTTGTCTCTTATGGTGGGGAGCCCATTTGTGTCTCTTCATACGAGTAACTCGTATTTTTTTTCATTGGACTTGTCTGGGAAGTAGGTATTATCATTCTAAGATATCTAACTACCTACATATTCATTGTGTAAACATTGATATTGGAGAGTTTTCAATGGTTTAGTTATAGTAGGGATGTGTAACCTCGTTCAATGTTGTTGTTGTTTTTTGGGTAAATTGATTGAGTATTGTTCATATTGTATTTGAGGAGTTTTCATTTGGGATAAATCCTGAATGTACTTTATTGTTTCAGGAAAGTGGTGTAAGATTGGTTTGTGACAGTATTCCTTCCATCATTGATCACTGGAGGTGTTTTGACCTTTGGGGGTGAAACCTGGCAAGGGTGTACCTATTGGTTTCTCAGTTGGGTTTGGTTGTTGCTTTGACCTTGCTGTGACTTTCCGGGACGGAAAGTTTTCAAGGTGGGGATAATTGTCACGTACGAAACCTATTTTAGGGTTATTTTAAATTTATTTTACACTTATGATTTGTTTTGGTGGTTTCCAAAGGTTTTATTGAGAATAGGTGAGTTTTCATGAATTGGGCCAAACTGCGAGCCCAATTCCAGATTTAAAAATAAATTTTGTTTCATTTATAACTTTTTCAATTTTTAATATTTTTGACTCATTCCAACTCCTAATTCTTCTCCCCTGATATATTAACCTCAAATTTAAATTTGGGGCCTTTATAAATCCATAAGAATGGGGGATTTTTGTTTTTATTTGAGAATTGGGCCAACCCGAAGGACCATTTTCCAGTTTTAAATTGTTTCATTAAGTTATTAATATCTTATTCATTAAAATGGATTTTTCGGTGATTCCACCTCCCTATCGACACTAAGAAGCCCAGGCGCGACCCCATGCCCTCCTCCCACAATGTTGAGCTCGATAGAGTCGCGAAAATAGTCGAAACCTTCTGGATTTCAGAAATCGTCCAGATTTTGGAGAGGTAAATTGATCCTTTCATAACTCCTTCTATTATTAATCTTTTACCTCCATTACAATTCCTAAATGACCTAATAATTCTTGTGAGACCATCCCCTGAGTTTTGGCCGTTTTAAATTTCAGATACTAGTGTTTTGGGGAGATTGATTCTAGATTTCTCAAGTAAGTTTGTCCATTTCTTTTCCCCTTTCAAATTGATTAGGGTTTCATTCTATTTTTTTAGGGTTTCCTCCCTTTTTATTGAAGTGAACAATGACCAGTGGGTAGGGGTTCGAACCTAAGGTTTAACCTTGGGTTTTCTTGGTCCAATTTTCTATTTTTAGGTTTGATCTACCCTTCTTGAGGTGCGGCAGTGGTGCATTTGTGTTTTCGCACAAAGGATTCAATGGTTTCATTTAATTTGGTAGGTGATTCCAATGTTGATGCAATCTGTGTGTATTAGCATGCTGTATTTATCATATTTTCAGATTTATATAAGTTTATTATTGCTAGAAAAATTGGTTCTAATGATGCTTCCATTGCAATTGAATTTAAAATGCCAATTTGGTGTGAAATTGGGGGTTTTCCAAAGAAGTGTTTTGTTTGTTTATTTGGGGATGCCCTATAAATACTTAGTTGTTTTTATTGATCTGTAATAAGGCATAAAATAATATTTATAATGTTTATCCCCTTTGGTAATTTCTGCAAAAAAAATGGGTTTTAATTGTGTTTGTAAAGAAAGTGATGTTTTGGTTCCACTTTTGTGTGAAAATGAAGGTTTTACAAAGATAACACTTCTTGTTTAACATAAGGATGAACAAAAATTGATTTGTTGTTTTAATTGATATTTATTGGGCTGCCTTTACTGTTTTGGTAACTTACAATTGTGAACATCATGTACAAGTGGGTTTCTTAAGGGGTTTTGTGTGCAAAACTACACGAGATTTTGTGAAATTGATTTATTCAAATTCAAAGAGTTTGTTGTGTGTTTTAAGTGGTATAAAATGAGATAGCTACTGTATTTGGTGTATGTGACCATTAGTGGTGTTTTACATTAAAATGGATGTGTGTTAAATCCTGAAATTGTTTGAGAACAAAGGGGGAAGCCCGGGTACCTAGGTGGGGCGGATTTGTACTAGTACGGCTAGTGGACCGGATGGGTTTTGTCCCTGTTTAACTTAGCATTTGGATAACGAAAACTCTAACTAAACTATGTGGATGATGGTTGGGGACCACTAGTTTATGGGTATGTTCCCAACTAGTGGCTCGTGCACGAGAAAGGATTTTACTATGGTTACATTACACTGAGGTACGAGGTACATGGGGCCTGAGACTATCTAGTGCCTAGGGGTGTTCCCGGTTTTGTTGCTCAGTGGATTTGTGGTATTTGACCTTGTTTTTGGGTGTCTTTGGAATTATAATGCAGTATCTAATATTCCTATTTAAATGTGTTAACATTCTGAAAGTTTTATCTTGAAAAATGTTTTCAATTTAAAGTTTCATTTCGTGGAATTTGTCACCGCTTTTAATTGCATATTAAAACTGCTTGCTTTTTCACCTTGTATTGCATCCACCTGGGAATCATAGGGTGGTATCCTATTGGGCTTAGGCTCACACCCTACTTACACCCCTTGGGTGTAAGTGGACCCTTTTTTTTGACCCAGGTAAAGGAAAGGCTAAGGGTGTTGACGGTTCAGGGTGTTAGTCCTCATCCTTGGGGAGGAGTAGTGGAGACGACTTGGGGGTGATGACCCCTTGTCATGTGGAGTCCATGAGGCTGTTTTGTTTCTGTTCCATTGTGTCTTTGGACATTTTTTATTGACTCTAAACCTGTGTATTCAGTTCTGGTTTTTGTTTAAACATCATTTGGTATGAATTTTCAGATTCAATTTATTGATTGTTTTTAATGGTTTATGACTTCATATTCGGGTAAATCATTCCCAACCCTAAATAAATGATACCCGGGCACTTGTTCCAGCCCGTGGGGATAGGGAACGCCCTTCGGGTCATGTCACGGGCTGGGTTTGGTGCCAGTTTGGGCGGCGACCAGATTTGGTTCGTGACAGTCGCGCCGCGCCAGAAAATCCCAATGACACCGCGGCCGGAGTGGGGCCGCGGCGGAGGGGCTCGGCATCGTCACGCCCAGCCGGAAGGACCAAGGCCGCAGCTTATGTCTTGGCGGATCAGGGGAACCAGCGGCCGGAATCGGGCCGTCGGCGTCGGAGCAGGGTGGACCGGCCTTGCCGGTCCCATGGCGGCAGAAGCGGGCCGGCCGGAGCGGGCCGGCCGGACAGGGAAGAACCAGGGATTCAAACCCACGGCTGGTTGGACGTGAGCGACCCCATTAAGGGGCCGCAGTTACTACACGCGGGGGACAACCCCCCCCCCCCCCATATTCCGAACGGCTCGACTGTTCGGCCGTGCCACCTGGCCAGCGCGCCGGACCGCCAGCGCGCCGGGACGTGCCCAGGCCGCGTCGCGCCGCTCCCGGGCCGGGCTGGGCCACGCCCAAACGGGCTGGACCCGGACCCGGTTTGGGCTGACCGTGGGGGTATCGGGCCGGGTCGGACCCTGCACGAACCCCTTAATACCGAACCTCTTTCGGTCCATTGCACATTACATGAGTTGTGGACCTCCGATCGACGCACTGTCCATTGCGTAGTGATTCTTGGATCGATACGGTCGTTTTGGTATATTATACTCAAGGTTTCGGGGAACTTTGTGTATGGCCAGGTTGGTTTGGATACGAAACGAATCGGGCCCTCGGAGCGAAAACGCATATATCTCGAGCTCCGGATGTCTGATTGACGTGCCGCCAACTTTGTTGGATTCCTCTTGATGAGACGGAAATTTTGGCATGTTTCTCCTGAGTTTTGGATGCAATTGGAAAATGGACGGGTTGGATTGTACCCGAAATCTAACCGGGCCCCTAGAACGGAAAGGCTAATAACTTTCAGACCGAACGTCCGTTTGACGTACCGTCAACGACATTGTTGACCACATTGAGAAACTATCCCTTTGAGAATACCCTATGAGAGTTCGGGGTACAGATGAGATACGACCTGGTTGGTTTTCACACGAAACCAATCGGGCCCCTAGGACGAAAAGGCTAGTAACTCACAGAACGGTTGTCCGACTGACGTGTCGCCAGTTGCGTTGAGACCCCTATGACAAGGCGGTACTTTGAGATACTTCTTCGTGGAACTTTTTGAAACTTGGAGCATCGACTAGTAACTCGTGGAGCGGACCCTCCCAGTGACGATCTAGCAGAGTGCAGAGACCTAGTAGCTGGCTGAGACTTGACGACTACTGATTCATCGACTCGGTGTGTTTCGGATAGCCCAGTGGGGAGCGCTTGGTTTTAGCGGCAGACCCATAGTGGAGGAGCGCTTGGTAGTAGCGGCAGACCCGCGGAACTCAACAGAAGGAGTACCTCTGGAGGATATGATGGGGATCGCTTGGTTGTAGCGGCAGACCCACGGCGGAGGAGCGCTTAGTTGTAGCGGCAAACCCGCGGTACTCAACAGAAGGAGTACCTATAGAACCTATGAGGGGGAGCGCTTGGTTGTAGCGGAAAACCCATAGTGGTAAGTGCATGGTTATAGCAGCAGGCCCACAGTACTCGATAGGAGGAGTACTACAGTAGTCCAAGGAGTTCGACGCGCTTGGTTGTAGCGGCAGGCCCTCTGAACTCGACAGAGGAGGAGTTCGGCGGGCTCGGTTGTAGCGGCAGGCCCTCTGAACTCGACTGAGGAAGATTTTAGTGCGCTTGGTTTTAGCGGTAGGCCCACTACACTCGACGGAGGAGGAGTTCTCCAGCAGCCGTGGTTTCGACGTAATGATTTAAATCCTGGATGAGCTGAGTCTTTGACCTTTTTGTTTACCTGATGATTGAGAAGGGTCACCTGATATCATAGGTATATGTAGGGGTATATTCCTGGATAGTGGATTTTCGTTGATTTCATAATCTTTTTGTTTCCTCAATATTGAGATGGGTTACTTGATAACTTAAGTATATGTATGGGCATATACCTAAGTAGAGGTTATCTGTTGAGACCTTATTTGTTGTTATCCTTGTTGGATTTAGTGAGACCTTCAGAGTCTCAGGGTCCTTACTGAGTAGCTTATACACACCACTGCATGGGCTATGCCCGCACTACGTTGTGTTGGTTGCAGATGACGGACAGTGCTGATCGAGGTAGAGGTACGAGGAGAAGGTCAGTACCTGGAGGTGGATCACTTGGCGGGACGTACACGGAGAGGACGGCTGGACCCAAGGAGCTGTGGAGGCTCTCTGTACCCACCCTTTAGGTGGGACTTCAAGTGGACGACTCGAGGCTGCGGCTTTTCTTTTAGTTGATGTTTTCCCATTCCAGTTGTACTTTACTTTCAGTTTGGGTTTGTATTCTGTCCCACATACTTTCCCGCACTTACTGTTGTACCTAGTTTTTACTTAGTGTTTAATTCTACTGCTTTCGTTCCATGTGGTGTTTGTTTACTTTACAAAGGCAATTCCTTCCCTTTTTACCAGGAATTATGCATTAGTGCTTGTCGCCAGCCCCTGGCCTATGGAAGGCGGGCTTGGGCTAGTCACGGCACGGGCCCCGAGGACGGGTCGTGACAAATTGGAATAAGGGGAGTTTGGTTCTACCACAGAACTTTGGACCCTGTTATTTTTATATGTGAATTAATAGTGTTAACCGTATTGGGAATGGTTATCAGTCTAGGGAGTCCAGTGTTGGTGCGGCGGCTGATGTAACCGTACACCAGGACCCTGACTTCTGATTTCCGACTTAATACACGAAAACATTGATTGCATGTGTGTTCATGTTTTCTTTGTGATTACCTTGTGTCAGCTCACCAGGTATATTGTTCTGACCGTGGAGCACCTGTCTCTTTTTAAGATGGCCCCACAATGGCAGCCAGCTAGGGTTCCGAGAGTTGTGTGTGACGATATCCCACCGAGCGAGGAGGCCTTGGTACATGGCCCTTTGACAGCTGAGGCATCGGCCGTACCTCTACCCGCCGAGCCACCGTTTCTTCTAGCCCCAGCCGCTAACGATGCACGTCCCCTTAGTGAACTTCACGAGTTTCATCGTTAGCGACTGCCCAGGTTCCAGGTGTAGAAGTACTCTTAGGCAGCCGAGGATTAGCTGGAGGTTGTTGTACGAGTTTTCCGTTTGGTAGGGACACCAGCTGATCTTATGGTGGTCCTTGCAGCAAGCCTCCTGCATGCGACAATAGGAAGATGGTGGATATTGATGCTCCAGGTGCACGACGAGGCATCTCTCCTTTGGACGGACATTGAGAGCCTTTTTCGCTCAGAGTTCTTCCCAGCCACCCTCCGAGCGGTGCGCATCCAAGAGATGCTACAGCTGCGGAAGGGAAGCATGACAGTAGCCCAGTACGCAGTGAGGTTTACCGATCTCTCATTCTATTCCACGGACATGGTATGGTTGCCATTCTTCAGGGCCCAAACCTTCGAGCAGGGGCTCAGGCGAAATATCATAGCTTCAGTTGTTTCTCAGAGCATTCTGACAGAGGCAGGGGTGTTGGAGCGATCCCTCTTAGTGGAGAGTTTCCTTGGTTAGCAGTCTCCAGTAGCAGGACCCAACACTAGCCGGCTTGAGGCAGAGTCTTATGTAGTAGGAAGTGGACAAATGACGTAGAGTTCCCAGAGGACTAGACCTACAGGTGGTCAACCACATGACACAGGATCGTTTGGGCGAGGCATCCGGGGTAGAGAACGACTTACCATGCGCGGACAGTGTTACTCCTGTGGTGGGGTTGGTCACATGGCTCGTGACTGTCCGACCCGCCATACAGATGACCAGCAGATGAATGAAGGAACTCCCGGGTATAGGTAGAGGTTCGATCGAGGTAGACCGCGTGGAGAAGGATAACGTAGCAGGGGAGCTGGCCGTGCAGCTGGAGGTGGACGACGCTTCGAGGTGTTTCCACGACCACCACCAGGAGGTCCACCCCAACCGCAGGGAACAGGTGGACGTGGGAGAGATTAGCTTCAGGAAGCTGGGGCCTATGATCATGGAGCTCTGGGAGCAGATGGGCAGGAGCGGTACTATTTCCATAATTTGAGACTTTTGTTCATGATTCTTCTAGCTCTGCTGATGTTTCTTTGTAAATGCTTTGTGTCATTGTACATGAGTTTTAGTAATAAAAGACACCTTTCTTATGGTGTTTACCTTCATGTCCTCTCTTTTTTTGTTACTAAGAGTTTCTGGTTTAAAAACTGTTGAATTGACCCTCACTTTGAGATACCTACTGGAGGAGACCCAGTGACCACACACTGATGCCGAATGTGTAACTCAACCCTTAGACGAGAGAGTAATGGTTGGATCTCTTGGTAGTAGCGTCGAGGCCTTACGACGTCATCCTTGGTATTGATTAGTATCGTCCATGTTGGGGTTAACTGTATTAGGAGAAGAACGTGGTTCATCCAAGGGATGAGACCAGATTTTATCTTATCAACAAAGAGGAAATCTCAGTAGCTCTAGTAGGACCAGAAAGGTCCAAGTCATCCAAGAGCGGATGGGGACAGCTCAGAGCCAGAAAAAGTCTTGTGCTAGAAGGGGGCGAAGACCACTAGAGTTCGAGGTTGGTGACCACTTTTCCCTACGGGTCTCACCTCAACGTGAGTTACAGAGATGTGGCCGAGGTGAAAAGTTATCTCCGAGGTTCAACAGACCTTTCTAGGTCCTCAACAAGGTAGGAGAGGTGGTTTACCACTTAACCCACCCACCTCAGTTGCACTAGGTGCACGGAGACTTACAAGTATCTCAACAGAGGATATATGAGCTCGACCCTTCGATTTTCATCGACCATGAGGAGATGGACTTGGGTGATGGGGTGACCCTCATGGAGGTTCCAGTGTGGATCGAGGAACGACATGATCGGGTCCTACGAGGACGGGTTGATTCCACAGTTACGCTATCACTGGAAGTAAGGGAACCTCCAGGTGAGCACATGGGAGCGGAAGGCTCAGATGCGTGCTCAATACCTCTTTTGTAACCCTAGTTTGTTTTAAAGCTTTACGAGGACGTAAAGCCCTGAGGTGGGAGTAATGTAAAGACCCGTAAAATTCAAGGGAAATTTTTTTCTTAATTTTCTTTGAAATTTTACAAAAACGTAGTTTCTAACGGCACCTGATTCCGAGGCCCGGTTTTCCCGGAATCATTTTCCGAATTTTAGCTCGGCGACGTTCAGTGAACGAACGAGTGGTTTTTTCAAACTTTTGAACCAGTGCTTGGAATCAAATTCCAAGGGCACCGATGGAATCGCATCACCGATAATTTCTTAAAAACACCTTTTCCGGAGTTGTGTTTGCTCGGGTGTGGTTTTTAATTTTTTGGGGTTATGTTAAGGAATAAAATAATGTGGTGCGAAATTTTTTTTTATTTTACTTAAAGCGACTTAAACTAAGTTAAGCGGATAAGCTAGGACCCACAATATCCTACCCACTTGGTAGGATATTTGTGAGGTGGGGCCAGTACGAGCCCCACCATTTCTTTCCTTCTAAGTAACGCACTGACACCCCCTTTTAAATAAGTCACACCGTGTGTTTATTATGGTTAAGAAACGTCTCATTAATTTGGGCGGTTAAATCATTATAATTAATTCATTGAATTAATTGTTCGTTTATTATCTTTTGAATTTCAAATTCTTATGTTATGATAATAAAATAAGGGAGGGACTTATTTTATTATGGTTGGGTTTTTGTTGTGTTAAGACATTGGGAGAAAAAGAGTGGTCTTGAGGATTATTCGTTCTTCGATGAAGAACGCGAAGAATGCACCACCTCCAATGAAGAACGCCGACCTCCGACGGCGGACGACGGCGAGAGACGCCTTCCTCGGAGATCACCTAATTCCAAAGACCTTCCTTCCGTGACACTTTCTTCCACGACGATACTTTTCTTCCGCGATGGTAAATTCCACGATGAACTCTCGTTCGATGACAACGTTGAGGTAGGGGTTTCTGTGTTTTAATTTTTGAATTCTTCCGTCATCTATCCTCATTAATTTGGAACACTTGATATCGTTTAACGGGAGGGGACCAGACCTCACAAACGCGGCCGACCCACCTCCCTTATTATTTTTGTGGTTGTTGTTTTTTTTGTTATTGTAGAGACCCGAAGCTTGACGTATATGAACATTACATTACTTTTGCGGAATACTTAGTACATAACAAAAACACACACACAAGGATCGTAATAGTTTAGTGTCTTTGGAAACTCGGAATAAAATATTCTAATCGTGGTGAAAGATCTTCAACATCTCCCATAAAGATCTTCCTTTTTTTTACCTAAAACCTTTCTTTATATCCTGGGGAAAAGAAAACATAAAAGGGTGAGCTCAAATGCTCAGTAAGGGTAAACAAAAGAAATATCAATCACATCGTATTCATAAGAACATAACATTTTGGAAATAATAACCTATAAAAGAGAGCATAATTTCGTAACATGGGATAAATCATGGTAGTGAAATGTAATCAAAATAATGATAACTTAAAACATGAATCTTTGTGGCATTCACACATAATCATAGAGAATCATTTCTTGTTAGTCAAGATCATTGCCAAGACTATCTTAGTGGACAAAGTCCCTTTCTGAATCGAGTAACCCTCGTTTCAGTCCTGTTTCACTGAACCGGTATAACCTACCATTCCAGCCATGTCTATCTCATGAGATATAAAATCTTTACCCAATGCATTGGAGGGAGATATAGGTCCCACCCATCTCATAATGATACCATTCTTATGTGTGCCACAAAATCATAAATTATACATCATTGCATAACCCATGTAATACAAATGGGAATCTTAAACATCCTGACATCATAAAAAAATTCATATAAGATAAAGGGATTCATAAAAATATTTCAATCACAACATAATAAAATCCATGTAATAATAGGGATAGAAACAGAACCCAATATTATCTTAGATGGAAGATAATTTTGATAAAACACTTGAACTCCATTCTTGAGGAAAATATCCTTTCTACTTCAAAAACACTTTTCATTTCTTAACATGTCATTAAATTTTAAACTAAAAGATGTTGATTAAAAATAAACTTGATAACTTGTAAAGAAAGCTTCTTGGAAATAATTTTTTTTATAAATACATTCTTGCCGTATAAGTTAAAAAAAACATTCTTCGTACTTTTGTCGGAAAAGTCAAAAATTACCTCGTACGAAAAATGAAAAAAAGATTCCTTTCATATCTTTTACTAAAAACTCACCGAAGGGTAAAATTGGGAATAAAATATTGTAGAAGGACGGAAATAATATAACATATTGAGGGAATATGTATGTCGATGATAAAATACACCCCAGTAAATACCAAACTATAAACAATCTCGGATAAAAAATGAGATTGTGATATTTCCCCTTACCTTAGGTCCTATTTGCTTCGTATGTGTCCGAACCTCCTGTATAATTATTTAAATAATGTCATTGACTTATTAAAGAATCATATTCATTGTTATGATATCATATATGGTTCACTTAGGACATTATATTACCCGTTCTTTTGTAAATTCCATGTTAAAGAAGCGTTTTGGGTAAAATCGTTTCATTTATCGTAGGTGTTTTGACTTGTTGTTCTTGACATTATTATTACTTATATCATGATTTACTTACTTATAGAATATAAAATATGATTTATATATCATATATATTCAGTATATATATATATAAGATAGATAAATGAAATGAAAAACACCGTTCATGGAGACGGTAGTCCGTACGTACGCATGAACGCTGTTTTCCTTTCTTTATTGTCTTGAATGGAATTAAGTAGATGACATACATATACATATATAAATAAATCCAGTAGCTTTATAATGTCATATATTTCATTATTATTTCTTATATATACATTTTAATCATTCTTAAATGGTTAACATGGAGAATGAATCTCATCGCGTCGTGGAGACGGTATTCCGTACATACGCACGCGCGATGATTTCATTTTTCCGTAGGATGGATAGAAGGTGAATTAGAGTTGTTTCATATTTATAATAACATATCAGTATATAAGAAATACTGATGTTATTACTTTATCATGAAACAACTAATGAAGAAGAAGTTGAAGAAGAAAGAAATTGAAAGGATCGGTAATGGATATTACCTCTTCTTTGAAACGCCTCTTTGAATCCTCCACTAAGGGAACTAAGATTGGTCTTTGAAGAAGACCAGGACCTCTAGGATTATTCTAGGGAAGTGGAGAAGGGATTTTGGCAGGGTTTGGTCGAGCTTGAGTGCTCAAATTGGTGTGAGGAGGAGGGGGAGGAGGTACCCTTTTATAAGGGAGGAGAGGGGCACCTTAGGAATATCTCAAAATATTATTTTATATTAAACTCAAAATCGGTTTATAATGGTTCCAAAGGGTCTTATTTCGAAGCTAAAGTGGGTAGGGGTCGAAATAATATCATCCAATAGGATTTAGACAAGTTTAGGGTATTATTTTAACCTTATCAATTAGATTTAACTCTAAGTTAAATAATTTAACTTTTACCGTGTCTTTTTGTTTTCTTTCACTATATGGTTAATACACTTACTATAACATGCCAAACGAATCCCAAATTGTTTATTATTAATATATATATATCCTTATCTAAGTCATTTGGCCGAACCATAGATTTTTAGGAATAAAATAACAATTAATAATATAATATTTGATTTAAAAACTATTTTGTGTCAATTTTGACACTATTTGATATATGATTTTTGTGAAAGTCATAACAGAATTATATGTTCGAACAATGTTGATTAAATCAACACTAATATATCATAGTAACCTAAAAAATTAGTGGAATTCATAAAAAGTCTCAAATTACATTCATTTGAGCATTTATAACATCAATAATGTTAATATTTCCTTAAAAGGGTAATTACTGCATCATCATAGTGTCATAAATAAATTACTTTATTTAAAGTTTAAAAATTATAAATAAAATATCATTAAGTAGGAAATCTTTTTAGATTTATAATGAATATTTATAGTCGAATTTATCTTATGTATAACCCCATATTAAAAATGTTTTAGTTATTAAACTTAGATTTTAACTATTTTAACTATTCATTAATTAAAATAATATTAAATGTCATAATCTAATCCAAGTGGACCTAAATGGTCATATTATATTCATAAGGTTGTTTTTGGTCGAGTTACACTTATCCAATAGAATTAGGACATGTGTTAGGGTAATAGTAATATCATATTTACCCTTAGTTACCCTATTTACTATTAACCGTGGTAAAAAAAAGTAAAAAGTTACTATTCACCAAAAATTATTTTCATCTCATTGAACCACATTTTAGTCCTTGATATTAACCGTGTCTGTCGGATTTTCGAAATTCCATTCACAGAAGCGGAAAAAAAGTTTTATGCAAAATTCAGTTTTTAACCTACCACTTAGTGGTTTCACTATTCATCAAAAATTGAAAGTTTTCAGAAAAATGACAAAATTTCATCCTAAGCTATATTTCATATTCCGAATTCAAAAATGAAGTCTATTTTACCAAATTCATAACATAGAAATTGCATTAATTAATTTTATAATTAAATCCCGCTGTTAAAACAAATAGCGTGTTTTTAAGAAACAATATCTATCAAAAGATTGACACTTGATTATGTCTGGTTTAAATATGAAATTACATCCAATGACCAACATTGTATTAAATTGTAAAAATATATTCTAAATATACTTTAAAACAACTCAAATTAATAATTTATCACTATTAATTATTTTGATTAAAAAAATTTGTTTTTAATTATAATTTGGTAATTTTCACTATTCATCAGAATATGAAAGTTATCCGAAAAGTACCAAAATTTCACCTTAGTCTAAATTCGATACTCCGAATCCAAAAATGAAGTCCATTTTGAGATCTAAAATTTCTAAAATTTTAAAAAGTGGTTATTACTATTCATAACGGCTAGTTTTAATAATATTTTAATAGCATATCGTGGTTTCGTGAAACTCAGTATTACGTACTACACACGTTATCGAGGAAGGTTGTGATTGCATGTAATGCAAGGCAAGTCAAGGATGCGTGTTGTGCAAGCTCCTTTTTGTGTTGTGTACAACACAAGACATTAGTGAAATTAAAAAGAATATTTTTCATAAACTCTTGGGCTGTTACATTCTACCCCCCTTAAAATGAATTTCGCCCTCGAAATTCGTCGGGGTTATAAATGGTTTATTATTCGAAAGTTTATTTAATAGAAACCCACATCGTAAAAAGGAATACCAAAACCAATATTTTAAAACACAAGTATGAAACTTAACGGTTACCCAAATAAACTAATCACTGGGTTTCCACATAGGTGAAAATATGGATATGGAAGAAAAATCTAACCATCGTGTTATGATGGATAGTGGTAGAGAACATGGCTATGGAAAAGCCAACAATAACAAATCCATAAATTTGTGACGATTTAAGGTACCATCCGATTCATCAGGTATAAGATCACTAGGACAACATTTTTGGTTTTCAAGATCATTTCCCTAAAGTTGAAAATTTGAATTAGAATAAATACTTTCTTTATTTTGGTACAATCTCACTGTTGTTCATGCCTTGAACAATTTCCACTTCATCTCTTAAATTAATGAAGTTGAATTTGTTATTCTTGAAGTGTTAGCAGATCATGTGATAGAATGACGGGTCATTCCATCTGTCTCAAACAAAAGGTTAGAAAAAATTATATACATAAGTCGATCTATAGAGAGATTAATCACATATGGTTCCTAAAATGGACTTATACTTCATATATCATACTGCTTAATATAATAAAACTAGTTTCTACTAAACAGGGACTTCCTGTAGGCCAGTGGTAGGCGATAAAGGCCAGTCGCACTTCGGTTGTGTGTTCGATTCCCACAGCCTTGTCCGAAGCGATGGGCTGTCGCCCATCCTGCATGTTGTCCTTTTTCTAAAACTAAATTACTATAACATCCCATCAATAATATCGAAAAAAATTTCTATCCTTAAACAATACTCACTTATTTCCAACATAATCTATTTCAATCTTTAGTCTTATCCATAATACTGCAGTCCACTCTCATAACATAGTGAAAACGATTACCAGAGATTTAATACCATCGTTGATCCCCATATATCATAAGATATGTTTTGTTGGTCACATTCCAAACATTCAAAGTCCTTAATCATGTATTCTCTTGAATACCTTAGTGAAAACATGAATGCAGTTTAAAGTTAACACTTTCCACATAACAAAATCCTCAAAATTCTATATACTCAAACCATGATATCACTTAGTCCTTATATCAATCATGAGCTCATGAATACTATTAAACATTTCATTTTCTCGTTTTCCCTTCATTATGCGCATATCATCTTATTTCCAAAAAATATCTCAATCACTTTGAATACCACATCAATAAATATTGCAATACTCAATGATACAACATTATTTTGGAATCCCAATACATAAACACTTAATCATTCCACCACATCGTTGTCATATTCAACATCGCCAATAGTGATCGCATGTGACTTCCCTTTGTCCTTTGCCTTCAGTGGTTGCTCATGTTGATCATCACTAACCCTTGGATTAGGACATTTATTAGCATAATGCCCCATTTCCTTGCACTTGAAGCATTGAAGTGTTGGTGGTGCGTTCTCTGCAGTGTTTTCTTTATTCACATCATTAGAAACCCTTTTACCATTACTTCGACACTCAGCTGCTCAATGACCTTCTTTTCCACACTTAAAACATTTTCTAGTCCCTTTAAGACAATCTCCACCATGCTTCTTTCCACACTTTGTGCATAAGGAAACATTCATCTTCTTTTCACCATTATTCTGAGATTTCTCCTTGAACTCCATCTTTCGTTTCTTGTCAAAACCATGAGATGGATATGTAACACCAACATCCATTTCTACCTTGATAGCACAACACACAATTTCTTCATAGCTACTGAAGTCTCTTATAGCTAATGCCCTTCGAAGACTTGGTTTTAAGCCACTGAAAAATAGATCAACTTTACTTTCAGGTTGGAAGATAATGCCAGATGCATACCTTGCAAGTCTTGTAAAATTCGCTTCGTATATACCAACAGATTCATCATCCTTTTGCTTTAGTTCAAGAAACTCATTCTCCATATTTGTTCTAAGAATACGAGGGAAGTACTTATTGAAAAATAAGTTCTTGAACTCGTCCCATTCCATGGACTCAATTTCATCTCTTTGCCTTGTATTGTTGATAAGATTCCACCATTGATCAGCTTCACCTTCCAAACGATATATTGCTAAGATGACTTTATCATGTTCAGAACATAGAAGAACTGAAAAAATATTTCCAGTGGTACTGATCCATTGTTCAGCAACAAGTGGATCAGAAGACCCACTGAAAGAAGGTGGACGTTGCCTCATGAAGGACTCAATAGAATATTGTTCCCTTCTCTGCTCATTTGGAAGTCCAGAATGATTCATAGCTTGTGTAAGTATAGCAATAAGATTTTGCACTCCATATCCCATAACATTTGTTTGTTCAGGAGTACAATCATTGCATTGTCCATTGCATTGATCAACACGGTTCCTTCGGGTTCCAGCCATCATCTAAAACCCAAAAAGAATAGTGTGAGAGGAAAAAATCATTCTAGGGAAAACAACATAATATAGGGGGAGTACCTTCAATATCTAACATCTTAGGTTTAATTCTATGATCGTTAGCGTAGTTCTAGTACTATAAGCTATACGTATACTTAACCTTAGGGACATCCCTAGACATACCGTAGAAATATCTCTAGGTATCTCACTAACGTTTTCGCATCCTAGTTTCCAAAGGTTGACTAAACCTTTCCTCTGATACCAACTGTAGAGACCCGAAGCTTGACATACATGAACATTACATTAATTTTTCGGAATACTTAGTACATAACAAAAACACACACACAAGGATCGTAATAGTTTAGTGTCTTTGGAAACTCCGAATAAAATCTTCTAATCGTGGTGAAAGATCTTCAACATCTCCCATAAAGATCTTCCTTTTTTTTACCTAAAACCTTTGTTTATATCCTGGGGAAAAGAAAACATAAAAGGGTGAGCTCAAATGCTCAGTAAGGGTAAACAAAAGAAATATCAATCACATCGTATTCATAAGAACTTAACATTTTGGAAATCATAACCTGTAAAAGAGAGCATAATTTCGTAACATGGGATAAATCATGGTAGTGAAATGTAATCACAATAATGATAAATTAAAACATGAAACATTGTGTCATTCACACATAATCATAGAGAATCATTTCTTGTTAGTCAAGACTCATTGCCAAGACTATCTTAGTGGACAAAGTCCCTTTCTGAATCGAGTAACCCTTGTTTCAGTCCTGTTTCACTGAACCGTTATAACCTACCATTCCAGCCATGTCTATCTCATGAGATATAAAATCTTTACCCAATGCATTGGAGGGAGATATAGGTCCCACCCATCTCATAATGATACCATTCTTATGTGTGCCAAAAAATCATAAATTATACATCATTGCATAACCCAAGTAATACAAATGGGAATCTTAAACATCCTGACATCATAAAACAATTCATATAAGATAAAGGGATTCATAAAAATATTTCAATCACAACATAATCAAATCCATGTAATAATAGGGATAGAAACAGAACCCAATATTATCTTAGATGGAAAATAATTTTTATAAAACACTTGAACTCCATTCTTGAGGAAAATATCCTTTCTACTTCAAAAACACTTTTCATTTCTTAACATGTCATTAAATTTTAAACTAAAAGATGTTGATTAAAAATAAACTTGATAACTTTTAAAGGAAGCTTCTTGGAAATAATTTTTTTAAAAAATACATTCTTGCCGTATAAGTTAAAAAAAACATTCTTCGTACTTTTGTCGGAAAAGTCAAAAATTACCTCGTACGAAAAATGAAAAAAAGATTCCTTTAATATCTTTTACTAAAAACTCACCGAAGGGTAAAATTGGGTATAAACTATTGTAGAAGGATGGAAATAATATTACATATTGAGGGAACATGTATGTGGATGATAAAATACACCCCAGTGAATACCAAAGTATAAACAATCTCGGATAAAAAATGAGATTGTGATATTTCCCCTTACCTTAGGTCCGATTTGCTTCGTATGTGTCCGAACCTCCTGTATAATAATTTAAATAATGTCATTGACTTATTAAAGAATCATATTCATTGTTATGATATCATATATGGTTCACTTATGACATTATATTACCCGTTCTTTGGTAAATTCCATGTTAAAGAAGCGTTTTGGGTAAAATCGTTTCATTTATCGTAGGTGTTTTGACTTGTTGTTCTTGATTATTATTACTTATATCATGATTTACTTACTTCCAGAATATAAAATATGATTTATATATCATATATATTCATTATATATATATATAAGATAGATAAATGAAATGAAAAACACCGTTCATGGAGACGGTAGTCCGTACGTACGCATGAACGCTGTTTTACTTTCCTTATTATCTTGAATGGAAGTAAGTAGATGACATACATATACATATATACATAAATACATTAGCTTTATAATGTCATATATTTCATTATTATTTCTTATATATACTTTTTAATCATTCTTAAATGGTTAACATGGAGAATGAATCTCATCGCGTCGTGGAGACGGTATTCCGTACGTACGCACGCGCGGTGCTTTCATTTTTCCGTAGGATGGATAGAAGGTGAATTAGAGTTGTTTCATATTTATAATAACATATCATTATATATGAAATACTGATTTTATTACTTTATCATGAAACAACTAAAGAAGAATAAGTTGAAGAAGAAAGAAATTGAAAAGATCGGTAATGGATATTACCTCTTCTTTGAAACGCCTCTTTAAATCCTCCACTTAGGGAACTAAGATTGGTCTTTGAAGAGGACCAGGACCTCTAGGATTATTCTAGGGAAGTGGAGAAGGGATTTTGGCAGGGGTTTGCCGAGCTTGAGTGCTCAAATTGGTGTGAGGAGGAGGGGGAGAAGGTACCCTTTTATAAGGGAGGAGAGGGGCACCTTAGGAATATCTCAAAATATTATTTTATATTAAAGTCAAAATCAGTTTATAATGGTTTCAAAGGGTCTTATTTCGAAGCTAAAGTGGGGATGGGTCGAAATCCTATCATCCAATAGGATTTAGACAAGTTTAGGGTATTATTTTAACCTTATCAATTAGATTTAACTCTAAGTTAAATAATTTAACTTTTACCGTGTCTTTTTGTTTTCTTTCACTATATGGTTAATACACTTACTATAACATGGCAAACGAACCCCAAATTGTTTATTATTAATATATATATCTTTATCTAAGTCATTTGGCCGAACCTTAGATTTTTAGGAAAAAAATAACAATTAATAATATAATATTTTATTTAAAAACTATTTTGTGTCAATTTTGACACTATTTGATATATGATTTTTGTGAAAGTCATAACAGAATTATATGTTCGAACCAAGTTGATTAAATCAACACTAATATATCATAGTAACCTAGAAAATTAGTGTAATTCATAAAAATTCTCAAATTACATTCATTTGAGCATTTATAACATCAATAATGTTAATATTTCCTTAAAAGGGTAATTACTGCATCATCGTTGGGTCATAAATAAATTACTTTATTTAAAGTCTAAAAATTATAAATAAAATATCATTGTGTAGGAAATCTTTTTAGATTTTTAATTAATATTTATAGTCGAATTTATCTTATGTATAACCCCATATTAAAAATGTTTTAGTTATTAAACTTTAATTTAAACTATTTTAACTTTTTCATTAATTAAAATAATATTAAATGTCATAATCTAATCCAAGTGGAACTAAATGGTCATATTATATTCATAAGGTTGTTTTTGGTCGAATTACACTTATCCAATAGAATTAGGACATGTGTTAGGGTAATAATAATATCATATTTACCCTTAGTTACCCTATTTACTATTAACCGTGGTAAAAAAAAGTAAAAAGTTACTATTCACCAAAAATTATTTTCATCTCATTGAACCACATTTTAGTCCTTGATATTAACCGTGTCTGTCGGATTTTCGAAATTCCATTCACAGAAGCGGTAAAATTATATTTTATGCAAAATTCAGTTTTTAACCTACCACTTAGTGGTTTCACTATTCATCAAAAATTGAAAGTTTTCAGAAAAATGCCAAAATTTCATCCTAAGCTATATTTCATATTCCGAATTCAAAAATGAAGTCTATTTTACCAAATTCATTACATATAAATTGCATTAATTAATTTTATAATTAAATCCCGCTGTTAAAACAAATAGCGTGTTTTTAAGAAACAATATCTATCAAAAGATTGACACTTGATGATGTCTGGTTTAAATGTGAAATTACATCCAATGACCAACATTGTATTAAATTGTAAAAATATATTCTAAATATACTTTAAAACAACTCAAATTAATAATTTATCACTATTAATTATTTTGATTAAAAAAAGTTGTTTTTATTTATAATTTAGTAATTTTCACTATTCATCAGAATATGAAAGTTATCCGAAAAGTACCAAAATTTCACCTTAGGCTAAATTCGATACTCAGAATCCAAAAATGAAGTCCATTTTGAGAGCTAAAATTTCTAAAATTTTAAAAAGTGGTTATTACTATTCATAACGGCTAGTTTTAATAATATTTTAATAGCATATCGTTGTTTCGTGAAACTCAGTATTACGTACTACACACGTTATCAAGGAAGGTTGCGATTGCGTGTAATGAAAGGAAAGTCAAGGATGTGTGTTGTGCAATCTCCTTTTTGTGTTGTGTACAACACAAAACATTAGTGAAATTAAAAAGAATATTTTTCATAAAATCTTGGGCTGTTACAGTTGCGGTTCGAAGGAAAGTGATGCAGTGTCGTCGCACAACCCGGGAATGAGCGGCAAGGATGGGCGGCACCATCACGCCGCAGATTTGGAAATTGAACCAAGCCGCGGTGTTGTCACGCCGCCCTAGAAAAACACGAAGACACTGCGGTCGGAGCGGGGCCATGGCGCCGTCGCGCTGCACCGGACGGACCAATGCCGCAGCTTAATCCGCGGCGGAGTAGGGGAACTGGTGGCCGGAATCGGGCCACCGGCGTCGGAGTAGGGGGGACCGGCCTTGCCGGTCACGTGGCGGCAGAAGTTGGCCGGCCGGAGCAGGCCGGCTGGACAGGGAATAGCCGGGAGTTCAAAATCCCGGATAGCCAGACGTGAGTGGCCCCATTAAGGGGTCGCGATTACTACACGCCCCCCCCCCCCAGCATTCCGAACGGCTCGACCATTCGGTCGGGCCGCTGAGCCGGGTCGGGCCGCACCCCGGCTGGGCCAGGCCATGCCCAGGCCGGGCCGGGCTGTGCCAGCTGGGCTGGCCATGCCCAAACGGTCCGGACCCAGACCCGGTTCGGGCCGACCCTGGGGGTATCGGGCCGGGTCGGACCGGGCCCAAACCCCTTAATACCGAACCTCTTTCGGTCCATTGCCCATAACAAGAGCTGTGGAACTCCGATCGACACACCATCAGTTTCGTAGAAATCCTTGGATCGAGACGGTCATTTCGGTATATTACACTCAAGGTTTCGGTGAACGTTGAGTACAGATGGGTTGGTTCGGTTACGAAACCAACCGGGCCCTCAGAGCGGAAACACATATATCTCGAGCTCCGGACGTCCGATTGATGTGATGTCGACTTTGTTGGATTCCTCTTGATGAGATGGAACCCTTAGAATGCTTCTCCTGAGTTTTGGATGCAATTGGAAAATGGCCAGGTTGGATTGTACCCAAAATCCAATCGGGCCCCTAGAACGGAAAGGCTAATAACTTTCAGACCGAACGTCAGTTTGACATACCGTCAGTGGCATTGGTGATCACGTTGAGAAACGGTCCCTATGAGCATACCCTATGAGAGTTCAGGGTACAAACGAGATATGGCTAGGTTGGTTCGCACACGAAACCAATCAGGCACCTGGGACGAAAAGGCTAGTAACTCACAGACCGGGCGTCCGACTGACGCACCGTCTATTGCGTTGAGACCCCAATGATGAGGCGTTACTTTGAGATACTTATTAGTGGATCTTTGTGATACTTGAAGTATCGACCAGTAGCTCGTGGAGCAGACCATCCTAGTGACGATCTAGTAGAGTGCAGAGACCTAGTAGCTCGCTGAGACTTGACGACTATTGATTCATCGACTCGGTGTGTTTCGAATAGCCCAGTGGGGAGTTCATGGTTGTAGCGACATACCCACGGCGGAAAAGCGCTTGGTAGTAGTGGTATACCCGCGGTACTCAACAGAAATAGTACCTCTGGAGGCTATGAGGGGGAGCACTTGGTTGTAGCGGCAGACCCGCAGTGGAGGAGCGCTTGGTTGTAGTGGCAGACCTGCGGTACTCAACAGAAGGAGTACCTATGGAACCTATGATGGGGAGCGCTTGGTTGTAGTGGAAGACCCATGGTGGGAAGTGCGTGGTTGTAGTAGCAGTCCCACAGTACTCGACAAGAGGAGTACTACAGCAGTCCAAGGAGTTCGGCGCGCTTCGTTGTAGCGGCAGGCCCTCTGAACTCGATAGAGGAGGAGTTCAAAGCGCTTGGTTGTAGAGGCATGCCCTCTAAACATGACAAAGGAGGAGTTCGGCGTGCTTGGTTGTAGCGGTAGGCCCACTGTACTCGACGGAGGAGGAGTTCTCCAGTAGCCATGGTTTCGACATCCTGATTTAAATCCTGGATGAGCTGAGTCTTTGACCTTTGTGATTACCTCATGATTGAGAAGGGTCACTTGATATCTTAGGTATATGTATGGGAATATACCTGGGTAGTGGATATCCGTTGATTTCATAATCTTTGTGTTTCCTCGAGATTAAGATGGGTTACTTGATAACTTAAGTATATGTGTGGGAATATACCTAAGTAGAGGTTATCTATTTAGACCTTCTTTGTGGTTATCCTTGTTAGATTTAGGTAGACCGTGAGGGTCTCAGGGTCCTTACTGAGTAGCTTATACTCACCCCTGCATGGGCTATGCCTGCACTAAGTTGTGTTGGTTGCAGACGATAGACAGCGCTGATCGTGGTAGAGGTACGAGGAGCAGGTCGGTACCCGGAGGTGGATCACTGGGCGAGACGTACACAGAGCGGACGGTTAGACCCAAGGAGCTGTGGAGGCTATCTGTACTCACCCATCAGGTGGGACTTTCAGTGGACGACTCAAGGCTTCAACTTTTCTTTCAGTTGTTGTTTTCCCTTTCTAGTTGTACTTTACTTTCAGTTTGAGTTTGTATTCTGGCCCACTTACTTTTCTGCACTTACTGTTGTACCTAGTTTTTACTTATTGTTTACTTCTACTGCTTTCTTGACCTATGGTGTTTGTTTACTTTACAAAGGCAATGCCTTCCCTTTTTACTGGGAATTACTCCTTGGTGCTAGTCGCCATCCCCTGGCCTGTAGAAGGTGGTCTTGGGGTACTCACGGCACGGGCCCCGAGGACGGGTCGTGACAAGGGATTACCTCTGAAAATTTTTTGTTGTCTTTATACATGATATTCTGATATACTTTAAAACCACGGAGGATTATGAGGAGTATCTAAGAACTATACTAGAGACCTTGGGTAAGGAGAAGCTCTATGAAATGTACCACAAGTGTTAGTTCTAGTTGATGGTGGTCTAATTCTTGGCCATAGAATCACAAGTAATGGGATATCTATGGATCCTTCCAAAATAGATGCAATTGAGGGATAGCTGAGGCTGGCATCAGTAATTGATATCCGTACCTTCTTGGGGTTATCTGGATAGTATCAATGATTTGTGATAAATTTCTCATGACTGTCCAACCCTCTTACTAAGCTAACTCAGAAGGGGTAACGTTTTTTTGGAGTGATTAATGTGAAGAATGATCAAGGAGTAATAAAGGAGGCTTATCACTGTGCTCGTGCTCAAACTAACCACAAGTGGATAGCATTTTCTGGTATTCAGTGATGTTTTGAAGAAGGTATTGTGCTATGCATTGATGAAAAATGACAAATTCATTGCCTAGAATTAATGGAAATTGAATGTCATTAGAAGATGTATCCAACACTTGATTTGGAGTTGGAAACGGTGATCATCACTTTTAAAATTTTATGGCATTATATCTTTAGGGAGAGGTGTGAAATAAATATGGACCAAAAAATCATCACGTATATATTTACACAGAAAGAGTTGAACATGCACCCTCAATGATGGTTAGAGCTCATCAATGACTATGACTGCTCAATCAATTACCACCATGGGAAAGAAAACATGTTGGTGGATTAATTAAGTAGAAAGGACCCATCAATTCTACCATTGATGAGAATTGAGAAGGATCCAGTATTATTAGACATGACAAAGATGGACATCGTGATCATGAATATGGGAACATCATCTATACATTCACAAATTTATGCTCAAAAAACTTTTTTAGAATGGATAAAGGATGATCAAAAGGATGATTTGAGAATGGAGAAGAAATTGTAAGCTATAAGAAAAGGTAAATCCATGGAGTTCAATGTTAATGAAGAAGGAATTGTGAGATTTGGTAAAAGACTACGTGTTCCATCATGTCCAGAGATTAAGAAGGAACTTTTGGATGATTCATATAATTCAAATTTCTCTATTCACCCAGGAAACACAAATATGTATTGAGATCTTCTAGAGAAATATTGGTTGGATAATTTGAATAAGGTGATCGTTGAGTACACATCAAAGTGCCTGGTGTGTCTGGAAGTGAAGGCAGAAAGGTAGAAGTCTAAGGGGATGATGCAACCATATCCAATACCATCATGGAAATGGGAGAACATCACCATGGTCTTTGTCACCGCAATTATAAAGTCATCCAATGGAAACAATTCAACTTGGGTTATTATGGATCATCTTACAAATTATTCACCAATTATTGCAATTTGGGAGGATTTCTCATTAGATCAACTGGCACATATATATATCAGATAAGTGGTAAGCCTGCAAGGAGTACCACTATCTATTGTATCTGATAGAGATCTGCGATTCAATTATATGTTCTAGAAGAGTCTTCAACATGCTTTTGATACTGAACTGAACTTCAGTATGGCCTATCATCCACAAATAGATGGCCAATCTGAGAGAACTATTCATACACTGGAGGATATGTTAAGATCATGTTCTATGGACATCAAAGGAGGGTCGGACCAACATCTTCTACTGGTTGAATTCTCCTACAATAAATGATTCCACTTGAGCATCTGAATGTTACCTTATGAAGACCTGTATGGGAAGAGGTGTAAAACACTGGCATGTTGGAATAAATTTTGTGATAGTACGCTACTAGGACCAGAAATAGTCAAACAAATGGTGGAGAAGTTGAAAACCATTCAGCAACATATCAAGGAAGGCCAGAGTCGACAGAATAGTTTTTCAGATAACTGTCAATATGACCATGAGTTTAAATTTGGAGACATGGTATTTATACGCATATCTCTGTGGAAGAAGGTTATGGGGTTTGGAATTAAAAGGAAGTTAAGTATTAGGTACATCAACCCCTTCGATATTTTTGATCGTGTTGGGGTTGGGGCCTATCGACTAGCACTTCCACATACCGTGGCCAAAGTACATGATGTCGTTCATGTATCCATCATAAGGAACTACATATGAGACCCTTCACATGTACTATCTTAATAGGTATTACAACTAGAGGATGATATTTCTTAAGAGGAGCAACCAGTGTAGATATTATATCATAGAGAAAAAGTTCTATGAAATAAGACAATTCCCCTTGTTAAGGAGTTTTCTAAAACTAAAAGTTTGAAGAAGTGACGTGGAAATCGGCAGAAGTGATGAAGAAAATTTACCCACATTTGTTTTAGAGTGGGAAATGGAAATTTCGAGGGAAATATTTCCTAAGGGGGGAAGACTTTAACGTCCCAAATGTTCATTAATAGAAATTACTCTTGATCTAATTAAATTTATTGTTATGGTTATCTAAAATGTGAACTTAATTGGTTTTATGTTTCTTGATTTTTAAATACCGTTACGAATTATCATTGTTGCTAATATAGATATTGTAAATTTATCACATTATTAGTATAAATATAGGGCTTTAACAATTCCAATTTAATCAGACAGAGAAAGCGCTAGCCTTATCTACTTGACTTTCCCCATATGAAGCCCATTTTTCAGAGCTCGGAAAGGAGGTTGGGCCATTGGGATTCTCTATTGACCAATCCCAAGTTGTTCATGAACACGTTAAGATTGAGTGAAACCGACTTTGGTAGAAGTGGATGTTAATAGAGATTACCACCCATGCAGTGTTATACAAGCCACCCCATGAGTATGTCACCATCGCACACCTCACCCTTCGATCTTATGTGGGTGTCATAAGGGGTTATGTAACAAGATAATACCACTATGACTATGTTCATTTTTTTTATAATGAATGTTCTTTCATTTTATTATTGTTACTTTGTAAATAGTTTTTAAAGCACAAATAGTATTTTAAGTTAATATTCAACTAAGAAATATATTTTGATGAATTAATGGATTTATGAATTAATAATGTTTTAATAAAAAATTACTATTATTAAATTACTTTTTATTAAATATAAATGATCATATAATTGTATGAATTAAATTGTAATTTTTATTAAGGGTTGAAAGCTGTTTTTGTCGAAACCCATAAATTTTCGATAACTGTTGGTTTTTTATTTTAAAATTAAAAAATGACATATTTAAAAAATTATTTAAATAAAATTAATATTATATTTTGAATCAGGATTTCGAAGTTATCCAATGGTGATTTTTTCATAATTTTCTGAGATAGTCAAATATTTGGGTAAAAATTAAATACCGTTTAAATATATAATGTGTTTTATGACAACATAATTACCCAATAGTGATGTAATAAATACTATAAAAATTATTTTATTTCAATATATGTTTTTACAATAAAATATTGTGATTTAGGTTTTGTTTTATTTATTTTACATAGGTTTAGTGGACCCTTTAAGGCTTATAAAACATTTTGTTTTTTTAAATTTTTTTCCATGAGAGTGTGACTCACCTAGACATAAGCAACCCAATTATTTTAAGACCTTCAGCCATTGGACTTATAAAATATATTTTTTCACTCCCTTTTGGAAAAGACCACGTACAAAAACCATGGGTTGGATTTTGGTTTTGATTAGTTTAATATGAGGTGTCCCAAACCTTAATAATAAAGAATTCCCTCTCTTTTCTTCTATAAACGCACCCATATCCCACTTCCTCTTTCCTCAAAGCCTTTAGAGTTCGACCAAACCATTCCATCCTCTCTCTAGAATCCTCCCAAGGTTCTCCAAGCTTCCATGAATCCTCTCTGAAGCCTCTATCAAGCCATAAGGATCACATATCCAAGTAAGGGATTTCTTCCTTTCTTATTTTTGTTTAATTTTTCTAAGTTGGTATGCCCTTTTTTCAATTAAAAATGTTTGGGTATGATTTATCACATCTACAATACTACCATTTTTATGTTTGGTTTATGGTAGATCCCTTTCTCTCTCATTAATGCCTCCCATGTACACCTGTTACCTTGCCGAAATTCATTGATGGATTTATCTCTCCTCATTTACATCTAAGTAATTATTGTGTATTGTGCATCAAAATTCCATTAAGTTTGTTGGGACATGTATCTATATGAAATTATTATTATAAGTTTAATTTAAAAATTATGATACACCATTATCTTTATCATCAACCATTTTCATGAATCCTTACGTCACACCGTTATGCTGTTGAATTTGGACCGCATTTTTCCAAGACAAGATCATTGTATAGTGAATACCATACCCATTTCTCTATCAAGGATGTTCACATTTATGAACATATACATTTTTAATGGTAATTTCATGTACTTATTCTACATTACTTAATCTTGGAATAACTTATGATGTTGATTGATTCCATGTTATATGATACATGTGGCACACTTATGCATTAAATGAAATGTTTAAGAAGGGTGTCCCCTAATAGCGCACCAATGAATTTGGAAAAGTATAGTATGATGATACGTCATGTGAGATGGTTATTGACTCAAGATAATTCAATTTAAATGAGGTTTTACTCAACATTCATGTGCAATGAGGGTTTAATCATGCTCCATGTGCAATGATCCTTGGCTGTTACTAATTCCTTGTCAAGTGTTGTTTCCACATTTCCATGTTATGATTATCATGCTTTTATTATGACATTATGTTTATGTTTTTATTGTGATCCACTGATATGCCTATTTTCTTACATGTATTGAATTCTTCATATTATTCCCTGTTTATTCACTTACTAGGCTCTATAGCTCACAATTTTCTTATGCATGTCCTTAGGTTATCCCATGAAATGCTAAGTATGGTGGAATGTAGTTGTCATGTAAAGTAAGTTTTCAATAAATATGTTGTGTGTTTTATGATATAAGAGGTTATGAAATGTTCCTATGCCCAAAAGACACAATACCTCTCTATCTTCTATGTTGTATCAAGTGAAGATATTATGTAACAAATGATGTTAAAGTGTGTAATAAAAAGAAGGGTTCATATATTACCCCGTATTTTGATTTGAGAGAACAATATGGTTATATTATAATTTAATAGATTCAAAAGCTTGTATTGAGTTATCTATTTACATACCATCATTTGATCTGACACTCTATTACATATTTGGTCCTACTCCATCCAAAGAAGGAGAACAATCAGAATGTAAAAATTATCATATTGAAGATAGTGTTGATGCCATCTGTGAAGTATAAGTGGATATTATTGATATAATTTCATATCATATAAAATGGGATGAATAGATGTAGTTTTTTCTAAAATTATATTGTAGGAAAATTGATAATGATCTATCTACCTCTATCCCTTCTAATTTATATGTCACTGAGGATGAATATACTGCGTTCAAATCTGAAATGAAGGATTTGTTCAATCATGTTATTTATATTAAAAACTCCATGGAAAAAGATAGAAAGTATTAAATTTCTAATGTTGTTATAAGTGTAATATCTCATATCCATGCAAGAATTAAATTTATAATTGAAATGAGACTTAATTAAATTTAATATCTGATATATTATATTCAATCTCCATTCGATGATCTATATGAAATGATTATTTAGTTATACCAGATGTTTATGAATGCTGTATTTCATTATACTCTTATGCCTCCTCCTACTCCTGTAGTTCAGTCAATATTTTTTGAATAAATGATTAGAAAATTCATCATATAAAAGTTAAGAATCATGTTTTATGAGGTCAAAAACCCCAAAAAATATGTGTGTGATGATTTTATAAGACATACATCCAAAACCATGGAAATGGTTTATTAATATGTGAATCGTGATGGGAAAGATATGGAAAAAATAAATAACACTAGTTATTATTATGTTATCCTGATATTTATATTTTTTGATTTAAATTATTTTCTTATAATTCTTCCCCTAAATCCCAATATGCATCACTTGACTCATTTTTTTTGTCTCATGTTGAAAAGAACAACTATATTAGGCTAATTTTGGATGCTTTCAGGAAAAAATATAGATAACTTCCTTCATTAATTGGAGTGCATTTATTTATCTATAAGTGAGATTACACAATCGATGGAACCTTATATTTACACATGTCAGATAGTTTTGATATCGCCTTCTTAATTTATTTTTCCTTAGTTACAACCTCTTATAACATCAATACTTCCAGTATAACTCCTACTCATGCCTTTCATACACTGTGAAAAATTTCAAGTTGTGTTTTCATTGGAGATCCTACCTCCTCATATTCTCTTTAAACTACCTCTAAAACTACATATAATTTTAAAGGAGTGGACCATATCATTCATCCAAATGTCAAAGATACACCAAATTATGATTCATATTAGGATCTATGATAGATACATTTGTAGTATGTTTATATTACTTTATAACTTTATTGATAAATTCCAACAATATATTCTTTTATCCATAGTTGTTTCTTAACTTATTGCTTTTTTTTACTTTTCCCCACTTTTCGGTAATCCTAAAATGATCAAAAATATATTGAGTAGTGATAAATTAAAAATAGTTGATTTCATAAGAAAACTTTTAACGATTTTATAAACCTTAATAACAGTTAATTCAGTCCTCTAAAAATATAATTTTTTGTATTCTATTCATTTAAATTTAAATTTCATGATTTTTGACCATAAAAAAATTTTAATTGTTAATTTAAACCATACCATCCTCATTTTTATGATCCTAAATCATGTTCATAATGTTATTGATGAATTTAATGTATTCGATTAACAAATTATTTTTGTTCCAAAACCTATAAAAATGGATATGTTTGTAACTTCTTCTATCTATATACTATATAATGACTTTAAAAATACCATGAAATTTATGTAACCATGTCACCTCACCAAATTTTATATTTGACCCGAACACATTTACACTCTACCCACCTTGCATCATCGAAAATATTATGTCAATGTCATTAAGTGTCCAAGAATTGTTGTTTTACTTAATGTGTGTTTAAGGTCACCTTATCACATGTTTAATATACCAATTTTGGAACATTAATGTACTTACCATGTTTACAAAACACCCAAATTTGTGATTTAGTGAACTGAACATGTAATGGAAACTATCAACTGCATGAAGATATTATGTTATCATGAAAATGGTATGAACATAAATTATGTAATATACTGAACACATCTATTATTGTAGTACCTGCATGAAAAAAACCTACTACCTGAAGTTAAATTCTTACCACTAGATGAAATGAACTGATTCTGCCTCGCCATTCGTAAATTAGCTATGTGAAAACGTTATATGTGTGCATTCACTTATGTTGTGGAACTAACTTTGTGTAAATCACCTACATTAATTATATCCTATATGTATAAGTTGTCAAAGTGAATGAGAAAGAAGCAAAAAATTCCACTACAAAATTCCTATGTACCAATTGGTTATGTTAATATACATTTTTCTTAGTGAACTATAGAGACCCATATCTTTTTACTCATATTATTATATGTTTTTTTGAGAATATATCCATGTAATATAAACCATAGGTAAAATATTATAGTATCATTAGAATACTAGGTACCTTTTCAAAAAACATGAAACTAGAATAAATAAAATTTTTATTCATATCCATTATGATCTCCTAAGTACTACTAACATCCAATCACTACATATGATAACCTAGGGAAAACATAGACAAAAGGGGTGGCCTAAAAACCTATTAAGGTAATAAACATTGTATTGGAGCACAAAATATGAGTTAAAATGAAAAAATGATAACATATAATCATGTCTCAAGAATAAACATATAAAAGTAACATATATAGCATACAATCATATAATCATGTAAAAGTAGGAAATTGGTAGTGACACATAACAGGACACAAATATGAGTCAAGGCTAATAACCAAGACTATAGAACATGGTGGAAAAAGTGACCGAGGAAATTAGGTTTACTCCCTAATCCTATACATGACTTACCATGATACTAAATCAGTACCCAATGCATTAATGCACTATCTTGGCACACCCATTCTAACATACTCATGCATTTGTGTTACAGATAAAGAATCAAACATAAGGAATTATCATAAGGTTTACTCCTGTCATGCGATGAAAATGGAAAGTGGTTCATAAAAATAATGACATCCTAAACACAACACAACCATAAAAATATTAATGATTTAATCATCAAATTATATATATAGTAGATAATAAGAAATATCAAATATTTTAATCTTAAAAGAAAGTAATTTTGAATGATCAATTGAAATTAATCCAGAGGAAAAAAAATTTAAAAAAATTTCTTAATTCATTAAAGTTATAAAAGAAAGTTTTTTATTTGAATAATTCATTTAAATATTTTAAATGATGCTTCAATTCATTAAATAGTCATGACAGTGGGAAAATCCAATCATGCCATATATGTTAAATAGCAGTCATTGCTTATTTTTTTAAAAAGATACAAAAAACCACTTAAATAAAATGATAATAATAATACATTAAAATCAATATTAAAAAAGCAAAATATGATTGAAAAATACATAAAAAACATAATAGTAAAAAAATAAATAAAAAAAATCATGGATGAGAAAAACATTTCTTAGGAAACTTTTAAAAATTTAATTTTTAAAAGAATGTCTCTTATAAATACCACCTCCATTAAATGAGAATTCATAAAATGAATCAAAGATGTGTGTCCTATGTAAATAATCATAAAAAAGTGTAAATAGAACATTTTATATTCAGAATTCATTTCACACATTCCATTTTCATGACATCATCAAGAAGTTTATGTTTAACCCAAAGAAGGGAAATTGGTTTAAGAAATCTGTTATCGCATGCTTCACTTTATTGTTGAATACCTTAACATTAAATATAATCGTTTATAAAATGTTATTTATTTTTTTAATAAATATAATAATATTAATTTTACTTTATAATATTATTTGATAACATCTTACCACCAATTCGTTTTTAGTATTTCATAATTTTCTTTTTTCGGGTGCATTTCATCCATGGTCTCATGGTTAGTTAACATGTATATAATTATGGATTTTACAGAAATATTTAAGAAAAAGGATATTAGTGGAATGAAATGATATTAATGAACATACATGATTATTAATGGTCTAATATATCATTTTGGTTTCTTACATGTGGATGGTAAATTTGATAAAACGTAAATGATAAAAATTATTTAATTTTGGCATTTTTTCTGGACATCGTGAACTTGAATCATTATTTTTACAATTGTGTCTAATATTAGTAACATAATATTAAATAAGTTATAAAATAGTAATTAAAATTTTATTTAACCATAATTGTACTTTTATGATCATCCAGAAATTTGGTAATAGAAAACAAACAAGATCATTATTCACAAATGTGATTAACCAACCTAGCTTTGATAACAATTTTTATTTTAAAAAATAATAGGTGGTATTAAAAGAGATGGATATAATATTTTACATTAATGAAATAAAAATATATATATACTTGATATTTTAGTTATCATTCCTTGATGGATTAAGGGGTTTTGAAGAACATAGAAGAAAAAATAGAAATTAAGAGTTGTGTTTTGAGAAAATTACCTCTTGAATATCACATCTTTCAAGGACACATTGAAGACCATAGATTTTGTGTTATGGTGAGACAAAAAGGACTTTTATAGGGAGAGAGTATTAATGATAGTTATTGGAAGATATTTTATGAGCTATAATGCTTGTTACATATAACAGGGTTTTGAGGGGTGGTATTTATACTTGCGGAGGGGAGGTTTTATGTGATTAAATACTTATTATTTTGAAATTAAAAACAATGACATTAAGGTGGAATTAATTAAAAAGAATTTGGATCATATTTAATGTTTTAAAGGATTGTTGGGGTCAATAGAGAAATCATGAAACCATTTTGTGTTTTTTTGAGGTATTTACAGCTTTTAACTTTTCACATTAACCTATTACATTATTTTACCTATATCGTGGTATGTTTTTGTTTATTATGATGATAATGTTTTTATTAATAATAATTAAAATGAAAATACTAAATATTTTGGACCTCATTATTACAAATATATAATCTATTTTTTATATATTCAATAAAAATAATCAAAAGCATTATATTTAAAATTAATTCCAGGCATGAAATGACAAAGAGGGTTCTTAAAGTGAAAACTTTAAAAAGATTTAATATTTTTCATATAAATGTTTTCATCAAATTGATTAAATTGGCCTATATTGTATTTATTATTTTATTATAGAAATAAAAATACTTTATAAATAATTGAAAATATAATTTAACTATAAAAATAAATTATACGAAAAATCAGTTTTTAATTAAAATTCAGTATTTTTCACTATTTTAGAAAAATAGGAATCCTCTATAAAAAATACCCAAATATAACCCTAAGGTAATTTTGATATACCTATTTCAAAAATTATGTTCATTATTTAAAATAACATTTATAATAGTGTTAGAAATTTTTTATAGTATAAGCGCTCTATTAAATGGCGTAAACATTACCATTTAGAAAAATATAGCATTCATGTTATTAAAATTGGATTTAATATTATCTTAAGTCTTAAAAACATATTGTATGAATTTAAACATATTTTATAGAATATATAAAATATAATTTTTAGTTAAATCTTTCACTAATATTGATTAATTTAATTTGTAAAGATAAAATGTCATTACACAAAAAAATTCTTATAAAATACAAAACTTTTTTTTACAGTTGGTTTTTTAATTTCATTTGTAATTTATTAGTAACCAATGAATTAATTTTATAAATATTTGAAAATGATATTCTAATAATTTAGATAATCTCATTGATTCCATTCACTCCGAAGATTAGGTAATATAAGTCCTGTTAGAATAATAATATTTTATAGTTTGTTTTAGTTCAGTTTTCTATGCAACATAATCTATCCAAAGGATTAAATATATTTAAAAAGTAACGTACTATAAAATCATGGTGTGCTAAATTCTACCCGCATTAGAATTATATAATCCCTATAAATGAACTACATGTAAATAATGATATGAGTGTACCACTATCTCATCACTTTCTCACATTTCCACATATCTTCTTTAAATTGGTAGTTTTTATACAAAACATTAACTAGTTGGAGGGTCTTAATTTTTATAATATTATCACTAAGAAATATAATTTCAACATGTTTTTCAATATAATAAAGGTATTTTCCAATATTATGACCTCTGAGCTTTGTATATGTTAAGGATTTGGTATTTATTCCTCAACAGAGATACATGGAACACATCATAAACTAGAGAGAGATTCATTGTAAGAGACAATAGATAAGATACTATCATGATATGATCAAGAATATTTAAAAAATTATGTCCTAAAATTTTTGAAATAAATCTTGAAATTCAATTATCGTAGTTTGAAAATTTCCTCTGTGGGAAACCCATATCAGAAAAGTGGACAATAAAACATCCTATTAAAAAGAGGGAATGTAGAAGGTGAAGATCACCACATAACTAATATTCCAATTAAAATAACATTAATAGAAATTACAAACGTTAAAATGGAATAGAATTACAACTATCAAGTTATGATGTATAATAATAGAGAATGTGGTCATTAAAAGTTTAATAACCATGTAACCAAAGACCAAATAGTTCAGGGAATGTACATTGATATCATAAAAATAATGATAATAAGATAAGATTTTATTTCAAAAATTATCTAGGGGGATATATCTGATTTTATTTCATAATTAAAATATAATTATTTTATTTTAACTTGATTAATATCAAGTTCATTTATTAAAAAAATGAATTATAAGGCCCTAAAAAATAGTGGATTATAAGATCCATAATAAAATGAGAATTTATTTCTTCTATATATAGTTATCATCAATACAAATTGGATATCATAAGATATCTAATATTCATAAATCATAATATGGTTAAGTAACACATTAATCCCAGAAGCCTCATCCATAATTCAATGAAAAATATTCATAAATGTTTACCCATATAAACGTTCCAAAAGATTAAAATCCAAAACATTCATATAATGGTCAATAAATATTCCAAATGAACCTATCATTAATCCCATAAACAACTTGATATAGGTCTTAATTATCACACATAATTAATTTAATGATCATTATCAGACATTATTTTGAAACATGTTGATAACGTGAATTACTATAAAACCATATTGAAAACATTCATGAATTCAAAAAGTATCTCTTAACAAGATTATAAACCAATAAATTCAACAAAATAAATCCAATAACCACCTTGTCGTCATATAACTGTTTAGTTACAAGGAAATCAAAACTATCCAAATTATATTATCAGAACAAAATATCTCATTATCTCCTTATTATCCCAACATAATGCACATATTAAGGGTTTCCTTTACGATAATCATTTGTTCTCCAAAAATATCATTATACCATTAAATCTATTTTCTAGTCCATAAAAATCAATCAAAATATCCTTTTATATCCATAAATAAATCTTATGCTTATATATTTCAACATTAGTGTAACATAATTTTTGAATTATTGTACATAAATACTTTTTCTCTTCCACTTCTTTATAAAACAATTAATTACGCTTCATCATCTTATCCAATAAATCTTATTTTGGGGAACATATTATTTGTAGTCTCCATATATCTGTTAAAGTTATAATATTTATTAATTTCTTCAAAACAATTCCCCCTAAATACATAATGTTTTATAATTCTCATACATTCAATATTTAAATCATTTATGAATTAATAATCCCATAGAGGGTCTAATATTCCCATCTTTGGAATTATCCAAAATTTTCATCATAGGGATCCATTTTTTTTGTAATGATAGAACATGCTTTTTATTTTATCCTTCGAGGTTTTTTTTCTAGATTTTCCACAACAAACCTCTCCTTAGGGAACATGGTCACATAGTTATAGTGTTACATGTAGTTAATGCACTCTAAAAGATGAATACTGTTCAATTGAAACATATTTTCCACATCCAAATTTTTGTGAATCTTAATTTCCCATTTCAATTGATTAGGTTGGTTCCACTCTTTACCAAACATGAATCAACTTACAATTACCCTTAGTAATTTTCCAAGATTCTTATTCCCAAACATTTGACATGTGTGATTCTGGGTTTTTATTCCTATATATCATTTTTATGTTAGCCTTTACGATGATAATTAAATTTTACATTTTTTATCTCTAGTCCCATGAGACCACTGAGAATCACAAATCTCTTTCTCAATATTAATGGGACAACTAAAAATATCTTCTTAACTATCAAAGTCCCAAATTTATAATGATTTTCATATGATTGCATATTAACAACTAAATAATTTATCGACATTACATTTACTGCTAATAGAAAGGAAAAATAAATAACATCCAAGCCTTGTCAAGATTTCATCATTTGATCTAATAGAATCACATTAATTTAACTTCATGATAAGGAACACCCATTCCATCACAATTAAGTGTGTTCAGGGAAAATATTCATTGAAAAATATCATATTGAATTGTTCCCATTCTATAGAATCAATTTCTTACATATAATTTTTTTAATCAATTCCCACAATTGATATATTTTCCCATTAAAACCATATAAAACTAATCCATATTTATTTACATCTAGGAATTAGGGGATAAATTATATATTCTCAATTGAGTTAATTCATTGTTATGTTATGAGGGGATAAGAAGACCCACTAAAGGTAGGAGGACATTTTTACATAAATGATCCTAATACAACATCCTATTTCCTATGATAATTAGGGTGTTCAATTTGATTCATGTTATATTTCATAACTTGTGTCAACTGATCTAGTATTGTCATTAATTTATGAGCTCCTTTTCATGTCAGGTTTTGAATGAATTTTTGGAGATCTTCACATTTACTATAACGTTAGTTGTTGGAATGTGTTATCCTATTTCCAGCCACTAACTTGAGAATAAAAATAAATTTAGGGGCCTTGAATAATTAGATAAAAACCATATAAAAAATAAATATTGAATATAGAAGGAAAATATTTTAAATGAAAAGTATATCATAACATGAGATTTCATAATTATCATTCTAGGTCATCAAAGGTGATAGAATTATACGTAGGGTTATTACTAATGTTTTCTATTCAAATTACCTAAAAACAACTAAAACATCCTTTGATACCATCTATTGTGACTCACACGTTTAACACATATTATTATGTGTTTTTATTCATATTAATGAAAGTAAAGATCCATGGACCGAATTGTCTAGTTTCATTTGAAGGATATGAATAGTTTTTAAAAATATGAAACTGGAAGAAAAATTGTTTTTATTAATCTCTATTATAAGCTGATAACTCTCAATAACCTCATAAAACTGATTTGAATAACCTAGAGAAAACATACACAAAAGGGATGAGCTGAAAATCCCTGTATGAAAAAAAATGGGATTCAAGCATAGATTATGAGTTACAAAAAACATGATAATATATAATCTTGTATCATGAATATAAATATTTATATTGAACATATAGATTATTTAATAAACTAATCATAGAAAAATAGGAGATGTTGCAGTGATGAATAACATAAAATAAACATGAGTCAAGGATAACAACCAAGACTATATAACGTGGTGGAAATATACCATTGAGAAATTAGGTTTCCTCATTACTCTTCTACATAGTGTATCATGAGACTAAAAAATTACCTAGTGAATTTTATTTCTATCAAGGTGCATATATAATAACATGCTCATTCTTATGTGTTCTATATAAAGAGTTAACATAAGGAATAATAAGAAAAGTTTTCCACGGAATGAGATGAAAATGTCAAAAGATTCATTCACATAATGACATCATAAATATTAACCAACCATAAATATAACAAGAATAGTACCCTTGAATAGTATCCTCAGTAAATAATAATAAACATAAAAAATTGTTCTCTTAGTAGGAAATTAATTTTTAATGATAACATGAACTAATTATTGAGGATAATATACTTCTAGTTTCAATTTTTTTAAATTCAGAGTAATTATAAAAGAATAAATTAACTTTGATACTAAACTTATAACTTTTAAATCAATATATAAGAAATTAATGTCTTATGATAATGGGAAAATCCTCTTATAACATATATGTTAAAAAACATTTATTCCTTCTATTTTTCTGAAATATAATAAAAATCTACTTTTATAAAATAAAAATATATTACTATAAAACTTGTATAAAACATAAAAAATGAGTGAAAATGACATAAAAATCATAAAATAAAAGAAATACATTTTTCTATTAAATTCAGTAAAACCAGTACATAGAAGAAAAATAAAGTACTAAGGAAATTTTTATAATATTTTGTTTAAAAGAATTTCTTTTATAGATATCATCTTGAAGAGATGGATATTAATAAAATTAATTTATTATGTATATCTTATAAATAAAATAAAAAAATTATATAAAATATAATATAATGGAAATTAATTTCCCACATGCTCTTAGAATTAAAATATCAATAAGAGGATGTTTAACGTAATGATTGGAAATTGGGTTACAAAATCCATTACATTACACTTATATTTTGGTGGAACAAAATTTATTATACTATATAATGGATTAAATAATGTTATTTATTTACATCGTAAATGTATTCATGTTTAAAATATGTTATAATGTACTATTATAACTTCTTACCACCAATGTTTTTATAATATATTCTAATTTTCAATGTTTCAGTGTGTATCTTTTTCATGTTTTCAAGGTCGATTCACTGGAATATAATTTTGGATTTTATATTCAAATGGATGTATAACTATAGAAGTGTAATGAAATGATATTAATGAATATCGAAGATTATAAATGGTCCCATGTAACATTATATTTCAATCATTAGGATGATTTATTTGATAAAATGTAAGGGATTATTTTATTTTGGTGATTTTTCTGACTATCACGAACTAGTTTTATTTAATTTAATATTATGTATACATATTAGCTACGGGGCAATGAAATATGATATAAAATAACTATTAAAATATAATTCAATTTTAATAATACTTTATGGGCATCCATGAATGTAGTAATTGAAAGTGAACAAGATCGTTATTCCGGAAGGCGACTAATCATCACAACATGGGGAACTTATTGATTTATTTATATGAGAAGAGGTAATAAAATGGATGAATATTAGATATTACATATGAAAAATATAACTCCATTATATTTATGATTTTAATTATATAATTCATTAATGAAAAATTAGGGGAGAATAATGTAGGAAAAAAATTAATAGTGGATTTTTAATACAATTACTTCTTGATTATCACCTCCCTGAAGGACCCCTTGAGGACCATAGATTTTTTTTATTTTTTTTAGAAAAGAAATACAGGGAAATGTAGAGAGTTGTGATGCGAGTGTTTTTTATATATTTTAAGAGATATAATTCTTCCGATATGAAATTGGGTAATGAGGAGTGGTGTTTATACTTTATGTGGGTGGTTTTAAATGATAAAATATTGATTATTTATTAATTGAAGCCAAACAAAATGAGGTGACATTGAATTCCTCAAATTAGAATGATAATTAATGTTATAAAATATGGTTATATTCTAGAAACACATCAAAAACCCATTTAATTTTGTTTTTATTGTTTATTTAATGCCTTTTCTTTTCTATGTTAACCCATGATATTATTTTAACTATACCATGGTAAATATTTCATTTTAACCATTGTAACATTTTTATGTCCAATAATGAGAAATAACTAACTTATCATTACTTGGATCAATGTGGCCTTATACAAAACACCCCATTCTTACCTCCAATAGGTTAGGGGTGAACGAATAGCGTCGAGAACCCATATCACCTAGCTAGGAAGACATTTCCTAAAGAACCTATACATAAACACCCACACACCCATAAACACCTCGATGCGACATTGCTGAGATATATAAAACACAAAACAAAAATGAATGAATAAAACTATCTCAAACCACAGTACAACATGACAACTAAAAGTGTAAAATGAAAAAAAAATTCTAAAATAAACAACATTAAAAGCGTTCAACCTGTATTGATGGAGAGGATCACTATCAAATGCAACTACTGGAAATATCCTCCGCCTAAATCTTGAAAAAAGCTCAATAGGTCTACCTAACTAAAATCAGCCTATTGTAGTCTCTCTTGGTACCTCTTCAAAAATTCATTTATCTACATAAGTAAAAATAAATATTGGAAATTCCCATTTTGGAGTCGGTATAAGAATATTCATTAGGCACCCAAAAACCCAAATGAAAAGTGAGAAACTAAAAAGAAATATTCCATTCAACCTAGATAGAGGGAACCCAATCGAGAGAGAAACTCCATATTATACTATCATTATCTGTAAATTACTATTCATCTTGTCCCACATAGGGTGTAAACGCATATTTGCAACAACACCATAATTTCTTTTAAAAATCGCCTATATAAACTCATCTTAGACTCTATGTATCATGAGGTCAATACCTCATATCCTATAATAAGATTATACTAGGGGATCTAATGGTAACAAAAAACCAAGAGAAAACACTCCTCGAGCTTAGCCATCCCATATGGAACACATTTGAGAGATATAGTCCATATGGATCAAATCAAAATTTCCATCTCTAGTTCCCTACAATAGAGGGAATATCAATGGTAAGTTGTGCTCTATGAAATTTCGTATTAATCCATGTAGAGAGGCCCACTCCTCACAAATGAACATAGTTTAGGGAGTAGTAATTCAGACTAAGAACAATGTGAATCATCTCTAACAGCAGGGAGAAAAGGGTCCCATACCTCACTACATCCCCATTGTCAAGGGAGAACTATCACCTTACTAACCAATGAAAAATCTCTCACTCCTTTAGGGACTAACCTACACATCCTTCAATTGAGGGTGAAGTAACTCTAAAATAGTTTTCACATAAACACTAGTGAAGGGGGACACTCTTCATAATTTTACTCAATAAACAAGGGATCAATAACTCCAAAGGGGGACCCACTCACCATTGATGCTCAGAGATTGTGGATTACTACCCTATAGGTGAGGAACCACACCCTAGTTCGATAGGGGAGTGATAATCAGTGATCTAAATCACTATGGTAGACAAAGAACCTAGTATGATAGGGGAGTACTGAACCTAGGCTATAGGATGTTCTCCCTTCTATGACATGTGAGTATTGAATCATCTAGAATAACACGTATGGAATAATTGTGCCCTAAAATGACATAGGATTTTCAACTCCATGGATATAGTAACCACACCCTCCCATGATATGGGACTTACAAATCTATCTATTTATCACATATGGAGGACTTGAACCCTAACATAGTAGGGGAGTTCTAAATCAATAGATAGAGGACCCGTTTTCTGGTCTATCTAGAGATTAACTACTCTATCTTATAAATGTCTATGGTGGGAATGCACCCTATCATGATAGGGTAGCGTTATCTCAAACTATAGGAGTGTTATGAGGAACCCATGCCAAAATACATAAGGGGAGTACTAACCCAATAAGAAATACCCTAAGATATAAAACCCACACCCACAATGTGGTGATCCCCATATATACCAACGTAGACAGGTATTCAAAACTTGTGTCCTGATACCATATAGGAGTACACATCCCAATGTATATCATTACAAACCACAGTGATCTACAACATCGGCCTATCACTGGTACACAAGAATAGTTCTATAAACATGTCACATCATACGCCATAGGCTGAAATGAATTCCCCCATCACATTCTACATAGAAAAATTCATTGTATAGGCTACTAACAAGTTGGAATCCATGTTGTAGAGAATGAGATATAGAATGAGGAAGATATTAGGAAGATCTCTGAGGCATACATGCTTTTCAATAGGATCTACACTACATGTGAACCCTCTTGAGGACCTGGATATGCATCATGTATACAAAGTTTTCCAAAAAATTTACGGGTTCATGGAATGTACAACCAATACACAACATGTCATGTTTCACTCATCCCATGGTTGTGGTCTTCTTCCACATGGTCTAGTGAGTAGTGTCCATTACACCCCATACCCCATGTTATGTATCATTTTTGGGATAATTGGACACCTTTTCATATGGTTTTCATGTGCCCCTATTTCACACCCTGTGTTTGTTAAATAGAAGTGTAATATTACATGGCTATCCCAAGCCATGTCCCAATGACATACGAAATGGGGTCACTACATGTCATGTAACTCTTGTACATTCTGTGTAGAACACAAAAGTATTCATACCCAAATAAGAAGGGATAGATAACATGTTTCTCTAGACTAAAAATCATGTATACTATAATTTCAATTAAAAATTACCAACATAAATGATGGATTCACACCGGTTTACCCTGAAACCCACAGATAAACCTATGAGGGGTCTATAAAAATTGTTATTGGCCTATAAAACCTTAAAAAATGTAAAATATGGTGTTCAGGATGAAAACTAAAAAATTACTACCTCATGGGAGACATGATGAAGCTTCCGGTGTATGATAACACCCATATCATACTACTCTCTGATATGATGACACAATACACCACCGATTGAGATTGATTGAATCTCATCACGTTGATTCAGAATAATTTCCTCTATTGTCATAGGTGATATGAAAGGATGGATTTCTTCAATTATTTGTTTCATGCACCCCAACATTAGGGTAGGGGGAGCTTTTGGATTTGTTTTTAATTATATTTTCATTTAATTAATTCCTCCACCTCATAATTCCCCGCTAACTCGGATCTGATAAAAACTACCCATGTAGACAACATAAGGTCACCCTTATAATAAACATGAGAATATGAACTCAAATGAGGGATTATAATGTTTATATGATACTAAAATCATGAATTATTATACATTTCAAGAGTAATTGTGTGTTGGTGATTTTTTTAAAAAAAATTAAAATCTCAACTCTGAGGCTCTCCAGCCACAGGATTCTCTCACTGACTTGCTACCTGGATTCCAAAATAGTTTAAAATTTTTTACAAATTATTATTTGTCAATCCCGAGACACTAAATTCACCCAACCATTATTTGTTTCATCCCCAAAAAGTGATATCCAATGCATGAGTGAAGATACTATGTTCACCATTAGAACTCCCACAATAGTGAGTTCACTCGGGGTTCCAACACAGCATCCATGAACATACTCTCGGTTATGCCCAAGGAAAACCACACATATGTACAGATCCCATAAGGAAAATAAATGTGATAAAATGGGCACATGTCTCCTCATCATTGAAATGTTGAGTTGCACCATGTATAATATCCCATTTGTGGTCATTGGGTTTAGTGGTATACCACGTTTATATCCCAACGTAGATACTTTGAAAAAACCATAATTCACATCCCCCTTGGATTAACTATTTCACAATGTACTCAAGAGTATCTCATTTGAGGTTGATTCCTAGAATGCGAGGGTCCAAAGAATAAAAAATAGATTAGAATCTTCTAACCTTGAGAATAAAGATATATAAATCACATGGCATACCCTGTGTATTTTCACCTCCCATGTAAGGAGTGTAACCTAAACTAGAAACACCACCACACCCCCTTGTGATATACCAACTTAGTATGGATGGTAGTAAACCAATCTACACTGTGGTAAGGGGTTCAAAATGAAAAAAATACACTGGTAAATCTAGGACCTACTCTAAAACACCAGCGCACAACCTCTCCATGAGCACACATGTCTAAGGGACCCATTCTAATCACCTCTACAATACCGTCTTTGGGTGGAAATGACTCTCCCTCATATTTTTTTCCTTGTAAAAATGCATCTTAGTGGGGAAAGTTTCCCTCTTACTCATGAGTCCAAATCTAGGAGTAACCATGATACATCCTCTTAGAGTATCATGCATAAAAAGATGAGGTCCAGTGCACAAGGTTAGTAATGAAAAAAAGTGTGCCCTAATTCTCACATTAGGTCTTAACAGGCCCTAAACCTACAACAACCAACATGAAACCCGACTTTAAAAACCCAAGTTAGTGGGAATATTCCAGAACACCTCAATACTATCCAATTTTGAGTGACACTAAATCACCCTCCCATTTTTTATCATGTCATAAAAACCAAATCTCAGGGTGGGTAGGATTTCTCATTCTCATACATTCGATGAAAAATCAAACAACACCAACCCCTGGTTATATAGAAACTCAATGTTACCCTATTTTAAACCATGACCTAGAAGAAAATAGGAAAATAATATCTCACAATACTATGTCATAATTACTACTGTAGAAATTCGAATGGACAAAGAGTGTACCTCTCTTCATCCATGATGTTTCAACGTAAAAGGACACTATAGTCTAAACCAGTCATCACATATGTCCTCGAGCTCCCTGATCTTATTATGGACCTTATTGGGGGGTGGTGGAAACACCATGAACCTCCTACCACCAATTTATACTCTCTCATATCCTCCACCATGATCACCATATTTCAGAAATTCCTGCTCCAAACACTTTTTGTACCAAGGAAGCTTGTTGACCAGATCCCTCTTAGTAGCATAATGCGTTAAAAAATCTATAGAAATATGTACCTGGACTTCGAAAGAGTAAAAAAACCTATTTTGTGACTAAAATGATCCCTAATGTTCCACATATGCTATAGGTCCATGTACCAGAGTCTGGGCATCGGCATGCCTCAAGCACAATTACCCAGTCATTTACATTTCACCGTATATTGTAAATGTCTCATCCTTTTTAAAACCACTATAGGACACACCCACAATTCCCTCCACCAGGAAGATCTCTATGCCTATAGCTCAATTATGTTCCCTTATATAGGATGGAAAGCGCAAAGAGACAAAAACATATATGATGTCTTTTTAGAGGAACTTCTCCAAGGTATGAGATATTAATGAAAATATCAACCCGCATATAGCGGCTAACACAATAGGTCTATGAACATCATTTGGTACTCCCCCAAAGTTATGATACCGTTCAAAATTTATAGAAACTCCTGAATATGCACTGACCTCAGCATGGATATGTAAAAATATTCCTTGATGAGTCACTCAAACTCCACCCAAGTGTGTGTCAAATTGTCATAGGTCTACATTACAAAACTACACCATCACCTGACCAAACATTATAGAAGGATCGCCACTAGGACCACCATCAGATGGGGAGGTTCCGTATGAAACAAACATCAATAGCACCTGAAGATAGTCATCAGCTACCTCGGGTTATGATTCACCCATTTACCTTATAGGTAACTACATATGGAACTCAAGTAGTGAATTCATCCTGTGTGTATCCTCATCCTACGCTGCCATAACAAACAAATTCTCAATGGGTGGTGGATCAATTGGTAGTCCATTGAGAGGTACTGCATCATTACTAGTTCCCTTCACTAAATCCTTTTAAGAGAGTAAATTTACATTACAATTAAACTGAATGACCCTAAATGGATATTGTGATAGAGGAATCTTGAAATACAATCAAGATGCACCACTATCAAAGAGTATATCTATGGAGCTGACTCAAGAATGATAAGGAAAAACAAAAACCCAGTCCAAATATGATGCATGTATGATTTTTTTCTTGTTAGTATTTTCCTAAGGTCCCAAGTCAAAATGTTGGCTATCAGAGTCTTGATGAATGGATACATCCCCCTCAAAAAAATAACATGATCCTCTATCTTGAGAGAAAAAATAAATATATACTAACAATATTTCTATAAAAACCAAACCAAGATCTTGACATTATGTTTCCAAAGTGGACCAAAATATGATAGAACTCTATAATGACTATAACCAATATGTCCAAGGAAAAAACATCTCATGCCCGCCTCTAATAGGACATGGGATGGTGACGAGATATGGGAACACATATCACACATATGGGAGGACTTTACTGAAAGTACCTATATAGACACGCTAATAAACACCATGATGCAACAGTGCAGAGATATAGAAAACTGGAAATAGAAATGAATGCATAGAAAAATCCCAATAAGAGTACAATATATGTAATGAAATTAAAAAAAAGGAAAAATGCACATAAAAAACTATAAATTTTTCCAATCCAACATAAAGGATTGGATAAAAATAAAATGAAACTACTTGAAAGATCCTCAACCTAGCTCTTTGAAGCACCTTAGTCAGTCTAGCTCACTAATAATTTCATACCTTTTGTACTCCAGGGACACTACCAGAAGACCTTTGGTATGTACAATGAAGAATATGTGGAAGAAAATCGTGTGCAGTGGTTAGTATAACAATACTCTATGGGCTCAAACAAACCCCAAAATATAATGGATAAATTGAATGGAAATGGTCCACTAGACCTTTCTTAACGGGAACCCAATCAAGAGAAAAACTCTATATCGAACCTTCCTTAATTATAAAAAACTTGTTATCTCATCCCATTGGGGGTGTCACACCAAACACATGATAACACCACATGGTCTCCTATAAATTACACAGATATACTCATCTCATTCTCCAAGTCTCATGAGGTTCTGACAACATATACAGCAATAAGATTCTACTTGAGGATCTAGAAAAACAAAAAACAAGGGATACAATACTCCACAAACTCATTAATCTATGATAGAAACCATATAATAGAAATTATTTATTGGGAACTCCTCACATGGAGCATCTATAGGGACAAGAACTAGATATCCTTTCAATGGAATCCTGCACCTTGGGTAAGGTCATAAACACTCAAGTGGAGTGGCATTCTCCTCAGTACTATACACAGTTGAGGTAGGATTACTCTAGAATAATAACTACATGAATCCTATCTAAAGAGAGGGAATATAGGGACCTTTACCTCACCACATACCAATAATTGATAGATTATTATATCCTAAATAACTCATGAAACCTCTATCACTCTAGTATGAAGTAGTCCACACCTCAGTCTGTCAAGAGAGCAGTAATGCCTAAACATTTATCACAAGTAAACTAGTTGTGGGAGGAAATACTCATAATTTTAATCAACAGATGAGGGAGTACTAACTTCAATGTAGGGACTACTCCCCACTATGGTTTAGAGATGATGGAGTGCTACTCCGTAGGTAAGGACCCACATCCTGGTTCGAAACGGGAGTGCTACTCTTCCAAATCGATCACTATGGAGGACCCAAACCTTTGTATGATTGGGGAGTACCAACCACATGCTATAAGACCTTCTAAATTATATGAAATGGTTGTACTAACTCATTTATAACAAAAAATGGGGGATCGACACCTTAGAACAACATGGGAGTTATGACTCTAGAGATAGAGGACATGTACCCATACAAATATGGGGAGTTCCAACACAATTTATAAATCATGTCTAGAATAACAACACCATAAAACAATAGGGTAGTACCAACTCTATGGAAAGAGGTTCTACTCCTTTTTCCAACAGGGAAGTATCTTCTCTATCTGCACAATTTGTATCCAGGGCCCATGCCCCATCATATTATCGGAGTGCTATCTCAAACTACATGAGTGATATAGAGAACCTGTTCCCAAATCCATCTGAGATGTACCATCCCCGGGTGAACTACCCAATGATATAGAACCTATTCACAAAACATGGGAGGATTATCTATACAAAATAATAGAGGTAAGAGAATCTTGTTCCCAGATACCATAGGGGAGTACTAGTCCCAACATATTTTTTTATGAACCATAATGATCTACCACGTCATTTAAAAATCACCTCATAAGAATCATTCTAAAAAAACACCACATTATACTCCATAGAAAAAATTAATACCACTAATGAATTATATATTGAAAACTAATAAAGATAATATAATCACAATCCAAAAATATGATTTATAGAGAATGAGATATGGTAGGAAGAAGATCACATGAAGATCTCCAAGGATTACATGGTGTACACTGGGGTACACACTATTTGTGAACCCAACCAAGAACCAAGATGTGTGTATTATCTACAAGGTTATCCAGCCCACATTGGTTTATATGGAATGTACATCCCAAACACGGGGTGTACCTCTTCACCTAGCCCCTGTCCATGTTCCTCTTCCACATATCCCAACCTTCCATGTCCCTTACACACCATGAAACACATATTACATATTGTTTTTGGGTTAATATCCACCTAGTAGTGTGGTTTCCCCATGTCCATGTTTGAAACCCAATTTCTATGTGCATTGTCTATTCACTTTCATATGGTAATGTAATATTACTTGTCTATCCAAATAGATGTACCATGGCTACATGACATGGGGTCACTATACTTTTTATAACACTAGTACATGACATGAAGATGCCAAAAGTATTCTTCCCTAAATAGGAAGGTATACACAATTTAAATCACTATAGTTCATATAGGGTAGATGAAAATTCCAGTTGGGAATTATCTTCAAAAGTGGTTGATTCACCCCTGTTTACCCTGACACCCACCAATCAACCTAGAAGGGCTCTCTTGAAATTGTAATTTGGAAATAAAATACTAAAATTGAAAAATAAAGGGGATAGAGACCTAAAATAAAAACTACCTACAACAAGGGAAATCCCTATAAATTCGGTTTAAAAAAACACCCAAATCATTATCTTCCTTGATCAGATAATGATCAGCACTAAGAACAGCAATTAGAAACTAGTTGTTACATTGATTTGACCTCCAATCATCCATCCCTATGGGGGAGGGAAGAGGAGAGGTTTCTACTCTAGGTTTTTTCGTTATCCCAAATATGAGAGGAGGTAGAGGTTTAAGTGATATTTTTAATTAGAATTTGACTTTATAAATTAATTCACAACAACATTCCACACCAACTCAACTTCGAAAAAAAACTCCTTGGACAGAACACATTAGGTTGAACCTAGGGTAAACATGACATTCTGAACATAACCGAAGCATCAAAATTATAATCCAGGACTCTGAAAATGACATTTTCAAAATTTCAATAGGAATTTTGTGATGGTGATTATATATAATTAAGAATTTTAAAATCCCCGCTTTATGGGACTTTGGGCAGAGGATTATCACACCGACTCAACACTAGGTTTCAAAAATATTTTCAAAAATATCCGAATGTTTTTTTGGTTAAACACAAGAATATAATTTACTACCTATCATGGAACATATGATTCTATATATTGAATCCATTTTTCCAAATTCAATTTTCTGAATTAGAAAAATTATATTTAAAATTATTCCTGCACACACAATGGGAAAACAAGTTTTTAAACTGAAAATGATAAAATGTTTTTTAATGTATTTATATCAGATTTCAACCAAATATTGATTCTAATTACATAAATTAGAACTATTAATGTATCATTAAAATAATTATACATTTAATAAAATTTAACTATATAAATAAACTAGATGATAAATTATTTTTCAATTAATAAACATTGTTTTTTTCACAATTCATCAATAAAGTGACACTTCTTTGAAAAATAAAAAATATTCATCCTAACATATTTTTGATATTCCTATATGAAAAATAAAGTTTATTTTGTAAAATAACATAAATAAAACTGACAAATATTATTCTTAAAATTGTATCTCCATTATAACGTGACACAAATTCCATTTAAATAAATATAGATGTTATAGTTGAAATTGGATATTGTCTTATCTTATGAAAATATGAATTATTGGATGAATTAAAAAAATTATTATTTAATATATAAAATATAAATTTCAGTAATATATTTCCCCAATATTGATTAACATTATTTAATATGATAACATTTCATTACATAATTATTTTTTTAAAAAAACATCATTAATATTCAGTAAGTTTTATATTTTGAATTAAATTTAATGATAAAAAATGAATTAATTTTATAAAAAAATGAAAAATATATTTTATTAATTTAGTTAATTTGATTCATTACATCCATTCTAATAGCTAGGTTATAATAGTCATGTAAGAATAACAATTTTTTGGAGTTCGTTTAAGCATATTGTTTTTTCTAATGTAAACTATCAAAGTGATTAAATTTATTTACAATTTGAAATACCCTAAAATATATGGATGATACATGAACTATCAGATTCATTATTATCATATAGAATTATTCTTCTTCAATATCTAGTTTTTGAATCATTAAATGAGTCATTTGTGAATTTAATACTACATTGATTTTTCTCTAAACAATTCGTTACGAATATATTTTTTAAGAAGTAAATTCAATCCTTTGAAGATATTTAGAACATGTTTAATAGATATGTTCTATTATAGAGAATAAAAAAATAACATACATGTGCTCTTGTGCTAGATATAAGACTATGTGACTATTTGTTTGGTATCCTACTATAAAACTTTTCTATGTTCATTCAAAAGAAACATTCAAGGACACCAGAAACCCAACAATATCATGATCGAGCTACATCAAAGTATATTATTTCATATCTCTTGGTTTTTATTTTTATGCATTAGCATTCAGTTGTTTTTCATTAATTTTTATATTTTAAAAAACATTGTCTCCTTTTTTAAATTGGAGGGCACTTTATACATTCTCAAACCTATCATTTTTATTCACATTAACAAATTTTGAAGGGGTCTTATGGAAATTATATCTTATTTTTAGCCACATATAACCGTGGAAGAGGAATTATTCCTTGATAAACTTATGTTCTTTTTTCAATGATGATCTAGGTTTTTGATCAGTTTATTTAATAGTTAACTACTTCAAAAAAGGCTATTTCAGGGTATAGGTGATTAAGTCCTTACTTGAGATTAATTATCTTATGACATATATATTTTTTCATTATCTGTTTTGTTTACCTTATTTTAAATAAACCATATATCATTTTTATTATCTTTTAAAAAAATTATATTATGATAGTTAACTAAAAATACAGATTTAAACAATGTGTTGGATATTAGTATCATAGATTCAAAAGTTAAGGTATTTTCCAAATATTTTAACTATGTTGTGATTGATGTTTTTGAAAACCATTTCAATGGATAAAATTATATATTTATACTATTATTTTAAACTATTTGATTTTTTCAAATTGGGGTATTTAATTTTATGTTTTAAACTATATTTGTTGGAAACACTATTTAAACCCTCTTGAATTTCCCATTCCAATAATAAGATACATTTATCAGTTTATTTAATGGTTACATAGGACATATAGATAGCATGGTTTATATTATTCGGGTTGGTAACATACTCGTGTATCCAATATACCTCATAGAGTCATGATATCTTCATATTTTTATCAGATCAATAGTATCATGATCGTTATGGTATGTGTACAAGTGGTCCAAGTTTGAGTGTTTTGGGACATTAAATATAGATAAATTTATAGGTTCCATTTTGGTATACATCCATTGCGATTATTCATTATGTAGATATGTAAAAATATATTTATTTGTTTATTTGAACATTTTTATCTTCTCCAATCCAGAAGACAACATTTTTCGTTCCTATAATGAATGATGTGTTCTATTACTTATACTTAGTTTGGGAAGGGAACTATCCCACTGAACAAGGTATATGTTATCCATTTCTAGGGTCAGTTTACTCATTATGAATCAAATCAGTCATAAGGTATATGTTTCCCCATCTTAGGATAGACTATGGACTCTGTAATCGATGATTGTAGTATTTAGATATTCTTGCAATGGGAAGAGGAATTTCCCTCAAGGAATATAATATGAAAATGAATCACTCTCTATGACCTTTGGTTTGGTGGAGTGATAATTTTATTTTTATGTGCATAGTTTCTTATGGTTTTGTGTGATTTTACTTCAATTTTTGATCTTACAAACTATATTTATGGGGTTTTATCCAGTGGTTTGTTTTCGTAACCCCTTATGTAAACTATAGTGTCTTTATGATCTATGTTTTTAGTGTGAACAAAGGGTTATTCCAGTGAGGTATAGGATTATTTCATGAATTAGTCATCCCAAGAAAGTAGTATACATTTGGGGTTTACCCTATATATTCTCTTATGAACATGGTCTAGTTCATATAATAGGTGAAATTATAAATTCTTCACTATCGGGTGTTATTCTCCTTGATTGATTCGGGAGGCTGTTTTGTTCGAACATTGGCTATATCTAACCTTATGTATTATTTTCATAATTAATTCCTTATGGTTATCCTTATAAGTAATTCTATACACATACCTATATAATATTATTTCCCACAAATGTTGTGTCTATATAGATTATGAATATGTTTATTGCGGTTCATTAAGAACGGAGCTCTAGATCGTTTGAGAGAGATCTTATTTGATGTCTGGCATGGAATTTGAGATTGGAGGATCTCATAGGAGAGTTGGAATGATTGTGTGATAAAAGTTTTTTTATATAATCTAGATTAGTTTATTCTATGATAAATTATGCTTTATATATTTCTTAATTTCATTAATAGAATTTCCACTACTTTCATTGGTTTAATTAGAACATGATTGAATTCATTTTTTTTTCTTTGGTTTATCATGTTATCCTATGTTGTTTTTAGAAGTTGATATATAATTGTTATAGGTTAAATATTTTATGGCCTCCCATATGTGTCTGATGCCTTCTTGATTCTACTCACTATCGCTTGTCCAATTATTGGTGGGCTTGAGGTGTCACACTCATCTTGACTTATAACCTTGAAGGGAACCTGATGGGCCTGGTTGTGTCATCATTAATAAAAAACATGTAACTAAAACTAATGAATATAGAAATTAATCCAAAAATTATAAAAATTAAAAAAATTTATAGCTTTAATTATTAAATTAAAAATTTCTTTTACATCTATATTTTGTGGAATATATATTTTACTAAATAATTAGTAGTGTAATCGAGTGTTTTACCATATACGTTATATGTGATAATTATATCTATCACGGATAATGTATATCTCATAGTATTTTTTAACCCCTACAAATCCTATAGTAGGTGAATAAATCTCAAATAATTACAAAGAATCATCAACATACTCACCACTCAAATGAATTTCTCAATTTAAAGTTTTTTCGAAAGCCGATCAATAGATCTGTCTGTAACAATAAATTACTACTTCATATGAATCAACAAGATAAATTTTTCCTATTTTTAACTAAATCATTCCAAATAAATAAATTTAAATTTTTACCTTAATGTTTCTTATAAATTTTACTATCAGCCCAATTATAATGAAACACTCATTCTTTAATTTTGTCTGATAAGATCAATTGGTTACAACTTGGTCGGTTAATTCGTTTTGAAAAATAATTACCAATTAAAAAATTACCCTTATATTAACTCCAAACTTTTCCAATGACATTATCTCAATATGTTACCTAACCTATTGTCCCATTCATATAGTAATTTAATTATGTAACAACAAGAAAGAATTTAGGACATGTTCATGAGGGTTTAAATTAATGTGAATTAATAGATACTATGTGTATCCAGAAGGATATCCCACTTGAATGCTAGACATTTTTTATTATCAATTAAATAAATGGAATTAATATATTATTAGACTAATGATACTAGTAAAAACCATGTATATTGTGAGAAAAAACGTACATTTTATGATTTCAAACCATGGAAAACGGTCAATTCTAATTAAAATATTCAACCCGCTCTTTATGATGTATCATCTTTGGTAAGAATTTTAAATTTATTAATAAGGATGTTGCCATTATCTTATTCAGTATTAAACAATATATAGCTATGTATCAAGATTATTCATACATTATAATATGATTATATTATAGGATTGAATTTTTATCCTTTTATTAGGTCATGAGTAATCAAAAGTAGATACATTTATTTCACACCCTTCTTTTACTCATCTTCTTCAATGAACTAGGAATTAATTTTCACAGAAGTGTTGGTCCACCTCTCTACATCATCACAAACTAGATTTGGATTAATAGTGGTTTCAATTCTCTATCAAAAATTATACTCACTAAATATATAGAATAAGAATTACATTTGAGTTCATCTTGCAATATGTATTATTTTTCTTATCACATTTATATATTCATGTAAAACAAGTGAATATTATCACCATAACTCTTGGTAAGTTAAATCACCTTTTTTAGGGTTATCATTCTCATTTAAATTCACCATATATAATGTCTCATTTTATCATATAAAGGCTTAAGATTTTAATTCCACCAGATAATAATAATATATAATGGTCTTCTATATCATGAAATTACCAATAAATACAATTCTCAAATTACAAATAATTACACCATAATGAAATTAAATTTTATAATGAAATCATGGCTCCTAATATTTTGATTTTACTACCTCCCATAATATCACTTCAACATCACTCACTATGGTGCGGACTTATCATCACAAAACAACATGCTCTCCAATTTGAGAACCTTCTTTATTTGTTTTTCATTATCAATTTGATTCATGATTTATAATTTATTCCCATGACTCATATTATATTTCTATCACATCTCCACACAATTTTCTATCACCAATTATCCCATTAATGTTTTATTATATCATGGAAAACTCATAAAATAATAAAAATTATTATTTATTTAATAAAAACATTACATATTTTGAATTACATCCTCTAAATTTTTCATTCAGGTATCTCTTCAATCATCAGAAAAAATATTTTTCTCTCTGTGTAAGACAATACATATAATAAATAGTTATATTACCAATCACAATGAGTTTTATAATTTTAAATATTTTATAAAAATAACTCTTTTCTATGTAATGAAGAATTTTTCTCACACATTATATGAATTTTTATTATGTATCATAGTTAGTGACTTTTCCTTAACCCATATTTTAAAGCCCCAAAAATCCAAAAATAAAAGGTATAAATCCATTTTTCATTTTTTTATCTGAGGTAGATAATTATGTTATATATTATCAATATTCTCCTTCCATTGAAAATGAATTAGTCTCAACTCAGAAATCATCTTATGTATGAACCCATGATGATCATATATGTTTTTCCTAAATTCTCTAGGACATTATTAAATTTAATATACAATTAGAAAAGTATTTTATATTACCTATCGATATTATGTTATATACCTTTGTGTGAGCCTAATAAATATGTTTTATATTCTTTAGTTAGATTTATATTCAACACCCTATATTCCAAAATTCACAACTCTTCTCTAAAAAATTATAACTATATTATTCACTTTATATCTGAATTATTAAATATAATTTCTGTTCGAATAAGGAATTTGTTAGGTCAATAAGGATTTAAAAAACCTAGATGTGTTGGAAGAAACCACTGTGACATTTTTTGTAAATTTGGGTGAACCAAATTTGGGAACCACTATTTAGGAATATAGTATATAATCTTAGACAATATTTTTTTACTATCATCCCATTTAAATATTTTGTCCCGATCTCTTATGTCTTTTTCCCTTTTTTCTCTTCTATGTATTCCTTACCATATGTTTTAACATTCAATCAAACTAGTTAGTTTGGATTATTATGTCAGGGGGGGTCATGTTTACCTATGATTAGTATTCATTCAAGATAAATATACATAATACATAATATTATAAAACTTAATTAACTATAATATGGGGATTTCTGTTTAATCCAATCTTGTACATGGGTGGGAACCATAAATGGAAATCTATATGTGGCTGAACCATACTAGTTGGATGTGGTGGATCAAAACATAAATGGTCACCTCATTCCTATCTAGTCCAATACATCATCATGAACTAAGCATTCTTCCATAAGAGATGTCGATTATTAATTTAAATCTCATATCCTTAATCACCTCCCCCACATTCATGGGATATAGTTAGTGATTCCTCACTTTCACATTAAGGAGTTCAATGAAATAATTAATACCATAGTCAACGCATATTAAATTGAGTCATTTGAGATGTGGATCTTTAAATTTTACATAAATTAATGTTCCAATAATTCTATAAATATTTTTTGATTAGTATTAGTCAATTCATGGGACCATATTTAATGAGAGTTGTATAAAAAGTAATACTTTTCTTGATACAATACAATTTCAATTAAAAATTACATTTAAACTATATATTGAAAATGGGTGGGATTAATTTTTTAAAAACATGTAAAATTTTTAAAGATACAGTAAACATGGTACAAAACTATGTTTTTAAATCCCAAAAAATGAGAAACTTTTATGAGCGGTTTTGGCTAAAAATATAATAACTACTCGATATGATGTGTAAGGATACCTTCATAAAACAAGCCATAAATAGTGTTTAAAATTACATGGAAGTTCTTATAAAAGAAAAAATATGGGTAAACTCCCCATATTATGAGTATTATCTAAATTCTTGTATGGTAAACAATCTTATTGAGGAAGAGATTCATTGGGATAAACTTTAACCCTCACTAGAAAGGAAGATGAAATCAAAATTAAGATAATACATAAAAGTCTATATGGAAAAATAGTCTATATAAATTTAAACTTAAATGAACATGATATTATAAATTTCTCATCCATTATATATATTATGGTTATTATTCATGGATAAACATATATGAAGTCTACCGTTACGATTTTTTAGATGAAATATCTCCAGAATACTTTCAATCTGTGGTAAAATGATTATCTAGCCATTTATTGAATAGGAAATTAATAATTTAGTTAACTAAATGGTCTTAATGCATAGTTATCTTTACATTAATATAAAACTAGAGGAGAAAAATATTTTCAAGTTCTAATGTGATTTAGTAGCTCTTTTTATCCCCATTCCATTCACCAAGTATAGTTTTTTATGGATTAAGGAGGATTAACCCACATATATCAATATTGAGCTTGCCTATCATGGTGTTTTGATCCCTTAGTCTATCTAAAAGGATGTTCTAGTAAAAGTTTAAATACAATCTACCCAAATTATTTCACTATCCTGAAAATCATGAAAACATAATAGATAGATAAAATACTCATATTATCATCAGTATTCCGTTCCTATCAACAATCAACTCAGTCATATTAGATAGGAATGAGAAGATAGACATAAGCATTGAGAACATGTCCCATGATCTAAAAATTTAAAATGAAATATATCAAATTATAGATAATAAGTTATTCCATTATATGAATTGGATATGTATTACTGAAATTCAAACATAGAAAAATAAATAAATTGTTAATGGATGTTTATGTTAAAAAGAGAATGATTTCCTACATTAACATGGAGGAAATTTGTATCATTGGATTGAATTTGCAGAGATGATGAGGTGACGAGATGGTTTTTGTGATAAGTGAGTTTGATGAATAAGAAAAGAGGATATGACTAAGTGTGTTAGTGTTTCTTATATATACATAAATTGTAAATATAATGATCCCTATAGATAGAATTTTGTGGTTAAATTATTACATTATTATTAGATATAAGTGATCACATCATAATTGAATGAATAATTTACTAGTCATGGTATTATAGATACACACTTGTATATTGAATAACTTTCAAAAAATTAAATATAAAATAGTGAAATTAAAAATTCTTCATCCTTGAACACATTCAATGATTCATTTTTCATATCATGAGGCATGGAAACAAAATAATGGTAAGAACAAATTCTCAGTAAAATATATGTACAACATAAGTGGTCATGTGTCTATAAAGAATAATAATTATGAAAATTTAAATAACATCACAAATATTCCATTAAACCAATAACATTATTATCAATATTGGAGAAGTTATAATAATTATAGATATGTAAATCACTAAACATGAAATCCATTTAATCGAAAAATTGATTAAAAATACATCAATGGACAATATTAATTAAATAATTACATAGGTAACAAAAATTTAATTCTTAATTAAGTAAATTATTAATATTATATTTCAAGATCTCAGGGAACATGATACCTTTACTGTGAATATGTTGCAAAAATACGTTTTAACCAATTGGTGGGTATACACAAAAACCCATTTAAATAAATCCAGCTAATTGGTTCAAATCATGATACTACTGAAGCATTAACATGTTATATATAACAAGTCCCCCCTAAAACTACATTTCCAAAATTCCACTCATATATCGAATGACCAATTTAATGTCTAAAAATATGCCTTATCAACAAATTTTCCTATCGAGTAAGAAATTCACATTAACAATAATTTCCCTAGTCAATCATATTACATTTAAAGTAAACTACATTATATAGAAATTATATTTTTTTTAACAAGAAATATTCTCAATGAAACAAATAATATATATATATAAGTTAATTTAAATGTATATTAATTATAAGAAATTGAATGTTTTAAGGGAATGTTAATGACTACAAAATTAATCCAGAAAGTGAATGTCGATATTTTACATGGTTGAAATTATCATAAACAGTCCAGATAAATAATAAGTATGGTATAAATAAAACATATTACCTATGTATTATATATAAATCAAATGGCTTATGACATCAATGAATATAAATACCATAAAACATTTTTTAAAACTTTTTTAAGGAAAATAACCATTTTACTTTGAAAATCACTTTTGAAAATAATAAATTTAAATAATATATAAAATTAAAAATTGATTGATAAAAAATTTAAAATTGTGATTGAATGATTAAATAAATATGTGGTTATGAAAGTGAAACATTTCGTTCATGCTAAGTATGTTAAAAAGGAAGACCCATATAACATTTTTTATGAAAAGGACAAAATTACCCTATTAGGAAAATGATATAAAGATTAATTTAAAATAATTTTGTGAAAATATAGGTATGGTTAAAAATTTCTCAAAATATTAATATAGAACTATTAGTGAAATATTTTTTATAAAACATTGTTTTTTGATGAATAATGATTTTTGAACGTCGTGGGAAATTAAGTCAGATTTTGTTAGAAATCAATTCTCAATCATTTTAAGTACCAAAGGGATGAGAATGGTACTATTAAATGAAAATATAATAAATAACCATAATAGAAAAAAATTAAATTTTTTTATTAGATAATTATCATATAATTTCATTCAAAGGCAATTCAAGTATAAACTATCATGATTAAAATGAGATTGAAACATAAATGTCTTACCACATTGGTAATAGTTGAATTATAGACTCCATGAATGTAATAAAAACAAATCAAACATTAAAGAAATTAATATGAATATATTAATGGTATAAATTATAAAATGTGTATTAGATACATATCATATTACAATATAAGTGTAAAACATTACATATTTCCCAAAGAATACAATTTGAGACTAGCAACGCTCACAATGGTCATTACATTGAAGTGATAATTAATAAAAAAATTGATTATGTGTATCAAATTTAAATTTAATTACTATGTTGGAAATATAAAGTCATATAGTAAAAATTTATTATACATATAATCTTATATTATTAAATGTAATAAAGAGTTAATATAATAAAATGAAAAGAAAATGAGTTTTGAAAATCATTACAACTTTTTAAATTTAAATTCAAAAACCATTTGATGAAATAATTAAAATTGAAACATAAAATACTCTAATATATAAATGATTCTTGATATTACAGATAACCTGGGTAGTATATACACTATATAAAATAAATTAGGTGCATAACAAAATAATATGCATTAATAAATAAAAATTAAGTCAAAATAACATTCTTCACATATCTTTTTGGTAGAAAAAAATTTAAATCATGTATTATGGTTTTAATAATGTTATTAATTTATTCATGGAACATTTTCATGTTTATCAATATCATATTATATCCTTTCATAACATCTTACTACTCATTCCTTAATGATATTTTATTACTATTATTATTGTTTCGGTTGTTAATTAATTTTTTTTATTCATGTATTTTCATGACTGTTATAGTTCTTATACATAGTATATATCTAACTAACATAAATAAAAACTTTAAATTTATAAATATAATATTTATTTAATATATTAATTTTTGGAATTACTATTTAAATATGAAAAATAAAATTGAATTGCATTGTATGGAGACTATAAGCCTTACATACACAAGAGAAACAATATCATTTCTTAATGGGTGAAAGGATATGAAATTTTGTGATATCTTAAATTAAAATAATCAATATAATTTCATATATATCCAATATATTTATTAAATTTATCATTTATATCCTGTAATTCATCTGTGAAAAACTTGTCACATCGCTTTATGAGGTGGTAATCCTCTGTACACACGAGTAACACTGACATATTTTAAATAGAATGGAAATTATGAAGGTATATGTGATACTATAATTACATAATATTAATTATATCCTATATATATACATAAAATTCATCATTATATTCCAATGGGAGAGGTGTTGATCAAAAACGCGTTATATCGGTACGTGAGGCAGTATTCCTCCATACATACGATCAATGATTTAGTTTTCCATTTAATGAAAATCAGGCCAGATATAGGTTATTCCGTAAAAATAAAAATATTTCATTATACCACAGATACTGGTGATATTATATTGTAAATTTTAATTCATAATTTAATATTTTTAGAGAAAAAATAATGAGAAACTGATTCGTTAAGATGATTTCATTCTATTAGGGATCCCAATTTTGGATCACTTCTTAAAGACCCTGTAGGTTCTATTTGGTGATGGATAAAACCTCTATTACTTTAATCTTGATCTTATAGAGAGATTTTTTTAGGTTTTGGGCATGAAAAGTGGCTTGATATGTGTGCATATGTTATTGGAAAGGGAACCCATTTAAGATTTTTGAGGAGTAGAATTTTTGTAAAAACCATTAAATTTTAAATAATGGGAAGTCAATCTCAACCCAAGTGCCTAAAAAATTGACATATAATAGATTTTAGTGAATATATGGGTTTATAAATCCTCTGACATTATTGAAACAAATACTTTAAATATGAAATTTCATAGTCTTTATGTTTAGTCAGTTTTACCATTTCAGTATTCACTACGGTAATTAGTATTTTTTAACTTGGTAATTTATCCATTATGCCTAAAAAATAAAATGATCCTTATTATATTATTTGTTTCCACTTGTCAGAAATATTAGATCCATTTTATCAAATAAAATAATATTTTTTTGGAAAATTAATTTTAACAGAAGAACACACAATGTGAAAAAAGTTCATTTCAACCATAATTAAAATAAAAATGTTTTCTCTCTTTAAGAGGAAATATAATCACCATATAAGAAAAATTTGACCATAAATGAATCAAATATTATATTTCTAAAACATTAAAAGTAATCTTGGAGAAGATATGATATTTAATAATTTTATATCCTATATTAAAATATAATTTATTATAAAATAACATTAATGTAAATTTTGACACAATTAATTTAACGTGACTTTAAAAAAGTTATGGAAATAATAAATTCTGAATATATTATTTTATATAATATATAAAATGAAATATTCATAAAAAAAAATTAATGGAACAATATATTTCACTCAATTTATATTAATTTCAATTACTTAAAATCATTTTTTTATTTTTATTTTAATTCAATAATTATCACATTATTATTGCATATTCATTCACGGTAATTATATATTTTTTATAAATTAAAAATAAATTTCAAATATTTAAATTATTCATATAAGTTAAAAATTTCAATCAATATTTATTAGACACTTACTTATTCCCTATGTGAACAAAGAATTCAAATTTAAATGCAAGAGGGAGATATTTTTCATTTTTCCATACTTAAATTACTATATACGTACATTTAATCGAATAAATTCCAAACATATCATAAAACATTATCCTGATGTGATAATAGTCGAATTATTTCAATGAAATAGTAATTAGAAACGTTTTATGCCATTTTTAACCCTTATCTTTTATGTTAGACCCCATAGTAGACATATTTTAACGTTAAATATGATAATTAATTTTATTTATTTTTATAATTAATTTAGATAAAACATTTCTATAAATTATTATATAATAATAAAGATACTTAATTAAAATATTTAATCCTTTTAATTAAATTAAATCTATTTATTTTTAATAATTTTATTTAAGAATAAACGCGTAAACACTGAAAAATTTGTTTTCCAAGGAGACAATTTTGAAAAATATATAATGATTTAATATCAAATTATAAATGAAATTAATTAAAATAAAATAAACTTCATTTTTTATTATATAATTTAACTAATTTAACATTAAAAAAATTTAAATAAAAAATTAAACATTAAATTCTTTAAACTAAAAGGTAGCTTTTTTCAATAAAAATCAATTTTTTTTCTGTTCATCGAAGAACTAATTTTTTAATAAATTCTAAAACATTCACTCAAAAGTAATTTTTAAAAGATGATTTCAAAAATAAAATTATTTTTTTTAGAATAACATTTCTATGAGATACAATAATAAATTATATTAATTCCTCACAAAATTCAAGAAAAATTATTTTTGAATGAAATATAAATTTTTATAAAATAAAATGTCTTTATTAAAAGTTGAGTGCATATTTATTAAAAAAATTCATATATATTCATATTTAGGAGGACATTCATATATATTTTATTAATTTTTTAACCATATCCATACCCTCTGATACAACGAATGTGTTATAAGAGTCATATTTAAATAATATATTTCACAGGTTGTATAATCTCGGTGTTCCATATCATATACGCTATCGAACAAAATGTTCCCCATTTAATATATTTGTGATGTGTATAATGAAATCTATTTAAGATATTAAATTTATTTATAATAAATATACTATAAAATCTTAGAGTGTTTTATATATTGTATTCATTGTTTAATCATCACATTTTTGGCAATATGGGCTGCATATTTATACACAGCATATTTTGTTTTTCATAATTCAAGTATTTCATTGAGTGGTGAAGACTCTTGGTATAAAAGATAACCAATAAATGAATAAAACACCCATGGTGGATGATTTTAGGTATAATCTAGGATATTAAATTCCTATAGCATTAGTTTTTTTGAGAATTACATTCCCAAATTTTCTACTGGAAAAGGACCATGCTTGTGGTGGTCACCGTGGTGGTCTTCTATTATGGATTTATGAAATGGACAGGGCCAAATTGACAATGTGGAAGGCCATGGTGCATATATTCTATTACTCTCTGATACAATGATTCTCAAAATTTCTATGTTGGAGTCCTTCTATGACTATTGTCTATAGGAGAAGAACCTTATGAAAATTGATAACGGAGAACAAGCACATTCATTACGTGAGAAACTATGCTCAATAGGTAACAGTAATCACCAAAAAGGTAGAGGTACAAGAACACACTAATTTTAGAGGAATCCATGGTCAACTGGTAGTGTGGTGGGAAAACATATATAGAAGTAGAAGGTCTATACCCATGATGGTTGGTATGTTAATGGAAAAACGAATTATTCTACACCAGGTGGTGGTCAAGGACATCATAAGAGGATACTTTCTGTTTTTAGTGGTTTCGATGATGTAGATTCATGGTTGATCTAATGGTATTTTAATTTATGGTGTGTTTTTGATGTATAAATAGTTACTAAATGATCCAATAAGATATAATGACCCAAAATAAATTTGAAGTAGTTGATATTATACAATGAAGTTATATATTTGAATTGAAATATAAAAACAAAAAATTGGATATTAAACTTTTTAATTGATAATATGAAAATATATAAGTATTTTTTGGTGAATTTAACATTTTTATAGGTTAATTAGATGTAGAATAGGATTGAATAAATAAAAATAAATATGGATGAAATGTGGCCCAAAAATGGCATAAAGTAAGGAGATCATACCCATGTTTCTTCAAGTTAAATAAAAAGGTGAAGACAAGAATAGAATCACCAAATGAAGTCTATTTCCTGAAGTATTTATTATTTTTTATATTAATTAATTTTTCATATTTAAAATGTTAGAATCACTATGAAAATTGGGATACTTTTTGTAACATGATTACTAGGTAAAAACGTTATAATTGTACATATATGTTGAAAGTAGTGGGAAATATGATCTCAGTGAAATTTAAATCATGGTAGGGACCAGTCATATTATTTTCAAATGTGGACCATGTAAATATGTTCTTAACCTTGAGTGTTTGTGTTGGATAGTGATTAAGATTTACATCAACCAAGAAAGAGTGTTGTCTCACCAAGAAACAAAAAAAATTGAATCACTCATTAACCTAGTATTAGAGATTCCTAACTTATACATGAGGTGTCTTTTGAATTGGTATGAAGTGGGATGTTACCATATTTGTTGATTTTATGTTTGACCAGTGAGAAGGATGTTTTATCTATTCTAAATTTATGACATTAAATTTATGGTGTATGTCATGTAAAATATAAATTAAATGAAAAAAGGGTACTCTAAAATTATATTTGAAAGGATATGACAAATGGAAAATAAAATATCTTACCATACCTATTATCTATCAGTTATGAAATTTTTAGACACCATGAAATGTGTTCCATGAAGTTATCTGAAAAATTTCTTCAACTGGGCTCAAAAAGTTTAAAGTGTGGCTATGAATTTTCATCGGGGTCAGTGATGGTAGGGAATGCATTGGCCCAATGGGACGGGACCGTAGCCCGCTAGTAATCCCAAGCAGGGGTGCGGGCGCACAAACCATCTAGTATATAGAAACAAATTAGGCTATGTCCCTAAAGTGATTCCCAAAGTACCTGCACACCACCATGAAGGAGCTGAATGAAGCAACAAATTTGGATATTTCCTCAAAGAGGCAACCTATTTCGGCCAAATCATTGGTGGCGTGCAAGTCTACTTGGGTGCCACCCATATGGAGTTTAGCCACTTGCACACCAAAAATTTGGCACGCAACCCACATGGACGACCAAACTCATTTCACCAAGGTCTTATTTTGCATATAAATAGACCCTTGGGGCCTTTATTTGGATGGAAGAATTTCCTGGAATCCCAATTGCTTCTCTAGTCTCCCTAGTGGTATTCCCGTGTCTAAAAAAATTCAATGTATTTCTTTAACACCTAAATTTGAGGATTTGATGGAGGATCATTGGACCTAAGTAATTTTAGTTTTTGAAATCCATAACACTTGAACGCCTAAAGCACCCAACCTCTCTAAATCAGAAACACTTGTGTACCACCTATTCCATTCAAAGGAACATTAGCGCCCCACTTCGGGGAATACTAGTGAATACTCTTGAATTATTGATTCATGTCTCTCATATGTATTATTATTGTAACACCCCAAGCATCCACGATACGCTTCACTTTGAATAACACAGTAGCGTGTGTTGTATGCATCTTCGAGTTCTAACACACACAACAACCAATCAAACCAACCGTTATGAATAGTAAAAACCACGTTTTGAAATTTTATACATTTTACCTTTCAATATGGACTTCATTTTTGGATTTGGAATATCGAAATTCTCTTAGGGTGAATTTTTGGAACTTTTCTGATAACTTTCAATTTTTGATGAATAGTGAAAATTACTAAATTTTAATTAAAAACAAATTTTTTAATCGAAATAATTAAGAGTGATAAATTATGAATTTGAATGGTTTTAAAATATATTTTTAATATATTTATACCATTTAATCCAATGTTGGCCATTGGACAAAATTTCACATTTAAGCCACACATAAAAAATTATAAATCTTTTGATAGTTATTGTTTCTTAAAAATACGCTTTTTGTTTTGACAGCAGGAATTAATTTAAATTTAATTTCTGCCACTTCTGTGTTTTGAATTTGGAATATAGCTTCGATATTTGTAATCAGGATGCCCAAATTTTGTAAATAGTTAAGTCTTATTTTTAGAAATTTTGAATAATTACTTCAGTAAATATTTTATTTACAATGGTTAAAAGGTTAATCTGGTAAATAAGGGTACAAAATAATATTATAATAATATTAAATTAACCTAAAACGTGTTCTAACCCTATTATTTTATACATGTCCGACCATGGGAACCTTTGGGTCGAATTTGGGAACCCATGTAGCCACTTGTAAGTGATAATGACACTTTATATTAAATAAGTTAAAGCAATTACAACAATTACAAAATCATATATCTATTAGAAAAACAATTTTTACATATGTTTATATATGTTGTGTTTTCGACTATAAATATTCATTATAAATATTAAAATATTTCCTACATTATTTTATTTTATTTATATTTTTTCAAAATTTAATAATTAAATTTATTTATGAAACAGTAATGTTTTAGTATTTTCCTTATAAATGAATGAATAAAATAATTGTCATTATAAATGTTAAAATAAATATAATTTGAATGTTTTGCTGAAATAAAAGAATTATATTGGTTAATATGACATGGTATTATTTCTTAAATGAATTTTTTTTGAATTAATAAATTTGTTACGACTTGAACAAAAATCAATTATTGAATAGTGTCAAAATTGACATAAATGAGTTTTAGAAACAAATATTTTATTATTAATTGATATTATATTCCTAAAAATATAAGGTCCATACAGAGGACTAATATAATTATAGGGGTATAATTAATGGACAACTTGGGGGTCTCTTAGAAGTATATAGTATGTTTATTAACCATATAATATAAAAATAAAAATTGACATGGTAAATATCAAACTAATTAACTAAGAGTTAAAACTAAAAGATAAGGGTATTAAAGTGACCCAAGCCAGTCTAAAACCTATTGGTTGAGTTTTTTTCGACCTATCCCCCCCACCCTTATACTTCTAATAATCCACTTTGATTCCATTATAAACTGATTAGTCTTGAATGGATACGACGGGGAATGAATCTAATCGCATTCGTGGAGACGGTAGTCTGTACGTATGCACGAGCGACAATATCATTCTTTTGATATTAAAATAATATATAATTGGACGATATATCATATATACAGAATCATTATCATGTTATTTTTATAATTTACATCAATTACACATCATTATCATACCCATCCAAGTAATAATGTCTTGAATAACAATTACACCACGACGTGGAGACAGTAAGCCGTAAGTACACACGTATGGGGACATGTCATTCAAATGATGGATAGAATAATGAATATGGTTGTACTATATTTATAAAAACAACATAGTATATATAATATACTGGATTTATTATTTTAGAATGGAAATAAAAAATAAATATGAAGTGGAAGAAGAAAGGAACTTGAAAGAGGGTGGTGAAAACATTACCTCTTCTTTGGGTTCTTCCTTTTGATTTGATCAAAAGGGCTTCTTAGGTTGTCCTTATGATCAAACTAAGGCCTCTAGGTTGATTTGAGGAATGTTTAGAGGATATTTGTGGAGGGGATTTCTGAACCAAAAGGCTTTGAGGGTATGAATTTGAGATAAGGGTGAGTGCCCTTTCATAAGAGGGGTGAGGGGCACCTTAGGAGGTTGCATTCTGGCTCCTCTCTACTTCTTTCACCTTCACTCCGTTTTAACATTGGACCCTTTTCCAATGTGATGAGATTAAATGGAGGGATCATCCCCTCAGCCTCTTCCTGATTCGCCTAGTTGTCGTCTACCGTCGCAGCCATAGGAGCCCCTTCGTCCACCAGTAGAGGAGGAAAAGTTTGAGTGCCTTTGTTGAATCTTTGACATCCTCTTGTTTCTCACACCTAGCATGAATGATGTGGTCATATATATTTTTCATCATACCAACATTTTCACAAAAACCTGAACTATGAGAACTCTAATTCTTGTTCAAACCAGGATATGTAGGAATCCTTTCCAGGTCCCATGCTCATTGGATATCTTCTTCAAAAATCCAACCTGAATTCCCTTAATCTGGTAATACTCCATAGGAAGAAGCTCCATATTAAACCCCCAAATCACCAAGGAATCATTTTAAGAAGTATGTCTTAACTGATCTCTCTCAAACGACTATACTCTCCAATGAAACTCATTGAACTACGTGAGGTTTGATTCTGATCCACATGGGATGTCACGACCCGTCCTCGGGGCCCGTGCCGTGACTACCCCAAGCCCGCCTTCCATAGGCCAGGGGCTGGCGACTAGCACCAAGGCGTAAATCCCAACAAAAAGGGAAGGCATTGCCTTTGAAAAGTAAACAAGCACCACAGAGTAAGCAAGCGGAAAAGTAAACACTAAGTAAAACTGTACAAGCTGTGCTGAAAGTAAAAAGGGGGCCGGAAATACAAGCCCAACTGTAAAGTACAACTGAAAGGAAAAACAGCAACTGAAAAGAAAAACTGCAGCGTCGAGCCGTCCACTGGAAGTCCCACCTGAAGGGTGGGTACAGATAGCCTCCACTGCTCCTCGGGTCCACCTAACCGCTCCGAGTACGTCCCGCCCAGTGGTCCACCTCCAGGTACTGTCCTACTCCGCACGCCTCCTCCACGATCAGCGCTGTCCATCGTCTGCAACCAACACCACGAAGTGCGGGCATAGCCCGTGCAGGGGTGAGTATAAGCTACTCAGTAGGGACCCCGAGACCCCCGAAGGTCTCCCGAAATCCACAAAGGATAATCCACAAGGAAAGTTACAATCACGAAGTAACATCTGACACGGCTTAGGTATATGCCCATACATATACCTAAGTCTTCAATTCCCCGTTCGGCTCTAACGTCCGAGCCCAAGCACAACCCAGTCCACACAGGAAAGCAAAACGCATACCCACGCAGGATAGAACAACACAATCCACAAGGAGAGTAAACAGTAAATCCACGCAGGATAGCTCAACACAATCCACAAAGGAGAGTAACACAAGATTCAGCTCACACAGGTATACTTCTTCGGATGACGATAAAGATGATCATTGAACCATCTAAGTCGTCGGACCCACGAAGGATCGATAGGTACTAACCTTGTAGTGACCCACACAGGATCGGGCCCACGTAGGACCTGTAGGAGTTGGCTCACACAGAACCGCTGAGAGATGACCCACACAGGATCAGACCCACACAGGATCGGGCCCACACAGGACCGGGCCCACGCAGGACCTGTAGGCGCTGGCTCACACAGAACCGCTGAGCGCTGACCCACGCAGGATCAGACCCACACAGGATCGGGCCCACACAGGACCGGAAGCACTGATCCACGTAGGATCGCTGAGTGCAGGAGTCGTCGCAGTCCGCTGAGGATCTCTGCACAGTCGTCGCCGCAGTCCACTGAGGATCTCTGCACGGTCGTCGTCGGAGTCCACGGAGGATCTCTGCACAGTCGTCGCCGCAGTCCACTGAGGATCTCTCCACGGTCGTCGTCGGAGTCCACGGAGGATCTCTGCACAGTCGTCGCCGCAGTCCACTGAGGATCTCTGCACGGTCGTCGCTGTCGAAGTAGCAGTCACAGCCAGCCTAGGGTTCCCGCACACAGCAAGCTCGTTCGGGAGGGTCCGCTCCACGAGCTGAGAGGCTGATACATCAACTGACACAAAGTCCGAAGTTGATGTATCCAAAAGTTCCGTATCGTCAACAAGAACTCAACATCGCAGACGGCGCGTCAATCGGACGCCCGGTCTGAGAGATATTGACATTTTCGTCCTAGGGGCCCAGTTGGTTTTTAAGGAAAAACCAACCCGGCCGCACTCCACCTACGTCCAAACCTCGGGCGGAGTATGCCAAAAGATCCGTCTCACTTATAGGAATTCAACAAAGCTGACGGCACGTCAATCGGACGTTCATAGCTCAAGATATGAGCGTTTCCGCTCCAAGGGCCTGGTTGGTCTCGTGTACGAACCAACCCGGCCGAACTCAAAGTATTCCGAAACCTTGAATGAGATATACCGAAACGACCGTCTCGATCCAAGGATCGCGTTGCCGCTGACGGCGGTTCGTTTGGAGGCACGAATCTCAAGTTACGGGCGTTTGAACGAAAACGTCCGAAAAAGGGGGGTACGGGCCCGGGCCGACCCGGTTGGCCCGGCCGGGCGGCGCGGGTGGAAGCCGCGGGCGCCGACCCGCGGCCTGAGAAGAAATCGCGGCGCGCGTGCGGGCCGCGCTGGTGAACCGCGGACGCGGCTCTGCCGCGTCCCGCCTGGACGAACCGTACCCGCGCGGCCGCGGGTCCGTTGGCCGCCGCCACCGCGGCGGACTCGTCCGGTGGTGCGCCGGGGCGCCGCCGCCTCCGGCAACTTCCGCGGGCTGCCGGCGTTGCTCCGGTGGCCCGTTTTCCATCCCGTCTGCGCCGTGGCTCCTCCCGGGATCCGTTCTTTACTGCGGGATTGTCAAACGTCCGCTGCGGCCCGTTCTGTCGTCGACCGTCAAATCCGCACAAAACGAAGAACGGCGGAGGGTCGTCGGGCCGTGTTCGTTGGGCCCGCACCCTCCGCGTTAGAGATAAACAACCGGGAGAAATTTTTCAACACATGAACCGACAATTTTAATTAAAATAAAATTGTTCATTTGAAAGAGACTTTTTAATTTTCAAAGAACGTTCACGGGAAAAAATTAAAAAGGGGTAATTTTCCAAAATAAATCCCCACCTCGTCGATCGTCGCGCGCGGGCGTTCTTCGCGGAAGAGATCGTCGCGGAAGAGAGGGATCGTCGCGTCGTCGCGGATTCCGGCGTTGAGTCGGCGAGCTCAACGAACCAAGAACAACAGATTTAAATTATAATTAATTAAATCTGTGTTTAAACCCAAAGAAAAGAACCTTGAGCGGAAATCCGAAATCACTCACCTCAAATGGTCGGTGATCGGAGATCGGAGATCGGAGATCGGAAGAACGTCTCGGACGAAGGCGTCGTCGATTTCCGGGTTCGGCGTTCTTCGCGTTCTTCGCGTTTTTCGCGTTCTTCGCGTTCTTCGCGAGGGAGAAGAATTTACGAGGGTTCTCTCAAATCTTCTCAAGCGCAAATAACCAGTGGTTGAGCGTTGGCCTTATTTTATTATTACGCCAACGAATTTGAAAAACTGGTTAAGAAACGATCCATCAATTTGTTGAATTAATTCAACGAAAGAAACGACCCATTTAATTCACGAAAGAAACAGCCCATTTAATTCATGAAATAAACCGCCTAATTAAATGGTCTGTTAAGAATTTAGAAAACGCGTCAGTTGACTTTCATTAAGACGGGTTTTCACAGGTGCGTTTCTTAGCAGAAAGAAACGGCGGGGCTCGTGCGAGCCCCACCTCACAAATATCCTACCAAGGGGGTAGGATATTTCTGGATAGCATCCTATCTAGTTCAACTCAGATCAAGCCGCCTTTAAGTGGCTTCAAGTGGCTTCCAAGTGGCTTAAGTGAAATAAAATAAAGTTGTCGCAAAATTATTTTATTTCTTAACTTTAAGCCCGATAATTAAAAACCACACCCGAGAAAACGCAACTCCGGAAGAGGCGTTTCTAAGTGAATACCGGCGCTGCGATTTCATCGGTGCCCTCAGAATTCGATTCTGGGCACCGGTTCAAAAGTTAGAAAAACCCGCTCGTCCGTTCACTGAACGTACCTGAGCCAAACTTCGGAGAATGATTCCGGGCACACCGGGCCTCGGAATCAGGTTCCGTCAGAAACTGCGCTCTTGTAAAATTCCAAATAAAATTAAGAAAAAAAAATTCCTTGAAATTTACAGGTCTTTACATTAATACCACCTCAGGACTTTACGTCCTCGTAAAGATACATCAAAAACTAGGGGAACAAATGTGGGTACTGAGCACGCATCTGAGCCTACTGCTTCCAAGTGCTCTCCTGGAGGTTCCCGTGCTGCCATCTGATGCGCACAAGAGGGATAGATCGCCCATGTAGGACCCGCTCCTGTCGATCCTCTATCTCCACTGGGACCTCCGTAAAAGTCGCCCCATCATCCACGTCTAGCTCCCCATAGTCGATGATGTGTGTCGGGTCGTGCACGTATCTCCTCAGCTGGGATACGTGGAAGTCGTCGTGCACCCGGTGCAACTGAGGTGGCAGATCCAGGCGATAAGCCACCTCGCCAATCCTGCTGAGGACCTGGAAAGGCCCGATGAAGCGTGGAGACAACTTGCCGCCTCGGCCAAATCTCCGCAAACCACGTTGAGGTGAGACACGCAAGAAGACGTGGTCGCCATCCCCGAACTCTAGTGGCCTCTGCCTCCTGTCAGCATATGACTTCTGCCGGCTCTGTGCTGTCCTCATCCGCTCCTGGATGACCTGGACCTTCTCTGTCGTGGCCAGGACCATCTCTGGTCCCATAAGTGCTGACTCTCCAGGGTCTGTCCAGCACAAAGGAGATCTGAAAGGCCTGTCGTACAACGCCTCGTAGGGTGCCATCTCGATGGTGGAGTGGTAGCTGTTGTTGTACGCAAACTCTACCAAGGGTAGGTGGTCCTCCCAGCTGCGACCAAAGTTGAGGACACATGCGCAGAGCATGTCCTCGAGAGTCTGAATGGTCATCTCCGTCTGACCATCCGTCTGAGGATGAAAGGCGGTGCTCAGACGTAGTCACGTTCCGAACGCCTCCTGCAACCCCTTCCAAAGCCGGGAAGTAAAACGAGCGTCCCGATCGGAGACGATAGTCGATGGAACACCGTGAAGTCGTACAATCTCCTGAACGTAGAGACGCCCCAAGCTCTCCACTGAGCCCTGCTCTCAGATGGGTAAGAAGTGTGCCGACTTGGTGAGTCGGTCAACAATCACCCAAATGGAGTCGTGACCTCTGGAAGTGTGTGGAAGTCCAGTCACGAAGTCCATAGATATCACATCCCACTTCCACTCCGGGACCTCCAATGTCTGTACCAAGCCTGCTGGTACCTGATGCTCTGCCTTCACCTACTGGCAGGTGAGGCACCGTGAAACGAACTCAGCCACAACCTTCTTCATGCCCGGCCACCAGTGTTGTCGTCTGAGATCCTGGTACATCTTCGCCACTCCAGGATGTACCGCCAAAGGAGAAGTGTGAAACTCTCTCAGCACCTCCTCTCGTAAAGCGACTGGTACCAAGGTACGTCCTCTGAAAAGGAAATCGTGCTCTGCTCCAAGGGAGAAACCATCAGGTGCCTGTCCCGAGGATATCTGTGCACGCCGTGTCTCACAGTCAACGTCCCCATGCTGTGCCTTTCTGACCCGCTGAAGAAGCGGAGGAGAGACTGTGAGAGACTGAAGGAAGGCTGCTCTGTCTCTATCCACGAAGGATATCTGCAAAGCGGCTAGCTGCTCTGTCGCCTCCTCAAGTAGCTGGATGCCCGTCCTCCTGCTGAGGGCATCAGCCACTACATTCCCCTTCCCAGGAGTATAGACTATCTCAAAGTCATAGTCCTGGAGGAACTCGAGCCATCGCCGCTGCCTCAGGTTCAGGTCCTTCTGAGAGAAGATGTACCTGAGACTCTGGTGGTCAGAAAAGACTGTGAAGCGCTCTCCCATCAGATAGTGTCGCCATGTCATCAGGGCAAAGACCACTGCTGCCAACTCCAAGTCATGGGTAGCGTAGTTCTGCTCATGAGGCCTCAACTGACGTGATCCGTAGGCAATCACGGCCCGCTCCTGCATCAGGACACACCCGAGTCTGGTCCCTGATGCATCGCAGTAGACTACGTATCCAACTCCCTCCTTAGGCAACCTCAAGATAGGTGCGCTGGTCAACCTCTGCCTCAGCACCTGGAAGCTCTGCTGACATCTGTCTGACCACACGAAGGGTTTCCCCTTCTTCGTCAACGCTGAGAGTGGGGCCGCAACTCTGGAGAAGTCCGGCACAAATCTCCGATAGTATCCGGCTAGGCCCAAGAAACTCCGCACCTCTGTCACGCTCTTGGGTGGCTCCCAAGCTAGCACTGCCTCGATCTTCATGGGATCCACTGCAACTCCCGCCTCAGAAATGACGTTCCCCATGAAGTGGACCTCACGTAACCAGAACTGACACTTCGAGAGCTTTCCATAAAGCTGGTGCTCTCGTAGTGTGTCTAGTACAATACGCAGGTGGTAGGCGTGCTCCTCCTCCGTCGTCGAGTACACCAAAATGTCGTCGATGAAGACCACGACAAATCGATCGAGGTATGGCTGGAAGATCCTATTCATGAGGCTCATGAATACTGCTGGAGCGTTGGTCACGCCGAAAGGCATAACCAAGAACTCATAGTGGCCATACCGACACCTGAAGGTCGTCTTCTGCACATCCTCGTCTCGAACTCTAAACTGATGATAGCCTGACCTGAGGTCTATCTTCGAGAACCACCGTGCTCCCTTGAGCTGGTCGAAGAGGTCATCAATCCTGGGGAGCGGATACTTGTTCCTCACAGTCACCTGATTCAGGCGACGATAATCGACACACAGTCGCAAGCTCCCGTCCGCCTTCTTGGCGAACAAAATCGGGGAAGCCCAGGGCGAAACACTGGGTCGGATGAACCCCTTGCCCTGCAAGTCCTCCAACTGTACCCGCAGCTCTCGAAGCTCAGCGGGGCCATCCGATATGCTGGAGTGGATATCGGGGCTGTCCCGGGGTACATGACAATATAAAAGTCTACCTCTCTGCGAGGAGGTAGTCCTGGATCGTCGTCGGGAAAGACGTCGGCATACTGATCCACCACTACAGGAAAACTGGGACTCCGCACGTCAACTGCTCCCAGGATGAGGCTAGCCAACTGATGAGTGATGGGCTGACCTCTCCTCTGCGTGAGTCCATCCTGTGCTGCTAAGGCTCCCTTCTCGCCGGTGAAGGTGAACCTGCTCCCGTCGGTGCGCACACATCGCACCTTGCGCCTAATGCAGTCAATCTGAGCATGGACCGTAGATAACCAATCCATGCCCAAGATGACGTCGTAAGGCCTCGACGCTGCTACAAGAAGATCCCAGCCGAAGCTCTCGCCTCCTAGAGTAAGCTCACACTGCCGGCACCAGTGCGTAATCGTCGAGTCTGCTCCCGTAGGAGTCTCTAGCCGTAAGGATCGAGCCAACGGCTCTGTCGGAATCTCCGAACTCCGAACAAGGGCAGTGGCTATGAAAGAGTGACTCGCTCATGTGTCTATCAGAACTGCAGCAAAGGTGGAATAGACACAGATCGTACCTCGAATCATCTCTGGTGCACCGTGGTCGTAGGCCTCGGCTGCCTGGAGCTGAGCCTGTCCCTGCCCGCCAGCTCCCTGTGGTCGGGGCGGGCCTCCTGGTGGTGGTGGTGGCAGAGCCTCAAAGCGTCGCCCACCACCTGCTGCTCGGCCATCTCCTCTGCCTCGTCCGCCTCCTCCCTGCGGACCGCCACGGTCGACCCTCTTCCTCTGCCTGGGTGGTCCCTCCACCGTCTGTTGCCCCTCGGTACGACGGGTCGGGCAGTCACGAGTCATGTGGCCATGCCCACCGCACTCGTAGCACTGTCTGCCTCTCGGAAGGCTGGCTCCGCGCTGTGTGCCTCGCACCGCTGATCCAGTGTCCCGGGGTCGTCTGCCGGAAGGTCTGGTCTGCCTGGAACCCTGAGTCATCTGCCGGCTACCAGCTGCCGAAGACTCCGCTATCTGACGCCCTGTGGCAGGTCTCACTGTGGACTCAGCCAGGAAGCTCTCGATCAGGAGGGCTCGCTCCAGTACTCATGCCTGTGTCGGGATGCTGAGGGAGATCAGTGATGCCCTGATCTCGTGTCTCAATCCCTGCTCGAAGGTCCGGGCCCGGAAGAAGGGGTCCCGTACCATGACTGTCGAGTACCGAGAAAGGTCAGTGAACCTCGCCGCGTACTGAGCGACCATCAAGCTGCCCTGCTGCAACTGAAGAAGCTCCTGGATGCGCACCGCTCGGAGGGTGGTTGGGACGAACTCTGAGCGGAAGAGGATCTCGAAGTCCGTCCAGATGAGGGTGGCCTCATCGTGTACCTAGAGCATCAGGCTCCACCAGCGTCCGGCTGCTGCGTGCAGTAGGCTCGCCGCGAGGATCACCATGAGGTCTGCTGGCGTCCTCACTAGCCTGAAAACTCGGACGACTGCCTCCAGCCAGTCCTCGACTGCCTGGGGGTCCGACTCCCCACGGAACCTGGGTGGTCGCTAGCGCTGGAACTCGTGCAGAGCTCCAAGGCGTCGTGCGTCGTCAGCTGCCAGTGCTGGAAGCATTGGGGGCTCGGCGGGTAAAGGTACCGCCAGTGCCTCTGCTGTCAACGGGCCCTGTACCGAGGCCTCGTCGCTCGACGGGCTGTCCTCGCGCCCTACTCTAGGAACCCTAGATGGCTGCTATCGTCGTTCCATCTTGAAAGGAAACAAGTATGCCACGGTCAGAACAGTATACCTGGTGAGCTGACACAACTAATCACAAATAAATCATGAAACACACATGCAATCAATGTTTTCGTGCATTAAGTCGGAAATCAGAAGTCAGGGTCCTGGTGTATGGATACGTCGGCCGCCGCACCAACACTGGACTCCCTGGACTGATAACCACACTCAATACGCTAAACACTATTGCTTCACATAGAAGAAAGATCAGAGTCTGCGGTAGAACCGACCACCTTTGATACCAATTTGTCACGACCCGTCCTCGGGGCCCGTGCCGTGACTACCCCAAGCCCGCCTTCCATAGACCAGGGGCTGGCGACTAGCACCAAGGCGTAAATCCCAACAAAAAGGGAAGGCATTGCCTTTGAAAAGTAAACAAGAACCACAGAGTAAGCAAGCGGAAAAGTAAACACTAAGTAAAACTGTACAAGCTGTGCTGAAAGTAAAAAGGGGGCCGGAAATACAAGCTCAACTGTAAAGTACAACTGAAAGGAAAAACAGCAACTGAAAAGAAAAACTGCAGCGTCGAGCCGTCCACTGGAAGTCCCACATGAAGGGTGGGTACAGATAGCCTCCACTTCTCCTCGGGTCCACCTAACCGCTCTGAGTACGTCCCGCCCAGTGGTCCACATCCAGGTACTGTCCTGCTCCGCACGCCTCCTCCACGATCAGCGTCGTCCGTCGTCTGCAACCAACACCACGAAGTGCGGGCATAGCCCGTGCAGGGGTGAGTATAAGCTACACAGTAGGGACCCCGAGACCCCCGAAGGTCTCCCGAAATCCACAAAGGATAATCCACAAGGAAAGTTACAATCACGAAGTAACATCTGACACGGCTTAGGTATATTCCCATACATATACCTAAGTCTTCAATTCCCCGTTCGGCTCCAACGTCCGAGCCCAAGCACAACCCAGTCCACACAGGAAAGAAAAACTCATACCCACGCAGGATAGAACAACACAATCCACAAGGAGAGTAAACAGTAAATCCACACAGGATAGCTCAACACAATCCACAAAGGAGAGTAACACAAGATTCAGCTCACACAGGTATACTTCTTCGGATGATGATAAAGATGATCATTGAACCATCTAAGTCATCGGACCCACGAAGGATCGATAGGTACTAACCTTGCAGTGACCCACACAGGATCGGGCCCACGCAGGACCTATAGGAGTTGGCTCACACAGAACCGCTGAGAGATGACCCACACAGGATCGGACCCACACAGGATCGGGCCAACACAGGACCGGGCCCACGCAGGACCTGTAGGCGCTGGCACACACAGAACCGCTGAGGGCTGACCCATGCAGGATCGGACCCACACAGGATCGGGCCCACACAGGACCGGAAGCACTGATCCACGTAGGAGCGCTGAGTGCAGGAGTCGTCGCAGTCCGCTGAGGATCTCTGCACAATCGTCGCCGCAGTCCACTGAGGATCTCTGCACGGTCGTCGTCGGAGTCCACGGAGGATCTCTGCACAGTCGTCGCCGCAGTCCACTGAGGATCTCTCCACGGTCGTCGTCGGAGTCCACGGAGGATCTCTGCACAGTCGTCGCCGCAGTCCACTGAGGATCTCTGCACGGTCGTCGCTGTCGAAGTAGCAGTCGCAGCCAGCCTAGGGTTCCAGCACACAGCAAGCTCGTTCGGGAGGGTCCGCTCCACGAGCCGAGAGGCTGATACATCAACTGACACAAAGTCTGAAGTTGATGTATCCAAAAGTTCCGTATCGTCAACAGGAACTGAACGTCGCAGACGGCGCGTCAATCGGACGCCCGGTCTGAGAGATATTGGCATTTTCGTCCCAGGGGCCCGGTTGGTTTTTAAGGCAAAAAAAACCCGACCGCACTCCACCTGCGTCCAAACCTCGGGCGGAGTATGCCAAAAGATCCGTCTCACTTAGAGGAATTCAACAAAGCTGACGGCACGTCAATCGGACGTTCGTAGCTCAAGATATGAGCGTTTCCGCTCCAAGGGCCCGGTTGGTCTCGTGTACGAACCAACCTGGCCAAACAAAAAGTATTCCGAAACCTTGAGTGCGATATACCGAAACGACCATCTCGATCCAAGGATCGCGTTGCCGCTGACGGTGGGTCGTTTGGAGGCACGAAGCTCAAGTTACAGGCGTTTGAACGAAAACGTCCGAAAAAGGGGGGTACGGGCCCGGGCCGACCCGGTTGGCCCGGCCCGGATCGGCCGGCCGAGCGGCGCAGGTGGAAGCCGCGGGCGCCAACCCGCGGACTGAGAAGAAACCGCGGCCCACGTGCGGGCCGCGCTGGTGAACCGCGGACGCGGCTCTGCCGCGTCCCGCCTGGACGAACCGGACCCGCGCGGCCGCGGGTCCGTTGGCCGCCGTCGCCGCGGCTTCAGCCGCGGCGGACTCGTCCGGCGGCGCGCCGGGGCGCCGCCGCCTCCGGCCGCCGCGCCGGTGACCCGCGCCGCCGACAACTTCCGCGGGCTGCCGGCGTTGCTCCGGCGGCCCGTTTTCCTTCCTGTCTGCTCCGTTGCTCCTCCCGGGATCCGTTCTTTACTGCGGGATCGGCAAACGTCCGCTGCGGCACGTTCCGTCGTCAACCGTCAAATCCGCACAAAACGAAGAATGGCGGAGGGTCGTCAGGCCGTGTTCGTTGGGCCCGCACCCTCCGCGTTAGAGATAAACAACCGGGAGAAATTGTTCAACACATGAACCGTCAATTTTAATTAAAATAAAATTGTTCATTTGAAACCGACTTTTTAATTTTCAAAGAACGTTCACGGGAAAAAATTAAAAAGGGGTAATTTTCCAAAATAAATCCCCACCTCGTCGATCGTCGCGCGCGGGTGTTCTTCGCGGAAGAGATCGTCGCGGAAGAGAGGGATCATCGTGTCGTCGCGGATTCCGGCGTTGAGTCGGCGAGCTCAATGAACCAAGAACAACATATTTAAATTATAATTAATTAAATCTGTGTTTAAACCCAAAGAAAAGAACCTTCAGAGGAAATCCGAAATCACTCACCTCAAATGGTCGGTGATCGGAGATCGGAGATCGGAGATCGGAAGAACGTCTCGGACGAAGGCGTCGTCGATTTACGGGTTCGACGTTCTTCGCGTTCTTCGCGTTCTTCGCGTTCTTCGCATTCTTCGCGAGGGAGAAGAATTTATGAGGGTTCTCTCAAATCTTCTCAAGCGCAAATAACCAGAGGTTGAGCGTTGGCCTTATTTTATTATTACGCCAACGAATTTGAAAAACTGGTTAAGAAACAATCCATCAATTCGTTGAATTAATTCAACGAAAGAAACGACCCATTTAATTCACGAAAGAAACATCCCATTTAATTCACGAAATAAACCGCCCAATTAAATGGTCTGTTAAGAATTTAGAAAACGCGTCAGTTGACTTTCATTAAGACGGGTTTTCACGGGTGCGTTTCTTAGCGAAAAGAAACGGCGGGGCTCGTGCGGGCCCCACCTCACAAATATCCTACCAAGGGGGTAGGATATTTCTGGATAGCATCCTATCCAGTTCAACTCAGATCAAGCCACCTTTAAGTGGCTTCAAGTGGCTTCCATGTGGCTTAAGTGAAATAAAATAAAGTTGTCGCAAAATTATTTTATTTCATAACTTTAAGCCCGAAAATTAAAAACCACACCCGAGAAAACGCAACTCCAGAAGAGGCATTTCTAAGCGAATACCGGCGCTGTGATTTCATCGGTGCCCTCAGAATTCGATTCCGGGCACCAGTTCAAAAGTTAGAAAAACCCGCTCATCCGTTCACTGAACGTACCCGAGCCAAACTTCGGAGAATGATTCCAGGCACACCGGGCCTCGGAATCAGGTGCCGTCAGAAACTGCGCTCTTGTAAAATTCCAAAGAAAATTAAGAAAAAAAAATTTCCTTGAAATTAACGGGTCTTTACATGGGATACGTCGGAAGCCTGTATGAGGTTGAAACCCAAAACATCAAATAAACCCTTTTCTCCTTGGGATATATTCCAAAAATGGTCTATTCTTACTTGGAAACCCAATCGTTTCCATGTTCCTTGGGATTCTTCGACATAAGTCCCACACCAAACTTGGATTAAGCACCTATCACTTAGATGCCTTTACTACATGACATTAGAATGTATGGTTAGGTCCTTATCACATTACCTTAAAAGTTATGATGTGTCCCATTAAGCAACACCAAACCTCAAGGGTTCTGATTCCTTTCACAGGGATACATAGGTATCCCGTTTTATGGGTACGATCCCAAATTCAAATCAAACCTCCATATCCCTGGATCACAATAAATTCCAGAGTGCCCCATTGACTGGATTAAAAACCAGTATCATTACAATGATGATTAAAATAATCTATGAATAGTATATGAGAGGATACCATTGATGGAGAATCTCAAATACATACTGATATCTCCATTAATGAAGAACCTTTCATACATATAGATGATTGAAAATTTGACACATGTTAATAAGTGGTAGAAATTTCCAAGGGAAACTTATTTTATAATTGGTAAATTAAAAAGGATTAATGAAAACATCTTGAATTTGTAAAAAGAGAGTCCCGGAGTATACAATCATTCCCCAAAAAATGGTGGGATGAGTCTGACATCCCATCCTATCGACAAATGAAGGTTCCTATTTATCACAATGTTCAAAAATATTGAACATATGCCTTTGAAAATCATGTCCCTATTGGATAAAATACTAGTGGGTGTTTTCAGCCCCATGAATAAATCTAATGAAAACCACTTGGAAGTAGTGATTATTAAGACTAGAACACACATTTCATGGAACTGTGATAGAAAAATGGTAAACTCGATGTGAATCCTTAACTATGTTAATAATGGTAACCACCTTTCAGGACCCTATCAATTGATAAAGTATGGCAAGAAAAAGGAATAAATAATGCATGTATCCATCTACAAGATGTTTCTTTAATGGATATTATTGTTGTTTTCATGTTTTTTCCTTAGAAATCCCTTCAATCAAAAATGGATTCCTTCAAACATGAACCTGTGAATGCCCCAACTGATGCTCAAACTGGATCATCATCTACCGGAAGGACACCAACACCCAGTAATGATCTTCAACACTGGGTCTTCAATATTCTATTAAGGTAGTTCCATAAACATGGTACTATCCCAACCTTGGAGGCTTCCCGACGTGCTCTCTAGGCTAATAAAAATCATTGATCGTCTGTCCAATGATGAACAATGGTCAAGAAGCAGATGGTTCCAACCACCATTTTCAACTGTTTTGGGTCCTTATACATAGAACTCAATAACTAGTCTCTACCAAACAACATGGAGGTGGATTAAGAGGTCACTCTGGGCCTCATATCAAGGATGCGGGGGTCCTTCGTGAGGACTCCCACCAGTAATCGCCACTAGCAGAATCCTACAATAGTGAACCACCCACATGATGAGAGTGTTGCCTCCGGAAGTTTGTCCATGGTCTCTCAGATTCGAGCATGAAATACGAACCACCAAGTAAAACATCTTGTCAACTTGGATTAGGTTCTCTCCTCTTCCCCATCCAGAGAATTCCATCAACCTAACATGATGGAAAACAACGATCGGGAACATACGCACATCCGTCATAATTATGTTTCCCAACATAATCGTCTGGAAGAAACCCATCCATATCACTAAGAAAATCTGGTGGAGTACTATGAATATGAACATACACTGGTTTACAAATTATCATCCATTCAGTACACTCTTCTGACTGCATTTAAAGAATCCCGCAAATCAAATGTGGTGAAAACTAGTAAACAAGAACATTCACCCACTTCCAATAACCAATTATACTAGTAGTATCCTCTTTCGGTATTTGAGAAAGTTCATCAACCATGCATGATGGAAAGAAATGAGAAGGCATATACACCAGCCATTATTCATCAATCCTACCAACAGTCGTGTTTGGAATCACCTGGAGAGGTAAGTTAGAAAGATCTGATGGAAAATATGGGGTAGACTCAGCTATCCTCCACCATTCATTAGTACTATAAATACCCACTGATAAGAAAAGGATGAAAGAAGTAACAAAAACATATTCCTGATATGTAATGGATGAATATTCCCATTTCGGGTGCTGAAGTCACCAAACATATTTTATCAATGGTAACATGTAGAATAAAAATTACTTCCCATATTCTAGATGCATTCTAGGATATCATAACAACAAATTTAGAAATACAAGGTGAATATACACATAAATCTATCCCAGATCTCACATGACACATCGTCATTCCATCTTAGAGTATATAAATATCTATGTTCAAATCAAGGATGGTAATGGGGTATACTCCCCCATATCATAAAGTCAATCAGATTGAGAACATACTCCCTTTACAATTGGAGGTAATTGGCCCGTTCTATTAACCACTCCAAGGTAGGCACATACACCTTCCCCTGATGACCACTTCTCTTAGCTGGTGGTGCCAGCTAAGTGTAAGAGAGCATCTAAAAAGAAATATTTCCAAACATAGTCGGAAATTAAAGAGTCAAGCTAAAATTTAGATCCACTTATCATTGGTGTTCTTGAATCCCATAGGCATTTATCTATTGCAGCTCATGATCCTGCCCTCTAAATACCAAATTATGGGAGTAGTAATATAAAATTGAATTTCTCCATCAGAAACTTCATCATGAAGGCTTTCTTCATGAAATATTCGGTAAATCGAGAGATCCTATCTGAGGATGAGAGCCATAGAAATACTCCATGTGTCGAGAAGACCAAGGAGAAAGAGGATTTATCCCCTATTGTAATCCACCATGGTGGTCCTACTCATGATGGTATTTTCTATAAAACTTTTCATCACAATAATATTTCACATTTTCAATATATTTTTATAATTGAAAATGTGGTAATGTAGAATCCCTCTTATCTCAAGGCACTTCCTAACACTAAACCAATCATGTCTGAGGCCTTATCATAAATAGGTGATATTCTTTCTAAACCCGAAGACATCTTATGGGATCAATCATTCTCCAAACCTCCACATGGTCATTTTTCTTCCATTACAGTAGAGGAAAAAATATTATTTCATTTTATTAATAATATAATCAAGAAGAATCCACTTTTATCAGACTAAGTGGAGAAAACTCTAGTGGAATTAGATAACGATACTCTAAACATGAGAAAACAATTGGATAAAGGAGATATATCAATCATGTTCTACCCTTTTAAAAAATCTCAATATAACATTCCAGAATTGAGGATAGAAGATTTCATTCATGATGTCTGCCTCAACTAATGGAAGTGTCTTTGTCAATTGAAAACAAAAGTATTACCATATAATGAATATTAAAGTCAAGTAAAGGTTTTATAAGGGTTGAAATGCCAAATTGTCATGGAATCTCTCTTAGTTTCCCGACATCCGAAGGATGAAAAGTAACAGAGAACCCTTACACGTGCCTGAATCAATTCTATAAAGAGGATATACCAGTTATTTTTTAACACCCCATATGGTGTTCGTATCAGAGGTTGGGGTGCACAAGGAGCATTTTTTTTCACTACACTCTAGAATTAACCATTCCTACCAAAAGTGGTCTCATGAGTTGTTATTTCCCATGACCAGCTATAATCAACATATTTTTCATGTAATCAAATGTATGCTCAAGAACATGACCCAAATAGCTCTCATCAAAGTTATGCCCATAGAATAGAATATGTTGAGTTACTTTTGCATCAAGAATATAATATATTCTTATAGGCCTCCCGTATAGAGGATGTCAGCCTTAGATAATGGAAATGTCTGAAATATAACAATAATCTTCTAAAATAGGTGATTTCAGTTGTTGTCGGATAATGTACCCATCAAATCTCCAAACCAAAATTCAAAACATCAAAAGAGTAGATACGCGAGTCTCAGCTATAGTTGTTCAAGAGAAACCCTAGCCTGTAGGGTTGGGGATTGTTTATTTCAACCATCAAATTCATCAAACAATGTTCAATTGTTTTAAGAAGAAGTAGAACAGGAAGAACCCTAGCCTACAAGGCTAGGGTTGTTTCACCTCTGAAATCCACTCCTCAATAGAAGTAGTTTTTCTCTAGATTAGGGAAGATGCTACAAAGAGAGCACATAATTGTTCTATTCAAGGATTCCCTTTGGTTAACTATCCACTAAAAAATTCCATGGAATTTAGAATTTAGGAGAACATAGTCTCATGGAATATAAATAAGGAGATGATCTTACAAAGATACTGACAGAATTCAATCAATGCATTATGCATTAGTAAATGTCATGAACTCCATTGTATAAAATCAAAAGAAAATAGTCTATTTTAGTGTTATTAGAAGATGAAGTTCTTATCCGTAATACAGTACACACTGAAGTAAATGAATAAGTTTTGTGTAACCAAAAGAAAAAGCTTACCTAGAATCTAGTTATTCCCACAAATAACAAACTCCCACCCCAACTAAAGGAATTTAACACGAGGAAATGTAAATGTTATATCACATATCACTTTCCCACTAGAGATGGTCAATCTCTATCACTTGAAAAACGATATTCACAACAATAAGTGGGAATGAAAGAGTGGAAAAGACTCAATACAGAGTTACATAGAAGTAGAATTTCTTCTGGACATACTCCCTAGGAAGATCCTCAACTTGCACATCGTGTACGAGCTCCTCATCGAAGAGGATTTATGTTAACTACAGATGGCGATAATGAATTCCCTCCATTTTTATATATCCAGGGTAGGATCAAACAAATCCTTATAGGAATTTCCTTGTGGGTTATCCAAGGAAAATACCAGTATCACCTCCACCAGTTGTTTTTTTAGTCGTTCCAAAATTTCGAAGCTCCAGATGTTGTACCTTTATAGGTCCCAACTAATCTGGATATTCCCCAAGTTCATATGAACACAATTAAGCTTTAAAAAACATGATTAGTGGCCATGGAAGAATGGTGTGTTCCAGTTAAACCATTAAATAATGCTTACCCCGAATGGGGGGATCTGTTTCCTCCACCAACAAATTTTTTGAATACCACATTACCAATCTTTAATGGTTTGGGATACCTGAAAAAACACATAAAAAATTTTGTTTCTTGTTGTGATCCCATTATGGGAACTCCTCAACAACAATAAGCAGTAAAGCATAGGTTTTTTTTGCAGATATTACATGGAACTTCTTTTGTATGGTATACATGTCTGAAATCTCAATAAACTAATGGATGTTAATATCTCCATCAAAAATTTGTTCTTCAATTCATCTCAGTTCTACCAAAGACAATAGTTTTGGATCTAAAAAATTGTAATTAAAGGGAAAATGAAACATTTTCATATTTCATTACCTGATGGAAAAGATTAAAAAAATACTTAAATCTAGACCTCCCTCAAGAAAAGTTGCTACCAATTTGTATGATAAATATGCCTGATGAGTTATGCACACTAATGGTCCCTGTGATGTACCCATGAGGTTTTTGGAAACCTTCAATAAATTTTTCAATAGATAAAAGATTCTAGTATGGATACTAAAGATGAAAGTCAGATAATTTGATCAGTTCTGAGAAGGAGAATATAGAAAGAAGTGTATTCTACAGTCACGCTTATGGAAGAACCTATATCTGCTTCCACTTCAAAAATTTCATCATATATAAGGGCTCCACCTTGCGGGCATTACCAGCAATGACCAGCTCATCTAGAAGATCAAAGAGATGAAATGCCTAAATAGTTTGAGGATTTAATGAATAATGTTTATTCTTTACCGAATGAACATGGTCTCAGTTACTTCATATCAACTCTGGAAAATAATTTTTTTATGTTTCCAAGTTCGATGAAACAAAACAAATGCAGCGATCAAGATATTCTGAACTATTTTCCCTTTAACTAGATGTTAGGGCATCCCTTTCTGGAGTGTTTTGTTTTAAAAGACCTCCTTAAAAAAATGATAGACTCTAGAAAAGTAAAATTGAAAATGTTTTCATCCCAGGTCACATGTATTACTGCTATTGATCCAGAAACATAAGGTCACTGGTATGAAGTCAAAAGTAAAAAATTAATAAAAATATGATGATTGGATGACCAGAAAAACAATCAACTGAACGCTTTCCATTTTACAAACATAGTTGATTCATCCGATTATGTCTTCTAATACTTTATCCACAACAGAACCACCATCATCAAATGATATGTCTTCAAAAGGTATGTCCTCAAAGAAGCAACGTGATTCGAATAACAATGACCAGTTTTAAGAATATAAGATCATGTTAAGAAAAATTTTTCCTGGACCCTGTAAGATTTCATGCCATCTGTTTCAAAATAATGGGTATTTCCCTCCAAACAGCACAACCAAAACATATATGTCAATAAAAGTCTTCATCAGATGAAGAATTGATATTTGTTTCCATAAATATGATTCACTTAAAGGATCCCAATGCAAATAGTGATTTTGATTATACAGAGCCTATGTTCCATGTACCTAAATGGGGAACCAGAGGAAGAGATCATGTTCAATGATATAGGGGAAGACATGGTTAATCTAGAAGCCAATATTTTAACTCCACCCATTGCTCAAACTGTATATGTAGATAAATCTCATGGGAGAGCCCTTAAATGGGATCAATAAGAACAAAGAGATTCTTCCAGTTATGGTAGGTTCAGTCCTAACATTATAATTTTAGAGTATCGATTAGTGGTCACACCATAATTCTATCTGAAAATATACATACCGAGTTGATCTAATCTTCCAAATCCAAGAGTATTTCTAGCTTCTTCTCTGACAAATGGTATATCTACATCAGGAGGTTCAATTTTTAAGGTACCCACAAAACCACATCTCCATGCTAGGAAACATAGACATGTGGACCAAAAGTATGATGTTTTGAAATAGCTAGACCATGTACCGGCCTAGTTGTCAATTTTGGATGATTTGAATCTGTCAAAAGGGATTCGAGAATCACTTGTTAACTATTTGTCAGGTCATCAAGAGTTTGAAACTGAAGTTGCTGCTTCTAAGGTTTACCGTATAGAGAATGATCTGGAAAAATGTTATGCAGTTTTATCTTTTACAAATGAATATGGAGATGATGTTGTACATAGATATATCTGGACCTTGTATCTATCTGTACGGGTCAATGATATATAAATATGATAATCCTTCATTCATAATTCATCATGATTCATCCCCAATACTATTTTTACACTTAGATCTAATTTTTGGGATCTTGTGTCTAATTCTGGTTTCATGGTTGTTTGTTAGGACACAGCCTTCAACATTCTGTTTGGAAGTCATTCGCTACATCAACATGCTTCCATACCTTTTTCATACCAACAATGTCTCACATACTGTTTCAATGGTCAAATTTAGACATTTTATGTTGACAAGGCTCCATTAAAAATATATGAATATTAATACATTGAGGAAGAATTTTATCAAATGAAGAGACAAAAGTCCATGGAAGTATAAGGTAACCAAAATCAATACTTCGAATGGATTATAAAAAATCAAAGCAAACCAATTCATACAATTCATTAAATATTATATGTTACCTATCTATCAAATTGAATTTATAAACCCGAATACAAGCTTTCGTCCAGTAACATCCATAATGTCAATTGTGGAATTTGAGCCTGACAGCATGGAAAAAATCATTGATTCCCCAAGATGTGGTGAAAGCATAAATGGAGATGCCTTTATTTAATCCAATGAACTTCATCAAGCATTTACTTTGTTAATCAGATTAGAAGAAGTTATAAAAATACTATAGGAAGACAAGGAAGTTGATTCAAAATCCATCATCTCTACTATATTACCTTAGGAAGATCCATAATCATCAGTAGGGTAACAAATTATACCCTCTTCTTCAGGATGATCAAATAATGACTCGTCCTCGAACTCTGGATTTTTTCTCTGTTATCTACTATGCAAGAAGAAATAGAAGAAGCAACAGTTAATGAATAAGAGGAAGAAAATCTCAAGGATGATCCTCCATAATTTGAGGAAGGTGTCTCTATCACTGTGGATGAGCTCAGAGAATGAAATATGTGTATAGAAAGAGATCCATGCCCCACTATAATTAGTGTGGCCACAAATTCAGAAGATCCTGAGACATATACTTCATTTATAAAGTAACATGCAGATATATTTTCATTGAATTCTTCTGAAATTCCGAGGCTTAATACCGATGTTGAAACTCATCATTTTTGTTTTCATGATGAACATCGCAGATTCAAGCATGTATTATGAAGAACACACCAAAATCATGCCTATAAAATTGAAGCTAAAGTTGATAATCTTATAATGGATAACTTTTTTCAGGGATGTTCAATATCCTATATAGCAGGCCAATATTGTCCCGGCGAAAAAAATAATAGAGAAATAATAGTTTTGATTGATTTAATAGATCTTAACTGGAATTTTCCTAAAGATGAATCCCCAGTTTCGATCATAGAGCTTTTAATTGACGTAACAGCTGGATATGAAGCTCTATCCTTTATGGAGGGTTACTCTTGGTATAATAAAATAAGCATGGCCCTAGAGGATGTAGAATCTATAGCCTTCTGATCCCCTAAAGGTTTGTTTTCATATAAGTTAATGACCTTTGGATTAAATAATGCAGGTTCAACATATCAACATTCCATGTACCATATCTTCAAAACCATCTTTGAGAAATTTGTCGAATGTTATGTGGATGATTTTGTGGTTAAATATTAACAATGTTCCAATCACATGGCTGACATGGAGATCATATTCAATAATATTTGGTAACATAATTTTAAAATGAACCCCTTGAAATGTGCTTTTGGGGTAACCATAGGGAACCTCCTCAAATTCGTTATATGCCATTTTGGTATCAAAGCTAACCTTGAGGAAACAAAATCAATCCTTGGCTTGTGACATCCTATTAATTTGATAGAAATAAAGAGATTACAAGGAATTTTGGCTTATATTCGATGCATTATCACCAATTTTACAGGAAAGTGTTTACCCTTCACTAGATTAATGAAGAAGGGAGTCAGCTATCAATGGAATGAAGACCGCCAATAAGAATTTGATACCATCTAGTATAGTATGTTTAGTCCACATGTATTAATTCCACCTGTTGAAAAACTACACTTATTTTTTATGTGACAAATTTAGACAGATCACTACGTGCCTTCCTTACCCCAAAGAATGATATTGGGAATGAAAATTGCCTTTACTATCTCCTTTGATCTATTCTTGACCCATAAACTCAGTATTCATGTAATGAAGGGTGATTTCTAGGATTAATCATTGCAGCTTAAAAGTTGAGGCATTACCCGCAACGTCATGAGGTTCAATTGGTGTCTTGTAATAACTCGAAAAAATTTATTCACAGTAATTATATGATTAGAGGGAATATAGCATGGTGGTTAGTTATTTTTGCAATATTTTGATATCCAGTTTGTGCCTCAGAAGTCATTAAAGGTACAAGCTCTTATTGAATTCATAGCTGAACATCCATATGTAAAAGATACATCATTAAATGCTAAATATCCTGATGAGGAGATATTATCTATTCAAGATAGTTCTGAAACATGGGAAATGTACTTTGATGCCCCCTTCAGAAGTCCAACAGGGAAGATAATGGAAAACCATAAACTCAACAAAGTTGGGTTAGGAATTGTAATTATCTCCCCAGAAAAATCAATGTTTCATTATTCCTTCCTATTTTCAGAAGACGGTACAAACAATGAAGCAGAATATCAATATCTTATTGAAGGCTAGGAATTGGAACTTCAAGTGCAACTAAATCACCTGATAGTAAATGGTGATTCAGAGTTTGTAATCCAACAATCCAATTGATATTATTCCATAAGAAAAGAAGATTTAATCCCTTTGTGTGATTACGTAAGAGGGTTAATGGATAAATTTCCCACTGAGGTGACATTTTCATATATTCTACAATCATAAAATGCCCAAGATGATTCATTGGCTATTGCAGCTACACCCTTGGAAGATCCCAATCAGGATGAGACAATCAATAGTATATCACATCGTCGTGTAGTCTCCACTTTAGTTCAAACTAGAATGGATGAAATTAATGACATAGGCCCATTTCGGAGCCATATGGTCATACCATGGGATGGAGAACACCCATCGTGGAATACCTTCAAAATGGAGTACTTCAACCAGATAGGGTTGAAGAAGAAAAAATTTGACGATGAGCGGCATATTTTACTCTTTATGATTGTCCATATCACATGAATATTCTTTACAAATAAGGAGTTGATGGAATCAAATTCAAGCATATTGATGGAGAATAAACAATAGTTGTCATGAAAGAAGTACATTTAGGAGCCAGTGGTGCTCACCTGTTGGGGTATAAGATATCTGATCAAATCTGATGGCATTGATACTTATGGCCTTCAATGACACTTGATTTCATAGAATTCACCAAGAAATATCATCCCTACCATGTGTATGACAACTTCACTCATCAAAACCCTGATTTACTACATACCACTAAATACTCCTGGGCATTTTCTACATGAGGAATTTATATAGTAGGACCTTATCCTCCAGCTATGACTAAGAAGTTCAAGTATATCCTTATTGATACTGACGTCGTCTCCAAATGCACTGAGGTAATACCTCTCAAATTAGTCAGATCCAAAATCATTGTTCGTTTATCCAAAACTAATATAATCACCTGATTTGATGTCCTTTATAATATATTGATAGATAATGTCACTAATTTATATTCTATTTAGGTAATGAATTTATATCAGGAGAACAATATCCAATCAAACCATTCGTCTCACTATCATGAAGCAGCCAATGGACAGATAGAGGCCTTCAATAAGACCCTATCAAATATACTCCATATAATGGTGGATAATGATAAAAAATCTTTTCCTGAAAATGTTTTGCATGATTTTTTGGTCTTATCATACTACTACTCATACTTCCACATAGGTAACCCATTATTCATTGGTGTATGGAATATAAGCAGTTTTTATAATGGAAATTCAGTTTATTTCACATATAATTTCAATATGTGATCAGCTTTCTATAGATGAGAAGTATCATAAATGGTTTAATGAGCTAGAAAAATTAGACAAAAAAAGATTGAATACTTTGCATCATTTAGAAGTCCATTATAACAGAATAGTGTGATCTTTTAATAATAAAGTTCACCTCTTTTCATTTCTTTAATAGGAATTTATATTGGTCCTCAGCACCCCAATTATAGCTAGAATGAAACATCCAAATATTGATCCAATGTTGGAAGGTCCTTATTCCATACATAAGCTCTCCCCAAATGGATCTTATTTCGTTATATCAATGGATGGAATACATATTACAACTCCAACGAATATGAGATTCTTAAAGAAATACATTGTGAAATTGCAAATATCGTCATCAGTTCATGACTCTAAACTGCACATCACATGGTCCTAGTTGCAAGATGGTAAACTACATAACAACTATAAGTATACTTGATACATGATGATAAAATATTTAGAATCTGTGTTCTTGTCCCACGATGTTAAAATGCATGAGATAAATTGTCCTAGTTACACAACATTAAACTGTATGGCTAACTTCTTCTCTACATGAGGTTAGGATCATCTATTCACAAGAATAAATGACATTATTACTGGTCCTTAGTTTCACATGAGTCCCTTTCTTACCAAAGACTAAGTCAAATCTACATAGGTACCTCAATCAAAGAACTATGTGTGGCTTGATTATTATTCATATGAGATACATATTAATTCCTAGATCTCCAATATTGGTCCTAGCTACAATAAAAAAAATTATTTCCCTTTTCTTCTCTTGTATATGATCTAGATCTATATAGAGTTCCCTTTTAAGATATATGGTTTGATTTTCATACCATCATGTGTCTTAAATTTAATCATTCTTCTAGAATGTGTTATGATCCCCTATCTCCCATGTCAAATATGATTGGTTGGGGAAATTAATGTTTCAAGAACTACATATGGCTTGATTCTCATCTATATGAGATACGTAGAGATTCCCAGATCTTTAATCTTGGGCCCATCCCTGATAAAAAACCCCATTTTATTACTTATATATGAATCAAAATCTGTATAGATAATGTTTAAATAACTACATATGGATTGATTTTTCCCCCAGAAATACACGTAGTGATACTTGAATTTTATCCCATAGTTCACATATGAAATGTCATTCTTTTCACATTGGTTCATCTTCGTCCTTAACGCATGACATTAAACTGCACAGAAATCCAAGAACTATTTTTGGATTGATTATTTCTCAAAAAATATATGTAGTAAGCCTAGATTTTATGCCCTGGCTCAGTCATCACATTATCACAATACCCATATTCTTCACTTGTGTAATCATTGTGTTATAGAAGAATCATTTACTGATCCTTGTTTCTCACACCGATTATAGATCATGTTGGATTTGGAATTGGGTAAAAATATTCTCTATATGAACAAGTTGTCTCAATTTACTATGGGGTTATCAATGGTATTGACAGCATGACTTAAACCTATACTATAAAATGTCCTCGCTGCATGAATCTAAAATGCATAGCATAATATTGATTCAATGGAAACAAATAGAGTCTTCATATTACATGTGAGTTAGATCTTTGTATAGGACTTCAAAATCGTGGACAATATTGATTCAAATATTTCTTGTGTTCATTAAGCATTACTCCATTCCATATGTAAGACTCTAAATCATTAATATTTTTAGATCTTTATAATATTTCATATGATTTCTAGTGACAATGTTTCTAATATCTGAGAACTCATTTTCCTGATAATTCAGTATGTTCACTTAGGTGTCCTTGAATTAGTTGCCTACATAAAAGGTCTATCAATCAAAAAATGAAACTATTTGGAAATTCACCATATTCCCTAGTTGACCCTGTATAATACATCCCCCATAATGGATTTTTCAAATGATGGTAATTTTGTTCTTGGTTATATTGTCTTTTTCCCCTTCAAACCATGATGACAATATACAAGAATCTGTATTTTAAAAATGCCATACATTTATATTTTCCCATTATATTTCTCTCGATCTAAAAGTCTTCAAGACCAGGGTTTACACATCTATCTCTCTATGTGTTAAAGGGAATATGAAATAACCTTGGATCACTTGACCAAAAATCATATAATGTTTCCCTTTAGGGTCCTAGTGGTATAACCTAAAACTATAGACACCACACTTCCTATGTTTTGGTCATACCTTCATAGAAATAATATTCTTCCAATTATTTGGAAATAATGATTTGAAATACACTCTCCATATTCAGGTACATTTATTTATAAAACAAACTTTGTGATTTGGAAAATTTGAATCTCCATAAACTTTTTCGGCTTTTAGAAATAGTGAAATGTCAAAATTCTAAGAGCTCTTTTTTCTGAATATGTAGTACATTAACCTAGGTGGATTTGCCTAAAATTTATATACATAACGGGATTGTTGGTCGAAAGATGCCACTATTTTTCAATGAATCATATTCCCCATTTGTACCTACATAATACAACTCCCATAATGGGTAGGTCAGGTAATGGTAACTTCATTCTTGCAAAATACTTCCTCTAATGCATTTATCCCTTTTCCCATATCATTATTCAGATCATGAAATTCTCAAATCCCTGTTTCCAATTTTCCCTTCAATACCTTAATATGGTAATATGTTTCCACACTAATTATCAAGAAATTGAAAGTCTCATATCTTTGGTCAACGAAAAAGACCTTAAATTAAAGCCACACAATGTCCTCACCACATGACTTAAAACTGCATAGTACAATTTTTCACAGAATGAATTAAAACATCATAGTACAATGTCCTCACTACATGACATAAAATTGCATCGTACAATGTTCTCATTGCATGACTTAAAAATGCACAGTATAATTCTAGAAATTACCATTTTGAAATTTTTTTAACTATCTCTTATATAATTTTTTAAAAAAAATTGTTTATATATTCATTACATATGTTTTCATCAATAACCCTTTATTCTCAAAATCCCTTTACTCGGAAGAACCACCCATTGTGGTCTTGAATCACCCAAATCATATTTACGATTTTCTATCAATAGTAAAATGTCAATCTTCTAAGAACTCTTTTTTCTAACTATGTAGTATATGCCCCTAGGTGGCCTTGCACAATTTGCCTACATAATAGGCCTATCTGTCAAAATATGCCACTATTTGGCTATGCAGCATATGGCCTAGTTGGCCCTGCATAATACAGCTCCCATAACAGATTTTTCATATAGTGGTAACATTGTTATTGTAAAATACATCCTTTATGTTTATACAAGTTTTATATTTAGTGACCCGAAAAATCATGGGTGAAGATTCCCCTTGATTTATTTTAATAAATATAGAAACAATTCTCTACCAGTGAGTTTTGTTTGGAATTTAATTTCAAAATTTATGGTCAACGATGTTCTACCTTAAACACTAGCCGTTTATATTCCAAAAAGAATGACTTTAAACTACCACCCACAAGAGATGTGGTAAACACCAGATTGGGAACCCACAATGGTCAGTCTATAAAAAAATCGATTTACAGCTCAATAAACGTACATTTTGTATGGTTTTGGTAATATTGAGAAAATAAAAAGTAAAAATATTTAATGTTTGTGGGGTTTTCTGTATATCCCAATCAACAATAAAACTATTTTCTCTAGTACCCATGGATTAAGAAAAAATTATAGCATCCTTCGAAACATGACATAGATCCAAATCTAACCAAATGATGTTGGAATGCATCAAAGTGACCTATTTTTACCTTAGAACAAGACAATTTTCATTCATAACAAATCAAATTCTAGGGGGTATTTTGTAGACACCATGAAATGTGTTCCATGCACTTCTCTAAAAAATTTCCTCAACTGGTGTCAAAATGTTCACAGTGCAAATCTGAATTTTTCATGGGGTTCAGTTACCGTAGGTAATGAATCATCTCAAAGGGCCATGACCGCAGCCCAACACTGATCCCATGCAGGGGTGCGGGCATGAATCCCCTGTGATATGGAGCTATAAATTTCCATTTTTCCTAAAGCAGAACTCAAGGTACCTGCACACAAATACCTGCATGCCACTATGATGGAGCAAAATGAAGCAATAAATTAGGCTAAGACCTCAAAGTGGCACCCTATTTAGAGAAAGTCACCAGCCGCACACAATTCTACATGGGCGCCAACCATCTAGAACGTAGCCACATGCACTCCAAAAATTAGGTGTGTAACCCACATGGGAAACCAAATTCCTTTTGCCCAAGTTCCTATTTTTTCCTATAAATAGACCCTTAGGGGCTAGATTTGGACAGATAAATTCCCCTGAATCCCAATTGCTGGTTTGGTCTCCCGAGTGCTTCACCCAAGTCTTATGAAACTTTCAAGTTACTTCATTAACGCTTAGAGTAGAGGATTTTATGGAGTATCATAGTACATATGTCCTTTTATTGTTTGAAATAAATAAAACATGCACTCCTAAAGCTCCCAACATCTCTAAATCAGAAACACTTTCTCACCACCCATTCCCTTCACAAGAACTTGGGTGCCCCACTTATAAGAATACTTGTGAAAACTCTTGAAGGATTGAGTCAAGTCTTTACCAAGTATTATCATCAATGTTGTTCATCCATAAAGTTAACATCAAGTCCCCCAACCTTACAAATGTGCCCATACATGAATGTCAATACATTCTTGGGAGACCCTATTTGACTCACCTACTCTCTTCAGTCTATAAGTCATCAAACCCTCCTCAAATCCATTCATGGAAAGGCCTCTTCTTCATTGGCTCGCTTCATTGAATGGGATTCTATTGAGTCCACCACCAAAATCTCATTTATTATTAATCCTTTTCAATAATAACATCTTCATGTATCCTATTTGGGTTTGACTTTTTGTAGTCAAAGGATTCCCACATTTGATTCATAATAGAGTTAGGATTCATGGAGTATTTGTGGGTTTGTATATCCATATTCACATGGATATTTATCCTAGGAAAAGTGCTGGGATGTTCCTGGTTTTGAGGATTGGGGTTTAGGTTCTGACCTCCCTTTCTCATATCTATGATCTGGAACATCAGTTCGTTAGTAGGGAAGGTACGACTCACATCTACTTATCCTTTTGATCAAAGGAAGAGTCTCTCTCCCCTATAAGGATCAATATTAGGGAAGCCATCCTGGAGTAAGCCCCCAACCATTCAATTAAGAAGTTTTAGACTTTTCCATATCTACTTATTTCACCTTCACTCAATTCTTACATTGGACCCTTGTATAATGTGATGTCAATAGTGGGAGGGATCATCGTCTCGCCCTATTCCAAGGTCGACTTGCCCCTGTCTACTATCATCGTCGTAGGCATGCCCTCTTACACTATCAGAGGAGTAAAAGTGTGAGTTCATTTGTTGAATATTTGAAATCCTCTTGTTTCTTACACCGAGAATGACTCATAGGGGCTTACATATCTATCATAATAACCACATTTTCAAAACCAACTGAACTATGAGATCTATGAATCCTGTTAAAACAAGGATACATAACAATCCTTTATAGGGCTTGAGATCATTGGATATCCTCTTCATAAATCCAACCATAATTCCCTTAATATTGTAATCCTCTTTAGGAATAAGTCCCAAATTAAACCATAAAATCACCAAGGCATCCTTTTCAATAAGACTAATTGATAACACATTTCTCTCAAAGGACTATACTCCCATATGAGACTCATCTAACTACGTTGGCTTTGATTATCATTTACATGGGATATATAGGAATCCTCTTTGAGGATAAAACCCAATACTGAAAATAAACCTTGTTCTTCTGTGCCATATTACCCATAGGGTCTAATCATACTTGGATGTCCATATCCTTTCCATGTTCTTTGGGATACTTTGGAATAAGTCCCACACTAAACATTGATTAAGCACCATTCTCTTAGATTTCCTTACCACTTGACATTAAACTATATGGGTAGGTCTTTATCACATTACCTTAAAAGGTATGATGTTTCCCATTAAGCAGCAATAAACTTCGCGAGTTAGGATTACTTTCACAAGGATGCGTAGGTATCTCATTTAATGGTTACAATCCCAAAATCAAAACAATCCTTCGTCTCACTGAATGATAATAAATTCCAGAATTCCCCACAATGTGTCTTAAAAACCATTATCATCATAACGATGAATAAATAATCTCCAAATAGTATATTAGAGGATACCATTGATGTATAACCTCAAGTTCATCTGGACATATCTTTTAATTAAGAACCTCAAATACATACATATGATTCTGAATTTTACACATTTTAATAAGTGGTTGAAAATTACAATGGAAACTTATGTTATACTTGTTAAATTAATAAGGATTCAGGAAATTATCATAATTTTATAAAGAGAGTCCTAGAGTAGACAATAATTTCCCCCAGAGGGTGTGATGAGTCCGACCTTCCATCCCCTCAACCAAGGTACATTTTTTAGTATCGTAATTTTCAAACATAACGAACGCCTTTCATTGAAAAGTATGTCCATTTTGAATAAATAACTATTGGGGGTTTCCAGTTGCATGAATAAATCCAATGGAATCCACCTGGATTCAGTGATTCGTAAAACAAGAACATGAGTTTAAAGTAACTACAAAACATTTATTTGGAAGTTACAACTAATTAGATTTTTTTTGAGTTGTAGTTGTTTTTATGAGAAATAAGATAAGAGTAATTTGGATAATAATGGTTATGAAAAATAATCAATTATATCACTGCCCTAAAAATTTGAGTGTTTCAATGTTAAATTACACAAAACAATGAAATTTATCAAATAAAAACCACATTATATCTATGAATAAAAGACCAATGGGAATCAAGATAAATTGATGTTTTGGAGACTTATGTATAAAAATATATTGTTGCATGGTGGTTAATCTATAAATAGTTTCTTAAAAAGGGTGTATAATATTATTAAAAATATTAAAGGTTATAGTGAGAAGATAGAATATGTTGATATTTATTAAATGATATTGCATATCATAGCAGATATGTATGATTCAATAGCCACCACATTATATGAAAACAACCCAAGTGTTATTTATCTAGATTATTTGAATAGTGTTTCAATATGTTTTGAAATGGGGAAGATTATTAATAGGGAAAAGGGAAGGATAAAAAATAAATATATTTTTGTGACCTCAAATGAAGTGAAATGTATGAATAATACTAATGAATGATTTTACAATTAAAAGAATTATTATTCTATTTTGGAATAAAATTTTAATTTAATGATGCATATATCCTATAGAAATGTGAGAAGAGGAAATGTAATTTTTCAAGTAAGTATCCATAGTAATTATTTAGGTGTAGAGTGATTTAAATTTTTTTTTTGATATTATTATGTTAAAAGTAGATAATTTCGTTGATGAAGAATGAGAATCATGAAGAATATTCATTAAGAATGAATAATCAAACATTAAAAAATATTGGGTTTATTCTAATGGGAAGAGGAATAATTTCTCAAAATTCATGAATGTAAATTGTTTATCTAAGTTTAAAATAATTTACATTAGTGCTTAATTATAGGGAATATATATACAAAAAATATTTTATTACAAAATTATATTTTATGTGGTGAATGGTTATGAATTAAATTGTGAAATTCATAGTGAATAAGAGGCTAATAATGATATGAATATATATTTCATGCTAAAAATAGAACATAATTATTGCCTCTTAAAGATCAATTTGATGGAAAATACCTCAAAAATATGAAGGAGGAAAATACATTTTCCATTTTTAATGAATTATTTCATAATGATGAAAAATTAAGAAAAGAACTATTATTTGAATAATTGAAAAAACTTGTTGTTGAATTGAAGAATTTGAGAATCAAGATGGATGAATTTGTGATATAGAAGAATAAATATTTCTATCATTTATAAAAAAAGGTGAAAATTAGAAAACAATATGAAAAGTCTATGTTTAATTACTAGAACTCTATTAACGATGTTGGTTAAATCTCAAGTAATAATGACTCACATGTATATTATTAAATATAATTCAAAAATTAATAGAATAACTATTAAAAATGATGTACTATTTTGAATATAAATAATCAAACAAAGGGAAAACGTTTTTATAAAAATCTTGTTCCTTTCAAAATTCTTGTAATACTATGTTCATATACCTAAAGAAAAAATTGATAAAAATCGTGATGGAATAAAGAATGAAAATATTTTTTATGTTATGAAGATAATTTTTTATTTCAATAAAATTTTAGTACATAGATGGATCAAATAATAATTGTTTGAAAAAGGTTGAAATATAAGTTCTCATTTTTGGATAACATAATGGTTGTAATGGGACATATTCCTCATATGGTAATTATTTGAACTCTGGAGGATCCGTGCATACAGAAAGGGATTTATAGATTATATTTCAATAAAATGATGAGTTTTGATTTCTTTTAAAAGAGAAATGTAGGGTTTTTCATGCCATTCAATGAATTAAATTTCTGATTCCCCCAAAGAAAAATTATTTGGAAATAAAAACAGTTTTCTACCAATAGAAGATGTCTGTGAATAATGTGAAAAACTGGATCATCTTGGAAAAATATGTATTTTTATTCTACAATCCGAATTGTTAATAATAAATATTGATGAAAATGATCATATTATGAATTAGATATTAAAATAAAATGTTCTAGGATGTATGGGTTCCTACAAAGCATATAATGTATAATTTCAATGGATTATTCATAGTAATTGTTACTTACATATCATAGGATGTTTGAATTTGTTCATGTATTTCAAAAAATATAAATTTTACTTTTTGACATTAAAAAATGGTGGGTGACTCAAAATCAAAGGAGATCGGTAGTGATTGTTGAAGATCAATTGAAATGAAAGAGCACATTCATTGTTAAAGGAGTGAAACACAATCTTCTTAGTGAGTCTTTGTTGAGTGATGATGGTAACGATGTGATTTTAAAAAATATTTGTTTACTGTGATGATATTAAATGATGTATGGTTCATGATATCTGTACAGTGGAAAAGAGACATTTGTTTATATATGTGATGCTAATAATTCTTCTTATTTCTATATGAATGAAAAAATTCAATAGTGAAATTAGAGACTTTGTCATTAGGGAATGAAGATTATGTCTTACAATGTTAATGGAGGTAATTATTTTGAGGTTTCTTAATTATAAATATAATGAAATATTATATTTTCGACATTTCAAATCTAAATGATTATAAATGATACTTATATTAATTTTGACATAAAATTTACTTATCCATTTGTGATAATTTTTTCTGAATTATGTGGGACCATAATTAATTAATCAGAAAAGTGGATATAAGTATTTTATTATATTTATTGGGGGCATTACAAACTTTAAATGTATTATGTTTATAAAACATAAATCATAGGCTCTATAAAGGTTCAATATTTCAAGGAGAAGTGATGAGAATTAAAGTTGATACTCCTTAAACAAGATTCTAATAGATAATGGTGATATGAAAAATAGAGCATGACTTGAACCCAATATTAAGAATCATGGAATTTAACATGAAATCATAATGTGATACAAAACTCAAAAAAATGGTGTTGTTGGAACAATGATAGAAGTTTGGTGGAGATATATCAAACCATGTTGTTAGATAATTGAAAGATAAAATTATTAATGGAGACTAGATATTGAAGATGTAATTTATATTCATAGTCATTTTCCTTATAGTAAATATTTTGTTATGTAATAATATGACATTAATTATAATAATTAGTCAGTTTTTAGTATATAATATTATTTTTTATCTCTTAAATTATAAAATTTAATGGAAGATATATGGGAAACTTATAATGAAGAGTTGTTTATGGTATGTTCTATGTTATTACAATAAATAGAAGTGGATATCATTGTTTCAATAAAGAAATAGATAATACATCAAACACTCGTTATTTGAAAGTGATGGAGCTCTCTTATAATGTGGAATCACATCAGTAAGCGATTTTTGGATGTGGTGATGATGAATTTATTTTCCTTATACAACACGATTTTATTTTAGAAATTGGTTAGAATATTAATGATGTGAATGTTGAAGAAGTAGATTAATAAAATTAAAGTGATTAATAATTTTTTTCACATCAAATATAAAAAATAATAAATGTTAAGTATTAATATATAACTGGAAATAATATACAATATATTCAAACTAATTGTAATTTGAGGAAAACCACTCCCATCTTATTATTATCTCATGTTGAAATAAGTTATTTTAAATAATAAATGAAACATCATGAGTGAAATGATTCTATGAATGAAGATATACATCATAATGAAAATAATTATATATAGGAGTTGGTACATTAGACCATATTGATGAATATTATTTGTAAATAATGGGTTCTCTAAAAAACCATGAATATAAAAAGTGATGTGGTGGGAAATAATGAAATATTGGCGTGTAATTTGTAGAATACATTATTTTGGAAGAAATTAGATTTTGGAATGCAGAAGAAATGAAGTAATTTTTTCATAAAACAATTTATCAATTATTTTATATTCCAATGAGTGGATAAATGGAAATATTTCGTGAAAATAACTTGAGTAAATATATTAATGTAAATTGAAATTGTTTTATTAGGAAATGGAAAAATAATTTCAATAAACTAAAATTCAAGAATTAATAATGTCGATTAGAATGACATTATAAAATAAAAAATAATAATGATCATAATATTAAAATGATTATTAATCAATGAATTTCATTTTTATCAACTATAAATCCCCAAAAATAATTTTGAAAAAATAAATATGATAATCAAAAATAATTTCACTTGTAATACTTGATTATCAAAGACAATTAATAAGTAATATAATCCATTGAATACAATTAGAGTTATGAAATTATTTAACACTTGATAAATCATAATTGAAAACCCCATAGATGTAATAAATAAAATTGAAACTCAAAATTTCAATAATTTTTAATAAATCATGACATTACTTTTGAAAATTCCATTTTATATGATATAAAAAGTCAATTTGGTACATAACATTAAAATATGCCTAAATGAAATAAATTGAGACGAAGTCCCTTACCTCATAGTTCCTTTTGGTTGAATGTGATTTAACATCATGTATAATGTTTGTAACCATTTTATTATTTTAAATCCAACATATTAATATTTATACTATCATAAATTATCATTTAATTACATCTTGTCTACTTCTCGTTAAATATATTTTCTTATTTTCGTTCTTTTGTGTGTTAATTTCCTTGTTTTCTCATGCATGTTTCATCATGAATGATCCAATTCTTGAACATATTGTACTGTTAAACTATCTCTTTAATAATAATCATGAAATAAGTATCATATTTATACAAAAAGTATACTTTTAAAAGAAATCATGGATTTGTTTTGAAAAATAACGTATGTTTCAATCATGGAAATAATAGCAAGCGTACGCATGGGAAATGTTTCCATTTTTCAATGATCATTTTGTAAAGGGAGTAAGTAATTTTTTATCATTAAAAAATGCTTATTATATCATAATTGAAATTTAAATTATTTATATATACTTATATATATCATACATGTGGTGTGATGATGAAAAGAGAGTGACATGGCTTCTTGAAGGAGGTAGTACACATGTACATGGAAGAAGTTAAAATAATTAACATTGTTAAAATGTAATAAATAAAATTATTTGGTATATTTTTGTAATGATAAATATTTCATGAATATCATAATTATTTTATTTATGTAAACTATATTTTTTTACTTTCTCATTATTACTTTTCAAGTAATTTGTAAGTGAAAAAATGAATCACATCTATTCGTGAGGCAATAGTCTTCCATACTCATAGAGGACATTAATATTTTTCCTATATAATCAAATATAAAAAGGTATTTTTTATAAAATTCATCCATATGTATTATTTTTTTATAAAAAATATATATATATAATTTAGACTCACTATCATTCACAACCGTGAGATGTGGAAATGGAAAAACGAATGATGATTGTTTTCAAGGCTGTAGTCTTCCATTTAGATGAATAATGATTTTAGAACCTATTTTAATGAATTGGGGGTAGTTGTATGTAATTTAATTAATATAAAAAATATCAATATATGGAAAATAGTTATATTATTATATCTACATTGTTTAACAGTAATTTCTGTAGTTAGAGGAAAAAATAGTATAAAAATGCTCGATAAAGAATGTCACCTCTTCTTTGAGTAGCAACCTTGGGTTTTCACCAAACGCATTCCCAGGATGGATTTATAGATAAAATATGTCACGACCCGCCATCGGGGCCCGTGCCGTGACTACCCCATGCCCGCCTTCCATAGGCTAGGGGTTGGCGACTAGCACCAAGGCGTAAATCCCAACTAAAAGGGAAGGCATTGCCTTTGAAAAGTAGACAAGCACTCAGAGTAAGAAAGCGGAAAAGTAAACACTAAGTAAAAACTGTACAAGCTGTGCTGAAAGTAGAAGGTGCCGGAAATACAAGCCCAATAGTAAAGTACAACTGAAAGGAAAAACAGAAACTGAAAGGGAAACCTACAGCGTCGAGCCGTCCTCTGGAAAATCCCACCTGAAGGGTGGGTACAGATAGCCTCCTCTGCTCCTCGGGTCCACCAGACCGCTCCGAGTACATCCCGCCCAGTGGTCCACCTCCAGGTACCGTCCTGCTCCGCACGTCTCCACCACGATCAACGCTGTCCGTCGTCTGCAACCAACACAACGTAGTGCGGGCAAAGCCCGTGCAGGGGTGAGTATAAGCTACTCAGTAGGGACCCCGAGACCCCCGAAGGTCTCCCGAAATCCACAAAGGATAATTCAAAAAAGAAGGATACAATCACGAAGTAACATCTGACACGGCTTAGGTATATGCCCATACATATACCTAAGTCATCAATTCCCGTTCGGCTCCAACGTCTGAGCCCAAGCACAACCCAGTCCACACAGGAAAGAAAAACGTACACCCACACAGGATAGCTCAACACAATCCACAAAGGAGAGTAAACAGTAAATCCACAGAGGATAGCTCAACACAATCCACAAAGGAGAGTAAACACTAAATCCACACAGGATAGCTCAACACAATCCACAAAGGAGAGTAACGCAAGATTCAGCTCACACAGGTATACTTCTTCAGATGACGATAAATATGATCACTGATCCATCTAAGTCGTCGGACCCACGAAGGATCGATAGGTAACTACCCCCCGCAAATGACCCACACAGGATCAGACCCACACAGGATCAGGCCCACACAGGACCGGGCCCACGCATGACCTGTAGAACTGATCCACGTAGGATCGCTGAGTGTAGTAGTCGTCGCAGTCCACTGAGGATCTTTGCACAGTCGTCGTCGCAGTCCACTGAGGATCTCTGCACGGTCGTCGTCGGAGTCCACGGAGGATCTCTGCACAGTCGTCGCCGCAGTCCACTGAGGATCTCTGCACGGTCGTCGCTGTCGAAGAAGCAGTCACAGCCAGCCTAGGGTTCCCGCACACAGCAAGCTCGTTCGGGAGGGTCCGCTCCACGAACCGAGAGGCTGATACATCAACTGACACAAAGTCTGAAGTTGATGTATCCAAAAGTTCTATATCGACAACAGGAACTCAACGTCGCAGACGGCGCGTCAATCGGACGCCCGGTCTGAGAGTTATTGGCTTTTTCGTCCTAGGGGCCCGGTTGGTTTTTAAGGCAAAACCAACCCGATCGTACTCCACCTGCGTCCAAACCTCGGGTGGAGTATGCCAAAAGATCCGTCTCACATAGAGGAATTCAACGAAATAGACGGAGCGTCAATCGGACGCCCGGTCTGTTAGTAATTGGACTTTCCGTCTCACACCCACCCTGGGAAACTTCCCAGGAGGTCACCCATCCTGATCACTGCTCTAGGCTAAGTACGCTTAACTATGGAGTTTTAACTACGTAGGCTCCCAAAAAGGAAGGTGGACCTTGAGTATAGTATACCGAAACGACCGTCTCGATCCAAGGATCGCGTTGCTGCTGACGGCGCGTCGTTCGGAGGCCCGTAGCTCAAGTTACGGGAGTTTGAACGAAAAACAGTCCGAAGACGGGGGTCAGGGCCCGAGCCAACCTGGCCCGACCCCCCCGGGAGTCGGCCGGACCGGGTCGACCTGAACCGGGTCGACCCGACCCGGTCGGGTTCGGCCGAACGGCCCAGGCACGCGGGGCGCCGCCCCCGCGGCATGGTGGTGTGCCCCCCCCCCCCCCCCCCCCCCCCGCGTGGGGCCACGTTGAGTCGGGACGCGGCTTCAGCCGCGTCCGAGGGCACCGGACCCGCGCGGCCTGTCCGGCGGCGCGCCGGGGCGCCGCTGCTCTCGGCTGCCGGCGCCGCCGCGCCGGCGACCCGCGCCGCCGGCGAGTTCCGCGGGCCACCAGGATCGTTCCGGTGGTCCGATTCTCTTCCCGCCTGCGCCATTGCTCCTCCCGGGACTCGTTCTTCACTGCGGGATCGTCAAACATCCATTGCGGCACGTTCCGTCGTCGCCCGTCAAATCCGCACAAAACGAAGAACGGCGGAGGGTCATCGGGCCGTGTTCGTTTGGCCCGCACCCTCCGCGTTAGAGATAAACAACCGGGAGAATTTAGTTCAACACATGAACCGACAATTTTAATAAAAATAAAATTTTTCGTTTGAAACCGGTTCTTTAATTTATAAAGAACGTTCACGGTAAATAATTAAAAAGGGGTAAATCCCAAAATAAATCCCTACCTTGTTGATCGTCGTGCCCGAGCGTTCTTCGCGGAAAAGCTCGTCGCGGAAGAGGGGGATCGTCGCGTCGTCGCGGGAAGGCGTCGCGTCGTCGCGGAATCCGGCGTTGAGTCGGCGAGCTCAACGGACCAAGAACAACAGATTTAAATTATTAATTAAATATTTAAATCTGTGTTTCGTTTAAAACCAAAAAGAACCTTGAGAGGAAATCCGAAATCACTCACCTCAAACGGTTGGTGATCGGAGATCGGAGCGGGGAAGAACGTCTCGGACGAAAGCGTCGTCGATTTCTGGGTTCGGCGTTCTGCGCGTTCTTCGTGTTCTTCGCGTTCTTCGCATTCTTCGTGAGGGAGAAGAAAATACAAGGGTCCTCTCAAATCTTCTCAACGCGCAAATAACCAGAGGTCATGCGTTGGCCTTATATTATTATTACGCCAACGAATTTGAAAACTGGTTAAGAAACGACTAATCAATTCATTGAATTAATTCAACGAAAGAAACAACCCATTTAATTCACAAAATAAACCTCCCAATTAAATGGTCTGTTAAAATTTTAAGAAACGCCTCAGTTGATTTTCATAAAGACGGGTTTTCTCGGGGTGCGTTTCTTAGCGGAAAGAAACGGCGGGGCTCGTGCGGGCCCCTACCTCACAAATATCCTACCAAGGGGGTAGGATATTTCTGGATAGCATCCTATCCGGTTTAACTCAGTTCAAGCCGCCTTTAAGTGGCTTCAAGTGGCTTCCAAGTGGCTTAAGTGAAATAAAATAAAGTTGTCGCATAATTATTTTATTTCTTAACTTTAAGCCCGAAAATTAAAAACCACACCCGAGCAAACGCAACTTCGGAAGAGGCGTTTCTAAGAGAATACTGGCGCTGCGATTTCATCGGTGCCCTCAGAATTCGATTCCGGGCACCGGTTCAAAAGTTAGAAAAACCTGCTCGTCCATTCACTGAACGTACCGGAGCCAAACTTCGGAAAATGATTCCGGGCACATCGGGCCTCGGAATCAGGTGCCATCAGAAACTGCGCTCTTGTAAAATTCCAAAGAAAATTAAGAAAAAAAATTTCCTTGAAATTTAAGGGTCTTTACAATACTCCCACCTCAGGACTTTACGTCCCCGTAAAGATACATCATAAACTAGGGAAACAAATGTGGGTACTGAGCACGCATCTGAGCCTCCCGCTCCCAAGTGCTCTCCTGGAGGTTCCCGTGCTTCCATCTAATGCGCACAATAGGAATCGATCGCCCACGTAGGACCCGCTTCTGTCTATCCTCTATCTCCACTGGGACCTCCGCAAAAGTCGCCCCATCATCCACGTCTAGCTCCCCATAGTCAATGATGTGCGTCGGGTCGTGCACGTATTCCTCAGCTGGGATACGTGGAAGACGTCGTGCACCCGGTGCAACTGAGGTGGCAGAGCCAGGCGATAAGCCACCTCGCCAATCCTGCTGAGGACCTGGAAAGGCCCGATGAAGCATGGAGACAACTTTCCGCCTCAGCCAAATCTCTGCAAACCACGTCGAGGTGAGACACGCAAGAAGACGTGGTCGCCATCCTCGAACTCTAGTGGCCTCCGCCTCCTGTCAGCATATGACTTATGCTGGCTCTGTGCTGTCCTCATCCTCTCCTGGATGACCTGGACCTTCTCTTTCGTGGTGCGGACCATCTCTGGTCCCACAAGTGCTGACTCCACAGGGTTTTTCCAACACAAAAGAGATCTGCAAGGCCTGCCGTACAACGCCTCGTAGGGTGCCATCCCGATGGTGGAGTGGTAGCTGTTGTTTTATGAGAACTCCAACAAGGGTAGGTGGTCCTCCCATCTACGACCAAAGTCGAGGACACATGCGCGAAGCATGTCCTCGAGAGTCTGAATGGTCCTCTCCGTCTGACCATCCGTCTGGGGGTGAAAGGCGGTGCTCGGACGTAGCCGCGTCCCGAACCCCTCCTGCAACCCCTTCCAAAGCCGGGAAGTAAAGAGAGCGTCCCGATCGGAGGCGATAGTCGATGGCACACCGTGAAGTCGTACAATCTCCTGAACATAGAGACGTCCCAAGCTCTCCACTGATCCCTACTCTCTGATGGGTAAGAAGTGTTCCGACTTGGTGAGTCGGTCAAAAATCACCCAAATGGAGTCGTGACCTCTGGAAGTGCGTGGAAGTCCAGTCATGATGTCCATAGATATCCCGTCCCACTTCCACTCTGGGACCTCCATGGGCTATACCAAGCCTGCTGGTACCTGATGCTATGCCTTCACCTACTGGCAGGTGAGGCACCGTGAAACGAACTCTGCCACAGCCTTCTTCATGCCCGGCCACTAGTGCTGTCGTCTGAGATCCCGGTACATATTCGCCACTCCAGGATGTACAGCCAAAGGAGAAGTGTGAAACTCTCTCCGCACCTCCTCTCGTAAAGCGACTGGTACCAAGGTATGTCCTCTGAAAAGGACGTCGTGCTCTGCTCCAAGGGAGAAACCATCAGGTGCCTGTCCCGAGGATATCTGTGCACGCCGTGTCTCACAGTCAGCGTCCCCACGCAGTGCCTCTCTGACCCGCTGTAGAAGTGGAGGAGATACTGTGAGAGACTGAAGGAAGGCTGCTCCGTCTCTATCCACGAAGGATATCTGCAAGGCGGCTAGCTGCTCTGTCGCCTCCTCAAGCAGCTCGATGCCCGTCCTCCTGCTGAGGGCATCGGCTACCACGTTCCCCTTCCCAGGAGTATAGACTATCTCAAATTCATAGTCCTGGAGGAACTCGAGCCATCGCCGCTGTCTCATGTTCAGGTATTTCTGAGAGAAGATGTACCTGAGACTCTGGTGGTCAGAAAAGACTGTGAAGTGCTCGCCCATCAGATAGTGCCGCCATGTCTTCAGGTCGAAGACCACTGCTGCCAACTCCAAGTCATGGGTAGCGTAGTTCTTCTCATGCGGCCTCAACTGACGTGATCCGTAGGCAATCACGGCCCGCTCCTGCATCAGGACACACCAGAGTCCAGTCCCTGATGCATCGTAGTAGACTACGTATCCAACTCCCTCCTCAGCCATCCTCAAGATAGGTGCACTGGTCAACCTCTGCCTCAGCTCCTGGAAGCTCTGCTGACATCTGTCTGACCACACGAAGGGTTTCCCCTTCTTCGTCAACGCTGAGAGTGGGGCCGCAACTCTGGAGAAGTCCGGTACAAATCTCCGATAGTATCCGGATAGGCCCAAGAAACTCCGCACCTCTGTTACGCTCTTGGGTGGCTCCCAAGCTAGCACTGCCTCGATCTTTGCGGGATCAACTGCAAATCCCGCCTCAGAAATGGCGTGCCCCAAGAAGTGGACCTCACGTAACCAGAACTGACACTTCGAGAGCTTGCCATAAAGTTGGTGCTCTCGGAGTGTGTCTAGTACAACACGCAAGTGGTAGGCGTGCTCCTCCTCCGTGGTCGAGTACACCAAGATGTCATCGATGAAGACTACGACAAATCGATCGAGGTATGGATGGAATATCCTGTTCATGAGGCTCATGAACACTGCTGGAGCGTTGGTAACGCCGAAAGGCATAACCAAGAACTCATATTGGCCATACCGACACCTGAAGGCCATGTTCTGCACATCCTCGTCTCGAACTCTGAAGGCCGTCTTCTGAAGGCTGTCAACTGCTCCCAGGATGAGGATAGCCAACTGATGAGTGATGGGCTGACCTCTCCTCTGCGTGAGTCCATCCTGTGCTGCTAAGGCTCCCTTCTCACCGGTGAAGGTGAACCTGCTCCCGTCGGTGTGCACACATCGCACCTTGCGCCTAATGCAGTCAATCTGAGCATGGACCATAGATAACCAATCCATCCCAAGATGACGTCCTAAGGCCTCGACGCCGCTACAAGATGATCCCAGCCGAAGCTCTTGACTCCTAGAGTAAGCTCACACTGCCGGCACCAGTGCGTAATCATCGAGTCTGCTCCCGTAAGAGTCTCTAGCCGTAAGGATTGAGCCAACGACTCTGTCGGAATCTCCGAGCTCCGAACAAGGGTAGTGGCTATCAAAGAGTGACTCGCTCATGTGTCTATCAGAACTGCAGCAAGGGTGGAATAGACACAGATCGTACATCGAATCATCTCTGGCGTGCCGTGGTCGTAGGCCTCCACTGCCTGGAGCTGAGCCTGTCTCTGCCCGCCAGCTCCCTGAGGTCGGGGCGGGCCTCCTGGTGGTGGTGGTGGCAGAGCCTCAAAGCGTCGCCCACCACCTGCTGCTTGGCCAGCTCCCCTGCCTCGTCTGCCTCCTCCCTGCGGACCGCCACGGTCGACCCTCTGCCTCTACCTGGGTGGCCCCTCCACCGTCTGCTGCCCCTCGGTACGACGGGTCGGGCAGTCACGAGCCATGTGGCCCTGCCCGCCGCACTCGTAGCACTGCCTGCCTCTCGGAAGACTGGCTCCGCGCTGAGTGCCCTGCACTGCTGAGCCAGTGTCCCGAGGTCATCTGCCGGAAGGTCTGGTCCGCCTGGAACCCTGAGTCATCCGTCGGCTACCTGCTGCCGAAGACTCCGCTATCTGCCACCGTGCGGTAGGTCTCACTGTGGACTCATCCTGAAAGCTCTCGATCAGAAGGGCTCGCTCTAGCACTCCTGCCTGGGTCAGGATGCTGAGGGAGATCAGCGATGCCCTGATCTTGTGTCTCAATCCCTGCTCGAAGGTCTGGGCCCGGAAGAAGGGGTCCCGTACCATGTCTGTCAAGTAGCGAGATAGGTCGGTGAACCTCGCTGCGTACTGGGCGACCGTCAAGCTGCCCTGCCGCAGCTGAAGAAGCTCCTGAATGCGCACCGCACTGAGGGTGGCCGGGACGAACTTTGAGCGGAAGAGGCTCTCGAAGTCCGTCCAGATGAGGGTGGCCTCATCGTGTACCTATATCATCAGGCTCCACCATCGCCCTGCTGCTGCGTGCAGTAGGCTCGCCGCGAGGATCACCATGAGGTCTGCTGGTGTACTCACTAGCCTGAAAACTCGGACGACCGCCTCCAGCCAGGCCTCGGCTGCCTGGGGGTCCGAATCCCCACGGAACCTGGGTGGTCGCTGGCGCTGGAACTCGTGCAGAGCTCCAAGGCATCGTGCGTCGTTAGCTGCAAGTCCTGGAAGCATCGGGGGCTCGGCGGGTAAAGGTACCGCCGGTGCCTCTGTTGTCAACGGGCCCTGTACCGAGGCCTCATCGCCTGGCGGGCTGTCGTCGCACACTACTCTAGGAACCCTAGCTGGCTGCTGTCGTCGTTCCATCCTGAAAAGGAAACAAGTGCACCATGGTCAGAACAGTATACCTGGTGAGCTGACACAAGTAATCATGAAGAAAACTTGAAACACACATGCAATCAATGTTTTCGTGCATTAAGTCGGAAATCAGAAGTCAGGGTCCTGGTGTATGGATACGTCGGCCGCCGCACCAACACTGGACTCCCTGGACTGATAACCACACTCAATACGCTAAACACTATTTCTTCACATAGAATAAAGATCAGAGTCTGCGGTAGAACCGACCACCTCTGATACCAATTTGTCATGACCCGCCCTCGGGGCCCGTGCCGTGACTACCCCAAGCCTGCCTTCCATAGGCCAGGGGCTGGCGACTAGCACCAAGGCGTAAATCCCAACAAAAAGGGAAGGAATTGCCTTTGAAAAGTAAACAAGCACTCAGAGTAAGAAAGCGGAAAAGTAATCACTAAGTAAAAACTGTACAAGTTGTGCTGAATGTAAAAGGGGCCGGAAATACAAGCCCAACAGTAAAGTACAACTGAAAGGAAAAACAGCAACTGAAAGGGAAAACTGCAGCGTCGAGCCGTCCTCTGGAAAATCCCACCTGAAGGGTGGGTACAGATAGCCTCCTCTGCTCCTCGGGTCCACCTGACTGCTCCGAGTACGTCCCGCCCAGTGGTCCACCTCCAGGTACCGTCCTGCTCCGCACGTCTCCACCACGATCAGCGCTGTCCGTCGTCTGCAACCAACACAACGTAGTGCGGGCAAAGCCCGTGCAGGTGTGAGTATAAGCTACTCAGTAGTGACCCCGAGACCCCCGATGGTCTCCCGAAATCCACAAAGGATAATCCACAAAGGAAGGATACAATCACGAAGTAACATCTGACACGAATTAGGTATATGCCCATACATATACCTAAGTCATCAATTTCCGTTCGGCTCCAACGTCCGAGCCCAAGCACAACCCAGTCCACACAGGAAAGAAAAACGTACACCCACATATGATAGCTCAACACAATCCACAAATGAGAGTAAACAGTAAATCCACACAGGATAGCTCAACACAATCCAAAAAGGAGAGTAAACAGTAAATCAAAACAGGATAGCTCAACACAATCCACAAAAGAGCGTAACGCATGATTCAGCTCACACAGGTATACTTCTTCGGATGACGATAAAGATGATCACTGATCCATCAAATTCGTCGGACCCACGAAGGATCGATAGGTAACTAACCCCCGCAAATGACCAACACAGGATCAGACCCACACAGGATCGGGCCCACACAGGACCGGGCCCCCGCATGACCTGTAGGCGCTGGCTCACACAGAACCGCTGAGCGCTGACCCACACAGGATCAGACCCACACAGGATCGGGCCCACACAAGACCGGGCCCACGCAGGACCTGTAGAACTGATCCACGTAGGATCACTGAGTGCAGTAGTCGTCGCAATCCACTGAGAATCTCTGCACAGTCGTCGCCACAGTCCACTGAGGATCTCTGCACGGTCGTCGTCGGAGTCCACAGAGGATCTCTGCACGGTCGTCGCCGCAGTCCACTGAGGATCTCTGCACAGTCGTCGTCGGAGTCCACGAAGGATCTCTGCACCGTCGTCGCCGCAGTCCACTGAGGATATCTGCACGGTCGTTGCTGTCGAAGAAGCAGTCGCAGCCAGCCTATGGTTCCCGCACACAGCAAGCTCATTCGGGAGGGTCCGCTCCACGAGCCGAGAGGCTGATACATCAACTGACACAAAGTCTGAAGTTGATGTATCCAAATGTTCCGTATCGACAACAGGAACTCAACGTCGCAGACGGTGCGCCAATCGGACGCCCGGTCTGAGAGTTATTGGCTTTTTCGTCCCAGGGGCCCGGTTGGTTTTTAAGGCAAAACCAACATGACCGTACTCCACCTGCATCCAAACCTCGGTCGGAGTATGCCAAAAGATCTGTCTCACTTAAAGGAATTCAACGAAACAGATGGCGCGTCAATCAGACGCCTGGTCTGTTAGTTATTGGACTTTCCGTCTCACACCCACCCTGGGAAACTTCCCAGGAGGTCACCCATCCTGATCACTGCTCTAGGCCAAGCACGCTTAACTACGGAGTTTTAACTACGTAGGCCCCCAAAAAGGAAGGTGCACCTTGTGTATAGTATACCGAAACGACCGTCTCGATCCAGGGATCGCGTTGCCGCTGACGGCGCGTCGTTCGGAGGCCCGTAGCTCATGTTACGGGCGTTTGAACAAAAAACCGTCCGAAGACGGGGGTCCGGGCCCGTGCCGACCCGGCCCGACCCCCCCGGGAGTCGGCCGAACCGGGTCGACCCAAACCGGGTCGAACCGACCCGGTCCGGTCCGGCCGGTCGGACCGGCCTGGTCCGGTTCGGCCGAGGCACGCGGGGCGCTACCTCCGCGGCCTCGTGGTGCCCCCCCCGGAGGGGGCCGCGTTGAGTCGGGACGCAGCTTCAGCCGCGTCCGAGGGCACCGGACCCACGCGGCCTGTTCGGAGGCGCGCCGGGGCGCCGCCGGCGAGTTCCGCGGGCCACCAGGATCGTTCCGGTGGTCCGCTTCTCTTCTCGTCTGCGCCATTGCTCCCCCCGGGACTCGTTCTTCACTGCGGGATCGTCAAACATCCATTGCGGCACGTTCCGTCGTCGCCCGTCTAATCCGCACAAAACGAGGAACGGCGGAGGGTCGTCGGGCCGTGTTCGTTTGGCCCGCACCCTCCGCGTTAGAGATAAACAACCGGGAGAATTTTTTTCAACACATGAACCGACAATTTTAATAAAAATAAAATTGTTCGTTTGAAACCGGTTCTTTAATTTTTAAAGAACGTTCACGGGAAATAATTAAAATGGGGTAATTCCCAAAATAAATCCCTACCTCGTTGATCGTCGTGCGCGGGCGTTCTTCGCGGAAAAGCTCGTCGCGGAAGAGGGGGATCGTCGCGTCGTCGCGGGAAGGCGTCGCATCGTCGCGGAATCCGGCGTTGAGTCGGCGAACTCAACGGACCAAGAACAACAGATTTAAATTATTAATTAAATATTTAAATCTGTGTTTCATTTAAAACCAAAAAGAACCTTGAGAGGAAATCCGAAATCACTCACCTCAAACGGTTGGTGATCGGAGATCGGAGCGGGAAAGAACGTCTCGGACAGAAGCGTCGTCGATTTCCGGGTTCGGCGTTCTTCACGTTCTTCGTGTTCTTCGCGTTCTTCTCGAGGGAGAAGAAGATACAAGGGTCCTCTCAAATCTTCTCAACGCGCAAATTACCAGAGGTCATGCGTTGGCCTTATTTTATTATTACGCCAACGAATTTGAAAACTGGTTAAGAAACGACTAATCAATTCATTAAATTAATTCAACGAAAGAAACAGCCAATTTAATTAATGAAATAAACCGCCCAATTAAATGGTCTGTTAAGATTTTAAGAAACGCGTCAGTTGACTTTCATAAAGACGGGTTTTCGCGGGTGCGTTTCTTAGCGGAAAGAAACGGCGGGGCTCGTGCGGGCCCCTACCTCACAAATATCCTACCAAGGGGGTAGGATATTTCTGGATAGCATCCTATCCGGTTTAACTCAGTTCAAGCCACCTTTAAGTGGCTTCAAGTGGCTTCCAAGTGGCTTAAGTGAAATAAAATAAAGTTGTCGCAAAATTATTTTGTTTCTTAACTTTAATCCCGAAAATTAAAAACCACACCCGAGCAAATGCAACTCCGGAAGAGGCGTTTCTAAGCGAATACCAGCGCTGCGATTTCATCGGTGCCCTCAGAATTCGATTCCGGGCACCGGTTCAAAAGTTAGAAAAACCCGCTCGTCCATTCACTGAACGTACCCAAGCCAAACTTCGGAAAATGATTCCGGGCACACCGGGCCTCGGAATCAGGTGCCGTCAGAAACTGCGCTCTTGTAAAATTCCAAGGAAAATTAAGAAAAAAAAAATTCCTTGAAATTTACGGGTCTTTACAAAATAATAGTTCTATAATGATTGTATGTAAATGGGTAAGTGTTTGGGTAGTAATTTATCTATCTAAAAGGATTTTTGGAACTAAATAAGATAGTAGTAGGGGTGACATTTTATAATTGAGTTTAGTGGAACACCTATTATTTCTGAAAACAAAATGTGTACACCAGTTCTTCACATGAAACAAGGGTCCAAAATGTTCAATTATAGAGACTTATACAATATAAGTTTGATATATGGTCATAAAGTACATTTTTATTCTAGTTTTATGTAATTTTATCATTTATCTCTTTAATTTTACACATATAAATCCATTATTAACTTAACTGTGTAAATAATTTGTTTACAAATTTTAATATTTAATTAAATAATAACTAATATAACCTTGTTACACAATATAAATTATTACAATTTCATATTTGGAATCAATTTTTACCAATTAAATTAAAATTAGATTCAAAATCAAATATAATATTAATCCCACAAATGCAAAGATAAATCATTTTTTCAATGAGAAAATGTACTAATGTTCAGAAGTGTTTTGTATAAAATATAAAAACCAATTATAATTATATAAATTACATTAAATAATATATAATTCAACTAATTTTTATTTAAAACCAATTTTAAATGTAATTTAACATTATAAATAATTTAAATGAATAGGTAGTTTTCAATTAAAATGTGAGGTTTGTCCCCGTTCATTTAAAAAAATGTTTCATAGAAATTATAAGTAGTCATCCAATGTTAATTATGAAATGATAATAAAAAAATTATGTTTATTTTTTGAAATAAATTTTATTATATTACTAAAATCTAATTTAATATTATGTTCATAGTGCATGATTGATCCGTCTTTTAGAAAAATATTGTTTCTTAAAAAACTTTATATTTTCTTTTAAATTATTCTTATTTTAATTCTAATCAATAAAAAACAATAATATTAAAAATTTATTTAGTACTATTCATAACTACCAGTTTAACATTTTGATATTAATATTATTTTTTATCATTTCAAATTCCGACTAGGGGTTGCGTGTCCCGCACGCTATTGAAGATATTAAATGAAGAAAAATTTATTTTATGTGATTTTTATGCTTCATGTTCCATGTAAAATACGCTATCATTAGTACAATTAATATTTTTTTATCTCATGGTATTATAGGGAGGGAATTAGTTTGAAAAAAATTAGAATATGCATAAGACAATTCCCTTGGTATTTTAAACCTCGGTTGATAGTTATGGTAGATAGCCAAAGTAGGCTGAAATAAGAGGACTATACCTCTCGTGGTTGTAAATTTTTAGGAAAAACAACTATGTTTTTTTCTAGACCATGATGTAATCCATGTTAGGAGGATCATTTCTGTTTTGAGTGATTTTTATTACAATGAATCTTAAAAAACATAATTACTTACTAAATTTATCAATGATAAGATTTTGAAAATGTCAACATTGTCTAAATGATACAATAGAATCCAGTGGCTCGAAATAATGAGGGACTAGTGAAGTAAGTTGAATAAATTTTGAGGTTTGACTACAAATTTTAAAAAATAAAATATTGTTTGAAATCTATTAATTTAAAATATATTATTTTTATTTGTGTGAATATAGATTGGTTCCTGTGAATTAAAATAAGAGATATAGGTTATGAATAAAAGGTCATAATAATTGGTTGTTCAAATTCTCATAGAGTGAATAGATAATACGTGACTTTCTACAAGTTAATGAAGAAGAGGAAGAAAAACAATAAATCAACAAATAAATACTATATATATAAGGCTTTCTTATAATGGATATAAAATTACTGATCATTGAAATATTAAGTAAAGAACTATAATATTATAGAGACTTGTTGTGACACTAGTTCAAGGAAATTCATCCCTCATTGTACCTGCATATTGAAACTATAGGGTAGTGGTAGTCTTGGTGAAAAAACAATCATGATAAGGACTATTCTTGTGATTTTGAGATGTGAAAATTTTAAAACATCTTTATCCATTATGTTTTGATTGGAAGAAAGTGATTTAGGTAAACTATTGAATAGGGTTGTTTCTCAAGGAAACATAAAAAATAATTGAATCACTCATTCAACCCCCTCTTAGTGATTATTCATCAATCTGGGATGTTTCGTTTCAGAGTCACTTCTATGTAACACCTATGATTATTTTTCCGGATCAGAAACCAAATAAATGTATAATAATTTGAGAAATAATATAATATGAGGATATACACATAAATATTTTTTATGTGGCCAATTTTATGGATGAATTAATTTTTTTAAAGGAATGAATTATGTTTTAAATTATGGTAAAATAAATTGAGGTTGACAAAAATCCATAATATTGATCATAAACATTTAATTACCCTAACCATGAATTCAATGTCCCACACCCCTCAGTCATGTATTAATTTTTAAGGGATGAAAAAGCCCTTAATTTCTCTTGGATTATTTTATAAAATCAATAAAAGGGAGAATTATTATGGATGTATTGAGAAAGCAAAAAGAAAGTTATTGGGTGGTCCATTTTTGATACTCCTTCGATTATCCAACTCATAAAGAACTATAATATTTTTCATGAAACTAATTTTAAACCGTGAGACCCAACCTAGAAGAGACCCATTCCCAATAAATTTGATATTGAATGTGTTTTGAACAATCCTGACATGTAATAAAATCAATTTTCTTAAATTAATGATGGATATTAATTTATGAAAACAATACTAAATTATGAATTAATGGATTTGGAATTAAAATAATGATTGATAATGCGATCAACCCATATAATTATCATCATGTTCAACCATTATCAACTAATGCCAAATAGTTTTAGTTTTGTCAATTATTTATTCCACCAATATCCAAAATGATATCAGTCCTTACCAGGTAAACACAATAATTTAATCAATCACATGATATTGATTATCCATGACCACTCAAAATTGATGCAACTTTATTGATATAATTTCAGAACTCGTCAAGAAATCATATCAATTATATGATGTGTTGAAAATTTTATATGAATGTTTATTTTATTATACTAAATATAACACGTATATTAATTATTTATAATTATTGATTTTATATATTTATGTAAACTATAATTTTACTCAAGTAAAAGAATGAGCATGAAAAGAGTAAACAACGGTCAAATCATCACATGATATAGGATATACATGGAAGCATGATGATTCATGCACCACTTATTTTTATAATATAATACAATTATAATAAAAAAATAAGATTATATAAATAAAATACTAATAGAAAAAATTCCTTGAATTATATTCAAATATAAGGAAATTTTTTATTGGGTGTTAGGATTACATCAGGTATACTCCCCAAAGTGGTAACAATGGGAATAATATTCAATTGAATGAGAATGAATAAATAAAAAAAATAGAAAAATCTCAACCCCCCCCCCCCCCCCGCCCCCCTTGAACCCTCCATTTGAGCTTCATCAAACAGTGAGGTAGAGTAGGATTTTTAATTAAACATATAAAAGTTATTTATAACAAAAAGCCAATGGCCAAGGGTATAGGTTGGATTCCCTAGAAAAGTTTTTCTACCTAATTTCCCTCCTCTATAATGAAATTTATATTGAATTATCTCTTGAAGTTTTTTATAGATATGAACAATTGGGTTATCATTATAATGGTAATGGAATAAAATCAACTACTTATCATTAGAGAAATATAATTCCAAATACAAATGGGTGGTATAATCATCCACACTCAGACTATTTTACTTTATGTGCCACATTTGGCCTCGTCTAATTAGATTGAAATCTTTTTCCAGTATAATAATTTATATAAAATGAGCCAAAAATTATCACAAAAAATTAATATTAATATTTGGATTATTATCTAAAATCTGGTGAAAGATTAAAAATATTTTTTCTAACTGTATCATTGTGTAACCACACAATACACATAATCATTTGGGGGAAGTCAAATATTCAAATCACAATCTTGAAATAAATCAAAAGAAATAAACATTTTTTCATTTTCTAGATGTTTTACTCATCTCATAATAATGAAATTCAAACCATATTCATGTTAACGTGAAAACTATCTACAAAATAAATAATAATAATTATTATAATAATGATGATTTAAAAGGGATTTTGTTTAGGTTTAAGGTTTTATGGTTTGATGTATAAAACATAAGATGTCGAGGAAGATGTTTTTCTTTTAGAATAAAATATAAGAACAATCATTCATAAATTAGTTATATTACATAATAAATTTATTAGATTAGAATAACCCAAATCAATTTCCCTTAAAAACTATGCCACATGATATTAAAAGTGATGTAAAATGAAACATATGTCCACTTTTTCCAACTTTTTTTTATCTTATTTACGTTTTTATGTACATTTTTTACTTTTCAAGTTTATTGGATGTCAAGAAAATATATTGACTAAATAATTAATGATGTTCTCATTTTTTATTAGGTTTATTAATTATGTAAATGACAATAATAAAATAATAAATTCAATTATCTATTTTTCAATTTTTAATAGAGTAAAAAATATACATAGATTGTAGGACATCAATCAAATATTAATAAACCACAAAATTCCCATACAATGATTCTCATAACTAACACAAAACCTGACTCAACCATATTCCTCCATACTCACAATGAACATCAATAATATAGTTTTATCAAGTGTGATTTGAAAGATGAAATATGGGACTATCATGTGAAAAAACTATAATGTATTTCATTGATTATAGTATATTAACAAGTAATAATATAATGAAAATTCTAAAATTTTGATAAAAATGGGGGCTAGAATCAAATTAAAAAATTTATCACACAAAAAATTACTCTATTTTAAAATCTTGTGTTGAAAAATAAAAAAAAAGTGATGATAACATAAACTATTTCAAACCACTCAATAATGTAGGCTACTAATAAGGGAATTCCTAAATTTTATTTGAACATCCTTTAGTGTGGTGAAAAATATATTTTTTCATATTTTTGAGTCAATTTTTTAAGAAATATATTTAACCTCAAATAAGGATTAAAAACTAAAAATTCAAATAATATCTATATGGACATTCATTTCTATGATTTTTTTCAAAGAAAGAATGATCTCTCATAAATGAATCATACATATATATATAATGATTTAGATATTCCATTTAATTATAATTTTAATCATGAAACCCAAAACAATGAAAAAATAAAACAGAAAAGACAGATATATATATATATATATGCTGTATTTTATTTTTATGTTTCTCATTTATTGAATGTAATGATCCTTACTACATTTGGACTCTCTCATAAAAAATAAAAATTAAATTTTCATCTATATAAAAATTTTAAATAAATAGAAAATTTGAAAATTTTAGATAGAAGGTAAAACCTATTAAGTGGTGCCATAGGTGTCATCTCGGAGATTGATTTCCTCTACAATATGTGTGGGAAAATCAATGAAGAGGATTTCGAGCAATATATAATTGATCAAAAAAATTTTTCCACTACATTCACGAAAAATATGCATTTAAAAAAAATTATAAACAATATTAATTGTATAAGGATTGATCCAGTGATATCAATGCTTACATGGGAGGAGCTTCGACCTAGAATTGTAAATCAAGACCTTAATACCAATATATAACTCCCACAAATGAATCATCTCATCATGTTGAGGTATACACTGATGAGAAATATAGTATGAAAATATTCTCCAAAAGTATGAGTCTTCCTGAATTTTTTACAATGAATCATTCTTAATCACCTTGGATTTAGTGGTTCAAAAAATTGTGGGGACCCTATATGGCACTAAAAAAGACCCAAATATTTGAATACCAGGGGGGTAAGTTATAGAACGCCATAAGTGTGATCATCAAGTAATAACTATCCTATAGAGAGGGATGATTCAACATAGTAGTCTAACAGTATGGAAATAATAATAATGAGTCCAGATGTAAAATTTTCCACTCACATACTATAATTAATCACTATACCAAACTCCTATAAGAGTAGTATTCACTATATGAGTAAGTATTAGCTTCATGATTCATAAGTAGAAACTGAAAAAAACATAATTAGAAAAAACATGTGATTTTTATCCATGTAGATATGAATTGAATTGTTCTAATAAAAACACAATAAAATGGCGTTCCCTTTCTAGGTCCTTGTAGTTTACTTGTATAGGGTCAAGGGTGCCTAAGGCAACTAAAATGATATGAAGATTCCCCATATCCCATTATGATAAAACCACTCCAACATAACATTTCTTGGGGTCACACATGATCTCTAAGGATAAATCTCACCTTAGTGGTTATATGATTGTGGTGAAATGAGACCCCACTTTATTGAATTATATACATCCTATAAATTTTTAGAAAAATTAACATTGAAATTTTTTATGTAAATCATGAAAAGATAATTGAGTTCCTTCTTAGTTAATTAATGTATCTGAAGTAAAAAAACCATCATGTCCCATGAAATAAATCATCTCAGAATTGAAGGTTTTGTTTGTAAGGTATAAAAATATACAATGTTTTTATTTATCAATATGAATTCCATTACCTGAAATTAATTTCTTATGTAAAATCTCTATCTCAAATTTAAAATTCTATTTCTCATAATTTAATTTCTTATCCATTTCATTGTAACTATATAGGATATAACCTATGGGTCCCAAAAAAATTTAAATAAATATCCATGAACTATAAAATAATCCATAAAATCTTCCAAAAAGTATAATGGTACATAGAAACAAATATTCTACATACAATTTTAAAAAGTTTCAGTAATATCACACAGTCCAATAGGGATCATCCTATATGAAAATAAATTTATTGGATAGGAAAATCGTTTCTTTTTTTAATATTAATGGGATATATTGATTTGAAAAGATCATAAATAGACATCAGGAAAACAATAATATTACTTATAAGCCAATCATTGTAATATTTTTACGATTAATGGTAAATGAAAATTTTCCTTTCACCTGGATTGATTTTGGAAATAGTAGCTAATACCAACTCACTAACTAATTACGAAAGTTATGGATAATAATTATTTTCCCTCATTGGGAATTGATGTTATTCTCATATTTTTTTGGCTCTATTTCTATTGGCCAAACCCATTTACTATCAGAAATTAATAATACATTTTTTAATTTCCATTTTTCTCACTTTAAGGTGGGTGAGATTTAACTGGTATTGAATCATTCCATATAGAAATAGGTTCATCCCATAAAAGTGTCTGACATATGCATATATATTGGATAATCATGGTAAAAGCTTCACATTTCAATCATAGAACCCTTTTTAAAATAACTAATATGGTCTTGTAGTTTTAATTTCATCTATGAATACTGTATATATGAAAAAATGATATGAAATTAATTAGTACCATTAATTTATATATATATATATTAAATAAGTCGGAGGTGTTATTAATTATAACATAGATTGTATTGAATATAGTGATGGTATATGGTAGGAGTGAGGTCAATGAATCAGTTTATCTACTCATGTTTATCCTCTATAGAAGGTAAATAAATTTAAAATAAGATTTTTAAAATCATTGATGGTTATGGAACCCAGAAAATGAATATAATATTCAATTAAAATAAAACAATAATTATTTTTCTAAACCCATAGAACATACAAAACATGATTTACAATTTAAAAAACAATGAATAATTAATATAAAGAATATTCAAAATATTGGATGAGGATGGAATGTTTTGGGTTTGTCATTATGTAATATTTCTATTGAATAAATAAGAAATGGTTCATATATTTGTAACCATCCTATAATTACTAGATATAAATAAAATATAACTTTTAATACATTCACATGATCTTTTATGTTTATTGTTTTAGATAGATTGGAAAATGTAATAACTAACACACCCATGTATATTAAACTGTAAAAAACTTATACTAATTTTAATAATCTTCTTAATCAATAACAATTGTTCAATATCACCAACAAATTATCATATATTTATACTCTTCTTGATAAATCATAAATATTAATTTTATTCATAACCGAGGAAAATATAAATATAAGAAATTCATGATCTCAAATTCTATTTTGAGGTAAATAATAAGTGATGAAAATATTTGGAGGAAATTAAACCAAATAGAATTATTGAGTTGATTGTTTTTATTTATATGGTTTTACATTTTTTTACAAAGGAAGGTTGTTAACGGTGTTTTGTAGAGTAGGAATGAATGCCTAAACTAGTAACATAGAGCATGAATGTGAGAACTGATCATGCAGAGAATAATTATGGGAACTGATCATGTCAAGTGGGAATGTTAGAAATGACCACCGAGGGCCATAATGTCATATATAGTTGTGTTAAGAACTTGAATACACCATATGATTGTTGGAGGATCTCATGATAAGAAGAGGAATAACTCTTGAAGACACCAAATTATTTTCTTAGGATCTCATGGTGAGATCAGATGATTCACTTAAAGGAATAAAGGAAGGAAATGATTGATAGATCTCATAGTCATGTGAAATGATAAAAACACATAATTATCATTAGATAATTTAATAAGATCTCAGAATGTTGTAGAATAAAATGTCACTGACAACATTATTATCTTTGAATCACATGATGGTAACATGGGATGTTTTTGAAGATAGTGACATTGGTTGCATGATCATTTTTGGATCTCATGGTTGGACCAAGAGAATCCAATTTGAAATGAAATTTGTCACATGAAGTGATCAAGTGAAATGCGTAAGGATAATTGGTAATATTGTGCAATGGTTAAAAAAATAATTTGATATAAGTTAATGGATTTATGACGAGAAATAACCCCTAACTCATCATTAATAAACAAATTTTTTTTCATAAGTGGGTTTATATGAATAATATTATATCAATTGATTTGAAGAATATCTTTCATCAGAATAATTTGATCCATGTAAATAGAAGTAGGTATCACGAAGGATTAATAAATAGATATCTCATGAAGGAATCATGTAATGTGAGGTATGATTAGGGTTTTTGTGCACATAAGAAAACATTTTCATGTCACAAAACAATTATATCCTTAAAAGGGTCTTATACCATATTCAAAAGATCTACGTGAATAGAATAAGAACGTGTGAAGGGATGACACTTATTAATATCATGGAGGGGTCGTGCATATGGGTGTCATGGAGGGGTATCACATATGGGTTTCATGTAGGGGACTCATGGAGGATTCTTATAGAGAGGTATCGTAAAGGCATCTTATGGAGAGGTATTAGGAATTATTATTTCGTAGGGGTTATAAAGTCTCCGAAGAAAAGTCTTGTGCAGAGGTGGTTATAACAACATTTACAAAACAAGATCATAATGACAGACATGTGTGTGAATCAACTCAAAACTGGTTGTTAAAATATTCTAGTAGAGGGGAATCACCGCCAATTTTGTAGACATAGTTGTTATCCTTCAAATTGTATATGGTTGTGACACAATAAGGAAAATTAATCTACTAAAAACATTGTAAAAGAAGTGAGATTTATTAGATTTGGTATATCAAAAAATTTACTTCCTATATAAATTGGATTTATCTATGTGAGGGTGATCCAAGAAAAATTTATTTATTTAGTGTTCTTTTTAATTGTCATTTTATCAGTTATATTGGAGGGAGATATAAAAAATTCTAGATTAACAATGAAACAAGATCCATGGAGATAATAGATTTAATATGTCATTCCCTGATTCACCCACATCTTAGGGTAATTTTACATATTTGAGATAAAACATCATATCATAGGGAAGTTCTATAGTCAAATTTTCTCTCAAATAATAGTCCATTTATGTTTTTAATCATAAAATTTTTTTTCTCATTGATGAAAAAAATTTCATTTGTGGAAATATCAATTTCCACACTATTTCTGATCATTAGGAATCGATGTATTTACAACTGTAATGCATTGTGTTTATGACAATGTGTAGTGTGATGTCATATAAAAGCAAGACCTATGATAATTTTATGTTTATTCCCAATATAAAAATTTCTTATGAGGTGGTTTATCTTGCTAAATGGTTATTTTTTGAAAATCATCATTTACCATGTGGGAAATGTTGCTAAATATCTGTTAAGGTGATTCAAAAGTCTATGAAGTTAAATTTTATATTTTGAGGAAACAATTTAAGGTCATAATAATGTACCCCAATGAGTTTCATTATGAATTATTTGACTGAAATGTTTTTGTGGAAAACATGCATGGTTATAGTGAAATATTCAAATAAGTAATGAATGATAAGTGCATATTTAGAATACTTCTACCTCTGTTCATTCTAAATGTTTATATATTGGAAGATAAATACCCAATGGAGATATAATTGGATAGATTATATAGTAACTATGTTGAATAAGATATCTGAAATGATGAAAATGAATCTATAGACAAAAAGGGAAGTGTGAAAAGGGGAAATACAATGCTATGAAGAACCTCACTATATAAGATAGTGAGGAATATGTTTTTGTGGATGAGGTTAGGCATCCTATTTCATCAAAAATACTAAAGGTAAAATTGAATATTAAAGGGTAACATCCATATTTATGCTATAACTGTGGATATTTAATAAATCATGGAAAAAAGTGTCCCATGAAGTTTCAAGATTATGATGAGGATAATGATGAACCTCTCATGATGAAATTCTCAACTAGTGCGAATGGTAAGAAAACTATTTTTCATATTTTCCTCTGAATGATGGATTTCTATAATAAAAAATTATCGTGTAATAGAATATGAAGAATATGATATAGGATAATTTAATGATCATGTAGATAATGATATGGTGGTAGTTGTGGTTAATTATTTATTCAATGGAATAAATTGATAATGAATAAGGAGAATTTTATGGAAGAGTTGACCTTTAGGTAGAATTAAAATCATCACTTGAGGAGAGAAATTTTTTGTTAGACAAAAATATAAATCCATTAGGGTTTTTCATGATTTTAAAATCAATATTTAGTTTTAGGAATAAGAGAAGTCTCAGATAATGTTTGAAATTGAAAATCTCACATATGAAAATCTAGATAACATAAAAAATATAGATAGATTGAAACTCAAGTTTAATGAATAGAATATTTTTTTGGATAGGTTAAATAACACAATAAAATATTGAGTAAAAAATATAAAATAACTTGAGGTAGATGTGTGATGCATATGTAGAAAGGGAAGTTATCAATAGATATAATTGAAACATGATATGATGTCGAGAAATTAAGTCACACATAAAACATGAAAAGTGAAATTATAGTTCAGAGGTCTAGAAAATAGACAAAGGAATGTTTATAAAAAAATGCAATGCTAGAGTGGAATATCTAGTATAGTTATTGGTCAAAAATAGAATGCATTATTTATTGATTTCATACTATTGGTACCCAAATCGTGGTTGGAGATTTGATTGGGTAAAAATGAAAATCAAATGATTCAAAGATCCCAATGGAAAATTTCTTGTGAATCAATGATGCATGTGGAAAAAACTCATATAATGTGTTATATTTTGGAATAATGGGAATATTTATAATGCCTATTACATATTCAAGATGTCTTAATAGATGAAAGGTAAATGTAGGAAACCAAAAAAAAATTTTACTCTAGGAATTTATTTAATGGTCATTGTGTTTGGTGTGGAGGATTTAGACACATTTACAAGTATTTTCCATCATCGATGCAAAGGAATGAATTTATGTAGAACTAAATTCATTGTATCTAATACCTAAATATATCATCAAACAGTATGAAAATGTAAAATAAAATTTTACCTTTTCAAGATGATGTTGGACTATTATATTCCGATGATGATCATGAATATTAGTCATCATCAAGTAATAACTCAATGACATGAGAAAAAATGAAAAGCGTTGAGTGGGTGGTGGTTGTAGATATTTCCATCCAATAATCATATTAAACCTGAATATGGATTATATATAGTTAGTAGACCTCCAATATGATACGAAATAAAAATTTTGTGATAATAATTATTTTGTAGATGAAAGTTATTGTAACATTTGGTAATGATATAAGGATAATGATTATTAGATAGGAAAATAAATCTTTAGTGGAAATGACATGGGACATGCAGATATGTCAGTTTTTGAAAGTCATATTCACTACTTTCTAAGTGAAAGTCAACTATGTGACTTCAGACATGCTATAATCATTTACCAAGAAGCTATACATTATCAAGGATAAATATGGTGCAATAGTTTTGGAATGAAAAAAATATAATGTGAAATATCTATATTTAAAGTTTAAGAGAAAAATATAATTTCTATATAATAAAGATAATTATAGATTTTTATATAAATGTATTTTTCATCTTATCCAAACATCCTTTGGTGATCATGACATATTTTATAGACCCCAAATTTTCATTACATTACTATTACATGATTTGTTTGATAAATATCATAATAAAAATATTAATTATTTATCAAAAGGATTATATTTAAAAAAAATAGTATCGTACATAATTTTTAAATTATTAAAAATAAATGTTAATTAAAATCATTCTTCTTTATCCTTACAAAAAATATTTTTCTCCTTAGTATCTATAACAACCAAAGGATATAATTTAAAAAACGGGTGAGCTAAAATTCCATCGAGAGGATTATAATGGGAATGAATAAATATAACATGGGTGAGAATTATCATCCTTAATATATTATAACAACTGGAACATAATCAATATAATTAGAGAAACATGTGATAATGTCATGGAATGTGGCATTACATAAGAATGAAACATCATGTTTTTGTTTTCAAATACCACTAACAGTTCTGAATAATGCTAGCTAAATGTTTACACATAAAATATGTCCATAATCATAACATCATCATTATGAGAAAATAAATAATCATGATCATGCATATTACACATTATCTTATGAGATAAATTACATTACCAAATGTATTTTAGGGATATATTGTAATATGACCACCCATCAAATCATTATATTTAATCATGCATGCCACCTAAAATGTATAAAAACCACTATCATGAATAAGCCCCAGGAAATGAATGTGTTTCATAAGGATTTCTCCACTGAATATTTCATGAATATGCTTCGTGTTTACAATTGAATTGGACAAAACATATTTGGAATAATAATCATCATTCTTGAGAAAAGGATAAACAACTCAAAAGGATTCAAAAATATGTTTTGGAAATACGAGTACTTTTGTAGAATTTGTTTATTAACCATAAAATCATGTAGAAAAATAAATATCCTGTGAAATAAAAGGGAAGAATAATTAAATCATATTCAACGAACATGATATAAGTATTCATACCAAATATTTCATGAAATATTGATAACCCAATGAAATGGGGTTGTGTTCCAGAATCCCCTTACCATTATTTCTACTTTATTTCGTCATTTCTACGCCTCCTGAATAATAAAATTATATTTATAAAAATATTGATACATAATTTAATTATTTTAATTTTTACCAATAATTCTTAATTATTTTAATTTGATTATATTTATAAATATCTTAGGTTTTAGGGTAGTTATTTGGATATCATGTATTAATTATAAATTTCAGGTTTTTCCTAGATGTAAATATTTTATTAAATATAATTATACATTATTATTATTAATTATTTAATAATAGAATATATGTAACTAAATATTTATATATTATATATAATTCAGACATTCCATCAACAAATTATTATATGTATCGACATGGGATTGTATCTATAGGTGGTTAATCTAGCTTTTATATAACATTATCTCGAGTGTGGGAAATAGAATCTTAATATATATATATATTGTTAATATGATATTAAAAGTAGGTTAAAATCATAAATATAATTTTAAATTACCTCTAAATTAATCATATACAGTTTTTTTTCGAATGGGATGGCTAAAAACACAGTGAAATAGTAGAAAAAACAAGAAAACTTGATCATACGATTCTTAATCCTCAGTACAACTTTTGTTGTACGACAATAACACTTCCAAGATGTTCGGAGTAATATTACTCCAAAAATGCCGTATGGTTTCTAGAATTCATGGGAGGAATGATTTTGGGAATGATTAGTCATTTGAATGTGGGGTGTAACACCCCATTATTTCATAGTACGTTATCTCTTTAAAGTAATTCAATAGTTTGTGCTATAAGGAACACCGAGTTCGAGTACACCACAAACTACCAAACTATCCATTCAAAAGGAGGATATGAATATTATTAACCACATTTTGAAATATATATATATACTATATAAGCTTATCATTATACTTTCGTCTTTATTAGATATTAAACATAGATAAATTCAATTTTTAGATAAAAGAAGTATATTTTTTAAAAAAATGCAGTTTTTCCACCTTTTAATGGAGCACACTTTTCAAATACAATATTTGAAACTTTTATATATTATATTTAGTGAAATTAAATTATTATTTAGAATAAGGACATAAAAATTTAGTTTGGGTCAATATTTCGTACTTTTCTGATAAATTCTATATTTTGATGAATTGTAAAAGATAATAAATTTTAATTGAAAACAAATTTTTTAATAGAAATAATTTATAATGTTGAATTATAAACTTGAGTTGTTTTAATGTATAATTAGATTTTATTTTTATCATTTAATATAATGTATGTTATTATAAGTTATATCACTTTTAAATTGAAAATAGGCACATGTCAATCTTTTGATAGTTTTTACTTTTTAAAAACTTGTTTTTTGGTTTTGATGATGAGAATTATTTTTACATTAATTAATGTAGATTATATGTTCTAATATGGTAAAATAGACTTCCTTTTTGAATTCTGATTATAAAAATGATCTTGGGGTGAATTTTTGGTATTTTTGGTAAACATTCAATTTTTTATTAATAGTGAAAAACACTACGTTATTGTTTAAAACATAATTCTTATTTAACTAATTTAATATATTATTCAAATTTATTTTCAGTAAAAATATATACATAATACCTATATAAGTAAAATTTATTTCAATGGATTCATTTTATAATATGTTTATATATATAAATTTTTTTTGAACTTTTTATAGTCTTTTACCCACCATCTAGGATCATAAAAAATTTTTCGTAAAAATAAATTTTACAGCTTCTGTGAATTGATTTTAAAAAATCTGAGAGACACGGTTGATATAAATATATAAAATGTGGTTCAATTAGATGAAAATAATTTTTGGTGAATAGTAACTATTGAATTTTATTTACGATGGTTATAATTTAATATTGTAATTAAAGGAAAAAATGATGTTATAATTACCCTAACACATGTCTTAATTCTATTATATAATTTTTTTCGACTAAAATAAACCTTATAAATAAATTATGACCCATTTCCACCCACATGGGTAAGATTAGGACACTTATTATTATTATATTTAAAGAAGAGTGAAAAGTTTAAAATAAAAAATATAATAAGATAACCATTTTTAATATAGAGTTATACATAATATAAACTTGATTATAAATATTCATTATAATGTTAAATATATTTTGTACATCATGGTTTTTAATTTATAAATTTTAGACACTTAATAATTAAATATATTTTTGACACAATGATGATGCCGTAATTGCTTTATTAATGAATGATTAAAATAATCGATGTTATAAATATCAAATTAAATGAAAATTGATACTTTTGATGCATTAAAAAAATTTATACATTAATATGAAATTTTAGGGTTGATTCAATGATTTTTATCGATGTAATAAAGTTGTAGTGAATTTCAGAAAAACCAAATACTAAATAGTGTCAAAATTGACATAAATGAGTTTATAAAACAGATGCTATTATATTAAATGAAAAAATACTCCTAAAAATATAAGGGTCTGGAAAAAGACTTATATAATATTATACATGTCATCAATGAACCACTTGGGGTTCTCTTGGATTTTTATATTATGTTTATTAACCATTTATCATAATAATACAAAAGGACATGTTAAAATTTAAACTATTTAATTAAGAGAAAAAATATAAAGGATAGGGTTAATATGGTGACCTAAACATTTCTAAAATATACTGTTTGAGAGTATTTAGACCCATACCCACCTTATATTTGAAATAAATCAATTTTGAGCCATTAGAAACCGAAACTTATGTTATAATAAAATAATATTTCAAACATTTCCTAAAATGACCCTCTCCTCTCGTATAAAATGTTACATCCCCTTCTATCAAAATCACACCACCAATGCCATTTGGGTTAGCCAACCTCTACCCAAATATCCTCCCAACATCCCCAACGTAATCCTATGGGCCTTCCTTTGATCATAATGCCATCCTAAGGAGCCCTTTTTTCTAATCAAAAGAAAAACCCAAAGAAGAGGTAATTATTTTATCACATCCTTCATAGTTGTTTTCTTCTTATACTTTCTATTTATTTGTTATTTCAAAATAAAAAATCATAACTACATTACCTTATATATAATGTGATGTTATTATAAGTATGGTACATCCATACTCATTATTCTATCCATCCTATGAATGATAATGTCACCATTCGTGTGTACGTACGACATACTGTCTCCACGCTGTGGTGTAATTTGTTATTCAACACTATGTTATTTAGATGGATATAATGATAAGTAATACGCATATAAATAATAAAAATAATTTCTAATTTATCTTTTCAATTAATATACCATCCAATTACAATCCTTTTAATCATTTAATAAATGACATCGTCCCTCGTGTGTGCCTACGATTTACCGTCTCAATGACGCGATGGGATTAATTTCCACATTCACCATTCGACGATGATTGTAAAAATATATATTATTAATAAGTATTTAATATATTATATAATAATGTTACTAGAAATATATATATATATATAGGTATGTACTTACATATATCTTATTCACTTACTTCCGTTCAATACAATATGAAAACGGAAATAGCGTTTATGCGTTTGTACGACCTACCGTCTCCATAAACGGTGTTTTCCATTACATATAACTATATATTATACATATTTATTATATAAATATATATGATATATAAATCATGTTTTATATTCTGGAAATATTTAAATCATGATCTAAATTATACGTTCAATAATAACAAGTTAAAACATCTACGATAAAAAAAGTTATTATTGCCCGAAATGATAATTTACGATGGAAATCATTATTAAATGTGTAGTCTGAAGTCATAAATGAATCATGAATGACATAATAAATAAGAATATGGTTCTGGTATAATTTAATAACATACATGGATCTTTATATATGAGGTTAAATGTACCCTCGACCAATGGAAAGTTCATGGTAAGGGTTAATTCATCAATCTCATTATTATCTGAGATTGTTTATGTGTAAGTATTTTCAAGGAAATATTTATTATCAATGTCCATGTTTCATAAAATAAATTTAAAAATGATTATTTTAATTTACTCTTTAACTAAAACATCATTTTAAATGTTTTAAATATTTATTCTTCTAAAAGTTTCTCATTAATGTCCATGTTTTCAAAATGGTTTTGAGGACTTATTTGTATTGACATGATTATATTAAAAGTTAAATTCATTTTAATAGTTTCAAAGTTTTATGGTAAAATTTTATTCAAAAATATCTTTTAAATTATGTCCTTTATAAATGTGTGCCTTTTGAATGATTTCACAAAAGGGATATTTCTCTAAAAATGTTTTACTGATCACTTTCAACTATATCAACATGATTTACTGGATATTATTCTATATTAAGGATGATTTATTATAATATGATAATCCATATTGTATTGATTGATTTGTGATAAGTTTTCCAGTGGATGTGAAATTGTTATTCCCTTCACGGTTTATGGTTGATGTATAGACATTTTGTATGCTAGTTTTAATAACAATGTTTATGTTATGTTTCGACTTTTTCATATAAGGACTATAGTGGACATAGTAAGTAATGGGTGGGGCCCTCTATAGCCCCTCAATTAATAGATTTGTCTCATGAGACTAATTAGTGTCTTGGAACTAGGCCTTGATAAAAAAATTCTTTGTAGTCTTGGAAAGAGGCCTTCACAATGTGGTAATGATGTCCGGCATTAGGCATTCCCACATTATAAAAGTATTTATTACATGTGATTATTCAACTAGTAGAATATCCATGTTCTTGTTTATATGGTAATGTTAGATTTATTTTCTCCATAGTATGTTCATGATAAGGTTTAAAAGGATGTTGTTTTTTATAGAACTTTCCATAAGAGTTTATAGCTTCTGATAAATTATTTACCCTTACTCCGCATCTGAGCTCACACCTTTCTTATGATTTGTTTTCCCAGGATTTCAAGATGTGTATTATGTTTGATATGTTGGGTTATGATAGGGGAATAATGTGTTTATCAATGTATTAATTATGTTGTGTTTTCTATTTGAATGTATAATGTAACAATCATGTATGTAATCTATTTTCCAAGACGGTTAATCTGATCGGTCTTTCAGGACATGATTATTTGTAATCATGCCAGTGTATTAAAATAATGTACCAAATCTAGGTAACTGGAATCGAGGCATTACATTCAGTATCATAGGAATTTTAGAAACAACATTGGTAATAGATTTAGATAAACAATGATTTTGAAACATTACACTGAGATAGAATTTGAGGATTAGTATAGAAGAAATTCATATATTTTTTGTAATGTAGAGATTTTATGATTATTCGAAGAAATATATCCTTGTCTGGATAAAAGCATGTAGAGATAGCTCTAGAATATATATGTACCTAGGGGTGAAAACTATGAAAATTAGTTTTGGGCTTGACACATTGTAACTCCATGAGATTTTATGAGAAATATTCTTTTAAATTAATTTAATGTCTTATGTTGTACGCAACACATTGATTAGCTTGCTCTATACGCAACACTGTATTTTCTTTTAGTATTTGCAAACACTATTCTTGGCTTGTGTTGCACGCAAGAGGGACCTTTCTCAATAGCGTTTGTTGTACGAAATAACGAGTTCCACTAAACAACGATATATTGTTATAGTATTATTATGAACTAACCGTTATGAATAGTCTTAACCACATTTTTATTTTTATAACAATATCATTAATCTTACACATATTCTAGAACATGGTATGAGAAAAAAAGAAATCTTTCGATAGAAATATTTATTTTTAAAAAATTGTAGTTTTTCCACCTTTTGATTGCACACCAACATTAAATCTATTTTTTACATGTTTATAATTTCATTTTGACACAATAAACATATTTATTTCAATAAGGATATAAAAATTAACATTGGATATTTTTTTAATAATTATCTGTCAACTTTCATATTTGGATGAATATTAAAAATATGCTAAATTTTAATTAATTTTTTTTTCATCTAGATAATTTATATGGTTAAATTATAAAATTTACTGGTTTTAAAGTATAAATAGAATATAATTTTTTAATTTAATATTATTCATGTCATTATCATTAATTTTATATTGAATTAATGGGTAAACAAATTTCAATCTTTTGCAATGTTTTAGCTTTTAGAACTCGTTTTCTCAACAACGAGATTAATTTTAAATTAAATAATGAAACTTATGTGTTTTTAATTTGTAAAAATGGATTCCATATTTGGAATCTATAGGTACAAATTATTTTAATGGGATACTTTTTATTTTTAGACATTATGAATAGAAACTACAAAAAAATTTATATCCTACATGTAAAGATAAATAAGGTAATTAAGGGTAAAACTAATATTATAAAATTATCCTGAAACCTGTATTAATATAATAGGATAATTATATTTCATCCAAAAATATACTTGGGTCGAGATGGCAACTTTTGGAACCCACTTGGATATGATTAAGACCTTTAATTTATTTTATTTAATGAAAGTGAAATATGTCTCACTCAAACATTAATAATTAATTTATTTTTAATATAAGGTTAAACAGAATATAAATTAGATTTTTAATACTCATTTTAAAGATAAAATGTTTTTATTTGTTTTGGTAATTTATTTTTAATTTTTAACAAATATTTAATTTCATTAATAGCCTATACATTAATGCTGCAGATATTATTTCTTTTTGGAAAAATCAATAATATAGTTTTATTCAAATAATAATACCCATAAAAGGCCCAAACACCTGACCAAAACTTATTTGTCGTGTATATCTAGACCAAATCATCCAATGGTCAAATTGTAAACCATTTGGAGCCTTATAAATGTGATTCAGACACTTACATTATTTTATTTTAAATAATGTCAAAGTTTCCACCTTCATAATTTAATAAACATATCATTTACGAAGTTGGGTGTTTTAGAAGATAAATTCGACTAAAAGTATTATTATGAAATCTATTAGATTTATATTCATCATAGTATTTTATCTTTAATTTTTATGCAAAAAATAATTATATTCTATAATTATACAAATTTGTCGTAGTAATTATTTTATTAAGAGAAATATAAAATAAATAGTTTTTAAAATATTAAATTAAATATTATACGAACTAATTAATGTTCTTCATGAATTTTATAGATGAATATGACATGTTATAAATATATTAAATATTTTTCTCCAAAAATATCTTCTGTGTGGATTTGATTTAAATTCAAATAAAAGAATAGTGTCAAAATTTACAGTATTGATATTTTATAAAAATAACATATTATTAAATTTTTGAAAAATGACAGAAATATTTAATAATTTTAAATTCAAATTTATATGGTCTAAAATATCCTAATTTATCCAATTATATACAATTAAAAACACATAATTAAGTATTTATAACAATTTAAAATTTAGAAAATTATTGCCACAAAAAAGATTAAATAGATTAAATAAGGATAAATCAAATTGATGAGGCTTAAAATAATTTTCCTACATGCCTATGTTTTATTGGATGATGATATTACAACCCTATAAAATGTTATCTTCGAATATAATTTTTTTTGGATGTCTTTATGGGGGGTTTGAGTTTATTATAAATTAATATTTTTGAGGTTTCCAAAACTTCCCCTCTCCTCTCTTATAAAAGGGAACCTCCTCCCTCATCTCTTCACACCATTATAGGCATTAAAGATCATCCATCCCATAAAAATTCATCTTATAAACCTATATATTTTTATTATAGAGGATATGTGATTCTCAAAATTCCAACTTTAAGGCCCTAAGAGGATGTTTGAAAAAGGAACGTCGAAGAAGATGTAATCTCTTCTACCGATTCTTTCATGTTTCGTTCTTCTTATACTTACTATTATTTAGTTGTTTCTATATAAAGTAATAACATCAGTATCACGAATATAATTATATGTTATTATTAATATGAAACAACCCTATTTCACCTTATACCAATCCTATGAAAAACGAAATCACCACGTGTGCATACGTTCGGCTAACCATCTCCACATCGTTGTGTAATCTATTTTTCGACCACTAACATACTTGGATGGGTTAAATTGTTGAAATAATAACTATATATGATTATTATAACATCATACTAATTCTTAGATATTATTTCATCCACTCCAATTCCATTCAGTAATTATGGGAACGATATCATCGTGTGTGCGTTCGTACAGATTACCGTCTCCACGACGCGATGAGATTCATTCTCCAGGTTTACCATTCCAGAATTATTATTAAATATATATAATAAATAATCCTGAAATATATTACATAATAATGATACTAGATTTATGTATATTTTATTTGCTTACATCCATTCAATTTAATAAGGAAATGAAAACAGAATTCATGCGTACGTACGACCTACCGTCTCCATGAATTGTGTATTTTATTCCATTTATCGATCTATTATATAGATATTTTGTTCTAAATATATATTATATATAAATCATGTTTTAAATTTTGGATGTAATTAATCATGATCTATATAATAATATGAATAATTACTAGTCAAAAAATGTACGATGAATGAAACAATTTTACCCAAAACAATGCTTTAATATGGAATTGACAAATGAACGTGTACTATAAACTCATAAGTAAATTATATATGATATCATATATATTATTATGGTTCTGATACAAGTTAATAATATTTTTAAACCCTCTATATAGGAGTCTCGGACACATATGGAAGAAATTGGACATAAGTTAAGGGATAATTATTCAAATCTCATTCTTATCTGAGATTATTTATTCATAAGTATTTACTTGGGATATATTTATCATCCATGTCCATGTTTTATAAAAAAAAATTCATAAAGTTTTTAATATTATTATATGTTTTTTTAATGTATTGTTTAACCCTTTTTGACTTTTACTGCATTGTATGGAAAGAATCTTTTTTTTGTTTACCACACGTGGAACTTTTTGACTTTTCCAGAAACAATACAAGAAAAATGTTTTTTTTAACATATAAGACATTAATAGATTTTTAAGGTTTTATAAATCCTTATTTCCATCTATATTACTCTATAATATCTAATGATTATTTTCAACAGAATTCATTTATTTTAAAAATTCAAGGCATTTTGAGAGAAGAAATGATTTTGAAGAAAAAAGGATATTTTCTTCATGAATTCATTTCAAGTGATTTATCAAAACAGTTTTCCATATACGATGACATTATTTAGTTTGTTTATGTTTCAAGTATAATGTCTCTATTATTTACATGTTTTTATTTTTCTTATGATTTAATTGTATCCATTTGTTTTATATGGATTATGTTATGATGGTATGATGTTTATGAAACTCATATTATTCATTAGGTTACGAGGAATGATTTATGATTATTTTGTGGCACACAAAATAATGATTTCATTATGTGATGGGTGGGACCTATATATACCTCAAATTAATTGGGTATTAATTTATATCTCATGAGATAGACAGGGCTAGAAAGACAAGTAAATGTGGTTCAGTAATCCAGGGCTGGAATGACTAGTAAACCCGGTTCAGTAATGTAATTTGTCCACTATGATGGTCTTGGTAGCAATGCCTTGGCTACTATGGAAATGATTTCATGTTCTTAATGGTTTTCCACAATTACATGTTTTATTCTGCTGCTATTTTATCGTGATTAATGTTTTTTTTGTGATCTATTCCTTAAGTACTGCCATGATTTTTTTCATTACTCATGATTTTGATGTTTTGTGTTCATGTTTTTACATTCTAATGTTTATGTATTGTTTTATGTTCTCCATTTTTACCCTTTCTGAGTATTTGATCTCACCCTTTTTATGTTTTCCTTTACCCAACATATGAATAATGGTTTTAGCTAAGAAAAAAAATGGGTTTATCCTTATGATATATGTTGAAGATCTTTCACAATGATTAGAAGATTATGTTCCAAGTTTCCAAATACACTAAACTAATACGGTCATTGGGCATCTATTTTTGTCATGGGTTAAGTATTTTGCAAAAATAATGTAATGTCTATGTATGTCAAGCTTTGGTTCTCTACAGTTGGTATCAGAGAGATGGTTTAGTAAACCTTTGGAAACTCTGATGCAAAAAACATTAATGAGATCCCCGGAGATATTTCTAAGATGTGTCTAGTGATGTCCCTAAGGTTAATTATAAGTATAGGTTATTGTCCTAGAATTACAGTAATGATCATAGAATTAAACTAAAGATGTTAGATATTGAAGTTACACCCCCTTTATTATATTGTTTTATGAGCATGATTTTGCCTCTCACACTATTCTTTTTGGGTTTTAGTTGATGGATGGAACCTGAAAGAACCGTGTTGATAAATGTAATGGAAAATGCAATTATTTTCCTCCTAAACAAACCAATTTAATGAGATATGGGGTGAAATATCTTATTTCTATACAAACACAATCTATGAATCGTTCTGGACTACCGAGTGAGAAGAGAATGGAATAATATTCTATTGAGTCCTTCATGGGGCAACGTCCACCATCTTTCAGTGGGTCTTCTAATCCACTTGTTACTGAATAATGGAACTATTCTATTGAAAATATCTTTTCCATAAATCTCTATTTAGAACATAAAAAATTCATTCTGTCTATTTACCATTTAGAAGCTGAAGAAGACCAGTGGTGGACTCTAATTATGAAGACAAGGCCCTAAGATGAAATTGAATCCTTGGAATGGGATGAGTTCAAGAACATGATTTTCAATAAGAACTTCCCACGTAATCTTCAAACAAAGACGGAAAAGGAGTTCTATGATCTTAAGAAAATGAATTATGAATCTGTTGGTATATATGTGGGGAATTTTAAAAGGCTTGCAAGGTATGCATCTGGCTTTATCATCCAAACTAAAAGAAAAGTTGATCGATTCTTTAGTGGCATAAAAACAAGTCTTCAAATGGAATTAGCTATAAGAGACTTCATTATCTATGAACAAATTGAATTTTGTGCTATCAAGGTAGAACCAGAAGTTGGTGTTACAAATCCATCTCATGGTTTTGACGATAAACAAAAGATGGAGATCAAGAAAAATGATCAAAACAATGGTTAAAAGAAGATGAATGTTTCTTTATGCTCAAAGTGTGGAATGAAGCATGGTGGATATTGACATAAAGGGACTAGAAAATGTTTTAAGTGTTGAAAAGAAGGTCATCCAGCAGTTGAGTGCTGATGTAATGTGAAAGAGGTAGCTAATGATGTGAATAGGGAAGGACTACAGAGAAGGCATCGCCAACACTTCAATGCTACAAGTGCAAGGAAATGGGGGAATTATGCTAACCAAAGCCCTAATCCAAGGGATAATGATGATCAACATCAACAACCTCTTAAGCCAAAGGACAAAGGGATGTCACAAGCAATCAATATTAGTGATGTTGAATATGACAATGAACTAGTGGAATGATTAAATGTTTATGTAATGGGATTCCAAAATAGTTTTGTGGAATCTCATTTATAGTATCGTGGAATATTGGAATATCTATGTATTGGTTTATTATCGTTTTCAATAATTATATTTTACTGGTATCCATGAAAAGTGATTGAAATATTTTTGGAAATCATATTATATGTTCCTAATGAATGGATAAGGAGAAAATAATATGTATGATAGTATAAATGAGCTCATGAATGATATAAGGACAATGTGACATCATGGTTTGAGTATATCGAAATATTGGTATTTTGGTATGTGGAAAGACTTAACATTTGACAACATTCATGTTTTCACGAAGGCTCTAAAGTAATTCATTTTTCAAGAGAATACATGATTAATGTATTCACATGTTTGGAGTGTTACCAACAAGATATATCTTATGATATATGGGGGATAAATGATGGTATTTAAATGCTTGGTAGATGAACTATCTAGTAATCTTTTTCTTTATACTATGATATTGGATAGAAGTATTTTGGATAATCCTAAAGATTGAAATGGATTAAGGAGGACATAAAATAGTATTTTGTAAGTCTAGATCTTTTTGATATTATTTCTAAAATGTTGTAATAGTATAGTTTTAGAAAAAGGACAACTCTTAGGATGAGCGACAACCCATCGCATCGGACAAGGATACATGAGTCAAACCCACAACCGATGTGCGATATGCCTTTATCGCCTACCATTGGCCTACAGGAAGTCCCTGGTTAGAAAAATTAGTTTTATATTTTTTAAGTGTTATTATATATGAAGTATAAGTCCATTTTTTGATCCATATACGATTAATATCACCATATATAGACTTATTTATATTTAATTAATTTTCCCACCCTTTTGTTTGAGACAGATGGACTGACTAATAATTCTATCACATGATCAGCTAACACTTCATGAAGGAAAAATTCATCTTCTTCTCATTTTGATATGAAGTGGAAATTTTTCAAGGAACGACCAATGATGAGATTGTACCAAAATCAAGTTAGTATTTCTTCTAATTCAAAAGTTTCAAAATTATGGAAGGGATCTTGAAAACCAAAAATGTTGTCCTAGTAACCTCATATCTAATGAATCAGATGGTACCTTAGATCATCAAAAATTTATGGCTTTGTGATTGTTGGATTTTTCATAGTCATTTTCTCTTCCACTCTCCATCAAAACTTGATGGTTATATTTCCCTTCCATATCCATGTTTTAACCTATGTTCTCCTCTGTGGAAACCCAGCCTTGAGTTAATTTGGGTAACCATTAGGTTTATTACTTTACATTTTAAAATTATTTTTTAGTATTCCTTTTTACGGTGTGGGTTTCTGTGAAAGAAACTTTCTAGTAGTAAACGATTTATAACCCCGACGAATTTTGAGGGCAAAATTCATTTTAAGGTGGGTAGAATGTAACACCCTCGAGATATTATGAGAAATATTCTTTGTAATTACAATGTTGTCTTGTGTTGTACACTACAACAAGATTTTCATGTCCTATAAAAACACAAAATTAGATTTTAGTATATGCAAACACTATTCTGGTCTTCTATTTCACACTAGAGCGACCATCCTCAATAGTGTGTGTTGTACGCAATATCGAGTTCCACTAAACAATGATATATTGTTATAATAATACTATGAACTAGCCATTATAAATAAATTTAACCACATTTATAATTTTATAACAATATAATTCATCTTAAACAGATTCTAGATCATGATATAAGAACAAAATCAATTTTTTAGGTAAAATAACTATTTTACAAATTATGTAGTTTTACCGACTTTTGATTGCACAACCACATTAAATCTAGTTTTTGACTTTTGATAAGTTCAATTTTTCAAAATAAACTTATTAATTTCAATATAGATATAAAAATTAACTTTGGATAATTTTTTAATACTTTTCTGTAAGCTTTTAATATTTGGATGCATAGTAAAAATATGCTAAATTTTAATTAAATACAATTTTTTTAATCAAGATAATTTATATGGATAAATATTAAAATTGAATGGTTTTAATGTATAAATAGAATATATTTTTTCAATTTAATATTATCTATGTCATTATCATTAATTTCTTATTGAATTAATAGGCAAAAACATTTCAATCTTTTGCAATATTTTAACTTTTAGAACCCGTTTTCTCGACAGCGGGATTAATTTAAAATTAACTACTGAAAGTTCTGTGTTTTTAATTTTAAAAAATGGATTCCATATTTGGAATCAGTTTTCCCAAATTATGTTAATAGGATTATTTTTATTTTTAGACATTATGAATAGTTACTATGATAAATTTTATTTACTATAGTTAAAGATAAATCAGGTAATTAAGGGTAACAATAATATTATAAAATTAGCATAATACTTGTATCAATATAAATTTATGATTATATTTCGTCATAATATATACTTGGGTAAAGATGGTATCTTTTGGATCCCACTTGGATGTAATGTATACCTTTAATTTATTTTATTTAATGAAAGTGAAATATGTCTCACTCAAACTTTAATAATTAATGTATTTTAATATAAGGTTATACAAAATATAAATTCAATTATAAATAATCATTTGAAATCTAAATTATTTTTCTTTGTTATGGAAATTTATTTGTTATTTTTAATAAATATTTAATTACCTTAATAGCTTTTACATTAATGATGCAGAAATTATTTATTTTGTAAAAATTAAATAATATAGTTTATATTCAAATAATAATACCAATGAAAGGCCCAAAACCCAACCAAAACTTATTTTACGTGTATATCAAGAACATAGGCATCCAATTGTCAAATAGTTTATTATTTGGAGCCTTATAATTGCAATTATGACACATATATCATTTTATTTTAAATAATTTCAAAGTTTCTCCTTCATTATTTAATAAACATATCATTTTAGAAGTAAGGTTTTTTAGAAGATAAATTTTACTAAAATTATAATTATGAAATATATTAGACTTATCTTCATTAGAGTATTTTATTTTTATTTTTTATGTAATAAATATTTATATTAAATAATTATACAAAAATGTTGTAGTAATTATTTTATTAAATGAAATATAAGACAAATGGTTTAGAATTATTAAAATAAATATTATATGAACTAATTAATGTTCTACACAAATCTTATAGATTAATATGAAATGTTTGGAATATATGAAATATTTTTTTCTTACATATCTTCTTGTGTGAATTTTATTTAAATTGAAATAATTGAATAGTGTCAAAATTGACACTATTGATATTTTTTAAAAATAACATATTATTAAAATTGTTTAAAAATGACAAAAATATTTAAAAATTATAAATTGAAATTTATATGGTATAAAATGAGATCCAATATCCAATTATTGGAAATTAAAAACACATCAGTAATTATTTATAAAAATATAAAATTTATAAAATTATTACTACAAATAATATTAAATAGATTATAAAAGGATGAATCAAATTGATAATGTTTAAAATAATTACCCATCATATCTATTTTTTTTATAATGATATTAAAACCTATATCATATCATCTTATAATATGAGGGATTTTGGAAGTTTTTATGTGGGGTTTCAGTTTATTATAAATTAATATTTTGGAGGTTTCTAAAAGTACCCCTCTCATCTCTTATAAAAGGGCACATCCTTCCTCTTCTCTTCAATCCATTTAAAGCCTTCATGCTCGGCCAACCCCTGCCAATTACTCTTCTAAACCTCTATATTTATATTATTGAGGTTCTGATCTTCTCAAAAGGCCAACTGTAATACCCAAAGAGAAAGTTTAAAAGAGGCACATCGAGGAAGAGGTAATCTCTTCTAACGATTCTTTCAAGTTTCGTTCTTCTTATAATTCATCTTATATAGTTGTTTCATTATAAATTAATAACATCAGTATCACTAATATACTGATATTTTATTATAAATATAAAACAACCTTATTTCACCTCATATCTAACCTATGAAAAATGAAATCACCGCATATGCGTACGTACGGCTAACCGTCTCCACGCCATGGTGTAATCTGTTTTTCCACCCCCACCATACATGGATGGGTAAAATGTTGAAAATAATAACTATATATGATTATTATAAAATCATTTTAATTCCTGGATATTATATTATCCACTCCAATTCCATTCAACAATTATGGGAATGATATCATCGCATGTGCATACGTACGGATTACCGTCTCCACGACGGAATGAGATTCATTCTCCATGATAACCATTTCAGAATGATTATAAAGTATATATAATAAATAATCATGAACTATATGACATAATAAAAATACTAGATTTATGTATATGTTATTTACTTACTTCCAATATGTTTAATAAGGAAACAAAAACAGCATTCATGCGTACGTACATCCTACCGTCTCCATGAACGGTGTATTTTATTCAAATTATCGATATATTATATATATATATATATAATATTATGAATATATATTATATATAAATAATGTTTTAAATTATTGATATATGTAATCATGATCTATGTAATCATATTAATAATTACAATTCAAAACACGTACGATGAATGAAACAATTTTACCCAAAACACTGCTATAACATGGAATTGACAAATGATAGGGTAATGTAAACTCTTATGTGTATAACATATGATATCATAAGTATTATTATTTTTATGATAAAAGTTAATAATATGTTTAAACCCACTATACAGGAGTCTCAGACACGTACAGAGGAAATTGGACATAAGGTAAGGGATAATTATTCAAATCTCGTTATTATATGAGATTTTTTATTCGTAAGTATTTATTGGGGTTATATTTATCATCCATGTCCATGTATTATATAAAATGGTTTCATAATGTTTTTACTATTATTATATGTATTTTTAAAGTCGTGTTTACCCATTTTGACTTTTACCACATTGTATGGAAGGAATATTTCTTTTGTTTACCATATGAGGTTGTTTTTGACTTTTTCGGAAAAATACTAGAAGAATGTTTTTTTTAACTTATACGACATGAAAGAATTTTTACGGGTTCATAATTCCTTATTTCCATGTAACCTCCCCTAAAATATTTCATGATTATTTTGAACAAAATTCTTTTCTTTTAAAGTTTCATGGCATTTTGAGAAAAGAAAATGATTTTGAAGAAGGAATGATATTTTCCTCAAGAATTAATTTCAAGTGTTTTATAAAAACTATTTTTCATCTAAGATGACATTACATAGTATATTTGTGTTTCAAGTATAATGTATCTATTATTTACATGGTTCGATTTTTCTTATGATTAAGTGATATCCATTTGTTTTATATGGATTATTTTATGATGGGATGATGTTTATGAAACCCATATTATTTTTGGGTTATGATGAATGATTTATGTGTATTTTTTTGGCACACAAAAGAATGATTTAAGTTTGAGATTGGAGGGACCTATATCTCCCTCAAATTCATTTGGTAAATATTTATATCTCATGAGATTAAAATTGTCGGAATGAAAAGTAAATCAGGTTCAGTAATACATGGATGGAACAGAAAGTAAACCTGGTTCAGTAATGGACTTTGTCCACTATGATGGTCTTGGCAGTAATGCCTTGAATACTATGGAAATCATATCATGTGCATAATAATTTTCCACAATTTCATGTTTTATTCCAATTCTATTTTATCATGACTAATGTTCCATTGTGATCTATGCCTTATGTACTTCCATGATTTATGTCATTACTCATGATTTTGATGTTTTATGTTCATGTGTTTATGTTCGAATGTTTATGGATTGTTTATTTTCTCCATTTTACCCATACATAGAATTTGAGATTAACCTTTTTATGTTTTCTTTTCCTTATGATACAACGAATGGTTTTAGGTAAGAGGAAAAAGGGAAGATATTTATGGGAGATGTGAAAGATCTTTCACCATGATTAGAAGATTATGTTATGAGTTTCCAAAGACACTAGACTAATACGGTATTTGGGTGTTAGTTTGTGTCATCTATTAAGTATTCTGAAAAAGTAATGTAATTTCTATGTACATCATGATTTGTGTCTCTTCACCCATGGTATCCTCGTACACAACAATAGGCTTTGCTACACTCTTGGTTATGAAACTTCCAGCGGAAATTCTTAGGATAATTCACATTTACGTTACAAACCATTATGAAGGATTTTTGTGTAAATAATTTCTCAATGAATACATTTTTATGATTATAGATTATATGGATAAACATTTCAATTTACATTAGGTATTTTACAATTTTGTAATTGTGGATTGTGATTCATAAAATAACCTAGTTTATGCCATTGTTTATAAATGGATCCCAGTAGAAAGAATGTGAACTCAAGAAATACACATGATCCAAAGAGTAATAAGGATCATATCTTTAATGGTCTTCATCCAAAATTTCGATGGGACATTTTATCCCATGTATTCTCATCACATGAGAGAATAATATCATGTGTTAATAATATAAGTAAACAATTCTCAGAGTTCAATTTATTTGATGGGATGCCAAAGAAAAAAATGATTGCTGAGAGTAAGATGGATAAAGGGAAGAAGGTAAATAAGGATTTTACCATATTTGATAACTGTGGAGAGAATCAACATGGTCAATGTTCAGAAAGTGTGGTTTTCAACAATAGATACTATTTTTATTAAAAAGGGGGAGATTTTTTAGAACAATACTCCATTTCTTTATGAGGATTTTGATTCTCACAAATACTCTTATTTGTTATTATAATGATTTTATTTTATGTGTGTTTCAAGAATTTATTATTCATTTTATTTTTTATTAATGGAAGAAAAATTTATGTTCTTGATCAATGAGAATAAATTATTTTAGCATGTTCTAGAAACACTATTCATGCTCTGTATATTCTGAAATTACTTTATCATGTTCTGGAAACACTGTTAATGCTCTATATATTTGGAAATTAATTAAGCATGTTATGGAGACACTGTTCATACCCTACATGGAGAAATATAGTGTAAGGATGGAATGATGTGTATAATTTATGAAAAATCAAAAATGTATGGTTAAACAAATATATGTTATTGGAAATGTATGGAAGAAGAACCCTACATTAGTATGGAACCCTATGTTTGGGATATTAAAGAATTATGGAAGAAGAACCGTATGTAAGTTTTAAATGTTACATTTGTTCCCCAAAATTATGGTTCATCAAAATTACATTTGTGAACAACCTTATATTTCATCAAAAATTTATGGATCATGTACCTTATGTTTGGAAGCTTATAAATGTATGTTTCATTTATCATATGTTTGAACGTGGAAAAGAAAAGTATGGATGATCAACCCCACGTTTGTATTCAACCTTACATTTGGAGGATGCGTCATCAACCTTACATTTGTATACAACCTTACGTTTGTAGGATGCATCATCAACCTTACGTTTTTTATCTACCTTATGTTTAGATGATGCATGCTATATAGTTAAACCTTACATTTGGCATTGGAGAATTATAGATGATATTATTATGCAATAGTCTAAAAGAGAATTATCAGGCAGATTTCAAGACGAATTAAAATCTGATTTTTAGGCATTTCATTTACTGATTCAAATCCATATATCTATGATTCAAAGGATCAATTTAAGAGGAGAATTTCATGCCGAATTTTTAGGGGAGTTACGACTACTCTGTAATTTTTAATTTTTTAATATTGAGATTCTAATGGAGAATTTTGTCGATCTAAATTGGAAAGGATAACGCTCGAATTTATATACCTGTATTATTTTGTATACAGAGAGATTATCGAAATAATCGAGACTTACTGATCATCTGTTATGAAGAGGAAGAAATATCTATTTGTTGAAGAAGAAAAAACACGACATATGATTCACTCATTCGACATCACAGATCTATTGTGAATCTTCTACTGCTGAAGTTGCATATTATTTTTCTATATCTACTACAACTGGATTGACTCATAATGACTCTTACATGGAGATCATTATTTCTGAAGTTGAAGATCCATCAACTATCAATTTAAACTATTGAAATTTTGAAGAACAACGGGAAAGTATTTTAAAATAGAAATAATTATTTTTTTCTTGAGTGACTGGCTTCTCATACTAAGCTGTGTAGGTTCTACGATTGAAGAAGAATTCTTTGTTTTGAATTATTTTGTAATGTATTCAACTACATGTACTCAGTTATGGGATGGTATGTTGATAAGAGGACTATATAGTTAAAATCACAAAGCTCGCGGAGTAGAGCATTGGTGGAGTGGACTAGGGGAATTCTGTTCCACGAACCACTATACATCGTGTGTCCATGATATTTAAATTTCCATTGCATTAATACATATGATTAAGATTAATGGTCAGATCATGATCTCACAAATAATTTGTAAAAGACACAATTCACCATCCCTCTTGTGTATATTTTTTATAACCCGATCCAATAATTGGTATCATAGGAGTATCTTTCTGATAAAGTGTCAACATGATGAATGTTATTAAGGATTATACACAAAGCAAGATGACTGATACATGAGAGAGAATGTATATGGTCAGAGCACCGTACTTTAATGGAGGAAAATATAGATGATTAAAGTTGAGAATGATAATATTTCTGAATAACCTTCGATACAACGTATATTATGAGATTATAACTCCATTTGAAATACTAGAGAAACCTAAATCATGGAGTACAGATACTGAAGCACAATATGATATGAAATTAAAGGCAATAAATTCAATTATAGGTGGCCTAGGAACTGATGAATTCAATATAGTATCTCAATGCCCTGCAGCATATGAGATGTAGAATACTATTGCTATTGCATATGATGGAACTGAAAATGTTAGGAAAATGAGATATGATACTGATAAGCATAAATTTGATACATTCAGAATGATTAAAGGTAAAAAAATTACTCAAATGAATTGAAGATTGAAAAAAATTGTCAATAATGTAAATGATTTTTGAGAACTAACCAAACAAGTAGATCAAGCTTTAAACGTACTGAGATTACTGCCTACAAAATGGACTGGAATATCTTATGCAATCAGGAAGTCAACACCTATCAATGAAATAACCATTAGAGAGCTGATTGGAACACTAATGATGTATGAAGCCGAGATTCGAGATGAAACAAATGAAGACAAGGTTTTTATCAAGAAAGATGACACAACCTTATAAGATTCATCACAACGAAAAGGCAGAAAGATAAAGAAAAGTTATTTAAAGGTGAAATCATAATGTTCTGATTCATCAAATTCTGATTTAGAACTTGTTCAGCTAGCTAGAGAGTATCGTAAATTCTATAGAAAGAAAAAAGGCTTCATAAAAACATTCAAATAGGATGAAAATGAATTCAGATGATATGAGTGCAAGAAAATGGGGCACATCAGACCTGAATATCCCCAGTTAAAAGAATACAAGAAGAATAAGTTCATCAAAAGGAATGGTTATGAGCAAAATGGTAAGAATGCAATGAAAGAAACATGGAGTGTGTTTGATGACTTCATCAGCTCTTTAGAATCAGACTCAGAGAAGGAAGAAGTAAATCAGAAATCCAACATGTGCTTTATGGCAGAAATAGATGAGGTACAATCATACTACTCTTCTGATTCTAATGTTATCTCTTGTTATGAAACAAGATATTCTAATGAAATTTTTTTGTCCTACTACAACATGCTTGATGAAAAATATGATTCTATTTTTAAGAATCATATGTATTTAAATAAAATTCACAAGGTTGTTTCCGATGAAAGAGATACAATACTAAAACAACTTAAAGAGTTAACTAATAAGTATATTTCAATTAACACTAACTATAATGATTATGAATCAAAGGTAAAAACATTGCAAAATGAGGTAGAAACCTATAAAACTGCAGCCCTTGTTTTTACCAAAGGGGAAAACACTTTGAATGAAATTCTTGGGAAACTGTCATTATAAAAGAACGATTTGGAATTGGCAGAAAAGGTGAAAAACCAAAGCTATATAAGAAATATTTTGTTCCAATCACAAAAATATTAAATTTTAGTTACTGTGGGAGAAGGGGACATATTTCTAAAAACTATTTCTTAATACAACCTCAAATAAGTGGCATTAATAAAGCTTTTGTATCAAATTATTTATTTGATTCTGTTGAGTTTAGAAAATCTAAGCAAGTCTAGATACCTAGATTATGGATGGCTAACACTCCTAGACCCAACATAATATGGGTACTAAACCAATTAATTTAAATGCCTTTGTAGGAAGCAGGTCATAGAATAAAAAAATTCCATATGGTATGTGGCTGCTCAAGGAATACAAGTGCAGGCTCATCGAATTTCACTACACTAACTCAAATATATGGTGGACTAGTCACTTTTGGTGAAAATTCCAAAGGTACGATAATTGGAATTAAAACTATTGGAGATCTAGAAGTTGTCTAAATCAATAAACTACATTATGTACAAGGATTGAAACACAATCTTATAACTATATCTCAACTATGTGATGGTGGTTATGCTGTTGATTTTTCTAACAATTGTAGTTCTATTTTAAAAAATAAACTGCTTAAATTTAGAGCACCTAGAACTGATAATGTGTACACCCTAGATTTAGATTCCTTGTGTAATCAAAAAGTAAACTACTTAACTACTAAGATAAATGAATCCTGAATCTTCCATAGAAGACTTAGACATTATGATATATATGCTTTAAATATGTTATCTAAGAAACAACTAGTTTCCGATTTTCCTAGTCTCATATATGAAATTAATAGATTTTTTTATGCATGTCAACATGGCAGGCAACACAAATCATCATTCAAATATGTTAACAAAATTGCTACTTCTAAACCTCTTGAAATTAGCCATATGGATTTGTTTGGACCTTCAAGGGTAGCAAGCTTGGATGGTAAATTATATGTATATGTTTTAGTTGATGACTACTATAGATTTACATGGATTTTCTTTTTAAAATATAAAACTGAATATTTTACATTATTTGAATGTTTTTTCAAAACTATTCATAATTAAAATGGTTTTAAAAAAATTTCATTAAGAAGTGATCATGGTGGAGAATTTGAGAATATAGAATTCATTTTCTTTTTTTCTCAAATATGGGTATTAATCACTCCTTATCAGGACCAAGAACACCTTAACAAAATAGAAATATTGATATAATAAATATGACTATTCAAGAAATGTCTAGGACGATGCTAAATAAATACAGTATTCATACCTATTTTTGGGAAGATGCTATAAGTACAACCTTCTATACAATGAATAGAGTTTTAATTAGACCAATATTGAAAAGGAAACCATATAAGCTATAGAATAACAAATACCTAAAGTTAATTACTTAAAAGTATTTAGATACAAGGTTTACACCTTAAACACCACGGAACATATATGTATGTTTGATCTGAAATCTGATAAAGGAATTTTCTTAGGGTATTATGCTACTTGAAAATCTTATTGAGTTTTTAACAAAAAGACAAGGATTGTTGAAGAATCAGTTCAAGTGAAATTTTATGAATCTGATCCCTTTGAGAAAAGGATAGATCAAATAGATGAACTTCATTATAATGATAACAAGAGACTTGAGAATCTGAAAGATTATTTTGAAAAAGATACAAATATAATTCAGCCCAGTCAATAAGAACATGACTCTAAAGATCCTATTTGTGTACTACCTAGAAAGTCAAGGACCCAAAATAATCACCCTTTAGAAACTGTAATAGGAGACATAGAAACAAAAATAAAAACTAGAAGGAACATAGGAAATATTGTAGGGTTTTCTACCATTCTATTAAAATTAGAACCCATGTCTATAGAAGATGCTTTAGACGATGAATGTTGGATAATAGCAATTCAAGAAGAATTAAACTAGTTCAAAAGAAATGATGTTTGGAACATAGTTGAAAGACCACATAATTATCTTATTATAGGAACAAAATGTGTCTTTAGAAATAAACAAGATTCTTAATGAATAATAACTAGTAATAAAGCAAGAATAGTAGCTAAATTGTATAATCAGGAAGAAGGTATAGATTATGATGATACCATTTCTGCTATGGCTAGATTAGAAGCCATTATAATCCTCATAGCCTATGTATATCATATGAACTTTAAATTATTTCAGATGGATGTTAAGTCTAGATTTTAAATTGGTTATTTAATGGAGAAAGTATATTTTGATCAACCACCTGGTTTTGAAAATTGACAAAAACAATATTATGTTTTTAAAGTTACTAAATCTCTTTATGGTCATAAAAAATAACCTAGAACTTTGTATGAAAGATTAAGCTCTTTTATTTTGAAAAATGATTTAACTATTTTAATGGAAAATCCAACACTATTTAAGAAAGCTGTAAATTCTAATATTTTATTAGTTCAAATTTATGATGATGATGTAATTTTTGGATCAACTAATAAATCTAATTGTCATGAGTTTTCAAATATAATGAAAAAAATTGAAATGAATATGATTGGAGTGTTATATTTTTTTTAGTACTTATATCTTATTAAAAAGATTTTGGAAATGTTTTAAATCAAAGAAAATACATTACTGATTTACTTATGAAATTTGGACATGAAAACAAAAAGACATATACAACTCATATGTGAACTAATATAAAACATGATTTGGATGAAACCAAGAAATTTGTTGACAACAAGTTAGATAGATATATGATTAGTATTTTATTATATTTTACTACTAGCAGGCCAAATATAATGTATTCATTGTTTCTTTGTGGAATATTACAATAAAATCCTTATGAATCACATTTAACTGATGTTAAAAGAATTTATAGATATTTAAAAAGAGCTATTTTTCAATCTCTTCTTTATCACAAAACAGTTCAATTTAATTTAATTTTATATTCAGATGCAGACTTTTTGGAGTTGTATTTTAGATACGAAAATCCTTTCATGTACTTGTAAATTTTTTGGAAAATCTTCAGTATCATGGTCTTGTAAGAAACAACATTCAGTTTCCTGATCAATAGCCGAGGAAGAATATGTGTCTGCTGGAAGTTGTTGTGCACAAGTGTTATGCATGCAAAATCACTCATATAGAATTTGGACTATTTTTTAGGAATGCACCTATTTTATGGGATAAAAAAAGTGCAATAAATATTTAAAAAAATCCTATTAATCATTCTTAGAATAAGATTATTGTTATCAAACATCATTTTCTAAGTGACCATTTTCTTATAAAGGAATATATTCATAGAATTTGTAAGTACATAAATTCAATTAGATGATATTTTTACTATACCACTTCCCACTACAAGGTTGGATTTTATTAAGGGGGATCTAGGTTTATTTAATTTTAAATAATGTTTTATTTTATTCATTTGATTATGATATTTCTATTTTATTTTTAATATTGTTTAAAATAAATTATTTATTTGTTTTTAAAATAGAATATAATTTTTATTATATTTATTTTGATATGTGTGCATACAAATTTATTTGTTTTTAAAATTTATGTAATGATTATTGATGACATGGGAATCAATGCTGTTAGAGCCCTTTCGAATTCTGAATCGATTCATTTCTACCGAAAAACCTTCCAATACCACAAAGCAATACCGCTCTTTGTCAATTCGATACTGGAACTTCGAAACCCTAATATTTTTCGAACCATCCAAGATTTATGAATGAAATGACCAAGACCAAGAGAACTGATGAGGCTGAGACCAGCACTGCCAAGAGGCAGTGATCTGAAGGAAATAAAATTTTGCAAGGGAAGCTCATAGATCTGGAATGGTTATATCATAAGAACCTCTTCCTGAAGCTGGCTCTTGCTTTTTAAAAACTCTAACAGATTTTTAATGATGAAAAAATGAGTTTTTATATAAGGTGGAGCTTAGTTTTTTCTTTAAATCCATTCAGTTTTGTCTATGGGAAGATGGAGATTCTATGATAGCAAATATATAAGAGAATAATTTTTCAATATCATCTGTAGAAATTACTCAGATTCTAAACAACCCTCATTAGGGAGTTATCATTGCAATTCGAAAAATATTGGAGATAGTGTACATAAATCTGAGGATATTATGTCGTCTCTATTTGGATCAACAAATCTCAGGAAAATGTTTGTAAAGAACTTGGAATAAAACTTGAAGATATTGGTTATGTTTGTGCAACCTGGGATTGCACCAAGGATGTCATAAATTGAAAATATTCTTTATCCGGATATTTATTTAATGTTTTTTCTAATGAGCGATATCATGTTAAATTTTCCTACGTACGTGGTATAGTTCCAGCATTTCTGCTGTCAAACAGAAGCCTGGATGAGTTTTTCTCCTTTTGGATGAATTATCTCCATAATTTTTTTAAGATATATATGATAAGATTAATGGATGCTCTGTTGAGATGCCAGCACAGTAATATCTTCAATTCTAGTACATTTAGTAAAATTGGACATTTTTTGAGTACTATCAAAAGAAAACTTTTGCCAGTTGGAGCTAAATGGGATGAAGAAAGTGCTCAAGCCCAACCAGAAAAATCAAAAGATAGAGTAACTAAATCTAGAACCAGTGTATTATCACGAAGGATATAGTTTGATGTAGTTGATCCATCAGCTGATGAGGAAAGTCAAAAGGAACCTCAGAGGTCAATACATCGACTGACTCAAGCTATTTAACAGACTACTCATGCACTCGCAGATGAAACAAAACCTAATCTGAGCTATAGATTCAGTAGAGACTCTCCAGTACAAGACCCTGGTCATCCAATATCTTCTATGATTGAGATGACTCCTCAAGATGACAATGGAGAAGATGCATAGGAAGAGGTAACAGTTACAGCTGATGCTGAAACAATTGTTGAGGCTAGAGTAGAAACAGAAGCTGATAAAGAAAAGGAGGTCATGCCTGGTGAATTAGAAGTGGCCTGTCCTCGTATAATTCAAGTGGAAATTGTTTTAGAAAAAACAATGGAGGAAATGAATACAGATAATGCTCGTGAGTAGAAACCTCTATCAAAGGTCGAAATTCAAGATGAAAATGTTTTTTAAGTACATACAGAGGTGTTGAATGAGTTTGTTTATGTGGAAGAGACTCGAAAAATCTCTAAGGAAATTTCTATGAAAAAACCTTCTAAGGAAGAAGATTAGGAGAAATATGATGTAGAGTAATTAACTATACTGCTGATGCATTAAGTGCAATCTGAGTATGTGAATCAAGCACAGGGTGCCTCTAATTCCAGGAATAAGGAAATAGAATTGTTTTACAGGAAGTTGTCATGTCTAGAATCTAGGAATGCTGCTCTGAAGAAAGCCTTAGAGAAAGAACAGATGAAATTTCAAAGGCTGCAATCTAGTTCAGTTATAAAGCATGAAGTTGAAGTATTTAAGAGAGAGTTGTTGAATGATGATGCATAGTTGAAATCAGAGATTGTTAGGAAGATAGATCTGATGTAATTCAAATACTTTGTGGAGCAACAATTAGTATTTTTCGGACCAAGTGAGGCCAGTACATCAGGTACCTAACCTGACTTAATCCGAATATTTCAGGCTATTACAGCAGAAATTAGCAATATGAATTGTATATTGCATGACCTTGAATGAAATATTTCCCATTTGATTATGTAGTTAGATAATTAAAAGTTTTTAGTTAACTAGTTAACCTCATGTTAACACGTATTAGAACTGTACACACATAGTTTATAGAGTATTTGACTCTTTTTATGGAAAAAAAAGACATGATCAATGATTTTTTCAGAGTTAATGTCATAGAATATATTCATATGACTCAGGATAATAGATATTTTATTACCAATCTAGGAGATTGTATGATGAGGAGGTTGAGGAAGATGTTGAAATAAATCAAGGTCATATTTCAAAGGAGATATACCCTATATCATACCCTTACCACACCATCATTCCTATGTTCATCATGATTGTAACTATTGCATATTTTCAATGAAATTTTGTTTCATTCTATATTTGTGTGTTTATATTATTTTTACTGTCTTTTTTTGGATATTCCTGTAATCCAAATTCACTTATTAACAAACAGTTAAAAATTTAATTTACTTAAATTTAGTGCTACATTAAAATGATTTCTATTCCATATTCTATTATTATTTTTGATATCAAAAAAGGGGGAGAAATTGGGATAAATGCAACATTTTATTTTTAATATTTCACATTGTACTTTAATTATTCTAAATATTTATTTTAAATTTATTGGATAAATTTTTATTAACTCTTTTTATTGGGGGAGAAATTTGGATAATCATTTATTATTATTATTATTTATTTTTCAAATAATTCACTTTAGAAAAAGGGGGAAATATTATTTTTATGATTATGGATAAGACAATGTATATTTATTTTTAAAATAATATGGTTAAAAATAAATATTGTTTTATCTAAGAAAAATTAAAAACTATATGTAATTAATTTTGGAAGTTAATTTCATTTATTATTTCATGGGTTTTGTGATCATCAAAATGGGGGAGATTGTTTTGAAAGTGTTGTTTTTAACAATACATAATATTTTTATTAAAAATGGGGAGATTGTTGAGAACAATACTCTATTTCTTTATAATTAATTTGATGCTCACAAATACCCTTATTTGTTATTCAAATGATTTTATTTTAACTGTATTTCCGAAATTTATTATTCATTATTTTTTTATTGGAAGAAATATTTATGTTCTTGAATAGTGAGAATAAATTACTTTAGCATGTTCTGGAAACACTGTTCATTCTCTACATATTCATAAATTACTTTATCATGTTCTGGAAACACTGTTCATGCTCTACATATTCAGAAATTACTTATGCTTGTTCTATAAGAACTATTTATACCCTACATTGAGAAGCATAGAGTAACAATAGAATGTGGTGTATACATCATGAAATATCAGAAACGTATAGATAAACAACCATAAATTATCGGAAAAGTATAGTAAAAAAACCCTAGGTTAGGTTGGAACCCTACGTTTGGGATATTGGAAAAGTATGGAAGATGAACCGTACGCATGTTTTGAATGTTACCTTTGTTTCTGAAAAGTATGGTTCATCATCCATACTTTTGTGAAAAACCTTACGTTTCTTCAAAAAGTATGAATCATGTACCTTACGTATGGAAGATTATAAAAGTATGAAACATTTATCGTACGATTCATTGTTGAAAAGAAGAGCATGGATGATCAACCCTATGTTTGTATTCAACCTTACATTTGTAGGATGCATCAATAACCTTACATTTGTATTCAACATTACGTTTGAAGGATGTGTCATCATCCTTACATTTGTGATCTACCTTACTTTCAGAAGATGCATGTTATACAGTTCAACCATACGTTCGGCGTTGGAGAATTATAGATGATATTATTATGCAACGGTCTACAAGAGAATTATTAGGCTGATTTCAAGCCAGATTAAAATCTGATTTTAAGCGTGCCTTTGACTGATTGAAATTCTTTAATCTATGATTCAAAGGATCAATTTGAAAGGATATTTTCATACCTAATTTTCATGGGAGTTTCGATAGCTATGTAATTTTGATTTTTTGAATATCGTGATTCTAAAGGTGGCTTTTGTTGATCTAAATTCAATAGGATAATTCTTGACATTATATACCTATATTATTTTTTATATAGAGTGAAAATTGAAATAATATAATCTTATAGATCTATTTTTATGAAGAGTGACAAAGATCTGTCTATTGAAGAAGAATAAACATGATATATGATTCATCCATTTGACATCATAGATCTATTGTAAATCTACTACTGCAGATGTTGCGAATTATTTATCTATATCAAGTGAAACTAGATTGATTCAGAATGACTCTTACTTAAAGATAATTATTTCTGAAGATGATGATCCATTTACTATTAATTTCATTCTATTTAAATTGTGAAGAAAAATTGTAATGTGTTTTCAAAGAAAAAATACTTCTTTTTATCTTGGGTGACCGACTTCTCATATCAAGCTATATAGGTTCTGCGATTGAACCAGAAGTATTTGTTTTTCCTTAGATTGAAATTGTGTCAACTAACTATACTCATTTGTGGGACCGTATATTGATAAGGGGACTATATAGTTAAAATCACCAAGCTCGTGGAGTAGAGAATTGGTGGAGTGGACTAGGGGCCTTCTGTTCCCCGAACCACTATACAACATGTGTCCCTGCTATTTAAATTTCCAAGGCATTAATCAATCTGATTAAAATTAAAAGTCAGAACGTGATCTCGTGATGAATTTGTAAAAGACACAATTCACACCGCACCCCCTCTTGTGTATATTTGGTATAACCCGATCCAACAGTTATACTTCGAGGGAAGGTGAGTTTGTTATATGTGTGGAGAAAAATTACACCACGTACGTGATTAAAAGGATAATAAAAAGGTTTCAAATGTATAATTATTCATCTGTATGGAGTTGGGACACTATGAAAATAAATGTCCCAATCGTCAGAGTCTTCCAAAAATGATGCAGTTGAATAATAATCAAGTTATGATACTATCGTAAATGAAGAGGAATGACTGGTGTTCTTATGTTGTTATTAAGGATTTATTTCATTTGAGTTTTGTATCAACGATGTACTTGTTATTATAATTATAAAGTATATGAGGATTATACTACAGTACAATTTCATTAATGATTTGACACTGTTTGGCACCATGAAAAGTGACTCAATAAGAAGTTAAATTTTTGGAAAATACATGGTTAAAGGAATGATAAACTATAATATGGTACTGATACAGAGGTTTGGATTATAGAATAAGAGATTAATTTTTTGGATAAATCATATTGGTTATTATTGAAATCCTTGGAAATGATTAACGGTTTGTTTATTTCATCATTGTTAGAGTATTCAATGTTTTTGGATTTAAGAAGTATATCCAGTATTTTATATAAAAAAAGGGTGCATGAATGTATTCAATAAAATTTCTATGGTAATTTAGGGTTTTACCATGTTTTAAGAGAATACATGGTGAAGGTATTCACATGTTATTATGTGGAAAAAGAGATCTTCATTATTTTTACCTTACATGTAAATTTTGACTATGAGTTTAGACAGATATATTTTGGTTAAGTCTGAAGGTCGGAATGGATTAATATGGACATTGGATAATATTGTTTATGGTTAAAAACATTCTTAATATTATTTTTGGATTATTGTAAAAAGGTCAACTCGGAGGTCATGTGATAACCCATTGCGTCCGGTATGGCCACAAGACTTGAACCCGCAACTCAAGGGTGTCAAGGGAACATCACCTACCACTGACCTACGTGATGTCCTAGTTTGTATAATGTAATTTTTGTTTAATATCATGATAGATGATTTATATATTCATTTTTTGTAACCCTGCATGATTATGCTAAATATAATATTTTTGATTTCTAATATCTTTTGGAATGAAAGATGAGTTCGTGGTGGAAATTAGTTGAAGGGTGGAACTCTACTTGTAAATTTTTTTATTATTATATAAATAAATAAAATATTAAACTTTATGGAATGGAATGTAAAACTCAAAATTTGTTATCCTAATACCATATATTTTGTTGAACTGGTGATATTTTAAATCATCATATATTTATGGCTTTGAGGCCCTCGGTATTCCATTTATTTTTCACATGTTTGTGATTGATGACCTCAATCACTCCATATGAATATTTACATTTTTTCTCTAATTATTTTTCTCTAATTTCAACCAATGATCTACTATTCGTGATCATAATTTGGTGGTGGCTTTTTCATTTTCCTTTCTCTCTTATTAAGACTAAATTATATTATCCCTGTTTTTGATTTGTTTTTTCCACACAGGTATTTTCTGTTTTCAAAATTTTATTTTCAAAGAACAATTTTAAATTGAAAGGACACATTTTATTGAAGTATGGGAGAATGTATATTCCCATGCTTTCATAGTATGTTATTTCTTTTAAGTAATTCAATAGCTTGGTCTATACGGAACATCGAGTTTGAGCACACCATGACTTACCAAACTAGCTATTCAAAAAGCGGTTATGTATATTATTAACCTCCTTTTAAATTTAATATATATCCTATATAATTTTAACATTCAACATTTGTGTTTCTTAGACATAATATACAGAGAAACTCAATTTTTATATAAATGATGTATTTTTCAATAAATACAGTTTCACCACCATTATTGGACAACCTATTTTCAATCAAATATATAAAGCTTTTAGGTATTAATTTATTGAAATTAAATTATTATTTAATATAGGGACATAAAAATTTATTTTGGATAACTTTTTGGTACATTTCCAAAAACATTCTTTTATTGATGTATAGTGAAAAATAATAAATTTTAATTGAAAAAAACCTTTTTAATAGAAAAACTTTTTAGTGTTAAATTATGAATATGAGTGGTTTTAAAGTATAATTATATTATATTATTATTATTTAAAATAAGTTAGGTAATTATAAGTAATTTCAAATTTAAATTGGACATAAACACATGTTAGTCTTTTAATAGTTTTCACTTTTTAAAAACTCTCTTTTTGGTGTTGACAATGGGAATTAATTTGAAATTAATTAATTCAACTTCTATGTTTTGAATTTGGAAAAATATAATTCAACTTTAAATTAATAATATTAAAATTAGCATCGGGTTACTTTTTGGTATTTTTCCCTAAACCTTCAATTTTTGATAAATAGTGAAAAACATTACGTTATTGTTTAAAACCAATTTTTATTTAAATAATTATGTATATTATTTAAATTTATTTTAAGTAATAATAGATAAATAATACCTATATATTTACAATTTAAATCACTGGAGTAATTTTATAATAAGATTATGTATATATAATTTTATTGAACGTTTTACCATCTTTTATCCATCTTATAGGAACATTTGAAAATTTTCAAAAAAAGTAATTTTACTGCTTTTGTGAATTGACTTCTAAAAATCCGAGAGAAAAAATTGATATCAATAAGTAAAATGAGGTTCAATAGGATAAAAATATTTTTTTTGTGAATAGTAACTTTTTAATTTTATTTACCATGGTTAAAAGAAAATAGGGTAATTATAGGTAAAAATGAAGTTATAATTACCCTAAAACATGTAATAATTCTATTTGATAAGTGGTTTTCAACAAAAATCAACCTTAAGAATAAAATATGAACCTATTTTACCCACTTGGATAAGATTAGAAATTTTTTATTATTTTATTTAAAGAAGAGTTAAAAGTGTAAAATTTAATGTTTAATAACTAAACCATTTTCAATATAGGGTTATAAATAATATTAATTTTACTATAAAATATTCATTAGAAATATAAAAATATTTCCTACATCATGGTATTTAATTTATAATTTTTATACATTTTATGAATAAATTTATTTATGACATAATGATGATGCATTAATTTTATTATTAATGAAAGATTAAATTTATTAATGTTATAATGATCAAAATAAATGAAAATTTAGATTTTTGATGCATTCCAATAATTTTAAATGTGAAAATGACATGTTAGGGTTTATTCAATGAAATTTTTCAAATTAATAATATAGTTATGAATTTTACAAAGAGAAAATACTAAATAATGTCAAAATTTATATAAATGAGTTTTTAAAAAAATTCAATTATATTAAATTATAAAATTCTCCTACAAATATAATTATCATACAACGGACTTATATAAGATTATAAATTTCAAAAATTAACCCTTTGGGGTTCTATTGGATTTTTATAGTATGTTTATTAACCATTTCTTATAATAATACAAGAGGACATTTTAAAAGTTAAACTATTTTACTACGAGTTGAATAAAACATATTGGGTTAATATGGTGACCTAAAATTATCTAAAACCTATTGGTTGAAAGGATTGCGACACATACCCACCGTATATTATAAATAAATTAATTTGGAGCCATTATAAACCGAAAATGAGTTTATAATAAAATAATATTTTAAACGTTTTTTAAGATGACCCTCACCTCTCTAATAAAATGGTACTTCCCCTTCTCTAAAAATCACACCTCCAAAGCCATTTGGCTTAGCCAAACCCATCCCAAATATCCTACCATCTTCCCTCAATTCAACCTAGAGGATTTTCATAGCATAAAGACAACCTAAGGAGCCCTTTTGTTCAAATCAAAAGGAAACACCCAAGAAGAGGTAATTATTTTATCACATCTTTCAATGTACTTTTCTTCTTCCACTTTCTATTTCATTTTTATCTCCATAACAAAATAATAAATCTAGTACCTTCTAAATATTATGATATTATTATACATATGTTACAACCATATTCATTATTCTATTCATCCATTGAATGATAAAGTCATCATACGTGGGTGTGTACGCACTAATGGAAAAATTACCTTTACCAATAGTTAGGAACCATTGGTATAGGTCCTCAAACTATTGGTATATCCTATATGAACAGTTTGGGTAACCATTGTGTGATTTGGCATGGGGATAAACCTATCCCAATGGTTTAGGGAAAACCATTGGGAAATATCTATCCCAATGGTTTTCAAACCGTTGGTATACATCTCTCCCAATGGTTTTCAAACCATTGGGATAGGTCTTTCCTAATGGTTTTCCCCCAAACCGTTGGGATAGGTCTATCCCCATGCCAAATCACCCATCGGTTGCCCAAAACCTTGGTATAGGTATATTAAAAAAAAGTTACAGAAGAGGTTTGAACCCACAACCTCTCGATTATATATCAATGATTGACCACTATCCTACAATTACATTTGTGATATATTTGGATATATATATATGTGTAATTTATATGTTGATTTATTTGACGATATTTGAAAACTGAATTAAAAAACATTAGGGTACATATCACAATAGTTTTGAGAACTGTTGGGATAGGCCTTTACTAATGGATTTTAGAACCATTGGGATAGGTACCCAGCCTTTCCCAATGGTTTGGCCAAACCATTGGGAAGCATGGTCACAAAGGGGTATTTTCCTAATGGTTTGGCCAAACCATTTGGAAACGTAGCCTCAATGGGGGATTTTCCCAATGGTTTGGCCAAACTGTAGGGAAATGTGACCTCAAGTGGGATTGTTTCAATGGTTTGGCCAAACCATTGAGAAAGGGGACCTATAGAAATGGTTTTTGCAAACCGTTCATATAGATGTGTTGGTATAGGCTAGATTTCTAGTAGTGAGGGATTATCGTCTCCATAATGGGGTGTATTTTTTTATTCAAAACTATGTTGTTTGGATAGATATAATGATGAGTAATATGTTTATAAATAATAAAAATAACATGATTATTTTTATGTAAAATGAATATACCATCCATTTCCACACCATTAAATCACTAATGGAATGACATCGTCACTCGTGTGTACGTAGAACTTACCGTCTCCATGATGCGATGAGATTCATTTCCATGTTCATCATTCATAGATGATTATAAAAATATATATTATTAATAATTATGTAATATATGACATTATAATGCTACTGGAGATATATATATATGTGTGTGTACTTACATATATCTTATTCACTTAGTTCAGTTCAATACGATATGAAAACAGAAATAGCGCTTATGCATACGTACGACATACCATCTCTATAAACTATGTTTTCCATTTCATATATATATCTATTATACATATTTATATTCTACATATATATGGTATGTAGATAATGTTTTATATTCTAGAAATATTATATAATGATCTAAATAATAGGATCAAGATTAACATGATAAAACATGTACGATAAAGAAAAAATATTATTACCCAAAATGTTAATTTAACATGGAAATCATTATTAAATGGGTATTATAATGTCATAAATGAATCATGTATGATATAATATATATATATATATATATGGTTTTGTAATATTTTAATAACATACTATAGTAATTATATAGGAGGTTAAATGTACCCTCGACCAAAGGAAATTGCAAGGTAATGGTTAATTCCTCAGTATCATTATTATCTAAGATTGTTTATGTGTAAGTATTTAATAGGAAATATGTATTATCCATTTTTGTGTTTCATAAAAGGTATTTCAAAAATATTCTTTTAATGTAATCTTTAACTAATACATCTTTTTAAATGTTTAAAATATTTATTCTTCTAAATCTTCCTCATAAATGTCTATGTTTTCAAAATGGATTTATGGATTTATTTATATTGATATGATTGTTTTAAAATGTTAATTACTTTATAATGTTTCAATGTTATATGGTACACTTTGTTTCAAAAATATATTTTAAATGACTTCCTTTATAAATGTGTTACTGTTGAATTATTTCACAAATTGAATATTTCTCTAAAAATGGTTTACTGATCATTATCATCTATGTCAAAATCCTTTACTGGATATTATTCTTGATTAAGGATGATTTATTATAATAAAATCATCCATATTGTATTGAATAGGTTATGATATGTTTGACTATGTATGTTCTATTTTTATACCCTTCATGATTTATGGTTGATGTATTTTCATTTCATATGCATGTTTTAATACGAATGATTATGTTATGTTTCAACATTTTCATATGAGGAATTCAGTGGACATAGTAAGTGATGGGGGGGCAACTATAGTCCCTCGATGCATCAGTAGGTCTAATGAGGCAAATTAATGTCTTGGGACAAGGCCTTGATAAAAATTTTATTTTTAGTCTTGCCATGAGGACTTGACTAGGATGTAATGATGTTCAGCATTAGGAATTCCCTCACTATGAAATTAATTATTACATATGATTATTACACTATTAGAATATCTATGTGCATGTTTATATGAAATTTTTTGATTTATTTTCTCCATATTATGTTCAAGTATATGTTTAAAATGAAGTTTTTTTGTTACACATATTTCCTTAAATTTTTATAGCTTTCGATAAATTATTTACCCTTACTGAGCATCTAAGCTCACCCATTTCTTATGTTTTGTTTTCCTAGGATTCCAATTAGTGTATTATGTTTCATATACAGGGTTAGGCAAGAAAATTAATTTTTGTTATTAGAATATTATTTATGTTTTGTGTTGTGTTTTAATGTGTAATGCAATGTTCATGTTTGTAATATATTTTCCATGACCACTAAAATGATCTCTCCTTCATGACATGATTATTATAATCTAGAAAATGTATTAAAATAATGCACTGACATTGGGTAATTGGGGTTAGGTAATTACATGGGGTATGAGTAGTTTTACATGGATAGGGTTTGGGGTTATTTATACTTAATAAGAGGGGTATTTTTATAAAATATATTATAGAAAAAATTATTTCAATGGTTAAATGTGAAATAGTTATTTTTTTTTGAAAATATAAATCATATAAAAATATTATATAATGTGTTTATCACTTTATATCCCCTTTATAAATAGAATTCCATAGTTCAATAAAAAGTAAAAATGAATGAAATAAAAAAAATTTATTTTTATGGATAAATTATGACTTTATGCTTTAAAAAGTGATTTTCTAGTGTGAAATTTAAGTTTATATTTTATGGACACATTTATGAAATCAAATATATCATTTCATAGAATCATGTTCTAAAATTTATTAGGTCATTACATCATTATTAATTCTGAAATTTATGATACACCGGTTATGTGAAAAATAGTATTTTCTCGATTCACAAGAAAATTTGGGTGTTTCTGAAAATTACCCAAAAAAAACCTAGGAAATTTTGATTTTCTGATTTGAAAAATGATATTCATTGTATGAAATTTAATTTCTAAAATTGGAAATTTTTATTTTTAAAATAAATGTTGATTTTTTTTATAAAATTTGTTAAAATATATATTATTAAAAACTTGGATATATTTTCTTTGAGTGTTTTAGTCATGATTTTTATTTTTTGTATTTTAATAGTAATATTTTACGAAATTTCTCATTATAAATATTATTTATATCAAAATTTATTATTTTGGGGTAAAATCACTATCTTAATTTATAGTTTATTATTTAAATTGGAATTTTATTATTCCAATGGTCACATTACTATTATAAAGGTCATATAACCTCTAATACATACATCTACCTTCCATCATTCATTATTCAACTAAATTACTCTCATTGTTCAAAATTTCAATATTTTATAATTTTCCTTGGTTTACACTTATTATTTTCTTATTTATAGTTTAATAAATGGGGGAAATGACTATTGTATTGTGTGGTGATCTACATTTTAAAATATTATCTTTTTTTAACATTTGTATCCACTTATTAGGTATGGAATTTTAATTGGTTTCATTGAATATTAATATAACAATATTTATTAATGAAATGATGTTTTTATTTGTTTCTCTACATTTTTTATTTTTATAATATTGTATAATATAATTTAACAAACATTTATTTATGAACAAAATATTACTAATAATCACTGGGTTGTTTCAAATGTAATGCAACAAGATATATTCTTAAATTATAAAATCATCAAACACAAAAATATATTGATTTCAAAAAAGTTAAGATTACTCTATATACATATGAGGTTATATACTAGAGTTCAACAGTTGTGCTTGAACTAGTTCCTATTTATGTGTGTGGAGAAATATCACCAAGATAAATTAATGGAAAGAGATTTTATGTCCTTTTAATTTTTTATTTCAACATAATGTCCAAGGTGTTAATTATTACCCATAAATCTAAGGATTTTCATTTTATAACACTTTTTACGAGGGAAGATGAAAATATGGTGTGTCAAAAAATTCAGAAATTATCAATTAGTAATATAAAAGAGTTAAAAAATAGATATGTGAAGTCCTATCTTATGAATGATGGTATAAAGAACCATGTTTCAGTAGTAATAACTCTAAATAAATGGGGATTTTGAGAGATGAAACCATATTATCATCAACATGGATAGGTGAAGGCATAACTTATGAAAAATTGTATAAGGAACCATATTCTTGTATCAATAAATCAACAAGAAAATGGTTTTTTGAGAGATGAAACCATATTATCATCAACGTGGATAGAACGAGTCTTATCGAAAAATTACATTTAGGGATTTTTTGGATATAAGTAGTATTAAAATTAATCAACATTTCTAACAGTTCCATATTATGTCGAAATGAAGAGAAGACATCATATGTGATGTGGACTGAAGTGAATCTGATATTAAGTTATTTTTTATCCTTTGGAAGTAAATTTTTTATTCCTCTCAAGGAAAAGTAAAAAAATATTGAAATTCATTGAAATAAAGGGATATATACTATTTCTAAAGAAAAGTAAAAACAAATAAATTCATCAAAAAAGAATATGAGAAAAGTAATCAAGAGAAAAGTTGTTGATGTAATGGAAAATTATTTGGATCTTCAACAAATTCCTGAATATTCGTATAATGATAGAGTTGAAGAGGTGAGATGTTTCGGGAGATTCAAAATATTTGAGGTAGACACAAGAAAATATTGGTATATAGAGAAAAATAAACATGTATGAAAAATAAAGATCCAATAAGAAATCAATAGGTAGAATGTCATCAAGGATTAGACAGAATAAAAAGAGACAAAAGATATTAAGACTCTACAACGAGCATATTTATTATCACAGATAAAGCCAATGTATTTTGAAGAAACATCAAGAGGTGATAATTGGGTTCAAGGGAATAATGAAGAGATCAGAAAAAATTGAAAAGATTAATATAAGGGATATTATTTCATGTCTGTTAGAAAAGAATATCATCATGATCAAATGTGATTTCCATAACAAGCTTAATTAATTTGGTTCAATGATATAAAAGAAATAATGACTTTTGTGTAATGGATAATCTGAGACTGAAGTAATTGATGTAAATTAAAAGTTTTTTACAAATTTTAGGGTTAGAGACAATTTATTATTCTTGGACATAACATTATAGTTGAAATTAATGGCTTGGAATATGGAAATCATGTCAAGAATTCTAAATTAGTTTTCAAAAGAAGAATTTTATATTGACTATCCAATTATTTTTTTGTCTATTAAGATAAGGAAAAAGTTTACTGATTAGATAAAGTACTATATATGTTAAAGTATGTACTAAGATCATGTTAATAATGAATTGTTTAGTATTTAAAAAACCATGGTTTATAACATATTGGAGTTTATTATAATCTATATTTTAATGATGATACTTATCAAAGGTTCATAGTGATGGTATATGTCACTAACATATTCTTTGGTGGATCAAATGAGGAGCAATGTGAATAGTTTTAAAAATTCATGAAATGATTTCCCTAAATGATAAGGATTAATGAAATACCATTTATTATTGGTTAAGAGGTAACACAAGGATGATCTAAAACATTTATTTCTAAATGAAAATATTATGAGGATATCATTATAGTATTTTCAATGGAAAATTCTAAAGAGAATAAAACTATTGTTGCTACCCATAAGAAATTTTCCAGGGGAAATTGAGGGAAAATAGTTGGTATCAAAGAATAAAGACAAATCACATGCAGTCTATTATACCTAAATTTAACATGAACCTACATTTTTTCCACACCACAGGAAACAAAATAAAAATTTAATCAAATATAATGTGACGAACATGTAGAGAAAGAATACATTAGTATATCAAAGGCATGATGGCATTCAGTTTACTATACAATGAACAATCCTAGAAATATTTATTGGGTTTCGTAGATTCATATTGGAGTGGTTCAGTATATAATAAAATTTTAACATCAAGGTTTGTTTTATATTTTGGAAGACTGTGTATTTCTTGTATAAGAAAGAAAATAAATTTCATTTCTTTGAGAACTGCCGAATCTGAATACAACGAGGCTACTAAATCATGCATGTAGTTACTGTGGATGAAGTTGAAAATTAAAGAAATAATAGTTGAAATGTAGTCTATGATCAAAATGAAATGTGATAATTCATGTTTTATACATGTTATTAAAAACCATGTTCATCGCTCAATGACAAATCACATTGAAATCAAACATCACATAATCAAATAGAATTTGGAACATGACCTTGTAAAGCTGGAATATGTAGGTAACACCATAATTTTTTAATAGAGGAAGATCATGTTTTATATCATGTATGATGTGAAACTCCTTGATTATAAGATAATATCATTTCTTGATAATTTACAATATTCATTCGAAATAAATTCAATCACATCGACAACATGTAATGTACACAACACAAGGATTAATTGAGACATGATACTCTGTTAAAATATTCATATTTAATCAATATCATTATAACCTAGACATTAATCTAGCTGATATGAATATAAATATCTAAATTAGGAAAATTATATGGTTTACCCATTTATAAAATAATTTTAATTGCTATCTACTTATTAATAATAATAAAATATCCATTTCAATTACCAATTTTTTTTCCCAAACATTGTGTTTTTAAAAATGTTGTGTTTGTCATACTTTACATATATAATTTAAATATTAATTTTAAACACTTATTGAAAATTTATTTTATAAAATTAAAATATATTTTGAAACTTGTATATAATTATTATGTTATAGTGAAAATTATGGAATTAACAAAAAATATTAATTTTTTATTGAGTAGTGAAAAATATTAGTTTTTATAATATTTTCAATTTTTTTAAATACTTAATTCCAATCATTCCAATAATTTTAATTAAAATTAATGTAATTAGTATTTATATTTATTAAACAAAATCAATTACAATGAGATTTATACAACATGACCCTAGTATCATAGAGCCGGTGTTTTAATTGTGACATCGTCACAAGATTGATGGAATATTATCCCAATGGATAGAATAGTTTTGTAGTCCTGATAAACTAGATATATAATTGAAATTAAAATTAAAATTTAAAATATAATATTAAAAAATAATACTCTTTGAGAACTCCATTATTCATATTAGCATATCCCTACATATCAATCAAAAGATACATCCTTGTATCCTAGGGAAAATAAAACAAAATAAATAGGGGGATTAGAAATAAGGGTAAGAGTGCCAAAGGATCTATGAATAAATTGGTAATAATCAACATTCAAGGGAAATTAGATAAAACCCTTGTCATTTAATCAATAAATATTGCATAATATATAAGGAGTAATAGATGATCAAATAATTCTATATAAATAATAACATTAGATCGAAACATGAAATTGGATAATCAAAATAATAAAATAATCTTATAAAATATCAATAAATAATTTCATAATGATGGAATTCATAATGATGTACATGTAGAACATTCCATTGAGACATGTTTTATGATGTTTAATATCGTTGAGGCATGTGTTATGAAATATAATATTGTCAAGACTTATGAAAATATATCAATATAAATAGGTAATACCTAATATAAAACCATATCTATCTTGTATCATAAGTCCTACCGATAGTGCCACCTCATCATCCCTCTTCCCCACATTCTTCTTCATCACCGAAATAAGGTTCTCCTTCGCAATTTGTTGTGGTTTCTCCTCTTATCTCACCCGCGGATGACATACTTCATCCTCCTCCAAGGATTTATATTTTTTTTCCTATCATTTCCTAGGACTATATCTCTCATGGTTTAATTTAGAGATCTTTGGAGCTCGTTTTCTATGAATTATTGTTCTCACTGGCCTCTTCTTTACTATAGTGGTCCCTAATTTCACTTTTCATCCATGATATTCCACCTATTCTTCTATTTCAAAGAATTCATGACTGTATTGGATTGAAGGCTCAGGCTAGTGTCTCTCCCCTAAAATGCAAAGAGATTTTTGTTGTGATATCCTCTAAGGATGGATTTATATCCACATGGGCTTTTAGGACTCAGTCCTTTGGGAAATGGGACTTCAATTTGTTTGGGTGGTCTATTGAGTTTCACTCCAGCTACAATTCTCCTTAGGCGGTGGTTAGGATAAACCTTATAAAAATCTCTATCCACTTCTGTTAAGACCCGTCCCACGGGGTCTATGCCATGAATACCCCAAGCCCGCTTTCCATAGACCAGGGGCTGGTGACTAGCACCGAAAGCGTATTCCCTAAAACTGGGAAACAATTTCCTTTATAACATGTTATCACACGTAACCAAGTACACAACAAGATAGGAACACAGGTAAACTGAACTATAAATAGAGTGAGTGTAGTAAGTATAAGGGGCCAGAATACAAGCCCAAATGGAAAGTACAAGTTCAACTATGAAACAATACAACTGAAGAAAAGGAAAAATCAGCTGATGGGTAATCCTCTGAGGTTCCTACCTAAAGGGTAGGTATAGATTACCTCCTCAGCACTCCACATCCACCCTCTTCTCTACATACTGACACACTGTATGGTCTACCTCCCGGTACCATCCAGTCCTGGTGCTCTCAGCCTCAGTCAGCGATGTTTGTCTTCTGCATCCAACACAACAATGTGCGGGCACAACCCATGTAGAGTTGAGTATAATGATACTCAGTAGGGACCCTGCAACCCCCATGTCTCACAAGATCCATCAAGGATAAACCAGAATGTATGAAATCAAAAAATAACCTTACTTATGTATATTCCCCAACATATACCTATGTTATTGAGTAATCCATCTCAATTGTGAAGAAAACACAGAGGTTCTGACTCATCTCAGACCAAGATTTATTCTAGGGGTAGTATGAAGTAACATTCCGAACCCTCAGCTTCTAGAGAACTCCTCCTTTATCATGTATAGTGGGCCTGCCATGCCATATGGAGGCACTTCCCACTAAAATTGGACTACTGAGGTACTCTTCACGTCGAGTACCGTGGGTCTGCTACATCACCAAGGCGTTCTCCATTGTGGGTTTTCCGCATCACCGAGGTGCTCTCCCTCATGGCTTGCTGAGTTACTCCTCCAGTCGAGTACCGTGGGTCTGCCGCGTCACCAAAGCAATCCCCACCGTTGTCCTATCACGTCAACAATCTACTCCCCACTTGGCCAGTCGAGTCACTCCGAGTTGAAATAGTCAGTAGTCATCAAGTCTCATCCAGCTTCTAGGTTCCCACACAATGCTTTCTTTTCTCCAGGAGGATGCACTCCAAAAGCTTCTGTTCAATACTCCAACTACCACAAAGTCTCAGGAATAAGTATCTCAAGTTTCTCCCACGTCGTAGGTGTCTCCACGTAACAGAAGGCACGTCAATCGGACGACCGATCTGTGAGTTATTAGCCTTTTAGTACAAGGGGCCCGGTTGGACTCGTGCTCGATCCAACCTGACCATTCCACAACACAATCAAAAACTCATTGGGGGTATCAGTCAAAGGGACCAACTCACTCCAAGGTTCTCAATGCTGCTAACGTTTCGTCAAACTAACATCTGGTTCCAAATTTATTACCAAAGGAATGTAGAAGTGGTTGTAGTGGGCTCGGGTCCGGTACGACTCGGGCGGACCGACTCGGCTCGACCCGGCGTGGGGAGACCCGGTTTGGGTTGACCTGGCCTAACCCGCTAGTTCTGCACCAGCCCGTAGTGTGGCCCCTTAGGCAACCCAGCCTGCTGGGTGGTCTGGTATGCCGCGAGGGCTGCAGAGCCCAAGAGGGCCGTGAGGCAGCTCGGCTCAGCACAGCTCGGCCGCGAATGCCGCAAGGGGGGTGGGGTGGTCCAGCCAAAGGAGGCGCTCCGGCCATGGGTTGATTGTCCGACCGAGGGAGGTGGTCCGGCCATGGGGGGGCCTTCCAGCTGTGGGGCAGAGAGGATGGGCCTTTTTTGTTTTTCCGGCACTCTCCACATTAGAGAGGTAGCATGTGTCTATAATTACTTAATTAATTACAATGAATTATAATGAATGGAAGAGAAAAGAATATCAATCAACCACCCTATAACATCCTGAAAATAACCAAACATTATTAAAACCCCTACATTGTTTGCTTGATGACGTTGGCACAAGAATGATGTACAGTCGTCGATTTTACGTAGATGAGTATATCCCACGTCGAAAGAAGTCCCAATGAAGAAGGTTGAAGGAGGTCAACATTCTTCGTTGGTGTAGCGTTCTTCATTGGAGAGCTTTATCCCATGTTATCCGAATACTCTTTTTCCAATACTTTTCCAACAAATGAATTTCCAACCAAATAAAATATTTTTATATGCATAATTTGTTGGCAAATAAAAGTCTGATTAATTAATTGGGAACAATAAATGGGTTGTGTTGGAACAATTAATGTGGAGGTGGGTTTTCATAATTAAGTTGAGATCACAAGAGGTTTCTCCCCACATAATAGGGAGTTCAAGTGGTTTCTACCTAGAGTGGTCCCCACCACCATAACCTCTCATGGGAGGTTAGGTTCGGGTGGTCCCCAAAACCATAACCTCTCATGGGAGGTTAAGTATTGGTAGTCCCCACTTCCCAACTTCCACATGGCGGTTTTAACAAATAAAATAAAAATAAAGCTACACAGCTTCATTTTTATTTTATTCAATCACTAAAAACCGAAATCTATCATTCACTCCTGACCCACTATCGTCGAGGTGAAAGCCTCCTTTAGATAATATCGGCACTACGAGTTCAACAGTGTCCTCTGATTTCAATTCTGAGCATCGGTTCAAAAGTTTGAATAAACCGCTCGGTCGTTTACTGAGTATACCCAAAATAATATTTAGAAATTCATTACGGGCACTCCGGGCCACGGAATCACACGCCGTCAATTTTAGCGAACTCTTAAAACTCCCATTTATTTAAAAAAATTACATGAAAAATCGGGGTCTTTAAATTCTCCCCACCTCAGGGCTCTACGTCCCCGTAATCCACAACTCAAACTAAGGGAACAAGTGGGGGGTAATGAGAAAACAATAGAGCCTATCGCTACCATTTGATCTCCTATAGGCTCTTGTGCTGCCAGTGAATGCGCAATAGAGGTATCAACCTTCCACAAAATACCCACTCCAGTCAATCCTCAATCTCGACTAGAACCTCTGTAAAAGTCTCCCTCTACCTTAAACATCTAGCTCTCCATGGTCGATGATGTGAAAGGGTCATGAATGAGTTTCCTCAATTGGGATATGTGGAAGACGTCGTGCACCCGGTGCAACTGAGGTGAAAAAACTAAGCGGTAGGCCGCCTCGCCAACTCTGTTGAGGACCTGAAAAGGTCCAATGAATCTCAGAGATAACGTGCCTCCTAGGCCAAATATCCGTAATCCTCATCAAGGTGAGACTCATAGAGAGACGTGGTCACCATCCTCAAACTCCAAAGATCTTCGTCACATATTGGGATACGACTTCTGCCTACTCTGTGCAGTCTTCATCCACTCCTAAATGATCTGAAACTTCTCTATGGTAGCCTAAACCATCTCTGGTCCCACGAGTGTTGACTCCCCTGGGGTAGTCTATCATAAAGGTGATATGCAATTTCACTTGTATAACACCTTGAAATGTTCCATCCCTATGGTGGAGTGATATCTGTTGTTGTATGAAAACTACACCAAAGTTAAGTGATCCTCCCAGTTGCAATCAAAGTCGAGGACACAAGCGCAGAGCATGTCCTCGAGGGTCTGAATAGTACGCTCAGTCTGACCATCCTTCTGTGGATAGAAGGCTATGCTCAAACAAAGAAGTGTCCCGAAAGCCTCTTGTATCCCCTTCCATATCCGAGAAGTAAAGAGTGCATCATAATTAGAGACAATCGTATTAGGTACTCCATGTATCCGCATAGTCTCTTGCACATATATGTATCACCAGATCTCTACTGAACCCTTCTCTCTGATCGGTAGGAAGTGGGCTAACTTGGTGAGTTGGTCAACAATCACCCAAATAGAGTCATGACCTATGGATGTGTATGGATGTCCTATCATGACGTCCATTGATATCCCATCCCACTTCAACTTCAGGACTTCTAATGTCTGAACCAATCTTGCCGGTACCTGATGCTCCGCATTCACTTGCTAACAAGTGAGGCATTGAGAAACAAACTCTGCTACTACATTCTTAATTCCTAGCCACCAGTGCTGTCGTCAGAGATCATGGTACATCATCGCCACTCATGGATGTACCGCTAGAGGGGATGTGTGGAACTCCCTAAACACATCCTCCCGAAGTGACAATAGTACCATTGTATGTCCCCGGAAGATGAGGATGTTCTCCACACCTTCATAAAATCCATCAGGTTCATGTCCTATGGAATATTGAGCACATTGTGTCTCGCACTCAATGTCCCCATGTTGTGGCTCCCTAACTCACTGAAAAAGGGTGTGAGTTACTGTAATATACTAAAGGTAAAATGCTCCATCTATATCTACAAATATATCTACAAATTGGCCAGCTGCTCCATTGCCTCGCCTATAAGCTGTATAGAAAATCTCCTCTTAAGTGAATCTACAAAAATGTTCTACTTCCCTAGAGTATAGAATATATCAAAGTCATATTCCAAGATCAACTCAAGCCAACATCTCTAACTCGAGTTTAGGTTTTCCTAAGAGAATATATACAAGAGAATCTTGTGATCAGAGTACATGGTAAAATGGTTTCCCATCAGATAGTGTCTCCACATTATCAAGGAGAAGACAACTACTGCTAACTCCAGATCAAGGGTAGCATATTTCAACTCGTGATGTCTTAGTTGTCAAGAACCATAAGTGATCACTGCTCTCTCTTGTACCAGGACACATCCGAGTCTAGTCCCTGATGCGTCGCAGTAGACTACGTACCCTACGCCCTCCCATGGAAGCCTCATGATGGGGGCACTAGTCATCTTCTGCCTCAGCTCCTGAAAACTCCGTAGGTATTAATCCATCCAAATGAAGGGTTTCCACTTCTTCATCAAGGTTGATAGTGGTGCTGACACACTAGAGATGTCTGGAAAAAATCTCTGGTAGTTTCTAGCCAAACCCAAGAAACTTCGTACCTCTGTCACACTCATTGGTGGCTCCCAAGCATGTACCGCCTCAAACATCGCTGGATCCACTGTAACTCCAGCCTCCAATATGACATGTCCCAGAAAGTGAACCTCTCAGATCCAAAACTGGCATTTCGAGAGCTTACCATAAACTAGTGATCTTAGAGTGTGTATAGTACTACTTCAAATGATAGGCATACTCCTCCTCAGTAGTCTAGTAGATCAGAATGTCGTCGATGAAGACTACTATAAAGAGATCAAGGTATGGCTGAAAGTTATTGTTCATGATTCCCACGAACACTATTAGAGCGTTGTTTACAACGAATGGCAAAAATAAGAACTTGTAGTGGTCGTACTGATATCTGAAATCCATTTTCTTCACATCCTCATCTCATAATCTGAGATGATGATAGTCTGATCTAAGTTCTATCTTCGAGAACGACAGTCCTATCTTCAGGTGATCAAAGAGGTCGTTAATCATTGGGAGTGGTTACTTGTTCCTCACAGTCATCTGGTTCAAGCGCTGATAGTCAAAACAAATCCTTAATCTCTTATATACCTTCTTAGAGAATAGAATCAGTGATACCCAGGGAGAAACATTGGGCTGGATGAATCATTTCCCCTGCAAATCCTTTAGCTGTACCTGCAGCTCACGAAGCTCTATGGGAGACATATGATATGCTAGTGTAGATTTTGGTTCCCTACCATGTCATAAGTCAATGTAAAAATACACCTCTATGAGAGGAGGAAGACCTGGGACATCATCAGGGAAAAAATATGTGTACTAGTACAACACTACATGATAACTCAGACTCTCCACTTCAACCGATCTGAGGTTAAGGATATCCAACTGATGAGTAATTGGCTTCACCTCCTCGGGGTACGCCCATAATGTGATGGAAAGGCTCCCTTATCACCGGTGAAGGTATGACCGGTCCCATCTGTTTAGACACACTGCACTTTGGGCCTAATATAGTCAATCAAAGAATGGATTGTAGATAACAAGTCCATACCCAAGACGACGTCTTATGTCCTCGACGTCATTACTAGGAGATCACAGCCGAAGATCTCACCTACTAGAGTATTCTCACACTACCAGCACTATGGAGTAATTGTCGAATCCACTCCCATATGAGTCTATAGATGTATGGATCGAGCCAACGACTCTGTCATAATTTTTGAGTTTCGAATGAGGGAAGTGGAAATAAATGAATGACTCTAACCTGTTTCTATAAGTACTATAGATATGGTGTAGTAGACATAGATCATACCTTGTATCATCTCCAGAGTGTCGAGATTGTAGGCCTTAGCTTCCTGGAGCTGAGATCTCCCATGTCCACCTACTCCCTGCAGTCGGGGTAGACCTCCTGGTGGTGGTAGGGTAACATCTCAAATCATCGCCCACCGCCAGCTGCACGGCCAGCTCCCTAGCCTTGTCCACCTACACTATGAAGACCCCCTTGGTCGATCCACTGTCTATCCCTAGGCAGTCCTTTGACATTCTACTGATCATCTGAATGATGAGTAGGATAGTCATTAGCCTTGTGACCCTACCCACCACATGAGAAACATGACCTGATCCTCTCATAATTGGCTCCGCATCAGGTGCCCCGCACAGCCGACCCTAAGTCATGTGGTCGTCCACCTATAGGTCTGGTCCTCTGGGACCTCCAGGACATATGTCTGCTGCCTGTAGCAGCAGAATCTGGTACGTGATGACTGGTAGTGGGTCTCGCTGCTGATGACTGCTCAGCAAGGAGACTCTCCACCAAGAGGGATCTCTCTAACACCCCTGCCTATGTTGGGATACTGAGTGAGATCATTGAATCCCTGATCTCTCACCTGAGCCCCTATTCGACGGTCATGAACCTGAAGAATGGGCCCTTCACCATATTAGTGGAGTAATGTTAGAGGTTAGTGAACCTCACTGAGTATTGAGCCACAATCATGATGCCCTGATGTAGATAAAGTAAATCCTGAATTCCCACTGCGGGAAGAGTCGTCGGGACAAAATATTCCTGAACCAGGCTCTCGAACTCTTCCCAGAGAAGCGTCACCTCATCGTGAACCTGGATCATCATGCCCCACCATTTACCTATTGTTGCCTTTAGATGGCTGGTGGCAAGGATCACCATGAAATCAGCTGGTGTCCCTACCAGTCAGAAAACTCTCACCACATCCTCCAGCCAATCCTCAACTGTCTGTGTGTCCGTCTCTCCCCTGAACTTGGGTGGCCTCTGGCGCTGGAACTCATGCAACGTGCTCAAGTGGTGTGTACTGTCTGCTACTTAGGCTAGTGGCATCGGTGGCCCAATGGGGAATAGTACCGCTGGTACCTCTACTGGTGTCTCTACTAGAAGAGGGACCTGCACTAAGGCCTCGTCGCTCAGTGGGATATATGTGTGTACAACTCTTAGAACTCTAGTTGGATGTTTCCATGGAGGTATCCTGAAAAGAAACGGGTGTGATACAGTCAAAAAGTTATACCTGGTTAGCTGACCTGGTGAGCTTACTCAAAGAGTTCACAAAGAAGACTCTTGAAAAAAAAATTCAATTAGTTTTTTTGTGCACTGTGTAAGATATCCGAAGTCAGGGTCCTGGTGTATAGAAACGTCTACTGCTCCACCAACACTAGATTCCCTAAACTGATAACCACACTCAGTATAGTTAACATTATTTCTATTAAAAATAAAGTTTAGAGTCCTGTGTTCTGCAGTAGAACCGAATCATCTGATACCAATTTTTCAGGACCCTTCCCCTGGGGCCCGTGTCGTGACTACCCCAAGCCCTCCTTCCATAGGCTAGGGGATGGCAACTAGCAGTGAAGGCGTATTTCCTAAAACTAGGAAGGCATTGCCTTTATAACCTATAGGCACAAATAACCAAGCACACAACAATATAGGAACACAACTAAACTGAACTATATATAGAGTGAGTACAGTAAGTAAAAGGGGCTGGAATACATGCCCAACTGGAAAGTAAAAGTTCAACTGTGATACAAGACAACTGAAGAAAAGGGAAAATATGATGTTGGGTCATCCTCCAAGGTATCTACCTAAAGGGTAGGTATATATCGCCTCCCCAGCACTCCACATTCACCTGTATCCTACGCATACCGACATTTCGTATGGTCCACCTCCAGTAACTGTCTAGTACTGGTAATCTCAGCCTCAGTCAGCGCTATTTGTTGTCTGCATCCAACACAACAAGGTGCGGGCATAGCCCGTGCTGGGGTGAGTATAAAGATACTCAGTAGGGACACCAAGACTCTATATGTCTCACAAAATAAAGCAACGATAACCCAAAATAATTAAATCAACAGATAACATTACTTAGTCATATTCCCATACATATACCTATGTTATTAATTAATCGATCTCAATCTTGAGGAAAACACAGAGGTTCTAACTTAGCTCACAATAGGATTTATTATAAGGGTAGTATCAAGTAACATTCCAAACCCTTGGCTACTGGAGAACTCCTCCTCAATCGAGTACAGTGTGCCTTCCGCGTCAAACATATTCACTTTCCACTAACCTTGTACTGCTGAGGTACTCCTCTCGTCGAGTAATGTGGGTATGCCACGTCACCTAGGAGCTCCCCCTAATGGCCTACTGAGATTCTCCTCCTATAGAGTACCGTGGGACTACCGCGTTACCAAGGTCCTCCCCACCTTGGGCCTACCGCATCATAAAGGTGCTCCCCACTGGGCCAGTCGAGTCACTCCGAGTTGAAACAGTCAGCAGATGTCAAGTCTCAGCAAACAAATAGGTCCCCCACAATGTCAACTCGTCTCTATGAGGATCTGCTCCACAAGCTACTGTTTGATACTCCAACTACCATTAAATCTCACAAAGAAGTATCTCAAGGGTCCACCACGTCATCAGGGTCATAACTTAACAGACGACAGGTCAATCAGACGCCTGGTCTGTGAGTTATTAGCCTTTTAGTCCCGGGGGCCCGATTGGATTCGTGCTAGATCCATCCTGACTGTTCCCCATATCAATCCAAAACTCAGTGGGGTATAACTCAAAGGGAATGAATCTCTCCAAGGTTCCCAATGCCACAGGGGGGTGGTCTGGCCACATGGCAGAGGCGGTTTGGCTACGGGAGGCGGTCCGGCCGCGGGTCGGCGGTCCAGTAGCGGGAGGCGATCCGGACGAGGGAGGCAATCTTGTCACGGGGAGGCGGTCCGGTCACGGGGCGGTGCCACTTCCGCAGGGCACTGTGGATCCCAGGACGGCGGCAGCCTCCATAGTCGATGCGGAGGCTGCAGGGTGGCGACGGGGGCTGTGGTGCAGTGCCATTGCGCGACACCTTCGTCATGGTCGGCGGCGTTTTCGGCCACCATTCTCGTGCCTCCTCTGTGGTTTGCTGCCATTCCTCCATCGCGTTCAACAATAAACCACAAGTTTTGTTGAGTGGATGAGCCTTGTTTGTTTTTTCCGCACTATTCACGTTTGAGTGGTAGCATGCGGCTATAATTCCTTCTTGAATTACATTTAATTATCAAGAATGTAAGAGAAAATAATATCAATCATCCACCCTAAAACATCCAGAAAATAATGAAACACAATTAAAACCCCTATCTCGTTCGCTTGATGATGTTGGTGCAAGAAGATAGTATGGTCTTTGATTCCCCATAGATGAGGACGTCCCATGTCAAAAGAAGTCCAGAGGAAGAAGGTCGAAGGAGGTTGGTGTTCTTCGTTGGTGGAGTGTTTTTTGTTGATGAGATTTCTCCCAAGTTCTCCCAATCCTCCTTTTCCAACACATTGTCATCTAGTGAATAGACCACCTAATAAAATATGTATATCTATTAAATTTGATGGAAATCATTTTTTTCTTAATTAATTGGAAACAATAAATGGGTTACATTGGCACAATTAATGTTGAGGTGGGTTGGCATAATTATGTTGAGAGCTCAAGAGGATTGTCTCTACTTAATAGGGAGGTCAATAGGTTTCTACCCTAGGTGGTCCCCACCACCATAACCTCTCATGGGAGGTTACATTTTGGTGGTCCCCACTTCCCAACTTCCACATAAAGGTTTTAACAAATAAAATAGAAATAAAGTTACAAAACTTTATTTTAAATTTATTGATTCACATAAAACCCAAAATCTTTTTTTCCACTCCCGACCCACTGCCGCCGAGGTGAAAGTCTTCTTAAGAGAATACCAGTGAAACAAGTTCAACGATGACCTCCGATTTCAATTATGAGTACCAGTTGAAAATTTTTAAAAAATACACTCACATGTTTACTGAACATACCTGAGAAAATGTTCAGAAAGTCATTCCGGGCACTCCGGGCCTCAGAATCACGCGCCATCAATTTTCGTGAACTCATAAAATTATAATTAATTTAAAAAAAATTACATTGAAAATTTGGAATTTTACAACTTCCATAATAAATCCTTCCTTTGGGAGATCATTTATTCTTTGGGAAACTTCTCTGCAAATATGATCAGACTACTAGGTTGTTGGATGCTTCTAGGGTGAGAATTATTATGGTAGTAGATTTATCGTCTCCTCTTCCCGAGCATATTCTCTCTAGGCTATCACATTCTTATAGTGGAGGAATATCTACCCATCCGCCTCATCTCAATTTTTCTCTAGCTACAGGATCCATGTTCATAGATCAGTTATGTAGAGGAATCCCATGTGTGGTTCCCATTGGCATCAGGTCTCCTATTCGATGTCTGATTCCTATTCATCACCCAAAAGGATTGTTCAACTGCCGCATCCCCCCAATCCCCCTTCCCCTCCCGTAATTCTTTCCTAACTTTTAGGTGCTACTCTTAGTCCCTTTCCAGCCATGAAATCCTCTCATACCTCTCCTCTGGAATCCTCTCATACTCTTCCATTGTATTGTGCAGCTCAGGAGCCCATTGTTAGGGAGAATCCTAATTCCAGTCCGAAAATATCATGCCAAAAATGTCGTGATAATCCAATCGAAATATGGAAGCGATATTAGTAGAGTGAAGAAATCAACACACATGTTTTTTTTATGTGGAAAAACCCTCCCATGCAGAGGATTAATAAACCACAGGGAAATTCCCAATAATATTAACTATGAATCGGAGAATAAAAGAATACGTGTAATGACCGAACATAAATTACAAATAAGAGAGTGTAGAAAACCTGTGTGAAAACCACACCTTGATATGCCTCTGCTATCTCTCTGATAAACATACCGATGATGCCATGTATCAGAAGATCAATATGTGAGTAAACACCACCCTTCTGTCGACGAAACGTCACTACCTCGGAGATCTTCACCCAAACACGCGTCATCCTCAAACCAGCATACGACACATGAATGATCTCGCCATCATGATATACCGTCGATATTCAATCAGGACATGCCACCTGATCATCGCTATCAGGAAGACTTTCGATATGTGACCTTGATAATCAATTATGTCACTGCTGCTCCGCACCTGTCAAACACTGACGCATCGCAAATGCTATCGCCAACACGGAAACCCCCTTCTTTCTCCTGGTGGACTGCTTCTTGAACACCCTTCCAAGAACCTCACCCCACATACAAGATAATTGCATCGTCGTGATCATGTCACATGGGACACCGAAAACTCAGCAACCCCTTCCGGGGCATCCCTTGCAGAGTACATCTTGCTATTACACTCCTTTTTTCTTTTGAAATATGTTTCTGCATCCTCCTGATATCGACACCAATTCCATAATTATAAATTAATGCAGTCAACATCCATTATTCCATCCATTAATATTGAGAATTATATATCCATTAATATTGGGAGAAAATCCTCAATTAATGTTGATATAAATATCTCCATTAATAATTTTCTTCTCTCATTAATAAATGTGATAAATCCCTATATTAAGAATTTCCCTCTCTCATCAATAAATGTGATGAATCTCAAAAATATCCCCCTTCATCAACTTAATGAATAGAACCATCCATAAAACCTTATTGGAATGAAAATATATCAATACCACACCAAACATCAACAACTGTAGAAAATATGATGATGTCCTTTTGAACATTCGATAAAAAAATATCAGCTCCCCCTGCAAAACTAAAATCAAACGCCGAAATCTTCATCACATTTGTATCTGCACCATACTGGGCATCATGTTGAACAAGAAAATAACTAGAAAAATATGAATCCGCCATAATAGTAATTACCACATAATCTGGAGCACCTTCAGGAATAAACTACTCCCCCTGCTCAACATCCTATGAGTGGACATGTGTATCACCTCTCTTAACCTAATTTAATTTCCAAATGTTATTCAGCTCCACGCATGCATCTGAAATCCTATTCAAAGAATTCATAATTCACACATTAAACATGAAGCACAAACCAAACTCCTCTGATACCCCTTGATGGGGAGAATCTCGATTCTGGGCTGAAAATTGCTTGCAAAAAATTCCATGAGAATCCCGTCGAAATATGCAAGCTATATGAGAAGAATGAAGAAATCAACCAGCAATATTTTTTAACATGGAAAAAACCTCCCATGTAGAGTATTAAAAACCCACAAGGCAATTCTCAATAATATCAACTATGAATCGGAGAATACAAGAATCGAAGTAATGGAGAAACTTGAATTACAAATTAGAGATCATAGAAAACCTGTGTGAAAAACACACCCTGATATGCCACTTCCATCTCTCTAATAAACATCCCGATGACGCCATGTATTAGAAGTTTAATCTGTGAAAAAACGTCACCCTTATTTCGACGAAACATCACTACCTTGGAGATATTCACCCAAATACGTGTCAACATCGCACCAGCTTGTGACACCCGAATGATCTTGCCATCATGATGTACAACTGATCGGAATTTGGGACACACCACCTGATCATCGCTATCAGGAAAACTTTCGATACGTGACCTCGATCATCAATTGTGTCATTACTGCTCTGCACCTGTCAAACACCGATGCGCCACACATTCTACTGTTGATGCGATATCCCCCATCTTGCTCCTGTTGGACTGCATCTTTAACACCATGCGAAGAACATTGCCACACGTACAGGATAATTATGTTGTCGTCATCTTGTCACACGAGCCACCACAAACGTGGCAACCCCATCATGGGTCTCCCCTACTAGGTACATCTTGCTGGAACACCCTTTTTTTCTTTGAAATATCTTTCTGCATTATCTTTATATATAAAAATTCCATAATAATCAATTAATGCAGTCAACATCCATTATTCCATCCATTAATATTGATAATTAAATATCCATTAATGTTGGGAGAAAATCCTCTAATAATTGTGATATAAATCTCTCCATCAAAAATTTTCCTCCCTCATCAATAAATGTGATGAATTCTTCCATTATGAATTTTACACTCTCATCAATAAAAGTGATTAATCTCAACACCCATTCCCATGAAACTTTTTCCTTTAGCTCAACCCAGATGTCAGCAACTACAATTAAGGCCCTTCCCCCTCGGACTATCTTGTAATCTCTCTTAACTCTAGTTTTCTACTTTCTTCTAGAACCCAGATATGTAACAAGTCCAATGTAATTCTCAAAGTCTCCCACTCCTCAGGATATTCCACCTTTTTCAACTACTCAGTTAGCCTCTCTACTCCCTTTGGATAGGGTGGAGTTCGTGGTTTCATCTCCTATACCCCTCTAGAATTCCTTATCCTTACTAAATGATCCTACCAAACACACTTCCGTACTTTATCTGGTGGTGTCCAAGTCGAAATATTCTCCCACATCAAGTGGTTTCCAAACAGGATCTCAGAATAAAGCTTCTGCACCGGTCCGTATCTCTCAATTTGATACACACTTGATGGTGGGATTCAAAGACACCATATCAATGGTATAATGATCTCTCTAATATATTTATAATTCAGATGACCTCGGAGCCCAGATGAAAACATAATTTATCTTTATATAGTTAACACAAATACTTCAGATGTATTTATTCTAGGACCAAAGTAAGAGCCATCAAATATAGCATTGTTTTCTCATAGAATTACAATTCAAAATTTCTTGCATGGATCCCATTAGAATAATTATATTTGGATATTCTAGAAATATAATAACATAGTTGAGTTTGGTCATTATCTATGATCAGTTTATGACAACCAAAATGAGATTGGGCTTGAATTTATTGTATTAGTATTTGTTTTATATGCCAAATGAGATGTACTAGAATGAGAGGATTTATTGAATGGTTTGAGCATCTATGATGTAGAAAAAATCTTTGGTTTGTGGACGATTACTTTAACATGAATTTGTATAGCTCTATAAAAGGGCGCGATGACTATTCCCGCAATACAATCCTAGAAATTTCCTCTTTCATGGCCCATTCATACAGGGTTGACATGGGCATCATTACAGATCACATCTCTTGGGGTAACAACTAAAAATAAAGGAATGTAATGTGGTATTGACTCAATTAGTGACTTTTGAATCTGGAAAACATTTCTAATAATCCTAGTGAAAAAATGACCCATTTCCCAGGTTCTTTTCTGATCACTCTCCATTAGTGGTTGCTTTATCCTCCATAGGTGATAGAGGTAATTTATTATTTTTCTCACACCTATGGAGTTATGATCCTAGATACTAGTAGGTGGAACATTAATCAGGGAGAAATCTAGTGAAAGGTTTCTTATGGACTTGACTTCATAAGAAACTAAAATTCCTCTTAATCTATATGTTTTACTGGGAAAGGAATCACCCATATTGTTTTGAGGAAGTAAACATCCTCAGTGCTGAGATCAACCTATTGGAATCATCCTTAGAGAACAGCTGGGAAAGGATTTTAGTAGTTTTGACGACATGAGTACACAATAATATTAAATGTCATACAATCATTTGGAGTAGGAAAAATATTCTTGTGAACATGTAAAAATTAGATGGCACAGGGAAGGTAGTAAGAATAATAATTTTTTTTAATATTTCATTAAAGAGTGAAAGATGTTTAATAACCTGAATGTTTTTCTTTGTGATGGATCATATTTGAATGAACAATTCATGGTGTGGAACCTTGTTGAACCCACATTAAATCCATTCTTGTGGGACTAAAACCACACATACAGGGGGTACCCAATGGGAGTGCTGGATTATTAGGTGTTATCCTGAGTATGGATTTAGAAAGAGATAGTGTGTTTATCAAGTCTATCCCGGATGAGCAAAAAATCTAGGATGATATTAAAGCTCTCAATCCAGATAGTTCTTATAGTCCATATGGCTTCCATGTACAAATTTTTCTTACCTATTGAGGGATAGTCCAGAGTGATCTTGTTGAGTTTGTGCATGATGTGTTTTTTAGTGGCCATCTCCATCATGTTTCATGTTTAGCTAAGCTAGTTTTGATAAAAAAAAAACAAATATCCAACTCTGTTGACTCCTTACTACCCAAAAAGAATGGTAAAATTTCAATATATGTTCATGATTAGTATTATCAAAAAAATACTTTCTATTAACCACATAAATGAGGATTCTTAAGAGAAAAATTACTACAAGAAGCGAAGGTTGATTGAAGGTGTGATTGGCCTGTATCAAGATATGGTCAGGGACATCAACATAAAATGTGTTTTCTCTATTTAGATTATCAATCTTAATGTGGATAAATCTTGCAATATGGTAGAATGAAATTTTATGCTGATGTTTCTATCTCACATGGGCCTCTCTCCATTAACTATTGAACTGAATTTTAAATGCATCATGTCTTCATGGTGGGTGTTTTCTTTTATGGGTAGGACATAGGGGTTATTTAAACCGGTGAGAGGCTTGCACCAAGGTTAACTGATCTCTCCAACTCTGTTCATCCTTATGAAAAATCTTTTCATCTGGCACAACTCCAAGAACCATGGGGATGACCTTCATCCCTTTCAGATATAAACATCAATTTAGTAAGATTTCTCACCTTATGTATGTGGACAAAACCATAATTTTTCACAATGTTGTTAGTAGATCCATTCAATGCATCAACACCCACATGGAAGATTAATGAAGGTGGTGTGGGCATGTAGTCATCTGAGAAAAGAAAGGCCATTATATTTCCTCTAGATGTTCGGTGAGATGAATCAGTAAAATAGAAAAGAACCCAGGAATTACTAGGATTCACATTCCTATGGAATACCTCGGACCTCCTATTTATAATGGGAAAATGAGAATCCAACACTTTTACAAGGTATTTGAGAACATTAAATGCCACAATAATAGTTAGAAAAATCATTTCCTATCTTTTGGGATCTGCATTTCCTTGGTGAAAAATATTATTATCTTCGTCACCATAAATTCTATCCCCACACAAAAGGTTACCAATAGAGTACTCTTATGCATGTTAAATTCAGGGTTAATTTTATTTGGTACACCCATTTGGATGGTAATTTATTGGGTTTCTTGGTCTCGTGTGGATAAACTCTTCTGCAAGGGAGGTGTGAACATCTATAATGTCTCGAAATAGATGGTTGGTTTGCAAGAAAATTATCTGGCGTGGTGATAAATTGTTGCATGTTTTGGGTTAAATAAATTAATCTATAATATGGGAACCCTCTGGACATCAAAAGTAACAATTCTCCTCTACTATGGATTGTTTTTCACCCTCACATTCAATAACATAAACAGCTCTCTTTCTAGATTTATCACAGAGGTGGCATCTATTTCTGGAACAAAAATTGTTTAGTTGAAAATATGGGGCTCCTAGGCTATCATACTCATGAAATATATTTTATGAATGAAAAAAATTACCCTAGATTCACTTGCACAATCATTAAAGATATTCAAAACTACCTATTCAATATTATTACCATTTCATCTAATTTTGATACCTTTAACAATGTAAGAACTTGTTTGGATGTTTTCTCAGGTAATGTGTACAAAATAATTCATTATCCTTACCCAAAGAAGTTATATGGTTGATGTAATTTTATGTAGAGAACATCCAGCCAAAATAAATTTCCAGGTTTGGAGCATTAGGCATGAGGATATACAGTTTGACGTCTATGTTAGATAGTAGGGAGTTCACTTGGCATCGAAATTCTTGTGTTGCAGTACACCTCAAAAAGAAAACACCACTTACTTATTCTTTGACAGTGATTGGGCTCACGAGGTGTGGTGCACTTTTGGGAATTTTATATGCTTCCACTCCCAATGGTATTTTGACATCCCATTCTTTACCTAATGGTTTCAAGGAAGCGTGAATTATATTGTTGATTGAAAGGAAAATGCCTTTATTATAGAATTGGGATGCTAATATTTATTGGATTCCCATATAAAGAATGATATGAGGGAATTACAGGTTCCAAACATGTTGTGGTATTTAATTCCAGATGATTGTTTTGTAATATTTGGCACTCAGTTTCCAACAAGTTAGAAGATCATTTCACAGTCCTCCATGGATCTCTTGAATTAACACTCCTCAAAAAACTCTCCCCTGGGTCAATGTAATTTTAAGCAACCCCATGAATGGCCATATACTAAATATTAATGGCTCTGGTGTCAATAGATTCACCTGGATGTGGTGGAAGCTAAGTAAAAAAATCTCCAGAATTCCCTATTTGGGAAATGTATTGTCCCCCTAGACTATTACCTACTTCATCCAATAATGAAATAATTTCAAAACCAATGTCCATAAAATCCTTTATATGTGGAGATAATGTATTATGGTCAATGAATTTCTAGCTTATAAGCCGCAAATTGTTTTTATCAATTCTGTTTCTAGGTTGGGAACATTTCTTTATGAAGGTATTGACATAGTTCGGGGCGATTCCCTTAGCCTAGACCATTTCATACCTCCATAATGTTTCTTCCTGTTTATACTCTAGCTTAAACTTTTGTTTGAATAAAATAATGACGATGATGGTCCATTTAAAATATAATAATAATTATCAATATTTCTCCTATCAATCATAAAAAATTGAATGTAAAACATCACATAAATAAATGAGATATGTTTTGATCAATAAGAATACCCCTGATAAATAATATTGATATTTTGGGGAAATAAATTTTCCAATGATGACATGAATGTGAATATTTCAATGGAATGTTAATAACTAAAGAAATGAATTCAGAAAGTGAATATCAATATGTTCCTTAGTCAATGACTAAAGGGTTGTTTACAAAGATGAATTGAAATCCCATAAAATTATATTTAAAAATATTAGTATGAAAAATATCCATTTCAGTTTCAATATACTTTTTAAACTAAATGTTCTCAAAATATATTGAATATAAATTTCATTTAAAAAAACCCATGGAAAATATAAAATATGTTTTATAGAATTGAGTGTTCATGACAGATGAAAATTATTTTAATATTGTACACATTAAAAAATGTATTACTTTAACTTTTCATTAAATACCAAACATGAATTTTTTTTGAAAAACACCTAAATATTCATTTCAAAACATTTTTTAAAATGTCAAAATTGGTAAAAATGTATTTAATAAATCATTTTTAATGGTTTATGAACATTTTTAATGAATTTTTCATAAACATGGTTTTGGAAGAAAACATATTTTTGATCGAATAGAGAGTTGAATTAACATTTTCTTGATGACATTTTCTCAATTATTTTAAGTAACAAATTGTGAGAAAATAGAATTATTACTTAAAAATATCATGAAGAACTTGTGGTTTTGAAAATTAAATTTATTTTTTTGGAAATGGTCAAAATATATTCTTCATCATTAATTCAGGAATAAACAATCTCGATTAGAATGAGAAGATGAAATAAAATATTACTATGATCATAACGTCAAGTGAGAATTAATAAAATGAATCTATTTTTGGTATCAATTGAAAATTCATATAAAGAAATTTCATTTACATTTCTACTTCAATATAATTAATTTCACACATAATCATAGAATGCTAAAGATAATAAAGAATTAATATAACATAATGAATGTAAATTATGTTTTGATTTTTTTTACGATGTGGTAAATTGAGATTGAAATCTATGTGTATGAAATAATTAAAATTTAAAAATAATATACCATGATTTATTTATTATTCATGATATTATAGTTTAAATGGGATGTATATAGACGTTATAAAATAAATTAGGTTTGTTACATAATATTTTTCCTCGATGAAGTGACATTGAGATGAAATCCAATACCTCAGACTTCCATTCAGTTGACCATAATTTAACATAAAGTATATATATTTTAAACATGTTTTTAACTTATTCTTAAACCATATCAATATTTATAATATCATATATTATCATTTTATAAAATTCTATCACCCATTCGTTAATAATGATTCATTATTCTAATTGTTTCATGGGTTAATTGTCTCATTTTCTCATGTGTGTGTTATCAAGAACAATCCATTTATTAGATTTATTATATAGATAAATGGTTTATAGAATAATAATAATTTAGTAATTACAATATTAATAAATTAATTTTAATTTTTAAATGAATCATGAATGATTGTTATGAACAATCAAATATGTTACAGTCATGAAGATGGAAGGCCATACATACGCATGATCAATGTTTCTATTTTTTAATAATAATTATGGAAATATGTTAAGTAATATTTTTTTGTTAATGGAAGGATAATTATATCATATATATAATATAATTTCTTTAAATATAATTATATACAACATCCATGTGGTTTGGTGATGAAGGAGAGTCACATCTCTTTGTGTAGGTGGTAGTCCACACACATACAATAATGATGAATTTCCATTTTCATTTTAAACAAAGATATTTTATCCTTTTATATTGATAAATATTTCATTAATATCATAATTATTTAATTTATATTTTATATTTTCATTTATATTATCGTTATTACTTTACATGTAATGCATTAGTAAAAGATGAATCAATTCTCTTTGTGAGGTGGGAGTGTGTCGTACACACGAATGCTTTATCTTACCCCCTATGAAATGAAAATTAAAAAGGTATATATGATATAATGAAAAAAATTTCATAATTACATTATGAATATCATGTATATAAATTATATCCATCATTCTACCCAACAATGAGATATGGTAAAGGAAAATTCATGGACATTAGTTCGTGAGGCTATTGTTCACCATACACATGAATGATGATATCATAACCCTTTTGATGTGAGTGTGGATAGTTTTAGGTTCTAAAATTAATATATAAAATATGGTATTTAATATAACTTTGTTATTATATTATCATGGATTAATAATAACTTAATTTGTAGGGATATAAATAAAATAAAAAAAATCATTGAAGAAGGTCACATCTTCTTCAGTTAACCTCCATAGATTTTCACCAAAGCCTTCTAAGGATGGATTTATTCACATAATAATTATTCAATGATTAAATATGGATGTTTTAAAGTGATTTGGGTAGGTATTTTTTAATCCAAAATGGTGTAAATGTGTTAAGAAGTGTGGAGATTTGGTGACCTTTTCAAAGTAAGGTGAGGGAAAAACTCATAATATTTGGAAAGAAAAATGTGTACCAACATTTTTCATGTCTGTTATGTGTCTATAAAGGAGAATTATTAATAAATATAATTTATTGGGTCATAATATTTCAATAAAATATAATTTATCATTATTTTTTCTCAATGTATCAAATATCAATTTAGTTTCACTCTCTCATTTGATCCTTTTTACAAAAACCAAGAAATTTATTTTTTTACATTGACAAATAATATTGGTAAAAATGATATTTACCTTATTATAAAATAATAATTATGATGATTTCAAATACAGAATGCATTGTATGAAATTAAATTCATATAAGTGTAAAAAATATAATTTTATATTCATCCTATAGATGTGACGAGACAACGAGTTTTCAAAGAAAAAAAGTTTGAAAGATTACAGTGTTTTTATTTGAAACTTCAGTATGAATATGACTATTTTGATGCAAATTGGATTATGAAATATTTAATTGAAATAATATTACTTCATGACAAATTTAAAATATAATTTTATTTTCTAAATTATTTAACTAAATGGTATTTTATAATGGAAATCCATTATTTTTCTTCATTTATAAAAAAATTATACATTTCAGTAAAATCCCAAAAATTCTTTATAAGATATTTATTATAAAAGGATTTTAAATGTTAATTTTATTTTTTAAACTATTCTTGTTAATATGGTATAAATTAAAATTAACTTTTATGTAGAAAGTGCTATTAAACCTTTTAAAAAAACAACACTTTTTTATAAAATAATTAATTGTATTCTAAATGATTATTATTTTATTTATAATAAATAGATAAACATAATTTTCAAATTTACTTTAGACTATTAATACCCAATAACTTAATGGCTATATTATAACGGTATGTTATATTATAGTTCCTTTAAACTCGTGCTTATGTGTTCCAAAAGCTATCAAAGAAATTAAATGTCTTTAAATATCAATATTTTGTATCTTTTGTGTTATATTTTATTTTGGGCATGTTGTTTTGTGTCATGCATGATTTAAATAATAACAATATATATTAAAATTCTAGGGGTGTTACATTATCTAATTATTATATCAATTGTGTCCTCACAATTTTAATTTGATATATGTAATCAGGGGTTTAAAAATTGGATATACGATGGTTGGAAAATCTATATCATAGAAGTGTTATAAATACATCAATTTAATAATTAAAAAAATGATGTATGAAATTCATCTATAATAACACATATATATTTATATGTATGATGACATAGTTAAGAAATGAAAAAATTGGTATTGATGTGAAGAATTAATAATTTTGGGGAGTGATAAAGGTCATTGATGACAAGAAGGTGAATAATCAATGGAAATTTCGAGGTTTTAATCCCATAAATGTGTGATGATTTAAAAGAACATATGATTCATCAGATATTAATGTAATAGGATTATTTTTTTCAAGATCCATTTCAAATTTTTTAGGAATTAATTTATAATAAATGATTATGTGCAAATATATGTACTTGATACATTTCTATTTTATATGAATATTTTAATCCTTTGTATGTTCTTCAATTATTTTCCAATTCATCACCTACTCTATCAAATGAATATTAAAAAATTGTTTTTTTATTCCTAAAGAATTAATATTCTCTTATAATGGATTGTAATATCCATAATTGAATGATACATCATTCCAAATATCTGTAGTTATAATTTTTCCAAAATGGTTAACATATCTTATCAAATATGCATGAATCATTATATAGTTATGTAATAAATATATCTCTAAAAAATCAACCAATGTTAGAAAGAAACCATTTTATAAATGGATAAACATTTATCCCTTCAAAAATATTATGTTCCATAACATTAAAAAGAATGTCACTGAATTAGTAAAATGAACTTATCATTAATCAGTTCTAAGGTATTATGTACTATAAAATTTACATTATCCATATCAATCATGTATTCATACCCACATTATTATGTAAAAAATAATAACATATTAAGTATTACCTCTCCCTAAATCATGAGTTTCCCTTGACATTCATCTTTCTAGTGAATAATATTTCTTGTTCGTTGGCAATGTTAATGATATATTTTGAAATCATTAATGTAAAATTACTAGAATAAAAAATTATATATTTCATGAATTTCATTAATAAAATACCTTTACAACATATTTTATTGATCTAAGTAGAAATGCATTGTAACAATTCCAAATATGTTTTTGAAATATAATAAGCTTAAACATGACCCCATGTCACTTTTTGAGGTATTTTTATTTGACTCTTGGGGAATTAATTTTAATAGTTTCTCATATCATTTCAGTAGTAGTGGTTTACATTTTCTGAATCATTATTTTCATTGATATCATGATCATGGTTGACCATTTATCCACTCATGAAGTAAAATCATTTTATTTTTAATCATTTAATGAGGTTCTTCTTTCCAGAAGTATCGCATGTTGGAAAAATGGGTTTAACATCTTCACATTATCCTTTTTTTATTTACCTTCCACTTCATCTCTATATTCCCTATATTTCCATATGAATTGGATAATTATTTCCCAATATTAATATCATGTGAAACTATTTCATAGTGTAATGATAATGGTTTTGATTTTACTCTCATTTAGAGGATTTTCATAAGCCCATCTAAGAAATGGTGAAACAATGTATTTGTATTATATGCATAATCAAAAAAAACAATTTCGATCCTTGTAAATATAACTTCATACGTAGAAAAAGTTTCATCTTTTATTGGTACCAAACTAAAGAACTGCCTTCCAATATCTGGTCATTTCTCACGAGGAAAATATTTTCCATGAAGATTACCTTGAAATATTTCCATTCTATGCTTTCTATTTCCCCCACACAGGTAGTGTTTTGAATCAATGACCTCCATTGATCTACATATCTTAATAGAAAATAATCTTCAATGTAAACATTCTACTTTTCTTTAATTATCAGAGATATAAATATCTTATATATAAAAATTATCCATTTCTCAGTAAAACATGAATTTTAGTCCCATTTAATGATGGAGGTCATTGGTGCATGAAGAAGTCTAACATTTTTAGCCCACTTAGTGGATCAATGTTCTAATAAATGAGGGAAAGGATATTAATAAAGAATGCACATTGATAATTTTCATATTACTTCTTCCCTATTACATTTTTAAATAATTAAATACATGAGATCAGATTATAAAACTATGAATCCTAATTTCTAATCCCAATATAAGAGAAACAAATAATATAAATTGAAAAAACTATGCATAATGAATCTTATAATCATAAAACAAACATCTTTTGGGATATCATTATTTTGAAATTCATCATAATTATATTGAATGAAAATGTGAATTATCTTAACCATATACCTAGAAGTATCAAAATAGGTTCACAGTAAGGACCATTGTCATGAAACATATGACAATGATGTTAAGAAAAAGTCACCGTTTTCATATTTATTACCCATTGGTACATCTATCCCAGGATAGTATCCTCTATTAATATACAAATAAGGATGTGTTTTTTAGGAAAAACACATAATATCATAATTATAAAAATATTAGTATGTTATTTCCATACTTATCCCAAAATTATATAATATTATTATTTTACTTAGTCAATATTTTTGAAAAATATATTTCATTAGTATTCTACTAATAATTCTCTGATACCAACTGTAGTGACCATAACCCTAGTATATCAGCGGCAGTTTCTGCATTATTAAATAGTTATAGGAAAGAAAGAATCACATATTAAATGAATAAATAATTTTTTCGTATTGGTAAAAAATATGTATAATTTAAATTCAAATAACAATTTAAAATATACAATACACAACGACATTTCTTTGTTAATTTCATTATTCCCATTTTAATATACCGACATATTAATCACAAAAATACATGTCAGTATCCTAGGAAAAATAAAAAATAAGAAAGGGGTGAGATCATATGCTCAATAAATGTATGTTTATTTATAAATCTATGCATAAGAAATGAGTAATCAATATGAAAATGTAAATCGATGGAAGAAATTACATTTAATCAATAACATGATCATGAAATGGATGGAATAAAATATGATCAAATAATTATATATAAATATTCACATGAACATAAAAAATGACCACGAATATCATAACAATTCAAATAATCCCTATTGATATTAACTAATGAATCTGTAATGGTGGAATGGATAGTTATGAACATCTAAAACATACCATTGAGGATTTTACCACGACAAATAATATCATCGAGGCTTGTTCTAGGCATCTAATATTATCAATTCATGTGGAAAAGAATCTATATAAATGTGGGAGGTTATCCAAAATAATATGTATTTTGTCTTAGGAGACCAAATTATGCATATATTTTCCATCTCTAACCAAGACCCTCCCATTTATATATGTCAAAATTATTTATCACATATTTAATTATTTATGTAACACATGAACAATATGATTTACCACTTAATATCCATATTGATTAACCAATAAGGATTATTAATATTACATAAGTGAATAAAATAATTTTAAAATGAAAAAATAATATATATAAATTATATATTTTTTAATTAATAATAATTTCCATAATTAATAATATATATATTTTTGGGAAATTTAATGTCCACTGATCACAGGAAAGTAAATATTTTAGTGGAAAATTAATGACTAAAAAATTAATAATGAAGGTGATGGTCAATTATTTCTAATAAAAATTAACATTAACTATCATTATAAAGAATAATTATTGTATCAATAAAACATACACCCATTTTATGAAGAATAAATAGATTTTGTCATTGATGATTAGAAATACCAAAAAAGAGGTTTAAAAAACTTCTTTGGGAAAATATCATTTTGAGCTTGAAAATCAGTTTTTAAAAATTAATTTTCAAAAACAATTTGAAAATAATTGTACTTTAAAATACACTTCGAAAAATATAATGGAAGATTTAAAACATTGAGTGGTAAATATATTTAGAAGTTATGTTCTGTTCTTACACATTAAGAATATGCTTCTGACTTTTTTTTTGTAAAATCAAAACATGAATTATTTTGAGAAAGACATGATGATTCATTTTAAAATACTATTTATAATGATTAAATGGGTAAAAATATATTTACCTGATAATTTCAAAAAGTTTTATAAACATTATTGAAATAATTTCTCAAAAAAATGGTTTTTAAGGAAAAATCATTTCCAACAAAATAGAGAAATGATCTCCGATTTTAATAAAATAATATTATCAATTATTTTAATTAACAAAGAGTGAGAAAATGGTAATATTAATTTAAAATATCACAAATAAACATAAGATATTACAATTAAATGATATACTTAGTATATGGTTAAAAAATTTTGAAAATTAAAAGTTTAAGAATTAACAATCTCGATTAGAATGCAATTTTGAAATAAACCCATAAAATGATAATAATATTAAAGAAGGAATTTATAAAATATGTCCATTTTTTGTATCAAATATTAATTAAAATAAAAAATTGAAAATAAAAAAATAGAAAATAAAAATTATTTTAATAATTAATATTAATATTTCAAAGACAACAAAGAAGTAATAAAACACAATGAAATAAAATTGAGTTATAAAATTCTTAAGCACATTGTAATTTTGAAGTCAAGTTTACATGGGTGAAATAATTATAATTCAAATTACATATACCATCATATATTAATTATACTTGATATTACATATTAAAAGGGAACTATATACACTAAATAAAATAGTATTGGTGTAAATTACTGCATAAGCCTCAACAAAGGGAAACTGAGATGGAATCTCTCACCAAACAATTAATGTTGGTTTAACATACATGAAAATACTGTATAGTGGGTTTGAAAAATGTTATTATCTTATTATTAAAATATATTAATAGTTTTAATATCATATATAATCCTTTTATACATCTTATCACATATTGTTTTTATTAATCTACCATTATTCTTCGTGTTTCAATCGTTAATTGTCTTGTTTTCTCATATGTGATTTCTCCTGAATGATCCATTTATTTCACATATTACATAGTTAAATGATATCTAGAATAATAATAATTAACTAATTATCATATTTATACGTAAATTATAATTTTAAAAATAATTATGAATGATTGTTTTCAAAAACGGTCTATGTTATAATCATGGAGACGGTATGGCGAACATACGTATGAGTAACGTTACTATTTTTGAATGATATATATTGAAATAATTTATGTAATATTTTATATTTAAATAATTATTATAATAGCATATATAATTAAAATTATTTATTTTAATATAGTTACATACCTTATCATTTTGGTGTGGTTATGATGTTGAGTGACATCACTTTATGAATTCGGTGGTCCATAAGTACAGTAACTATGTTATCCATTCATAGTGTAAAATGAAAAGTGATATATTTTCTTTTAAGAATGTTAAATATTTAAAAAAATAATAATTATTCAATGTAATTAAAATATAAACATTAAAAATGTCCTTTTTACCATCTATGTAAATTGTTAGTGAAAAATAAATAACATCGCTTCATGAGGCGGTAGTCTGTCGTACACTTGATTGACATTATCGTATCCCCTACTGAATAAAACATAATAAGGTATATATATTATATATTGATACCATAGATATAATTATATTATAAACAATATATATACATTATATTCAATATAATATCCAATTATGAGATGTGGTAATAGAACGATGAATTACATTGGTTCGCAAGGCGGTAGTCCGCCATACACCCAAATGATGGATTCATAACCCATTTCATGGGAGTATATATGGTTATAGGTAATTCCAATGTTGTAACAAAATATTAATATATTTAACATAATAAGGTTATTATATCACCAATTTTTAATAAAACTCTAAGGTTTTGGAGGAAAAAATATAATAAAAACACTTGTTGAAGAATGTTATTTTCTCATTGTATATCCTACTTAGGTTTATCCAAAAGAAACTCAAGGTTTGGTTTCTTCAAAAATAGTTATTGTAGAATGATTGAAGGAATTTTTGGATTAGAATTTGGTAGGTATTGAAAAAAGTGGGATTATGGTGTGAATATGTGTGAAGAGGAGGTATCCATTTATATGTGAGGTGTAAGACCAACTTGTAAATTTTGGTAAGGAAAAAGTGTAAACATAATTTTCACATGACAAAATAAAAAAAAATTGTGTATTTTAGAGACTTGTATGTTATTTTTTCTAAATATATCCGTAATATATTTAATATATAAAATTATTCCAGTTAATTTTTCCCTTATCATTTTAGTATAACCCCCGGTAGATCACTTTCTACATTAACCACAAAAAGTAATTTTTATAGTGTTCACTATACGTCCTTTTAATAATTAATTATACCTTAGTTGAAAATATAAGATATTATTTATCAAAATATTTAATCCATATTTACAAATTACATTTATAGTAGTGGAAAATATAATTTAAAATTAATCTCATTGGCAAGATGAGAAAATAAATTTTCCAAGGGAAAATTTTAAATAGTTTACATAGGATTTATATCAAAATTAAATATTAAAATGATTATAATGAATTAAATCAAAATAATATTTATATAATTAAAATAATATTATTTTACAATAAATTAAAAATACAATTTATCAATGTAAATAATTTAAATGAAAAGGTAGTTTTCAATTAAAATTTAGAAATTTTCAATACTCATCAAAATATGAGATATTTTTGAAAAATTAAAAAAATTCACCCTAAGATTATTTTTTAGTATGATTGAAAAAATTATTTTAATATTTTGATGAAAATTTTATATGTGTGAAAAAATAAAATTTTAAATTATGTATACAAAGTGTGTCTAAACCATCTTTTAGAAAATATATAATTTTTCGGAATACTATTTCTTTTATTTTAAATGTTTCTTAATTTATTTATAATCAATAGATTACAATAATTTTTCGAATATAGTTATTAATATTCATATGCTTCAACTTATTGAATAGTTTATAATGGTATGTTATATTTTTTTTCTATTTGGACTTGAGGTTGCGTGTTTCAGAAGCTATCAAATAGATTATATTTAAAAAAAATAAATATTGAATAAAGTCTCCAGTTTTATATTTTAATATATGATTCATTATTCATGTCAAATATTATATAATAAAAATTTTATTCTTTCAAAATATCTGGTTGTTACATAAAGCATCATTATACTATATTTTAGTATATGTTTATTCTTATGATTTGAAATGTATTTTTCTATCTATTTTACCGAGTAATATTTCTCAAATTTGAATAATTAAAATAATAATTGATGATGAATTACTTAAATTTAATTTATCATTCATATAACTATAAAGTTTAATTTAAATTCATATAATTATGATTAGTTCTCAAATAGTGAATATGAGAACATATTTTCCATATGAAATGTATTTCTTAAAAAAGTATTTACTCAACACATCTTTATGTTAAATTTTAAATTAAAATATTCCACTTAAAAGAGTTTAATTCAGAAACTTATATTCAATATTAAGAATAAGTATAATATATATTATCTAATAAGGTATAGCTGATTTTTTACCATAATGAATATTGAAAATTATAAAACTTACTTACCACTGGTATGGTGAATTTGGGAAAACCAATAGTTTAAACAAAAAAAGGATAAGGGTTTTAAATGATACAAAAAAGTAAAATTTCAATTTTATAGTTAAATTTTCAACATAAATCCACTATTTATTGAAATTTTTTTGACCTTTTCGAATGTGGAAAATGTTGGTGGAATTATTTATTTTAAAATATTCCATGTGTGTCCTCTTCTACTCTTATAAAAAGGCCACCAAAATCGTGTCCATTACACACTTAAAAACAAATTATTTTTTTCCAATACCTAACCAAATAACATACATTATTCACACCTCAACCTAAAATATGTGTTTTTCATAAATCCGACATTGTAATTTTTTTGGTGCAAACCAAAACAAATTTTCCGAAGAAGAGGAAACATTATTACCCATGAATTTTATTTTATATCATCCTCTATATTCTAATTTTTTTAAAATAGCATGATAAAAAATCCCTAGTATAATAAAGTTAATGATATATTTTTATATAAGGGGAATTATCTAGAATCATCACCTTGTGCATAAAAAGTAAAAAAACTATTGTTTTTGTACAATATGCTACCACCTGATGAACTGATGTAATACATTTTTCATTAATGATTCTCACATATAGTTATACTAATGTATCTAAAATTTATATATTTTATTATTTGTATAATTACACACTTTTAATTATAATATAAAATAATCATTTTTTTTGTTTTTCATCATATAAATAATATGATGAGATCACTCGTATGTACGACAGACTGCCGCCTCATGAAGTGATGTGGTTTGTTTGTCAATTATTATTTACATTTAAGGTAATTATGATAAATTTGATGTTTATATATGATTTAAATGACATATTAATCATTATTTTTGTAATATATATAACATACCTTTATGAATTACAATCTATTGAATTAATGATAAAGTTATTCGTTTGTATGGCAGACAACAACCTATTAAAGAAATGATAATCCCACTCGTGCATGTGTATGACCTACTGTCTCCAAAGAGGGGTATAACTCACTCTCAATATTCAAAAATAAATAATGATTATAAAGATATATGTAATGATAATTTTATTATTTTGAATGTTAACATATTTTGGGATATTGTCGTACGATATCTTCTGCACAGTATTTAAAACATTCATGACAAAACATGCTTGAGAAAACAAGGAGATTAACACCATAAATAGTTATGATAATGAATTATTATTAACTAATAGGAAATAAAATAAAATAATAGTGTCATATATGATATTATAAGTATTAGTACGTTTCTATTATAATTTAAAATCAATTTTTCAACCATAATACGTGAGATTATGGATTGCTCAACTAATGTGAAGCATTAAGTAAGGGGTTTATTAACTCAATTATCTATCATTGGGTTATACAAAAAAAACATTGATTATATTATCCCAAGATTAATTATGATATATTATTTTATTTATTAATTTTTTATTTCTAATTTTATATCAAATGATATATGTTTATTACAAATAATCATCCCATTTACTAATTCTCAAATCAATGATGCAAACGATGTAAGGGTTTATCATCTCAATTTTATTCCTGTGAGACATATGCCATATTCCCCAACTATTTATCTTGGGAGGTGTATATAAAAACCATTTTTCACATTATATCATGAATAATTTATAATTCATGGTATATTATGTTTCAATTTTATTTATTTTATCTAATATTATTATACTTGAATGTCAGTAAATGGTAAAAGATTTCACAACCCAATTTTTTTCACTATGTTTAAACACATTTAATCAACTTCATTATTCCATGATTACTTCTGAATTGATCTATAATTTTTTCAATGTTTGTTGTGTGGATTTACTCGTGATATAGATAATATATTAATTTATTAATTCATATTTCAATCTAATGACTATTGTATTGTTTTATAATATTAAATTATATTTTTTAGGACAAATGATATCTTATACACCTATATTATTTTATGAGGTTTATCTTATACCAATTTTATATATTAAATAAATAATATTTATATAATAATGATAATTTTAGAATTATTTTATATTATTATTTCATGGGTATTGTCTTTGATATTATAAAGAATTGAAAAATACTTTATGTTACAATCTTATTTTTAATCGAGATGATTTATAGTTTAATATGCATTGAAGTAATTTTTTACTAATTTTCTGATTAAAATAATCCATTTTGTTATTCATTTTTTATTCATGATCAATTAACATAGTAATATGATTTAACCCTATTATTTAATTAAAATAATTGATAATTGTTTTTTAGGAAAATCATTTTCATTTCTCCCTTCATTTGAAAACACATTTTCTTTCAAATCCATGTTTTCTAAAAATGTTTCCAAAAGTATTTTTACTATTATCATATAATGGTGAAATATTATTTTTAACCATATTTTAATTTTTAATAAATTAATTAAAATGAATATTCCTATCAATTTCAAACAATGCACTTTTAATCTTCTGTTAAAAATGTGACACGAATATTTGTTTTAACATGTATAACATTAATGGTATTTTTTACTTCCATGACCATTATATTTCTTGAATATTCATTTATATGTTTTCATGGATACATTATATGAAAATTATTTTCACAATATATAAATAATTTAAATTATACCAAGTTTATTTTCAATGAAGAAATGTTATTTTACTGAAAAATGATTTTAATTATTATTAAAGATATTTATATTCATCATTGACAATAACCATTTATTTTATGGCATGATTTTGAATCCTTTATATATGTATCATAATTATATACCAACATCGTTACCCTTTTTGTCTCTGGGGTAATACATGTCTTATGACTATCTCTCAAATTCCTTATCTATGGAATATCTTTTGACTATGTTATGATACAAGGTTAGGAATCCCATTTCTTGCCAAGGGTAATTAATATGATTATAAATAATTATTGATATCCTTAGGTTGCATGAATATTCATGTATAAGAAATGAATGTGATGGGTGGGACTAAAATTATTTATGCCTAAAATGAAATGAGTAATGTTTTAGTCACATGATACATCATTGATATCTCTATTTTGTATACATATTTTGATGTGTTTTTATATGTGATTACATTAGATATTAATTTATTCAATATAACATATGTTCTTTATATCAATGTTTCATGTATTGTGGAGTAAGATTGATATTTTTAGAAATACCAAGGAAAATGGTGAAATAAGGTAAAAAAGGAACTTTTCACCGTGAACCTAGCGAAGTGACATAATAGAAGACATTGGTAGGATGTTAATTGAGTATATACGGGGCACAAAACTCAGGAATTATGGAGAAACATGGGTTCTAGAACTGGATTTTGAAGTTACATATCATGTAAATTTTATACATGATGTGTACATGTCAATGTTATAAAAAAAATTATTTCATGAGAAGAATATAACATGAATTAGGATTACATGAAGTGTAAAAATATTTCACATATTATAATAGAGAAACATAGTAAAAAAAGATTTTCATCATATCCTCTACCTTGTTTTTTATATCTTTGATCACCTAAATGAGAAATAAATTAATATTTGACAGGAAGAAAACCCTATTGATCATGTCAAGGCCCTTATAAATGGGATCTTATATAAGATAAAAAATTATATTCTAATTTAGAGGTACAAACACAAGAATGATGTCGTAGGGTTCCAACTCATATTCCATCATAGATAGGTTTTTTTCTTTTCATTATTTCATGTAATAATTGGATTCATTTGTATTATAATTCCAATATAATTCTTATCTTCATTCCGTTATATTTAATTATTTTCAAATCACACTACTATGGGTATTTTTTATTCATCATTAGCGACCACCTGATGATGATTGGGAAAACCCCATAGGGGAGAGCATGATTATTTAAAGGTCATGAAAACCCAAAAAGACAGATTTTTCATCTCTCATAAAGATGATTTAATTTGATATTATCATATTTTGTCTATACATATACTTTATCCATCAATGAATAAATGACCATATGTTTCCAATAATTAACAAGACCAAACATGATTGAGATGATTTGTTTATGAACATTTAATTTAATTAATTTTATGATTTGGACAAACAAAACATATTGCACTTTATCTATATTTATTTAACTAACTATGATGAATTTGGATTCTAGTGTAGTTTTATAGAGAGTAAAAAAAATTTATCGATGAAATTCTATGGTTTCCAGCTATTTCATATAATTATTTTACAAGTGATGATGGATTAATGAATTTAGGAAAACCACACCTAGAAACGGATTCCCCTTTCTTATGTTTGATAATTTGGAATCCATTATTTTAATTGATTAATTAGTTTTAAAGATTAAATTAGAAATCGGAGTGACCCTACCTTTACTCTAGAGTTGTCTTTGATGCATTCTCTAATCTCTGTGTGTTTGACCATGTACTTCCGCAATATGATGCCATTATAGTTATAATAGTTCGGGAAAATATATATTTATAATTTGATCCATGTTTGGAGGAATTAAATATTCCCTTAGAGTGATCCAAATTTTAGAGTTATTGCAAGGGAGTTATATATAATTGTAAATGATAGGAGACTAACTTCTTAGATCAATAACTTTTCGTATCCTATATCTATTTATATATTTTAGTTAAGGTATTTTTTCATTAATTATTTCTATATTATTTATATGTTATGTTCTTGGTAGTTGTTTGTTTTGTTCAGAATAGATTGAATGCCTTATAACTATTACTATTCTCCTCCATCATAAAAAATCTAATATATAGGTTATACAACCACATGGGATGCACATAAATCAGAATGGTGGGTACAAAATCATGAGGGTGGGAATAATTCATATTTTTAAAAGTATGATGAATTCCAAACTCCATAGTTGAATGGAACCTACTATCAACCCAATGAAGGAGCTCATAATTTCAGGGAAACCAAGGTATATCTAGGGATGAGGAACACTCAAATGTCTTACTATCCAATGGATCTCACAGTGAAGTAATATAATGGAAAAGATTATGGAATATTACGAGAAAGTCCTTTGATAGTACGGAGAATTAACTAATCACCATTTTCAAAACAATTAAATTTTTTATTCTATTGTTAGAAACATACAATTAGTTTCTAATGAATATAAATATTTTTTTTGAATATTAAATATGTAAAGAGGTGGAATAAGTCCATTTCATTGATATAGAAAAACCTCACGAGTATAATTTATATGACATAATAACAAAATTTCTCATAAAGTTCATTCCAATGATGGATAAAAAGATGGATGATAATGAATCTTAGCTTAATGGACAAAAATAATTTCTTACCCACCTATTTCAATTTATCTATAATTTAAATTATATATTATGAAACATACCATTAAAATCGAATACATGAATTTATTTGTTTCAAGACAAATAATATCAACAAGTAGATAAAGTCAATATTTTGGAAACAAAAGGACTAGAAAATGAGAGACAAATAATAGAGAGAATTACATATAGTATGTTTAAAATATTTAAAAATATGAACCTCTAGATTAAAAAGAAGTATTTGAACCTGAAGAATCCCTTCCACACATAATAATGACCAAGAAGAAAAAAGATAATTCATTATAAAACTGCGTGATGAAGATGAAACTATTTTGATGGAAATTGTTTATTTGATGGATGAAGAGGAAGAAGAGGAGGAGGACAAAGAAATAAAATCTATAAAATTAAAGGAAGAAGAAGAGGTAAATGAAGAAGATAACTAGATAAATAAGGTATAAGATAATAAATTTATGAATGAATAAGAAAAATTATTTGAATTAGATAAATAACAAACATGCATTGGAATCACAGGTATTCTTGAGACAAAGAATAATGAGAATCCCTCCAAAACTTTCAAGAGGAAGAGGAGAGAGCAAAGGATTGAATTCAATAAGTCAATCAAAATACTCATAGTAAGGAAAATAAACAAGAAAAAGAGGTGGAGTAGGCAAACTATAATGTTTGTTCATACTTTTATTTCTTATTTATTTCACTACATCTATCCTCAAATTGAATACCACCCAAAATCATGAATAACCAATGGATCTGAAAGTAAAAGAATAACCTAGATTTACAACAGAGTTAGTTGTGGGTAAATCCAAAATAGTTATCTTTATACTATTTTACTATTAGATAACAATGGTAAATGTTCTACCTGAACGACCATAAAAAGGCCATCTATTGGGAGAAAACCCAAATTTCCAAAAAAAAAATTGGATATAGATTTATTTTATTTTATTAGTTTAAATAAATAATCCCTTAATTTTCCTATATATCTATTTTATCCAAATATTTTAAATTATAAATTGATTTTTATTTAATTTATATTTATTATCTTTTAGTTCCCTAGAAGGAAGAAGAAGAAAACGTTTGAAGAGGTGAATATAAGATCATTTCACATCATGAGTTAAATTCATGCTTTGTAATCAGAGTAGACGTTAAGAACCAAGCTAGTCATATTATGAAAAAATAATTCTGAATCATAAAATATAAGGGGTTTAATTTTTTAACATGTATATATATTAACATACCTAGTTTTTTTCCCACATTATATTAAAAAATGAATTAAATTATTGCATGAATTGAATTAAAATAAATTCACCCAAAAAAATGATTTATTTTTTGTCTTGTAATCACTGATCAAGGAGACATCAACACCAAGGAGATTTATATTGAAATTTTGGAAAATTTGAAATATAATTACCCTAAATGAAAAATATATAAATGGTAAATTTTAAAGTCAATTAAATTGATTAATTCAGAATATCTTGAAAATGATTGCTGATATGGTTTGTTTTAATGATGTTGATTCCTAGAATAATTCTTTGAGTAAACATATTGTCCATGTTAATTCCATGACCTGATTGAATTATATTTTATTTCAATTCTAGAGTGGATTATGGACAACATGTGTCTTTTTTGCTAATATGTTTTGAGTGAAACATTGGACATGTAAACTAACTAGAACATTCTTTTATATCCTTTCAAATCTATGACTGAACATGTATGAATTTTAAATGAATGAGTAATTTTATAAATCATTGAGTAATTTTATAAATCAACCCTTTTATACCATGACCCACCTTCACTTTGATCCTCTTTTATTCCATATATTCCAATGATTTCCTTGTTAATATTAAGTCAAATTATAATCCTTTATTTCCTTTCCTACCCACTTCCTTTTATTTTTCTTGATATTCAATTGATTTAGGGTGGGGTAGAATTTTTTGATGGTGGATATAGGATATTATGAATGTGAGGAGAATGTGTGTTCCTTCCATGTATTTTAGGGAAGGGTAATATTTATATATATTATATTATTTTTTTATCAGTCTTATTGTAAAAAACAAAAAATAAAGAAAACTGGGTTATTTCTTAGGTATGCCAAAAATCAACATTTTCAATCCGATGATCACACAATAATATCTAGTCCTATGGTGGATTTTATAATTCTTCTTCGTAATCTTCTAGAAAATAAAAAAATAGGTTGTGAATTGGGTGAATAAAAATTCCCCATTATTGACCGATGATTTTTATCATATGTGGTTAAGTGGTGGATGTGAGGTTCATTTGAATCATGACATTCAATTAAAACAAGAAAAAAAGAACACCAAAAGAGGGTTATTTTTCATAATGATAACATTGTCCGTGTGCCTTCACAATATACTTGGTGGGGGGGGAGTAAACAATGATATTATATTTATTTGAGGATCGTTTTTGTTAATATTGTTTTTTGAATATCATGTCTTGTAAGTTAGATATTAGACTCATTCTTGATCCTCAAATAATATCAATCATTATTACATACCCTCCCTCAACCACAAATTAATTTGATCATTATTTAAAATATTTCATGATTAATTGTGATGTTTTTCTTTATGTAGTGGAAAAATTAGATTCAATTCAAGCATATGGTCAAGATCACGTACATGATGTATGAAAATAAATCCATTAATTTGTTATGTTTAGTGACAAGTGGAAAATAGTAAACATTGAGATAAATAATAAATTCTATGGTTATTAATTAAAATGTGAAAACTATGTGTGAAAAGAAAAAAATTACTTGAATTTCAAAATTTAAATGGAGCATGATTTTGGAATTATTCAATAGGGATGTCTTTAGAATCTTCCATATTTCATTATAACTTGTTTTTATGAGCATAAAAATTTGAAATTTACCTTTTTTATATGTGAACCCTTTGTGATTTTATGTTGAGGTTTTTCATGAGGACATGGAATGATAAGAGTGTGGGGGTATTTCATATCCCTATTTTGTATATGTGTTTTGAATGGTTTTTATATGTGTTTCCATTTGATATTAATTGATTCAATATAATACATGTGTCTTATATTAATTTTTTTGTATTATTAAACAAGATTGACATTCTAATCAATAATAATAGAAATGGGGGAATAAATGAAAAAAGGAACTTCATAGAGTGACACCAGAATTTTGAGTATGATCATAGAGTACATCCAAGGAACAAAACTAAAGAAGAAGGATGAAATAGGGGTTATGTCATTAGAAGATGAAGTTACATGTCGTGTAAAATTTGTACAGAATTTTTTAATGTCAATGTTGTTAAAGTATTACAGTTCGTTAGATGAATAAATATGACTGGGGATTATAAGTCATGTTAACATATTACACATCATATAATTGCCCAAAACAACAAAAACACTAATTTCTTATGTATCTTCCAATATGGTTTTGATATATTTGACCACCCAAATGACTCTTGAACATAGCATTTGACCCAAAATAAAAATATTGATCAAATTAAGGCCTATATATATGGAATCTAGATAGGGATAAAGAGATTCCATTCCAGGTTGGAGGTGTGACCACTAGGAGGCTGCCATAGGTTTACGACCTGGATTTCATCTTAGATAAGATTTTTTTTCATTTCCATTCATTCATGTAATCATATTATTCCATTGAGTTCTAATTCCCATATTTGTCTTATTCATTCATTCTTCTTCATTATTTTATAACCTCTACAATTCTTTTATTGGTTAATTCATCCTTGGTGACCACCCGATGATGATTGGCTAATCCGCATAGGGGAGAGCTTGATCGGTAAGAGGGGATATGTACCAACAAATAATGACATTCTGTCACTCATGAAGATGATGTTGTTAGATTGTATCATTTTTTTCCTAATAAAATAATTTATTATTTATTGATCCATTGACTATATGTTTTTAAAAATAAACAATCTCCACCTTTACTGAGATGTGTAATTTAGTAACATTTAATGTAATTTCTGATAGGGTATTATAAATAAGAACTTAATTTAAATTATATATTTTGATTTAAAAAACCAAGATAAATTTGGATTCTAGGTTAGTTGGATAGAGAATGAACATTTTTCTATGGATGAAATTGTTAGGTTGCACAACTATTTAATATAATTATTTTACAATTGATGTTGAATTAATTTATATAGAAAAACTATCCCTATAAACTAAATCATATATCTTCTGTTTCTCTATTTGAATTCAGTTATACTAATTTATTAATCAGTTTAGTAAATTCAATCTGAAATTGGAGTCACCAAACCATTAGTCTAGTATTTCTTTTTCATTGTTAGCATATCACTATGTCTTCGACCCCGTACATTCATTATACTAAACCATTGTAGTTAGTACGGTTTATGAAATTATAAATTTTAAATTTGATCCTCGCCTGAAGGAATTAACGATTCTATTTGGGTGAATAAAATCTTGGCACCATTTTTGGGGAGTAGTAGAGAATTTTATGTCACTCAAAAAAAATTGCATAGGTCAAATACATTTCTTATCTCATTTATGTTTAGTTATTTTATTATAGGGCATAATATTATTATTTATTTTTTTTATTTTCTTTCAATATTACATGATTGGTAGTTTTTTTGGTTTTTTTGAATAGATTACATGGAATATCATTATTATTCATCTCCACTATCATAATACATTGAATATCATAGGTATCCAACCACAAGGGAAGAACTAAATATAGAATCGTGAAAAAACAAGAAAAATTTATAATTATTCATATTATCAAATGTGTGTTAAATTATAACCTACAATGAGAATAGGAACATACTAATATTTTGATTAAAGATATCATGATTATCAAGAATTCCAATTTACATCTAGGTATGAGAAGCACTCGAAATTATGAGTAACCATATTGATCACCTAGGGCACTGATGTGATGAAAAAAGGATGGACATTAATGATACCGTGCTCATTGAATATGGATAATTGACTAATCACCCTGTTCAAGTAATTTCATATTGGAATTGTCTTGTTAGTATCCTACCAAAAGTTTCTATTAAAGATACATTTTTTTGAAGATCGATTCTATAATTTGGTGGAATAATTTTATTCCATTAGTACAAAACAACATCTAGATAAGAACTATGATTAATGACTAGCCACATTACTCACCAATATCATTCCCTTATTTGATAAATAGATGGATGATAATTAAGATCATATTAATGAAAATGGAGATTTGATTACTCAACGTTAGAAATTTATTTCAAATTTAAATTCCCTAGAATGAAGCATACCCTTAAAATCTAATAAATGAATGGATCTGTTTGAAGATGAAGAAGATAAAAATGTGGATAATGTAAACATTGTGGAAATGAAAAAAATAGAGGCATAGAATAAATAAAATTACTTAGATTATGTTAATAACATTGAAAAAGATGAACACCAAGATTTAGAATACGTTTTTGAACCCGAGGCATCCATTTTAGGCATGAAAAAAAGAAAAATAATAACAAATAGAATTCCATTTGAAACTGTGTGATGAAGAGGAATGAAATTTGATGGATATTTTTTTACCATGGTTGAAGAGGAAGAAGTGGATGAGGTCTAAGTAATAAAATAAATCGAATCAAATGAGGAACAAGAATTAAATGAAAATGAGAAAGAGTTTAAAGATGTACAAGCTAATAAATTTTTGAATAAAGATCAAAATGTTAAGGAGGGGATAATGAAAAAACATGGATTGATCTCACTGGTGTTCTTGATACTGAAGAATAATGAGACGTTCCCCTAAAATTTCAAGAAAATGAGGTGAAAACAGATGCTTCAATTAAATAAGTAATTATATAAGTTTAGAATATTGAAAATAAAGAATAAAGACTAGAGGCGTAGGTGAAGTACATATTTTATGTTATATTGATTTGATATTATTTTCCTTACATTTATCCTCAAATTGAGACCTATGTAAAATCATAAATAACCTATGGACTAGGAAGAGAAAGAATACCTTAGATTCATAATAGAGTCAGATGTGGGTAAATATAAGGTGGTTATCTTTTTACCATGTTTTCATTATCTAAAAATGCTAAACATTTGAGCTGAACGTCCATAAAAAAGAGTAGTTATTGGCAGGCATCACAAATTTTTAAAAATATTATAGGATATAGATTTATTTAATTTTATTAGTTTAAATAATACTTCTCATGTTTTTCCTCTTTTCTTATTTTATCCAATTATTTTTAATTTTAAATAGTTTATACATTCATTGTTTTTTTTAATTTTAGGACCCTGGAAGGAAGAGTCACAAAGCAATTGAAGACCTGAAAAAAGAAACATTTAATGTTGTGAGTTAAATAAAAATCACTTAATAAGAGTAAAAGTCATTAACCTGGACAGTCTAAACATGATAAACTCATTAAAATTTATCAAATCATACGGTTGTACTATTTTAACTTTTTTATATTTGTCACATCCCTAGTTTTTGGTTCCCACATTAATTGAAAAAAATATCAAATGAATTGTTGCCTGAAATTAACTAAATTAAATTCACCCAGAAAATGATTGAATTTTTTGTATTGAACTAACTAATATATGAGAAATATGAACTGAGGATAAGTATATTAACATGGTGTAATAATGGAATTATAATTCTCATAAATAAAAATGAAATAAATTGAAATTGTAAAAGACACATGCTTAATTTGATTTGGAATTTTTTGAAAATGATTGATGATAAGATTGGGTTTCATGATGATGATTCCTAAAAGCATGATTTGAGTAAACTAATATCCCAAGTTTATTCCATTACCTGATTGACTTATATTATGATCCCATTATTAATATGATTCTGGACCAAATATTTCCTTTTTATCTAAGCATATTTCATCAGTGAAACATTGGGAATATAATCAAACTAGAACTTTCATTTATATCATATCAAAGATATGACTAAACAAGTTGATGATGGAAACTATTAATGAATTTTGTTGATAAAACCATTTATATTCAGACCTTCCTTCACATCAATCCTCCTTTTTCCCATATAATCCATGGATACCATTGTTAGGATTAATCCATGTCATAATCAATTGTTTCATTTCATACCCAGATCATTATATTTTTCATGATATTCAATTGAATAAATGTGGGGGAGAAGTTTTTCATGGTGGATATGAGATATTATTCATGAGATGAGATTGTATGGTGTTTCCATGGATTTTTGGGAATGTTATTATTTACATTTATTATATTATATTGTTTATCCCTCTTTTTGTAATAGAAAAAAAAATCAAAAAATCAAAATAAAAATTGGTTTATTTATTTGGTTGGTAAAAAATCACCATTATCATTCCAATTCTCATAAAATCATTTGGTTAAATGACAGATGTGGCACTTCTCATAGTCTAGCTTCAGAAAAAGAAAATAATGGTTTTTGAATTGGGATAATAAAAAATTACTATTTTCTAAATGAAATGTTTTTATTAGATGTGATTAGGTTATGTATGTGATATTTATTCCAATCATTAATTTAAAAACGAGAAAAAGGAAAAAAAAGGAAAATAATAATAGAGTGTTATTTTTCATTAATTTTATTTTATCTGTGATCATCCACTATAAGCATTGGTGGAGGGGGGTGTGAGATGATATTATATTTTAGTGTGGTGAATTTTCATTATTCTTATCGTTTGAATTTCATGAATAGTATATTATAAATTAGCCTCCTCCTAGAGCATTATGTGATTTTCAAAATTTTAACCTACCTTGATTCACTCATCCATGGAGTCATTTGTTCTTATTTAAAAGGCCTCATGATTAATAGTGATATTTTTTTAAAAATTGGTGTAGCTAGATTCAATGAAATCCTATGGTAAGGAGCATCTACTTGAGGTAGGAGCCTAAATCCCTTAAATTCATACTCCATGTAATGATTGAAAAAATTAAATGATGAGGTAAATCATAAACGGCATGGTTTTTGATTAAAAGATGGAACCTATGTGGGAAAATGTACAAATATATTAAATTTCACATATTAATAAGAGTTTTATTTTTGATTTCTTCATTTGGTATATGTTGTGATTTTACCATAATCAGTTACAACGTATTTTTATAAGCATAATAATTTGAAAATTCATTTGTTGATGTATGGGTCATTGTTGATTTTATATTTATATTTCTCTTCTGGATGACCATATATTTGAGTGCGGTGGTATTTGAATTATCTAAGTTGTATATATATTTATATTGGGTTCAATATGTGTTTCCATTTTATATTAATTGAATCAATATTATATATGTTTCTTTATATCAATATTTTGTGTAATCTTAAATAGGATTGACATTTGGAAGAATAACAAGGAAAAAAAGGAATTAAAAAACAAATAGTAATTTCGTACTATTTGCAATGTGAATACACACAACACTGGATTTTTTAGGATTTTCATGGAGTATATCCAAGGAACGAAATTGAATAATGAGGATAAAATAGGGGTTCCTACATTAAAATTTGATGTTACACATCATATAATGTTTTTACATAATGGGTAAATGTAAAAGTCATGAAAATAATAAAGGTCATGAGGATAAGAAAAAATGCATGAGTGTTACACAATGTGTAAACATATTACACATCATTTAACAGTCTATCATCACAAAAATGATGATATCCATCATATCATCTAATGTGATTTTGATATCATTGACTACCTGAATGACTATTAGACTCAATATTTGACCCAAAAAACCATATTGATCACTTAAAGGTGTATATTTATGGGATCTAGTGAGATTGAAAATGATTCCATCCCAATTTGGATGCATAACCATTGAGAGTCTGTGATAGGTTTCTGACCCAGGTTTTATTATAGATTGGTTTTTGCTGCTTAATTTTATTTTAATTCTTTCATGTAATCTTTAGATTCATTTGAGTTGTAATAAAAACCTTTTTATATTATTCATTCCATTCTCATTCAATATTTTCTAATCTCTCTATTATTGTTATTGGTTTATTCCCAATTGAAGACCACTAGACAATAATTTTCTAAACCCCATATGGGAGAGTGGAATCTATTAAATATGGTTTATACCAAAAAATATTGAAATTCTCTTCTCATAATGATGTTTTTATTTGATAATTTTATGTTGTTCCTACATGTATAATTTTTTTACGGAATTATTGACTATATGTTTTAAATAATTAACAAACCCTAACATGATTTAGTTGATTTAATTCTGACCATTATAGGTAATTAGTCTTCTGATTTTGGGAATTAGAACTAAATGAACAATAGATATTTTGATTCATTTGATCACGATGAAATGGTTTTATAAGATAGTTTGGTAGGTAATGACCATTTTATCTATCAATGAAATTGTTTGGTTGCAATACTATATGATATAATTATTTTACAAGTGAAGTTGAATTAATTTATTTTGAAAAAACGGCCCTAAAAACTTATTCTATACTCTTCTATTTCCTGGTTTTAATTCCATTTTTTCAAATCAATAACTATTTTAATAAAACAAATCTAAAATTTGGGTGACCTAAATTTTAGTCTACAGTTCTCATTTTGGTGTTCCACACTTTCTTTCGGATTGACCCTAAACTTTCGATATACTACACCTTGGTAGTTATTATGGTTTGGGAAAAATATAAATTTCTTGTTTGATCCACTATTAGTGGAATTAATGACACCCATTGGGTGCATCAATTTTTGTCTCTATTTATGCGGAGAATCAGAGCATTGTATATAGCTCGATGTGAATTTATTAGGTTAAAGACATTTATTATCCCATTTTTTTTACTCATTTTATTCTTGGACTCTCTTTTTCCATATTTTTTTTATATATTTTCATTAATATTTTATTGGTAGTTGTTACTATTGTGCATAATGGATTAAATATCATATCACTATTATTCCTCTCCACCATCAGAATAAATCCAATATCAGGCGTATCTAACCACATGGGGAGCACTAAATTTATAAGGGTGGACATAATAAAGATACATGGTTGTTTGTAGAGTACATATGCAAAGAGTTGGAAAAATTAAATATCATTGAAACAAAACAACCATAGGAGCCAAATTCAGATGATAAACAAGAAACATTGATCACCAAGATCATCCAGTTATTTGAAAAAATGAATTGATGTTAATGAATGTCAACTAAATGAATATATATGTTTTATTAATCACCACTATCTATTTATTTAAAATTTAAATTCACTAGTAATTTATTTATAATTAAAATTTAATAAATGTATTGACTGTATTGATGAAAAATAAGATAAAATGTTGGAGGATCTCAATACTATGGAAATGAAAAAAGGAAGAAAAATAAAGGGTAGAAAATAAATAACAATACCTAGAGTATGATGACCACATTAAAAAGGATTATCCTCAAAATTTAGATGAACTATCAGGTCCTGAGGTGTCCCTTCTATGCGTGAAAATGTTAACAAAAAATAAAGAGAATTCCTTTTCCAACAGTGCAAAGAATGGGAAAGAAATTTGATTTGATGGTTGAAGAGGAAGAAAAGAAGGAGGTCAAAGAAGTAAAATCTATGGAATAAAAGGAAGTAGAAGAGGTAAATGAAGATGTGGAGGTCAAAGATATATAAACCAGTGAATTTATGATAGAAGAAGACAATATGATGGAAGAGGATAGGGATTTAACATTAATTTACCCCAATGGTGTTCTTGAGCTTGAAGTGGAATATGATTCCCAACTATAATTTCATGTTGAACAATAGAGAAATTTGTCATCAATACAAAATTTCATTCTATAAGCTCATAATATGAAAAATAATGAAGAAATTGTGTTGGAGTAAGTGAACTATAAAATTTGGTAAAATTTGGATTCCTATTGATTTAACTACATCTATCTTCAAGTTGTAGCCCACCAATAGTCATGAAAAAAAATGGAGATAGAAGAAAAGACCGTCGCAGATACAGAATAGAGCCATCTATGGGTAAATCTTTTATGGGAATCTTTTTTCAATATTCTAATTAGCCATAAAAGATAAAAGGTCCATCAGAATGTAAAAAAAAGTGTAGGCACTGGGAGGCAACCTAGATTTCAAAAAACACTTCTAAGATATAGATTTTATTAGTTAAAATAATTCTCCCCATAGTTTCGATATTTAACTGTTTGATAAAAATAATATAAATTTGAAAAATAATGTACTTTCATTGTATATTTTTATCTTTCAGGATCATATAAGGAAGAAGCAAAAATCAATTGAATAGGTAAAAACAGAAACATTTCACCTCAAGAGTTAACTACACATCTTGTAATCAGAGTAGACGTTATGAACCTGGCCTTTTGGAAATTGAGAATCTCATTTAGAAGCATCAAATATAAGGGTATTAGTGTTTTAACGTGTTTATATTTTTATATCCCTAGTTTTTTGTTCCCACATAATTTAAAAAAATGAAATGAATTACTACCTGAACTGAATTGAATTAAATTCACAAAATAATGATTGGATATTTTGTCTTATACTCCCTGATCTTGGAGAAATCAACACTGAGGAGATTTATATTTAGAATTTGTAAAATTTTAAATATAATTATTTAAATTAAAAAGATATAAATTGGAATTTTAAAAGTAACTCGCTTTCATTTATTTGGAATTTCTTGAAAATGATGCTCATATTATTATTTTTTCATGATGATGATTCCTAGAATAATTATTTGATTATAATAATTTTCCATGTTCATTATATAATCATGTGACTACTATTATATTCCCATTATTGATAGTATTTTTGACCAAAGTTTCTATATTTTTATGAGCATATTTCACGAGTGAAACATGGGGCATGAAAACCAGTTAAAACATTCCTTGATATATTGTCAAATCTATGACTGGATTCACAATTGAAAAGGTTGATTTATATTATTATTCTACCATTTTATCGTAATACTAACCTATGTAATTATCCTCAATTGTTCCTATAATCCGTGGATGTCATTATCATTATTAAGCCCCATTAAAAGACATTATTTCCATTATTTCCCAGATCTTAGTATTTTTAAGGAAATTCAACTGAATGAGGTTGGGGGAGAAGTTGTCCATAGAATATATAGGATATTATTCATGAGGAGAGACTATGTGGTGCTTAAATTTTTTATTGGGATGGCTCATATTTATATTCATTATATTCCATTTTTTTATCACTCTTGTTATTAAAAAAACAAAACTGAAGGAAAACGTTATTGTTTATTAGGTATGTACAAAATAATTGTTGTAAGACAGATGATCAAATAATTATATGTAGTAATATTATATATTTGGGACTTCTTAGGGGATAGATTCTGAAAAAATGGTTTGTGAATTGGTAGAATAAAAAATAACCATTTTCTGGACCAATTATTTTTATCACATGGGGTTTGGTGGTGGATTTGAGGTTTATTGAAATAACAATTTTTGAAATAAATTGGACTTGAATAGAGGGTTATTTTTTATTAATATTATATTTTCTTTGATCCTTCACTGTATTCATTGGGGTTGTGTTAGAGATAAACTGATATTTTAGTCACACGTATGTTCATTAATATAGTGCTATGAATATTTGGATTTTACTTTAGATAGTAGCCTCCTCCTGATGAATTACATGATTTTTAGTCTTCCTACCTTCCTTCCATAAACCAATGAGTCCTTTAATTATTATCATAAGTCCCTTATGATTAATCATGACATTTTTCATTACACGATGGAGAATGCAGATTCAATGTATGCCTATTCTTAAGATCATTTTCATGAGGTATGGGAATTAACTCTATTAAATTGTAACCTAGAGTGATGAGTGAAAAAATTAAATGTCAATATAAAAAAATGACATGGTTGTGGATATAATGTTTAAAAATAATGTCAAAATATAAAAATATATTTAATTTCACAATTTAAATGAATCTTTATTTTTTGAATTATTCATTTGGTATGTGTTGCAATTTTTTTATATAAATTTCCAACTTGTTTTTATGTGAATCGTAATTTTATAATTTCCTCAATAATATAGAGAATCTTTTTGATTTAATGTCGAGGTTTTTCTCGAGGATGATAAATGATTTGAGTGTGGTTGAATTTGATACCTCGATTTAGTATACATATTTTGATTGGTTTTTATATGTGATTTCATTGGATATTAATTGATTCAATATATTATGTTTTCATTAAATCATTGTTTTGTGAATGATTGAACATGATTTACATTTATAGAAATACCAAGGAAAAATGGGAATTCATGAGAAAAGGCACTTCTCCCCCTAAGTGAAGGGATGTCATGTGACACCAGATTGTTGAGGATTTTTATGTGGTATATACAAGGCATGAAAATCGAAGAAGAATGATGAAACATGGGTTTTGGTGGTAGAAGATGAAATTATTCATCTTGTAATGTTTATACATGATGTGTAAATGTACAATTTGTGAAAATATTACTATTCATGAGAAGAATAAAACACTAATGAGGATTAGATGATGTGTAAACATATTAAACATTGTGTAGTAAAAAAAATAAAAAAATAATGATTTCAAGAGTATCTTGTGATAGTATTTTGATATCTTTGACTACCTGAATGACCATTAAACTCAATATTATACCACCAAGAGGTTGTTTTAGTGTTCTAACCCTGATTTATTTATAGATAGTTTTTTTCTTTTCATTAATTCATGTAATTGTTGGATTAATTTGATTTTTATTACAATATATTTATTTTTATAATTACAATGTCATTTATTCATTCCTAAACTATCCTCTGTGCATATTGGTTTTTTCATCCTTGGTGACCACCAGATGATGATTGGCTAAACCACATAGGGGAGAGACGGATAAATTAAAGGGGGTGTGTAACAACAAAGAATGAATTTACATTTCTTGTAAATATGATTTTATTTGATAATATAATGTTTTCCCTAATAATCCACACAATTCGTTACTGAATCATTGACAAAACATTTTCAATAATGAAAAAACCCCAACATGATTGAGGTGATTTATTTATGACTATTGAATGTAACTACTCTTTTACTTTTAACAATCAAAACATAATGAAAATAAGATATTTTGATTCATATGAGCATGACTAATTAATATTCAATGTTTGTTTGATATGGAATGGCAATTGTGGTTTCGATGAAATTGTTTGGTTCCACAACTATTTGATATAATTATTTTAATGTGAAGTTGAATTAATTTATTTATTAAAACCTCCCTTTGAAACAGATTCCACACTATTCTCTTTCTCTAATTGAATTCTATTATTTTAATTTTATAATTAGTTTAGTAAAACAAATATGATATTGAATTGACATATCCATTAGTTTATGTTTTTCATTTCCATGGTCCCCGCTCTCTATGTGTTTGAAACAATAATTCTGCTATACTATGTGTTTTTTATTAGTATGGTTCATGGTAATATAATATTATAATTTGATCGATGCCCAAAGGTATTAATGATTCCCTTTAGGAACATTAAAATTTGGCATCTTTTCTAAGGAGAATTAGAGCATTATAGAGGACTCATGACAAATTGATTAGATCAGACAATGCACATGAAGGAATAAATACTAAAAATAAATGATATATGTCATAGTCACTTAAAATAATAGAACTACAAGATTTTAATTGAATCATGTGATAAGGTCACACAAAACAATAGAAGAAAATATCAACGACCATAATATTATCTTTAAATAAGAACATGTGATCATGTGAATTACTAGAAAACAATGTAGTTGGAAGCATCCCTAGATCACATGAATCCCAAATTTGTTTCAATTGATCACATGATTGGATCCTGTGAAATGCACAATGAAAACAAATTTAGTATCTCAAAGATATTTCAATTTTCTGTAGGTGATAATGACTTTACATCACAAGAAGAACATAAGGTTGATTGTTAAGTCATTATAACTAAAGGAAAACCTTGATATATAGAGTTAATTTGGTATATTTATTTTTATAAATACACCATATCCCATCTGTTAGAATCAAAAAATATTTCTTATGCGGATTTATCTAAATTAAAGAATATCACCTTATACAAAGAATGTCTTTATTTTTAATCACATGAACCACATAATAAGATAAATGTATCATGTAGGAGTGTCATGAAGATATATTATAATGGAATCAAGAGAAGTAAAGTATGATTATTTTCTTATTTATATGTAGAAATTTTGATATCACATGACCATCATAGCAATATAATCATCTCACACCAGAATCACATGATAAACATGAACATATTAAGTTCTCATAATGGGATCTCATGAAGGGACCTCGTGAAGGGATCCCATGGAGGTATCTCAAGAATTTTTTTCAGACAGGGTTCTCATAAAGGGTCATTAGAAAGTGGTATAATATAGGGTTATCATGGAGTGTTCATGAAGAGACATCTCATAAATTGGAAATATAAATGGGTCTTTCATATGGGTTACACACTCTCAGAAGAAATGACTTACAGAGTTATGGTTGTAAACTATTTGGTGAATAAAAAGAACAAAGACACACCCTAGTGTTATTCAACATATAATTATTGTAAAAATATTATAATAGAGGAATAGTGTCTTTAGTTTATAAGAGAGACATGGGAAATTTTAAATTATGAATTGTTGTAAAATAGGAGGGACAATGAGTCAACTCTTAACCTTATAATTTATGTTTGATTTAGTGGATTTCGTACATAATCAAATTTACATTTTATACTCCTTGGATAATCCTAGTGAGGGTGAACCAGTTAAAATTTTTGTGTCTTGCGCATTTTTTTAATTACCATTTATTCCATTCTATAGGAAGGATAGAGATTAGAGTTTTTGAATAGTGAAACATAATCCATAAATATAGTGGTCTTAATAAATCCTACCCTAATTCAACAATGTGTTTCAGTGTATTAAACCTATTTCAGTTAACAAAATCAATGATAATTATTGAGAATAAAATGAACATATGGATATAATTAGTATATATAAGAATGTTAAATCCAAAAAAATTAATATCTTTAATAATGAAATATAGAAGGAAATAACATTAAAGTGGTTAATATTTTTGAAAAAAGGTGTAAACATAGAATATAACATAACATAAATTGAAAGGAAACATATAAATATGCATATTTAAAAGAATATAAAACATTTTGAGTAAATAATATATTCACACACCATTGTGAAAAAAAATCATTATGTACATGCATTATAATATGAGAAAACTTATAATGACCACGCCATTGTGAACTAATTCATTATGTCCATAGCTAACTATTTGATGAATTATAAGACATAATGAATAAATTGGAGGGTGATATAGGTCCCAACCCATCACCATATTAAAATACATGTTCTATATAAAATCAATCATTATAATTTTATAGTGCATCAATTGATAGATAACAGGTTTCATATCTCTTTAAAATGGAATCAACTAAATATAATATTCATAACTTCATCAATAATAATAAAAACCCCCAGGATATAAATGGGTATCTAATGTAACATAATATATTTCTAGGTAGATTACATTCAATGAAGTATTTGATATTTAAAAATTATAAATCAACTTCATATAGTTTACCCAATAATTTTCCCAATCAATTGATTAATGGAATTTTGGTGAAAACCCTTTAATCAAATAAAAATAAAATAGGGTGTTTAAAAAGGGAAAAATTGGCTGAAAAGTTATTAATATTCATGGTGGACGGTTTGGAAAGAAAAAGTAAGTGATGAATAATGTTAGTAAAGGATAATAATATTTCATAACCAGTTTTATTAATGAATGTGCCGGGTATCATTTGAATAATATCCTTGATCAATCATAAAATATTTCAAAGGAGAATAGTTTAAATTATTTTTAAGAAAACTATTAAAATTATATTATAATTAATAGAAATTATTAATCTTTTTGGAAATATGTTTTTAAGTTAAAAAATTCTTCAAAATAGGAGAATAATAATTTCTTTTAGAAAAATTGAAAACAAATATACGATTATTCATAAAAAAGGATAAATTTTAAGAAATATGTGTTCCCATGGAATGTATTAGAAGAGATGATTTCAATAATTTTATGAGACATCCCATATGAAAAATTTTAAAAATTTATTTAAGACATATATATAATTTAATTTCAGACATTAATAAATTATTATTTATAGATAATGGAATTTGTAAAACAATCCAATGAATATGGTAATGGTTGAGAAGGAGTCCTAAATAGAAAAAAAGGTTGGGTTTGATTTCATAAAATGAGTAAATAGTGGGATGAGATAATAAATAAAATAGGGAGAAGATGTGTAAAACCCTAGGAATAAATAATTGATAAGATTTTTTTTTGTTTTAAAATAAAAACTATAAAATTTATTAAAAATGGAGTTCTTTAAAAATAAATAACTATTTGTATATATGATTTGGGATGAAACCCTCATTCTATTGGTAATTTTGGAATAAAAGGATCATGAGAGAGTAAAATGAAAATTGTTATTAAAATACAATGAAATGTAATATATTTTCATAAAATAAATCAATAGGGTAGTGAATAAATTATGAAAAATAATGTATGGTATACAATATTAAATATGCCTTAGGGAATTAAAAATCAAGGCATGTTACATTTAAACTATGGTATCTTTTGAATTTAAATCCATTTAATGATATAAGACGATTTGGATCCTAAAAAAACAATCTAACTTTATATATTTAAACACTTTAATTATGAAATAGTCAAACAATATTAAACAAACCAAGCTATAGAATAAGAAATATGTCTCATGAAATTAAATATTTATAATTAAATTACCTTTTAGAAAGAGAAAAACTGGCCATAATTGCTGTTATAACACCAAAATAATAGTTTTAAAATTTTAAATACATTAGGTTATGAAATATAATATTTTGAAATTAATTTTTTTATTTAATAATAATAACTATAAATAATTATAATTTACAGCCTTCAAAATAAGTAGTTAATATTCTAAACAAACAAATAGTATTTTACAATATTATTTTTCATAAAAGAATATTTTAATATAAATAATGTATTTAATAAATACATAATTTAATGAAATTTCTTAATGAATAATATATATATATATATATATATACTGATGATTCTAATTATTATGATAAATAATAAATTATTTTATGAATATATTCGTTATCAATATAACATACCATGATTTAATGGTGCATTTCATGTTCATTATATAGCATAATATGCATGCAACTCCGAGTCTCTAAAAAAAACATATTTTTGGAGAGAGTTATAACATTGTTGTTAAAATTAAATTTTCCACTTATATGATTAGAATTTTGAAAAATAGACATTCACATTTGCATTCAGTAAGATATTTTGAGTCCGAAAGGATCAACATTATTTTAGTTGAATAGAAACATACTCTTATAAATATTAATGTTGTCCCCTACAAATATTACTTTTTCCATATGAATATTAATATGAACATTATGAACAATATCTTCACCCATTAATGTATAAGTAAAAATTTAAAAACTTATTAATGAAAGTGAATATTTTAAAAATTTATAATCAAGTGTTAATATTTTTGTGAGTAATAAATATTTAAAAATAATTTTAAAATTAATAAAATTAATTAAAAGACAATTCATTTTATAAATTTTATTTCTAAATAAAATAATTTATGTCATATGATTTTACAATAATCTAATGAGAACTTAGAAAATTTATTAGGGTATTATAAAATCATTTTATATTTTAAAAACATATTTTTCGAGTAAATAGAAGTTTTAATAAAAAAATAAATTTCTCATTTATAGAAAATTATTTTCTTTAAATGAACTTAATTATCATATTCTAAACATTAAAAAATTTTAGGGTGAAATTTTGGTATTTTTCTAAAATACTTGAATTTTTTGTAATAGTGAAATTTGATAATTTCTGAAATATGGTAAATAAAGGAATTTCTTCACCAAGATTGGATTATGGTTGATGTAAATTTCCATTTTTTCAAACTCACATGAATGTATTACTATTTTTGGTCCCAATAATAAATACTATTTCTTGTCTTGAAAAAAAATAAAAAATTGAGAAATCACTCCATTCCTTCCCTATATAAACCACCTCTCACCCCCACTTCTCCTAACTCTTTTAAGCTTCGATATTTTAAAAATTTATTCTAATTTACCTTAACAATCTTCTACCCCACAAATATATGATCTTGTTATTTCCAAAAGATCATAATCAACCCCCTTAGTTATATTTTGAAAGAGGAGTATCCAAGAGGTAAAATCCTCTAACATTTTCTTTTATTTTTGTTTTCATGTTTCTACATTATTTATTGTTCTATCCCCTCCTCACATATAAAAATGATCATGATAACACCGATATCACATATATACTATAATTTTATCATTATATTGAATGATACATCATCAATCTCTTTACACACACACAAAATCTCTCTATATTTTATTTTAAAAATGAAATCATCGTCCGAGAGGTACCGATTTACAACAATCGTGGACAATGAAATTTTATTATATAGTTTCCCCTTAATAAAGATTCATAAAGCCATTTATATTGTTATACCAGATTAAAAAAATATTTAATATCTCTTATTTATATTTTTCAGATGACTTTATATGGAAGATATTACATAATGAAACAAAACAAATTCATTGTGATTAAACAATTATAAAATATTTCTAAAAGATCATGAATAAATATCTTATTTAATGATTCATTATATTAACATAAAACCAAATTATATTTATAACCATTTACACATATTTATTCTAATTAATTTCATATAATTCCAATTATGGAGAATTATAGCAATTTTACACAAACTTCATTACATGTATACAATTGTACTGATCGTGAAAACCAAGAATACAAAAATACCAAAGAGATAAGTTTGTTTCTTGTAACTAATTAAAAAGAAAATAAATGAATCTAATAAAATTATAATAAATAAATTAAATTATGATCTATTTTATAATTAATTAATTCAGATATTGAATTTTATTATCATGGACGTTATGATTAACTGCAGAATAAGTTCATACATAAGGAAAAGGGTTTTTCATCGCACATTTATTTCAATGATATTTACATTGTTAAACACTCATTTCATGTATGATATGTATGTATGCTGAAACAAGATATATAATATCCTTATTATATTTTCATCGATGTAATTCAATGATCCATTGGCGATTAATAATTTTTTATTGTGCGATTCGATTGATTAGAGTGTGGTATGGGTCTTCATCTCAATTTCTATTTATTTGAGACATACATGGAATCGTGAATCAAATAATTTTTATGTTGTTTATCTATATACCCCTTGGGATAAATTTTAATTTTAAATTACATTCCTAATAAGTATACATACTCTTTTATAATGAATATGATTATTATCTTGTCTGTACACCCTTTTACATTTACTGTTAATTTTTAGTGTTGTTTTAAATGTAGATATATTGATGAATTTGTATATTGTACTTTATATATAAATTGATGAGGCATAAATTTTTGGAATTAAATATTTCTATAAGAATTATTTGGACTTTCAGTGATTGGAGGAACCATTATATCCCCTTGATGAACTGACTGGTCTCATGAGACAAAAATGTTGGTAATAAACCCTTCGAGTTTGTTTGAAAAACATAATCAGATGGGATTCTATCCTAAATCATAAACCATATCAATAGAATTATGGTTCATATTGTAGATGCATGATTTCCAAATAATAAGGATTATCTTTATTCAATATGTAGTTATTACTTTTCATGAGGTTTTCACTATGATAAAATATATGTATGTGCTTTAACTCGAATTTAATTGGTGGTGTGTGTTTTTCCTCTATTCATCATGCCATTACGATCCTTTATTATTGATTATAAATAAATTAATTTTTTTTCATGGTTCCAATTTATGTTACCCTTACTATGAATTTGATATCAACCCATTTGTTTTCCTTCCCTAGGTTATGAAGAAGAGATCATTTATTGTGTTTTCTAAGATGTAGTTTATTATATTTTGTGGTGTATTATATATTGTTTTCTTCTCCCGATATAAAATGGGTTCCATGTATGTACCTAGTTTAGTAAATTATACTAAATTGATCAATACATTGGGATATGATTACTTGTAATCATACCCGTGTAATAAAATAATGCACTGGCTCTGGGATTCTGGTGTCAGTGAATTATAGTTGGTATCAGTGGATTTTTTTATAGGATTTGGGAAAGATTATGGAGACAAACCTATGATAGGAATTGAGGATATGTATAGAAAATCGTTTGATAATTTTGGTAATTTAAATATTATGTGGGTATTATTAGAATTACATAACTATATGGATACTACAAGTGGACATGGTTCTGGAACAAGTTTACGTAGGAGTAAAAACTATGAAAAGGTGTTCTGGGATTGCCTCTAGGTATCTTCATACAGGAAAATGGGCCTTACTACACACCTATTTTGAAAGTCCCATGATATATTCTTAGGATATTTCACATTTTCATTACAAACAAATATAAAGGATTTAAATGTAAATAGAAATCATGTTTATGATTATCATATTAGTGGTACATAAATTATTGTTATGTGTTATACCTTGTATAAATGTATAAAAATTTAATAATTTTAATAGCTTGTATAAAACAAGGAATTATTTTTCAAAAGAACATAGGAGTTTGAATGAGAACTCTACAAATTCACATGATGAAAAGAGTAATAATGATCATATCATTCATGGTCATAAGGAAATCTTTATAAGGGAAATAGTATTCAAGCGATCGTCATCTTGTGAGGAAATAGTATAATGTGTTAATAAGATACATAATTAATTATCTGAGTCTTATGGTTTTTATGGAAATAAAGAGAATAAAATGATGGATGAGAAATAATTTACAAAGTAAATATGGGAATGAAGGGTTTTCCCTCATGTGACAACTGTAGAAAAAATCACACAAGAAAATGTTTAAAGGGAATGGGAGTTTGATTTAAGTGTGGAGAAAAAGGAATATGAGTTCGTGATTTCAAGGAATGAAAAATGCTTCAAATGTAAAATTATTCGACTATAAGTATATGGGACACTATGAGAATCATTTCCAAAGAATCAATGAAATATACCCCACATGATGCTATTTGGTAATGATCATGTTATTCTATTTCCAAATATGAAGAGGTATAATTAAAATGTATATTTAGGAATTCTCTTATCAAAAATGCACTCATTATAATAATTATGTAATATATGAGGATTTTACTACAATACATTATCATTAAGCATTTCAAGGAAGATGTGGAATGGTACTAATAAAAGGAAATAAATAGAAATTTTAGCTTTTTTTAAAACTCAAGATATATGGATATACAAACCATAGTATATTTCTAATGATGAGATAATGATGGAGAAATGATTTATTTGGATAATCACTGACTACCATGGAACTGATTATTGACATTTCGACAAGTGGTATATGTTATTATTGACGGAGTTTACAATATTTTTTTATTTCAGAAATATATATAATAACATGTTTCTTAATTAAGTAATATATAATAATGCATGTTTCTAATAAGGTTTTATAGAAATTACAATTATTACCATATTTCAAGATGATACATGATGAAGTTAATAACATGTTTTGAATGTGGAAAATTTGGAGCTGATTTATGTGGATTAAGGGATAATGATAAGTACATAATGAAAATTTAGTGATGTTTATTATAAAGTGTTGGGTCATTATAATTTGAAAGATTAACTATTTATGAATGGTTTCAGTTGACCATTTAATGAGGTGTTATAGTTTAATGTATTACTTCACCACATCATTCAACCTATGCTATGAGATTATGTATTTATAGTTAAAGGTTCAACAAAATGATAAAAATGTGTGGATGAAATTGAAATATATATTTATACTCTTATAGAGTGAGATAATTCCTCAACTCAAGGAAAAGTGTTTTAAATAAAATTTTGTCATATTATAAAAATCTTTTGTTGTATCAATGATTTTTTTTCTACAATATTTTATTGTTTTTTAGTAATACCTATTAGTCTGGATATGTTCTCAATTACTTTATATGAGAACTCTATATAATGATTTTTCATCCATGTCATGGTTTTTCCATCCAGCTAATATCACCCCATTAGAAAGCATAATTATTGTGCTGACCAACTCATTTACCTTAACATCTTTTTAGAGGATATTTTATTACCCCTATTTTTTATGTTGGTTACCATATTGCAATTTCCAAGTATCATCATTTTACATTCAATGTCAAACTTGTAATTGTGATGATGCAATTCTATTGAGTGGGGGGGGGGATGTGACACACCATTAATTTGTTTTATAATTTTAAATAAATTAATTAATTTAAAATAATAATTTAAAATTAAGTGTTTTAATTTATAATAATACTTATAAATAATTTTAATTTATACCTTTCTAATTAATTAATTAATTTTCTAAAAAAATACTATTTTACAATTTTTTTAAAGAGTATTTAATTATGAATATATTTATTTGATCAATAATTTATTTAATTATATATTTGAAATAATAATATATGTAATAATGATTATAGTTATTTTGATAAATAATAAATTAGGTTACAAATATATTTTCAATTAATATGACTCCCTGAGATTTTATGGTTTGTGTCTTCGTAAATTATTTCAATTCATTAAATATATTAATATGCATCAAACATAGAGTCTCTGTGAAACAATAAATTATTATAGGAGATATGTATAACCTATCCATTAAACTAAATTTTTCCACTTTTGTGATTTGAATTTCGAAATACGGATATACACAGTTTCATTCTATATGATATTTAGAGTTCAATTTGACTGAATTAATTTTTGGTGAATAGTAAATTACCCTAATGAATAGTAATGATACCCTTATGAATATTAATACGACCATTTTGAATAGTAACTTGAACCAATAAAGTATAAATAAAATTTAGGCACCTTATAAAATAATGTGAATATTATAAAAATTAATAATTACTTGTTGGTATTTTTGTCAGTAATAAATATTTAATTATAATTTTATAACAAAAAATTAATTTAAAAGAAAATTAATTTCATAAAATTAAGTCAAAAATCAATATTTTTCTATCCGATGAATTTAGGATAATATAATGAGACCATAGATAAATGTTCAGGGTATTATAAATATGTTATTATTTTAAACTAATTTTTGAAAAAATGGTGATTTCAAATTAAAATTAAAATTATCATATATATAACATTATTTTCTCAAAATGGATTTAATTTTTTGATTCTAAACATTAAAAAATGTTTAGTGTTTATTTTGGGGATTTTTTTGAAATAAATATATTGTGAATAGTGAAATTTGATAATTTAGGAAATATGCTAAATAAATGAATTTCTACATCATGATTCAGTAATTGATGATATACATATACATTAGTTATAATTAAAATACACCTATTAAAGATTGTGGTTACAATAATCAATAAACATTCATGCCTTGAGATAAATAATAAAATAATGAATAATATAATGAAAAATCACTCTTCTCCTACACTATAAAAAACGACCCCTCAACCCCTGTTCTCCTCACTCTTATAAAACTTTATTATTGTAAAATTTACAAACATTAACCTTAGAAAGATCCCCTTATTTTTCAAAATCTCTTGGTCTTTCTAGAAGACCCAAATCATTCCACTTTAATTATAAGGCCCCAGCCTTAAACCTTACTTAATCTTGAGTTAATACAAGATTACACATTGAGGATCTTTTCTGGTTTAGAGTTTTAGAGAATTAGATCATAAAACTTGCATTACATTCCAAATTTAAACAAAGTGGTTACATAAAAGACAATATTCATTCTTCCCATCAACGAAAACATAATTAAAATAAAACTTGGATTCTTTCTTGACACATCCTTAATACTATCATCACATCACGTACCTTTCCCTTGACATGTGAAAAACATTTCAAAAACTTGGGATGAGCATAACAAGCTCAGTAAGGGATAAAAATATGGAAAGGAAACATGAGTTCATATATATATAAGAATGAAATCATACTTTACCCATAAAACATAAGCACTTTAACATACCTCATCAAACCATGTATAAATCATAGAAATCATAAGACATAAAGGTAACTTGAGGCATTCATAAAATTCTTACGTAGGGAGTAACCCTCTTGGTTATGTTTGGAATACCCATCATAGTATATTTCCTAAATCTCTTCGGAGAAACCTTAACCTTTCACTCCTTCGCGTTACCCAATGCATTGGAGAGCTATATCGGGCTCACCCGCCCTTAGTTTATCACGGAACCACCCATTCTTCATAACAATTCCCAAGAACCATAACATAATCATATCACATAAAACATGAATAAATAAAACATAACATTTCCACATTTCAATCACAATATAACATTTTAGGATATTGAAATAATGAATCCATTAAAAAAACATTAAAACATTTAATAAAGAGATTTTTGAATCAAAGTGTCCCATACCACCTTGAAGATTTTAACATTTTAAACCATTAATATCCATATAAATAAATCCTTAAAACCATTTTGAAAACATGTATATTAATAAGAACAAATAATTAAAACATTTAATGTGATATTTTGGTTAAAGGGGTTTTACCAAAATTAGAGACACTTGAATAAAATAATTGAGGAATAACATTTAATCAGAACTTTATAATATCATGAGAATAAATGGATTCATGATATAATATTCCAAAGGACAGTATATACACCATATAAGAGTGAATTGGTGCATAACAACAATGAAGTCTCAATAGAGATGTAAAATGTGATGAAATCCATTATAAAGAATGTATCCTTAAATTAAGGATAAATCAATCTCAAAATTGTGTGTGACAAATATAAATACACCCAATATAATTGGATATTAAGTGTAAAACAATAAATTGTCATTCACACATATTCAAAGGATGACATATTCAATAAGTACATGTTGAACCCAAAGTAATCAAAATTGGGTTAAAAAGTTCCCTTGGTAACATTCGACAGCCTAACGGTGTCACTTCAAAAATTCAGAAAATGAGATGATGAGAGATAAAAAGGGAATATCATCACTTGGAAATAAAATTTACATCAATCAGGATATAGAAGAACATATCCCAACAAAATAGTATGTGAATTAAAAGTCATAACAAACTAAGTCTTTTTAAATGAGGAGGGTGAAAGGTTCCCTTACCGACTTGGGTAACTTTCGAAAAGTACACCCCATTGAAGAAGTGTCATACAATGAATATTTAAATACACATAAATGAAATTATATTACAAAAGGAGTGTAATAATGGGCAGTACATAAACCACTCAAAGGAAATTGTGGCAAATGTAGCATAAATCTCACGGGAATAAAAGTGAGATGAAAAATCTCTTACGAAAAGTCGGCAGCCTAACGGCACCACATAAAACTTCAAAAATGGATTGATGAGAGGAAATAGGGTCTCTTATCATATCAACATAAATTTTACAGAAAGAGGAATACAAAATAACATCCCCCAAAATAACAAAAATGAGCTTAAAAGAAGTGACATAAAGGAGAGTACTTAAAAAGAAAGAGACAGGTTAGAATACTAACGAAAACTCGGCAGCCTAACGGCGCTACTCAAAACTTCCAAAATGGATTGATGAGAGGAAATAGGGTCTCTAATCATATGAAAATAATAAGTACAGTAGGATTAATATAAAAGAACATACCAATCATAATAAACATGAGCTTAAAAGGAATGATATAAAAGAGTGTACTTAAAAAGAAAGAGAGGTGTAGGATCCCTTACCTCGGGTCCGACATGACTCGATCATTATTTAACGTCCGGAATAATAAACTTTAGTTAATTTAAACTTTATTAAGAACCTTTTTCTAGTTCATTATTCCTTTTAGATCACTTATTTTCATGTTATAAACATTATGTAATCATTTAAGTTAATAATGTTTGTTTTGTCGATATTTGGTTCTTAAGTCGAAAGTGGACTTCTTACAATTACATGTTGTTCGTGTGGTCAAAGGTTCATTATATCCAGAATGAAATTCATGATTTGGATAGAATATATATCATATATATCCAGCATATACATGTATTTATAATATTACATAATCATTTAGATGTAAGAAATGAAATGCACCATTCATGGAGACGGTAAGCCGTACGTACGCATGAACGCTACTTTCATTTCTTTGTCATATTAATGGAATTAAAACTAAATGACAGGTATGTATATTTTAATTCCAGAATTATATTCATCATTTAGATGTATCATTCATCATATATATCCATTATATACATGTACTTATAATAGTCCATTACATTTGGGGATAAGAAATGAAATGCACTATTCATGGAGACGGTAAGTCGTACGTACGCATGAACGCTACTTTCATTTCTATCTCATACATTACTGGAATGAAATAATAATTATATATAGGTATATTATAATTCCAGTATAAAATCATATATAATAACATTAAATCCATCCTTTATACGTCCCACGTATGGCATTAACGAATCACATCACTTTGAGGGGGCGGTAGTCCGCACTTTCTAAAATAAAGATATCGCGTATACCCATAATGGAATCCATAAAGGTAAGCCACAAATGAAAAATACAGAAGCTTAAGTAAAAATTAAACATATTATATATCATATATAAATATAGTGACATCTTAATGGCCACCTTTTAAGGTGTTATAAAAGTGTTGAACAATCATCGTTTCGTGAGGCAGAAATTCGCCATCCACGGAAACAGTATGTTATTTAACCATTAGATGTAGGTGTGTGTAAGTGTAGCTCGTATACTTATTATAACAACATCCTAGTATATTGAAGATACTGGAGTTGTTACAAAAGAAATGAATAAAAAGAGTTTAGGGGGTTGGAGAGGCAAAATAAAACAAAAGGACTCAAGTGAACACATTACCTTAAAATCGGTTAACTCCCTTTGGTTTGAGCTCAAAGTCTTCCTTGGGAAGACTTCTGCCCAAAGTGAGGCTTCAAGGAGTAATAGAGGGAAGTGGAGAGACAAAATGGGCATGGGTTGGCCGAGTCAAAGGCTTTGGGGGTGTGGGTAAGGAGGTAGAGGTGGGGGACTTTTATAAGAGGAGAGGAGAGGAACTCTTGGAAAGTAAGCAAATGTTACTTTATTTGAAAATGGTATTCGGATTTAGGAGGTCCCACATTGATGTGTTTATAGGATAAGGTGATAAGGGTTCGAAAACCACTCATCCAATAGGTTTTGGACATGTGTAGGTCTTAGATATTACGTTATCATTCCATTTTATTTAAATCGTTAAATAATTAGGTCATCGCTGCATCATCATGATGTCATAAATAATTTAATTTATTTAATGTCTAAAAATTATAAATAAAAATAATATGACGTAAGAAATATTTTTATCTTTCCAATTAATATTTATAGTCAAAAATATGATTTTTATAACCCCATGTAAAAATTGTTTTAGTAAAACATTTCATGTTTGTCTCATTTTTACTTTAACATTAAATAAAAAGATATTAATGTCATTTTCCAACCAAAGTGGCTTCATGGGGTCCCCAAGTTAACCCATGGGTTGTCTTGGTCGTCCATGAAACATCCAATGAGGTTAGGACATGTGTCAAGTTCATTTCATATTATTAAAACATTATTTTTACCTTAAACTACACTAATTACCTCTAATTGCGATTAAAAACTTAATAAGTTACTATTCACCAAAAAATTATTTTAATCCCATTGAACAACATTTTACTTCTTAATGACAAACATGTATGTCGGATTTTTGAAATTCAAAACACAAAGGTGGCAAATTTTCATTTAAATGGAAAATCGGTTTTTATAAGTACCACTTAGTGGTTTCACTATTCATCAAAAATTGAAGTTTTTCAGAAAATTACCAAAAATTCACCCTAAGATATATTTGATATTCCGAATTAAAAAATGAAGTCTATTTTAAAAAATTCAAAACATATAAGTCACATTAATTAATTTAATAATTAATTCCCGTTGTCATGACAAATAGCGTGTTTTTATGAAACAATAAGTATCAAAAGTTTGACACTAGTTTAAGTCCGATTTCAAGGTGAAATTAATTCCAATGACCACTATTGGATTTAATGGTAAAAATATAATATAATTTCACTTTAAAACCAATTCAAAAGATAATATAATCATATAAATAAATTATATTAAAACGAGGTTTCGAATTAAAATACAACATTTTACACTATTCATTAAAAAATGAACTTTATCAGAAAGATACCAAAAATTTACACAAAGTAAATTTTGATGTCCCAATTCTCAAGAAGAGTTTTATTTGGTCAAAAAGGATGTATAAGAGTGAACCAATCTATATTTAATGATGGTTCTCCATCAAAAGGTGATAAGTGAACCTTTAGTGAAAACTAGGGTATATACGCCTAAAATTGAATTATTTCTGTATTTTATGCCTTTATCCTTTATTGGATAAATGTAAAAATATTTAAATACATATATAATAATATTTTAGTTATTTCTATCCATTTCCACCAATACAACGGCTACATGTAAACTACGATTTAAAATAATATTATTTTATTATTAGAGTGAAACGTAAGATTCCCAAGAAACTCGTTGTTGCGTGTTGGGTACGCCATCGAGCATAGCGTCCCCTTTAAAGTCATATTAATATTTTATTCACAAATATGGATAAATATGAAAATGTCATATTATTTATTTACCTGGGGTGTTACATCCTTCCTCCCTTTTGGGAATTGCGTCCTCGCAATTTTAAAATTGGGCTTGGAAACATCTTTGAAAGTCCCACATCGGAACAAGAGTCGGTAAAACAATCACTTTAAAAGAAAGAAAGATAAGTACAATGGTCGCCCGAGTTAACTCATACTAGGATTCCAAATATGAAAACATGGACATGGAGGAGAAAACATAGGGTCATGTTCTGATGAAGAGTGATAGAAAACATGTTTAGGATAAAGTTAACCATGAGAAAATCACAAACTTGTGATGGGTTAAACGGTATTTGATTCCCCAGTAGGAAAAGTTAAAAGACAACATTTTTGTTTTAAGATACTTTTTATTGGGGAATTTATTCATAAGGAAACATAATCACTTATCATGTTGACTTTCAACTTTTATTAGATTTCTTACACAAACTCATATTTTCTCCAAAAGGCGAGTATTTAGGAAGACTTGTTCACAATAAGAGTACTATAATCAACTTTTAGAGAGTCACCTAATACACAAAAGAGAACTATATACTTTCCATGTCATTAGAATTTAACTGAAAACAAAACCAAAAAGGCTAGTACAAGATCAGATAATCTAGAAAAGGATAACCCTTTATAAAAAGAAAATTTATTCTTAACCTCCAAAATTTGTCCAACAAAACCCAAAGTTCAACGAGGACCATTAGATAAAAAATTTGTCCATAAAATTCTTCAAAGTAAACCAATATAAAATTGAAACCCATATATTTGAAGGATTTAGTCACATAGTCTTCCAAGTTAAATCGTAACATTTATCTCTAAACAACATCAGTTGCTCCTAAAGTCTCGTATTGAAACGTAATTAACCTAATCACATATCCTCCATGATAGGTTAATAATTTTCATAAATAACCCATAATCAACTTACTATTAATTCATAAAATCATATAACTATAAAGATTTATTCAAACTAATCAGGGACTTCACGTAGTCCAGTGGTAGGCGATAAATACCAGTCGCACTTTGGTTGTGGGTTCGATTCCCAAAGCATTGTCCGACGCGACGGGTTGTCACACGGTATGCGTGTTGTACTTTTTCCAAAACTATATAATTCTCAAATCATTCCCCAAAAAGGGATAAAATCATCAAAAATAACCATAACATAATTTAACCTCAATTTTATCTCATTCCTTTCACTTCCATCCTAACATATAGTAACCCATAATTACCTCAAAAGTAAGGATCATATAAACTCTAATGGTTACTTTTATAATTATTACCTGAACTTCCACATCAATTGGTCATCTTGTACATGATGCATTAAATATCATACCAAGGTTCAAGTGGTTGATCATGACTCCTTGATATTTGGTTTAGAACAACCACGAGTTTTCTCATTGAATCCCCCATTTTATCTAGTATCTTAATCATAGAACCACCATAGTTTCCTTCAAACCTGTTGTCTCTTTGGTGCCTGCTAGATCCATCCATTCACTAAAAACAGAAATGTCAGTGTGAGTATATAATCAAAACCATCATGTACTAATGAGAAAGGTAAACACTAAGATATACTTACTCATTCACTTTATCTAAAACCAGGACTCTTTCTGAAATCCTAACCATTATGGTAATGTCACTTATGCTTAAAGAATACCCTAACCTCTAATGTTATCTAAACCGACCAATGATACCAACTATAAGGCCCCAGACATAAACCTTACTTAATCTTGAGTTAATACAAGATTACACATTGATGATCTTTTCAGGTTTATAGTTTTATAGAATTAGATCATAAAACTTGCATTACATTCCAAATTTAAACAAAGTGGTTATATAAAAGACAGGATTCATTCTTCCCATCAACGGAAACATATTTAAAATAAAAGTTGGATTCTTTCTTGACACATCCTTGAAACTATCATCACATCACGTACCTTTCCCTTGACCTGTGAAAAACATTTCAAAAACATGGGATGAGCATAACAAGCTCAGTAGGGGATAAAAATATGGAAAGGAAACATGAGTTCATATATACATAAGAATGAAATCATACTTTACCCATAAAAAAATAGGAACATTAATATACCTCATCAAACCATGTATAAATCATAGAAATTATACTACATAAAGGTTACTTGAGGCATTCATAACATTCTTACGTAGGGATTAACCCTCTTGGTTATGTTTGGAATACCCATCATAGTATATTCCCTAAATCTCTTCGGATAAACCTTAACGTTTCACTCCTTCGCGTTACCCAATGCATTGGAGAGCTATATCGGGCTCACCCGCCCTTAGTTTATCACGGAACCACCTGTTCTTCATAACAATGCCCAATAACCATAACATAATCGTATCACATAAAACATGAATAAAGGAAACATAACATTTACACATTTCAATCACAATATAACATTTTAGGATATTGAAATATTGAATCCATTAAAAAAACATTAAAACATTTAATATAGAGATTTTTGAATCAAAGTGTCCCATACAACCTTGAAGATTTTAACATTTTAAACCATTAATATCCATATAAATAAATCCTTAAAACCATTTTTAAAACATGGATATTAATAAGAACAAATAATTAAAACTTTTAAAGTGATATTTTGGTTAAAGGGGTTTTACCAAAATTAGAGACACTTGAATACAATAATTGAGGAATAACATTTAATCAGAACTTTATAATATCATGAGAATAAATGGATTCATGATATAATATTCCAAAGGACAGTATATACAACATATAAGAGTGAATTGGTGCATAACAATAATGAAGTCTCAATAGAGATGTAAAATGTGATGAAATCCCTTATAAAGAAGGTATCCTTAAATGAAGGATAAATCAATCTCAAAATTATGTGTGACAAATATAAATACACCCAATATAATTGGATATTAATTGTAAAACAATAAAGGGTTATTCACACATATTCAAAGGATTACATATTCAATAACTACATGTTGAACCCAAAGAAATCGAAAATGGGTTAAAAAGTTCCCTTGGTAAAATTCGACAGCCTAACGGCGTCACTTCAAAAATTCAGAAAATGAGTTGATGAGAGATAAAAGGGGAATATCAACACTTGGACATAAAATTTACATCAATCCGGATATAGAAGAACATATCCCAACAAAATAATATGGGAATTAAAAGACATAACAAATGAAGTCTTTTAAAATGAGGAGGGTGAAAGGTTCCCTTACCGACTTGGGTAACTTTTGAAAAGTACACCCCATTGAAGAAGTGTCATACAATGAAAATGTAAATACCCATAAATGGAATTATATTACAAAAGGAGTGTAATAATGGGAAGTACATAAACCACTCAACGGAAATTGTGGCAAATGTATCAAAAATCTCACGGGAATAAAAGTGAGATGAAAATTCACTTACGAAAAGTCGGCAGCCTAATGGCGCCACATAAAACTTCCAAAATGGATTGATGAGAGGAAATAGGGTCTCTCATCATATCAACATAAATTTTATAGAAAGAGTAATACAAAAGAACATCCCCCAACAAAACAAAAATGAGCATAAAAGAAGTGACATAAAGGAGAGTACTTAAAAAGAAAGAGAGAGGTTAGATCTCTTACGAAAACTCGACAGCCTAACCGCGCCACTCAAAACTTCCAAAATGGATTGATGAGAGGAAATAGGGACTCTCATCATATGAAAATAATAATTACAGTAGGAGTAATATAAAAGAACATCCCAATCATAAGAAATATGAGCTTAAAAGGAATGACATAAAAGAGTGTACTTAAAAAGAAAGAGAGGTGTAGGATCCCTTACCTCGGGTCTGATTTGACTCGATCATTCTTTAACGTCCTGAATAATAATCTTGAGTTAATTTCCACTTTATTAAAAACCTTTTTATAGTTTATTATTCCTTTTATATCACTTATTTTCATGTTATAAACATTATTTAATAATTTAAGTTAATAATGTTTGTTTTGTCGATATTTGGTTCTTAAGTTGAAAGTGGACTTCTTAAAATTACATGTTGTTCATGTGGTCAAAGGTTCTTTATATCCAGAATGACATTCCTGATTTGGATAGCATATATATCATATATATCCAGAATATAAATGTATTTATAATATTACATAATCTTTTAGAGGTAAGAAATGAAATGCACTGTTCATGGAGACGGTAAGTCATACGTACGCATGAACGCTACTTTCATTTCTTTGTCATATTAATGGAATTAAAACTAAATTAGAGGTATGTATATTTTAATTACAGAATTATATTCATCATTTATATGTATCATTCATCATATATATCCATTATACACATGTACTTATAATAGTACATTACATTTGGGGATAAGAAATGAAATGCACCGTTCATGGAGACGTTAAGCCGTACGTACGCATGAACGCTACTTTCATTTCTATCTCATACTTTAATGGAAATAAATAATAATAATATATCGGTATATTATAATTCTAGTATAACATCATATATAATGACATTAAATTCATCCTTTATACGTCCCACGTATGACATTAACGAATCACATCACTTTGAGGGGGTGGTAGTCCGCACTTCCTAAAATGAAGATATCGCGTATACCCATAATGGAAGCCAACATTTAAGCCACAAATGAAAAATAAATAAGCTTAAGTAAAACATAAACATATTATATATCATATATAAATATATTTACATCTTAATGCCCACCTTTGAAGGTGTTATATGAGTGTTGAACAATCATCGTTTCGTGAGGGAGAAATTCGCCATCCACGGAAACAGTATGTTCTTTAACCATTAGATGTAGGTGTGTGTAAGTGTAGCTCAAATAATTTTTATAAAAACATACTAGTATATTGAAGATACTATATATGTTACAAATGAAATGAATAAAAAGAGTTTAGGGGGCTGGAGAGGCAAAATAAAACAAAAGGACTCAAGTGAACACAATCCCTTAAAATCGGGTAACTCCCTTTGGTTTGAGCTCAAAGGCTTCCTTGGGAAGACTTCTTCCCAAAGTGAGGCTTAAAGGAGTAAGATAGGTAAGTGTAGAGACAAAAATGGGCAGGGGTTGGCCGAGCCAAAGGCCTTGGGGGTGTGGGTAAGGAGGTATAGGTGGGGGCCTTTTATAAGAGGAGAGGAGGGGCACTCTTGGAAAATAAGAAAATATTACTTTATTTGAAAATGGTATTTGGATTTAGGAGGTCCCACATTGATGTGTTTCAAGGATAAGGTGATAAGGGTTCGATATACACTCATCAAATAGGTTTTGGACATGTGTAGGTCTTAGATATTAAATTATCATTACATTTTATTTAAATCGTTAAATAATGAGGTCATCGCTGCATCATCATGATGTCATAAAAATAATATAATTTATTTAATGTCTAAAAATTATAACAAAAATACTATGATGTAGGAAATCTTTTTAGCTTCCAATGAATATTTATAGTCAAAAATATAATTTTTATAACCCCATTTAAAAATTGTTTTAGTAAAACATTTCATGTTTGTCTCATTTTTTACTTTAACTTTAAATAAAAAGATATTAATGTCATTTTCCAACCAACGTTGCTTCATGGGGTCCCCAAGTTCACCCATGGGTTGTCTCGGTAGGCCATGACACATCCAATGACTTTAGGACATGTGTCAAGTTCATTTCATATTATTAAAACATTATTTTTACCTTAAACTACACTAATTACCTCTAATCGCGATTAAAAAGTTAAAAAGTTACTATTCATTAAAAAAATTATTTTAATCCCATTGAACCACATTTTAATTCTTAATGACAACCATGTATGTCAGATTTTTGAAATTCAAAACACAAAGGTGGCAAAATTTCCTTTAAATGGAAAATCAGTTTTTATAAGTACCACTTAGTGGTTTCACTATTCATCAAAAATTAAAATTTTTCAGAAAATTACCAAAAATTCACTCTAAGATATATTTGATATTCCGAATTAAAAAATGAAGTTTATTTTAAAAAATTCAAAACATATAAGTCACATTAATTAAATTAATAATTAATTCTCGCTGTCATGAAAAATATCGTGTTTTTATGAAACAATAAGTATAAAAAGTTTGACACTAGTTTAAGTCCGATTTCAATGTAAAATTAATTCCAACGACCACTATTGGATTTAATGGTAAAAATATATTCTAATTTAACTTTAAAACCAATTAAAAAGATAATCTAATCATATAAATAAATTAGACTAAAAAGAGGTTTCGAATTAAAATACAACATTTTACACTATTCATTTAAAAATGAACTTTATCAGAAAGATACAAAAAATTTACACAAAGTAAATTTTGATGTCCCAATTCCTAAGAAGAGTTTTATTTGGTCCAAAAGGATGTATAAGAGTTAACAAAACTATATTTAATGACGGTTCTCCAACAAAAGGCGATAAGTGAACCTTTAGTGAAAACTAGGGCATATACGCCTAAAATTGAATTATTTATGTATTTTATGCCTTTATCCTTTATTGGAAAAATGAAAAAAAATTTAAAAACATATATAATCATATTTTAGTTATTTCTATCCATTCCCTCCAATACAATGGCTACATGTTAACTACGATTTAAAATAATATTATTATATTATTAGAGTGCAACGTAAGATTCCCAAGAAACTCGTTTTTGCATGTTGGGTACGCCATCGAGCATAGCGTCCCCTTTAAATTCATATTAATATTTTATTTACAAATATAGATAAATATGAAAATTTCATATTCTTTATATACCTGGGGTGTTACATTAATTGATTCTCAAGGTGTAGGATCCAATAGGTAAACTCCTATGCCTTTTTATTTTAATTTTCTTTTCACATTTATTTTTTAGTTAATATTATCTCCTCACCTCCTATGAAAAAATAATAATGTTAAATCTATTATAATCAATATATTGGAAATTTATCATGTTAATTTATGATACATCATAAATTTCATTACTCCCTATCTCTTTTATTTACAAAACAAAATCATTGACCGGGATGTGACGTTTTACAACCATCCAGGATGATGAACATTTGTTATCTTATTTCACATTCATGACTGTTCATAAAAACATTTTAATTTGTGAAACAGATTATAAAATAAATTCTATATCTTATTTAATGTTATAGAACCATTATATACACATGATATTTAATAATGGAACAAAATGAGTTATTTCTGATAAAAACCTTTAAAATTATGCCAAACAATTATCACTAAATATTTATCTAATGATTTATCATCATAACCTATAACCAAATGATAATTATAAGCATTGAAAATAATTTATTCTTATTAAATTTTAGATAATTCTAATTCTGGATAATTATATTAATTTTTTAGGAACATCATTACATTTATACGACTCTGTAGATCGTGAAAACCATAGAATAAATAGATCCCAAGTGATAAATTAGTATATTTTTACTCATCAAAAAGGCCATAAATGAACAAAATAAAATTATAATTAAAAAATTAAGATAATGTTCTAAATCATTTAATTAATGGATTTAAATTTATTATCTGGGATGTTAAAGTAATGTTCAGAACTTGTTCGGACATAATGTAAGGTGTTTCTCACCTCACTTTTATTTCAAGGAAATTTCCATTATAGGACACTTATTTCTTATATTTGGTGTATGTATGTTTCAAATTGATATAAAATATCAGGAATCTATTTATATTCAATCTATTCAATGATACATTTGGTTATTATTAATTTTTGGTAATGCAATTTGATTAATTCTGATGTATTAAGTGGCTTCATATCCATTTCCATTTCATTGAGAGTTACTTAGTATTGTGAACATAATAATTTTTATGTCGTCTACCTATATCCCCTTTGGGATAATGTTTCATTTTAAATTTCATTTATAATACATATATATATTCATTTAATATGGATATGATTATTGTATTATCCGTATATACATTTACATATGGTGTTTATTTTGAATGTCGTTTTAACTGTGGATATATTGATGAATCTATATACTGTACTTAATAAGAAATATATAAGGCATATTATTATAGAATTAAAACATTTTATAATAATTATTTCGAATTTTATTGATGGTTATGGCCCTCTATATTCCATTGATTCATAATAGGACTCATGAGACAAAACAATTGGTGACAAACTCTTCATGTTTTTATTGAAACATAATTATATGGGTTTCTACCCATATATTTAACCATTTAAATGGTACGATTCTTAAGGATCCATATAAAGATTTTCCAAATAATTTGAATTATCTTTGTTCAATTTTTAGTTATTACATTGATGAGGTTTTCCCTATGACAAAATCTATGGATACACTTTCATTCTCAGTTTATTTATGGTGTGTGTTCTTTATCAATTCATCATGCTGTTTTGATCATGTATAACTGATTATGATTCAATTATAATTTTTTTATTCTTCCACTATATATAAAAATTAATGAGAATTTGAGCTTACCCATTTCGGTTTTTTTCCTTCCCTAAGTTATGGACAAGAGATCATTTATTGAGTTTTCAAGGACGTAGTTTATTAGATTTTGTTGTGTATTATATGTGCTTTTCTACTCCAAATAAAAAATGGGTTCCATTTATGTTTCTAGTTTATTCAAGACTACTAAATTGATTGGTCCATTGTGATATGATTTTGTATAATCATGCTAATGTAATAAAATAATTCACTGGCTCTGGGCTTCTGGGGTCGGGGCGTTACAACTGCCTTCGACTAAAGCACATGGAAATCTATTGTAAAATCAATTACTAGTTTAATAACCTATTTTTATATTTATTCATATACTCAACCACTAATAAAATTAATTTATAATTTTTTTCTATACTTATATTAAATTTTTATTATCTGTTATCCATATCGAGCTTGATTAATCTTGATTGTTTTGAAGTATTTTAAAATAGTGGTGTTTTTATTCAGTTTTATTTAAACATTCACCCTTAAGAATTCCAAAAATATTATATAATTGGTTACTTATTAGTATTTAAAATGTCATAATTTCATTCTGTATTTGTTTTGTTTAGAATCCTTATATAGGAAATCTGTGTTGAGCATGTTGTTCTTATTTTTAATAAACACACATTAGTATCCTAATTAATGAAATTTTATTTATAATACCATTTACGAAAAAAATATAAATTGTTATTTAATTATTTATGTCATATATTAACATTAATAAACTTCCAATATTTAAAAATGATATTATATTAGAGTATTTTTCAAGTATGTGGTAGGACCGACCCAAACATGAACAATCCATAATTAATGGATGACCATTGTTAGGAAATCTGTTATTTGTGAAAAAATAAAGTTATTAAAATATTATTAATCTATTATTTAAATATTTTTATGATATATAATAATGTTTTTTGATAGTAAGATAAATATGAAACAAACTAGGTGAGAATTGAAAGATTATACACCATGAAGGGGGTAATTTGCATGTACACAAGATTAACATTTTCATTTCTCCAAAATATAGGGAATTAAGGTGGATTAAAATTTTTATATTAATAATCATAAAAATAATATATTTATCACTTTATCTCATTAATAAGAACATTATAATAATCTATCAGATGAAGTGATGAAAAACACATTGTTGATTAGAGGCGATAGTCTTCATTGGTGCTCGATCAATGTTGGTTTGTTTATATTAGTGTATAGAAAGGATTAAATAATTATAAATATATTAATATAATAAATTTAAATTATATTTATTTCATTTATTTCATTATATTAGAGTATCTAGAAAATATTTGGAATATGATGACTAAGAAGAAATGAATGAGAGAAAGAAATTCTCATGATGAGAACTAATGAATTCTTTTGGTAATATTCTTGAAATGGTGGCCATAAATTAACTAAATGAGACTATTTGATTGTGAAACAATTATAAGATTCTATGAGTATAAAAATTAAAGATCTTAAGGATTAAATTCTAATATATTTCTCTTTTAATAATCGGTAGAATTGATCCATTTTCATATGTGAAAAGAATTGTAATTATAGAAGTTCCTATTAAATTTCAACAATGGCATGTCATTAATCAAGTATTAAAGGATCAAAAAGTGTGAAATAATATATGTGAGTAGTTTTTTATAATCTATATCTGATCCAAATTCACGTAGGAATGTTTTTAAATTTTTTAATGTCTTTTAAATTTGTAAAAACATTATAAGATATTTAATTTAATCCTGATAACTACGTTTTTCAAACTCAATAGTGAATTTTAATGAAAAAAAATTTTAATTGGAATTTACTTTAATATTAACATGATGATATATAATATAAAATTAAATTTATCATATATAATTTCTTTCATTTAGAAAATTTAATTTAATATTGAATGTTTATGACTTTTAATAATAGATCTTAGAAAAACTGTTTTTTTATGTTTCAAGTTTACGTGCACATTAAAATTATTAATTTTATAAATTTATATGATATAAATATGTTAATTATATAAAATTAAAGGTTTTTTTATCTTTAATATAAATTGAAAACTTAATTTTAAAATAATAATTTTAAATTAAATAAAAACACTAAAAGTAATTTTCAAATTGGAATAAAATGTAACTTATGTTCTAAAAATTAAAAATTTCCCTTAAAAAATTATAATAACACATAATTTCACCCCTTAAATAAATATTTTATTCATTTAAATGATAGACTATTTTTTAAGTCATTATTATATAATGAAAAAATAATAAATTTACAATTTTTGGAAAATACTGTATGTTCACTATTAATGTAAAAATGAACTATTTCATAAAAACAAAAAATAATTATTTATAAGATTACATTGACATGATAAATACATGAATCATGGTAATTTAAACATAAATTTTAGAAATTTAATTTAATTATCACTTTAATTAAATTAAAAAATATAATTAAAAGAAGATTATATATAAATATCACATTTTTAAACATCATGTGTAGCATCCCAGGTAAAGAAAGAATATGACTTTTTCGTATTTATTAATTTTTGAATTAAATATTAATTTTACTTTTAAAGGGTTGAAATGTTCGATAGTGTACCCGATACGCAACAACGGGTTTCTTTGAAATCTTACATTACACACTAATAATATATTTTTATTTTGAACGGTAGTCAACACCTAGACATTTTATTGGATGGAATGAATGAAACTAACTTCAAAATGATTATACATGTTTTTTAAATGTATTTACATTTATCCAATAAATTTTAGGGGCTTAAAATGTGAATGAATCTAATTTTAAGCATAATTTACATTAAAAGGTCGATTTACCACCTTTTAATGGAGAACCCTATTTAAATATAGTTTTGGTCACTTTAATATATTCTATTTGACCAAATAAAATTCTTCTATAGTATGGGGACATCAAAATTTACTTTGTGTAAATTTTAGGAATTGTTCTGATAAAGTTCATTTTTTATGAATAGTGAAAAATATTCTATTTTAATTCAAAAGTTCCTTTTAATATAATTTATTAATATGGTTATAATATATTTTTAATTGTTTTTAATGTGTAATTAGAATATATTTTTACCAGTTAATACAATGGTGGTCATTAGAGTAAATTTCACTTTGGAATTGAACTTAATCAGTTTTCCGTCTTTTGATAGTTATTAATTCTTAAAAACACGCACATTGTTTTGACAGTGGGAATTAATTTAAAAAATTAATTAATGCCACTTCTATGTTTTGAAATTGGAAAAATTGACATCATTTTTGAATTTGTAATATCAAATAACTTTTAGGCTGAATGTTTGGTATTTTTCTGAAAAACATCAATTTTTGATGAATAGTGAAACCACTTAGTGGTAGTAAAAAAACTGACTTTTTTCATTTAAATGAAATTTTACCACTTCTGTGATTTGAATTTCGAAAATCCGACATACATGTTTGTTATCAAGAACTAAAATTTGGTTCAATAAGATGAATATAATTTATGGTGAATAGTAACTATTGACTTTTATTTACCATAGTTAAATGTAAATAGGGTAATGCAAGGTGAAAAAATTATCATAATAATTAAAAATTACCTTAACACTTGTCTAATACTTATTTTTTGAGTCATTAATGACCATGGGAATCTTTGGGTCGATTGTGGGAACCCTTTGATCTACTTGGGAGTGATAATGACAATTTAGACTAATTAATTTAAAGTAAAGGCAAAATAGACATAAACAAAAATCATTTAGTAATTAATTTTTATATATTTTTATATAAGTAATATTTTCACTATAAATATTCACTGGAAATATAAAAATATTTCCTACTTCATGGTAATGTTTTTTAATATTTAGACATCGAAACAATTAAATTATTTATGACACAATAATGAAGCAATGTTTACCTCTTTAATAAATGATTTTAATAAATAAGATTATAATGATTATAATATCATCCAAAACATGTCCAATTCTTATTGGATAAATTTCTTTCGACCATTAGTCATCTTATCTTCATCTTTAATTAGTTTTGGATCTTTAAAAACTGATGATAGGTTAATAATAAAATAATGTTTGCAAACATTCCTAAAGAGCCCCCCCCCCCTTATAAAAAGAGACCACTTCTAACAAATTCCTCACACCTATGAGGCCCTTTGGTTCATTCAAACTCTATCCCATTACTCTCCCAACATCCCTCTCCTCTTCCTTGATGCATTACCTTAGGATGAAGGCACTTAAAGAAGTCCTTTTGCTTCAAAGCAAAGGAAGTTACCCAAATTAAAGGTAACCGTTTCTCTTAAATTGTTCTCTTTTATATTAATTCTCCAACCCCTAAAATCTTTTTATTACTTTCTTTTGTTACAATACCAGTATCCTATATAAACTATGAAGTTATTATGAGAAGGATTCGAACCACACTTACACACACCACCATCTAATGGGTGAAGAACATAATGTATATGTGGATGGAAAACTAACGCCTCATGAAATGATGATTGTTCAATTACCTTTTACCTCCTCTCATGGAGGCCATTATGATGGAACTGTATTTATATATGATATATATTATTTTTATTATTTCCTTATGCTTCTTTAATTACCAATTATATCAATCCTTAATGGTTTCCATAGTGGGTAAATACGATAATCTCATTTGAGGAAGTGCGGACTACCGCCCCCTCAAAGTGATGTGATTCATTAATGCTTTATATGGGATATATAAAATATGGAGGTAATAATATTATATATGATATTATAATAGAATTATAATATTCCTATGTGTCATTATGTTTTATTTCAATTAATATAAGAAATATAAATGAAAGTTGCATTCATGCGTACGTATGGCTTAACATCTCCATGAATAGGTTTATTTCATTTCATACCTCCAAATGTTATGTAAAATTATAAATACATGTATATTCTGGATATAACTGATATATATGATATATAAATCATTAATATCATTATGGATATAATGTACTATTTTACACCTGGAAAACATGTAAATATAAGGCGTTCTTTTTTTACTCAAGTACCAAATATCGACAAAATGAACGATATTAACATAAATGATGACATAATGTTAATAACATGGAAATATGTGATATAAAAGGAATAATAAATGTGAAAAAGGTTCTTAAGAAAGTATAAATTAACATTAGTTTATTATTCATGACATTAAAGAACGATCGAGTCATGTCAAACATGAGGTAAGGGATCCGACCTCTCTTTTTCTTTTCAAGTACTCTCTTTTATGTCATTTATTTTATGCTCCGTGTTCTTATGTTGGAGGATGTTATTTTATATTCACCATAATGTATTTTGTATTTTCATATGATGAGAGACCCCCTCTTACTCTCATCAATTCATTTTAAGAATTTATATGTGGCACCGTTAGGCTGCCGAATTTTTGTAAGGGGTTTTCTTATCTCACTTTTAATTTCGTGAGATTTTCATTTTTTTCCACTTATTCCTTGCATGTGGTGTATTGTGTAATTCCATTTGTATTTTAATCTCACTTGTTTTTATTACCGTGAGATTCATGCTATATTTTCTACTATCTCCTTTTTTGTGGTGTATGTACTTCCCATGATTGTAATCCTTGTTTAATATACTTTGATTTATGAGTATTTACATCTTTATAGGATGATCCTTCTTTCACATGGAAAATGTTTTGTATGTTACCAAATTAGCAAGGGAACTTCTTAACCTAATTTACATTCTATGGATTGATGTTCTCTTTCTTATTTATGTTGTCCAATGAATATGTTTGAATGAACTTAGATTGTTTTACACTTAATATCCACTTATATTTGGTTTATTTGTATTTGTCACATATAATTTTTTGATTGATTTATCATTAATTTAAGGATACCGTCTTTGTATGGGATTTTTTCTCAATTTACTTTCAATTGAGACTTATTTAATGTTATTCACCAATTCACTTTTATATGGTGTATATATTGTCCATTAAAATATTATAAAATGAATCTCTTTATTCTATTAATATTATAAAGTTATGATAATATGTTACTCCTCAATTATTTTTTTTCAAGATTCTATCATTTTTTTAGAAACTCTTTAACAAAAATATAGTATTAAATGTTTTAAAGATTTATTATTCCTAATAAATCTCTTAAATGTCCATGTTTGGAAAATGGGTTTTTAGGATTTATTTATATGAACATTATTCTTTTAAAATGATAATTATTTTAAAATCTTCAATGTGGTATGGGACACTTTTATTCAAAAATCTATTTTTTAAATGGTTTTTGAAATGGATTGATTATTTCAACAACTTGAAATTATTTCTTACGATTGCAAATGATGTGTTGTTATTGAAATGTATATATTTGAAATATTTTATGTGTAATGATGGTAATTGGACATTTTACGGGTGGTTACGTGATAAACCATATGACGGGTGGTGCTGTGAATACTAGGATAGGTGGTTACGTAATAACCTAAAATGCATTGGACACTTAAGAATGTTTATCTTCCATGTTAACATTATTTGTTATGTGTTCTTTATATGGGTTTTATGGTAATATTTTTGTTACAAAAGGGTATGTTATGGTCTTTTATTTAGTGAAGAGTATTTACTACTTCATAACGGTGAAAAGTATTACTTATGTTAAAGTATTAATGTTTTACTCGTTGTTTTGAAAAACTAACACTTTTACTTCTTTGTGTATCCCTTACTGAGATTTTATGCTCATCCCATGATTTTTTGAATTTTTTTCCATAGGACTTAACGATTAATAGGGCCAAGGATGGGATCAAGGAAAAGTCATGCTATTTAAAACATGGAACAAAACATGTTTCTTTTTAAGGGTTTTTATTTTATGAAAAAATGGATATTGAGTATTAGTGTATACTTGTAAAATCCAAGTTGTAATGTAATAGTTATGGCCAAATTCTCTAAAACACTAAACCTGAAAATATCCTCAATGTGAATTATTCATTTAATTCAATATTATGTAATTTTTAAGATCGGGTCCTTATATCATGTGTATTTTATAATATTTCATTTTATTTTAATTTCAATTAAATATTGAAATACTAGCTTAGAATATAAATATTAACTATTATAATAATATTCCAAAAGTGAATAATATAATATATAAATATATAATCTAATACCTTTTTTTTAAAATGGTTCTTTAGAATCACCCCTTTTTGAAATATTAATCAGAGAAATAATATGTAATTTTTTTAATTGAATATATATTTTTAATTTATAATTGATTATATCCTCATTGTAATTGTAATATGATCATTTTGGTTGTGGTCAAGTGTTTAATTATTTGTTTATTTTTTTGTGACACAATCTATTAAAGATAATATTAATTTAATGGATGTACAATATTAGATTGTAAAATTCTACACATATAAATTAATTTTATTAAAAATTATTAATTATTAATTAATTATAAAGACAACTAAGCAACTTTTTGAAATTTTTTCAATAATGTTATAAATTTTAACATGAAATATTCTTTAATACCATACACAAGATAATTATACCCATTTTTTTGAAATTTAAATACTCATATACCCATGTATGTATATAACATAACTGTATAATCCAAGATAACATGAATTACCAAGATATAAAACCAGAGTAAAATAAAATATCACACAGAAATTTAACTCTATATTTAACCCTCAATATTTTTCATAATTTTGATAAAAAATGACATAACATTAAATATATACCATAATACCACAATTTTGGTAAAATCCCTAAAATTATCATGATTCACTTTCTCGTGAAATTACTATCAATCCCAATGTTAATGAATGGGTGTTACTTATATTCTATAAATTAGTCAACCCTTTATCTCATTCATCCACTATTATATCACTACTAGTCACATAATAATCCTAATATTTCTACATTCTTAATCATGTGTTATTATGTTGTTATTTTCAAACATATTAAATTGTCATAAAATAACTTTGCAAGGTTATTGATACCACTTAATATATTTCTTCAAAACATTAAAAATTATATAAGGAAGGAAACCCCTAATATTCATAATCTAATCATTAAAACATGTACAATATGCTATAATCATATTAATAAATATCACCAAGAATTGAAAATTATTAAGAATACCAGGATTTAATTTATTTTAGATAATAAACATAATTATATTATGGTAGACTCGAAAACACACTTTTTCAATCATATCATCTACATAGTATGATTATTAACCCATAAGTGTGATCTATTGTTAAATTATAAACCCTAGCAGTTTATAGATATATACCTTTCCAATATGAATTTTAATTATATCATTTCAATAATTTACTAAAACAATAATTAATATGATATTATCAATTAAAATAAAATTATATTCTTATAATAACATTAAAACTATATCCAAATATATCTTCTCTAGTTACGACATCATTCTAGACTATGATGCATTTAGTGCAACATTGATAAAATCGGGTCAATGATTTACTCCTTTAGTTTTTCCTAGATTTTCAAAACTTATCATTTTATCCATATAAATTTAAATACTTCATAATGTATTAGAAGGTAAATGTGAACTAACTTAATAATATCTACTCGCAGTTTCAAATTAGGTGTATATTTTGGAATCATTGTCCCACACATGGTGATGATCATGTAGATACCCAATCGGTTCTATTAAAGGTTATTAACCATTGACACATCTGTTCTATAACATACATCCATGTATTGTATCTAGTAATGGTTTACATTTCAAGGGGAACCACATATTAGTTTTTCCAAAACATTATCAATGTTATCCTATTTGTATACATGTCCCATGGACATAATGATGATATCATAAAATATTAAATATTACCTTAAGTAACCTAAAGGATTATCTATACCTTTGAAATTATAATAGAAATTACCCTGTCAATCTTTGAGGAAATATATAACTCTAATATTATCCTCAATTGATAATACCATAATGTCCAATGATATCTAAACCCATTTTAGATACCAAATTTTTGGCCCCATGGATGCATACATCCAATAATTACATAAGATGAAGAAAATATTTCATTAAAAACATTATCATGATATTTTAGGTTTATAAGAATAATGAATTAGGAAAAGGCATTGACTAAAAAAACCCATTTATTTCTAAATTTTGGGAAATTTACCCCACTATATAATCAACCAATTAATCTATAATAATTTTTCTCAACCGCCAATAATGTCCCCCATTCAAGATACTATTCTAGAAACATTATACATTTTAATTTTCATCATAACCATAGAGAATTCCAACAATAGAATCAGGCGAGCTTAGATTCTCTATAAGTGCACACGTAAGTTATAATAATACAATATATTAATTGATAATTATATGAGTATATGGGTATAATCATGATATACAATAATATTATACCAAACCAATAATTAAGAATCAATGATGGATTATAGAATGACATAACATAAATTGGGGAATATCCTAGTAAATTTTCATAAACATTGAAAGTAGCATATCATGAAAAGGGAATAAACATATAAAGTTTAAAAAATTATAATATTAAAAAATATTGTGGGAAAATTATTATATCCATGTATTGTAGGCAAAATAATGTCCACAAAACAACAAACCTGAGCAGGCCATCATGTTGTATGGAAAATAAAGAAATGAACTAGTATTGTATATAAGGAAACAGGACATATAACCATAGAAATATGTTGAGGAAAAAATACAATAAGATACATAAATTCCCATCCAAACTAGCTAAACCATAAAATAAAAATAAATAATGACAAAAATTATCCACATGAACCATACTCATGAATGGCCTGAAGGCCTTCATTTTTATTTATTTTTGATAACCCCCCTTTCAAGGGATGAGGGGAACCCTTACAAGGCCCGTAGCCTCAACGATTACATGGACTGTAGGATTTGGATATTACAAGACCTGAAGGACCTAAGAAATTCAACTAGACTATCTAAAAGGAACTTCCCCTCCCCAACATCTGCATCCTGATAGTAGCTCTCCACCTTTGCATGACCATTTTGCTAGGATTTCCGTGCAAGCATAGGCTGGTACCGATGGCATAGCTATAGTGTATCACCCTGAGATTTTATGAGAAATATATAAATATTTTATGTCTTTTGTTATATGGGACACCAATAAAATCTTTCACTACACACAACACTGGTATGTCTTGCGTTACACGCAATCGTGACCTTCCTCGATAGCGTGTGTAGTACGCAATACCGGGTTTCACTGAACAATGATATATTTATATAATATTATTATGGAGTAGACATTATGAATATTATTAATTTTTTTTTAATTTTATGACATTATCTTACACATTTTATAAAACATGGTATGTGAACAAAATAAAATTTTCAGGCAAAATAAGTATTTTTAAAATAATGCAATTTTGACGCCTCTTGATGGCGCACCCACTTTAAATCTAGTTTTTGTAGGTTTATAAGTTAAATTTGACAAAATAAAATTCTTTATTTGGAATCAAAATATAAAAATTTACTTTGGATAAATTTTTCATATTATTCTGATAACATTCATATTTTAATGAATAGTAAAAACACGCTATATTTTAATTAAAAACATCTTTTTTCATCGAAATAATTTATATGGTTAAATTATAATATTAAAAGATTTTAAAGTATAAATAGAATATATTTTTACCATTTAATATAATTTATGTCATTACCATTAATTTTACATTGAATTCATAGGTAAAAACCTTTCAATATTTGGCAATGTTTTAACTTTTAAAACCCATTTTCTTAACAATGAGATAAATTTTAAATTAATTAATGAAAAATATGTGTTCTTAATTTTTAAAAATGTATTCCATATTTTAATTCTGTGGGTACTAATTATGTTAATAGGTAACTCTTATTTTTTTGATATTATGAATAGTAACTACAGAAATTTTTAATTACTGCAGTTAAAGGTAAATCGAGTAATTAAAGGTTACAATAAGATTACAAAATTATCCAGACACCTTGAAAAATTCTATATGATGACTAAAAGTATACCCATATCACCTATGGGTCGTAATAGATTCATTTTATGGACATTTGACCATGAAAATAATTAAATTATTTTTAAAACCAAAGAAAGTGCCTAATTGTCACTCTCTTAAATCTTATAAGTATCATAATTTAAATTTAGTGATAAAAATCATGAAACTTAAAAAATTAATTGTATCCTTAAATATAATAAAATTATCTACATCATGTGAATTTATTTAGAATTTTTAGTGATTAAATAATTATCATTATATGTGACACAATAGTGATGTTGAAATTATGTTATTCATTGAAATATCAAATAAATGGTTTTAAAAATATTAAAATAAATATTATATGAACTATTTAATGTGCTCCACTAATTTTATAGATACATATTATATTTTATGAATCTATTAAATATTTTTGTTCGAACATATTTTCTATTTTTATTTTATTTAAATTCAAATAAATGAACACTGTCAAAAATGACACTATTGTTATTTTAGAAAAATAATAATAATATAAAATTGTTTAGAAATCAAAAAAATATTTAAAAATTATAAATTAAAATTTATATTGCCTAAAATGACATAAATAACCCAATTATGGAAAATTCATAACACATAAGTAATTATTTATAATAATTTTAAATTTACAATCTTATTACCCCAAATAAAATTAAATTGATTAGATAAGGATAAATCAAGTTGAAAATGTTTGAAATAAATTCCCAACATGTATAAATATTATTGGTTGATGAGATTATATCCCTATCTCATATAATATTCATATTTGAGTCATTTAGGAAGTTTTTATGTTGGTTTTGAATTTACTATAAATTAATATTTTTGAGGTTTCCAAAGGGTCCCCTCTCCTACCTTATAAAAGAGAAACTCCCCCCTTTCCACTTTAAAAAACAATAAGCCTTCAAGCTCGGACAAAACCTGCCCATTACTCTTCTAAACATCAAATGTAATATTATGGAGGTTCTTTTCTTCTCAACAGCCCAACTATATTCCCTTAATAAGAAGTTTAAAGGAGGCACTTCGAGGAAGATGTAATCTCTTCTACCAATTCTTTCATGTTTCTTCCTTCTTCTACTTCCTCTTATTTATGTGATTCATTATAATGTAATAACATCAGTATCACTCATATAATTATATTTTATTATAAATATTAAACAACCCTATTTCACCTTCTATCTATCCTATGGAAAATCAAATCACCGCGTGTGCGTACGTACAGAATATCGTCCCCACGCCGTGGTGAAATTTGGTTTTCCACCACCAACTTACATGGATGGGTATAATGGTGTAAAGAATAATTATATATGATTAATATAACATGATACTTATTTTTAGATATTATATCTTCAACTCCAATTCCATTCATATAATAATGGGAATGATATCATCGCTCGTGCGTACGTATGGCCTACCGTCTCCACGATGTGATACGACTCGTTCTACATGATCTTCATTGAATAATTATTATATAAATGAATTTAATGAATATATATGATATATATTAAACTAATACCATTATGTAAATTAGGTATCTATAACCTAAAAAAGAGGAATAAGAATTTATTCGACAAAACACGCTTAAGAACATAAAGCAATGAACACCCGAATTTCAAGTAGCAATAAAATATTATTAATAAGTAGATAAGAATATGACTATATATGATATAATAATAATTAATATGATTCCAGAAAAAATCCAATGACATTATTTAAATCATTATAAAAGAGATTTGGATACGTACAAAGCGTATCAGACCTAAGTTAAGGGAAAATTTTGCAAACTCATTTTTATCCAAGATTGCTTATACGTAAATATTTACTGGGGTTATATTTTTCATCCATGTCCATATAAATGTTTTTCATAAAGGGTTTAATATTCTTCGATATATTTTTAAAGTCATGTTTACCCCTATTTCTCATTTACTTTGTGTTATGGAAGGAATCATTAGTTTGATTACCATATAAGGTACTTTTTGACTTTTCTGGAAAAAGTACGAAAAGAATGTTTTTTAACTTATACAACATTAATGAATTTTTATAGTTTTATAAGAACTAATTTCAATGAAGTTTCCGCTACCAAATTTCAGGATTATTTTCAACAAAATCATTTTCTTTAAGAAATTTATTGTCATTTTGAGAAAAGAAAATTATTTTAAAGAAAAAAGGATATTTTCCACAAGAATTCATTTTAAGTGTTTTATCAATACTATTTTCCATATAAGATGACAGTATTTCATATTTGTATGTTTCAAGTATAATGTATCTATGATTTATATGGTTTAACTTTTCTGATGATGAAATGATATCCATTTGTTTTATATGGATTATGTTATGATGGGATGATGTTTAAGAAACCCATTTTATTCATTGGGTTATGATGAATGAATTATGTTTATGTTATGGCACACGTAAGAATGATTTCATTATGAGATGGATGGGACCTATATCTCCCTCCAATTCATTGGGTAAATATTTATATTTCATGAGATAGACATTGATGGAATGATAAGTTAATCCGGTTCAGTGATACAGGACTGGAATGAGGAGTGAACTCTGTTTAGAAATTGACTTTGTCCACTATGATAGACTTGGAAATGAGTCTTGACTAATAAGATATGATTTTACATGATTATGCATGTATTACACAATGTTAATTGTTTTATGTTATGATTTTTTAGATTACATTTCACTACAATGATTTATCCCATGTCATGATATTATAATCTCTTTTGCAGGATAAGATTTTCATAATTTTATGTTATTATGAATATGTTATGATTGATATCTAATTTTGTACCCTTAATAAGAATTTGATCTCCCCCCTGTGTATGTTTTATTTTTCCTAGGTTAGGAAGAAGGACATTAAGTAGGATATTCCAAAAGGTACTCTAGACATGATGAAATAAACGGGAGACAATGTAGATTCTTTATGAACCAGTTGTCTTTGTTTCCTAGTTTCTAAAGACACTATACCTATATGGGCCTATCATGGTTATGTTATATGTTGTAAAAAGTATGCTTCAATTCTGATTTAATAACAATTCATGTAATGTATTGGTCGTTATAGTTGATATTAGAGGAAAGGTATAGTCAACCTTTGGAAACAAGGATGTGAAAGCCTTATTAAGAACCCTAAAGATACGACTAAGCATAGAACACAATATTAGTGTTGTAGAAATTGCCATGAATAACCTATAATAAGACCTTATGTGTAATATTTTATTCTTGATTATATGTTTTTTCTATTGTGATTAGTTTTTCTCAAACTATGATTATTGGTTTTAGTCAATGGCTGGATCCCGAAGGAACCGTGTGAATGCTGAATGCGACTGAGAATGCAATGATTGTCCCCCTGAGAAACCAAATGTTATGGGAGCTAAAATGAAAAATATTTTAGCCATGCTCACACAAATTTATCAAGCTATGAATCATGCATGAATTCCAAATGAGCAAAGGATGGTGCAATATTCTGTTGAATCCTTTATGAGGCAGCGTCCACTGTCATTCAGCAAGTCTACTGATCCCTCAGTGGATGAACAATGTATCAGTACTACTGAAAAGATATTTTAAATTCATCATTGTTCTGAACATGATAAAGTCATTTTAATAGTATATCATTTGGAAGGTGAAGCTGATCAATGGTGGAATCTTATCAATAATACGATGAAAATAGATAAAATTGAGTCCATGGAATGGGATGAGTTCAAGAAAATATTTTTCAATAAGTAATTGCATCGTATTATTCAAACAAATATGGAGAAAAAGTTTCTTGAACTAAAGCAAAATGATGATGAATCGGTTGGTACCAACGAAGAAAATTTTACAAGGTTTCCAAGGTATGGTTCTGGGATTATTATCCACCCGGGGAGTAAGATCGATCGATTCATTAGTGTCTTAAAACAATGTATTTTAAGGGAGTTATACAAAAAAGACTTCAATAGCTATGAATAAATTGTTCGATGTGTTGTCAAGGTTGAGATGGATATTAGAGTAACCCATCAGTCATATGGGTTTGATAAGAAGAGGAAAATGGAATTCAAAGGGAAATCTAAAGACCACACTGAAAAGAAGACGAGTTTTTCCTTATGATCAAAGTGTGGAAATAAACATGGAGGGAATTGTATTAATGGGACGTGTAAATGTTTCAAATGTGGAAAAGAAGGTCATCAGGCATTTGAATGCAGAATTGATGGAAAAAATATGTCTAGTGATAAGAACAAAGAAAAGGCTACACAGAACGCACCTCCTACACTTCAATGTTACAAGTGAAAGGAAATTGGGAATTATGATATTCAATTCCCTAATCCAAGGTGTGTTGATGATGATCATCATCAACAAACTCTTAAGGCCCAAGACTAAGGAAAGTCACATGAAATTTCTATCTGCGATGTGGAGTACGATAACAAAGTGGTGAAAGGAACACTTACTGTCCACTCTGAAGTAGAAAATGTTATATTTGATTTTGGTTACAACAACTCTTTTATTTCTAAATAATTTTCTAAAGGTATCATCGTCTTACCTCAAAAATAATACTTTGTGTTAGCTTTGACAACTCTTAATGGAACAACGGTTGCATCAAAAGTTTACAATTCTTCTCCGATTGAAGTTTGTGGGAAAGAGCTTCCTGAAAATCTTGCGAACCTTCCTATAGTGGAATTCGATGTGATTATTGGCATGGATTGAATTTCTTTATATGGAGCTCATATTAATTTCCAAATAAGAGAAGTCACATTTCTTATTCAAGATCAATTTATGATTGTCTATCGATGCCAGGATGAACATAAACATCCATTGGAAATTTCTTCCATCTTATGGGTCTTGATTCCACTATATGAAGGTTATTTATCTCAAATAGTTTCCAAGAAACTCACGATTAAGAATACACTAATTGTTCAAGAGTTTGATTATGTCTTTCTAGAGGAATTGGCAGGTTTTCTACCAAATCGTGAAGTTGAGTTTTCAATAGAACTCATACCAGGTGCTATGACCATTTCAAAGACACCTTATTGAATGACCCCAATTGAGTTACATGAATTGCAGAAGCAACTCCAAGAGAATTTTGATAAGGGATTCATATGCCCTAGTGCATCACCTTGGGGATCACATGTTCTGTTCATTATGAATAAGGACGGATCAATGAGACTCTTCATTGATTATCGAAAACATAACAAGATCACAATCAAGAACAAGTATCCTCTGCCACACATTGATGACTTATTTGACTAACTACGTGGAGATCTACACTTTTCCAAGATTTATCTTCGTTTAGGGTATCATCAATTAAGTTTCAAAAGGGAGGATATACAAAAGATGGAATTCCTTACAAGGTATAGACACTATAAATTTATAGTGATGCAATTTGGTCTTACTAATGCCCCTTCTATCTTCATGGATCAAATGAATAGAGTCTTTAGAGACTTATTGATCAGTTTGTGGTAGTCTTTATAGACGATATTCTCGTCTATTCAACGAGAATGGAAGAACATGAAGATCACTTAGTAGTTGTATTGAAGACACTGAGAAAGGAGATGATTTATTCCAAGTTTACCATGTTTTAATTTTTGCTTCAAAAAGACACATTTTTGTGTCACATAATCTCAAAAGAGAGGATATCTATGGATCCAGCAAAAACAGAGGTTATCGAAAGATGGTCGAGACCAACAATAGTAACTGAGATTCAAAGTTTTCTTGGTTTGGTGGGATATTATTGAAGTTTTGTGACATATTTTTCATGATTATCTAATCCAGACTCAAGGTTGACTCGAAAAGGAGTTAAGTTCGTGTGGATAGAGGAGTATTAAGAGAATTTCAGGGAGCTGAAAAGAAGGTTATCCAGTGCACCTGTTCTCACACTACCATGTAATGGAGAATGGTTTGTGACCTACAGTGATGCATCCACAACGGAACCAGGGTGTGTTCTCATTCAAAATGATATGGTGATAGCTTATGCCTCACGACAGTTGAAAATCCATGAGGAAAATTACCCAACTCATGATTTGGAGTTAGCTATAGTAGTCTCTGCATTAATGATTTGGAGGATTTATCTTAATGGTGAAAGGTGTGATATTTATACATATCATAAAAGATTAAAGTATATTTTCGCACAAAAGGAGCTGAATATGCATCTAATAAGGTGGTTGGAGCTGATTAAATATTACGACTGCTCAATTCATTATCACCCTAAGAAAGCAATCAAGCTGGCCGACGCATTAAGTCGACAAGGCCATGCTATCTTATCCATGATGAGGGTCACAAAAGATCCAATATTTATGGATTTAAAATGGTTGGATCTTGGAATTATAATGGAAGGGGAAAATTCATATCTTTCTCAAATGAATGTTCAACCATCTATACATGTGAATTTTAAAGAGGCAAAAAAAGAAGATGTTGAGTTACAAAAGAAGGTGAGAAATGTTCCTGAATTCCACATTGATTGTTATGATATAATAAGGTTCAGTAATCAGGTTTTTGTTCCTCTCATCCTAGAATTAAAGAAGGTAATATTTAATGAAGCTCATAATTCATCATTCTCTATTCATCCTGGAAGCACAAAGATGTATAGGGACCTGAAGGAGTTCTTCTGGTGGGACGTAATGAAAAGAGATGTTGCTGAATATATCACTAGATGCATGGCTTGTAATCAAGATAATGATGAGATACAGAAGTCTAAGAGGATGTTACAACCATTACCCATACTATAATGTAAATGGGAAAAAATAACTATGGACTTTGTCACTGGACTTCCTAAAACATCTAAGGGAAATAATGCTATTTGGGTTATAGTTGATCGTCTTACGAAGTTGGCACACTTCATTTCTATTAGAGAAGATTTCTCTCTTGATTATCTTGCTAGGATATATGTGAAGTATGTGGAAATATTTCAAGGAGTAAAACTTTCTATTATATCTGATTGGGATCCGAGGTTTACATCGATGTTTTGGCGATGTCATCAATATACTCTAGATATAGAGTGGAGTTTCAGCGCTGCTTATCATCCTCAGACAGACAATCAGTCTGAGAGAAAAATTCAAACTCTAGAAGACATGTTGAGAGCTTTATCTATGGACTTCAAAGGTGGTTGGGATCAACACCTACCTTCGGTTGAATTTTCTTATAATAATAGCATTCACTCTAGTATTCATATGGTCCTTAGGAATCTCTCTATAGAAAGAAATGCAGAACTCCAACATGATGGAATGATGTTGCGGAAAGACAGATATTAGGACCTGATCTTTTTGATGAGATGGAAGAAAATGTAAGATCTATTCAACACTAAATAATAGAAACTCAAATTTAACAAAAACGTTATGCCTACAACCGATGAAAAGACCTAGAGTTTGAAGTGGGTGATAAATTGTTCTTACGAATATATCATTGGAAGAGAGTAATGAGATTTGGAAAGAATGGAAAGTTGAGCCCTAGGTATATTAGTCCTTTTGAAATATTAGATCGTGTTGGGAAGGTAGCTTTCCAATTGGAACTTCCACAAAATCTATCTCAACTTCATGATGTGTTCCATGTATCTCTCCTTAGAAAGTACATGCCTGATCCTTCACATTAACTAAGCTCAGAAGTTGTACCTCTAGATCATAATATTTCTTATAAGGAATAGCCAATAGAGATTCTATATCATAGAGAAAAAGTTCTATGAAAAAAGACCACTCACTTGGTTAATGTTTTATAGAGAACCACCAATTAGAAGAAGATACATGGGAACTTGGGGATATGATGAGGGAGAGGTATCCTCATCTGTTTGTTAAGAAGGGACGAATTTTGAGGGAAAAATTATTTTTAAGGGGGGTATAATTTAACCCCATGCGATTTATGAGAAGTATATATATTTTATATTTTTTATGTTATAGGCAACACCAACCGAATCTTTCACTACACACAACACTAGCTTGGCTTATATTACACGCAATCACGACCTTCCTCGATAGCGTGTGTAGTATGAAATACCGGGTTTCACTGAACAATGATATATTGGTATAATATTATTATATACCAGCCATTATGAATAATATTAACTAAATTTTGAATTTTAAAACATTATCTTACAAATTTTATAAGACATGGTATGTGAAGAAAATAAATTTTTCGGGTAAAATAAGTATTTTTTAAAAAAATGCAGTTTTTCCGCCTTTTGATGGCACACCCACATTAAATCTAGTTTTTGACAGGTTTATAAGTTCAATTTGAAAAAATAAAATTCTTCTGTGGAATTAGGATATGAAAATTTACTTTGGATAAATGTTTCATATTATTCTGATAACTATGATATTTTAATGAATAGAAACAACACGCTGTATTTTAATTAAAAACAAATTTTTTCATCGCAATTATTTATATTGTTAAATTATTATATTTAATTGTTTTAATGTATAAATAGAAAATATTTTTACGATTTAATATAATTTATGTCTTTACCATTAATTTTACATTGAATTCATAGTTAAAAATATTGGCAATGTTTTAACTTTTAAAACCTCTTTACTTAACAATAGTAATAATTTTAAATTAATTATTGAAACTTATAGGTTTTGAATTTTAAAAAATGGATTATATATTTGAATAAAGTGTGTCCAAATTTTTTTAATAGGATACTCTTATTTTTTGATATTATGAATAGTAACAATGGTAATTTTTATTTACTCGAGTTAAAGGTAAATATGGTAATTAAGGGTAAAAATAAAATTATACAATTACCCTAACACCTGGAAAAATTCTATAAGATGACTAGAAGTCAACCAATATCACCTAAGAGTCAGACTAGAATCGTTTTATGGACTTTTGACCATGAAAATAATTTAATTATTATTAAAACCATAGAAAGTGACAACATGTCACTATATTAAATCTTATAAGTACAATAATTTTAATTTAGTGATAAACTTCTTGAAACTTAGAAAATGAATAGTATCCAGAATTATAATAAAATTATCTAAATCATTTGAATTTATTTATAGTTGTTAGGGATAAAATAATTATCAGTAAAGGTGACACAATAATGATGTTGAAATTATTTTATTGATTGAAATATCAAATATATGGTATCAAAAATATTAAAATAAATATTATATGAACTATTTAATGTGCTCAACTAATTTTATAGACAAATATTACATGTTATGAATCTATTAAAGCTTTTTGTTTGAACATTTATTCTGCGTGGATGTTATTTAAATTCAAATAAACTAATAGTGTCAAAATTGACACTATTGTTATTTTATAAAAATAAAATAATATAAAATTGTTTAAAAATCACAAAAATATTTAAAAATTATAAGTTAAAAATTATATTGACGAAAAGTTTATAGATTATCCAATAATGAAAAATTCACAACACATAGGTAATTATTTATAACAATTTAAAATTTAGAAACCTATAACCACAAATAAAATTAAATAGATTAAATAAGGATAGATCAAGTTGATAATGTTTCAAATAAATTCCCAACGTGTATAAATTTTATGGGATGATGATATTACAACCCTATCTCATCATATATTCGGATTTCAGTCATTTTGGATGTTTTTATGTGGGGTTTTAATTTATTATAATTTAATATTTTTGAGGTTTCCAAAGGTGCCCCTCTCATCTCTTATAAAAGGTCACCTCCTCCATATCCTCTTTACAAAACATTCATCCTTCAAGCTCGAGAAACCTCTGCCAATTACTCTTCTCAACATCCCTAGTAATATTTTGGATGTTCTCATCTTCCCAAAAGGCCATCTCTATTCCCTTAACATGAAATTTAAAGTAGGCACGTAGAGGAAGAGGTCATCTCTTCTACCGATTCTTTCAAGTTTATTCCTTTTTCTAATTCCTATTATTTAGTTGTTTCATTATAAAGTAATAACAAAATTATCAATCATATACTTATATTTCATTATAAATATGAAACAACCCTATTTCACCTTCTATCCATCCTACGAAAAATGAAATCATCGTGCGTGTGTACGTACGGAATACCGTCTCCACGCCGTGGTGTAATCTGTTTTCCACCACCACCTTACAGGGATAGGTATAATGGTGTAAAGAATAAAGATATATTATTATTATAACATTATACAGATTTTGAGATATTATATCATTATCTCCAATTCCATTCATATAATTATGGTAACGATATCATTTCTCGTGCGTACATATGACCTAGCATCTCTACGATGTAATGTGACTCGTTCTACATGATTTCATTGAATGATGATTATATAAATGAATTGAATGAATATATATGACATATATTACACTAATACCATTCTGTAAATGAGGTATCTATAACCTAAATATACGAATAAGAATTTATTCGACAAAACACGCATAAGAACAAAAGGCAATGAACACCTGAATAACAAGTAGCAATAAAATATTATTAATAAGAAGATAAAAATATAAAAATATATTATATCATAATAATTACTATGATTCTGGAATAAGTCAATGACAATATTTAAATAATTATACATGATATTAGGATACGTAAAAAACTTATCGGACCTATGGTAAGGGATAATTTTGCAATCTCATTTTTATCTGAGATTGCTTAAATGTAAGTATTTACTGGGGTTATATTTTTCATCCATGTCCTTAAAAATGTTTTTCATAAAGTGTTTAATATTCTTCCATATATTTTTAAAGTCATGTTTACCCCTATTTGACTTTTACTTTTTTTATGGAAGGAATCATTATTTTGTTTACCATATAAACTAGTTTTTGACTTTTCGGGCAAAAGTACGAGAAGAATGTTTTTTTAATTTATATGGCGTGAATGGATTTTTATGGATTTATATTGAATTATTTCAATGAAGTTTAATCTACAAAATTTCATGATTATTTTCAAAACAAAATCCTTTTATTTTAAAATTTCATTGAATTTTGAGAAAAGAAAATCATTTTCAAGAAGAAAGAATATTTTCATCAAGAATTCATTTCAAGTGTTTTATCAAAAATATTTTCCATCTAAGATGAAAATAATTCATATCTGTATATTTCAAGTATAATGTCTTTATTATTTACATGGTTTCACTTTTCTGATGATGAAATGATATCCATTTGTTTTATAAGGATTATGTTATGATGGGATGATGGTTAGGAATCCAATTTTATTCATTGGGTTATGATGAATGATTTATGTTTATATTGTGGCACACGCAAGAATTATTTCATTAAGAGATGGGTGGGTCATATATCTCCCTAAAATGCATTGGGTAATGATTTATATCTCATGAGATAGACATGGCTGGAACAGCAAGTTAATCCGGTTCAGTGAGACAAGACTGGAAAGAGGAGTGAACTCTGTTCAGAAATGGAATTTCTCTACTATGATAGTCTTGGAAATTAGTCTTGACTAATAAGAAATTATTTTCTATGATTATGTATGTATTCCACATAGTTTCATGTTTTATGTTATGATTTTTGGGATTATATTTCACTAATATGATTTATCCCATGTCATGATATTATGATCTCTTTTGCTGGATAAGATTTTCAAAATGTTATGTTCTTATGAATATGATATGATTGATATCTCCATATTTTACCTTAATGGGAATTTGAGATCACCCTTTTTTATGGTTTCTTTTACCCAGGTGAGGAAGAAGGATATTAAGTAGGATATTCCAAAAGGGGCTCTACATATGATGAAACAAACGGGAGACAATGTAGATGCTTTATGAACTAGTTGTTTATGTTGTTCAGATTCTAAAGACACATAACCTATACAGTCATATCATGGTTTTGTTATATGTTGTACTAATTATGATTCAATTTTGAAGTAATAAAAATGTATTTAAACTATAGGTCGTTATACATACCCTCTCATTCTGAAAATCCATTTGGCTCTGCTCTAGTGAGTGCACCTGCTCTGAATCCTCTTCTGGGGATGTTCCTTTTTTGTAGTGTGTCTGGGGCCTTCATTCATGTGGCCCAAAGGCCTTGGGGTGGCCCTAAGGCATTAAGGTGTCCATAATGCCTTGAGAGTCAACTAAACCAAATAAAATTACCAAAGGATATGCCAAATAACTACAAAACACCCTTCCAATTACATGTATCTTATAATAAAACATATAAAAATTCCCAATTTAAAACATTGGATTCCATCATAATGATGGATGGATACCACCACACAATATATACACGTTATAACAATAAGTTTTCAACATCTCTTTCTTTTACAATAATTAAAATATTATAAAGAATTATCGTTAATATAATTCATTTGTAAATTATTTTCCCCTTTGGTTTTAATAATATCCATTCATATTCTCAAATAAGAAATTTAAAAATTATAACAAATTTTAACATGAATCAATATCCATGAATTAATAGGTATACAACTAAATACATATCCTTGAAATAATATATCATGCGAAGCTATGTGATACAACATCATAATAAAACATGTGATAAAAAACAATGATAAAAAAACTGTGTGATATATAATATTAAATGACAATGCACCATATATTGGGCCCTATTATATGGGATAGTATGTAATATAACATTAAGACCCAAAACAAGAATAATGTTGGATCCACCAAATATCGATTCTATCAATAGTCCATCAATATCTAAAAGGTTACCTTCTAGAAGGTAGACACACACTAAGGCTACATGTGGCTCTTTTCCGACACACCCATGTTTCCCAATGTGTAAATTTTCAGAAATATAATTTCAAAACTGTGCTAAAAAGTTTATAATACAATTTCAATTCCAATATATTCCAACTCAATTTTTGAAAACTTATTTACTAATCATGAAATATATTTTCAACGAAAACCACCTTTTAACAAAATTTTCATCCCATATAAAACATTTAACAATATATATCAATTCAAATAAATGAACAACCCAATGGAATTTACAAATAAGGAAATATTAATTTATTTATTAAACTATTTTAAAGAATCACCTAACTCAAACTAGTATTAACCTACCTACCTTCAACAATAATGACTGGAAGCAAAGATAATTACCTTGAAAATATATTTAATTCTAAGAAACTAAAATTAATTCTTAGAAAACATTATTTAAAAAAATTTCAAATAATTAAACAATTTAGTTTCTATGAACAAATAATTATAGTAACATAAGGATTACATACACAAAGAGATGCACCACATCAAATACGAGGACCATTTGGTGAATGAAAGATCTAGAGGGAGATGAAAACCCTCAAAATTTATTGGGATCTCTTTGTGTCATGTGATTGGAGGCTTCCCATGGAATGAAAACATAATCACCCATAAAGTTCCTTAAATGTTACTAATCATGACATTTAAATGGATTATAGTTTTTTTCCTTCCATTTATTTATTGATTAAAATGATTAATAGAAAACATCATATAATTTTTATTAGGAAGATATTTTTGATCAATACATTATGTGATCTTGTTACATAGAATTTAAATATGTAATTAAATGTATTATTTAAGGGAGTATATAAATATATTATTACACATCATGTAATCCCAAAGACCATATTTAAAATTCTCCATAAAAAGTAGAAACTACAGGTTCATTAAAATGAAATTCAAATACACTACCCTAAAAAGTCTATAAACATGGGAAGAACAACGATAAGTATTTGGAAAACATATTCCCAAGATTTATTAATTCAATTAAACATACATCCTTTAACAATAGTTCATTTTCCCCAGTAAAGGATCACCATATCCAAGAATCCTATAAAGACACCCAAACATGGATGATAAACAAATCATATATATGGGAGTACGTGAAATGAGTAACAATGTGTTTCAATTTTTCAACCACAAATTCATTCTTCCCCATGAAATCCCTCAGTTTAAAGAACTCATAAAAAATGAAGTCCACTCCTACCACATAAATAATTCCCTCAGCCACATCTCAAGGTTATTTTATCATCACTTCGAGATAAAATATAATAGAGGAATCAATTATTTATCCATTTTTTTTGAAAACCCGTAATATGATTTGGTTTGTCCAGCAACGTGTTTTTAGTTTTATATCAACAACCTCCCATCTATTCACATTAGAAGGATCTGGTTTCAACATCCTTATATGGGAAATAAGAAACAACTAATGAATATTTTTTAGACCAGAGGATAAGTCAAACTGATTGGACACCCTAGCCAGTCATCCAATGATCTCAAATAGGACCACAATACTTTGTTCAAACATACCATGATTACCCAAATGGAAAATATCCCAAGTGATGTAAAACTATAATAAAAAAATCACCAATATCAAACTCTATTGGTCGATGATGATGGTCCACATAAATTATCTGATTACTCTATGTCATGATTAATCTTCTCTTGAACAACTACACCACATCCATTATCTCATGAAAAATACTTCTCCCAACTAAGGACCTCCCTCTCAACCATACCCATAAAAATGGAGATCTACATGAAAACTTATAAATATATTCAATGGTAATCATAGGAATTAAGGGCTGGTAACTATTGTTATAGGATAATATGACCAGATACAATTTATTTTCCAAATTTCCACCATAATAAAGCACACATGCCCGAATAATATCCTCAATAACCTCCATAGCCCTCTCTTTTGTCCATCTATTTGGTTATGATAATCCCTAGACAATTTTATATCGGAAGCCATTGCATCCTGGAATCCCTTCTAGAAAGTTAATGTGAAACACAAGACCCAGTTAGATAAATACATAGAGGGAACCCCATGAACTCTAAGAATATGTCTGATATACACATCCCCAGTCCCTTACAAATTTTGTCTCATTGATATGAGGGAAATGTGATGATTCTAGGATTTGAACAAAGATTATTCAAATTTAATCCCTCTCACTAGGAGTCCATGGAATACCAAGGAATAAATTAATTAAAATTTCATCCCACACTGATATTTTTCAGGATTAAGGGTTGTTGAAAACTAATAACTCTATGGTGTAATTCCATAATTCTCGGACAAGCAACACAACATGATATAAAATCTACCACAAAAATCCCCATCGCCTATCACTAATACAAACATCTCGAGTCATGATACATCATGGTATCCACAAGATGTATGAGAAAAAAATATTGGTGTCCACTATTTGAAAACTCTGTCCTCATAGGAAATGGAACAACAATCCTACCATGGATGCATAATGTGCCACCGGGAGATCATGACCCCTCACTTGATGTCTCCCCACCATAATGGATTTCACGAATTCTTTGGAACATGATGCATATAGGAAACTCGATCTAAGCTCCCTCATTCCATGATTATTTATCTTTTCTAGAAGACAAGAACAGCTATACACCAACCTCTTCCACTCTGAATGTCATCTTCGAAAAAAACACATCTGAGACTACTCCTTAACTGCTGTTGTCATTGCTGCTGTCAGTAATTTTCCACACAAGACATCAAAAAACACATTTTCATTCCAGGGAGTGTATTCAAAATCAAAATAAAATGACCTAAGATACACTACCTTGTGTATATATCGCATGTTCATATAAATTTAATAAAAAATATATCTCAAGATATTATAACCAAAATAATCTATAAATCAATTCCCAATGAGAGAGTGAAGCAACATTTTGAGTGAATGTGTTAGGTCCACAAGGATAGATACCCAGAGGGTGGGGCAGTAAATTAGGGTATGACGAATTAAATCGACTGAACCTTTTGATCTTGTTTTGTTGTTAGAAAAAACACTCTTCTCTCTATCCTTCTCATTTCAGAGTATAACATATTCTTAAAGCACACATAGGACTCATCAATTTTACTTGGTTCACCCTCACCAAGAAAAATCCAAGGAGAATACACTAGCAGTGTGTCGATGTACCCAATCCAATATAAGAAAAATACTGTTTAAAAGTTTGGAGTAGACTCACAATCCCTCCTGGTTTACAACTACTAACAATTTGAGAACTCACTGCTCTATCAACTGAAGTGAGATCACTACTTCTTGAGAAGATGAAACTGCAGTTTATTGACTTGTAGGTCTCTTCATTATTACAAATGAATTCATATTTCTCTGTATGTAGATTCACTACTGACGCCCAACTGTCACTCGAAGATTAATCACACATTGCACCAGAGGTACCATGCAATCTTCCAAATTTCACGTAGTCTAAGAGTGACTGGTGCACTTCTCTATGCTTGGAATGCTTCTCTAATGTCTAGAGTACTTCATCAATCCTGGTGCACAAGTGTCACATAACCAATTGTGTGACACGACCTTGACCAACTCCAAACTTTGTATACTTACACCCTTTTACTCCTAAAACAATATTGGCACAAAACTATCAACTGACACGCAACTTTTGAATAACATTATACTTGCACACTCACACCACCACTTGCATGACCAAATCACCTACGCGACAGGATCTATAATTTTATATATGTGTTGAACACCATGAAATATGAGGATGGGTATCCCACTATTTATAGTCATTTTGGGTACCCTGAGTGCCGTTGTGGAAGTCTCCTCCCAGCGTACAAGTACAACCACTGTAGTCTCTTTCGCCCTAGTCACCTTGAGCACCAAACCAAAAACATGGGTTCCCCTATTTACATTTCCATATATTGATGTTTTGATTTTGAAAAAAATATGGCACACAACATTCCAAGCCTCCAAGACATAGGCACTAAGTCACTTTTCCAAAAACACTTTTCTCCAGATCATCCATTCCTTTTTTATGTTTTTTAATCTGTCATAGATTGTTTAAAACATCCCTTAAACTCAAAAACTGACAATTGAAACCCCCTTTTTCTAAAAAATTGTACATTTTGGTATTCTTTTTCGACAAAAAAACACAGAGGCCCACATTTTCAATAAACACAGTCACTTCAAAAATGATTCAATGATACCTTGAGGGATTTTTTACCCAAAGAATGCATTACCATTGTAAACATAAGATCATGGGTAGATTAGTTCATCATATCAGGGAATAAATGGAATCATCCATAGGCCACCACTTCTTTCTCCTATATCAACACACAACCCAAATCCATAAAATAAGCATTGATGAGAACACTTTACTCAAACTGAGTAAGAGAAGAATAAAAACTACTACAGAATTTTATGAAATCTTTATCTTATCGAAATAAATTTGAAAATTTAATTCAATTAAAACTATATAACCATACAGGTTAATGTAGTAATCAAATATGTGATCATGTAGAATAAATTAAAAAATTCATGTATCAAATAGTAGAACGTGATAAAATTCTATTCTAAAAATCATTTTTGGGAAACTCTCATGACATAACAACACGTATATTTTTAGGATTCAATTAGACTCCCCACTCAAATTTCACATTCCACATAAATTTCACTTCTTAGATAAATAAATCTCATTTGGAAACCTTACCTGATGGATAATGATTCTTCATGTTTTGAAGAAAGATATCCAAAAATTCTCTCTAAGCCGGTCGAGAATTCTATCAATCATAGGTAATGAATATTTGTTCTTAGCGGTATCCCAATTTAAATTATGATAGTAAATACAATGTCTGAGGCTCCAATATGGATTAATAGAAAATAGTAAGGAAATTCCCTTTGTCAGACACTATTAAGAATCAATCATTTATCCTCTATGTACTCAGGATGGAATTTATGTTGTACCAACATAGTAGGTTCCATTTAATAATATTGAATATAAATAGACTTCACACTAAAGAGTAGGTCAATATAAAAATTAACCTTTATATGGGTAAGAAAACTTGAAAAATCATTTGGAAATACCTAAGGGTACACAATAACTAATATAGGAATCTTCCCACCCAAAAAAAGGATCAAATGTATCAAGAAATATTTCTAGAAACTCGCATGAGATTTCCCAAGGATAAGGAACAACATTCCTTGAAATTCCTACTATAGATTCCGACATACTGTGAAAGACATGACTGACACCACTAAAAGATAAGGAATATACTAAAAAATTGTAAAATTACATCTGGTCCTTAACACTAATCTTCATATCTATTCTGAGTATCAGGTTGTGTATCTTATAATAAAGAACCATGAATCCCCATTCTTCATCAAAGACATCTATCTGCACCTTACATGTGGGAAACTTGAAACCTTGACGTGACCACTTCCCCAAAGGAATGAAAATTTCTAATAAGTAAAAAATATGTTCGGAATTTAAGACTACCATGTCAACTAGTTTCATGATATTGAAAATGAGGATCTCTTTTATCAAACTATGCTTGCACCACAGAAGAGAAAAAAACAATGGACCTATTATAGTAGCTAGACCTAATTAATATTTTTAATGAACATACATATTCACATAATGAAATATAATCATATCCCTATAAAAACCCCACATCGGCCGATTATTTGACCCACAAACCTTGGTTGTGAAAATGTCATTATGAAAACCCATGGTGTGTGTGGATCTTCTATTATAATTCTGGGACATCTTTTAAGGAAATTATTTAGAAAGCTATGTAATCCATAATGATGAAAAGTACTAGGATCATTCATATATTTCTTCTTTCTGTGGCCATAATTCCAATAGTGATAAAAAATATGATACATCATTGTCGAAGCCCTTTAACTCCTCTTGAAGAAAACTAATCACATTTCATTTCCTTTTCTAGGAAAAAAATACGTTATGGATAACAACTACACTAAATAAACCCCCAAAAAAACATTGAACCCCGACTATGTCTACCTTACCCAAAGATATATTATCAACTACTTCATCAATGGTGGTAAGGAACATGAGAATAATCATCGACCTGAAATTTATTCTAAGGGGAAACACAAACCTCTAAGCCTTCAGGTACAAATTAGTGACATGTTATGGGGCCAGATGAACTAGTTCATAAAAATTGGTCGAGAAACAAATAATGGTACACTCCCCCTACTCTATGTTAAAAAATAATGGGTACTTTCTATTTGAAACATCTAGGGGTAAAACTATAGATTAAATATTTTTTGGAAGGAACCCCTGTAATGTCCTCATGTAACAAATTAGACACTATAGAGTCCCATCATATAATCTATGGTCTATAATTCACATATGTGAAAAAAACAACCTTTATTTCATCTAGAGACTCCATGAAATTAAATAATCTCTCAATATCTTTAATCCACTCCCCAAATTCTAGAGTTCCTTCGTAGGTACAAAAAGCAGATGGATCCTACTTTTCAATCTCAGCTCCATGATCCACCAAATATCATTAGATTCTAAAACCCAGTTGACCGAGAGTCTAAATGGTTCACATTACTCCTTAAACCAAATAATTGTGAATTATAGGATTCCCTAGAAGAAGCTAGTATTGTAGAATCATCTCATAGATTTATAAGAGTTACACAAAGAGTAGTTTTCAAATATATAATATAATATAACCAATTAGTTTATGAGAAACATCCATTAATCACTGTACCACTTTTATATTTAAAACAAGTGATCCAAAATAACAATAATTTAAATCAATTAATAGTTATTATCAATGAAATATATTACCAAATGTAATAGGTAAATTTAAACAAACCTCTCATTCATTTAATTATAATGATCACAAGCCCCAAGTCTTAAATCATATAAAATAAATTGAACACTCATGTAAATTTAGGTTAAATCATATAATTGAGCTTTCTAGTATCCATTTCCAAATTTACTATCTAAATATTAACAATAATAAATCATGTATAACCAAGTTATATAACAAGACCTCGATAGTGTTAACACACTTCAAACTAAGCCTTTCCTTTGAAACCAAATTATAACAGACCAACATATGTCAATGAAATGAAACACCTAATCTATCCATCAAATTGTGGGGTAAAGAATGAAAAGAACATGCATGGTATATAAAAAACAATACATACATATAGATAACTAAGTAAAAAAAGATAAAACCAGATCATTAAAATTCCATCTAAACTGGCTAGACCATCAATTATGAATACAGGAAGACAAACAATGCTCAATGGGATCCATTTTCACCTTTTAATAACCTTGAACCGAAGGAAAAGTCCAAATGGGAATCCAACAAGGTATAACATACAATTACCTTCACCCATATCTCATAGTAAAAAATCATAACCATTCAATAGAAATAGTAAGGTGTGATCATAAATCCTTGTTGGATTCCACTATTTAATATTTATAGGGTCTAATATTAATAATTCAATTGTTTTATTTTTTTAAACATAAATTGTTTTAGAAAGCCTACTCATAAATCCAATTCCTATATAAATCATTTTCCCCTTTATTTTTCATAAAATCATTTCATATTCGTAATCCCAAAATATGAAAAGTAAAAGTGATACCATATATATAGATCAAGTGGTAAGAAAGTAAAAAAATATCTATTAAATAACTTATCTTGTTATGATACATGATACAACATCAAAATAAAAACTATGAGAAACAATCCCTGATAAAAAAATATCTAAATAATTAGCCAGAAAGGAATAATAACCTCATATTAGGCCCTAGACCATGATATTGTATGTAATAGAAAATCAAGATCCTAAACATGTGTAACATTGGAAAAAAATATCAAGTCCTAACATTTTCCATTAATATAATAAAGGGTACATCTTAGTGACTCCAAACACACTATGTCAACCAATGTCTATTTCCTAACACTGCTAAGGTTCAAATTATGTCTATCTTCAAACATACATTTTAAAAAATATGATCACATATTTATAAAACATTTACAATGCTATGAAAATCTAATTAAGTGTTTCAAAACACTTACTTTTAAAAATAATTATTCCAAACACACATATCACATCAAAACAACGTAAAATCCGTAGAAATTTACTAAGTATGATATGAAATTCATTCCATTGACTCATCGTATAGAAACTTCTACCATTGAATGTTATATACATAGAAACCTTTGATAATAGTGATCGGAAACCCTAAGAACGGGCTTCAAAAAATAATGCCTGTCGAGAAATAGAAAGTGATCAATATAAAAAACCTATCTGATCACATATTAAAAAAAACATACCCAATTTAACATTTATGATAATAATAAGGAACAAACATGAGGATCACATTCTCGGATAGATGCACCACAAAAAACACCATGACCTATCTCTAAACGAAAGTTACATAGAGAGAAGATATTTTGCAAAATGTCCCAAGATCTCTTCAGGTCCCTTGAAGGGAGTATTGAAATGAAATGCACCCATAATAACCCATAAAATTCTATATAATGGAACCAATATGGAAATGTACATGGTGTGTTAATCCTTAAAATTGGGTATGACTGGATTAAAATGATTTGATTTATAACACATTGTATTTCCATTAAAAACCAAATTTTGATCATTTCATGACATAAAACTGTTATATGGAATGTAAATTATTAAAAACAAATAAATATTGAATGAATATTTCTAGTAATGACTACACATAGTTTTCCAACCTTTCATAGTTTTTAAATCACAATAATTCTAAAAAAATGACAGGTTTAGGTAGAAAAGAGAAGAGACTCTACTCTAGGTGATCTCTGAACTTGTGTAAAACAATGATATGTATTTGAAAGAGTTATAACCATACTAAATTTATTAAAATAAACACAAATACATGAAATTTAGATAATTTTATCCAATAAAGGATCTCTATCCTAGAAAATCCAACAGACACAACTAAATAAAGATGATTAATTGATAATAAATAAGGGTGTACCTTAAAAGTGTAATGGGGTGTTACACCATTACCATATGAAAAAATTATTATTATTATGAATTAATATGTCATAATACTCATTATGGAAATTCTATAGTGGAAAGAAACATTATGTATGCCACATAATATCTCTTGAGTTATCATTATGAAACATTGCAATGGAGGGTGATATAAGACCATATACATCATTATACATGCATATTTTTGATGCATAAAACCAATGATTATCATTTAATAAAGAACCTATAGAAGTAAAATGGGAATCATATCCAAATTTAATGGAATCATATTTCTTAAACTTGCACAATTTCATTAATAAACATTTAAAACCTATACAATACAAAGGTGTGTCTACTGATAATAATGAATTGTCAAGGTAAATTCTATTCAATAGAGTACATGGTATTTACACCATATTAATAAATGTTATATAGATTATTCAATAATTTCCCCATTAAATTATGTTATGAAATATATATGAACACCTTTAGTTAAAAAAAGGAAATTGTATATTCACAAAAGAATTAAATTAGATGAAAATATATTTCAATTAAATATTTATGGAATAGCGAAAAAGAAAATGAATAATCATTTTTATAATATAAAATAACATTTAATAAGGAATCTTGATAAAAATATGGATCATTTCAATTTAAGAATATCATTGATTGGGAATAAAATATGTCAAATGATAGTAAATTAAATGGAAAATAAATTTTAAATGATTTATAAAAATCACTTTTAAAAAAATTATAAATGATATTGATCATTTTTAAAACATTTTTTTTGTAAATATTTTATTAAAATAAGATGTTTAAAAGTTATATAAGAAGTCATTGAAATGAGATTGGTGATTAAACTATCATTGTATGGGTAACATTGGAATGGAGGAGACTAATAGGAAGACCATGAAATTATAATTAATATCAAATTAAATTTAATATATTTTCATTCAAGAAAATAAATGTGATGTCAATAAACCATATAAAACAAATTTTGGAGCATAATATCAGGCATGACTCATGGAATTGAAATTAAAATAAATAACAATTACAGAATCTATATTTATTAAATCAAAATATATTTAAATAGAGAATATAATGTGGATCTTTAAAGCCCATGATTTAAATGAGTATGATCAAATAATTTATATATATTTAGTAACAAAATATCAAATATATCATTATTAACAATTAAAAAAACCTATCAAAAAATTAAACATGATACAGCGAACCACTTATAATAATTCCCAATATCCACTATAGAACATGAAGCTACTATTTTAGAATAAGTCTTAATAAAATATATCTAAAAATTATTCATATCTATAACCTTTTATACACTTCATTTATAAATATTCTTTTATTGTATATTAGTTTGTTATTATCTATTTTTAATATATTATGTGAGTAATATAAATAATGAAGAAATCATTTTGTAATGTTTATGGTGTTCTGAATTATTATCCCAATGATAATATATTATAGATCATATAAGGTTGTATAAATTATTATTTATAATTATTTATATTTTTAAAATTTTATTTTATGGGAATTTTTTATGATCCATGCAGATGAAATCAATGATGGGATTGTCTCAGTGACTTTTACTAAACATATGTTGGTATCTTAATATATAAATTTAATATTAATTTAAATATTCAAAAACCAAAGAAAAATTATTACATTTTTATTTTTATAATATAATAAAATTATTTAAGTTATTATATTCATCCATTATATGATGGTATAGAATTATTCAATCACATTTTTAGAATCACCAAAACATGAACATACCATCATTAACATATCAATATGATTATGAGAGTGTATTTTTGTTGAATTATTTCATTATTAAAAAATAATAATGATATTATATAAATTTTTATAAGATTTTTAGTCATATTTAAATATATTTAATGGGATAAAAATTAAACTATATAAAAAATGATATATAATGCTGCATGAATGTGGTAATTCCCACTTTTAACATTTTCATTTCTCAACGAATGAGCGGGAATGGAGGTAGATTATAATTTTAATATTTATAATAGTATTTATATAATATTTATTACATTTATTAATCATCTATATCCTTAAAATAATGTAATATACTTAGTGGTTAAAAACACACACTGGTTCGCGGAGTTATAGTCTGCACGTATGCCTGATCAATGATTATTTTTTTATTAGTTAAATGAAAGGATTGAATAATGGTTTACACAATAATATAATAAAATTAAATTATTTTAATAATACTAATGTAATTATATTATGATGGATATAAAATTATATTATGAATTGTATAAGGAATAAAAATACATTGAGTAAGAAATACATACTTTGGGAATTTCTTATATATCTTGGAAATCTCTTTAGAGATAGTAGTTTTATGAAAACATAATTGAGAATACTGGATTATGAACATGATATATGATTATATTAGGATGAAAATAAAATATGATTACAATTAATGTTAAATGGATATGTTTAGCAAGATGCAGTGTACGTGTTCTCTTTACAGAAGTGAAGAGAACAATAATTTTGGAAGTATCCAACACATTTAAATAATAGTATGTCACTCTTATAGGGTAAAAGTATCCAAAACAATATAATAATGGAGTTTATGCGGTATTTCAGATCCAAATCTATTCCATACATGTGGAGTCTTGTTTTTCAATGTATTATGTCATTTAAACTTGGTAATACTAGTTTTATTATTTTTACTTTTTCAGTTTTAACTAGTGTTCTCAACTTTGGGTATTAATTTTATGGAAGATAATTAATATTAGACGTATTGAATATGTTTACCATTATGATTTCCAAAATTAAACTCATTTTATAAAATATATTCAAAAAGGTCTTGGAAATCTAATTTCATAGTTAACCCATATGTTCCATGAAAATTGTTTTTAGAAAAACACTGTTTTCAAGCTTGAAATTCATTATAGTATAAAATAATAAATATCATAAATATCCATGAAATAAATTGTTTTATCAAAAAATATATTTTCTTTTATTTAATATTATTTAAGAACATAATTATACCATAATAAGTTTTAATTTAATGAATATTCTAAAAACCAATTTTAAACGGGCTTTAAATATTTTATAAGTTTTAAACATATTAAAAGGTTTTCTAAGTTAATAATAATGCATAATTTTACCCCTTATATATATATTATAAATGAAAATGTTAAAAAATTTCTACAAAAATATTTCATAATGAAAAAATCAAAATTTCATAATTTAGGTAAACATATTATTTTCACTATTCACATAAAAATAAAACACTTCAAAATAATTAAAAAAATAAATATAAATAAAACATTGACATGACTAATCCATAAATTAAATTTATTTCAAATAATTATAAATTTATATTTAAAATGATAATACAGAATAGAACAAAAATTATTTTTGTAGAAAAATTATATTTATATGCTTCAAGGGTCATTAATCAGATATCACATGAATTTATTAATAATTTAACATTTAAATATTATATTATAAATATAAATATTACATATTGGTTTTCAACATTGTAAAATTCTTAGAATAAAATTTTAAGATAAATGATAAAAAAATATCAGGTTGTTATGGAGGAATATTAGATTTCTAATCAATAGAGAATTTAATCATATATGGTGTTTTTTAAAAAAACTACCTTATCTCAAACAGAATACATATAAAATATTCTATTTTTATTTATGATGAAGTTATTTACTATTTTAAGAAATAAACATTAAATTATTATTTGCGCATATATAATATAACTTCTCTATATAAAAAATTTTGACTTGATTTAGTAAATAATATTAAACTTAATTCAAACTAGAAGACTGGTAAGTCTATTTTATTTTGTAATTAGGTAAATTACATAACAACATGAAAAATTAATACATCATGTTTAGTGAAAACATCATTAACATGATCGCACAATAAAATGTGTGGTATAACCTATGGACATACATAACAAATGGGTGAGCTATAAATCCCAGTAAGGGAATAAGAAAGGAATTCGGTAATAACCATTAAACAATATGCATATAAATGGGGAATAAAATGAACATGAATAATAAAGGATTACATTGAATGATAATCATAACATGGGAAATGATTTAAAACACAATATCATAAACACAGGTCAATTATTACTATTAATAAATATTGATGGAAAAATTCCCATAAAGTAATTAAGTTCACTACCTATCCGAACATGAAATCTCATGATACTATACATTACAAAATGCATTAGAACTATATATAATTAATTGTGCACTGGTAAATTTCATTTCATTCTCCAGATTATATGTGTCACATATATCATACAACATGGATTCATTCATCATTATATTTTATTCCACGATTAAGGAGAATGGAGTCCTTATATGTTACTCCTTAGTTAAATAAGTATATGTGTACCAAGGGGAACACCCTTAATGGTAATGGGTATGGTATTCACAATTGAATTTATTGGGAATAGAAAATTGAGGTGAAATCTCGACATCAAAATGGTGTAAGATAAAAAACAATAAAACTGTGTTGATGAGATCAAAATTTCTCTATAATAATTTTTAAATTAGTTTGATTGTAAACAGGATATATAATAAAATTTCCTATTATATGTAAATTATGATAAAAAAACATAAGGTATGAAATATAATTTAATAAATAAGAGGAATTAAAAGACCCCTTACCTGAGTGTGTGACTCCAAATTCATGGGAGGAGGTTCTTGAGATATAGGGGAACCATGGAAGGAAAAACGAGGTGGGACATAAGATTAAGGATGTTCTCCATGTATTTTGAGTGAATATAAACTGGAGCATGAGTAATGTTTTTATGGAAATGAGTGGGGATTTCTTTATTATTTCTCAAATATAAATTTTGGAGTATATATAATAAAATATTCATAACCACAAACCATTCAATTTTCCCCATGGGTTTTCCCAAATGGTAGTTTCATTCATTATTTTATTAGTTCACAAGATGAACATAATAAAATAAATCCTTTTCGAATGTGGAGGTGGGTCATTCTCATAACTAAGTGATCTTAAAACATATAATTTATTAATGGTTTTAGAGGATTCACAGAGGATTTATAATATTATTCAAATGAACATAAGATCACATTATATTAAATAAAATCCATATCTTTGGTGATGGATATTCTTTATATTATTTATTAAATCACTTTTGGATTGTTATGATGTCATAATAAACAATGTATATTTACATAGTAGTTATTGTTTTCTAGAAAATTTGGATGTCTCAGAAAATTATTTGAAATTTTACATTGGAATATATTTCTGTTTTGATTCAAAAAATAATATTAAATTTTTACAACAATTTATATATATGTTTGTATTTGCACTTTTCAAAATAATAATAAATATATATTGAGAAATGTGGGATTTTTATGAAAATAATAGTTTTTTAATCCATATATAAATAATAGTTGACTTCATAAAAAATATATGATTATTTATATTTATTAAAAATTACTTAAAAATAGTATTTTATTAGAAAATTATTCATTTTAAAAATTTTGCTAATTCATAAAAATTAGTTTTTGAATTTAATTTTAATTTTAATCAAAAAATAAATTTCTATTTTATTGTATAAAAATTAAAATAATATATAATGTAAAAATAATATGATGAAAATATATTCATTTTTATAACAAGAAAATAATGTGCATAATCATATTTCCTGGGTATTGAGAGATATACATTTAGTACACTAGTAAATTCCTTAAAATTAAGGTGCATGATGGTAAGACATTCATGGGCTGGTTCCATGTAGAAGGATTGGTCGTGATCTCGATGAGCTTGAAATTCTCTCAGAAATGGGTTTTCTCATGCATAAGTTATTTGACCTCAGTTTTTTTGGTAAAGGGAAAATCCTATAGATTCTATCTCCATTATAATCTATGATAAGTGGTCTTCATAGGGTAAGAACATTATATTTGAGGTTATATCTTCCTTTGAATGTGTCAATTGGACTTTTAAACCCCTATATTTATAAAAAACATGTTGTAATTATTAAAGGAAACATTATCAATGGTAAATATTTTTAACGTTCATCTATAATCGATTTGATATATTAAAACAAAATAAGTTCATTTTTTTCCTAAAACCATATTATATATCAATACATTTAATTAAATCACAAGTGGAATTTTATTTATAATAGTTAGGGTCTCAAAAATCTTCCCCCCATATGAAATTCCTCCCTCGGAATTTTCATTTTCGACACTAAAAAAGATGAGGGTAACTTTGTTATATCACAACCTCTGGTACCCACGTAACATCTACAAAGATTTTTTTTTTCAAAAGAACCTTGACCAGGTGCACTGTCTTATTTTATAGAACATTGTATCTATGATCTATTATCTTCACCAGCTACTCTTCATATAGAATACCATTATCCAATTTTACCACTATGGGATTGAGTATATGTGGGGAGTTTGGTATGTAATTTCTCAATAGGGTTAAATAGAATGCATCATGTACTTGAGATAGGTTAGTGGGATTTCATGTCAATAGGTCACCACTATAATGCATCCAAGGATCTCAATGGTGAAAATATATCCTATACTATTCTTTCATTTCTCCCAAAATCTTATCACAATCATCCATAGAGATATGTTTATGAAAAACAAGTCACTAACATCAAACTATAGGTTTCATTGGAAATTTTCCACATAGCTCCTCTATTGACTCTGAGTATATTTTATGTGTTGATAAATGGTCTTAACATTTTACAATATTTATGAATTCATTTTATGACCTATTATTTTTTTATCCCCAACTTCATTCCCACATATAGGTGTTATGAACCTATATTCATAAATGTCTTTATATAATAAATAAGGATGCTTGAGTGGAAACTATCGTTGTAAGAGAACATGGCCATAGGTAGATGTTGGTCACATCCTCCTTTTATGTAAATTGAGTACTCTCTCAACATATCCTCAAGTTTCTGGATAGACTAATAAAATTGGCTCTCAGGTTGGGAGTGATAATCCATGACTATGTTCAACTAAATGTTTATTTCATGTGTTATACATTTCCATAACTTAGAATTTAATCTCATATATTGATCTGGAATAATCAATAGTTATACTCCATGTATCATCACCACTTCTTTGATGAATATATCTAGAAGTATATATAGTGATGAATCCTCTTGAATTAAAATGATGTGTGAAGTCTTTGATATATGATCCACCAAAACCCAGAAAGCATTATTCACTCCAGATGTATTTAGAAGACCATTGAAAAAACCCACGATGATGTTTCCCCATTTCTCGGAAGGTATAGGTAATTTTTGCATCAACACCTTAGATTGTTTCCATTTATATTTAAATACATGAGATAAAATTCATCCTGATTTATATTACATGATCTTATTTTTCATATTTTCTAACAAATAGTGTTCTTGGATATATCAATACATCTTTGTATTTCCTAGGTGCTTAGAGAATGTTGAGCTATATGTATCACTTAAGGCATACTTCTTTAACTCAGGATATGATGGTGTACATAGTCATGAACCAAATCTCAAAACTCCTTATTCATTAACATTATACATTCAGGGTTAATTTTTTTATTGTTTCCACTTTATTATGAATTACCACTTCATTTCTCTGATAACCCACAAAATTTTCCAAAAGATACAGTTGAGCAATCATTTGTGAAAGGATTGATGATGTTCCTTCACTTTAGATTCCCATGTCCATAATTTTAAAATATAAGAAGATCAAATCCATCTCAATTATCATCAATTATTGAATTCTATGATACTTTCTACATAGATCAACCACCACATTATTCACTTTACAAGGATGGTAGTAGATTGAGTATCCATATACCTTGATCATATTTAACCATCTTCGTTGGTGCATATTCAACTATTTCTATGTGAATATATATTTTAGGGATTTGTGATCAATATATATTTAACATTTATACCCAAAGAGATATTTTATCCAAATTTTAAAAGTGAATATAACTATATACAACTCTAGATCATCTATATGGGAGTTCTATTTTTTATCATTAAACTTTCATGAAATATAGTATATGCATTTTTCATTTTGCATTCACACAAAACCAAATCCCTTCTTTGAAGCATCACTGAGCACCATAAATATTTATCAACTTGTGGGATGTGTGAGGAAAGGTAAAATTATTATCCTCCTTTAAGATACTTGATGATTTCTTCTCATTAATCATTCCTTGAAAACACGACCCCCTTTTGAGTTATCATTGTAAGAGGGTTTTACAATCATGATAAATTTATGAAAAATCTACAATAATACCTAGCTATCCAAAGGAAACTTTGGATATCATTAAAATATGTTGGATATAGACATCCAAAAATTACTTTTGTCTTTTAAGGTTCAATAGATATCCCAATGATTGTGATGATATTCCATAATAAAGAGACATCCTCGAACAGAACTCACATTTGATGTACTTGTTAGAAAGAATCTTATTTTAAAAGGTCCTTAGCACAATACTCAGATTATCCTCATGTTCCTCCTTGGTATTGGAGAATATTAGAATATTATCTATAAATAATAACACATAATTTTCAATGTAATATCTAAATACTCTATTTATCATGTCCATAATTATTTCTGGAGCATTAGTGAGTCTTTATGGAATTACTCTGAACTCATATTGCTCGTACCTTGTACAAAAAGATGTCTTGGGGATATCCTCCTTAATCACCCTAAATTTTCAATATCCTAACCACTGATACAACTTGAATATGTATTATTCTACGTGTAGGGGATCAAACAATTCAAAAATTTGTGGAATATGATACTTGTTCTTTATTGTGATCTTTTTGAGCTCACGATAATCAATAAAAAGGCACATTGACCCAATGTTTATCATGAAGAAGAGGACTAATCCACCCCATCGTAAAGAAGTTGTTCATATAAACCCTTTATCGAGATTCTAATGTAGTTATTACTTCATCTCCTCAAAATCCTTAAATTCAATTCTATATGGAGTGTTGGGGAATAAAACACCTCAGGTATAGTCTCAATTGAATATTCAAGCTCTCTGATAATAGGAAGACCATGTATTTTAGTAGGATACACTTTCTTGTGGGGAAATAAAATGCATGATTGTTATTTTAGTTCTAAAAAAGAACCATTATTCTCCTTACACATGAACAGAGTGATTGTTCAATTCATGATACATAGACTGATTTCCATCACCAGGAAATTTATGATTTATCTATAAAGGGAAATCCAATACATGCCTAAAATTGTATTAAATTCCACCAAAGTTATTATGTAATGTTTTGATAAAGAATTTATAAAAACAATTCTGATATGGGAGTAGTTATATACTCAATATGTTGTAATGTCCCCATTTTGTATTTTCAATGATAGACCATCATAAATGTTCTGTGGTTGTTTTTAAATAGTTATACTAATGATTTATGATATGAATGAATATTTACAATCATAATCCAAAATTATATTCAATATTTTTTAATTAATAACTATAATACCTTTCACCACATCATTGTTGGGTTCCACCAATTACATTGTGATGAAAAAAACTCACCCATAATGACATGAGGATTGACCAACGCATTCCTTTCCTCCATCATATTTGTGGGTTTTTTCTATGGAAAATCATTTGATATGTGTCATTCCTTCTCAATCCTAATGAATTTCTTAATTTCCCTTAGGCAAATTTTCGGTGCTTTTTACCTCTCCATTTACCGGTGGGATGATGAAATTTATTAGCACTATATGATTTCTCCATCAGACCACCAAAATTAAACTCCGCTTTCTGCATCTTATCCCCATGATACCTTTGTGATTCTCTAATCTCAATTTCAACTTGGAGGGATCATTGGAAAATTTATTATAGCTATTCAAGTAATGTATCACTATTGAATTTTATAGATTATGTTTAATATGAAACAATAAGTGTCCAAACACGAATTTAGTGGTGAAAAAAAGTTATAGGTTTATCGTGGAAGTCTTGTGATATTTGAATTATACACCCTGATAGATTCATATCATTTTTTATGATTGTAAGTAAATCCCTTTACATTTTATATTAAAGAGTACAAGGAAAATATTTATCAAAAAACATTTTATCAAAGTCATTCCACCTAATTTATTTGTCTTCTTCTTTAGTAATCATATTATTGATCAATGTAAAAAACTAATCATCTTCACCATCCATAAGATAAATCTATAGTAGATCCTTCATGTTCATAATATCTTAGGATGGAGTAGACTTTCTCAATGGGGTTAATCCATTATTCTATGATTATGGGATGAGATGATCTATTGAAAGTATGAGTCTATTGTCACATAGATTACTCAATTGTATCTTGTTATAACTTATGGGGATTTTGATTCTCTTCATGATCTAGGATTATATTTAGAACCAATGTTATATGGGATATTATAATCATAATTCTTGGGATTCCCACTCCCATTGGGTTGGGAAGCTCATTGGGGGCAGTCATCGCATTCCTCAATGCATTGATTGGTCATCCAATTATTCAAATTTTGGCACATTAGATAAATGAAATGAAAAAATAGGGATGATTATTTTTAAACTATTAAATATATAAATACAAAAAAAAATGAAATTAATGTGATAACATGTAAATTAAATTTTTTCCTTAACTTATGAATTTATATGCTTTAATCTATATAATCCATGATCTATTTCCTAAAAAAATTATATCATTTTTTGTTCCATTAATTTTGGTTCACAATGATCTTGTGATTTTTCAATAGTATAGCCTCTAGGTGGGTAAAACTAGGTTCATAGTAAGGCCCATTGTTATATACCATGTTATACCAGGTCTGACTCTACACACATTGTATGTATTGTAACCCCATGTTTAACCTATTACATAATAATATCCACATGATGTATCAATACATGGATATATTTTTTTGATAAATAACTTAATCTATATATTAAAAAAAAATTGGATTTTTTTCTTATAATTAGTTTTATTTTTATGTTTTTTATATTAGTTTTTAAAATCCCATTCCCAAAAATATCTCTACTTTTTCTGAAATACCAACAATAAAAATCCTTATATTTGTCACACATTTATTCTTTTTTTATTAAAAAAGATTATATATAATAAAACACATATGATCAATAAGACTATTTTTTGGAAATTAGGTACATTACATAACAACATGAATCAACAAAAAAATCATCTTTATTAAAATCATCCTTAACATTATCAAACATAAAATTACATTGGATAATCTGTGGGAATAAATAAGAAAGGGGGATATAAAAATAACTATAAGGGAATAATAAGGGATTAATAGAATACAGGTTATAAAATAGAAATATTAATGGATAATTATAGTAACATGAATAACAAGGCTTGAAGTAACATGTTAATCATTTCAGTCTCATGCTTATGTGTTCTACATAGATCATACAACCTAGATTATTTCTTTACAATATTTTATTAAATGAATAAGGGGTTCATAATAAATCCATTTATGTCTCTAGTCAATGAATTGTATGTGTATAATGGTGAACACCCTTGATAATAATTGGGTAAGGTATTCATGACACAATTAATTAGGCATAGACAACTATGGGGAAATTTCACCAACATAATGATGTCACATAAAAATTCCTGAAATTCGGTTGATGAGAGAGAAAGGGGTCTCTAATTATTTGGAAATAAATTGAATAGAATTTGGTATATTGAATAACATATTATATCATAACAAACTGAAGATCAAATGACATAGGGTAAAGAATATATTTGAATAAAGTTGTGAATATAAATGATCCCTTACTTGATCATGTGACTCCAAATGCTTTGGAGGACCTTCATGAGAGATTCAGGGAACCGTGGAGGACTCTATTGAGGATATTTTAGAATAAGTGAATAAAACAAGGATTTTTAGTTAATATGAATGGGATCATGTGTGATTTTTAAAATCAAATGTGTAGGAAAATCATTATTATTTCTCAAACATAGGTTTCTGAATTTAAAAAATAAAATAAGAGATTAGACATAAGATCCAATGATTTTTACATGGTTTATACCAAATGGGGGTGGTTTTAATTTGATTATTATTTAAAGGGTCAGACATAATAAAATAATTCCTATACTTATGTTGATTTATGTTATAATCTTAAAGAAAATGTTTTACTACATTAAAAATATACTAATAGATATCGATGATTCAAAAAGGATTAATAAAATTAATTAAATTAACATAAATTTACATAATTATAATCAAAAAAATATATTTGTTCTTTTATAATCTTTATAGAATTTATTATATCAATTTTTGTTAATTATGATTCCATAATACACAAAGTATATTTATACAGTAGTTAATTTTTATCTGAAAATTTGACTGTCACAAAAAATTAGGGAAATTTCACCAATGGATAATTTCATTATTATAATTCCAAAAATAATATTTATTTTACCAAAATAATTTTCTAAATTCGATTAATTTTACTTATTAAAAACAACATTTCATATTTTATGTGAAATGATTTGTTTTTTATTATAATAGTTATTTAACCCTTATAAAAATTAAACTTGACTTCATAAAAATTATATGATCATTTATAAATAATAAATATTATTAAATAACAGTATTATATAAAAATATTCATTATTTCAAAAAATCCATCAATTCATAAAAATAGGTTCTTAATTGAATATTAATATTAACCAAAAATACTACTTTTGTTTTATTGATTCAAAATTAAAATAATATATAAGGTAACAATATGAAGATGAATAAATATGTATTATTATATAAAAAATGTTTTATATAGTCTTATTTCTAGGGCCTCAATACATATCCCTCTAATACACCACAAAAATCCCAAAGAGTAAGGTTTGCGATGGTGAGACTTTCATGTGGTGGTTTGGGTCGTGATCTCGATGAGCATAAACTCCTTTCGTAAATGGTTTATCAAATTCATAATTTGATGGATATCAACATGATATTCTTCAAGGGAAAATCCAATAGATTATATCTACCTCATAAGAACCAATATGTTTTCTTCTTAGGGTACAATCCTGCTAGATGCGTTCACCAATTTCATTGTCTATGTCAACTGCATTTGTTAAAAAACTATTTTTATATTAATCACTTGATCACTATTCCATGACTATTTTATTAATGGTAGAAATTTATAACTGTAATCTTATAAAATAGGTTATAATAAAACAAAATAAGTGAATATATTTTCTATAACCATATTATATAATATGGAATTTAAATAAATCAATTGGGAAATATTATTTATTACAGTGTGGGTTATTACAACATGCCCTTGGGGTTGAGTATGTTCCATCTTAAGAACATAGAGTTTAACTAGGAATATGAGGTTGTGAACTTCCATGAATATGTATTTGATCACTATAGATAGTTATGTTATTATAAATTAGTCACTTTTTTCCATGAATCATATATGTTGATGCTCTATGATCTTTACTGATATAGAAACAGAGTGAGGATTCACATAATTCAAGAATATAAACCCAGATTTCTAGTGGAAAATAAATTCTACCAAATTATGAATGGAACCATATTTCTTCTTGTACACTTTAATTTTGTTGGAATTAGTGTTTGTATCTTGGATTATATATTCCATTTAATGTTAAATCCCTCATTTCCATCATTTTTCCAACTATGGGTATAAAAATCCATTATATATTTGGATTAGTGAGTAATATTTTAGCTACATAAAATATAAATATCTTAGGTTGTACCATTTAAAAAGTATAAATTATCTCACTATAAATTTCATTAATAAATTATTTCATAGATTCATAAAATATTTGGGTAAAATTAAGAGGAATGGTTTCATTGGGGGAATCTTAAATGAAAGCCTGTTTATTTTTTTAATATCTAGTTTACTTTTTAATGATTAAGAAAAGGAGTTTTCAATTGGAAGTAATAGATCTTATTTATAACAACAAGAAGGTGAATTTTATTTACCACTATGAATTGAAATTTCTTATACATTACCATTCTTGTATTTATTTACAATAGGTTGGGAAGGTATGAGTCATGAACATTACATATATACCTTATGAATGTTGTTTTCAGTTGTACACATATTGTTCTTACATATTATCATTCTGATTGTGTGGTTTTCTAGAACTATATATTTTGGGATTATCCCAATTTTTATGGGGGTATCCCATATTTAAGGGGAATAGGAGTTTTTTTTATAAGTTAAAGGATTTATTTTATAACATTAACTTTTATATACTAACTCAAGGAAGGAAAGCCTATGTTACATATTTGTGGGTATTATAGTTGTGTTTTTCACCATGTTTTTGGATGTATTATGATGGTTTACTGATATAGGTGTGGTTATTTTAGAGATGAATGACCACTAGATATGCCTGGGAAGGACTAATTTGAATCTCAACATATGCGGAATTTATTATAGAAATGATTATTGTCGAAACCAAATTTTATAGTAAATTGGAACATGTAGATATATTTAAATGACATGATCTTGAGATATTTTACATAAATGGTATTCATTTCAACTTTTTTATTATCATTTTTTTTCAAGGATGTTTTATTTACTTCTTAGACTCCATTATTGGGTTATATCACTCTTGTGTAAAATAGTGGTGAATTATGAGAAATGTTGGATCTTATATTAGAATTTACACTACATTTTCTATCCATTAATGCGCAACACACTACAACATATATTATTACATGATATAAGATTAAAATACATCATGTAATTATTAAATTAATAGTTTTTACCTAAATCTTTATTGGAGAAGACTAGAGATAATTGTTTTCAATCTCACATAGTATTCATGAACAGGATCTCCTTGTGTTTTCGTAATTCCAAACATTTTTTTTCTAATAGATATAATTCTTGAGGGTAGGTATACCTTCTCATGAAAGTGTTATTTTTAGTCATTAAAAACTTCAGTTTTGGATGGTTTATAGTGTGATAAATCATTTAATACCCCATCATGGGATACAGGGAAGCTATAATTTTATGGTCCATTTATACACTTTAGGGATCATACTGAACTATACTATGTGAAATTCTTTGAGTTGTTTTTTTAGATAATTATTATGAAGAATGTAATTTTTTTTTCAAAGTTGATAAGCCTCGACCTTAGATTAATTTTGGTTACATCCTTTTGAATTGGATGTATACAAGTTAATACTCTACATCGGGGTATGTTATTTATGGGTCTAGTTATTTTCATCCAGGTTATTATGGATTTTATTTGGATTATGGTAATCTTTGTTTGAGACCTTATGATGATCAAAAAATGGGTTCATTTATATTAATTTAATGCCACAATATGGAAAATATAATGTTTTTATGTAATGTGTTTTCAATTTCAAGGTCAATATCAAGTAATAAATTTTTCTACATATTTTCATAAAATAATGGTGTGGGTTTTTTTCAATAATTGGTAAAGGAAAACAAAATTTTTAAATAATAATGGAAATTTAACTATATTATATATTAAAGGTATAAGAGAGATTGTGGGAGGAATTTGATGATAAAAAACCATTGGAATGTAGTGAAAAATTGAAGGAAAATAGAGTTAAATAAAGGTGATGAAATAAGAATAAAAGCATATAACATAAAAAATGATCAAGAGTCATTAGAAATTGAAATAAAATTTCTTCTGACCTATCATGAACATAAATTATATGAATATATTTAGTATAATTTCAATAGTTTATCAAAAATAATTTAATTATATTGACATAGCCTTATGCTGAAAACCATATGAGGGATTTTCAATTGTTGAAAAGATAAGAATTTTAATTAATTTGGGTTGATTTTTTATGAATCAATGAATAATTATAAAGATATAGAGTAGTAAATAAGTAAATGTATGAGAATTTTATCACCGTAGAAAATTTCCTTGATTCCCATTCATTATCACTTTATTGTAAAGGTTGTGATAGTTTAATACATAATTTAGACAACGTAGAAAAAATTGTATATGTTTCGATTAAAGGTTAAAACTTCTATATTAGATCAATCAGGTAATATTAATTAATGATGTCCACTCAAAATTGATTATACTTTATTGATATTATATTCGAATGCATCAATGAATCATAGAAATGACGTAATTTATTGACCAAATATAGATCCTTTTTGGTATTATTATCATCATAATAACATGACTATTCATGGGCCTTAATTCTATATTTCATCCTCAGATGAAATCTATAATATTACCCATTAAATGGAAATACTGAGAGAAGAGGAAACCAATGTCAAATCATCACATGATCTGGGTTATATAAAAATAAATGAGGATTCACATTTCACTAATTCATATATGATCATACCAACATAAATAAATAAAATGATATACATATAGAAGAAATAAAATTTAAAACAATTATTAAATAGACAATTAATAAAACTACAATTTGGAGATCTATATTATATCATGGTTCCTCCCCCAAGAGATTATAAAGAGATTTTAACCGCTTAGAAGGATAATGAAGAGAAGATAAAAAATCAGAACATCACGCACCATTCGATATAAACATATAATAAATAAAACTATGAAAATTGGGGGTATGGAGGTTCTTTTAATTGAAATTACACAACACAGTTCCAAAATAATATATATTTTGTAGGGGTATAATTGAGTTTTCTAGGATATATTATTCCACCTAATTTCACCTCCTATATGACTAAATTTTCCAGCAAATTTTGACCTCAAATTTTTTTTATGGATGTTTGATTTGAAGTTGAAATTATAATGGAAATATAATCAGAAAAATTTAATATCCTTATACAAATATATTTTTCAATTAAATATGTATGCTATAATCTGCCATCCCCGTATTTTCTTCTCTACGTGGGGTCCTTGTGATTAGATCAAGATATTGGTCAAGATAAATAAAAAATATCCCATTAACGAAAAAATATTATAAAAATGGTTTCCCATATTATATCATTATATAAAATGTTTTGAAAAAAATAATAACAGTTTATTCAATTATATTATAATTTAATTTCATCTTTTAAAATTATTTTTAAAAAATCAATTGAAATTACATATTGTGTGAAAAAATTAATAGATAAGAGGATACCAAAACTAATAAAAAATATAAATAAAAAATATAATGGTAATAATATAAGATATATTGTAATGTAAATATAATGGAAGAAAATATTTATATTGAATAATGAAATAATTTTATACACTAGTACTACGAAATTTAGGGTAAGGCCAATTCAAGTGGTTTGTATGAGAGATGGAATTATGGTGGTGACTAATACAGATGGTGATCTGCTCTACAAGAAGTTTGATGTAACATCAAGATATTTTTGATACTTTAAAATACATACCATATTATATAACTTATGTAACATGGTATACCCAATATAATTAAAAGGAAATATATTAATAATGATGTTTTAGTAACATTATAATAAATACTAAGATGGTTTACCTTTAATAGTGATTTCTATTAGTAGATAAATAATTAATCTTAGTTCATATTGCAAATTATGATAATGAAAAACATTTTATTTATATTTTAAATTATTAAAAAATTCATTTAATATTTTTGAAATATAATTTTTAAGAAATAAAACTAATTTTAAAACTCTTTTCACTAAAATTTACATAGTATCTATTTTTGATTTTTTCTGAAAAGATTGATTTTTTTTGTTGAAAGTTCGGTTTTTGAGAATTTACAAATATGTATGGATATCCATGAATTTTACAAGAACATTTATGTAAACAAAATTTATTTAAAGAATATCAATAGTCATTTTAATATATTTTTTGATCTTATAGATACCATGTTTACAATCTTAAGAAATAAATAAAAATTATAGTTTAATAAAAAATTATTTTGATCATGAACTTGACTTAAATATTATCAAGTTGATATTAACTAGTGAATTTAATTAAAATAATAATAACATTAATTAAATTTACTGAAATTTAAAATTTCCTTAAAATAAATAATAATGATAATTTCATCATATATATAAATATTATGATGAAGAACATCATTTTTATAAATCCATAATTTAGGTTTTAAGTATCTATAATTTATAAATAAAAACTTACATATTTAGAAATATGATATGATAAAATGATTTTGACATGGGTATATACTTTATCTTGTCCCAAAATTCAGTATTTCAACATTTTATCGACTGAACTTCTAATAGGGTCATGAAATTATTAAAAAAATGTTGTGTGGTTTCAAAAGATTCCATTTCTCCTATCATAAATGGATATCAAATTCCCACATTAAAATCTACACATGAATTTGAAATTACTCCTTGAAACTATAAGATTATAATATCTCATGAATATATAAGTGGCATATTACAAAATATAGAGAAAATATTTGGATTTTTTTGATACATTAGAAAAAAATATTAGTCATTTTTAATGTGTAAGAAATAGTTCTTCCTCAATCAAACACACAATATAATCAAATGACTCAATGAATATTTTTTTAGTTTAAAATTAAATTTTAGTTCAAGAGTGTAGAAATGCCCATTTTTGTGCACCATTTCCCATTCGAATCTAGATCAAAATTGTGTTTTCTGGTTTTACCCATAGATACATCTATTCTAGAGCCACCTCTACTTGTTCAAATCCAGGCATGGATGTATTTTCTTGATAAAAAACTTACTCTATACTCACCAAAATGTTGGGATGTTTTTCTTATACTTATTATTATCCTTAAGGATTTCACTAGGGTTTCCTAAAAGAAATCCAAAAAATAACTAATCATACACTTTTAAACCAACAATAATAAACATTCTCTTTATTACACATGTTAACATGATTTATTACAAAAACATGAACATAATATAACTGTGAGGATTGATAGGTCTAATGTATTGGGAAATTAGGAGATTTACATAAAAAATTAGTACATAAAATACAACATCTTTATTGAAAACATATTTTACATGAACACAACATTCCTTCATAATTCAAATTTCATGGGATAACCTTAAGACATACATAAGAAAATGGTGAGCTATAAATCATAGTAAGGGAGTAAACAAGTAAATACATGTAGTATACAATACATTTTAGGCAATAGACTTATCAAAGGAGAATAAGAGAAACATGAACATAAAGAAATTATATAGCATGATTATAAAAAAATGGAAATGATGAAACAACATACAACATTATATTAACATGAACCAAGTCACATTGAACATGGATTAGAATTAGTAAACCCTCATTTTAATTGAATTAGCATGAGTAAACCCTTATTTCACATGAATTAGCAAGAAAAAGTCTAAAATTCAGAGGACATAGCATGATTAAAACATCATTGAACAAGAATTATTATTATAAAACCCCCATTTCACATGGTGCATAATGATACTAAAACATTACCCAAGGCATTGGAGTGCTATCATGGTGCACATTTTTTAAACATTTCATTTCATTTATATGTGGGTCACATAGATCATGTAATATGGAATCATTCAACATCATAAGTTATTCCATGATTAATGAAGTTTTAATACATAAATTTATGTATCATTAAATAATTATATGTTCCTAAAAGATAATACCTATGAAATAGAAATGGGTACAGTATCCACTACACAATTATTTTGGATTGGAAAACTGTAGTAGAATTTCAGCATCATAACAATGTCATAGAGAAATTCATAATTTGGGTTGATGAGAGATAAAGGGAAACCTAATGATTTATTCATGAAATATAATTTAATTGGATAATGGAAAATAATATACCAACATATAAAATGGAATGTGTTTGAATAAAATTATAGAAATACATGAATGAAAATTAGAAGAGATAAATCCCTTACAGAATTTCTGCAAGGTAATGGGTTTACACAAAAGGTATTAATGAGAGATAAAGTGATATTTCATCCTTAAGAAATAAGGAGGGATGTATGGGGGAGGTGAGAAATTATATCCCAACATTTAAAATTTTAAATTAAAGGTTATAAAAAATTGATGAAACTAATTAAAAATGAATAAGGAAGGAATCCCATACAAAAATTCAAAATGGTAACTAGTATACGTAAGGGTTCATAAGTGGGATAAATGAGAGTGAAATGGGATATTATAATTTATAAATCAAATGGATAGTAAGTATGATATATAATAACATTTCTAAAAAAATAAATATAAAAAATTCAAATACATAACATGAATATAATGGTTGATAGAAGAAGAAGGAGGAAGATCACTTATGAAATTTCGGCATAGTAATAAGTGTACATAAACGACCATAAAAGGGATTTATTATAGTAAATGGAAGCCCAAATAATATATATATATAATGGAATTTTTGGGGGTTGTATAACATCATAACTCAATATATAAATATGTAAATTAAGAATCATAATTTAAAAGAGTATCTTGAATGGAAAAGAGAAGAGTGAAATCCCTTACAGAACTTAAGTATAGTAACGACATAGATATGGATCCAACTGAGGGAGGATAAACGATCCCTCGTTTAAATAATATCATATGGAAAATAGTTAATTTATTATTAAATGATTAATATATAACCAATTGAAATTACATGAAGTACTTTTAAATAAGAAGCTTGAATTTGAAAGGAGGAGATGAAGGTGAGGATCCCTTACTTGGAAGTGTTATCCTAAAGTCTTGGTAGAGGATTGAGAGAGTATTATTAGAAGAATGGGGAACCATGGAAAATTTTACTGAGTATGAGTAATATTATTTATAGTCTACAATAGGTTTTAGTGAAGAGGAATTGTAGATTGGGTGGGTTTATATAGGGAATGAGAGGGAATTCATTATTGTTTAGGTTTTGGAAACTATACATTAAACTAGTCAGAAACAAAAAACCAACCCATTGTTTTTCCATGGTTTCTATCAAAGGAGTCTATTATATAGTATTTTATCGGACCATGTTATGAACATATTAAAATATTAGGCTTGATTGAGTGGAGGTGAGCAACACTCTCAAGGAAATAATTTTAAAATTTTAAAATATTTTATAAGTCATGGAGGGTGCACTATGGAATTATAAAATTAATAAAAATAATTCAAAAATCTCATAATTTTATTGTTAAAAAATATATTATCAGAAAATAAATTTTATATTATTTTATTACATCACTATAGGGTCATTATGATGTCATAAAAGACTATATTTATATGGTATTAAATATTAACCAAAAATTCGATTGTCGTGGAAAATTATGAAAAATTCACCATTAGATAATTTTGACATAATAATTCTAAACATAATATTAATTTTATCTTATTAATTTCCTAAATATGTAAATTTTCACTTTCAATATATAAACTATTTATTATTTAAAATAGACTGTTTATGAGAAAAACCATTTCCAAACATAAATAAAAGTTACATTTTAATTTATAAAAATTATATTATCATTTATATAGAATAAAATTTAAAAAAATATTATTTATTAAAATATTATTTATTCTAAAAAATCATTAAGCCATAAAAAAAATCATTATTTAAAAATAATATTTCATTTTTTTGGAATGAAAATATAATTCTTATCAAAGTGAATAATTAATAATTTGTTGTCTATGAACAATAAAGAATAAATATAACCATAAATTTTAATTAAAAGAATTTTCATAAAAACTATTATAATAAAAATAATAATAAAACATCTATTTAATATAATAAATTATATATTTTAAAAATAGTACAATTTTACCCAAAAAATCAATTTATCTAATTCATTATATTTAAAAAAAATATTCTTGTAAAGGAAATTATAGACCAAGAATTTTCTTTTCTAAAAGGGACTACACAAAATTTAACTAACACATTATTTCAAAACCCCTTATAAAACCCACATAATACCTACGAGTAAGGTTTACGATAATGAAAAACTCTTGGGGAGGATCAGATAATATCCCATGAGTGGTAATATCGATTAACTTGAACTTTTCATGTAGGAGCCCATATTCATGATTAAAGTGTTGAAGTTGAACATGGGAATGGTCAATCGAGAAGCCGAGTGACGCTACCTCTTTTCTAAGATCTGACAAATGAGCTTTGTGTGACTCGAGTCTAATGGATGAGGCTATCAAATAGTGTTTCTAATTTTTTTTTCTATTGTTATTTCTATTTATAAACAATAATTATAATGTTACCATTATTATTTTTGCTAATGGTCATATTGATATTCAATTATATTTTACCAATGGTCACATAATGGCTGAAAACTGAGAGTTACATTTCAATATATACTTATATATTTTTAATTAATGAGACATAGTAAAACATTCATCTTTAGGAAACAAAATAATATTAAAATGTTCGGGTAATTACATTCTTACCCCCTTAATAAATTTTTCCCACGAAATTTTGTTTTATATAATAATTCTAAAACATGTGAGTGTACATAACCTTAATCTATTAAATGAGATATTAAGTCTTTTATATTAGTATTTCCTTTATATATAAAAGGTTCATTTGTCACAATGGTACCTCTGGATATTTCCAATATAGTCCAATTCTATTACACAAAAACACCTCAAGCTTCATGATGTTATTTTTTAAAAAAATTTATTGATAAATCATCGTAAAATATTCCAAATTAAGGTTTTGGTATATCATTTTTTTTTCCAATGAAAAAAATATATAATTTGACATAAATAGGTTTCATGGAGGTCACCTTATTTGGATTATTTAGAAAATTATTTAGTGCATAATAATATTGAAATAAAGAGAATTATTTTAAAATACCTTGACGGTACTTCCCACACATAGCTATGTGGGAAAGTTTATAGTGCAAGATTATCTTATAGGTTATGCGAGATCAATGAAATAATCATGAAATTAAAGAGGTATTGGATTCCTCATAACATTTTTTATCATGTAACATTGATATTTGAAAAAGTGTCAATGTCATATGAGCTTCACTTGAAGATAATCTATCCATGTAGTTCATTAGGAAGAGAGAGAATATTTGTTCATGATCTTCCTCATTCCATGTTTTTACTATGAAAAAAATACAATTAGTGGGTTTGAATACATTGATAATAAGAATGTAAAAAACATTGGACTTATATGGATAAACATGTATAGTATATCCTAAAATATTATACCCTATGATTCAATATAGGTTATCCATGATCTATTTCTTAACATGTATTCTTATGGGATCTTTTGTTACCTGAATAATGGATCAAACTATGTTTTTGAATTTACAATAACATATCCCCTAGGAGTATCAAACCAAGAGTGCAGCAAAGCCCATTTACATGCACCAGTTCGTATTCGACTCTAGCTCAAAGTGGTGTTTTCAAGTTTTACCCCTTCATTCATCTGTTCGAGAGCCACATCTACATGTTTGTATCCAGATATGGATGTATTTTCTTGATAAAACACTTAATTTGTACTCACCAAAAAGTAGGACTGTTTTTCTTATACTTATTCTTATTCTCTAGGATTTAACTTGGGTTTTCTAATCGGATTTTCAAAAATAACTAAAAATATCCATCGACACCAACTATAACAAACATGATCTTTATTAAAAACTTAAAAATGATTTATTACATTAACTAACACTTATGACTACTCCTAGGATTGTGAGGTATATTGTCCTGTAAAATTAAGAGCATTACATAGCAATATAAAACATAAAACACAATGTTTTTATGGAAAAATTATTTTACATTTCCATAAAATTACTTCATTCTTATCATTTCATGGGATAAAATGAGTAAATACATAATAAGAGGGTGACCTATAAAACCTAGTAAGGGATTAAACTAGGTATACCAAAAAGAATAAAAAACATTTTTGGAAATAGACATATAATTAGGGCACAAGAGAAACATAAAAATAAATCAATGATTAAGCATGATTATCATAACATGGAAATGTGGAAACAACATACAATAAGATATTAGCATGATCCAAGGCTCATTGCATAGGGATTAGCCTAAGTGAACCCTATTTTCACATGAATTATCTTGAGAAATCCCTCATTGCACTTGAATTAGGATGAGTTAACCCACATTACACATGAATTAGTATGAGTAAACCCTCATTGTACATGAATTAACATGAGTATACTGTCATTTTACATGAAGTATCATGATACGAAACATTAACCAATGCATTGGATTTCTATATTGGTGTACCCTTTATAAACATTTCACTTTATGAATAAGTGAGCCACATAGATCATATAACATGGAATCATTCAACATGATAAGTTATTCAACTATTAAGGAATGAGGAATATATAAATGTAGGTACCATTAAAAATGTATATGTGCATAATTCTTAATACCCTTGATAGAGAATTTGGCATGGTATTCACTACATGATGATTTTGTCTTCGAAAATCATAGTAAAGTTTTGGCAGCCTAACGACGTCATATAGAAATTCATAAGTTTTTTTGAAGAGAGTGAAAGTGGTACCTCGTCATTTATTCATGAAATAGATTTTTACAGTGATAATGGAACATAATATCTCAATATATGAAATGCAATTTAGTTCCATAAGAGTAGATAAATACTTTAATATAAATAAGAATAGAGAATCCCTTACAAAATTTTGGCAAGGTAACGGGTGTACATGGAAGTCATTTGTGAGAGGGAAAGTAACATATAATCACTAAAACACAAGGAGGGAAGTATGGGGGGTGATAAATCAATCCCCACAATTTGAAATTTAATATAAATGGTTATAATAAAATTAATAAACTTGTGTAAAATTGAAAAAGGATGGAATCACTTACAAATATTCTTCATGGTAACGAGTATACATAAGGGCTCATAAGAGGGATAATTGAGAGTGAAATGGGATATCATAATTAATAAAAAGTTACTAGTAATTCCGATATAAATAAACATATCCCAACATAAGAATTAAATAAATTCAATGACATAACATTAAAATAATTCTTGATAAAATAGGACGATGGAAGATCCCATGTGGTATTCCGGTATAGTAACAGTTGTACTTAAAGTATCATAGAGGGATTGATGAGTGTGAAAAGAATATATAATCATATATAAATAACATTAAACATGTTTGGTAGTGTAAGATAATATCCCAACATATTAATATGGATCTTAAGAAGCATAATGTAAACGAGTAGCTTGAATGGAAACAAGAAGAGTGAAATCCCTTACGAACTTTCAGCATAGCAACAGCTTAGGTATGGATCCAAATGATGGAGGATAAATGATCCCTCATTAAAATAAAATCATATGAAAAGTCGGGAATTGATTAATAATGTATTATAATATAAAAAATTCAAATTACACGAACTAATTTCAAATAAGAAGCTTGAATTCGAAAAGAGGAGAGGAAGGTGATGATCCCTTACATGGAAGTGTGATCCCAAAAGTTTGGGATAGGCTTGAAAGAGTCATATTGGGAGCATGGGGAACTTTTTTTGATTATATAGAGTATGTGGGAGATTATTTTCATTCTAAAAATAATTTTAGTGAATAATAATTGTATATTGGGTGGGTTTATATAGGAAATGAGAGAGAATCCTATATTATTTAGGTTTTCAACACTACACATTAAACTAATCAAAACCACCAACCAAACCATAGATTTTCCCATGTTTTTTCAAAAGGTGAGTGTTATAAAGTATTTTATAAGGGCAGTGGAATAACATATTAATATATTACACTTGATTATGTGGAGGTGAGACACACACTAAAAGAAATCATTTTAAAATTTTAAAATATTTCATAAGTATTGCACGGTCCACTAATGCAATTTAAAATTAATAAAAAATTTCTAAAAAAACATTTTTTAATGGTAAAACAAATATTGGCTGAATATACCTTTTATATTATTTTATTACATAACTATTGGTTCATTATGATGCCAAAAAACACATTATATATTTATATGGTAATAATTTTTACCAAAACCATCGACTGCCTCAGAAAATTATTAAAAAATCACCATTAGATATTTTTGACATACTGATGAATAAAATAATATTCATTTTATATAAATATTTTTCTAAATATGTGATTTTTCACTTTAAATATAAAAATCGTTATTTAATGTAAATGGACGTGTTATGACAAAAAAATATTTCCAAACCTTAACAAAATTTACATTTGACATTAGAAATCATATATGATCATTTATATTTAATAAAAGTTATATAATAATAATATTTAATTAAAATATTACTTATTAAAAAAACTCAATAATTCATCAAGATAAATTCTTTGATTAAAAATAAAATTTTCGTTTTATTGTATGGAAATATAATTTTATTAAAGTGAATACTTCATCATTTATAGAGTAAAAACAATAACGAATAAATATAATAATAATTTATAATTATAAGGACTGTTATTATAAAAATATTAAAATTACAGTATTAATAAAATATTAGTTTAATATAATAATTTATATATTTTTTTAAGGTACCATTTTACATGAAAAATATATTTATCTAATTCATTTTTTTTATGAAAAACTATTATAATAATAGAAATGATTAAATAAAAAATTTATTATAAAAGGGATTAAACCAAATGTAACTAATAAATTTTCACATAACCCCTTATAACACCCACATAATACATAAGGGTATTGTGCGTGATGGTGACAGACTCTTGGGAAGCTCGAATAATATCCCATAGGTGGTAATATCGACTTAATTGAACTTCTCTCGTAAGATAATCTATTTATGATTAACTTGTTGAAGCTCAGAGATAAGCCTAGTAAATCTACCTCCTTTCTGAGCTCTAAAAAATGAGTTTCAGATGGCTCGAGTGTACTTGATGAGGCAGTCAACTCTTCTTTCTGAATTAATATTTCCATTAACATATCTATTTATAAACTATGATTATAACGTTAAAATTATTATTGTTTGAAAAAGTTGTGTAGATCTTCAATGATAATTGACCAATAAGTATATAATAGTCAAAAATGGATAGTTACATTTAAATTTATTCTTATATGGTTTTATTTAATGATACATCATAAAACAAACATTTTGAGGAAACTAAATATTATTCAAATGTTTGGGTTGTTGCAACTGGTATGGCTAAAATTTTGTGGTTTCAGTTTAAACATTAAATTTTATTAACTAATTACATTTCATTTCTGTTTAATTTATTTCATTTTAGCATGACTAACCTTATAATTGTTTACTAATATAGGTGGTTTCATTTTCTTGATTTGGTGTGGTTAGTCAGAAGCTACTCATGATCTTGATAGATTGGACTTTGAGGTGGATTCTATGATAAAAACAATAGTGAAATGTTCCATGAATATATATAGACATCATGAATAGTTAAATTTGTATTAAATATTTGTTTAATTTAATCATAACTTTATCTAATATTATTAGGTTAATTTCAATGTAATTGTTTTCTAATACTAGTTTTTTCCCATATATTTTGGATGTCACATTTCTCAATTAACTACTTGTAACATGCCATAAAATAGAAAATATGTTTCTTTTTTGATGGAAGGGGACACCCCATGCAGCCAACAACATTATGTGAATCATAAGGATACAATTATAAAGGTATTATCCTATAATTGAATGAAATGTTTTACTTCATATAATATATGTCATGGACATTATCTTGAATGGTGTATGAATCAATTACAACTCAATTAGCCAAAGATAAATTTTATACACAAGGTGATTGATATGACTCTAAGTGTATGTTATAATTTATAATTTACATTTCTGTTCAAAATACACATTTTATACACAAGGATTATGTTTTCATTTTAAATGATTTTTTCTATAAAAAAATAATGACATACTCAAAAACATGAAAACACATTCATATTGTATTGATATTTTTTGAAAATTATCCATAATATATTTGTGATGTGTTGGGATAAGAAACACATCAATTCAGCGCATAATGTTATCAATATAAATCAAGGTGATTCTATTTGTTCCAAATTGATATGTTATTGAAAAAGGAATTTGACATGAAAAAAATATATAAAACACATTTGGGCTGTTTTTATACTTTAGTTAAATGATCGATAAGAAAGTTTTTATGTGTATGAATTAGCCTCACCTCAATCTGATACATTGTAAGCCCTGTTTGAGTCAATGAGTCCATTATCAGTCTAAAGGTTATATTTTACATTAAATATGTGTCAATCATAGTAAAAATAGAAAAAAAAACTTATATTTTCATGATAAATTATATAAACTATCCATCAGTCATTTGTGTAATGTATGAATTAATATCATGTCATATAGACACAACATGTGACTAGTTAATCTCAAAGTGCATTTTTTTTATTTGAAAATGATATTTTAGTAAATAAGAAAATCAAAATACTCAAAACCAATAAAACATGTTAATATTATTTTTATACATTAGAAAAAATATTCATCAGTCATTTTTTAATATGTAGAAATCAGCTTCATCTCAATCTGGTGATAGGGTTGACTGCTATGAATCATTGATGATGTTCTTAGTTTAAAATGACATTTTAGTAAAAAAAAGGAAAGTGACATACTAAAAAAGAAGAAGACTTAGTTAGATTATTGTGTAAACCTATATAAACTATAAAAAAGTTATTTTGGACCTATAGGAATGAACCTCCCCAAAATCTGATACATGGTGTTCCTAGTATGACTCAAACTATCTATGATTAGATTAAAATTGATATTTTAGTTCATAATATGTGTTCATCACTACAAAAAATAAAACATAATAATTTTCTTCATAATTTGGAAAAATTAGTCATGAGTCATTTATGATGTTTATGAACCATTCTCATGTAAAACTGACATATGATTTGACTGGCATGTCACAAAGTGCAAGTTTTTTTGTTTAAAATGACATTTTAGTAGAAAACAATAGGGACACCCATAAAATTGAGAATACCCAATAATATTATTTTGATGCTTTTTGAAAATGATCTATAATACAATTATGAAGTGTATGAATCCACCACACTACAATCTAGCTTGTGGTTTGATCATTATTAATCAAATTATATATGATTAATATAAATTTGAAAGTGTAGTAAAAAAGGACATCACATACTCGAAACTGAGAAAAAATATTATCGTAGTTTTGATTCTTTATGAAATTAACCCATATGAAATTTTTTAAAGTAGAAATTAGATTCACCTAAATCAATTACATGGAATTCCCGATATGACTCAATGTGTCTGTTATTAGTTTAAAATTGACAATTTAGTTAATAATGTGTGCCACACACTGAATACCAAAAAAGAGTGCTCATATAGTCTTGATAATTTTTTATAATGAATAATTATATATTTATATATATAAATTTAATGCACATAAATTGGAAACATGATCTAGTAAATGTGACATGATGTGATTGTTTTCATTATATAAGTGGCATTTTAGTGTAAAATTAGAATCACATCTCCAAAACTGAGAAAAAGAGCTAAAATTTTAACTAATAATTTTATATGATGTTACTTAAATAATCCACATATGAATTTTATCATATTATTATTTAGTTAAATTATCATAAAAATATTTATTGAAGATGAAAAATAAATGGCGTGGCAGTCGAAGTGTTATTCTGAAAAAGATATCCTTCATGAATTGGCTCCCATCTATGGTGATTTTTACCACTATATAAGTGGGAAAATTCAAGAGGAAATGATTTTTTAAGAAAATAAATATAGATACCTGTCAATGTCAATAAAAACTCAATCTGATGCATGATATTGCCAGTATGACTCAAAGCACGTGTTTGTAGTTTAAAATTCAAAAAAATTGTTTAATTTATTTATTTATTGAATTACATACATACGAATTGTTTTCTAATACAAGTACGCTATTTTTCTTAAGATAGTGTGGTTCGTTTAATATTTCATAACCTAGGGATGAGGTCCAAATAATAAATATCATTATTATTTTTGTATGTTAGTGAAACTTTTACTTAAAATTTAATTATAATAAACTTTGTTTGTAATTTCTATAATATAGTGTTTTTCTTGTATTATTGTTGAAAATTATATTTTAATTAAATCATGTTGTAGCAACCTATATGTTATGTTTCCACCGCTGAAGTGTGATGTAATATTAATAGTCTACTAACATAGTATACCCCTTTGTAATTGATGGTAATAGTTTTGATAAAGGGTCCTTTAATAAGTGTTTTTAGTAAAAATAATAAAGGGATCCTTCATTAAGGATGTCATAAGAATGAAAAAATGGATTCTTTATCAGTTCTTTTTCTAATGTTGATAAAGGATCCCTTTTTTGGTGGTTTTTTCAGAACTAATAAATTGGACATCTATCAATGCTAAATAAAATTGATGAAAACGTGGGCATTTTATCAGTTCATATAGAAAAAGTAATAAAGGTGTCCTTTATTAGATCTTTTTTATTACACTAATATAGTGTGGATAAACAGTTATTTTCTATCATTGATAAAAGAGTAAGGATTTTAATTATACTCTAGTTATTTGAAATTTTTTTCAATAAAAATTGTATATTTTAGATCTTTTAAAGGATTTATTATCTGTAGTAGTCCCTTCTATAGATATTTATTCTTAGTTTATACTAGTAATTCCCCTTGTAATATTTGACGTTTCTAGACAAGGGTTTGGTCTATATACTTTATTTTTATATAATAAATCAGTCCACAATATTCAATAAATAATCTGACTAGTTCAAGTGTAATTTAATTGATCATAGGTCTCACATTATCTACATCCTCAAAATTATTTTTTCAAAAACCATTGATCTACATCTCATAAATTCCATAAAAAGAATATTTCAACTCATTTATACGTTCCTTAACATTAATTATAGTAAATATTTCATCAATATTGGGTTGTAAAATATTAACACACACATCATCAAAATAATTCGGGTAATAAAAACGATTAATTTTTATATAGATATATTTATTTTCTTTCATAATTTCATCAGACAACCTACTACAATTTCATGGTGGTTACTTAAAATCCTATATGAGACATTTTAGTCATCACAAATTTCCCTATTTATGTTTATCTAAAAAATAAAATAGTTAACCTATCTATATATTCTCATCTAAATTCCTGTGAAGAAATACTACCTTCACATACAATACACATAGATGAATCACATCTAATAAAACCATATTAAACATCATCTTAATAGTTGTATGATAAAATATATTGTGAAAATATCTTTGAGAAATATATAAATTCCATTTTTTGAACACCATTATTTACATTCTTTTCCTCATATGTTATTATATTATACATCTATTCCTTCAGTCAATATGCCTATTTTTTCAATACATTCTTCCCAATATGTTTCTATGTTCAACTCTATATTCAAGAGACATGTATTAGATCATGTTAATTCATAATGAATAAACATCAAATTTCAAACTTTTTCAAATTTCTTGCCTCCTTCGTTCTCCTGCGCTCCCCATTGTCTCTTTGAATTAATCTGTGATAATGTTACTATACATTTACATGGGGCATGTATCGCTAATAGATCTCAATAAATTTACCAACAGCTGAGTTCATACTAGTTACGATTCTCTAAATGTTTTAATATTTATAAATCAGTCCTATCAATTTAATGAAATCTTTCATACATATGTCAAAGGAAACAATATTATAATGTTATCTATTCCTTCTAATAAATATACTAGAGCGTCTAGTGTTTTTTGTATTATCACAATCACCAGATTTTCTAAATAATACATTAATTTAAAATATACATATAATTTAATACCAGTGTTTAATTATATATTTCATTAAAATGACAATTTTATTATTTTCTGATCCCTCCTTAGGATCTCTTTTTTGAAGGTCAAATTTTGGCTTATGATAAAAATTTTAATGTCATTTTCCCAGAGTCAACAACCAAACTCTATTTTTATAACTAATAATAAAACATTCTCAAGACATAGCATCCCTAATCTTTCAATCCTTATAATCAACATGGATGTATGTGAGTTCCTTTAATACCATTATGTTTTTTAAATATTCATTCTTTGTAGACATATAGATCACTAGATGTTTTTTACCAATTGGTAATGATAAACTCTGGTTCATTCATTAAGTCTCATAATTCACCATCTCTATCCCAAAAATATCGTGTAGCCCTTTTGGATCTTAATGATTCTATCCTTTTCCTCAAGTATCTCATTTCCCATTTTTAGAAATCTTGTTTTTTATATTCTGTTGCATGATTTCTTGAATTTGAATGCCCTTCACCTAGAATAACCACATGAACTCTATTTTTCTATAATCCCCATTATTGTCCTAAAATATATTATTCTATTTTCATATAGGATATTAATCTTTTATATTCCTCAACCAAATGAAATTTAAATCTCCAAAACATTATTATTATAAATTACCCTTAGGTTTTTTAGGAATATTCAATTATGTTCATGTAGAAGAGTAATCCAATGTGAGAGAGAACCAAACAGGGTCCCAAAACATATGTGAGAATGGATTCAAACAACTTTTTTATATGAATACATAATGTGACCCTATGATTATTATAAATTTCACTATATTTAAATATTCATAATCCATTATATAAATCATAAATGTACCATTTTTAGTATGTATTTTCATCTTTTTTCACTAAGATTCCCTAGATGGTCATGAAAATTATTGATAAAAGTTTACTATCTAGAATGATGTGTACCTTAAAATACCCTTTTTATACACAAAATCATGTCTTGTAGTCATTTTAGAATAACCATTAATCTTTATTATATCATCCACACACCATACATGAACAAAAAAACCCATGTCCCTATATTGGACCACTATGATCATCTTTTTATTCAACCTTAGTATGTTATACACATTGTTAAACACTATTTAATTGATATTCATAGCATGGATAAAAATATAATTTTCCCAGAATACCTTAGAAATTTTTTGTTTTTGAATCTTTCATTTTAAATTTCTTTATATATCCTCTCCATAAAGATGAGTGGTATTAAGAGCTAGAGCATATCACTCAATACCACAACAAACTTATAGAAATTATGAGAGATCCCCACATATCATCTCACTATGGGTTCATAAAGCAATTTATTGATAAATATTTTACATAATTATCCCTCCTTTTGCTAAAATATTTTTTAATTTTATGGGTTTTGACTTCTAATTATAGTATAAGATAGTGTTATCCACTAAAATACTCCTGGTCTTTATCATCCTAAAATTCAATTTTGGTTTAATATTTGATATGATGATATATCATATTTATTAAAATTGTATTTATTACCAGACAGTACATTGATATATTTATATTGAATTCATTCATTATTGATTTTTCCCCAAGATATTTTTACTTCTATTTATCATTTTCATTGGAATTACTCAATTCAATCTTGATTGAATACTAGGATACCTGGGATAATGAGATAAACAAAAAAATTCAACATAGATCTATAAATTTTACTTCCAATGACCCAACTAGATCTAGATCTTATTAAAGTTGTTAATATGATTAGTATCAAATTTAACATCTGATATACAAATTTCTGAAAGGCTCATTAACAATAAAAAATTTTCATCATTATTGGTATTTCATACATGGTTATTAGTTTCATCATGAGTCAGATACAATTTTTACCTCCCAGTAGTTATGATCCATGATCTGGGGAAGTAACATCAATATAAATCCAAATTATTTCTTTTCTAGGATCCCAAATTATTTTTCATTATTCACTTATGGGTTGAAACAAGTCAGTGGAAGGCCATGTTAATAATATATAATGAAATCCTTATCTTTATTTTCCAAAATTTAAATTAATTCCATTGAACATCTCTAACTAGTTTTTTATCATCGAATACCATCTATATAAAAATGATGAACTGCAAATACTAAAAAAAATATAGATCTATGGGTAATGAAATACATACAAATCATATTCTATAAAGATAAGGGTATATTGTTTTTTCTAATCCAAGCTCTGAAAAAACAACACCATTGGAATTCAATCCACAGAACTCCATCATTGATATGTGATACCAGTTTCTGGGCCATCAAACTCTTTCTGATGAATCCATCAGATAACTCTCCTCCAAAAAATATATATGTTGAAGAAAAGTCATCAAAATGAACTCCATGATACAATGATTATTTATTGGAATAAATGTGTACCATCCCATCACATTGAAATATAAATCATCTATAAATAATTAATAATGTGAATTTAAAAAAATACTTGAATGAAAACTAAAAGGTTAAAAGAAGAACATATATTTAAGAAATTCACAATTTAGGCCAACTATAATGGGGGGTTCTTTTATTTTATTTGAGATAATAAGATAATGAAAAATATGGTTGATTTTGAATAATTTAATTTCGATAAATTTATACAGTAGTTACTAGCCAATGATTCTAGTTGGTGAAACTATCTTATCTTAATGCGATGTATTCTTCTAAGACCAATTTTCATGTATGATCCTTTATTAAGTCAGGGACTCCAACAACATTAATTGGATTTAGCATTATGCTATAATTTCATCCCAAAAAATGAGTTTTATATATATTTTGGAATATATTCTAGTGAACATTAATTTGATAGATTTTATTTAGCTACTCCTTCAAGACCATCAACCATATACACCATCTGACTAGATAACCATATTTTATCATTCCATCCAGGTCTTTATATTTTTTTGGATTCTAATTTTCCAAACACCCATTAATTAATTGATGATACTTTAGCATTTAGATATATTGATGGGGAAATAGATAACCTCATGTGTCTTAATTTTATAGTTATAATGATATAGCAGTAAAATAGATTAGACAAAAAAAACCCAACATATTAAACTTATTTGGAAAATGAAAATAAATATTCATTTTTTTGAGATACTAATTTTATATCCGGTTGAAAAACTCATGTGGGGGGGGGGGTGATTACACAATGTGATAATATAATATTAATTTTTTATTACTGAATATTAATGAGATTAAATATTCATAAATAATTATATTATTATTCTCTACTTGTTTTTAATTATTACTTATAATCCACTAATAATTGTTACACTTTTCAATACTTTGTAAAACATTCCATGGTATTGAATTTTATTTAAAATGTAAGGACCAAATTATACTAGTAATTGATAATATTTTATCATATTGGAGGAATGATATATTGATTCATGAAGACAATCATTTTGAACCTTGAATCTCTAATTTTATGGTCAGGTAAACTGGAAACACATCCACTAAAATGGTTGTAGGTTCCATGTGAATACTATAAAAATCTTAAATCACTACTATTTATAGAGGAAATAGAGAATATAATTGTTTTATAAAATTTTTAAAGATAACTTTGATGTTTCAAATGTGATCTTGGTATCCCATGATGAAGGAAAAAATAGGTCAATATTCCATGTCCCATAAAAACATCTCAGTATTTTAATCAAAACCTAACGTTTTTTATTAAAATTAGGCTGGAACATAAACAAAATAATAATAAATATTAGTCAAAATTTTTCAAATATAGAACCACCAAAAAAAATTTATATATAAGCTCTATTTTTTTCATCAAGTTGAGGGGATAACTGACACTGCTTTTGGATAAATGGTGGAATGATACACATTCAAGAAATATCACACTATCCCATTCCTTACCAAATCAACATTTATAACTCATATTGTGGTTTGGTTCACTAAATCCCATAAAAAATATGAAATTATATATAAAATGGTAGATTTTTTAGAATTGTTTTAATTTTTCATCATCAATTATTCCTCTATGATCACATTCTGTTTTCTATTGAGATATTTGAATCAATAGAGGGGTTACCATGTTATGGTTGATATTAGAAAGATTTAAGGTGTTATATATGATGTTATTTTTCATTATCTTAATTTATAATCACATATTTTAGAATTTAATTCTATTTTATGACTATTTACACTTACACCACTAACATTTAAGGCTATATATTTTTTGTGCAAGAAATATCCTCAACCATAAATTGTGTGATAAAATTATTATATATGTTTTTAGGTGATTATCAAAGTGATTGAGTATCTATTAATCTTATTATAACCTAGGATTAACATAGATAGATATTAAATTATTTTAGATATTAATCAACGCCATACAAAAATACATTTCTGAGAACCATACTAGATCATTATCATTGGAAACATTAATCCTAATATTATAACTTAGTGAATTAAATTAAATGTATCACAAAAAATATCTTCGCCTTTATTACTTATACATAAAACTATTTTTCATAACCCAAGCATGGGAAAAATAACTATGGTGTGAGCACAGATGTTTGGTAATGGTAAACAAATGAGATATATAATCATAACATGAGCATAAGGGAATGGGAAATTTATCTAAATATTAAAAGTGCATACCCTGCATAAAAAAGATCATAAACACGAATCAGGGAATAAATCTTGGATGTTCATAAGACATGAATCACAAGGTAATAAAAATCATAAGCCATGAAATCAAAAATTTGAAATATGACATGAAATTTTGGAAGACACATAAGCATATAAAATGATTTCTATAACAGTCAAGGAAAATATTAAAAGGACACCATAATAGTATGGGTTTACCCCATACACATTTTATAGTCATAGTTCCCTCCCACAAAAAAACATAGTAGTCAAGGTTCACTCCCATGGCCATATTAGCAGACAAAATCCCTTACTAAACAGAGTTTACTACCTGTTCCATCTGTGTATGTCTCATGAGATACAAATATTTACCCAATGAATTGGATATAAGATATTGTTTCCATCCATACCATAATGATACAATACATACATGTTCAAAAGGATAATAAAAAATCATATCATAACCCATGAAATGAAATGGGTATCATAAACTTGTAATCATATCATAACCTGTGGAAAAGAGTCTGGATTCATATTCATTTCATCAATGAATAAACTGTGAAATGAAATTGGTCTCATAAACATATAAGCCACGAAAAATAAATGGATTCATTAATTTATAACTAGTAAAATAGAAATAGTGTGGATAAAAATATAACCCATTAAAGGGAAATGGGTTTCATAAACATTTAACCCTTCAGAGAGAAATATATTTCTTAAACCTAATTCCATCGAAACAAAAACCATTCAGAAAATGATTATAAATGAAACCATGGGATAATTTCACCAAATGTATTGTGAAACACTGATGGATTACATCCTCTATAGGAAATAATTTCATGATATCAATTAAATAAATTTCATGAAGAAAATATCCTTTATTCATTGAAAAATACTTTTTAAGGCATAAAACATTTTGAAAAACATTTTCTTTTAAGGTAAACATGAAAATGAATTTAAGATTCTAGAAAAAAAAAATATAATAAGATTCCTTATAGAGATGTTTAAAAACCTTTTAAAAAAATTATATTAAATAATATAAAAGTTTCTTCAAAACATTTTGATAAAACATTTTTCCTTGAATACTTATAAATGAATATTGAAATTTTTTGAAACCAATTTTCCATAAAAATTTATAAAATAAGCTTGAAAACATTTTGAAAACCCTTTTATTTAAATTTTTTTAAAACATAAAAATAAATATTGAAATTGTGTTTAGGAAATTTTATTTTAATGTAAATATAAAATCATTTAAAGAATCCATGAAAACATTTTAAAACAATTTACTTCAATATAAAATAGAAAAAAATAAACAAACCTTGAAAATGATTTAAAAGCATTTTTCATTGAAAATAAAATGACTTATTTTAAAAAATTATTGATTTTTTTTTAAAAAAAATTAAACATAATATTTTTTTGAATTTTTTTTGTTATACATGGTTATAAGGAACACCAATTTCTAACCAAAGAGAGAGATAAGAAGTCGTATTTTCATAAAAAAATCATTCTTCAATATCTCAAATAACAAGAAGTAAAGAAAATAATACCAATAAATGATTATATAATTAATATTAGTAGGATAATTTACTTCATGGGTTTTTTTGGGATATGTATCCCAAAATTTCATTAGTAGAATAATAATCATAAAAAATCCGGATGAATGTTGAAATTGGGGCAATAAATTGTTACCACTTGAAAACATTGAATCATAATATATATGTAATAAAATGAAATTAAATGAAGATTATAATATCACAGAAATAATAATATTCATGATATAACATATCAAATAGTTGTATATATATATCATAAAATTATTTAGGTGCATAAAAAACATGCGCCTCTATGTAGGGTTATTGTGACAAAACTACATTACAGATTTCGTAACTCTTCAACCATAAAAACCAATCAAAGAGAAATAATAAAAGGGTTATGTAAATTAACATAACTATAATAAAAATATTAAACGTATATAGTTATGGGAAATATATATTCCATATAAAATAATTATGTGGTGAATAAGGCATAAATCTCACAGAAATAAAAGTGAGATGAGAAAACCTTTACCTTATGTATTAACACATTTCATACTTATAAAATCCTAATATATAAAAAATTTGAATTTATTATACATCTTAAACTAAACAATATTTTTATATCTAAAACCTTATATCATTTTTTATGTCTTTATATGACATATTTATTATCAATTCAATGTAAACATTATGTTTTGGGTAAAATATGCATTATTATTCATATATGTGTTGGAATTTTATTCATGATAATTTAACTTATATCATGATTTAATATTTTAAAGGATTAATTTCATAATATAAATACCATATATATATCTAGTATAAAATTATTTATAATAATATTAAAATGATAGAACCATCAAATGGAATACACTGTTCATCAAGATGGTAGGCCATACAAATGCATGAATGTGGTTTCCGTTTTGATTTTATATTGAGAGAAACAAAGTAATTTAAATATATATATATATATATATATATAATAATTCTAGTATCATTATTATTTCGAATACATCACATAATCTCACTAAACTCAACATTAATACATTCCAGGTAAAGTGTGAACGAATCACATCGCTTTGAGGAGGCGGTAGTCCACACTTCAAAAAACAATATAAGTGTATTTACATAAAATTGACATCATGATGTTGTGTGTTTTAAAATAAATCCAAAATCATAAATAAATCATAAATATCGTAAAAATAATATAAAAATGGAGCTTCCATGTTTCAATAAATTATATTGATCCAAGATCAGGAATTAAATGGTTCGAAGGGTACTTTGAAATATATCATTTTTGTCTTATGAAGAAGGTGTCATAGTCATGAAATTCATATTATAGTACCATTATATTTCAACCAAAACCCCAATTTTTTCTTTAAAAGATGATTTAAAGTGGTTTAGTTTTGTACAATCACTAACTATTGGTACAAGATCATTCAACTGTCTCTAATGAGATTTGTTTTGGAGCAAAAGATGTCCAAATTATCTCATATCCTTGACCACTGGACCTAATTTCCAAAGGTAAGTTCTGATTGGGTAACCTAGAAAATGAAACATCATAACTCACATTGGTCGAGATGTTGGGAAGTAAGGATCATCACACCCTTTTGGAGGGAACTACTACCTATTCTGAGACTATATTATATATTTAAGACATGTTTATGAATACTTGGTTCATTGATACGTTTTTTTCCACAGATTACCAAAAGGAATTGGTTTATTGAAACCAAACATTGGTTCAGAATCGTCTATATTTATTTGATGTTCTCATATAATAGATATATTTTTATGTATCTGAGGTTTTCCATAAATGTTACCCTTTTGTAGAAAGATCAAAGATTACTTGGTATTTTATTGCGATGATTCTAATATCTAGTCATGTGATGGGTAACACTAGATTTGATCATCACCGTCAGGGGATGACATTTTCTTGGATGTTGGGATCAAACCCATAAAATAGTTTTCCTACATATCCTAGTGAGGGGAATCCGAACCCACGTAGATAAGTGTCGCTTAACTTAATACACAACATTTCAAGGTAATGCGACAAAGTCCCAAACTTGTAGTTTAACATCATATGGTAAGTAAATTATGGAGAAGGGTTCCTAATCAAGGATGGTTTGATAATTTTTTCAAGGAAACCCAATATATCTAGAAGATATGTGGTCACATGGGTAAATGTAACCTTATTGGTAATGCACCCTAGAGAACATTAATTGGATTTGGGTGTTGGGTTTTGACCTCAGATAAGATCTCTACATATCCCAGTTAGTCGTTAATCAAAGAAACTATAGTTTTGTGACATTGAGAGATACACATTAGAGGACCCCATAAATGGTTAATGATTTGGTAATATGAATGGGAGATTCCCATTTTGATTCAATGTTATTATGGAATACTCATGTAGGCTTCTAGCTAGGTGATACTTCATTGGGAATATGTCCCTTTAAAGGTTATGGTAATGTTTTTTGGGATTATACAATTTAGGAGTCCCATTGAGTTGATATGGTTGGGGATGGTACATAAGGGATTCCCATTTGGTTCTGTATCAAGGGGAATATGACCCTTTTATGGTTGAAGTATGGTTTTCAGGCTTAACCAAGTATGAGGCGCATTGAATGGATATGGATGGGGGTTAAATTCAAGGGATTCCCATATGGTGCTATTTATTTGGGAATATGTAATTTTGATGGTTGAATCATCATTTCCTAGATTATACTGTATAAGAGGTCCGTTTTAGGGACTTTGGGATCATGTAGATGTCATGATATCCACTAACCACTATGACCACATGATTCATGTTTGGTTTTAGAAATAATATGAGGCTATGGATATAAAGTTAAAAAAAACCCCTTCCGTCCATTGATGTATTATTATAGAGCTCAATGTGATAGTTAGAGAAGTGGTTTAATGTGCCAATTACCTCCCTTGTTTTCATATATTGGATAGTCACATTTGGACCTCTATCGGGCTACATCATAGGAGGATGTGAAGGGAAGTAATAGTTTCACCTCTTGCATGAAATGTTCAGGGATTACCGTAGGAGTAGTTCCCTACTGTTTTGGATTAATCCAATGAGGATGTACACTTGTGTTTTTGTAAGTTTAATCATGATCATTTCATGAGGAATCATGTGATAGATACATAAGGAATATAATTTTTTTCCATGTTGCATATACTTCCATTTAATGTCATATATCTCAGATGATGGAATCACAGTTTAACATCATGTTATAGGGACATTTTCCACACAGTTTAAGATCATGTGGATAGGACAACTAGGATGAAGATGCCTATAAATGGCTAGTTTGTGACTTATGAAATAGAGTCCATTTCTAGATCAACTTGGTATAGGAGGTAGGTAATGGGGTTTCAGGAGTCTCAAAAGGATCAGGTTGAATCATGCAATTTAAGGGACGAATATTATGGTTGTGTAAGGGAAATACTAAAAATGTCATCGACTGGGCCTGAAAAGATCACGGTGGGACCCTCAATTTTTCATGGGATCAGTTCTAGTATTTAATGGAATTGCCCGAAGTGTTTGTGGGAATGTTTTGTCCATGAGGAATTTTTTGTGAATTACTTTTTTTGAAGGGTTGGCGGCAAAGTGTCCTTCAACAATGTTATTTATTTCTTCCACGGAGTCATTATTTAAAACATCTAACTAAAAATAACATATCATTAAAATAGAATATTATATGTATGATATACTACAAAATATTCATGGGATTAAGTCCCCAAGGGCCACCCGAATATGCTTCACAAAATGGAGTCCGTGAATTTCTTCTAGTGTGGGGGGGGGGGATTTCTCTGGTACCTCATCCTGATCCTCTTCTTCATGCTTTATCTCATAGATCCCATTTTTTGGTCCCCCATGGGCTCCTATAATATGTTAATGGAGGGATTGACTATTATTATTACATGTGTTCTATTTTGGGTTGCGACCTTCATTTTCATAAGCCACTGATGAACTCCCGATCTACGAACAACTTAATCAGTGGGGACTTCTTCATGGAAGGGGCCAACCTTTTTGGGGCTAAAGATCACTACCTCGGTACCAAAAAATAATTCATTTCATTTTATATGAGAAAATGGACCCACATAATCAAATTAACTCTTTATTTTGTGGGGATATTTTTTTGTTGGTGCTTTGCGATGTAGGATATCATCATGTGGAGCAATAGTGTGCGAAGGGATTTATGCTTCATAGTCACATCCCATTTGAATGATTTATTTAATATTATTATGGGTTTTATTTCATTATAGATATCAGTTATTGTAATATTTTGTTTATTATATGTTGAAATTCTTGAGACCCAATATCCCATCATATTTTCTATTTATTAGAAGCGGGAATGGAAAAAATGAACAATATTGTTTTGTGAGGTAGTAGATCACCGTACACCAGAACAGTAAGTACATAACCCATTAGATAGAAGTGTGTGTGTGTGTGTGTGTGTATTGAAACATTTGATATAAGTATATTTAGGATATTTAATATTATATATAATCATTTAATAATAAGAGTTAGGGGTTGGGGATTGAAAATGAAACAAAAGATCTTATGGAATGATGCTCCCTATTCTTTGAGTAAGTTCTTGTAGTTTTTAGTAAAGGGAATCCTTGGTTGGATATATGAACAATGTTAGGATTATTGGTTGAAATGAGGAATGATTGGGGATATTATGGATTTTTTTTAAGAAAATGTTTATTTATATGAGTTAGTAATTGAGAGGGTGCATTCACTTTTATAGTGGAGGAGGATTGATATTATTTTAAACGAAAAAGGTAAAATCTATTTAGAAGAACACCATACATCATATACCTCCGATAATTATCTAAATTAGATACAATCGTGAAATTGGTTTATATATTTCCATAAAATGGATTTTTTAAATGTTTCTAGGTTATATTAGGAATTATGTTTATGATTTGGTTCTTTGTAAAACTGATTTTGTATCGTAATTGCTGTAATAAATTTTAATCACCTTCAAAAATAATTTTGGTCTAAAAATTAAGTTGAAATAATTGTAAATTAGAAACTATTATTATTAAAAATAAGGAATCCATTTTCCACATTCTAGTCGCATAAGAGAGAGATATTAATTTAAAAATAATCATTTACATGTGTCGCAACATTGGGTTTTTTAAGTATAAAAGTTTAAAAGAATGAAATGTTTTTTATCCAATTTCAAAGTGAATATTATAAAAATTAACTAAATTGGATTATTTTTTTTATAATTGGTCTAATTATACTTTAATACAAAAGTAATGTATAAATTATATATATAAATAATGTAGATTCAAAAGTAGTTTTAAATTTGAATCCTATATTTTTCACTCATAATTGAAAAATGAAATGTATCATAAAAATATCAAACAATTAACCAAAGAAATTTTTTATATTCTTATTTCAGAAATGATGTTTATTTTGTTAAATAATAATTATAAATATGTCAAAAACTGATTTAAAATAGGATCACTATTAAAAGGCAGTAAAATTAGCCTTTTTAAAAATAAATATTTATATTAATAAAATTGAATTCATTATCATATTACAAATAAAATATTTATTGGATGGGAATGAAAAATATTTATTGAATATATAATATATATGTTTTTAGAATCCTTAATTAAATATATTTAGTTTATTTTATAGAGATAAAATTAGTTGTAAAAAATGAAAAAATAGTGTTTTTTGAAAAGAAACTTTTTTATTTTAAAAGAGTACATACATTCAAATTTATTAATTGATTTCTAGTGGAATAATTTTATATACATATTTAAATAATATTTTTGTATTTCAGTTAATCTTATTCACAACATCCAATCCAATGGCTAGGTGGTAGATATAATATCATTTTAATAACAATATTTACAGTGTGTTGTAGTTTGGTAAAAACATGGACTTTTGTTTAATGAAAGACATTGAAGGGACTTAGTATTGTGTGTACTATAAGAAAAACATAATGTTACTTATTCCGTAAGATAATTTATGTGTTTTTTGTAGTGAAATATTGACTTGGATTTGTGTATAATGCAGGTCAAACATATTTCTTTTATATAAAGACTATATTCATTATTGTGTGAAATGGAAAATATCAAAAATATTTAAAAAATTCAAAAAAAAATTCTTTCAAGAAATACAGGCGTGTCACATTCTACACCTTTAAAAGGAATTTCTACCACATAATTTTTCTATGTTATAAAATTTTTAATACTTGAATTTTCCCACATTATAAACATGAATACAACAACATCATTCAAAACAAGAATGTTATAATTATAATGGTTTCACAAAGTAACACGTAACATGGTTTACACATAGGATGATAGAGGAGGAATTTGAAAGAATATACATGGAAGAGAAATCTAAATCTAAATATATAATGTAGTGTGATAGATATATTGGTTACGAGAAAGTTAAAATAAAATATACATAACCCAAAGAGGCATACAAATGTCATTGATATCATAATAAATAACTACATCTTGACCAAATATTATTTCAATACCCTTTTAAATATATTGATAAATTTTCATGAAATGATATATTTACATCATTTTCGGAGAAGGTTTACCTTTTTGTGCATTGATCAACATCAATATCATCTCTTATTACAAAAATAAGTTTAATTTGAAATTAGTGAGGCATTAATACATTATGAGAACCTAAAATAGAATGATATGTCATTTAATATATCTTTATCACAACATAATGTTTATCACATATTATTAAACATGAATAAATTATTATATGGTGAGGTGTTTCTTGGATATCTACAATATTATTCGAGGTTTAACAAAAATCCATTCCATAAATGGTTCACCTAATAATCATTTTATTATATTGGAGTCTAAAACATTATAAATAAACTCCGTAAATTTCTAAAAAATATCTTTTCATTGATCCCCCATATATTATAATGTAGCTCTTGGTTATCGTATACCAATCATGTGAATACCTTCATCTTGTTTTCTCTTCAAACAATATAATGCCTTGAATTACCAAAAATCCTTATTGAAAACATTCATGTTTCTTTATTCCAATGTTTTTGGATATATAACTTGAATACGAAAAATGATATAAACACCATCCATGATTTCATCAACGAAATTTCAAGAAATCCTTAATTAGATCTAAGGTAACTTGTACTATCCTATTTACTTATTCATATCTAACATATATTTATCAAAAAAAATTATCGTATCATAAGGAACATATTATGGGTAATATTCCCTTAATTTTGTACTTCCATGAGCATATCCTTTCTATTAGATCACATTTATAGTCTATGAGAACCATTCAATAAATTATTGTAAATACTTATTGAATAAATGTTAAATTAAACAATATGTATATCTTTCATAATTCACATATCATAATTTTTGAATAAAAAATAATAATTTTTTTGATTAATCCACCTTTTCCTTAATCCTTATAAAATGTTAACTAATCCTATTACTTAATACCCATTTCCTTTCATATTTCACATATAGTATATTCATCAACAAAAATATAATCATTACTTGCACCACTGTGTGGATTATCTTTTTGAGCATTCCACATGGGACATAAATTTTGACAATAACCATTGATTACACACTGAATTCATTTATCCATAAATGTTTTTTAGGGAGGACAATATTTAAATCCATTGGGTTAAACAAAACCTTTATTTTTTTTCCTTTTTTTATCACTTTATTTGCGTCCTTAAATTCCAGAGTCAAAATATAATTTTATTCCTTTAAGGAATTCAATTGGGTTCTTCGTTCCACAATATTTACCTAAAGGAAACTATATCTTATTTCCTCTGTGGTCACTTTTACCAGAACTCTTAGTGAACTCCTTCCTTATAATATTCTTTTAGTATGAGGGTTGTTTATGGTACATGTTGTTTATAATGGTACATGAATATTGATTAGGAATAATCACAATATCTTTCACTCCAATGATCATCCCATTTTACTGGTAATCAAAAAATTTCCATCACATTCAACGTTAACCTAGTTATATTTGGTTCTCTCCAATGAAAAAAACTAAAAAGTATAATTTGGGTAGTATATATCATAATATAAAATCAAATAATCATGAAAAATTATTTATTGGTTATCTAAATCATGAATCCTAGATTTAATTCTATTACACCTTATTTATATGAATAGAGAAAGAACTAGACATATACTTAAAATTATTCATAAGGATCTCAATTAGGTTTTCATATCCTAGATTCCAAAGGAAGACTAAATAGTTCATTAGATACAAAAAATAGTGATTATATACTAATGTACATTGATATTACATAATATTAAATTTATATTCAACACATTACAAAAATACATTCCCATGGACCATAATAGTTTAGCGTAATTGAAAACCTGGAATAGAGTATTCTAACTCAGTGACAGATGTTCAATGATTCCCAAAAATATTCCTCCTTTAGTAATTATACTTAAAACTATTCAGCATAACATGGGGAATGTAATCATAATATAGGTTTGATATCAGATTCTCAATAAGGTAAAATAAAGGATATACATATGCATAAAATGATAATAAGGGTTTTAGAATATGATGACGACATTTAATGTTCATACCTTTCACAAAAAAAAGATTATAAACATGAATTAAGGAATAAATATTATCATATCATAATACATGAATAATAATGGAATCATGTGAAGAGATTTTGAATGATTAACATTAGAATAATCAATAGAATTATGGAGGACAAACAAGCATATAAGATGATTTCCATACAAGTCATGAAATATCTTACAAGGACATATTTGTATTATAGGTTCACTCCCCATACCGTCTTGTTAGTCATTGCTCACTCCCATGACCGTATTAGTTTTCTAGGTTCACTCCAAACACCATCATAGCAGAACAATCCTTTTCTAAATCGAGTTCACTCCATATTCCAACCATTTATATCTCTGGAGATTTAAATATTTACAAAATTTATTGGAGAGAGATATGGGTCCCATCCATATCATAATGAAATCATAAATACTTTTTCCATAGGATCATAAATAATCTTATCATAACCCATCAAATAAAATGGGTATCATAACCATGCAGTCATATAATAACCTATCGAAAATATTCATGTTTTTATAATAATTTCATCAAAGAATATCCTATTAAAACAAGATGATTTCATACGCAAATAACCTGTTAAAAAATAAATGGGTGTCATAAATACAAAACAAATGAAATAGAAATTAGTTTTTAAAAAATATAACCTATGGATGAGAATAGGTTTTTAAAAACATATAACCCTTGATATATAAAAGGGTTTAATAAACATTTTCCATTAAATCATAATCCATTTGGAGAATTAATGTAAATGAAACATTTGGATAATTTCCCCAAAAGTAAATAAGTATCACCAACATATGTCATATTATAATGTAAATAATTTTGAAGGATCTGTTAATGATATTTCATCATGAAATTATCATTTCATATTTGAAAAATACGTTTTAAAACATAAAACCATTTGGAAAAATATTTCTCTTAAAATTAAAATGAATGCATAAAAAGGATTTTAGAAAACATTTTGAAGCAATTATTCGTGAATGATTATAAAATAAGATTGAATACATTTTCAAACATTTTTTTCTTGAAAAATTATAAAAGAATCTTGAATACTTTTTTAATACTTGTTTTTCCATGAAAACATGAAAAATAATAATGAAAAAAATATGAATGTTATTTTTCTTGTAAATTTATAAAATAATTAGTAAAAAAATTTAAAAACACTTTACATTGAAAAATAATATATAAAAATTAATAATAAATAATGAAAACATTATCAAAACCCATTATTTGAAAATAAAACTGAAAACATATAAATAATGATTGAAAATGTTTTGAAAACCCATTCTTTGAAAATTACATTGATTATATATAAATAATTCCAAATAAAATTTTGAAAAAAATTATTTGAAAAAAATTAATTCTGATAAAAATTTAAAGAAATATTTCTATCACATTTTAAACATTAAACAATTTTTAAAACATTTTTATAAAAAATGTTTGTAAATAATATATCATTCCGACCCAAGAGAGAGATAAAGTCACATTTTATTAAAAATTATTCCTAATTATTTTTAAAATAAATGGGTGGAAAAAATGGTACCAATTCATGAAGATACCAGGAATAAATATAGTAGAAGAAAAATAACAACTGTTCTTGAGATATGGATAATATAATCTCATCAATGGTGGCATAATCATAAACTTACCTGATAAATGATGTGACTGTTGAAATAAAATATTACCAATTTATAAATTTCAATCATAATACCCATCAATGAAATTAAAATTAAATGAATCTTAAAATATCATTTAAATAAATATATTAATGAAATAAATTTAAAAAATTGCTTATATACTCCCCATAAAAGAAAATAGGTGATAAAAAAAACATGTGCCTAAAAAAGGAAAATTGAGTGAAAAAAATATAAAATATTTGGTAACTTTTGAATGGTTTTTTATTAATGGGTTTTATTTGTTTTATATGGAAAAGGTATAGTGTTTATCTTTTTTTCAAAAATGGGTCTCCAGACGCATGTACGCCGTTCAGGAATCCTGGAAATGATAAATGCATGAATGAGGTACACACAACCTTTATGATGTTTCTAAAGGATGTGTGAACCTCATTGATACATCCTATAGAAAGGTTAAATAAATTCATCATTTATCCAGAATAAAAAATTTCTTTTGAATTAAATTAATTCAATTACAACCCCTTTTTATTCAGTATTTTTTTGTTAACAATGGAAGAGAGATTTAGAATTTTTTTTCTTTCAATAACATAATCATATGGAATATTCTATAGTAATTAGATTTGATTCTAATTGATATATTAATTCTAGCAGTAATTTAATATTTCTTCATTTACCACCCCTAAAGAGAAGCACTCATAAACATCAATTTTCTTGTCTTATATAACTTCATGATGTATGGTCTTCTTCAATACGTATTCATATATATTCTAACAAATTCTTAACACTCTTATGGATTGTTTCTTATTTTAGAAGAATATGAAATAAATATTTTTCATAATGTCCAAAATTCTGTCACATGATGTTGGTATTTAAACAGTAAAATTTTCTTGTGGCGATTTTTTACCAGAAGAACATGTGTCCATTTATAAAGTTTGAATATGTATTTTATAAAAATTTGGGAAATGAACTTATAATTATATACATCTCATATTGTGTTTTTTATATTCAATCATAATCATATACTCGTCACAATGATTCATTATTCATTTAAATTCTACTTCATTAAATTTAATTTTTATAAATAATGAATCATGTTCCATGATTTTAGGATTAAAATCATTGAGATCAATAATATTTTTCAAGATTTCATGATGTGCAAAGATCATTTCATCCAGTGTATTAATATTTATAAATGAATACCAAATAGAAATTATTAATTTTGGATGATAATTTGATGACAATATGTCACTTATTAAAAATGGTAGAACTCTATAAAGGATAATAGTAATGCACATACATAATGTATCATAAATAAAAAATCAACATAATCTATGTATATGGAATTAATGCTCTTATGTCCTAAAACTAGGTGTATACTAGACGCATCCACCTCATGTCCATCTCTCTGCGCTCTGGCGTACGCTGCACATCATTCTCAGTAGCCACCCCCACATCCTCCTATGTGATAGAGGGTGGATGTACAATCTCACTGTCTGTACCTTGTCCGACATCTAATGATAGTGGTGGCTGGTTGTAACTCTCACCATCATGGAAAGAAAATGGATGTTGTGTTGTGGATGTCTATAATAAAGAATCCTGGTCAACCTAGTCAATGTTAGAATCTATGTGTGGTTGATCCAGGGAAGCTGGAAGAGCATATGACGGATCATGCGGAATACCCTACTCTTATGGAAGACCAATATCTGACTGATCAAGCTGAACATCATCCTCATGTGAAAAAACAAGATCCATAATAGGGTCATCATCCATGGTACATATATATGAGCCTTAGTAGGCTCTGCATGCTCCACATCCTCTGCAACATGTCATGGGTCAATGAATATACCATAATAACTCTCGCCCATAGAACGAAGAAACAGTGATACAGTGGTGTGAAAATATGCAGGGTCAAATAAGGTGTTCTCTACTGGATCATACATGTGTAGTAGATGACATATACGAGCATCCAATGAAAAAAATTATGTTGTTAAGTAATATGAATAAAAATTCCACTGAATTATGGAAGGAATTATGTATACCAGCTCATGAAATCCACATTCATGTCATGTTGGAAATATCACTAGGGACATGTATTACCGTGCTATGTAATCCATCTAATCCACCAAATAAAAATTCACTATCCCCGCCTTTTGCAAATGGAAGTCCACTTGTCAATCCCATAAATCAATATACCCAACGTGGTATCTCCTCCAATCAAAATCACTATTCCCTAACATCTTCAGGGAATGCAGTGAATATAACTGACTGGGAAGGTCAGGAGTAGGCTGAAAGGATCCGAATTGCCTCACAACTCTATCGGTCTGATGCCACTCGACTATATTGAAATGAATCAATGTACCCATGTAGGATTCGATAGCAAGAATTGTCGTGAAATACGGTGGCAGACTTTGGATAATATCATCTGTATATGGAATCCATAAAATCTGAAAGAAAAAATAAATTAAAAATTTATAAATAAATACAAGTGTTGTAATGAATAAATATTTAACAATATAAATAATAATCACATACATCATGTGGTTGAATATTATCCAACATAAGTCTGTAGGCATTGATGTCTTGTTTGGGGTAATCGAAATATCAATGTGCCTGACTCCACCTATAGATAATATTGTTATATTTACATTTCATAATAGAATGTTATACAATTATGTTAGACGGTATAAGGAAGGAATAACATACCAACATCCAAGCGGAGCCTCAGCTGCAATATATGTTGGTAATGGAACATGAGCTTGTGGAGAGAAATGAGGGATGCACCCCAATTTACACAAATGTAGAAGAACCTTGCATCTCATGATCGGCATCATATTGTTGCGATATGCACTACATAATTACCTGAAGTCCCACATCGGTACTCCATAGAATCTATCACAATGAAGATGAGGGATTATAGTGGGAGGTGGTGCGGTATGATGGAAATGGTGAGATCTGCGTACACTCAATAGAGGCATTGGACATCACTCTAATATCAGTCGTGATAAATGAGTATCTTGAGACATGAGAAATGTAAAATATATCATCTATACAAAGGATATCATCATTACATTATTATAGATAATTAAAACAAATTTTAAATGTTCTTTAAATAAATCTAGAGCAATCAAATGAAAAATTAATGTGTTAATATTTTTTATTTATAATTGATATTTGGTTTGTGGATTACTGTTTTTATTACTTGACCAGTCCCATAAATAAATAAAGAACCCTATTACCTAATTTTGTGATTCAATATTTATGAGGTCTATATTAATTAAAACATATAGAGGTGTTCGAAGCATTTGATGTGGGCTTCCATGAGTTAGTTATTTTGTGTGGGCCATAAGATACTGGAATGCATAGAGATAATAATCATATGTATTGTATCAATGATATATTGTTTTTCTCATATAATCTCAACATAGTATAAATTGGTGCCTGTGGTATGAGAGGTTCATTAAAAAATTCAAAGTTTTATTTAAATAAATCTAGAACAATCAAATGAAAAATGATTTTGATAATATTTTTTATTAAACATTATTTTTTGTGTGTGGATTTTTGTCTTCGTTAATGTGGAAGAATGATATATACATTTTCATTTTATGTTATTTTTTGAATAGTTATAGTATAACAAAATAATTTATTAGATAATCAAAAAACGTGACAAACCAAAATTGAAACATGTTAGAAATGGATCAATTTAGAAATAAAAGGATTCAATACTCAAACATTGGCATACAAAAACAAATATACATATTTGTGATACAATACAGAAACTCAATCATGGATGATGAGATGTGGAGATCTATTCTACCACTTAGTGAAATCTATTACAAATACATATTTCTGCATGACCAATACTACATCGTACCCATTGTCGCGGGCAATCCATTTCATTTCTGATTCGACTTGATTTTGGTCTTCCTCGGGGTTGTGATGAAACCAATAATTTATGAATGGATAGACATTTAAAAAATCATAAATTAAACCAGAACCAAATTATGATACTTGGAAATATCTTGGATGATGGTCGGATGATCCGTAGGTAATGAGATAGAATGAAAGTCACCAAAAGGAATCCAAGATGCACTATAACAGTTATCCAAAGTGCACATGTGATATAATAGGTCAATATATGGCTCCCATGATATATTTACTAAAGCACAAGATGTGATAACATGTTCTCTCGGATATCTAAAAGGCTGAAAGTTTCTGTAATCACAGTATCTGTTATTTAACATCACAACAAACACTCAACCACTAGTGCATGTAGCCCGATCATAGCACAATTTTACCTGATAGCTCATCTTTTCATTGTCAAAGAATAGAACATTCTATCTAGAATCCTCATTCAGTACCATATCAATACCACTTTGGAAATGGAGCACAAAACGCATTCCATTTTTTGTCCTCTGATAGGGCTTTTTGGACCAATCAAAAAAGTAGTGAACACATATATAAACGTCTCTTGCACTAACCCTGTGATCGGAATTTTGCGCACACCCTAAAGGACACCATTTATGTACTCCACTAACATTGTGGTCATATGGCCATATATTCTTCCCCCATCATATGCAAATGACAATTTTTCTTACGAAATATGCATCATATATTCATACACATATTCATTATCATTTCAGATATCTTCAAGGCGTCGATCAAACCTTTCTTATTGGGGCTTGTATGCTGAAACAATAAGATAATAATGTATTAAAATTGAGAATAATTTATTTTAAAAAAATTATTTTATAAAAACCTACCCAACTATTTCCTTCTTTATGGAATCATCTATAAAATGATTATGAATATAGTTTCAATATATCTAATAAAATAACTAGGATAATTTTTCAGCTTAGTCAATGAAACCACATAACTAAACACATCCTCTATAATCACTCGATGGAGATTAGATATCAGAAACACGCCATGGTTTTGTGTGACATGAACACATACACATGCCAAAGACCTGCTCCAACATTCAAAATTTTCCTTTTCATTAATAAAAAAAGAAAGTGACAGAAGTGCACAATTACCATAATGTGTGGATGAAATGAGTAGAAAACATGTATACTTTCAATCACCTATAATTTTTGTTTTATAGAAGCCGATTTAAGGGTGTTCGGTACCCAACATACAACAGCAAACAAGTTCAACAGAACCAAAACAACAAACACCGCAAGATAACACAGATTTAAACATTATAATAACCATAGCCATCCATATAACCCATATAGGATTCATATTCTTTCATAGTCGATTCCCATTCCGGATTCCTCCAAAAATTGGCACTTTGAAACCGATTGATAAGCAGGTCCAGATTAGTCATAACTGATGTAGCATTCTTAACCCCACTGCCTCTTTTGACAGCAAGGACCACCTATCTATTCCTTTTGGAAGAAGATCTTGTCTACATTGGACTTGGTAGATATGAGTAATCATTCCTTGGACTCCTTGTTGTGTTTTCATATAAAGTTCTAACACCAGTATACCCCTTTTGAGTCCCCTCTTGATCAATATCTCTAAATGAACGCCCTTCAGGGGTACTATAGTTCTCTTTCCCTCCCCTAGAGCACTCCTTTCCCACCTCGGACTGTTCCTTTAACCCAGGTTCATGTCTTCCATCCATGTTTCCCAGCCTTTGATCAGAAGAAATGTTTTCCAACAAGGGTTGCTGCCCATCCTGTAGGGGAAAGGTAGAAATGCATAGCCTAAATGCCCAAAAACCCTATTTAACTTCACCTTTGTTTGATCAACTCGGTGATTGGGGCATACATACTCAACAGTGTTAAACTGATAAACAATATGATTTTTGATAGATAACTTTTCCAAAAGTTGTGGCAATAAAGCATAATACTCATTCCAATTTCCACATACTTTCACATTTCCTTCTGTTTTTCATTCCATGCATTGGTATATGATATCTTGTAGTTATAAAACTATTGAATTATTTCCAGAATAAGGGCAATGAGAACATACTAACATGTTTCTATCATCTCACAAATATCATTTTATATAATCTCTAAATCAAGGGAAGTGTGATCTTGTGACAAGCTTGGATGCAAACAAGTGTGTGGACCTTCTTATTTGGTTATCCATTGAGAAGATAAAAAATTATCAAATAATTCCATTAATCAAAATTTTTATTCTGGTCTATATTTTTCATAATGAATGATATAAATTTTATTCTTTGACTCATCAACCACAAATGTAAAATGTAGCTCAATTTTCCATTTCTTTTTCAATTTTTTAATGGCCAATTTACTTTCAAACTCATGCCCTACATAGATGGTGATATTATTTTATAGAGACATATTTAATATAATGAAAGGGAATTAAAAAGTCGGTGTAAGGAAATCCCAATCATAATATTGTTCACGAGACATTCCGTTAACTACGGAACTCAATACTAAAGGATTCTTACGACTAACCAGTGGATGTCGTGGATGTATATCTCTTAAAGGAACCTCATAAGGTTCATTTCCTACATCACCCTCACCCATATATCTCAAAGGAATCTCAGAAGGTTCATTCATAACATCACCCTTACCCACATCATCTCCTGATGGATCCCAAGATTCTTCTTCCTCAGATAAACATTCATTTAGTATATCATCACACAAAGGGATGCCATCTACATTTATTTCTAAATTTTGATAATCTTATTAATAATTTTATTCTATTACTATATTCAAATGAGAAGGATACAATGAAAAATACTAATGTGAAGTAATAAATTCTATAGATATCACAAAATGCGGTTCTATAGTAGTCAGTTACACCACATCTATATTAGAAATCACCACAAACAATTCTATCAAACCATTAGGACACTACTGTCTAAATAAAGAAGATGTATCCATCCAATCATCAGCATCAACCAACAGGTACATAGTGTGCCAGAAATGTTCAGGATGTTGTAGATGTCAATATTTGATTGAAGAAATGGATTAATCTACCCTCAATTTTAACCAATTATAAATCTTATTGCGTACAACATCCAATTTCATACAACCATGGAGACTTACCACTCTGACAGGTGGCACACTATAGCTAAATACATGTTCTGTATAAATGGTCTCACTGTTCCAATATATTTGCATAGAAATTATTACGTATAAAAAAATAATTAATAAAACATTATATACTACATCAATATTTTTCATTACTTAATATAAAGTTATATATTTTAATTACTTATGAACAAATAATCATGACTTGATCTTGATACTTATTATTAGTTTATCATTATTTGATAAACTTACCAAAACCTATGGGTAGACTCATGGAGTATTTATTATCAAATATTTCAACAACCTCATGTCTCCTTTCAAACTACAATGACTCATGTCGAACGCTTGTTCTCCAATGCCTCTTCGGGGACACCTCTCAGGGGACGCCTCTTCAGGGACACCTCTTATTGATTGACTTTTAATTAAAAATTTACTCACATGAATGTGAGGGGGTATATATGTAATAAATACTAAACATTTTTAAGGGGACACGTAGGTCCTTACAGACTTAGTTAGAGATCACTCACAAGTCATCAATATAGAAAAATAAATGCAATTTTTACAAATAAAATAACCACATTCACGAAACAGGACATGAAATTCCAATTATCCATCGATCGATCATCTAAAGATCAGTCATCAAACAACTTACCATGTTTTTGGGTATACATATTATATCTATTACTATATAAAATACATATTAAATATCTACATATCTTTTATATTTAATAAGTGTTGTTATAATAAATATAATTTAAATTATTTATTTATACAAAATTATTTTTATACCATTATCAAACGTTTTCTATATATTTTTTAATAAATTTAAATATGATACATATAAAAAATATATTATTCACAAATTATATTACTATTGTATAGAATATTATAATTTAAATTAATATTAAATTCAAAAGAACGTTTTTTATAACATATTTAATTTTTATAAACATTAAATATGAATTTTTACAACATTTTAGACATGACATAATTAATTTTCAAAAACATTCAATACGAATTAATACAAAAAACACATTGTTCATAAATTAAATCATAAAAAAGACACTAATTTATACATCCATACAAATCAAATAAATTAACCATGCACACAATTAATTATTTCTACATATCACAAATGAAATAAATAAAAACTATTAAAAATTTGAAAATTTAAATATAAATTTTACCTTCTTAAAAGAAGAAAAAATTTGTTTAGATAGAAATTCTAAAGTTCATAGAAAGAAAATCTAGAGGATTATAATAAATTGGGGGACCCTCTTTTATATATTTTCTCTTTCGGATGCATGAATGGGGTTCCCACATCCTTCATCCCAACTTCGAAGGATGTGCGAACACCATTCATGCATCTTCGGTGTGGAGAGATGCGTGAACAGGGTTCACACATCCTTCAAAGACAGAGTGAAGAATGTGTGAACTAAATTCATGCATCTCTCCTTGCCGAATATTGTTAATGAAGTTTATGGATCTAGATAACAATTTTTATAAAAAATTAAAACCTTATCACTTTTTAGTAATTTTTTAAAAATGCATAAATAAACAATGCCATTTTGAACCATAAAACCCCATAAAAGAGATGTAATAAAATAGATATGTAAGTACTCAAAAATATAATGATAATATATATAATATATATTCATGTGAGGTATATAACGAACCTAAAATAAAAAGTTGTTAATAAGGAATAAATCTCACAGAAATAAAAGTGGGATGAGAAAACCCTTACATTATCTTGCGAATCTCATTATACTCGTACAAAACTCATGTGTAATAAATATAATAATATTATAAATCTAATAAAAAATATCATTATATATAATATCATATATTATCTGATTATTACTCCATATTATCTATTTATTAACAATTCCATGTAAGCCTTATATTTCAGTTAATGTCCACGTTGTTTTTCGTTTATGTGTTGACATGTTATTCTTGATTCTATTATGTATATCATAATTTAATTATTTACAGAAATTTAAAATTGATATAAAAATCATATATAAGCATTAAAAAATCATTTATAATAATCTATGAATGATAGAATCAATAATTGGAAAACACCATTAATGGTGATAGTATGGCGTACTTACATATGAACATTGTTTCAATTTTGTTATTTTATTGAATGAAATAAAGTAATTGAGGTATATATATTAATATAAATATTAAATTAATATTATTTTTTAATATATATCATATAATTTCACTAAACCCAATCTTAATGAATTATGTGTTATGTATTAACAAATCATATCACTTTGAGGATACGATAGTCCATTCTTCCACAAATGATGTTATCGTATTTAGAAAAATAGAAACCATTAATATATGTTTTTATATACATTAAATAATCACAAATACCTCATTAAAATCATATATATCATATATAAACATATTTTTCATCATAATTCTGAACCATGAGAGGTGGTAAAGGAAAAAAGAACAACACTGTTTCGGGAGGTGGTAGTTCTCCATACACAAAAATGGTAAGTTCATTACCCATTAGATTGAAGTGTTTGTAAGTGTTTCTAGAACAATTAAAATAAAATAATATATTAAATCTTAGGATGAATATTTCTCTATATAATAATTTAAAAAGAATAGTAGAGGGTGGGGAATGAAAATAAAACAAAAGTGATTTTGGAAGGATGTCACATCTTCTTTTTGTAACTCCTTTTGGTATGCAAGAAAGGGATTCTATTACTGAGTAGCATCCCAATGAGAGGTTTATATATCTAAGGAAAGTATTTCTTTTAAAATATTTGGGATGGGGTTTTATGAAACAATGTGGATAGAGAGGTGAAAGTAAGTGAGGGAGGTTAATGCCCTTTTATGGTGTAGGAGGAGTGACATTCTTATAAATATAATAAAGTAAACAATATTTAGAATTATCTATTACATCACTGACATCCAATAATTTTTTAATTTCATCTAATATGTCAATTTGTAAAAATATTTCCAACCAATGGATTTTGAACAAGTTTACCGGTCATTTTGGGCCTTATATTAAATTTTTTGTCCTTTGTTAGGCATATTTAATCTGTTAGTACCGATGTAATTAATTATTATCCCTTTCACTAATTTTTTTAGTGAAAAATATATTCAAATTTTTCAAAAAAAATAAATATTATAATTATTAAAAACATTTAATACATGATTAATAATTTTTAGAGTAGTTGTAGAAATTAATATAAAATTAATCCAAAGGACATGTCACTCCAAAGGGCTTTTAAGAATAAAATTTTATAAGGTTGAAATATTTTTATTCCCAGTTTCATTGTAAAAAAGATTAATGTAAAATAAATTGGATTAATATAATTTTAATTGGTCTAATTATACTTTAAACGCAAATTTATATATAAATTAATTATATAAAAAAATTAGAAGAAAAAGCAGTTTTGAATTAAAATGTAGTATTTTTCCCTGTTAAGAAAAAAATGAAACTTCTCAGAAAAATACAAAAAATCTATCCAACATATCTTTTGAAATTACTATTTAAATAATGAATTTAATTTTTTATGATAAAAATTTTAGACATTTTAAAAACATGATTTAAAATGGGTTCTCCATTAAATGTCTGTAGATTTATCTTTTACTAAAATATCTATTTTTATAGATTAAATAAGATTTATTCTTATCTTATTTCTAGAAAACATATTGGATGGGTATAAAAAATATTGATTAATACATAATATTTAATTTTTATTTAAACCCTTAATCTTATGTGGTTTTTTAATTTTTTGTGTTAAAAATGTGTTTCAACATAGAGAAATTGTATTAATAAAAATGTAACTTGTTTATTTTAAAATAGTTCATATAGTAACATATAATAATTATTAACTAATGGATTCATTTAATATTAATGTGTAAATAATTTTATCACTATTTATTAAATCTTATTTGTATCTTCAATTCCAATTACAAAGTGGTAGCTATAAAAGTATTTTCATAATAATATTAATAGTGTATTGTAGTTCGTTAAAAACTCAACCTTGTATGTGAAGAATGCAATCGAAGATACTTAGTGTCGTCTTTAATGCAATTTAAAAATAGTCTTAAATGATCCAAATCCAAATTTAAGTGTTTTTATTTCAATGTTGACTTTTTTTACATATAACACAAGAAGAACATAGTGCGTCAATATAAAAAACTATATATAGTCTTCTGTGAAATGAAAAATGTCAAAAAGATTGAATTAATTAGAGATATATCAGCATGATATGAAACAAGTGATGATTATTTCCATTTATATTTCATTGAATTAATCACTATTAAATATTAAAAAATTAAATCCTTTAAATATAAATATTATAAAGACCTGATGTTTTAGAACCCATAAATTAGTACAATCTTCTATTTCTATTTGTCCACACTACACCTATATAATGAAACACACAACTAAAATGAATAACTATTCATGAAAATTTGAATATTAATTTAAATATTACTATATAAAAATATAACAATAAATTAAAATAATCACATGTTCTTATTTTTCATTGAATATGTTTTTTTAAGAAATAATTTTTGAAGAACCATTTCATAAAATGGTATTTTATTTTACCTTAATAATCTAAATGATTAAAATTGAAATTTTATTCCCATTTTTTGTATATGTATTTATAAAATATTATTTCAAGATTCAATTATTCATAAATGTATACGATATAACATTACAAACACATGATGATTAAAACATCATTTATAAATAATAATAGTTTTTCTTTATATTTGGAATTTCATTTAAAAGGAAAATTTAAAAATTTTACAATTATAATTTTATGAAATTATTTTCATTTACTTATTCTGAATATCATTATTTTCCAATGGTGGGTTTTTAGGGATATTTCTAAAAGATGATATTTTTTTGAGTAGTAAAAATATATTTTGTACCAAAATTAATTTTTTTAACTTTATAAAAATGTAGTTGCAGTATATGAGACATTTTAATTGTAAAAATATTTATTTTATAATTTAATATTTAAATTTGAAAAAAATAATTCGTTAAAATTAGAATATGTAAAATTATCATTTTGAGTGCTTATGTATTTTTTTCCAACAAAAACCATTTTTTGTATTTTATTTTTAATCACATATTATTTTGACAAAAAATGGCTTTGGTTTATTTTCAAAAGCAAATAATTTATTTATAATAAACCAATTTATGAAAATAAACTCAAATAAATAGATAAATTTGTCCAAAACATAAATTTTCAACTTTATTATACACCTCCTGTAAAAAGGGTGTTTTACATGTCACACGAACATATATTATAAATGGACATTTATACACTAGGAAATGTAAACTATCATGTATTAAATATTTGAAATTATTATTTACAAATAATATTATGTGGATAATATTATATTCAAGATTTTAATGCGTATAAATATATGAATTTGTTTTCTTCTTGTCGTAAGGGGGAGAAACAATTATAAGCAACCTGATCAGAAAATGTGCATTCTAATTTTCCTCACCATAAAAGTAAACACTATCATGTATTGACTCAGAGTAACTCTATTCATAAAACATTCAATGAAGAAAGAGATCACTTGAATCCTCAATGATTCATGTCATAAAAAACAAGGACATAATCCTCAACCCCTAAGGTATGTGACCATTTAGATGATGACTTATTTTCCTTGAATCATCTGGATAAAAAGCAAAGCACCGTGAAAGACAAACTTAAATTAAGAGCGGAGGACCCTCAAGATTCCAGATCTACTAAGTACTGGCATGTACCATATGCTACACATATCTAGTGAATATGACAAGTAATGTATACTATTGAATACAAATATTCTCCTATCAAATACACACCCTAATTGAGGGTGGAATATCCTCATCCTCAATCAGTTAAAAGAAGGATGGTCGCTTTAACTGTTCAGAGTGACACTACCCTTTTGTAATCCACAAATAATTACCTAGTATCTATTGAAGGGATTATAAATTATGAATGGATTATAGAAGTTCATTTATTACAAGCTATCAATGAAAATTAGGTTGGGTGATCGGAATTGAGTGTCACTAGGATATTAGTCTTGAAGTCTCTCTGGAACGATAATGTTTGGAGTCTGAATGAGAAAAGTCATGTTAAGGTAATAACTCATAATTATTTTGAGATGATTTTGTCAGTTAGTAGCGAGGAATATATTCAAATATATTTCAACGTATGTGGAGATGATGATATGAAGGATGTTAATGATGACTACTTTTTTGATGATGGTGGGGAATCATGGATGCAGGCCAAAACTAGGTGAAGAGTGCCACATCCTCAGAGGCATGGTAGATTCTACCCTCATCCAAATATGAGAACATCATCTTAAGTGGCCTAACATTGTTCTATATGACCATTATTTTTATTTTTAAATCATCTTCTGTATTTTTCTACTTGATTTATTTAATGTATATGCCTTTGTGCCTCACTGTTTAAAAAACAATGGAATGAAAAAAAAATTAAAAAATCAATGAAAATTAATTAGGGATATATGATCGACCTTTTCTCATTATTAAATCCATTTTTTCAATTTTTGGGATATATTTTACATATTAACATGTTCTCTCATTACTTAAAATTGTTATAATTATATAAATTCCATTCTCATCAATTTTAAAATATGATTTCTACCATGCCTCCAAGTCCCATAAAAGAATTAATTTTACACATTAAATGATATAAATTTTACTTATTTTATAATCCTAATCATTTTAATTGAGTCTTTTTTACATTATATATTTTTACGGCATCAATATCCAAGAAATCATCTATAGAAAACTCAATGATTTCAATACGAGTACAAATTTTTTTCAATCATATTTTCATGTGTATTTTAATTTTTCCAATCTACTTATTTGTTAACTACATGATTAAATGCATATTTTTTTATATAGATAAGTTTATTTTTCTAATATAAAAAAAATTAACCAATATTGTAGTTTTTTATTAAGATAATTGAAACCATTATTTTTGCAATGTGCGGACTACCTCTTCCACAAAGTAGTGACTTTATTTTTTTTACCACCATCGCTCTTCATTGATTATAAAATTTAAATTGACAATTTAATGTTACACATATAAAATAGTTTTTATCATTATGTATAAAACACAATGAATCTTCATTCCCTCTCATTTATTTAGAAATGAGAATGTTGATTATATGTTTAGAAGACTACTGCATATTTGAGGTAACATATCTCATTTATCATCATTATTATTTCTAATTTATTAAAATAACATATAATATTAATCATAACATTAAAATGATCTATATAGTGTCATTATTATTTACTAATTAGTATTTTATTCCCAAATTATAAATTCTCAATATCATAGTCATAATTGTACTTTTTTTATAGTCTCTTCACTTTTTGGTTAGTCTAACCACTCACTTGTAAAATGATATAACATAATATAATGGATTACTATGATAAATCAATTAATTATAAAATTGATAAAAAAAATTAATTAATATTTAATTTTGATTCTTTAATGGTAGAATTAGAATTTATCTAGTAAAGATACCATTGTTCGTTCATTAAAAATCATCGACACAAGATCATATTCTAATTTATCAATATGGATCATAATTGAAAACACATAGAATAGAATAATAAAATTATAATTAATTACATATAATAAATTATTGTACCTTGTATGATCTTTTATTTTTAAAAATTGATAGCGGAATAGATAACAACACTAATATTATGAAATTAGTTCAAAATTTTCAAATATACACACACCCGATATTGAAAAAATATAATAACTCACTAATATAAATATATGTATTATAAAAAAACATGGATATAATTTTCATAGTTATGAATTATTTTATAAATAAATTATTTTTGATAGTTATTTTGTCTCATAAAACATTGGATCATGGTTGATAGTGCGAGAATACAATGTTAGGTTTTCATATTCCAAATGTACACTCCTTGAAAGAAAATTATTATAATATATAATGTTTTCCTTGTAATGACGTTTCTAAATACCATTTAGAATCTTCTTTCTTGATCCTATAATTAATCCTATTTTTTATTTTTTTCATTTTTAATCATATACTTTTATGATTTTTTACTTTAATGATTATATAGTTTTGACAGTTGTTTTGTCTCAAAATAAAATTTATTGAGACATGTTTAATATAGTGCACTATAATTTAAATTTTAATGTATAAAGTATACTATTATTTTAATTATAATGAAAATATTTAATCTCATGATCTTTTAATTTATATATAAAGGTTACTCTCTCTGGTGTTTCCTTGATTCTTATGACACCATTATAGTAATATTTTTTGTTAACTCAACATGTTTAACTGAGTTAAAATTATTCTTCAGTAACATTATTCTTTTAAAATTTGTTTCATGCAACCTATGATTTTATTTAATAGTTATTTTACTTAAAATATTGTGTAAAATGGTCTTTTAATTGAAATATTTTACCTCTATAACATTTCTTTATCGAATGTATATCATTGTTCAGAAAAGTTTTCATCGTAATTATTGTTGGTTTCCACTCATTATCAATATTTTATATTCCCACTATTGTTCTTCTATTTTTTTAAAACATAATTCATGGTTATCTAATATTACCTCAGCATATCATGTCTCATATTTGAAAAAGGATTTTTTTACCCTTTTTATGATGTTGGTTTTCAGCAATTATATTTCATGATATTAGAATGGTTTAGAATATGTTCAAAATAATATTTATTATCTTCTACCAATAATATACTTTTATAGGATTTATGTAATATAAATTATATAGTATTTATGTTTATTTTTTAAGTGTGAACATTTTCAGTGTTTTCTATCCATTTTGAATGTAACTTTTGAATGTGACCCATAATTTTCATCCATGTTGTTAATAATAATATATTTCTATGGACTCTTATAAATTATTAATTCATTAAGATAATATATTATGGAAACCATTATAATTTTATATTAGACTGTCTATATATGTTTTCATTATTTTCAATTGAAATTATTTTTCTGTTAGTTTAATAAATTATATATTTTGAAATTATTTCAAATGTTCAAGTAAATTTATTATTTCGATAGATATTTCAACAAAATTAAAAATAATTTTTTCTTAACTAATTAATTATGTCTTTATGTATCTCATACCTGATTTAAGAGAGTGGTTAAAATTTATCATCCACTAAAAGTATATGAATAGATTACATAATGTTATTACCTATCAATTATACGAGCCATAATTGACTTTATTTTTCATAACCTTCCATTATGAATAATTATATATTTTTTCCAATTCCATTCATTTGTGAATACCTTATTTTTTATTCCATTGATTCAAAGGTGTACAAATCAGTTCCAGACATTAACAAATTAGTTAAATTATTAACCTAAATATATATCATTTATCTATGTGGACTAAATATTATATTCTTTATCATAATTGAAATTTATTTACATTGATAGAAACAAAATATCTTTGGATATCAATTTATTTTCCTTGTGTTCATTAAATTGATGATTTATTTATGTGAATTAATTTGAAAATGATATTAAACCCATTATATTACATGTGATCATTTTTATTAAAGTATTGAAACTCATTTTATTTTTATGGGATAATTATAATGTGTTTAATATAACTTATTTTCATTCTATGGGTTCTTGAAATTATGTTTAATGATTTATTTGTTACATCACACAAAATTATAAATGAATGATGGGTTGGTTCAAATATAGTCTAAAAACATTGGTTAAACTCTTATATTTAATAATATAATTTATCCACAAAAATTATTTAGTTTATTATAAGTATTTGGAACTGATGGTGAAACACAAGAAATCAATGTTCCCTATTCTAATGTATATGCTATATTTGAAACATTATCTTTTTTTTGTTATTATATTATTGGTCATATTTATTGACTCATGGTTATATAACCTTTTTTCCATGTATTATGATGTTCCATGACATACAACATGTTTTATGATATATGGCTTTCCTGGTAATTTTTTCTTCTTTATCTGGATTATACCAATATTCTCATTTTATGAAAACTTATGATCATTTATTGAAATCACATATATTTACCCTTACAGATAATTTTATCTCACTGTTTATTATTTTTCTATTTCTCCAAGATATACATATGAGTGTAACCTATGAGAAGTCTATATGGGTGTCTAGTATGGTATAATTATTGAGAAATTGTCAAATTGTTTCTAAATTGTGCTGCCGATGTGATAGGTCCTAGATAAAACTAATCCAAAAGAATATATATGTTTCTTGTGATTACTGTGAGATGTAATACTAATGATATGTTTATTTATGTGTAACTTGTATAATACAATTTCATATAAATGTTACATTGTGAAATTATTTTTCTTATCTATGGATTTTAGAATGTGGATCTGAGGATCCTCAACTTGAATCAAGATAGTGTTTATTATTTTGGATATTAGTTTAGTAATTTTAGAAAACAGTAATAAAATCACTATGGCTAAGTCTAATGGATAAATTGGTGTGTATAATAACATAGTATAGTTTTATTAAAAGTAGATATTGTGTGTTTTTTTCATAGTAATAACATCCATTTATGAATTTTAAAAGTTGATAATGGATCTATAATAAATGTACCTAAGGGTAATAACCTAGAAAAGGGTTTTTTTCGTCCTTACTCAGTAATTGCATGGTCTCTCTAATATAAGATTAATTGAAAAATTAAATGGACACTCCTAAGGGATATTATTTGGGTTATTAAAATTAACTTATATATAATTTTGAATGATTTGAGTAATGTGTTAACTAAATAATTTAGAAAAACTAATAACAAATTATCTATTAGTAAGGACGGATTCAACAAAAAGAGTCATAGGTCAAACCAAATGCATCATATTTTAAAAACAATGTTGTAATTGGAGAATAAATATTATGACTGAGCTTTCATATTTATAAAATCTAACTCTTTTTAATATAATCATAACCATGTTGGTTTCAGTATCTTTTTACACAAAATCATTAAAATTATGTTATGAAATTTATGTATCTATAATCAAATCTCTATTATAACTGAACAAGGGAGCATACATAAAAGGTTGATAATTCTATTATATTCTAGTAATGATTGAAAATTGAGTTTCCATATTACACATATGGTATTGAGGATGATATCCGAAATGAAATTAAATGTTTATTTTCATAACTATTTCTATTAATGAGTGATATTTATCAATGATATTATTGTATATAATAAAATTTATGAAGAATATGTGAATCATATAAGGGATGTTCTTGAGTGGTTACATGTTAATGGTTTGGGAATATATATTATATATTATCAACAACCATGAAAATTGTTTTTATAAAAATTATATATTTTTGGGGATAAATATTTAATAACACATTATTTTTGTATGGATAAATTTTATGTTTAATATATGATAGATATTCATGAAATAAAGGGTTAAATATTTATAAAATTATAATTTATATAGTATTTAAAAAAGAAATATTTAGTATTAATTTTATAAAAAAGTTTTCAATGATATTGTTTTGTGATTTCTGTCTTATAATTGGGATTATAATTTATATTTAATAGTTTGTGACAATATGAACTAGTGATTAATACATTTTAGGTTTAAATATAGTTAAATATTTTAAAGAAATATGTAATCTAATTGTCATTAAAAAGTTTATAGATTCATTTTTTTTGGGATTATATGATTTTGAGATAATATTACTCATATATACATATATATATACTTGGGGATATTATTTTCCAAATGACTAACTATGTTTGTGGAAAGATAAATAACATGATATACCCTAAGAGATTAAGATATAATTCACGTAATAAGATTTACCACGAAGGATGAATGTGTTAATAATACCATCACATACCTTTATCAATGACAAAAAATTAATATTGTGTAGAAACAACTTATTAATTGTGTTGGAGTGTGAAACTCTGATCTTTTGGACCCATTTAACTAATATTATCATTAATACCTTATGTTACATGCAATACCAAATTAATTAAACACCATTATAATACAAAATTCACTAATTGAATAAATAATATAATCATTAGTATATTTAATAATGCTAATCAACTAAAATATTTAATATTATTATTTTATATTGATTAACATTTTAATAAAATATTCTCTATAAAAAAAATGTAATTTTTTTATATTCATTGATAAGTTAAATTGATCACAAATAAATTTTTATTAAAATAGGTATATTTATATTTATGAAATAATATTGCAACCCTCAATTATATAGAAATATATATAAAATTAATTAATGTCAGTTTAAAATTAGAAGGTAATTTTTTTATTAAATTCTTATTTAATTTAAATTTTTTATTTTGATTCAGAAGAAAAATTTATAAATTGTTTAATTTTAATTTTACAAAATTATATTCTTCCTTTCATTCCTATCATAATTATTATCATAAGGTGAATTATTGGGATTTTTATAAAATTGTTTATGATTTAGTGAATTGTGAAAAATATATTTTTTTAAAACAACTATCAATTTTATAGGTTTAGAATGGTGAAATAGATATTTATGAAACCTTTTATTTCATCAAATATGTATTTATAACAACAAGTAATAAAAATAATATGTTGAATCAATTAAACCAATGATTATTTTTAAAAAATCAATTTATATATTTTAAAAACACATTTTTTCCTTTTCTTTTTCATATATTATTTTGGTAATTTGTTAGTTTTGATTAAATTTAATGGAACTTTTTTTTTATAAATATCCAATTGTTATAATTAAAATAACTGGTTTTTTACGTTTTCTAATCACAGAAATCTTATGCCTTAAAATATGATTTGGTTATAAAGTAGGGTTTCTATGAATTACTTATAATAATATTAAAATAAATATTTACAATTTATTTTTACATATTAAATGTAAATTTATCTTATTAAAATCATTTGGATAAGGAAACGAAAAATGGTAAAAGTGAGAACCCTATGGAAAATGGAAATAAAAACACATTAAAAATATGTGTTAAAAAAATTTGTGAGGTATTATCGACCATATAGATTCCCCCATTCAATTGTTGACCATTTTTTTGAGACACTATAGAAGTTTAACTTGTTTTCCATTTATATTTATTAGTTATTATTTCTAAAATATCATTATATCTACTTATAAAATTTTCCTCTCACCACCTTATGTAGAACACTCAAATAATTATGTTAAAATATTTATATCTTCTCATTTCACTTCAATTATTATAATATTACTTATTATTTATCATATTTTCATAATATATTGATTGGGAACATAAATTTCAAAGAAATCCATAATGGAATAAAACATATTTCAATGTGTGTACTTATTTTTTCAAATTTATTCCATATATAACTTACTTTTTTAACTGAAATTTTTAAATTTATGTTAGAAATTATATGTATTGTTTTTATATTAAATTTATTTATTCTATGTTAATAAATAAAAATAAAATTTCCCCCATTATGTGTACAATAACGAAGCCATCATTTTTGTGTTGTGCAGAGTACTGCATCTACGAAGAAACAAATTGTATTTTCCACTACAACCTTCTCTTTGATTATTTTCAAAGATACATTGAGGGAAAAACGTGACCCATATATTATAATTTTTTTCCATAAAGAGGAAAATAATTTTCCACCATATTTCTATCTCAGTCTTTGAGAAATGAAAATCGCATTCATGGATATTGTGGACTTCCACCTATATAATGTTATGTATCACTTTTTCCTTATAGTTTCATTTTTATTTTTGAAAACCAATTTAAATAAAATTCGCCACATTAATGGTATCTAATTAATTTCTTTATACTTATTTAAAAATTATATTATTACAAAATAAACCTCTTCAATAATCATAACCACCCATTAAATTTCGTTTGTTCATGGTTGGGTGGGTTTTATCACCTATTAAAAAATGATTTAAAATACCATAAATTATGTCATCATGAAATTAATTTATGATAATATATGATATATAAAATAAAATTAATATTTTAATTTTTTATATAATTTTAGAATTAATATTAATCTAAAAAATAATATACCAACATTTTTTCATTAAAAATCATGAAAACATTCTCACAAACGTATCCTTCTTCGAAAATTGTAACATAAATTTTCATATAATTATCTTTTTGTATTATAATTAATAACAAAGAATCAATTTTAATACCTTTTATTTTCATGGAATGATGATCTTTGGGAGAGTAATAATGAACCACTACTATTATAGATCTCGTATAAAATGATCAGGACTACTTACTCTCGATATTAAAAAAATATTATAACCATATAAAGTGAATCATAATAATAAATATATATGATAACTGCAATTTTTTTGCAGATAAAAATATGGTTTTTAATTTATTAAAAGAAATATTTTTGTTACATGTGATGTTATAATAAATTCCTCCATGGGAGGACACAAAGTGACGTATTCTTGTCTCAAATTTTCACTGTCCGTCCAATGGCCTGAAGATCTTCATTTTTTATTCATTTTAAAAATACACCATTCAAGGGGTGAGGTAGAACCCTTAAAAGTCTCATAGGAATATGTATTACATGGCCCATATGCCATAGAGGAATTCATTTCCCGTAGGCTCCAATCAGTATATACAACCCAGACTAACTAATTGGAACTGCTCCTCCCTACCGTCTTCGTCGTGAAATCACCTATCCACCTTCGCATGGCTGTTCAGCTAGGCTATCCCATGCATGAACAAGCTTGTCCTGATGGCAGGTGACATACCCTCTCATTATTGCCATTCGTGTATCATCTTATGTGAAGAATTTTCCTTGCTCACACTCTTATAGTGTTTTTTCCTTATAGGTTTTCTGGTTTGAATATACACTTAAGGTGGCCCAAAGGCCTTGAGGTGGCCTGAAGGCCTTACTGGCCCGATGGATTGGGTGGCCCGATGGCCTTAAAGGACTCGGGGACCAAATTGGTGGCCCGAAGGCCCAAATGGGAAAACATTACCTGCTGTAATTGTATCAAACAATGCCTTATATAGTTCCGCTATAGTACCTCCTACAGTACATCATATTACTACAACACTACCCACTAACATCCCTACTACATTACTACTACAGTAACCAGAAATTAGGCCTCTACCCGAATTTGATTCTTGGTCACCTAGATGCACTTAAGAGTCCTCACTACTCTGGCTGAGGTTCATGTATCCAATGTTTCACCCATTTGATACATATATCTTATTATACACCATGTTTTCTATGGGATGACATATCTAATAAAATTTAAATATCTGGTATCAATAACCTATTATTATTCATTTTATTTTATATTTCATTTGAAATCATATCCTTCAAGGTATTTTGACTAAAAAATTTCTAACGATGTAAGTGGTTCATTGTCTTAAATTTAAATTTCATGAAAGATTCCTGATATTTCACACCATAGATTATTTTTATAGTCTATTAAATACACTAAAAAAATTAATTATAATGAATATATTTAATCTCATGAAATATTATTATCTATTTAATGGTATCTCTCTATATCATTCTATTTTAATTCAAATGTCACCATTACTATAAGGGGCTTTGTTAACTCAACTCAATTAATTGGGTAAAAATGATTCTTCTAGATATAATTATTAAAATATTGGTTTCATTGAGCATAATATTTTTTAAATTTATCTTTATCTTTATCTCAGGTTTAAAATTAACTTTAATTAAATAAATTTTAAATTTAAAAAACTTATTTCTCAAAAGTATATCATTAATGAGAATTTTTATCATCAAATACAATGATATTTACACGTATTTTTCTATATTTTTCATCCCCACTAATTTTCTATGATATAATTGGGATTCTAATTTTGTTTTATCTCATGTAATATTTATATACACATTATCATATTTTAATATATATCTTATATTAATTTTTAAATGATGTTGGGTTTGTAAAACCATATATATAAATATTAAAATGGACTTCTTAACATTCAGAAGAAAAGGTTTTATCTTCTATTCCAAACTTCTTTTGATAACCATTATCAATTTTCGAAGATCAATTATTGAATTTAATTTTCATAAAATATTTTTTGAAAATATTTTACTTTACCCATTTTGAAAACAAATTTTGAATGAGGACATTAAATAATTTTTAATGATAATGTTAAAAACTGTTTATAAAAGTTGTTTTTATGTATTTTATTCTATGTGGAAACATATATATTCCTCCTTTTTTACATAAAAATAATTTCTCAATATCAAAAAACAATTTTTTTTGGAAAAATGATAAACCCCATGTTCACAAAAAACATGCACTAATTAAAAATAAACATAGTTGCCAAAATATATAATGATTTTATTGGAATTTTTATCCCTAATAAGTTTCTATGAAATAGATGTTACTGGTTTTTTTATCATCATTTATATATTCTTCAAATATAATTTCCATCTTATCCCATGTTTTCATGTACTTGTCTTGGATGTTCTTATCTTCGTTGAAGCCTATTAATAGAATATGGATCTTCATACTAATCCAATTACTATATTCGTTGTTTCCATCCAAAATTTTGTTCCTTTCAATAACCATAATATATTATTATGTTGATTTATTTTTCATTAGAAATTAACCATTCATTACTTATCTAGAATGTTGGATATTCTCCATAGAATATTCCACAACTGTGTCCAATAGGTCACCCCTAAGAGAAGCTTCCCCATAATATGAATCCTCCACTTGATCAAAAACTATAGTAGATTGGTAAAACCGTCCATTAACCTTTATTTAATTTATTTGGAAAATCATGTATCTGTTTGAACATGAAAATAGGAGAAATGTTTTCATACTTTCTTCCCTATATTCTAACACTTCCTCCTCCTTTCACCATAGAGGTCACTATCTTGAATATATTGTTCACTGTCTTCTAAAAAATGGACTATATCACTCATCATAATACTCATCACTGGGTAATACGTACACCTCAATGGATTACTCTTCCTGACATTTCTCTTGATCAAGCCCTTCATTACCCAACCACTTAATGTGATTACCCAACTTAGTGTCTAATAACTCACTGCCTGGATATGACATGTTCACTCAAATTGACTCATTATCCTAGGAAACCCATATTACTATGTTACCAAGTCATGTTTTCACTTACTCCATATAAGATTATTCTCTAAGAGCCTTTGATCTTACCTAAACCGCCTTTATTATTTCCACTTCCCAATTGAGACCACTAAAAGTCTCATATTTTGAGGTCTCCAAAGATAAGGGGTCTAGAACTATTACATGAGCAGTAAAATATACACTATGACCCACTTTTCCCAATGTATATTCTAAAATAATTGTAGGAATACCCATGTCTTCTAACAGTCAACTTAAAATATTAGAACCCTATGGGGATCCCTTCTAAGAAACGAGATAAACATATTATTCTAAAAATGGAATAGAACCTAAATTATGATTAGTATTTATGGCCAAACTGCCAATATTCGATTATTCCTTCTCACCAACATTCGATACCACCACCCTCTAATGATCACTCTACACGGATCCATGCATACATGATACAACATCATGTTTAATCTTTATATAGGAAGAATTAAAATAAAACCTTGTCTCAAACTCTATATATTTTTGTAATTGGAACTCTTCCCTAACACAGATAAATACATACTCAGTTGGAATCATGGAGACATAAATTTCAACATTTATTCTTGGAGAAATAGGGTAGAGAATAGAGCTTTTCTTACTATTCGAACACAAATACCTTCATATTATATTCCCTAGAATGAACCAAATTTCTTCGTTTTAAAATGTCAAGGGGAGTTCATATATATTTTCCCAAACTTCTACAGTTGGGTCATAAAAATTCATGTGAATGTCTAAGGTCTTCTATGAAAAGTTATAACATTCATCTTATGCATTTTCCTTTTGAATACTCTATTTTTGGTTCATATTATTAATAATTGATCAACCAGATTCGATACATTTTATTGTTGTTCTAATTATTTGAATTACAATATACAATTTATCTATATTGTGTAAATATCATATTATTATTCTATAATGATGGGAAAGTACCTTTAATGTCACTGGATAACATTTATTACCAATTTATTTAGCATGAGATTATTATATTAATTTTTTTTATGTTAATCCATATGAAGCTGATATGAACAACACTTATTTTTGCACGTGTTCCTTTTGATCTGATAAACAAAAATTTTTTTTCCTCCATGGGTTCTTTATATTATGTTGAATGAAACATATTTTATTTACCTAGGTTCTTTATAATATGGTGAATTTATAATGACTTATAGAATAGGTAAATATGCTTCAATTATTAGTGGGGTCCTATATCACCCTAAAACTCATTGTTCAAATGATTATGTCTCAGGAAAAAAAGTAGTCATGAGTTAATTATCATTTCTCACAAGCATGAGTACTAATTATGTGTCTCTTAAATGTAATGTATCACATACTAATTAATTTTTTTTAATGATATTATATATTTCAATTATTTTCCTATAAGGGATCAAGTTTATTAACTAATGTTTCTAATATTTTTGGATTCATGTTTTATTATATTCCATTACTTACATAATGTGTTATTATGTAAGTTTTAAAGGGTTTTATTTTCCTAATAATTATAATTATTGCCATATGATTATCTAATTATCGCATATGATATTTTATTTTTATCAATTTGGTTTACCCTTTCTGATCATTTGTGAACGTACATTCTTATTTTTCTATTTCTATATGATACAGTGATGATTTTAGCCTTTGAAAAGTAAATAATGGTGTATAATATGGACTAATATTAGATAAATGTTAGCATGTTTTGTACAATAATAATCCAATATAATTTGTCCTCAAAGAAACTAAAAAAATAGTCCTCCATATTTTTTCAGATTATTGTGGCATGTGTTTATAATGTGAATTTTGTGTTTGTTTATATTGGATAAACTCACTTGGTATGAATGTTAATTTTTAAATGTATATTTCATGAGAAGTAGACATAGGATTGGGGGTCTCAGGAACATAAAATTCATCCAATGTACCCATTTCAATAATAGTGGATCAACCAGATATCAATAATTAAAATCACAAAGGTTTTATTGTGTTCTAGTAATCCATATGATATTAACCATAATTTTGTACCTCTTAAAGGAAAAACAATATATAGAAAATTTTTATCTATGCTATTTTTTGACTAAAAGGATTCAAAAACCCTAGTTATTCTATAAGGGACTGGATAAACCTGACAGGAAACATTGGGAGAAAAAAATGACTATTCCTCTACTACAAACTACTTTAAAAATACTTAAAACTTTAATGAATTGTTGACAAGATTTCATCATCATTTTTCAAGCTTTATAAGAACTAGTATTGAACTCCACAACCCAAAACATAATATAGATATAATTTTAAATGATTATGAATTTTCTTTGGGACATTCCACTTCTATTTAAAATCCACATGAACCAACTCATTTGAAAGTGAATAGATATCTAATAAAAAAGAATTAAAGCATATTCTAAATTTTTCATGATAGATTATAAAAAGAATCTTCATGATTCTTTATCATTATTTGACACATAAACATTGGTAGTTACTAATGAAACATATTCATTTTCTTAAAGAGTAATGACATTAAACAACATCCAATAATCGTGGTATTTCTCTAATAATCTAAAAACAATAAACATAATAAAAATAGAGTGATATCATTCTTTTTATCTATAATATACATAAAATATGCTAACATTATTCTCAAATATTAATTATATATACTTCCATTATTCTAATTTATTTTAATTGACAATAAATACACTACAAAATGTGCTAGGTTCAAAAATATATTCTGTTGTGTTATTTATAACAATATAAAAAAATATATTAATATGTTCATTAAAATATTCTATATCTTACCCTTATTTATTTTATTGATTCGTAATTTTATTGATAGTAAATACAAAATATGATGGATAGAGGATATAAATAATTTATTTAGGGGATGTGCTTTTAATTACTTTAGTGTAAGCCTATAAAATTGTACATTAAATCAACAGAATGTGATACTAATTAAAGTTTATTAAATTTTAGACCATAAATGTTATACAAGGATGATAATTTTTAGAGAAATCTATTATATTATGAATTAAAACATGAAATACCTAACTCATCACAACACACAAGTTAAAGAATTAACAAATAATTGTAGGATTTAAATTCATAAATCTACCATGGAAATTCACTAATAATATTTATATTCTTTTCATTTATTATTTTAGTTTTTAAATATAAAACTAAATGTTATTATTTTAAAATAATGATGAGAGAATATACATATATACCTCATCCATGAATTATTTTATGAAATTTATATAATATATATTTCTTATGTTGATAATTTTGGAATCATGTGAATTCTATTAAGATAACTACATAGTAAGGTAATAGTCCATATATTTTTTAATAGGGTTGGGATTTCAATCAGATAATCATGAATTATTCAAATATTAGATCATTAATTGAGATGGTTCCTTTTTATCACTTTTAGTATAGATTTTGTATATTGGTTGAAATAATTCAAAATATGAAAACAATTAATTTTTTATTCATTATACCATTTGATACATGTATAACTTTAAAGAATTAACATATAAAGAAAAAAACTATATAAGAGAATATGGTGGATCTTATTTCTTCTTTTATGAGAAAAGTATGGTTAATAGTTTTCTACAAATCACGATATTGTATTATTTTTTCATTAGATATGGTTGAAATATCCAACCCATATTTATCAAATATCATGGTTGTATTTTCTATGGACAACATAGAAAACATACTCCTTTCAATAATTTCATTATTTATAATACACAAAATTGAATCATCCACCATGGCACATGAACCTCTAGGTATATGTTTTGTCTTCATTAGAAGGACATATTAAGCTAAAAAATTATAAATATATTATTAATATTTCCAAAAGGTATTTAAATTGAACATATTACACCATGAGATCTTGAGTTACAATATTTCTATAACCACATGTAGAATTCAATCATTTCTTCATGTTGATATATTTTTATCTGCATAGCACATGAGTATTCTTGTGTTTTTTTATTCAATTGAAATTTCCTTTCGAAATGCGAATGAAAAAATATTGGGAACTATATACATTTATGTTCATATTTCGTATAATTCTTATATGGAATCCAAAAAATACTTCTCACTAAACTAATCCATTTATTCATATATTGATTTAGCGTGCTTCGAGTATTACCAAATCTCATGGATTATTTGAAAAAATAAACAGTGTTTCCACATTTTCTAAAATAGAAGAATATTTTTGTCTTTTGTGTGGAATTAACCTTTATTCATGCGATATTTTTGTTATCATTATATTTTATTATTTCATAGGAATAACATTGCAACATTATTTTCTATTTTATTTAGAATATTCATTTTTTATTTTTATTTTGTTTATTTCATAGGTTATTATATTCTTCATTTTATATACTTATTATTATATGATATTATTTTATTGAATAATATATTCATATTATCAGTTTTTATTCACAATCAAGATTCATAATAAATACTAATTTTTTAGAATATAATAGAAATGTTTTTATGTCTCTAAAATTTGTGTCAGGTTTAATTTTTAAAACATATGTCTTGTGGAGTTTTACATAATCAAATTTTCTCCCCCTTGTAGTATTATTTATTTTGTATTGGATGAAGTAATATTCCAATAGTCAAGTGACATGGGATAAAACATCCATCTATACATGAAATAACTAACTAAATTCATTATTTCTTCAAAATATCATTTATGTTAGTTTGGATAGGTTGTAATTTTATTTAACATTTCCCAATATTTGAGAATATATTTGTCAAAAACACCACATACACATTCCATCGACAACCATATATGTATTCTTTCAACTATTAACGTTATAAATTTTCATAATATTCAATATTTTTACTAGAAATCTATATTGGTAATAATATCTGATTTAATAAGAATTTTATTAATTTGAATGGTACCTTTTTTTATATATTTATTATAATTTTTCATTCTAAGATATTAGTGTGTTCTAGAAAAATTATACAAGTATTTTTTTTAAAGCAAATATTTTGAATTATTTTTACAAAAATATATTTTCTCGGCTTATTGTGATGATTTATATTGAATAATTTATTGATTTTATAATTTCAATTCAAGATCAAAATATTCTAGTATATAAATGTTTTCCTCTTCCCAGAATTATTTAATTCAATATTCAAATTAATTATAGATTTTGTAATCATTTATACATGCATTAGGATCTTCTCATGTATCAAAATATCATGATTTTTTATTTTTCTTTCCTTGATATCTAATTAAGAAAAGTTTTCATCAATGACTAATCATATATTATTATCATTTAACATTTATTTATGTAATTATTTTGATTTATATATATTGACTATTTTTAAAACTAATAATTTTTTAGTGTGGATCATTTTTATTCAATAGTATATATTTTAGAGCTCAGGGAAAACCATTTCATTACAGTATAATTTCCCATAATTATATTCTGCACTAGTCATTTCATCATATTTAGTGATTATTTTGGAAAACATATACATTATCATTTATTTATTCTGAATTATGTTCTTACCCATTTCTGTGTTGTTCATCCTTAAGATTTTTTATAAGAAATTCAAGACATCACTTATTCATAGTGGTATTATAAAATAAAAAATGTATAATTTTTTTCCATATCCTTGGAAGATTATTCAAAAATCAGTTCTTATTCTATTACATATATATATCTATTAGGATCATAACATGTAGAGAATAATTTTTATTCATATTTTTACAAAAAGAATTTTTTCTTCTCCTTTTCAAATATTTGTGTCCTCTTTTATCTAGATACTATAATGAGATATAATTATGATAAATAATTTCACCTTTGTCAATATGTATGTAATTAATTTTTATGTTTTAAGATAAAATTAAAATAAACATTAAAGATTGAAATTTATAGACTATTGAGAATCCAATTTGAGATATAAGTAATGTCTATAATATAACTAGATATGAATAGTTAGGTATGGTAAACACATAGATAGTTGGTTGGATCAGTTATACGATCATATTTACCAATTAATTAATGACCCACTTTTTACATTAATACTTAGTTAATGAATGGATCTCACTATTTTACTATAAAATTAGATTCATGAAAGTAGTATATGGGGAAAAATAACAATAATAAGTGAACTACAAATTGTTAATAAGGTTCGCCTCTTATATGGATGAACAAACCTCTTGTGTATGGTAATTATTATTCCACTAAAGCACATGTTCTCTACTATTTTATAAAAAATCATGGGCTTGGGAATATCCATGAACTCGTAATCATAGAACATACTAGATATGTTGTGTTCGCATACATACAATTCCGGATTTAGAAATAATAAGTAATTTATTTACTCAATATTGGATTAATGCAGCTTCTTATGAGGTGTATTTTACAAAAAACACATTTATTCTCTTTGAATTAATGTTTTGATCGACTTCCTCAACATGTGTAAATCTCAAGGGATTCAAAAAAATTATTTATTCCTTTTGATATATGTATATAGTAGATTGAAATTAATATATTTCTTCAATGTTAAGGCTAATAAATGGAAGAAATATACACTTATCACTATTTTTATATTCTTCTTATTGAACAAACATGGAAATACTTTTCACAACATCATCCTTTCATATAATGTTATTCAATACAAAATATCTTCATAGATGATGTTATTTTAGTTCTCTAACAATTATTGGACTCATTGAGTATACTCGATAAGTTTTGTCTTAGAGTCCTTCTAAGATAGTTTATTTCATTATCATTTAAATATATATTCATAAAATCAATGAAAATATGTTTTTCATAACTCCGTGTACATTAAATAACTTTTTTAGGGTACTCAATATAAATTGAATTCCTTATAGATAGTATCTACTTGATTCCATATAGTGACTCACCTTATTTATTTGATTTTATTATCATAATTCGACATGGTATTCAATATCATCAACTTAGCCAGATAAAATGTTGACATTAAACTACATAAATATGTTAAAACATGAGTTTTTATTATTACATTTTCAATCAATATTTTTTATGAAAAGATATCATAAAAATTATATAATTCATCATAAAATCATCACAATATTACTATATCTCATTCTTTATAAATAGCTTCATCTAGAAATATTTTTTACTCTACATCAATATGTGACACTTCTCCCTATTAGGTGACTAATGTTTACATCTCATTTAGACATAATATTTTTTAACTGGGTATCCATCAGATCCTATCTTAAATAATAGATTAATCATTAATGTTTCATGATTATTCTTCATTTAATAATATCATATAATTATCAGAATAACATCCTATGTGTATTTTATTCTGGAATCTTTTAAATCTCTTAAAAATTCATTTCTCTCACTATATGAGTCTATATATGAGATAAATATTTATCTAATTTTTCAAAGAAAGTACTTTTCTTTTCCCTTTTTATAATTGTGAAATTATTTATATGTTTGAATAATATATTCTTACAAATTATTTAAATTATTCATACTGTTGAAAATATACGGCCATTCTTTTTCCATATTTCAAATCATCCAGACAAAGAAAATAAATATTCATATATATCATTTTGATTCCTTTTTTAGACATTTATCAGATAATTATATTACTTAAGTGAAAAATTCTTTGATTGTAAATATTTTAAGTATAAATTCATAAATAATTATACATATGATCTATATAAGGTCATATGTATGAATACAATGTTCTAGTGACATTCTAAAAATTTAATGTGAACGAAAAAATTGTCTAAAAAACCTAATTACATTATGTTACATATTTCAAGGTGATTCAAATAAATATTTAACATATTTTTTACTGGTAAATACTAAAAAACGCAATACTATATAATTAAGGGCTCATACAACAACAACTTCCAGTTATCTCTGTCACTTCAAAACCCTTTGAATAGATGTAATTTTTATTCAATAATCAGAAGAACAATTATAACGATGAGGGTATATATATATTTCATATAATTACTCAATGAATCTTTTTCCACATCAACCAACATTAACACTCATTTAAATATAATCCAATCATAGTTTATCTTTCAATATAAATTTTCATACTTTTTTAAAGATTCTGATATACGTATACAATAAATAACATCATAGAGATATAATATTTATCAATTAATAATACTCCATGTAAATTTTTTTTTCTTTTTAAAATACCCCAGTAAAAAATATTTTCTAAGTGAATTTAACTTTGATTATTTAAGAACCAATATCTAGAATTAATTGGAAAAATAATTTCATTCTAATATTTAATATCTTTTAATTATTTATTATTTCACCGTATTAGATCTCGATATTATAACTATTATAAAAATAATATAAAACCATATGGTAATTTATTTATGTACATAATAATTTTTTCATATTCACCAATTTCATTCCATGAATTAAAATTATTTTCGTTATTATTAAGAATTTGTTTGGAAAATTCATAGAAATCATTAATCTCGTTCTCATAATCATTAAAAGTTTTTTAGGTGTTTATCCAATCAAGATCTCTTAATTACCTTTACCATAACGTAATATATGAAAGTACTAAATTGTATATACCATTATTTATATAGATAATATTACAACATATAAATATATATTATTATAAACATATAAGCATATAAATCTACAAAAATATAAATTTAATACATCTAAATTTAGAACATCTAATCAATTAAAAATTTAATGTTATCAATATAATGATTACAAAAAATTAAAATTATATATTTGAATGCATAACTATAGAAAGATAATTATATTAATTTAAATCGTATTAATTTAATAATATATATACATATTTTTAAAAAAATATATAATTATATATTAATTTTAATGATATAAATTTAAAATATATAAAAAATTAAAAAAATATCTAAATATAAAATTACATCATATAAATTTTCAAAGTATGAATTTATAAATTTAAAATGCATCAATATATAATAACTTATATTTAAATTTATTATATATACATCTTAATGAAAGAAGAAAATAAACAAACTAATATATATATATATATACGTTCACATTTTATATCACATAAGCATATTAACATATATATGGTTAAATATATATACATATATATTTTCAAATTCATAAAATGTATAAATACATTAATATATATAATAATTTAAACATATGTAAATATATATATATAGATATAAATAATCATATAAAAAATATTCAATAATTTATGTATAAAAACAATTATATTTTATTTTAATAAATCATCAACATTAGTAATCTATATGAAATATAAAATAAGTTTGAAAAAATAAAAAATCTTTTTTTAGTGATTAATGAATAAGATAAGTGACTAAATATGATGGAAGTTGTAATATTATGAAAGATCAAAGGAGAGGGTGAAAATAATTAGATACAGGAGGGAAAACAAATCCACGAGTGATTGATAATGGTGGGGGATGAAAATTCAAAGTGAGATATTTAGGAATATGGTGGTGGCCTTTATCCCAAGGAAGAAAATTGAGTTTTTATGAAATTTTTGGAGGTTAGGGTTTTTGGAAATCAAGAATATAAAAACTAAATAGAAAAGAAATATGATTTTGTTTTAATCTATTAAAATATATTTCACATCAATTATCAGAATAACCATTTCTAAAGAAGCTTGTGTATATAGGTTTTAACATCAGGCATACATTAACAACATTTAAATCTCTGGGACACATGGGTTTTAACATCCTCCATTAACCAAGAGGTGTGAAAATTATTTTTAAACATCTATATAATAATAACTGATGATAAAACACAACACTTGTGGAGTTTTATCATCAGTTAATGTACAAATTATATTAAATATAGAAATAATTTTAGTTATCTAATCACTGATGTTTAAACGCAGATGAATTTTTTACATTTCATAATAGGACCTAAATGCCATAGGATTTCATCTTCTAGTTTGGGCTGACATATAATATATAAAAATATTATAACTTTTGTCATAAATAACCATAAGCATTATGGATGAAATGATAGAATAACCACTACCACATAATAATAGTATAATGAAAAATAACATAATTAAATGTAACCATATAGTCAATATCAGTATTATAATATATTAAAATATGCCAATGTACATTCAATACTAATCATACAATGTGTGATTAACCACCCATGGTAAGATCATATAAAATTGAGTATTAAATAAAAAAAAGGAAGCTTATAAAACTAGTCAAAAATCATATCCAAAACCTATATCTAGACCCCATCCAAACACTAATAGCTCAACTATTTATATCTGTTGGGTCTTTGACCTTACATGGGTTTCAAAAAATATTGAAATATCGAGTAGCATGGTGCTCGAGCAGTGTATGAGTACAAATCAACTGAATAACACAAATGGTGTCTCTAACGAGTCTAATTTTATAATATCTTGTTGAACTTGAATTGAAAAAACAACATAAATAAATTACATAACACCCCATATAGTTATACCTCCAAGACATGTGTGACCATACCTACTTCAATGAAGGATCTGATTAGATGATATTCACATAGATTAATCACACCCCATGAAGATCAACAATATATATCTCCTAGTACAAATTCATGGTCAATGAGTTTTCACCAACTAAGATCACTAGATGAATGATCTATCACTATAAAAACATCTGGTTGAGTTACCCATCACCAAAAAATACAAATAACAAATGTATTAATTTTTGACGAACCCAACATCGAATACCATTGGTGTATGATGCACCAACTCTATCCATGCATAATAAGATGTTACACAATTTTTTTATAGGTCAGGTGCATTATATATCTAATTAAATTTAATATAGGTGGATGATATACAACTAATATCACTCTTGATGTGGATGAATTACCACCGCCTAAAGTCTCCTTTTTAATGATACACCACATAGATGACATACATATGTGGTGGATAAATCATTTATATCCCATCTATAGGTGGATGATGAAACGCCAATACCATCCTCTAGGTGGATGATATAAAACCAGTAATCCATATAATGTTTCCATTAAAGCAATATCAACATAATAATGTTGATGGGTATACAACTATTATAGGGCCACATTTAGACAAGGAAACAGTAAAATAAAATAAATAAAAGTATGATTATACACTTACATAATACATAATAAGATGATATACCATATCTAAGAAATCTCAAGGTGGATAATTTATCATTATTCTATAAGTTTCTTGGTGAAAATGTATCACAGGACCATTTTATGTGGATTAGGAACCACTATCCCCTTTTACGTAGTAAATATATAAATATTACACCATGGGATGATGGAATACTACCCTTATGTAACATTATCAGTTTTAGGAAATACCATTTTCCATGTAATCACCAAAATGAATGGTACATCATTTTAACATGACATAAGAAATTATAATTAAATTTTTTTTTCATGGGTAGTGAATTTATGCTATATAATCAACTCCAATTCCCATTCTCTTGACATCCATCCACATTCCTAGCTTTCAATTAATCCAAACATCACTAAGGAAAAAATAAGGATTGATACTAGCCTCATTACGCCATTTTCCAATAATAGACTCCAATATTAGGTCCAATTACAGAATATTAATATAAATTTCACTTTTAAGTAGGTTTTTGGTGACCAAGGGACTCAACAAAAACTTCACACTGGATACTCATAATCATTTTAGTTGAATCCACACACTATATATCTTTTAAAAGAAATTTATATAATTCTTGGGAATTCATCATAAAAAATAAATTCTAAAATTTCTTGAGATATAGAAAAATTAAGTAATAATCTTTAGGAAAGAAAGACACCATGTACAAATGTATAGTTTTTTTATTCATTTCAATTATTCTCAATCAATTCAAATATAAAATGGATGAAATTTAAAAACATGAGAAAACATAAATATTGGGTGTAATCTCCAATGTTTGGTAAATGATCTATAAATCCATAAAATGGAAGCATGTGTTGAGTTATCATTACATGTTTTGTTCCATTGTAACTAACGTCACAAATATTTGGTCTCACAAGATAATGATCCAATACTGGAAGGGGATGGACCGAGATAATGTGATAGAGGTTTTCACAATACCGTTACATGGAAATACAGTGAGAAAACATATAACACCCAATGTTTTTAGGGACATGTTTTTTTTCAAATAAATTTAAATTCTCATTTATTTCTTGTAATGCATAGATTCAATGATTCCTTTCACACAAAACAATCTCAATATATGTTACACGCAACATTGAGATGTCATATTATCCATTCAACACCGTCACAATGTACGATGAACACAAAAGTGAGTTAGAATACATTACATGGAACACTCTATAAAATATCTCCTTATATTATACTATTTTTTTAAATAATATAATTATAACTTAGTGTTTAATCTGAGTAATAATAATAGTAATAGTTACTTTTCAAATGATGTTAAAAATTTCTTTAGAAAAATATAAGATATTGATAATAAAAGATATGAATTTTTTTAATGTCCTTTTCATGTTAAATATTTTTCCACGTATTAAATTATTATAATAATAAAATTAATTTTTGATACATTTATAAAATTAAATTATTAAAATAAACTTCATGTTTCAATTTAAAACGTTGAGATTTGTTTAAGGTGAATTTTTGGGATTTGTTTTGAGAAAAACAATTTCTTGATAAATAGTGAAAAAATTTCTTTTTAGTTAAAAAATATAATTTTTTCTTACAATAAAATGTTAATTTTTGACCAAAATTATTAGTAAGAGTGATTAAAATTAATCCTAGTGGTTAGTGCCAAATTTAGAATAATTACTGACTAACCCATACAATTAAGGGCCCAAATGACCTAGACATTAGTCCTATAACCACTGTCTATCCATAGTTTGGACCTGAACCATCCATTATTATGTTTGGATGATTTGGTATGCCATTGTTTAGGAATGAACTTTTTAATAGATAATTTGATTCAAAAAAGACAAATTGAGTCCATTTCCTTCTCTATAAAAGGCCACAACCTCTACCCATTTCTCACACCTCTCAGGACACTTATGTTCATTAAACATGTTCCGAAATTGCCACCCAAAAATCACCCTTTGACTTGGTATCCTTCCATTGGTCTGAAACCCACTCAAGGAATACTGTTGGAAGAATCCAAATGGAGTTAACCCATTTAGAGGTTACTTCTTCTTCGAGGATCATTCCCTTTATTTTCATTCTCTAACCCTTCCACTCACTACATTCCATTAATTTATGAAAAAAAAATTATAATTTATTTAATAAGATTTTTTTTAAAAACGAATGACCTACACTTTCACACATATACATCTAATGGATGTGGAACATATGGTTTCTGTGTACATCAAACATTTGCCTCACAGAATGATGATTGTTAATGTCTATTTTACCACCAATCATCGAAGCCATTGTGATGGAAACACAATTAATATATGTAATATATTATATTTATTTTGTCTTTAATATTATTTATTCCATTTTTAACACAAATTTTTAACCTTCCAATTGTTGTTAATACAATAATCTCATTTGAGGAAGTGTGGACTACCGCACCCTCAAAGCAATGTGATTCGTTCACACACCACATGAACGTATTAAGGATTAGTATGATGAATATATATGAAATATATTATATATTAATTCTACATGAATATTTATATATATATATATATAAACATATATATATATATGTCATTTATTTATTTTCCTTAAATATGACAATAAAAACAGAAACATTGTTCATACATACGAATGACTTACCTTATCCGTAAATGGTGTATTCCATTTAACACATCTTTATGAAATGAATTATTATAATATAAAAATAATGTATATAACTGAAATTTATATCATTTTTAAAATTCTATATTCAATATATAAGTATATTATCCAATGTTATACCAAAATAAAACACATGTAATGAACAAAGAGAATGACTACCGAATGTGAAACTATAATAGGACCATTAACAAGTAGGTAATAAAATTTAAAAATAAAACATTATATGGAATTATGTATAGGAATATTCTTCTTTATAATATTTAAAATAAAATTATAGTAATTATACAAGAATATTTTATTAGTACACAGAGAGTCAAGACACAAGGTTAGTAGATTTTCATCTCACTATTAATTTGTCTGAGATAAAATATATGTTCTAAACTCATTTCTTTTGAGTGGTGCATTTAATTCCCATGATTTTATTATATCATTTTTTTAATTAAATTTATTTCTATTCATATATCCATTATATTATCCTTCTTTCATGTGGATTAACATTCAAAAGATTCCAAATCATTAAAACAGTTTTGTCTCAATTTTTCTTATTTGAGACACATGTTTTGTTATGTACCTATAATATTTTTAGATTTGTATATTATTCTATTTTACATGCTATATTACAAATATAATTATTTTATTAATAAAATAATCATCTTTTAATTTTGTTTTTATTACATAGAGAGTATGATCCCAAGCCACCACATTGTAAGAGTTTATTGAGACAATTCCCTCATTTTTTGAGATTGTTTATGTTTATTCTTCCTCTGATGAAATATTATGATATATCATTCAATAATATTCATGAGTTTCATTCTCATTAATTTATTCAAATAATCACCATTTTTAGATCCATTTCTACTCATTGGTAGTTGATATAATCATTTTAGTAAAATACGACATCCTCTCTCTTCGGTCCAAAATCTATTTTATTCTAAAAACAAGTTTTAATATATGTTTTCAAAAATTAACAAAAGATAATATTAATGGATAAATATATTTACATATTTTTTAATTGTTTTAAAAGATTTTTTTATATATTTTAAGTGACATCCTCAAAGAAAACATTTTTCATAGGGTTTTATGTAATAATTATTTTTACAAAGATGAAAAAATATTTTCCTCTAAAAGTGTTTTTAAAATATATTTCAATATTATTTCGCATAAAGGATAATATATATTGATTTTTTTTCATTATTTTATGTGGAAATTATTCAATGTTTCCATTCACATTCTTCCTAGAAATGAATTATGTATTTAGGGATTGATTTTTATGAATCTCGTATCTCTTTCATGAGTTATATACATTTGAAACCCAGTTCATTTTGGTAGACATGTTTATGATGAAATGATTATGATCCCTTTATCATTCCATAAGTTACAATAAATTTACATTTTTATGATACCAATTTCATTTCATAGGTTATCATATCGTCTTTTATAAGTTTGTTGAACATGTTTGTATGATTTAATTATGTGACAGGTGAAAAATATATCTCCCACCAATTCATTCAGTAATGATTCATATATCTCATGAGATATACATGGATGGAATGAGGGTTTACAGAGTTCATAAATACAAGGCTAAACCAAGGATATACTTAGTTCAGTAATACATGGATGGAATAAGGGTTTAACTAGTTCAATAATATATGTACGGAATGAGGGTTTAATTAGTTCAGTAATATAGGGTTGGAACAAGGTTTTACATGGTTCAATATTACTAGGATGGAATAGGGGTTCACTTGGTTTAGTAATATAGGTCTGGAATAGGGGTTCTCTTATTCTGTAATGGAGTTTTTACACTTTTATTATATTGTTTTTTATAACATGACTAAAATGAAAATGCTTATATGCTTGTATGTTTCCAAAATTCCATTTCTTACATTATTATGGTGCTTTCATGGATTATGTCCTTTACACTTTTTGATTCATTTCATATGAACTTCCAATCATTATGCCATGATTCTTGTATATGGTCTTTGATATGCAGTGTATGATCTTCTACATTCAATATCATGTTCTTATACCCTTATACCCTTATGCCCATGTTTATTCTTACATGTATCTCTTGTTTACCCTTACTGAGAATTTGAGATCACACTATTTTTCTATTATCCAGGTTATGAGATATGTATTATTTTTTATGGGTCTCATAAGGATGCTACTCACCAAGAATATGGTGGGAGATAATATAGCTTACTTATGTACCAGTGTTTATGTTTCCTTGTTTCCAAAGGAAATATACCAACTACAATCATTAGGCGTCTGTTATTATAATGTTTAAGTATTCTATATATGTAATGAAATGATATTGTTTGAAATTTGATGGTAACTATAGGTTGTATCATAAAAAAGTTATAGTTAACCATTGAGAATGAAGATAAGAAAAATGTATCGAGAACCCTAAGGACATGTATAAGGATAATTTTGTGTACAAGGAAATATATAAGAAAATGACATGTAATTTTGGTGAAGGATCGGGTGAATAGTTCCTTATAAATACATCCCTACCTGGATACTACAAGTGGATGTGGTTCTGGACCAGATATACATTGGTGTACAAACTCTATTAAGATGTTCCAGGCTTGACTTGGGGTAATATGGTATATGAAAATGGTTCTTGCTACACACCTGGTTTGAAACTCCATGGGAATATGGTTTGAGAATTTACAGACTCTTCAAAAAACATTATGTAGGATATAAACCAATCTTTACTATTAATAACCTATGATAAAACTATCAATTATATATTAAGGAAGATGTCATAAGTTAATCATCCTGAAATTTGTTTTTCATGATTATGTGGTTCCTCATTATGATAACTATTTCATACTATATTATTTTTGGTTTAGTCAATGGATGGAACACGACAGAACCATGCTAATGGAAATTGTGATGTACAATGAAATGATTGTCCACCTTAGAAATAGAATTCAATTGGAGCTAGAATTGAAAACCATATTTCTATGATGATGCAGATTTCTCAAGATATGAATCATTGTGGACATCCACATGAGTAATGGAAAGAACACCATTCTATTGAGTCTTTCAGGAGACAACATCCACCTTCTTTCATAGGGTCTCTTAATATATGTGTTACTAAAAAATGATTGGTTCCACTAAAGATATATCATCCGTTATTTAGTGTTCGGAGCATGAGAATGTCATTCTGGATGTTTATCCCTTGAAAGGTTAAGTAGATCAGTGGTGGACTCTAATAGAGAATATGAGGTATCATTATGATATATATTCCCTGATCTGATACGAGTTCAGTATCTTATTTTTCAATAAATAATATCCTTGAATTATCCATACCAATATGGATAATTATTTCTTGACTTGCCTCAAAGGGATGATAACTGTATTGGTTCTTATGAGGATAATTTTTCAATACTTTCGAGGTACACATTAGGAATTATCATCCAACCCAAAAGTGAATTTATAGGGCCTTTGGTAGTTTAAATCCGAGTCTCAATAGGGTGTTGGTCATATGTGATTTTGTAGCTATGTATAGAATCATCGTTGTGAAATCAAGGTGGAAATGGAGGGTGGAGTCACCTATCAATCTCATGGATTTGGAAAGAAGTGGAATATATTGTTCAAAGGAAACTCTATTAACTAGGGGTAAAGGAAGTTAAACATTACATTATGTTGTAGGTGTGGGAAGAATCATTGAGGAAATTTTTATAGGGGGTCTAATAAAATATTTATATGTGTTTGTGAAGTCTATCAGGAAATTGATTGTAGAGGTGATGGGATGAAGTTTGATCAAAATTCTAATGGATAAAAAACCAAAAAAATTGGAACTACCACTATTCAGTGCTACAAGTGTAAGGAAAATGGTCATTTTTCTAAGTGTTTCCCAAACACAAGGTTTGGTGATGATGATGGACGTCAGTAACTTCCTAATCCAAAGGATAAGGGGAAATCTCACACAATCACTATATCTGAGGATGGGTGCGAATAAAATGTGAAGAAAGTTACACATACCATCCACTCTGGAAATGATAATGTCATATTTGATTATATATGTACCCTCTATTTCATGTTTATATAATTTTATATGGGTGTTATGATTCCTCCAAATCAATTAGAATTTGAATTAGCAGTGCAAACCCCCAACGGTACGATGCTTGAATATTAATATTATGATTCCTCTCCAGTTGATGTTTGTAAGAATGTGGTTCCTACAAATATTTTCATTCTTACATTGATCGAATTCAGTGTCATATTTGGCATGGATTGTAAATCTATTCAATAATTTCATATCAATTGTCAAGGAAAGGAAGTTCGGATGGATATTTCAAACCCTCCTACGGTCATCCTTCAATGTGATTATTAATTCGGACATCCTATGGAGATTGCATCCAGTGTATGTGTATAAATTCTCATTCAAAAGTTTTGTTTATCTCACATTGTTTGGGAGATGATCTATATCCATGATATTTCTGTTGTTTGGGATATTTTGAATTTCATTCCGGAAGATATTTGCAGTCTTCCATAAAAATGTGATGTTTTGTTCTCAATAGAACATATACCCGGTTCATTACTAATTTCAAAGTATCCTTATAGAATGACACTAATTGAGTTGTAGGAATTGAAAAATCAACTCCAACAAATCCTTGATAAGCGACCCATTCATAAAAGTTTTCCACCATAGGGTACACATATTTTTTATGAAGAATAAAGATGGACAATGCGATTCTCAATTGATTATCAGGAGTTAAACAGTAACACACTCAAGAACAAGTATCCCCATCCCCATAATGGTGACTTGTTTAATCAAATGCATGGAGCACAATTCTTTTCCAAGATTGACCTTTTTTCTGGATATCATCAATTGAGGGTCAAGAAGGAAGATACACATAAGATGAAATTTTGTACATGGTATGGTCACTAAAAATATATAGTGATTTCTTTTGGAATCACTAATTACCTTTCCATCTTCATAGATTTGATGAATATAGTCTTTAGAGATCACCTCTTCATGTTTGTGGTAGTCTAAATAGATGAAATTATTATCTATTCAAAGAGAAAGGAAGCACATGAAGATCAATTGAGAATTGTATTGAAGTCTCTATGGAAGGAGAATTTGTATGAAAAAATTGAAATGTGTGAATTTCCGCTAATTTTTTGTCATTTTTGGGTCATGTAATCTCAATAGATTGTATTGAAGTAGATCTATAATATATAGAGGAAATTGAAATCTGTACTAGACCTACCACTATGACTGAGATCTGAAACATTATTGGTATAGCTGGATAATATTGATTGTTTATAGATAATTTCTCACGACTATATAATCCTCCCACTTAGTTAACATGGAAGGGTGTGAATTTCCTCTTGATAGAAAAATGTGAGGAAACGATCATGGAACTGAATAAAATCATAATTAATGCCAATGTTCTTACATTACCCTACAGTGGATAAGTGTTTGTAATATATAGTGATGCATACAATAAGGGATATCTGACTTCTCTCCCATATTGGTTACAATTTCATCTAGGCATGATCATCAGGAGCGGTTTCACTTATCCCATTAGTAGCATCACACCTTGGGGTTTCATGACGTGTTTAGAGAAATTTAGAACAAACTGATCTGAGGTCACATGTGGGTTGATATACATGAAAAGCTAACGAGGATAAATAAATGCCTCCAGGAGTGGTGGAAATAGATCCCCCTAGAGAGAGAGACATTATTGACACCATGCTAGTGGTGGATACCCTTGATTTATAGCTCAAACAAGCATGGAACGATAACATCATTAAGGAGCTCTCAATAAGGAAAGAGGGGGTTTCAGAGATGATTCTGGTTCAAGAACACATTTCATGGGAAAATTCCCTAATTAAATGTCTTAAATAGAGGGATAAGAACACATATTGTTTCCACGCCTATATTAAGGATTGAAATATTTTCATCAAACTGAATAGACTTAAATAAGACGACTCTTACATGGACGAGAGAGATGTGGGAAAATCGGCTTACACATACATTAATGACCTTCTGGATGGCCCCTACTCTCATATGGATAATGGGTACAATGGAGAGGTAAATGGGTTCCTTTACATCATTCCCAAATACATGTCTAACTAAACTAATGATAAATGAGCTCCATCCCTGACAAGCAGGAGATCTATTCTTCCATCAACAACGTTTACCCTTATAGTGTTCTGGGCCTGGATGGATTCTTGGGCTCCTTCTATAGGGCCTATTGGGATGTTGTGAAAGATGATATTGTATCATCCATCAATGATTTTTTTATCAGAGGTAGTTTGTCGTGGGTAGTTTGTGCTACAACCATGGTGCTCATTCCAAATATAAGAAACCATTCTTCTGTCACTCATTACAGACAAGTGAGTCTGTGTAATTTCCATTATAAAATTATGGAGATCATCCTCAACATGAGACTGGTTGTCAATCACACTTAGTGGATTTCCATGCAATATCATGGGATTGTAAAGGGTCGTTCCATTCAAGGTTCCATTGCACTAGCCCATGAAATGATAGGAGATATCAACTAAAAACTCACGTCTCTAACATCATTATCAAGCTTGTAATGAATAATTTTTTAACTGTATATAGTGGGGCTTTAATAAAAAGGTTATTGAATGGATGAGTTTATCCCCCCGAAATATTGATCTTGGGTTTAGATGCTTCAGCTCTATATGGATGCCCATTTTGTTTATGTGAAAGTCCTTCCAGTTCATAAAGGGCACTCAAGGGCTTAGACAAGGCGACCCAATCCCTAAAAATTATTTTCATCTTGTCCCAAGATTTTCATAGCCACCTCTTTCACAAGAGTATTAGCAGAGGAGAGATCCATACATACCAAAGGAGCATGAATGAACAGCCCATTTCTCTCCTCATATATGCTGACGACACCATGATCTTTACTAATGTTGGTATACCCTCGATTAGAGGCATGCTCTCATCTCTGAAGATGTACTACCACTGGAGTGGACAAGTGATTAACAATAAAAATATCCTTTTCTATAACTCAACTAAATGTACTTCCAAGAGGATCACGTAGGTCGACCGCACCCTCTGCATGAAAAAATGATATTTACACATGAAATATCTTTAGGCCCCAATCTCTCCTGGTAGACGTCTGATCTGTGACTTCGATTCTCTTATCAGCAATATTGAAAACCACATTTTAAAATGGAAAAACATGTATTTATCCATTTTTGGGTACATTTACATTATTAATAGTGTTCATTTGGGTACCCCAGTCTATTCCCTCTTGGATGTTAAGGCCCCGAAGGGATTTATCACCAACATTGAAGAACTTTTGTCTAGTTTTATTCGGGACTCCTTGCAGAAGGGAAACACCACTAGGAATATTGGAGGAGGGTGGCCAAGAATTAAAGATAAGGTGGTATCAATGTGTGTTTCTTTAATAACACCCTATAATACATTAATGATTAGCTCATCTTGGAAGTTGTGGACCATAGCACGCTATGGGGTGAAACCATTCACAAACAATATGGGATTGAACCCCCCAGTGAAGATCGTGGTGTAAAGACTCGTAAAATTCAAGGGAAATTTTTTCTTAATTTTCATTGGGATTTTACAAGAACGTATTTTCTGAGGGCACCTAATTCCAAGGCCCGGTGTATCCAGGATCATTTTCCAAAGTTTAGCTCAGGTACGTTCAGTGAACAAATGAGCGGGATTTTCTAACTTTTGAACCGTTGCTCAGAATAGAATTCTGAGGGCACCGATGGAATCGCAGCGCCGATAATTTCTTAGAAACCTCTTTTCCGGAGTTGCGTTTGCTCGGGTGTGGTTTTTAAATTTTTGGGTTAAGTAAAGGAATAAAATAAAAATGGTGCGAACAATTTTTTTTTTACTTAATGTAGTTTATCTTAAACTAAGTGTTTGGAGTGGGACCCACAATATACTACCCACTAGGTAGGATATTTGTGAGGTGAGGCCCACACGAGCCCCACCATTTCTTTCAACTTCCTCAACCCCCTTTTAATTAATTTAACCCACCCGCACCTCTATTATGTGGAAGTGAACCCTTGCGTTTTTCTGTTTATGAAACGCCTCTATTAAATTGGGCGATTTAAACGTTGCAATTAATTCATTTTAATTGATTGTTTCATTTTGAAATTTCAAAACGCATGGCTTGAGAAATAAAATAAGACAAACTCTTCTTTTATTAGAGTTGTTGGATTGTGAAAGGCTTGGGAGAATTTTCTCAAGTTATTGAAGTTCTTCCTCCTCGATTAAGAACGCGAAGAACGCTGACCTCCGACGACGGACGACAGTGAGAGATGCCTTCTTCGGAGATCGAAGACCCGACACGCATCACCTCATTCCATCATTCCGCGTCAAAGGAAGAGAGACACCATTCCTCCGCAATGTGACGATCCGCCTTCTTCCGCGGTGATCAATTCAGCAACGTCCCTTACCGCGACAACCTCGTTCGACGACTACGCTCGAGGTAGTGGTTTATTTTAATTGTTTGTTCTTGATTACTTCTGTTGTCTTTCTTCATTTCAATTTTAGCCACCTGATATCGTAATAATGGGAAGAGGTCGGACCGCACGAACTCAGCCGACCCTCCTCCCCCTTGTTGGTTGATTTTGTAGCGGCACGTGTAAGGCGGCGCGGTGCCGAAGCATGGTGCAGAAAATATTAAAGGAAGGGCGGAGAAGCAGGGTGCTGTAACGCCGCACCGTTGAAGACGAACTAAACCGCGACACCATCGCGCCGTGCCAGACAACCACAAAGGCACCGCGGCCGGATCAGGGTTGCGTCGGAGGGGTGCGGCGCCGTCGCGCCTCACCGGACGGACCAAGGTTGCGACCATAGGCCGCGGCGGCCAGTTTCTAGCCACCGGCGCCGGAGAAGGAGGGTGGGACCGTGGGGTCTTGTGGAAGCAGCACGGCTGGCCAGCCAGGCTGGCCAGGTTCCGAGAAGCACCGGGGGTCGTAACCCCTGTGTGGCCAGCAGGATCGGCCCCACTCATGGGGGCCGCTGTTTCAAAATGGAAAAGGGCAGCCCCCCCCCCCCCCCGCACCCCCTACGCTCGACCGTTACGGTCGAGCCACCTGGCTAGGACATGCACGCCCAGGCCTGGCCTAGCCCAAGCGGGCCGAACCCGGACCCGGGTTGGGTCGACCCGGTTCGGGGCGACCCAGGGGGTACCGGGCTGGGTTGGACCGGGCCTGAACCCCCTAATATCGGACCTCTCACGGTCTATTACCATAACATGGGCTTCGAACCTCCGATCGATGCATCGTCAGCTGCGATGCGATCCTTGGATAGATAAGGTCATGTCGGTATATTACACTCAAGGTTTCGGAAAACTTTGGGTTCGGCCGGGTTGGTTCGTACACGAAACCAACTAGGCCCTTGGAGCGGAAACGCTTATAACATGACCTCCGGACGTCCGATTGACGTGTTGTTGACATTGAGGGATTCCTCTTACTTAGACGGGCCGTTTGGATTACTCCGCTCGAGGTTTTGATGCAGTTGGAGTACGGTTGGGTTGGTTTTGACTTAAAAACCAACTGCCCCCTGGGACAAAAAAAGCCAATAACTCTCAGACCGGGCGTCTGATTGATGTGCCATCTGTGTTGTTGACTTACTATTGATCATACGGAACATTTGGTTACATAAACTCTGGACTATGTGTCATTTTATGTATCAGACCCTCCCGAATGAGCTTGTTGTGTGCGGGAACCCTAGAGCTGGATGTGACTGCAACGATGATGACGAATGTACCGAAATCCTCTGTGGATTCGACAAAAACGACTACAGAACATAGCAATCATATTTGGATCAGTGATACCGATATTGTGTGGGTCAGATCCTGTATGGGTCAGTGCTCAGTAGTCCTGTTTGGGCCAGCGCCTACAGATCTTGTGTGGGTCTGATCCTATGTGGGTCTGATCCTGTGTGGGTTATTTCGGGGGTTAGTTACCTATTGATCATGTGTGGGTCATTGCGGGGGTTAGTACCAATCGATCCTGTGTGGGTCCAATAGCTTAGATAAATCAGTGGATACATCTTATCATCTATATCATTATACGAAGAAGTATACCTATGTGAGCTGAATATTGACTTTCAATCCATATCTTCGATACGATTGACTTGATATCATGTGTGGATTACGTTATGATTTCCGGTGTGGATTGGGTTGTGATTTCCTGTGTGGACTGGGTTGTGATTGAGATCGGATGTTGGAGCCGAACGAGAATTGATGACTTAGGTATATGTATGGGCATATACCTAAGTAGTGTCGGATGATATTTCGTGATTGTATCTTTCCATTGAGGATTATCATTTTTGGATTCTGGGATACCTTCGGGGGTATCGGGGTCCCTACTGAGTAGCTTATACTCACCCCTACACGGGCTATGCCCGTACTACATTGTGTTGGTTGAAGACGAAGGACAACGCTGATCGTGGTTGAGGCACGAGGAGCAGGTCGGTACCTGGAGGTGGACCATTGGGCGGGGCGTACTTGGAGCAGACGGGTGGACCCGAGGAGCTTTGGAGGCTATCTATACCCACCCTTCAGATGGGACTTCCAGTGGACGGCTCCAGGCTGCGGCTTTACTTTTCAGTTGTTGTACTCCCTTTTTCAGTTGTACATTACTTTCAGTTTGGGTTTGTATTCTGGCCCACTTACTTTTTCGCGCATACTATTATACACAGCTTTACATAGTATTTACTTATTCATGCTTGCTCTGTGGTATTTTTTTACTTTACAATGGTAATTCCTTCCCTTTTTATCAAGTATTACTCCTTGGTTCTAGTCGCCAGCCCCTGACATATGGATGGCGGGCTTGGGGTAGTCACGACATGGGCCTTGAGGACGGGTCGTGACAAATTGGTATCAGAGGAGTTAGGTTCTACCGCAGAACTTTGGACTCTGATCATTCTTCTATGTGAAGCAATACTGTTAAGGGTACTGGGTGTGGTTATCAGTCTAGGGAGTCCAGTGTTGGTGCGGCGGCTGACGTATCCGTACACCAGGACCCTGACTTCTAATTTCTGACTTAATGCACGAAAATATTGATTGCATGTGTGTTTCACATTTTCTTTTTGATTATTTTGTGTCAGCTCACCAGTTATACTGTTCTGACCGTGGCGAACCTGTCTCTTTTCAGGATAGCCCCACGATGGAAGCTAGCTAGGGTTCCGAGTGTTGTTTGGGATGACATCCCACCGAGTGACGAGGCCTCTGTAGATGTCCCTTTGACAGTAGAGGCACAGGCGGTACCTCTACCCGCCGAGCCACCGATGCTACCAACCCCAGCCGTTGACAATGCACGACGCCTTAGTGCACTGCATGAGTTTCACCGTCCGAGACCGCCCAAGTTCCACGGGTAAACGGACCCTCAAGCAGCCAAGGATTTGATGGAGGCACTTGTACGAGTTTTCAGGTTAGTGAGGACACTAGCTGACCTCATGGGGATCCTCGCAGTGAGCCTCCTGCACGCGGCAGCAGGAAGATGGTGAAGCTTGATGCTCTAGGTGCACGATGAGGCATCTCTCCTCTGGACGGACATTGAGAGCCTCTTCCGCTCGTAATTAATCCCAGACACCCTCCATGCGGTGCGCATCCAGGAGCTTCTACAGCTGCGGCAGGGCACCTTGACGGTCACACAGTACTTGGCGAGATTTACAGATCTCCCGTGTTATTCGATGGACATGGTACGAGACCCATTCTTCTAGGCCCAGACCGTCGAGTAGGGATTGAGTTAGGAGATCAGGGCATCGCTGATCTCCCTCAGCATTCCGAGATAGGCAGGGGTACTGGAGTGAGCCCTTCTAATCGAGAGCTTTCTTGCTGAGTCTACACCAGCGGCGAGACTTACCACAGGGCGGAACGTAGAAGATTCTTCTGCAGCTGGCAGTTTCCGGATGACACATGGGTCCCGGCGGACCAGACCCTCAGCCGAAAGACCTCAGGAAATTGGTTCAATGGTGCGGGGCACAGAACGTAGAGCCAGTGTTTTGAGAGGCAGACAATGCTACGCATGCGGTGGCAGGGCCACATGGCTCGTGACTGCCCGACCCGCTGTACAGAGGAGTAGTAGACGGTTGAGGGACCACCCATGTAGAGGCATAGGGGCGACCGTGGCAGTCTGTAGGGAGCAGGCGGACGAGGCAGAGGAGTTGGCCGAGCAGCAGGTGGTGGGAGACGCTTTGAGGCTCTACCACCACCACCACCACCAGGAGGCCCACCCCGACCACAGGGAGCTGGCGGGCAGAGACAGGCACAGCTTCAGGCAGCAGAGGCCTATGACCACGGCGTGACCAAGATGATTTGAGGTACTATTTGTGTCTATTCAACCCTTACTGCAGTTATTATAGACACAGGAGCGAGTCATTCTTTCATTTCGGCTGCCCTTGTTCAGATCTCGGAGATTCCGACAGAGCCGTTGGCTCGATCCTTACGGCTAGAGACTCCTATGAGAGCAAACTCGATGATTACGCACTGGTTCCAACAGTGTGAGATTACTCTAGGAGGCGAGAGCTTCGGCTGGGATCTTCTTGTAGCGACGTCCAGGCCTTACGAAGTCATCTTGGTCATGGATTGGTTATCTACAGTCCATGCTCAGATCGACTGTATTAGGCGCAAAGTGTGTTGTGTATGCATCGACGGGAGCAGGTTCACCTTCACCGACGAGAAGGGAGCCTTCACAGCACAGGATGGACCCTCACAGAGGAGAGGATAGCCCATCACTCATCAGTTAGCTAGCCTCATCCTAGCTGTAGTTGACGTTCATAGTATTGGTTTTCCTGCAGTGGTGGATCATTATGCGGATGTTTTCCCCGAAGACATTCCAGGACTACCTCCTCGCAGAGATGTATACTTTTATATTGATTTTTACCCTGGGACATCACCGATATCCACCCCAGCGTATCGGATGGCCCTCATTGAGCTACGAGAGCTACATGTATAGTTGGAGGACTTGCAGGGCAAGGGATTCATCCGACCCAGTGTTTCACCCTGGGCTTCCCCGATATTGTTCACCAAGAAGGCGGATGAGATCTTGTGACTTTGTGTCGACTATCATCGCCTGAAACAGTTGACATCAAGGAACAAGTATCCGCTACTGAGGATTGATTACCTCTTCGATTAGATCAAGCAATCACGGTGGTTCTCAAAGACATACCTCAGGTCATGCTATCATCTGCTCAGAATTCGGGACGAGGATGTGCAGAAGACGGCCTTCAGATGTCGTTATGGCCACTATGAGTTCTTGGTTATGCCATTCTGCGTAACCAATGCTCCAAAAGTGTTCATGGGCCTCATGAAAAGGATATTTCAGCCATAGCTTGATCGATTTGTTGTTGTCTTCATTGACGACATTTTGTTATACTCGACCACTGAGGAGGAGCACGCCTACCACTTGCGGGTTGTACTAGACACACTCTGAGAGAACCAGCATTATGGCAAGCTCTCGAAGTGTCAGTTCTGGATACGCGAGGTCCACTTCTTGGTACATGTCATCTCTGAGGTGGGAGTTGTGGTGGATCCTGCGAAGATTGAGGCAGTGCTAGCTTGGTAGCCACCCAGGACTATGACGGAGGTGCGGAGTTTCTTGGGACTAGCTGGATACTACCAGAGATTTGTGCCAGACTTATCCAGAGTTGCGTCAACACTCGTAGCTTTGACGAAGAAGTGGAAACCCTTTGTGCGGTCAGACAGATGTCAGCAGAGCTTCCAGGAGCTGAGACAGAGATTGACCAGCGTGCCTATCTTGAGGCTACCGGAGGAGGGAGTTGGGTACGTAGTTTACTACGATGCATCAGGGACCGGACTCAGATGTGTCCTGATGTAGGAGCAGGCCGTGATCGCCTATAGATAACGTCAATTGAGGCAGTATGAGTAGAACTACGCTACACATGACCTGGAGTTAGCAGTAGTGGTCTTTGCACTGAAGATGTGGCGACACTATATGATGGGAGAGCGCTTTCAAATCTATTATGACCAGCAGAGTCTCAGATACTTATTCTTGCAGAAGGACCTGAACCTGAGACAACAGCGATGGATTGAGTTCCTCCAGGACTATGTCTTTGAGATATTCTATACTCATGGAAAGTGGAACGTGGTAGCCGATGCTCTCATCAGGAGAACGGGAATTCAGCTACTTGGGGAGGCGACAGAGCAGCTAGCCGCTTTGAAGATATCATTCATGGATAGAGATGGAGCATGCTTTCTTTAGTCACTCATAGTCACTTCTCCACTACTGCAGCGGGTCAGAGAGGCACAGCGTGGGGACGCCGACTGTGAGATGTGACGTGCACAGATATCCTCAGGACAGGCACATTATGGTTTCTCTTTAGGGGGACATAACAACGTCTTTTTCAGAGGGCGTACCTTGGTACTAGTTGCTTTATGGGAGGAGGTGCTGAGAGATTTTCACACTTCCCCTTTGGTGGTACATCCTGGAGTGGCGAAGATGTACCAGGATCTCAGACGACAGCACTGGTGGCCGGGCATGAAGAAGGCTGTGGCAGAGTTCGTTTCTTGATGCCTCACCTGCCAGCAGGTGAAGGCAGAGCACCAGGTACCAGCAGGTTTGGTACATCCCTTGGAGGTCCCAGAGTGGAAGTAAGACAGCATATCTATGGACTTCGTGACTGTACTTCCACGCACTTCCAGAGGTCATGACTCCATTTGGGTGATTGTCGACCGACTCACCAAGTCAGCTCACTTCTTACCCATTCCTAGAGCAGGGCTCAGTGGAGAGATGGGGTGTCTCTACATTCAGGATATTGTATGGCTTCATGGTGTGCTATCATATATCGTCTCCGATCGAGATTCTCTCTTTACTTACCAGCTTTGGAAGGGGTTACAGAAGGCATCAGGGACGCAGCTACGTCTGAGTACCACCTTTCACCCTCAGATAGATGGTCAGATGGAGAGGACCATTCCGACTCTTGAGGACATGCTCCGTGCATGTGTCCTAGAATTTGGTCGTAGCTGGGAGGACCACCTACCCTTGGTGGAGTTCGCGTACAAAAAAACCTATCACTCCACCATCGGGATGGCACCATACGAGGCATTGTACGGCCGACCTTACAGATCTCCTCTGTGCTGGACAGACCCTGGGGAGCCGGCACTTGTTGGACCGGAGTTGGTCTAGGCCATGACAGAGAAGGTCCAGGTCATCCAGGAGTAGATTAGAAGAGCTCAGAGCCGGCAGAAGTCTTATGCTGACAGGAGGCGAAGGCCAATGGAGTTCGAGGATGGCGACCACGTATTATTACGGGTCTCACCTCAACGGGGATTACGAAGATTTGGCCGAGGCGGCAAGTTGTCTCCACACATCATCGGACCATTCCAGGTCCTCAGTAGGATTGGCGAGGTGGATTATCGCCTGGATCTACCACCTCAATTACACCGGGTGCGTAAAGTCTTCCACGTATCTCAGCTGAGGAGATATGTGCATGACTCGACGCATATCATTGACCATGGGGATATTGACATTGATGATGGGGCGTATTTTGCCGAGGTTTTTGGTGGAGATTGAGGATCGACAGGAGCAGGTCCTACGTGGATGGTCGATTCCTCTAGTGCACATCAGATGGCAGCACGGAAACCTCCACGAGAGCACTTGGGAGCGGGAGGCTCAGATGTGTGCTCAGTACCCACATTTGTTTCCCTAGTTTTTGATGTATCTTTACGGGTACATAAAGCACTGAGGTGAGAATAATGTAAAGAACCATAAAATTCAAGGGAAATTGTTTCTTAATTTTATTTGGGATTTTACAAGAATTTAGTTTTTAACGACACCTAATTCTGAGGCCCGGTGTGCCCGGAATCATTTTCCGAAGATTAGCTCGGGTACATTCAGTAAACGAACGAGCGGGTTTTTCTAACTTTTGAACTGGTGCTCGGAATAGAATTCTGAGGGCCCCGATGAAATCGCAGTACCGATAATTGCTTAGAAACACTTTTTCCAGAGTTGCATTTTCTCGGGTGTGGTTTTTCAATTTTGGGGTTAAGTAAAGGAATAAAATAAAAATGGTGCGACCAATTTATATTTTTACCGAATGTAATTTAAACTAAGCTAAGTGTTTGGAGTGGGACCCACAATATCCTACCCACTAGGTAGGATATTTTTGAGTTGGGGCCCACACTAGCCCCACTGTTTCTTTCAACTTACTCAACCCACTTTTAATTTAGGTAACGCACCCGCAACACTATTAAGTGGAGGTCAACCCTTGCATTTTTTGGTTTATGAAACGCCTCTATTAAATTGGGCAGTTTAAACATTGCAATTAATTCATTTTAATTGATTTTTTCGTTTTTAAAATTCAAAAAGCATGGATTGAGAAATAAAATACGACAAGCTCTTATCTTATTAGAGTTATTGGGTTGTGAGAGGCTTGGGAGAATTTGCTCAAGTTCTTGAAGTTCTTCCTCCTTGACGAAGAACGCGAAGAACACCGACCTATGACGACGGACGACGGTGAGAGATGCCTTTCTCGGAGATCGATGACCCGAAGCGCATCACCTCGTTCCTTCTTTCCACGTCAAACGAAGGGAGACATCGTTCCTCCGTGACGCGACGATTCGCCTTCTTCCGCGGAGATCAATTCTACGACGTCCCTTTCCGTGAAAACCTCATTAGACGACTACGCTCGAGGTAGGGGTTTATTTTAATTGTTTGTTCCTGATTACTTTTGTTTCCTTTAATCATTTCAATTTGAGCTACCTGATATCGCAATAACGGGAGGAGGTCGGACCGCATGAACTCGGCCGACCCTCCTCCCCCTTGTTTGTTGATTTTGTTGAGGCACGTGTAAGGCATTGCAGTGCCGAAGCACCGCACAAGAAATATTAAAGGAAGGGTGGAGAAGCGTGGTGCTGTCACGTCGCGCCGTGGAAGATGAACTAAACCGTGGTGCCGTCGTGCCATGCCATAGAACCACAAAGGAACTGTGACCGGACCAGGGCCGCAGTGGAGGGGCGAGGCGCCGTCGCGCCGCGCTGGACGGGCTAAGGCCGCGACCATAGGCCGCGGCGGAGCAGGGAGCGGCGTCCGTTTTCTGGCTGCCTATGCAGGAGCAAGAGGGTGGGACCGTGGGGTCCCGCGATAGTAGCACGGTCGGCCAGCTGGGCCGGCCGGGTTCTGAGAAGCGCCGGGGGTCATAATCCCAGGCTGGCCAGCAGGAGCGGCACCCCTCATGGGGGCCACGGTTTCGAACTGGCGGGGGGAAGCCCCCCCTCCCCCCCGAACCCCCTACGCTCGGCCGTTACGGCTGAGCCACCTGGCCAGGACGAGTGCGCCCAAGCCGGGCCAGGCTGCGCCCATGCTAGTTGGACACGGACCTGGGTCAGGTCGACCCAGTTCTGGCTGACTTAGGGGGTACCGAGCCGAGTCAGAACGGGCCCGCACCCCCTAATACCTGACCTATCCCAATCTTTTGCCCATAACATGGGCTGCAGACCTCTAATTGATGCATTGTCCACTGCGATGTGATACTTGGATCGAGACAGTCGTTTTGGTATATTACACTCAAGGTTTCGGAGAACTTTGGTTTCTGCCAGGTTGGTTCGTACACGAAACCAATCGGGCCCTCAGAGCGGAAAAACTTATAACTTGAGCTACGAACATCCGATTGACGTGCCGTCAACTTTGATGGATTCCTATTAGTGAGAAAGACCTTTTGGCTTAATCCACGCGAGGTTTCGACGCATTTGGAGTACAGTCGGGTTGGTTTTGACTTAAAAACCAACCGGACCCCTGGGATGAAAAATGCAAATAACTCTCAGACCGGGCGTCTGATTGACGCGTTGTCTGTGTCGTTGAGTTCCTGTTGACGATACAGATCTTTTGGATACATCAAATCTGATCTATGTGTCGGTTGATGTATCAGCCCCTCGGCTCGTGGATCAGACCCTCCTGAATGAGCTTTCGGTGTGCGGGAACCCTAGAGCTGGTTGTTACTACAACGACGATGACTACTGTACAGAAATCCTCTGTGGATTCGACGGCGATGACTACAACACTCAGAAATCCTACGTGGATCAGTGCTGCCGATCCTGTGTGGGTCAAATCTTGTGTGGGTCAGCGCTCAGCGGTCCTGTGTGGGCCATCGCCTACAGATCCTGTGTGGGTCTGATCCTGTGTGGGTCATTGCGGGGGTTAGTTACCTATCGCTCTTGTGTGGGTCACTGCGGGGGATAGTACCTATCGATCATGTGTGGGTCCGACGGCTTAGATGAATCAGTGGCTACATGTGATCATCTCTATCATCTTACGAAGAAGTATACCTGTGTGAGCTGAATCATGACTTTCAATCTATATCTTCGATAATATTGACATGATATCATGTGTGGATTATGTTATGCTTTCCTGTGTGGATCGGGTTGTGATTTCTTATGTGGACTGGGTTGTACTTGAGCTTGGATGTTGGAGCCGAACGAGAATTGATAACTTAGGTAAATGTATGGGCATATACCTAAGTAATGTCGGATGTTTCTTCGTGATTGTATCTTTCCATTGTGGATTATACTTTGTGGATTCTGGGAGACCTTCGGGGGGTCTCGGTGTCCCTACTGAGTAGCTTATACTCACACCTGCACGGGCTATGCCTGCACTACATTGTGATGGTTGCAGACGATGGACATCGCTGATCGTGGTTGAGGCACGAGGAGCAGGTCGATACCCGGAGGTGGACCACTGGGCGGGGCGTACTCGGAGCGGACGGCTGGACCCAAGGAGCTGTGGAGTCTATCTGTACCCACCCTTCAGGTGGGACTTCCAATGGATATCTTGAGGCTGCGACTTTAATTTTCAGTTGTTGTACTCGCTTTTTCAGTTGTACTTTAATTTTAGTTTGGGTTTGTATTCTGGCCCACTTACTTTTCCGTACATACTATTATACCCAGCTTTACATAGTATTTACTTTTGCTTGCTTGATCTATGGTGTTTGTTTACATTTAAAAGGCAATGCCTTCCCTTTTTCTTGGGAATTACGCCTTGGTGCTAGTCACCAGCCCCTGGCCTATGGAAGGCGGGCTTGGGGTAGTCACGGCACGGGAACCGAGGACGGGTAGTGACACATGGGTCCCCACATTATTCTGATTCTAACGACCCTAGACTTTTACACATAACATTTAATGATTTTATACATAATTAATCATCAGAGTACAAGCCAATGATCGTTTAGTATAGTTTCTTGGAGGACTAGGTACATAAAACATAAAACATGGGGCTAAATTTAATTTTTTTATTTAATCTCCATAAAGAGCTCCAAACTTCCTTTGAGATCTTACATCTTCATAGGGTGCCCTGGGGAACACATGAACAAATGAATGAGCTAAAACACATAGTAAGGGAAAGAACATAAGAATAAACTTTAAGCACATGAGTTAGGAGGCTTGACGTAATGATATTTGAAGCATGGAACTTATGGAATCATAACATATAAATATGGGATCATAAAAACATGGGATAAAATAATCATGTTATTATATAATCATGATATTATATAAGCATAGTATCATAGAGAGGGGGAAACAACTTTAAACAAGACTTTAGTACGAGTCAAGGCTAACCGCCAATCTCATTTCCCATAGTAGCACAAGCCAAGGCTAACCGCCCGGACAGTTTGCCCATAATCTTCTCATGAGACATTAACATTACCCAATGCATTGGAGCGCTATCTGGGTGAACCCATATATGCTTATTCAAGTATATTCTTTCCACATAAATAACATCAATCATACATAAACATAATGGTACCCAAGGAAAGAAATGGGCACACAATCACATCATGAAGCATAATAAAAAGGGGCATAACATACATGCGTCCATGAAATAAATCAATTAAAATGATAAATAGGAATTAATAATGTATAAAGGCATAAATCATGACAAGATATAACAAACTAATGTGATAACATGTAAAAATATTTTTTTGGAATCTTTGAGTCAAAACATTTTAGTGTGGTTTAAGAAAACATCGAATATCTCTTAAAACAAAAAGATGCATAATATTTTTTTGTAAAACCAGAAGTAAACCAGGAGGGTTTCCATAATAAAATGACTTATTTTATAAGGAAAAAGGTGACTTTAAACAAATGATATAGTGCACTTGATAATAGTAAAGAATTTGGGAACTTCCCTTAAAATGGGTTCACTTATCGGGAAGTAATGAGGAGAGATTAACTTAAAATAATGCATATCCCAGAAATAATGTGTTGAAAGAGTCTTGATAAATAGACTTGGAACATGTAAAAAAAATTTAGATTATCCACATGAAATGATAAGATAACATAATTTTGGTAGAAAGGTAGATAAGACAACCCGAAGGAATAAAAGAGGTTCAGGTAGAATTCTTTAGGATTATCGGCACAATATCGGGAGTACTTGAGAGGGATTAGTGAGAGAGGAAAGGAAATTCTCATCCCTTATACATAAATAGGGCAGTATGGGGTAGTTTCTAAATCATACCCCATAATTAATAATTACACACAACCTGTCTTAACATAGTTATCAATCTTGAATAAGAGTGAAATTGAGAGGATCCCTTACCTTTGGCCCGTTGGTGTTCTCCACATGATATTAATGACCTGAATAGTCAAATTAAGATTATTAATAAATATTTCCAGAACCATATCTAAAAGTAATATATTCATTATATCCTTTATAAGTTCATTTATACCCATCTTGGTTGATTATGAGGATCAATTTCATTGTTTGGGTCCGTTTGTCTCATTTTTTTAATGATAGGTTCAATTGTATTTAGGATAAAATAAATTGTATGATGAATGTGGTTGTCCAGAATTGAAGTTTTAACATTATTTGAATTCCAGTAGGTTACATGGTTACAAAATTAATTTGGTTAATTAGAGTGAAATAGAACCTGTACATTAAACATTAATGATAAACAGTTGAATTAATTTTAACGATTTTTCCCATAATTGACTTGTTTTGTATTATTGTTTTATATCATGACTGTATGAGGATTACAGAACCATAACTAGGACATATAACATATATAATATTCTGGTTCATACATAACATAAATTTTTCATGACTAGAATCAAAATGATAAGATAATTTGAGAACACATTATCCATGATGTCGGTAATTTGACCCACCACGGATGATGTTTAATTCTAGAATGTGAGGGAGAGGAGGAAGAGTATAATGCTTGAAAATTTCCATAAAAATTATTAGCATCCATAATATATGAGATTCTAGATCTTTCATTCCTTTTGGATAAGGGAAGGGGAAGAGGGTATAAGGAAATAAAGCAAATGAAAACAAAACACTTGAAAACAAAAGTGGGTTCTTACCCTTTGATCTCCTATCTTTGAGACTCCTATTTGGGGATTTGATTTTGGTCTTTTGGAAAGACCATAAAGCCATAGACATGGGGAAGGATCTTGGGAGGGTATTTGGGTAGATATTTGTATAGGTACAATGCTTGAGAGGTGTGAGGGAAAGAGGTATGTAGAGAGGGTATTTATAGTGGAGGAGAGAGGGGTTTCCTTTAATATCAAATTCATTAGTTTATTAATTCCCCACAGGTCATGGAATAGTGAGTCTTGCATGACCATGTATATTAATTTAATAATGTAATCCTGAACCACGTGGGCTTACAGCAGCAAAACATCACCCATGACTCTATAATTTTTTTATTTAGATTATTTTTGTAAATTACAGTATTTCACTATTCATAGGGTAGGTTACTATTCACCAAAAATTATGTTTGTTTTATTATACTCAAAAAACATATTGAACACAACCGTGAATGCTGGAATTTTGAAATTTCAAACACATAAGTGACAAAATTATGTTTAAAGGTCACTTATCACTTAGTAGTTCATTATGTTGTGCTTTCATGAGATTTTATGACATAAATATAAGAAGGGAACTTCTTTTTAAAAACTATGGGTGGTTACATTATTTTCACCTTATGAAATTTCACACTCGAAATTTCGTTTAACATACTATGTAAAAAAAAGTGCTGGTACTTTTCCTTCATTGCTTCCTCTAATTCCCATGTTGCTTTCTAAAACTTATGGTTCCTCCAGAACACTTTGACAAGATGTGTTGTCTTGTTGCGTAGAACCTTATCTCTCTGATCCAGAATCTTTACTAGCTTCTTCTCATAGGTAATATCATCTTCCAGATGCACCACCTCTGAGTTTAGTACATGTGAGGGATCAGGTATGTACTTCATAAAGAGTGATACATGAAAAACATCCTGAACTTGAGCCATATTCGGTGGAAGTGCAAGCCGATAGGCCACGACTCCTATGCGGTCAAGGATCTAAAAGGGGCCAATATACCTTGGGATTATCTTTCCTTTCTTCCTGAATCACATGAATCTCTTCCATGGAGATATTCGAAGGAAGGCTTTAGCTCCAACATCGAACTCCAAATCCCTTCGATGGTTGTCAACATAGCTCTTTTGCCGGCTATGCGCAGATTTGATGTGTTTCTGGATAACATGAACCTTCTCTGTAATCTCTTGAACAAGCTTGGGTCCAAGTTACTATCTTTATCCAACTTCATCCCTATAGGTTGGAGTTATGCATCGTTTTCCATATAGAGCTTCAAATGGAGCCATTTGATTACTCTGGTGGAAGCTTTTAGTGTATGAGAACTAAACTAATGGGAGATGCTGATCCCATACACCTTTGAATTATAAAGACCAGGATCTCAGCATATCATCAAGCGTCTGAATAGTCCTTTCAGATTAGGCATCAGTTTGGGGTGATAGGTCGTGCTGAAATTTAATTCAGTACCCAAATCATGTTAAAGACTCTTCAAAAATTTAGATGTGAACCTTGTATCACGGTCAGAGACAATTGAGAGTGGGACATCGTGGAGTCTCACCACTTCCTTCACATATATCATTGCAGGTTGTTCAAGCGAGAGATCTTCTCGAATAGCGAAGAAATGGGATGTCTTGGTGAGTCGTTCAACCACGACCCATATCGCATTATTTTCCTTTGATGTCTTCGGGAGACCCATGCCAATGTCCATAGTAACATTTTCCCATTTCCATATGGGTATAGGCAATGGATACATCATACCATTGGACTTTTGTCGCTCAACTTTAACTTGCTAACATACCAAGAACCTTGATATATATTCTGCAATCTCCTTCTTCATGTTATCCCACCAGAAGTGTTCTCGGATATCACAATACATTTTGGTACTCCCAGGATGGATAGAGAAGGTCGAGCTATGTGCATCATTCAATAGCTCCTTCTTTATCTATGGATCTGATGGTACACATAATCATCTCCCAAATCTTACAACTCCTTCCTCATCAATTTTGAAATTAGAGGATTTCCCATTTTTAACAGCTTCCACCCTTTTCTGAATTTCCACATCCTTTCTTTGCGCAACCTCTATTTTATCCATAAGGGATGGTTGAGAAATCATTTGAGAAAGGATTGATGATGTTCATCCCTTAATGATTCCCATGTCCATCCTTTGCAAATCTATAAAGATCGGATCCTTTACAATTCTCATCATTGATAAAGATGCAATATCCATTCTACATAGAGCATCTGCCACCTTGTTTGCCTTACCGGGATGGTAGTGGATTGAGAAGTAGTAATCCTTGATATGATCTATCCATATTTTTTGGTCATATTATGCTCTTTCTGTGTGAATATATACTTGAGACTCTTCTGGTCATTATATATCTCACATTTCTCCCCATAGAGATAATGCAGCCATATTTTCAAGGCAAAGATCACAACCATAAACTCCAGATCTTGCATTGGATAGTTTTTCTCATTTCTTTTTAGCTTCCTTGAGTCATAGGCTATCACATTATATTTTTGCATTAGCACACAGCCTAAGACCTTCTTTGAAGCATCACTATACACCACAACGATTTCCCCGTTGGTAGGGAGTCTGAGTACTAGCATAGTGATAAGCCTCTTCTTCATCTCCATGAAACAGTATTCAAACTCTTGTGTCCAGAAAAAATTTACTCCCTTCCGTGTCAGCATGGTCATTGGGTTTTTCAATCATTAAAAGTTCTTCGTGAATCATCAATAATACCCAGATAGACCCAAAAAACTACGGGTCTTTGTTACAGAAGTTGTCATGGGCCACTCTTCAATTGACTTTGTCTTGGAGGGGTCCACAGATATCGCTTTGCTAGTGATAACATCCCCCAGGAATGAAACTTCCTCCATCCAGAACTCACATTTACTGTACTTTTCATAGAACTTCTCCCTTCGCAAAGTTTTTACAATAGTTTTCAAATGCTCCCCATGTTCCTCCTTACTCTTGGAGTATATCAGAATATCATCAATAAAGACTACCAAAATTTTTTCGAGGTAATCTATAAAGACTATATTCATTAAATCCAAGAAAATTTCTGGAGAATTAGTGTCTTTGAAGGGCATCACTATGAACTCATAGTGTCCATACCTCGATCAAAATGCAGTCTTGGGAATATCTTTATTCCTCACCTTTAGTTGGTGATATCCTAACCGAAGGTCCACTATAGAGAAATAAATGGCCCCATGAAGATGATCCAACATGTCATCTATCCGTGGAAGGGGATACATGTTCTTTATAGTTATTTTATTGAGCTCATGATAATCAATGTATAGGCGCATTGATCCATCCTTCTTCTTGATGAAGAGGACTGGAGCACCCAACAGTGAAGCACTCGGGCGTATAAAACCCTTCTCCATATTCTCCTGTAATAGCTTCTTCAACTCTTCTAGCTATACGGCGGCCATTCTGTAAGGTGTATTTGATATTGGAAGAGATCCAGGGATATAAGTTCAATTGATAACTCAACCTCTCGGTCAGGGGGAAGACCAGGAAACTCTTCGGAGAATACATCAGTGTAATCCCTCACAATGGGCATGTCTTCAAGCATGATTCTCTCCTTTGTATCAATCATTTGAGATAGGTATGCATTCTCATAAGGAAGCAATATCCACACATGAGACGAAGATTCGAAAGGTGACTCATCTTCCTCCTTGCACATGTAATGAATCATAGGATGCTTCGGGATGTGGAGAGTAATCTCCCTTTCCCGACAGTTGATGTTGGCCTTGTACAAAGATAGCCAATCCATGCCCAAGATAGCATCAAATTCCACTAAAGGAAGTATGAAAATATTTGTTGGGAGGTTCATCCCACAAAAATTAACCGAGGAAGAGTTATAAACCATGGATGCAACAATTTCCCCATTCTATGTTCTCACAGATAACTTTTCCTCAAAATTTTGAGTTGGTGATTGAATAGTTCTACTAAAATTGCAATATATGAATGAATGTGTATAACCAGAATCAAATAGTACGTTCGCTATTCTTTAATGAATAACAAGTGTACCTGTAACCACATCGTTTTCCGGCTCCACCTTAGCATTAGTGATAGCATAATCCCTTTCTTATTTCCTTGGAGGTTGTTGCCGATTGCCTCCGACAACACTTGGGTTAGGGCAATTGATTCCATAATGCCCAAGCTCCTTGTAGTTATAACACTGCACTGCAGGATGAGTTTTGATCTGAACCATCCTTTCTTCTTCAAAATTAGCGTTATTTTTCATACCCATTCAGAAATTCTTGGCTAGATGAACAAACTTCCCACATTTGAAAAAAAATTCTTGGTTCCCATCAGACAGTTACCAGGATGCTTCTTCCCACAATTTTTGCAAAGAGGAAAGATGGGATTCTTTCCATCATTGGATTTTATTGACGGACAACCCATGTTGTTTTCCATCTTTCTCTTCTTATCACTAGGCCCATGAGACCACTGAGAGTCTCCAATATCCATTTCCACCTTGAGGGAACAACGGACAATGTCTTCATAATAGTCGAAGTCTCAAATCACCAATGCTTTTCGTAGACTCGTCTTTAGTACGCTAATGAAGCTATCCACCTTGATTTCAGTGTTCATGAAAAAGACAGAGGCATACCTTGCAAGCCTTGTAACGTTTGCTTCATATACCCCGATGGACTAATCTTCCTTCTGCTTGAGTCTGATGAACTCTCTTTCCATCTTGAGATGGAGGGTTCAAGGAAAATATTCGTTTAAAAACATCCTCTTTAATTCCTCCCAATCTATGGAATAGATTTACTCTCGGGAATTTGTATTCTTGATCAGTGTCCAATACTAATTAGCTTCCCCATCAAAATTATAGATCGCCAGTACCACCTTCTCTTCTTCCGAGCACTGGAGGATGGATAATATATTTTCAATTGAGTTAATCCAATGTTCCGCGAGGAGGGGATCGAAAGATCCGCTAAACATGGGAGGCCTTTTCCACATGATGAATTCCACAGAAACATGCTCTTTCTATGGAGGAGGAGGATGTTTCACCTCATTCAAGTTATTATTCATAACTTGATCCAGCTGAGCAAGTACTGCCATGAAGTTTTGAGCACCTGACTCCATAACCTCAGTTATATCATTAGGGAAATCATCACATTTCCTATCATGTTGGATGTTGGTACATGTTATTCTATTTCCCGCCATTAACTAAGAGAAAGAACATATAATTAGAGGCCTTGAATACTTATCTATTGAGCATAGAAAGGAAACATTTAACTTTAAAGGATAAACTTATAAAGAAGAAGTACATCCTCACTTGTGATTCCTTAGGTTTATATCTAGGTTATCCTCAATCTATTTCTTTAATTATATTATTTTGGTATTTTCCCCTTAATAATGTAAAGTACTAAGATCATGAATCTACCATAGCATATCCCCCGGGAGTGTCGTAACCAATAGTGCAGCAAGGACCGTTGTCGTGCCACAGTTCCCGTTCAAGTCTAGCTCAATGCGGTGTTTTCGGGTATTACCCTTAGGATACATCTATACTAGAGCCACCCCTACCAGCTCGTATCCAGACAGGGATGCATTTTCTTGATAAACCACTTACTCAATACTGGCCAAAATTTTGGGAATGTTTTCTAATACTTAGTCTCATCCTTAAGGTTGTCACTAAGGTGCTCTATTCCCATTCTCCAAAAATAACTAGACCATCCTATGATACCAAATATAGTGACCCGATCCTTTTACACATAACATTTCATGATTTTAAACATAATTCATCATTAGATTACAAGAAAAGTTTTGTTAAGTCTAGTGTCTTGGAAGACTAGGTACATAAAACATAAAACATGTGGCTAAAAAAACCTTTATTTAATCTCCATAATGAGATCCTAAAATCCTTTGAGCTCTTACATCTACAAAAGGTACCCTGGGGAACACATGAACTAAGGCATGAGCTAAAATTCCCAGTAAGGGAAAGAAAATAAGAATAAACTATAAGCACATGAGTTAGGAGGCTTGACATAATGATATTGCAAACATGGAACATATGAAATCAGAACATATAAACATGGGATCCTAAAAACATGGGATAAAATAATCATGGAATCATATAAGCATTAGATTATATAAGCATAGTATCATAGAGGGGTTGCAGTATCATTACACAAGACTTTAGTATGAGTCGAGGCTAATCGCCAATCTCATTTCCCATAGTAGCACAAGCTAAGGAAAACCGCTCGGACCGTTTGCCCATAATCTTCTCATGAGACATTAACATTACCCAATGCATTGGAGAGATATATAGGCACACCCATATAAGAATATTCTTGTATATGGTTGACACATAAAGAACCTCAATCATACATAAATATAACATTACCCAAGGAAAGAAATGGGAACACAATCACGTCATGAAGCATAATAAAAAAGGGCAGAACATACAAGCATCCATGAAAGAAAGGAATTAAATCATAAATAGAAATTAATAATGTATAAAGACATAAATCATGACAAGAGATAACAAACTGAAGTGATACCATCTAAAAATAGTTTTTAGGAATCTTTGAGTCAAAACCTTTTAGTGCGGATTATGAAAACATCGAATATCTCTTATAACGAAAAGCAGCATAATATTTTTTTATAAACCCAGAAGTAATCCAGGATGGTTTTCATAATAAAAGGACAGATTTTATAATGACAAAGGTTACCTTAAACAAAGGATAGATTAAACTTGTAAATAGGAAAGAATTCAGGAAGTTCCCTTAAAATGGGTTCACTTATAGGGAAGTAATGAAGAGAGATCACTTAAAATCAAGAATATCCCCGAAACAAAGTGATGAAAAAGTCTTGATAAATAGACTTGGAACATGTACATAAAATTTAGAGTATGCACATGAAATGATAAGATAACATCATTTTGGTAGAAAGGTAGATAAGACAACCTGAAGGAATAAAAGTGGTTCGTGTAGAATTATTTTCGAATTATCGGCATGGTATCAGGAGTACTTGAGGGGGCTTAGTGAGAGAGGAAAAGGGTATTTACATCACTTATACATAAATAGGGCAGTATGGGGGAGGTTATAAATCATACCCCATAATTAATAATTACACACAACATGTCTTAACATAGTGAACAATCATGAATAAGAGTGAAATTGAGAGGATCCCTTACCTTAGGCATGTTGGTGTTCTCCACTTGATATTAATGACCAGAATAGTCAAATTAGGTTTATTAATCAATAGTTTCACAACCATATCTAAAATTAAAAGATTCAGTATAACCTTTTTAAGAACATTTATACCCATCTTGGTGGATTACGAGGTTCAATTTCATTGTTCGGGTCCGTTTGTTTCATTTGTTTTAATGATCAGTTCAATTGGATTTAGGTTTAAATAAATTTTAAGATGAATGTAGTTGTACAAAATTGATGTTTTAACATTATTGAACCTCTAGTAGGTTACATGGTTACAAGATTCATTTGGTTAATTAGAGTGAATGAGAACCTTTACATTAAAAATTATTGATGAACACTTGAATTAATTTTAACGATTTTCCCATAACTGACTTGTTTTGTATTATTGTTTTATATCACAAGTGTATGCGGATTAAAGAACCTTAAATAGGACATATAAAATATATAATAATCTGTTTCAACCATAACATAAATGCTTTCATGACCATAATCAAAATTATAAGAGAATATGAAAACACATTATCCATGATGTTTGTAATTTGACGCATCGCGGACCATGTTTAATTATAGAACTTGAGGGAGAGGAGGAGGAGAATGATGCTTGAAATTTTCCATAAACATGACTAGAATCTAGAATATACAATATTCTGTGGCTTTCATGCCTTTTGGATAAGGGAAGGGGAAGAGGGTATAAGTAAAGAAATAAAATGAAAACAAAACACTTGAAAACAAAAGATTGTTCTTACCCTTTGATCTCCTCTCTTTAATACTCCTCTTAGGGGATTTGATTTTGGTCTTTTGGAAGTTCCATCAAGCCTTGGACGTGGGGAACGAGCTTGGGAGGGTATTTGGGCAGAAATTTGGCTAGGCACAAGGCTTGAGAGGTATGAGGGAAAGTGGTAAGGAGAGAGGGTATTTATAGTGTAGGAGATAGGGGTTTCCTTAATATAAAATTAATTAGTTTATTAATTCCCCACAAGACAATGAATAGTGATTCTTGCATGACCAGGTATATTAATTTTATAATGTAATCCCGAACCAAGTGGGCTTACATCAGCATAACATAATCCATGACTCTATAATTAGTTTATTTATCTTATTTTTGTAAATTGCGGTATTTCACTATTCATTAGGGTAGGTTATTATTCGCCATAAATTATTTTTGTTTTATTATACTAAAAAACATCTTGAACACAACCTTGAATGCCGGATTTTCAAGATTCCAAACACAGAAGTGACAAAATTATGGTTACGGGTCACTTATCACTTATTAGTTCATTATGATGTGCTATCATAAGATTTTATGACATAAATAAAAGAAGGGAATGTCCAGTTTAAAAGTTTTGGTCATTACACTGATATCTCCCAACTATCCTCGGATCTACACTAGCTCACCTAATTGATTATCGGGCAAGGTTATATTTATTTCTGGCATCACAACTGGTCAGGGAAGGTGATAGGTTTCCGGAGCTACCATGTCTCATATCTCACTTTCAGAGAAGCTAGTTAACACTCGACCCTCATCAACGTTGTGATGGACGAGGATCAAAGGGATATATTCAACCTCATTGAACTATCTTCAGATCCTGATAGGTTCATCTTCTCATCTTCATCATTTTGGGTGTTTAACGCCCAAGAATACCATCACTCATTGGCTGATTCTACTACTGATGATTGTTGGAATGAAACATTATGGTCCAAAACCATCCCCTCGAAGTGCAATTTCTTGTTATAGAGGATTATGAATAGGGAAATACCTTTAGAAAAGAATAACAATGCTATGGAATTCTGCTTTCATCCCATTTCCCATACTGTGACGACTCCAAGGAGGAGAGTGTTGATCACCTTTTCTTCAGGGGAGGATGGGGAAGTGCTGTGTGGTCTTGTTTTGGGAGGTTCATGGGTGTTTGTGATTGAAACGTGGTTGGCTCATCATTTATGGAATAATGGTTCAATGGTTCGGGGGAAAAGGGACAGAGAAGATGGCCCATACTGTGATCCTTCATGCGGGATGTTGGTCCATTTGGCACGCAATGAACAAGCTACGACATAATGGGGAAAAGCTTACCAGTCATGATATCATCTCAAGGATAATGAATCTCCTCAGGGAATTGGACCGTCTCTCCAGAAACTGGAAGGAGGCTTCCTCCCTTCGATGGATGAATGAAAGGCCACAAGAGGCATAGTATGTCAATAATAGTGCTAGAGGCCACTGGATTTTTTAGAACACCCCTCCAGGGGGATGAAGATGAATACCGGTGGGTCTTGAAACAATGGGGTCTTGCGCGGTGGTGGAGGTGTCTGGGACTCACAAGGTTTAGCTGTTTTGGCCTACTCCTCTTGTCATGGCCAAAGTTCTGCACTGCAACATGATTATAGGGAAATGTTATAGGGATTTATTTATTCCATTGGAAGGTAATTACAATATCATAGGTGGAAAAAAACATGAAAATCCTCCATGACGTTTTGAATAGACTTTTACCAATTCTGTGGTTGATTTACTATATAATTAGACTAGAAAAGAGGATGTTCAACAACATCACCAAAGTGAGACATTTTTATAGGTAGGGGAACAAGGATACATATTATATTTTTTTTTCTTTGGGGGTCATTGGATTTGATCCAGTATGCCTCCCCAATGTCCACACATTGAAAACCGATTGGGTAAATCTGATTAGAGGGGATTCCCTCAGTTTTCATTATTTTAGACCTCTATATATGTTTACACATCCCTGGGGTGGGGGGATGTGTGTTACATTTTTTTCCCTTTTTTTCTCAATATAAATTGAAATGAACTATCAAAATTTACATGGTTTATCCTATGCCTCATTATAGTTGATGATTAATGAGAAAAATCACCTAAATATTTTTTTTAGTTTGTAATAGTATTTTTTTTCATTCATTTTGTAGAGGCATTAAGATTATGGTGAAATGTGTGATATATATACAGATCAAAAAAAGTCTAAAATATGTATTCACATATTAGGAGTTAAACATGTTCCAGAGAATATGGTTTGAGTTGATAAAGGATTATGATTGGTTAATGCATTACCACCCTCGGAAAGCGAACAAGGTGACCGATGCTTCTTTTAGAAAGATCCTTCTAGATTATACATAATGAGGGTAAAAAAGGATCCATTATTTTTTGATTACCAAATGATGGATCTAGAAATACAGAAGGAAGGGTAAAAATATTATCCTTATCAAATGAATGTTCTTACCTCTGTTAAAGTGAAGATTAAGGAGGCATTGATGAAAGATGAAGACTTGAAAAATAAGGTTACCAAAGTTCTTTTGTTTATCCTTGATAAAGATTAAATGATAAGGTTTTGGAACTGTGCATCCATTCCTTCCATGCTGGATTTGAAGAAAGATTTGCTAGAGGAAGCTCATAGTTATTCATTATCAATTTACCCTAGATGTATGATGATGTATAGGGGATTAACAGAATAATTATATTTGGATGACATGAAGTGAGATATCGCAGAGATTGTATCTTGATATTTATTATTTCATCAAGTTAAGGCAGAATTATATAATTATAAAGGGGTGTTTCATACATTACCAATACCAAAATGGAAATGGGATAACGTCACTATGTATTTTTTCAATGGACTACCGAAAACCTCTAAAGGGTATAATTCTATATTATTGTTAGTCGATTACCTAACAATGTAGGGAGACATAATTTCAATCAGAGATGATTTCCCTCCTAAAAATCTTGCTATAATATACATTAAGGATGTGGTAAGGTTGCATGGAGTACCATAGTCTATTGTACCAGATTGGGATACGAGGTTTACCTCAATGTTCTGGTGATGTATTCAGAAAAAAATATGATACAAAATTGAGTTTCAGTAGTGGTTATCGTCCTTAAATAGATGGTAAGTCTGAACGAATAATTCAAACTGAAGAGGTAATGTTGAGATCTTGTTCTCTATATTTCAAATGTTGTTTGGATCAACAACTTCCTCTAGCAGAGTTATCATACAACAATATATTTCAATCAAGAATTTAAATGGAACCTTATGTATCTATATATGGGAAGAAATTTAGAGCTCCAACATGTTGGGATGAGTTCGGAGATGGAAAGTTATTAGGGAAATAGAATGCTGAAGAAATGGATCAGAAGGTTAGAACCATTCAAAATAATATCATGTTATCTCAAAGATGATTGAAATTTTATTCTTATAAACATCGGTGTGATCTATAATTTGATGTTGGTAAAAATTTGTTTTTACAAATATCACCCTGTATGAAAGTTATATGATTCGGGAAGGTGGGGAAACTAATCCTATGGTATATCATCCCCTTTTATTTTCATGATCATAATAGGATTGTTGCCTATCTCTTGGATCTTCCTCCAAATCTTTCTCAATTCCATGATGTCTTACATGTATTTCTCCTAAGGAAGTACATACCAAACAATTCAGTTTTTCTAAACTTTGAGCTTATAATGATGGAGTATGATATTTTTTATGAGGATCAACCTATTAAAATTATGGATCTATCTGGGAAAGGTTTAAGAAACAAGACCACTCACCTGGCCTATTTTCTGTAGAGAAATCAGCAGCTAGAAGAATTAATGTTTGGACATGATAACATTATGAAGTAGAAGTATCCTCACTTGTTATTACATAAGTGATTATTTTCAAGGGTGAAATTCATTTTATGGGAGGTAGAATATAACAGCTAATCTTTTTATGGTCCTATTTTTTCAAATAAATTTTAATTTTCATTTATATATTTAAATGCACTAAGTCAAATATTCCTTCCACATAGAATTGAACTGGCGTACATTACGTGAAACACTAACTTGGTGTTTCTTCAATGCAACACCAACATGTCTTTTGATGTACACAACACTGAGTTGGCATACAATGAACACAATAGTGAGTTTCTATGAAATATATCTTTTTATTGTTTTAATTATTTAAATATGATAATTATAACATAGAAGGTAAACATAGTAATATTAATAGAAATAACTACTTTTCAAATTTTATTTATAATAATTTTATATAAACAAAGAATATTAATAATATAAGATATGATTTTTGGTAATGTCCTTTTTATGTTGAAAAACATCATTTTCCCGATTGAAATAATTGTAATAATGAATGTTATTTTAGAAAGATTTAAAAATTTAAATTAATAGGAAAAAAATCATTTTTGAATTCAAATCATTGAAATTATCTTAGGGTGAATTTTGGGGAATTTTCTGAGAAGCTTTCTTTCTGGATGAACACTGAAAAATACTAGTTTTTAGCTAAAAACATCATTTTTGAATAATTAATTTCTAATGATATGTGGTATTATAAAAAAACTTTCTGGTCACATTATATGAATATTACATATATTAATACAATTTAATTAATTATAATTATTTTCACTTTGAATCTGAATATAGAATCTAAAAAAACTATTGATCTTTTTTACTACCTGAAAACCATGTTATTACAACCAGTCTGTGGGATTAGCACTAATATAAAATTTTAAACATCTATGATTGTAATTTAAAAAATATGATATACACCACTTTATTATTTATTATTTTTAGTGTCTAATAAGACCATGTTAATTTTTTATCAAAATGATTAGTAAAAATGATTAAAATTAATCATAGTTGGTAATTCAAAATTAAGCATAATTAGGAAATAAACCATTATATTTAGGAACCAAATGACCGAGAAACATGTCCCAAACACATTTTATGTACATAGTTATCACATAAACCTACCATTATTGATATTGGTTTGTTTGGTAATTATTTTTTGTGTAAGAACATGTGCACACCTAATTTGTTTCAAAAAATTCAATGTGAGGCATTTTCCTTCCCTATAAAAGGACACCGCCTCTACCTATTCCTCACACCTATAAAGCCACTTAATTTCAGACAAGACCTTACCAAATTTCCCCCAAAAAGACTCCCCTCAACATTGATGCATCCATTTTAGAAGATAACATATCTAGGAATCCTTTTGTGGGGAACCGAAATGAGTTACACGATTTAGAGGTAATTTTTTCTTTCTAGCTCCTTTCATTTATTTTTCTTCTCCACCTATAAACATTCTTTTTTCACTTATTTTGTTAAATAAAAATTATCCTACATATACTATTATGTTTTTATGATATTTTTCAGAAATAAAATCATAAAAAATTTTATCTAGTGGATGTTGAACAGACTATTTCTGTGTATGGCGAACTACTACCTCACAAAATAACAATTGTTGATTTCTCCTTTACCAATAATCACAGTGGTCAGTATGAAAGATAATTTATATATTTAGTGTATTATATTTATTATTTATTGAATATTAATTATTTATTTTAAAACACACATCTTTTACCTTCCATTTTGTGTTAATACGAGAACATCTTATGAGGAAGTGTGGACTACCACCTCTTCAAAGCGAAGTGATTAGTTCACACACCACATGGAATGTATTAATGATGATTTTAACGTAATTATATGTTATATATGATATTTTCATGCTACTGAAATAATTATATATATACATACTTATAAATATATACATACATATGTCATATACATACTTTCTTTCAATATGACAATAAAAACAGAAAAATTGATCATGTATACAAACAACATAACATCTCCAATAACGGTGTATCCCATTTCGTATATCATTATTAAATAAATTATTATAATATAAATATATTTTATATACCAGATATATATATATAATGATATTAATTTTGGAATCATTATATAATTATACGGACTAACACTTTAACAAACTAAGACACAAGCGAAGAACCACACGAAGGATTAACCAAAGTGAATCTTTATCATAATATCACTAACAAGAGGATAATATATGGTAATAATAAAACCATATATGGTATTATTTATTATATAATTAGTTTTTAAATTATTTTTAATAAACATAATTTTATTAAATAGGAATCAAGTTTGAGTACGGAGAGAGTCAAGACACAAGGTAAGGGAATTTTTATCTCACTATTATTTTTTGTGAGATAAATGCATTTTTTCACCACACTTTCATATTATGTGGTGTATGTACAACCGATGATTTTATTATATGAATATTTTAATTAAAAATAAATTTTATTAACATATAAATTATGTGATCCCTTTTTCATGCAGTTTAACATTCAAAAGATACCATATGAGTAAAACAGTTTTGTCTCAATTTTTCTTCCTTGAGACTCATGTTTTGTTAAGAACCTAAAATACTTTTCAATGAGTATATACATCCAATGTACATTTAATATCATTAATCTCATTATTTTAATTATATTAAAAGATTAATTTAATATAAGTTTCTTAAATGGGGAGTATGATCCCAAGTTCCCATGTTATAAGAGTTTATTGAGACAATCTCCCAATTTCTTTGATATTGTTTATATTTATGTTTCCATTGATGTAATATTATGATCCATCATTCAATAATATTATTTATATTTCTTATAATAATTTTTTTCGTACCATTTTCCACCCATTAATACTTCATATAATGTTTTTAGTAAAATCTGTCCACCTCTCTCTTTGGTTGGAAATCTATTGTATTCAAAAACCATGTTTTCAAAAAAATTCAAAATACCCATGATGATTATTCTCAAGGAATAATAGAAATAAATTTTTTTTATATTTAAATAATTTTAAATTATATTTTTTCAATCCTAACTTAAATTAAAATGGGTTTCAAATGGTATTATGTAATAAAAATATATTTTTCAAAGAAGAACAAATATTTTTCTTCAAGAAGGGTTTTTAGAAGATCTTTATAAATTATTTCCCATCTATGATAACATAACATAGTGTTAATAATGCCTTTATAAAGAACATTTTCTAGGTTTCCATTCATACTTATTATCAGAATTAAATATGATTTGATGGCGTGATGTTTATGAATCCAGTTTCTCTTTCATGGGTTATATGATTTTGAAACCCGCTTAATTTCACAGGTTATGTTTATAATTAAATGATTATGAAAAAATTTTATTTCCACAGGTTACAATATGTTTTCATGTTTATGATACCCATTTCATTTAATTGGTTATGTATTGTTCAAGTAGGATCATGTGGCACATGTTTGTATGATTTCGTTATATGATAGGTGGGACCTATATCTCTCTCCAATGAATTGGGTAACGATTTATATATCATGAGATAAACATGGCCGGAATAGGGGTTTAATTGGTTTAGTAAACGAAGGAAAAAATAAGGGTTTACTCAGTTTAGTAATATAGGGGTAGAAAAATGGATTATTCATTTCATTAAGAAAGGTTTGGGATGAGGTTTTAATCGATTCAGTAATACGGGGCTGGAACAAGGGTCTACTCAGTTCAATAATATTGTTCTGCAATGAGGAAATACATGGTTTAATAATATAGGGCGTGAATGGGTGTCCACCCGGTTTAGTAAAGAACATTTTCCACTATGATGGTCTTGACATTAATTTCTTGGATACTATGGGAATAATTATTTTCTTATGTTTTAGAGTAATTCCATGTATTACTCCTATGTGACACATTCCTGGATTATATACTTTAATTAATTTTGATTCATATCTTATGAACATCCAAGATTCATTCTATGATTCATTTATATGATCTATGATACATAGGTTACGCTATTCTATTTTTATGATCATGAACTCATATCCTTATTATAATGTTTATGCATAGGTGTATTCCATGTTTACCCTTACTAAGAAGTTGATCTTTCCCATTTTTTTGATTCATTCCCTACGTTATGAAGATGTGTATTTTTTTATGTTTCTAAAAAGGGTTTTAGACCCAAAAAACCTACAGAAAGATAATTTTTCTATCTTTTTTACCAGTGTATATGTTTCCTTGTTTCCAAAGGCAGTATAGAATCTAATGTTTTTGAGAATCTGTTTGTATAATGTTATGTATTAAACATATATAATTAATGTTTATGTTTGAAAAGTGGGGGTATCTATAATTACCTTTAGACATACTTTAAAAGATTTTAGACAATATTAATTTTTTTCAAAAATAATTTGTGCACCCACCATAACTGTGGTTTCTACCCATCAATAGATTTTGGTGTAATCAAATCGCAAAGGGCCAGTGGAAGTGGAATCATGACACATTTGAATAACCATCGTGGTTCTACTAGGGACTCTTCATAGGAAAATATTAGTAAATCATAGACCTATTTCATGTAAACACATGACAAAACTCATTTGAGATCTTAAAAAACATATAAAAACAACCAATTTAAGACATAAATTTGATGAAATTTATACATCAAAGGGTTGTGGTGTTATAAATTGAAAATATTGGCTACTAATATAGCATTGAAATTATATTTTTTCCTCTCCCATGTTATATACATTCATTTTTAATATCCATATAAAAATAATCATTTTGGAACTGTGTTTCTTATCAATAATAGACCATGTATGTTTTTTCATTGAAGGAATTCTTTTCATCATAAATATATATGAACCAATGATTAGGGTAATTTTCATAAACAATTAAATTATTGGTATGAGGATCATTTTTACATGTACCTAGAGAATTTTGAAATGAATAATAACCCATATCAAAATGATCCTTTAGTTGATGTTTATGTTGAGCGGTCTTAATGGGAAATTAATTTTATACTAGTAGATCGACCTATTTATAATTTTTTGAGGAGTATCATCACCATCATCACTAGAAGGATTCTATTTTGGAGATTTTGATTCATGAATTACATTTTCTCAACTAATTATGTATTTATTAATTTTTCACTAGAAAACCCGAAGCATATAACACATTATATTTTTAGGATACCAGATTAGATAAATTTTATTGATTTTTTTTCTTTCAGTTCTGTCATAATGTGTGGATAATAGGTGATCCCAAACACTCTAACGTAACAAAACAATTTTTTTTGTTATTCTAGAGTTCTTATGGGGTTTTATATTTTTTAAATATATGTGAACATATAAATCATGTTTTTTTATCATTGTTAATGATTAGAGAGTTTTCTATGAAACTTATTTTATAGTATCATGTTGGAATATACATAATTTTATACACTAAATGTTACAATTATAATTACTCTATAGAAGAAATAATTCATCTACAAGGGTTTAATGGATTCATATAGACGAATTAAGATCATCATAATCGGTATTAATGTTTGTTAGCTGTAATTTCTATTGGAGATTTACAGTTTTGAATATTTAGAAGATCACTAGGGCATGATTTCACCATAAGAAGAGTTAAGGTGATTGATAGTGAGATCACTAGAATATGGGACGATGTGATGGACAATGAGAAAACTATAATGACGATTTTATTAGTGGAAAATGGTTGAACAAGTTCAAAACATTTATCATAGTAGATTAAGAGTGTAGGAATGTTGAGGAAGATCTTTCAATGCATAAACAGTGGTGTCAGTCATGTTTCTAGATGATTAATAAATATTTGTATAAGGGATAACTTCAATAAGAACTATGAAACTTAAGATAAGGTGAATGTTGTGAATATTTTAAATATTTTTAACATATTTGATGATGATACATGTATTAGTTTCATACGGATGTGGAAAGAGGTGACTAAGAAATTCCAGAGTGGAGTGGAAGATAAAATTCAGTTTTCATTTATTGTTTTCATACAATGTTTTTATTTCTAAATGGGATTGGTGGTAGGTCATGTAAACTGAAGGTTGTTTTAAAAAATAGGACATCAATGTTTCCAAGTTGACAGTTGGGGACCCATTAATAAATCTATTTTAGAAAACATGATAAATATGTATGGTAAGGTCATTGATGTAACCTTAAATGAGGATGATGTGGATCTGATGAAATCAAACAATGTAAGATCTACGTTTTAGTTGCTGAAATGATAAAATTATAAGGGTATGTGGAGGATTATGTAATGTCCCTAAAATAACATGTAATTTTTTTAAAAATTATATAGAATTATTTCATGACCAGAATCTTTGAAGGCACTTTATTTCGAGGCCCATTGATCCTAGAATATAATTTTAGACCATTTTAAGGTTATGTTAGTAAATATGTGAGTGCGATTTTCTAACTTTTAAATTGGTGCTCGAACAAAAAATATAAGATCACCATTGAATTCAGAAGGTCAAGATTTTCTTAGATTGGACAAAACTTCGACATGCAATTTTAGATCGGAAAATATAAGTTTTTACCTTTTCGGAAATAATAAAATAACATGAAAGGTTATTTTATTTGTTTTTTACAAATATTTGGATGTGAAATGACGTTTTTGCGGTGTGGTGACAAAGCAGTAATGAGTCGAATTAAATAAATCTCATTAATAGATCATAAACATGCAGCACAATGATACATTAAATCTAGAATAACAGATACACTATTTCATAAATGAAAGAGTTTAACAATGCAATGATACAACGTAATTAAATGTTGGGATGCATTTTATTAACATGCTAACACATCAGAAAAATGAAGATTTATTGGTGGAATTCATTTGAAAAACCTATGGCGATAATTCTCTCTAACAATTAACGATGAAAATTAGTGAATCACTAGCGACATCGACACATCATGAATAATGAAACCAGAAAGCGACAAACCCCAACAAATCTTGAACCCCCCTAATAAACCACTTCTACAAAGAACACCATTTAGGTAGGGTTATTTTTGTTTTATGTTTCATAATTCATTTTTCTAAAGGACGAACATGGATCTACCCATGAATAGGTTGATCTGAAGATCGATCATTATAGTAGGAGGGAACATTTATTGTGGTTTCTCACAGAAATTATTAGATTAATTCTGATAGAACTTCATTTACATATCTCATCTTTCTAAAATTCTAACGCATAGGGGATGGGCCAAATCGAATGAGGCTCGAGACCCTACTCATTGTTCATTCTCGGTGGATGCATCATCAAAGTAAATTCAATGAATATTCGACACAATCACAGGAAATATGGAATCCATCAGAGGATGTAGGCGAAAGCGATGTGAAGAACGGACCACTGGGGTGGACATGGTGGTATGGGGAAGAACCCACTGGTGATCCACGATGGAGAGTCAGATGAAGCATCATGGATGGATTGGGTCACAGAGGTGCGGAATGAGCTAGTGGATAGGGGCAGTCAGATGTAGCACTATACAGCATCTCCCTCGGCCTGGCTGCGGTCGACCAGCCGTGACTGAGGAGGTGGTCCCACGGGGCAGGGGCGGTATGCCGCTTCTAGCTGCATCCCTGCCAGGTAAGACCCTATCCGCCCAAGAGATCCGGACCTGCCCTAGCAGGATGGATCTGGGTCTAGTTGGTGGACCTTGGTGGGGTTGGTTGACCCTAGGTCGGGTCATGTCAGGTCAGTATGACCAGGTCGGACTGGACCCAAACCCCACTGACCCATTTTTGGAAAACACCAATATCATTCAAATCGGGTGTCTGATTGGCGAGACATTTGTGGTGCTGGAACCCCTGAAATAAGGTGGTTCATTATAAATACTCCATGTATTATTTCATGAAATTGGAAATATGCAGAGTGGATTGTGGTGCTGTTCTACTGAAATCAGGCACACTACGTGCGGAAACACTACAATTTGATAAAACATGAGGACCTCTAACAAGAGACCCTATATGGACCTGCAATTGTGGCCTAGTGAAAAGTGGATTTAGGTGACCTAGAAGGCCCATAATTTAGAGAAGCTCTCTATGACCAGAAATACGCATGACACTCAATAGGTGAAGTACCTCATTATGGAAAAGGTGAGAAGCGGCTCTGTGTGACCTGGTATGCCCACGGTGGGGAGTGGCTCTATGTGGCCCAGCATACCCATTGTACTGAAAAGTGATTTGTACCACAACAACTCCATGGTTAGTTGGAATCAGCTCTGTGTGACCCGACATGCGTAGTGTACTCATTGAGGAGGAGTTCTCCATCAACCCAAGCTGTTCGATGATATGACCGATGGTCCTACCTTAAATACTCAAGATCATACCTAGTGTGAGCTATCCTACTTCGTGGTTTTATTTATGGATTGTTTTATGGCCATTCCTTGTTGGTTTGGGGTCCCTACTAAATATATTATTACTCACCCAAGAAAGTAATTTTCCATCAAATGTTGTGTCTGGTGTAGAGGACCGCCACCTGGATGGAGGACATGGTGGTCCGGGACCCTGTGGTGCCTAGTGAGGTAGGGAAGGTGGGGTGTACTTCTACGAATTTCAACTGCTACTCTACTTTTACCCATAAGGTGAGGTTTTTATCAAATAACTTTCTGAGTTTCCTTGTACATTCATGTTTTCAGTTTATCTATTTTTGGGTCTATATTCTAGCACAATTGACTTATAGTATCTAATTTTACTCATTGGTTGTTTTTTGGCATGCATGTTTTCCTTTCCAGCTTCGGGTCATGGTTGTGTCTGCATGTGTGCAGTTACATCGGAAAATTTCTACCAATTTTTGGTCGAACCCTATGACACTAGTCTCGAACCCCTGTCCTTCAGGAGGCGGGCTTCAGGGATGTCACGACATAGGACCCTAGGGACAGGTTGTGAAAATGTGGTATTAGAGGTGGTCAGTTCTAACTCCAATATAGAGATTCCATTTTATTGGTTTTTGGGAAATGTTCTTATATGATTCAGGTTCTAATTTCAAATATAGGGAGTATAGTGTTTTTGTGGTGACTGACATATCCATATTCATGGACCATGGATTATTATTTTCAGTTCTATAAATTAAATACATTGGTTGTGTAAATCATATTAGAATTGTGTGTGTCCAAATGTTCTTCTTGAATTAGAGTCATCTCACAAGGTATAATCTACTGGACATTGTACATGTTGATCAGTATCAATATGCCTACATGATAATAACCATCTAGGATTTTGATGCATGACCATGAGAACAACCTATATAGTGTTTTGGAATAGGTTTAGGGACAAGTATTAGAGATAGACCTATGGGTGGTGCAATATTGATACCACTTCTTGTTGATCAACAATTACATCTGTTGTTACTGGTATTGGATGCATGCAGGTTCAGTGTCTTGCACATGTATTACTGACCAAGGGATCCAAGGATCTCAGGAGAGACATATCCTTAGGCAATTGAGGACTAGCTAAAATTGGTGATACGTGTCTTCTATTTTGTGAGGATTGTGCTTGATCAGATGGAAATCATAGGTGTGAACCTTCTTCACAGCTCAGCAGGGAGATGGTGGTGTTGGATGATTAATAATCATGATGAGGTGAGCCGCTCTTGTGATGACTTTGAGAAGATTTTTTGAGAGGTGTTCATCACCATGACCTTGTTCTTAGTGCGCATACAAGAGATGATTCACCTACATCCAGGAATAATTTTAGTGGCGTTGTATTGGTGAGTTTTACAGACCCCTCTCGCTACTCCAAAGACATGGTACACGACCCTTTCCTTAGGCCTGAAACCTTCGATCATAGACTCATATGGGAGATCAGGGCATCCATAATGTCCCTATGCAGCGCCACTTAGGATGGGGTGCAAAATCAATCCCTTCTTATGGAGAGATTCGTGGAAGAGTAGGCACTGGTAGCTAGAGCCACCAACAAACATCAGGCGGCATAGTCTTTAGTAGTGACCAGGATGGACCAGACACATGGAACAAAGCATGTCAGATCATTTAGGGAATAACTCCAGGACTCAAAGTCTATAGTGTGGGGATTCTAAAGTATAGGTATATAGAAGGGAACATGGTTGTTATTAAAATTCGGTGGGCAAACACACATGGATTTTGACTGCCTGACCCACTGCACAGATGATCAACAAATGGTCCTGGGACTACCGAGTAAGAGGTATAGGTTCGATCAAGGATTCTAGCTAGGCGGCAGATGTGGCATGAGAGCAGGCCGAGTGGAAGGTGGTGGAAGAATATTCAAGTGGCTACCACCACCACCCCCAGGTGGTCCACCATGGGCTCAGGGATCCAGAAGAAAAGGGAAAGGTCAACTTCTGGCGATGCAGGCATATGACCATGACACTCCAGAGTTTATTAGAGGAATTATTGGGGTCTTCTAAGCCTTATATGTCATTATTATAGACATAGGTGACTAGTCGCTCTTTCTTTATGACAGAACTTATTTTGGACTAGAAGATTACAATGGTGTTGCTGGTTCGATCCTTACAATTAGAGACTCCTATGGGAGGGGATTCGACAATTAAAAACTAGTGACATTAGTGTAAGATTTCACTAATAGGATAGATAATCATCTAGGATATTCTAGTAGTTTCATCTAGGACTTATGATGTGATATTAGTTATGTAACGATTATCTACATTCCATGTTCATATCGACATTCTTAGGCACAATATTTAGTGAGTCTATGATGATGGAACCATGTTTTCCTTCACAGACAATAAAGGATCTTTTTCTCTAACGGTTAGAATTTCTCTGATGGGGTGAAACCGACCACTACACAATTGGCTAGCATCACCCACAGTGTGGTAGGAGAGTGGAGTCTAAATTTTCTTATAGTGGTGGATGAGTCTAAGGATTCCATTCATGATTATGTTATGGGACTACCTTCTCATAGGAAGGTATATTTCTTAATTGACTTGTACCCTGAGGAGACACCGATATCCACACATGCATATTAGATGTCTTCCGTAGAGCTTTACGAATTGAGGTTATTGTTGAAGGACATGGAGGATAAGAGATTTGTGTGGACAAACTTTTCTCCATGACCAATGCCAGTGTTTTTCTCCAAGAAGGCTGATATGAGAGTTAGGCTATGCATGTTCTTTCAGCTCCTAAATAAGGTGACCGTGAAGAACAAGTATCCACTACCAAGGATTGATGACCTCTTCGATCAACTGAAGGGAGAGAGGTGGTTATCGAAGATAGACCTCATGTCATTCTATCATCAACTTTAGGTAGGGGGTAAGAGCATACCATAGACAAACATTTTATGCTAGTATAGATTGTATGAGTTTTTATGATGTCTTTTGGCGTGACCAATGGTCCAACAGTGTTCATGGGATTAATGAACAGGATATTACAGCCTTAACAGAATTGTTTCATGTCACTATTCATTTATTACATCTTAGTGTACTCAGAATCATAAAGGGAACATGAAACACAACTGAGAATAATCCTAGATACACTATGAGAGCACCAACAATAATAGAAACTCTCGAAGTAACTGTTTTTGTTTTAGGAGGTCCACCGTTTTGTACACGTCTTCTCGAAGGCTACAAATGCAATGGATCTGGAAAAGATAGAGGCAGTGATGGCATGGGAGCTATCTACGAGAGAGACTGAGGTGAGGAGTTATTTGGTGTAGGTGGGATACTACTAGATGTTTGTGCTTGACATTTCTAGAGTAGTAGGAATGTTATTGACCTAGAAAAGGAAAGGGAAGCCCTTCATGTGGATGGATAAGTGCTTTAAGAGTTATTAGGAAATGAGGTGGAGTCTAATGAGTTCCCATATCTTGAGACTACCAGAAGAGGGAATTGGTTATATAGTTATCTACGATTCATTAGAAACAGGACTGGGTTGTGTCCTGATGCAAGAGATATCAATGATCACCTAAGGCTCACAGTAGTTGAGGAAACATGAACATAACTACATGACCCATGACCCGATGTTAGGAGCAATGGTATATTATTTGAATATGTGGAGACACTACTTGACTGGTGAATAGTTTTTCATATACACTGACCACAAGAGTATCAGGTATATATCCTCATAGAAGGACTTGAACTTGAGATAGCAGGAATGGCTGGAGTGCCTCCAGGACTATAACATTCAAATAGTTAATACTCCTTGGATGGGGAATGTGGTGGAAGACATTCCCAATAGGAGGATTATTGTATAGCTCCTATGTGAAGTGATAGATCATTTAGCCATGATGAACATTTTTTTTAGATGGTGATGTAGAATAATACCTTCATTCAAGGACTTTCAGTCCACAATCTTACCACGATTTAGGGTGGCACAACTCTTGGATGTTGACTACAAGTCTAGAAATGTTCTGTGATCCTCAAGACACGATTCTGATGGATTTTTGATATTTCAGAATCAGATCGTCCTATTCAGAGGATGTGTCGTAGTACCGATGATGTTGAGGGAGGCATATTTGAGGGATTTCTATACATACCCTTTAACTGTAAATCCTGGTCTGGTGAATATGGGCTAGGACCAATGATGTCAACACTAGTGAACGGGAATGAAGAAAGTGGTGGCATAGATCCTCTTATTATGCCTCACATGTCAACAAATGAATAATGGCCATCAGTTTCCAATAGGTTTATCCCAACCACATGATGTACTAGAGTGGAAATGGGATAATATCTCAACGGACATTGTTATGGGGTTACCATGCACGTCTAGGGGCCATGATTCGATCTGGGTTAATGTTGACCGACTCACCAACACATCTCACTTCATGCCCATCAGGAAGCAGGGATTAGTAGAGGGCTTTGGACACATCGATGTCCCAGAGTTAGTGCAGCAGCATGGGGTGCCTTCAATGATTGTATCATACTGTGATTCTCTCGTCATATCCCGTTTGTGGACGGTATTACAGGAGGCTTTCAAGACTCATCATCACTTGATCGCATCCATTTACCTATATACAGATAGTCAGACAGAGCAAACCATATAGACCATTGATGACATGCGTCGTGCTTGTGTCCTTGATATTGGTATCTGTTGTGGGGACCTCTTTATACTTGTGGATTTTTAATAAAACAACATCTCTCACTCCACAATTGGCATGGCACTGTTTGAGGCCTTGTATGGGTAGCCTTTAAGATCACCTCTATGATAGACATTCATAGGGGAGTTAATAGTCATGGGTCTAGAGTTTCTATTGGCTACCACTGAGAAGGTGCATGTCATCCAGGAGAGGATTAGGACTACACATATATAGACATAAATAGTATTCGGATAGGAGACCCAGACCATTGATGTTTGAGGAGTGATACCATGATTCCTTTCAGGTCTCACCCTGATAGGGATTTCAGATTTTTGGATGGGGTGGAATTTTATCTCTGAGGTTCGTCAAACCAGTCCATATTCTAATCAAAGTTGGTGTTGTGGTATACCTCATATCTATCCACCCGCAGATGCACCGGGTGCATGATGTTTTCCACATGTTGCTGCTGAGGAGGTACAAGCATGATTCAACAGACGTCATTGACTAGGGAAAGATGGACATTGATGATGGGGAGACATTTGCAGAGTTCCCATTTGAGATAGAGTATTGACACGAGCATGTCCCTCCTGGATAGTAGATTCATATTGTGCGTGTTTGGTGGTAGCATGAGATTCTTTAAGAAAGATATTGGGAGAGGGAGGCTTAAATTTGTACTAAATACCCCCATTTGTTGGTTTAGCCTTTTTTTGGATTATGAGATTGTGATTCCCGAAATGGGGGAATAATTTAATGTCCCAGAAATAATTTTTGATTATTATTAAATTATATGGAATTATTTCAACGCTAGAATCTTTGAAGGCACTTGATTCTGAAGCCCAGTGAGCCCAGAATATAATTATGACATGTTTTAAAGTTCATTTATGTAAACATACAAGTGGGTTTTTCTATAATTATAACTGGTCCATGTATTAAAAATCTAAGGGCACCGTTGAATTTTTTTATGTGACGATTCTCCTAGAATGGAACTAACATTGACTGGAAAGGGTCAAATGGAAATGTTAATTTTTCGACATTTTGAATAAAAATAAAATATATTAAATGGTTATTTTATATGTTTTTCCCAACCATTGGGTTGTTTCATGGAATAACATTAGTGTGGCAAAGAATCAGTGATGATTCACATTAAATGATGCTAATTAATGGATCTTATATGTGCAGTGGAATGACACATCAAAGGTAGCATAACAGATATACTTATATATAAATGAAGCAGCGTAACGACACGATGACATAATGTAACTAAAACATTGTGACATGTTTTATTATAATGGATTAACACATCAGATAATGGAGGATTATTTGGTGTAATTTATCGGATGAACATATGGTGAGAATTCTATACAATGTCGAACGACGAGTGCTGGTGAATCACCAGTGACTTCGACCCACCTCAAATAACAGAATGGAAAATTGATGAATGCCAATGGAACTTGGACTTTTAAAGATGAGGTTATTCAATGAATAACACCTTTGAAGTATGTTTTTTATGTTATATGTATCCCCATTATTTAATCAAAATAATAAATTAAGATCAAACCATGAACATGTTGATCAGCAGATCACACGTTTTTGTAGGAGGGCACTATTCATAGGGTTTTTCTCTTAGATTATTTGATTAATTTAGATAGAACATAAATTATATATCCCATGATTCTAAACCTCTAATGTAGAGGACACATGAAACACAAAAATGGATCGAACCCATCCACCTTGTTCTTTTTGTGTGTTCATTGTGGTTGCATCTTAGACGTGGCGGCAAGGATGATTCATGAATATTGTAGGGAAGATGGAAACTCTCAGAGGATATAGGTGCATGCGGAGTGAAGAATAGACCATCAGAGCAGAGTCAATGGTCCATGAAATAACCCAACAGTGCACTGGCACTGGAGATCATTGGTGGTGGCCTGCGGTAGCGGCCGACGGCGGGTGGTGTCGCACCACAATGGAACACCAGAAGAATCGTCATGGCCAGCTCAGGCTGTAGTGATGAAGCATAAACCATCATCCTCTATGTCAGTGGCTTTCCGCGTGCTAGGGGGTCTATGCATCTTCCATTCCAATCCCAACCAAGTAAGAGCTGGGATACAATAGCGAGTTGGACCTTCCCTAATTGGTTTTGCTGGACCCAGCTTGGGCCGAATCCAGGTTGGCTCGGTAGACATGGCTTGGGTCGGGTCGGACCGGACATAGACCCAACAGGGTCCTTTTCAAAAAAACACCAATATATTTCAAACCTGGTATCCGATTGATGAGATGATTATGGTGTTAAAAACCATTATATTACACGGTTCTTTTGGAATTCACTATGGAGGATTTAATGGAATTTTTGATATTCCAAATGGCTTGAGGGGAGGTTCTACCAAAATCAAGCGCAATACTTGAAAAAACATTTCTGTTAAATGATACCTGAAGACTACTGACAAGAGACCCAATGTGGATCAACTATGATGGCCAAGTGTGAAGAGGATTTGTGTGACACAGCAGGCCCATTGTGGAAGATAGCTATGTGTGACCTAGTATACCCACAAAACTTGATGGGTGGAGTAACTTAGTATAGGAAAGTTGGGAAGCGTCTATGTGTGACCCAACATGACCACAGTGGGGAGAGGCTCTCGGTGACCTAGAATAACCATGGTACTCATCAGGGATGAGTACCAAAACAACTCCATGGATAGTGGGATGCATCTTTTTGTAACCTGGTTGGCCTACTATACTCATTGATGAGAAGATCTCCAAGAACCCAATGTGTTCAATTATTTGAATGATAGTCCTAGTTTATATACACCAGTTTATAAATGGGGTGAATTATCTAGATTTGTGGTCTTCTTTGTAGTCTTTTTTGGTCCCTACTTAGTATATTTTTACTCACCCCTTCATGCGCTTCACCCACACGTGTTTTGTCTGGTGCAGATGATCATCGCCTTGACAGAGGGCTTGGTGGCCTGGGACCCAATGGTGACCAATGAGACCAGGTAAGCGGTGCATAATTCTATGAATTCTACAAGCTACAATAGACTTACATATATGGTGATGTTTTTAGTGGATGGCTTTCAAAGGTTCTCCATACATTACAGGTTTCAGTTCATCTTTTGTTGGGTTTGTATTCTGGTCAATATGACCTACAATTCGTACTTTTACTCATTAAATGTTTATTGGTATTCATGTTTACCATTCTAGTTTTGTGACCTGGTTGTGTGTGCGTGCATATTGGTACATAGGAAAATTCCTCCCACTTGGGGGGTTGAATCCTTCAGTGCTAGTCACCAACCTAAGGCCATCAAGAGGCGAGTTTGGGGGATGTTAGGGCATGGGCCCTGGGAGATGGGTCGTGATAGATTTACCAACGATTCAAAAACTATGGTATAAGTGAGACATTTTACAGTAGTATATGTGATATTTTAACAAGTTAATTTAACTTTTATACCATATATACATTATTTTCATGAATCAAATTGATGTGACCATCCTCCTATAGAATTCAGATACATGGTTTAAACCATTTAATCCATATGGTCATTATTTTTGTGTCTGGGATTACATGTTTTTATTTTTCATGTGCTGGCTAATTTTTTTGTTGGAAAGAAGATAATTTTAACATGACCAAAAATAGAGATTAAAGGAACCCTTAAACATTGATTATAGTTTCTAGACTTCTCAGTTTTGGCAATCAATGATGTAGAGGCTGTTTTATAAGAAGAATACACATATGATAGTGGATATTTTACTATCATTGAGAACTAGATTATAAATCATTTGATGGTATGGATTTGTGACATATCCCCAAAATCTAATGTAAGAAGATAGTTTGAGTTCATGCTGGAAAGATCATGGTATTAGATTTTGAATTAAATTATTTAATGAAGTACACGCAACGTGTTATCCAAATAAAGTGGTGTAATTGGGTTATTTTCAATTATAAAAGTTTACTTGATTGACATGATTCGAAAGTTGTTTTCTAATTTTGGAAAATTTTAGATATTTTTTGAAAACTTCTGGATTCTAATGGTAAAATTTTTTATCAGGTCACTAATAGAATTTATATTGATTTTTGATGTGGCACTATTTTTGTTGATAGAATCAAAAAATTAATATTGTATATAAGATTCATGTGGAATGTTATATTAAGTAGGGTTGTAATCCGAACATTGTGGAAGGCTATATATGTTTCATAGAAAGATAACCATCCCTTATAATTTTTAGAGCCATCGGGAGCTATAAAATTTAAGGACAATATTTAATGGCTTAAGCACTAGGTTTATGATCCAATGGAAGAAGTTAAATCTTTTAGGATGTTGGGTTTTACAGTCCAAGAATATTTTTATTTTCATTTTTTGGGTATATTAGTTATGAGAAAGTGTAATGGTCATGAAGACTATAAAAATTCTCTCATTGTTTTCCATATGATGTAGCTAGGTAACATATGAAAAATGATGCAAGATGGAGTTTTATGGAGAAAAATTAATTATCAGTTAAAGTGGAGGAAAATCATCTAAGACCTGGAGGTAAATTTATGAAAGTGTAAAATTCAGGAGATTCCACAATCCTACACCTCGAAGGTGTGATTTAAACTATTTTAAAGTGTATAATATATCTCATCATGTGTCTAATGAGAGGATTATGGGGGTTTTATCTCTCAATGATTTTTCAATGTGGATAAATCACTTATTCTAGAAGCTATGTTACTATTGGAAAAATTGTTATTCCATCGGGAGGATGAATATAATATGTTTTGGTGTGGTATGGTCTGAATCCATTTGAAAATTGTGAACTATAAAGAAAGAATAATTATATAAGGGTGTCAGATTTCTATTCTAGATGGTTATTTGTTATGGAGTACCTGGATAGGTTTGTAGATATAGAAGGAGATGACTACATTGAGTGTGGTCATGTTTTTTATCAAATGACTAGAATATATATTTTGAGGAATATTTTTGTGGATTTTACAAAAGTGAGAGAGGATGAATCTTTATTGCCCTCAGTCATGTGAATTGTTTTCGATGTATTATAGTAGTTAGTGAATTATTTTGTGTCCATTTAAGCCACTCATTCTATATTGGGTTCTATCATAGAATTTCATAGTAATTAATGTAAAATCACCATAGAGTCAAGGATAACCATTATAATGATTCTCTAAAAGTATATCATGAAGATGACGATGAATAGAAGTTGGAGTTTTGGAATGTTTTAGAATATGTTTTCCAAATTTAATTAAGAATAACACGAACAATAAATATTTATTTCACATAGATGATTTCAGTTCGTATGGGGATTGGTATTACAAGGCATACTCAAGAAGATAAAAAGTTGGGAAAGTCATTATCTCTCATTTGTAAAGTGAATGGGAGGGTTCAACATTGGTTTTACTGAAGCAGGAGATAGGATAACGGCAATTAATGTCACAAATTTATGTACAAGGGATTATGAATTTGTGGTAATGATCATCAAGAGAACATTATAATGTCTGTAGGATCTCTGGAATAGATATGTGTTCCATAACGATTTTGGATCCATGATGGATATTTTTGGAGAAAAGGGTAACACATGTATTTATTTCACTAATGGGTGGTTTCAGTGGGATTTCACAATGATAATGACACCATAATTTATCAATGTTTTAGGTTTGTTTCAGTTTTCATGATATTGTTAGACTTTAGTGTACTATTAAGATAAGCATTGGAGATTAATGATGTAGATATAAACATTTGAGAAATGTAGGACCACATACCTGATGCATTATATAGATTGAAGATATCTAATCAATATAGAATTAATGATAGGAGATGTTGTCAGTTAGCTATTACATTCATTTATGAATTCTACTTACCAATAAAATATCTAAAACTTTTTATAGTTACAATCTGCTAAATGATATATCAAAATATCACTTTGTATAGTGAAATGTAAAAGAGGAGAAAAACACATGATACTTATAATGTATAGTACAATAACCCACTCTTTATCATGTTGGTTATCCCTGAAACATTTATTATTTTACTAACTTCTTTTAAAAATAAATTGAAAAAAACAGTCACTGCTTCTACACCCCAGTAATCAATTTTACAGATTACCCCAGTTCAACACTCCTACAATCCACTATTCTTATAAAGATGGTTATACCTCCAAACTATCCATTTACATATCCATTTTTTACCAACTAGTTATACACCATATATAAATAAAACATTCAATAACTGGTTTTACACCCCATCTACAATTTGTTCATTTTTTTTTCAATTGTAGAAAGATATTCTCCTTAACATATTTTTCTCCACAAGTATGTTGGATAACCTTCTACTATATACAATATTCAATATCTTCAACAACTATCATTATAATTTTTGGAATTAATTATTTATATTGATCGGTTAAAGACCTACATTACCATATCACACTTTAGCACACATATTCTTAAAATATATCTTAGCAATGTTCTATTCCATTGAACTCAAACTAGTATTCCCTTTACCTTCTAGGTCTCAAAAATCACTTGATAAGTCTCTATAATATAATTATCAAATAAATTCACTTAATTATGTTGAAACTTGGTCCAAAAACCCCATATTTGATTATCCTTTGTCACCCATTTCACTTCCTTCAATAATGTATAATCTATGTTCAATACTAATTTGATGTTCTTCCTCCACTGATGATTCTAGGTCAAATGACTCCTTATTATCTTGATAAATCTATGTATAATATTATTCTACTCTGAGATCCTGGTTCCAATTATTTTCCATAAAAAGGGTAGAGCATTATTTTGATACACATGGAACAATTCCTTTAGCACTACCACACTTACATTTTTTATGAATAGTATATCTACACTGCTAATGTTGCACTTATATATTATAGAAGAATTTTTGAATTTAAATGGTAGGAAATCAAATGTATTTTATAATTAATGATACTCAAATTTTTACCTCGAAGTCATTTAAATTTTGATCTATCGTTCACAAATCATTCAGATAATTCATAATGCTTCTGATAAAATTATGATTATTCAAATTCAATAATTTTTCTAGATAACAAAAATTTAATGAATATCATAGAATCATATATTTTTGGAATATTATAAATTTTATAAAATCTTCCATAGATTTATATTAAAAAATTTCTTTTCTGATATGATTTTTAATAACTCCACTTTAATATTTTATATCTTCATCATTGTCTATCAAATGGAATCATACTAAAAGACTTTTTTTAATATGAATTTGCCTAGTTAAATAATGTTTGGAACCCTATACCTATTTTGCAGAAGATATAAATTTCTGATACATCTCAAATTAATCATAGAAATCATGAACTGTTATCTACCTACAACACCTATATCTAATAGAATTATAATTCCAAATCTGATGTCATATCAAGAATCCATATACTGAATTTTTTAGTAAATATTAGATGAAAATTTATCTTATGAATGCTGATATATATTTCTTTCATGTTATCTTTACTAGTTATCCCAATATGATTGCATTGAAACTATATGATCTCTCTTATAAATGTTTTAGTGATATACCATATAAATTGGAACGAATTTATAATATATAACATGGAATAGATTGTAACATTGACTTTTAAACATGAAATTTTTTAAAACATTCAATATATTAGAACCCCATTGATTCATCAGATCATTTGGTAAAATGTTCTTCAATCTATATGACTATTTTCATGTTTATCCTACAAGATTCAAAAAAATCTATGGTCGGTGAACTTCATGAGTTTCCCTCATCCGACCATGATAACATCATCAATGAAATTTTTGATTGTCACCACTACATTGATCAATATCTAGTAAACCATATCATCTTACTTTGGATCATTTATTATATCATTCTATATACACTCACATTGATTCTATCCATTTGAAAAATTAGTTGAGCTTCATAAAACCTGAAACTCATGAATATTTGAAAACCACTTTCCCAACCTTTATAAAAACACATACAGAGTTAGAAACACCAACTTCTTATTATTATCTATCATGAAACATCCTCCCTGTTAAATTTGGTGACATTTTATTTCATAAAATATTATAATTCTATACATTTATAACAAATACGAACTCATATTGGATTGCGAGTATATCCCTTATGTGAGTAACATAAATATAGATACAACATATTATATCATTAGTAAATTTTTTAAAATTTCTATGTAAACATTCTTGCTATTCATAAGGAATATTTAATGCACAACTATAGAAAAAATTATTCTATTAAACTTATCCAATATTCTGAGGAAATATTTTCAAAAATCACATATTGATATATTGAAATAAAAAGAAAACATACTAAAATTGAAATAATTATCTCTCCATTTGTTTTTGTTTTCAATGTCCACAAAAAACCTCAAACATATTAGAAGTTAATTTTTGTTCCCAACACTTTCTCCCTATTTTATGCTTTCACTTTATTCTACCCTATGTTATATATCACACTTATGAACATCTGAATTAAAATGGAAACAAACAAATCATATCATCACGTCTTCCTTCATTACAGAAACTTGAAAACTTTTTATATATAAAACCTGGATGGATTCGATGTATTAATAGGGATACTAAAACATAAGAAAACTATGTCTATGTGGGAAAACCATGTATTGAAATCAAGAGTGTTTAATGAAGATGATCAATGTTTTCCATTACACATCTATCATACAACACATTCCTCTTTCTCACTCAATAAACATTATATCAAGGGATATTTGAGTATTTCATTTAACATAGATCATTATCCCATATTAAAAAACATATAAGAATAATTAAATAATATAAAAACGACTTTGAAAACATCTCATATTTATTAACATCATTACATATTCTTCAGGAAAAGTATGATACTCATACCATTACTTCATCCTTATCCCCTGAAGGCTTTCCATTCATACCCACCCCCTTTTGAAAAATGTTATTCTATGGATGGATCATCATACTATAAATCTCTTAAAACACATATCTATATTTTCTATAATTTCTTCTATAATTCCATACGTGTTATCACAAATATACAAGTATATTAGAAAAAATAAAGAAAGAAAATGTTCCTTATAATTAAGGATTGGGATTAAAGGATTCTCCAAGTATTTATATATTTTTATTCGGCTTAGATTTTAAATAATATGTACCTTATTCATTAATTTCATTATTACCAATAGTTTATAACATTATTTTTAAGATTTCCTATTTGTTTGGTATGATAGTAATAAAAATTTTAGAGTCAATGTATCATGTCATTGAACATTAATTAATAATTAAAAAATATATATTGGAAACTTATTATGATTGTTGTTCTCATATTTAGAATCCCCTTTCCTCAGTTTTTCATTAGTATAATTATTTTTTACTTCATCTATCATTATTTCCCTTGATATTTTATATGGGAAAATAAATGGTCACTATTTATTACCTTGTTAAACATTTTTTATCTATTTTACATTCCCAACATTATTAGAAAGGAAACTCCCCTAAACATCTTATATATAACTATTGAGGCATTATCATTCTTTATCTTCTGAAATTTATTTTTTTAAACATTCTAAAAATATTTTGTTCTTATGTCTTCATTACTACTCTCCCTTTTTTCTAAACCTTTTCTTAGTAGAGACATATAGTATGAAAATAAATATTATTTATATCCAAATAGTCCACAATAATATCATTACCTTTGATTATTGATAGTTCATAGTGATATTAGTGACTCTATATTTTTTTTTTGTTTTTTTACTTACAATATATGGGAAAATATTCCCAACGAAATGTTTAGTTGATGAATTTCACTCTTTATTAGTGGTTTAATAATCCTCACAATTCATAATATTTTCACCTTATTTTTTAGTAAATTTAGACTTATACTAATAATTTTTGGTAATATAAAAAACCTTTTTTGGAAGACCATTTTTCTCTATCTTTAGTAGATTCACCATAAACATCAAATTATATGGAATATTCATCTCTAATTATTGTTAACATACTTTGTGTTGTATAAAACATTTATAATTATTATGATAACTATTATTAAATCCTATTCAAAAATTATTTACAAAATTTCATTATCGTTTTTAATTATTCCATAATTATCTTGTTTTTATTACATTCCTTAACAAGTGTAGTTTCAATGTTGTTGAGGTTGTCTGGATTTGTGGATGTTCCTTCCTAATGATTGTTTCCTTTCAAAATAAACAAAATAACATTTAATGAGGTCTAATATCATTTATGATAATTTTCAAATATTTATTCTCTCACTATTCACAAAAGATACCTCTTTATCATTTTTCTTCATCTTCTTCCATTCCTACTTGAGTTATATAATTTTCTAAGGTTCATCCTCAAAATTTTCATTAAAAATCCATGAATGTCATGTTTTAAATTCCCCATCCTCGTCAATATCATATGAGGCACATAATTTCATAAGATTCTATAACATTTTGACATGAAATTATTATTCATTTCTAGATGAAGACTCATCAAACTATCTTCAACACAATAAAATTTTATTCTTCATTCAATGAATTTTTTTCTTATATTTTAATAATTTTATTATACGTATCATATTTTTCTTCAAAATTAGAATAATCAATATTATTCTTTTTATATATTCTATAAAAATATCATATATCATTCTTATTACAACATTTAGTAGATTTATAATCCTTTCCTTTACAATTTCTATTTTTATACATCTTTGAAAGAATATCAATTGTTGTGTTGAAGTCCTCTTCATATTCCATAGCATCTAAATCAACTGATTATTATTATAGTATATTATATTTGTAAATACCATTTTTAAATTATTAAAAATCTATCTATAACATATAAATTTCATTAAATAAAATTATTTTATAATTTTATATACATCAATACTATTCTACTTTTCATCCAAAGATAAATATTCTAAATAATTTATATCTGACACATTAACAACAAATCCATCCTGAAAATTTATTATAAATTTTTTAAGGATAAAAAACATTATAGATTCTCCCAATAAATATGCTATTACTAAAAATATCATCATCTCTTGTAATATACTCGTCATAAAATTCTTCATAGTCAATATTTATATCATTAAACCCACTCTTAAATATTTTAATCATAACTTCCTTAATGTTTTCATTTACTTTATTTCTATTTGTCAAATTATCAGACAATATTTTAGCCACTGGAAACCCCAAAAAATTATAAACATTCTATGAGATGGTAAAGACAATATTATTCTAAAATTTTCCCAAAAACTCCATATTTCTCTTCACATTAGCTATCATTACAACCTAATTAGTGTGAGGAAATAATATATTTTCATCATCTGTAACTACAGGGGAAAAGAGATAGAAGATATCAGAACATCATATTCTTCCAACTATGATATTTTTTTCCATAAACATTAGGAACACCGATACTTTTCAATGAATTTATATTATCTACCATTAGTAGATATTTTTATATTTCATAGTAAACTTTCATAGATATCAATTTTTGTTCCCAAGTCAATGTAAGATCACCGACAGGGGGGGGGGAGTGAATATGTGATCTATTAATTTTATAAATTATTTATATGAACTCAAACTATGAAACATTAAAATTCAAAATATATACAAATGTATCTCAATATTACCTCACATGAATTAATATAAAGGAATAGTTCAAAACATGATATATAAATGTTTAGTACAAACACATTCTCTTTTTCAAGTTATTAATTCCCCTCAATATATATTCATTTACAAACATGTTTCAATAATAAAAGGGCACATGAATAAACTATTTATGAACCATAGTAATAATTCCACCAGATAAATTTAGTTCAATTATGTAATAATAATATTTTTTTACCCTTGTTGGTTATACCCTGCAAGAGTCCTTTTGATATCCACTTGTATCCTTGTTGGTTACACAACCCATCTAAAAGACATTTTAAAGGACTAGTTCTAACACCCAATTTCATGGCCTACCTCATAATCTTTTGATCTAATTTAGAAAGATATTCTTCTTCAGATTTTTTTTTCTATATGAGATATTTGGATGACATATCCCTTTGTAAAATCTTGAAGATATTTAACAGGTATATTAAAATTTTTTAGTCTTAAAGCATCTTGATTTTCAAATAATGAATTGGATTACTCAATCTACCTTTAAAAAGAATCTCCAAATTATTTTCATAACTAAATTCTCAAGATAATGCTTCATCTTAGTGATAAGAAATTCCATCATGTATGTCCATATATTTTACTCCTCAAATTAGTGAACTTCAGTTTGATAAAAAAAGGTCAATAAACCTTAACATGATGCTTCTTATTTATCCTGTACACTTCCATAACATAAATAGATGCTCAGTTTAAAACATATTATAATATTCATAATTTATATAAGAGACACAATATAATAATACTTGTTTCACCAAATTAATCTATGTTTTATGTTATTATCTGGTAAGATCCTCAGTTTGACTCTTCTGCATCAATTAAGTATAACATTTTATAGATAATCAGAGTACATATCTTTTATCTCTTTTAATATTCTATTTATATTATTGTATATCCACATTTATAATATTTTACCGTCATCTATATAGGATATAATTTCATTTGAATTGGTAGGAACAAAAAATTATTATCCCCCTAAATGAAACAAAAGATTCATATCTCCCCATTATTTTAATTTTGTTAGAGTCCCATAAAATAATCTGTAATATCATGAATGTTTAAAAAAAATAAAACCTCATAACCTTACTTGACCGATATAGATAAATGAAATCGATATATAATATTATAAATATCATTTTTAAGGACTTTATAATCTTTTTTCAAAGCTCCTTAGATCTCTATTGAGATGATGTATGTTTTTTATACTATGAATGAATTAATTTTTCTAAAGGTACATCGTATACTTTCTCTATCCATTTGAATCATAATAGAAATATATGTATGATATTTCTTCTTCAGGTTATATATTATAATAACCCTATATCTTTCGGGATTAATATATATCTCTCTGATAATAATCGACTTAACCTCAATCATTTTAGGCCCTTCTCATCCAGGATGATCTCTCTCAAATGGAATCTAAATTCTCTATCTCATTCCCTTATTATAACCCATATATTGAATCCTTTTAGTATATGTATATTCGTGAATTATATAATGAAACCTTATATATTTCTATTTCTAGTGATGTTACCTTGTTATCTTTATCCGAAAAAATGACATGTTATTCTATATCCAATACATCATTTAACATTGTACCTTAGAATTTATTGAGACTTCATAAATTTTAATCTTCTACATATTGTAACATCGCCATTATGACATGAAAATTGTACTAAATCTATATCCATTTGATGTATATAGATTTATTAGCTCTATTTTTCCTGTTTTCTTCCACCTGTTTTGTATTTGTTTTTATTCTTATGGGATTCTCTATGAAAATCTCCAACTGATTCATTACTTGGGTAATATCCATTTTATTAGGATAACATTATCAATAAATCTTTTTAAATACAGAAAATCAGTGATTAATCACCATAAAGTCATATCTATATGCTTTCTAAATGGTAATATATACATATCCATACATTCACATTGTGTTTTTCTATCTGATAATATTTTCCATGTTTGTAAATCATACAAGTAGATATTTCACCAAAAACCAACTTCTCAACATAGTTAAGTAAAAAAAATACCAATATTTTAAAATTATCCATACGATATAATCATCTATATTTTTAATGGTAACATTATGTTTCATCTATTTTTTTAATTCATTTAATTTCTATGAATGTCTAAAAACATGACTTGTTTCTTGAGTATTTTCATTGTGTTATTAACTTGATGATCTAAAAAACATAATATCCCTTATTGAATGTTTACTTTTAGGGGAAATTAAAACTTCTTCACACTATATATAAATTTTCTAATTAAACCCCATACACAAATATACTCTCAATATTCGTCAGGGTTTTATACAATTGTACCCAAAAACGCATGTTGATATATTGAAATAATGCAACCATAATATGATTGGAATAACAAAAGTCAAAAAATGGGATTAAACATAGTAAAATGATAAAAACACTTTTGATATTTTATATAGATAAATTTGATTGATGAATTCTGATCAGCATTATAATTTTTGGGAAATAGTATATCATTTTTATGATGTAATATAAAGGAATTATTTTTGTGGGATCCTGTACAATAAAAAAGTACATAGATAAAAACAATTGGAGAACATAAGTAGGTTTAAATGAAGATAAAAGGTTGAGATTTAGTGTATATTCATTAATAATCATCTAGATTGAGATTTTTGGGCATATATTATGAGGAAAATTCTGATGTGACATATTTTTAGGTATTTGGAACATTATAATCTTTCTAACTGTTTGAATATCTAAAAGTAAATATAAAATTATTTAAAGATATGTTTATAAAATGGAGGCAATGCACTAAACCATTGGTTTTACACATTGAGAAAGATTATGGATGTTTAAAAGAAACAATGGAAGTGTTAATTATATGGTTATTCAATGTGGTCCTTTGTGTGTGAGGTAAATAGTATAATTTTGGACCATATATTAACTTAATGTTGGATCCATTTACTATATAGTTAAATCACTAGAAGGTGAGTCCATACACTAGATATTTATATCACACAAAGGGTGATTTAATTAGGATCAATGGGACAAATGAGTTTAGCGAAAGGTGAATAGTGGAATTAGAGTGCAAGAATTTTAAGGAGGTTCTTAGATAAATGTAATCTAGTGATGATTATGTGTATATAGGGAATTATTTCAAAAGGGTAAAATTACAAGGGATATATGAAGTTCCATAGGAGAAGAATTTGGGGATGATGTTTATGAATTCCATGAACTGTGATGATGTGATCTATATTTATTTTCTTTCATATACTACAATGTGTGATTCATCAATATAATTATAGTGGGGTGGAATATGATGTGTATTACTTATGATGTGTAGGAGTATAGAGTTCTTATAATTAATTGGAAGTATTAGATATTCATATTTATTTAGGTTCACCAAATAACATTGAAAGGAAGGAATTAATAGATGAAATTATAATATCAAATATACTATTGGGAATGATGTACAAGTGAATGATTTACTTGACAGGATGATGATAGATACTTACAGGAGGCCAATTTTTTTCAAGATGAAGTACAGTAGGGAACATATAGGTGAATGTTGGTAAAGTGACTAAGGTAAAATTATATGAGTGTAACACACAGGAAATTTATTTTAAAATAATAATAATCTTAATGTATTTGTTAATACACAACATAGAGCTTTATAAAAATTAAGATATATTATAAAAATATTATTACTGAAATATGACCATTATAACCAAGCCAATGATTTAACTGGAGTGAACACAAGTAAAAAATTTATGAAATAAATGTATACTTCTTTAACTTAATTCAAATTATTTAATTAATTATTATAAACTAATCAATAATTTATAGAGATGTATTTTCACTCTTTATGATATGTTTTCATAAAATTTTATTTTATTGCATTATGTAGTAAATAATTATATATAATTTCAACCACATTTAAAAATTATATTTTAGAATTAACATAATTATAATTTATTCAAATAACAATTATCTTTGGGTGATATTTTGGGATATCTTAAATGATTGATTTTGTAGTGAATGGTGGAGAATATCGAATTTTCAAATACTACCATTTATATTCATAAAAAACTGTAATTTAAACGTAATATTATATATTTTTATTTGGTATAAAATTGAAATATGATGAAATTTATTTTGTTTGTGAATATTAGTTTCATTTAAAAAAGAAATTTTGATGAATTTTATATATGATATTTTTTATGCATAATCGACAATATTCTGAAACTATTCTTCTTTTAAATTTATGAATTTTTATTAATTTTTAAATTTTACATTAATATAGATATAATCTTGAATGAAAGGATACCATATATTGAATCATGATTTTGAAATGTGGATAATTTGAAACTTTTAATTTTTTTCGAAATAGATGGTAATCATTGTAAATATTTTGTACCTTGATATTGGTAAAACATGTGAAACTAGGTTAAAACCTAGAGATATGGCCTCTAAATCAACCCAAAACATTCCTTTATTTAATTATATGGGATTAATTCATTAGTATACATCCAAAATTATTATATATGTCATTTTAACCCCATTTCTCCTTCATAATAACATTTATAGTATTTAAGTAATAAAAAGACCACAATGTCGTTCTGTTCATTTATTTTTTCTCATAATTTCACATCAGAATAAACATTACTTTTTAATGAATATAAATATTAAATTTTATTATGATGAAATTATGTTAATGGTATTATTGTATTTTTTATTTTTTGTCATTAGATTGTTTCTTTAAATGCTTACACAACGCTGACATAGTTCTTAACCAAGTAGTATAAAAATAAAAGTAAATAATTTTCAAAACAACCAAAGTTATATTTTATAGATGAATTATTATGTCACAAGAATATTATGGTTAAAAAAATTTATAATTTATAACTCTATATTTATATTCAAATTCATTATTATATTTATTCCTTCAAAGTCACATTAAATAAATTGTTTCCAAAAAGTCATTAATTATATTTATTGAGAAATAATATTTTATTGAAATATATAAAAATAAAAGAAAAGGATGAGTAGAAATATATATTTTAAAACGTATAATTTATCATCTATTAATTATCCAAATTCGATCATATAGGTAAAATTATAAGCCTTTAATATTTTAAATATATCTACTGATGTCAGTGTTAAAATTGATTAATTGATGGGTTTAACAAAAAGGTATGATTTTAAATACATATAATATATAAAAATTAATTTTTTGAAGTAATTTTAAGCACAAAATATTTTATATTTAAAATTATGGCCACATAGAACCACTTTAACCTTAAAATTAATTTATTAGTTAAAAATATTTTTATTAATTAAATAGGAATTACTTCCCACCCTTTTAAATGGTCACCCCTACTTTAACTTTGTTACACCATTTTAAAAAATATAGTTTAAAAACCCCTAAAAATGATCTTATAAATTACCATATAAATTAATTTTAGGTTCTTCCATTATTAATTGACCATTTTATATTCCTTAAGAACGGATCTAAAGGAGGCCAAATGAAGGAGATGTAATTATCCTACACTACCTCATTAAAATTTATTAAACTCCTATCAATATATTAAATTCATAAAAAATTAATAATTTAATTATCCCAAATACCATTAAATTTTATTATTTTTATGGATCTAAAATTATTCACTCTCTTTTATATAAAATGGGAAGAATAATTTTATCCCATGCATATGTGCGAAATAATGCTTCCACGTAGTGATAAAAATATTTTTTGATAACTATATTTATCGGATTATTAATAAGTTGAATTTCAAATTTATATATAACAATAATTGAATAATTATGTTTATATACTTATAATATAATTTCAAAATTCTTACCGTCCATTACTATGAAAAAATTATAGTTTCACTTGTGCATATGTGTGGACTTCCACCTCCACGAAGCAATATAATTAAATTTTCTTATCTGATATACATAAATGATAATAAGGATATATTTAATTAATAAATATGACATATTTTATATAAATTGTTTTCCTGAATGGTGTATTTCATTCTACAATTCCTTCCCAAAATATTCCAAAAATTGAAAACATTTTTAATTCGTACATATGACCCACCATCTCCTTGAATTGTGTAGTTTAGTTTTCTATAAATATCTTTTATGCATGAATATATATATATAATAAATATATTTGATATTAATATCATTATTAATATTCTGGATATTATGTATCCATGATCAATGAACAAGGACCAGGATTACCAAACTAAAATTCTTATGAAAAATGAAATATTTATGACCCAAAAAAGATGATTATAATATAGATTTATAACAAAATGGGAATTGATATGTTATTAGTTGATCATATAATAAATTATAAGAATGAAAATTAATCTTATGATTAATTAATATAAATTTCAATTTATTAGTCATGAAGAAAGAGTTCATTCAAAGAAATCCAACCTATGTGTAAAGGTCTCCCATCATACATTTATTAATGTGAGACACATTCAGAATAGAAGACTTTCTTCCTTTATATATTTTATATACTACCGATGAATTTATTTATGATTCTATTTTTGAAAATCATTTGGATTATATTTTACATAAAAGGCTTTATATTTCTTGATTATTTGATTTATAGATTACTAAAGCAAATAGGGTTTATTGTAAAAAAATTGCCTTCTTGGGACATATGTTACGTTATGCCCCTATCTTATATTATGATGTGTAATAAATACCCTTCAAAATGTCATATCATGAATGTAAAAATGTTAATTATGTATAAGGTGGAGTGAGTTGAGATTGATTCCAAAACTCCCATATAAAATTGATAAACTCTTTGTAATGATATTCACTACCTATATCCAATTAAAACCTCTTTATCTTCTTCCAATTTGGATTCTCTACATCATACATTAATTTATAAATCAATACAAAATACTAGGAATTATAACTCATGAATTATATACACCCATATCTACTAATTTTAATAGTAAAATATATTAACTATGATTAAAAACATAAAACATATATTAGAACTTTTACTCGACTGTCAGTGTGTACCATTCCTAGAAGATCTGATTCCCTTTAACCATATCCACTAAATATAGGTTTTGTTTTTTTACATGTAAAGAAGAATAAAATATTTCAATTGGTATCATCTAAAAAGATTCTAAATAAGAATTTTAGTATTTCTTCGAAAAATCATTATCATTAACATGAACAAGAATGTGATGCCATAAGTATGTGTTATATAAGTGGGGAGACCATTATTAGAAATCAGTTACCAATAAATTGTGTTTTTAATTTAGAAAAAATTACATTTATTTAAAAGTTTATTTCGATAAATTATGAGTTTTTTGTAAAAGAAACATATTTTATTTCCATATAGTAAAAAAATCCATCTATATCTAGTCATGGTCCATTAATTATGTTCTTAGTAATAGTCATTACATAATAAAAATATCTTAAAGTTACTATCATTCATATTAGTAATGATAGGTGGCATTCCCCGATTGTAAGATCAGACAGCCTCACATTATTGGTGTAACAACCATAGTAATTATATAATAATTTATTTTCATTTTTGAATAAAACAGTTAAATATATTATAAATGTATAATTAAATAAGTGGTATTTTTAATTAAACAATCCATACTAGTAGAATAATAACCTCTCCAATGAGAGTATAAATAAAATTTATTTATCTTATAATTTTAATCATGATATATCTATATCATAGAATATGTAAATAAATGCTTTTGAAATAATTAATTAAGTGTTGGAATTTTTTTACTTTATAAATATTTTAAAAAAATGATTATTAATATAATGACCTCAAAGAAAATATATTTTCATAAAACTAATTCATAAATAAATATTTTTTTTAATATGATTATAAGATAATTTTATGATACATTAATTTATTTTTCAAAATGTCCCAAAACCAGTTATAATTTTAAAACAGATACTTTTCAAATAAAATTTGTTTTTCATTATAAATTATTATTTTTTATTTAGAAATTTATTTGTAAAAATTATTGAACAATTTTTTGAATATAATTCATAAGAAAAATAATGGGTGGGGTATTGAGATTTTCCTAAAACGATTGTCTTTTTAGTGAATAATAAATATAATAATATATGGTATGTATAATTATAAGTTAAATAAATTATTTATTGAGTCATCACTAATGTAATGACCATAATATCAAATAATAATTCATTTTTTAATAAAATGTTTGAAATTTTTTTATTTATTCATATTCTTGATACAAAATAATAAAGTAATGTATATAATAATGATAAAACACCCCTCTCCTACACTATTAATACAAACCATCACCACTTATTCTTATGACAACTTAAAGACATGTATATTGGTTAAATCTTACACATTTTTCCTCCAAATTCTCTTACAAATTTCTAATCCCCTCTCATCTCAACCAATGGGGAAAGCCAAGGGCCTTAAAGAGGTTCTTAAGGAGGTGAATTCAAGATGTAAAAACTACTTTCATATTCATTTATTTTCTTTTCAAATCAATTTAATTTCTTATAAAATTTTCATCCCCCCATATCTATGTGGCATGAAAACACTTTTATCTTATATATATTGTAATTTAATAATTTTTATGAAAAACTTCATCATAAAAATTCATCATCTATCCCTTTTATTCTAAATTCGAGTACATCATCTCTGATGTTCGATTTACTGCCATCATAGATTATACACGTTCATTTTTCATTATCACTACTCAGTATTGTCATGAAATCATTATTACAGCTAAATAATATTTTATAATATATATTATAAATTATTTATTATTTTGGAACCAATATATAATCATCATATTTTATATAATGATATATGTAAATGATGATCATAAATATTTCGAAAATAAATTAAATCATTCCTATTAATTATTTATATAATGATTCATCCCCATATCAAAAAAATGATATATGTTATAATTTAAAATTTTTTAAACTTATTAAAATAATTGAATTCAACATTTTTTTTATTTACTCCATTCAACATGAAATTCCATAATGATCCATTAATGGAAAAATGAAATAATGCATCTGAAACAATAAAAATTACAAATTATTATTAATTAATGGGTAAAATCAAGTTATAATAATATTATATAATTAATTAAAAATAAGAATATTTTTATTTAATATATAAATATCACTTTATATTCCATTATACGGGATTGTTGAACATGTTTGAAAAAATATGAACCCGAGGCAAGGGAATTCGTAACCCAATTTCCATTCTTTGGGTTAACCATCTATTTCATTTATTATGTGGAAATAACATTATTTTTTAAATTAATTCTGATTATATCATATTTTATCATTTTTATTTACTTTATGAAAACATATTCCATTCTTTTTATTAATTATCACTTCAATTATATGATAATTATAAGTTAATTTCAGTTAAAAACCCTTTAATGTATCTTTTTAAAAAAAATTAAAAGGAATTTATCTATGAAAGTATTCGTGTTTTATAATTATTTTATTGTACTTGGGAATTTCTTATGATGGAGGCTGGGACATATAACTCTCTCCAATTATTTTTTTATGTTTATATTGGATTCTGACTATATTTTTACACCATCTGTAATTGTGATGGTTATACTATAAGGTAGTCGTGTGGGATAAATCATAAGGTAGTCATGCAGGTTACATTTAAAGGTTGTGGAGAGGGATTAAAATTTATTTTGTATTTGTAACGGTTAATATTTTATGTAATTTATACCAAAAATTTCATTTCTTTTATTCTATATTATTTCGATGTTTTATGAAAATAACATGTTTTTACAAAGTAAAAAAATGATACTTTTTGAATGGCAAGAATGTATTTCTGAAATTAATTTCATATGTTTACAAGTACTCATGTATTAGTGGATTATTCCTTTATTTTAATGACCCTTAATGTAGTTTTTTGTGCTAATCACATGTTTTAAAATGTTTTCACATGGTTTAAGGATGGGTATGTTAAAAGGGGATGCCAAGATTCACGACCTAAAGACATTTCATGAAAATATTTTTTTTTATTAAAAAAAATTCTTATGGATGTAATAGATATTATTTAAATAGTACCTATATTTTATTCTTGAGTGTTGATATTTATGAATTATTTAATAATTTTCTGAGTCCCTAAACCAAAAGTATCATATAGAATGTAAATACGTGAATTCAAAATGAATTTATAAGTTATATATTGTTTATGGATATGTACTTATAGTTGGTATCATTGAATTGTTTAGATAATTTTATGTCATAGTATGATTTTAATATAATGCCATAAATTATATTCATCTTATGGTTATGTTTAAATTATATTGCATTCGATGATTTCCATGTTGCTTCTTCTATGATATGTCTTTTTATATTGAATTTCTGCAAATGAACTAGGGAAGTAGATATAGGAAGGCATTGAGGGATGATATCATTCTAATTCTATAATTTTGAATGGTGGGAATTTAAACCCAAATGTTTTTATTGTAATTTATCATTTTATGTAGGATATAAAATTAGGTGGATTTCTTACCTGATAAAAACCAATTCTTCTATAAAGGAAAATGATGCTAGTGGAAATGTTTAGGATCCATCACGTTCATGCTCATAATGGATATTCAAAGCTAGTGGTGGTTAATTTTCATGAATATCATGGTTAGTTATGAGATTGAATCCATGGAATGGGATATATTTAATAATATTTTACTTATGTGGTTCGAATTAGGAAGTAAATGAGATTTCGCTGAATTGAAACAAAAGAAGGAAGCCTCAGTTCTTGTGTCTGAAGAAAAATTCACCCTGTTTGAATGGAATGGTCCAAATGTTATTTAGGAAATTAATATAAAAATAAATATTGTTTACTCCGGATTGAATCAAATATAAAAAATTACATTATCCTACTCGGAATTTAGATGTTATGAGAAACATGTATGATGTTCTCAAGGGGTTGAAATGGAGTTTGCTGATAATCACGAGAACATTGAAAAGTAAAAAAAGAGGTGGTCTAGATGAAAACATGGGTAAGATTAAATGAATAAAATATTAAGATAAGATATTCCCATTTGTAGTGTGTGAAAAGTGTAGTAAAATAAACCCTGGTGAATTCCTTACCAAAACTAGGAAGTGTTTTCATTGTGGTATGTTTAAAAATATGGCTCAGGATTGAAAAACAAATTATATTAAGATTAACATGGATATGAAAACTATAAAGTGTTTTCAATGTGTTAAGATGATAAATTAGGCAAATACCTAGCTAACTAAAGATCTGAATCATAGGAAGTAGCTTGATTATAAGTAGAAAGGTGGAGTGATATCATTTTCGAAAACATCAGTTGATGATGGGCTATGCAATGAAGTTGTATTAGTTAATTTGTTTTTGTTCACATTAAATTTTCTACTCCTTTGTTTGATATTGGTACACACATTCATTTATTATTGAGAAATGTTTTCGTAAATTTGAAATTTCACATCAAGAGATGAGACCAGATTTTAGGGTTAAAACAGAAGGGGGTAATATTATAAAAAAAGGAATTAAAAAAATATCCATATTGTTATATGTCTAAAGAAACCTCCTTCACACATTTTTGTTTTTTCCTTAGTAGAGTCTGGTGTTATTCTATCTATGTATTGGATTTCAGTTAATCATGCTAAGATTTATTGTATTACTAAAAATATATTTTTCAGAAAGTGTTTCTATTTATATCTGAAAATGAACCCATGTAATTGATAACATATCATGAAGCCGAGATACATTTAAAATATAGAAATGAATTTTATATTGCACATATTGTTGGAAAAGGGAATACATCACAATAATGATGTGATAGTGGTAAATTAATACCAGAATGATTTCATGTTGAATGTTTAGGTGATATAACTTATTGGAAAGTTGAATTTACTATTGAACTAGTTTCTAAGTCCAAGAAAATATAAAACCACATTATCTAATGGATCGAGTGTAACTCCTAGAATTGTAAAATTAGTTGTCGAAGATTCATGATGAAGGGTTTATTTGTACTATCACATCGCCATGGGGTTCTATGATTATGACCATTGAAAAGATATATGGTTCCCCGAGTCATTGTATTTATTATAGATATTTGAAAAATAGTAATACTAGGAATAAGTTACATTTTTCACATATTGTTGAATTTTTTGAATGATTTAGGGATTTAATATTTATGCAATATTAAATTGATATCTATCTACCATTAGAAGAAGGTGAAGTATAATTGTATCCTGAAAACAACTATTCATACTAGATTTGGGCATTATGATTCTGTGGTTTGGCCTGTTGGTTTTACAAAATGTCGATATGATATTCGTGGATATAATTAATAGAATATTCTATGAATATGTGGATAAGTTTAGTTTTTAATCTATGTATGATACATTGGTATTTTTAAAAAGTTATGAGGGCCATGAAAAAAAATTATGGATTATCATGTAAAATCCAAATGAAATAAGTCATATGAAAAATTTAGTAAATGTGATTTTTAGTTGAAAATGATTTTTTAGGAACATTATAAAGAAATATGGAATAATAGTTTATCCCTCTAAAAGAGAAGTTGTTGATGAATGTCCAAGACCTACAAATGATATAATGTTTCATAGTTTTCCTTTACTAGAAGTCTATTACAAATGGTTTATTATAAACATTACAAAGTTATTTATCCTTCTAACCAAGTTAACATGAAAATGGGATATTTTTTTGTTAGATTAATGTTATTTTTACATAATTGAAATGATGAAACCATTGGTTTATGCTCAAATTTTTGTCTTACATTCCATAAATAGAGAACTTTTCTTTTAACATGAACCTTCATTGTATGGACTTGTTTGTGTTTTGATGCAGAAGGATCATGTAATTTCCTATGCTTTATGAAAACTAAAACCTCATGAATTATATTATCCCACACATTATTTGGGTTTATAAATTATGATTATTTCTTTGAAAATATGGAAGAATCTTTTTTACAAAGAAAAATATGATATATATACTGACCATAAAATTATGAAGTATATATTAACTCTGAACGAAGACAATGAGTAATTGAAAAATGTAGAATTAGTGAAAATGGTAATTTTCTAGAATTTAATTTTGAGAAAGATTGAGTATTAATAGTTCTGAAGAGATTATTTATGACTTTTGATTCATATTTGATGAAATAATTATTCGGTGAAACTCATAGTTCTCAATTTTCACGACATCCTTGCAGTACTAAGATGTACAAAGACCTTTGGAAGAATTACTAGTGGTATGGAATAAAAAGATATATTAAATATTTAATGGGGTAATTTAAGACATGTTAATAGGTTATAGGAGAATGGAAACAATCAAATGGGATGCTTCATCCTTTTTAAGTTCCAATTTTGAATGGGATAATATATCCATGGGCTTCATGTTGACACTGCCAAAGACATCTCAAGGTAACAATGATATTTGTGTTATTGTTGATGAACTGACTAAATCTTCACCTTTCCATTTAATTTTTGTAATATGACATTGGATCAGCTTTATAAACTATAACTCAAGGATATTATTAGCTTAAATGGAGTTCATATTTCCATTATATTTGGTTTTAATCCCAAATACACTTATAGATTTTGAAAATGTATTTTGACATCATTAGGCACAACATTAAACTCTATTACATCATTTCATCCCAAATATGATGGACAAATCAAGAAAACAATTCAGACCATGGATGACATGTTACATGCTTGTCAAATTGCTTACCAAGGAAGTTTTGATCATCATATTTATTGATTTTTGTTTTATTATTATACCATTTTTTATTCTTGAATATAGTTATCACGTTTCGAGGAATTATATGTAAATTGGTTTTGAACACTCGCTTTTGAGTATGAAGTCGAGGAAAGTAAGTTTATGTGATAAGTATTAGTATAGGAAGTGGCTATGAAAGTGACTATTGTTCAGTAATACATGAGGACACACTAAAGTATGCATAAATGTTATGTAGATAATTGGAGGAATGAATTTTCTTTCAAGGAAGGTGATCATGTTTTTATAAGAATCTAACCATGGAAAAGTGTTTTGAATTATTTTATGGAAGGATAGATATGTACATGTTTCATTGGACTATATGAAATCCTAGAGAAAATTGGACCATTCACCTATCCAGTACCTGTGTCTCCGAGTTTATCTTTATTAAAACATGTTTTTCATGTTTATATGTTGATAATGTATGTTCTAGGTTCATATCATGTTTTGATCTTAGAAGTAGTTGAGATGGAGGATGACCTTTTTTATGAAGATAATCCTTTTCATATTATTCATCGTAGATATCATGTATAGAAAAATGTGGTAACTCACCATGTTATGTTTTTGTAGAGAAAGCACATAGTGGAAGAAGAAACATGAGAATATGAAAATTCTATGAGGGAAAGTCAAACTAACTTGTTTAATGAATAATTAAAAATTGTGAGGATGTGATGTCCATAAGGTGGGGATAATGAAATGACATAGGTACTGATATAAAAATAAGTTTTCATATTGGAATTAAATAGTTAAATTATTTTTAAATATATAATTAAATAAGTGGTATTTACAATTAATAAATCAATAATAAAAGAATATTAACCTCAACTATATGAGTACAAATATAATTTATTTATCTAATATGTGTAAGCATGATATATTTATATAATAGAATAAGAATATAATTTTTTTGGAAATGATTAATTATGTTTTGGTATTTCTTTATGTTGTTAATATTTAATTACAATTTTACAAATAATATAATGATTTAAATATATATATATATATATATATATTCATAAAATTTATTCATAAGTAAATATTTAATTTTATATTGTTATAAGATAATTTTATGAGACATAATTAATTTTTCCAAATGTCAAAAATGAGATAAATTTATAAAAATGGTATTTTTTGATGAAATAATTATTTTTATTAAAAATTAAATTTATCATTTTTTGAAAAGTATTTTAAAAAAGAGTTCATTTTTTTAGTTGTAGATGTTGAAATGTTTTTTGGGGTGTATTTTCTGTATTTTTCTAAAATACATGATTTTTAGGGCATAGTAAAATACTCTAATTTTTAGTATATATACATTATAAGTTAAATAAACTATTGCTTTGGTAATAACTTATTTTATAACCATTATCTAGAATCCACAATTATTATTTTACTATTTTTTCTGACAATGGTCAAACTATTCATAGTCTTGAGCCAAAATAATAAACCAATGAATATGATTACGGGAAGACACCCTCTCCTCCTTTATAAATACTGCACTCACCACCTCTTCTCCTCAAAACCAATTTCCATGTAGTTTTTTTAATTCCATACCAATTACCTATTCAAGTATCTAACCCACATTAATGTCCTTATAAACTCAACAAAAGGCCAAAACCAATGGCCTTAAGTAGGTTCTCAAGGAGGAGAATTCAAAAGGTAAAATTCTCTTTCATTTTCTTTTCAATTCTATTTCTTTTCATGTAATCTCTTCACCTACCATTATAAAATATCATTTAAAATATATAATCATATATGAAATTAAATTTTATCATTTTTAAAGAAAAATTTCTCATCATACTTCTTCTCCTCGACCTTTTATTATAAAATTGAGTACATCGTCTCTGATGTGTCGATTTACCGCTGTCGTGGACGATACACTGTCATTTTTCATTATCACCTTCATGTATGGTTAAAAAATAATTATTATGGTAAAATTATATTTTATTATACATATTATATGTTATTTAAGGTTTTGAAACAAATATATAAACACAATATTAAATAAGATGATATATATTTCTAATGATAGTAAAAACTACCAAAATAAATTATATAATTCTCATTAATGTTTTATATAATGATTAATAATCACAAATAAAAATTGATATATAGTATCATTTAAAATTATTATGTCTCATCTAAACCACTTCATCCCACTTCTATATTTTTCCTTTCATTTGATAATAAATTCCATAATGAACCATCTATATAAACCATGAAATAAATGCCCCCAAAAAAATGAAAATAAAAAAACAATTATTAACAAATCGGTGGAATGTTGTTAATGGATTATCAAAAAGGTAATTATAAATATGAATATGGTTCTATACTATATTAATGACACTCTTTAAAACATTATACATGAGTTTTTATCTTATTTAATGTAATATAATCCTAAGGTAAGGGAGTTATTATCCCAATTTCAATTCATTGGGTTAACCTTATACTTAATTTCATATACGGTACTGTTATTATCTCTGAAATAAATGTTTATTATATCATTATTTATAATGTGGATTTTCTATTTATACACATATTCCCAGATTTTAAATAACTCTCACTTAAATTATATAATACTTGTAATGAATATTTCTTTCAAAATATACTTTAATTGAACTTTTTAAAAAATTCAAATGGAATGTTTTAATATAAGTATTCTTGTTTTAGGATTATGTTATGGTTCTTGGCAATTTTTTATGATGAATACTGGAACCTATTTCTACCTCCAATACATTTTTAATCATAATTTTGGAGGTCAGCTGTATGGTTACTCCAAGTGTAACTATGATGGGTACACTATAAGGTAGCTGTGAGGGTTAGATCATATAGTTGTTATGAGGGTTACGTTGTTAGGTATCCATGATTTCTAAAAATAATATGATATCTATAAGGGTAAAAATATTATGTAAGTGATTCACCATATTACCTTTATGGTTTTATTTATGTTTTCTATAATTTATGAAAATATCTTTTTTTCAGAAAGTAAATATATCATACTTATTGGGTGAGATGTAAGACATTGTGAAAATTATTTCATAAATTTATAAGTATTTATTTACTAACAATATGTGTACTTTTTTTATAATCAGTACTTTGCATTTTGTGCTCTGACCTCATTTTATAGTTTTTTTTCATTGTGTTTATGGATATTGAAGAGAAAAGGATATCCAAGATGAATGTTGTGAAGACTGTTCAAGAAATAATTTCATGTTTTTATTAATACAATTTTTATTATTTAAGATACATATACTATTTTAGTTGTACCTTATTTGTATTTTTGTGTTTTGATATGTATGAATTATGTTATAATTATTTAAGAAACTAAACCAAAAACATCATTTTGGAAAATAAATAAGTGAAATCTAAAAAAAATTCATGATTATGTAATATTTATGGTCGGTTACATATAAGTGGAGGATCCCAAATCCACCTCCCCACATGATATATTTAGATATAAGATGGTTACACCATTTTATTACAGATTTAAGAACCACAATATAGAAATATAAGACCCATTGTTTATATATTTAAGTTATCAAATTGATAATGAACACACCTCTGGTTTCCCCTTACTTCTAGGTGAAGTTCCTCTTCTAGTGGTCTTTCATTCCCAAAAAAACATACTTCATACTTATCCAGTCCATACTACTATATTTTCTAATTCTTATAAGGAGTATTATTTGGATGTTTATACTTTTTATGATTTATAACCTCATTTTCCTTTTTTTGGATTGTTTTATTCACCTTAAAGATTATGGGTTTTCCACACCTCATGAACTTATCTACATTAAGAATCATAGTAAAAAGTTTTTAAAGACACATATTATTATTTAATATGATTTAATTAATAAGAAAACTAGATATGGTCTTGTTTAGATAAAAAAAATATGATATATAACTGCAACTCATCTGGAACTTTAATCCCCAAGACCACCAAGCATTCAACATATAAACTAAGCTTGACTGCATAAGGCCCCGCTGGAGGTGACTCTCAAAGATTGGTTGTAAACATAACATTAGAAATATTTTATATTTCTTGACTGACATTATATTTATAAATAAACCAATTTTGTGATGTCATTTTATACACATATATTTACTTAAGTCTCTATAAAAGATCATTGTTCATGTACGATAGCAAGAAACACTGAACATATGTGGAATCATTCAAATGTCTCAAATTGAGAGACAAATATTCCTTATTATCCTCAATACTTGGTTCATTGGAAATGGGTTCTTCTCACATATACAATTTTCATTCCTTGAAAGGGATAATTTTTAAGGGCCTTTTCCACTAATAGAAATTTATGATTGTGAAATGATCATTATTCTCACATACTGATCATAGTGTTATGTTTGAATTTATATCTTTTTCATTTATATTGATAAGAAATAATAGTTTTAGTTATTTTAAGAAAAAAATAACTAAAAACTATTATATTTATTAATCAACCACTATTTTATTAAAACCCAACAACATACCCCACTGGATTTATAATATATCATTACTTGGACATTCTAGATGAAATGATCCACACTTCCATTCTCATCAGGACATCTTTTGACGATTATAAATATTTAAGGCATTTATGTAAGCAGTCCAAATGAAAACTATATTGATTCATAGTTTCTTGATCTTTTTTGGGGACTCCATATACCTTAAAACATTGAATATGATTCCCTCAGCCATTTATTGTTAGTTAAATTTTTTTGGCTTTATCAGTCAACCAGTGATGCGAACTACCTTAATTCAATCAAAAAAGTTGAGTTAGAATTCCATAATAATGGCAAGAACCCTGACATTATCTAGTAAAGATCATGTCGTTGTGGTATGATTTTTACTAATGTAGTGAAAGAATATAATGAATTATTTTATATAATTTATGGATTTTCTATTATGAAGTTAATTTCTAGTTTTATATTTATTAAAATATTTTTAATATTCACTGGATTTACTAATGTTATCAAACATATCGTAGATAACATTTACACATAATCAAACACGTTTTAGTTTTATGCTCACTAATTCATTAATTTATGTGGTCATGAAAAAACATCAATAATAAAATTATCATGAATCATGATATAAATAATATAGTAAGGTGTAATGTTCTCGATATTTTACTAGTGTTTATTTTATCAAGTAAATGATTAAATCACCCTCAACCAAGTAGAATACACCATGAACCATTTTATAGTCTGTGTTGCATCATTCTACGTAATCCACCCATATACCTCTTAGATTTGTTTCGACATAGATACAAACATGATCCATAACTACAACATTGGGAGCTCTATCCACTATACAAGAATCTACTCACATGTAGTTATGGGGAACCAAAGGTCTGTATATGAGGTTTACATAAAGTAACACATGGGCATGTAGGTACTTAAATAATGATAGGATGGATGAAATGGATGTCATCAAATTAAATATCATAATATAATTAATGAAAACCAATCAATAGAATAATATTTTCAATTCCCTTGATCATCAAAATACATCCAATGAATTACACATCTAATAAATAACAATCAATTATAATAATTCTTATTTATGATAAATAAAGATCGAATCTGATATCATTATTTTGTAATTAATTAATAAATTTATCTTCATTCTCATCAAAATTATTCATTAGATTCACCTCTATCATAAATTTTAAAAATATTCGGCATATTTGTTCTAAATTAACCATGTAATGAAAATTTACCTTGGTGGTAACACGATGAATACCACTTCCAACTTCCCTTCATGTTTTATATTTGTATACCATTTAGTCATAAGAGATGTGGAATACATATATTAATAAAATAACTTAATGTATGGTACTATCAATATAATGACCACAGATAGCACTTGGTATTTACATAGGGTATTATATTTCAATGCGCATAGAGTAATTATTGTATTAGGAATTGTAAACGATATGCGGATTTGAAAAAAAAATTAATTAATTTCACAATTCTGACACACACACACATATATATATGTATATATATTAGACTTTACATGCAATGTACTATCAAATTTATGACCACATAGAACACATGTTGATAATTTTATGCAGTATAACTTGGAAATATATAGTGGGGGTGTATTCACACTAAAAGATATGTAGTGTTCAAACCTTTTATCTATGGAATATTCCTAGGGAAATATTATGTAACCTTGCCATGAAAAATAACGTGGTACATGGTATGTACATAGGATACACAGATTGTTTCCATCAATTTACTTGTTTACTTGTATTGTAGGATATATATGTAAATACCTTTCCCATCTATGACTGACTAAACCATATCCATATACTATACAATATGAGTAGGGTACATATCATGTGGGGTGAAAGTGGTGAAGAAAAAAGAGAATACTTAAAAATTACCACACAATCATTCAAAAACTAACTAATGAAAATGTAAATAATAATAGGTTCATTTGAATACCCCTTTATTTCTAATGTGTTAACAAAAATATTATATTCTCTCTGTGTATGTTTCACATAAACACCTTTAATTATTATCACACTTATCTTCCGAATTATGTTTTCCATGTTACATGGAGTGATGATTGTACCTTGGATGAGGCTCACCATAAATATAGAGTCTAATTCCAATTATTAAATGAGAATATTATAAAGACATCACATCTTCAATCCATAAAACATTTCTTTTTCTTTATCTTCTAATGACTTTAAAAGATGACAAAAATAGTTTAAACCAAAGATGAATGATCATCTTCCACCTCTCACTAGACCACAAACTCTCTTGTGAACTGAAATTAATGGACTATCAACATTTATCTTGAGTCCCACTATTGGATGATTCTAGCTCAACCATATACATATTTTCATCCCTAACATTCATATACATTCTATCATTTTCTTGAGATAAGAAGCCTCAACGATATCAATTCACATTTGTTAGAAAGAAGACCACTTAGTTCATAAACTAAGTCTATTAAGTAAATAAAAATATGATGGTGTGAACTCCTTTTTCCTTATCTACCTCTATTTATATCTACCCAAGTGGTCTAGAAATCCACATAAAAATTCATGTGAAGAGCCCTAAATTCTAACCTATTAGAATGTTCTCCCTGAAACTAGGAAGCAACACCTTCCATAATCGACCCCTACACAAATAAAACCATTCCTTATTGAAGATATCTTTATATTATATTATCCTAACCACCTTTTAAAAATAAAAGATGGGTCAAATCATTATTGGGAGACGTGTTGTTCGAGTACAAATATATCAATCTAAATACCTTAATTTGAACTAGAAAGACCCTTAAATTCCAAGGAAATTTTTTTTCTTAATTTTCTTTGGAATTTTACAAGAACGCAGTTTCTGACAGTGCCTGATTCCGAGGCCCGGTGTGCCCGGAATCAATTTCCGAAGTTTGGCTTGGGTACGTTCAGTGAACGGACGAGCGGGTTTTTCTAACTTTTGAACCGGTGCTCGGAATCGAATTCTGAGGGCACCGATGGAATCGCAGCGCCGTTAATTTCTTAGAAACGCCTCTTCCGGAGTTGTGTTTGCTCGAGTGTGGTTTATAATTTTTGGGCTTAAAGTTAATAAATAAAATAAATTGTGTGAGAAACTTTATTTTATTTCACTTAAGCTGCTTGGAAGCCACTTGAATCCACTTAAAGCAGCTTAAGCGGAGTTGTTGTGGATATGGTGCTATCCAAAAATATCCTACCCTCTTGGTAGGATATTTGTGAGATGGGACCCGCACGAGCCCCACCGTTTCTTTTCCGCTAAGTAACGCACCCGAGAAAACCCGTCATTATGAAAGTCAACTGACGTGTTTTCTTATTTTCTTAACGCACCAATTAATTGGGCGGTTTTCTTCGTTGAATTAATTGGGCGGTTTATTTCGTTGAATTAATTCTACGAATTAATGGGTCGTTACTTATCTCATTATTCGTTTCTTAACTGGTTTGAAATCCGTTGGCGTAATAATAAAATAAGTCCAACACACCCTCCTTTTTTTGTAATGTTGTGTTAAACCTTGAAGAGCCTCTGAGAATTCTTCATCCTCCTACGCGAAGAACGCCGACCTCCGACGAAGAACGCCGAAACCGCGGAAATCGACGACGCGACGCCGTGTGCCGCGACGCCGACGTTTCCTCTTCTGCGATGTTCCTTCCTCCGCAACGAAACCTTCAATCATCTGTTGGAGGTAATAGATTTTGGTTTCCCTTTAGAACTCCCTTGTGGTTTTTATCAACGCACGGATTTAATTTTTATTAATTAAATCTTTTTATTCTTGGACCTCGGAGTTCGACGAACAAGCTCGGAAGCGGAATCGGGTAGCAAGCGACGACGGCTTCGCCTTCCCTCGAGTCAGACGAACACCGACGTCCCCCTTCGACGTCGTCATCCTCGCGACGCCATACCACGACGAACCTAGAACGACGATTCCTCCTTCCGATCGGCTTATACCCATGGTAGGGGTTTTATTTGAATGTTCTATACTCCGTAAATGTTTCCATTCAAGGTTAAGAACCAGGATAATAAGAACAATTTTAATTCATTAAAATTGTTTTTGGTTATGTATTCATGTGTTGAATAAACTTCTCCCATTGTTATAATCTAACGCGGAGGGTGCGGGCCAAACGAACACGGCCCGACAACCCTCCACAGATTGTTTATTGATGTGTGGATTGACGGGCGACGACGAAGCATGCCGTTTGGGCGTTTGAATCCCTTCGTAGTGAAGATGGGGTCCCGGGGGGACCATAAGCGATGACGACTGGAAGAACGGACCACCGGAGCGCGTCCGGTGGTCCGCGGAAGGCGGCGGCGGCGCCGGCGGCCGGCGAACCGCTGACCTCAATCAGCGGCGAAGGGCGGGGGATCCGCGCGTGTCGGCTTGGCCACGTTGGCCGAGCCGCGGTCGGCCGGTCGGGCCGGACTGAATAGGACCGCGCGCGGACCGGGCCGGGCCCAGCCGGGTCGGCCCGGGCCCAGACCCCCGTTTTTGGGCAACTTTCGGTCAAATTCCGTAACATGAGCTACGAGACTCCATACGACTCGCCGTCAGCGGAAACGTGATCCGTGGATCGAGACGGTCGTTTCGGTATATCGCACTCAAGGTTTCAGATTACTTTGGGTTCGGCCGGGTTGGTTCAGATACGAAACCAACCGGGCCCTCGGAGCGGAAACGCTCCTAACTCGAGTTCCGGACGTCCGAATGATGTACCGTCGACTTTGTTGTTTTCCTCTAAGTGAGACGGGTCTTTTGGCTTACTCCGCTCGAGGTTTGGATGCCGTCGGAGTGCGGTCGGGTCGGTTCGCTAACGAAACCAACCGGGCCCCTGGGACGAAAAAGCCAATAACTCACAGATCGGGCGTCCTATTGACGCACCATCTGTCTCGTTGTTTTCCTTTTGTTGAGATGGAACTTTTGACATCCTCCGCCCAAGTTTTGGATGTAGTTGGATAGTGGCCGGGTTGGATCGCACCGAAATCCAACCGGGCCCCTGGAACGGAAAAGCTGATACCTTTCTCACAGAACGTTCGTTTGACAAACTGACAGCGGCGTTGGTGATCTCGTTGAGAAACGGTCCCTATGAGTATACCATATGAGTGTTCGGGGTATAGTTGAGTTACGGCCGGATTGGTTCTCATACGAAACCAACCGGGCCCCTGAGACGAAAAGGCTAATAACTCACAGACCGGGCGTCTGATTGACGCGCCGTCTGTTGCGTTGAGACCCCTATGACGAGGTGGTCCTTTGAGATACTTCTTTGCGGGACTTTTTGATACATGGAGTATCGACCAGTAGCTCGTGGAGCGGACCCTCCCAGAGACGAGCGTGCGGAGAACGGAGACCGTGTAGCCGGCTGAGACCTGATGACTGTTTGAACGACTCGACTTGGAGTGAGTCGACTAGCCCAGTAGATGGAGCGCCCGGTATTTGGCGACAGACCCAGGGCGGACTGAGTGCCCGGTAGTTGGCCGCAGACCCGCAGTACTCGACAGGAGGAGTACCTCTGTAGGCTATTGGGGGGAGTGCCCGATATTTGGCGACAGACCCACAACGAACGGAGCGCCCGGTAGTTGGCCGCAGACCCGTGGTACTCGACAGGAGGAGTACCTCAGTAGTCTTAGGTTAGTGAGCAGTACCTCAGAGTCCTGACAGGACCACTGTACACTCCAGAGACGGATCTCTTCAGCAGTTACAGTTTCGATAATGAAAATCCTGGTTTGAGCTGAGACTTTTGACCTTTGTGTTTACCTCATGATTGAGATGAGTCACTTGATAACTTAGGTATATGTATGGGCATGTAACTGGGTAGTGGTTATCCGTTGATTTCACAATCCTTGTGTTTCCTCATGATTGAGATGGGTCACTTGATAACTTAGGTATATGTATGGGCATATACCTGGGTAGTGGTTATCTGTTGATTTCACAGTCCCTGTGTTTCCTCATGATTGAGATGGGTTACTTGATAACTTAGGTATATGTATGGGCATATACCTAGGTAGTGGTTATCCGTTGATTTCACAATCCTTGTGTTTCCTCAGGATTGAGGTGGGTTACTTGATAACATAGGTATATATATGGGCATATATCTAAGTAGAGGTTATCTGTTGAGATCTTCTTGTGGTTATCCTTTTTGGTTTAGTGAGACCTTGATGGTCTCGAGGTCCCTACTGAGTATCGTTATACTCACCCCTGCACGGGCTATGCCCGCACCTCGTTGTGTTGGTTGCAGATGATGGGTAGTGCTGACGGAGGCCGAGTGTTCGAGGACTGAACGGTACCTGGAGGTGGACTACACGACGAGTCAGTACCCGGAGGTGGACTACACGACATGATGACTCACAGAGGAGGTTGACAAACGAGAGCGTGGAGGAGGCTATCTGTACCTACCCTTCAGGTAGGATCCGTGGTGGACGACCAGGAGCTGCGCTATTTGTACCTACCCTTCAGGTAGGATCTGAGGAGGACGACCCAGGAGCTGCTTCCTACTTCCAGCTGTTGCCTTTTTTCTGTTGTACCTTGTTCAGTTGTAGTCGTACTTTCTTTTGGGTTTGTATTTTGGCCCATTTACTTTTCATCTTTTCTTTTGTACATAGTGTTTTTCTTCCTCTTGTACTCTCTGGTGCTTGTTTTCTTTTATAAAGGAAATTCCTTCCCAATTATCGGGATTTTACTCTTTTGGTGCTAGTCGCCAGCCCCTGGCCTATGGAAGGCGGGCATGTGGTAGTCACGGCACGGGCCCCGAGGACGGGTCGTGACAAATTGGTATCAGAGGAGTTTGGTTCTACCGCAGAACTTATAACTCTGATGTTTCCTTCTGTGAAGCAATAGTGTTAAGAGTATCAAGTGTGGTTCTCAGTTCAGGGAGTCCAGTGTTGGTGCGGGCGGCCAACGTATCCATACACCAGGACCCTGAAAACTGATTTCCGACTTTGTGCACGAAAACACTGATTGCGTGTGTGTTTTCCAGAAGTTTTATTTAAATGTCAGCTCAAACCAGGTCAGCTCACCAAGTATAATCTTTTGACCGTGTCATGTTGTTTCTTTCACGATGCCTCCCCGTCGACGACCAGCTAGAGCCCCGAGAGTGGTACGTACTGACAGCCCGCCGAGCGATGAGGCCTCAGTACAGGGCCATATCCCAGTTGAGGCACCAGCGGAGGCACCAGCGGTACTACTACCCGTTGGGCCACCGATGCCACCATCCTCAGCAGCAGAGGATGCACGTCGCTTGAGCGCACTGCATGAGTTCCAGTGCCAGAGGCCACCCAGGTTTCAGGGAGGGATGGACCCGCCGGTAGCTGAGGATTGGACGGAGGCTGTGGTGGGAGTCTTCAGGCTAGTGGGGACGCCGGAATATTTCATGGTGATCCTTGCTGCCAGCCATCTTCAGGCAGCAACATGCAGATGGTGGAGCCTGATGCTTCAGATGCATGACGAGGCGACACTTCTATCGGTAGACTTCAAGAGCCTGTTCCGGGTAGAGTTTTTACCAGCCACCCTTTGAGCGGTGCGTATACAGGAGCTACTTCAGCTGCAGTAGGGCAGCATGTCAGTGGCGCAGTACTCAGCGAGATTCACAGACCTCTCGCGCTACTCCACAGATATGGTACGGGACCCACTCTTCAAGGCCCGAACCTTCGAGTAGGGCCTCAGGCGAGAGATTAGAGCTTCTGTTGTTTCTCACATCTTTCCGACGCAAACAGGGGTGTTGGAGAGAGCCCTCTTAGTGGAGAGTATCCTTGCTGAGCAGTCTCCAGCAGCCGGACCCACCACTAGCCGGCTTGCGGCAGAGTCTTCTGCAGCAGGCAGTAGACAGATGACGTAGAGGTCCAAGAGGACCAGACCTACCGATGGCCAACTGCACGACTCAGGTTCATTTGTGCGGGAAAACCGGGGTGGAGTCAGAGCCAGACGTGCCGAGAGTGTACAGTGTTACTCCTGCGGCGGAATAGGTCACATGGCACGTGACTGTCCGACCCGCCATGCAGATGACCAATAGTTAAATGAAGAACCTCTGAGCCAAAGGCAGAGGTTCGATCAGGGCGGACCGCAAGGAGCAGGCGGCCATGGAAGAGGAGCTGGCCGTGCAGCTGGAGGTGGACGATGCTTCGGGATGTTGCCACCACCACAAGGATGCCCACCCCGAACACAGGGGATAGGAGGACATGGGAGAGCTCAGGTTCAGGCAGTTGAGGCCTATGGTCATGGAGCGTCGAGAGTAGGTGGACAGGAGAGGAACTAGTGGATACTTCCTTTGTACTTCTAGTTCCATGTTGCTTTTGTATTCGTGTCTTTGTACTATGAGCTGCAATAATAAAAAGACACTTATCTTTGTTTTCTTTCCTGTCCTTTTTGTTTGGTTGATACTGAGTGGTCCCGGTTAAACTATTGAATTGACCCTCACTTTCGAGATTTCTACTGGAGGAGACCCAGTGACCTCACACTGATGCCGACAGTGTGACTCGACTCTTGGAGGCGAGAGTGATAGTTGCATCTCTTGGTAGTTACGTCGAGGCCATACGACGTCATCCATGGCATGAATGCATCATTCATGTCAGGATTGACTGTATTAGGCAACGAATGTGGTTCATCTAGGGGATGAGACCGGATTTCTCTTATCAGCAAAGAAGAAATCATAGCATATCTTGTGATACTAAAGAAGGTCCAGGTCATCCAAGAGCGGATGAAGACTGCACAGTGCAGTAAGAAACAGGAAACCGGTGCCAGTCTTAAAGACTCGGGCGTGTTAAATGTTTCATGAAGTGGAAGCTTTAAGGATAGATGAGTCTGCGAAGCAGCAGACGTGGAGGCAGAGCTAGGAGAGCAGTATGAGGTGGTGTACATCTTAACATGCTACAACCACCCGCCATAGTTATCCCCGCCAGGATCAGGGAGCTGGAGGGCGGTGGAAGAGTGTGGAGGCTTGCGGTCAAGGAGTGTAACCCAGTGGCTCTAGAAATGATTCAAGGGACAGTCTGTGTCCACTACTAGCTGTTGTAGTAATCGACGTCGATATGAATCATTCCTTGCTTTCACAAATCTTGTTGCAGACCTAGAGTTTCCGGTAAGCCGTGGACTTGACCCTCATGCCTGGAGATACCTTGTGAGGAGACTCGATAATCACACTTACGCCGACGGTGTGGTCAGATCCTCGAGGCGAGAGTTTTGGTTGGAATCTCTTGGTGGCAGCGTCGAGGCCTTACGACGTTGGTTTGAGTATGGACCGGGCAATCACGGTTCATACACAAATTTACGGTATTAGGCAAAAAGGTTGTAGTTTAACTACGACGTCGGGATGGGTTTTCCTTGGTCAACAAAAAAGGAAACCCCAGGCAGCGCAGGGTAACTCTTGCACAAGAGGGTGTGACTGATCACTCTTGAGTCGGTCAACCTTACCCTCATAGCAGGAGTCGTTTTGAGTTTCAGTTCTAACAGAAAATGGATACCTCTGGTGTTCTAGGATGACAACCACGTCTTCTTATGGGTCTCACCTCGATGAGGTTTATGGAGATATGACCAGGGAGGCAAGTTATCTCCAACGTTCAACGGACCTTTCTAGGTCCTCAGCTGGGTAGGCGAGGTGGTTTACCGCTTGACCCATCCACTTCAGTTGCACTAGGTGCACGACGTTTTCCACGTATCTCAACTGAGGAGATACGTTCTCGACCCTCCGCATATCATCTTCCTTGATGAGCTGGACGGTGGCGATGAGGTGACTTCTACGGAGGTTCCTGTGGAGATCAAGGATCGACAGGAGCAGATCCTAGGAGGACGGTCGATTCCTCTTGTGCACTTTCTTTGGCAGCATGGGAACCTCCAGGTGAGCACATGGGAGCAGAAGGCTCAGATGCGTGCTCAGTATCGCCTTTGTATCTCTATGATTGTGGTGAAGCTTTACGGGGATGTAAAGCCCTATGGTGGGAGTAATGTAAATACCTGTAAATTACAAGGAATTTATTTTTCTTGATTTTCTTTGGAATTTTACAAGAATGCAGTTTCTGACGGTGCCTGATTCCGAGGCCCGGTGTGCCCGGAATCAATTTCCGATGTTTGGCTTGGGTAGGTTCAGTGAACGGACGAGCGAGTTTTTCTAACTTTTGAACCGGTGCTCGGAATCAAATTCTGAGGGAACCAATGGAATCGCAGCGCCGGTAATTGCTTAGAAACGCCTCTTCCGGAGTTGCGTTTGCTTGGGTGTGGTTTTTAATTTTTGGGCTTAAAGTTAAGAAATAAAATAAATTGTGGGACAAACTTTATTTTATTTCACTTAAGCTACTTGAGAGCCACTTGAATCCACTTAAAGTAGCTTAGGCTGAGTTGTTGCGGATATGGTTCTATCCAAAAATATCCTACCCTCTTGGTAGGATATTTGTGTGGTGGGACCCACACGAGCCCCACCGTTTCTTTTCCGCTAAGTAACGCACCCGCGAAAACCCGTCATTATGAAAGTCAACTGACACGTTTTCTTATTTTCTTAACGCACCAATTAATTGGGTGGTTTTCTTCGTTGAATTAATTGGGCGGTTTATATCGTTGAATTAATTCTACAAATTAATGGGCCGTTACTTATCTCTTTATTCGTTTCTTAACCAGTTTGAAATCTGTTGGAGTAATAATAAAATAAGGCCAACACATCCTCCTTTTTTTGTAATGTTGTGTTAAACCATGAAGATCCTCTGAGAATTATTCATCCTCCTACGCGAAGAACGCGAAGAATGCGAAGAACGCCGAACTCCGACGAAGAACGCCGAAACCGCGGAAATCAACGACGCGACATCGTGTGCCGCGACGCTGACGTTTCCTCTTCTGCGGCGTTCCTTCGTCTGCAACGAAACCTTCAATCATCTGTTTGAGGTATGAGATTTCGGGTTCTTTTTAGAACTCCCTTGTGGTTTTTATCAACGCATGGATTTAATTCTTATTAATTAAATCTTTTTATTCTTGGACCTCAGAGTTCGACGAACAAGATCGGAAGCGGAATTGGGTAGCAAGCGACGACGGCTTCACCTTCCCTCGAGTCGGACGAACGCCGACGTCCCCCTTCGAAGTCGTCATTCTCGCGACGCAATACCGCGACGAACCTCGAACGACGACACCTCCTTCCGATCGGCTTATACCCAAGGTAGGGGTTTTATTTGAATGTTCTATACTCCGTAAATGTTTCCGTTCAAGGTGAAGAACCCGGATAATAAGAACAATTTTAATTCATTAAAATTGTTTTTGGTTATGTATTCATGTGTTGAATAAACTTCTCCCATTGTTATAATCTAACTCGGAGGGTGCGGGCCAAACGAACACGGGCCGACAACCCTCCGCAGATTGTTTATTGATGTGTGGATTGACGTGCGACGACGAAGCAGGCTTTTTGGGCGTTTGAATCCCTTCGCAGTGAAGATGGGGTCCCGGGGGGACCATAGGCGAAGACGACAGGAAGAATGGACCACCGGAGAACGTCTGGTGGTCCACGAAAGGCGGCGGCGGCGCATCGCCGAAAAAAGGGGCGGCCGGCGAACTGCCGGCCTCAATCAGCGGCAGAGGGCGGGGGATCCACGTGCCCCGCCCGCGTGTCGGCTCGGCCACGTTGGCCGAGCCGCGGCCGGACGGTCAGGCCGGACCGAACCGGACCGCGCCGGACCGGGCTGGGCCGGGCTCAGCCGGGTCGGGGCGACCCGGTTCGGGCCGCCCCAGGGGGGGCGGGCGGGGTCGGCCCGGGGCCAGACCCCCGTTTTCGGGCCACTTTCGGTCAAATGAACGTAACATGAGCTACGGGCCTCCAAACGACTGGCCGTCAACGGAAACACGATCCTTGGATCGAAACGGTCGTTTCAGTTTATCATACTCAAGGTTTCGGATTACTTTGGGTTCGGCCGGGTTGGTTCGGATACGAAACCAACCGGGCCCTTCGGAGCGGAAACGCTCGTAACTCGAGTTCCGGACGTCCGAATGACGTACCTTCGACTTTTTTGTTTTCCTATAAGTGATACGAATCTTTTGGCTTACTCCGCTCGAGGTTTGGATTCCATCGGAGTGCGGTCGGGTCGGTTCGCTTATGAAACCAACAGGGCCCCTGGGACGAAAAAGCCAATAACTCACAGACCGGGCGTCCGATTGACGCATCGTCTGTCTAGTTGTTTTCCATTTGTTAAGATGGAACTTTTGGCATCCTCCGCCTGAGTTTTTGATGTAGTTGGATAGTGGCCGGGTTGGATCGCACCGAAATCCAACCGGGCCCCTAAACGGAAAAGCTGATACCTTTCTAACAGTACATCCATTTGACGAACCGGCAGTGGCATTGGTCATCTCGTTGAGAAATGGTCCCTATGAGTATACCCTATAAGTGTTCGGGGTATAGATGAGTTACGGCCGGATTGGTTCGCATACGAAACCAACCGGGCCCCTGAGACCAAAAGGCTAATAACTCACAGACCGGGCGTCCGATTGACGCGCCGTCTATTGCGTTGAGACCCCTATGACGAGGTGGTCCTTTGAGATACTTCTTTGTGGGACTTTGTGATACTTGGACTATCGACAAGTAGCTCATGGAGCAGACCCTCCCGGAGAAGAGCGTGCGGAGTACGGAGACCGTGTAGCCGGCTGAGACCTGATGACTACTTGACCGACTCGACTTAGAGTGAGTCGACTAGCCCAGTGGACGGAGCGCCCGGTATTTGGCGACAGACCCACGGCGGACGGAGCGCCCGGTAGTTGGCCGCAGACCCGCGGTACTCAACAGGGGAGTACCTCTGTAGGCTATTGGGGGGAGCGCTCGGTATTTGACGACAGTCCCACAGCAGACGGAGCGCTCGGTAGTTGGCCGCAGACCCGTGGTACTCGACAGGAGGAGCACCTCAGTAGTCTTAGGTTAGTGAGCAGTGCCTCAGAGTCATGACAGGACCACTGTACACTCCAGAGACGGATCTCTTCAGCAGTTACGGTTTCGATAATGAAAATCCTGGTTTGAGCTGAGACTTTTAACCTTTTTCTTTACCTCATGATTGTGATGGGTCACTTGATAACTTAGGTATATGTATGGGCATATACCTGGGTAGTGGTTATCCGTTGATTTCACAATCCTTATGTTTCCTCATGATTGAGAGGGGTCACTTGATAACTTAGGTATATGTATGGGCATATACCTGGGTAGTGGTTATCCGTTGATTTCACAATCCTTGTGTTTCCTCATGATTGAGATGGGTTAATGAAAACTTAGTTATATGTATGGGAATATACCTGGGTAGTGGTTATCCGTTGATTTCACAATCCTTGTGTTTCCTCATGATTGAGATGGGTTACTTGATAACTTAGGTATATGTATGGGCATATATCTAAGTAGAGGTTATCTGTTGAGTTCTTCTTGTGGTTATCCTTGTTGGTTTAGTGAGACCTTGAGGGTCTCGGGGTCCCTAATGAGTATCGTTATAATCACCCCTGCACGGGCTATTCCCGCACCTCGTTGTGTTGGTTGCAGACGACGGGCAATGCTGAAGGAGGCCGAGTGTTCGAGGACTGGACGGTACCCAGAGGTGGACTACATGACGAGTCAGTACCCGTAGGTGGACTATACGATGTGACGACTCATAGAGGAGGTTGACGGACGAGAGAGTGGAGGAGGCTATCTGTACCTACACTTCAGGTAGGATCCATGGTGGACGAGCAGGAGCGGCGCTATCTGTACCTACCCTTCAGGTATGATCTGAGGAGGACGACCCATGAGATGCTTCCTACTTCCAGCTGTTGCCTTTTTATTGTTGTACCTTGTTCAGTTGTAGTCATACTTTCTTTTGGGTTTGTATTCCGGCCCATTTACTTCTCAGCTTTTCTTTTGTACTTATTTCTTTTCTTCCGCTTGTACTCTGTGGTGCTCATTTTCTTTTATAAAGGCAATGCCTTCCCAGTTATCGGGATTTTACTCCTTTGGTTCTAGTCGCCATCCCCTGGCCTATGGAAGGCAGGCTTGGGGTAGTCACCACACGGGCCCCGAGGACGGGTCGTGACATAAACATTTTAATATGTGGGAATGAAATGATTCCTTGGCCTCCATAAAATGATGTTCATCATCGATGCTATCTCTTTAAACCAAAGTTTTTAGCCCATTCAAATGATCCACTTCTTACATTAATCATTTCCCACAAGGCCCCTACCTCAAATTCCTGTAGGGATCTTTAATGAACTCAAGATAATATGGATTCTCATTTAAATATATAACTCTACAATTGAGCATATTCTATTAATTTAGGATCCCATTAATGAAATTTGGAAATAAAATGGAATCAAAAAACTTAATCTCATGAATTTGGAATCTTGAGAATTAAATCTATACCATACCCCAATTAGTATTCAATAAGTTGATCTCACGACAACCCAACACCCATCTTGTTTTCTACCTCAGATTATATAAATGATCTACCATATTTCTACAATTATTTATAACATTCTACATTTATCCTACCACTCTATAGAATCCTTTCCATATCTATTTCTCTTTAATGTATCCTAAAAAGTACTGTATTCACTAATTTCCATGGAAATATTACCACGTATGGCCTTTATAGTTTCCATTATGTTCAAAAGATTGATTCCTCCATCCTCTATGAGGCTTTCCATACTCCTCCATGAAATCAGATTACAATCACCATTCTGATATTTATCAAAAATAATTATTTTCATGATTTTTTCAAAATAATTAATCAATCTTTTTGGATCCTTGATCATTGACTGTGAATGCATTGGAACAGACATAATCAAACTGTTAATTAGAGTAGTAAAAATTTGAAAAGAGATGATAATATTATCCTAATTGATAATACATCACATTATATTCCTAGTGTTAACATCAATGATTTTTTCATTATCTCTTATAAACAAAATGGGATCCCAAAGATAGGTCATTGATACATTCTTCCAAATTGGATCCCCATGCTCTAACTTTATGAAAATTTCCTTGATATGTAGATTTTTCTCTTTCCATGATTAATTCTTTCACGAAATTTGGATCAATATCCATCCATGTTCATATTCATCACACTATTATAATTTATCCTATAACACATAAATAATAAAATAAAATTATTAAACGTGATATGGGATATAATATTATCCAAAAATCATTTATTGTAGGGTAAAATGATCTCATCTTCCAAACACATTTTTTATCTTCCATGGAAAATAATACTGTATAAATATTAATAATATTTTAGAAATATAGTATACTTTAATAAGTACCCTCATGGTCTTAAAAAACGAAATTTCATTGTCGTAAGATATAATGAGATTTGGGGGTAGAATAACATCTGAATAGAAGGTCACAAGAAACTTCAGAGATCCAAAATGTTCTCATTACATTGAGGATAAAAACTTCTCCATCCTATCATACACCTTATCCATATCACCATGGATAATAACATTGGACCCAATTTTATTCTTATTATTATCTATAATCATGCCCTTTGTAATTCCCACTACACCTTGAATTCTCTTACCATGAATGGACCGATGTTGGTCATTTGAAAAATGGTTTGGAATTATCCCTATGATTAATTTGTTTGAGTGTATTTTCTATATATTAAAATTTAAATTACATATAAAAATATGGTGTTAATGATTTAATGATTCAGGTTAGAGGATAATTGGAAATTGAACAAATCTGAAATCACTCACTACTATACTTTGATCCCCACGATTAAAGATGTCACAAATAAAAACCTTGATTTGCGCATTAATAATATCACAAGTAGATAAAAAAAGTCCCTATACAAAGTCCCATTTATGTCAAATGGAGTTCACATCATGTATGGATGTTACTCGACATGTAGTTTGGATGACCATACACCAAGCTGGCCTAGTCAGCATAACCTTTATAAAGAAATACACCATGTCTAATAAATGAACCTGAATTCTATTAATTCTAAATTAATTCCCGGATAATTGAACCTGGTACCCACCATTTACAAATAAGATATTTTAAAAATATTCTTATTCTATAATTCTAGAAACTTAAGCTCCTCTTAAGGAGGTATTTGAATTTATTATGTTTATAAAATTTATATACATGATTATATTTGTGAGAATGATGAATAAGAAGAGAGGATATCAGGATTCACATTATTTAATTATTAAATTGGATTTTAAATGTAATGATATATCTAAAAATAAATAATTTATCCATAAAATTTTATAAAAAATTATATTAATTTTGTGATACAACGTTTTCTATGTTTTCATGAAAAAAGCATGGAATGGGGAATTAACAACTGATTTTTTTCATAATATATGAATAATATGAAATTTAAATAATGATAAAACATAGGATAAACATAATTTAATGAAATAAAAATTGGTAGTTTAATTTTGAGACCATGATTTATTATCATAAAAAATTATTTATAATTAACTAAAACGATTAAGAATGACATTAAGATTAATTCATTATTTTTTGATTGACCTGAAAATGTATTTACTTCATAAATTCAATCCATTATGGTAATAAATAGAATATTCCCTTCATATGTGACCCACATGAGTTCTACGAACCTCTAAACATCACCATTTAAATCTCTGGGTGGTAGCATGGTAGATCCTGGCATTTACATCATTAGGATATGATCACAATAATAATTTCTTAAGGAATGATTCTATTTGATATAACTATAATTATTAGGGGTGGTGTAGGATGATTGATATCCATTATTGAGGGGTTTTTTTGGAGTTAGATCTCACTAGGTATTTGAGAGAATTATATTTAGATTTTGTTATGCACACCCAAACGAAATTGTATACTCTATAAGAAAATAATATTATTGGGATTATATAATACAAGAGTTATAGAATAATAATTATTCCAAAACACTTATTATTTTTTATTTACATTGTAATAACGTGTCATTAAAAATATTAATAATATTATTTATTGATATGGGATACACAAAAAAATTAAATTAAAAAATATTTATTCAAATATTATTTAATATCTACTATTTATCAAAAGGCAATTAAAATCACTCCACTATTCCTCCAAAATACTTTTTAGTCCTTGAATAACAAATATTTATTTAGTAATTTAATATCACCACCTTATTCATAAATAATAATATAAATGTTATATTAAATCTATGGAAAATAAATACTTTATATATTTTCTTTTAACAAAATATTATCTCAAATAGCTGGCGATTGAATATTTGTAATCAATCAAACACAATTAATTATTTAACAACAAATAGAAATAAAATTAATTTAACTTTTTAAATAATAAATAATATTATTATTTAATAGTGGTTCTCGATATATACTGTGTGACCCTCTAAGAATCTTTTTTAGTGGAATTAATAAAATATTCCCATTGTCCAAGGATTGTTTTCTATCAAGTCACCAAGGAATCCATAGATAAATAATTTTATGTTGCAAGGACATAGATCCACAAACAAATGAATATGTTTTAATATAATTTCATTATATTGATATCTCTAATATATATTGTCGAATGATTGTGTTATTAATCTGTGTGATGATGTCCCATTTATTAACATTCCTAGAATTTAACATTATTATAGAACACCACCGACATGGATCTATTTAGTCTATATAATTTTCATCAATAGTAATGAGAAAAAAAAACCAATAAAGAAAAAACTAGAGAATGAATTTATCTTATTATTATTTCATTAAATTTATCTTATGACACAACAAATGTATCTTACATCACTATGAACAAATGTCTTAACTATTTTCATCAATATGTTAATGTATCAAAAGAACATTGATTAAAAATAATCACAATTTATCAGGACCAACATGAACATCTTTATATTGGATAATCCATTGATACATATAACTGGTTATTTCCAATTAAAATGTCACATTATCATAATTTTATAAAAAATACATTAATAATGGAAGACAATATGAGGAGGTTCCTTGAATTTCTATGAGTATCCACCCACTATATCCTATAGAATTTGTGTCACTAAAATGATTTCATGAAGCTATAGAATATATATTTGATAATACTATTGAGGTTTTTCTAGGTTCCCAAGATAGAGATGAACTGGTATGACCTTTTAGTGTGACTATAACTCATAAAACTTTATCACATATAATGTCACAAAGAATAACACCTATGATATGAAGAGATGTTTATTAATATTAAAAACATTGGATTCAAATTATCTTAAAGCACACAAAATTTGGTTCTAGGTCACAATCTCCAAGTTGTTTAATTTCATTTTTACTCATATTTGGAATGTTATAAAATGAATTAATAATTAACCCACATTTAATTTTCTGAACATTATAAATTTTACTCTGTGGAGGGAATGTGATTGCAATAATTATTGTAGGATACATTGTGTGAGATAAATTTTCCACCATTATTACAACTAAATTCTTCAAATATTCTTTTATAATTATTCAAGGATACTTTTGAATGTTATTTTTCCCTTAAAATTTGGGATATTTTCGGATTTTAAATAAGTCACCAAAAAATGAAAAAGGTGTTTTAGAAAAGAAATGTTCCAAATATATTTTTTTGAAAATTTTATTTTATGATATCATCCTATGAGGTTTTGTAAGCAATAATAGGGATATGGTTAAAGGATACCATAATTATTCTATATATATATGGTTTATGATTATAATGACCGTATTTTTACAAGGCCTACTTATTTTTAATGGTATATTTTATGATTAAATTTTTAAATTTTTATAAAACATATTTATTTTTCATGGGTTATATTATAATGAAATGATAAAATTTTCATCAATGTTTTTTCATATATATGGATGTTGATATAAGACGATTTTTTTTTATGATATTATAGAATAAATTTGACTAGATTATGATTATTTGATGGGTGGTATTGGAATTATATTTTTCTATTGTGTTCGGTAAAAAAGAATATCACATGAGAAAATAAATATTGGAATGTGAAGTGAAGAAACATCAGTAAGGGTTTCTATTTAATTTGATAGTCTTATTTGTGAACACTGAAAAAGGATATGATGGAATGTTGAGGGATAGTAGTAAACAATTATATCATTTTAAATACTCTTTCAGAAAGAAAATGATTTTTAATCTTATGTGTATGTCACAAACATATCTCTTATGATAATTTTTTTATATTATGGACCATTTTCTTAATTTCATTTATGATTTATTTCTTTTAAAATACTATGAATTCTTATGGGACTCAAAATTTTGATCTATGATATGCTTGATATTGTTTTGAAATTTAGTTATCATGTTATCAAACTATTATTCTCATGTTATGTTCATGTTATTATTGATACCCCCTTAGTTACTACTAATATGAATTTGATAATAAAATTTATTATGCTTATTTTGTCATGGTTTTGATGAAATTTTTTTAGTATTATTTATCTAAGAGGTGTTCAACCATTGAATAATATAGTGGGATTATATGTAGATATCTTATAAAATCATTTTTTATATATCAGTGATTGAAATTACACTAAACATATGTAATTTTAGCATAGATCATTGAGTAATGTATTTATATTAATCTAAAATGAATTAGAAAATGTGTATGAAGAGTATAGCTCCTTGTAGTTGGTACTAGATACCTTTTTATCAATATATTAATAACATTATTATAAAATTATGGTGAAATACCATGGGATATGTCCATGAATAGTATAATAGAATAATGTTGTGATAAAATATAGATTATGTCGTTTTCCAAGAAACACATACATTCCATGATAATACAAGTGAATGTGAATTTGGAATATTTATATCAAGGGGATATAACCTAAAATGTGATGGTCACGTATTTCTTGACAATCATTCTGGTGGTCAGTAAGTGCGCCCTTTCTGGACATATAGTTTCATACTCAGGAGTCATATTGATGGGTTAAATAACCTGTTTTTTGAACCATTTTGATGTATTTGAATAGATTATAACCATGTATTACATAGGGGAAACCAAAGTAATCAAAGATTGATCATATGGTTACATAATTATGAAATTTCATAAATCATTTTTAATGAAATATGACTATGATTATTATTTCTATAACTATGGTTTTTCATTTTAAAGAATAGATATAACCTTTAGGATCCATCTTAATGTAGAATATGATAGACAGTGGAACTAATTTTCTCAAGAGAAACTAAATAATGTACAATCATGATGGAGAAAACTTAGGATTATGCCTAATAAGCTATATTGAAATATGATTAACAACAAAAAAATACAAGGGTTTACTAATGCATCAAGTAATAGGACTATAGACTTTTCTGATTGTTTATGTGGTTATAAAAAAGATGATAGAATGTATGTTTTTATTCATTTTAGGAATATAGGAAGGAGGTACTATGAGAATATTTCAAAGGAAGGGGACAATGAATTCTCTTTGGAGGTGATGAATTCAATGTTTTATTTGCAGGGAACTTGGGTACTATTATAGTAAATTCCCTAATCAATGGGATAACTAATAATACATAGAATGGGGTATGTTATAGCAACCATTAATGAAGAATAATTAATGTTTATATAAATTGGGATTCAATAATTATTATATTCTATATATAAAAATCATAAACCATATAAGCATTGTTCTCCTGATGTTTATAATTAATGATTTTTAGGAAAATGAGGATTGATGAAGATTACATAGAAGTTATATTTAATGGAGAGATGATATTTTTTGGGAGATATATGTTCTAGGGTTAAATAACCCTTTATAGTTATAATATTATAACAGAATAATTTTTAGTTTGGATAAAAATATAACTGATATAGATAAAGTAAATTTGATAATATTGGTTACATTTAAAATGATTAATAATTTCATAAAAATTTATTTATGTAATTTTATTAAATTTATTTTTTTAGATTTATGGAATATATTCTATAGTATGTGATTTTATTTGATAAATAAGGATTGTGTTACATTTTGGAGGTCTATACATTTCCATTATGATTCCATCGTGATCATAATATTAATAGATTTTAAGGGAATATATTATCTTGCTATTCACATGTTTGGTATGTGACTCTTTGATATTCTTTATGTTGTTTGGGGATAAAGGGTAATGTTTATCCCATAAAATTTAATTTTAGTTCTTTAGAAATGAAATATTTATTATGAAAATTCATTAATTAGGTGAATATATGAAGTGAAAATTCATCAATACACAACCATATGATGTGATTTATCTTCTTAAATAGAAATAAATATAGTAAGTGGATTTTATATATTTTTCTATCTTGATAGTAAAAAAATCCCCAAAATTTTTGAAAATGAACATAAAAAAATATAATACTTTTAAATTCATTTATAATTAATTTATGGTGTTTTCACCCCTCATAGATTTATGGTTTTCAGGTCATTTTCTTTCTTATAATAATGTTCAATATCACATTCTATGAGTCTTTGAAATTAAATTTCTCCTCTATAGTAATATTGTATCATCCCACAATGTTATTATTATTTGGGAGTTCAATTATGTGTTATTTCCGGTGACCATTATGTTTTCCACTTAACATTTCATGGGATGTTGTATTATCCCACTTTATGATGTGGCTTCTCAATTTTAGGTATTTCCAAAATTTTAAATTATGATGACAGAGGTAAAATTGAAAGGGAATTTTTTCTTTATGTTTGGCGATAAGGCAGGTTCTGGGTAGACCATAACAACTCTTAATATTTTTAAAAATGATTGATATCCTCAATAGATTAATTGAAAAACAACAAAATTCATTATGTTTGTTCAGTTAGATTATAAAAATATTAATATATAAATTTGACCATAATAAAATATAAAATGATTTGGAAGGCACGGTTATGTCTAAATAAATTATGAAATAAATTTACAATGTATTTACTCAATAGGATGGTATTGGTTAGTTGTTAATAAATTTGAACACATGATATATTAAAGTCACATTTTTTTTTCAAAATTGAATTTCATTCAAAGGTGAGATTATTTCCTTTTTTCATGGAAATGAAAATTATTAATTTTTCAAAATTTAATTTTTTTTGAAACAAAACATAATTTTTTAATCAATAATTGAAAAATAACATTGGGTGAAATGTTGGGATTTTTTAAAATGGATTAATTTTCAGTAAATAGTGAAGAATTATTAATTTTCAAATAATTTCATTTAATTTAATTAAATCAAGTAAATTAAATGTATCATTATTTTTATTGTTTTTATTAATGTGAAATATTATCCATTTTATTTATTATAATATAATTAATTCCATTCTAATCATCAATTTCCATGATTTTGATATAAGTTACTATTTATTCTTAAAAATGCACATTTAATAAACTATTTTTTCTGTGAATTTAATGCATTTAATTGAAAATTTACTTATTATGATTAAAGATATTTAAAAATTAAAAATTGATACCATATATATAATTCTGTGGTTAAATTTTGATAATTTTGTCCCTTTTTATTTTGGTTAATTATTAATTGTAATTTAGGTAAATATTTATCAACTCTATAATAGTAAAATAGTTAAAATGCTTTTACAACCATGAGATAAAGTCTCCACATCAACAAAACATATCTATTTATTAATTTTTATGGTATTTATTTTACCACATCAATTCCAAAGTCCAATATAAATATTTTTAGTGAAATTTTTCCTTGATAGGGAAATTTATATTATATTAATTAAGGAATAGTCCAAAATGTCAATATATTTCTTTTTATTTATATTATATGATTATATATATAAGGATATTTGTTAACTAATATTAAATTATATATTGAGTATATTGTAATTATATTTAAGATTTTAATTTATTTCTAATTTTGATTAATGATATAATTATGTTACATTGTTACACAACACTTTCAACATTCTTACAAAAGCACTAGAAAAAGTAGAATTGAATAATCTTAAAAAAATTATATTTTCGTGTTACATATGGTGTAATAATAAATTTATGGTTATTAATCATGTATAAATTATTATAATATATTTAATATACTATTCCATTTTTTTTGTTATAATTAACGTAAAATTGAATGGATAGTGTCCAAAATGTAATTAATGATATTTTTTGGAAGAAAATATTGAATAATTTAAAAAGAGATAAAATAAGGAATTGAGATAAGTAGGATGATAAATTGTATAAAATATTATCCCCTTTCAATTTATGTGTGAATTTTTTCCTTATAAGTAAATTTATAAACCTTTAATATAGAAAAATTCATTACTATGGTTAAGATAAAAATAAGCAAACTAGGAAATGAAACTAAAAAGTAATGTTTAAAATATCACACAAATAAATAAATATTTAATTTTTTGATGGGATTTTAATAATATACATTATCGTATTTAAAATTATTTCCACATTGTTCCACCATCATAAGAAAATAATGTTTTTTAGCTAAAATTTTATATTATTTCTATATGTATCCTTTCCAGTCATTATAATTGTACACCCCAACTTTGCCTTCCTTACACCACATTGAGCTATCTATAGCGACCTAGACCCACACAATGGACCTTTAAACTTATATATCCACGAATATGAGGTTATTTTATTCTTAAAATTTAATTTCAAGGTTCCGTAATAAAGGATCAAAAGGAATCTAATTGAAGGAGTAATAATCATACCACCTGACCTCTTCCAAATTATTTATTATTATACCTACAATAAATCTATGGTATTTATATAAAAACAAAATTTCAGTTAAGGAAATTTACATAAATTTTATTATTATTATCGAGAAACCGTTATTTACCTATTATACATCAAAATTGAAGTGAAAGTACCACCCAAGTATATATGTGGACGACCATCCCCACATATTGATGGAATTCATTTTTGATCACCATATTTCTTCAATTATAATTATGAATAGTTTAAATTATATATGTGATATTTCTGAAAAAAAAAATAATTCTATAATTATAATTTCATATAAACTTTTTACCCTCCAATCCATTGGAAAATGATGACATTTATCAAGCATGCAGTGGAATAACATACCCACGAAGTGATGCATTTCATTTTTTATTTATGATTTATATGTATTTTAATAAAGACAAATTTAATTAATATATATGGTATATATGATGTAAAAATAATTTTAATGGTGAAATTTTATTTATATTTCAATCATTACTTCTATTTAAAAGATAAACCGACATTCATTATTACGTACGACCTACCATCTCCATTAATAGTGTAATTAATTTTTATATATGTAAAATTTATGTATGAATATATATATATATATATAGTGAATATATTTTATATTTATAGGATGGTTTAAACTATTGATTTTATGGGACCATGATCAACATACATGGAGTAGAAATACTAAACTGAAATTCTCAGGAAAAATGAAACAATTAACAACATAACATGATTATTTTAATAAGTAATTATTTATAGAAAAATATTAAAATGTTTTAATTAAGTCATATATATGATAATATAAATAGTTAATTGAATTATTTATAATATTATACTCAATGATATATTATTATTCTTGAGGATAGATAGATTTCTGGAATGTTAAACATCAGGTAAGGGTTTTTTGGTCTAACTTTTATTTCTGTGTGACACAAGCTGTATTCATAAATTGTTTCCTTTATGTTATCTATAAAATTCCTACTAATTTTTTTTATGATTATTTAAGAAAAATAATTTAGATTTACAAATCCATATAATTTTCCTTTTTTCACGAGTTTTGGATTGGAGATTACGAATACGATATTGGGTTATCATCTAATATTGTTTTCTCTCAGAAATATGTTATCTGGGGTGTAACACCCAAACCGACTCCTATTTTTAATTTAATTATTTTGGGGTCTCACTTTCGTGATGCGATTTGAACCAGTTCTATTTTAGAAGGAATTGGGATCTTATATGGGTGAGTGACTATACGTGCATCCATGTGTAATGCCCAACCATAATAATAGAACGTGTATGATTAAATTTATTATTTCATGGGCATGTCATTATGTCGCGACCATGCACATGTTTGTGCGTGGGGTCCAGACTCAATAATCAATGCAATTATTTTGCAACTTTTATTATTATTATTATTATTTATATTATTATAATATAAGTTAATTTTTCAATTATTTTATTATTAATATTACTATTACTGTTATTATTATCTCTTTCATCAATGTTTTAATTAGGTTATAATAATTTATAAGTTATCAGTATGGAATTGTTTTTATCATTTCCCCCCACTAATATTACTATTATTTTATGTTATTTTAGTGTTTTTATGTTATAATTTATGTCTATTTGTTTGGTTTTGTTTTGTTTTTGTCATTTATTTTCTAAGTTTTTCTTCCCCTCCTTCTTACTCTACATTATTTATGTTATGCTACAACCCACCCCTTTATTCCACCTGGTTCACTCCACCCCTTCTCCAAACCCTGACAGCTGCGCAGTACCCCCCATCCCTCAACATCTTCGTCAAACTGCCTCTGCCCCTACTCTCTCACATAATCTTCCTCTCCGTCAGACCACCTAGAAAACTAGTGCGCACTGCCCCGACCTTGCATCGCTCCTCCTCCCCCTATCCCTCTTAAAACTTCCCCTCTCAAGCCCCCTCTAGTGACGCACACCTAGAAAAGAGACTCTACCCTCCAGCTCACCCCACACTATCGTGACACCCTCCTACTCCCGTCTCGATGAGACGCACAACATGGCCCCGCATCTCCCCGAAGTGGTAGCCTTGCAAAACCACTCCACATGCACTCCATCCAACCTCTTCCAGATGTACTGACCAGTAAATGGAAACCTGGACTACCCTCTTCATCACCGGGAACCTTCTACATTCCCTCCCTTGGATGCGCCCTCTCTTGACCTCACACCTTCTTCACAGCTAGACCCTCTTGTGACCTCCTTAGCATGCGAAGCACCTGCGACCCCTCTCCGTTGCGCGTGACCAACTTCCTACCCACCCACCCCCCCCCCCCCCCCCGCCAAAGGAGTGTTTCACCTTGTTTGATTATTTTGACCATTGTGTATATTTTTAGATATGTTTTCATCATTTTTTATGGTCTATATCGATGATTTTGGTTCAATTTTTTTAATTACAGTCATATGAGGTTTTCTGTAGTTTAATTGTCATGTCACTGGAGTTTCAAGCCAATAATTGAAATCATTCTACACCGAGGTAGGTGGTTCCAAGTTTAATTGTTATTTTATTAATCAATTTGAAGTTTTAATTACTTTACATATTATTTAATTAATTTTTGTAGTACAAAGTCAATATTTTATGAGGTTTGATTTTTAGTTAATCTTTTTTGGAATCATGTTTATAATATGTGTACATGATGCTGAAATCTCATATCTGGTTAATTGTTAGTTTTTTTCAATTGTGAGGTTAGCCTAAAAATTAATTTTTTGGTGTGAATTAATTTTTACTTATGGTTTAGTATGTCGTAATGCATTTATTAGTGCGATTAAATGATATGAGTATTTTGTTGGTGGGAAAACCCTTGTCAGACTATTCCCTGGTGTTTTATAAAATATGCGGATTATTTGTTAGGATGTAAAAGGGGTGAAATTGGTGTTTTGGTGTTGCGTATGTATGAATTATATCTTAAATGATAATTTTAGTGGATTTTTGGTGTTTTAATCATGTGTAATATTTTAAAATGGGTTGAAATTTTTTTCCTAACAATCCGTTTAATTATAGTAAGTGTCTTTTTTAATTTTTCATGTGATGTCTTTAATTGTGTGTGTGATGCAAACTGTGTTTCTGTGGTGGATAGGTGTGTGTATGGTCATGTAATAGGGTTTGGGTCAGTCTTGTGTGGGAAATAGTGTTTGGTTTTTAAAATATATTTATGAAATAATTGAATTGTTTTATTAAATAATTATTAAGGGAGAATAATTTTTTTGGTTAAATTGTGTAAAACAATTATGCTTAATGTCATGTGGCATGTGTTTAAAATATTAAATAAATTCTTCTAATGGTGGGTCTAGCGTTGAAAGTGTTTTATATGTTTATTCATTTTTTTAGTTGGTTGTGTAAGTAAAGCGGGTTTTGTTTTGTGATATTTTTAGTATGTTTGTGTTTCAAATTGCATTTGGGTGTGAAAATGGTGCTTTTTGTGTGTGTAGTGTCTTGTTGGTTTGAGTATATGATTAAGGAATGTGACATGAAATCTGAACTACTTGAGGACAAATGGGAATCTAGGGTACTTTGTGGGCGGACTAAGACTATTGTGTTAGTGATATAGAAGTGGCTTTGGACCGGTTTAACTTTGATGGAGTTTACTACTACAACACTAACTAAAATCTTGGATGATGTTGGGAGACCACTAGGTTATGGATGTGTTACCATACTAGTAGCTCATTAATAGGAACATATATTGTTGTGTTTCTCTACCATTGATCACCGAGGCACCATGTTCTATCGTACCACTTCTTACTAGTATCATTAGGGCCTCTCCCACGTATTTTTCTACTCTTTTTTTGGGTGATCATCGTCAGCACACGGTGTGATGTTGGGTTTACCAAGAAAGTGTGTGTGTGTGTTTGCGTGTGTAAATTTATGTTATTTTCCTTTTGAGTAGTATTCATTAAATCATTTTTCGTTAAATTTTTTACGCATTTATTTATTTTTCATCTGTTAAATTGAAAATGTATTTTTCATTTAATAATTATGAGTGGAACCTTTTCCTGTTGGCATCCTACTGGAATTTTGGATCACACCCTACATACACCTTTGGGTGTGTGTAGATCCTGTTTCTCTTTATTTCCACATTGAGGCATTGAGTATAGCATGGGTGGTTTGGGTTTTCAGTTGCACCCTCGTGTCGGTTTGGTGGACGTGGCTTGAGGTTGTTGCACCTCATGTTGCTTTGAGGTTTGAGTTAGCATATTTAGTTCTTCTTTTTTTTCATTCACTTTAGATTTTTTGTTCAAGTTGTAAACTTTAATATTGAATTAGTGTAAGGTTCTATTTGGTTTTCTGATTTTTAGTTTCAATTTGATCACCTTATTGTTTGTTTTATATTTATATATCCGGGTAAATCGTTCCCATATTTTTTCTGATACCTGGGAACTTGTGTCAGCCCATGGGGATCAGGAACGCCCTTCAGAACATTTCGCGGATGGGGTTGGGCACCAGGTCGGATGGCGAACCGGCCTGGTTCCTGACAAAATGGTATCAAATGTAGGATATGTTCTTGTTATTTGGGGTGCTAGGTAGATCGAAGATAGGACTGTTGGTACTAGAGTGGTAGGTGCAAGAAGAGCATCATGAACTCTTACTTGTTCTGATCCTCATGTAACCAGTTATAGTCTAGGATTTATGTTTGGGAATTTCTCCATGTGTATGGGGAATGAAATTAGGAGTAAATTGGCACTATGCGTGGTCTTACATGGATTATCAACCCATGTGATGCCAGAGAGTATGGTTCATCACTCATAGTGGTTGGTGCTTCCCTAGGGAATCATCTACTAAACCATGTAGCCATATGATTAGAGTGGTTTTTCGTGAACCAAAATTCATTTAAATTATTATTTACCTAAATATGTACCATAGTGACACACCCTAGGGTCGATCATAAGGAGGCCACTTCCACGCACTATTTTCCTATTGTCACTATTATAACCTAACTAATATAAAAAGATAATACTTATGTAAATAGGGGGAATTGAAATGCAGAAAATATAAATATAATATAAATATATAAATATATAAATATATAAAAATACAAAATACAAAGTTAAGGAATAACACACAAAGAAGTTAGTAGAAGAAAAAAATCATTGTTCTTGGGGTTTCCTGGTAGAATTATCCTTGTTTTCAAATTACCAATCAATGAGTAATTCAATGTGGAGATCAAGACCTGTCACTACACAACCTCTCGTTTGAAATGTATTACCCTACACCGAGACCTTTGCATGTAGGAGTAATCTCGTCCACATCAATGCCCAATCCAAACTCTACCGTTTGAATGAATTAGATACCGATGAGAAGGAAAATTATAAATAGAGGAGGAAGAAGTCAATAGTATAGAAAGTGGGGTGACCGCTCACCATAATAATTTAACCACCACTGAATTCTTAGAACAAAACATGATAAATCAGTAAAGCAAAAGAAAATCAAATACCACCACTCCCCCCCTCGAACAATAGTGAGGGTTATCTCTCCACAAACATGGAGTTAGAAATAAGCACGGTGGGAGAAGCACAAAAAATAAAAGAAATGAATGAAAAGGAGAAAAGAACAGAAGAATAAGAAAGCTACACAAATATATATTATAACTATAAATAAAAATTACAGAAACAAAACTCAACCATTCCCCCTTTAAATGGCTATCCTTGTTAAAGAGAGAAGAGGTACATATTTATAAGAAAATGAGTGAGGAAATCTCGCTCAAATTATTCCCTATGGATTGAATCGACTTTTCGGCCCATTAAATGGAATCATTGGGAAATGGAGCCTTCTTGAAAGTTTTTCCAAACAGTCTTCCTCACCCCTCCACAAGAGTTCATCCAGATTGATCCAGGCATGATAGAGTTGTTAATGTATTATTGCAGCACATTTAATCTTCCAAAGTGACTCTTCGTCTTCCACAACTCTGACTTCCATGGCCATTAAGTTCTTGAAAACATCCGATTAAGATGTGGACTACTTACATAAAGATGTTCATTTATTCCTACTCTATCTCCTTGTTGAATATCAGCTCCATTGGATCTGCCATCTTCGAGATAAAATCACATCTTTAAAACATTCCAAATCTGTACACAGTTTTCGAGGTCCGGATTATGAGCTGATCATGGGCCTCCAAATGATTGATCTAGCTAGTACTCCATAATGATGAAATGCGTCCCATGATATAAGGAAACCTAGCAAAAATGAATTTCACAATTTGGTTGAGTGAGAAAAATAATATATCCTAAATACAGAAGACAAATAAAACAGTTAAACACCAAAATAAAGCCATTTTGCATTTGATCTCAAAATACCACTAAAACATAAAAATGTGACAATTTCCCACAAAATATCAATATTGTGGGTATTAGAACATTAAAATACATTATATAATATGTGAAAATGTAAGTTTAATCACTCCCCCACACTTAATCATTGCACTCTTGGGAAATCATCATATATTCAAATCAAAATTCACACACAAATCAACAATGAGAAAACGTCAATGATATCTTCCAAAATGAAATTCCATCATGTCTCCTCTATGAAAAACAATTCTCAATCATTTTCATTCCTCACATTCAAATTTATTCAACCTCAGAAATCCATCCATGGCCCAATCACAACCTACCTTACCTTGAAATTTGTGTCACTCTTCACTCAAGAGAAATTAAATATCGAGTTATGCTCATACTTGGAAAGTGAATGTATCACCATAGAATTGTATCAATTATCATCTCAACACAGCGTGAAACATTAAAATTAATTCAATCATGAGGTCTTTTTCACGTTAATTCTGTGGCTTAGGGTTGGATGGAAAATGATTGAAAAATTAAGGCTTCGAAGAAGAGTTTGGACTCTTAAGCACAATGCATGAATAATCAAGTGAAAACACAGGATGAACCTCACTCAATCACCTTAAGAATTTGATACACAACACCGCCGCTTTTCTATGACATGGGACATGATCCAGGAAATGAATCCAATGATTTATTGCATCCATGTTCTCCACATTTTTTCATTTTTTTCAATTTTTTTGTAATACTCTAGAAAGGAACAGCTTTATTTTCCATTTTTTGATTTTTTTTCATGGAGAATGAGAATAAAATTGAATACAATGAATGAATGACCATAATTACCTTGAATTTAGATAGGTACATGAGTCATGAAAGGAAGTACAATGATAGATTCAAGCTTATCTCCATTGTTTTCTATTTTTTCATTTATTTTATGGAGAACTAGATGAAACAAATATTACACATTGAAAGGATTACCCATGCCCAATTTGATCTTTATCATCCACTAGCCAAATTGTTGACACACCCCTCACATCCCCTATAAATGAAACACATCCCAAGAATACACATGAAATTCCCTTCCCCCACACTCAAACATGAAATATCCATGCAAAAATACCAACAGTGTGGGTAGGTGTCATGACCCCCTCCCACCAAAGATGCCCCTCCTGAGATGGAAATGGTGAAAGGGAGATAATGACCCCCGGGTCCCGCCTCCAGTAGGCCTCGGGGTGTCGAGTAGCACCAAGGGTATGAGTTCTCACAAATATGGGAGGCATTTCCCTATTTATTTATTTAGGATCGGGAAATAGGACAAGTCAACCAAAAAAAGGAAAAGAACAAGTGTATATAAATAAACCCAAACCAAGCCCACATGCATGTTTAAACAATTTTATAACAAGGTGCAAGTACAAGGAATATCAATGTAAAATACAAAAAGAAAACAAGAGAACAACAACTGCAAAAACTCCAACTGTCTGACTAGTAGGGTCCCGCATGGCCCTGGTAGTCCTCCTGGAAACCTGAAAGTAAACGTAGGGTGAGCATACAAGTATACTCAGTAAGGAAACCTAAATCTCTTGTGCACAAGTGGGGAGACATCCTAATGTCCCGTGAGAACAACATAAGAAACCTGGAAAGGAAATATATCCACCCAACCACACCAGCCACACTCACTAAAACACAAAAACAACATGTAGTAGTATATAAGAAACAACAGTATTGGGTACCCCGCACCATTTCCCATTAGTTAGATGCTCTTCTTAATGGCAAACGTCCTGACGCTGCAACACTCTCCCCGCCCGCACACACATGGGCCTCACCATCACGTGTCCCGCCCACACACACCTGGGCCTCACAACCACGTATCCCACCCACACACACCTAGGCCTCACAACCACGTATCACGCCCGCACACACCTGGGCCTCACAACCACGTATCCCGCCTGCACACACCTGGGCCTCATCACCAAGATTCTTGGGAAACAGTAGAACCTACCCGAAGAGTCTTGGGCTAATCCCACCCCAATCGAAACCTACCCGAAGATTCATAGGTGTAAGGTCGCCTCAAACCATCACAGCCTAGGGGAGAGGGAGCAGGAAGGAGCTAGTAACTAAGGGAAAAACACCCTCTCCCATGAAATGGGAGTCTTCGGCACTAATTGCACAACATGGGTGGGGTGCGATAAAACACAAAAGATACAGATATATATACACCAACCACACAGCCCAACCTATGGCTTCTAAATAGATAAACTGAGCACGTGCCTCAAAACTACTACTACAAAGCATTCATACAACAAACAACCCCAACACCATTTAGGTTTTCATGTTTCAGCAGAATTAGTTTATTTTGTTCCTTAACTACTGGGAAACTATCCACAACCAACCATATCAATCGTTCATAAAACATATCCCTGCCATCCTCAAATCATGTTAGGAAAACAAATGAAATACAACCAAGTCCTTCTTATCAACCATCCAACCCATTTATTATTAATCTCGTTCCATTACCATGACCCACCATTCATTAAATTTAATTATTCACAACCCATAGTCTGTACACATTCCAACCCATCCCTGCAGCCCTGCTGCCAACCACCATAACCAGAACTATATCGTACATCAATATCCCATTAATACCATTTATCGTAGCCCCACTGCCCATCACCAACTTAACATTCACACCAACCCACATCCAAGCCAATCGCAGCCCACTGCTCACCCGATTCACAACCACCCACAATACACCCCCATCACATTCCACGTAACCAAGACAACACCCACATGGTCATTATTCCATTTTTGTTTTAACTGGGGTGATCATAGAAGAGTTCCATATTTTCATTTAATCAGCCAGCCTTACATGATTAACAAAATTCCACATTTCACAAGGTTCCATCCACAAAACGGTCTAAATGATAGGGCAACATTTAATTGCGCAATAAAAGGCCCCCAACGACCGTGATTTTCAGTAAGCATAATCATATTCAATTCATAACATATCAATAGGATAAACAAGATAAACATAACAACTTTCCCATCCCCGTTCATTAACCTGTTATTATCATTATTTAAACGGGTCAAAAGTGTTTCACGTAAGCAAGAGGACACCCACCCCGCATGTTGCACAAATTACAGAGACGAAGGTAAGATCCCTACCTCAACAGGTTCCGATCACAGCGCTCCTCGAGATCAACCATAGAAGACGTTCGTCGGCGTCCGTCACTTCTTTCGGGTCCAGGAAAAACCTCCTCGGGTGGAAGTCGGAAAGGAAAGGCCGAAGAAAAGACAACGGATCCAAGCTCGGAAGTTCCACCTCATCGTTATGATCCAGTGGCTGCTGAAAGATCGTAAATCGGAGCTCAGACGAAGAAGTTATGGAAGAAAAGGAGCCTTCGAGTCTCTTGGGAGAGCTCTACTCAGAGGAATGGGGAGAAGAGGAGTGAGTTGAAAAGGAGGAGAGGACCCCTCATTTTATTGGCAAGAAAAGAAAAAGTACACGGCGTGTACTTTATGGTACACGGCATGTACTCGGTTATTTTACACGGTCTCCACGCAGCTTCGAACATGGCTCAGCGGCTGTTGACTGGTCAACACATGGATTGAGGGTAACGCATACGAATGGAAAGACTACACGGCGTGTAGTTTAGTCACACGGTGTGTACTCATTTATTGCACACAGGAAGGACACAGCTCCAACACGGTACACAGCCAATGACTGATAATGCGTACGCGGGGAATGACTACACAACATGTAGAACTGGACACACGGAATGCGCCCATGATTTCGCACATCAAGGACTCGGCTTTCAACATGGGGTATACCCGGTGAGGGGGTACACGGCGTGTACTAACACTACACGGTGTGTAGTTTCAAAATTCTGTAAAGTGCGGGAAAATCCCATTTCACCCTCCAGAACACTTCGTGGCCTTCTTTTTGACAAAGGAATGGGCCAGAGAGGTCCGGGCCATTTCATCAGATACCTATTAAAACATTCTCATCCCCAAGAATTCAAAAACCAACCCAGAGGAAACCCAAAAGATACCTCTTAGGGTTCTCATTATAATAGTAACCCAACCAACAACCCTAATCATATGTGTTAGGAATTCCTTCTCCTATGTCGAGATATTATCCACTTTAGGTGGCTCTGACTTGCATTCACGGGTTTAATAGCATCCTCATTAATGCGTCCTGATTAAGAATTAGTTCTTCCCACTTTCATACATTATTATTTTTTTCAACTCGCACTACCCCCAACACCATAAAACCAACACACTGCCCGAACATGTGGCTTGGGGAAAAATCCCTTCTCCTTTGTTGAGATATTATCCTCTTTAGGCCAATCGCATCTGAATTAATGCGTCTCGATTAGGGATCAGATTTTTCCCTTTTCCCACACATCCGGACATGCTAGACACTTCTAGAGAATAAGGAAACAAAAGGTCTCACAATCGACAAGCCAAGCATTCCATAAATATCAAAGGTACAGAGTATAATATCAACACAAAGCACAGAAGAACAAGGGAAAACACAAGTCAAAACAACTCCGGGTACTGAGCGTCCATCTGGGTCTCCCGCTCCCAAGTACTCTCTTCAAGGCCGCCATGCCTCCACAACACACAAACCAACGGAATTGTTCATCCACGAAGCACCTTCTCTTTACGATCCTTGATTCTGACTAGTCGTTCCTCGAAGGTCGCGTCGTCTCCCATAACTAACTCTCTCCAGTCGATAATGTGGGAGTCGTCATGTATGTACCGACAAAGCTGGGAGACGTGGAAGAAATCATGAACCTTCTCCAACTAAGGTGGAAGGGCCAGCTGATATGACACCTCGCTGACTCACCTCAGTACCTCCAAAGGTCCGATGAACCTAAGTGAGAGCTTGCACCCTTTCCCAATCCTCCACTGCCCCCGTCGAGGGGAAACCTTCAAGAACACATGATCTCCCACCTCGAACTCCAAAGGCCTCCTCCGACGACCATCATAAGACTTCTGTCGGTCTCGAGCTGCTTTCATCATCTCACGTACAAGCTGGACTTTCTCTGTTGTGCTCTGTACTACCTCTGTCCCAAGAGCACCTATCTTATCAACCTCTGCGCGACAAATGGGTGAACGACATGTTCTTCCATACAAAGCCTCAAACAGTGCCATGCCAATAGTAGAGTGGAAGCTGTTGTTGTAGGCAAAATCTACTAAAGTCAAGTGTCATACTCATGATCCTCCGAAATCCAGAACGCATGCTCGCAGCATGTCCTCCAACGTCTGGATAGTCCGCTCTGTCTGCCCATCGGTCTGGGGTTGGAAAGCTGTGCTAAGGCATAGCTGGGTGCCAAAAGCATGTTGTAACGCCCAACAGACTCGTGAGGTAAACCGAGTATCCTGATCTGAGAAGATATCATTTTTGACTCCATGAAACCACCCAAAATAGTATACGTACCTCTGTGCTAAGGTAATCACCGGGCCTGACTCCTTAATTGCTAAGAAGTGATCTTATTTTGTCAGTCGATCCACCACCAACCAGATAGCATCATAACCACCCTGATCTCTGGGTAGTCCTGTGACGAAGTCCATTGAGATTTCATCCCACATCCACTTGGGGACATCTAAAGGATTCATCAAACCACTGGGAAAACGGTGTTAAACCTTCACTTACTGACACACTAGGCATTTAACCACAAACTCTGCCACTGCCCGTTTCACCCTGGGCCACCAAAACTGTTCCCTCAGGCCTCGGTACATTTTTGATACTCATGGATGTACTGCCAAGGTTGAGCTATGGAACTCATTGAGAACTCCCTCACGCATTGCCTCCGGAACAAAAAACTTTCCATGGAAAAGCATCTAATGTCAGATGTCCTCTGACCATCCCTCTGGAGCATTCCCCTGATCGACACGATCCCGCATCACATCTGCCTCGGAGTCCCCCCACTGAGACTCTTCCTCCTACTACAATAAGGAGGACTGCACCGTCATCTGAAATAAACATCCTCTAACACATTCTACCCTGGCATCCATGTGCATGGCCGCCAACTCTCCCATAGCTTTCCAAGCATCAGTGGACTCCCGAACCACTTCCTTATGTGACATCCTGCTCAGGGCATTAGCCACAACATTGCCCTTACCTTCAGTGTAAGAGATCTCAAAGTCCTAGTCTTGGAGAAACTCGACCCATCTCCACTGCCATAAGTTCAGGTCACACAGGGAGAAGATATAACACAATCTCTTGTGATCTGAGAAGACCACAAAGCCCTCCCCAAAGAGGCAATGTCGCCACAACTTCATTTCAAACACTACTGCAACATGCTCTAGGTCATGGGAGGCATAGTTACGCTCGTGAGGGCGTAACTACCTAGACCCATAACAGATCACTCCCTTCTTCTGCATCAGCACGCACTCCAGACCAAGGCCAAAAGCATCACAAAACACCTCATAAAACAACCCTTCCTCTGGAAACATGAGTACGGGAGCACTTCCCAACTTCTCCTTCAGGTAGTCGAAGGCCTTCTGGCATTGCTCGCTCCATAGGAAGACCTAGTTTTTCCTAGTCGAAGCTCTCAATGGATCAGAAACTTGATAGAAGTCAGAAACGAACATGCGATAGTAACCTACCAACCCCAGGAAACTAAGAACTTCCGCCACACTCTTGGGTTCCTCCCAAGAAACAACTGCCTCTATCTTCGATGGGTCCACTGACAGTCCATGCTGAGACACTACGTGCCCAAGGAAGTGTACTTCTTGTGTCAAGTACACTTCAACAATTTCCCATAAAGATAGTGGTGTTGAAGGACTTCTAAGGCAGCCCTGAGATGCTCAACGTGCTCCTCCTCTGATCTTGATTAGATCAGGATGTCATCGATAAACACAATGACGAACCAGTCCAGAAACTCATGGAAGACAAAGTTCATAAGTCCCATGAACACATCTGGTGCATTCGTAACTCTAAACGACATCACTACAAACATGAAGTGCCAATACCTTCACCTGAAAGACGTCATCGAGATGTCACTGTCCTTTACCCTCAGCCGATGATATTCAGATCGTAGATCAATCTTGGAAAACCAACATTCTCCCCTCAGTTGGTCGAACAGATCATATATCATTGGGAGGGGTAGCGGTTCTTGAACGTTACCTGGTTCAACCTTCGGTAGTCTATTCATAGCCTAAGACCACCATCTGCCATCTTCACGAACAAAACTTGAGCACCCCATGGTGACACGCTGGGTCGAAAAAAACCCTTCTCCATCAAATCTTCAATCTGATTCCGCAACTCCCGCAACTCCGAAGGTTCCATCCGATAAGGTTCCATCGAAATCAGACGAACACCAGGCTGTTAGTCTATCCCGAACTCAACGTCACGTTGGGGGGGTGGGGGGGTAGAGTCACAACCTCTTAAAGAAAAACATTGAGGAACTCCCCAAAAACCTCTGAGACATCCATCATCTCTGTATCAGTTGGAACCACATATAACCCGCCTAACATAGAAAAAGAGGCTTCACACGCTGGCTTCCCACCTGATAGCTCCTCTCGGCAACAAAAGATACGTGCTTCCCTTTTATGTCGGAGAACACGACTCTTATTTGAAAGCAGTCGATAACGGCACTAACAGAAAACAACCATTCGATGCCTAGTATGACATCGTATGGAGGAATCTGTAATAGAAGAAGGTCCCCTCTAGATCGATGTGGTCCCAAAGTCATCCCACATCCCCGGGAAACACATGATACGCTAGTCTGGCCTCCAACTGGTGTACTCAGCACTAGTGGTACGTAAAGTCTCTCTACGCCTAGTCCCAAAGCATGGGATAGACTAGGTGCATCAAAGGAGTGCGAGGCTCCCGAATCGATCAAAACAGAAACAAGAGTGCTGAACAATCAAATCATACCTCGCACCACCTCGGTTCCTTCCGGAGCTGTCAACTCTGATGCGTGCAACTGTCCACACCCAGCTCCTCTGCCTCTCTGATGTCGTCCACCTCCCCGACCACGCCCTGGTCGAGGTCCCTGAGGGGCACCCAAAGGTCGGCCTCCTCCCGTTAAGTCTTCCCTCAGAGGAGCATGGTCCTGCTACTGCTGGAAGGGCCACACTGGCAACCGGTGCTGCTGAGGTGGGCGCTGAACCTGCCCACCTCCACCGTACTGAGCTCGGGTCGGGCACCGACTCTGAACGTGCCCAAAACCTCCACAAGAAAAACACCTCAATCATGGGTTCGTGAAAAAGGTACAAGGACCCGAAGATCTGAACTGGAACTGCTGGGGCCTGCTCCCCACTAGCCTAAACCTGGAAGGTCCCGTCGCAGGAGACCTGCTTCTGACTGCTTTCCCCTTCGACGAGCCCGGCTGGATCCCCTCTCGAGGTTCACCTCCCAGCGATTGAATCCTCTCTACAACTTCTACTTTCTTATGTACTTCCAAGTACGTCGTAAAGGTGAAGGGGGTGGCAGCATACTGAAGCGAAGGACGAAGCGCCTCCTCCAAACGTCTCGCCCGAGACTCATCCGAAAAGAGATCCGGAGCAAAGTGCAGGAGGTCCTTGAACTTGATCCCCAGCTCTCGTACTGACATATTCCCCTACTGAAGGGAGAGAAACTCTTGTGGCTTCTCCACCGTGATCAATGAAGAAAGGAATTCCTCTCGGAATTCCTTCTCAAATTCATCCCATGGAACCTATGCCTCGATCCTCTCTCTAATGTAGAGTGTCCACCACTGTCACACCGTACCTCACAGCTGACTGACTGCTAGAGGAACCAAGTACTCCGTCGGAGCACGGATCAAGGTAAAAGTGATCCCTTACTCTTCAAGCCACCCCTCTGTCTCTGTATCCGAAGTACTACCCTCGTACTTCTTGAGGGTCTGTCGCTGAAAATAACGGAGAGTCTTCTGCCACTAGCTCTCTTCCTCCTCTCGGTCAATCCTCAACTGATCGACCACCTGAATTTGCTGGGGCTCGACCGTCTGAGCCACCTAGGGATGACGTCCAGGTGCTATAGCTGTACAGTAAACAAGGATCTTCTAAGCCCATGTAGTAAGGAAAAGCTCAAGGTTTTATTTTATCATTTTATTTTAATTTCTTTATCAGAGCACCCAAATCAAGTAAAACACAATCATGATGATGCATGTACCTTCCCTAGGGTCTCTACCCTGCAATCAATGTAGTCTCACTTGGTCGTTCGGTAGGCTCAGAGTCCTTGCATCGGATCATGGGGGTCCCTAAAATCTTGTGTCCTAGCCGGTCTTCCCTGGCCTATGTCACGCACCATGATTAACTAACATTGTTGCCCTAGCATCCCATGCAATCCTAACTATGCCTAACTCTAGACTTCATCCTATCTCTCAACCATCACCTCAGATACCATTCTGTAACGACCCCCTCCCACCAAAGATGCCCCTCCTGAGCGGGCAATGGTGAAAGGGAGATAATGACCCCCGAGTCCCGCCTCCAGTAGGCCCTGGGGTGGCGTTTAGCACCAAGGGTATGAGTTTTCATAAATATGGGAGGCATTACCCTTTGTAATTTTATGGATCAGGAAATAGGAGAAGTCAACCAAAAAAATGAAAAGAACTAGTGTATATAAATAAACTCAAACCAAGCCCACATGCATGTTTAAACAATTTTTTAACACGGTGCAAGTAGAAGAAATCTCAAAGTACAATACCAAATGAAAACAAGATAACAACAACTACAAAAACTCCAATTGTCCGACTAGTAGGGTCCCGAACTGCCTTGGTAGTCCTCATGGAAACCTAAAAGTAAACGTAGGGTGAGCATACAAGTATACTCAGTAGGGAAACCTAAAGCACTCATGCAGAAGTGGGGAGACATCCTAATGTCCCATGAGAACAACATATGAAACCTATAAAGCAAATTTATCCACCCAACCTCACCAGCCACACTCACCAAAACAAAAACACAACTGGTAGTAGTATATACAAAACAAGAGTATTGGGAACCCTGCACCATTTCCCTTTAGTTAGCTGCTCTTCCTAACGGAAAACGTCTTAATGCTGCCACACTCTCCCGCCCGCACACACCTGGGCCTCACCATCACCTATCCCGCTCGCACACACCTGGGCCTCACAACCACGTATCCCACCTGTACACACCTGGTCCTCACAACCATGTATCCCGCCCGCACACACCTGGGCCTCATAACCACGTATCTCACCCGCACACACCAGGGCCTCATCCCAAAGATTCTTGGGAAATAGTAGAACCTACCCGAAGAGTCTTTTGCTAAAGCCACCCCAATTGATACCTACCTGAAGAGTCGTAGGTGTAAGGTCGCCTCAAGCCATCACAACCTAGGGGAGAAAGAACATGAAGGCGGTAATAACTAAGGAAAAAACACCCTCTCCCATGAAATGGGAGTGTTCGGAACTAAGTTCTCAACATGGGTGGGGTGCGATAAAACAAAAAATATATAGATATATATATACCAACCACACAGCCCAACCTATGGCTTCTAAATAGAGAAACTGAGCACCTTCCTCGGCACTGCTACTACGAAGCATGAATACAACAAACAACCCCAACCCAATTTAGGTTTTCACATTTCAGAAGAATTAGTTTATTTAGTTCCTTAACTACTAGGAAATTATCCACAACCAACCACATCAGTCATTAATAAAACATATCCCTACCATCCACAAATCAAGTTAGAAAAACACAAGCAACACAACCAAGTCCTTCTTATCAATCAACCATCCCATTGATTATTAATCATGTTCCATTACCATGACCCACCGTTCATTAAATTTTATTATTCACAACCCATAGTCCGTACACATTCCAACCCATCCCTGCAGCCCCACTTCCAACCACCATAACCACAACTGCACCATACATCATTATCCCTTTAATACCATTTATTACAGCCCCGCTTCCCATCACCAACCTAACATTCACACCAACCTACAACCAAGACAACCGCAGCCCACTGCTCACCTGATTCACAACAACCCACAAAACACCCGCCATCACATGCCACGTAACCAATCCAACACTCAAATGTTCATTATTCCATTTTTTTTTAACCGGGGTGATCACAGAAGGGTTCCATATTTTCATTTAATCAGCCAGATTTACATGATTAATCAAATTCCACATTCCACAAGGTTCCATCCCCAAAACGGTTTAAAAGATAGGGCAACATTTAATTGCACAAGCAAAGGCCCCCAACAACCGTGATTTTCAGTAGGAATAATCATATTCAATTCATAACATATCAATAGGATAAAAAAGATAAACATAGAAACTTTCCCATCCCCGTTATTTAACTAGTTATTATCTTTATTTAACCCATTCAAAAGTGTTTCACGTAAGTAAGAGGACACCCACCCCGCATGTTGCACAAATTAGAGAGACTAAGGTAAGATCCCTACCTCAACAGGTTTCGATCGCGACGCTCCCCCAGATCAAACTTAGAAGACATCTGTCGGCATCCGTCACTTATGTCGGGTCCTAGAAAAACCTCCTCAGGTGGAAGTCGGAAATGATAGGCCAAAGTAAACCCAACAGATCCAAGCTCGGATGTTCTGCCTCGTTGTTAGGATCCCGTGGCCACTGACGGATCGTAAATCAGAGCTTAGACAAAGAAGTTATGGAAGAAAATGAGCATTTGAGTCTCTTGGGAGAGCTCTGCTCAGAGGAATGGGGAGGAGAGGAGTGAGTTGAAAAAGATGAGGGGACCCCTCCTTTTATAGATGAGAAAATCAAAAGTACACGGCATGTACATTATGGTACACAGCGTGTACTCGGTTATTTTCCACGGTCTCTATGCGGATTCCAACACGGCTCCGCGGCTGTTGACTGGTTAACACACGGTTTGAGGGTAACACATACATGGGGAAAGACTACATAGAATGTAGTTTAGACACACGGAGTGTACTCATTTATTGCACAGAGCAAGGAAATAGCTCCAACACGGTACACGGTTGTTGACTGGTAACGCGAACGCTGGGAAGGACTACACGACGTGTAGATCTGGACACATGGTGTGCACCCATTATTTCACACAGCAAGGACACGGATTTCAACACGGGGTATACCCAGTGAGGGGGTACACGGTGTGTACTAACACTACATGGCGTGTAGTTTCATAATTCTGGAAAGTGTGGGAAAAGTCCATTTCACCCTCCAAAACACCTTGTGGCCTTCTTTTTGACAAAGGAATGGGCCGGAGAGGTCTGGGCCATTGCAGTAGGTATGGAAAATTCGGCTTGTAATGTGGCTTAAACATATAATGCAATTCATGGAATATAAGGGCTAACGAAGGATAGATGTAAAGGTAGGTCTCAAGATAAAATATGGATAGCCAAAAAAATTCCTCAATCATATCAAAAAAATTCCATGAAATCCAAATCTTTGAAAGATAATAGTCACAAGTTCTGGTTCTGACACAAAATCCAAGCTTCTCTCAAGAAAGTGTCAGTATTAGAAAGAATATTTCAAAGTGGTTAAGAATACCTCACAAGATGGGAAAAATCTATTGAGTCAGTGCTTCATGTGCATGAATTTCAAAAAATTTGTCAGACTCATAGAAATGCTTGAAAATCCAATTCAAGGAAAATGTTTTCACGTCAACAATCCTTTAAAATCCATTTCATCAAAAACCATTTGAACTTCCTCAAAATCAATTGAAGTGTGAAAAATAATCATAATATTCATTGAAGCTAAAGGATACTAAAAAGATGAAAATAAAAAAGAAAAAGAAATCACACCAAACAACTAAGCAGGTTGACACTCCACCCACACCAAGATTTCACTACCCCCATTGTAGCTCAAAAAAAGAATGATAAGGGTAGAAAAATAAAATGAAGGAATGATACAACCTGAATTTATTTTCAGTGGAAGATTTAGTTAAGCTCTTAGAAACTACCTCTTGAACTAAAAGGCATTAAATAAAGAAAATATGAGAAAAATAAATAAAAAATAAAGAGGAATGGAGAAGAAAGAAAAATGGAAAAGAAAGAGGATAATGCTTAGATTGACCCCCCAAGCGGGTGCTAGGTTTTTACTACCCCAAGGCATGCAGTTTCAGCGGTTTAACCCTAATCCAATGGTCGGTAGGGTTTCTTGCTCATAAACCACGAAAACATATTTCTTCCAATTCTCATAAGCCTACTACATCCATAGAGAAAACCATAAATAGATTATAACAGCTCCTTCACCATTTCATTGTGGTACAACTGGAATGATGGGGGAAGAAGGAATAATGGGTCCTCCACTTATTCATCCACGACTTCTTTAGCCACTTCGACTTTAACGTCCTGGGCTTGCACATGTGATGATGCGTCAAAAAATTCAGAAGGGAAGTTAGAAATCAATTCCACTTGGATATGATTAAAACATGAACAATCAATATAAAAATCTTCCCTTTCGTGTAGGTCATATTGAAATACAATCTTTTCAGGAAAAGCCACTGGGAATTCTTTTTCAGGAGGGACTTCGTCATCTTCTTCCAAAGAATGATAGGGGTATATAGGTACTGATTCGTCTTTGAATAAGATGGGAGAATCACTTACCTTTTGGTCTTCGACAAAATCTAACCAATGTTTATCCAAAACATGTTGACCTCCCACAGTTGTATCAGCTGTCATGTCATCTTCAGGAACCTCTTCAAGCAATGTCTAAGGGGAGACGATGGCATCTTCAAATTGAATATTCAAGTCCTCCTTCGGTTCATCAACTTCAAAAGTAGGTGGAATAACATTTATCTCTACTTCTTCAGCTTGGTTCTGTTTTTGTTGTCGTTCCAGCCGTAAAGCTTTGACTTCTTCAACATCAGCTGCCAGCGATGCTACCATCTTGCTTTCTTGTTCAAGGATTTTGAAATTATTTTGAATCATCACGGGATCTTGTTCAATATAAATCATAAAAGACTCTTCCTTCCTAGAAAATTCATCACTAGGACAACAACATGAAAAGTCACTAAAATAATTAATGACTTAAAAAACAAAGATATGCAATGAAATTATATTTTTTAGTTTTTCAAATTTTTAATTTTTTTGGTTTTTATGAAAAATAGAGTGTGAAAGCACTTGACCTCCTTGAAAATGGCACCAAATTAATGAGAGTGGTTTTTCGCGAACCAAAATTCAATTTAATTCTTATTTACCTAAAAATGTACAATAGTGGCACACCCTAGGGTCGATCACAAGGAGGCCACTTCCACTCACTATTTTCATATTGTCACTATTATAAACTAATTAATATAAAAAGATAATACTTATGTAAATAGGGGGGAATTGAAATGAGGGAAATATAAATATAATATAAATATATAAAAATATAAAAATAAAAAACACAAAGAGAAGGAAGAAGACACATATAAGATAGTAGAAGGAAAAAAACATTCTTCTTGGGGTTTCATGGTGGAATTATCCTTGTTTTCAAATTATCAATAAATGAGTTATTCAATGTGGAGATCAAGACCTGTCACTCCACACCCTCTCGTTTGAAATTTATTACCCTACCCTGAGACCTCTACATGTTGGAGTAATCTCTTCCACATAAATTCCCAATCCAAACTCTATCGTTTGAATTAATTAGATACCGATGAGAATGAATATTATAAATCGGGGAGGAAGAAGTCAATAGTAGAGAAAGTGTGGAGACCGCTCACCACAATAATTTAACCACCATTGTATTCTTATTACAAAAAATGATAAATCAGTAAAGCAAAATAAACTCAAATTCAACCACTTCCCCCCTCAAACAACAGTGAGGGTCAGCTCTCCACAAACATGTAGTTAGAAATAAGTACGGTGGGAGAAACACAAAAAATAAATGAATGAATGAAAAAGAGAGGAGAACAGAAGAAGAATAATGTTACACTAATATATATTATATCTATAAAGAACAATTACAGAAACAAAACTCAACCTTTCCCCCTAGAAATGGATATCCTTGTAAAAGGGAGAAGAGGTACAAATTTATAGGGAAAATGAGTGAGGAAATCTCGCTCAAATTCTTCCCTCCGGATTGAATCAACTTTTCGGCCCATTAAATGGAATCCTTGGGAACTAGAGCCTTATTAACAGTTTTTCCAAATATTCTTCCGCATCCCTCCACAAATTTTCTGCCAGATGGGTCGAATTATGATAGAGTTATTAATGTTTTATTGCGGCACATTTTATCTGCAAATGTGACTCTTCGTCTTCCACGACTCCAACTTCCATTGCCATTAAGCCCTTGAAAACAGCCAATTCAGATGTGTACAACTTAATGAAAAATGTTAATTTATTCCTACTACAGATCTTTGTTGAATATTAGCTCCATTGGATCTGTCAGCTTCAAGATAAAATCTCCGCTTTAAAACATTCCAAATATGTACACTGTTTTCAAGGTCCTTATTATGAGATGATTTTGGGCCTCCAAATGATTGATTTATCTATTACTCCATAAATATGGAATGCGGCACATGATATAAGGAACCCTATAAAAAAAGAATTTCTCAATTTGGTTGAGTGAGGAATATAATATAGCCGAAATACAGAAGACAAATAAAACAGTTAAACACCAAAATAAATCCATTTTTGCATTTGAGCTCAAAATACCACTAAAACGTAAAAATGTGACAATTGCCCATAAAATAACACTATGGTGGGTATTAGAACATTTAGATACATTATATAATATGTGAAAATTTAAGCTTCATCACCATATTAAACATGATCACTAGTCTTTAATCTAGGTTCTTTAATTATTGCGATGTCTTGCTTCAATTTTTTTATTGGCGTGAAATTATTTCTCATTAAAAATGGAAGCGGTCTTTGGTGATGCTCTTATTTTATTTTTATGTGTGGTTAGAATGATTTTGGGGTTTTGTTTCTATTGGAACTTGTTTTTGGAATTTGGAATTAATTTTTCAAAGATGAATTTGAAAATGGACGTCTTGGTTTATTTGAAATTGAAGTGAGTTATTTTTGAAATGGGAAATTTTTTTAAAACATGTCTTGAATTTTTGAATTTCTTTGGAAAAGGTGTTTTCAGAATATTGGGAATGTTTTGTTTTGAAATTGGAAGCGTCTTATTTAATCCAATGGTATTCCTATGGGTGTTGTCATGTTCATGTGGAAGCGATTAATGGATAATTGGTGGATCATGTGTATGGGTTCTTGAGTGGCACAAAAATGTATATATTTGAGGCATCCAGGATGTCAGTGGTGAGTGTTGTTTTTCTTAATTCTGCTTCTTGTTTCCTAAATGGTGGGGTTTTCTCTAAAATGGTATGTTCTTTTCTTAAATGTTTTTTGAAATTGGAAAATTGTCTTGAGTCTGGTGTGAAGGTGATGAGTTGAAAACAGTTGTTGGGTTTTATTATACTGTGTTTGGTTTCTCAAGCGAGTGGTTTTCTTTAAGAATGAATTGATGTTGTAAATTAGAATGAATGGAATTGTGTCTTAGGTTTGGATGTTTTTTTGTGATGTGTTTGATTTTTTGGATGGTTTTTTGGTGTTTATTGTTTGAGATATGCCCCTGAGAAATATTGAATGGGTTTCCAGTAGGTTTCTCGGTTCTTGGTTCTGCCCTGACTCCCAGTGTAGTGGAGGAGTTAGGTTCTGCTTGGTGGTGTCGATTGTTCGTAGAGGTCAAGGTCAGTTTGATATCACTAAATGCTTTGGGAAACTTTTAAGTGTCTCTAATTGTTGCAGAACTCCAAATGTTGTGTGTGGGTGAGTTGTCCTGGGTATGTCTGGTGGATCGGAACTAGATCGGTGAACATGGATTGTACTGTTTTACTTGTGAATGGAGATGTCTTGAGAGATCATCAAGACTAACCTCATTCCATCGTTGTAACTAAGGATGTGAAGTTGAGGGAAAGTGGTAGGTCTCGTAGTTGGTCGACTTGTAAACATGTGGAGAAGGAGGTGTGTTGACCTTCTTGATAAGTTAGTTTCATATTCCCAAGAAATAGTGTGGAGTAATTAGTTTAAAACTCGTAATAGGCATGGTCTTGTTCATATTGTGGTAAGCATAGGTCCTTCATCCGATGAGAGTTTTGAACTTAAGGGGTTTCTTATTAGAGTGCTACTTCTATCAGTTTGTGTCACGTGATTGACAGACATATCAATCTACTACCTTAACTATGGTCAGTCAGAAACTCTAAGTAGTTCGCCACAAATCTCAGTTGGTATGTTGACGAAGTGGCTACTTGGGGAATGAGGAGAAGTATGCAGGGTGCTTTTCCAGGGGAGGAAGTTAAGGTCATAGGTGGTCATCTTATGACTGTGAGGCGATAGATACTTCTGACATCAAGGCCCCAACCATATGTCTCGGGGTGAAGCTTGCGCGCAGTCAAAACTCATTGAGTATGGGATTTTCATGGCCTGACATAAGTCCACAGTGATAATATGGGGAAAACATAAATTTTCAAATTGTGGTATCGTCTTTGAAAGCTTCATTTTTCTTGTGAGCGGAATGAATCCCTTATCTCTATTCTATGGTCTTAATTTATGAGAGTTCATCATGGGCCTTAAAGAGGTTTACAGAATCAGTAATCTTGTTATTCCTGCGGGCGTGCTCCATGATCCTTCTTGTGGTCGGTTATGGATCGGAATTATACTCATCTCGGAGATTCATTTTTTCCATACAGTATTAATACATGTTTTTTCAGTTTTATACTAGGTTATGAGTTTTTCTATCAGACCCATCTCATGTAGTGGATTATTTTTTATTGTGGGAATTTTCCGTCCAATCGGCCCATGTAGGTGGGTTCGTGATGAAGGGTTCAGTCCGTGTTGCTCAAAGTAAACTGGGAATTCCTACAGAGGTTCCATGGTTTTAGGAAATTTTAATATGATGGCGAGAACTAGAGCGGGTCTCTCTGATGTCCCCTCTTGTTATGGTTATACTTTGGGAGTTTGGAAGGTCAACCCAGTGTTATAGATGATTCTGGGTTTCTGAGTCTTTTTAGTTTGGAGAACCAATGTTTGGAAAGAATCCTAATATGGCAGGGAGACCACAATAGTTCGAACATGGGGGAAACTATATTTTAAAAGTGTGCTTGTCGGGGAAACCCCTTACTTCTGATCTTCCCGACCTCGACAATGCTAATTGGTCGGCTTGGGTAGTGGGTCATTAAACGAGTGTTCTTGAGATCACGATCGGCCTCAGTGAACTATAAGTCAGGGGTCATGGTGTTCCATGTTGTAGTTCAATTTTGAGCTGAATTCCTTATTATTGGTCATTTGGATTGGTGATTCTGGTTTTAATATCTTTGACGTTTAACATCATGGGTGTTGTGACTGCTTGTCTTGGGGTGATTGAGGTTTTGTTTTACGTATCTTCGCGATATTTCTTGGAATCTTGGCTTGGATTGGTCTTTTGGGACTTTCTGGGTGGCAGAAAGTGTCATGGTGGGTAGAATTGTCACACCCAGACTGACTTTTAGTTTTAATTTTATTATTTTGGGGTTTCAATTTTGTGATGTGATTTGAACTGGTTCTATTTTAAAAGGAATTGGGATCGTATATGGGGAGCAATTATACACATGAACATGTTTAATACCCAACCATATTAAAGGAATATTTATGATTAAATTTATTATATCATGGGAACATGACTATGTCATCACCATGCACGCATCTATGTGTGGGGAACATACTCAATAAATAATGAAATTATTTTGCAACTGTTTTTATTATTATTTTTTGTTTTATTATTTATATTATTATAATCTATTTTATTTTTTCAATTAGTTTATTATTATTATAATTATTATTATCACTTTCTTCAATGTTTTAATTAGGTTATAATTATTTTTAAGTTATCATTAAGGATTTTTTTAACATTTCCCCCCACTAATATTAATATTGTTTTATTTTAATTTATTTTTTTTAGAATATAATTTATCATTATTTTTCTCCTTTTGTTTTTTTCATTTCGTTTTTATTTTTTTCATACCCTCTTTCTTACTCCCCCTTATTTCCTATATGCTTACACCCCACCCCGTTATTCCCCCTGGTTCACGCCGCCACCTTCTTCGAACCCAAGCAGCTGCGCACTACCCCCCTTCCCTCCACAACTTCGTCGGACTACTTCTGCCCTCCTGCTCCCTTGCTCCATCATCCTCTTGGCTGGGCCACCAAGAAAACCATTGCACGCCGCCCTGACCTTGCATCGAACCTCCTCCTGTTAGTCGTCTAACCACCCCTCTCAATCCCCCTATGACAATGCACACCAGGACCAGTGCCTTTACCCCCGGATCACCTCGCACTATCGCACCACCCTCCTACTCTCGTCCCGGTGAGCCGCACATCATCACCTTAGCTCTCCCCAACATGGCAGCCTTGATGACCCACTCTCCCTACACTCCAGCCAAACTCTTATGGTTGTACCAACTGGTAAACGACAACCCAGACAACCCTCTAACTCAGCTAATTTTTTTATCTGGGTTTTTAAAAAAATTAAAATTTGATAACAGGGGATAGGGTTCGAATATTTTTAAAAATGGGTCAGGGATGCGTGAACGCCGTTCACGCATCCCGGACCTCGGCGTGATGCGTGAACGCCGTTCACGTATCTTTCCGAGGGAAGAGATGTGTGAACGGCGTTCACACATCTCACAGAATACCTAAATGATTCATTTTTTCTAACCTAGATCATATGGAAATGTATTTCACTTAGAGGAAAACATGCAAGGGTAAATAATCTATGTGGAGAAACTCTACTCATATGACTTACAAGGAATTTTTGTATCCTAAAAGAAGTCATATTAAGATAGAAAATAAGTTCAATGTTTTTAAATATAAAAACGAGTATAAAAAAATGGTGTTTAAAGAACCAAAATCAAATCCCTCGTAATAAGAATCTTGGAAGAGAAGATGAAAAATTTGGAAGAAAAATAATGAGGTTGTACCAGCTGTGGAGGAGGGGGAAAATGTATTCTAAATAAAGAGGAAATTCATGGGAAGGAAATATGTGCATAATCCATGAAGCATGTAATAAGAAATAAATCACATCCCATGATTGGCTTAGAAATAAGAAGAAATAAAGGATGAGAGAAAACTCTCACATTGAATGTTTCCTCTATAGAATACAAGAGGTTCCTCCTTATTCCTTATTATTTTATGTGTTATGAGTTTACTTGAATGGAATTGAAGGAGAAGTATTGTTCATCATGGAGTACATAAATTCCCATGATGAAGAATGAGTTCATCTCTTAAGGAGGATCTTATAAGAGATTTGAGGTATTCCAATCACATTATCTTACATTTTTTCTTAATTATATTCATTAAGGTTGAGTACTTATTTAATGAAAAAATGAGAAAAGGGGGATTTGTTCTTGCACTTGAACTTTCTAATGTGTTTTTTGAAGTGTGTGCAGGATCATGTATTTCTTATCTTAAAATTACTCATCCTGATAATTGAGAATATCTAATTTTAGTATCACATATGAGTATGTGTTATAGGTAGATTATATTATATTGGTTATTTAATTATTTCTTTCTACACTAGGATGGATCATATAGATATAGTGTTTAATAACTAAAGGATTTGTTCCAAGTATCATGTCATATCATCCACTTATTTAAAATATATGTGAAGATTTTTTTGAGAAGAAATATGAGTTTAAAATTGTCCAATTATCCTTTTCATTTTATTTTCAATAAGGGGGAGAATAATTGATGTTACCACATATTAACTTTTATGATATGAATGGATATTAACAACAGAAGATAAAGGGGGAGATTGTTGGAAAAAATGGTTGTATGTTTTATCAATATGTCAATATGTGAAGTGGTGGTGCTTGGATAATTTTTATGGATTCATGTTATGTAATTTAATTTCATATTTGGATAATTATCCATGTTTTAAAAGTGAGAATTATTTAAGATTATCTTAAATAGAAAAAAATGTGCAAAGGATTTCTCAAAAATGTTCACTAAAGTATGAATGAAGAGATATATGAAAAAAGTATAAATATATTATTTATATTTTTCATAAAGAATAAGGATTGGTATTTGGAGTGAATATGGAATTTGGTGGAATATTTTATCTAACACATTTTTTTAACTTTATTTAAAAAGGAATCCATCCAACTAGCTAGATAAGGGAATTAGGTGCAGCCACTTTTGAGGTGGGAACTGGAGTTGACTATTGTATGGGAAGAAATGGTAGGCGAGCATGAATTCACATGAGGCACATGGTATTAGAGTGGTGGTTCAATCATGTGCAGTGGAATGGTGTTAGAGAAGACAACATGGGTCGATGCCAGTGAGGATTTGAGAGCGTACCCCAGTAATCACTTCTACCAAGCTGAAGGAATGATAAAATAAATAAGGAAGCACTCAACCGAGTGATATTATTATATGGGAAAATGGTGACACAATAATTGTCTCTCCACTAAAAACATGCAGACATTTACACACCAGTTTGATCTAACTTTTTCATGTTGTCTAATTAGTGAGAACCTTCTTCCCTTTCTCAAGGGTTTTATAGAGCATTGGTTATCTACCATTTATGAGTCAGAAAAATCATGGTTGGGAATCATTGGATAAAACCAAGGAACCTTACATATTAATAAGTCCATGATGAACTTATAATATCCAAGCATGATCCAAGAATAAGTCATGTTCAATATTCATGCATTGTCATGCATGAACTGAAGGATCCGAAGACTTTTGATGAAATAGAGTCTTCAAATGAAGTAAGATCTAGATTTAATGCCAAGGTACAATCATGATAATATATTCATGAATTTACAATTTCATTAATATAATTTAAATAATAAAATGAATAGTTCATGTGATGAGAGTAAAAATTTATTCTAAAATGAATATCCTATGTGATGAAATGTGAAACATAAGTATTCGGGTGATTAGAAGATCATATTTTGATGAATCCACGTGAATCAGATTCATACATGAGTTGTAACATTTATGTGAAGAATGGAGAAGACCCGAGCATTGGGTATTTTTGATGAGTTTTTGTATTTTATTATGTAATGAAATATGAGTTACATGTATGAATATAATGATTCATAGAGATAGACACCACATTAAGAAGAAAGTGGGGAACCTTAATCCTTCTAGTATTCTTTATGAGTTGCATGAAACAAAATACCCACAGAAATTAATGGGGCATTCAATATGAGGAAAATATGATACCACTACTGATGAGTATTCATATATAAATGTGTAATTAAATGTGTTATTACTAAACAAATTTAAATAAGGATTTAAATGATTGATTTTAAATCATGTAATAATGATATATTACCCATGAACAATTATTGTTTGTTTTGTGAATAAAGTGTGTATGAAGGTGATGAAGACTCCGTGTTGAATTGAAATATTATTTCTGATAACTCGATACAATAATGTATCAGGTAAATACAGAAAGATGAATTGATGAGTTCTTGAGTATTTGAATATTGAGGAGAATCTAGATTGCACAAAATCTGAAAAGAGTCTTAATATAATAATTTCTAAAATTATTGATAAAGTACACAAGGTAGGAGTGACTAGATTTCTTATAGAGTAAGTCTATTTGAAGAAGAACTTCTTCCTAAATTTGGAAGTAGATGTATCTTTTGGATTATAGAGTAGAATGAATCTCCAATGTATTATGGAGAAAGAGAGTGTATAGTGGATTATTTTTTGTTATAGAGAGGAAAAATGGATTATATGTCATTGTATTAACTTGTGGAGATAGTGAATAATACATGTTGGGGGGTATAACCAATATATAAATGAGTAGTATTTTCAAAATAACCCTGTAAATAACATGTGATTCTCCCTATTTCATTACAACTACACTTGAGGAATGATTGAGAGTTTATATTTAGTGGATCAAAAACCTAAACAAATTTCAATAGGTTGAATTTAAAAAAAGAATTAGTAAAATAAGGCTACCACTGATTCACCTCCCTCTCATTACCGCCTAATTGATCCTTGGCCATTAAAAATATCTCTTCGTATCAATAGATCTTGGTGAAATAGGTTTACACACATCAATATGCATTAGTTCAATCACTCTTATTGACCATTGATCTTTAAACTTTTATATATTTCAAATAATCTTCCCTTGTTAGAAAGAATCGCATGTATGAGTATGATCACATGATAAATTAGGGAGATCTTGAGCAGTGTCACATTTCAATAGATCTTACATGTATGATTGGCTCATATAAACAATAAATTTATACCACAACCTATTTTATAAAGTCTGAATATGTATCTTCTCAAAATTGGCCAAATGAACTTCTAATTCATATTGTAGTTTTCAATGTTGTCCATAAACAACCATAAATGTTAAATCATGCTTAGAGTGTATCAATTATTAACCAAGGGTAGATAATCAAAATTATCAATGAAATGCTAAATCCTGCACATACTTCAGCAAATATATTAAAAAGTTCAAGTGAAAAGATAAATGTCCCCTTTTCATCCCATCTTTCCATCAATCAATCTCTCCCCCTTAATTGAAATGAGAAATATAATTAAGGTATAGTGATTGTGATTTTAGCACAAAAGCAAATTTAATATAATTTTTCATAAAGTTTGATTACTTATGAATATATAATCATGACTTGATCTTGAGACTTGCGATTAGTTTATCATTATCTGATAAACTAACCACAATTTATATGGGTAAACTCCTGTCTCTATTATCAAATATTGCAGCAACCGCCAATCTCCTGTCAAACAGCAATGCCTCCTCTCGAACGAGTTCTCAAATGCCTCTTCGTCGACACCTCTTCGTCGAAACCTTTTTGGGGCGTCAGTCTTTTAATTAAAAATTTACTCACATGCATGTGAGAGGGTCTAGGGGTATGAAATACATAAATTAATTTAAACGGACACGCAGGTCCTTACACTTACTGAGAGATGACTCGCAGGTCATCAATACCGAAAAAATTCAATTATTACAAATTGAATAACAACATACACAAAATAAAACATGCAATTTAAATTATTCATGGTCGGTCATCTCAAGATTAGTCATCACTCATACCGTGTTTTTTGGTATATTTATTATATTATCCGTATTATATAAAATCTATATTAAATACTACACCTCTTTTACAAAAATTTAACTTCATGTGTATATATATATATATATTTATTAAAAACGTTAAATAAATTTTATTATAACTGATCTAATTGAGATTTACATAATAAACACTTTTGTTATTTTAAATTTTATGAAATTGTAATGTTTTTTGGGCATTCTTCTACTTTTAAAAATATAAGTAAATATATTTTATACTTTATTGATTAAAAATATTATTACTAGTAAATAAAAGTAATTTAATTTACACTTACATCAAAACCATCCATTAAAATAAATTTCTCTAACATAAATTACTTTTTCTAAACATTAAAAATTTTAGACATAACATAAAACATTCAATATTTAGACAACAGACATTCAAAAAATTAAATCATACGAACATTCAACATCAAGAAAATTAAATCATACAAAACATTTCTTGCATAACATATGAAATAAATAAACACAATTAAACATACAAATGAAATAAATAAACACAAATAAACACTTAAATTATTAAATAGAAATTTTACCTCAATAAAAGCAGCAAATATTTGTTGAGAAAGAATTTCTGCAGAGCATCACAACAAAAATCAGAGGAGAACAATGGGTATTGGGGGGGGGGGGCCTCCTTTTATAAGATTTCTCGGCCGGATGCGTGAACGCCGTTCACGCATCCTTCAGCTCGTCCACGAAGGATGCGTGAACGGCGTTCACGCATCCTTCACTGCGGAAGGAAGCGTGAACGCCGTTCACGCATCTTTTCCCGCACAAGGATGCGTGAACGGCGTTCACGCTTCCTTTAGCTGGTCATCAAAAGACGTGTGAACGCCGTTCACGCATTACCGTCGGGGTCCGGGATGCGTGAACGGCGTTCACGCATCCCGGACCCATTTTTAAAAATATCCGAACCCTAACCCCTTTTATCATATTTTAATCTTTTTAAAACCCAGAAAAAAAAATAGTCCTCTTAGTCGCTAGAAAACCACACTGCACCCTCCCTTGGCTGCTCCCTCTCTTGACCGCACACCGCTTCACAGCTAGACCCTCCAGCAACTGTCTTAGTGCGCGAAGCACCTATGACACCTCTCCATTGTCCTCAACTAGCTTACCGCTCCCCCACCATAGGTGAGTTTCACCTTGATTGATTTTTTTTCCATCAGGTAGATTTTCGGTTAGGTTTTCACGATTTTTTGAGGGTCTATATCAATGATTTTGGTTTAAATGATTTAATTAGAGTCATATTTATGTTTCTTGCAGTACAATTTTCAACTTGCAGGTGTTTCATGCCAAATTGTGAAATCGGTCTAACCCAGGTAGGTGGTTACATGTATAATTGTTATTTGATTAATTAATTTGCATGTTTAATTACATTGGAATATTATTTAATTAATTTTTGTAGTGCTAATTTGATCTTTTATGAGGATTTATTTGTTGTTAAACTTCATTGGAAGCATGTTTATAATATTTTGTACTTGATGCTGAAATATCATATCTGGTTAATTGTTAGTTTTTTTAATTGTGAGGTTAGCCGACTAATTAAATTTTTGGTGTTATTTAAATTTTACTTAAGGTTTACTATGTCTTAATGTGTTTATTAGGGTATTTAAATGATATTAGTATGTTTTCACTATGAAAACCCATGTCAGACTATTCAGTAGTGTTTTATAAAATATGTGATTTTTTGTTATGATGTACAAGGGGTGCAGTTGGTGTTTTGGTATCTTAAATGATATTTTTAGTGGATTATTTGACGTTTTAATCATGCTATGTATTTTAAAATGGGTTGGAAAATTTTTCTAGCAGTCTGTTTAATTATAGTAATTGTCTTTTTAACTATGTGAGTGAAGTCTTTAACTGTGTGCATGATGCAGATTGTGTATATGGGGTGGAGAGGTGTTCATATGGTCATGTAAGAGGGTTTGGGTTAGTCTAGAGTGTGAAGTAGTGTTTGGTATTTAAAATTTATTTGTGAAAAAAATTGAATTGATTCATTAAATAATTATTAAGGGTGAACAATTGTTTTAGAAAAATTGTGTAATTTTTTTATCCTTAAATTAACGTGGCATGTATGTAAATTGTTCAATAAATTATTCTAATTTTGGGTCTGGCGATGAAAGTGTTTTCTTTGTTTATGGAGTTTTTTTAGTTGAATCTGTAACTAATGCAGGATTAGTTTTGTGATATTTTTAGAGTGTGTGTTGTTTCAAATGGATTTTTGGTTTGCAAATAGTGGTTTTGGTATGTGTATTATCTTGTTGGTTTGGGTATATGATTATGGAATGTGACATGAACTCTGAACAACTTGAGAACAAACAGGAAGCCTGAGTACTAGGTGGGCGGACCAAGGCTAGTGTGCTAGTGATACGAAAGTTGCATCGTCCCAGTTTCACTTAGCTGGATTTTATGACTTCAACACTAACTAAACTTTTAGATGATATTGGGAGACCACAAGGTTATGGATGTGTTACCCTACTAGTGTCTTGTTCCTGTGATCATATATTGTTGAGTTTCTATACCTTTGTTCACTGAGACATGGTGTTCTAGAGTCCCACTTCTCGCTAGTACTTATAGGGCCTCTCCCATGTATTGTGCTCCTCTTTTTCTTTGTGCTCACTATCAGCACACAATGTGACGTTGGGGTTACCATGAAAGTGTGAGTGTGTGTGTGTGTGTGTTAATTTAAGTTGTTTTCCTTTAGAGTAGTATTTGTTAAAACATTTTTCAATGAAAATTTTTATGACTTTATTTCTTTTTCATCTGATAAATTGGAATTGTATTCGTCATTTAATAGTTTGCGTAAAACCTTTTCTCAGTGGCATCATACTGGGATTTTGGCTCAAACCCTACATCCACCTTTGGCTGTATGTAGATCCTGTTTCTTTTTCATTCTAGGTTGAGGCATCGAGTATAGATTGGGTGGTTTGGGTTGTCAGTGGCACCCTCAAGTTGGTTTGGTGGACATGGCTTGAGGTTGTTACAACTCATTTTTCATGGAGGTTTGAATTAGAATCATTATTTATTTTTTTAGTTCCATTTGTATTTTGGGATCAAGTTTTAATCATTAATATTGATTAGGGTAAGGGTATGTTTGGTTGTCTGATTTTTATTTTTCATGTTTTCATCTTGTTGATTGTTTTATATTTATTTCTTTAGGTAAATCATTCCCAGGTTTCTTTTGATACCCGGGCACTTGGGCGAGCATGTGGGGATCGGGAACGCCCTTCGGGCCTTGCTGCAGACTGGGATGGGCACCGGGTCAGATGGTGAGCCGGACAAGTTTATGATATGGTGCACCTATATTATATTATGACGTGTAGATACTTCAATTTGAAATTTTATATCATCAATTTTCATATGTTAACAATATTTGATGATTAATTTTATGGGTTCCTTCAATAGGACTTGTGATTCAAAAGTTACAAAAGTAGTAAGGTTTTTAGTTTAGAATCTATTTTATTATATAGGTTGTTTATAATTAAGATTATAGTGATAAAATTTCATTATATACCTCTCAATTATCTCATAAATTAAAATTTCTGATTTTTATACATGTAACATTCAAGTAGTAGTTCCTTTTTAATCCATTTGGTAGAAAACAATTTTCAGAAAGTTTTTCATGAAAAAAACTATTTCCACTATAGTCGAAAATATTTTTCTTCACTATCATTATTTTCTTTAAAATGTTTTGAAAAATGTTATTTATATTATCCACTTAATGGTTAATTTAATTTTCACCCAGATTTTAATTTTTATAAAATGTTTACAAAAGTCATCATCTTTTCATTTTATGAATGAGGTACTATTGAATTTTTTTCAAGATTGCAAAAGAAATATTTATTTTAACATATGATTTATGAGTGAATCTTCTAGACATTATGACCACTCAACTCTTTGAGGAGTTATTTTAAATTTTTAATGGTTATTTTTAACGAGATATTTTTTTATATTTTCAACAATAGTAGAATTTAAAAATCTGATGTACGAATGAAAATAGAATTTTCCTCGTGAAATATCCCTGAGATATTCTAATGATTTTTTTGGTATTTTTGATATCATCCTTTGATGTAACTTATTACTTGTTAGGGATATTATCCAAGGATACCATATATGTTTCTTCTCTAGATGGATTATTATTATGATTATTGGATGTTTGAGAAGACCATTTATTTCCCAAATGATATATTATGACGATCTTTTGAAATTCTTATAATGACAATTTATTTCCATAGTGTTATATTGTGATTATGTTTTGAATAGTGTTTGAAAATAATTTAATTTACATTTATATTGATATATGATTAGTAATTTAGGATCCCGTGTCACACATTTGAATTGAATATGATTATGTGATTGGTGGGGCTGAAATTATATAACCCTATAATGAATTAGGTAATTATTGATATTGCAAGAGAAAATAAGGGAAAGAATGGGCAGTAAACATCTTTCATTATGATATGATATCATCTATGAGAATATTGGGTGTAATCCTTGAAAAAGGTTATTATTGAATAGGGGTAACCCAATCATCTATGATAATCTTGGGAACAATCCATGATTAATGAAATGATTTTTGATCCCTATATGTATTTTACAGGAATATTTCTTATGCCAATGATAGTCTTTATTAGATCATATTCGTTGACTCATTTATAAATTATTTGTTATAAAATGTAATATTAATGCAATGAAACTAGATTATGATTTATGATATGTTGGTTATGGTTTTAAATTGTTAAGATAAAATTATCTGAAAATTATGCTCATGTTATATTTAGGTGATCATTTATATCACCTTTTTTTTACAATTATGGAGTATATGATCTCACATTTTCATATGTATCATTCATCTAGGTTAGGAATAAGGTTTGTAAGTATGATATGTATAATATGGGTGAATGTTTTGAGGAGAATAGTGGAATATAATTATAATCTCTTGAAAACAAATGTGTTCATGTATAAAGGATTGAAAAAATAGTATACCAATATGATTTCAGATTGTTTTATAATGTTATGTGTTTAAATTTTTTCTATTAAATTTTAATATTTAAGTATGAAAATTTTGGATAGATATAAGGTGGAGTTCCAGAAAATGAAATATTTTATGTGTTTTTGGGACTTCTTTTAGTTATCTCAGTAGGATTATCAAAAGCTAATATTCCATGTAGATCATATGTATTTATTTTTCCTTTAATGAAAGATACGTCTTCATCCTCACATTGATATATGAAAAATTTTCTAAACCATGTAATACATTTGTGAGTTTTATTTATTTTTGTTATTCTAAGTTCATGTTTTCTTGTTCTTATACATTTTTGGATTATACATTTGTATGCCAATGAATTGATCTAATCCGAAGGTAATGAAAATATTGATTTAGTGGTTGTGGTTTTTGTAATTCATTGTTTAGTAATTTATTTTAACGTCGAATGTTTAATTTTACAGACAATAATATGATTGATTATGTTCTACTATATTGAGTAAAGAATATTAAACTAATGGGGATGTACATATATTCCAAATCTTCAATAGAAGCACCGATAAAGATTATTTGGGGACTACTAACTATTCCATCATTATTAAAAATCACTCTATAATAGAATAGATCAAATGATGTAGAATAGAATTTTTATTGTGTGGGGATAATGATATAGTTCTTAGTTATTGCCTCTAGATCACATATCTTATTAAAATTAGTTGATTTATATTCTAATGTATTATGTTTTCTCATGGTTTAGTGTTTATTCCTACATTGATTCTCAATAGATTAAATCCATGTACTAAACACCTTAAGTAAATTATTATTATTTTATATAAAATTTATCTCATAGTTCATGAAAAATTCAAAAAAAAATATGAATGGTGTGATTTCACATCATGCGAGTCATCATTAGGAGGAAACCAGAAATTTTATTATATTTACTATAATTGATGAATCAATATAATGACAGAATTAAAAAACATTATATTCTAGAATTACCTTGAAAAAAGACATAATTGAAAAGAATATTACTCTGTGTATATAGAATTTTCATCCCATGTTTACATATCTTCCCATTCCTCGTTGCATCTATATTACCTAACCTCATTTTCTATAGAATTTTTCTATCACAATTAGTGAAATATGTACACAATATTTTTTAGAATTATTAGTTTATTTTACACATACCGACGACGAACTAAATATCCCTTAATAACCATTATATTACTCCAAGAATCTCAATGGTAGTTGCATTTTCATATGTATGTAAATCAGAAAAATTATAGAAAACCGAAAGGAAGGAGTTTCTATGTATGTTATGGACCAAAATCACTACATGAAAATAAAAATCAAAGTCTCCATCAAGATAGAACAATATAGAACATCTAACCACGACCCTATACAACTTATTATTTATAATAATCACTACACCTTGAATTCCCATATATTTACCAGATTATATTATAATGAATGATCACCACTTTCCTTATATTTCTCACTAAATTTTAATTTGGGGATCATATCCATAACTTGTCTAGGATTACTAGATTGTAAAATTGAAATATATATGGTTTTATGATTATAACTATATTATTTATATTTATTTGATTTATTTCTTGTGTTCATAATATTATATTTCTTCAATCCCATAGATCCAGTCCTACCTCTCATGATAATACCCTTATTATTAGTTTAAATATTAGGTGTATTCTATCGTTCTTCTAAATGCATAATTAATTTTTCATTCCTAATAGTGAAAGAAACTCCACCAAAAATTTTTAAATGTACATTGTTATAACAAAGATAGACAGATAAATCAATAGTTTCTTTTACCAATACGTCATAAATTTTTATAAATCTAATAATATACATATCAAATATAATTTTATTAAACTCAATATGATTTTGGCCGGTTTTTCATCCATGATGTAGTTAGAAGTTATATAATTTAATTTTGTTTTGTATATGTCCGACTAAAAAATTAATCATAAAAAAAATTTCATGTTTATAAAAAATTACAATAATATTGATTTCTTTTTAATGAAGTAAATATTTCTATAGTTTTTACTGGAATGATAATGTTTAAAATCTCACCAAAATTATAAATTTATAAATAATTGTTTCATATTCATATTAAATGAATAATTTGGTTTTAATTGAGAATGTTTCTTATGATTTTATTTTAAATATTTTTATTATTCTTTTATGATAAGAAGTAAAGACACATTTTATTATGTGATGACATGATAATAATTTTTAATTAGTGGAACAAGTTTGTAACTTCAAAAAAATTATACATTTTCCATTCAATCCAAATTATGTTATATTTATTTTTAAAATTTATATTTTTCTAAATTCGCATTTAAATTTATCAAAAAAAATAAACATATAGAGTTATATAATTTCACTAAAATCAATGAAATTGATCACAATATTTGACTAATAAATTGGTGCATAATTGAATGATGGAATGGTTTCTTAAAATTTTACTGTAAATTAATGATCGAACCATAACAGTTTCAACTCTACTTGGAATGAATTGAAATTTTGACACAATATAGAATCTCAAAAAAAAAAATTTAATTCAACAAGACCATGGATTAAATTATTTAGCAAGATTATGTACTTTGTACAATAAAATAAAGATAATCATTTTTTCAATTTTTAAAAAATTCCATGTTTTATTCTTTGAACCAAAGATTTATATTCAATATATTAACAATATAGATCCCTGATTAGTGAGGGGATCAACCCATATACTTAAAAACATTCTTTGAGTGCTACTAATTTTATTTTTTCCATATAATTAATATCTTTTTAAATATAATTTTAAAATTATGATTTATTTCATATTCGTTTCACCCGTTAATCAATTCACATACATCTCTCTGTATCTCTCTAATTGTTCACTATGATGTTAATTCTAATGACTGAACTAAAAAAAAATCCTCATGTTAAAATAAATTGACTAGACTCTATGTAATATTAGTAAAATAAATTCCACCATTTTTATTGCCTTAAGATAATTTTGAAAAAATTTGGTAACATTTATAAAGGACAATAGTTATTTCACTTTCTATTTATTTTTATACATTATTAATAATTTATATGTTTTCATCTGAAAATTTTGAAACAAAATATTTTCTATGATGAATTGAAATTATTATTATTCTTCATAGAATAATTATATTTATGTGTAAATAAATGAAGATGTTTATAGTGATATAGAATCCTAGATTCTAAAAATTTGATAAGAAATACATAACCTATAAATAAAGACAATATGGTTAGAAGATTCTTCATTTTCGCCATAAGAGATGTTATGGGGGAAACCTGAACCTTAAAATGAAAAATTATAAATGGAGCATGATTTTTCCCCACTAAATATTCATTTTTATGGGCCTAAGGTGGGCTATAAAGAGTTATATGAAGAATGATTCTCAAAATCCCTCACTGAACTTTGAATAGTGGAGATGAATAATTAATAATTACCTCGTAAGAGGTATCTGGGAGTTTAATTAGATTGTCACTATTGTGAGGATTATGTTTTTAGTATAAAAATATGACATGATCCCCCCAATTTTGAGGTATCATCACCTATTTTCCCCACTATTTCCATCAAATAACCATGTTATGGAATTTAATGAAGTGCGGATGGATCCTGAATACCCGCATTCATACATTATAATATATCTTGAAGAAACACTTTTCAATGAAGAAACACATGAAACCAAAGAATATGGGGGAGTAAATACTTTCCTAAACTAAATTAAATATAATTTCACTAGATATTAATTTTGAATTGATAAACCCTATTTTAATTTTTTAGATTTAGCCAACAAAATTTTTTCCTTGGTGATTGAAGGAGAAAATTAAAAATACAATATAATGAGTACATATATCCCAGTAATCCAATTTAACATATATTGAATGGGGTAATTGATTATAACCAATTGTATTATCCTTAATAATCTTATATTTCCCTATTTAATCAAGGGAGAAATCATGTTAATTTAAGGAAGAGGCTATAAACATGGAATAAAAAAATTAGGATGACCCAATATAAATTATAACACCACCTTATAAGGTGTACCCTATTCATATGGGGAACGACCTGTTATATTTTTTGTGTGTGGAATTAGAAAAAAATTATAATGAATGATTTGAGGATGGAATAGGTTTTGGTGGTTCAAATCAATTGATATCCACACACACTATATTTAAAGATAACAACTGGTACAACCCATTTGTTTTTAGTTAAGTAAAATGAGACACATGGGGGTTAAACCATGGATTAAAACATTCTTACAAAAAAATTTCATTTATATTTAAATTCCTTAAACAATCGATAGGTTTATTATGATTTATTTTATTGATTCCCATTAATGAGTTTTCTAAGGAGGACTTAAGAAACTAAATCAATTTTTTTCATTCATATAAGTTAGGTTGTATTGACCTTTTATTTTTTTTAAGCATCATTAAATTATATAAAATGGTGATAAAATAATTTATGAATTTTACAGGTGGTCATAATAGTATATTTGTGGGTGAGTTATAAAAACATAACATAGACAGACATGTTTTCTATTTTCTCTATTTTATTTTTAGTGTCTTTTTATAAACTCGGATCATTATTGAAACCTATGTAAAAATTGAAAATATAATGAGGTTGTTTATAAAACCATGGTTCTATTATTTCCAAATATTTTAGATGTTTTAGGAAATTAATATTTTAATTCATAATTTGAATATGATTATTTAAGGATGATTTGTTAAATTTGAAACTCATTATGCACTATTATTGCCTATAATAAATTTTTTCCACAACCAGTAGGATTATATGCCTTTTTGGGATCTTCTTTAATGTTTAATTCTTCTTTATTATTACAAATCATTAAATGGAATCTATATTTTTTATTTTTTTTGATTATTCAAAGCTAGTATATGTCATGAAATGTGTTAGATGTAATTAATAAACCACTTTGATGTTCCATTTTTATATTGAACTATATTTTTAAAACTTCTGTTAAATTAGAAATTATTTTTCATCCCTCAGATTATATGGATAAATTTATTATGCAGACACATTATAATGTATTTATAAATATCTACCAAGTCTAAATGTAAAATTCATGATCATGGTAAAAATCGAGTGTTGGGGATGGAGAATGACGATACACTAAAAAAATATTTACTATTTTACGACATGTTGTACAATATATTCTTAATTACTTTGGGGATATATATGTTTTAAATTTTTTTGAATTAATACAATTTCATTCATGTCTATGATGTGATCTAACCAATACATTAAGATTAAAAACATTCATTCAATTTCAGAAAAAATATCAATTCAATGTGAAATATTGATTTGAATATGCTATTAAGTATTATCAAAATGAGGGAATAAGAATTAAGTATTATCATTGATTCTAATAATTTGATGTTGTGGACTGCCCAAAAAAACTAGCAGTGTTTGGAACTCAACTATTAACAAAGGGGGAGTGAGCAAGGATATATTCTTTAGTTTAAAAAGTTCCATGAATTTCAATTCAATTTAGATCCAATCCTTCTTTTTAAACCTCAATAATTTTTACATTAAAATTATACTAATCCTTTTTCCATTGTAAAATCTTATTCTATTCCATATTATAGCCACATATTTATTGATTTTGTAATATAGAGATTCATGGAGGGCATGAGGATTATTAAAATAAAAAAATTTCAGTTATGATAAAGGATTTAAAAAATATTTGACTGAAGAGATATGCACATCTAGGGTAGTGATAACAACATTTATATGATTATTAACAATTTATTAAATGAATATTCATTCCGAGTGAGGGAATACAGGACTTGAATTACATTAAGAGGAATGATAATTATTTGTTTTTTTAATTGAAAATGCTATTAATTATATCTTGTGAATCCTTAATGTACCATAGTGTATGATGATTTACTATATTGAAAATTTTAATTGTGGGGGAATTTAATAAGTCAATATTAAATTTTTTTTCATTTAAATAGATTTTTAACAATACTATTTAAATTGGTAATTTATTTCTTATTTACAGATATCATTTTATAAGGGAAATTTGATTTGAATACAAAGAATGGATTGCTTTTTTATTTTACAATTTTTATTCAAAATAAATATTAACAGATAAATATATTTTTTATGTGATGATTAAATAAGATTTCTTAATTGGTAATGAATTTTAAAATTACATACAATATCTTGTTTTTTCATTTGATTTACTATTTAGTATTTGTATAATGAAATTTTCTTTCTGTTGAATATAAATTAAAAAGTTTATTATAATAATTTCACTAAGATTGAGATACAATTTTTTTATGGCCATAAACTATATCATGATATTTAATGGTGAACATGGGAACTCAATGCAATGATAGATTAGAAACATATATCCCCTTCTTACATCAATTACCATACTTTAAAATTTTCATCTATTTGGATAATGTGGTAATATTTGGATATAAGATTGAAAACTAAAAACAAAAAATTTCGTCCCACAATGTAATTATTTTTTCATTAATTTGAAATGGTAACCATGATCCACATAAATATTGATTTCTTTTGATTATATTTTATAATCATTGAATGTTTTAATATTTTACCAGATTCCTCACATTGAATCTATAAACCATGGTTTGTATGAGAAAGTGATGGTAACATATAATACACTATAAAATATATCTGTGATAAAAATACTTTTTTATATAGTGTAGTTTTAATTTTTTTCCCGAAATCTAATAATTTCTGTATTAATTCAATTAATATTTATTTTCCATTACATTATAAACATTTTATTTTCACAGATTTTTTATAATGATCTGAGTACTCATGATCACTAGTAAATAACCTATATAATATTATGATTGATTAGTCCCATGTTACAACCCATGTGATTATTTAATATCTTCTTTAGGGTAAAATATTGATAATCTTTAGTCTGTAAAATACTCATTATGATTGTCTATTAGTAAAATTATTCCTCCAATCACACTATACCATGATGAAGGAGGTGGATGTGTGGTGTACAAGAAAATATGTTAAAGTATTGTATATTCAAAATTGGGCAAGGAGAAAATATTCACACACATGATGTAGTCTGTTCATCATGTGAATATGAAATAACATATGGAACATTCCCTTTTGAAGGATCTCTTACGATAATTTAATTTCATAAAAAAAAATTAATTCAATTTGGTTATATTTTGAGTTTATTTTTTTAGTTCTCATTCCACAAATAAAAATGTAAAATAATTATTTATTTCTAAAATAGAATGTCATTAAAATATAATACATTAATTTGAAATAATAAGTGATTGAATAGTGAAATATCCAAAAGTACAATGACCATGGTCAGCCTCTGTTACTTATTTGAAAAATAAACATTGGATTTATTTCAACATATGATCTCCATGCCACATATACAACACACATAGGAATTTAAGATACAATAATATTGTAACAATGTGATTGGGTTTCATTAATATTTTATGAGAGATTTTTTGTGTAGGTGGTCATAGTTTGATTGTAAAAATAATGAAAAATAATTTTTTTCTTAAGTATATGTATCACATCAAGCACCCCATGTTGGAATATAAGTGTATTCATCTGGAGTCACAATATATTGAAATTATTTTCTAATTGTAGGAGTATATTTTATAAAAAAATAAATTACTATTTTTATGTGGATTTAATACAATTTTTTGTGAAAATTTAAAATTCAATGATACCATGTATCAAAAAAGGAGATATAATATTTTACTTGGATTCATTTAATTTAATTAAATTGTGTTTTTTTATATAAAATAATCAAAAAAATTGAGTGCAGTGATTCATGAGGAACAAAATACGGAATTAGTAAAAGCTAAATCATGATTTAATGAAGTTCTCACCAATTTTCTCGTATAATTAAAGAAATAAACATGACAATAAATACAATTTTATTAATATTAAAATGAACAAACTATTTCAAGATAGTTTCATTGAAAAATTATGATGATAATTTAAATTAAACCACTAGTGAAATAAGAATTTAAATGAAAAGGGAGGAGAAAATTGTTAAATACCATACAAAAGTAAAACAATCTTATTTTCTATGTATTAATTTTTTCCCATATATATATAGTGATGTATTCAATTAATATTATAACAAGATCCAACATCCTTATCAAGGTATAATTAGAATGTGTGATCTATAAACCACCTTATGACTCCAACTACGGGATCTGCATAGTATAATAATTATTAATAAATGAAATATCAGATGATACTTCATTAAAAATAAATCTTTATTACACTATTGTGGAGATTAATCATTATTATGTTATATATTATCCAGAATGGAATGATCAAATTTGATAATGGGTGAATCAAAGGAAATATAAGTGATATAGTTCAATGGTGTAGTTGGACATCTAATAGATGAAACATAATAGTGTGGATAGATGGATGGACATGATTATCTTATTAGTAACATCCAACATCAACAGAAAATTGAAAAAATAGACATGTGGAATTAGAATAGTTTATAATTTTTGGTGGACATAGATTAAACCCTGAATAATCCCAATCTCTTGAAAATGACACTGTCTAATTTTGAGATTTCAATGACATAGAAAAAATTATTATGGTAAAGCATACTAAGAAATAAATCACTAAAGATACAATCCCATTGAAAAATATTTTTGAAAGATTATTAATAAAATGAAATTAAATTTCATTGAATGAATGATATCTGTACAGTTTCCTGATAATTCATATGATTTTTTTATATAAATAAAATATGGCAGTGAAATTAATGGAATCATTTCTATTTTCATTCAAATTTTATATTATAGTTTCATCAGCTATACTGTGATATATATTAATCATATCGTAATAATAAAATATAATTTTATGATGAGAAATTATAGTCAAAATTTAATTACAAACCATTATGTATTCTCATCCCTAAAGGCTATGACTGATGATTAACTTTAAGTGTGATGAAACATACAATAGAATTATATTTTTAACATTATTTTTTAGTGAATGAAACATCCAAGAAGTTATAAATGGTTTGTAACTACTTTATCTTTTCTCATATGTTATGAATGTAAAATAAAAATGCATTGATGTCTTAGAGAGAATATCTGAGGCCAATATAAAGTTCTCGAAGCCATTTAAATGATTGTATATTTACTATAATATTTATTCATCCTATTCCTAAATATCTTTTCTCTGTATTCCTTTATAATAAGTTTAACTGGAATACCATGAAAATATGTAGTGGATGATTTTTTAGCTCATTGGAACACTAAGGAGTGAATATCATATTGGTGTCTTCCTAGTGATACTTACCAAACTATGAGTTAAAGAGACGATATCTTACCATCATTAGTGTAAGGTAAACATGTTATTTTATTATAAATGTTTGGTATTTTATATCCTAGAAATTTTTCATTATGGTATCATTTTCTCTTCCAATACTTGAGAATAATTGTTAATCAATGTTATCAAAACCATAAGGGGTATAAATGATATCAAATTCTATATTGATTCATGATATAATTTTGAAAATAAAAATTAAATCATTTTATAAATTGAATCACAAAATGTGTTATATATTTTAAACTATGACTAGTTTTATGATATAAGACAACTTAATATATAATTATTCATTTACAGATGTTGTGGAATATCATTGTCTATAATGATGCGTATCATAAAATATGAATCAAGACAACTGAACGCATTATTGAAAATAATTTACCTATAATCATTAAATATGATACTATATTCATAATATTCAAAAAATTATGATGTATTTCACAACATAAAATACGATTTATTTTAGAGACTACTGATTCAAATTTGGGACTCGCTAGTCAATAATTCCTAAATGGGTATACATGTAAAGACTCCAACCTTGGTAACATGAATTTATTAGTTAATTTATTACATTAGCATTCTGTACAAGTAATCAAACCTCGAAGGATTGGTCCAGGTATAGGTTTTGAAGAACTAGATACATATAATATACCCTCGTTACTACAGTAATTAAAAATATAATAAGAATAAGGGAAGTTATTTGAATAATTTTTCACATTTAGACATATGATATCAATAACACGAGGAAAATGTTACAAATCAAATAAGAAGATCATTTTCCTAGTAATATTAGCATACATTAGATGCTATCTCGAATCAATAATACATGACAAATATTGAAAGTGAAAATAACTAAATAGTCATTCCATTTAATCAAAAATCTTTTCACAGTTCGGATCCATGGATCATATCTTAGATAAAATTTCATTGATAAAAATATCTAAAATCATAATGATGTAGATTATTATCTATTGGAAATAATATTTTGCACACATATTATACCATTACTATCAATACCATTCACAAGAAAATTTAATATTTATTTGAAAACCCATTTTTTCAAAATTATCCATATCACGAAACAACTAATGAATGAAGGTAATTTTTTATATATGGTCCACATCCTTTATTCTAGTCAAAATAAATAGTTTTATTCAAAATAAATTATTTAATTTATGAGTCAATATTCATGATCAAAAGATACCTATATTGAGGAAAATATAAAGATTTAATATTATTTCCCCAGGAAATCAGATCACATTCAAAGTAAAAACTATATTTAAAAATTTTATATATCTTATGAAATAATAATATCCATGATATATAAAATATGTATAATTAATTAAAATTAAATATTTAATTTATGGTGATAAAAAATAAAATAAAAGGTCCATATTAACACCATATAAAATAAATTAGGTGCATACTATTAAAATATGACTCTAAAGTGAAATTAAAATGATGAACCTTACAAGGACCATTTCATTGATGTAAGCATTAGAAAATTTACAAGAATTATGTATATCCACTATATATCCATATATATAATGTGTAAATGTATCACAAGATAATAAAAATTAGACTAAAACATAATATCAGCATGATATAATCAAGGATGTATAATTTCAATCCAAGGATTTGAAATGTTTCTATGAAATACCTTACAAAATTGTAATTAGTAAAATCATATAACTCATAATATTATTAACAATAAAATGAAAAAATTAATTACAAAAATATAATGATCATTATTTGATATATCCTAGTGAATTATATTCACCACACAAAATAAATAAATAGTGAATAAAATATGTATCAGACAAAAGTTAATGTGATATGGGAAAACCGTACCCCACTATTCCATTTAGTATTGAATAATTTATCTACTATATAATGTCTTAAATAATGTATTTAATACATTTTAGAAGTATTATCATATTTATAATACTATATATGATACTTTTAAAACACAATACCACTTATTAATTAACAATATTTCATTATTTTCGTTGTTTTGGGGGTGTTCATTCCACGATTTCATGATTGGCTCATTTGTGTATAATAATGTATTGTATTTTTAAGTGGAAATACAACTACTAAAGTGAAATTAGATGGTGTTAATTCATTTATACATGTTTAAATTTTCCCATATAACATTTTAATTTTTGGGATAATGATGGTTCTTTTCATAAAATGTTAATGTCACATGTTTAGTTAATTTTAGTGGGTTTTCAGACTATCACGATGTATTATTGTTTCAGTTTATTTTTAGTATATATATTTGTCCCAAAAAAATTAATAGCTTATAAAATAACTTTTACAATCTTATTTATATAGAATATTTTTTTATGACCAACATTGAATTGGGTAATAGAAAATGAAAAGTCATTAATCAAGGAGATGATTAACCACCATTCATTCGTAAAGGAAATCGTTTTTCTGAATAATTTGAGGTTATAAAAAATATAGATATAATATATTCCATTTTAAAAATAAAGTTAAAATTTTTTCATGATTCAATAGTTATTATCCTTTAATTGATAAAACAAGGGTGGATATGTTACCAGAAGAAAATAAAATAAGATAGGTGGATTGAAAAAACTGCCTCTTGAATATCACTACCTTGAATGATACATTAATGACATTGGAATTATAATTTTTTTGATATAGAAGAACATTTACATGGGTAGAGTGGGTAATAGGGATTTTGGGATATATATATATATATTGATCTTTGTTTCATGTGATGATGAATGGATATGTAGGGAGTGGTATTTCTACTTGAGGAGGGGTGATTTTAAGTGAATAAATAATGATTAGTTTATATTTATAGTTGAAATTTTTTTATGGAATTAATAAAAATATATTATATTTATAAATAATTTTTAAAATTAGGGTTATCATCATTAAACACATCGAACACCCTTAATGTTTTAGTTTATTTGTATTTTTACATTTACCTTTAAACTTTAACTCATTTTATTATTTTACACGTAGGTAAATATTTTTTTCCATGGTAATTATTTTATGAATTAAAAGGAAAGTGACCTAAAAACATAATTTGGTGCTATTTATGTAAAATATAGAATCCATTTTATCTAATAAAATTAATTTAATTGGAAAAATTATATTTATAACAAAACTCTTTCACATGGCGAAAAAGAGGGGTTTCAAGAAGTGTATTTTTGACGAAAGAGTGGATATTATATAAAATATACGACCAATAAATATAATTTTATGAAATATATTTAAATGTTATTGATATATAATTGAAATAATTCATTTGAAACATTTTCTATTTATATTTATTGTAATTACCATAAAATCAGATATATTAATTAATTTAAAATAATATTTTGAAAAACCCCATTTTAAACCCAATAATAAACTTATTCTAAAATAAAATATAATTTTGAATCATAATAATTTATGTTGATGAAATATAACTAATTTATACATATTTTAATATAATTAAGATTATAAAATTAATAGTACATTTAATTTTATTAATATATTTTAAATATATGAAATTTATAAAATGATCTGTATTTTTGTCTATTCACTAAAAAATTTATATTTCAAGAAGATTTTCAAAAATTAATCCTAAGATAATTTTAAAATTAATCCTAAGATAATTTTAAAATTATGAATAAAAAAACATTTTCCTTTTATTAAATAAATATTATATAGTGGTAAATAATAAACTATATTTATCTTCTCATAGAAAGCAATAAAAATCAATTTTTGGTTGAACCTTATATTTGAAGAATAAAATGATATTAGTTAATATTGTTTATTTATTTCCTAGGAAGGGATATTTAAATTTTTATTGATTACTATATTTCTATATATTTTATTATATATAAATCCTAATCAAATTATTTAATTTAATGTCAAATTTATAATGGTAGTGTCCAAATAAAAATATTTAATAGCATATGGTGGTTTTTTAAAGCTTGATGCTTTAATAAAAATAAAATATCTATGAAATTTAATTTATTTAAGAAGATGAATACTATAAAATCATGGTTTTATATATTCTTCCCCCATTCAAAAAAATACCTCCTTGATTTTTTCATGGATATTATCATTTAAACATATGGGAGTGGTTATTCCTCATAACATCTTTAGATTCTCTCATTGCATCTTACATTTTATGTTTTTTCAAAAGATTAATTACCACTGGAGTCATACGATTAGTCAATAATTTTCCTATATTTATGAGATTATCAATGTTACCTTCATTGTTTGGCATATATTTTTTCAGTTCTATATATTCATTGGTTAGTAAATGGATTATGATTGGAATATAATTTCTTGACAATGATATATGGAACACATCCTGAGCATTTGAGAGACATGGAGACATAGATAATTGGTAAGATAAATCTCATATTCCTTAAAAATTTTAATGATATGATATAAATAGGGTTCATTTCACCATTATAACCAAAACCTATGATACCCTTCCATGCTGATACATTTTTAAAGACATGATATCCTACATGAAATTACAAATCCATTCATGTGTTGTCAGTGTAACAGTTTTCTTTATTTGAGAGGTATTATATGTGACAAAATAGTTTTTTCCATTATTTTTTTATCTTAAATAATTTATAATACTATATTTTTTTTAATTAATTTTATTCTAACATGATGATGTATAATATCTCTTTACATATAATACTTCATGCTGCACCATTTTGAGGCATAAAAGAATGAAATTGTATTTTGAAAATTATACTATAGGTAAAAACTAATCCCACATACCTTCAAATTCATGTGATCATGTTTTAAAAATTTATTACTATGTTTTAATAGTCCCATTATATTTCCCATCAGTTTAAGGATTGTATGTGATGTTCAAATGAAGCTCGGTATCTAGATACTTCTGAAGACACATTCCATATTTAAGATTTAAAATACAAATATCGATTAGAAATATTAGATATAAGTTCACCATTATGTATTGAAAATTTATTAATTTATATTTTTATTGAATCAAATGAGGTAAATCATGTCTTATTGTATAAAAATGAGCCTATGTGGTATGTAAATCAATAATAACCCTTGTTATATCCTTATTTTTTGGGTATTGGGTAGTCCAATGATGAATTCCAATGTGATGTCATCCCAATTCCACATTTGTATAGGTAGAAATTTCATGAGTACTCTATGATTCTATATTTTAGCCATCACTTATTGAAAATAAGTCATATTAACACATAAAAATCAATTCTCTACTTCTATTATCCTTCCATTAAAGTTTCTTTAGATCCCTATACAACTTGTTATTACCAAGGTGTATAATTTGAGTTATGAGAACCATCAATTAGTGCTTTTTTTAAATTGAATTGATGGAACACATAAACTCTTTCAAAATTTTAGAACAATATCCTCACAAACAAATATTCCAATATTCCATTATTCAAAACTATATTTCATAAAAATATCATCATAATAAGATGATATATTTCCATATTTGTGAATAAAAATGGTTTCAAAATCATTTGAATAAGTAATAGTATCTCCCTTTCTTTAATAATTACAATATCCAACATTAATATATCCATAAACATAGGATATATCTCAATCATTATTTTGGTCAGATGTCTAAGATCATTCGTGCCTCATGCATCAGTTAATGTATTTTCTTTTCATGGGTGGTAGTGTATTAGGGAGTCAAATTATTTTAGAAACATTAGATATAATATTAGACTAAATTTATTAATTATATGTAATTATATTTTTGAAACCCTTTTTATTTTTAAATATTTCAAATCATTCGCTATAGATGTAGTGTCTCCATATATTTTTGGGAACAATTATAGCTATTAACTCAGTATCATGAGGTGAATTATGATTTTCATGAGTCTTCATATGAATTGATGTATATGCAATAACTTTACAATTTTTCATAAGGACAGAACCCATTCAATTATTCGATGCATCACTGTATACCACAAACCCATCAGTTTCATGATGATAGAGTCAAAATCAGATAATTGGGAAATATTTTATTCAATTCATCAAAACATTCACCATAAATTTTTTTTCCATAAAAACATAACACATTAACTTTTGACATGGTTTACATATCATCCAAGAAGGAAATATTATTTATGACATGATGATATGATCCTAATATACAAATGAAACTATATAACATGGTTATGTTTGTTGGTGTATACCAGTCATGGAATGACCTTTTCTTCACAGGATTGATTAATATTACATCCATAGAGATAATATATACTAGAAAATTAATTACTTAAATCAATAATTAACACTTGAAAATTTCATGATAGTCCTCTTTCCTTATGAGTGTATCAAAAATGATCTACAATTAACTTTCATGGTCATCATATAATTTAAAATACACCAAAAGATTATTAATTAATAACAAAACAAAATGGACAATATATTTATTGAATAATATATTAATTATATCTATAAAAACCAGGGGTAAATTAGTCAAACAAAATGAAATTACTTTAATATTTTAATTCCCATACATTTTATGAAAAGTTATCTTCCGACTGTCATCCTTCTTTACTCAAAATTGGTGATTTTCATAACAAAGGTATGTATATGAAAAAATTTATCATCATGATGTTTATAAAATAAGCCATCAATGTGAGGAAGTAGATACTTTTCAATTTTTATAACACCATTGATTTCTCTATAATAATTTCACATCCTCATGGATACCCCACTTCTCTTAATAAATAAATCATTGGCTCTCCAATGAGAAACAGTAGGGGAAAAAATCTATTATTACCCAATTTATCTAGTTGCTTCTTTAGTACCACAAATTTAATAGTTCCCATTAAATACAATGTCTTTGATATTGGTATTACTTCTTGGATAAAATTAATGGAAAATTGACATCACACTTTGGGGGTGGTTATATAGTATATTTATTAGGAAATATGTCAATGTATTGTTATATAATAGTTACATCTTCAATTTTGAGACATTCTTCTTTATCCCTAGTTTTTGTTATCTTTTACTCTCTTAGATTCTAATCCACTAGATCTACTGGGGAAGAATATATATGAGAATCAAATGATGAAGTGTATATAATGAAGATAAGTAATTCGACATCTCATATAAAAATAACAATTCTATTCTTCTTGAAAACAATTGCACATCATATATTTAAATCTAGTCATTAAAGAGGAATATATCAATGTTATCTATAGGTATGGTGATCACTTAGTTAAATAAATCATGTTTATGTGTAAAAATTGGAACTCCCCAAAACATATAGTTTCCACTGATAATTACCTTTGGAGTTTTGACTAAAAATTACCTTATTAAATTAAAAGAGAAATTTATTATTTATTTAGAAAGCTGGGTGGATAAAAATGTGTGTGATAACCTAGAATCACATAATGCACTAGATAAATTTGAATATATAATTAATGTACCTAAAATACATTAATGGGAGATTCTAAGTCATTTTATTATTATATATTCTTGTATGTCTCCCCTTGGCCCCAACTATTCTATATTCCTCTAACTCGTGGGAAAATAATTTAAACATTTTCCCCTTTCTTTTTATCATTTGAAATGAATATCATTGGATTTTTTATTTCTCGATAATGCAAGAGAAGGATAGAACTTTTTCCCACACTTGTAACATAATCCTTTTCAATTTAGGCATTTCCTGACACGTTTCTTCACATACATTTCAAAAGAATAGAATTTCATTATCCTTTTATTCATATTTGTTTCCTTACATTTCTCATGGTTCTCAGATGAACTCATATTCTAGTGATATCTTATGAAGATGTAGGATCATGAAAATATAATCTCCATTTTGATGGAATATAACAGCATTTCATTATATGATGACTGTTTTTTGAAAATATAATGCCCATCTGAATGTTTGATTAATAACTGAAAAGAAATGATGAATCATTATTTTTGAATTATGATTTTAATCTATAGAATACCATGTCAGTATCATTAGTGTACCCTCATACATGAAAAAATATATTCTTCCATTTTTTTATGATATGTGATTTTAAATTAATTTTAATCTTTTTATTATGAAGGAAATATTTTTCAAATAGTGTTGATTTTAATGATTTCCACTCCATGTGCCCTATTTTTCCATCCTCTATACTCTTCAGGATTAACGAACACCATTGATCTGCATCACTCTTGGGATAATATACTTCCATTGATACCTATTCATTTTCATTTCATCCAAATTGTAAAAATATATTTTTAAAGGACATGATCTATTGCATATGTGTCACAACATTAGTAGTCCACTAAAATATGGGTTCCTCTCCCACATGAAATTATCAAAAAATGGGTTTTCATATATATAATCATCAGGTTTATCCATTTGGGAACAGTTATTCATCATAACAAGAGTAATATGTCTTAATATGGTAATGATATACTCATCTCAATAGATAAGTATGTGGGATTCCAAAATAGTGAAAACCATACATTTCTCATTGGTACTGATTTCCATCCAACAATTAGGCACCCCCATAAAATAACGCAACACACTTAGTTAATAAGTAATAAAATTATATAATGATAAAATCTTAAAAATTCAGCTAATGTTAATTGCTTTAAATTCAGTATTGAATTACAACAATTCTTATGTTGGTTATGATTATTTCAATATTTAATTTCAAATTTTTCTACTAAAATTTATATGATACCAACATTAATGACCATGACCATAGTAATTCGTAGTCAATGGTTAAATTGTTCTATTCACTCCACATATAAGGAATGACATCCTAATGGACCATTCAGTTCAGTAGTTTTGAGTAACTACATACATACATGGAACACTTGTGAAATTTTTTATTAAAAAAATATAATAAAGGAATGTAATTTTAATCGTCGAACTCATTCAGACATTTTGTCTTAATATCATGGGGAAAAGTTAACTAATAGAAAGGTGATATAATATTCTTAATATGATTTATACACCGTGGAATCTATCCTGAATTTATAATGGATAATCTATATGTAATAGTAAAATAACTTAACATTCATTCCGTTTAATCTATATCTTTATCATAATCGGAAACCATGAATAATATCATTTTGTAAATCCCATGGATAAAAATAATTGAATTCGTAATGAAAGGAATTCTTATCTATTTCATGTCATGTTTCTCAAGAACCTAATACATTTACCATTAAAAAAATTCAAAATAATGTTTTATCATTCCTTGTAAAACCGCATTTAGACAACTTATTCATCTTATGAGATTACTGATGCAATGGGGGGATTTTCTATACACAGTACCCACCTTTTAGTTAATGTCCAAAGAATTCATTATATATCAAATAATCGAGTTAATTCCAAAATCAATATTCCTCATCGACAGATATATGTTTTGAGTAAAATATATATATTTAACATTATTTACCAACTTAATCAAATCACATTCATATTAAACACCATATATAAAATTAAGATAAAAATTTTCTAGTAATCATTTCCATGATACAATAAATATTGATATTTAAATGAAAAATATTTTTCTATTTATTATGATCATAAATAAAAGAAAGAATAAATATATACACCATAAAAAATTAATTATGTGTATAATATAACAATATGACTCAATGATGTTAATTAGAGATGAAGTCTATTTAAAAATGTCATATAATTTAAGTACATGTTAGTCAAATGAATAAATTTTGTGTCTCTACAATAGATCATTATAAATAAAGTTCAAATACAACATTAGAAAAATAAAATTCATTTCACACATAATCTCGACCAGACATAGTTAATAAAGTTGATGTTTAACCCAATTATTTGAAATACTATTAAGAAATCCTTTATAACATTGTAATTAGTTAAATTGTATACCCCATTAAAGTGATAAATATCAAATAAAACATTAAATACTATGAAGATAATTATATTCATGATTGGATATATGAATGGATATTATATACACCAAATTAAATACATAATTAGGGAATATGGAATATGTCTCACAAAAGTGAATGTTTTTTAGAAAAACCCTTATATCATTATTCCCATTAGTGATACATAACATTACCAAATGTATAGTGGTTAAATTGATGTAATTAATTAATTAATTAATTAATCCTATTTTTATTTCATTATATTAAACTTTTATAACAACATGACTCAAATTCATTAAAAATATTTAACTATTTTCATTATTGAAGGTGTGTTCAATTCATGGATTCATGATCAATTAATTTATGTAGAATTATACATTTTCATGTGAAATGGAACTAAGAATCCTTAAGTGAAGTGAAATAGAAATAGAGAATAAAAGTATGTTTAAATCGTTCCATATACCATTTTTATTTTTTACATGTTGATGATTCATTTGATAAAATGTAAATTAATAAGGTTTACTTTATTTTGTTAGTTCTGTCCACCATCATGAACTAATTTTTTAAATATATATATATATATATAAAATTAATATGTGATAATATACCTTTTATAATCAAGTTTAATCAGAATAATACTTTTATGACCATACATAAAGTTAGTAATTGAAAACAAAAATACATTATTCATAGATATAGTTAACCGCAAAAATTTTGACAATGATTTCATTTCATTTAATAAGAGGAGGTAATAAAAGGAATGAAATCAAAATATCCCATTATAATCCTAAAAAATTATTAACATGATTTTTTATTTTTTATTCTTTAAATAATGATGAATTTGAGGATAAGGTAGAAGAATAAAATAATATAACTGGGATTGTTTCGTAAAATTACATCTTGAATATCACATATTTGAAGGATCCCTTGAAGACCATGGATATGTTAAAATTTGACATGATGAATCAAAAAAATGTACATTTTATAAAATAATTCTATTAAAAAAGTAAAAATTAAATTTGTTTTTTCATATAATGTAATAAAATGCAATTTTTGATTAAAACATACATTTTAAGAAAAAAATGACGTTATAAAAAATTGTTTTCTTATTTACTAGGAATGGATAAATAAATGTTCATTGATTATTAAATTCATATATATTTCATAATATATTTATTCATATTCACTTTCACCAATTTAACATCAATTTTATAGCAGTCATGCTAAAATTATAATTTTTAATATTTTTTCGTGGTTCATTTATGCTCGGTAACTAATGCAATTTATGCTATCAAAGAAATTAACTTTTTTTATGAAATTAAATACTTAAAAAACATGAAGTGTAATATTAAAAATCTATTTATTCTTATGATATAATATATATAATATAATATGATATTTATAATAACTTTTTTTTCATCATATTTTCAATTATGAATTGAATTAGACAGTTTACATTTGATTTAAAAATTATTGAAATATCCAATTTGGTATTTTAATTTAATTTAAATTTGTTAAATAAATAAATTATTTTTAAATGGTTTGTAACTAATAATTTAATGGTTATAAATCATTTAACATACAAATATCCAAAATATTAATTGTTTATATTAGTGTTTATTTGATCCAGATAGCATAATATAAATTTTTGATATAACATGTGTTTGTAGAAAATAAATGGTAATATATTGTTTTCATTTTTTAGAAAAATAAGGAATCTTATAAAATTATTAATTTTAATAATGGATAGTTCTTTATTATTAATTTAAAATATTAAAATCAGTGGTCTTATTTGAGAATTTATTGGAATGATATCCAAAATATTTTTGATATTTTATATGATTGTGGTTGAAATAATATAAATATGTGATATTCTTTTATGTACAGGTTTTATATAATGTAAAATTTTTTCATATGATATATAAAATGATTACATCCTAATTAAATATCAAATATTAAAAAAATTTACATGATGTAAAATATAAAGGGGTTCATATCAAAAATAGATATAATTTGTATATTTATTTTTATCAATGAATCCACATAATCCATGAATATATATTAAAATGTTTTGTACTTTCTCTATTAATGATTTGTTAAAACAATATTTCAAATCTACATTTAAGAAATATTTATTTTCTTATAAAATCTCTTCATTATTCATAGAAAGAATATATTAATATTATAAATTGGTTTGTGTTTTAATTTAATCTATTAAAACTATAGATTATTATAAAATAAATAAAGATATTACATTGTAAGTATGACAACTGATTTCAGATAGCGTTACATTGACCTTGGATTTCATTAGTATATGCTATTTAAATTTATTGGTGGATAATGTTTTTATATATATGGTTTTATAATTAAAATTGGGATAAGGTCTCTCTCGATTAATCTACCATGTATATTGAGATTTTTTGTTGGACTACTAACTATATATGGGCTTATAACATTTTAAGAAATAATAGGGTTAGCTACTTGTTACACCATGAGTTCTCTAGAGGTGATATTTTTCTATTATACGACTATAAGTTTTTACATCTCATGGTTTTATGTACCTTATAAATGGGATGGTTTATGATTTGTGTAAATATAGTTTAATTTAAATTTAGGTTTGGTTACAAAACATGAGTTATATAAATAGTTACACATTAATATGGGTTGAAAATAATTATTTACTAGAAGGATTAAGGATTAAAAACTAAATCATAAAAATAATAGATATATAAAAGCCCCTACCTAAAATAGAATATATAATATATAATTTTTAAACAAAAAAGAAAAATTATGTGTTATAAAATAACCCCTTATCAAGAATCTAAATGTTAAATGAATTTAAAAAATATTTTTGGATTCTTAGAATCATAATATAGAGGATTCATTGTGTGTTTCCTCTCTCATTAATATATCAATGCATCATAATATGGAAAAAATTATAATATATAGATGCTTAGGATTATTGAAAACCTGAATAGGATCCATTAATAAAATTAAAAATATGATAGGTATGAGGTTTCATATAATTATTGAGATACAGTATTTCATAATTAAATTCAATTATTACTCGTGTATTCAATATGATTGGGTACATTAGTGAGTTGGAGAGACTCATGTCACCTTTGGGGCTTTATCTAGTTGTATACATCATTCAATATCACCTCTTAAATGGTTATAACCATTTATTTCAAAATAAATTGTGTATGTATTTAATTAAATTCTACCAAATCTCCTATATAAGTTTATGATAGTTAATAACAACATTAGAGATTGGGGATTAAGTTTTATATCAATAATTGAAATGGGAATATGAATAATCTTGAAAAACAATTCAGGGGAAGTCAATAATGTTTTTTCTAGAATAAATTCAATGTTTTTGAAACCAGATGAGTAGTCCCAAATATTTATAATGTCATACAAATAATCTCTTATATTTTATGTTTATATTAGACAAACAATATGTTTTAAATATTTTACAAAAATAAATGTGTTAACAACTAGTGAAGGATTGATGGATAAAAACAGAATTATAAATTCAAGATGTGGAGTAGGAGTTTATATATCATCGATATGGATATAAATTATTTCTTCAAATCATGGATAAATAAAGAATTATAACTATTTATTTTAATATTTTATTCTCTAAAATGAAGAGATATATTGTTCAATGGAAATTATCTTATAAATGATTCAAGATCATTTATTTAATTTCACATTTTCATGATTTGATGAAGATCTATACCATGTTTGAAAAAGTTATAAAGGTAAAAGTAGTTTTATGAAGGATATATTTTTTATATAAAATATCTTTTAGGATATGAGGGATGAGTTCTCAGCACCCATAAATTTTATATTTTATAGAGTAAAAAATATATATTTTCGAATATGGAACCAAACACACAGAATACCATATTTTATATAATTTTCTATATAATTTTATATATATTATCACTAATAGTAAATTCATTTTATTTCATGAACACAATGTTGTCTCTATTTATCATAATAATTTTTGAGAGAAAATATTATTTATAAAAGGCTAGTGGGAGTATTTTATGACATAGTTAATATAGAAAGTGTTACAAATAAAAGATTAGATGGGTATAATGTATTGTGAAATTCACTTGTAAACCCAAAATGTTTGTGGTGTGTTGTCAAAAAAGAATATGGAATTAAAATCGAGTACCAAAACAATATTATGGAAAATATTGACTAAGAAGGTTTGAAAAAGAATATTTTTTACATTATAGAGGAATTAATGAGGAATACAGATGATACTAGAAACCCATATTTGGAAGTAGTGATGTAAAGTAGATTGAACGATTTCTGAAAATATTAAGTGTATGAATATTTTTCCAATTCCATAGATTATTTAAAATAATTTTATTAATAAATATTTCACAATAGCTGACTTTTGTGAGTGGGTTTTATCAATTTTTTACACAGAGATGTTAAGGAATTTACATCAAGATGAAACGATTTTAACAAAATAGTACCAATTCCACAAACATATGTCAATCTAGAAGCCATTATTGTTAGATATTAGACAATTATAAATTATTAGTTTTTATAAAAATGCCTAATAGAGTTTTAAGAATACAAAATGTTTTATTTTATATTAAAGGATTTATCTAATCCAACTCTGTTATATGTGGGATAAACATATATATATATATATATTGTGTGACGTGAAAAAATTCATTTAAATTATGAATTTAAGTTATGTTTAATAGATATTTATCATGAAGTATTATATTATTTTATTATTTAATAATTAGATATTCGTTGTTATTATATATTACTATATTATATATAGTTACAATACACAAAAGGAGTTTTGTGTACAAGATAACCCTCAATGTAAATGACATGGGGTGTTATACACTATGTATTTGGTATAATATGGGTGTATATTCCGTATTAGAAGTTTTCAAATACCAATGGTTAAAAAAATACATTGTATGTGAAAAATCAAGAAATGATACCTTTCTTATACCATTTTTTAGGATACATTCTTTGAGATAAATTTTTTTAATGTTGATCACATCATTTTCCTTTGTGATTTGATAACAAAATTATGATCTTCTAGTGGGATATCATTATATACTTGTATAAATTTCAGAACTAATATTTATTTTCAATGATAAAATAGACTATGGGGCCACACATTATGGGTGACTAAATGAGTATTATGTTCTAAAAATACTAGTTATTTTCCCTAAAACTGTTGTTTATCCAAAAATGAAATTCGGATGGTTATTAAAAATGTATTTTATATGATGTTATATATGGTGAATTTAATGAAATATCTCCAATCCTCATTTTTCGATATAGGAAATTGTTTTTTGGATATGATTTAAAATGTTATTATATATAACATACTATAAGATGTAATGTGTTGTGCACTGTTTTGCATTTGTTGTCAATAAGGTGTCAAGGATTGAATGGATACCAAGGAGTGTCAATATGTGAATGACAAAGGAAGTGATGGTGATGGTGATGTTTTCAATAAGATGTCAAGGATTTAGTGGATATGTGAATGAAAAGGTGATGGTGATTATTGGAGAATGACTGTGGTACTAATAAGCATGTCACTTAGGAGGATCACTAAGTGGCATAGGAGGTAATGGTTGAAACATTCTCCATACAATTCAGACAATTATAGAGCTGATCCTAAGTTCATAGAACTTGTTTCAAGAAGATACAATGTCACAACATTGTTAGAAGTCAATGCATTGTCTTCATAATGCATGAGGATATAAAGATGAACCATCCACAGATACTAAGTTGATGAAGTGGTTTGAAGAAGACCATGCACTATCTCTTAGTGCATGAAGATTTGAAGATGTGTTCTATGCGGAATTTATGTTTGGATCAAAGAATAAGAAGAGATGTTGAAGAAGATATAGGGGGTTCTTAAGAAGATGAAGAGGAGAAGAAGTATGGTTTTTCATTTTTGTACTTGGTTACTTTGCTTTTATACAAAGTACCAACTATGTAATTTAAAAAAAAAGATGCCAACCAAGGAGGCCAGCTGAGGTCCCTCACCTCAAACACATGCGGGACTCGAGGGTCAACCACACTCAAGGGAAGTCCTCAAGTCCATGGCCTCCCCGAGGCATAGTGTAGGTCATGTGTACGCCCGCGAGTGCCACAAAATGATGAACCCATGCAGCATGGGCGCTAGGTGCATGCCTGAAGAAGCATAGTGGGTGCTACAGCGTGCCCGCAGAGAACGGGTGTGGGGCGGCACCGGAGGGGGGAGAGGATTATTCTGGGACGGTAGCGGCAGAGCTTGTTTGTTAAACCGCACAACAAACTTGACGCGTTTCGACGTGGGACAGAATTTTTATACGCGGATCTTATCCTGGCCATCCATCTGATCTCGCATCCTATCTTAGCCGCTCGTTCCATCATGTGAGATCCTGGCTGCACATCTGATCTTTGATCGAGACGCGAAGGGTGTGAGCCGTCTGATCGCCGGGGGAGCTTTGTCTTCAACCTCCCGATGCCCTACAGCCATGCCAGCGACCGCCGTGAGCCAGTGATCCTCGCAGACATCGATCTCCTCACTCCGGCCACCATTCAAGCTCATTCCGAGCGCATTGAGATCTTATGAAGGAACCGAATCTCTTGTATGCAGTTTCACTTGCATGAAACCTTTCAAAGTAGAAACTCGAAGGTGGCCGACACAAACGAAGTTGCGAGGCCATGCACGTCATGCATGGACAGACCACGAGAACATGAGGATATTCTCATGTGATCCTCATCACATGGATGAGAAGATATTACATAGAATCCTCTAATTCAAGAAGGGAAATCTTCCTGAGTTTTACGGTGCATCGTTTGAAGATCTCAAAAACGTCGCAGATCTCGGGCTTTCAAGATTTGAACTCTCTGGTTCTGTTTGCGTTCCTCGACTATAAAAAGAGGAGCCCGATGAGAATAATGTTACTACCATAATTTAGATAGAGGTTCTGTTTCTCTAAAGAAAAAGAGCAAAAACAAATCCCTCTGATTCGCGAAGGGCAGAGGTGTCCACGCAGTCTTACGCGCGAAGAAGAGGTGTCTCGTGCATCCCTTGCGGGAAGGAGTCTCGCGCAAGTCTTGCGGGAAAGGGTGGGGATAACCCTTTGGTTCGAGGAAGAGGCCTCGCATCCCTTGTGCGAAGAGAAGAAGTGAGAACCCCCTTGGTTCGCGAAGGAGGTGATACGCAACCTCTATGCGAAGAATTCCACAAGCGTGTGACAGGTTCATTGAACCCTCGACGTGTTTTTGTGAGGAGTAGCCCATGGGAAAAACAACAGGTGTGTTTACACCCTTGTATTTCTCCTGCGAAGAAAAAATCACGAACCTCGTAGATTTTCTGAAAAAGTTTTTATCTCACCCGAAGAACGGAGGAGGAGAACTTGTGCCCTCTTGTTTTTGCACGAAGAAGAAGAACCATGCACTCTTGTTTTTCACAATGATGGAGAACCCGAGGCCTTGTGTTGTCACAAAGAGGAACACATGCATGAGGCCGAGGCCTTGATAACCCTTGAGAAGAAACCCTCACGCATATAATATCCACATACTCAGTCGGCTTGTGTGTGATTTACTTGAAGAAGGGTGCTTGCATAGTGGAGTACATGTGCATGTAAACATAAGAACAAAGTGTGTGTGCACATGTGAAGTGAATGATTAACGTTGAAGAAGGAGTGTGTGAAAAAGTGGAGTGTGTACACTTTGATGAAGAAGAAATAAAAAATCATTTGTGTGTGTGTGCAAAAGGAGAGGAAGGCCACACCATCTTTGAGTGTGTGTGTGCAAAGAAAAAAGAAGGCCAATGCCTTAGTGTGTGCACAAGTAAAGGAGACCATACCACTTGTGTGTACCCAAGTGGAAGGGAGAAGATACAGGCATGTCCATGCATGTATGATAAGTGAACAAGTGGGTGAACACCTTGAGAAGAAAGAGAGAAGGACAAATTCATACTAAAGAACAACACGCAATTTGGTGTGTGTGAGAAAGAATAAAAGAGTGTGACTCGAAGAAGAAGGTGTGTGTGATAAAAGAGATTGCACCCTTTAAGGGTTTATCACACTAAGAAGAAAAGGGGAGAGCATTCTTGCATGCATGCACATGCACACGTAAACAAAGTTTAAATCAGTGTGTGTACATTTGAGAAGTCTGAGAACAAAGGTTCTTGAAGATATTTGAGATTCCATGCAAGTCATGCATGAATATTGAGAAGTCATGCAATCAGTGCATGAATATTCAAAGATGCCATGCACTTAGTGCATGAAGTTGAATTGAAGAGAGACAAAATCCAGACTGAAGTTAAAGACATCATTCATCTGAGTTTTCAGTAGTTGAGAAGACTAAGAAGATTCAGTGGGCATACTGAGTGAATGAACATATTTTCCAATCAAGATTCTTGAAGATAGATGGTGGGTCATCCTTAGAAGAAGGAGATAAAGCCAAAGCAAAGAAGAGATTCCCTGGTCACCACAAGTGATCAGAAGAAGTGAGAAAAGCCACCAGACCTTATCCGAGGATGTCGAAGACTCTTGAAGAGCTTCAAAAGAAGAATAGCTACTTGTGTGATTCGAGGATCCAGGAGAAGACCCCCATGTGAGACTCAGGGTGGAGAAGTATTTGGTGGAATCTGAAGGAGGCCAGTGGGACTCTGGTAACACTGTAGGATGCAGTATAATGATCCTCCTATGGGACTCAGGAGAGATATAGTGTGACTCTGTATCGAACGTTGTAATTACTAACCGAATTATAGTGGAGAAACCATGTTGGGGCGTTTAACCAAAATGGCAAGGTCGTAGGCCTTTGGAGCCGAACCTTGTAAATCCTTGTGTCCTGTGCCTTTACAATTACTGCATCACTCGTGGAGTGGCTAAGAGATACAGAAAGAGTGGATCGAGACCTTAACAAGCCATAGAGGTTTAATTGATAAATAATCAATTAGTAAAAAGTTTAAAAGGATCACTGATTCCCCCCTCCCCCTCTCAGTGATCACACTGATCCAGGAACTTCAATTGGTATCAGAGGGAGGTTACCTCTAAAAGATCCAAGGGAGTATTTATGAAGTGCATATTTGAGGAAATGATGAACACCCTAAAATGAGGATATCTGCCAAGACTCAGAAAAATAGAAAGAAGAAACAGGCCACGAAGATGAAGAAGAAGGTTGCTACTAATAGATAAACACCTTCTATTGAAGGTAACGTGAAAGTCAAAACAGATGACAATTCCTTTTATCACTCTTCTAATGAAGCCTTTTCTAGCTGTGATGATGATGGAACTATCAATGATCTTCTAAATGCACTAAAATATCTTCGAAAGGTAGTCCCCAGGGAAGTGGAAATGTGTATTGCTATAAGAATCCATGATCGTCAAGAAGAAAAATTACAGCTAGAAGAAGAAGCCAATTCTATGGTAGATCAATTGGCAAGAAGGGTTGGAATAATCAACACTGTCACAAAGCTGGAGAAGGCCAAAGATGAAACCATTTCACTTTGTAGTGAAATAATTGATGATGTCACTGGAGAACTACAAAGAAGCATTTGTGAGAAATAATTCTTTGAGATAGTGTTTAAAGAAGTTTCCCATGCACTGGAAAAGAGGCACAGAGTTTCAATTGTTTTCATAGATGATCAACTAGAAGACAAAGTAAAAAGTGTGAAGGATCTTGAAAATTCATTGCATGAAATGAAGAAGGTTCATGAAGACCAGACGAAACAACTGAAAGAGAATTGGGAAGGAATGCTAAGATCTGTTAAGGATGAGAATAACTCTCTCATCATGAAATGCTTAGAGCTAGAGGTGATACTGAAAAATCAGCAATCACCCAAAGCTGAAGCCTCCCAATCAGCTGGGAGTATAAATGTTGCCACTCAAGTGTGAATTGATAAGGATGATTCAAAAAGAATGACATCCTCTAATTAAAGGGAAACATCTACAAAGAAGAAGGCACCATACAAGCCATCATGTACTAATGATTCTAAATGTGTTTCCACAAAAAGTGCAGGATGGAAGAATAACTCTAAACATGTATGGATGAAGAAGATGAATAAAGAGATATCTCTTGAAAAAATAGTTCAATTCAAGAGAAAGACCCAAAAATCAGAATAAGTCAAGAAGACAAGATTTGTGGGTCAATGTTGGTGTTGCAACAGGTATGGACATTGTGCAACAGTTTTTTTGGTACAATCCTCTAAATGAAAAAGCATAAAGTAATCCCTTGTCTAGGGGGAGAAAGCTAGAGAAGAAGAAACAACATTTACAGGTCTAGAAACATATGTTTACTGCAAACAGATTTGGAATGTTTGATAACATCTGGGATGAATGAAAAAGTGGTCACAAGAATGATACATACAAATCTCCAAATGTTTTCAAAGCAGGAAAGAAGAGAAGATCACAGAACCTGGCTAATAATGAAGAAGTATCCTTGGGAAGCTAGCAAAATAATGTTGAAAATTCTATCGAGATGATCTTGAAAAATAAAGAGAAGTCCTTGGATTTCAAATCCAATAAGGGTGATGCATCCATAAGGACCATCATGAAAAAATGATACTACTGTGGAAAGAGGTCATACCATGGATCTTTGTAAACAATCCATGGAACAAAATAAGAGAAAACAAAACTCAGCAGAACAATCAATCCAGAAGAAGAAGAAGGGATTGATTGAAAACAAGCTTCCTAAGAAAGGATACTTAAAAGCATTAATGAAACCATGTGGAACATCCAAATCTGAAGCCTCACTTCCAAATGACATATTAATCATCTGGCCAAAATATTTGGAAAGAATGAGAATGGAATAAAATAAACATGAAAAATCTAGTGCAAAAGAAAACCAAAATATTTCACATGAAGATGAAATTCTGTGTGTGAGGTGCAATAAAGCTGGTCATATCAGTAATAAATGCATGACACTCATTCCAGCTCAAAAAGAATTCTTCCAGAGAGTGAATATTTAACCAGGAGATTCTAGTGCTCAGAAGACACTTAGAAAGAGTGGAGTCACACACAAAGATGTTGAAGAGATGTTAAGATCCACACCATCACAAACATCACTGATGATCAAATGTGCAAGTGTAATGAATGGAGAAAGTGGAACGTCTCGGTTGAGACAATCTTCTCAACCTTGTTGTTCAAACTGATGAACAAAGGAGGTTCCATCATATTCCCTAATCACTAATATATACATGTGCTTACATTTCAGGGGATTGAAGATGATGATCATTCTCAAATTGAGAATGGTATGGACAGAATGGAGTGCACCCCTTGAGGGGGAGCCAATCTGTAGAAGATGATCTTTTGAGATACATATCATCTTGTGAAGAATGAAGGTTTTAACAATTCATTGATATATCTAAAAAGTGTCAACCCATGGAAGCATAAGCATGATCTCACATGTATAGTGAATTGTGGACAACAATGAATTCCATGGTTACATCACTCTTGTTTTCTACACCGGGTTAGCCCAAGTAAACTTGGAGTTTATTTAATAAAGTCCCTTTACTAAAGTGAACATGTGAAATCATCCCTCTCTTAGTGATTTTCAAGAAGATTCTATTCAAAGGGAGGAAGAAATATTTTGAATAGAACCACATCACACCATTACATTTGGTTTCCAATATGTGGGAGAAAATATTTGAACACATATTGACCCATTCAGATGTGCTCTATTGATATGGACAACAAATACAAAGGGAGAGATTGTTGTGCGTTGTGTTGCATTTGTTGTCAATAAGGTGTCAAGGATTGAATGGATACCAAGGTGTGTCAATATGTGAATGACAAAGGAAGTGATGGTGATGGTGATGTTGTCAATATGATGTCAAAGATTGAGTGGATATGTGAATGGCAAGGTGATGGTGATTATTGGAGAATGACCATGGTACTAAGAAGCATGTCAGGTAGGAGAATCACTAAGTGTCATAGGAGGTAATGGTTGAAATATTCTCCATTAAATTCAGACGATTGTAGAGCTGATCATTAGTTCAAAGAACTTGTATTAAGAAGATACAATGTCACAACATTGTTAGAAGTCAATGCATTGTCTTCACAATGCATGAGGAGATAAAGATGAACCATCCGTAGCTACTAAGTGAATGAAATGGGATGAATAAGACCATGCACTATCTCTTAGTGCATGAGGATTTGAAGATGTGTTCTATGCAGAATCTATGTTTGTATAAACGAAGAAGAAGAGATATTGAAGAAGATATATGGAGTTCTTAAGAAGATTAAGAGGAGAAGATGTATGGTTTGGAATTTTTGTACTTTGTTACGTTGATTTTATACAAAGTACCAACTATGTACTTTAAAAAAAATCCAACTAAGGAGGCCAACCGAGGTCCCTAACCTCAAGCACATGCGGGACCCGAGGGTCAATCGCACTCAAGGAAAGTCCTCAAGGCCAAGGCCTCCCCGAGGCATGGTGCGCGCCATGTGTACGCCCGCGAGTGCCACACGGTGATGAAACCGTGCAGCATGGGCACTAGGTGTGCTCCCAGAGGAGAATAGTGGGCACTAGAGTGCGCCCGTAGAGAACCGGTGTGGGGCAGCACCGGAGGGGGGAGAGGAGTATTCTGGGACGGTAGTGGTGGAGCATGTTTGTTAAACTGTACAACAAACTCAGTGCGTTTCGATGTGGGATGGAATTTTTTGACGCGGATCGTATCCTAGTCGTCCATCTGATCTTGCATCCTATCTCATCCGCTCGTTCCATCGTGTGAGATCTTGTCTGGACATCTGATCTTCAATCGAGCCGCGAATGGTGTGAGCCGTCCAATCATTGGGGGAGCGTTGTCATCAACCTCCCGATGCCCTGCCGTCATGCCGGCGACCCCCGTGAGCTAGTGATCCTCCCGGACATTGATCTCCTCACTCCGGCCACCATTCAAGCTCATTCCGAGTGCATTGAGATCGTATGAAGGAACCGGATATCTTGCATGCAGTTTCACATGAATGCAACCTTTCAAAGTAGAAACTCGAAGGTGGCCGACGCAAACGAAGTTGTGAGGCCATGCATGTCTTGCATGGATAGACCTCGGGCACATAAGGATCTTCTCATGTGATCCTCATCACACGAATGAGAAGATATTACATAGAATCCTCTCATTCAAGAAGGGAAATCTTCCCGGGTTTTATGGTTCATCGTTTGAAGATCTCAAAACACCGCAGATCTCGGGCTTCAAAGATTTGATCTCCGCGGTTCTGTTTGCATTCCTTGCCTATAAAAAGAGGAGCCCGATGAGAAGAATGTTTCTTCCATCATTGAGAGAGAGGTTCTGTTTCTCCAAATAAAAAGAGAAACAACAAATCCCTCTGATTCGCGAATGGTAGAGGTGTCTGCACAGTCTTACGCGCGAAGAAGAGGTGTCTCGTGCATCCCTTGTGCGAATGAGTCTCGCCCAGGTCTTGCGCTAAAGGGTGGAGAGAACCCATTGGTTCGTGGAAGAGGCCGTGCATCCCTTGCACGAAGAGAAGAAGCGTGAACCCCCTTGGTCCCTGAATAAGGTGATACACACCCTATTTACGAAGCATTCCACAAGCGCACGACATGTCCTTTGAACCCTCGTCGTGTCTTTGTGAGGAGTAGCCCGCAGGAAAAACAACAGGTGTGTTTACACCCTTGTATTTCTCCTGCGAATACAAAATCACGAACCTCTTAGGATTTTTGAACAAGTTTTTATCTCACCCGAAGCACGAAGGAGGAGAACTTGTGCCCTCTTGTTTTTGCACGAAGAAGAAGAACCATGAACTCTTGTTTTGCACAAAGAAGGAGAACCTGAGGCCTTGTGTTGTCACAAAGAGGAATACATGCATGAGGCCAAGGCCTTGATAACCCTTGAGAAGAAACCCTCACACATATAATATCCATATACTCATTCGGGTTGTGTGTGATTTACTTGATGAAGGGTGCTTGCATAGTGGAGAACATGTTCATGTAAACATAAGAACAAAGTGTGTGTGCACATGTGAAGAGAAAGATTAACGTTAATGAAGGAGTGTGTGAACAAGTTGAGTGTGTACACTTTGAAAAAGAAGAAATAAAAAATCATTTGTGTGTGTGTGAAAATGGAGAGGAAGGCCACACCATCTTTGAGTGTGTGTGTGAAATGAAACAAGAATGATGAAGCCTTGGTGTGTGCACATGTAATGGATACCATACCTCTTGTGTGTACCCATGTAGAAGGGATAATATACATGCATGTGCATTCATGTATGATAAGTGAACAAGTGGGTGAACACCTTCAGAAGAAACAGAGAAGGATAAATTCATACTAAATAACAACACACAATTTGGTGTGTGTGAGAATTAATAAAAGAGTGTGACTCGAAGAAGTATGTGTGTGTGATAAATGAGATTGCACCCTTTAAGGGTTTATCACACCAAGAAGAAAAGGGGAGGGCATGCTTCCATGCATGCACATGCACATGTAAAAAATGTTTAAATCAGTGTGCGTACATTTGAGAAGTCTGAGAACAAAGGTTCTTGAAGATATTTGAGATTCCATGCAAGTCATGCACGAAGATTTAGAAGTCATGCAATCAGTGCATGAAGATTCAGAGATGCCATGCACTCAGTGCATGAAGTTGAATTGAAGAGAGACTAATGCCAGACTGAAGTTAAAGACATCATTCATCTGATTTTTCAGTAGTTGATAAGACCAAGAAGATTCAGTGGGCATAATGAGTGCATGAACATATTTTCCTATCAAGATTCTTGAAGACAGAGGATGGGTCATCCTTAGAAGAAGGAGATGAAGCCCAAGAAAATAATAGAAGTCATGGTCACCACAAGTGATCAGAAGAAGTGAGCAAGGCCAACAGACCTTATTCGAGGCCGTTGAAGACACTTGAAGAGCTTCAAAAGAAGAAGAGCTACTCATGTGACTCAAGGAGCCAGGAGAAGACCCCCTATGAGACTCAGGGTGGAGAAGTCTTTGGTGGAAGCTGAAGCAGGCCAGTGAGACATTGGTAACACTGTGGGATGCTGTATAAGGAACCTCCTATGGGACTCAGGAGAGATATAGTGTGACTCTGTATCGACAATTGTAATTACTAACCAAATTATTGTGGATAAACCATGTTGGGGCATTTAACCAACATGGCAAGAACATAGGCCTTTGGAGCCAAACCTTGTAAATCCTTGTGTCATGTGCCTTTACAATTACTGCATCACTCGAGGAAAACCTGAGAGATACAAGAAGAGTGGATTGTGGCCTTAACAAGATGTAGAGGTTTAATTGATAAAGAATCAATTAGTAAAAAGATTAAAAGTATCACTGAATCACCCCCTCCCCCTCTTAGTGATCACACTGATCCATGCACTTCATAATGAACTAAATAAAATGTTACTTTTTGGTATATATTTTATTGATGGAGATATGTGCTAAAAATAAATTATATAACGTATTTGACTTTATGTCATTATATGATAAATGTTATTGCATATTTTATAACATTTATGTGGCAAAGGCGTATCATATTCCTTGAATTGGTATATCATAAGGAATTATATATGGATATCATACCACATAATAAAGATTTAATATATCATGTCATATTGTTTATTATTAATTTTATTATATATGTTAATTATATTGAATGGTTATAATGGTATTCTATGATTAGTAATTGTGGCAAAAAATAATGTACAGACAGTCAATTATTCATTTCCATTAATCTATCAGTAATGATTAATTATTCATACGTTGAACAATAGGAGAGAATTGAACAACATATTTTATTTATAAATTCACACATGATCTAAATTTCAAAAAATGGGTTTTAATCCCTTTCATTAAATAGTCGGTTCAAGGAAGGATTTGGAATGATCCTCAAGGATCATATAAATGAATTAAATCTACTGAGATGGTTTTCCATGAAATTTTATACTGACTCTCCTTATTCTCAATGCTCTCATCTCCTGATGTGATATTAGTGGAACTAGAATTCCATGGAAATAAGGAGGTCCCCACATGAACATTAGGGATTCATCAGACTATGTATACACTCAGGAGGAAGGAACCCCTTTGGTTGATTCTCAATGATATATGAATCATGTTATTAAATATTGGAGATTTAGACATCATACATGTATGGAAAAATTTTTATTTATTTTAAATTATATATGGATTCAGTTTCATATGATGTTTACTTTGGTTCTATTCTTATTTTCAACTTTTAGAGCTATAATAAGGGTTATCTGATCGTATAAAACCCATCAACTCCACCATATCCCAAATTATCTATTACATTTTAACAATTTTTGGTGTAATATAGAAAAATATCAAACCGAGAACAAAAATATATAGCAAGGGTATATTCCCTTCCACTTGACTAGAAAACTAAAAAAGAATGGGACAAGAGACTCCCAAATCTACTATAATATTTAATTAGATAGAACACAACTTCTTTCCCCTCCTCTAAATACAAGAGTTTCCAGCAACAACTAGTTTTCCCAATTTAAACCCACCAAAAAAGAAATATATTGTAGAAAACATCTCTTATGATTCAAAAATCAAATATAAACTCTATATTTTTAAAAACTATAACTATTTTGAGGTTAATATATAGAATAATGGCTACTATGACTTTATTACACTTTCATTCAGATAATATTTTAGATTTACATTGATGTAATGGACCCATATGAAAAAATATGGAATTTTTTTAGCTTCAATATGTTTAGTGACACATTTTCAAAGGAAAACATCTAGATATTCGCTGAGGTAAATAAAAAACACACCATGATCCCAAAAAAATATAGTAATTCTTGGACAAGCTTCTTAGAATTATTCTTGTACATGAACTCCACACAAACAAAAAATCTATGTATTTATAAAACTAAATTGAAATTTCAAATATTATTTCATGATTTTGAAAAATAATCAACATTATTTTTAATCGTTAAAATTTCCCAAATACTTTTAATAAATATATTAAAATTAATACATTTGAATTCATTTGATAAAACAATGTACAGATTACTAATTTTTATACATTCGACATAAAAAAGTTGAAATTTGGTTTCTAGATTTCATTTAAAATCCAAGTGTTTTTGAGAGTGAATATAAATAGTATCTTCAAAAAACGATCATTCAAATTTATTATATATTTTTCACATGTAAAATATAAAAAATATAAACAAAATTAAAGAAATGATATTAAAATCATAAAAACACAAAATATTTGTTTCAATATAAATTTCAAATTTAATATAAATCTAAATTTAGTGAAATTAGAAATAAATAATTAATAATATGAAAAGTTTTCACTCCCCCATAGCTTTATTATTCACACTTATGAAAAATTTACAACAAACCCATCATTAAATTCTTACTCAGTAGTGGAGGTGGTCATTTCCATCATTATTATATTATTATGTATTATTTTTCAACTATTCACATATCAATGTTAGAATTTAATGAATTAATGTATTAATATAACATACCCATGTTGAACCTCATCGATATTCCCAATTGTTTTTCCTCAATCCTAATTTTATGATATAAAAAACTGTTCTCAATATCAAGATCTATTATGAACCACCATAGTATAATTTTATTATTATTACACTATGTAATAAATTTTCTTTAAAAATATTAAGAAAGCTACATGTTTTTTAGGTGGGTGTATATCTATGGTTCAATTATTAAAATAAATATAAAAGAGTAAGTTCTACTATTAATGAAAAAATGAATGATTACAAAATTAACTCAAGAAGAGTATTAAAAATATTACAATAAGAAATATTATTTAAATAAATAAATTTAATGTTTGTATAGGTCGCCAAAATAAAATAATATTAATGAATAATTTATCATTTTTTTTAATATAGATTCATTTTAATTTTTAATGGGTTATGAATTTGATGTTCCAATAAATGTAGTGAAACCTTGATCAACTATTTATAGAAACCATCCAATATTCTGTATCAAATTGTTTATTAATTAAGTATAAAATAAAATTTTTTATAAAAGATTATTTTAATGTTGAGATATCCGGTTTAGTTGAATGTTTTCTGTTTAATATTTAAGGCATAAAATAGGAAATGTTAACTCTATTGTAAAATAAAAATGCATGTTGATTAAAAAAATGTCAAATGTGCCAAACATCCGTCCAATTGTCTCCAAAATGATTCTCAATGGTTATTATTTATGAAAACAGACACAATATTCATATAATGAAAAAATTGGAATCGTAAGGCATTTTTTTATATTATATTTAATATTTTTAGCTATTTTAAACCTTAAAATTCAATTATTTTAAAAATATCTTATGAACCACACTACATAAGCATATATTCAATCTTTGAAATATCCCATATTAGAATAATTCTTATAAATAAGCCTTAAGAATGAATTTCCTTCCACAAACCAAGATACCATTAAAAAAGTTCATTTAAATTAAGAGAAGTTTGGTAAGGGGGTTGGTCTGGAATATGGCTAATACATGGCCATTTAGGTAATTAAGGATTCAAATAGATAAAATTTATATGTTTTATGAATGGTAAACAACTCAGTATTTAAAATAGAAAAAAATACCATTTTCATGTAAACACCACATTACTCTACAGTTTATGAAATGAACTCTATCAATAAATTACTTAAATTTCTAAATTAAAAAAATCATATCCTTGAAACACATTAAAAAGTAATTCAACCATGCTTCTTTTCAATGAAAAATTTAAAAATTGATAAAAGGTATGGTATATGAGGATAAAAGTATTGGAATATGTCTACTTAATAGTCTATTAATAGTTCATATAGTGAATAAATAAATTTTATAATTATGGAATGGATAAAAGAGTGTTTAAATGGGAAATTTCTTTAACCTAAAGTGTCTTAATTATTCAAACATTGAATAAAATTTACAAAAAAAAATTAATGAACTAAAACAAATATTTAATTTTCATTCCTAAATCAAGGTCTCTCAATATATAAGGAAATATATATTTTTTAAAAAATTCCATAAAGATATTGGGCATTTGATATTGATATTATAAAGGAATTACAAAAACAAAAGTATAAAATTATTGAATTCCCTATTTGAAATCATGGAATGAAAATATTAAAAATGATTCAAATTTTCATATGTGGTTCATTTTTTTCCAATTTAAAATTAATTAATTAATTAAATAATTAATGATATTATTTATATATCACGATATAAAAACTCATAACACCACTATAATTAATGAAATACAAAAAATATTAAACTACAAACTCTAAATGATTCCCCCAAATGTAATCCATAACATCCATCTACGTAATCTCATGTTTTGTTTTCTGTCTAACTATAAATAGCATATGGAAAATCATGAAATATAAGCTAGAAAATATAAAATGGGGTTATTTGGAATGATTATACAACTCCTAATTGGTTTTATATTTGGTAAAAACTAATACCAATTTTTTGGTAGAATGAGAGCCGTTCCAAATGGAAAAGTCCCATTTGTTGAATAAAAACGTGATTACAAAATGTAAAGGAAAATAATTTTCAAAAATAATTTTAGAAAAAAATATGAATCTCACTAGGAAAATTTCTCTACCATATCAACCCTAATGTACTAACATCTTTTTTAGCAAGCCCATCAGTAATATAATTTTCCCCATGATATGTATGCCTGAAAATATATGTCATGGAAGGAAAATATTCCATGTAGTTTCTCCATCATGTAGTCAATTTTCAGGAAATTGAATGATGTGATTTTTGAAAACCTAAAAAAATAATGGAGTCACATTCTAGAAAAAAATTGAGATATCATCTCGGCTTTACAAAATATATTGATTTAATGATACTGAGAATTTCACAATCAAAGTAGTTGGTGATACAACAAGAACCATAAAAGAATATCAAGATTTCACTAGAATGATTCCTGAAAATAGAACCATATCTATATGGTCCTTGATATGATATTTATTCCACATCCATATCTTGTCTAATATATCACAAGAATATTATAATCCCTCTAACTTCCATGCTTCCAAAAGTTGGGTTACCGTTGATTATAAAAAAAATATACTAAGTGTATAAAAAAAATTAATTGAATTATCAAAATAAATATTTCCTATATCATTTTCATATTTAATAGAAGAGATAATATTGGGAAAAGTATATAGAACTTTGAAAAACCATCACATGAATCAATTTATTTTGACGCTCCAAATAGAATGAATAATATCTTGGAAGACGACAATAAAGAGGATATTTTACTGTTGAAAAAATAGATTGTCACGAACCAAATTTGGTCACCATCAAAAAAAAACACCAAACCCAGCCTGTGGCAAGGCCCAATGGCCATTCCCGATTCCCATGGGATGGCACAAGTTCTCGGGTAACAGAAAATGAAATTTGGGAATGATTTAACCATGTTTATAAACATAAAACAATGAATGAATCCAATAAAACAAATCTGGATTTTTCAAACAAACCAATATTTTACAAAATTTCCGAACTGAATTACATCATTTAAAACAATTATAGAATACTATATCAACTGATTAAACCCACAATGGACAGCCCAAGAACCTCCACATGGTGAGAGGCACTGCCCTCAAGCCATTTCCACAACACCATATCATGATGGACCGCTAAAAACCCGAACTATTGGCACAAAAGTTGTACCCAAACCTGAAATAAAATAACCAACTCTACTTACAACCATGGGTGTAATAATGGTGTGAACCAATGCCCAGTAAGATACCAACACTATGAAATTCCATGTGATAAACATTCAAAGATGAAAAGAATGCATGTTTTAAAAAACATGTAATTTTGAGTTACAATTTATAAAACATGCAACTAAAAAATCAGTCTTAATGTGGGATAATTTAAATAATCAACACTTTAAAAAAATCATAAGCTTCTGAAATTTCCATCCAAATATACCATATGACGATGGTAAGTATAAAGAATCTAATGAGCACAAGCAATAAGAAATAACCCCTAGGCACTTTCTAGTTTTGGGTCCCAGGTACCTCATATCTCGGTGAGAGTAAACACAAAAAAAATTATGCGTTCTCGTGCACGAGTCACTAGTGGGGAACATACCCATAACCTAGTGTTCAACAATCATCATCATCATAGATTAGTTAGAGTTGTAAGCATCAATATTTCTAAGTGAAACTGAGGCCAAATCCCACAGATTCACTATCATACTAGTACACGTGCACCCACCTATATACAGGGGTTTTCCCTTTTTGCTCAAATATGTTCAACAAACCATGAAATATATTTTTCTCATGAAAATACCACTTCCACATCACACATTAACCAAACAGTCCATGTACATCACACAAGACAGAAATTTCACTTTTCATTCAAATGCATTTTGAAATCAAACTCACACCAAAATATCCCACAACACTTTTTTCATAACATTCACAATCCAACACATCCTTTAAAAATTTTACATAGTCCCTAAAAATATTCTAAACACCACATAACTTCCCACCAACATGTTTTATAAAACCAGTTTTATAAACAAAATCCATTTTTCACATCACACTCACACAAACAGCCCACATCATGTTCACACGTCTTTCAAATTTCAGTAAATCCATTAAAAATTTCAATAAAACATTTCCATGAGGATACACATCACATGGCAGACCTATTCACATAAAAAATGGTCTATTTGAAAGTATAAACAATCCAAAACAGTTTTCTAGTATTGTTTCACGCCTTACATAAATCATTAAACCATTCAAAACATTCATAAAACAATTCTAAAGAGTGTACCAATGATTTTCACATAAAACCCATTTCAAATCGATATTTCAAGGAAAAAATCACACTAATAAAAATTCAAAACATCATTGGAAGCCCGAAAAACATTTATTAAACTACCCCCATGTGTTATAAAAACACCTCAAACAATACCACAAAATATCCACATGAAAAGCACACGTTTTCGAAATCACCATCAAGAAGTACAATAAAATTTTACACATTAAACCAATAATAAAACATCTGTAAAACCTAATGGCACAACAATTCACTTCCAAATCATAATTTTCATCCCAAACAAGATTTATCAAACCAATTTTATAAGTTACAAAACACAATCAAACAATACCCAAAGGTTTACACATGAAAAACACCCAATTTTAAGCTAAAATGAGACTATAAAAGTAAATGCTTAACCCAATCCATCGTAAACAATTTTCTCACCACAAAAAGAATATTAGGAACATGAATAATAAGTAATTCATGAAAAATAACTCTTCTAAAAATGATTACACATGGAATCACCTACCTTTTATGTAAAAACTCTCAAAACATTGTGTGAAACATCAACTGGGCCACCACCAAACCTCAGGGAATAAAAATCCAGCCCTAGACCACAATATTTAACCAAAAATACAACAAATCAAACCCTAGGTTTGAACCTCAACTTCTGGACATGAGTAACATCAAGAAAGGGTGAAAGAAACCCTATGGAAGGGGGAAGAAATCATGGAAAGAAACACGTACTTGAAACATCTTGAATCAAACGAACCACATATACCAAAATGTGAATCTACAAGAAACCAAACCAGATATGGAGTCTCTAATGGAGATGATAAGGTCATGTGGGGACTGAAATTGGGGCAAAAGAGAAGAAATTGTAGGAGTTATGAAAGAAACAATTTACCACTTCAAATCTGGACGATTTTAGAAATTTAGAGAGGTTTCGCCAAAATTAGCGATACAAATGAGCTCCAAAGCGGCACAATAGAAAATGGGGGTGATCATTTGGTTTTTGGATTTTTGTGGGAGGTCTAATCACCGAAAAATAGTATATATTGAATGATATATTAAAATATTAAAAATAAAACCTAAAGCAAGAAATGGGCTTTCGGGTTGGGCCAAAACCTTAATAAAAAAGCCAAATCCATCATGTTTATGGATTTTTATGAGACCCAAATGGATATGGAAGTGTCTATATTTTAGGGTATGACAATTGAGAATTTTTGTAAAATCTTGAAAAATTAATGAGTTATAAAATAAACAAAATTTGTTTTTAAATCTGGAAATGGGCTCACGGTTTGGCCCAAATTTTGAAAACCCATCATTTCCACAAAAGTGCATACGAAACCCCCAATAAAATGAAATAATGTAAATTAAATGACAAAATAACTTTAAAATAATTCATTTATGTGACAATTCATACCAACATAAAACTTCCCACCCTCGGAAAGCCATAGTAATGCCAAATACAAAAAGCATCCCCAACTAATAAACCAAGAGGTAATTTGTTTCCATGATTCACCCCCAAAGGCCAAAACACCTCCAGTGATCATTTAAGGAAGGATAAATCTCAAAAAAATAACTTAAAACACTTTCCTAAAACAATCAAGGACATTCAGGCTTTGTCAAAAATGAAAAATCCACAAACACAATATGATCAATACTAAATCAATTTACCTAAAGAGAAAACAACATCGAACCATGTTACACTTACCCTACTATAACTAAACCATTGGGAACTCTCCAATATAAATTTTTACCCAAGGAATATGTAGGTAGTTAGATATCTGTGAATGATAATACATACTTTCAAAACAAGACCATGGAAAAAAATTCCGAGTTACTCGTATGAAGAGACACAAATGGGCTCCCCACCATAAGAGACAACTTGAATTATTTTTCCCGAGACAGAATCAAGACACTAACATGGGGAGGCCCGAATAGACTCCCAAGTACAAGGGGTATACATCCATTAGAAATTTCCAAAATAATATTCATGATTCCCATGGTGGGTCTCCACATGACAAGAACCAACCATCTTAACCGACCGGCATGGGCCGACACGAAAGGACCCCAAAAATTGTAATGATTTGGGAAGGCTTCACCGTTAGTACACACGGTTTGGGAAACCATGAACTAACTGTGCAGATCATTCTTTCCACATGTCTTCGAGGAACATGGTCACTACTAATCATGGACAAACCTCGTGCTCAGCTTGTCTATCCAATTTTCAATCCATTATCCAATGACTCAATGGAAACCAAAGGGGGCGTTAAATATATTGGGTGATGACATGGGTATATGGCCCTCCACCTATTTCCACCGAATGAGAACAACAAAATAATGATGATGATACCATACATTTAAACACTTCCAATCTTTCATACGGAGGATAATACTTTTTACATGCTTTTAAATGACACTGGGGTTTCCCCTGACTACGCACCAGTTTCTCTCTAGGACCTATGGCTGGAGCTCAAAATATTAAAGCATCTTCGTCCTCGCAGTTAGGCTACAGAAACCCCTGTGTGGAACTTCATTTTTGGTTCCACAAAAACCACACCGCATATCCTGATGGGTTCATGAAGACATAACACACTCCATAACTCAATTTTCCGAAACCTGACATTTAACTGAAACAAGGAATTAGAAGATGCACAAACATTGCACCTTGTTTCTTTGGGTGAGAAACAATGGAAGGGTAGGACACGCATAAACAACTTCCTCTAATATAGAGGATTTGATGTTTTTACCAAGGGAGAGATACTACCAACATAATAGAGAACCTCAGAGGATTGCACGATCGTTACCTTTATAGTCAAATGAGCACAAAACATCACAATGCATCACTAAACATGACCTTTGAGATTGATTGAAATAATACATGGAACAAGACCTTATGACAAGTCCCTAAACAACAGACAAGTCCAAAAACTGGACACAATAGACTCTCATTACCAAAATCCCAAAATTGGTGGTTTAACAAGAACTCTTGCTTCAAAGAAACTATGAAGAACCTAGAGGCCCTCTTAGACACCATCGAGACACTCATCCACACTAACAACCCCAGAACATATCCACCTTCGATGAATAAGGAAACATAAGAAACTAAGGCCTCTTTTAACTTTCCAGAAGAACTATCCCACTAAAAGAGGATCCACAAATCAACGAAATTAATGGGTGTAGACTCAATCAACAAGGATCGATAAAATATTCCTTATATTGATCAACTGAGGATTTTCTAATGGCTAAACAATACAAGTTTCACTTCAGTTGTGCATTAACCCGTAATGGGGGCGTACCTTGTCCAATGAGAGAACCCAAAGACCAAACCAAGCTGGTCCATTGGTCAATACATGACACAAACCATATCCAAACACATGAATGTAACCCTAATAAAGGTTTCCCGAAACTTATATCAGATGATACTACTAACCGATCCTTCTACCTAACTTGTCGTCCAAACAGAAACCCAAAACATGGTTTGAACAAGTGGGGTTCTTGAAATCAAAACATCACACAACATAAACATTTAAAACAACACATAATTCACACCATCCCAAACCAATCATCAAGACATCATGTTTTCATTTAAAAACATTTCTCTGAAAACAAACGGTTCAGCGACTAGCGTATCCACCAATGGTACCCCATGGGCCTTACACATGCATGTTTTTGTACCACATCAGGAACCCTCCACATATCCATCCATGAACACATCCAGTCATTACATTAAACATCCATCATCCCCTATAACCCCATTTATGTTGTCACTCGTGGAAATACCAAAGGTAAAAATAAAAATCCATTCCACTTTTCAAAACAAAAACAATCAACCAATACTTACTTTTTCTCAACACCGTTAACCATGGAATAAAAATCCCAATCATTCAAATGAATAGTAACTTTAAATTCATATACATCAATTTAAAAAATTCTCATCCCATTAAAACACCCTTTGATTGTTTAGAAAACCTATTGGAAACACTTTTTCAAAACCAAATTCAATATAGTTTTTTCTTTTAATAGAGGTGTTAGAACACCATTTTCCATTTCAAAACAATTCTGAAAATTCAGTTCCACCATTTCATAAATCAAGCCATTACTTTTTTATTTGATAATAATTTCATAAAAACATTATTCTTTTTAAAACCAAGTCACTTTAAAACCAAGGTTTTAAGATTGAAAAACTAAAGAACAAAACAATGTGAAAGGAAACTAGTTTAAGTGGGTGACTTGGACATATAGTTGTAGGCCATATCCCAATCACTTAACTATCACAGAGGGTGTCCTAAGGAATATCCCCGACTCCACATGGCTTGCCAGGCCCTGCGAGCTCACTGAGATAATTAACCCAACTCTCTTTTCATTTCCCCTAATCATTATCAATCCAAGAAAACCAATGGACTTAGATAAATCCCTTCATCCACTGAAAAATTGAATCCCATAATGTGGTGTGGTGATCAGGCACACTACCCATAACTAGAATATCATGTTTCGAAAATCCTAACTCCAGACTATCCCATTGCTTCCCCATATAACATGACCTAAAGTGTTAACCCGAACCTCCTCTGATACCATTTTGTCATGACCCAAATTTGGTCACCATCAAAAATGGCACCAAACCCGGCCTGTGGCAAGGCCCTAAGGGCATTACCGATCCCCACGGGCTAGAACAAGTGCCCGGGTAACAGAAAATGAAATTTGGGAACGATTTACCAAAGTTTATAAAAACAAAAAAACAAACATATCCAATAAAACAAATCAAGATTTATCAAACAAAACCATCTTTTTTCTAAAGCTTCAGAACATAAATGCATAATTTAATACAATTATTGAAGACAATAACAACTAAAGAAACCCACAATGGATAGCCTAAGAACCTCCACATGGTGAGAGGCACTGCCCTCAAGCCATATCCACAACATCGTATCATGATGGACTGCTAAAAACCCGAACTGTTGGCACAAAAGATGTATCCAAACCTGCAACAACAAAAATAACCAATTCTACTTACACACAAGGGTGTAAGTAGGGTGTGAGCCAATCACCATTGGATACCACCACTAAGAGATTCCGTGTGATAATCATTCAAAGTCGAAAAGCATGCATGTTTTAAAAAACATGTAATTTCTAGTTACAATTTCTAAAAGATGCATATAAAACAATCAGTCTTCAAGTGGGCTAATTTAAAGAATAAACAATTTTATAATATATTCAAAAGCTACTGAATTTTTCTCTCCAAATATACCATATGAAGAGGGTAAGTATAATGGATCTATCAAGAACAAGAAATAGTAAATAACCCCTAGGCACTAGCTAGTTGTGGGTCCCGGGGACCTTGTATCTCGGTGAGAGTAATCACAAAAAAAATTATCAATTATCGTGCATGAACCATTATTAGGGAACATACCCATAACATAGTGGTCCCCAATCATCATCATCATAGTTTAGTTAGAGTTGTAAGAGTCAATCTTGCATAGTAAAACTGAGGCCAAACCCCACAGATTCACTAGCATACTAGTACACGTCCACCCACAAAGATACACGGGTTTTCCCTTTGTGCTCAAACAAGTTCCACAAAACAAGAAATATAGTTTTCACATGAAAATATCACTTCCAAATTACACATTAACCAACCTACCCCATGTACATTACAAAGTCACAAATTCCACTTTCCATTCAAATGCATTTTGAAATCAAACTCACTCCAAAATAGCCCACAACACTTTTTGCATAACTTTAACATTCCAACACATCCTTTAAAAAATTTATATAGTCCCTAAAAATATGCTAAACAAAAAATAACAGCCCACTCAACTATTTCACAAAACCTTTTTTATAAATAAAATCCATTTTTCACATCGCACTCACACAAACAGCACAAATCACGTTCACACCTCTTTTAAATTTCCCTAAATCCGTTAAACATTTTTATAAAACATTTCCAAGAGGATACACATAAATTGAAATACCTATTAACATTTAAAATGGTCCATTTTAAATTAAAAATTATCCAAAATAGTTTTCCAATATGGTTTCACCCCTTACATAAATAATTAAACCATTCAAAATGTTCATAAAATAATTCTAAAGAGTGTACCAAAGCTTTTCACATGAAACCCATTTCAAATCCATATTTCAAGGACATAATCAGACCAATACAAATTCAAAATAGAATTGGAAGCCCCAAAAAATTTTATTAAACTACCCCCAAGTGTTATACAAAAACCTCAAACAATACCACAAAAGATACACATGAAAAGCACACATTTTTAAAATCACGTTCAAGAAGTAAAATAAGGTTTTACAACTTAAACCCCTAAAAACATCTTTAAAACCTAACGTCACACCAATACACTACCAAATCATAATTTTCACCCCAAAAAAGATATATTAAACCAATTTAATATGTTATAAAACACACACCAACTATACCCAAAGGGTTACACATGAAAACCACCCAATTTAAAGATAAAATGAAACTATAAAAATAAATGCTTAACCAAATCCAACATAAACAATTTTCTCACCACACACATCATATTAGGAACATTCATAATAAGTAATTCAAGAAAAATAACACATATAGAAATGATTACACATAGATTAACCTACCTTTTATGTTAAAACACTCAAAACATGGTACGAAACATCAACTGCACGACTGCCACCCCTCAGGGAATACAAACCCAGCCCTAAATGAAAATATTTGACAAAAAATACACCAAATCAAACCCTAGGTTCGAACCTCATCTTCTGTACATGAGGAACTTCCTGAAAGGGTGAAAGAAACCCCAATCAAGGGGATGAAATGAAGGAAAAAAACAATTACTTAAAAAATCTTGAATCAAACGAACCAAATACAATAAAATTTTAATCTCCAAGCAACCAAAATGGATACCGAGTCTCTAACGGGGATGATAAGGTCATTTGGGAACTGAAATGGGGGTAAAAGTGTAGAAATTGAAGGAGTTATGAAATAAAAAATTTACCTCTTCAAATAGGGATGATTTGAAAAATCTAGAGCAATTTCGCCAAAATTAGCGAAACAAATGAGTTTCAAAGTGGTGAAATGGATAATGGGGGTGATCCTTAGTTTTTGACTTTGAGTGGGTTATGTAATCACCAAAAAATAGTATATATTGAATGAGATGTTGAAATATTAAAAATAATACTAAAAGCAGGAAATGGGATTTCGGGCTGGCACAAAACCTTAATAAAAAACCCAAATCCATCTTGATTATAGATTTTCATGAGGCTGAAATGGATATGGAAGTTTTTATATATTTGGATATGAAAACTGAGATGTGTAATTGTTGTAAAATCATGAAAAATTAATGAGTTATAAAATAAACCAAATAGGTTTTTAAATCTGGAAATGGCCTCACGGTTTGGCCCAATTTTTGAAAACCCATCATTTCCACAAAAATGAATACGAAACCCCCAAACAAATAAATAATGAAAATAAAATGACAAAATAACATTAAAAGAATTCATTTATTTTAAAATTATCCCCACTATAAAACTTTTCCTTGGAAATCCACAGTAAGTCTAAATACAAAAACCAAACCCAACTAATAAACCATGAAGTAATTCTTTTCCAAGATTCTCCCCCAATGGCCAAAACACCTCCAGTGATCATTTATCAAGGATTACTCTCACAAAAAACCTTACCCCACTCTCCTGAAACAATAAATCACATTCAGGCTATATCCTAAATGAAAAATCCTCAAAAACAAGATGAACAATACTCAATCAATTTACAAAAACAAACAACAACATCGAAAAAAGTTGCACTTACCCTTCTATAACTAAACCATTGGGAAATCTACATTCTCAATGTTTACCCAAGGAATAAATATGTAGTTAGATATTTTCGAATGATAACACCTACTTCAAACACAAGACCAAGGAAAAAAATATTAGTTACTCGTATGAAGAGACACAAATGTGCTCCCCACTGTAAGAGACATCTTAATTTTTTTTCCTAAGAAAGAATTAGGACACTAACATGGGGAGGCCCGAACAGACTCTCTAGTACAAGGGGTATACATCCATTATAAATTTCCAAAAGAATATGCAGGATTCCCATGGTGGGTCACCCCACCACAAGAACCAACCATCTTAACTGACCGGAATGGGACGACATGAAAGGACCCCAAAACTTTAATGATTTGGGAAGGATTCACAGTTAGTCCACACAGTTTGGGAAACCATGCACTAACTGTTAAGATCATTCTTTCCACATGGATTCCTGGCACATGGTCTCTACTAATCGTACACAAACCTCATGATCAGACTGTCTAGCCAATTTCAATCCATTCTCCAAAGACACAATGGAATCCAAATGATGGGAACGATATTGGGTGATTACACAGGTACAAGGCCCTCCACCTATTTCCACCGAACGAGAACAACAAAAGAAATATGATGATACTATAGGTTTAAAATCTTCCTATATTTTATACAGAGGATATGAATTTTTACATGGTTTTAAACGACACTGGGGTTTCCCCTGACTACGAGCCAGAATCTCTACGGGACTTATGGATGGATATAATAATATTGAAGAATCTTCTTCCTCGTAGTTAGGAAATCGAAACCCCTGTTCGAAACTTCATCTTTTGGTGCAAAAAACAACAACACCACATACCGTGATGGGTTCACCATGACATAACACACTCCATAACAAACTTTACTGAAACCTGACATTTCACTGAAACAAGGGATTAGAAGATTCAAAAACATTGCACCTTGTTTCTTTGGGTGAGAAACAATAGAAGGGTAGGACACGCATAAACACGTACCACTAATATAGAGGATTTGATGTTTTTTCCAAGGGATACATACTCATAACATAATATAGAACCTCATAGGATTGCAGGAAATTAACCATTACAGTCAAATGAGCACCCAACATCACAATGCATCCCTGAACATAACCTTTGCGATTGATAGAGACAATATATGGAAAGCGACCTTATGACAAGTCCCTAAACAATAGACAAGTCCAAAATGTGGACACAATATCCTCTCATGCCAAAAATCCCAAAACTGGTGGTTTAACAAGAACACTTGCTTCAAAGAAACTATGAAGAACATAGAGGCCCTCTTAGACACCATCGAGACAGTCATCCACACTAACAACCCCAGAACACTTCTACCTTCGATGAATCAGGAAACATGAGAAACGGTGGTCTCTTTCAACCATCCAAAAGCACTTTCCAACTACAAGAGGATCCACAAATCAAAGAAATGAATGGGTGTATACTAAATGATCAAAGATCGATAACATATTCTTTATATTGATCAACTGGGGATTTTCCAATGGAGAAACAATAAAGGTTTCACTTCAGTTGTGCATTAACCCTTTGTAGGGGCTTTCCTTATCCAAAGAGAGAACCCAAAGACCCAACCAAGATGGTCCATTGGTCAAAACATGCCACAAACCATATCCAAACACATGAAGGTATCTACTATAAATGTGTACCGAAACATATTTTAGAAGAAACTACTAACCGATCATTCTACCCAACATTCCATCCAAACACAAACCCAAAACACGGTTCCAACAAGAGGGGTTCTTGAACTCAAAACATCCCAAAACATCAAAATTTTAAAAAAAACACACAATTCACACAATCTCAAACCATTCATCAATACATCATGCTTTCATTTAAAAAAATTTCTTTGAAAAGAAACAGTTCATCGACTAGCGTATCCACCAATGGTACCCCACGGGCCTTACACATGAATGTTATTGTACCACACTGGGAACCCTCCTCATATCCATCCTAGAACTCAACCAGGGATGCCATTAACCATCCATCATCCCCTATAACACCATGCATGTGGTCTCTCATGTAAATACCAAGGATTCAAACAAAAATCCTTTCCACTTTTCAAAACCAAAACAATCAACCAATACATATTTTTTCTCAAGAAAACTAACAATGGAATAAAAATCTCAATCATTCAAATGAATACACTCTTTAAATTCATATAAATCCATTTAAAAACATCTCATCACATTAAAACACCCTGTTATTGTTTAGAAAATACTATTGGAAACACTTTTTCAATTAAAAATTCAATATAGATCCTTCTTTCAAAAGAGGTGTAAGAACAACATTTTCCATTTCAAAACAATTCTGAAAATTCAGTTCCACCATTTCATAAATCAAGCCATTCCTTCTTTATTTGAAAATAATTTCACAAAAACATTGTGCTTCCTGAATCCAAGTCACTTTAAAATGAATGTTCCAAGATTTCAAAACTAATGCACAAAACAATGCGATATGAAACTAGTTTCAGTGGGTGAATTGGACATATGGTTGGCGGCCATATCCAAATATCATCACTATCACAGAGAGTGTTCTAGGGAATATCCCAGATTCCACATGGCTTTCCAGGCCCGGTGAGCTCACTGATACAATTAACCCAACTCTCTTTTCAATTCCCCTTATCATCATCATACAAAGAAAACCAAAGGACAGAGATAAATCCCAACTTCCACAAGAAAATTGAATCCCATCATGAGGTGTAGTGATCAGGCACACTACCCACAACTAGAATATCAAGTCCCGAAAATCCTAACTCTAGACTATCCCAATGCTTCCCCAAATAACATGTCCCAAAGATTTAAACAAATCCTCCTCTAATACAATTTTTTCATGAACCGAATTTGGTCCCTTTCAAAAATGGCACCAAACCCATCTTGTGGGAATGCCAAAAGGGCGTTCCCAATCCCCACGGGCTGGCACAAGTGCCTGGGTAATTGAAAATAAAATTTGGGAATGATTTACCCAATTTTATAAGCATAAAACAACGAACGAATCTAATAAAACAAATCTGGATTTTTTTAAAAAAAACCATCTTTTTAAAAATTTCAGAACAGAATTACATAATTTAAAACAATTATAGAATACTATAAGAACTAATGAAACACACAATGGATATCCCAATAACCTCTACATGGAGAGGGGCACTACCCTGAAGCCATATCCCCCACACCGTATCATGATGGAACGCTAATAACCTATACAATTGGAACAAAAATTGTACCCAAACCTCCAACAACAAAAATAATCAAGTCTACATACACCCAAGGGTGTAAGTAGGATGTGAGCCAATTACCAGTAGGATACCACCACTATGATATTCCATGTGATAAACATTCAAATATGAAAAGCATGCACGTTTTTAAAAACATGTAATTTCTAGTTACAATTTCTGAAATATACAACTAAAAAAACCGTCTTCAAGTTGGCTAATTTAAAGAAAAAATACATTTAAAATAAATTAAAAAGCTACTGAATTTTGTCAGCCAAATATACCATATTCCAATGGTAAGTATAAAGGATCTAACGATCAAAAGGAATAGGAAATAAAACCTAGGCACTAGCAAGCTGTGGTTACCAGGTACCTCGTATATTGGTGAGAGTAACCACAAAAAAATATATGTTCTCGTGCACGAACCACTATTAGGGGACATACCCATATCCTATTGGTACCCAATCATCATCATCATTGTTTAGTTTGATTTTTAAGTGTCAATATTTCTAAGTAAAACTGAGGGAAAATCCCAAGCATTCACTAGCATACTAGTACATGTCCACCCACCTAGATACCTGAGTTTTCCCTTTGTGATCAAACAAGTTCAACAAACCAAGAAATATATTTTTCACATGAAAATATCACTTCCAAATCAAAAATTATCCAAACAGCCCCATGTGCATCACAGAAGTCGCAAATTTGACTTTTCATTCAAATGCGTTTTGAAATCAAACTCACACCAAAATAGCCCACAACACATTTTTCAAAAAATGCAAAATCCAACACATCCTTTAAAAATTTTATATAGTCCCTAAAAATATTCTAAACATCACATAACATCCCACTCACAAGTTTCATAATACCCTTTTTATAAACAAAATCCATTTTTCACATCGCACTCTCACAAACAGCCGACATCACTTTCACACCTCTTTCAAATTTTAGTAAATCCATTAAACATTTTTATAAAACATTTATAAGAGGATACACATCACATGAAATACCTATTCACATTTAAAATGGTCCATTTTAAAGTATAAAAAATCCAAAAACAATTTTCCTATATGGTTTCACCTCTTACAATAATCATTAAACCATTCAAAACCATCATAAAACAATTCTAAACAGTGTACCAAATATTTTCACATAAAACCAATTTCAAATCCATATTTCAAGGACAAAATCATATGAATAAAAATTCAAAACAGAATTTCAGCCCCAAAAACATTTTATAAAATACCCCCAAGTGTTATACAAACACCTCAAACAATACCCCGAAAGATCCACATGAAAAGCACATGTTTTCAAAATCACATTCAAGAATTACAATAAGAATTTACACCTTAAACCCATAAAAAACATCTTTAAATACCAATGGCACACCAATACCCTAACAAATCATAATTTTCATCCCAAACATGATTTATTAAACCAATTTCATATGTTATAAAACACACTCAAACAATACCTAAAGGGTTACACATGAAAAACACCCAATTTTAAGCTAAAATGAAACTATAAAAATAAATGCTTAACCAAATCCAACATTAAAAATTTTCTCACCACACACAGCATATTAGGAACATGAATAATAAGTAATTCAAGAAAACATACTCATCTAGAAATGATTTCACATGAAATCACCAACCTTTTATGTCGAAACCCTCAAAACATTGTGTGAAACATCAACTGCACCACCGCCACACCTCAGGGAATACAAATCCAGACCTATACCACAATATTTGACCAAATATACACCAAATCAGACCCTAGGTTCGAACCTCAAATTCTGGACATGAGGAACTTCAAGAAATGGTGAAAGAAACCCCAAGGTAGGGGAAGAAATGAAGGAATGAAACACTTAGTTGAAAAATCTTGAATAAAATGAACCAAATACACCAAAATTTGAATCTCCAAGCAACAAAACCTGATATGGCGTCTCCAATGGGGATTCTAAGGTCATTTGGGGTCTGAAATGGGGGAAAAAGAGCTGAAATTGATGGCGTTGAAAGAAACAATTTACCTTTTCAAATCTGGACGATTTGAAAAATCTAGAGAGGTTTCATCACAATTAGCAATACAAACGAGCTCCAAAGCGGCGAAATAGATAATGGGGGTGATCCTTAGGATTTTGGATTTTTGTGGGAGGTGTAATCACAGAAAAGTTGTATATATTTAATGAGATATTAAAATATTAAAAATAAAACATAAAGAAGGAAATAGGCTTTCGTTCTGGCCGAAAACCTTAATAAAAAACCCAAATCCATCATGATTATAGCTTTTCATGTTGCCCAAATGGATATGGTAGTTTTTATATATTAGTTTATGAAAATGGAGAAGTGGAATTGTTGTAAAATCTTGATAAATTAATGAGTTATTAAATAAAAAAATTTGGTTTTTAAATCTGGAAATGGGCTCACGGTTTGGCCCAAATTTCGAAAACCCACCATTTCCACCAAAATGCATATGAAACCCCCCAAACAATGAAATAATGTAAACTAAATTCCAAAAATAACTTTAAAATAATTATATTCTGTGTCATAGATAGATATATAAGATCATGAAAACGATCCTGAATGGTCATTAAACGAGGAAAAAACTATATTAATTCTTAAACTAGTGTTCTAAATTCACTTCATAATATACAAATGGTATTTAATGGAGATATAAACAATTATCCTATAACTTCAATATAAGAAAAAAAATTGGACAAAATTATTTCAAAAAAATAATTAAAATAATATAAAAGTAAACCAACAAGTATTTATACAATGGAATGATTATTTCTATATAAAAATTCCCCAAGGCTTAAATACACTATTAATCAAGTTTTAGAAACTAAAAAATATATAAAAAATTATTTGAATAATATATAAAAAACAAATGTTTCCAATTTTTTTTGTTTACCCCCACACCCCAAAATGTGATATTATTTTGAATTTTTATAAATTTATAATTTTAGTTATTTTTTCCATCTAATGGTGTATTTTATTTTTAATGTAGGAACCAGAATATCATTATTGTTATGTTGTTTCTCATTATCCAATTCATCTTATTGGGGTCCCTTTTCTAATGGTGATGTTTTTACACACTAGTTTTACTAAACAATTATATTTTAAGTAAGTTTATAGGTGGATGAGGATAACCCAAATTACATTATTCATAATTCTATGTGTGATTATTTATTTTTTCAACATAGATATCTAATAGTGTTCTCTTAATAATGAATGTGCGAGTGATGGAACGAACTATGGGTTGAATCACAACATATATATAGTTTCAAAATATTTTTTCTCTTCTACATATTCATAATTATTCTAATGAAATAATATAATGTCATAGTAAAATGTGGAGGAAAATATATGTTTTTATGATGAACCTCCCTAGAGATGATTACATCCTTTGTGTATAGTTTATTTATCTCACTAACACTAAATATTCTCTTAATATTTGAATATTAGTAGGTGAAAGAATGACTATGAACCTACTAAAAGTAACAAAATCCAAAAACCTAATTATAAATAATAACTTATTGAAATGCAAAAACCTCATTCTAAAAAAAATTAATCTGTAGTAGTGATATGAATTTCCTCTTGACTTTCCAGTTAAGGTTTGTCTTCTTCATTTCATAAGAGTATTCTTGGAAATATTTCACCATTCAAAAAAATTTCATACTGATAGAACATTGATTTTTCATCTATCATTCATCTTCTTACATATTTTACTCTTATATATTCACTAATACAACTAAAACATAGTCCTCATAACTCTTAACATTTCAATTCATCAAATGTATTTATTAGAAGACAAAATATTATAAAATCCATGTTATATAATAAATATAATATACCTAAATTATCATTTATCTTGTATATTAATGGTTTTATAAATATAAGGATATACAACACAACATTCCATGTATCTACCTTCTAAAAAACTTCTTAAATTACACTGGATATAAATATTGTTTTTCAAACATTGAAGGAACATATTACCTTGAATCAAAATATTCAATGTTTTTTTGTCAAGAATATTCAATATTACTATCTCAATTTCATCCTGAACCTATTTTTTAATTTTATCACCACATTCATGAACATTACAAGGTTATTTTTAACATTTAGAGTATAATTTTTTTTTCAAATTTTATTATTCTATACATCAACTTCTATTTTACAAACCATGATCATTTATTAATATAGTATATTGATTGTATTCCATTGGTAATTAATATGAAACATATTTACCATGATGTGAATCATCCCCTGGATTATCCTTACAATTTTGGAACACTATGATTACTAAAAAATGATCCTAGAAAAATTCTTGTAATCATAGTTTTTAACTAGAAAATAATTCATACATTGGAGATCTTTTAGACCATCATAATGTAATGTAGAATTATCAAAATTTAGGCAATCCATGAAGTGATAATAATAATTGGAAAACGATATTTATGTGAGAAATCATGTATACGAGTTTTCATGCTTATTATATTTCAATATTATGTGAGACTTCAATATTATAAAGTAGTAATAAAAAAAACAATCACCCTTTCATTTTGAATTGATTCTAAAAAACATACATTAAAACAACCATATAATCGCATCATACAATATCTTATATATATATATATAATCACAGAATCATTCAAAATAGCTCTATAAATATTTAAAACCTGAAACTTTTCATTACATACGGTTTAAAATGTTCTCACTTTATATAACAACTCAGAAAATATATGAAATTATTATTAGAACATATTAAACTCATCTCATAAAAACCATATAATTCATTGAATATGTTTTAGAGTTGTTTCATGAGATTTTGGGTAGATAAATAAATATTTATATGAAATTTAGCTTTATAGTCACCAGTTCTCAAACACCCACCGTATAATATTTTTAATTTAACTGATGATCACAATGACCATCACTCAAACACCTATTAGAGTGGACTTTAATCAGTTAATATGTATATAAGTCTAAAATTCATGTATATGGTTTTATATTATAAATAAAAAATTATTTCTTTTAATTTTATTCTTTTTAAAAATTCATCTGAAAATGAGTTAGTATTGTCAAAAAATAAATGATAACTCTTACTAAGGTTCAATAATTACCCTGTTTAAATTTTTTTTTTCAATTCCAAAAATAATAATTATTCTCCCATTATTATTAATAAAAAATATGCATACAAAATATATTAAAAAATGTAAATTTCTCAAATAAATTATCCAGGGAATAATCAAATCCCCGTATATGTGATATATCTATGTGTATAAGAAATTGTGATTAAAACATACCTCATTATTGTCCGGAAAAATAACTAATCTAAAAATTCATGTTCTTATTTCTCATTCAAAGAGAATATTCTAAAACTAATTTGATAAATGTTATTTGATCCACTGGATAAACAATAATAAAATACTCAAAAATATAAATAATAACATTGAACCGTATAATATGAAATAAACTCAAAATAATAATTCAAATAATATAGTGAAATTTAAATAATTTTCATACATCAGTTTTGGAAATTGGTATGCACTCCCATTTTTCACTTAATATCATCAATAGGTCTATTATGTAGAGGGGGGTAATATATTCTATCAAGAACATATTCCATGTATGGAAATAAATTATATTTAAATTTATCATCAATATATCTATATAACAAAATTATATATTAATTCAATACATATATCCTTGGAATGATGAATTTAATTTTGAGATAGATTAATTTCACATTTACTATAACACTTGATAATAATTTGGTATCTAGTTCGGTCATTCATATCCTCATGATGAGACATTATCCAAATCCTTTTACTATCCTCTTATTGAGAATTGACATATTCTCCCATAGCTGAAATGAAAAAAATTATGTTTTTAGAGTTCCATGCAACATCCCTGTAAAAAAAATTAACTCTCCACCCATGGTGGAATTTTTAGCATCCAAATCTATCATGTAGTAATTAAATGAAATAAATTTCTTGTTTAATTATCCATCCTTTTTTAAAATAATACATAGTAAAATGTATTCCAAATATATATTTTAATTCTATTTTCTATAGATAGATGTTATTCCTTAATATTGTAATAAAATATATTACGACATGTAATAAAGAAAATTAATCCATCATTAAGTAAGATGAAAAAAATCTTATAATTAGTTTTCCAAATTATATCTCATTTATTTATTTAGATACATATAATTATCCATTCTATTACCACCTATAAAATATTTTTTAATACTCTTTATTCAACCTTTCGAAAACGATTTGTCAGATATTTTTATTTCATATCTCTTGAAATGAAAACATAACTAGTATATTGTGTTATCTAATGTCCCAAAATGGATTTCATTTACCTATGTAGTTACATTTAATTCATAATCATATTTTTTTTGGGGAACTATTCACACACTATATCCTCAATATTAGAAAATCTTATGTCATTAAGAAAAAATATCATAAAAACTAAGGTGGTTTTAGTATTATTAACATATTTACTGTAATAATCATATCTCTTATTGACTTACTACTTGCAAAAATTTATCCCCATTTAGTTTTTTTAGGAATTCACATTAATATATAATAATATTTTTCTCCATAGATCATGGAATTAGTTCGAATGTCTCAATTTTCCTTTTTGATATATATCATTGTTTGTATATTGGATCCATTTTTATTTTCAATATTTTCTTAAATATTTTTAGTTTCATTCTTAAAATGGAAGATTGTTTGATTGATTCCCACATCTCCTATTTCAGTATTGACACAAAAATTAACATCACTAATTATATATTGAACACCTACTTGATCCTTCTGATTTGACAGATCACCGGTATGCATTGGTTTTTATTTCTCATAACTAGTATATACAGAATTAACATCATCATCTACGGAATCTATTATTTATTATTTTTATTATTTTATCCACAATTAACAACGTCATTCTCAATATATATCATCATTAAATATTTTATTCTTTCTTCATTTTGAAAAACTATAAAACTATCAAAGTAAATAAGAATATCTGAAGTTTTATTGTAATATAAAAAAGAAATATTCATTTTGTGTAAAACCATGTAATATTATTCATATATTAACTCACAAAAAATTCATCTAATTATTCCATTTCATTTTATTGTGTAGGAAATTAAAAATATGTTAATGTGTTTTATACAATTATTCTATGTTTTAAAAAATATTTTAAGATTTTTTTGACTTCATATTTTTTACCATTGTCTGATCTCAAAATATTAAAATTAAAATATTATTAATTTTCATCCATCTAAAAAATGAAATTAAATCTCTCTAGAATTTAAGAATTGTTGAAGATGGAAAGTATACATTTCATTGTAATAAAATTCTCATTGAAAATTTTAAAATGCATATATCTTCTTATTGATCACATTTTAATAGGAACATACACATTATTATTTGACATGTCTAATTTTGACTCTATTTTAATATGAAATCCTTTAACGGTTTTTATCACCATATTTTATTTATTTGAAGACATGATAACTATAGAAACTCCTTCCATAAATATAATAATATTTTAACTATTTTTTTAATCAACTTACTCATTTTATTTTTTCCATTATGAACCAATATTGTTTTCTACATTACGACATTAAAACATACGAAATTATTTGATTTTTCCTCTACCACATGAATCATTTTTTCTAGAGAAAATATTCCAATGGGCCAAAGGCATTAATTTTTTATTGATTTTTGATAGTCCACCTATCAAGGGGTGATGTGGAACCCTTACAAGGCTCGTAGGCATAATTATTACATGGCTCATAGGCCATAGAAGAATTTAGGGCACGTAGGCTTCAAACATTATATACAACCCAGACTAACTACATGGAACTAATCCTTCCCTAGCATATTCATCATGAAATCATCTGTTTACCTTCACATGGTTTCTCGGGTAGGAATTCCCATGCATGCAAAGGCTTGTCCCGATGGTAGAGCACTTATTAATTTAGAGATAACAACTATATAATTTAGTGTATTTCAAAGGATTCTATTTATCATAAAACCCAATTCAATTCCATCTTTATAAAATTTTAATAAACTCATCCTATTATGTCTGAACCCATAGAAAAATAGAATATTATTGGAAATTAACTTATGAATCCCAATTTTACCAATACAAACACTTTTCATTTTCAAATATTATTAAATAATTAATTACGACACCCAAATATTTAAATAAAATATTCAATTGCTTATTTCTATTCATATAAGATAAAAATATATTATCCATAATCCATTAATTCATAGTTTTAATTATTTAAAATAACATCACATAACATGATCCTTTTGATATTGATTATGAATATTTCATGATTTATTATTATGATATTATTATTCTAGTGTAAAATAAATTCAATCCATATATAACAATATCTACCCACACCTCATATTTTACATGTCTTTTTTAGAGGGTAAATATTTTAATCTAATTGTTCATCTAGCTAGTGATACCTAATTTTTTTATACATATAGAAAAATATGTATTCTCCCTGATGTATATTAATTACATATGTCTGGAATAAAAATACTGTACCAAAAAATATATTATTTATGTACATGAACACCAATAAACAAACAGTATACATCAAAATTTATTTTGGTAAATTATTTCTTAAATAAAAAATTTTCTATTATTATTTTGAGGAATATGTTATTTAGTTTTCACCATCCATTTTTGTGAGATCCTTACATTTATATTTTAGAGTTTATTTTAACATTTTTCATTGATTTTTTCTTCTACCAGGCATGTCCAGCCAGAAGCAAAGCTTCTGACCATTTATTAAAAAGAAGTCAAAAAGTACAATAGAGAGACTATTGGGGTCAAACAACTGAAATGACCTCAACCACCAAGAACAGGTCTAGAGATCACAAAATGACAAATCATTTCTATAATCAGAGTCACCATCAATCCCCCACTCAGATTGAGAGTTATCCTGATTGAAGATTTTCAAGATATCTATATCCACTTTCCTTGACACCTTAGAGGACGATCTGGTTGACACGGTTCTAGGAACATTATAATAGTACTTATGTGGTCTCCTCTTAGAGGGAAGAACCTCACTATCAGTAGTCTTTGGCTTGCCGCTTATGATTGCATCATTTAAAGAGGCGTGACCACCACTTCCTGAGACCCTAATCGGGGTACTCACATTCTCTTATTCATCCTCAGAAATGTTTCCCCATTTCTTAGGTAATTCAGGTACTTGAAAATGCTTCTGGATTTCTTGCTGAAAATCAACATGTTGTTTCAAAACACTCTGATTGGAGATATCAACCTAGAAAGTATCAGGGGTCACCAATTCTAGAGTCTTCATATAGGTGTCCTCAACTGGATTAACCTCTTTAACCACATCAGATCGAGTATTAGAAGGGCCACTATGAGCCTCCTTCGGAGATACATCAATTAGCAACCATTTTCCAGTATACGGAATTGTCTCGTTAAGTGAATCACCATCATGAGCAGTAGACTTTGGAAACGTCAAATCCTTCATCTTGGACTTCCTACAACAGAGGTTTGTTGAGTGACCTCCTACCCGACATTTCTCACAAGAAACATTCTTCCGATATAACTATAAAGAGTGTCCAATAGCCATACATACATTGCAAAAAAGAGGAATTTTTTCATACTTGACATCAATTTGAATGTTATCAGAAGGGGTGGAAAGGGTTACCTTGTTAATAAGAGTGGATCTATGATCAAACTCCACCAACATCCTAGAAAAATGACCAAACAGAACATCCTCAGTCTCTTTGTCATGCCGAATTGGAGTCACAATTTCCATGCCAATGTCATGGAAAATTTTTGGATGCCATAGGACCTAATATAGTCCATGAAGATGAATCCAAACATGAGAAAATGCATTTCTTGAATGCATGAAATTTAAATCCAATGACCATTCATGCAAATGCAACCAACCAGGTTTCAGAAACAGGGTTCCAATACACCATGATCGTAGCTTCAATTCCTCAGATGGAAAAAGGCAATGAAAAAATCCCCGACCAAGAGAAACACATTTCCTGTTAGAAAAACCCCACAAATGTGAGGTTCTTCGACTCAAATAATCATGTTTCCATAGTTTTCCACCTTTAGGAAGAACAATATATGTAATCAATAAATTTTTACCAATTGAAATTCTCTTAGAAAGCGCTACCGGGTTGGCGTCAACATGAGCCGATGAACCCTTACAAAGGATTGTACTAGGACATGAGTCCTTGAACAAGTCCAACGAACCAATTCCATATTTATTTAACCCTAAACATGATTTCCTCACCACATCGGAGTAGGATTGAGAACTATTGATACCATAACTGAATTCCTGTATCAACGCATCAGAGGTCATAGCCGCTCCAACATCATCCAGATTCTGCGGATCACCATGATGCGCTTCATTCTTCAATGCTGTATAAGATCGCTGTGACGCCTCTTTAGGTCTGACACAAGGATCCTAAGCTGAATTTAGACCGGAAGAGAAATTCGGTTTCACTGCAACCTTAGGGTTTCCAACATCGATAGAACACAAAGTGCCACGAGCAGACATTGAGGAGGGAATCGCCGATTCCACACCACCAGGAGAAGGGAGACGATTGAAACCAAGGAAAAACGGAACTTCCATGGATAATCGAAAACCCTAAAGACCATGGTCGCATAGAGAAGCACTGCAGCCCACAACGCCATCTCATTTTTTCTTTTTATATGTTGTAATGTTGTTTAATTTTCTTCTAACTTTCTTGTTAAAATTTATTTCATTTATCCCTAGAAATTTTAAGAGAGCATGAGTTACTTTTTATATGATCTACACAAATAAATTTCAATTTCATGTTCACCTAATTCAATTTTACAATTCATATATTTATATTGATAGGATAATTAATATTTTTTTAAAAAATAGAAAATATATATTTTTATATATTTTATTCATCTCTGTACTCAATAACTCTCTACTCAAATATCTCAACCTTGTTATCACCAATGATTATAGTGGAGGTCATATCATCAATTATATTTGCCTTTTTCTAATTCTCTTATCCCAATATTTTTTATTTCTATAATTGTATTATCTTTCCCAGTGTGGACATATTTGATATCCTCATAATTATTCTTAATATGTGAGTTCAACTTTATTAGTCTTCCAATTTGTTTTAGACACATATCCATCAATATTGTATATTATAAGGAAGAATCAACATTTTTAACAATTGGTATATTTTTCTCCAATGATTAATAATCATGTGAATCGGCCTTTTATATTTTTTTTCATGAGAACCTTATGAGAGGACCCCATATATGTCTCCTCAGAATTACTATATTAATCGATATTAGAAACCTAATCTACAATAGATAATAAGTTAAATTTAAAAAATGGTATAATTTTATTTATGCATTTCAACAATGATTATCTAATCTATTATAATATTCCATTTTACAATGAAGTATTACCATTTTCATTATATTAATCTTCATTTATTATCATTATTGGAATTTTTGAAGATAATCGAACAACGTTTCAATAGATAAAGAATACAAAAATAAATTTTTTTTTTATTTACCGAATCTTCCCCTAATATATCATCATGACTTGTGAGAATGTTTATTAAAATAATATCCCTTATTTCTATCACTATCTAAATAAATCCATTAAATTTTAGACTTCATCACATGGATAGCTATGAAGACAATTTTGTTCTCTTTATTTCTTATACATTTATAAATAACACACTCAATTGTAAATATTTATTATAGGAAATAATGATAAAGAGCTCACACATATACCAGGGACTGATGTATTAGATCCCAATACCATCACTATAAATAAAAATCCAACCATCATGGGTGAGTGATTCAATACTAGGGTAATTGATATTAATTTTTTGAACATCCTTTAATGGAGATGTGGTATAAAAAGATATTTCGTCAATACCACAAGTAAAATATGTCAACATTACTATTAAAATGTCACATGTATGTTCTAATGTGGTATGCTATAGAAAATGTCATAAGTAAGAGACTGAGAGGAAATCTAGGTATTAGGAATGTTTCCATTTTCCAAAATAGGCACTAATCAAAAACAACACCAAGACTCTAATATCATGAATTATATTTACACCTTTGAAGCTTTCATTGTTTAATGAGCTATCATTGTTACGCTTTAGTCCTATACAGGGTGGGTTCCACTGATCCCACCATCTTTTAGAAATTTTGTTATACCATTCACTATATTAAATACAATGAATAGAAAATTTACACAATAATGGAAATTTCTCCCGGATCGTAATTTTACTTATCAGTTATATAATTTGGCACATAACATTTCCTTTCTGCAATATCTTTGATTATATTAGTTTTTCAATTATTTCTATATTCAGGAAGTCCTATATAGGTTATAAAAAAGTTACTAATAGAGATAAATATATTTTTTTCTTTTTTGGAGGAAAATTATATCCTGTAAAACTAAAGAGTGAGGATGTCTTGAGCTAAGTCAACTGTAATAGTATTATTGATGAGTTATTCAAGTAATATATTAAGAGTTCTAGCTATAATAACTTTAATGAAAATATGATACATAATTTGAACATTCAAATTATCACACTATATAAACATTGATGCTAAATGGATACATAGGACATTACCTATAGTAGTAATAGTGTGATTCTATATCATCAATAGGAAAAAAAATATAATTTTCAAAATTGTAATTTATTTTCACAGGAAAAAAAATTTGTTTCACTATTAAATTTAATGTGTGGTCATATAAAAATATTTTCAAATGTATCCACCATGATTAGTATCATTGATAATGTTGTAATCTGGTTCACTCTTAAGCTAGATAATATCATTATTGGTATATTGTTTCATATTAAGAACAATGAAAATGAAAATGTGGGGGTTTAATTGATGTTCAAGAAGTATATCTGTGATTTGGAATTCTTATAAGGCATGTAGAACCCCAATAAAATTACCTTTTTATAAAGTTATATCACCTCATCTGAAAATCAAAATATGGTCATCGATCATCTGGGAGTGGACACCCAACATGTAACACTAACGGGGAGATGTAAAATTATTTTTCAACCACATGTATCTCCCTCATTACACCACAATGAATTGATCCTATATTTGATATTGGTCCATCACCTCCCAAGGATGATTCACCTATAAACATTTAATGGTATCTTATATGGATCTAATGTGAATACCTCACTTTCTATCCATTTTAGCCATCATAACCTACAATTCTTATTAATATCTCATATCATATTTAGAATACCTAATAAAACCATTTATTATATTTTCAATATCATTGATGATATTATTTGGAATCGTGAGGTTTTGAGAGAATATGCAAGGTTATTGATGATAAGACACTAATTTCAAGTGTAATCATTCATTTGAAGGATATGAATTGGATCTTCCAATTGTTAATTTTTAATATGATGTGTTTAATTTTCCTTCCAATGTGTGTACATGAATTTTAATAAAGGACATGGAATTCCCTTTATAGTCATTATTAAATATCTCCACTTCAATCACATACCACTCATAACCAAGGTTTTTCCATTGGGAGAGCATGTATTAGAATTGTATACATTACTTTTGTTTTGGATTATTATTTTACCACTATATTTATTATACTCAATCCTAATTTTTTAAAATGTAAATAGAATCATAATTTTCTTTTACGAATAAAAATATATAGTTGTAAGATCATATTTTTCTATGTAATAATTTTATTAAATATTTTTAGATATGTGTTGTCTTCCTTTTAAAACTATTTTTCTGACCGCTGCATCAGGCTGGGTAAAGAGTTTCAGGAGTGCAATAGGAATAAGTCAATTGCACATGGAAGAAAATGTTAAATTAATTCATGGCTTGAATTAATTCCAATGTTTTAGAATTAACACCCCAATAAATTTCTTTCACCACATTTCAATATGTCGTGAAACAAGTTTTCAACACATGTTGAATTGTTTTGAATGTATTTTTAACCACATGACAATATGGAATGAATGTAGATTACACTAAATGTAAAATATTTAAGGGGTTTATGATATATAATTGGAAAATGGGGAAATATGTAATGAATTTTTACATGACATGAAATAACATTCATGTCACGTAATGGTAATTCCCATTTCATAAAAATCATGTCTATAACATTGCATAAACTTTTGACTACCCTATTCACCACTAGAGACCTTGGAAATCCTCTATTCTTTTCTACAGACGCACGAAAGACCTCCATCATGGATCGAAACCCCTTTATACACCCTCATTATTGAATGAAGACCCTTTGCACACATCCCTATTCAATATAGATCTTTTGTGGATAATTTGTGGGAGTTCTCTCTGATCTGAATGCGATCTCATTTATGATGATGGATGTCTGAACTAGAATTTTATGGTAGGACTTCTTGTTATTCATCTTTGTCTTGATCAATTACAAATAGATTATAAGGTTCTTGTTGAATGGTATCGAGAAGCCGATTTCTATCATAAATATATGGTTTTTTTCACCTCTTACTCCACATTAATGGGAGTTTATATAAAAATCAAATTCCATAGTGTTAATTAAAACTATTTGTATGAAATTGTATAATTGTTATTATATTTTGATCAATTGTGTTATTGATAAAATTAATTAATTTTGTGAATAACAAAATAACTTAAATTTGAAATTGGGATATTGGGATTTTAGATCATGAATATTTTATTGTTAAGTTAATTATGTGATAATTGATCTTATTTATTGGGTATATTAAATTTATTGGGTTGGATCTATTAATTGATGAATTGAAATGGGGTTACTGAATCCATTGAGATAGAAAAATTGACTGATGATTTAATTATAAGATTGAATTGTTTATGTTGAGATTAGTTAATGAATAATTATTTAATGGAGCTACTGGATTATTTAATTGTTTAAAAAATTAATCATATTAGTTTTTTGAGGAATTAATTTTTAATTACACAGATTTTCCCCATGCCCTTATTTTGTAAAAATTCAGTTTTGTGGTGTTCCAAGGGCTCTTAGTGGCTCATTTCATGTTTTTCAAAAAATTAAATATTTTTTAATCAGAAATTTAGTACCATGGCATATCAGTACATCGACATGTCAGTGTGTCATCATGTTAGTGGGTCGACATATCAGTGCATCAGCATGTCAGTTCATCAGCATGTATGTGCGTTAGCATGGTAGGTTGTTATTGAGTCATGGGGAATCAGCATCATTAAGTCATGGGGCGTCATCATCGGTGAGTATGTGGCATTGTCAATGGTGATTCAAGGGCATCAGTGTCGGTAGGTCAGAGTGTCGGTAGGTCAAGGAGTCGATAGCTCATCGTCGGTAGGTCAAGGTGTCGGTAGGTCGAGGCATCAATAGCTCATCCGTGGTATGTCAGGGTTCCGGTATTCCAAGGATTTGGAAGGTAATATTTGTATATCACCCATTTATGGTTCTTTATTGGTGGATCTGCATTGGTGAATCACCCATCGGTGAATCGTTTCTATTTTTTGAGATTCTCACCTCTTACGCGTTTTTATCTGTTTAATGTTAATATATAAACTCATAGCTATCCATTAGTCTATCGATGCCATTTCTGAGGGTAAATATTAAATCTCAATTAATTATAACAGATTAATATGCTGATCCACATTGTTGATCCATGATTCTACTTTTAATTACTTCAAAATGGTATCCCTGACTTTAAGATTTAGAATCTTATTAATCTGATATCCTCTCTTCCTTGATTTGTTTTCTTTTCTCTTGGAGTACTTGGATAATTCCTCCAGAGATGAGTCATGCGCCCATGTGGGATCCCTTCATTCACATCCTTGGATTTATTCCTTTAATTTTCTCAATCTTATTTTCAAAGGGCAGTAAAGAACATCGATCAATAATTATACAACCATGTATGTTTTTGGCTTCAATTTTATTGTGAATCATACATGGTGGGTATATTAATGGTTATTTGTGAGGAACATCTTGATACTCTTATTAAAATGGTAATTATACAAGTATTTATTATGATAAAAAAATGTCGGGAAAAAATCCCTCAAGGTATCATTGAAGCATTTTTGAGGTGATTGTGTTTGTTGACAAAGTGGACAACTGTGTTGTGATTGTTGACAAAGAAAAACATGAAATACAAATTTGTTGAAAAAGGGGATTTCATGGTGGAATGTTGAGTTCAAGAGCTATGGTCAAAGTTCCATGTTTGATACAAGAACATCGACAAAAGAATGGATGATCTGGAGGTGGTAAAAAAAGAACAGATACAAGTTGGCACTGTTTTCTAGTGTTTCCATAATTTTTGGGCCTAAAAATCGACAAATGGAGAAAAGTGGTTTTGGAAAAGATACTTTCACTCCGTGTACTTGAATGAGAGGAAACTTTCACGAGTAGTTTTTTTCAAGATTAGAATATGGGAAATTGGCATAGGGATAAGGGTCATGCAAGTGTTGGGTTGGTCGCACATCTGACCGGCGCGCCTCAAATTGACTTGCACGCCGGTACCTAGGAGGATTGGAAACATGTGCACTATATGTTTTTCAATATCAAAACATCAAAATATGGAAAAGGAAAGAGGGTCGCGCATGTTTGGGATTGGGTCATGCAAGTGACTTGCAGGGGAAGAGACCTACGTGCCGAGACATGTGCGCCGAGTGGAGAATTGTGCACCATCGCGCAGGGTGAAAAAATGCCTATAAATACAGGACCACCCCTCGAAATTTTAAATGTAGTTCAAAACTTATAAAATTCAGAGCTCCAGTCGCACAGGTGTGGTGGTCGCGTAAATGGTTGTGTGTCGTGCAAGTGGGACTTGCGCTCCAGATTTAAAGAAGGGAGATTATTGGTAGTTTTGCACAAATATTGGTTTGGGAATAAAGGGATGTGAGTCACACAAGTTTGGAGTTTCAAAAGCTTGTGTCGCGCAAGTGATGGAGGTATAATTGCACGCCAGTTGTGAGTCTCACACTGATAATTGCATGCCAGATTATACTTGTGTGCCATGTAAGGTTGATTTCTAGCAGTGATTCTTGGCTGCGTGGAAGTTGGAAGATTGCACGATACCTTTGGTGCAAAGTGAAATTCATCTACGGGTGAAAGTTGGACATCAACCGATCATCTTCATATAGAAGAAGATGCATTCCTTTATGAAAATTAAGAGACCTACAGGTCTATAATGTTTGAGTGGATCCTTTCCAGAGCAATGAGCAAAGGAAGAGGAAGAAGTTGATCCTCTCCACCGGCAGTGGGACAGAGGGAGAGAAATAGGGTGTGACCCTTGAGAAAGTAGTGAGATGACCCTAAAACTTGTGAAGGCAGTGAGCCTGGGACAGAGTGAATATTCCCAAACCTTTGTATCCAAATCTAGTGAAGAATAATAGAATTTGGTACGACCAGAATCTTGTCAGCGTATCCTTCTTGGATGTCGCCCAGTGAAGGTGAACCAAGTAAAAATCTTTTTGTCTACCTGCTTACTTCACTACATTGCATTAAAAGAATCATCATCAGATAAAGAATAAAATAAGTGATCATAATAAACCCACATGTGCAATAAAAGTGAGCCTTGTAAAAAAGAGGTCAAGATCCAGTGGGGCAGGAAGAATTTTGAAAAAGAATATCCATACCCTGATTCACCCCCCTCTCAGGGTATATAAGCCCCTATTGGTCCTAAAAAAAATATAACACGCATAAATAAAAAAATGGATATGGTGTGGTTTGATGTTGGTCACCTCTTTTATTTTTTTATCTTGGATTATATTATGACTGTTGTGGCTCTATGACTTAATAAAATCTTGACTGTTGTTGGTATTTTCTTATATACTAGGGTTAGGATTCATTGGGATGCTTTGATGCATAAATATAAAATAAAACCTGATTAATCATATACAATCTGTTTAATAAATTCATTACCCATGATAAAATATTTTTTATACCATTTGTATATTCAAGTGGCAATTAAAGAACCGCTATCGGTTATATTTGAATAAGATTGGTTTGATTATTAGGGTTATGTGTTGTTTGTTCTAGTCTGGGTTTTACTGGCCTGGTATATGGGGTGGTAAAGGGGTGTGTGTTGGTGTATGTAGAGACCTGAAGCTTAACGTACATGGACATTACATTACTTTTTCGGAATACTTAGTACATAACAAAAACAGACAGACAAGGACCGTAATAGTTTAGTGTCTTTGGAAACTCGGAATATAAACAACTAATCATGTTGAAAGATCTTCAACATCTCCCATAACAATCTTCCCCTTTTTGTTTCCTTACCTAAAACCTTTCTTTATTTCCTGGGAAAATAAAACATAAAAAGGGTGAGCTCAAATGCTCAGTAAGGGCAAACATAGAGAACATAAAACAATCCATAAACATTTGAAAGAAAAAACTTGAACATGAAATCTAAACATTAAAACATTGAGCAAAGACATAAATCTTGGATGTACGTAAGGCATATTTCATAAAGGAACATCAATCATGATAAAATAGCATGGGAATAAAACATGTAATTGTGGAAACCATTAAGCACATGATATGATTTCCATAGTAGCCAAGGCATTGCTTCCAAGACCATCTTAGTGGACAAAGTCCCTTTCAGAATCGAGTTCACTCATCGTTCCAGTCCTGTATTACTGAACCGCTTTAACTTGTCATTCCAGCCATGTCTATCTCATGAGATATAAATCTTTACCCAATGCATTGGAGGGAGATATAGGTCCCACCCATCTCATAATGAAATCATTCTTACTTTTGCCACAAAATAAACATACATCATTCATAATAACCCAATAAATAAAATGGCTTTCATAAACATCATCCCATCATTACATACTCTATATAAAAGAAATGGATATCATTTCATAATAAGAGAAGTGAAACCATGTAAATCATAGATACATTATAGTTGAAACATACACATATGAAATAATTTCATCTTAGATGAAAAATGGTTTTGATAAAACACTTGAAATGAATTCTTGAGGAAAATATCCTTTTTTTCTTTAAAATCAATTTTTTCCACAAAATGTCATGAAATTTTAAAGGAAAAGGATTTTATTGAAAATAGTCATGAAATTTTTTGGAGGAAGCTTCATGAAAACAAGGATTTATAAAACCACAAAAATCCTTTCATGTCGTATAAGGTAAAAAAACATTCTTCTCGTACTTTTGTCAGAAAAGTCAAAAAGTACCTCGTAACATAAACAAAATAATGATTCCTTACATACCATGTAGTAAAAGTAAAGAATGGGTAAAAAGGACTTTAAACATACATGAAATAACTTTTATAAAACATGGACATGAATGATTGAAATAACCCCAGTAAATACTTATGAAAAAGCAATCTCGGATAAAAATGATATTTTCAAAATTATCCCTTACCTTAGGTTCGATATGCTTCGTACTTATCCGAACCTCCTCTTCTTTGAAGCGCCTCTTTGAGACCTCCTCTTAGGGTAATAAAATTGGTCTTTGAATAAGAACAGGACCTCTAGGATGTTTCTGGTGAAGTGGAGAAAAGAATTTGGCAGGGGTTGGCCGAGCTTGAAAGCTCAAAGTGGTGTGAGGAGGAGAGGGAGGAGGTGCCCTTTTATAAGGGAGGAGAGGGGCACCTTTAGAATTCATAAAAATATTAATTTATAATAAATCTATCCCCACTTACAAACCTCCAAAAATGAATCATATACAAATATTAGATGAGATAGGGTTGTAATCTCATCAACCAATCAAATTTAGACATGTTAGGAATTTATTTTAAACATTATCAACTTGATTTATCCTAATTTAATCAATTTAATTTTATTTGTGGTAATAACATTCTAAAATTTAAATTATAACAAATAATGAATTATTTGTTGTGAATTATCCATAATTGGATACATTATAACATATTCTACCATATAAATTTAAATTTATAATTTTTAAATATATTTGTGATTTTAAAAAAAAATTATAATATATTATTTTTATAAAATAACAACAGTGTCAATTTTAACACTATTCATTTATTTGAATTTAAATAAAATATAAAAAAAATATATGTTCGAAATAAAAGCTTTAATAGAATAATAAATGGTCATATGTATCTAGAAAATTAGTGTAGCACATTAAATAGTTTATATAATATTTATTTTATTATTTGTAAAACAATTTATTTGGATTATCTCTTAATAAAATAATTACTACAAAATTTTTGTATAATTATTTAATATACTTATTTGTTTCATAAAAATTAAAAATAAAATCCTATGATGAAGATAAATCTATTAAATTTTATAATAATACTTTTACTCGAATTTATCATCTTAAAATCACAATATTTAAATTGTTATATTTATTAAATTATGAAGGTGACAACTTTGGCATCATTTAAAATAAAAAAATATAAGTGTCATAATCACTTTTATAAGACTCCAAACGGTTATATATTAAGTAATTGTATTATTATGGAATGTATATACACTACCAATATGTTTTGTTCAGGTTTTTGTGCCTTTTAATGAGTATTATTATTTCAATAAAATCTATATTACTGATTGTTCACTTAAATAATTTCTGCATCATTAATGTATCACCATCAATGAAAATGATTTAATCCCTAAAAATTCTAAATAAATTATCTTGATGTCGATAATTTTATTATCGTTCTGGAGACTATTCATGTTATATGTTTTATGATGTTTATCACTAAATTAAAATTATTATACTTATAAGATTTAAGAGAGTGACATGTTGTCACATTCTTTGGTTTTCATAATAATTAAGTTATTTTTATGGAAAAAAGTCTATTAAATGATTCTAATCTGACACTTAATTGATATGGGTGGAATTTTAGTCATCCAATAGGATTTTTTCAGGTGTTAGGGTAATTTTATAATCTTATATTTACCCTTAATTACCCAATTTACCTTTAACTATGTTAAATAAAATTTACCATAGTAACTATTCATAATACCCAAAAATAAAAAGTAGTATATTAATATAATTTGGACCCACTGATTCCAAATATGGAATCCATTTTTATAAATTCAATACACAGATGTTTCAGAAATTAAATTAAAATTAATCCCGTTGTCGAAAGAAAATGAGTTTTTCTTTAAAACATTGCAAATGATTGAACTGATTTAACCTACGAATTTAATGTAAAATCAAATCTAATGACATAAAATATATTAAATGGTAAAAATATATTCCATTTATACTTTAAAACCATTCAATATTATAATTTAACAATCTAAATTATTGCGACGAAAAAAGTTGTTTTTAATTAAAATATAGCGTGTTTTTACTATTCATCAAAATATTAAAGTTACCAGAATAATATGAAAATTTTATCCAAAGTAAATTTTTATTTCTTGATTCCAAATAAGAATTTTATTTTGTAAAATTGAACTTATAAACATGTCAAAAACTATATTTAATGTGGGTGCACCATCAAAAGGCGGAAAAACTGTATTTTTTGAAAAATACTTATTTTACCCGAAAAATTTATTTTGTTCTTATACCATGTTCTAGAAAATGTTCAAGATGAATAATAATGTTATAAATATCAAAATTTAGTTAATAATATTCATAACGGCTAGTTCATAATAATATTATAATAACATATCGTTGTTTAGTAAAACCTGGTATTGCGTACTACACACGCTATCGAGGAAGGTCGTGATTGCGTGTAATGCAAGGAAAGTCAAGGATGCGTGTTGTGTAAGATTATTTTGTTGTAGCGTACAACACAAGAAATTAATGAAGTTAAAAGAATATTTTTCATACAATCTCGGGGTGTTACAGTGTGTTAGTATGATATATTGATTTATGTGGAATGGATGAACATGTAAGTAGTTGTGCTGCCTTTATGTTTTGTCGTGGTATTGACACAACGTCGAGCAGTGGGACTACTATGTGGTTATGGATCAGTTATGTTTTGGGTCTATATCTGAAGAATTATTTGGGAAAAGGGGATTCCAGGATGGGTTGTTAGTGAAATAATGTGAGGTATTACTTTGAATAATGATATATTATATTAGTCAAATGAGGATGTGTAGTTGGAATGAAAGTCTACCTTGGTGATATTGTTTTGTGCTATTGTGCAGTGGGACAACAGTTTGGTATTATTCGTTTCTTTGTGTGGTTACATTAATTCTATTTCTCATAAGTAGTCGAATAATTTTTGGTGAATAAACATAAATAAAAAATTGGAAGTTGAACATATAGGGTTGGGTTTATACTTGGTAGCGGTTATTTATGGTTGTGCATATTGAAGTAGAAACAATAGTGGTGCAGGTGTAATTTCGTGGTCTATTCATGTGGAACCCCTAGGTTGGGGCTCAATGTTTGTTTACATATATATATTTATATATTTATAAATCTTACAATTCCTTATGATTTATATATTCACCCAACCCTTGTTGAGGAATATGTGCCGAAAACCTCTATTTCATGGAAGAGTGTGTCTTTTCCAACATCTTAGTGGGAGGATGGATGGCTTGTTACTGATTTTTTTCCTCTCAACCTATTTAGGATCATTCCACATGGACATATTATGCAATGCATTAATGTATTGATGCTTACCATGGTCTATGATTGTTTGGCCAATGGATTGTTTTGGATGAGGGGCCTATGTGTTTCGGGGTCGGGTATGTATTCTCATCTATCTTCGGGATGTGGACAAGGAGTCTTCAGTCGTGGTGCGTGGTTTTTCTGGCCTAAGAGTCTTCAGTCCTGGCAGTGGTAGTTGTGGCCTAGGTGTTTACAGACGTGAATGTGCGTGGTTTCTGGCACCGGTGTGTAAGGGTAGGACGCGACAATGGGACTGCATGTGGGAAGGGATGCATCATCAATATGTAAGATAATTTGGTTTGACTAGTTAACTAGTGGGAAAGTGATCTGCAGGGTACCCTAATGTTGGTGTTCTTATATTATAACATTACATGATTTTCATTACTCTGGTTAGTGTGACTTAGTGAGGATGGGATGGTTAGTATTTCATTGGTATGTTTATGATGTTATACTATATTCTAACTGAGGCATTAGAATGTACCCTCACTTGTTCATGAGTATCATTAGATTCCCTACAGACTATACTTCTATTCTCCCCTTACATGTATTAAACTATTTTCAATTTTCTAGGAGGACTTCGAGGTCCCAGATAGACTTTACCAACTCAGGTGTTGGGATAGTTTCAGTTCCTATTAGTTGCTTTTCATTGGTACATTTTTTGAGAGTTTTGTCTTGAATTGTATCAATTTCACTTTAAAACATGTATGTAGGAATGGATTCATGGCATTACATTTATATTTTTATCTTTGGTTCTGTTGAGATTTACCCTCTTATCTCTCGATATATTTCTATAAAAAGGGTAATTCCTTATATTTAGGTGAGAATCTATACCCTTGGGGATAGTCTCCAATCCGGGGCCTACTAAAGGTGGATTATTGGACATTATATCTCCTTCATCTTGAGGAAGGAAGGGATGTGAACTTTTTCGTCCCTTCCCTCATCATGGTGAAGGCGGGTCATGACTGAATGGTATCAGTGCTGATGGTTGAGATATATGATGAAGATAGGGGTTAGGAATGATGAGGATTGAATGGGATGGTAGGGAAACTGTGATAGGAAATCTTGGTGCATGAAATAGGCCAGGGAATTCTAGCTAGGAAATGAGATTTTAGGCCCCCCGTGACCCGATGCAGGGACTTTACACTTACTGAAAAACTAGGTATGGCTATACTGATTTTAGGTTAGAGACCCTAGGAAATATTCTTTCATTAAAAAACTTGTGTTATAGTATATCTTTGGTGTCTTATAAATCTAAAATAAATAACAAGTTAAAAACAACTTTTAAAAGGAATTTTCTTCACTACACGGTCTTAAGAGTTCATGCTTTGTTTTTTCTGCTATGGAACCCAGACGTCGTCCATGAATGGTATGAGAAATAGTGGCCCAGAAGGTTGATCTTGTTTATTAGTAGAGGGATGATTGGGAGGAGGTGGTTGGCCAGTGTTAGAATACACATCATACCTTCCATTGGTAGACCCCTGGAATGTATGAGGGAAGTGTCTCGGACATAGAGACATAGAGATGGTTCGATGAGGTGGTGATCATATTCAACTTGATCTGAGTTCCGAAATATTACTTGGTACCTCTTTTGGGGATCTATATATGAGGAGTGGTGCGTAAGTGGTGGATAATATACCTCGGGGAGAAGAAATAAAACAATGTTTCATGGGATGACTTTGAAATGGAGTTCTGAGCATAATTTATTTCTTCCACGATGAAGGACGAGAAAAGCTAGGAGATGATATCCATCCAGCAAGGTAGTATGTTAGTGAGGGAACTAGGGTTTAATTTCAAGGATCTACTTTGATTCTCATCGAACCACTTCCCATATGAGGAGTCTTGGTCAATGCAATTGGATGAAATAATCAGACATTCTTTTTAGTATACTGTTACTCCCTTTACTCTGTCGACTTACATGGTGATTACAAAGAAGGATGAAGTAGTGGAGAGGATGAACATGTTGGGAGGTGAGCTGTGAGAGGGGATCCATCTGAGTTCATCAAGGGGGAATTATTTCAGTAGAAGGTCTCCAACGTCAAGTCCTTCCTTGTTTTGGCCAGTAAGTAGTAGGCCTCAGCAGTTCCAGTTCTAATATCCCGAACCTCTCTCTTTATATATGGTCCTGGGACAGAGATTCATTATCTATGGTGATAATGGGAATCTGTATAATCAATGATATGTATGATTTAAATACAATGGGGATGGGTAGGTTCATCACCCTCCTTAGTAGTAGGAATTTTTATCCCGTCCCTTTTAGAAGCAGGGGCAGCTAGTTCCCGCTCCATGTAAGGTAGACGGTCCCGGAGGAGGCCAAAGGAGTCCGAACTCTAGGCGCTCCATAGGGAACTCGAATAAGGTTCAGTTAGGGAAGAGGTTCACAACTAAGGTTAGAGGGGTTGGGGTGGGGATGTTCACTCACTAGAGGTAGTACGTTTAGAAGGGCTAGAAGTTGTTTGAGGTACGACCAATATTTTTAGTATTCCTGCAAGTTCCTGGTTTGATTTGGGAGCTTCAAACTTTTTTGTTGCACATATTATACCCCTTTACTTGGGTCTATACATAGAGAGACTATACATGCCCCTTGTGTCGAGTATTCGAGTTTGAGGTCAGGCAAGTCTGTTTGGTGTTTTTTAAGGATGTAAACTGATGTTGTGGCTGAATCAGTATAGTGGGGATATTCTTCTACTAAAAATGTATCCATACGATTTCCACCTAGGAATCAACTAGCTGTTTAATATACACGATGTTATCAACTGCTTTTGCATAAGGGGCGTGTTCTTAGATATGGGAGGCTATTTTGTAGCATTTATTGGAGAGCAGAATTTCATGGAGGGCAGCCAATATGTAAAGACCCTTATTTACTTATTTTTCGTGCTATCATTGAAATCAATATACTCAGAGATGGTGGATGTTTCAGGGATTTTTAGTGAGTTCCTATAAGGATTCCCCGATGATGTTGTCTGTCTACCGCCTCGACGTGATTTTCATTTCGGTGTATAATTTCAATCCAGTTCCCATCCAATTTCGATGGATCCATACTAGATGGTGCCTTCTGAGGTGAAGGAGTTTCAAATTTAGGTTGATGACTTGATGAATAATTGTTTTATCTGACCACGTGTGTCGACATGGGGTGATCCAGTGTTTTTCTTAATGATGGAAGACAATGGTATTTGGATGTATATAGACTAGTAGATATGGAATCATGTGACCATCAATAACTGTTTCCCCCTCCCACGGATCGACAACCATTTCTACCAGTTTATGGGACAAAGTTGGTTCTATTAGATCTGTTAGGTCCACAAGGAAGAATACCCTAAGCGGGGGGGGGGGGGGGGGGTGAATTAGGATATGACTAATTTAAAATTAAAGCATGTTATGATCTTGTTTTTTTGTTAAGAAAAACAATCTTCCCTCTCTTTCTCGTTGCACAATATAAATAGAATGTAAACCATTCACAGGACACAAAATTTTTTCCTTTGTTCACCCTCACTGGGCTACGTCCAAGGAGCATACACCAGAAATGTGCTGATGTACCAAATCCACTATAAGAACACTGTTGTTTACATGGTTTGGGATAGATCACTTCTATTCCCAGGCTCACTGCCTTTACGAAGATTAAGGTTAGCTCACTGCTTTCCCAAGGGTCACTCCCGGTTTCTCTCTCTCCCCCTGGCTCATTGCCGGTGGAGAGGATCACATTCTTCCTCTTCCTTTGCTCACTACTCTTGAAAGGATCCACTCCCAGTTATAGTCCTATAGGTCTCTTCATTATAACTAAAGAATGCATCCTCTGTTGTATGTAGATGCTCTGTTGAAGTCCAACATTCACCCGTAGATGAATCTCTCTTTTCACCGAGGGAATCAGGAAATCTTCTAGCTTACACATAGCCCTAAACCACTTTCGTTATACATAATTACTTGGCTCCCTTCCCTAAGCCATTGCACAAGTCTCGGCGCACATGTCTGAACTGGTGTGCAAGTCCACCTCAACCACTTGTGTGACACAAGCTTCTTCAACTGCAAACTTGCGCAACCCACACCCTTTTACGCCCAAACCAATATTGGTGTTCAACTAAAAACTTTCGCGCTTCTTCAAAATCTGTCATGCAAGTGTCACCAAACCACTTGCGTGACACCTTCTTCTACAACTCAAATCTCGGGTGACTCACTTCCTTTCTCGCCCAAATCACATGGCGCACAACTATCACCTGGCGTACAACTAATACTTGCGCGACTACGCACCACTTTCATGACCACAACACCTATGTGATGGGAGCTATGATTTTTCTATGTTTTGAACACTTCACAAAATGGGGAGGGACATACCTATATTTATAGGAATTTGGACACCTTGTGAAATGGCGCACAAGTCTCCCCTCGGCGTGCAAGTCTCTGCCGCACAAATCACTTGCACGACCAACTCTAAAACGTGGGCGCCTCGTATCCCTCTGAAATATTTTTATGTTATAATCTTGAAAAAAATTAGTATTGCATGTTTCCTCTATTTAATTTACACGGCACACAAGTTTCCTCTCCTTAACGTACACTTGAAAATGGCGCAACCTTATATATGCTCTTTTTGTACCGCCTCCAGATCATCCATTCCTTTGTCAATTTTATTTAATCAAACATGGATCATTAACAACATCCCTTGAACTTGACATGACACCATGAAATCCCCTTTTTTAACAAAATTGTACGACATGGTTTGCTTTGTCTATAATCACAACATAGATTTCCACTTTTTCAACAAACAGAATCACCTCAATAAAATTTCAATGATTCCTTCAGGGATTTTTTCCCTACAAGATCGACCTACGGTCCTGATATCCCCTGTTGATGGTGAATTATGGTGACATCCCGAAGACAACTTCTACGTGAAGGTATGGGAACGTTTGGTATATGGTCATGATGTTTAGAGTCACGAATGCACTATCTATGTTCATGGGACTCATGAACTCTATTTTTCGCGACTATATGGACCGGTTTGTGATCAAATTCATCGAAGAAATTATAATCTACTGAAGAACAGACTATGATCATGATGATTATCAAATGAAATTTTTAGAGGACATCTAACACCACCATCTCTACAAGATGTTTTCTATTGGAATTTTCTATAAAAGAGAGGTTTACCTCCATGGGTACGTGGTAACCTTGTAATGAATATTAGTGCATCCATCGAAGGTCAAAGAGGTGGTTTCTTGGGATGCCTCCATGAATACGGCTAAGGTTTCTAGTTTCCAGGGTCTGGAAGGTTATTACCGTAGGTTCATACCCAAACTAACTCATGTTTCAATGACAAGGAAAACATTTACCTGAAATACCCAGCATTCGAATGGGGTTAGTAGTGCTTGGTAACATCTAGCTATCTGAAAGGGAAGCTGGTCAGTGGACTGGTACTAAAGTTTCCATAAGAAGGGGTAATGTTCGAAGTGTTCTATGATGTTTCCGGTGTAGGCTTGTGATGTGTGATGATGAAGCAACAATGATTAATCTATTACGGATCATGGTAGTTACTTCCTCACAAATGTAACTATGACTCCCTTGTCCTCTAACATGTAGTGGTCATGTTCTCCCTGAAGATGTGGTGGAATTAACACATCAAGGAATGATTCATTGTCTTCGCAAATCACATGATCTTGAGATATATCTTATCAAAGTAGGACCTAAACATGCTACAATTAAGGGGATGGATTTTCTTCAAGACAATGAATTAGGAACCTCCTACAACTCAGGAAAGGGTAATGTGGTGGCTGCCACCTTGAGTAGAAAGTCACAAAAGGATGTAGTTCGGGTGTTCGTCGATGCTTGGAATGAAATGGAAGAGTTAGTTTCCTTACATCTGGGCTTGTGAGTGGAGGATGGTAGAGGATGTCTACTTCAAATGACTGTGTGGTATTTCTTGGTATGGCAGGCAGATGAGTCTTTATGGAAATATGTAGATTCTGAAGTGATGCCTGATAATGTTTTCCATGGTGATCCACCAGAGGGATGGTTAGAGGATAGTTATAATCAAATTTTATTCTATGGGAAGTAGTTTTTACTTGTAGAGTTGTGTGAGGGAGTTCACAGTGAGTTCTGTAACTCCCACAAGTGGTACATCCACGAGTCTCCAAGCTGCATCAGGGTTTGAGAGGTCAGTTTTGGTGGCCCAAAGTGTAATAGGAATTGGTAGATTTTGATGAAAGGTGTCGCATGTGGTAGTTGGTGAAGGTTAAACACTATGATCCGGGTGGTCTATTGCATCGTGTATACATTCCCAAGTATATGTGCGATGACGTCTCGATGGATTTCATCATAGTACTAACCAAATATAAGGAAGGTTTTGATTTCATCTGGGTAGTGGAGGACCAATTAACAAAATCTTCTCCCTTCTTGGCAACTAAGTAGTCGAGCTCAATGGATTCCTTATCGCAGAAGTATGTAGGTGAGCGGTATGGCTACATGGAATTCCAAGATCATTCATTTCGTATCGGGATACACTCTTTACTTCTTGAGTCTGTATGGGATTAAAACATGATTTTGGCCCACTACTATGCCTCAATACTACATTCCACCCATAGACGGTTGGAAAGACAAAGAGGTCCATCAAGACATTGGAGGATATACTACTAGAGTGTGTCTTGGACATCAGAGGATCCTCGACACTTTTCCATGGAGGAGTTTTCCTATAAAAATATCTATCACTCTACCATTGTAATGTCACCATTTGAAGCCTTGTATAGAAGAGAATGTGTTTCACTCGTGTGATGGATAGAGGTTCAGGGGTAGGTGTTCATTGCCTTGTGGTAGGACAGAGCATGACAGAGAATGTTCATCTTCTTCATGAAAGGATAAAAGAAGCTTAGGAATAGAAGAAGTCATATTCCGATCATAGGAGGAGACAATTGGAGTTCGATGTTGGAGAGCACATATTCTTAATGGCCTCCCCTTAGTGTGGATAGTGGAGGTTTGGTGGGGGGGATTAAGCTTTATCCCCGGTTCATCGAAACTTTTGAGGTGTTTGGATGAGTTGGCGATGTGGAATATTAGTTGGTGTTATAAAAATAGTTGGAGAGGATCCAAAACATATTTCTAGTCTATTAGCTCTATCAGTATCTACATATTGAATCCCATATCCTAGACTAGGCAATGTTGAATATTAAGGTTGATGTGACATTCATGGAGTATTCGATGAAAATCATGTATGGTATGTAGAAGGTGCTTTCTGGATGAACCATTAAATTGGTTCATGTGTAATGGAGGCATGGTGTACTAAAAAAGAGTACTTGGTAAAGGGAGGCATAGATGCGTACCCTATACCTAGACCTGTTCTGATTTTTGATCCTGTGTTTCTTTGTGCCTTTCCTATGATGTAATATCTAACCTCGCTTGTTTTATGATAATATGCTTCCCCGTTGTCTATTTTTGAGATAAATTTCTTTAATATGTAGAGGGGAGTACCTAATCCATAATAAAGACAATAATAATTTGGATGTGATTAAACCCATGTAGGTGAGTCTGTGGTACCTAAAGTGGATAATATCATGAAAAGGGGAAGGAACTCCATAATCCTCTTGTATCGGGATAGTGTGACCCTTTGTGTTTATATGATTTATTAGGACAATGGAACATTAGTGTCTCCCTAGTTTTTTAGTAGATTGATGTTAGAGAGTTTTTCCTAGATTTTGAGGTTTCCCCTCTAGCTTTCAATGCAGGGTGGTTTACTCCGGAGATGTATCTTAAGGGATGGTTGTTCATACCCCTTTTATTTTGTGTCATTTTTGAATTCTCTAGGAAGAGAATTGATTCAGAGGTATCTGATGTAATAACTCATATTTTCCCTAGGCCATTACATTGTTAAAATTCATTGTCGAGGCATTCTAGGGGCTCTCAATGGCTCATTTAAAGAATTTTCGAAAATTTATGTTTTTTCCATCGTCATATTAGTATGTCAGCATGTTAGTAAGTTGGCATGTCAGTGTGTCACCATGTCAGTATGTCATCATTTTAGTGTGTCGGCATGTCAGTGCATCGATATTTTAGTGCATCGACATGTCTCTCTGTTGGCATGTCGGCACGTCGGCATGACAATGTGTCAGTGGGCCGACGAGTGTCGACATCGGTATGTGGAGGTCATCATCATTGTTGAGTTAGGGGTATCAACATCGGTTAGTCGAGGGTGTCAGTGTCAGTAGATTAGGGCTTATGTATCTCAGCATCGGTAGGACAAGGTGTCATTAGCTCAACGTTAGAAGGTCAGGGCCTCAACATTTCGAGGAATCAGATGGTAACTCGTAAGCTCAACTGTCGATGGCTCAGTGTTGGTGAATCACCCATCAGTGACTCATTCCAATTTTTTTCCAAGTTTTTCTAGTTTTTCCCCAATTATGTGTTTTTCTCCATTTAATTATAATATATCAACTCACATATGTCTTTTGTTCTATCTCTATCGTTTCTGAGTCTAATTATTAAATAAAAATTAATTCTAATATGTGAAACCACCAAGCCACATGGTTGAGCCACGATATAAATTTTATGTACATATAAATGGCCTTCCTGAATTTAGGATATATCCTCTTCTTAAGATGAGATACTCTCTTCCAACTTTATTTTAATTTCACCAGGTGCACATGGAGACATCCCCTAGAGATGAGTCATGACCCCTTTCTACAGCCCTTCCCGCTCATCCTTGGATTTATTCCTACAATTTGTGTCATCCCCAATTATTGGCACAAGAAGGAACATCGATATTTGATTATCCATGAATGGATTTTCATTGGATTATCTTTAATTATTCTTTATTCTAGGTGGGTATATCGATGGTTCCTTGTGAGGAATGACTAGTTACTCTTCTTAAAAGTATAATTAAACAAGGATTTACTATGATCAAAAAATCACTCATATAAATAAAATAATGGGTAGGGTGTGGTTTGGTGTTGGTCGTCTATCACAATTTGTTATCTCTGATTCTATTATTACTATTGAGGCTGTATGACTTATAAAATTCATGACCATTTATGATCTTATCTTTTGAACTGTTTTTCGGTAATGTTGTGATGTTTTTATGCATAAATGTAACATGAGATCTGATTAATCACTTACACTCGGTTATGTAAATTAATTCCCTATGATTAAATGTGTTCTATTATCACTACTGTTATATTCAAGTGGATATTAAAGAACCAATTTTAGATAATTTTTAGTCGTAATGGTTTGATAGTTTTGGTTATCTCAGTATGAGAGAATGATTTATTGTGGAATGGATGAAATTTTAGGTAATTGGACTACCTTTTTATTGTGTTGTGGCCACAAAGTGATGTTGATCATTGGTACTACCATGTGGTTATAGAATCTTTATTCAATAAGACTACATATGGGGAATTGTTTGGGAAGCAGGTCTAGAGGTGAGGGTTGTGAGAGAAGGAATTGTTGGTATTACATTGAGGAATGAAATTTTATAGTAGTTGAACAGGGATGTGTAGTGGGACTTAAAGTATAGTTTTTTTGCTATTGTGCACTGGAATTGAATTTTGGTTATGTTATTTTTGTACTGTGGTTATGGTTCATAGTTTCCATGAAGTGAAAAAATAATTTAATATGAAACCCCTTAAATAAATGAATAACAATTGAATAGAAAAGGGGGATTGGATTGAACATCTAAGTGGTTTTTGTATGGTTGTGCATATAAGAGTAGCAGAAAAAGTGTTGCGGTTGTGGGCTTGTTTTCCATTCAGGTTGAAACAGTAGGTTAGGGATGAGTGTTTATTTACATATATATATATATATATATATTTTACTTCCGCGTTATTTCAATAAGAACACCACCTTTTTTGATCACAATGTGATGAACACCACTAATTCATGGGAAGGGTGTCTTTCCCAACATCCTGGAAGGAGGATAGATGTACGGTTACTGATTTTCATCTTATCACCCTCTCTTGGATCTTACTACTTGGGAATATTCAGGTAGGCTATAATGGAATGAGGATTTCTATAATCCAAGATTTTTCGGAAAAGGGTTTGTTTTGGACATGGGGCCAAGGTGTTTTCCTACCGAGTATTATTTCACATGTAACATTGGGATGAGTCCCAGGTGTCCCCTAGTATGTTGTGTGGTTATTATGGAACATGTGTATTTGGGAATGGTGGTGGTTGTTGTGGCCTATGTGTCTGTCGGAATGGTTGTGTGTAGTTTGGGGCCTTGGTGTGTACGAGAATGATGCGATAGTGGGACTACATGTTGGAAGAGTTGCAACCACATGATGTCAGATCATATGGAATGAGTGGTGAACTAGTGAGAAAGTGGTGTGTGGGGTACCAAACTATCTATGTGATTTTATTATTACTTTAATTGATTTGGGTTACTTGGGTGAGTCTGTCATGTTGCGGTTGGGATGGATTGTATTTTTTTGTAGTTTCTAGAAGTTATATAGTTCTCTTATAGTGGAATTAGTATATCACCTCACTTGTCCATGAGTATCTATAGTTTCCCAACAGTGTATACTTCTATGGTCACACTACATGTAATAAACTATTTTCATGTTTCCAGGTGGACATTGAGGACTATGATGGACTTTACTAGCTTGGGCATCAGGATGGTTTTTGTTGTTATTAGTTTATTTTATTTTGAACATTATTTGGGACCTTGGTCTTACTTTGTATCAATTTCACTTTTCATGAGGGAATGGATTCTTGGATTTAATTTTATTTTTGGTATTTGGTGTTTTTGGGATTTAACATATTATCTATTGATGTTATTATATAAAAAGGGTAATTCCTTCTTTTTATATGTGAATCTATACCGATATTTCTAGTCGCCACTCTGGGGCCTACTGAAGGTGGGACTTAAGGGTCATTATCTCTCATTGATCATTAGGATGGAAGGGCATGGCACATTTTTGTCCCTTCCCTCATCATGGAGAAGGCGGGATGTATAATAATCAATTGATTAATGAGATTATTTAACTACTGAATTAAATAATGGGTTTACTTAATTGATCTATTAATAAAAGGAGTAATGGGATTATATAATTATGGAATATAATTATGGGATTAATTAATTGATGAATTAATTAATGGAGTATTGTGGTAATTTAATTGTTGAATTTAATAATGTGTTTAATTAATTGAAAAATTAATTGATTGTGTAATGCGATTATGTAATTTTTGAAATAAATAATGGGAATAATTAATTTAATAATTAATAAATAGAATAATGGGATTATTTAATTATTGACTTAAATAGTGGTATTAATTAATTTACAAATTAATTAATATAGTGATGTGATTATTTAATTGATGAATTAAATAAGGGGATTAATTAATTTATGAATTAATTAATGGTGTAATGTGATTTTTTAAATTTTGAATCTAATAGTTGGATTGATGGGACTAATTATTTGATAAATTAATTGATGTGTGTAAAGTGATTAGTTACACGTTAATAATTTATGTAATTTACATGGACAATTAATTAGAGAAATAATTCAATGTGGTTGATTGTGAATAATTAATTTACGGATTAATTAAAGTATTTTAGTAAGATTAATCAATTGAATAATTAATTAATTGGGATTGTTTTGATAATGAAATTAAATGAGTTAGATTAGGTAATTGGTAAATAAATTAATGGGGATGGTTTTGTAAAGGTAATTTAATAAGTTATATTAATTAATTGGTGAATTTATTGAATTTGATTATTGTGTTAATGAAATTGAATGAGTAATATTAAATAATTTTGGAATTAATTAATGGGGTATAACACCCCGATCATTTTATGGTACATTTTCTTAAATACATTCATTTCAATTAATTTATTATATTTCACGAGGCACTGAGTCTATATATAGGATAAATTCTTAACCTATCCATTAAAAATTTTTCCACATCTCGGATTTGAATATCAAAAAATGGTGATTTACGGTTGGGATTATTTAGTTATTTAGAGTATGACAGAACAAATTTTTTTTGATGAATAGTAACACACCCTTATATGTAGAGATATGATTTTTAATATGAAACATATAAATAGATAATCATATTATAATTTTATTTAATTATATTTATAAGGTAATGAGATGTTGATTAATCATTCAAGGTATTAAAAAATGGCTTATAGTTTAAAAATTTCTATTTTTGAAAAAAGTATGATTTTATTTGAAAATTAAATTAATAATATTTAGAAAATTATTTTAAAAAAATGGAGTACATTTTAGAATTCTAAACGTCAAAAAATGGTTTTGGTGAATTGTTTTTAGTTTTTTTAAAATACTTTAATTTTTTTGAATAGTAAAAATATAGTTTTGAGTTTTCGGTTTGTTTAATGACATCATATTTATGTAATAATTAATATAAAATGACGTATGAATTTTTTATTGTAAAATATGTCACTAGGTGTCCCAAATTTCTATTACCATGGTATAATACAATGATAAATACCTTTGTTTTTCAAAAACCACTAATGAGGTGTCGTTAGAAATTAATAAAAAACTCCCTATCATTTACTATAAATAACCAATCATTAATTCATTTTACCACATTAAAAACACATTATCCTTGTATATCTGGTATTTTTAACTTCCAAGGAGTCCCCCCCATGTGGTCCTCACCACCATGGTCCTAAACGTCATGTTTTGAGAGTTACTCTACTAGGTAAGGGAATCTACCACCCTTCTCTTTTTAAAGAATTGATTTTATGTTATTATCTTTATTTTTCAATAGGCTTATGTTGGGATATGTCATTCCATATTTCCCAATCTATCCATATTTTGTATGAATATTGAGAGACCCATTTTCTGTCATTAAATTTTATTTAAAACTTTTTGTGACCTCATCTGGCCACCGAATTTTCATGAGGTATTTCTCATCTTCTATTTTATTTTGAGTTCCTTTATTTTATTTTTCATTCATCATCACCCCATATCCAAATGATATTATAATTAAAGTACCTTACATGAACTGGAATTTTATTATTCTAATGGAATATTTCTTCATCAAATCTCTTTTCCCTTACTCTTATACTGAAAATGAAAACACAGTCTGAGATGGGTTTATTTATAGAATTTAAGGATGACTGGTTATCAATTATTATTATTACCAACAATTCTGGTCATGAAACCATTTTTTTGATTTAACTAGATCAGAATATATGTATTTTATCTTATTCAATGTTCTGGAATCCTTACATAGTCATAATATAAAAAAAACAATATAAAACAAGTTCATTATGAACAAAACTGCCATGTAATCCAGGAATTTATCATTATTATTTATCAAATCATTCATCCCCATGGTATAGAACCAAAATCATTATAAGATCATTAATATATCAATAATTTCACTGATAATATATATTAAAAATTCTGTATTCTTATCAACACTATAAATTAACTTCTATTCATGAATACAAATAAACCGATCTTTAAATCCAAGGAAGAAAATGAATGCAAAACCCTAAAATTGATCCTATCGAACCCATAAAAGGACATAAATGAACATAATAAGGTTATAAAAAGTCATTAACATGTATAGGAGGTTCTATATTTATTAATTATTGAAAAACATTTGATTATTTAGGTCACTATGTTCAAACAAATAAAAAATTTAGGCATATGGTAAGGGGTTTCTTATCTCACCATTAATTCTTTGAGATTTCAATCATTTTCCACTTATTTATTTTGTGTAGTGTATTTTTTTACTTACATTTTATATATATTATCATGATTATATTTATTGTCATGGTATTATTTGATTAATATGGTGGTTATTAATTTTTGGTTATACAAGTCAATTGATTACAACATGGTAAGAGGCTTTACCTCAATTTTCATTTCATTGAGACATAATTTGTATTGTGAACATAATATTTCTTATGTATTTTATTCACATACCATTTGAGATCATTTTTAATTTGAACTTTTAAATATATTATATATCCATATTCTGGTTTCATGGATATTATTATTGTCTTATGTCGTATACCCCTTTAGAAACGATGTTTACTTGGAATTTTGTTGTAACTATGGAAATATTGATTAATATGTGTCCTCTACTCTATAAGGATACTACGATGACATATTTTAATTGTATATAATCTATTAATAATGATTTTTTTTGGAATTATGGAAATATGAGGTGGCCACTATAGACCCTCGAAGCATCGACATGTCTCATGGGAGAAATCAGTTGGTGACAAACCATTCCAGTTAGTTTCCAAAAATCAGATGCGTTTCTTCCCATAGAATTAAACTATTTTTATGGCATAGTGGTATCATATTCCATATTCATGATGAAAATGAATAATTATATCACTTTATTCATATTTATTTATTACTATACATGATTTTTTAACTATGAAAAAATCTATGGATGTAGTTTCATTCTCAGTTTATTAATGGCGTGAGTTTTTCATTTATTCACCCTACCATATTGACTATAAAAATTTAATTTTTATAAAATTATTTTTTATTCATGATTTTATTTATTGAACCATTTATGAGAATTTTAGATCCCCCCTTTCATTTTTATCTTCAATAGGTCATTAAGTGGAAAGTATTTATTTAATTCTTATTGAGGCCGTTTTTTATTTTGGGTCTTGTATTGTATTATGTTACCCTACTCATAGGAATATGAGATTCTTGTATATATCTATTTTCTTAAAGACTACTAAAATGATCATTCATTCTAGGTTTCTTTCCTTGTAATGAAGCCAATTTAATTTGTAATGCACCAACTTCAGACTTTTGGGGTTGGGTTTTTAAGATTGGTATCAAAAGAAGTTAAGTAGAAAACATGGAAACTATATTTAGAAAACATAGAGTAGGTAAAAAAACCCATAATACAGTATTTGAGGATAAAAATACAATAATATCATATTAATTTGGTAAGGAATATATTATGTGTATCTTACTAGAAAATACATCCTAGTCTTCACAGTACAAGTGTATGTGGTTCTGGCACAAATGTACCTAGGAGTGAAAACTCTAAGAAGATGTTTTGGGCTTGATCCAGGGTATCCTGGTACACAACAATAGGCATTTCTACGCACCTTGTTTGAAACTCCCAGGAGATATGCTTAGGATAATTATTTCTTTCTTTACAAACAATTATAAATAATTTAAAAGTAAATATAAACAATGTTTATGAATATGAGATCAGTTGGGTATAAAATATAATATTTGGTTATGTTTTTTATAGTTATAAATTATAAAATATGATCTATTTTTCTTTATTCTATTGTTTAGTGATGTTTCATAATGTAATAAGGTGAAACAATACCCACAACCATTGTATTTATTACCCCCCTCAGAAAGTTAACACAGTTAATGTCATGGGGGATCAGATCATGATCACATTCGGAAAAATTACTTAGGCTATGACAAATAATCATGCTAAACATTTATTGGATCATTTCATGCTGCAGAAACCCCAATCATTTAGTTGTACTACTAATCTGATGGTAGCTGAGTAGTGGATCATGTCCCTTGAAAAGATATTCTTGGCATTAATATGTAATTAAAATGAAAAGGTAGTACTAGTATTATATTGCCTCAAGGGTGACGCTGATCAATGGTTGTCCCAAATCAAGAATACAATGGGAGAAGAAGAAAACAGAAGATATGGAATTGAGAACTTTTAAGGAAATATTCTTTGACAAATATTTCCCTTGTGAACAACGAACTGAATTGAAGAGTAAATTCTTCAGCCTATAGAAAATTCAAGAAGATAGTGTTGCAGAGTATGACGATACTTTTACATGATTAGGCATGTATTCTATATACTACTTACGTGATTTAGAAGAGAAGATTGATCATTTATTTGATGGTCTAAATCCATGTATTCTAAAGGCACTATATTCTCAAACATTATCATCATATTATGAAATTCTATCATGTTCCATCAAAAGAGAGGATGAACATTCTGGATCAAATTTTTTCTAGGTAAATTAAGATATGAATATGGATTCTATTAACCATGGAACTGCTTATGTGATAATGAAGAATAATGGAATGAAGTAATTTCTAGTATGTGAGATCGGTGGAAAGAATCATCTTATGAAATGCTTGAAAGGAATGGGAGATTTCTATATTTGTGGAGAAAAGGGTCATAGATCTAGTTAATTTAAGGGGAATAGACTATTCAAGGATGTTCTATGATACAATTGTAGAGATACAAGACAATATTCAATTGAGTTTCCTAATAACCAAGGAAACATTCCTCATAATATTCCATGAGAAAAATGGAAATCTCATACGATTACATCCATGGATGTTGAAGTTCATTCAGGGGGTATCATTCCAACAAAGATGTGTCGATCGGTCGCCATCATGACAAATAAACAATATTTATTTTCTAAAATTATCATCATACCGATGATTTAAATTGATTAATTTCTCAGTATGAATTGGCTATCAGATTATGATGAAAATATCTATTAAAAATTAAAAAAGTTACAATTTATCAGAATGGTGTAGAATACCGTATCATTAGAGAAGAATACTCATCATCTTATTCATTTCTAGATCCACCCCTAGTATCTCTACTAAATGGATTTATTAGAGATGAAGAGGAAAAATAACTATGGCTGAGGAATAGAATCATCAAATTTAAGACATACATTTTTGTAAGAATACATTAATGTATTTCCTTAGGATTTACATGCACATCCTCCAGAATAAAATGTTGAGTTTTCTGTTGAGTTAATACTAAGTGAAAAACCTATATCAAAGACTAATTATAGAATAGATACTATGGAATTTGTGGAGCTAAAGAAACAACTAGAGGAATGGAGTGAAAAAAGTGCTTATTGACCCAGTGTTTATCAGTGGATAGTCCATGTCCTCTTTATCAAGAAGAAAGATGGATCCACAAGACTATGAATTGATTATAAGGTAATCAATACTACTGAAATTATGAATAAGTATTGTCTTCTAAATATGGATGACTTATTTTATCAACTTCATCAAGCCCAATAATTTCAGAAAATTGACCTTTGATAAAGATGTAATCATCTATGTGGGGAAGAAGAAAATATTCAAATGAAATCATTTCAAACCAGTTGTGGGCATTATGAGTTTATAACAATATATTCACTAGTAGAAATATAAACTATACCAATGGTTTGAAACCGTGGGTATAGGCCTCCAAAACATTGGTATATCCTATACCAACGGTTTGGAGAACCGTGGCCATGTAAGCCGTGTGTATAGGTCTATACCAATGGTTTTCCCAAAACCTTTTTTATATATCTATACGAATGGTTTTCTAAACTGTGTGTATAATTTATATGAGAAATATATACCAATGGTTCCATAAAACCATTGGTATAAGTATTTCAAAAAAGAATCATTCTTTGGGTTTTGATCCCAATACCTGAAGTTTATGATTGAACGACCTAACCACTGACCTAACATGACTTTTTTAACATAATTTCATAAATATATATATTTATTATCATAAATATTGTAAATTTTGATTTATTTAATGTTCTCTATAAATAGATTCCATAAAAAATACATGTAACCATACCAACGGTTTTGTGAACCGTTAGTATAGATTATATTATTTTGGGACCTATACCAACAATTTAGGGAAAATCGTTGGTATACGGTCTCTATAATAGACCTATACCAACGGTTTGGCCAAAACCATTTTCATAGGTCTTTATAAGTGACCTATAACAATGGTTTTCCCCAAATAGTTGGTATAGGTCTCCCCTATGCCAACATTTTGTCGTAAACCGTTGGTATAAGTACTAATTAGTGACCTATACCAACAGTTCTGGCCAAACTATTAGTATAGATCCATATAAGTGAACTATACCAATGGTTTGCTCAAAAACATTCGTATAGATCTTATTTCCAGTAGTGTTTTAGACTAACCAAAGTATCCTCAGTTTTAATGGATCTAATGAATAGAGTTTTCAAGGAATATCTTGATGGTTTTTGTGGTATTTTTCAATGATATCCTAGTATACTCCAAAATCGATGAATACCATGAAAATCACATGTAGATTATTCTAATGAATATAAAAAGAAATGAATTATATGGGATGTTTAACAAGTGGAAATGATGACTTCAATAATATTCATTTCATGGACATATTGTCTCTAAGGATGGAATCTTAGTTGATCCTTTGATGAGAAAGGCAATCCAGGATTGGCCCATGAAATAAAAAATAACTGAGGTGCATAGTTTTATTGGATGGAAAGTTATTATTGGTGTTTCCTTCAGAATTTTTCATAACTAGATAATATACTAACAATTCTCACACATAAAGGGGCTATGTTTTAATGGAAAAAATAATGTACATAATGCTTTGATGAACTGAAAAAAGATTGGAAAATTCCCCAATATTGACTCTTGCATATTAAAATGATGGATTTTTTGATATATAGTGATGCATCAATGAGTGAACTAGGATGAATAGTTATGAATAATGATTAGGTTATTTCTTATGCCTCAAGGTAGTTGAAGACTCATGAGAAAAATTATCCTAATCATGAACTTGAGTTAGAAACTATAATCATTACTATGAAAATATGTTGAAATTATCTCTATGGTGAAAGATGTGAGATATATATTTATCACTGTAGTATGAAATGAATTTTTTCTTGCAAAAAACTCAACATGAGGCAAATAAGATATCACTAGTTACTCAAAGACTCTTATTGTTCAATACACTACCAACCAGGAAAGGAAAATAAGATGGTAGATTCATTAAGCAAGAAAGATCATGGACTTCTGACCCAAATGAGGATTGTGTGAGATCCTATATTCATGTATCTAATAAAGATGGATATGGGAATTTTTATAAGTGGGGAAACATTCTTCCCCATTCAAATGATTAATAACCGATATTTACAAGATAATGGAAAATGATCTGAGTCTTATTATCGAAACCCGCAAAAATATTTAATGATGTTATGGTTGGATGAATAGGCTTCATTGTTTATGTGGATATAATTTTTAAATTTATTCAGAGGGTATGAATTCCATTAGTACATGATCTAAAAAGGTAACTAATAGATGATGATAATTGACCAAGTTTCTATATACATCCTTGTACCACTATGATGTAAAGAGATCAGATGTAAAATTTTTTATGGGACAACATGAAGTGATAAATTATTGAGTATGTGTCAAGGTCTCTAGTTATTCAAAAAGTGAAGGCCAAGAGACAACATCCTAGAGGTGACATTCGACCTCAAAATATTCCTATACTTAAGTGAGATTACATTATGATAGTTATTTTCATAGAAATACTGAGGAAACCTAGAAGGAATTATGAAATATGGGTAACTGTGGATCCTCTCAAAAAATCAGCACATTTATTTTCCATAAGAGAGGATTTACCTCATGGGTGCGTGGAATAATTTATATTAAATAAGTTGTAAGACTTAATGGTGAACCTATATCAATTGTGCCTAATCGAGATCCCCAAATTACAAAAACAAAAAATTCTAGAAAAGTATCTAGAAGTCTTTGGATACTAAGATTCATATGAGTACTACTTTTCACCACCAAACTAAAGGATTGTCTAGAAGAACTATTTATACACTATAAGAAATGTTGAGATCATGCCCTCTTGATGTTCAATGTGTATTGGATCAACAATTTCATTTTTTGGAATTTTTCTACAACAATAGTTTCCATTTTAGGATTAAAATGGTACCATATGAAGCATTATTTGGTAAGATGTGTCAAACTCTAACTTGTAGGGATGAAGTTGGTGAGAGGAAACATATAGGCCCTGAACTTATCAAAGATACAACTACAAAGTTAAATAACATTCAGACCAATATTAAAGCATCCAAAAGGATGAGAAAAGAGTGATGCTGACAACCAGAGAAAGGAAAATGAATTTCATGTGTGATATCATTTCTTTCTAAAAGTATGTTCCTGGAAGGGTGTCGTAAGGTTCGATAAGAAATAGACACTAAGCCCCAGGTACTTCAAATAGTTTGAAATTCTAGAAAGGATAACAGTTTTAGTTTACCATTTAGCAATTAAACCATGTCTATCTAATGTTCAATATTTGTTCCACTTGTAATTATAAAATAAAGTCATCCCATTAATAATGCTTGTACTAAACTATGATGAAATAGATCTGGAACCAGATTTTCCATACTATGATGAGCCTATCGAGATTCATCAAAGAAGGTATTAGGTGTTGAGAAATTAGAAAAATCGTATAGAAATAGTTCAATGGAGATATTTTAAAAATATAGGAAGCAATGTGGGATCCTTAGGATGTTATAAAGAAGAACAAACCACTTCTATTTGAAGGTCTTTATACATGAAGTATTTCGAGGGTGAAATTTCCAAAGCTGGGAATAATATAACACCCCAAATATATTATGGTATGTTTCTCGTAAATAATTTATATTCAATAGATATCCTATATTTCATGAAGTAGTGATTATATATGAATCAAAACATGGATATTTATAGAATAAATTCTTAACATATTCATTAAACGTAAATATTTAACATTTGTGTTGGAATTTCAAAATATGGTCATATACAGTTGTAATCAGTATGCTATTTGGAGTCTGATATAACCCAATTATTTTTTTGGTGAATATTATCATACTCTAGTGAATTGTAATATGAATATTAATATGGACCTTATGAATATTAAATAGTATTATTAATTTATTTTCATATGCTTACAAGGTAATATGATGTGGACTAATTTTTTATGGTATTAAAAAATGAGTTATAGATTTAAATTTGTTATTTTTAAATAAATTATGATTGAAATTAAAAATTAAATTAATAATATTTAGAAAATTATTTTCAATAAATTGATTTAAATTTTTATTTCTACACATCCAAAAAGGTTTAGGTGTGTTTCTTATATTATTCTAAAATACATGATTTTTTTATTAATAGTAAAAATATCGTTTTGAGTTTTCGTTATATTTAATTATATCATAATGATGTAATGATTAATAAAAAAGGTTTGTCGACTTTTGTATAGTAAAATATGACATTTGGTGTCCCATGTGGCTAATACAATTGGACAATACCATGGTAATTCCCATGGTTTTAAAAAACCACTAAAGAGGTGTCCTTTGAAATTAATAACAAAAACTCCCACTAATTTATTATAAATACCCATTAATTTATTCATTTTAATTCATTAAAAAATCTTTATCATCAGTTCTCTGGTAGTTTTTCTTCTCTAGGAGTCCTCCCAAGGTGTTTTCAAGCCCCCAAGGTCCCAAACATCATGTTTTTGGAGTTACATTTCCTTGCAAGGGAATCTACCACCCTTCTCCTTTTAAAGCATTCATTTTATGTTATTATCTTATATTTATCTTTTTGATTATATTTGGATATGTCCTTCCATATTATTTATTCTATCCATATTATGTAATAAAAATGATATACCCCTTTTCTATCATAAAAATATTTTAATAATTATTATGTGACGTCATTAGGATGTCAACTTTTTGTGAAGAATTTTTCAACTTTTCATTTATTATGAGTTACTTTACTTTATTTTTATTTTTTCATATCCCCTCATCCAAATGATATGATAATTATCGTAATTTAAATGAACTATAATTTTATTTTTCTAATGTAATATTTAATCATCATATCTCTTTTTACCCTCCACTAATACAAAAAATGAAAACACAAAGAGAGATGTGTTAAATTATCACATTCAAGGACAATGAGTTCTCAATTTTTTTTACCATCTTTAATTTTGGTCATGAATAAATTTTCATAGTTGAAACTGATAATATTATATGTATTTAATCTTATGAAATGTTAAATAATATTTACACACTCATAATCTAAAATAATAATACACTTACACTCATTATGCAAAAAACCACCAAGTAATTCAAGATTTTATCATTATCTTTTATCAAACAAGTCATCCACATTGTATTCATCCAAAATCATTAAAAGATCATCTATATCTATACAATGAATCTAATAATATATACTAAAAAATATGTATTCTTAGCCACATTACAAATTAACTTTCATTCATGAATTCAACTAAACTGACCATGAAAACCTTTGAAGAAAATGCTTCCATAACAGTAAAATTTATCCTCTTAAACCCATACAAAAGGTCATAAGTGATCTTAAAAATGTCATAATAATTCAATTTAACATAAAGGAGAAATTTAAATAATTAATTAATGTAATTATATTTGATTATTTAGTTCATTATGATCAAACTAAGAACACATTCAGGCATAATGTACGAGGTTTCATATCTCACCACTAATTCTGAGAGATTTCCATTGTTCACTACCTACTTCTTGAATGTGGTGTATTTTTTACTTCCATTTGATATATATTGTAATTATTCTCTTTATAATCATTTTATTCTAGGAATTATTTTGTGGATATTAATTTTTTTTCATACGACTCAATTGATTACAACGTAGTAAGGGACATTGTCTCAATTTCCAAATCAATGAGACTAACTTTCTATTGTGCACCTAATCATTATTATGTGGTGTATACACTCCCAAAATAAGATCAGTTTTAATTTTTAATTGTAAATTTATTATATATCCATATTCTGGGTTTAAGGATATTAATATTATCTTAACCCATATACACTTTTACATATAGTGTTTATTTGGAATGTTATTTTAACTATTGAAATATTGATGAATAATTTCCCTATACTCTATATAGATACTGAAAAGGAATAATTTTCATGTATTATTCAATGAATAATGAATTATTTTTACTTACAATGATGGTCATGGACCACTATATCCCCTTGATGTATCAACATGTCTCATGAGACAAATCAGTTGGTGACAAACTCTTCGAGTTTGTTTCAAAAAATTAGTCCAGTTTCTACCCATAGACTCTGAATGACCAGAAGGCCTTGTTTTTTTATTTTTATTATGGAAAATCTCCCTTTTAATGGTTTAACGGGAACCCATTCATGACACGTATGCCCAAAGTTCAAGGCCCGACATGACTTGCAATAAATGACCCGAAGTTCATGAGGCATACCAAGCCCAATAGATGACCCGTAGGCCCAACCCATTAGAACTGACCCTCCCCAGATTCTGTATCATTAAACGCCTAGTTTCCCACCATTGAAATTTTGACTCTCTAGCATTTCCCCATATAAAATTGCACGGTTTTTGGTCCCGATGGCGGTTTCCATACCCTCTCATTCTTCCAATCCGGTTTGTTTTGCTTAAGGTGACTATTATTCTTTGTTGCTCTGATCCTCTTCTATATGAATGCTCCGTGTGAATTCAGCTACACCATGGTCTTAATGGCCCAATGTCCCTATTTCATGAAGTACATTGATGGCCCGAAGGCCCTTGAAACATATAGGACCAAATCGGTGGCCCAAAAGGCCAAATCGGGTGAATAGTTCTGGCTACCATAACACCAAAAAGTACCTTATACAGTACTGAACATTACCTACTACAATACCTACTATAATACCTACTAAATTTCCTACTACAGTATCCTGGAAATTTACCTCCACCCGGTTTTGAACCTGGGTCTCTTGGATACCATGCGGGAGCCCTAACCACTCAGGTATGGGCTCGTTGGCTCTACCAATAGACCTATACCATTTCAACGATATAGTGGTATATTATTCTAGATATATGTTGTCCAATTAAAAATAATATATCTTTATTCATTATTATTTAACACTATCCATGCGGTTTTCACAATGATAAAATCTATGGATGTATTTTTGTACTCAATTTATTAATGGCATGTCTATTTTATTTTTTCACCATGCTAAATTGACTATGCCAATTTGATTATGATTAAATTGTTTTTGATTTATGAATATTCTATTTTTAAACCTTGATGTGCATTTTTCTCACCCCATTCTTTAGTTTTCCTTCAATAGGTTATGAAGCTGACATTATTTATTTAGTTCTAATGCATGCAGTTTATTAATTTTTTTATGTATTTTATTTTCATACCATTCTAAATGTAATATGAGTTACATGTATATATCTAGTTTCCTAGAGACAACTAAATTGATTGTTCCATCTAGATTTATTTTCTTTTTAATCATTCCAATGTAATAAGTAATGAACCGGATCTAGGTTTCTTGGGTTAGGGTGTTACATGTAGATTATTTTGTTAGTGAAATTTAATTATTTAGATTAATTAATTAATTAATGAATGGAATTTCCTTAATTATTTAATTGTAAAGTTAATTATTTGATTTTATATGATAAACTAATTATTAATTAGTAATGAATTTGGGGTTATTATTTAATTTTTTAATTGAGTAAAAGAATTTAAGTGATTAATAAATGTTTTCTAATTAATATATTTGATGTGATTAGTTAATTGATCAATTTATTAGAGAAATGGATGAAATTATTTAATTTTTTAACTATATAATGTTGTTGACGTGATTACCTAATTTATGAGTTAATGATTTGAATTGTTCTTTTTAACTAATTGTTGATATAATTATGGAAATAATGTAGATAATCAATAGTATAATTATTTATGTGTTGGCGAATTGTATGAGGTAAATTCATCCAAGTGTTATATATGGTAACATGTTTTTTCCATTGTGTATTATTAAATGGATAAAGATAACATGTAAATTCAACAAGTGTTATGAATAATAACATTCTCATTAAATTATGTTTAATTAATTGGTGAATGGTAACATGGATATTCGAACAAGTGTTATAAATAATAACTTTCTCATTAAATAATGTATTATTAAATGGTGAATGGTAACATGGACATTGGACCATATGTAAATAATACTAACATGGTCATTCTTTTATGAGAATTAATGAGTGGTACCATGGTCATTAATTTTTTAGAAATATTTAAAGTTAACATTGTGATTTATTTTTGAAATAATGAATAGTAAGATGATCATTCTGGTGGGAGAATAATTGAATGGTAGTATGGTTTTTCATTTTTGAAAATAATAATGGTAACATGAACATTCCAATATGGGATTTCCATCAATGGTAGTTCATAATCCAACATGGTTGAAGAAGGTACTGAGATATGGATAACCATAGGAACCCATGTTTTATGTGGTTAAATAATGATTAATTGGTAATTCATTAACTATTTGATTATTCTGTATAAATATTTCTCTATATAACGTTATGAACTATTATCTGATTGGATATTATTTAATACACCATTGGTGGTGGCCTGCTGAGTTATATTGATACACTAATTAGTCTACCAGATCAATACCCAAATTAACATTACTATTGCTTGACATTTTAAGGGAAAATGCACTATGTCATATTGATACCATGGGGATGGATCTTGGATGAGGGAACCAGACATGGTTCGGGACCTGAATGAGGTTCATTAATGCCTTTATATTCTATTTTCATTTTAGATACTTGTCATATATTTTGCATGAAAAGCTTCTATTTTAGTAGGATATTGTATTTCCTACATTATTTATCATGAGATCTTGTTATTTCTCATTGAAATATATCATTTATTCTATTGGTTATTATTTTTTATAGTGTATTACTATCAAGAACATGGTTATATTCTCCCCATGAAGGACTTGTTAGTCTCCTACTTCTATTCGATAGCCTCTGGCATATTGGGAGGTGAGATTGAGGTCATTTAACCAAATGACTCGTGGATTTGGCATGTGGAATTCGGGACTAGACATTACAAAATGGTAACATATTCCAATTTTGATTTCTTACTCCTTTTTATTACTATTTTGGAAGGTTATTCAGAATACTAGGAAGAGTTGGGTCTTAGTTATTAGCTCGTTCAGGGGAGTATTTAACCCATGTATGGGTGAAAACTCCAGAACCCAGGGTGGGTTGATGTTATTACTATTCTTTGTTATAGTTGAATGATATTTCACCTTGGGTGATGATCTAGTTGTGTGGTGTGGTTATTATTTCAAATATTTTTTGAAACGTGTCTTGTGGGCCAGTGAGGCATGCAAATTATTTTAACATAAATAATTTTCGTAATTAATGATTATTTTTTATCATGCATAACATTAGGTACATATGGGGAAAATATGTTATAGGTAAGTTGTTGAACTTGATTTTTCCTTTTATGCCATATTTAACTGAAAATGTACCGAACATGAAATTAGAAATTTGATAAAATGTTGCAAGATGAGAATAAATGGTTGTCTAAATAGAAACTGGAATAATGAGATTGAGTATAACCATGTTAACCAGGACCTGGGAGTTCGATGGTTAAGAATAGAGATAGTGCCTCAGCTTTCATCTTGTAGTGGGACAAAAGGATAAATACAAGATATCGTTTTGTATAAATATCTATCTTTGTATGTGTTAATGTTGTGAATCATGAATCCAGTGTTTTCGTTAAATTTTATAGGATATGAGTGGATGAGTTAGTGATAATTACATAGCTCTAAAACGTAGTTTTAAGTTATATGATGGAACATTTTATTTTGGATTGGTGTGAAGAAATGTTTGTAGGTGGGGAAGGTTAGACTTCAGATAGGTTATGGTTTTTTAATAATTTGAGGTCACATCAATAATGTAAGATTTTAATTGGACTTCATCATGGAATTATTTCCGTACTTTTAATTAGTTATGATCATGTCCCCTACAATGACATTGTCCTGGTACACTAGGGAAGCTATGGCTGTACGTCGAGATCCCAAAATGTGTTTTTGTTAGATATGGGGCCTCATAGAGGTTAACCGTATTAAGAAGAATCTATGTATACATATGGTAGATGGTATGACATTAACATTTTATGAAATAGGTTCTCAGGATGTGCCGAAGGTTTATGAATATCTTGGGTTCCACACTCATAATTTACGAATGGGTAGATGTTGTTATGGTTTTCTTGTCATATAGAATGTTAGAAGTAAACAACGAAATTTTGGGATTTAAATTTTTATTTATTCATAAGCCATGGAGGATGTGTTTTCCGAAAAAGTGATGTTAATGATGATCATAAGGCATGGATATATATGTTAGTACTTAGTGTTGGGATAAAGTCTATGGAATGGAAGGGGTGACATCAAAATGCCAATGATAAATCTATAAAGTGGATGTTTAAATTCTTCAGAGAAAAATCTATGTGGCCTTAGAGGTGGTGGTTATACACCCTTCATAGGTTGTCTTGATGAAATTTTAATGTGAAAATTTTGGATGATGTTCTTATAGTTTTTGGGCCTTGTCAGTTGTAAAATTTTTGGTTATGTTTTGAATGTTGAGATTGAGACATATGAGTTTTTTGAGGAGCATCTGATACATCTATTGGATTAGAGTAGAAAAGATTTGTAGGGAAAGGAGTATGCTGATAGATCATGTATTGTGGAAAAAATAATGTCTGATAAATGAAACATGGAAAAGGGATGAAAAGATACATGATCAATACAGATATCATTTTTACATGGAATCTTAGAGATTATTGGAATTACAGGTCAAGGAAAATATTTTATAAGGTGGGTAAATTGAAATATCTCGATTTTTTTCCAGATATTTCTATTTTTTTAATTTTTCTCGTTCATGGTGTGTTTTTTTATTTTAAACGTAGTTTATAGATCCTAGGTTCAGTTTGGGTAATGGGATATAGTGGTGCAATAAGAATAAGTTAACAGTTCATGGGATACCATGTGAATCTAATCTATGACTTGAATTAATTCAAAATATTTAAAATTTACACACCCTACAAATGTTTTCACCACATGCCTACATGTCACAAAATTGGGTTTTTCCTCATGTAGAAATTTCATGGAAATAATTTTAATGACATGAAGACATGTAACAAAAGTGTATTACACCACTTGTAACTATTGTTTATTTTATAATGTGTGTGATGGGATTTTATGGAAAATTTGACAATGAGTGATGAATTATTACATGATGTAAAAAAATTCATGCAGTGTAATTATAATTCCCATGACATTAAAATCACCTATACATTGTCATGTAACTCTCCAAACTCCCCAATTCTCTATTATATACCTTTAGAATCCCTTTCTATTTCCACATACACATTTCACACATCTTTCATGCTTTGAGACCCCTCTGTGGACCACCATCTTCGACCAATGACCCTCAACAAACCTCTCTATTTACTAAAGATCTTGTGTTGATGATTTATGGGTGTCCTCAAAAATCTAGAAGCAATACCATGTCAGATCTTGGATATCCATATGTATATTTATATGTTAGTACTTCTGGTTATTCATCGCTTTCTTGATCTATTGGTAACAAATTATCTATTTCTTATTGAAAGGAATCCATAACCAGGTTGTTACAACATACATATTGTTTTGGTCACCATTCCCTCTTCTTTCAAGGTTGGCAGTCTAAAATTCAAATCCCATTTTCTAAATTAAAATTATTTGTAGGTAATTATATAATTTCAACTAAATGTTTACTAGTTGGGTTCTTAATTAAATTAATTAATTTAAAATTATTATGAATAAATGGAAATATACAATTGGGATATTTGGATTTTAGATCACAAATAATAAAATGATAAATTAATTATTATGAAATTTTGATTATTTTTTGGGGATACTGAATTGATTGATTTAGAACAATTAGTTGATAAATTAATTGGGGATTATTAAATCAATTTAGAATGAAAAATTAATGGTGAATTAATTGGGATATGAATTTTCATAAAATTAGATAAATTAATTGCCGAATAAATTAATGGTGTAATGGGATTAAAAAACATTCAATTAAATATTTAGATTAATTAACTGATGAATTTATTAATGAAGTAAATGGATTATTAAATTGATGAATTGAGTAGTTTGATTAAATAATTTATTCATTAATTAATGGAGTAATAATATTTTTTTGTTGAAATAAATATTGGGATTAATTAATTGTCGAAGTAGTTAATAGGGTATAGGGATCATTTAATTGTTGAATTAAATAATAATTTTTATTAATTAAATAATTAATTAATTGGATAATCAAATTACTATATTGTGAATTGAATAATGCGAGTAATTAATTGTAAAATTAATTAATGTAGTAAAGGGATTATTTAATTGTTGAATTAAATAATCTGTTTAATTAAATGATGAATTAATTACTGATGTAATGTAATTATTTAAATATTAAATCAAATAATCAGCATAATTATGTAGCGAATTGATTAAAAGAGTAATGTGATTATTGAATTTTTGAAATACAATATAGGATTTATGGAATTAATTAGTTGATAAACTAGTTAATTTGACTCAAGTGACTTGTTAATTGTAAATTAATTAATGGAATTGACAAGGAAAATTAATAGGAGAATTAATCTAAGGGGGTTGAATGTTACTTGTTAATTGATGTATTAAATAATGGGTTTGAATTAGATTAATAAATTTATCAATTAACAAATTTGTATTATCTATTAATGGAATTGAATGGTTTAGAATAATTTATTGGGGGTATTAATTAATGTGGATTGCAGTGGTAATGCAATTAAATGAGTTAAAGAAATTAATTGGTGAATTAATTATTAGGGGAATGTTGTGTCAATGAAATTGAAAGAGTTATCATATATAATTAATGTATTAACTATTGGGATTATTGTGTTAATAAAGTTGAATTATTAATACAATTAAATTTATGAATTTAATAATTATATTTTGATAATTAATTAATGAATTAATTAAGGGTAATTATGTGATAAACTAATTTTATAATCTTTAATTAATTTGGTGTGATTAATCAATTGTTTAATTGACTAATAGAATTGAAGTGATTAATTAATTGTTCAATTAATTAATATATTTTATGAGATTAGTATGATATTGGATTGACTAGAGAAATAGATGTTATTTGTTAATTGTTGTATTGATTAACTTAATTGTTGTGATTACTCAATTGATGAATTATCTATTGTAATTTTCCTGTTTAACTAGTGGTTGGATTATTAATGGGAATTGTGTGGATAATTAATTTTTTTAATTCATTATGTGTTGGTGAATGGAAACATAGACATTAAACCAACTATTAGGAATGGTAACATTATAATTCAATTATTTATTATCAAATGGCGAATTGAAACATATAAATTTTTAATGTGTTATGAAAGGAAGCATTCGCATCCAATTATATATTATTAAATAGTGGAAGGTAAATGGATATTTGGAAATTTGTAAATAATGTAGGAATGGTCATTCCAACGTGAGAATTAATGGTATAATGGTAATTCATTTGTGAGAAATAATGATTAGTTACCCTGTCATTAATTTTTTTAAATAAATAATGGTAACACCATCATTATTGTGTGTGATTCAAAAAATGGTAACATGGTCATCCATTAGTGAAAATAAGAATGGTAATATAGACATTCGAAAAAAGTTTATCCCATAAGGATAAATCAAAGTCCAACATATTCCAAAGGTGGTATTTTGATACATGTGTCCATGAGAACCCATGTATTATGTTGTTAAATAATAATTATCTAATAATGTGAAAACTCATTAATTATGCATTGTAATTATTTATTTATAGAACTACATTCACAATTAACTGAATGTATAATTTTTTAGACACCGTTACTAGTGTCCTATGGAGTTGTGCTCATAACTAATTTCAAATACTTGATTAATAACATAACATAACATATTATTTTAGTATAGGTAATGGGGAAATGACTAATACTAGATATCCATTTTTTAAATGGTTCTAGGATGAGGGAACCAGACATGATTTGGTACCTTCTTGGGATTCTTTGGTGTGATTATTTTCTATTATCATTTTTGACACTTGACATATACTTTAGCATTTCATGATTATGTTTTAGTGGGATATTATATTTCATAATTTTTTTATCATGCCTGCCTGAAATCCATTTTTTTCATTTTCTAAAAATCCGGTTTATGGGTTACTGGTAACCATACAAACAAGATCCAACATCATCAACAACGGTCAAATAACCCGCATACTAGAGACCAACTCACAATATCATCAACGACGGTCATGAAACCTGCATACCCAAGACCAAATCACAAACACTTAAACACTTCACAAAGACTGTAAAGAAGAAACAACAAGAGAAAAAACAGGAAGTCACATATCATATTACCCATAGTCTTCCCCAACTCCCAAGCAGGATTCTTCATCCCCTGTAGACGATTCCTACTCAGGATGTCTCCAAAAACCTACACTTTACACTCGATTCTGGAGATTCTCAAGAACCCGCATATCCAGGGGAGCCTTCTTAATCCCGCTAATTTTTTATCATGAGATATTGATATTTGTTATTGAAATATATTTATAATCCTAGGTTATTATTTCCACTGGTGTATTACTCTAATCGAAGAGCGTATAGTCTCTCCATGAATAACTTATTAAACCTCACTTCTAGTCAGATGCCTCTTGAATATAAGGAGGGTGACTTAAGGTAATTTGACTAATTAGCATGAGGCACAGGCATGTGGAGCCCGAGTTTGGGCATTGAAATCATCGTCAATAAATAACAAGTGATATATTCCCACTGTAACATGCTTGGATTTTATGGGGAGACCAATACTATAGAAAAATTCATAAATGTGACTTATACATCGATTATCCATTGATATATTGAATATGATAGATGATAATATATCTGACATGTAAGAGAATTACTATTTTTGAGGATTCTAAATATTTTTACCATGAGGGAAATTGTATACCAAGCAGACGAATAAAATCTGATGTATATTTCATATTAACACTTTATGAATCGAAAACATGTGATGTTATTTTGAATAAATTCCATAACATCATATCAAATGTGTTTCTAAAATAATATTTGATCATAATATTATATTTAATAGTCTTCTTATTAATCTCATATATCACTTCATAGGATGACATGATAAAACCTTATTTGGTTATACTTTTTATTTAACAATGTTTGTATTAGGAAATCCAATTATTAATTAGTATTATGATATTTTTATAGAGATGAATCAAATTTTAATGATGGTTTTATGAGGATATAATCCTATATTGGTTTACTAAGATAGGTTACATTATCTTTTTAATGAATACAAAAATTTTAATGTATGAAACTATAGGAGGGTATCCCTATAGAAACAATAAAATACTTCCTTGATAATTTTATATTTAAAAGTGTCCATAAAATTAAAAACTATGTAGGGAAACCACCAGTCCCACAGACACTGTAATGAGTTTTATTGAACCACCTCTTTGATTTACACTTCATCTGGGATGAACATTATTTGATCATTGGTACTTCTATCGAGTAGACATGGAATGGTACTAAACAAAGGAGTCTTATAGTTCCCCCTTCAATACAAATCTTGTACAATAAGATTTTAATCAATTATAAAGGTTTTAATATGGAAAATAGATACTTTTCCCACCAATTCATGTTCATCAGAGTATGATACTTATTCGAGAATGATTTTCATCATCCAAACTAATGTCTTATCCTCAATACACACCTAAAAATGATAATTCCATCCCATTATTTAAATCATATATCTATATATATCTATATTTAATTCCTTTATTATTTAAAAGTATACATAATATGTTTGTATTGATTAGACATAAGAGTTTTGAAATCCTCATATTCGCATCATTCGTAAAGAATAGTCTCTAATTATTCAAAATCGTTTTTATGACATTAAAACTGAAATTATAACATTTCAAAATCTATATAGAGCCTGTAAGCCCTCCATGGGATGAATATATATATTTTTTAAACCAAAACATTTATGATATTATATAGATTGATTCCAAAATGAATAGTCTTATTTTTATAATTATGAGACATTGAAAAATTCAATTCGGAGGAATTTGTTTTTTCATATGTAAAAATATTTTTATGTTAATTTTGTGGGGAAAGTGGTTAAAAAGAGAATAATATGTATGGTTTAGGGTTATGTGTGAAACATTTAAGATTACTTGGATAATATACATTAAAAAATCCATATAACTTCGTATATATCTATTAAAAATCTTATTATTTCAATAAATGTATTGTTCATTTATGTAATAATATCCAAGATATTATTTCGAGTAATGAATTCATCAAGGTTTTGGATTTAATTGTTTTTTAATAAATTCCCTCCCTTATTCATATATTGTTTTATAATTTTATTGATGTGTCTCCCAATTAACCTTGAATAATATCCATAATTCAAATAATTTAAGGATTATACATGAATTCCCATTTCAAAAATCACATATGAAATACCAAACCATGATAAATATATTACCTATTGATTTTATAACCCTTCTGTTGATGTGTTAAAGAGATACCTCCACCTTCTATACCATTTAGGATGAACTCAAAAAGATCAAATTATATTTACTAGTTTTGATGTAAAGAACACATTAACTAATTTATATCTCCAATACAATATATTTGATAAGATCTAGATTTATTTACAACTCTAGCGAAACAATGGGAGAGGCCTTATTATTACAATGTTTTTTTTGAAATGATGACAAATTATCCTAGGTTCCCATGCATGTTCTTTCCACAAAAAAATGAGATTGTTGTAAGATGAAGTAGAAATTACTAAATTTGAATGTAATTAAGTCCTTCATATGAGAGGTTGATGATGATAATATATATATTCACTAGAACCTATTTAGAATACCACCATGGAACATAGACATGAGCATAACCTTACACAAAATCCAATCATGATGAAGATGTTATTTCTTCATATGTATTATTTGGCACAAATAAGTGATTATTTTAATGGGAGTGAAAGAAAAATTTGTGTTCTAACATGATACATGAGTCACTAGGAAATTATAATGATTATACAATTCCTTGAATTCCAGGTCAATTTGGTGCAATGAATTTTTGATGATTTGATACAATGAGATTACTATGAAGTGTCCAAAGAGCCCTCTCTAGAAACAAAATCTATCACATACAACCAATTTTCTATTATTCCCTTATCCAAAGTAGCCTCATCCTACCTAGAGGAGGATTCCCATACACAAGGATTGTATTATTTATGGATGTATGAGTTTTCTAAGACAAAAAGTTGAGAGGATACAATTTACAATTTTTTTGGGGATCATGCTCTGTGGAAGAAGGGGGATAACTACATGAAAGAAGGAACAACCATGGAAAACCCTAGATAACAACAATATGGGTAAAAATATAAAATTATTTCCATATATAGTATGTATGTTATTATAACCCATAATTTGATTCATATAGTTATAAATTGAGAATCTATAGTGTTTACATTCATGGTAAATACCTATAACATCACATAACCTAAAATACTAGATCTAGTGCTTAGATCGTAAAATTAAAAATTTTTAATTTGATACTGATAATTTTTAAAAAATTTCATCCCATAAAAAAATTATAATATCAATGGGAAAATATGATCACTTAAATTTTCATGGATATATTATGTTTATATTTGTAGATAATGAGGAATAAAATCTATATAAATATTACCCATGACATAAAATGGTCATTTCTAACACATTACCCATATTTTTTGATTTGACATTATGTCACCATAATAAACAATATAAAATCACTATTATAAATAAATCAGTGAACCTAATTTTATATCTTTAAGGAAAAGAAAAAATTGAAGAGTGATATCAAATTCACGGTAAGGGTGAACATAAGAAACAATAATTGAATTTCATCAATGATCATATGAAGTGAATTCTTTTAGGATGATAAGATGAAATTTCATTAGTGAATTATAAAATTAGTAACACCATTAAATAAGTAAATCAACAATAATGAAACATGAAATAATACATTATCAATGGAAAGACTCCCTAGTATCATTATTCACGATCCATGTGATATCAATCATGGTCAGAGGAAACATTCTAAACCCTTAGATAATAAAAATAAATGTTTTGGTATATTTCAAAATCACCTTCATAAAACAAATAAAAACCCCTTATATAACCATTATAATTAGAATAATTTTATCTATGACTTCTAATATAATTATCTGATTATAATAATCAGGACCCAATTTTTTGGATTTCTATTTAGGTGGATCCATTGTATAAAATACATGAAGTTATCTTGGTTTAATCTTCTTTTATAAAGTATATGAACCAAAAATTGAATAAATTACATTAATAATAACCATTAACATCATATAAAAAGACATTTTTCATTTATAGCATGATAAATCAATGTAAATGAAATATGTCTATTGTCAATATTTTTAAACCATGATTAGCAAATTTGTTCCATTATAACATCATTGAAATGACCACAATCCATTTAGATAATGAATGAGGATGGAATCATTTAAATTGATACCCACTGGATAATATTAAATGATAAGGGTTGTTGATTTTTTAATAGAAATACTTTTATGAGATAATTATAAACATTTTTTAAGAATATAATTTTCTCATTTTTAAAAAAAATCATAAAAATTTTAAAAACTCATATCCATTAAAAATGGACTTGAAAATTTATAATAGAATAATTAATGAAATAGTTTAAATAATTTATTGATGAAGTCATCATTTATGATATGAAAAAATAATTTTTTTTGAAAACCCGTTTAAAAAGTATGGATTTGGAAGAATAAATTGTTTTCGACTGAGACATTCTTTTTCATAAAAAGTTGTTTTGAGCATTAAATTAAACAAATCGAGTAAAATTGAGGGAAACAATTTATTCTCACAAAATCAATTTTGGAGAAGAATGTTTACATGTTTTTGTGATATGGATAATGATATCTCGTCGTTGTAATCATAATTATAGATAATCCCAATAAATGATGAAATTGTAACATTAGACTCTTACCAGTTTAGGAACGTTTTATGGTAATCCCCATAAAATATATCATTTAATGAAACATATAATATAGATATAATGTGAATATTAATTGTGTTGAATTTTCATCTGGAATAATATAAACTTCATAAAATAATATTGGTCTATAAAATAATTTACTCCTCAATAAAGAGAAATTGAGACAAGATTCCCTTATAACTTTGGTAAAGATGATACCATAAACACCATGAATGGAATATACTAAAACTGATATGTAAATCGCGATAAATTTAATTATAGTAATAATTATATACCTTCATGGGATGTATATACACCAAAATATTAATTTAATTAGTGTATATGAAATAAATCTAATAAAAATAAATGATAGATGAGAAAACCATTACCTTGGTCACCCTTTTGGTTGAACATGCTTTATACTCATACATAGTGGTTTTAAACATGTTATTAAAATATTAAAAAACCTATAAATATTTATAGTATCCTATATTCTTCTTTAAAAACATCTTTCCACATGTTCATTGTTAATATTTCATTATATTCATTGTTTTGACTATTAATGGCCTAGTTTTCTCATTCATTATTTACTATGGAAGTACCAATTTTTACATATATTATAGTTTATAGTATCAATAATAAATATGATGAAATAATTTTAATATTTACTAATTAATTATCTCATAAAATATCATAAAATATCATTATCAAAAATTAATTAGGTTACAATATTGTGGATGGTATGTTTTACGTACAACTGAGAAGCATTTCCAATATTCAAAATTCATTTTTGAAAGTTGGTTTTTAACATTTATTCATTATCAAATTATTTTTATATCATATATTATACATTAATTTATTAAATATAAATTAATAAATGTATATATATATATATATATTTCCACAATGCAATGTAGTGATGAAAATATTGTTACATCACTTCGCAAAGGCGGCAGTCCACATGTATAAGAATGGTGTTATCATATTTTTAGTGTAAAAAAGTAAATTGATATATTAAATTTAGGCAATGATAAATATTTCATCAATGTAATAATTATTTATGATATATTACATATAATAAATATATTTATCCTTATTAAATTTCATTTAAGTGTTAGTGATAAAATGAATCATAATGTTTCGTGAGGCGGTAGTCTCCCAAAAAGATGAATGATGTTATCGTATTCCCTAAAGGATCGAAAGTAAAATATTTTTGTGATATTATAAATATAGATGTAGAATTATGTTCTAAATATAAAATATATATAAACATCATATCCATCATCACAGAAAATTTTTTAATGTGGTAGTATAAGAAGAATTAAGTAGGTTCGAGAAGCGATGGACTAACAGACACACGAACAATGATTTAATAACCCATTTGACGGAAGAGAATAGGATTGTAGGTAATTAAATTATTATAAAAATAACCCATTATAATTACTATAATTATAACATTATATCATCAGGTTTTAGTAATAATTTATAGTGGTGGATAAACAAAATAAAATATAGATGTTCTTCAATGAATGTTATCGCTTCTTCAGATATAATCCATAACAATTCATTGAATATTTAATATATTTTTTTCTATGAGTCACAAAATGTCTTCTATGATTATTGGGTGTAATTTTTGATGTTATTTTGGAAGGGATTGTTTGATTTAATGGCTTCATTAGTATAAATAAGTGAGGGGAGGGAGTGAACTTTTATAGATGAGGATGAGTTTCATTATTGTAAATCCTAGAAAATAATCACTATTAGAAGAAAAATCTTACATACAGTGGTTGAAAAAATGATAACTAAAGGGTTAGAGGGACTATATGGTTTATTGACACCTAAAACACTCAATAATACATGATTTTTAATCATTTGGTTCCTTCTTATATATGCTTCCTTATTCTAACCATTTTGTGTATTCACTTTGGCAACAAGTTTTATAACATAGTTAATTTATCCGTTATGGGTACTTTAATCTAACTATTATTATATAATTTTGAATCACATATTTTTAATTCAGTCTAAAATTTAATTACAAAATAATTCCAAATTTTTATGAAAAATAATTTTAATATTAACACATTTAATGTGAAAAAACAGTACTCTAACAATAACCACACAACCAAATTATTTACTATTTGGGGATCAATATACTAATTATAATAGTAAAATTTACCCATTAATGGAACAAATGTGAAATTAATTTTTATTTAAAAATACATTGTCAGAATATAATTTTTTTATTAATTTTTAATCGATTAATAAAATAAATTTTATCATAAAATATCATTAATGTTAATTTTGACGTTATTCATTTAAATTGAATATCAAAAAATAATAATTTGAAAATTAAATTTGAATTTATTATTATCAATATTTTTATCATGCTAAATTTATCATCAATAAATAATACCACAATCATTTATTCAATTTAGATTACTTTTAATAATTTTGGTATAATTTATTTAATTCAATTGTTAAATAAATAGTTTTCTATGTTTTGATTTCATAATAATTAAAAGTAATTATAACATTTCATAATGAATTAAATAAATTATCATTATTCACAAAACATTAATATTTGAAAATGATAAAAATAATTGATTATATGATGTTTTTTCACTATCTCAAGGCATTATTAATATTAAAAATAAGAAAATTATCTTTTTTATGTATCTTTGTTTAGTCTACAATATGGACCACAATCATTAAAAATTGGTAAGGAATTGAAATATTTTAGAGGCAATGATGTAAAATAAATAAATAAAATCATTCAACAAAGTAAATATTATATTTTAGGTCATTAATTCTCTTGTTATTACAGTTTGACCCGCAATAATTTATTTTACCTGAACCACAACAATTAATATTTATTACAATCACTATTAATTTAAGGATAAAATTAGGAAAAAATATTATACAATGTAAATTAATATTATATTAAATATTAAATGAATTTTTATTTTTTTGATTCACAGAAGTAGAAATATATTATTTTGAATTAATACTGTAGACATGACGAGAATGTAGGGTTTTTTAAATGTGAAAATTCGCTAATTTTTACATTGTTTTTCTACTAAATTAAACATAATAAAGATTCCAACGACCTAAATTTGATTAATTTATATTATTTTTTTCTAAATTTATTTATACTGCCATATTAAAATATAATATAATATTATGAATTACTTAAATCAATAGGAAAAGTAAAATTAAAATTCAGCACATTTTCAGTATTCATAAAATAACGAAATATTATAGAAATACCCTAATAAGTCACCCTAAAATAAATTTAATATTAAAATTTTAAAATTTATGTTTAATTTTTAATATAATGTTTCTATAAGTACAACAAATGTATCTTTAAATTATCTAAAAAAAGCATGAGTAAACTGCCATTAAAAAATACATTTATCATGAATATATTTATTTTTCTAACAAATGATTCTTATTTCATTTCAAATAAAAGTATTACTATTAAATTAATGTAATCTATATATTTTGAAATATAGTTAATCCCATTCATACACTAAAATTTATTAGATTGGTTATAACTATTATATTAAATAAAAATATATTAATAATATATATTTTTTTGGTAAAACTCACCATTGTGTGTAATGGAAGATATCAAAGAAACTACTCATTTCATGTAATTAAATATAATCTCAGTGATTTGTAGAATTAAATACTTTTAATTTATTTAATTTATTTAAAAAATAAATATATCGTATTGTCTTGGGGTTTTACATTCACTTATATGCTCTATGTTACATGTTTTTATGTTATTATACAAAATTTTATTCTTTTAAAATATTTATTTGTCACATCCTCCCTCACACTAGTAAATTTCATTCCCAAAATTTGAAACGTATCTTGATAAAAAATTTAGGTGCATTTCGAAACACATTCACTGTGAACCCACATTATAAAAAGTGTTAATAAAACATCATCTTAATAAGAGAGAACGTGTAGTACAAACATAATATGGAATAATAAAAAATATGGTTTCCCAAACAGGATTACATAGTTGGTAATGGAATAAAATAATAAATAAATATAAATAGTGATTCAAGTCATTGATCTCAAGAAATTTGATCATTAATGGAATGATAAGGACCTTAACCGCAAGAATCCTTGATAATCTGAAATAGTGTTCATTTTTAATAAATAAAGGTAACATGATCACATTTTTTGTCACAAAAATTATAATATAATTAAGATATTTATCCCTATATATACTGAAACATACTGAAATATAGTTGTTTATCATGTAGAATTTCTTCCTTTAGAAATTTCAATGAATAATCTTGTATTGTTCTCAAAATAATGAGCATTCAAGATGGTTTTTCTCCTGAAGCACAAAAATCAACACTTGATTACCACATAACCATTAAAAGAATGTTCAAGATATTCTAACTATATTTATAAATTAACAAAATTTAACATTTCTTATCACAATGATAGAATATATAAAAAATGTATAAACCGTCATATGATATATTAGTCTTTAAAACTAATCATTAATAAGAATTGTTAAAACTAAAACATTCCAGGAATAAGTACCCATTTATACCAAATAACATCAAAAAAATAAACATTAAATATTTTTTTATCCAAAAAAGTTAACTCATTATTTTTATCTTATATGCTCAATAATATGGCCTTCCATTTCTAATAACATTAATCACATATTCACTAAATCAATCACCAATTCTAAGATAATATATATGATAAAACTTGTGTTTCTATACACACAACAATATCCAAAATCATATACACCATAAAGGACATAAATACCTTTAAACCTATATCCCCAAAAATTTCATAGAACAAATCACATTAAAAAAATATTTATATATACAAAAACCAACTTAAAAATATCATAAAATTTCATTAATCCATTTAGGATCTCATGACTTAGAACAACATTTGGGGGTTTAATAAATTGAACATATGATCACACATAATCATATATATATCTGTGAAGATATAAAAAATCATAATATAACATCTCATGAGGACATCTGAATCTCTAAGGTAACATAAACCATCATCTGATACTAACTTTAAAAACAATGAATCATCACTTTTGGATTTGGTGATAAAATAATTTACATTACATTTCTAGATTTGATAATGATAATTGTTTCCCATTTTTTCAAATTAAAACCATACAATATATAAATGGAAAATAAAATAAACTATATTATAAAGAACCTTTTAGTTATAGAGTTTTATAAAATGAAGATAATATCCTATATAAACTATGTCCATGTCATCAAATGATCATTTTTATCTCATAATCTAGCTTTTATTATTTCAATGTAATTATCATTATCATCCACAAGAAATGTTTTCAAGAAATAATTTGTGAAACCTTATTCATTATATACAGGGGAAAATGAATCATATAAGGGTGAGTCCAAATTCTAAGTATGGGTAAACATTATCCTTAACAGTTGAATGTCATGAATGATCATAACATGTTTATATGGGTATGGAAACATAATCAGGGTGCATGAGATTATAAGATAGGAACTAATTCTAATCAATACTCAAATAATAAAAAATGTAACAGGGAATAAGTATTGAAAAAAAGAAATATTCATATGGATAATTAACTCTGATACATTTGATAACAATCATGATTAATGGAAATATTTTAAACCCTTAATGATCATAGCTTAAATATGTTGGTATCGTGGATCAACATATTAATAAATTTATTTAGAACTGTTATGGAAGCCATAAAATTGGAATAACCATATATAGAACTTCTAATAAAAATATCTAGATAATTTAATAATTTCCAAATGAATTCGAGCACTATCAGGGTGCACCAATAATATATGCCATAATGGGCTCACCTAATGCTATTTGTTCACACCCATCATATATAATGTCCAATAACCACAAAATGAATATTTGAAATATATATTCCTTCATATAAATCTTATATAAAATATTTATTCATATATAACATGATTAACACATTGAAAAGAAATGGGTTTCATATCAATTTATTTGAAAAATTATTGACATATAAGAAATAAATAGGATCAAAAACTATTCATTTGAAATAATCTTAATCAAAATAGAGGAAGAATGCAGATATTCTTATTAAAAAATATCCATAATTTTGCATAATTATAAAAAATTATTTTTATATTGTTCATTGAAAATACCATAATTTTATAATTAAAAACAATTTTTTTTGGAAAATAAGTTTTTCTTTTGAAAAAAAAACTCATAAAATATCATTAAAATAATTTCATTTGAATCTAACAATGAATAATTATAATGGAATAATTAAAAATATAATTTTAAAAAAATTTTGAGAAAAATATCCATTATTTGTTTAATACATTTTTCATTTTTTTAAATAATATAGGATTTCAGAAGAAAAAGGGCAGTTGATCGAAAAGATATTTTTCCATAGTACAATTATTTTGAAATTTTGAGTACATATACAGAGTAAAATGAAGGGAAAACATGTGTTGTCATTAAATAACATGAGGATAATAAATTTAAATAGTTCCATTAGATATATATTATAAAATCCAAACATTTGAAGAAAAATTATAAATAATCTCGTTAAACGATGAGATGGTAATATTAGACTCTTATGACTTGGGTAATTTTTTATTATGATGAACATGAAATAATATCATTCGGTGAAACATATAATACAATAACAGTAATAAAATTGAATATATAACATGTTAATGTTGTAAAATATAAATCATATAAATGAACACATGTCTATAACATAATTTACATATAAAAGCAGGAAAATTGGGATACAAATCCATTTCATCTTTGTCAATATGGAAAATAAAATACCCACGAATGAGATATCATAAAAATTATATGTCAATGAAAATAAATTTAAGGATAATAATAATTAAATATATTCATTTATGTATATAGAATACATAATGAAAATAAGTGACGAATATGTTATACATATCACAGAATTGAAAGTCAGATGAGAAAACCATTATCTCACCAATAAATTTTCATAAAAATTATTTTTCCTAATAAATAGTGGTTTTAAACAAGTTATTAACTTATTAATGAAGCATATTAATATTTATAATGTCATATATAATCCTTTTATAACATCTTGGAACACATTTGTTAATAATATCTCATTATTATCATTATTTTATGCATTATACCCCTTTGTTTTGTCATCCAATATTTATTATGATGGCCCCATATTTTCCTCATATAATATAATTCAATAATATCAATAATAATTACGAAGAAATGATTACCTTATTTATACATCAATTACACTTTAAAATATAGTTAATAAATATGGATAAAAAATGATGTGTCTTACGATAACGGAGAAGGCATGCCTAATGTATGCCTCAATACCATTTTGATTTGTCCATGATTTTTATGGAAATAATTTATGTGATATTTAATAAATTTTTATTTATAATAACATAACATATAACATATTATTTATTATAATATACTTATATATATCATCAATTTTCATGGTGATGAAAACAAAGTATTATCGATATAAGAATGCGGTAGCCCACACCAAAATGATCAATATTATAATAATTATAATGTAAATAAATAAAATGATATAATTTCCTTTAATAATGTTAATTATTTCAATAATTAATTTTTTATTCCATGTATATAACATATTATAATTTTCATTTTCTTTGTTAACATCAATGTAATTCATCTGTAAAGAAATCGAATCACATCGCTCCAGAAGCCGATAGTCCACCGTACACATGAATGATGTCATCATATAATATATATAATTGAAATTAAAAATTTTATTTAATTAAAATATGAAATTTTAGAACCTATCTTATAAATATCATTTATGTATTACATATCCATCATCATTCCAATCCTTGAATTGTGGTCATGGAAAAAAGAATGACATCGGTTTGCGAGGCTGTTGTCTTCTATGCACCTGAATAATGATTTTGTAATGCATATGATGGCAGTGGAGGTGATTTTAAGTAATTATTTTCTTATTAATATATCATACTCTATCTGAGATACTTAAGTTATTATATCATCATTTTCTAATAAATGGCGATGAAGGAAATTAAAACAATGACGATCATTGATGAACATTACCTATTCTTTGGATTTTGTATTTCGGTTTGAATTAAATAATTCATAAGATAGTATTATATACAAAATATTTATTATAGGATGAGTTATTAGATTTTGGGAAGTTAATTTTGAATTTCATGGCAAATAATAATGGCTATAGAAGTGTGAGGAAGTGAGGGAAGCATGTCCCCTATTATAGTTTTGGATGAGTAAAATTATTAGAGATAATAAAAATCATTCACCATTTAGAGGTAAATATTAACCTAAATTGGATAAAATTATTTATAATTTAAGTGATAAAGGGATTATATTATAGATTCACACATTCAATAAGAAATTATTAGACATATTTGGACAGTTGTTTTCCTTAAAATCATAGTTTATTTATTTTTACCATTATGATTTTTAACTATTGAAACTACTTTTCTCCCCCAATTAATTTATCTATTAAGACTAAATTATTGTGAGACATATTATACAATTTGGAAACCAAGAATATATATATAAAATATAATTAAAAAAAATAAATCCAATGTGTGTGTGAAATTATTTTTAACACAGGTGCTCGTAACATGCCGAAACCCTACATTAACCATAATCATGAAAATAGAGCATTTAATATTTAATTGTCAATGTATTTTTTATAAAATAATAGCTGATACAGTAATGGAATATAGTTGATATTTATTTTAATTTAAAAATTACATTTTAAAATATATGTTTGTTTTATTAATTTGAAATTATTTTAAAAAATATAATTTATTATGAAATAACAGTAATGTAAATTATGTAATTATTTATTTAAATTTAATTTTTAAAAAATATCAATAATATGGAATTCCTATCTATTTCTCATAATCCAATGTATAATAGCATGTTCATCTATAAAAACATGGAGCCAAATATTTCATTCAATTTATTTCACATTTAATATTTTTATTATCATTTATTTTATTTCATTAATAACTAAATAAGTACTATATTTGAATTTCATAAATGATTAAATTAATTATTCCGTATAAAAATTTATCATATTAAAAAATCACATGTATATTTTAAAATTATAAATATTGTCAAATATTTATTTTCCCCTATCCCAATGACGTATAGATATTAAATGTAAGAAAAAAATATTTTTTCTTTTACTCATTACTAAACATATTTTATGGGTCATATTCAAAGGAATGTGGAAATTAATTTCTATAATTCATATTATTTTATGGAAAATATCAAAATAAACTCATTAAACAAATTTAATATAATATTTGTGGTCATTTTTTTTCTTTTAAATATAGATTAACCTATGTTAACCCAATTTTTACCTTAACTACAGCAAATAATTTTTACTACATTCCATATTAATTTGAATTAATATAAAAGTTAAAATTCTTGAAAAACAATTATTATGCCGATTACAATTATGAAATACATTTTTTTAATTTTAATTCATAGATTTGGAAACATTTAATTAAAAATAAATCCCACATACATGACTTGAGAAAATGTTTTTAATAGGGATTATTCTGTTTTTAATAGCTACATAAAATAAAAATGCATGAAATATATATATTTCATATGTTACATTAAACTACTCATACCATCAAATTAAATGTATAGGTTATAAATATTATTTTAAATAATAATATTTTAATAACACATTGTTGTTATGTAAAATTAAACCTTTCCTGTAATGTAATCTATGGGAAAAAACTATTGTATGTAAGGGAATCTAAACATTGTGTTGGGTGTAATGAAATCTGTTGAAGTTAAGTAATTTAGTTTCAAAATTTATATATTGTATGTTCTTAGTGTGTTACAATTTCTTCCAAGCTCAGTGTTGTGTGTCATTTGATCTATAAAACATAATGTTTTCAAAATATTAGGGTGTTACAACACTTAGGGAAGATAACCGAAATTCATTTACTATAATGAAACAGACTATACTTCTTGAATTAGAATGAAGAATAAATTGAGTGTAATATTTATATTTCCACAACTAGTGTTCCATCGATGATTTTAATTATGAATAACACGCCTTTATCTTTGCAATAAAATTTACCAATTGAACTGATGATACCATTGAGAATAGAGGGGTGGTATAATAGTGTGGTAACAACATAATTAAAACATGCACACAACCTCTGAGATCAGATCCCAGCTAGGTTGAACTAAGATGGTCCACTTGAATAGGTTGTAATTCTACCTACCACACATCTTGGATTAGATTTCCCATATATATCTATAATCCTGTCATGATTTAGTATAGACATTGAAGTAATTAAGAATCAAATCAGACAGTACTACTGATGATATAAACCACAAAGAGAAGATAAAATTCCAGAAAATGAAGACTGAAAAAATCTTAGCCTTGAAGCTTCTCAACCATAATTTATAATCGATTCTTTAAAATTGTGAAAACTTCTATATAAAGTATATACATATAAGTAAAACTATCTCCCAAATAAAAGTTCTGAGAAGTTAATAACACATACATAGTTATGGAAAGTGGTTACACAAACGATTCACCGAATCATGTGAAATAACATCGTTGAATATTTCTATATCATAATATTTTTCTTCAAAACACATGATATATTTTATTATTGCATTTATTCTTGTTAAAAAATCATCAATAGACTCATATTCCTATATTTGGATTTTGTTGAGCTATATTCTAAAAATTAAGAGTTTTTCCCTTCACCTTTATACTCAATTCACTGATGATATGATGTATTTCTCAAATTTCATTAGAAAAAATCATCTAATAACTATAGTTAACTCTTAAAAATATAATGAAGATATCATATAATTCCTATATATTATTTTTCATTTTTAGAATTCTTTTTATTATTTGAAGACAACAAAGGAATCTCATTTTTTCATAGTGATACAATGATGAGTATCATAAAAAATCACATCCCATGGGAAATATATTAGACTTATTCCTATTATTATATAATTGAAAACAACATAAAACTAATGATGAAACTCATTATGAAAGAACTGAGTTTTTATTTTCTACTATATAAAAAATAATCAATGTTCAAAGTCCAAACTATGATCTGATACAAATTGAAATGGACTGAATATGTGTAATAAATCATAAGTGGCGGGGGGGGGGGGTGGGGGGTATTTGTTCACACATTCATTTTCAAAATTATTTTCTTTTCATTTACATATTTAGAATATATATCATCCAAAGAATAATATGTTATAGAATTGTGGAGTAAATCACATTTTATTGGTGATGTTCATTGATAACATTGACTACATCATAAATTTAATGTGGTTTCTATCAAACTCTCACAAAACTATTTATTTATTATCAAGAAAGATACGAGAAAGGATATAAAAACTATGTTGGTACAAGATACTTTAATAAACCTATGATGTGAAAATACATTCTTGTAAATGATATAAAATATTTGACATGGGAAGATATATTGGGAGTGAGGATGATATGATTCTATTGATTAACTATGGAATATAATCTTATTCTTAATACAATAATATTATAAGACTATTATAAATTATAAATATTTGAAGATAATGATACAATAAGTCATTAATATCACTCTATAACACTAACCAATATTCAATCTTATATATTCATTTATACTTCATGAAAATAATATCCAAATTTCTCAGTAATTTACTTTTCATGTGGTCTTAATTGGTTTACATAATCCAATAACGTAAATATCCATATGATACAAATAATTCAACGACCCTTAATTCTCATTTTTCAAAATTGTAAATAAAGGTAATATCAAGAAGATATTCATGAAATGTGATGTGATTGTAGAGCCCTTTTTTATGTCATAACATTCCCTACCACTACCTCCTTCATAAATTCTTGAATCAGGAATAAAAACATATTGATATTTTCGTGTTTGAATTCACATGTAACCTGGAATAAAAATAGTCATTATGTGATTGATTAGAATTTTAATTCATTATATATTATCTTTTCGAGGATCCATTTTTCTCAAAAGATCGCCAGGTATATGAAATATCTATGAAATGATTTATCTTTCCGAGTTCAACATTCATATAAATTTATTATATTCGGAACTTCCTCTTTCAATGTACCAATATAGGAACTGCTGAAATTCACTATAGTGTTACAAATCAATACCAAATATTTCGTCAATATATTTTAAGTATTGAGTTAAAAAATAATTAATTTTTTAGATAATTATTTTTCCATTATATTTAGTGGGGGTTTAAAGAAACCTCCACGAATTAGAAGTGAGTTATTAATAATCCTCCACTAAAAATAATTAGAAAAATATTATATAAATAGTAATTTATAATTTATAATTGTCAACTATAACTAATTATAATTTAATATTAATAGTCATTTATCATTATTTATTTATACTATTCATTAATAATTATTTGTTAATTATTAAATATTTATAATTATTAGTATGTAATTATTTGAGATGTTTGTTTTTTCTTCGATAAGGTGAATGTCAAAAATCATTATTAAATGGCCATAACATTTAATATAGGATTCTATTTTAGATTAAATCAGTAAAATAAAATATTATAAAATTAGATATATTGTTATTTGATAATAATTTTTTAATAATTGATTGAATTTATTTCAGTATTGTTTTATAAGAAGTTAAAAAAATCAAAATCCAATCGACCAAAAATTTTGATCCTTGTTTTTTAGCTCTACCACATGTTGAATAGTTGTTTACAATATGTTATACAATGAATTTACAAAGGATAGATTTTGTCATAGTTTTTTCAATGTAATAAAGGCAGATATAGCCTCTAAAACTGATGTTGGTTTTTTTAGATACAGTGACTTTTTAACATTTGTAGTGATTTTAACATCATTTTATAGTTAATTTATATTGTTGTTGATTTATATATGATTTTATTCCATGTATTTAAATTATTATTGATTTTATGGCATTTAAATTATTTATGATGTCCCAATTTTCTAGGTTTATTATCTTATAAATTTATCTATGTACTTTTGTACATTTATGAATATCAATTTTGAATTTTTTTATATTTATCAATATTTTTTTGAAAATTATATATAATTTCATCTATACCTATTCATTTAAATTTATTTATTCATATTATTATATATATATAAATATATTAATAGATAAATGTATCATTTCTTGAATATTAATATAATATTATGTATATTTATATATATGTTATTGGAATATATATATTTGTACATATTTTATTGGATGGTGTTAGAGTGTGTGTCTTCTTTATTACATATATATAAATTTATAAAATTTATTTTTAATTATTTCTATTTATAAATTATACATTACTATTTTTATATAATTTTATATGTAATAATATATATTAATTTACTCTTTACTATTTAATATTTATTATTTACAACATATTTTTTATCAATTAATTAATTAATTAATTTCCTATAATATAATATATTTTAGATATTGATTTTTATTATTATTTATATGTATTATTATTCTTTATTATTTATTACTTATTAATTTTTAATTATTATTTAATTTTTATTAATCCTTTATTAATAATTTATTAATTAATATTTTTTATTTATTGATTAAATATTTAGTTTTCATGTATTATATGTGTTTTTATTTTTATTTTACTTATTTATTATTATTATTATTATTATTTATTGTTTTTATTTATTTAAAAATATTTACTAGCATATATATATATATATGTATATAAAAATATTTTTACTCACCACCCAAGGAGCATGTTGGGGTGGTAGTTTCATTGTAGAATAACTTAGAGGTATGGGGTTCAAATGTCCCCCAACATATATATCATCAAAATTTATGCATGGCCATCATTTCAAATGAAAGCATGGTAGGATAAATCAATAATCAATAATCAATAATAATAATAATAAATAAATAAAATGATGCTAATAAAAAATAAAAAATTTCTAATAAAAATAAAATAAAAGACTTCCGATAAATGTTTGAAGGGAGGTTTTAGAAGCATTGGGAAATCATTTCAGAATTCTTTTTGAAAAAAGTCTAAAATGATTTAGCGATAGTATAAATATCCACTAAATATTACTTTTTTCCTATAATGTAAAAATAATGAGAACTTATTCTTTCGATGATTTTCACAGGCTCAAACTGATAATTAAAATAAATCATAGTTGTGAGAATGTGAATCATTATTATGCTTATCCTTATTATGTTGGAATCTATTGATTAAATAGAATTCATCCTAATCCAATATATGAATTCATACAATAGAATTGGTAGATCATATTTAAATACATTACAATGTAATGATGAATGATCATTATCCAGATGATACTTATGATGATAGTCATCATTACAAAATGCTCTTTACATTTGATTTCATGTGTATGGGCGTTCATGCTTATAGGTGTTCATAATTACATGGGTCTTATTGATTATAAATTGACCATCCATCTTAAAATCATCATTATGGTCTAAATTAATCCTTATCATAAAACTAGATACATTTTTCATTAAAATAAAATCATTTTAAGGCATTCCATGACATCATAATACATATATGTACATCCCTAGAAACTTCTCAACAACCTAAAGAATTATTAAAAAACCATCTTTTACTAATCTAATGGTCTTCCCAACTACTCATATAAAAAAATGACCAAATTATTCATAGAATTTATTTATCCCTTCTCATCACATTCGATTAATTCAAAGATAACAGAGGAAAGTGTTTTCACATAATTGAGTGTTTCAAAAGAATAGTTTAAAAGAAGCATATGACCACAGTCACCAATGCTCACATGATTACCATAGAATTTTTTTTCCATGAAAATGAGGATCATATATAACATTACTCTCACACCCATTCCATAGAGGGTTCAACACTTCTATTCATTATGATGATCATAATATCATTCATTACTTCCTTTCTCTTTATCCATGACCTCATGTGACACAATGATTATCACTATGGGAACTTCAATATTCATCTTTCTCAAAAACATTTCTCCAATGTTATCTATGGAATTTTCCCCATTACAAACCTCCAAAACGTGCTACAATAGTTAATAATAATTTTTTTAAACTATAAGAGATCAATGAGTGTTTTAGAATTAGTAAAAAATATAAATGTTGGTCGGAGTGGATACTCAAGAGGAGGGTGAATTGAGTTCCAAATAAAATATCTGTTAAAAATATTTTTCTTAAAATCCCCCAATATGAAAACAAAGTTAAACTGTACTGAATCTATAAAGAGTGTAAATGTTCAATCAGTTAATGAAAGACTGATTATGTCTCAATTAACTTAATTTGAATATTATATTAACTTTTGAAACTAACTTACTAGTTTACAATAAGTATAAACACTTGAAAATTTAATTATAAATGTATTTTTAAAATAGTTTGGTATTTTTATGTAATAGCAACGGAATATTATATCTATATATAGTATATATAAAGACATAAACTAAAAATCAAAGCAGAGGTAACGAAGAGGTTCAGTCTCAAGCCGAGACTTAGTCCTCTCAAACAATTTATATAAATTGATCCACACCCTGGATCAGGGTAAATAATAGTACAATACTATCCAGGTCCAAAGACCTCTACCACATTTATTCGAGGGGAAAACAAAGAAAATAGCACACAGTCTGTCCAGGTCTTAATCGACCTCTACCACTATCTACAGTGGGAAACAACGAGGTTATAGAGTTTGAATGAGGATTTAAGAATCTACAGCTTAGCTCAGGAGACAATGTGTGTGTAAAGTAAAAAGGGTACACAAACTGATCGAAATGTAAATGTATGAACCACTAAAGTAAGTTAGAATAAGTTTAGAAGAGCTTTAGTGATTGGTAGTGTAGCTCTGGACTCATTTGATTTTTCAGAAAAGCTTATGAGTCCTTCTCTGATTTTTGTTCTAGAAAAAAACAGAGTGTCGTTTTCTTCGGTTATTCTAGTATAAACATAGCAGCCTGAGTACATGAAGTGTTTTTTGTAGTTCATCACTCAAGATGCAGCTTGTGTTCTCCTTGAAAATGAGTGGCTTTGTGTATATCCACTGTTCTTCCTGTATGGAGTGGTCCTTCAGTATGCAGTTCGTATGGAGCTTGTATATACTCTTCGTTTTTACTTCTTGCTGCTTTCTTCTTGATCGTTACATGTTCCTTGTTATCTCATTACAATGACACCACTTCTAGCTAGGTCTTTATCTTCACTTCTATACTGTTCAGCTCTGACAAATGGGAATGATTACATTTTGCATGGGTACTAGGTACGGTTCCCTAACATGGAAATAGAGATCATTAAATAACATTAACTGCATTAAAAACATAAAATGTAACTGTTAGCTTAAAAAATAAATAGTATTGAGAGTATAGAGTTTGACTGGTCGGTCAATCATTAGTAGCCTTCTCTTGGAGATGTGTACGATGGATTTTGTGTAGCAATCCTTACTCAGTAGCTCTTTGAACTTGCATCAGTAGCTCTTTGAACATGCATCAGTAGCTCTTTGAACTTGCATTAGTAGCTCTTTGCATCAGTAGCTCTATGTATCAGTAACTCCTTCTATAGGTAGACTTACTATATCTGTAGCTTGGTATACTTCTATCGGTAGCTCAATTCTGTCGGTAACTCTGTATCAGTCGCTCTTGGTCTATTAGTACCTCATTGGTATCAGTAGCTCTTTGAATCAGTGTCTCTATACTTGTATCGGTAGATCAGTAGATCCTTGCATCGGTAGCTCATTGCACTTGTATCAGTGGACTTACTCTATCAGTAATTGTCGGTAGACTGATTCTATCGGTAACTCTAGTCTGTCGGTAGCTCTATGTATCCACAGCATGTGCACATCAGTAGCTCCATTCTATGTAATCGGTAGACTTGATAAATGCTTACCAGTAGCTCAGTTCATATCAGTGAACTTTGTGTATCAGCAACTCTGTCTATCAGTAGACTATGTCTATCAGTAGACTGAGTACTGATAGCTCTTTATCAGTAGCTATACGCAGATCAGTGACTTAACACTTATCTATTTTATGCGAAACACATCCGAGTGGGTTAGAATTACTTTAGAATTTATATAAAGGTAGACAAACATCGATTAATATATTTCAGGGACTATTTTAATATTATTATCATCTTGATAAACACAAATTGGGATTATCAAAGCATATGAAATCATAATTGGGATTATCAAAACAGGTGAGGTCAACTATCTCCCCCTTTTTGATAGTCACAACTTATGATATTATCATTTTAAAATAGTGAGTAATTGTATCAGAAGATATATCATTAAAATAAATTTCCTCAGAGAAAAGAGTATGTTATAGAACATAATTTATCATAAGTAGAAATAAATGTGAGAGTATCAATGATAGAATTAACGGAAATGGTATCAGAGAATGAAATGTAGTTGTATTAGAGGGGTAAAGCATGACAGATATTCCATAGATAAAATTTCTCCCCCTTCGAAACTTTCTGCCCATTATTTATTCTCCCCATTTATAGAATATTTGTAGAATATTTCTCCCCCATTGTGATAATCAAAAAGTGGGAAACAACAATATAAGTGAAGAGGAACAAAATGAGAAATTATAAGAAACCCACTTGTATGAAATGTTACAAAAAGGTACACAGACATAAAACAAAAGACAAGGGATTCCTATCAAACTTCTTAGCCACTTGCTCAATCCACATCCTCAATGTGAGATTTTCCTTTTGGTTCATATAAGGATTCATGTGGTTTGGTTGTAGGTGATGGCTTAGGAATTACAGAAATGATCATAGGAGGCTGTGCCACAGAAACTGTTCCAAGTATGTACTGAGGAGTTCTTTGAGTGATCATAGGTGTGAGGCTTTGAATGGCTTGGGCAGGAGTCATCTGAACTAGAGATCCAGTAGAGGCAGAGGATGGTAAGGCTGGAGGTACAATCACTGGCCTGCCATCAACATGCAGGAAAGGCAGCAACAGATTTCTGAAATCCATAATTATTCCTCCTCCTCTAAATAGAATATATGAAGTCATTCTTGTTCTTCATAAATTTGTCCAATGATTGAGTAAATTCCCTTAGATTGATAAATTTTTCTATGAAGGCTTGATTGACAAGAGGAAGCTTCATATTTTAAAACAGAAGTTTGAAGTGATTGTTGAGTTAATGCTTGGTGAAAATATTAGAGAAATAGGAGTCCACCTTATATTTCACTTCTATCTAAGAAGCAGATGCTTCTCTCATATAGTCTTGGTCTATCTTCATCATTTCCCTAGGTGAATCTCTAGTAGTAAGAACAACTTTCCTCAGTTCAGATGAGTCCTCAGATCCACTGGTTGAAGCTTGACAATGGTCCTCCTTCATCATAGCTCGAAACTGATTCAAATCCACTGAGGTCTTAGAATAAATAGAACCAATAGATAAAGAGATGGTTTACTTGAAGTTCATGGTCAACCCACTAAAATGATTTTGAACTTGGGAATCCTGGGTTTTAACATGATCTTTCATGTAGGTTTTAAAACCATCAATCACTAAAACCATCTGGCTCACGACACTATTGATAGAGGCTAAGTCCTTGTCTGCTTGGGATTTTCAGCTCATGTAAGATTCCAAAGAGCAACCCGATTTCTTTAGAGTTTCAAGATTTGCTTCCAGTCTAGACACTTGAGTCTGGAAATCTTTAACTTCTTCCACTATTTCTGCCATAAAGGTTGAAAATTACAACTGAGAGAGAGTTTAGAGGATCATTCCAACACACTCATCTCTTCAACAAAACAATGTTTCATTTCAGCAACTGAGGAACTAAAAGATTCTTTCAGCTCATCCTTTAAGTATTCAAGGTCAGCCTTGGTGATCAAATCAGCAGGTGAAGCAGCAACATATACTCTTTCAGATGCTAAATTGACCACTAAGTCAGTCATGATTCATTGAATTGAAGATATCAGAGAAACTTCCATCTTCTTTACCTCTTACACAAAAATTTCCATAAGATTTTTCTTCAAAGTATCGAGGTCATGCGTTCTGACCACATCTTCAGGTAGTAACTCAGTTTCAACAACATAAATGATTTTTGGTCTATTGTGAGATGCTTCATTATCAAAATCAGGATAATCTAATCCACAAACAACAAAACCCGGGTCTTCTGCCCAGTCCTCAATATCAACAGCCACTATAACAATTCCTAACATGGTTTGATGCACACCCTCAATGGGTTCATTCTCTTGAACAACAAGGGAATTATCAATGGGTCTTTCTTCCTGAGGATAATCTTCTACTATAATTTCCATCTCTGGAACAACAGGAGGGTCCTTTGGATTAGGTATAGCTTCTACCCTTTGTCCTTCCACATCCTTAGCAGGCACAACTAAGCTTCCAATTAATTGACTCAGACTTAAACTCAAAGAATAAGATGCTTCTGATTCATTCTCCTTTCCTTCTTTATGCTTAGGGGCTAGATGGTATTCCTCATTAATATGTGCCTCTTCTTCTATTAAGGCTTACTTTCTAGAAGACACAATTTCAGCAGTAGGACTTGGAGGCAAGTCCGGATCTCTTCCATCATCCATAGAGGTATCTTCTTTTCTCAATATTATCACGGTATTTAGGTTCTTCTTCATCAGGTCCTAGGCCTGGATCCATCACATCCTTAGGTCTTGAGGGATGATCCACATGATTAAATTTATCATATACCTTCCGGTCATCATTAACCCACTATTCTCTCCATGGGTTCCAAGTAATCTTCATGTATTTGAAAACTGTGGATGTGATATAAAAATTGCTCTTTACTACCACTATCTCATCTTGAGACTCAGCTACCCCTTTTACTTTGATCATCACAGAGATCAACTTAGCAATGAATTTTGAATTAGTTTTTGATTTCGGCCTTGTCATGTATTCCATTTGAATCCTCGGAAATATGCACAGATTCAATTTTAAAAAATGTCTCAGAAGATGAATATTATATATGTCCTGATATCTCAAATTCGCAAAGTCTCCTCTCTTTGGTATTAAGACGTTCTGAAAAAATTTGAACAGCAATATGCTCTCTTCATCCATTTCTGATGCTACTACTTATCTTTGATTTCCATCACCAGTATGCTCTTCTATAGGAGTTTCATAATTGAAAATATCACTTTTAGGTGTCATAGCTTTCGAGACATATCCAGAAACACCTTCATGCAGAACCTTCAAGCATTCATCCCACTCAACAGATGAGAAAGACATGTCCTTTCCATTTAAATAAGAAGACACAAAGATCTCAGTTTCAGATTTCTAAAAGTTTACAAACTCATAAAATTTCCTCACTAGCTTCAGATAGTAGGGGTCGTTATTGTTCGAATAACAATCTACCCATTTTTGATCTTCCAGCACTTCGAGAACTAACGAATTGCTAGGGAGCATTCATTCCACATAGATCTCCTTTTCAATCACAACAACTCTATTCTGCAAATAAGGATTCACTGATTGCCTACCTAACCAGGTTCTTCCAACATTACCACTTGTTCTAGCTCAGACATTTGCTTCTTTGCTTTCGGCTCATCAGATTCATCCCTTACGGTAGGAAGTTTGGTTTTTTCCCATTGCTGGTTTGAGGGATTTAGGGTTCTCGAAAGATTCGGGAACTAAGGGTTGATGGTAAGGGTTTGAGTCTCGGTGGATTGAGAAGTAGCTATGATGTTATTTTTATCATTTAGGAATCACTAAATAAATAAATAAAATGAAATAAATTAAAAACGATTCAGATTATGGTGACAGAGAAGTTTAAAACATTGCACTCATCGGTAGGGTCTATCAGTGAGAATTCCAATTAGTGAGGTTACATCGGTGAGGTATTATTGGTGAGTTCCATCGGTGAAGTATTATCGGTGAGGTCCATCGGTGAGGATTCACATAGGTGAGGATTCACATCGGTGAGGATTCACATCGGTGAGGATTCACATCGGTGAGGATTCACATCGGTGAGGATTCACATCGGTGAGGTACCTACCGATCAAGGTTAATCATTCTTAACTCGTGTATAATGTAACTTAACCTATCCAAACTCAATGTTTTGGTGAAAATGTCAGCTAATTGATGTTCAGTACCAATAAACTCAAGAGTAATATCACCCTTTTGGTAATGATATCTCATGAAATAGTGCCTTACATCAATGTGTTTGGTCCTAGAGTGAGGTACAGGGTTCTTCAAAATGTTTGTTGGACTAGTGTTGTCATAATTAATTGAAACATGCTTAAAGTCATATCCATAGTCCAAAAGAGTGTGTTTCATCCACATAATTTGTGCACAGCAACTACCAGTAGCTATATACTCCACTTCAGCAGTGGACAATGCTACAGAATTCTACATCTTACTACACCAAGATACTGAGGATTTTCACAATAAATGACATGTTCCTGATGTGCTTTTTTCTATAAAACTTGAAACTAGCAAAGTCAGCATCTGAATAACTCATTAACTCAAAGGATTGTCATTTTGGGTAAAAAAAACATATGTTTACAGTATGTTTAAGATATTTAAAAATTGGTTTAACAACATGTAAATTCGATTATTTTGGATTATCTTGGAATCTTGAACGCATACACACACTAAACGTAATATCTTGTTGACTAGCAGTAAGGTAAAGTAAGCTCCCAATCATACCTCTGTAATTGGATTGATCCACTGGTTTCCCAGTTTCATCTGTATCCAATTTACAAACAGTACTCATAGGAGTATCACATTCCTTAATACTATCAAAACCAAAATGCTTTAAATGATCCTTTGTATATTTACATTGATTCAAAATAATACCTTTTTTATTTTGGAAAACTTGAAATCCAAGAAAATACGTATGTTCTCCCATTAAACTCATTTCGAATTCATTTTGAATACTCTTTGAAAAATATGTACATAAATAATGTTTAGAAGATCCAATAATAATATCATCAACATAGATTTGAACTATTAAAAAATCGTTAGAAAATTTTTTAATTAAAAGAGTAGGATCATAAATCCCTTTAGTAATAATTTTTGAAATAAGAAAATTCCTAAGTCTATCATACCAGGATCTTGGAGATTTTTTTAAACCATATACTTCTTTAGAATGTTTAAAAACGTGATTTGGAAAATGACAATTAGTAAATCCAGGTGGTTGTTCAACAAAAATATCTTCAATTATAAAACCATTTAAAAAGCACTTTTGACATCCATTTGATATAAAATGAAATGTAGATGAGAAGCATAGTCAAGTAAGATCCTAATGGCTTCTAATCTAGCTATATGTGCAAAGGATTCCTCATAGTCTATTCCTTTCTCTTGACTATATCCTTGTGCAATTAGCCTAGATTTTTTTCTAACAATGTTTCCAGATTCATCATCTTTGTTTCTAAAAACCCATTTAGTGCCTATTGTTAATGTGTCCTTGGGTCTGTCAACTAATTCCCAGACATTGTTTCTTTCAAATTGATTTAACTCTTCTTGCATTTCCCTTACCCAAAATTCATCATTGATAGCATCATTGACATTTTTAGGTACTTGCTATGAAATAAAGGCTTGATGTTCAACCTGGTTTCTTAGAGAAGCTCTGGTATGTGTTCCTCTATCAAGATTACCAACAACAAAATCTAAAGTATGATTCTTTAGAATCCAAGTTGATCTAGTAAAGGTAGGACTAGAAATTTCGGGTTCATCTCTAAGTTCAGGTTCTATAGAAGAAGATTCTGGAATATGTCCAGAACTGGATGTTTTTATAACAGGTTTTTAGATTTATCATTAAGGTTCAGAACATTCAAATCTTATTCATGATTTTCAAGAGAGGTTTTAGGCTCATGTGGATCAGTTTCATCAAATTTGATGTGAACAGATTCTTCCACACATTTGGTTATTTTATTAAAGACACTATAGTCATTTATAGTTCAAGAATAGCAATGAAAAATTCCTTCATCACTCTTAGAAGAAAACTTGTCAATATTATCCTTTGTACTAAGAATAAAAACTTTGCAGCCAAAGACTCTAAAGTAATTAACTTTGGGTTTTCTATTATTCTATATCTCTTATAGTGTCTTCTTGAGAATATGTCTAATCAAGAATCTATTAATAATATAAAAAGATGTATTCAGAGCTTCAGCCCAAAAATAAATAGGTAGATCATATTCATTAAGCTTGGTTCTTGCTATTTCTTGAAAGGTTCTATTCCTTCTTTCTAATACACCATTTTGATGAGGTTTCCTTGGAGCAGAAAGGTTATGACTATAACCATTGTGTGAGAAATAAAATTCAAAATCTTTGTTTTCAAACTCACATCCATGATCACTTCTCAGGGTTTTAATCTCATGTCCACTATGGTTTTCTACATATTTGGAGTTTTTAACAAAGTATGAACACAGATCACTTTTGTGAGCTAACAAGTATACCCATGTATATCTAGAAAAGTCATCTACTAGGACGTAGACATAGTGCATCCCATTTAAATTAGAAACTCTTGAAGGTCTAAACAAGTCCATGTGAACCAACTCGAGAGGATGAGAAGTAGAAACTTCTTTATTTGATTTAAAAGAAACTTTATGTTTCATTCCCTTTTGACAAGGATTAAAAACATTGTCATTTGGGAATTCAAGATTTGGTAGGTCTCTAACTAAGTTCATCCTAGTCAATTTTATAAGTGAATATATGTTTCAATTTTCTAATCTTATGTGCCACAGCCATGAATCTTTATGAACAGAATTTTAACAAGTAAAAGTTTGTTTGGCTAAGGAATTCAGATCAACAGCATAAACATTTTCATTTCTCAAGGCAGAGAATACTAAAAAAAATTTAGAATTAAAAACATTACTAGAATCATTTTCAAACATAACATTAAAACCATCATCAAATAATTGATAAATACTTAACATGTTATACTTATGTGCATCAACAAATAAAACATTATAAATTAAAACTAAATCAGTGTTACCAATCTGGCCTAGGCTGATGATTTTTCCTTTAGAATTATCACTAAAGGTGACATGGCCTCCATAAACCATGATTAGACTCTTGAAACAAAATTAATTCCCAGACATATGTCTTGAACATCCTCTGTCCATGTACCATACCTTTTTGTGAGAACTCTTGAAACAGGTTTCCTATAAAACAGATTTACATAGAAAATGACTTTGGTACCCAGATCATTTTGGGTCCACAATGGTCAGCAATCAAAGCTTTAGGTACCCATTTTTGTCTTATGGGTATCATAGATTTTATAGAATCAATAGATTTTGAAAGATAAACATTATTTGATCTATAACCATATGAATAACTAGTTGAAACCAACGAATTTCCAAAAGAGGAAAAAGTAGAACATTGTCCAGCCTTACGAATAAAATTAGTTTTAGTAAACTGTGTTTTTCCAGGTTGGTATCCCAAACCAGTAGTGTATTTTGGTGCAACTTGCTTTCCAAAAATTTGAGTTAGAGTATCTTTTCCTTTGGTGAACTTTTCTAGGCCCTTTTTTAGTTTCTCATTAGACATTTTCAGTTCTTTATTTTCCTTTAACTGTTGAGCATTCTTTTCCTTTTCTACATTAAGAGGAGATTTAACATTGGCAGTAAGAGAATGTTGTTTATTTAATGACTTATATTTCTCCTTATGTTCATTACATGTTTCTTCCTGCATGTAACAATATTCAGATAATTCACCCTTAGACATATCATCAGAATCATAATTAGATTTTTCATCATCTCCAGAATAATAGGAATTTAAAATAGGAGAATCTAAGGTTACCTCAGATGTGTTGGTCATGAAACACATGTTGGCGCGATTCTTTTTATTATTAGAAACTTCAAATTCACTTGTGTTGTCTTCTGAAGCACTCCATGTTGCTTTCATATCTTTCTTGTACTTACTGTCCTTGTAGTCATGTTTCTTTATGAACTTTAATTTTGGACAGTCAGCATTGATGTGTCCTTTCGTATTGCATTCATAGAATACTGTATTATAATTCTTGTCATATTTCTTTATATCCTTATTCTAGTGACCTTTGTTTCCATTGTTTCCTTTGTAATTTGATTTTAGAAATAATTTCTTCTTCCTATAGAACTTCTTGAATCTCCTGGATAATTGAGCCATCTCAGCATCACTGTCAGAGTCTAAATCTTCACTTGTTGAAAATTCAGTAGGTACATGTATTTCTCATTGTCTTTTCTCTTTGAAGAAGTAGACTTGAAAGCCAAAAATTTTCTCTTGTGTTTATCATCATCCTCCTTGTTTACCTTATGTTCTTACTCATACATCATACATTTACCAATAATCTCTTTTATAGGGAGAGCTCCAATGTCATGTGATTATCTGATTGAAACAGATGTGCCCCTCCATCTTTCTGGTAGACATCCTAAGAATCTAATGATTTGTTCCATTGCTGGAACAGCCTTACCAAGTGAACTCATTGTATTGTCTATCTCATTGAACATTAGGTATATGTCAGAAATAGGTTCCTCAGTCTTCATTTTGAAATTATCGTATTTAAGAGTATAAGTATTCAATCAAATTTTATTAACATCGGTTGTTTGTTTATGATAAACACCCAAACTATCCCATATTTCATAAGCATTTTTTCAAAGAGACATTCCGTTAAACTCTTCATCTCCTAGAGAATAATAAAGGGAATTCATATCTTTTCAATTATTATTGTAATGAGTCTTCGAAGGTTCATCCCATGTAGTTCTAGCAGTTTCTAGAATTTTTTATTTAGACTCTATAGGAGTCCAAATATCAAAACCCATACTTTCTAAATGAATTTTCATCTTATGTTTCCACTCGGAATAGTTAGTACCATAAATGAAATGTGTCCAGCTAGTAGCAGAACCCTCTAGTCTATCATCCATAACAAGATTTTAGAAAAGATATTTAAAGATATAAAATTTAGAACTAACAGAAATTTAAGATCTTTAAAGATGCAACTAAAATCACAGTTGAAAAATAGAGTATTTCAAAAATCCTTTAACAAAAACAAACCATTAATACTAAATGTTGGTCGGAGTGGATACTCAATTGGGGGGGTGAATTGAGTTCCAATTAAAATTACTGTTAAAAATATTTCTCTTAAAATCCATCAATTTAAAATCAAAGTTAAACTGTAGTGAATCTATACAGAGTGTAAATGTTCAATAAGTTTCTCAAAGATTAATTAGTTCACAGTTAACTTAATATGAAGATTAAATTAACTTTGAAACTAAATTTCTGTTTTACAATAAGTATATACACTTGATAATTTAACAATCAAGGTAGCTTTAAAATATTTTATTATTTCAAAGTAATAGTAGCGGAATATGAAATCTATATATAGTATACTTAAAGGCTTAAACTAAAAAGAACAGCAGAGGTAACCAAGAGGATCAGTCTTAGCCCAATACTTAGTCCTCTCAAACAATTTATATAAATTGATCCACAACCTAGATCGGGGTAAACAATAGCACAATACTGTCCAGGTCCAAAGACCTCTACCACAATTATTCACGGGAAAAATAAATACAATAACACATAGGCTGTCCAGGTCTTAATCAACCTCTACCACTATCCACAGTGGGGAACAAAGAGGTTATTGAGTTTGAATGAGTATTTAAGAGTCCTCCAGAATCTCTCAGGAGACAGTGTGTGTGTGAAGTAAATTGGGTACAGACACTGCTCGAAATGTAAATGAAAGAATCACTAAAGTAAGTGTGAATGAGTTTATAAGAACTTTAGTGATTGGAAGCACATGTCTGGACTCGTTTGATTTATTAGAAAAGCTTCTGAGTCCTTCTCTATTTTTTGTTCTAGAAAAAAAGAGACTGTCGTTTTCTTCGATTGTTCTAGGTTCAACTTAGCATCCTGAGTGCATGAAGTGTTTGATGTAGTTCTTCACTCAAGATTCAGCTTGAGTTCTCCTTGAAAATGAGTGGCATCGTGTATATCCAGTGTTATTCCAGTATGGAGTGGTCCTTCGGTATGCATCTCGTATGAAGCTTTTATGTACTCTTCGTGTTTACTTCTTGCTGCTTACTTCTTGCTCGTTACATGCTCCTTGTTATATCAATACAATGACACCACTTTTAGCCAGGTCTTTATCTTCCCTTTTACAGCTTTCAGCTCCGGCAAATGGGAATGATTACCTTTTTCATGGGTACTAGGTATGGTTCCCTGACATGGCAACCGAGATCATTTAATAACATTAACTGCATTAAAAACATCAAATATAACCGTTAGCTTAGTAAATAAATAGTATTGAGAGTATAGAGATTGACTGGTTGGTCAATCATTAGTAGCCTTCTATTGGTATACATGTACGTTGGATTATGTGTAGCAGTCCTTTCATCGGTAGCTCTTTGAACATGGATCAATAGTTATTTGAACTTGCATCAGTAGCTCTTTGAACATGCATCGGTAGCTCTTTGCATTGGTAGCTCTAGGTATCAGTAACTCCTTCTATCAGTAGACTTACTCTATAAGATGCTCGGTAGACATCTATCGGTAGCTCAATTATGTCGGTAACTCTGTATCAGTCTCTCTTGGTCTATCAGTAGCTCCTTGGTATCGGTAGATCTTTGTATCAGTGACTCTGTACTTGTATCCGTAGATCAGTAGCTCCTTGCATCGGTAGCTGATTTCACATGTATCAGTGGACTTACTCTATCGGTAACTGTCGGTAGACTGATTCTATCGGTATCTCTAGTCTGTCAGTAGCTCTATGTATCAGCAGCTTGTGCACATCGATATATCCATTCCGTTTTATCGGTAGACTTGGTATATGCTTACTGGTAGCTTTGTTAATATCAGTGACCTTAGTGTATCGGTGACTCTCTCTATCGTTAGACTAAGTATATCGGTAGACTGAGTACCAGTCGCTCTTTATTACTAGCTATACGCATATCAGTGACTTAACACTTATCTGTTTTATGTAAAAAACATCTGATTGGTTTAGAATTACTTCATAATTTATATAAACATAGAAAAACATTGATTAACTTATTTCAGAGACTATTTTTATATTATTATCATCTTGATAAATACAAATTAGAATTATCAAAGCATATGAAAGCATAATTGGGATTATAAAAACAGGTGAGGTCAACAATAAATAATATAAGAAAAGAATTTTGTCTCCCCCTTAATTATCTCACCTAGAAGGGAATTTTATTAAAGATATTATTTAAATTGTGTAGTTGTTTATGTCCCTTCTCTAAATAAAAAAATACTCTAGTGTTAGATTATTTTCAAAATACTAAATAGGTTGTTTAGTGATGATTCTATAATGCTATGAAAGAGAATCAATTGATAATTCATGTTAAAAATATTTAAAATATAATTATTATGTAGTTGAGTTAATACTCTCATATAAATTACCTTGGTCCTCTCTTCCATGATGTAGTGCATATAGAAGGTAACTAAGAGGTGTATCATGTAATATATTTTCAACCTCACAAGTCCTAAATTCAAAATCAATTTCACTTTTTGATGGTAAATTTAAAATTAAATTCTTTTAATCTATGAATTTATCTCTAGGTAATTTATAGGGTTTTTGCATTCTATATATGTGAACACCCTGTTTAAGATGAAAGTTTTTCATAGATTCCTCTTTTTACATATATTAATTAATAATAATTTCTCATTCTTCATTATCACTAGGGATGTGATGGTGTTTCTTTTGTGAATCCTTTTTCTATCAATTTATCCCATAGATAAATTAGTATAGTAATCCATATATTATCTCTCAAAGAAGATTCAATTTAGGACAAAAAATTTATAATTTATTATTTTTGAAAGAAGAAATCTTCCATGAATTTTTTAAAATAACTAATATAGAATATAAATATAATATAATGTGAAATAAAATTAAAGGAAATGCTAAAAAGTTGAAATGAAACAGAACTAGTTTTAAATCAGAAATAAAACTTTTTTTTGGGACAAGATTAACCCTCCGAAACACTCCCCTCTTCATTATATCACAATATTTTCCAATAGAATTTTTTAATTCTGAACCAAATACCTCTAGGTGAACACCCTAGTTTGAATATATATCATATCAATACCTCAATAAGTTTATTTTCACTCTTATTGAATTAATTAAATCATAAGAATACCACCAAGAAATAAAAAATAATTGAAATGACATTCCTCAATGAAAAGACCTCACCAACATAATTTAAATGGGAAAGATAATGAAAAATAAACAAAATTAGTTGAAAAATTATTCATGAGATAAAAAATTGCATTCAATAAAAAATAAAAGTTCATGATTAATTCCATAAAGGATACATAAGAAGATTTAAACTCTAAAGAGAGTGTTTTTCAGTTTTCTCCATCCACACGACTTGGGTATTAAACTCGCATCACATGAGTTTCCCCCATTTTCTGTATTCGAGTGTGAATGAAAAAAATCATCATCAAGAACTCTATCTCAACATTACCATTTCCCTCTCAAGCCAATAACCATCAGAATGATGAGGAGATGGAAATACAAAGAGAAGTATGGATAAAGATATTATATCTAGATTCTATTTTTCTGAAGATCACTCTTTTTATTCCATTTTTCTATCCAAATATTTCATATGATTCCTCTCAAGAGTAGTGAAAATTTTATCCTATATCGACCCCCCAATTTTCAAATTATTTGGATTGGTGGTAAAAAAGAAATGAATTAATTATTGAAGATAAATGTTTCAACTAGAAGATATATTTCATCTTCAACTTATTTTACGATTTCATATAATGTTTATTGAAGAAAATTACATTGGGTTTTTTGATGTATGTAGACATGTTATATTAATTTCATCTTTAGTTGGAATCAACACATTTGGACCCCTATATCCAGTGTTATGGCGTATTCAATGAGGTTTGGGACGTCATCTCATCCAAAAAATGATTCCACAATGAATAATTTTTTTGGTCATCTAGATGGTCAAATCAACAATTTAAATAGTTGAAAAATTTTCATCCCAAAAACATAGAATTACTAAAAAAAGACGTACTCAATTTGGATCAATATGTAATAACACATGACCAAAATATATATGCGATATAAAACAGTTAAAATGAAAAAATTATGAAATATTTAATTTTAAGCTCAAAAAATCCTTAAAATCCACAAAAAAATATATTCACCAAAACATGTTAACATTATGGGTATTAAATCATTGAAATTGACATGAAAAAATATTTTAAATATTATCTCTATCTATTCCCCCACATATCACTAGGATTTTAGGACAAGTGAGTGTTAAGATTAAATTATTGAAAATTCAAAACACATAAAAATTAGGTTCACCTATTTATTACCATGAAACAAAGATATCATGAATCAGAAAAAACATTCATATTCTCAATTCATATCATTATTTCACTTTCCACTTTTTTTATCCCCCACTGCAAAAAAAATCCTTCCTCAGAAATCATTTCCTGAACTAACAAATTTGGATTTTCAACAATACATTTCTCATAAAAATCATAAAAGAATCATTATATTAATGAAAAATTTATACGTATCCACAAAATGGTATCCAACAACATGTATTTATCATGTGTTAATTTCTTGGTTTTGTGGGATAAGGTTGGTGGATTTTAAATTTGAACAGTTCTTATAGTAAATAAGGTGGGATTTGCTCTTTTGAAGAAAAAACTCATTGATTATAATTTTCACCCAATTATTGTCTCACCCACAATACCCATTGTATAAAATCATCTTTGACAATCATTGTTAATTTATTTTCCATCCCACTCCATTAATATTTTATCATCAAAAAATTTAATTTTTTTCACTTATTATTGGAATGCTCCAGTTTGGCATTGATTTATTCCTCTATGAGCTCCAGATTAGAACAAATATTTTCAATCATTGAAAGACCTAGACGGGGATAAATTATTGAAAAAAAATTTCCATCTCAAACACTTCTCTTAAATTTTTTAATATTAACCAAAAAAACACCAAATTTGGTAGAACACTACAATGCATCTTCCACCCTGACATGTATTCAATTAGATCATGAATTTGTATATTAAAATTAGGTTATAAATGGAAAATTGGCTTGTAATATGGTGAACCTAGCTATATTTACATGGAAACATTGGTATTAACATGATAAAATGTATAGGGAATTCCAAAATTTAATGGATTCATAATAAAATTGGGGATTCCAAATCCAAAGAGCATCCTCACTCATTTAAATCACAAGGACCTCAACCCTCATGTTTTAAGAAAAATAAATCAAGTTCTTTTTTAAGAAATCAGGGATTATTTCTCTCAATAAATGATGTGATAGTTATGAAAATGTGAAAAGGGGGTTCTAAGGCCTCACAATATGTGAATATCAACGATAATGATAGTGAGATGTGGCATGAGACTCAAAAAAAAAATTTATTTTAGAAAATTTCCAAAATCATAAAGGTGAAAAAAATTCATTTTTAGAATTTATAAATGTCCATATACAATGGATAAATTGGTTTACTCAGTAACATGGGTTTTTAAAAAGTAAAATGACCTTCATTTAATATCACCAATCTAAAAATAATAATAATTTTGAAAATGAAGAAATGAAATAGTCAAAATATCGAAAGAACAACTAATATACTTTTTTAGAAGCGAAATGAAATGCATATTTTATGATAAATGAACTTCCGTCCCAAAATATTTTGTTCATTGAAGATGATCTGAAAAAAACAATTATCAGAATATAAAATTCAATAATATAAAGATATAAAAAAATAAGTGATAAGGAATGAGAAATCCTAGATTCAATTGTATTAAACTTCTTGAATATGGAACTCATCCCATGCATGTTATAGAAAATTCAGTCTAAATAACTTTTAACTACGTCCAGTGACTATTATTGGTTTCCATTTTCCTATTTATGTAATTTTGATTTCACTAAAAGAAAAAACATACATAAAACTGAAGGGGCCAGAAAATTTTGAAAAAAATATTCTAGGGAGCAACTTCAATATGAAATCAAAAAGTTCCACTTTGTCAACTTCTATGATTTTTTTTCTTGAATCATATAATCATTAAATTATTTTATTATATATTTGTATAAACATGATCTTTTAAATGAAATATTTTAGATCTCGTATATCTCTTGAAAAAAATATTTTTTCCCATCAAAAATCAGATTCATATTATAGGTTTTAAAATCAATTTTTTAATTTATTATCTCAACCATTAGATGGAAATAATTTCCATAGGTTAATCTAAAATGAAATATTATAATTGGGTGATTTTTATGTAGTCCTATTGTACCATAGTGCATCATCTAAACTAAACATCTCATACTTTCAATAAGGGTTCATAGTTTTTTCATTAATTTGATTGATTTTTCTATTAGAAAAATCGGCCATTCAAAATGTTTGAGGATTATAGTGTTTAGAGACCCTAAAATTTAATCAATATTTTTTAAAAAGGGACTCCAATGTAATATTACTAAAGTGGTTACATTAGTCCATAATTAGACAATTTAGAAATCCATATTATGAAAAGTCATTTCCTTTCACAAACATGAACCTAATTTTTAAATCCCCATCTCTCATGGGAATATCCTCCACTAACACAGAGATATAATCATTATCCATAAATATTTAAAGATATAAATAATTATTTGGAAAATGTACCATTAAAACCACGCTCCATACATCAATGAGAGAAAAAAAACAAAACATTTTTTTCTGGCAACTCATCCATTTTGGAAATATTTCCCTGAAATTGTTAACTTTTAATGGTTTTAAAAATTTTAAATTAATATCTAAAAATGGTGGAATAATATAAGAAAATATTAAAGTATATTTCTTTCATTTATTTAGGGATCAAAGATTCCTACATCCCACAACTTGTGGAAAATGATGGATTTATTGAAAATTAGTCTTTTTAAGGCATCTCCTTATCATTTGATCAATGCCTATATAACCTAAGTTTGGATCCTCCCATATGTAATTATTTGAATCACTCACATGTTTATCAATTTTTTCTTGGAATATTAATGAAGAACTTCCTTATTAGACAAATAATTGACAACCTCTTGAAAAAATGGAATTTCAATTTTGAAAGATAATAAATCCTCATCTAGAAAGGTTTCTTTAATTGGTGGAATGATATAAAGATTTTCATTCAAAACCAATTTTACCTTACTCAAATGATCATCAAAAAGGTTCTCGTATCTTTTATAATACTTTCTTTCTATATCAAAGGCCATTATAAATAATATCCATCTAAAAAGTCTTGTATTTTCATCAACATTCTTCATCAAAGACATGATTATAGAATGATCTATAAAAAATAACCTTGGATCCAAACATACAATATCTAAATTTATTCAATGAAAATAATCGACCAAAATATCCTTATTAGTTTTTTGTTATTTTTATTATTCGTGAACTAATGTTCCAGAGGCATATGATATCACATGATATTAATTTCAAGCTGTTGACTATACACATCCCCAAAAGAAAAGTATGATACGTTTGTCCTAATTTAGAAGGGAAATTTAAATTTGGGGTGGGGGTGAACAATTAGATGTGTTATCACCTTTTTATTCAACTCCAAAAAGTATTGTTGACAATTCTCATCCAAGAGAAATGTGGTTCCTTTTTTATTAATCATTAAAATATAAGTGAAACATTAAAAAAATTTATTAATGTCCTAAAAAATAGAGCATGAAAATGGTATGATCTCACATATCTCATTGTTTTTTGTCATTATAATTGATATATAACATAAAAATTGTATTTATAAACATTAATTAAATCTCTATACACAACATGTCAAGGAATAATCCTATTATCTACCAGAAATTTAATTTTTTGAAATTCTAGAAAATATTCATATAGTTGATGGATTCAAGAATATTAATTATACAAAAAAATAGATTATAATGATGATACATATATATTAATATCTTCCATAATTAATACTATGATAATTTTTAGAAATTCATAGAACATTCTCCTCACAAAACATTGTAATGTTCCATGAAAATTAAAAAAAATGCGGATCATCCTTCCATAAGAAAAGTTTCTGATGGGTAACATGAAAGTTTTATTCTCCTAATCGCTGTAACGCCCTGACCCCAGCTACCCAGAGCCGGTTCATTATTTCGTAACATTGGCATGATCACAAAAGATCAAGTCTCAAAAGACTGATTAGTTTAGTAGCCTTGGAAACACTAGATACATTCATAAGTCTTTCATTACATCAAAAAGTAAACAAACTAAAATAACATGGTATTCATAGTCCACAATCATATCCCTTTCTGACTACCCCTGTAGGTCGTTCATAAAATACTTCTTCACATCCTGGAAAAAATATTAAAACATTGAAAGGGGTGAGCTCAGATGCTCAGTAAGGTTAACAATATAGCGGAATCTTTCATAAATAAACATTAACATTTAAGGCAATGTATAACTAAAACAAAATCCTTTTAAACATGAACTTCAACATAATATGGCAATAGTAAAATGAGATAATGCCATTTACTTCTTCACATGGATATTCTACTGGTCGAATAATCACATGCAATATCAATAACCACTTTCATAATGATGGAATGCATAATGCCAGACTATCATAACCACGTAGTCAAGGCCTCGTGCCAAGACCACAAATAAGATTTTGTCAAGGCCTCGTGCCAAGACACTAGTTTGTCTCATGAGACTTTGCGATGCATCGAGGAGCTATAGTGGGCTCCACCCGTCACTTATTAAGTCCAATGCATTCCTCATATGAATAGGTTTAAACATATCATAAAACATAACATAATCGTATCACATAAAACATGCATAAAGGAAACATAAAATTTCCACATTTCAATCACAAGATATAAATACAACTCATTGATATAAAACATGTTTTCAAAACCATTTTCAAAACCAAAATAAAAGAAAGTTAAAACTTTGTATTTATTTTTCATTAAAAAAGCGATGGCTTGTAGAGGAAGCCGAAACTCAAATAATGGTCACGGCGGCGGAGAAGTCGTTGTCGCCGCATAAGTACGGAAATAAAAACATTCCCTTTTTGTCGTTTAGTAAAACGCTTCGTATAAAAAAGATTCCTTTTGAATAAACGTAAAAGTCAAAGGGGTATATACACCGTATAAAAGAAAGTTTTGTATAAAACGAAATATGCCTCAATGAATGGGGATTGAGACGAAGTCCTTAAAAAGATCATTTTTAAATAAAGTACATCTATAATGTGTATTCACTATAATTAAACATAAATAATGTACAAATACAATATAGGACATAATAATATCATGACATAATTTGAAGGTAGGAGATTAACCCAAAGAATGGAAGTTGGGTTAAGAAATTACCTTACCTTGTGTCCGACTTGACTCAACCGTTCTTTAACCTCCTGAATAATAAACTAGAGTCAATATATACCTTATTAAGAACCATTTTCAATTTCATTATCCTTTTTATATCACTTATTACAATGTTATTAATATTATGTAATTATTCAAGTTAATAACGATCGTTTTGTCGATCTTTGGTAACTTGAGTCAACAATAAACTTATTATAATTACAAGTTGTTCATGTGGTAGAATATCCATTATATCCAGAATTATATTCATGATTTAGATGTAATATATATCTTATATATCCAGTATATACATTCATTTATAATATTACGTAACATTTAGAGGTAAGAAATGAAATGCACCGTTCATGGAGACGGTAAGCCGTACGTACGCATGAACGCTACTTTCATTTAAATTTCATATTTAATGGAACTAAATCATAATGATATAAATGTATAATATAATTCCAGTATAATATAGTGTATAATACCATTTACTCCATCCTTTATACATCCCACATATGGCATTAACGATTCAAATCACTTTGAGGGGGCGGTAGTCCGCACTTCCTAAAATGAAATTATCGTGTTTTACCCATAATGGAAATCATAAAGTATGCCATAAATTAGAAATACAGAAGCATAAGTAAAACATAAACATATTATATATCATATATAAAAATAGTGACATCTTAATGGCCACCTTTGAAGGTATTATTTGAGTGTTGAACAATCATCGTTTCGTGAGGCAGAAATTCGCCATCCACAGAAACCGTATGTTCTTTAACCATTAGATGTAGGTGTGTATAAGTGTAGCTCGAATACTTCATATAACAACCTACTAGTATATTTAGTATACTGGTGTTGTTACAAAAGAAATTAATAAAAAGAGTTTAGGGGGTTGGAGAAGAAAAATAAAACAAAACAACATTAGAGAAGACATTACCTCAAAATCGTGTAACTCTTTTTGATTTGAGCCAAAGGCTTCCTTGGGAAGCGTTCTGCCCAAAGTAAGGCTTCTAGGAGTAATAGGGGGAAGTTGGGAGAGTATTTGGGCAGAGTTTGGCCGATCCAAATGGCTTGAAAGTGTAAATAAGGTGATAGAGGTGGGGGCCTTTTATAAGAGGAGAGGAGGGGATCTTTTGGAATGATTGAAATGTTACATTATTATACCATGCTTTTCGGATTCTAAAGGTCCCACACTTATATAATTCGTGGCTAAGGTGATAAGGGTTCGAAATCGTTTCATCCAATAGGCTTTGGACAAGTGTAATACTTTTATTTTGCATTATCTTCTCATTTAATTTAAATCATTAAATAATGAGGTCATCACTGCATCATAATGATTTCATAAATAATTTAATTTATTTAATGTCTAAAAATTATAAAAAAAATACTATGATGTAGGAAACCTTTTTATCTTTCTAATTAATATTTATAGTCAAAATTTGGACTTGTTTAACCCCACTTAAAAACTGTTTTAGTAAAATAACTCATGTTTGTGTCAATTTAATTTTAACATTAAATAAATATATATTAATGTCATTTTCCAACTAAAGTGTCTCCATGGGGTCCCCAAGTTGACCCATGGGTTGTCTTGGTCGGCCATGACTCATCCAATAGGAGTAGGACAAGTTTCATGCTCATCTCTTATTATTAAAACATTATTTGTACCTTAAACTACACTAATTACCTCTAATCGCGATTAAGAACTTAAAAGTTACTATTCACCAAAAAATTATTTTAATATCATTGAACCACATTTTACATCTTAATGACAACCATGTATGTCGGATTTTTGAAAATAAAATCACAGAAGTGGTAATATTTCATTTAAACGAAAAATCAGTTATTTAACTACCACTTAGTGGTTTCACTATTCATCAAAAATTGAAGTTTTTCAGAACAAGGCCAAAATTTCACCCTAAGCTATAATTGATATTCCGAATTCAAAAATGATGTCTATTTTAAAAAATTCCAAACATATAAGTTGCATTAATTAATTTTATAATTAATTCCCGATGTTACGACAAATAGCGTGTTTTTAAGAAACAATTTATATCAAAAGATTGGCAATTGTTTATGTCCAATTTCAATGTTAAATTAATTATAATGACCACCATTGGATAGAATGGTAAAAATATATTCTAATTATACTTTAAAACCACTAAATAGTATAATTTATCACTATAAATTATTTTTAATAAAAAAGTTGTTTTTAAGTATTTTTCACTATTCATAAAAAATAGAAGTTCTCAGAAAAATACCATAAATTTAACATAGGCTAATTTCGATATTCCGAATCCAAAAATGAAGACCATTTTGAAATATAAAATTTCTATAATTTTAAAAAGTGGTTATTACTATTCATAACGGCTACTTTGATTAGTCGCGGTGTTTTAGAACTCGAAGTTGCGTACAATACAAGCTATTGCATTATTGAATGAGAAGTGTATCATGGAAGCTCGAGGTGTTACATTCTCCCCTCCTTCAATAAATTGCGTCCTCGCAATTTGAAATTATTCTTTGAAAATAAAAGGTTGAAAAGAGAAAATGACTTTGAGGAAAACCCACATCGGAAATAAGGTTAATAAATATATAACATTAAAAGAAAGCAGGATAAGTACAAAGGTCACCCGATATAGCCCATTCTAGGATTATATGAAAATATGGATATGGAGGAGAAACAAACCATCAAGGTATGATGGAGAGTTATAGAAAACAGGATTAGGAGAAAGTTTAACCACAAGAAAATCACAAACTTGTGATTGGTTAAACGGTAATTGAATCCCCAGTTGGAAAAGTTAACCGACAACATTTTTGTTTTAAGTTACCTTTTATAATGTTGAGGACTTTATTTAGGAGATTTATGTAGAACGTAAGGGAATATACATACTTGTTATGTATACTTTCATTCGTTAATAAATTTTTACCACAAACCCAACTTTTACTCCAAATGGTAACGGAACTCAAAAATATTGTATTTATCCTAATTGTATAAGGTTCAAAATGTTATCACATACCATTTAGATTAGTAAAACTATTTTGTAATAACCAGGGACTTCCTGTAGGCTAGTGGTAGGAAATAAAGGCTTGTCGTACTATGGTTGTGGGTTCAATTCCTGCAGCTTTGTCCGACACGACGGGTTATTCCCCACCCTGCAGGTTGTCCTTTTCCTAAAACTATAGTATTATAATATTCCCAAAATAATATTCAGAAATTCTTTAACCTTAAACAATACTATCCATGGTTCAACTTAATCCATTCCAACCTTAATAGTTATCCAAAATACCTCCATCCAGACTTTCTCTAAAAGGTCTCTAAATTCCAAAATCAATTGTAACATCAGATTCCCCAAATAAAGAAAAGTTTCTATTATTGTCACATACTAAAAATATGATTACCTTAATCATATTAAAACCTTACTGAAATCAACAAGTACTGCAGTACAATGCATATATATATATCACATTATTCTTATAACCAGAATATAATCCTTGAGTCCAAAAGCACCAATACATTAATTATTCCGCTTCAACTGTAGTCACAGCATAAGATTGGCCTTGATCCCTTGGCCTTTTCTGAGGTAAGTTTCCCTGACGCTTAGGACATTCATTTGCATAATTCCCTGTTTCCCTACAATTGTAGCATTCAACTTTGACAGCCTCTTTCTTTCCCTTGCAATCACGAGCCTGGTGACCCTTTTCTCCACATTTATAACAAACTCCCATTCGTTTTAGGCAAGTACCAGGGTGATTCTTCCCACAATTATCACATAATGGAAAATCCTTCTTTCCCTTTTTCCCTTTATCTGTCTCTTGTTCCACCATTCTCTTCTTCTATAGCTTTACTTTGTTGTCATAAGACTTACAGAATTCCTTTTCTGTCTTGATAGCACACGAGAAAATATCTTCGTATGATGAGAAGGATTGTGATACTAAAGCTCGATGGAGAAATGGTTTTAACCCATCAAAGAAACGATCAATCTTTCCCCTTGGGTTACGTATATAATCAGCAACATGCCTCGCTAACCTTGTAAAGTTAGCCTCATACTTTGCGACATTCTTATCCTCGTTCTGCCTCAAACTCAGAAATTGCCTTTCCATATCTGCTCGATGGTCACGAGGAAAATATTTTTCTAAAAACAGATCTTTGAACTCATGCCATTCCATGTTTGTTAATTCATCATCTTCCTTTGTGTTTTGAATTAGTGACCACCATTGATCGGCATCTCCAGTGAGTCGGTAAACTGCCATGACAACCTTCTCCCTTTCACTACTCCCCAAGGCATGGAATATTTTCTCTAAGGAATTTATCCATTGCTCAGCTACTATAGGATTTGTACTCCCATTGAAGGTTGGTGGTTGTTTCCTCATGAATCTTTCTAGCATTGATCCTCCACGCTGCGGATCAGGGTGCTCCATACGAGTAAGGTTATTATTCATAACCTGAGTGAGTTGTCCCAGTATGGTAATAAGTTGATCGGCACCAGTTGCATCACCATCCCCACTATAATTATCTTGAGCTGGAGGTCAATCCCTACATGGAGTGCGTGCATTGATACGGTTTCCATTTCTTACACTAGGCGCCATTTCTAAACAATTGCATAAACTAGATTAGTTTATGAAATAAAATACATAATTCCATATTTGTAAAATACTTTACATAAATTGAACTATTTATGGATATAATCCATAATCATAAAAAGAAATGTTTCCTTTGAGGAAGTATATACTCATAACCCTTCATAGTGGTTTGTAATGAAAATGAGAATTATCCTAAGCATATCCCCCGGGAGTGTCGTAACCAAGAGTACAGCAAGGCCTGTTGTCGTGCACCAGTTCCCGTTCGAGTCTAGCTCAAAGCGGTGTTTTCGGGTTTTACCCCTAGGTACATCTGTTCCAGAGCCGCCTCTACCAGCTCGTATCCAGACAAGGATGTATTTCTCGGAAAACTCACAAAATCTCTACAATAACAAAATTCTAGGAAGTTCTTCTATACTAATCCTCAAAGTCTATCTTTGGGATATGTGCTATAAACAGAGTTTATCTAAATCTAGCTTCCAAGGATAGTACTAAACTGCCTCTGATACCAACTGTAACGCCCCGACCCCAGCTACCCAGAGCCGGTGCATTACTTCGTAACATTGGCATGATCACAAAAGATCAAGTCTCGAATGACCGATTAGTTTAGTAGCCTTGGAAACACTAGATACATTCATAAGTATTTCATTACATCAAAAATTAAACAAACTACAATAACATGGTCTTCATAGTCCACAATCATATCCCTTTCTGACTACCCCTGTAGGTCATTCATAAAATACTTCTTCACATCCTGGAAAAAATATTAAAACATTGAAAGGGGTGAGCTCAGATGCTCAGTAAGGTTAACAATATAGCGGAAGCTTTCATAAATAAACATTAACATTTAAGGCAATGTATAACTAAAACAAAAGCCTTTTAAACTTGAACTTCAACATAATATGGAAAAAGTAAAATGAGACAATTCCATTTACTTCTTCACATGGATATTCTACTGGTCGAATAATCACATTCAATATCAATAACCACTTTCATAATGATGGAATGCATAATGCCAGACTATCATAACCACGTAGTCAAGGCCTCGTGCCAAGACCACAAATAAGATTTTGTCAAGGCCTCGTGCCAAGACACTAGTTTGTCTCATGAGACCTGCCGATGCATCGAGGAGCTATAGCGGGCTCCACCCGTCACTTATTAAGTCCAATGCATTCCTCATATGAATAGGTTTAAACATAACATAAAACATAACATAATCGTATCACATAAAACATGCATAACGGAAACATAACATTTCCACATTTCAATCAAAAGATATCAATACAACTCATTGATATAAAAATTGTTTTCAAAACCATTTTCAAAACCAAAATAAAAGAAATTTAAAACGTTGTATTTATTTTTCATTAAAAAAGTGATGGCTTGTAGAGGAAGCCGAAACTCAAATAATGGTCACGGCGGCAGAGAAGTCATTGTCGCCGCATAAGTACGGAAATAAAAACATTCCCTTTTTGTCGTTTAGTAAAACGCTTCGTATAAAAAAGATTCCTTTTGAATAAACGTAAAAGTCAAAGGGGTTTATACACCGTATAAAAGAAAGTTTTGTATAAAATGAAATATGCCTCAATGAAAGGGGATTGAGACGAAGTCCTTAAAAAGATCATTTTTTAAATACTGTACATCTATAATGTGTATTCACTATAATTACACATTAATAATGTACAAATACAATATAGGACATAATAATATCATGACATAATTTGAAGGTAGGAGATTAACTCAAAGAATGGAAGTTGGGTTAAGAAATTCCCTTACCTTGTGTCCGACTTGACTCAACCGTTCTTTAACCTCCTGAATAATAAAATAGAGTTAATATCTACCTTATTAAGAACCATTTTCAATTTCATTATCCTTTTTATATCACTTATTACAATGTTATGAATATTATGTAATTATTCAAGTTAATAACGATCGTTTTGTCGATCTTTGGTAACTTGAGTCAACAATAAACTTCTTATAATTACAAGTTGTTAATGTGGTAGAATATCCATTATATCCAGAATTATATTCATGATTTAGATGTCATATATATCATATATATCCAGTATATACATTCATTTATAATATTACGTAACATTTAGAGGTAAGAAATGAAATGCACCGTTCATGGAGACGGTAAGCCGTACGTACGTATGAACGCTACTTTCATTTCAATTTCATATTTAATGGAACTAAATCATAATTATATAAATGTATAATATAATTGCAGTATAATATAGTGTATAATACCATTTACTCCATCCTTTATACATCCCACATATGGCATTAACGATTCAAATCACTTTGAGGGGGCGGTAGTCCGCACTTCCTAAAATGAAATTATCGCATTTTACCCATAATGGAAATCATAAAGTATGACATAAATGAGAAATACAGAAGCATAAGTAAAACATAAACATATTATATATCATATATAAAAATAGTGACATCTTAATGGCCACCTTGGAAGGTGTTATATGAGTGTTGAACAATCATCGTTTCGTGAGGCAGAAATTCACCATCCACAGAAACCGTGTGTTCTTTAACCATTAGATGTAGGTGTGTGTAAGTGTAGCTCGAATACTTCTTATAACAACATCCTAGTATATTGAGGATACTGGTGTTGTTACAAACGAAATTAATAAAAAGAGTTTAGGGGTTGGAGAAGAAAAATAAAACAAAACAACATTAGAGAAGACATTACCTCAAAATCGGGTAACTCTTTTTGATTTGAGCCAAAGGCTTCCTTGGGAAGAGTTCTTCCCAAAGTAAGACTTCTAGGAGTAAGAGGGGGAAGTTGGGAGAGTATTTGGGCAGAGGTTGGCCGAGCCAAATGGCTTGAAAGTGTAAATAAGGTGATAGAGGTGGGGGCCTTTTATAAGAGGAGAGGATGGGCTCTTTTGGAAAGATTGAAATGATACATTATTATACCATGCTTTTCGGATTCTAAAGGTCCCACACTTATATAATTCGTGTCTAAGGTGATAAGGGTTCGAAATATCTTCATAAAATAGTCTTTTGTCAAGTGTAAGCCTTGGAGTTTGCATTATCTTCTCATTTTATTTAAATCGTTAAATAATGAGGTCATCGCTGCATCATAATGATGTCATAAATAATTTAATTTATTTAATGTCTAAAAATTATAAAAAAATACTATGATGTAGGAAATATTTTTATCTTTATAATGAATATTTATAGTCAAAATTTGGAATTGTGTAACCCCACTTAAAAACTGTTTTAGTAAAATAACTCATGTTTGTGTCAATTTAATTTTAACATTAAATAAATATATATTAATGTAATTTTCCATCTAAAGTGGCTCCATGGGGTCCCCAAGTTGACCCATGGGTTGTATTGGTCGGACATGACTCATCCTATCAGTGTAGGACAAGTTTCATGCTCATCTCATATTATTAAAACATTATTTGTACCTTAAACTACACTAATTACCTCTAATCGCGATTAAGAACTTAAAAGTTACTATTCACCAAAAAATTATTTTAATCTCATTGAACCACATTTTACTTCTTAATTACAACCATGTATGTCGGATTTTTTAAAATAAAATCACATAAGTGGTAATATTTCATTTAAACGAAAAATCAGTTATTTAACTACCACTTAGTGGTTTCACTATTCATCAAAAATTGATGTTTTTCAGAACAAGGCCAAAATTTCACCCTAAGCTATAATTGATATTCCGAATTAAAAAATGATGTCTATTTTACAAAATTCCAAAAATATAAGTTACATTAATTAATTTTATAATTAATTCCCGATGTTACGACAAATAGCGTTTTTTTAAGAAACAATTTATATCAAAAGATTGGCAATTGTTTATGTCCAATTTCAATGTTAAATTAATTCTAATGAACACCATTGGATATAATGGTAAAAATATATTCTAATTATACTTTAAAACCACTAAATAGTATAATTTATCACTATAAATTATTTTTAATAAAAAATATGTTTTTAAGTATTTTTCACTATTCATAAAAAATAGAAGTTATCAGAAAAATACCAAAAATTCAACATATGCTAATTTCGATATTCCGAATCCAAAAATGAAGTCCATTTTGAAATATAAAATTTCTATAATTTTAAAAAGTGGTTATTACTATTCATAACAGCTACTTTGATTAGTCGCGGTGTTTTAGAACTCGAAGTTGCGTACAATGCAAGCTATTGCAATATTGAATGAGAAGCGTATCGTGGAAGCTCGGGGTGTTACAATCGCCTTGTGTGATATTTATTTAGAAATAACCATAAGACCCTCTAGAAAACAATAGTCAGGTTTTCTAGCTAATTATTCATTAAATTTACCATGAAATAGAAATGGGACATTTTCATTCCTTAGAAAAATCGATTTTCATGTAATCTATAAAAATTATTAATCTATTTGTAGACATTATAGGTAAAAGATACCAAAATTTATTCCTTAATATTTTAATTCTACCATTCATGGGAAACACATGGACTAGAATTACTAATTGAATATAAGATATGGGATAAATAATTCCAGTTGACAAAATGGAGATGAATTCTTTCATGAATCCCTCTAAAAATGTCGAATGTGACCACCGTGGAAATTATCTCACTATTTTATCCTTTTAAGATAAAAAATTTATATGCATGAAAAATGTGGAATTAATTGAAGTAAAATTAGATAGATTACATCTTAATTATTTCTTATGGTGGTTTAGGACTCCTAATAGTTGTTTCCCCTTGTCCCTTGATAGTTATTTGTAAAATGATGATAGTTAATGTTCATTGTCACATAAAATATCATATTTTGGGTTCTCATGAAGTGGTTTTTACTCTAACATTGTAGGGATATAATCCATGACTATGGGACTACACTCATCAGTTTTATTGTTTAGTGACTCTCCAGATTGAATGGAAATTCATCATATTGATCACATTCCATGTTCTCAGGATTCGTTTCTTGTGGAAAATCCTTATCTTCTCCCGGGAGTCCCCTAAAAGGTTTGAGTGTTTCAAAAACATCATCATATTTAATTATGAGGTCAAAACTCATGTAAAGTAGATTCATTATTCTAAGAATCATTTTATTATTTCTTTTCACTATATTTTTTATTATATTTAGAAACAATAAAATTTACATTTTTTTTAAATAGTAGTTGTTTTTTCAACAAATTTAAAACCAGGAATCATCTATGAAGAAAACCAATTAGTCATTTTTACATAAGTGGATGAATTATCCTCAACTGGGTGTTTCATGGAATTGAAAATATTTAAATGAAAAATATCCTATCCAAACTCCATTTAAAGTGTTCCATTGTGAACTTTGATGATTGATTTTGTAGTTTTTTGAAATGTTCTGACTAAAATGAGTAGTATGTGGGTACTAAACTAAACATATTCCATATATAAGGCATATAAATACATAGGAAAAATTATTTCTCTCACCTAAGTGAGAAAGTCCTCTATATATCAACTATGTTTTGTAGTACATCATTTGGAAATATTAATGATAATTCCATACGGTTTTTAATCTCCAACCTGATTATTTGAGTAAACAAAAGGTGGAATAACCTTAATGTAAGATCCTAAATATTACATGACATCATTTTATTCACATTTTTTAATGGTATATGGAGTGGTAAAGGTTATCGTGTCATTATATATTATAGGTAAATAATATTGAATCATAAATGAAACATTCCTACCTAAATTTATATTTTCTCCTCCTCTGTATATACTCTTGTGGGTATTAATCTCATTCAGAAGCATATAATACCGTGGATTTTTTAATGTATCAAGAAATAGTATGTTGAAAATATCTGTAACACTCCAAACCCATTTACCTAGAGTTGATGAATTATTTAAAAACATTGTCATGATACAAGGAATCATGTCCAAGAAGAACGATTAGTTTAGCAGCCTTGGAAGTACTAGATATAAAAATACATTTACATTAAATTATGGATTAAAAAACAAAATTGTTTCTTTGTAGAATACAATCATGCCCTTTATCCTGTCCTTACAGGTCAGTCATAATGTTCTTCTTCACATCTTGGAAAAAATATAACATAAGTGAGAGGGAATATCAAATGCTCAGTAAGGATAAAAATATAGTGGAAACATTCCTAAATAAGAATAAACATTTAAGGAAATCTATAAGACCAAAAAATCATTTTATAATTAAACATCAGCATAATATTGAAAATATAAGTCAAATAATTCTATTTACATATTCACATGGATATTCTACAAGTCCAGCAATCACATGAAATATCAATAGCTAACTTCATAATGATGGAATGCATAATGTCAGACATCATAACCACATAGTCAAGGACTTGTTCCAAGAATACAAATACTTTTTTTTTCAAATCCTTGATCCAAGACACTAGTTTTTCTAATGAGACCAACCAATGTATCAAGGATCTGTAGTGGGCTTCACACATCACTTACTATGTATAATGCATTCCTCATACGAAATGGTTGAAGCATAACATAAACATTCGTATTAAAACTAGTATACGAAAAGTAATACATTAACCATAAACTATTACTGGTTTAAAAATAACACGTCCGTAGTCAAACATATGAAAAAACCATCAATACAATATTGAAGATTGTATCATAATAAAACAATATCAAAAATGTGTAAAATCCATCAAAGGATGTTGACATAGATGAAATAAGAACTATTTGAGAGAAATATCTCTTTTTATTTTGAAATAATTTAAAATTGACATATTAATAAAATGAAAACATGTATTTTGATAATATTATTATAATATTATAATGAAATTTTTGAATATTTTATGCTGGTGGAAAATAGCTTCACACGTCGTATATGTTAAAAAAACATTCCTTCTTTAATTTTGTTGAAAAGGTCATATAAGACCTTGTTTGGAAAACAATGGAAGGATTCCGTTATAAACATTATATAAAACATAAACAATGGTATAAATTACATTACACAATATTCTAGGAAATAGTAAAATTATTTACAAATAAATTTTTATGAAACACAGATGTGGATGATAGAGAGGTCCCAGTAGATACTCACGTATAATCAACCTCAGACAATGAAGAGATTGTAGAATTAAACCTTATCTTGTAATTTTCCTTCATGAAGTGTATGTTTACATAATTAATAATAGTTGAATAATTGTTATTAAACTATGCAAGAACCACATACATAAATATGTTATAATATAGTATCTTCTAAGACTACATTGTTAATAATATTTTAGTGGTATCATTGTTTCTGGTGTTAACTAATCCGTTTAACATTATATTTTTTGTAATGTAAGTCATTTATATTAGGGATAATATGTATTGGATTCATATACATAAATATATTATGTTTTTAATCATTATTTTGGATCATAAAATGAAAATGTTTCTTGAATGGTTACGATGGGGAATGAATTTCTTCGCGTTTGTGGAGAATGTATTCTGTACGTACGCATGAACGACAATACCATTCTATTGATGGATAAATCATATGTAATTTGATTTAATATAAAATATAAAAAATCATTATCATGTTATATTTATTATTTACATCAATTATACTCATTATTATACCCATCTAAATAATGAAGTGTTGAATAACAAATTACAGCATGACATGGGAACGGTATGACAAACATACACATGTATGGTGACATTGTCATTCAGAGGATGGATATAATAATGAATATCATTATAACATATTCATAAATACATCAATTTATCTAGAAGGTATTGGAGTTATTATTTTTCTATGGAAACAACAAATAAATACGGAGTGGAAGAAGAAAAGAAGATAGAAAGAGGTGATAAAATTATTACCTATTCTTCAGGTGCTTCTGCTTGATTTGATCAAAAGATCTACATAGGATGGCTCTATGATCAATGTAAGGAATATATGTTGTAGTGAGGGTAGTTTTAATGATATTTGATATGGGTTTTGATGAGCTAAAAGGCTCTGAAGGTGTGATCTTGAGAGGAGATGAAGTATCCTTTTATAAGAGAGGTGAGGATCACTTTAGGAAATACTTGAAATATTAATTTATTATACAATCATATTTTGATTATAATGGATCCAAAATTATTTATTTAGTGGCTAAGGTGGGGATGGGTTGAAAATCTCTCAACCAATTGGGTTTTGACAGATTTTGGTCTCCATATTAACATTATCATTTAGATTTAACACTTAGTAAAATAGTTTATCTTTTACAATGTTTTCTTTTATTTTTATAATACATGGTTAATAAACATTAAATAAAATTCAAAGAGAACCCAAATTGGTTAATTATTGACATATATATTATTATATAATTACTTTTTTGGAAACTTATATTTTTAAGAATATTATACAATTAATAATATATTATATTTTATAAAAACTCATTTATGTCAATTTTCAATCTATTTAGTATTTGGTTGTTGTGAAAGTCATTAAAAAATTTCACTTCAAAAAAACAATATTTAATAATCCTTATCATGTTATATTAACCTAGAATTTTTTTTAATACATCAGAAGTCTTAATTTACCATTATTTTAATATTTATAATATCAATTATTCTAATTATTAAATAATAAGGTAACAATGACATCATCATTGTTTAATAAATATATTTAATTATTTAATGTCTAAAAATTATAAATAAAATACCATTATATTATAAATATTTGTATCTCTATAATTAATATTTATATTCTAAATTATCTTATTCATTTCAAATATTTATTTTTTTAGTTATTATACTTTGAATCTAACACTTTTAACTCTTCTTTAAATAAAAAAATAATAAGTGTCCTAATCTAATCCATGTGGACCAAATGGGTCATATTTTATTCCTAAGGTTGATTTTGGTCGAAAAAAACTATCGAATATAATTAGAACATGTGTTTGGTTATTTATAATATAATTTTTATCTTTAATTACCCTATTTAATTTTTACCGTGATAAATAAAATTCAAAAGTTACTATTAACCAAAAAATTATTTCCATTACGTTGAGCCAAATTTTACGTACTGATTTCAACCGTGTCTCTCTAATTTTTGAAAATCAATTCACTGATGCGGTGAAAATACATTTCATGTAAATTTGATATCTTTCCAAGACTGTGGGTAAAAGACATTAAAAAATTAAATAAAATTTTATACATCTAATTTTATGATAAGATTATTTCAATGAATTAAATTGAAATAATATAGGTATCATGTATCTATTTTGACCTAAAATAAATTTAAATAAAAAAAATAATTATTTAAATAGAAAATAGATTCAAAAAAATAATTCATTGTTTTTCACTATTCATAAAAAATTGAATGTGTTTAGAAAAATACCAAAAATTCACCGTAATCTAATTTTGATATTCTGAATCCAAAAATGAAGTCCATTTTGATAAATAAAATTTATAAAAATTAAAACTGTTTGTATAACTATTCATAACGACATGTTTGGTTGGTCGTGGTGTTGTAGAACAAAAATTTCGGTACAATGAAATATATTGAATTATTCAAAGGGAAATGTATTGTTGATGCTTTGGGTTTTACATTCTTCCCTACTTAAAATAATTTAATTCTCGAAATATCTAGAATACTAGTTCATAAAAAGATTCAGGTTGTTCATCATCATAAGTTCCCCGAGTTACCACATTGCCTCTTCCAACTTATGGTTTCTCCATAGAACATTTACCAGATGAGTCGTTCAGTTTCTCAACATTTTTTCTATTGTATCATGATTGTTGATAGGATCTTCAAAATAAAACAGATTAGGTTCTATTTTTATATCTTCATAGGTGGGTAATTGTGTTGTGTTAGGCATTCATTTTCTCAACAGTGATACATGGAACACATCATGAACATTGGAGAGACATTTCAGAATTTCCAAACAATAAAATACATATCCAATTTGTTCTATAATTTCTAAAGTTCCAAGTACATGGTGCTTAATTTACCCATCGTAGCGAATCACACAACACCTGTCCATGTAGATACCTTAAATAAAACATAATTACCTACTTGAAATTTCATATCCTCCTTTAGGTAATAGTTATATCACTTTTTCCTACTTTGAGGTGCTTTGATATGGGCTTCGATACTCTTCATATTTTCCATTTTTTCCTCAACATGTTCTGGGACTATGAGTTTTCTTTCACCAACATCATCAAAGCATGTTGGTGTACGACATCTCCTTCCATATAACTCTTCATATAGTGCTATATGAATACTTGAATAGATGCTATTGTTAGAGGAAAATTATACCAAAGGTAAATATTGATCACACATACCTTGAAAGTCATGTAAGAAAGATCTCAACATGTATTTTATGGTTTGAATAGTCTATTCTATTTTCCATTACTTTGATGGTGGTAGGAAGTGCTCAAATGATGTTTAGTATCCATGGCCTTTTGAATACTTTTCTAGAATCATGATGTAAAACATGTATCATGATCAGAAACAATCGATAGGGGTACTCCATGAAGTTTTACAAATTCATTAATATAGAGACTTGCTAAATATTCAGGTGGTTAATATTATATTATAACAAGAATATGTGGTGACTTGGTAAGATTATCAACAATGACCCATATTTCCTCCTTTTTTCTTGGAGTATTTAGTAGTCCCATGACAATTTATATCATAATATCATCCCATTTACATTTAGGTATGGGAAGAGGATGCAAGAATCCTCTTGGATGTTGTCTTCTAGCCTTCACATGTTGACAAACCACACATCTTGACACATAGTTAGCAATACCCCTCTCCATGTTTTCCCATAAACAATTATCCATTATATCTCTATACATCTTAGTTCTACCAGGGTGAATAAAGATCTTAGAGCTATGAACATCATCCAAAAATTCCCTATCTAGATCGTGTATGTTAGTAACACAATGTCTCTTCCAAAATTTCAAAATTCTATCTTCATATACGAAGTCATTCAGTCTCCCATCAATAAAAGATTTTTTTTTTTGAAACTCCCCATCCTTAGTATGAAGAATTTTTATCTTTTCCCGCAAAGATGGTCTGTTAACCATTTGAAAAAGTATTGATGTTTCACCTTCCACGATTATTCCTAAATCTATATTTACTAGATCCATGAACATATAATCCATTTCAACTCTCATATTGTTCACAAATCCATGATCCTTTCGTCTCAAATCATCCACCACCATGTTTTCCATTCCTGACTGGTAGTATATAGTGAAATCATAGTCCTTGAAGAGTTCAAGCAATCTTCATTTCCTCATGTTGAGTTCTTTGTGTGAGATAATATAAGTTAAACTCACGTGATCGGTACATATGTCACATTTTTAACCATAGAGATAGGGTCTCCATATCTTTAAAGAAAATATTATTTCTTCTAACTCATGATCGTGAGTGAGATAGTTTTTTCATAAATTATTACTTTTCGTGATGCATAGGCAATTAACCTATCATTATGAATAAGGACACAATCATTTACTCTCTTTTAAGCATCACAATAAATAACAAACCCATCATTCCCCGATGGTAGATTCAATATAGTAGTATTTAATAATATTCTATTTCGTTCTTAAAAAAACCATTACACCAATTTGTGTAAACAAATTTAACCCCCTTACATGTGATCTTGGTTAATGGGTTACCCAATCGGAAAAAATTCATAGAAAAAACGCCGATAATAACATGCTAAACCAAAAAAACTGTGTACCTCTGGTATAATCATCGGTGCAGGTCATTCATGGATTTCCTTGGTAATTGAAGGATTTATAGAGATTTCATCCATAGAGTCAATAAGTCTAAGAAATGAAAATTCTTAAATACAAAATTCACACATTCTAAACATCCCATGTAATTCATTTCTTCTATGGGATTTCAGGATAGTGTGTATGTGATTTTCATGATCATCACAGCTTTTAGAGTATACTAAGATATCATCAATAAATACCACAACAAAGTCATCATGATATTACTTGAAAAATCTATTCACTAGATCTATGAAGGCATATGGTGCATTAGTCAGTCCAAAAGGCATTACTATAAACTTGTAATGCCTATACCTAGTTCAAAATGCTATTTTCGGAATTTCTTCCTTCTTCAAACAGAACTGATGATATCTAGTTCGATGGTCAACCTTGAAAGATATTGGGCTCCAAGATGATGATCAAATAATTCATAACTACGATGTAGGGGTACTTTTTCTTTATTGTTATAGCATTGGTCTCCCTATAATCAATTCACAACCTCATATATCAATCATTCTTCTTAACAAAAGAAAGGGGATCTCCAAAAGTAATAACATGTAATTGACTAAAATTAAGGGATCACACAAACCAAAATGGTTCTTTATATATTTATCCACAAAAGAAAAGATAATTCTCCCTAAAATAGCATTTTCACATATCAAACTCCAGGGTTACACATAGAAGTGAAAAGTCCTCCAAAGTAATCCCATCAACAAAGAAAATTAATAGTTTTAAACATTTCATTATCCATTTAGTTCCAGATAGGATATTCCATGACTTATTGGTTATCCTATAGAATAGAAAATTGACTTGTCTAATTCACAGGTCCCTTAAATTTACTAGAAATGACAATAAATGGATTCTTAAGATAATTTTTATTTTCTTCCGTAGTAAAATTCATTTTCCCTCAATAATTCTTTATATTATGTCCTTCTTTCCCACAGAAAAAATTATTTATTTTTTCCATTAAGAGTCTTTCCTGGGTGTCTCCTTGATCATTTCATGCATGATGAAAATTTCCTTTCTTTATCCATGGTCTCTACTGCTACAGCTCTTATCATTCTCAACTATTATCTTCATTGTTGAGATTGGGTGTTGGTTAATGTATTTGTTTTTTATCATGTTTTTGTAAAATTGATTTGGCATGAACATGATATCTTTTATTCCTATCAACATTCCATTTCATTTCTCATTTCCACCACCATTCCCACCTTATACATCATGTTCAATGTTTCTATGACTTCTTTAGAATCCATCCATTGTATAAAACCAAAAATTAGAGAGTGAGTTAAAATAGTGATAAAATCATATAGAGAATTTCATCACAATTTATTTTCAGTCTAAAACACAATAGTATTAATTAAGGTTTGTTATTTTGATCTTATATTGAAGTCCTTATAATTGGGTTGTAAATAAAATGTGAATTATTCTATGCATATCACCCAGGAGTGTCAGCACCAAGAGTGTAACAAGGGCCGTAGTCATGTATCAGGATAACCTGTGTTAAGCCCTAAAATCCTTGCCATTGTTTTTACTCCTAGCTATATATGTGCTAGAGTGACCTCTACATGTTTGTATCCAGACATGATGTCCTTTTCATAGAAAACCCACATAATATTTACACTACCAAAATTTATGGATGTTCTTCAATAACAATCTTCAAAGCCCATCTTAGGGCAATGTTTTCTAATAAAAGTTTATCTAAATCTAGTTTTGAATGTTTGTATTAAACATCCTATGATACCAACAGAAATTCCCCAACCACAGTTACGAAGATTTTGTGCATTATTATATAATAATGGCATGATACAAGGAATCATGTCCTAAAAGACTGTTTGGTTTAGTAGCCTTGGAAGTACTGGCTACACAAATATGTTCTAAATTATAGTATGAATTAAAAAAACACTGTGTCTCCATATAATACACTCACATCCCATAGCCTATCACTATAGGTCAGTCATAATATACTTCTTCACCTTAAGGGAAAAGTAAAAGAGAATAAATAAATGAGATTAGATGCTCAGTAAGGATAAAAATATAATAGAAACCTTCATAAATAAGCATAAACATTTAAGAAAATGTATAAGACTAAAACACAATCCTTTTTAAATTAATCATCAAAATAATATGGAAAATCTTAATAAAATAATTCCATTTACTTATTCACATGGATATTCTACTAGTCGAATAATCACATGTAATATCAATAGCTAATTTTATAACTATGGAATTAATTATGTTGGATATCATAACCACATAGTCAAGGCCTTGTGTAAGGACTACTAATAATATTTTTTCAAGGACTAGTGACAATACACTAGTTTTTCTCATGATAACTACTGATGCATCGAGGAGCCCTAGAATTCTCCACATGTCACTTACAATGTAAAACACATTCCTCATATGAAAAGTATGAAACATATCATAAACATTTGTATTAAAACTATAATAAAAAGTGTTAATACCTTAACCATAATCCATTAATGGTATAACAATAAAACATCCACAATCAGACATATCACAAAACCTTCAATATAATATTGACTATTATATGATAATAAATAATCTTCAAACAAGTGCAAAATCTATCCAAGGATGTCGAAATAGATTAAATCTAATCAATTGGAGAAAAATATCTTTTTATATTTTGGAATAATTTAAATGTCACATAAATATAAAATAAGACCTTTATTTTGAGAATATTCTTATAATCATGTAAGATAATCTTCATAGATTTTATAACAGCGGAAAATAGCCGTACTTTCCTTAAAGTTTAAAAAAAATTCTTTCCATAGTTTTGTCGAAAAGGTCGAAAATGACCCTGTTTAGAAAAAAAAATCTATAAAAAATAAAAAATTGTATTAATTAATTTAAACCATAGTTTAGGAAATAGGGAAAAAGTTTTGAAATTAATTTCTATAAAAAAAATCTGGATGATAATGAGGTCCCAGTAGATACTCACATATAAACAACCTCAGATAATAAAGAAATTGTAGAATTAACAATTATCTTGTAATATTACTTGATAGAGGGTACATTAACATCTTTTATACTAGTTAAATTTTTTTATTAAATTATACTATAACCACATACATAATATGATATCATATATGATCTTATAATATTGCTTTGTTAATAATATTTTAGTAGTATTATTGTTTTGGGTGTTAAGTGATTTTTTCCTTTATATGTTTTATTATGTAAGTAATGTTTGTTATGAATAAAATTTATTTGATTAATATCCATAATGATATTCAGTTCTTAAACATTAACTTTTTTCATAAAATGAAAATTATTCATGAATGGTTACGATGGGAATGAATCTCATCGCGTTCGTGGAGACGGTAATCCGTATGTACGCATGAGTGATAATACCATTATATTGATGGTGAAATTTAATGTAATTGGATGATATATAATATATAAATAATTATTAACATGTTATATTTTTTATTTACATAAATTATACTAATTATTATACCCATCCAAATAATGAAGTGTTGAATAACAAACTACACCCTGACATAGAGACGATGAGCCTTATGTACGCATGTATGGTGACTTTTTCATTCATAGGATGGATAGAATAATGAATATGGTTGTACGATATTTATAATAACACCACATAATGTATAGGGAACTGGAGTCAAAATTTTGTTATGGAAACTACAAAGAAATAGGGAGTGGAAGAAGAAATGAACTTTGAAAGAGGTGATGAAATTATTACCTCTTATTCATGTGCTTCATTTTGATTTGATCAAATGCGTTCATTAGGATGAATTTATGATCAAATAAAGGCCTTTAGGTTGAATTTAGGTTATTTGGGAAGATATTTTTTTGAGGGTTTTTCATGAAAAATGGATTTGGAGGTGTGATTTGGAGATAAGGGTCAGTATCCCTTTATAAGAGAGGTGTGGGTCACTTAAGGAAAACCTTGAAATATTAATTTATTATAAAATCATATTCACTTTATAATACCCCCAAAAAGATTTAATTCAATGATTAGGTTGTTATGAGTTTAAAACCTCTCAAACAATAAATTTTAGATAGGTTTTCAGTTCACCATATTAACCATATCTTTTAGATTTAACTCTTAGTTAAATAGGTTAACTTTTACAATGTCTTCTTGTATTTTTATATTCCATGGATAATAAAGATACTCTTAAATGACAAGAGAGAACCAATCAGTTCATTAATGATATATATATATATATATATATATATATTTATATTTACTTTGTATTATCCTTATATTTTTAGAAGTATTATATCAATTAATGATATAGTATTTGTTTTAAAAACTCATTTATGTAAATTTTGACACAATTTAGAATTTGGTTTTTGTGAAAGTCATAACAAATTTATCACTCCAAAAAATGTTATTTAATAAACCCTAACATATCATTTAACCTATAAAATTGATTTAATACATCAAATGTCTCAATTTACTATTATATTAAAATTTATAATATCAATTATTTTAATATTTCAGTAATAAGGTAATTACTGCACTATAATTGTGTCATAAATAAATTTAATTATATAATGTCTAAAAATTATAAATAAAAAAAGATTATGTAGGAAATATTTTTATATTTATAATGAATATTTATAGTCTAATTTATCGTATGTATATCCCTATATTAAAAATGGTTTTTTATTAAACTTTGAATATAATACTTTCAACTCTTTTTTAAATAATATAATAATAATATTCCTAATATAATCCAAGTTGACTGAAAGGACAATATTATATTCCTAGGGTTTATTTAGGTCAAAATCCACTTATCCAATAGAATTAGGACATGTGTTAGGGTAATTATAATATCATTTTACCTATAATTACACTATTTACTTTTAACCTTGGTAAATAAAATTCAATAGATACTATTTATCAAAAATTATTTTCATTCTATTGAACCACATTTTAACTACCGATTTCAACCATGTCTCTTGAGTTTTATAAATTCAATTCATAGAAGTAGTAAAATTACATTTTATGAAAATTTGGCAATGTGTATAGAAAGTGGGATAAAGACGATAAAAAATACAACAAAATTTTATTCATCTAAGTTTATTATAAAATGAAATCAATGAATTATATTGAACTAATATAGGTATTATATATATACTTTGACCTAAAATAAATTTATATAATATAAATAAATATATAAATAAAAAGTAAGTTTTAAACAATAATACAATGTTTTTCACTATTCATCAAAAATTTAATGTTTTTAGAAAAATACCAAAAATTCACCCTAAGATAATTTTGATATTTCAAATCCAAATATGAAGTCTGTTTTGATAAAAAATATTTATAAAAATTGAAAAAGTTGGTATTAATATTTATAACGGCTAGTTTGGTTGCTCTTGGTGTGCTAGAACTCGAAGATGTGTAGAAAGCAAGCTAATGAATTATTCAAAGAGAAATGTACAATAGAAGATTGGGGTGTTATATTATGTTTCGACAATTAAACTAAAAACATACTTATCCAACCCTTTTTTGTCACTTTACTTCACCGGTAGTTCACTCATAGGATAAGGTTGTGGTGGTATGAATGATTCTACACTATTTTGATCCCTGATTTGATAAACATTGGTACTAGAAATCATATTTGAATACTTATTTGTTGTTACAATAAAAAGTTATTCTCATATAATTTTTTTTCATTCCATGTAATCTAATAATTACCATCAATTCCTTAATTGGTGATATTTTCATTAACAATTTCAACAGTATGTTTGAGTTTCTCAGTTTGAGTTATTTTCAAACTTGTGCCACTCCAACATTCAATAACACTCCCAATTTATATGACTTTATCCCTTGGATTATCTTTTGTTTGGGAGGGTAATCCTCCAATAATTTTTTATGAAAATACTATAATATGCATGTTGAACCATTTGATTCATCATGTTCTCTTATTGTTTTGAGTATTATTATTATTGTATCACTACATCATTTTTATTCCCCATTTCCATTTTTTACACAATCCTTATTAATTGTTAATCTATGAGTATTTAGTAGTATGAGAAGGATGAAAATTACTCCCAGAATTTTCATTGGATTTCTTATTTAGAAATCTTGATTGATAATTACTTTATTTTTATTGGATGAATATTGTAGGTTGTTCAGAATCAGGATATCATTCATTAGTCTCAGTTTTATATCCCAGATTGAAATTTTGGATGGTTTTTAATGGTCGGTTTTGGATTGATGGATACGATTTTTACTTCAAAAACTACATTGAAACTCTCTAAATTAACATTCATTTCTAGGAATTGGTCAATAAAATGTTGTGAAGAAGAGAAAATACCATAATGAAATTGAATTTGAAATGATTCCTCAAGTATGGATGGTTTTAGTGGATTTTGGGACAACATCATCATCTTCAACATGGTGGTATGATCAGAATGTTGAATGAAATCAAATTTTATTTTAAGGGTAGCATGGGGGGATTTTTGTGATATTTCCCATAAAGAAGGCCTCTTGTTGAAAATTATTTATAATTTTGGAATATCATAGCAATTATTGTTTTATAAGTTGTTATATTCTTTTAACCAAGGATCCTCCCTCAATAGCATTAATAATTATTTTATTACTAAGAGACAATTATTCAAAAAAATAACGAATCAAGAGTTTGTAACTACTTTGAATATGGGAGTCAACTAAAATAGATTATTTTGAATAGATACTAATACTCAAGAATCTTTTCACATTATGTTTGCATGATCCCATTAAAATCCTCTAGAATGAAAGTAGGTATAGATGTATGGGAAATGTTTTCAAGGAAAATATACTTTAATTCTATCCAATCTCTTATCATAGTATAATGTGAAAAAGAAGACCATTATTTGGAAACTCCATCTAAAGAAATAGTAAATGAACCAAATTTCATCAGATTTGATCAATTCTATGAGGTTTCATTTGGACCAATGTATAAATTAATTTTTAAAGTCATTAATGCAAATAGTGACAATGTAAACCAATAGAATTTAGGAGTTGTTTAATGAAACTATATTTAATTTCAATCCTTATAGTTAACTATTGAATCAAATTTATAATCCAATGGTAAAATTATTATGTTAGAATTCTAGGTCATGGAAAAAATGTTTATACAAAATCTACTAAATAAATCATCCTAAAAATTCATGATGTTGAAGTCATGTTATTTTTCATGAAAACCAGAATCCAGAAATTTATCGTCATGAAAAATTCAACAAAGCAGTCTATATATTGTATGATGAGGAGTTTGCTGTTTCAAATTAAAGACTATTAGTTTTTATATGATTGATTTTTCTTGAAGAAAAATTCATGGATTTGATTGCTGGTTATAATATTTTATATAAATATAAAAATAATTAAAATAAAAAAAAATGAAATAAAATTTATAAGAATAAAAGGGCACTGAAATCATAATCACAATATTAATTGAGAAAAAGATCAAACAACTCAGACACTCCAGTCTTCCTTGAATAAAAATATTCTCTAATTGAATTTATTAGTTCCCCCAAAATGACCTCCTACAGAACACCCTAGTTTTCCTAAATATCATATAAGGACTTCAATAAGTTTGTTGTCCCTCCAATTGAATTAAATAAATTACTTGATGACCTCCCAGAAATCAAACCCAATTTAAATCACTATGTTCAACATCCAAATAATGCCGGAGAAATTCAAATTGAGAATTTAATTATTTTACTTCAAATATTGAACAACTATATAAAAAATTAAATATAAATATATCAAAAAATTAAAAAATCACATTCATTAAAAAAATTATTTTTGAGAGAAATTAAAATGTGATTATAAATGACGATCAAGACATTAAATGTGAATGTTCTTTGGTTTTCACCAACCAAAACCACTAGGTATATAGCCTTACACCACATAATCTTCACGCATATTCTATAATCTATTATTAATGTACAAAATATTCACCAGGATATATATCTAACGCTTACCCATTTATCTCAATCCAACCACTTTTAAGATGAGTTGGATATTGAAATATAAAGAGAAGGAGGGATATAAATATAATTTCTAGTTTTTTTATGTCCGATGACAGATAATTTTACCCACATTCTCAAAAAATCCTCTCTCAAGTTTCTTATAAGGATTCTTGTTTAAAAATATATCATCTATGGACCCTCCAACATCTATATGTTTTGGACATATTGTTCAAAAAATCTGAATTAATTACTAATGATATCGTTTTCTCCCCAAAGTTAGCATTAATATTCCTCTTATTTTATTATTTCATGGAATTATTTAATGAGTGAACATTCCCTAGAGAGTATCATTCCTAGGATCCAATGAGTTAAATATAATATCCAATATGGATAAACACATTTGTTTCACCTATTTCAAAAGTCATGGTCTACTGAATGAGGTGTGTATCTTCCTATTATCCACAAATTTTTTTCTTCAATGATTGATTTATTTTCACCTCTAGAAGTATAATAAACACTTTTCCTAGTAATACAGAGTCTCTCCTACGTGAGAGCATCTCTCTATTAGGTTTTCATACATTTCCAGTCTCCTTTGTCCGACTGGGTTCTGGCGGTGCCGTCTCCAGCTGCACACCCCGTCCCAATGCTGCGTAGTTCACTCCATCCCTAGATCCAGTGCTTCTGGTTCATTTCTTCCTTCCTGTTTCGCTCTCCATCTTTCTAAGGTGAGAATCTATGTTCCTTGCCTCCACTCTCCTGTGCCTGTTCTCGGATCCTACTGTCAGGGTTCTGGAAGGAGTCGGGCTTCTTCTTCTTATTCTGCTCAAATTCAACCTCAAGCGTCGTACCGTGCCTCCCCTGGGAGCCTGAATATTCTTCCATCGCAGTCACCCCTTGTCGGAGTAAGATCTATGAGAGGGAACGCGATTCCAAATCCCCATTCTCTTACTTCATCAGCACTCTAGATCACTGCGATTCTTCTTCTCTTGAGACTTTACAAGTGTTTAAGGAAAACCATTTCCTCACCGCAAGCCCCTTTCGACTTCAGATCCAGGTGATCCATGTCTCGAGGAATACTCGAGTTTGAGGATCTCTCCCCCCCCCTTTGTATTTTCCCTCATTCTGTCGTGAATTGGGTGTGGTTCTATTGCCAGTTTCCGTCTCGCTGGTTCGCGAAGTTTTCGCCGCGAAGTGGTTTTGACTCGTGGTGCTCCTTATGCGTTTTTTCACCATGCCGTGAGACCACGAAGTGGATGCCGCGAAGTGGTCTGAATAGCAAAGTGTCCCCCATGAGGATCCACATCATTGTGCGTTCGCGATGTGGCAACCACGAAATGGTCTGACTCACGATGTTCCTCCCGTGAGGATACACCGCATTGTGCATTCGCATAGTAGCCATGAAAAGTGGCCTCACTCGCGAAGGGCCACCCATGAGGGATCACCACGTTGTGTGTTTGAGATGTGACCGCCGCGAAGTGGTCTGACTCACGAAGTGCCCCCCACGAGGATTCACTGAGTTGTGTGTTCGCGAAGCGGCCGCCACGGTGATCAAGCAGTCTGGTGCTGTTCGGCGAAGGAGGGGTGTGCGCCGTGCTGATGGTGGGGACCTGTGGGTGGGAGCCCATCTCCTTGTCGCTGTGAAGCTCTGCTACGAAGTCTGGTGTGAGCCGCGGTGAGAGTTTCCTGGGAGCGACCACACAAGAGGTATATTTGACTGTGTAGGCCATGGAGCTTGGCTAGTTGTGTGTTTTGTGGGTGGAGGTCACATTGGGGCATCGGGGTCCAAAACATTCTTGTTGGACTGGGCCTTCACTCAAGTGAGGTTCATGGGGACTGCAAGGGCACTGACCCTTTTGGAGGTTTGTGAAATCAATTTTTCAATATGGATGTGGAATTTGTTAATCAATGTAATAGGTTCTTCCTGACGGACAAAGAAAAGGTGACGATTGAGGCATTGAGAAATGAGGACACACAGCTGGATAAGATCTTGTCTCTTCTCGTGGTGGAAACATTTGTGGAAAAAATATTGGTTAATGACGGTGCTCTCAAAAAAAAACTCTGCAACACATCTAGATACTTGATGCAAGAGTGGTTATTCGTGAAGTGGGCATCATCCCCTTCGTCTTTGAGTTCTTTAATGAGAATGATAGTGGAAAAATATTGCATGGGAGACCATGGCCCTTTGATAATAAACTCTTCCACATGGAATAATTCAAAGTGGGGGAAGATATCCAATGTGTGAATTTAACTCGTCCCCCCTTCTGGATACGTATTAAAGGAATTCCCTTCCATGAAAGAACATAATGTACTATAAGGGAAATTAGGGACAGTTCAGGTCATTTTCATGACTGGGACTATTCAAACCCAATAAAATGGGTCCCTAAGGATAGGATCAAGGAAGATATTGAAGTGTCAGAGCCACCGATGAGGGTAATATTCTTGAATATTGAAGATACCAATACCTGGATATCATTTGAGTTTGAGAAACTCCCAATATTTTTCTTCTTCTCTGGCCGCCTTGGCCACCTGGAAAGAACGTGCAACACGAAACATAAGAGTGGATTAGGTAACATTACCCTAAAATAAGTTCCTTGGCTCCGTGCCAAAACAAACAAATATGCTTTCATCCCCGAGATGAAAAAACAAAAGGACAATGATCGTCTCATGTTGGAACATACCAGTCAGGAAAAACCCATACCTGAAAAATCCCTTTTTCTTGGACCAATGGTCTTCCCATGTGTTGGAACTCCTACTCAGAGAGAAGCTAGAGTTAACCCTAGCCCCCTTAAAGAAATTAATCAAACTTCGACAATATTAGTGACGAGGCAAAAATAAACACCATCACATTTCTCAACGCCAATGTGGATGCATGTCGAACCACCAGATCCGGATCCTGACCCACAATTGATCGTAACAGGCTTTCTAACAATGGAGGCCCAGGGAATGTCAGGATCTCAAATACTAGGCCCAATAACCCGTTTAATGTGGAAAAGGGTGCCACGAGGTGAAAATGATGGGTACGGGGAAGACCCAAAACCCGGGGCCAGAAAAAGATAATATGAAACTTGTCAATTCGGGAGGAATCCTACCAAAAGAAGGAAAACGAAAAATGAAGAAGAAAGCCCAGAGGAAATAGGGGTTGTGGCGGGCGACACCCAGCCCCACCTAGAGAAATAATTGCATTATGTTTGAACTGTCATGGGATTGGAAACCCATGAATAGTTTGCATGCTTCTGCTAAACTATGCTCAATGTCGCCCCTATATGGTTTTCCGGTCCGAGACCATACCAGAAAACAAGGAAACCAAAGTTATTGCTCTGAAGTGCGTATTCCAAGGCTGCTTTCTGGTGCATAGACAAGGCCACTCAGGGGGCCTCTGTCTCTTTTGGGAGGACAATATCGACGTCAAAATTTTTCACTTTTCCTCGTACCATGTGGTAGCGACTATTCAGATAGACTCTCGCCCATCCTGGACGTTTATGGGATTCTATGGATGGCCATCCCATAATGATAAGGTGAAGTCATGGGATTTTCATTGCAACCTACTCCAGGATTTACCATGCCCTATCCTCTTCGGAGGTGATTTCAATGAGATTATGTTTCATATGGAAAAGAGGGGCAGAATCATTCGACCATCAGCTTCGATGTCATACATTAAGGATGCAGCCTCTCGGCCAGACCTGGTCGACCTGGGGTACACAGGTAATCCTTTTACATTGTTCTATGGAAATACTGAATGAAATTGCATTACTGAGCGGCTTGAAATATTTCTGGGTTCCTCTGATTGGATTAATCTGTTTAGCATGTTTCATGATGGGCACATGGCCCTTTATTGTTCGTACCATTGTCCAATTCCCATTGATTGTACGTGAGGCGAACGAAATAGACCACGGAGCAGACCCTTAAAGTTTGAGAGCTTCTGGGAAAAAGATCGGTAAGGTGAAGAGGTTATCCGATCTTGCTAGAAAAGTACCCACGTGGATGTCCGTTTCAATCTCCAACAGGTCGCCTCTGAGCTTAGATCTTGGAGCAATAAAAAATTTCACCCCCCCAACCGGCACTATGAGGCCCTTAAAAAGTGACTGAACACCCTCCTCAAATAACCCACATTCAATGGAATCCTATCTTTGACTAGATCTACACTAAGATAGTTTGATACGGCCCTGCGCATCGAGGAAAGCTTCTGGGCTATGTGGGCGCAAGATAACCACATTAAAGAAGGGGACTGTAATACTCAGTTTTTCACCATAAATATTCCACCATGTATCGGAAAAACTCTATTACATGCATCTTACAACATGATGGAAGCACAGTTTCTGTTTACAATGGTATCCACGAGGCCTTGATTCACTATTTTTAGAACATCTTTGCTGCAGGACCCAATTTCATGTTCGCTGAGGTGGATGATTGTATCAGACCAATGATCACGGATGAGATATATAGGCATCTCACCAAAGATGTGTCAGATGAAGATATACTACTGGCCCTGAAACATCATTATTCCACTAAGTCCTCAGGACCGAATGGGTTCCACACACTATTTTTTAAACAATACTGTCACATTATTGGTCCCGACATCTGCAACTTGATAATAATATCTGGACTGGGAATACGAGCATTGCTGACATTAATGAAATTGTCCTTGTCCTCATCCACAAAATTAAGAAACCAATGGAGATTCCTGATTTTAGACCTATCAGCCTCTGCAATGTCTCTTACAAGATCTTCTCAAAGACCCCTATCAATAGGCTACGACCATGGCTACCTGATATTATCTCTCAAAATTAGAGCGCTTTCATGGCAAAGAGACTGATCACAGATAATGATATTGTGGCCCATGAAGTGGTTCATTCTATAAATTCACACTATACCATGAAAAGGGGAACAATGGCCTGGAAATTGGATATGACCAAGGCATACGATAGAGTGGAATGTCACTTCCTACGTGTCGTTTTGCTAAAAATGGGTTTTTGTGCTAAATGGATCGATTTGGTCATGGACTGCATCTCGCCCGTTTCCTAAAAAAACGTTAATGGGGAGCTCACTAGAGGATTCACCCTATCTCGAGGCCTCCTCCAGGGAGATCTTATATCCCCTTTTCTCTTCATTCTGGTGGCTGAAGTTTTTTCTAATCTTATTTCTAGGGATGCATCCTCTAATTCTATCAATCATGGAAAATCTCAAATTTCTTTCAGTGAAGTGGTGCCTTTTTCTAAGAGGGATGAGCTATGATATTTTGCTGGTATTCATATGGTTTTGAAGCATCAGAAGTATCTTGGGCTTCCCACATTGATCAGATGATCCAAAAAAGAAATCTTCGGATCTCTTATTGATAGTATTGTGCAAAATATTCACGGCTGGTCCCCTAAATTGATTTATAAATATGGAAAAGAGACAGTCATAAAAGTTATCATCCAGTCCATCCCCATCTATTTTATGTCTATGTTCAATCTCTCTCCAATCATAGTAGACTAGATCCACACACGCATTGCCAATTTTTGGTGGGGGGGGGGAATGATGGAAGGAATCAACCCCACTGGATGGCCTGGGAGAAACTCTGCAAACCCAAATCAATGGGAGGGATGGGTTTCTGGAATCTTCGTCTCTTCAATGATGCTCTATTAGCAAAGCAAGGATGGCGGCGTATTAACTGTCCTTCGTCTCTATGTGAACAGGTTCTCTGAGCTAAGTACTTTCCCCATATGGTCTTCTATTCTTCCTCAATTGGTCCCCACCCCAGTTTCCTCTAGAGAAGCATTTGGGGGGCTAAAAAGAACCTATATAAAGGACTGGGATGGAGGATTGGTTCTGGCTCATCGGTCAATTTCTGGACTGATCCTTGGCTTATCGATACAGATGGTTTGAGGGCTACATCCCCCATCCAACCAGGTTTTGAAGACGCCACTATCAACTGCCTACATTCTAACCGGGTACAAGGGTGGTGTGTGGAAAAGATCCTTGATTGGTTTAGAGAAAAGGACCAAAGAATCATCTTTAGAATTCCCTGGACCCTGACACAGGCCCCGACCATCTTTTCTAGACCAATGACATCACGAGAGATTACACAGTGAGGTCTGGCTACAGATTGGCCCTTGGACACCACCAAGTCAGCCGGAATGAGGGACCTTGGAAGTCGAACTAGACACTCAACGTTCCCCCTAAAATTCGCCAATTTTGGGGGTAGGTTTGCATGGGTACTCTCACAACCTTGATCCTTCTCGCTTACTGAAACATGGACAGTTCTGATATTTTCCCTATCTTCCCGAGCTCTATTGAAACTCTTTTGCATTCCATCATTCACTACCCGGGAGCAAAGCATGTTTGGAGTAAATGGGGCCCGACCTCTATCGAATCACTGGCTTTAGCCTCTGACCTTCCTGATCTTCTGATGCATTGGTGATCCTCTCTTCCCTCGGCTCTGTCATGTTCTCTTTGCTCTTTGGCCTGGATTATTTGGATCTGACGCAACGATGCTGCGTTTCATCAAGTTCAGAAACCTCCGGGATTCTGGATTGAAAAGGATTTTTCTTGGATTGTGGGCTGGGCAGACCACATGGACCATTTTTGACAGGATCTACCCTCAACCCACCCTATCATTGGAACCCCACAATGGAAGGGAATCTTAATATTAATGTGGACACGTCTCTCGAAAAGGATGGGCTTCTTTCCCTCGGCCTTCTGGCCCGTAATCATCTAGGGAAAATCCTTGTTGTAAAATATGTTCTACTCCAGGCATTCTGGGAACCTGCGGTTTCTGAGGCCATTTCCATCCTTGCTGGTTTTCTAATCACTTTGGAATATGGATGGAGCGAAATTTTTGTGGATTCTGACTGCCTTACCATCATTAATGCTATTAAAAAAATGATGGTGGGCTCCTGCCTTTTGGCATTATCATTAGGAGGATTATCTCACTTGGACAATACTTCTCTTATTGCACATTCACCTTTACAAAAAGGGAAGGAAACAATGCAGCCCATCAGCTGGCGGCCTCAGGCCCTTTCGACTCCACCCAACTTTGGTTGGACAATTTACCTTCTTGTCTTTGTTATTGTACTTCTGCTGATATTCATCAATAATGATATTTGTTTTAATAAAAAAACAATTGTCCTACATGGAATTGATTTATCCCATAAACATAGTTATCTTAAAATATAGGTTCTCAATTTAGATCAATATGGAATAAAATATAGTTCAAATAGATAAGTTAATGAAAAAGATAAAATAATAAAAATAAGAAAATTTTAATTTTAATCTCAAAACAACCCAAAAATAAAAAAAAAACAATTACATTAAAATCAAATTATTAAATTGGTGGGGACTAAATCATTACAATATACTGGAAATACAATGGATATAGTATCTCTATCAACTATAATCATTGATTAAATTAAATAGTGTGATAAATTCATCCTAATTCTTTATTTTGCCTTTTAATTTTTCTATTTTTTTAAAATATATTTGATTTGGTAATGTTTAGATAATAAGATGATAATATTCAATTGGGAAACTATTTTTATTATGTTTTTTTTCATTACTAATATATATTTCAAATTTCTAACTATATTATTATTATTTTCAATGTTTTAAAGTCATTTCCAAGGTTGTGTATGCATAGAATTCAATATCATGTTACCGAAGTAGGCATAAGATGTAAATAAAAATCCATATTAATGATTCAATTTCTCACTAATACACACAAAGAGTATAAAAAATTATAAAAGTGGTAAAATAATGTTTTGAATGTGGTTCAAAGGATTCAATATAAAAATATCATCAGAATTGTATCTCAAAAATATTTATACATACATGTATATAAAAATTCATTCATCAAGTAAACCAATTATAATATATATATATTGAAAATAAAAACAATATAACATGAAAATATAGTAAATATACTAATATTGGATGCATTTTATTACATGTTTAAATAGTACAATACTCTACATCACTTCTACCCACCATTATATTTACATTACCTTACTCCCTACTCCTACCCATGTGTGATTATACTAGGATTCTCCTAGGGTTCTTGCTCACGAATCCCCTCCACTCATCCTCTAGTTCCGTCAAACCACCATCAGTGTCATATTCATGGTTTCCTTACTATAATCCTATTGTTACTAATTGTTATTCACCTCTTCTTTTCTAATGGGTACCATAGAACCCCTCTAGCATAACCCTCCTACTAAATCATTTTATCTATTTCAATAAAAATCCCTCTATTTACTCTCTGTTTGGTAACAATCTAACCACTGTCACTAACTCTCTCTCTTGGTTTCTTCCCATTCCTCTAATGGTTACCACATAAAGCCTCTATCTTTTTAATCCCAAATATCCTCTTGCAAAATACATCCTATATTTTCATACAATCTCAATCCATCCCTTTCAACACCGTCCAGCTCCCGATTTCAACCTGCTCTTCCTAGGTAACACCCTAAATTTATACAACTCCCTCCAATATGGCTTGTAAGAAAAAAAGATTTTGTTACATCATTGAGATACTCTATCATATATAGTATTTTCATATCCATGTATCTCTAGAACCTCTCTTACATTTCACCTTGTATTTAGATACATTATCTCTCGATACTAGACTATTTCTCTCTGATTCACTATATATGTAATTTTATTTTTCTATATTAAACTAGAAGTATTTTTAAACATAATATATAGTTTAACTCTATTTTTTATATTAAAATGTTGTAGATAAATATTTTATTTTTATTATCTTTTAAACCATTTTTTCGGATAAATAATGATCCATTCCCTTGATACCATAGGACCCCCACCTCTCCTACACAGTTCCTCAGTATTGAATAATTTTGAGGTTTAAATTTTTATTTATCAATATTTATTATATCATCTTAACTTTGTAGAAATCGATATTATATATAACTCATATTCATTTTTAATTTCCTAAAAAAATTTACTCTTCCTTTTAGTATCACATAACCCTTATTTTGAGATATATCTCTACATCATTAATGTTTTCATACTATAATTTGGGATCCTAATGTCAATGAAACGTTATTCCCAGTGTAGTCATATCTTTTACCAATATCTAAATTTTTTTTACACTTAATACCCTTAACTACATATTTATTTCACCCCATTAATTATGTTCACGTTCAGTAATAATTTCATATATACATCATATAATATATTCATTTATTTCAATCATGTATGATCACATCCAGTTTTGAAATATGAATGATGTGTATTATGTTTTATCATAATGAGAAATAATATTAAATTTTGATTAATGTTATGTTTATATTGATTATAAATTCACTAAAAGCTTATTTTAATATTAAATTTTTCAAATACTTTAAAAATCTTCTTCCATGGGTGTATTTGGGAAGAAAACATAAGTGATTTATCTATTTACATAAATAATCACTACCTATAGTGAAAATATCTCTTCTTTTATATAATATGTCATATTCTCATGTTATTGAATATAACAATTTCATTTTATCCCATTAAAATTATTACAATGATTCCACATATGAATTTCAATTCTCACAAAACATATAATGATGTGATATTTTTTTGATGATTTTTAATGCTCCAAAATAGTTTTTCCTATTTAGGTATTTGAATCCAATTTAAAAATGTAATTTAAATACATGTGGCCTTCAGGGTAGAAAAATGAAAATTATCACAATTTTTTTAATCTATTATTTTATATTCTTCTCATATAAGTGGAATGGATAAAATGAATGATATTTCATCTACTCAGGTATATATATATATATGTGTTTTCATTACTTACTGTTATTTTCATGGAGTCAATGAAACTAAAAATAAGATGCATTTTTTCAGGTCACTTTTTTATTCAATATGTTCAAAATATATATTTATTTTAATTAAATTCAAATTGGTTACTACGTATAGAATTATGATCATATTTTTACCATCTTTTTCCATGGCCATATTTGTGAAAAAACAATCAGTACATTTTTTGTTTACATCACTATTCACTATCTATAGTTAGAATATCTCATCATATAGATAATATATAATATGTTCATATTAAAGAATTTCATAATTAAATTTCCCTATTTCAAAATATGTAAAATTACGTAACATATGAATTTCAATTCCCAAGAAACATCTAAGGCTGTGAGATATTATAGAATATTACTAAGGATATAGAATAAGTTTTCTCATATAGGTTTGTGACTCCAATTTGATTATATATTTCAAAAAAATGTGGCCTTAAATATATAAGGGCTACAATTATTATTATTTCAGGTATATATATTCATTTATGTTATTCTCACTCTAGTGGAAGAGATTTCTTGATAGATAATTCATATACTCAGATATATATCTGTTATCTTCTTTGAATATTATTTTCATGACATTTATTCAATTTTTTTAAGTTGTATACATATATGGAATGTTCAAAATAGAAAATATATTTCATCATCTCAGTTTTCTGTTGTAATCATTCTGATTTATGATTCTATGATATTAGTTATCACCAATATTTTATACATATTATTTTAAATAAATTATCAATATTGAAAAAACTATCACATAATTTTGATGGTGATGATAGGGTGAAATATAATCTCATAATGTCTCAAGACATCATGGATATAACAAGACACATCACTAAACATTACATCATGATGAAGGGAATCATAAAAAATATGACTAAAAAATATGAATTAATTTTTCTCATCCCATATCAAGGCAATAATTATTTTTAATTGTTCGATTTAATTTAAAATATTTTTTTGAATTTCACTTTATAGTGACTAGTGTATTTGAATATACAGTTTACATAAATCATATTTAAACACGTTCTTCGAAAACAATTATGTTAGAATATGAGTTATACAACCACTACAACATTTCAAAAGTTATCCCAGTTTTCTCAAGGAGACTCTAGCATGGTGTTATCAAAAATTATTTTCTATGAACACTATTTACATTTTGTACATTCATGTTTTCCACTCTAATATGATTTGACTCAATTATCTGTGCCAATTTTTTTTCTCCATGAATTATTTTATGTTACCTTTTTCAAGTATATGTGATTTTTTGTTATTGAAAATCTGTAATAACTCAATTTCATATGTCACCATCATTGAAATGAAAATAAGCATACATAAACACCTAGGGAATTAGAAAACTATATCACTACTAATCCAAAAAACTAGAGATATCTATCAAGTCTTTCTAAGTGAACACATTTTGAAGCCTGGTCTAAATTTTGATATTTAGTATATAAAATTAGTGGAAATAGAATGCGGGAACATAAAACATGCATTCAATAAATTATGGCACAATACTTACATTTTTCAGAACCATTTGTCAAAACCATATCATATCGAGCATCATTTTTCCTTAATTGAATATCCCAGTATTCAACAACATAGCACCAAACATCGCACACAGTTTTATCACCTCGGAATTCATCTAGGAAGCCATATTATTTAACAAAACCCTTTAATAGTGTTGATATAATTTTTATCAAATTTGAATTTGAATATGTCTCTTCCCTATAATATTTATTAATACTGAAATATCTATTATTATTCTCTCAAAAAAACATTTTTCAGATTTTAATATTCCTTAATATTTATTATTATCACTAATGGGTCATTCAAACATTCTATTTGATGATTTCAATATTTAATATTATTTTAAAACATTATTGTATGTGCAGATAAAAGTGTTGGAAGATTTTGATGTTGATGATGTAGTATAAGGTGAGAATTTGATTGGTTCATTTTATACTTCAAATAAAAATTAACTATACATTAAAATAGAAAAATATGAAGATAAAAATTTGTATTTTCTATCAATTTTTATTTATCTGTATAAACTAATGTTTTTTTTAATTTTATTTCAAATGTATTTCATTCATGTAATTTTAATCTACCTTCTAAAAAATCATTTATTTTACACAAATGTATAATGTTTTATACTATTTAAATGACATCTCCATATTTTCTCAACTTTTATTCCAATATTATGTCACAATAATTTTAGATTTCAATATATTCAACATTAATTTTCATTATTAACATTGAAAAAATATTAATCATTTAGTGAAATTAAACATTGGTCTATATCATTGTGTGAATACACAGGTGATAAATATTCTTCAATATTTAAAAGAAATTATATGGAATTAATAAATTTAATAATTTTTATTTGTTTGAATATAAAATTTTTATGTTCCATTATGTTAATAGATCATTGTAAAATAAACACCCCCTGAAAAAGAGTTACTAAAAGTGATCTGGGGGACACCTTTTTGAAGAACGAGGTTCCACATTAAAATTTATAAATAAAAAAGTGTGGAGAATGGGGTGAAACATTATAGATCATTCTCATAAAGATTATTTAATCCAATCTCCTAGATCTATTCTTAAATTTTTATTATATTTTTTATATTGTTTTAAAAACATATAGATAAAAAATTCATTGACTATTGAAATAATGAAAATTCATTGTAAATTTTTTGAAGATTCAATAGAAGTAATTAAACTACTGATAAATAATCTAATCCATAAAATATTCTAATAACAATCAATTTATGATTATTCTATAAATTTAATATTTAATTATAAAAAAATAATTAATTTGGGTGAATGATTTCTCACTTAATTAAACCATATTAAGTTTTTGGAAGAGATTCATCTCCCATAATGTTTTTTATCATTTTTTTCTCAAATACCCAATCTGTTATAGAACCTCTTGAATGACTATTTTAGGTTAAACATCAAATTTTTAGTCCCAAATCATTTATGAAAAGCTAGATTAATAGTGAATGGAATTAAATAATTCAATTTATATAATATGACATCAATATTTGGAAAATGGTTTTTTTGTTAATTTCACTCATCAATCAATCCATTGAAAGCTCCAGGACAACATAAAAAATTAAGAATTTTATAACAAGAGAAATTAATTCAATATTACTCCCATAGACCAAAATAAAATATTTTAAATTCATGATGGAATTGAAGTGTAACATATCCTAAAGAAGATGATAAAAAAGAGCATAGAATAAAAATGAAGAACAATTAGAGGAATGACACAACACATAAAACTAAAAATATTTAACATAATATAAATGTTCGAAATTAAATGGATGAGATAAAATAACATCACCAATGGAGATAATATAAAAATTTAAGATAGAATAAAAAATTTAATTGGTATATAGTCATATCAAAATGAAAATTTAAACAAAATTATGTCAATAAAGTATTAGTATAATTTTTTTAAGGACCTAAACATTTATAAATGAACCCTCCTTTGTGAATGAATAAATCTCTTCTTAAATAATGCAGTTTTTAAAAAATGTAATATATCACTCATTTTGGACTTATATAAAATAAATCTCCTCAAAGATGAAATACCAATATGAATCTCATCGAATGCGAATGTAGTCATTGTATAGTGACTGTAATTATTATTATATATTAATGGTTATGGAAATGTCTAATTGATATAGATGAAATAAGAAATCCACTCGAATAATTGAATTATACCTAATGATGGCCATATATTATAACTTACTAGAGAAATGGAATGAATATAAATTTTACATGACTAAGAAAAATATGAGATTAAACAACTAAGGAATGAGAAACCCCATTTATGTGAGATGATCACGTTTTGTGTGATCATGCCCCAAACAATGTTCAGTGAACAACCCTAGCAAAAACCCATTATAACACACCTTTATTGTTGGGAGTACATTGGTGTAATTGGAATTTTTTATTTACACCCTAGTAATATATATTTTTGTTGTTTATTATTAATTAAATAATGATTATATTTTTCTATTTTAATTATTACTTTATAAGTGATTATAAAATATTTTTGATAGAAAATTCATTTAAAAAAAGAAATAAAAATAGTATTTTTGGGAAATATATATATTTAATTAATACACTTTTTCGATAATTTTATGAATTATTAAATAAATTTTGATGTAAAAATATATAATTTTAAAAAAATTATTTCAATATTTATGAAAATAAAATTTAATGATGTATAATATAATTTATATAGCCATTGTGTCTATAGTCAAGGGGTAGATTCTTTTTCATGTCATCCAAATGACTTTGGATCTAAAATTGCTGGAGGAAATTTTTTTGGATACTATAGTTTTAATGTAGATGATACTATAGTTTAATGAAATATTTATCATATTTGGGCCTTTGGGCCACAATTTTGGGCCAAAATTTCTCAAGCCATTTGGTCCACCAATGGCTTTCGGGTCACCAATGGCCATTAGGCCACAGGTCCCTCAAGATTCCTTTGGCCTCCAGGATATGGATTTTGACCCTTATAGACTATCATATTAGAGGACATAAGAGTATTCCCCTATAAGGATTAAAGGAATATAAACCACCATATATGATATGACCATATTAAATGGAATATAGGGTATAGAAATTTACATAATTACCTAGAACCTTCCAACATTAAACAAGGGAATGGTAACTGATCATTCATGCATGGATGGGAGCTTGGAATCATTGGATCAGAAACTAGATTAGGTTAGTTCCGGTATTATCTATTTTACGTGTCACGGGTTTTTGTTTTGAGCCAAATTCCACTGCTCTTATAATTTATGTAAGGCTTACCTCATAACCTAGGTGAATTCGGATTATCCCAGAAAAATAAAAATAAAAAATATTGATGTAATTTGGCCCTTGTTGACATGAAAAATAAATTTTATAAGTTGAATTATTTATTTAATATATTTAATAAATGTAGATTAATTTAAATAGGTGTTATCTAAAAGTAATATTTATAATGTTTTGGAAAATTATTTTGATACATTTATTTTAAATCATTACATTAAAAATATCTAATTATAACTTTTAATTATTTTCCAAGATAGTGATATTTTTCTATAAAAAATAAATATTGCATAATTATATTCCCTATATAATGAAATTATAATATCTATAAAGTGATGTAATAAATTCTATAACATGTATCGAAGAGAAAATATAGATTTCCCATAAAAAATATAGAATTTTTCATATTATTTTATAAATATTATAATCCATTAATTAATCATAAAAAAATAATGTTTTTTTATGTTTTTAAAATAAATTCATTATTATCATGTCCCACTTACACATCACTCAGGTTGTTATTATCATGTCCCACTTACACATCACTCAGGTTGCAATATAATTGATTATATAAAAAGTTTGAAAAAACTATTTTTTATATTAAGACCAAAAATATTATATAATTGGGAAATATATCCTCTTGACTAAGAAAATTGTTTTAATAATTATATTAATTTGTGAATTAAATGTTATTTTTATAGAATATTCTTATTAGATGATAATTATTTAAATATCAATGATATTATTATTTAATGTAGACTAATTTAATTTTTGTTTGTGTCTGAAATCAGATAACATCATACAAACTAAAACATTATAGCAAATATAGATTATTAAATAAAAGGGAAAAATTTAATATTTATTAAATTGCTGTGATAAATTTTTTAATATTCTTTTTTTAAAATTACACAATGTTGAATTTTAAATAATTTTATACGATAATCGAATTTTTTATAAATATGTAATATAATTTGATTATCCGGACTATATTATTAAATACTAAGATCCCAAATGTTGTGTAATAATTTATATAAATACATAAAATACAAAAAAATTGATTTCCCCTTTAAAATAATGATTTTTATGTTATTTGAACAATTTTATTTTCCTTTTACTTAATACTTCCATAACTGTATTCGATTTTATGGTATCCAAATAAATTTATTATTAACATGAATTGAATTCACATCACAAAGTGTAGAATTTTTAAATTTTAAATTATTGACCCTGTAAAATATTTAAAAACCCCTTTTTGATAAAAAGTTTCAAAATAAAACATGATAAGGTTTTGTGTTTTTTTAATTTTATGATATGACATCCAAAAACTTTTTCACTAAATCAATAATTAATTTGACAAACATTATCTATACATATCATCCCGATCGCCTACTATGCATCACTCAACACCCATGTAGAATATAGTTCTTCTCTATGTCCATATCTATATACTTCCCCAAGTGTTCCAAATATCTTAATTAGACCCACCAAATATTTTCAAACCATTATCACACTGTGAAGGATTCTCTCAAAAACTTCTTTTATTAATGGACTTTCATTGTGTTACGCCATTAGATTTCAAAATTTTCATGTCTGAATGTATTTTTACACATCTCTATTACATTAATTATGAGGGATTATTAATTAAGGGCCACCTTTCACTCTCACAAAACCCTTCCATGAAACATTATTTACACCCATTAAGCATCCAATGTCATCATGTTATTTTCCATGCCAAATATTTATAGAGTGAACACACATTCCAATTTCCACTAAAGGGTATTCAACTATATTAACATATCAACTATTTATTTGGAACATAAATGTATATTTAACACTCTATTTTATCATTTTATTACATTTTATTAAATTATTACTATGTTTTATGATCTATGTGGCACCCAAATACATGTACATGATATTAATATGATAGGTGGTCATGAAATTATATTGTCCCCCAATGAATTATGTAACATCATTGTGTCATAAGATACCATTTATTTTGCACTGAAACATATCTTATAAATAGTATGTTGTTTTGATTAAATGGTTCTACCTGTATAATTTTTTTGTTGTCATACATCACGTTGTTCCAACATTAATATTTTTTATTTATTTTATAATGTTATATCATATTTCAATGGTTGTGTTTATGAATATCACCATTTTTCATGCGAAGGAATATAAATTTTTATTCTATCTAAATATATAAAACATTTGTATATGAAACCCCATAGGAGTAATAATTGTTACATCAATGAATATAATAAATTTTAATATATGATGAGTTATTTGTTTATCACTATATGTTATTTCATCCATAGTTCTCACGAAAAATAAAATATGAATATCCTCATGTTAAAGATAATGAAACAATATCCAATGACATAAATATATAGTTTTTGAGAAGTAGTGTGGTCAATATATAATGAAAAGAAAATTTTAAATATCACTACATAATATCTTCATATAATAAAATTATATTTAAAAACTTTAAATTTCAAAAACGATTGTAAAAAATAAATACATATATATAAATTATATTTTTGACGATTGTGGGTGTCTTTATTGTTCATAACTCTTATCTCGTATATTTATAGGTGTCAAGGTTGTCTAAGGATGATTAATTTTATTTGAGGTGTTTGAGAATGTTTGAATTAAAATATTTGAATTTAAACTAAAATATAAATATATTTTCAGTTATTTTGTTTTGAATTTATTTTTTGGGTATGTATAATATATTACCATTGAAATTAAAAAATGTTATACAATGATTTTTGAAAAGGTAAAAAAGTGTACATATTTTTCAACAAACCTTATGTTTTGATGTTTTCATTGTAATTATGTTATGTGTTGAATGAGAAATTGAGTTGGCGCTCAATATTATGTTATGAATTAAAGGTAACACTAATTAATAATAATTAAAAAACAATATTAATTAGATGGGACCTTAATTCCAAATGTAAAACTATGTTATTTGATTAACATATCTAGAAGTCATACATAACATTATGTTATATGATAAGTTCATTATTATGTCAAATATAGGCACTACGTTATTCAATAATGGTTATCAAGTGAGAAAAAATGATATTCCATTTACAAGATAGACGTAATATCTTTTATAATCATGATATAATGTCATGTGAGAAACAGAATCTTACATAGAAGGATGATATGAAATTTTAAAATAAACATAATGTAGACTTAATTGTAAATAATATTCCCTTATAATTACTAAAATATAAATTAAAAAATTGATATTATTTCCTAGGTTAATATAAACTCAATTCATTCCTTATGAATATGATAATATTATATAATTTTTTCACATTCACAGAATGTACCTCTAAAGATAATTTTTTCAAGAAGATGTGATTTTAAATTAAGAAACATGGAAAAAGGAATGATTAGTTTTGAAAATGATATCAATTTGTGATATTTTTTATTTATGAAAATATTACTAAAGAATCTATATGATAATAGTTATACATTTTCAAAAATAAAATATAATTGTTTATGTTTTAAAGAAAAAGAGACTCTTTAGGATCCACGTGCATGTGTTTATATTCATTTAAAATTGAACAGAACACTATGGATTCATGTTTTTTATATTTAATATTATTGAGATAATTAATATTCCCTTCGAAATTTAATTTTTAGAAATTTTATGTAGTTAATAGACAAAATCCCTACTGGAAAATACATAAATTTTGGCACCACGCCTTCAATTTTACCTTAATGTTTCTCTCAACTTTGGATGATCAGATATATACCCCCCAGAGTTTTTCAATTTTTTTAGAATCATTTCCATTCTTATCATTGATAACAACTTCATTAATTAATGAATTATTTTCTTAACAATATTCATGCTTCATAATCCCCTTGTCTCATTACAGTCATCCACAATAAGATTCTCACGATTCAAAACATCGATGGATTTCATTTAATAATATCTATTTTTATGTACAATTATAAATGTATAATTCATTATCACCTTGGGGGGTATAGATTGAAATTATTCCATAGAAGTTAATAATTTTTAAATAATGAGTGTAAGAATAATGAATTAATGTTTTTTTGAATTCTATATCATGCATGTAGTTTTTAAGATATTCATACTAAACTTCCTCAATTCAATTATTTTTTCTTCACTTGTAGCTTGGATGACCAAAGGTGTATGGAAAGTGACTTATAGTATTATATCTCTTCAGCATGAATATTCATTTATACACATTTCGTTTGGTGAACTCTTTCTTCCACTATACATTTTTTTAGAAATCCTTGAATGTATTACACACACACATTGAAAACATCATTACCTTCTCCAATGTATGTATGATTTGAGGTATTGGATATAGCAGCACAATTTTTTTTGTGTTTTCATGGGTGTAACATGAATTTGGTTTCCAATGTTTAAATAAATAAGATTAATCTAATAAAAAAATAATCAAGAAATGAAAACCTTAATTATAAAGGAAGAAATATTTAACATGTGATTATATGAATGTGCTTATATTATTGTTTTTTTATTTAATGGAATGCGTGATTTTTTGGTGATTTTTTATTATTTATATATTGTATCTAATTTTATTAATAAAGGTAATGATGGTTAAAGATTATAATAGTTTATAGATAAATTGTTGGAAATTTTATTTCCCCAATGAAATATTAAATTTATTTACGCATTTCATTATGAATATCTATATAGTATTTATCACTTCTTCTAAATACTATTATATATGAGTTATGATAGAAAACATCCCTTCATAAATATTTGAATTAATCTGGGTGATAGAAGAATATTATTACTTTATATAACAATTTATGACTCGATGCATCGATAACATTCTAGATAAATGATTATATGAATGAATATTAACATATTGGTTCTTATTTGATATATAATTACTAATGAAATTATCAATTCCTAATGAGCATGATATTTTGAAAATATTTATACTTTTTCCAAGTTTTATTGAAAACTATGTGTGATTGGAATGGTTAGGTGTTGGGTTATATTATTTTTCTGGTATTGATGGAATGTGGTAATGATTGAATAATAAGAATGATTTGAAAGTGATGAGATTTATCTTGAAAAGATTAGATAATGTGGATATCCCCACTTGATTTTTTACAACATTTCATGATTTATATAGTCTTCTTCATATTACCCTTTTATAATATTTATATCATACAATATTTATAAAAAATGACTTAGTGATAGAAATTAACGATTGGAAATTTGGTGATAAATTAATTAAAGGGGGGTTGTTATTAATGATTTAATTATGATTACACTTTATTCATCCTTAACCACTCAGGCCATCTTTCCTCAAAAAATTATTCAAGAGTTCCACCCTATTCAAAAAAAATAGTAAAGAGGTTGATAACTTGAACAATGTCAAAATATCACTCAAATGGGAGTCCTTAACCTAATGTGCCTCCACATAAAAAACATGTTCAGTTTCATAATATTAATGTATAAAAATAAATAAAAATCAATACATGGGTAAAAATTTATGAATTAACCTATATAATCTAGTGATTTAAAAAAATTAATATCCAAACATGAGAGGTTAAAATTATAATTCGAAAAATAGAAATGAATCCAAATCTAATTACTGGAGAGGAAGACGGAACCGCACTCATGATATCTAATAAAACCATCACTTCTATTCACTGCCCTGATGTACAACAATGCTCCACTAACACTCGTATGTCCCATTCCACCATATAACTATGCATTGTATGTTTAGGATATGATATTTGTTAGCTAGTTGCGTATTTAGGGGTGAGTATATACTAATCTAGATGGAATCCCAAAACCCACAATGGAATAATGAATCAATTTGTCAATCCAAACCCACAAGTCAATGATAATAAAGAAACCTAACAAGGTATTAAAAAATTGGACCTAAAAGAGAAATTAACACCTGAATACTAATGGTGAGTGATAGGGAACATGGTATTGAAAATTTTAATGACCAAAAATAGATAAATCCCTAAAAAGCAAATAGGATGTTCCGCAAAATAAATTTTTATATTTTCCATGAAAGGAAATTTAGGTTGGGTGGTAATTGTATGTTCAAAATATAAATATAGTAACCCATGATATCATAATGCAAGTTAGAAATTAAAAATGGTTATCAAAAAAAGATTAGATTTAAAAATTGAAATTTTTTCATCCACACGTTGATCTACGTGGTATGATTAATCCAAATAAATTCAATATTCAATAGGCTAATAGTTCTGAGGAGACACATCGAGCCTAAAACCAACTCATAGAAATTTCTGACAACCTCAAGCCACCTACCAAATTCTTACCAATCATCGTTCTGAAGCCATTTCTGCTTAACCTACCGATGACAGTATCTTATCGTAATCCAACAAAAACACAAAAGAAAAAATTAGAGAATTAATACACATAAATATTCACTACCCATATATTTTGAATAGGAAACCAAACAATAAATAATAGAAACAACCAACCATACGACTTCTAATGCTCAACATTAGACATATTCATCTGAAACAAAATGACACCATGAATGAAAAACAAATTAAAAGACCATTCATTCATCCAAAATAATGCTATATTTATAAAATTATATTTCTATTTTTTTCATAGTTTTTAATAATTTTCTTGTGAAGATATAAAAACTAGATTTCATTCCATTTCATAAATAAGAATATGACCCATTTGTTGTGCTTCAATAAATTTCCACTTTTTTATTACTTTTCAAAATTAAGATGAATTTTTTATGACTAAAGTACTAGTGGAACATAATATATATAAAATAATTATAATACATTAATTAATTAATAGTTTTTTATCAAAAAAAATATATAATTGTTATCACATGTTATAAAATTACATCAACTATTCAACATAATCTTTTATGTGAATAGTTAACCATAAAAATCCTATTTTTCTTGCTAAATTTGAAATCACGAAAATTAAAATTATGGTAATACAATGACAAAAAACAACTTATATTAAATCCCATAGACAAAATTAAATTTATCTTAAGTAAACATTCAAACTATGTGGATAAATTGATAATATATTCCCTGAAAAAATGTTAGTATATTGAATTATTTTAAAACCATAATGAAAAAAATACATTCATTACGAAATTAAATAATTCAATATTATCTAAATAAAATCACATATTATTGAATATTATATATAAATATATAATAATTTTTTAAATACTATCAATGATTAAATAAAACATTTTTTTCATCAAATCATAATTCAATTTAAAGGAAATCTACACAACCCAATCTACATTGTCCATACAAATATTTTATTTATCTAAAAGAAACAACATTTTCTTAATTTAGGAAGATATTAAGGGTTATATTACATTATTCAAAATATCTCATTGATATTAAATGTACATTCTAGGAAATCAATACCATTTAACATATTTTTCAAATCATTACTGAAAAAATATTGTTCAACAATCCATTGATGTTTCATCATTCTAATAACCAAGACACCACTGGTAAGAATATAATTATTCGAATCCAAATAAATAATCTTATCAATCATAACACTTTTTTAAAAATCTATTAAAAAGGATTAATAATCTTATTCATTAACACTTCCTTTCATACATATGTCTTTTTTAGTCTCTTCGTTATAAAAAAAATAACCCATACTCATAATACATTGCATATTTTGAATATAAAAATTCCATTTAAGAAATATGTCTGTATGAATCCAATACTTTCCAAATTTCACTACTAGAAAAACAATATATACCCACAGATCAATACACAGAGTATAGAGAAACCATTGGTATATATTTTCTACCTAATGCTATTCACTAGGATTTTTAACTAGTTATATAGTTTATCTATACCAATTGTTTCTTAAAACACATTGGTATAACCCTTTAATATGGGATACTGAGTTAGGATGCTCCTCACCCTATTCATTTGAACCCTAACTACCCTTTCCCAGGTGGCCATAGATATCTTTTATCCCCTCCTCTAGAGAACATAGGTATCCCCACCCCTCCATATTCAAGCCTACTCTCATCAAAGGGACTCGCGACATCCCCTATCCCCTCATTAGGAAACCTTCGACGTCCACCTCCCCTGCTCTAATTTTGTTATCACCCAAGAGAACAGTGACCTCTAGTACCCTACACTCTATTTCTTTTATTTTTTCTCAGATATATAAGGATTTCATAACTCTATTAAATTATATTTATTTTAATTTAAACTTATTCCATTCAATTTATTATATATTAGTTTTTTGGTTTGGTTCACCTATTCAAGATTTTTATAGTACGCATTAGTTTTATTTTGTACTAGTCAATTTAGGTTTATTTGATCTATCTATATTTATCATATTTTGTTTAATTTCTATTCATTTTTTCAGAGTATAATTTAAATATTATATAAAATAATTAAATCCATTAAGTTATGATATTTATTTATATTAGTTTCAATTTTATTTATTAAATTTTATGTGGGTTGTTTTTATTAGTTTATAATGTAGAATTTTATTTTTTATGGGAATGTTTTGTTTTATATTATTCTTTTCTAGATTGTTGGGTACAAATAAGTATTTTAATACTTAGTATTGTTTTTTTAGATCTAGGTTTCATGGTTATGTTAAATACAAATATGTATAGTTATATTTAGTTTAATATGATTTAATTATATTCGGAATGATTTATTAATATTATATAATTTTTTTTAGGATTGGTTTATTTTTTGATTATAAATATTCATTCTGACTCGACTATTTTCAATTTTTAATTATACATAGGATGATATTATTTGTATTTATTCTTTTTTTATTGAAGTCACTTTGATTAGATTCCCTTTAGTTATATTATTTTAAATAAAATCAATTAATCTATGTAAATTCCTATATGTATAAACAAAATATTAATCTATTCAGTTTTATATTACATTATGTTTGATAATTTTACTCTATTAGATCTAATTTTTCTGGTTGAATTAGGATTGGTTTGATAGGGATCAATAAAAGTTTTCACAGGTTAGTTCAATTGCACTACATTTTGTTTTATTTTCCATGATTTATCTTTTTAATGATTGATCTAGTTTTCCAAATTATATTTTACCTCATATTGAAATTATTATAATTTACTATAATATGTAAGTTAAATTTAGGTTTTCTGTCACACTAAATAAAAAAATAGTTCTTGTGGATGATAAACTACGAATGTTAAAATTTAAGTCCCTTTTAACTAAAACAAACTTTTTTATAAGTATCTTGTTTCTATTTTGATTTCATGTATTAAAAATATAAATTAAATCAATAGTGTATAGGATATAACTATTTCTATACTGGTTTTTGGTAACATATATTATCCCCTACTGAAAACGGCTAATACTAAATATGAGTATGATGATTTTGGTTGAAACATCTATTCAAATGTGCATATTAGTAGATATGTATAGGAATAAAAAACATAGTATTTAAAAATCTAAGATATTTTAATAGTTTATTTTATAAAATTACATTCCTGGGGTCTTAATCCCCACAAAATTTAAAATTATTCTATATGTTTTTAAAATAAATTTTTTCAATTACCCTTTGTTTTTATAGCTAGTAATATGATTGGATGAATTTCATATTAAAATTGGATTTTATGAATTTTTTATTTATTGTTGAAAATATTGATAGGGAAATAATTATTTTTTCTATAATTGAATAAACATAATTTATATGTATTCTAATGATTATATTTCAACCAAATTTCATTATAATTTAGAAATTGTTTCATAAATTTTTCATTTAACAATTAATAATATTGAGGTTGTATAATATTCCAGGATATAAAGGTTTTCTTAGACCATGATTAATCGAGGAAATTGTTTTCTACCATATAAAAGAGATTGATTTCAAACAAATTATTATGTTTGGTATCACCATAGAGATAGGATCCAATATTCTACTATTCATGGCCCAAAAGAAATAAGTTTTATAGATAATATGATATTTAATCAGTTTGCATTTGGGAGGAATCATGAGAGTGAATGTATATCTAGTTCAAGATGGAAATGATTTCAAAAAAACATCAAGAAAATACTTAATATTAGGATGTTGAGATAGTGAAAAATGAAATGGATGAATCTAGAACTCCAGTATATCAGGGATGTACTAAAATGAACAGGTAAGGATTTTTAATGAGGTAATATCAAAGATAAACCACGAAAAAAATATAATAAGAAAATTTATTATATTCTTACCTTTTTGAAAGAATTTTATCATGATGGTGAATATATTCCTTCAACAAATTATAAGGCATGGAAGTTAATCGACTAGGTAGGATTTTCTACGAATAATGTTAATGATTTTCTGAAATATTGTTGTTTATTTTTGGAAGATACAACTCACCCTAATAAATGTAATGAAGTTCATACATCTCTATGAATGTAAAATGTATATGGAACACCATATTGTGTTCCACAAGAAATAATTTGGGACATTCCATGAATTCCTTGAAATTAAAATATATTCATGTCTATAGAAATAGTAGCCAATATACGATTTCATGATGATGAGGAATTAAATGTAACGATGAGTTGGTCCATCATAAAGAAGGGTTATCATGGATGTCATTTGATACAAGACATCTTGATTTTTCATCTAAGATACATAATGTCATGTTGGGTTTATCCTATAATGGTTTTAATCCATTTTTCCGGATTCTTACTCCTCTCAACACATGTTCAGTTTATATTCACATTTCTAATCTTAATGTATTTAAATGTACTGAAAAGGATGTCACTATATTGAGTATACTTATATATATACCATATGATCCCAATAATGATACACATATCTACTTGAATCCTTTAATAAGAGATTTGAAAAAAAAATAGATATGGGTGTAAATACAATCATTGATTCATGAAAAAATCTATTACAAATTCATACATCACTTTTATAAACTATAAAAGATATTAGTTCTTATAAAATTATGATTGGTTTGAGCATTAATTAAAAAATATAAATTTATACTTTTATGAAAAAATACATGATTGAGATGGAATAAATATTTTCATAGATTCTGTTTCATGGGATATCGACAATAAATTTAAATGGATCATCAATATTGGAAGAATCGACAGATGTTTGATAATGTTTTTGACACTGAACAACCTCTTAAATATATGTTAGAGTTTGATGTACATAATTAATTTAAATATTTAACTTTTATAGTAGATAAATTTCTTTTGAATTATAAAAATTGTAATAATATTGACACGGATGCCACTTACAATTGTAAAAAGAGATGTACTGTTTTAGTTTCTGTATTAGTCTACCAATTTGTACATAATTTTTTATATGTTATTTCCATTGATAAAATATATGTGAAATGTTAATATAAAATATTCTAAATATCAAGTGGAATACCAATGATTACTTCCAATCTCATTGGGACATTTTTGATTAGGGTTTTTGACCAAAACTCTATCATGTGTGCATCGATGAAATCAAATGGAATGTTTCTTTTGATTCTTATGTGATGACACCATCTAATAAATATAATTGTTTGTTAGTAACAGAGAATATAAAGGTTCTTAATTGATATTCTAGAAACATATATAAAAGATTCATCGAACGGTTTTTGAAGTTAAAATCCGTAGAAACTCTTAATTATGAAATCCTTCTCCATGAATTGATTCCAATAGCAATTCAGAAATTCTGATCAATCAATGTATGTGTGAAAGTGATTCCCTTAATCTATTTTTTAAATAACATTATGATAAATGGTTTAGCATGAAATTAATAAAAAAAATCACTTAATAGGGACTATTAATTTTTGCGAGTTGGACATTTCATTCCTATATCCATTGTCACGTGCATACGACATTTAATAGTTCATCTTCCAATTGAAACACTTATTTGGGGACCAATTTCTCTTCATAGTATTTATCCTATAGAATGAAATATATAAACAATGAAATAATATTTCTAAAATAAGAATTACTCAGAAGGTTCCATTATGATAGGTTGTCTGGATCATTAATTTATGGATTTCTTTTTAATGTATTTGTCTGATGTGAGAACAATACATAACTAGCCAATGTGAAATGAAGATGTAAAGTATGCAGAAATTGAGACCTAATTTTCATATCATCCCCTAATATAAAGAAATTTATGTGTCATGTACATTTTCTACATTGATCCTTTAAGAGTGAGATGTGGAACATTTCATAATGTTGTTCAAATATGGTTTGTTTGATGACTATATCATGTATTTGATTTGGATATTTACATGTTAGCTCATACTTTATCATTTCACAAATAACATAGACATTTATTATCAGTTTTAGGGACTTGTAAAAAATTATAATTAGAGTTCACTTACCCTTTCCATTGGTATGAAGAGAGGAAAAGAATAACCATGAGATTATTTATTGGCTGAAATCAGAGGAATGACCATTACATTAATTAACATAAAATATTGATATAAATTTAATGGACCTATTCATATATTTTTTTTGTATTGAGTTTACATGTTGACTCTATTTATACATAATTGAGAGCATTGGATTTTTTCATAATTATTTGGTTCATAAATGAAATTAATTTTTAATTTATGGTTATAATTTTTTTACATGTGATCAATATGTGAAAATGAGAAAAAACATGATTTAATTTTGTTAAGTACTACAATCGATTTTTATTACAGTGCTTAATAAAGTTAATGTCTATATGAATATGTTTATAAAAAAGTATATAAGAGAATTCCACAAAAGTCCAAATGGATCATTGGCCTCATTGACAAATTGGAAATTGGCCTCTACTCTTATAGGTGAATTTTCCAATTTTCCATTACGCCTATAGGACAAATGACCATTACACATATAAAACAATTTTCCATTAGGTCTACTGGAAAATTTTCTATACAATGAATAATATGGAGTTCATATTATGAAATGAATATAAATAATTCTTATTCAATATTATTGAATGTTCATAATGAGAGGATAAAATTATGAAGTGTTTATGATTATAATTTATATATGAATTTGACATCATTTAGTATCACATTTTTAAATTTTGGAACATTTCATTCATTTAAATGTTATCACCTCCTATTATTATTCATGATTATATAATGACAATACTGTGCATTTTTTTATACTAATAAATATCATTTGTAGTTATATTTATTGGGAAAAAATGTTGTGTACCTAGAATAAAATTATATTGCACGAATAGGAAAAAAATAGAACTGCAGTAAAAGAACAAACACATGAAAATATTGTTTGTTTTTTATTAATATTTAAAATTTATATATGAAATTCATAATTAAAAATCTTGTTTATATTTTCAATAATATGGTCTCAAGGAACTCTATGTTTATGAAGTCAAAAACGCCACACGAAATGATCATTTGAGTTTGGTTTTAGGTGATGAGAAAACCTAAGAGAGTATGATTTTGACCAGGGAAATAATCATCTCCTCTAAGTATTAATCCTCATAGGTATGCTCTCATGCCTTGAAAACCCTTGAGCTCCAAAGCACTCATGAAGAATAATATGAGGAGAACAAATATATTTAGAGGAGTAAGAATGAATTAAATTGGAGTGTGAAAGATTAATGATGATCAATGAACAATTCTTAAAAGCTATATCAGTTATAAGTCAATAAATTACATTAGAGGCTACTAATACTATGATTCATATTTGTAATCAATGTTCTAATTAATTGATACCTCAAGTGATTCTATCACGGTCATAGTGGAAATCGATCTGAGGGTGGTGGTGATGATGCTATTGATGATATTTTTGTTTCAGATGATCTAGTTGCTACTTTAGAAGAATCTATTAGTGAAGAGGATATTGCTGACAATTCTAATAGTGATGATTTTATTACTAATGCTGATGATGACATTATCGATGTGGGAGATATTTATCCCCACTATTTTGGTACTTATTAGTGAGGATAGTATTGAAATATAATTAATGAAATCAATTTGTGGTTGTATATTTATATATGTATGTTTTAGTATATTATATGTTTTGAAAACTATTACATATTTATTGTTAAATAATAAAAATAAAATATTATAGGATGGATTTATCCTACATCGCTTCCATTTAAACCCATCAAATATGATTCCCTAACTAATACATATGAGGAATATTATTACCTAATGTGGAATATAAAATTTTTAATATAGTGGGAAATTATGTTTATCATTATCAACTGGTTGATTAAGAATCCATGATATTTAGAGTTGTTAATAATTTTATAAAACTCTAATAATAAAATTATATTGAGAATTTAAGAGATCATATATCTCCTCATGATGTTGTAGGAGTTGGAAGGGGAAAATTGTGTCAACATCATTGGAACCAATGGTAGAGATGTAATGTTTATGAATTTATCCCAAGATCTGGGTGTGTGTGTTTGAGGTTTTTTAGTTTGTATCAAAAAGAAAATGAAGTGATAAAAACCTTCAAAAATACCATAAATCTACATTTGGGGAGGCATGAATCTCCTCCCAAGGGTTTCATGATTAAATGATGAATAATGGGGACATTTGTCTATCTCACCTATGAGGTGTATCCACCCATGGAGTTCTCAAATAGGCACCAATTATATCCCAATGAATATTATTCCATACATTTACAGTTGTTAACATATGAATGTTTTAGATTACATTGGGTATTAGTATGTTATTCAATGAAGGTATATTATGATTTTTGGAAACCAAAATAAGATAATATGATTAAGGATGACAATAAATTCTATGACGTAGTCACCCCTTTGAGTTTTAATTGATGAGTTCTTAAATGGATTAATAAAACTACATGATAAATTTTATTATGTAAGAATTGTATGTAATTATTCATTTTAATGTGATGTAATCATTTACCTTTTATAGATATAATTTTTTACATGTTGATAACCTTGTTGATTTATACGATCTTGAATATTAATGTACATTATAGAACATGAGTTTCATTATATAGATAATCATGGGATTGAAAAGTGATATGGTATCTATTTGACTAATTTTATTTGAAAAGATATCCAAATATTTCTGTGATTGTAATATTAATGTCACGATATAACAATTAATTCAAAACACTCATTAATTTAGTGGTTTGTGTGGTGATTTCTATATATGATTATGGAATGATTTATCTACGACATTTGGTATTACTATTCTGTTTTTTTGATTAATTTATCATATAATGTTTTATTCAATTTTGGAAATATCATATTATATACTAACCATTTTATTTTTTATTAATATCTAATGACACGAGGAAACTTGTTATTCCATTTATGGTTATATTCTTCTTAAAATATGATTTTAGTGATTCAGGATTGAGGAATTCATCTTGAATACTCATCTTCTGTAGAAGAAGATAATATTTTGGTTGAATTTGAGAAAAATATGAAACAATACTCATCAATGAATTTTATTTTTTCTTATTCTCATAGTATGGATTTAAAATAATTATTCAACTCTAATAAATTGATCATAATTGAAATTTTTTCCTATTACTATATTTTGTGATGAAATCAATGTACCTTTTCACACCACATTAGTTAATGGTTTTTTGGATGTTATCTTCAACTTGATTATAAACATTATATTTATAAATTATATTTCTTAGTCTATATAATTATTTGTGCATTACGATTTTTTAACATGTCTAAATCATCACTTCCTACCTATATTTTCTTTTTTTGGAAATTAGTATGTGTTAATAAATATATCATTCATAATTTAATTTCTATTTTTTGAAGAGTATTATTATTCACCATTTTTAAAATATTGGATTACATAAAAAAAATTAAATACTCAAACAATTTATTATTGAGACAAAGTAAAACTTTTTAGGACATACTTTATTATATCTGGGTGGGATGATGTAACATGCTGAGATTTTAGAAAACAATACAATGTCCAATATAATATTTGATATACATCATAGATCATAAAAAACCTTATAAATATATTACTATCATAAACTAGTTGTTAATTTTGTGGTTATTAATAGTATTAAATTATTGTTGATATATATATATAAATTTGTTAATCATTATATTTTTTATATAAATTTTTTATATATAATCAATAAATCTTTAGTAAAGTATTTTTATTTTTTGAAAATATTTTTTCTTGAAAAATGATTTTTCTTCCTTTTCATATAAAATATTATTATTTATTTTTATATATTAAATAAATTTTAATTTATAAATTTTAATTAAATTTTTAAATTTGAATATCTTCATTTAATTAGGGAAAACATTTCTATTTTTTGGTAAATATTGATCATTATGGAATAGTAAAAAACACTAAATTTTGCAGAAATTTAATTTCATAACCACATGTTAAGATATTTAAAAATAGCATTTTGTTTTGAATATGATTTAAACTAACATATCCAATGGATAACTATATTTAATATAATAAATTTATTTTTAGTTAATTTCATATTTTATTTTATTATAAGTATATTTTTTTTTATCTTAAAAATGGGTTTTTCTAAAAGATGTTTTAAGGTGAACAATATTTCAGCATTTTTATATATTTTAAAATCTATAACTATAAAAATATATACATTTAAATATATAAAATATATATCATTAAATATTAATTGTTATTCTAAAAATTATTTGACATTGTAGTTAATATAAAATCATAATTTTATTAAAAAATATCATTATTAAAAAATAGTTTTCTCATTGTTTCTATAGGTTTCTAAATAATTTTAATTTTTTTAATCCTATAAGTAAAAAATTTAAAAATGGATTCTATATTTGTAATAAGAATAATTTATATTATCTGTGATGCTCGAAGTAATTTTTTTCCACAATGAATAGTGAAATTGGATTAATAAATTACCATGGTTGAGGTAAAAATATGTTTATGTGGAGGTTACAACAAAAAATTACGTCTAAAAGGACATAATATTTTGTGTTAAAATCTATTTTATATCAATATTTAGACTATATAATGTCATATTTTAAGGAATAATATATTTTTACCCTTTTTTTCAATGAAAATTATTGCCAATGAAATCAAATAAACATTTTGATGTCACTTGATTACGAATTTTCATTGATTTAAATTATAATGCATCCGGTATGTGTTGATTTTTATAGGAAATTGGATTTCAAGGTTCAAATGAAAAAAATTAATAAAGGGGGGAAATTGGATAATACATATCATGAAACCTCATTACATGACGTGTAATATTATTTCACAGCATGTTGCATGTCATTAATAATGTCGTGAGAGAATTCATAAAGAATTAAATGTTGTGAAGACATAACATGATTTTATTGACCGATAAACATTTTATAACTTATGAATTAAAATTACTTGTTTAAGATAATGCATGAAAGAGGATTCACTTCCTAATTCCCAGTTACACATCATGATAAGGTTCAATATTTCAAATGTCAGGTGAGATTCACACGAGATATGTGTAAGATTCAAAATCCACAGAGGAAACCATGGGTCAACATTACATTATTTGTGTTGCTATTACACATCGTGTCATACACCTTATTTATAAACAACATCAGGTGCACTTGATTTATGAGATATAGGATGGATAGTTTTTTTATATTTAATTCTTCTCTTGGTCCCTATTAATCCCTCTACCGACACTCGAATGTCCTTAGTTTCGATGATTTTTTTGGTCAATTCAAGAGTTATGAATAGATTTCAAGGATTTTCTTCATTCTATTTTTCATTAATAACGTATTTCCACATGTTCATAATTTTTATTATCAATCCATGTTGACCTCTTTATTTGTTTCTCCCCAAACTTATTTCATGTAATTAACATTATTATAATTTGCGTTAAATTCATTTCGTTGTTGTTAATTAATGATTTCACATTTATAAATTGTTAAAAAGACCCTTAATTCAACGTTATTTATTTGATTAATTTTTGTTTCCATTTTTAAATTCATTATTTTTTAATATTATTCACTCTCTTGATTAATTTTGTAATGAGTGGCTAAAATTCCGTGGGTAGGGTTCAAGATTTATGGTATCCAATCTCAATAAATCCTTAATTTTCATGTTGGTAAGATTAGGTATAAGTAATTAGGATTAAAAATAATTATATCCAATTCATTTGAATATCCCTAAAAATAGGACATTTGAATGGATGAACAAATCCGTGATGGAGTAGATTAGTATATGATCAATAGCCTATGTCATTTTATAACATATCATTTATGATTAATGCATCTTGTTTGCAACTATATCTAAACATTTGGATAAGTAACTCCTTGATAGAACAAGTTCATTTGACTATATTAAACTATTAACATCATATTTCATCATTTCCTAAACTATAGGATTCTACTAATTTATAATTAAGATAATCATTTATACAAAACCAAAAAAATGATTATGATCCCACCCTTATTCCTGATTTCAAACCTCAATTATTTAGATATAGTCTTCTTAAATTGAGAAAAATTAAAGAGTAATCATTCCCTAATGGCTTATAATATAAAGTTTTCAATATCCATCCCAAACCCCCATGGGATCAACCCTAGATTGTTGATATACTACGTCTCATTAGTAAGTGATGTTTGGGAAATAATCAAATATAATCTGACCATAGTCTATAATAATTAAAAGCCACATATTAGCACATCACTGCTCAAAAGTCTGAGGTAGATGCAAGACACATTATTTAATGTTTATAAAACATGTAAAAGTGTTTCATTGATTTTTAGGGCCACTCTATGATGTTCATATTGAGAGTATTAATAATAAAAATGTGACTTGTTTTTCTTCGAATCTAAACCCCAAGGATTAAATGACATGAAATTGTATTACACATCATGTAATCCCCCTATGTAGTGAATCTCTAACGGTTAGGGAGCCTCATGTTTTTTAATCAAAATCTATGCTCACTTCTTCATTCTAGGAATCAGACAATGATTTCCTAAGGCATATTTGCATTCGTTCAAAGGGGATTGATCTATTAATTCATATCTATTATATTAGGCTTTCATTCATTGATAAATATTTATTTCCCTTTTTATTATCATCCATTTAATTTCCATTATTATTTATTGTTTTCTATGGTGGTGGTGTTTGGTTTGGGTTTTGTGTTTGGGATGTGTTTTCATGATCATCTTATGTGCTATAGGTTTACCCAACTTTTTATTATTTAGCTGATGCTTATAGGTGTTCTTTCTTCTCCCTATGGTGATTAGTGATATCATAAATTTTTTTTTTGAATAGGTATCCTCATTCTCAGCCTTTTTATATTCAATTTTTATGAATTTCATGCTTTAGTTATCATTTGGGTTTATAGTAAGTGTCTCTGTAATCATATAACTAATATGAATTTCTAAAATTGATTTTAATAAGGAGTATATCAATTTTTTCTTTTGTGTCTTGTTGATGTTTTAATACCTTCCTATTTAAAATTCTATTGAATAGTGGTTTTTGGAAGCCATGATTGAGTTTTAGTTGATATGTGATAGACCTTTCTAGTTTATTATATGATATCCCATAGAATAAAAGGTTAATGTAATTATATTTTTAAAATAATTATTTTCTCCTATATATCTTTTTTTTAATACCCATTCTAATATAAATATATAATTTCTTTAATCCACTAAATCAATGTGAAGTATATATGTGTTATTATTGTGTGTGCCTATTCATTTTTTTATGTGTGTTTTGAGGTTTTTTTGAAGTGATATTAATGATATTCTAAGATATTTGTAACATGTGGAAGTGATGTGACTGATGGATACTATGGATGTGATGTGGGAAGTTATAGTTGTGGCACTGTGGTAGTGGCATAGTGGTTGTGGTATAATGGTTGTGGGAAAATGTTTTTAGAGAAGTTGATGTAGCACATTAGTTGTGATACATTGGTTGTGGTGCCGTAATTGTGGTTTTGGGCTTGTTTTGGTGATATTTATTTTGCGATTTTATGTGATAATTATTCTCGATGCGTGGATTTTGGAGATAGTTGGGTGGTGGGTTTTTAGTTTTATTAGGTAGTATTGGAATAAATTACAATGTTTAATGAATGAAAAAAAAATGAATGAGATGAAACTTTTATATAATGGGTTAGAAATTGAAATTTAATTAATGGAATAAATTTAATTTAACAAATTGAATGGTCAGTTTATTGGTACCTGAAATGGAAAATGCATAATGATTTGTGAATTTTTAAGTTGAATGTGGAAATTGGTTGGTGGATTGTGTCTCAATTGTATAGTGTGTTTCAATTAGTGGTGGATACATATGTGATTATTTCATATGGTATAATTAGACGAAATGATGTTTTATAATGTTCTTTATGTGAATCCTTTTGTTGGTTATTTTTCAATATCTCTAAATCATGTTTGTTTACATTTTTTCTTATGTTCCCCACCTGAGTAGGATAACCTTACCAATGCTCAAGGGTTTTTCATTTTGAGGGTCTTCCATTATATATATAACAGTATAAATACTGATGTATGGATACCCCATACACATCTATCACCCTTTAGTAAATTTGTAGTGGATATGGTTCCATTGGGTGAGATGGTGTGTGTTGTCCTAAGTATCTTCATAATGATTTGTGATGTATTATCCCATGTGTCTTTCGAATTTGTTGTTATGTTTGGACTAGGTCTATATGGTTGGGATGTGATGTGTGGCCCATTTACTTTGTGGATGGATGTTATGGGTTATGTATAGAATTTATGGGAGCATAGGCTATTTGATGATTTGGAAATATAGTTTAAAATAAGTGGAGAAGAGGATACTTGGGGCCCTGGTTTTTTATGATTATAGTATTATATTATTATATTGGATGCTTTATTTGATGAGTGAACTCTGGTGAGGTTGGGTTTATTTTTATTACATGTGTAGTTTCTTTTTGGTTCTACTATCTTTAAATAGGCTCATTAATTGGAACTTTTCACATGTGCACTTGATCCCTTGGTTTTTTCCTAAAGAGTAAACATGTTATTCTGAACCTACATATACAAATAGTTTTCAGGGTTCTAGGTGGATTATTGCGATCATTATTTAAATTAATAGAAGGGTTGGATTTGTTGTGAATTCACTTCTATAGGCTTTTATTTTTATTATTTACTTTTGGGACTTTCATATGGAAAAATTTTACATTATTCATGCTTTGTGGGATAATTTTTTCTTTACCATTTCTTTTTCTCGAAGAGCTATTGGGTGATAATTTAACCTATTTTTTGAAAATCATCATTTATAGATGGTAATTCCTCCTTTATTTTTTTTATTTTAACCACGGTTATTATCTCAGTATAAGGGCTTACTTGAGGCAGGATGTAGTGGTCACTATCTATTTCCCTTCAATGTGTTATCATTGGCGGGAGGGTTCGTGAGACTCCCTCTCCTCACATATGTACACTTTTAACTTTCTAGATCAACCAAGTCTAATAAAAATCATTTACCATATTCCTTTCCCTTATTTTATAATCCATTTTTAATTGGATAACAATTCTTGGAATAATTTAGATATTATCTTAAATAGGTGGTCTAAGAAGAGGTAATATTCCTAACAATGTTTTTTGTTTTATTTATTATTCGAATTCTTCGAATCAAATTAAACTATGATCATTTGATATCAATGATATATCCTATATACTGATATTTAATTATTATATTTCCTAACCTGAATTCATCTCTTATTCGATCAAAATTAATATGAAATCACAATTCTTGTGTAATGTAGACTACCACCTCACAAACTGATTTCATTCATATTCCATCATCCATCCCACAGATTATATTCATGATGAATTTAATGTATATATATGTATGAATATATATATATATATATATTAAAAAATATTTATACTTCTTTTTTAATGATAACAAATATATATTGATTATTTTTATTCCTTGGGGTATGTGTTAAAGTCGCTACTGTGTACGGTGAACTACAACCTCGTAATGCTATATTATTAATTATTAATTAATGCTTTGCGTTGAAGGTAATAAATATAATTTATGTAATATATAAGATATATATGAAGTAATTTTGATATTAATTACATAGTAATCATTCTAAAAAAACTAATATATATTTTTATTTCATACACAGAAGAATGATAATGCCATTCGTGTATGTGTGGACTAATGCCTCCAAAAAGCAATGAAATTATTTTTTATAACCAGTTCAAAAAATGATATATATAAGTAAATTAAATGAAATTTTATTGTACAAATTATTTAATTATCATTTTATAAAGATAAAATTATACATAACTTTCCTCCATAAATATCATTGTGGAATGGAAAATATGCGCATTCATATGTTTGTACTACTTTATCCATGATCTTAAATTAGTTCATTAGCATAACTGTTTATTTATGAATTTTAAATGTTTAATTTATTAATAAATATCATAATTATTTCATGATTATAAATCTTTATATGATTCAATAATGACCTCTTTGACCGTGGTGAATGCACCAAATCCATTTTTAAAAATTAAAATAAACATCCTCAAAACACTCGACATTGAATTAAAGGATTAAATATTTAAACATGTCACTAAAAACATGTAAAAAATAATTTAATTATAGGGTATTAAAACTAAAAAAAATTATTCAGAAAAAAAATTATATATGATTATTATATATGATTTAAAATACAAAAATGGAATGCCTAGACCCGAGGTAGTGGTTTTTCTCAATATACATTTAATTTTTGGGTGACATGTGCAATATTCAACACTTTTTTTCTTATAGGGTGTATTTATAGTGAAGATAACAGGTAATATCTTGAATCATTCAAATATAGTGTTATTTTATGATTTTATTTGCATTATTTCATCCATGTTAATTTTTCATAAATGATACCAAGTGGTGAAGACTTTGCAACTCAATTTAATTTCACTAGGTTAGATTAATTATAGATTTTATTTGATATTCTAAAAATATTTTTAGTTATACTTGAATATTTTTTTTATTTACACTAATTCTATGTAGATATTAACTTGATCACACATAATTGATTCACTGATTAATTTTCTCTTCAACATTACAATTACGATATGGGTTATCGACTCAATTTCATTTCATTGGGGAATGTTATTGATGTTACTGAACTATATTTATTGATGAGGAATATATATAGACCCTTTGAAACTTTTTATCATGAATTTATCTATTCTATTGATATATAATTTTTATTATTAATATTATATGTGTCTTATGATTTAAATATTTTAAATTTGTAAAAGTCAATTATTTTAAAAATAATATTTTAACATTCCCTTTTCTTGTCCTTTATAAAAAAATTCATTTTAAAAATTATGACATGAATTAAATTTCCAACATCATTATGCCTTAATATTTTAATGATTCCTTTATAAATTTACAGTGATATTTTCATTGAAAATTTCTCGTTTTATGTGGGTGTTTTTAATTTTTAAAAGTTTTTAGTTAAAAAATTTTTATTATGAAAAACCGAAATCATTAAAATCTTTTCTTAAAAATCCTTCTTATTTCAAAAAATTAGTTTTAAAAAAATTAATTTTTTTACCTATTATTATGTAATTTCTTGTTACCCCTAAATGGAATTTTACAATATGCTTTACAAAGAATATTCTTATCAGTTTCCAAACAATGTGCATTTTGATTTTACTGAAAATGTAAAATGATTATTTGTATTAATTTATATGGCATGAACCGATCCTCCATCCATCATTAAATTATTTTTCATAAAATACTAGTTTAAAATATGAAATTTTTATTTGAAATAAATATGTATTCAAAATATTTTATGATTTTTTAGTTTGAAAAGTTATTTTCAAAATTAAATGTTTTTTTCATAAAAAATAATTTATATGATATTTTAACGATATTTCCACTCTTCAACATCAAAAGACCATGTTATTGCTTATGATTTAATGGGATACATGAAAATGATAGCATCTTATTATTTAATTTATAGGGATTAGGACTATTTATAAAATATCATTATGAAACTGATTTCTTTTGGATGGGTTAATCATGTTTCGAAGGGATTTTTATTGAACAAATATCATTTCCATGGTATAATAATGTATATTTTTTTATTGATGCCATTTAAATTACATGACATAATCATGATTCAAATTGATTTATATAGACCCTTTTTATTTTACAAGTGTAAATTATGTTTCAATGATATTTTTATAGAACCCATTTCACTTCCTTGGGATAATCATCTTTAGAATATATTTTCACGGGACATATTTATTTTCAATGATATAATTATTTGTTAAAGAGTTTGACATAGAACATGTTTCCATTCAATATTATAATTATGTTATAAAAAGGAAAATTCTTTTTTCTATGAGTTCTATGATTAAATGATAGATCTATGTTATTTACTTATAGTTCAAGGACATTATATTGAAAAGGTGAACCCATATGGAATCAAGAGTGGAAAATATAGCTCAAACAATGGGTTCCCCCAGATATCACTGGGTGAGACCCACATAGAATATATAGTGGATACTCCAATATAGTGATCTAATAAATTATGTAATGATTATGTTCTCTATAGAATTTTTTTGAATGTAACTCTTATGTTTATACTAACAGTAAGGGTTATATAAGGGTTCTATGACATATGATATTCCAAGATACAAACATGATATATATATTATTGTTATTGTTTAACAATGTTTATATGGATTTTTATTGATGTCCCATAGGTCATGATTATTTATTCTTATAACACACTTCCTTGATAAATCCCAATGACATATTTTAGGATTGATAATTCAATTACTAATGGTTTTGAGTTCATTAAGAATTTACTTATGCACTCTCATTATTTTTCCATACCCTTGTGTACTTCATTAGAGAAACAATTAAGTGCAATTTTCAATTATTATCTTTAACCTTGATTACCATTTTCCTTAACCAATAATATGTTTCCTTTTCTTATTTTATCAATTGTAATGTAGGCTTATTTAGGTCAAAAATGGTTTCATATATAAGATGATAATTAACTAATATTATATTTGAGGGGTTGTTTATAATGGTAGATGATGTTCATATAAATGAACTATATGTTAATGAATCAATGATATTCATATTTTCATATAATTTTATAAAACATACTTTATATTTACTTGAGAATATATGTGATATGGTATTTTCTTAGGATGTTGTAAGTTTTGGATAGATAAAACAGGATCACCATCATCTCTATCAAAATTAAAATTGAAATTTTTTTGATTTAAAAACAATATCTAGGGGTGAGGGTTCAGGTCTGTTATGATATATTATATTTATGTTTATCATATGGTCTCTACCCATCAATTATTTCATTAAATGTGTATGAAATTGTAATATTATGTTGGGGATATTATAGTTATCCATCGTTGATATTTTTGATGGTTATGTCTTGGTATAACACATACATTTATGATTAGAATATAGTGGTAATCATTAGAAGGGAAGATAAAAAAATGGACATAACTAGGATAGATTTTATCAGTGTATATTAATTGATATTTTTTATGTATCACACATTATGTATCCTAAGAAACAAATTCCTTTATTTGAGGTATCATGGATATCACATGATGATCCATGTGGGTTATTTTATTATTGTTGTGCTTACATTATAAAAATAAATTGAAATTTATATGATCTGTTTAATTTATTTGAATTATTTATTTTGTGGTGTAATACTAGGTTTACAATCCCACCATAATAATGAATCTACAGGTGCAAATGTTTTTTGTTAACGATTTAAATGAGTGCATAGATCCTATTTGTGGCATTTTAATAGGAGGAGTAGTTTGGTTGAGGTGATGCATGTATAGTTTCACCGATATGTTTTTGAGAGTCATTTTTATTTATTTTTCAATTTTATGGAATTATATTATTCATTATATCAGGGTAGCTTGTTTTTTATACCCATTATTATATTTTATAATATTATATAGTGTGTTGGTGTTTTTTATGATTTGGATTCTAATTGGGATTGTGTTGTTTAACCAAATTACTTTATTCCATTTTTATAATCATTCTTTGATTTAACTTTTTTACTAAGGTCATGGTATCCCTATTTTTTTAAATAAATCAAAGTTGTATGAGCCTCTTCAATACAAGGATTCACAAATGAGGTAATGTGTGCCATTATCCTAGTTTGGGTGATTCATGTTTTGGCCTTAAATAGTCAACTTATTGGTCCTAAATCCATATAATATAATTAAATGAATGTGAGGGTGTAATTATTAAGGAGTCCATTATTGATAATTTGATATATCATTATTTATTTCTATTACATAACACCTAAACATCATCAGGAATTAATGTGTTGTTGAAATTAAACATCGATTCAAAACAATCCCTTTATAGATCTATGTAAAATAAATCCTTGTAAATCAAAATATAAATTTATTATATATATAAGATAAATTTTATAGTATTTAAATGTATCAAATTATTCTCTAGGATGTGAAGATATATGACTCCATTGAACCACATCAAAATCAAGAACACAGAGTCCCAAAAATACAATGTTAGAATAATAATAAATTATATATAGAAGGTTAATAACTAGTTTCCAAAAAACCATTTAGATAACACAATATTTTGACATCAATTTTGTTTGTTTATATCCAATATAAAAATGTGTGTAAATTCCATTATAGTGTTCTATTTAAAACTGACTCAAAAAATATATCCATTATTACCTTTAGAGTAGAGAAATAAAGTAATCTTTTTGAATGATTTTCAAACTAAAAAAATACACCATCTAAGATGACATAGAACTATAATAATACATCATCTTTTCCTTATTAAAGAATATTAAAATATATTCTATATGATTTATAAAAATATTTATTTAAATATATAAAAAGAAAATTAGGGTACCTATTGAAACCTCTATTTTACTGAGAATAAAATGAAATTTTACCAGTAGAAATTAAATTCATCTCATGAATCCATCTAAAATTATATATGGGGATTAATGGTCATTATTTCAGAAATATATTGAGTTATATGGAATGAACACCATATTTTCATTATAATTAATAATAAAACCAAAAAGTTGTTCAATTAAATCATCTTCTTTAAGATAAAAATTTAAGAAAAAATATTTTATATTCACATAATATAATTTTAAATGGTTTTTTTCAACTTTAAAGAACATACTAATTGTTTTATACCTTTTCATTTGTGAAAAATATTTCATCAAATAAAACTCATTCTATTTGTGAATACCACTTCTAAGCCATTGTTTCATTTTTTTAATATAACTTGGCCTATAACATTGAGTATATTTAAGGAAACCCAAATGGAAAAAATATATTTTTATTTCAGGAATGTAGAGCCCAAGTGGAATTACATTAATTATAATAATGTTCTTAATTCATAGATGTAATAAATTAATCATCCTCAACATCATCATAAAAGTTTTAGGTTTAAATATTTAGAGAAGTATAATTTTATTACCATTTGTAACCCTTTATTAGTTTGAATAAGTTCATTATTGGAAAATAATAATGACTGGATTAATATGATTCATAAATATGGGATTCAAATTCCTTTTATTTTTATTACATTATTCATCACTCGTCCCATGTGAGTCAATATTAGGGATATCCTTATAATTTTTGTATTATTGATTTATGGTTTCTATAAATATAAATTTTTATAGCCTTATAGTTTCGTCTTCATGAATAATAGACATTTCATTTTTATAATTTTTTTATTAATAATAATTTTGAACATTCTACTAGATTTTTTCCATTTTTTCTTTCATATATATTTCCAATACCATTAGATAGATAGAAAAAGAATTCCCATCATAATGTTTTGTCATAAAATATTACCATATTTCAGTTCATTATAATTATATAACAAGGGAATAAAAATATATTGAACTATTAGATATGACATTTCTATTATAAGTCATCTCATTTGGTGATTTTTTATTTTTTGTCTCAATATTATTTATTTTGAATGTGCACAGAAGTGAAAACTAAATATCATTATATAAAAATTAATAATTACTTTCAACTACCATGTATCATTTCATGTCCATGATGAATGTATTTATAATTTTTTAGAAATCATTTTATTAGGGGATAATTGTTCGGTGTTACTGATATTTTTCCCATTTAATTTAAATTTATATCTAAAAGTCATTGTATGTGCATTCCATTCCATTATTAGATGTGAATTTATTTATTTAGACAATAAGAACCTTTTTTAATTCCCATATGATTATTTTAAAATTTAAAATAGGTTTTCCAAAAATTACTCATAATAAAAACATTAGTCATCTAGGATTATTCATAAAGGAATATAATAAAATATTGATCACACTTGATTAAATATTTTTCTTATATGACTATATAAGTATGAATATATGAGTTCCAATAGTTTAGTGAACCAAATATGCACATTTTTTGTTTCAACTTCACAATATTCTCATACTGATAGGTTTCTAGAAGAACATCAATTTACAATTTGAGGTTGAGGAGTTCAATCTAAACTTCATGTTTTTAAATCATTTTCATGTTTTTATAGCCATAGTGGAAAAGTCTCGCATGCCATAAATCGTGATCATCCGTTATTCTCATCCATCACAAGTCAGAAGGATCAAAATTTTGAAACAAGTTCCCACTAATTATTTTATACATTTAAATAGCTCTTAATTTATTGGAAAATTTTTTTATTTATTTTTTATTTTAATAAAAATCATTTACATCATAAATAAATTCTCTAACACTAATAAAAATATGGCTCAGAAATTAATTTTCTAACTAATATAATGGATAGTCATATAATTGTTTTATGTTTTCCAGAGCATCAAATTTCTCCCATATTTTAAACATGATTTGTTTTTCTAGTAATCTTATCAATTTTAGAAAGTCCATCATTGGCTTCAATATTTTTTCAATGTTGTATTTCACCTTATATAACTCATATTTCAATCTAAGAAGTTTTGTTTCCATTTTTATTATTTAATATTATATAAAATGATTCTTTTCTTCAATATCATTCTTGATATTTTCATTAATAATAGTTAATCACATTACTTTATTGAGTTTTATAATGAATTCAATCGCAATTTAGTGATATTTTTAATTTATATAACATTTATTATCATCAAATATATCCTGAACATTAATCTAATTTTTGAGATTTTTGTTTTTTCAATGACATTATGTTAATTAAAATATGATTATATTATTCAAAAATATTTCATCAACACCTTTCTCATTACTACTTATAGAATGTTAATTATTCTCCACATGTGTGATGATTTTTTGGATTTTATTAGGAGAATAAAACATTAATTAGATTCTAGAGGACATTTCATCTATTACACATTTATAATAATTATTTTTTCATACGTGGTAATAATTTATTTGTGATAATTTTTTTAACTATTTATAAATTATCACTGATTTTTCATTTTAGATTTATCAACATGTTCATTTTCTACAACCTTATTACTTTTCTTCATTGAATAGTTGAATACAAAGTGTCCAGTTCCTCCATTATTAAATAACTTAAAGGGTTATATACCCTTAAAAATTCCCTTAAAATTCATAAAACTACAAGATATAAGGGGCATGATTCACCGTTTTTTAGTTATCCTTATAATCTTCATCAAAATCACAATAATCACGAGGTTACTCATAATTCAATATCAGCTTCCCCATGGACCTAACATACATTTAATAATTCCCATTTATATTAAATGAAATATTTTTACCATTTAATAATAAATGAGTATATTTAGAAGCTGAACTATTTAAATATCATACCGTTATTTAATTGTAGAAATATTTTAATCAAATTAGTTAGTGAACATTCTCATTAGATTTTTGAAATTGACATAATCATTATGTTTTTAACCAATCCCTCATAATTTTTTATAATATAATTGATTCCATTTATAAATTCATTCGTAAATTCATTAACTTTTTTTAAAAAAAATTAAAATGGATCCTCATTGAATGTGGATCTTACTTTTATATTTTAACAGTTTATTATTTATAAATTCATGTTTGATTCTTCATAACTGCGTAGTCTGATTACTTTAAAAAAAATTCCAAAATGGATAAAATGATGGAATTAATTTCCTTACTAATAATATTCAGAATTATATTTGTAGTAAAATTAATATATTCCCTTTTTTAATATATGGAATTCATTCTATAAATTTTTCCTCAACCTCATGATATTTGGATAAAAATTATTATATCATTTTACTTTCATCACCCTATCAGAATTAATTCTATTAAATATGTTAACTCTACTAAAAATGATTCAGTGAAATTATACATATTTTTAGACAAAGATAGAGTATAATAGAGGGATCATAGGTCAAATAGAACATATTAGGGTAGTTTTGTTATCTAGATACACCTAGATGGGATTATTTAGTGTAGCAGATTATGTTTTACTTTTTGAATTTTGACAATAAAATATCTTCTATAATACTTTAATATAAAATACCCACTTGTCAAAAAATTATAGTCATCCTTGTATGAGAAATAAAAAAATATAATAAAATAAGGAATACACCTATCCATAAAAGGATTGTTCTTAATGTGAGATCCTATCCATTAATATAAAAAATTAATTTCCCAATCTGTATATTTTTAATATAAAATATATAGTCATTTTATAGTTGGTAAGAAGTAATCACATGTAACATAAACATCAAATATCATACCATTTACATGATTTTTATAATTATTCCAATAAGTTATAGTGAACTGAAACACCACCATTTGGAAATGATATCTATTATGTCAAGTTTTATTTTTTAACTTATAATGACCATTCTATTAGCTCCGTTATAGATAATTAGAATGTCTACTAGTCATTTTTTAAAGAACAACATTTCATGAAAACATGTGGAATACAAAAGGTATGTTTTTTCCTATTCCTAGATATAGATCCCAATAGATCTTCTACTTATCAATAACATATTTATTAGGCTCATATATTTTCAAAACACTACACTATTGTTTCTTCATTCATAGATCATACTCTTCTCTCTCTCATATTGTCCTTTCTCTCACATCACTATTTTAAACATGATCTCTTGTTTATTTCCCAATAGAAATATTATCAGTTCGAAAAAATCACTTTTCATTTACAAGTGTCCACATTATATTAGCATTCTATTTATTATACACATGGCTTGGTAATTTATAGTACCATTTAAATATTCTAAAAAAATATAATTAATTTAAAGTTAATTTATAAAACATTATTATTATATTAATATAAAAAATTGACCAGTGGGTCATCCAATAATGTTATCAAGTAGTATTAAAAAACGTGAATTTTATTCTTCCCAATATAATAATGAAAACACTAAAACACAATACTAAATAATCACCTACAATATATAATAAAAATGTTTATTTTTTTATTCCAAAAACACCAAACACTATTATCTTCTTTATTCAACTAGATCATCATCATTTCACATTTTCTCTAGTCTCCTAAAAATGAAAAAAAAATTCCTTCTTTTATAACATCATTAGATAAATCATCCTCTTATAAAAATAAGTCTCCGTAAAAAGAATGGATTTTATAAAACTTATTTATAAAAATATTTTTGAAATAATAAAAATAAAAATATTCCCATTTATTTTTATGTGTAATATTTCATAATTGATAATAATAATTTAAGTTCTCACTCATATATATGTTCTCCTGATTGATCCATTTTTTCATGATAACTAAATACTAGATTATTGATGCAACATGAATCTTAATTTAATTGTGATCTTCTAATCCCTAAAGGATATCTCTACAATCATCTTGTCATATTTTGTTCGAAATACAAAATTTGAGTGATTTTTATAGTTCCTCAAAATTATGAAATTGATGATGTCCTATGGTTCCCTTAAAAAGATATATGTATAGAATGGATAGTTATAAACAAATCCCAAAAATTGATTATGTTGATAAATATTTGTTATGAATTTTTATGAAAGAAAAAAATGTCCATCAATGTTGTACATGTAGAGTTTCCCAAGCCATTCGTGGGGCCCTAAAGTCTTATGCCAAATTTTAAAGTATCACATATGAACTTATGAAATACTTCCCAAATCAAAAATAAGTAATAAAAATCAAATCAGTATTATAAGGAGATGATAAATAGTGACAGTTCAAAATCGATCATAGAATAATTTTTTTTAATATGATCGAATAAAATATTCCAATATATTTCTATTTTGTACATGTTTCTAGAAAAAACAATAAATTATTATAATGTAATTTTCAACATCTTATCATAATTTTTTGAAAAAATGAAGTTGAATATAAATAATTCCATTTAGAACATCAAGGGGCATTGGTAGTTTTAGTTTCACCTATGTTAGTACTTTTTAATATTTATCTCTCTTTCTCTATACGACAATTCCATATCAGTAGGGCAACTCAAAAAAAAATTTCCATAAAAATAAATAAAATAACATATCAATAGAATAATGGTTATAATAAAATTAGATAATAGATTAAATAATCTACAAATAAACTAAATATTATTAACAATAAAATCTGAATATTTAATAAAACCCTAAAATCATTTATATACCCACAACGTGATAATATAGTGGGATTAAAAACATTAATATTAAAATATAATATATAAAAATTTGAGATTCATACCCTCGAAATTAAAAAAATTACATTATTATTAATAAATTGGAGAATATAATATTTTAGGTCATGATTTATCATATGTTTGAGAGAAAAGTTTCATTTCAGCGCTAGTGGATTAGTTGATTCAGTAACATAATATTGAAGATTAGATGAAACATAATTTATTTATTATAGATAAAAAACCTAAGTAGTAAATTATTAGAACCAAGGATGGTTATAGTGTAATTTTTTCAATACTAATCATTATATTCAAATCAATTTATAAATAATTTAATTATTTCACGAATTTGTGGGAATTAAAAATGTGGTATTTTTAATTTTTCAAAGGTGAGTTCATATGGATAGAAATGAGTTTTCAATGTATTAATTTTCAAAATTATATGATTTGGAAAGAGTTGAAATAAATAAAAATAAATCATAGTTTTCCCTAACTATGTGTAAAAAATCATAACATAATAGGAAAAAATATTATAGTGAGGTTGGGTAATGACAAATAAGATTTTAAATAGGATGTGTAAGAATAACTCGGTGCTCTCAAGTCCTAGTTAGATTAAATTTGATACTCATGCCAGAATAACCAAAGTATATTATTTTTATTTTGAGATAAATATGATCATGTTAACATGAGACCTATGATTACAAGTGTACTATATTATAATGTTAATTTTTTTCATACGTTTGAAATGTTTTTTACCCATTAGAGAAAACATGTTCTGACATTCATGAAATTTTATTTGAGTTTACTAAGCCAGTTTTTCTTAATTAATCATGAGGCATTTCCTCAATGATTAGTGATTCATTTTTTATTGTGGATTATTTATATTTACATAATTTAATTAGTTTCCTTATATTGAGGAATTATATTCATCATTATCAAGTGATTATTTTTCTTATCTAAGAATATATATTTTGAGGGGATGTTATGGGTGAGGCAGTTTGAGAAAACTAATGTATAATTTTTTGGAGTTCGAAATACTTATATTTATGATTTAAAAAGTGATGTGATATAAGAAACTAGGGAGTTATATTGCTAAAAAATACTATGATAAAGCATAATCAATAAGAAATGTTTCCTCCAGGATAAATATCCAACAAAATCAAATTTTTTGTAATATAATACTAGTATAATATTAATCATAATATAATTTAAATATTTCGTAAATAGGTTTCCATAAATCTCTTCATTTAGCATCATCTGCCACACTATTTAATTATTAAAATTTTATTCTATGTAATATTTGAATATATCAAGTTGAATCCATATCAATACTTAATGTGAAATGAATTGAGGTTCCATGAATCTATACATATATTTTTTAATTTTACATAAAAATAGTGTGATGATACCCATAAAATTCAAATAATTCTTATGCTATAATTTTATTGAATTATTGAACGTGAATTAAATTTAATAATCGAATAGTACAAAAAAATATTTATATCACAATAATCGATTGAATATTTATTGTAACTTGATCCATGATATTTTTTTTGTATTTAGTGTCAGTTTTCATTACATTTTAGAAATTTGAAAGCCAAAAAAAATTAAAAAAATTAATACCATATAAAGTATGTTTTAGATAATTTTGATATTTTTAAAATAAATTTTAAGATGTTTACCTAGGTTATAAGAAGTTGAAGTATTATATATGTCATTATGGGTCATTATATTTTTTATATTCTTAGAAACACCACCAAAGCACACACACCTTGGTCACAACATTTCATAAAAGTCAAATTGGGTTGGTAAATAATTTCCACAACTCATTCTAACCAAATATATCTAATTTATAATGATATCCACTCTATGTGATATAACAATATTATATATTAAAATTATTATTACCTTATTTTAATCAATCAACAAATGATTAATGTTATTTATTATATAATATAATATCCCTTATATTATAATATTATTCTCGAAATCCAAAAGGTTTAAATTATAGAATATGTTATGATAAGAAGTGCGTCGATTAGTGGGATGTAAAATCTAATACATTCTCTACATGTTAATAATAATCATATATAATACCAGTCTATATATAATTAACTTATAACATCATACATGAATATATTACTCATACCTTCCTCTTATTTTCAAAAAATCATATTTCTACCCTCATATGTGAAGGATGTTTATGCAACCATTTAATAAATCTATCTAGGAATAGTCAAAACATCACCCGAAACATTCCACCATATTGATCAACGGATATTTTAATTTCCCACAAGCTAGTAACTATTTCCCATGTATTGAGAACACATATATGGGAAGGAATTTTACTTTAAAATACAATTAACCTCCAAATATCCAACCCCAAAAATACTCATGACCCATCGATATATTTTCCATACATGAGACAATAATGAATAACTAAAATAACAAAGAGGTAACTAATAAAAATAACATAAAAAATAATAGTATCCCTAAAACAACATTCATGGTAAAAATTTATATAATCAATCCATTCAAGAATAAGAAACTAGAAATAAATATCTAGGCTATCAAAGATGTTATATATGAATACAAAATTCGAAATAAAATAAAAATATCCACTAACAAAATACTTCCTCATAACCCAAAATCACTCACCAAAATATAGTACTGACCATGAAAATTTTTTCCTTGTCATAACGTCCCCAAATTCATTAATGTGGTATTTGAGAGAACAGATTAGATATTTTCATGCCAAATAGTGTTTGGAGGGTGTGATAAAAAAACATGTAGTATATCCCAAACAATTTTGTCTAGTTATCTAAAAAACATCCAATTTATCAATTATAGTTCAAGATATAAATAAATTATAGGGTTTTCTCCTGTAATGATAATAAAGAAAATAATAAATCTAGATTTATCATTTAAAACATTCTATATTTAAACAATAAATAGGTGAAGATTAAAAAAAAATTATAGATGTTTAAATCAGGGAATAACATCCTTTAATAAATTATACAGAAATATGCCCAAAATAATAGTATATTAATAAAATATATCTCAAACTTCATTTTATTAAATATATATCATTTTCTATTTTAAATAACACTTTTCAAATCATTTCAAAAACCAATTTCGTATAGTAAAACGAAATTAAAGTAGAAATGAATATCAATAGAACAATGTACTGATATACCAGTAGTACAAAACTAGATAAAAAAACAAGAATTCTTCTGTACAATCAATAAAATCTAGGGGAAACATGTAAGGAATAAAAAATACCTCAAAAAGGCTTCATGGGGAAACATAGTAATACAAGAAACACACTATGATTTAAAATTGATGATAATAAACCTGGTTTCATTCGTACAAACCTCTCTTGGGGCCTCTATATGAAATCATATTTCAATTCACAATTTAAGGATTTAAATATTTTAAAAATACTTCTAAAAGGCTTCGATAGGGTCCTTGGAAATATAATTGGGATTCGGTTCCATTTCATAACATTTTAAATCCACTTTCCTAATATCAATTGAAACAAATTTATTATAAAGCCACTTTTAAATCTACTTTATGAAGAGAACCTGTTTAATAGAATTCCTTCAAACGATGTTTAATCTGATCCTTGATCCAAACAAGGATAAAAATATATAAATAAAACATAATGTTTTAAATAATACACATAATCATTTCAAAATTCTTTTAATTTTTTAAATTATTTAGATGACCACAAAAAATATTTAAATACACATTATAGAAATTATATGACCAAAAATCACTTATAAATCCAAAAATATATACCACATATAGGTTTAAACTAAAAATATAAACATTATAAATAATAAATTGTTTTTTGAAATTTCAAAGAATAGAAATGAAAAAAAACTAAAATAAATATAAATAATTCCAGACCCATTTTTAATGTTTTCACATATAGTAAAATTCATATCGGCCTCTCTATTATATAAATTTTTTTTGTTACATGGAACAAAATATAGGATCATTTAAGTTTAGATTCTTGGAAACTAGGAATCTAATAAATGAAAACATAAAGAACACTTATGATATAATTTGAAGTAATATTAATGGGCTTATCCTAAGTGAAATTAATAATATCTCATATCCTCGTGACATACATTCAAGGAAGTGGGTGGAAAAGATGCCAAGTAAGGCAATAAATAAAGAAAAAAGTCTACATCTGATGATGATGAATATCAATAAGAAAATATGGACTATCAATATTGAATGATAATGTGAACATGATTCATATTTTAGTAAAAATTTCGTGGATCATTAAATGGAAATGTGTATAAATCATTTAAATGATACATTCAAAATAAAATCACCATGTTTTGTCCACATATTCTGATAACTAAAAATTTCCAAGGTTATTCACTATGGTATCATAAAATATGTCTTCAATAGAGATTAAATTCTATACCCAATTCATTGGAGATTTACATGGGTGAACCATTTATATATATTAATTAATGTGAGCCTCATGTATCATAATAAAAAAATTCATTAATAACCCATTTAGAATAAGAACATGTTTCATATCAAAATCACAGCGTTTTAAGTGTGCTTAAATACATGACCATTACACCATTTTTAGTCCATGAACAAGAATGTGGGTATCCAATGTCTTAATCAATAGATAAAAATAATATTTATTTACATATAGATGAATAAACATAAAAAATAAAATGGTTTCGATATAGTAAAAAATAAAATAAAAGAGTTTTTCTTAAGTAGATTGAGAAATTTGAGAAGTAAATTCAACAACATGACTGGTTTAAATCATGGGTTTAGAAAAGGGTAATAGAAGTTGGAAAAATGTTCTTACATTTATTAAACACAATTTTTAAGTAATTTTATGATCAAATGAGTAATAAAATAGAGTTATTGTAACTTTTAGAGGATATATAAAAAATGTGTTCTCGAATTGAAGATAAATGAAGGATAATTCCAATTACTTGAAGAGTGACTCAAAATGGTTCAGAAATATAACATTTGTGTATAGGGGAAACCATAGGGGGACACTTAGTATGAAAACCTATAGTAACAACATGAAGGATATATTGGGAGTGAATTGAAATGGAGAAGTTGATGGGTATTTGTAGAAAATGTGGAAGATGTTTTTACTATTTTTACCAAATAAAGGTCTTCAAAATCTATGTTTTGTAAAAATAAAAAACATTGTCATAACCATTGTTTTTGTCCATAGTTTTGGAAATTTGGGACATATTATTTTATATTAAAACCACCAAATATGAAAAACCTTTTTATTACTTCATTATCTATGGAAAAGCAATGTTTCTACAAAGTGATGTATTTGATGTCAGCATTTCCATTTTATACTTTGGAAATCCATTTTCATGTTTGGAGATTTATTAAAATATAATAAAATACCACATATTAATAATATAATATATTTTAGATTAGGTATTGAAGTTAATTAATTATTTAATTTTTAATAAATATTTATATAGAAATTAAACACACCCAAAAAATGAAACTATTTTTTAGTATTGATGCAAAAATATAGTAATTTATAAAATTCTCAAAAATTCACTATTAATTAATTATGATATGTTATTTTTTTATTTTATCATAATAAATTTCAAAATATGAAAATTTAACCTTTTTAATTTACAAATATTTATTTATAAAAAATAGTAAGTGGTATTTCATAGTCAAATTTCTAACACATGCAAATTTTCCATGATATAATAATAATATTTTATCATTTAAATAAAAAAAATGGTTTAAAAAACTATATATTTAAAATAATTATAATTCAGAATATGTTAGTTTATTGTAAAAAAATATATCTTTTCTAAAATGAACATTGTTTGTCAGAAAAGTCAATTTATCATATTAGACTCAATTAAATATATATTTTATTATGAAAATTTTTTCCAACAATGGAATTGATGGAATAAAAATTATATTTATAAAATGGAATTACACATTATGTAACTAGGTCCTAGACCCATAACACTTTATAAAACCCACATACTCTTTAAGGGTAAGGTGTGCGATGAAAATAGATCCATGTAATGGATTGAATAAAATCTATCAAGTGGTAATTTAAAAAAACTTGAACTTATATTATAGGATATTTCATTATAGAATTAGTTGTTGAAGCCTGGAATTGGCATGATCAAGGGTGAACCGCCACGATTCTCCCTCACCGAAACTTCTTAAAAATGGGATTCATGTTACATGACACTTTTTGTTAGAGTAATCACTTCTCCTTTTTCATTAATTTTCCATTTAAATTACTACTTATAAACAATATTTATATTGGTATTATTATTACCAATGGTTATACTTTTCAATGATTAAATTTTCTAATAGTTATAAGGACTAAAATTCACATTTGACCAATGTTTCTATAATGGTCAAATACTAATGGTCACATTTCCCTATATAATATATAAATACCAATTCAGTATTTTATTCAATATTCTCTAAAATAATTTACTAAGATATTGATTTGTTTTAAAAAACATGTTTTATTTCTATATTGTTGGTCAAGAGGGAAATGATTATTATGGATTTGAGTGATCATTAGTTTTCGAATTTTGTCTTACCTATTTTATATTTTTTCTAGATTTTATGATTAAGTTCATTCAAACTTGAAAAATGTGTTGATAATTATTAATGATATAAGGTTTTCTTATATGTGTTATAATATAAGCCATATTTGAACTGAAATAAATAATTTAAAAAAATATTTAAATTGTTACATTCTTCCACCCTTTGGAAATTTCTTCCCCAAAATATAGACCCTTTATAACAATTGGGAAATGGTGAGGATACATCTGCTTCACTGTTTACTTTGGTTAATATGTGACATCTCTAATCTTAGTTTCCCTCCATAACACTTGAAAAGGAATTAATTTTGGTCGTGTAAAACCTTGTATCCATGGTCTAGAATATCCATAATATCTCCTCATAATAGTGGTCATGTTCATGTTGTACCACAAAATGATTCATTACATGTGAGAGACCAGGTAGGTACTTCCTCAAAAGATATTTTTGAATAATTTATAAACATGAACCTTTTTTGTGGATGTTCTATTGAGTAAGACAATTCTCCAATTTGATAAAGAATTTCATAAGGGGAAAAGTATAGAGGGATAAGATTCCCTTTCTTCCCAACCTTCATGGATCTCTACCATATTGAAATTCAAAGGAAACTATTATCAAAAAAATGAAACTCCAAGACCCATTTATGGTTTCTAGTATATATCTTCAACTAACTTCGAGAATAGTTTTTATTTTTTCGGATAACATGAACCTTTTCTGTCATTTCTTTCAGATGATTAAGACCAATAATATTTCTCTCATTAAAGCCATCCCAACAAGTAGAAAAACTACATTGCTTTCCATGATGTGCTTTATAGGATGTCATTTAAATACTCAGGTGTAATTTTTTAATGAGAAATAAACTAATTATAGAGGATTATCCCATAATCAATGATTAATTCATGATCATGTACCTTGTATTTTATCATGTTTATAAATAGTCCATTCAGTTTGGATATCAATTTTGGGGTGATTAGATAACTGAAATTGAATTATGTATTCATATAATATTATTGACCCAACTAGAATTTAGATTTCAATATTTGTGCTCGAAAAGAAATTATTGAATTTGGAACCCCATTAAAGCACACCACATTCTCTATGTATATCATAAAATGTTGTTCAAAAGATAAATCATTCCAAATAGTAATAAAATGGGAAGTCATCATGATTTAGTCCACTTTATCCTATATCACATTGTATCTATTAGATGTTCTTGGGATAGTAGTATAAAAGTCTATAGGGATATTTTCCCACTTCTTTGATAGTATGAGTAGTGGTTTTAACACCAATTTAGGATATATTCGATCCTCCTTCACTTGGTTGCATACCATGGACCTTACAGTGTAGTTGGAAATCACTATTTTCATACTATACCTCAAATAATCATCATGATGGTCCCAATACATTTTAGTGATTACAAGATGTATAGATACTGAATATGTATGATATTAATCAATTAGTAAATTCTTTATCTTCGAAATATATGGAAGTAAAATAGTTTATTAAAAATTTCTACATACCAACTCAATCAAGTTTTAACTAGATAAACTTCCCATTATTCATATCCTATATATTATTTGGTAACAACTAATCTTATCTTTGCGAATTATATATATTCTCTAGTATTTGTTGTTGAGAAATCATTTGGGATAGGATTTATGATGTCCCTTCCCTCATTATTCCCATTTCATGCCTTAAAAATATTTTGATCAATGGATTTTCATGAATTCTCATCATTTTCATCACAAAAAGGACACCCTACATAATTCATAAGTGATTTTTTCCCTTATGAAGTGATATCTAAATGAGTAGTCATAGTATTTAATAAGTTCCAACCAAATAATTTATCTCATACTCAATTCCTTATGTGTGAATATATAATTCAATCTAGGGTGTCTTATGCATAAAAAAATTTCTCCCCATAATGGTAGTACCTCTATATCACCAGAGAAAAGATATCATCAAGTATCTCCTAGTCCAGATTAAGATAATTCTTCTCAGGATCCCATAGTAGTCCAAATGTATAATAGATCTCATTATAATATTTCATAAGGACATAAAAAATCCATTTCAGATAATCACTGCTTGAAATAAAAATACTTTAATGATAGAGGGTTGAGTTAACAAATGTGTAGTAACTGATTTATTCCTAAATTCTAAGAAACATAATCTATAATATTTATGTTAGATTAACACATCCCCCTTTTGAGTGATCATGGTAATTGTATTATAATTCAGTTATTTTGATTCAAACAACTATTATAATATCATATAAAAACAAGGAAACTACAAATCTCAGTTACTCTAGTAGGATGAGGCTATCCCTCCATAACCTTTTCCATTGAAGAGTAAACCAAAACACCATAATGGGATACAATTTTTCCTAAGAAAAAAAATGTTTTAGCAAAAATAAATTTTTTGGAATTTTCTAAATACCAAATCATTAATGTATTATTTAATTTAACACATCAATGATCCTCACGATCCTAATAAATTTTGTGACATATCAGACTAAAATAATTTAAATGTACTTTAAAATTTAACATGGTAGTACTTAAGGAATATATTTATCAAATCCATAAACATGGTTACAGGTAAAATTATGAAAAATGGAATAACAACAAACTCATAATGATCATATCTTGATTATATAGAAGAATTTGTAAAAACTTCTTTTTTCACCCTCTACAAATGATAACAAAATTGAAGATAAATGTTTGAGAATAACAGGGCCCATGAAACTGGTCAATGAAATAATCAATCCATGGGAGCATGTATTGTTTATTCACTATTATCACTTTATGTTCTCTATAATCAACACATATTCACATTGATTCATCCTTATTCTTATGAAAGGGAACTTGTTATCCTCGAAGAGACACATTTGGTATGTTAAAACCCATCTCCAAAATCTATTGAAGATGATTATTTAATTACCCTAGCTCCACATTTTCTATTATATACAGGATCATCCATATTTTCATAGATCTAGGTGTGAGTTATATGGATAACTATACCTCTATTTCAATGGAATGTCTAGGTAACTCCTCAAAAATGTGTCAATGTATTCTAAAAGAGTTTGGAAATTATCTACTTTTATACTTTCATTTCCTTATCCATATTCACTTATAATCTCAATAAATAAAAAAATGGGGTTCTTCTTCATAAATATCAGTTTGGGATATCTCTCAATTGAAAATATTTTTAAATTGTCCATTCATGAATAATGAAAATTCTTGAATCTTTAGTTGATGTTAGTATTATGCATTGTGCCACTGTCCATCCTTATTAAATTGTAAAATTTCACTATTGGTGTCACAGCCATACCAATGGGTTCCATATTCCAATTCCCTATTATTTCATTTTATAAACCAGGGGCTAGTGACTAGAGTTGAGTAGAAATATCAATATCAATGGAGGCATTATCCTATGTACCCACACAAACACACACATCCCCAAGACCATATAATTATGAAATTTAAAAATTGAAATGACCATTCACTCATATATCTAAATCCATTAACCATCGTATGTTTAGAAGTAAATAAATATAAATAATTCCATATATAATCCAACTGAAAATATGTATGAAAACATTTCTTACCTGAAAGTAAACTATTTAAAGCTCTGATGATAGTATCTAAACACACCTCATCCATTTTGATCTCACTATGAACTATCACGTATAGGTCCATCTTGGACTCTATTCAATTTTTGATCGTCTACATAAGACATTACATTTTCCTTAAAATATCAAGAAGGTGTGAGTATCAAAATACCCATTATGAAATCCTAAAACTAAAAAACATAAAAAATGAATAAAAACAAACTCTCCATAGTTATATTCTTAAAATACATATAAAAATAATATTTATATATGTAACAAACAAAACTGTTATAAATAAAATTTCCATTATTGTTTTAAAGACATGTATTACTATGTAATATTTTTAATGGAAATAAAAACACACCATCAGGTTTTTTTAATCATTTAGATTAAAATGACATGTATGCACTATAACCATTGATAATATATTTATTGAATACTGATTTTATGATTAGTATAAATCAAGGATTTTAACAAGTCCAACTAACACAAACAAATGATGTGATAACCTCAACCAGTAGGTTCATACCCTTAGAAGATCCTAAATTTCTTTTTATAAGGGAGATAGAATATATAAGACCTTCCTATTACAACTCCCAAGATGAAATCCAACAAGTTATGCATGAGTAAAACCGTTTATGGGAGAAGGTCAATTTAAACTAGATAACAATGAAAACCATGTAAAATGAACAACCCCATGAAAGCATCACCATCACACACCTTAATCATAGGGTGTTTTCTATTGTATTAAAAGAATATGTATCAAGTCCCCATAAATATGAGTATGTACATTGTTTTTATAGAATATTGAAAATATTTTCATCCTATAATTATTAGTTTATAAATGATTTTTAATTTGATACAATAAAAGAAATATAATATTTTGGATACTATTAAAATTTCATTATGAAATATATTTTGATGAATTATTATATTCTTATATAATTAATATTTTATTTTATTATTACTCTTAAATAATTCTTATCAAATATAAATGTTCATCCAATTTTTATGAATTTACTGTAATTTTTATAAGGGGTCAAGAACTTTTATTATCAAAAAATACATCATTTCCAAATAAATATCAATTTTTTTTAAAATGTGAAAATAATAATATGATGGAAATAATTATTATAATATTAATATTATTTTTTAAATAAAAAATAAAAAATTATGTATTAATAAATTTTTTATAATTTTATGAGAGATTCTATTTTTTTTGTGTAAAATATCATATACCTTATAAATATATGGTCTCATCTATTTTCAAAATGACCCAAAAAATGAAATAAATAATAGAAAATTTTCAAAATAAAACTATTCTTTCCCCTTAAAATAATGTTATTCTATTTTTATTTACTTGACCTTTTAAATCCCGTTTGAATAATCCAAATCCATTTATATATTTTAAGGATTTCACATCGTTTATATAATGGTATTACTATCCTCCACATCACCAAATGGATTATTTTACTCATTTATTCCCTCTACCTTATATAATAATGATGAAACACAAATTAAAAAAAACCATGGTCATAAACAATGGGATGATTTTTTGTTTTCATTATATTATTAAATATATTCAATAACTATTTTCTAAGAAATATTAATGAAATAACCCTTTTATTTCCATCATAAACCCACAAAAGAACCGATTTACCTTTTCAAAAATACATTGTATTATGTGCTAACATTGCTCTCCCCTCTCTAGAGTCCTTACAAGGTTCCTCAATATATTAAGATGCTCCCCCAAGGATTTTTAGTGACAAACTCAAGTAAGGTATTCTCACCATCTCTACATCATTCAAGATTCATTATTATCATATTCCTTTTTTTATCATTCCTTATGATGTAAATGTTATTACATGTCATTATTAAATTCCAATTTTTTCAAAACTATGTTAAAAACTTTCTCTCTCATAAACCTATTTTTTTTATATGTGAAAATGTTATGCTATCAAAATTTCCCCATTATTCCTTATGGAAAAAAATTTTATAGTGAATACCATACCAATTTTCTCTAATGTTTATTCACTGATATAAACATATAAATATATTTCATTTGATGCACATGTACATATTAATCAATACTTGGTCTTGGAATGAATTACGATGATGAATGAATTCTTTTTGTATGATCTATATGCCACACTTAATAATGATAATAAAATTAAAGTGTTGCGTGGTTTGGAAATTATATATCACTCTAATGCATTGGGTAATGTTTAGTCTCATGAGATGTCATGTTGGGTTAGGGAGTGAACATAAATCATTTATGAGATTTTTCCCATCATTGTTTCTTTCTTGTTATCCTTGACTTGTGTCTGTGAGGATGTATTTTATGTTTTTGTAAAATATCCAAGGTTTCCTTTCTGATTTTCATGTTATATCATGAATGATTGTTCAGTTTTATCATTCCTACTATTTTTACTCCGAATTTATATGAATATTGAATAACATTAATTAATCTATTCATATTTTTCCATGTTAATTCTCTTAGATGGATTTATAGCTCCCTCATTTCTTTTTTATGTCCCCAGGTCATCCAATGCAGTTTTAATAGAGATAATGTTATAGAAATTTTCAATAAATACAATGTCTTTTCTATTTTAAGTTGTTATATAATGACATAATTATCAAATACCCAAGGAGTATCATTTTTCATGGTTTTATTAAGTGTAATATTATGTAATAATTCATTTATATAAGTAAAATAAATAGTAGAGTTGTTATATTTTGTAGGATGGGGATGTATTTTTATTTTTTTGATTAGGATTATGATAATCTAGAGAAATCCTAATGGATTTCTATAAATAAACAAAATCTCAATTTTTTTCTATTTTAAGAATGTGATTTATGAAAAAAAAATACATCCATGTGTTGATACTACAAGTTGATGTGTCTCTTCCACAGATGAATATAGGGATAAAACCCGACAACACCATGATGAGATAGACTCAAACGTAAACGGATACACGACAATGTGACGTGAAACACATAGGTTTTGAAACTCATGAAAGATATGATTTGGTAAATTATAAGTTCATTAGGAATCATTATTACGGGAAAAATGAATATAATAGAATATATTAGGAAATAGATCACGGGTAACATAAATTTAAGCCTAAAACATCATAAGTAAAAGAAACACATTTAATTTATATGTTGTATCTTTAATTTCATTGGATTTCCCTATATGTGTTTAATATTTTAAAAATATTCATCCCAAAATTTCCCTTTCATATAGCCAGTGGTTGGAAATACGTGGAATTTGGAAAATAATCAATGTGACTAGATATGTGATGGCTTCCCCTACTAGATGGACAACACAATGGGAGAGGGAATCATGAATGTTATGATGATACTCTTTCAACTGACATAGGTTTTGAATATAAAACATTATCAACATGAATATCAAAAACCCCATAATAATGAAAAAGGTAAATTTAGAGCATTATACAAAAATGGCTTATGAAATTCTATGGATTGTATATTCCCTTCATCAGATAAAAATGCATAAAATATATTGATAATATAGTATCCATCCTTCACGTTTATGATAAATATTATTTCTTTATATATTTTTATCATATTGAGGGAGAATAAAATCAGTAGCTAACATTGATCAAGAATATGAAGCATAAGATGGAGATTAAAGTGTTGGGGTTGTAGGAATCACTAGAAATGTTATTCAAGAAATATTTACCACAAAATCTTCATTTTAAAAAGGAAAGACAATTCATTTTCCTCTTGTGAAAAGATTACAAATCTATTAGGTTGTATGAGGAAAAATTCCCAAGACATGAACGATATACATATTTATTTGACGTTACCCCTGAATTCAAATTTGACAGCTTATTTTGTAGTATAAAACCCTATAAATGAAATTATATAGATATCTGTGAATTTGATAGCTATTAAAAAATAATTGGATGTGACAAAAAATTCCAAATGTTTAGCTAGTAATATCATTGTTATCTTGTGGATAAGAATCAGTAATTGGTGTTTAATTATGGAGGTCAGATGGATAAATCTAATGGTTATAATAAATTTCCACTTCCCACTTTTCAAATTTCTAGAAAGAAGCCTGATATAAATAGACTGAGGGGGTGAGGAAATGTTTTAGGTGTGGGAACAAAGGGATCCTAGCAAGAAATTGTTGATAGGAAAGCCCAACCAATTAAATGGTTGAAAGAAAGGTTTTGATCAACCCTCAAGGTATAATTCATTGATTTAACCACAAAAAACAGGGAAACGTTTTAATCCAAAGCACTAAGTCATAAGTTTTTGAATAAAACCAACAAACTTCATGGTAGGAAGGGAGATATTGTGCTATAGAAATTATTGAGGGTTTTACCAAAAATAAAGTGGTGATATGTACGCAAGTTTCACATCGATTAATAGTGAACATAACTATTTTTTTATGCTCATACATTCATATTAAGAATAATTAGTATAACTTTTCAAAACACCCACAATAATATTAAAGTAGATCAATTTGTAAAAATGAAAAATTTAGATATTACGTAATCCCAGGTATATAACTCCACTATAATAATATTTTTGGTATGAACTTCACATAAATCCTGGTCTTACTCCCATTAGTGGTATTTAATATATTAATAGTTATGGCTGAGATTTCCCTATGTAGATCCTATAAAAGTTTTCCTAGGAAGGAAATCAATCTCTATATCGTGAATTGACCGCTTATTCAATACATGTTTATGAAGAAGGATGGATCGAAATTAGCACCAAAATCTCAATAATGAATGTTATTTCACTAAAAAAATTATATCTAGAAATATTATTGAATTTATGGATTGATTTATATTTTAAGGCATTCCCATTGTGAGGGAATAAATGGATCTATTTTATGAATAATTTTTTAGTCATCCTAATAACCTAGAAGTAGAGTTTTCCGTAGACATTATACCTATGGAATTAAAATTATTGAACACAGTATATAGGGTACATGTTTTTGAGGATAATAATTTTAAGAAAATATATAAGAGAATCTGGATAAAGGGATGTTAATCTGAAGCGCTTCACCATGGGGTGAAACAGAACAGTTTATCAAGAAGAAAGATATTGAAATGTTCCTTTTGATAGATTATCATAAGATCAACAATATCATGATAATGAAAAATCATCATGTTCCATGAATTGATGATTTGTTCAATCTGTTATGTGGAGAAAAAATACTTCTCTAGGGTGGATCTCTGTTTAATATATTACAAAGTTAGGGTGAATATAGAGGATATTCCCAAGACTTATTTTCATACATGGTATAGGAATTATGAGTTCATAGTAATTCCATTAAATGAAACTAACTCAAATGAAATGTGTATGGTCTTAATAAATATATTCATTATATATTACCTTAACAAATATATGATTAGCATAATAGATGTTATTTTAACATTCTCTAAAAATATGAAGGAATATGAGAAGAATCTAATTACTGTGATAAAGACCATAAAAAGTAGAATCTTAATGCGATGTGTGGGAAATAAAATTTCTATTTAATGTATGTATCATTCTTATCTAACATCATCACAAGAAATGGTATATCAATTGACCATTAAAAATAGATGAAATTAATGGATTTTTGGGGATAACATCTTTGATATATATCTAGAGATTCCTTGGAATAGTTGGTTACTACCGTCATATTTTGACAAATTTATCACAATTTTGAAACCCTCAATATGATATAATATATAAGGGAGTAATGTTTTACTTGAATGATGAATGCAAATAGAGTATTATGGAGTTGAAAAAAAAATATTATCATAGATTTTATTCTCACACTACCAACAAGTGGATAAAGTTTCATAGTATTTAGTGATTCATCAAAAATTTATTTGGATGTGTGTTAATATAGAATGGAAATGGGGTAGCCTATGATTAAAATATGTTGAATGTTCATGAAAAAAATTACCTAATCAATGATATAGATTCATCTCCAGTAATCATCACATTGAAAATATGGTGGCATTATTTCTTTGGGTAGATGATTCAAATATATAGGGATCACAAATGCTTTAATTAAATATTCACCTAATTGAGATGAATATATAATAATGAATATTGATATTGCTGATATAGGACTATGATAGATCAATTCATTTTCATTCGAGGAAATCAAAAAACATGGAATATACTCTATGTAGAAAGAATAGAGAAATTTTATCATTGATGATAATTGAGATGGATTTGATCTTCTAAGACTTGAAAAGGACTAACTTTGGAGTAATAATGAAAGAAACTTATTCAATTCATTAAAAAATGATTTATCAAATGTATATTTTTTAAAATATATATGGTGATAAATGATTTGATGTTGGAATTAAGAAAAAAAAGAGTTTATAAGAAAAGGGAAATCCTCAGTGTTCAATGTAAAAAAGAAGGTGTTGAATGGTTTGTATCAAAACTATCTCTACCATTAGATCCTGAGTTAAAGAAGGATTATTGTATGATTCACATAGATCAACATTTTTTTATCAATCATAGAATAAATTATATATCTATATCATTATGAACACCATTGTAGGGATAATATGAAGAATTTTATCATAGAGTATACATTAATATGACTTTTATGTTTGTAAATTAAAGAGGAATGAAAAAAATATTAGGGGACAATGCATCCAATAATCATTTATACATTGAAATGGGAATATATCACCATGTACATTGACAACAAAATTATAAAGACAACCAAAGGAAACAATGTTATCTATTTTTTGGTAGATCATCTTATAAATACTACACACCTAATTATGATATTAGATGTCTTCTCACTAGATCAAAATTCTACCAAATGTATATTTAGATATTTAAATGGATCTATTTTTCAATCTCTTATTTATCAAAAAACATATATTTTTTTTAATATAATTTTTAGATGCTGATTTTGGTTGATGTATATTAGATAGGAATATTACCTCCTGAACCTATCAATTTTGTGGAAAATCATTAGGATCATGGTCAAGTATAAAACAAAAGGATGATTCCTTAACAAAAACTGAGGAAGAATATATATCTGTAGGTAGTTTGTTTCCACAAGTATTATGAATGAAAAACACACTAATGTAATTTGGAATAAATTTTAATAGTAATCTTATTATATCTGATAATAAAAATTCTATAAATATTTTAAAAAATAAAATAAATCAATAAAAATCTAAGAATATTTATATTAGGCATCATTTTATATTTGATCATGTTCTTAAAAACGATATTTCATTAAAAAAATTAAATACTTAACATCACTTAGCTGATATTTTAATAAAACCACTTCCCACTATACGTTTGATTTTATTATTGGGGAGTTAGATTTATTAAATTTTTAAATAAATGATAATATTTTTATCTTTTTAATGTTTTGTTTTATTTTATTCTATTTATTTATTCCAATTTATTTGTGTTAAAATTACCTACTGATTACTTTAAATCTTTTTTTTCTGTTATATATTTTTCTTAATTTATTTTATCTTAAATTTTTTCACGTTTCATGTTTTCAAAAAAAACTCATAATTATCACTCCTAATGACATGGGAAATAAGGTAATATTAGAAACCATTCGAATACATAACCTTTTCATTACTCAAATCCTTTTCAAATACAAACCTCTTCTTCTACATTTTTTTACCTTTTTACCTCTATTTTATTTAAAACCCTAACACCTAAGAACCTCAAAGCTTTTTTTTCTCATAAATAATTAAATCCGAGAGAAACAAAGAAGGTGAAGCAAGAGATCCAAATAATTAAGGAGTTTCTATTCGAAGGATACTTCAAAGAAAAGATGTATATTTTGAATGTATCTATTAGAAAAATCTACAACTTAAATAAGAATTAGTTTTTCAAGGTCTCGAGTCGATGATCAATGAAGTGAGAACTATGTTTCGTTATGAGGTAGAACTAAATTTTTTCTACAATAACATATAATTTAGTTTCAGTGATTCTAAAAACAATGTTGTCACGAGAGTAGAAGATAACCATTATTCCATTTGTTCAACTAAAATTACCTAAATTTTAGACTTGAACTAAGAGGGAGTCATTCAATTCAATCTAATATCTATTTAAAATAAATATCATAAGTCTAAGAACATTATGTATTTTCTTTTTGGTTCAACTAACATTAGGAAGATGTTTTCGCAAGATCTTGGAGTTGATCCAGAAGTTTTTTGTTAATATTATTCAAACCAGTTTTTCTCTATAGATGGATGAAATGGATAAGATTCTGTATCCAATATTTTACATCATTTTTTTGTTTCTATGTGAAATAAATTTTAATTTTATATGTTATGTGCTCTAATGTTATCACTACTAATGTTAGTCAGATGCAATGATTACATTTATCCTTAATAAAGGATAATTTATCATATTTTTTTACGATGAAAATAATTTTTTTAATAGATTATTGAATAAAATTTCATCACAGAAATGTACTCAATGAAATATCTTTGAGTAAGTTAGGATTTTACTGGAGTACAGTAAGAGGAAAACTCACTCTAGTTGGTGGAGATGATAAAAAATAATCATGATAATTTACAAGGGAGAGAAAATTACCGTTGGAAATGAAGTAATTTTTGAAACCATATGTGATGTAATTTCCAAATCATCCAAAAGAAAATTTATATTTTTTGAAAAAGAATTCTCAGACAACGTAATAGAGGAATTAATTCTAAAAACAAGGAAAATAGAAGATCCACATACACAATAACCATTATTTTGTTCAGATGGGGCTACTAGGTCAGTTTATTTAGAAGATCATTATCGTGAGGATGAACAATAGGTTGAAAGATAGACTCAGTATCATTATAATGTTGAATTACCAGTTGTCTAGGAAGAATTTCCAGCTATTCAGGAAGAGCTACATATGATCAGATAAGAAAACATGGAAACTGAAATTGTTGAGAATCTAATTTAACCTATTTTAGATCATGTGGAAGAACGACAAAAATCTAATATTGAATAAAAAATTTAATTTCTTGAAATTATCCCTTTTTCAGGTGAAAAGTCAATTGAACGACTACTGGAAAAGTCTGTGGATAATTCTACTTAAAGATCTTTATCAATTGTGGCAGTTGGCTAGTCACAACTTTCAGATGAATGGACAACTAATTTCATATCTAATATGTTTTAATATCTTGTAATTAAGCTTAATAAGTCTCTAGAATACAATGAAAATATTGAGAAATAGATCAATGTATCATAGAATAAGGTATAGGGTCTTAAAGAAAATTATTTTTTTCCAAGATGGAATTTAATTATTTATATACATATACATATATTGAATGAAGATGGAATGATTATTTAGGATGTCATTTCTATGTCATAAATTGCTAATCTCTTGTGGTATTTGAGGAGTCAGTTTGATACAATCAAGAGTAGTGTCAGTTAGACATATATATATACCTATGCTCATACTACCTATCCGCATTTGATTTGAAGATTTCAAGAAAAAAACCACATTTATAGCTAACATAAATGATTGCCTTCAAATTCTACAGTAAAATGGTGCTCCTCTATCTGTTCTGTTGGATAATCAGAAATTTCTTATTGACCAACTTACTCAAAAATAACTAGCTATCCAATTTTTTTTGTACAAATTCATAGAAAATTTGAACCAATTTATGCAACAATAGGTTTGTTTGCATGACTTTTATGTCATTTTTTTAAAATTTTAATATAATTTGAGATTCTAGAGTTTTTATTATGTAGTTAGAGGATAGTTTTATGAGATAATTGTTGTTACGGATGGTTGAGATGAGAGACATGTCTGATGCTTTTTAGAATCTAATATAAGCCTAATAGATCAAAATCCAACCTATCCTTTTGTACCCTATCCATTTTAGTTGACATGACATGTTTCCAAGTAACAATAATAGTTGAACATATAAAATTTTTGATCAAACAGATTTCAATATTTTATTTTTTTAATTTATTTAATAATCATGTATGTTTATGTCTACAGCCAAAACTTTTATCTTATTTCATTAAACAAATTATTATAACATTGAGTTACTGATTTATTTATATCAAATGTTCTTTAATCCCTTTTTATACTTAATTTATTTTCTCATAAAGGGGGGGGGGGGATTTGGATAAACAGAATATTTATTATTATCAAAATAATTTTGTAAAATCCAATTTTGAGTTTTTTCCTTATTTGCATAATTATAGATTCTATTATTAATTTTATAGGTTTTTTGATCATAAAAAGGGGGAGATTGTTGGGATTTTAATTTCCCAAAAATTCTCAATAAATATTATTTACTTCAATTCTGAAAAATACCCTTTTTGTTTTATTAATGATATTACATTATTTAAATTTTAGGAAATTAAGATTCTTTTTAATCATAATTTTGAAATTATATTGGATCTTATTATTCAAGTGGAGTATTCTTCAAACTGTTCAGAATGCTCTTAAGCCTATTCTAGGAATACTGTTCATACCCTACACTAAAGAATGTAACAAAAGGGACCAACCCTATGTCTGTATAAAACATTATATTGAAAGATCACCGCATATGGTTAATCAACCCTATGTAGACAGAAACTTATGGATAAATAACCTTACGTTGGAAAAGAACCTTAAATAGAAAAATTATGGTTAATGAACAGTACATATGAATAGAACCCTACATTTGAGAATAAAACATATGGATCATAAACCATACATTTTTAATCAACCTTATATTTCTATATCAACGTAAAGATAGTGAATGATGCGTAGTTGAACCCTGTATTTGGTGTTTTGTTGTTTTTTGATGGTACCTCATGTTTGTCTCTTCAAAACTGAATATTTGATTTTATCATAGCTTCATGCAATGATATTTATAGAATATCATGATAATTTAATGATCTTTTTAAAATAATTCAATGCTTGTTATGATTAATTAAAATAATCGTACAATGTAAAGAAATTTTCTCCTATTTTTAGGGATGTTACTACTACTCTAAGATGTTTTATGAATTTGATTTCTCATGATTTATTAAGATTTTTTAATAGATCTACAATAAAATATCATACAATTTGTATTATTTATTATATCAATGTATTTTTTCATTATATATTTGTGTGTATGATTAAAATAAGGAAAAATATATTGATCCACATATTGTGTGATATATTCGCGATTGATGTTGTATTATTGTGAATGTGTATTATAGATTTACTACAAAAATCGATCGAGCTCTATTTTCTGTAAAAGATGAAATATTTGGGAGATATACATGTAATGAATCTTGAATTTGATGTAAGTGTACTGATGCTAACCATTATTTTATTTATTTCAAAGATATATTGCAACACGATCATGTCAAAACCACTCCTTCTTGAGAATTCTATTTCTTGAATATGAGGATCCATATGTGTTCATTTTCCGTTACAACTATGATTTTATATTAGCTCCTCCTTAATAAATTTCATTTTTTTGAGAGTTTAAACTACAGATACTCAGATGTGGTGGAGTATCAGATTCTAGATCAATGATATGGACTTTCGATTCTCTATTACAGAACAAGAAGGTACTAATTTTAGTATTAGTGGTAAATGAGTCAACTTCCCACCATGAGTTATAGATTATTCTTATGATTTGAGGACCTTACTAGTGAAATTCACCATACTCACATAGAGAGTAATTTATGGAGGGGAATAGGGGATCTTTATGCCCTAAACCACTATAAATCATCATGTTCTATATTTCTATTTTATCCACTACTCATACATTCATATAGAACATAAAAAATGCATATCCGCATAATATATAGTGAAATAAAAATGTATAATTGTGAATTATTTTAAAAGGAAAAATTCACCCCCTCTTGTGTATATTTTTATATTCCGACCTAATAATTATTATCAAAATAAATAACCATTCAAATATCTATCATTTTCACCATTTGAGATAATATTTTTACTTATAATGTTTTGTCCACTTTCATCAATAGAATGATTTATAATTATCACATTAATTGGATATCTGGGGAGAAACATGGCTTTATCCAGGATATATCTATTCTTGGTTACATTGCCTTAGCCTAAGTTGTTATTTATGATATCAATAATAAAACTCATGTCTCTAATATGGAAATCATATAGGATATGGATAAAAAATTATGATAGTATTAAATGTGGTTTCATTGTAATGTTTTTGGAAAGAATGGGTTTCAGATAGTGGTCATGTGATCTTTTCTATTGTTGCATTTGTTCTGTGTGGTTTTCTATTCATATCATAAAGAAAATTCAAGTTTCTTTAATGTTGTTTGTGGGATTAGGAAATGGTACCCTTTATCTCCAAGTATTTTTTATCTCATGTTCACAGATGATATAATAATTTCCCTAAATTCTTATAACAGATCAGTTTGTCGCTACAATAGTATATTGGAAGCATAATAACATTGGAGTTGACAATATATAAATCGATCTAAGAGTCATTTTTTCATATAATATAACATCCCATAGTAGAGGTTCTCTAGTTTGAGTTGGTGATTGTGAATGAGGTAGTGATCTATTCTTATGTAGTTTCATAGTGTCTCAATTTCTCCAAGACATGTGTGCATTCAACATTTTGATGATATTATTGGTGGAGTAAAGTGGCGTTTCATGAACTAGAAAAATATTCATCATTCCTTTTGTGGAAAGATCACAATAGCTAATTATATTCTTTTTTCCATCCCATGCCACACAATTTTATCCATAATGTTCCCAAAGGTAGTGAACAACAAAATTGAAAAAAATCCTTTCCACATTTATTTGGGAAGACCATGTGGATGGTAGAAGTCATTGAGACTCTTAGAGTAGTGTGATGAGGATAATTCAGGTTGGATGCATTAGTGTGAGAAATACATAGGATTAGATGTATGGAATGCATGATAAGATTTCATGGGATGTCATTGGTGAGTGTTATCATAGGGTAATATTCATGAGATAAAATATTACAAAGGTTTTAATGTGGGATGAGTGAACCAGTTGTTTTTTTCACATACTATTTCTCATAATTTTCAATTTTTTTAGTAACCTTATAAATAGATTATATTAAGAGGAGATGTTTCCTTATGGTTTCACAATAAGAGTGGATTGAAACTAGGTTTTCTAAGATATTTGGTTCCTAGACTCACTTTTAAACAAGGAAGTAGGATTCATTATTCCATCAATTTTGTTATGAATTATATATAATTAGTAACATTCAACTTTATTAGTCCGAATTAGGAGATGAGAAAATGAAGGTTTACTATATATTCTTCAAGAGACATTTAAACAAATGATTAATGGGTAGTGAGGACATTCTCACATATTCATGACTTGAGGTTCTCAGACTAATGGATCATGGAAATTCATATTAACCATAACTTTCTTCTATTGAGGATCAGAAATTGGGACTTAACCACTAATGAAAACATTATGAAAATTCCCATAAACTTGGTTTCCAGGTGTATGTATTTTATGAATCAAAATGAAGAAACCTCAGAGAAATGTTTCTTCTCTAGATAGTGTTCGAGTATTTTTTGGTGGGACTTTGTAGAATTCACATGAATTTCCTCTAAATCCATATCAAATTTTCCTTTTTTTCTAATGTCTCAATAGTGTGGTGGAGTCACGCCCAGAAATAAAAAGCCTGAATAAGCGTTCTTGATACAAGTTGTTGGAGTTTTGGGGAATCTAGAAATAAATAATATCATGAGGGAATGGTTTGTTATAGGATCTCCTTGGTCAGATGTGCTAAGTACCATTTATTATTATGATGCACATCTATAAGAAATGTATGTTTACTGCTTCACTTAGACAGATTCATGGAGGTGGTGGTTTTGATTCCATAGTTAACCATAACCTTTGGGTTCATTGGATGCTACCCTCTAGTGGTCATAATATGAACATAGGTGGTTCATTCATCTCTAATGGGATGAAAGGTGGTTGTGTGGTTAGGGATTTTGTTGTTTGAGTTATTTTTACCCTTATCTCTCATATTGGCTTGGGAAATTCTCTGATGGCTGGGACATTAGCCCTTATTTACAATCATTAATTATGTAATCAGTGGGGAATATTTTTATCTCTAGTTGAGATGGACTCGATCATTCTTCAGGACTCCATGAAAATTTCTATCATTACCACCTGGTCCATCTGTTATATTATTAGAAAATACAATGGTTATCTCAATGATTTCATTGATGTTCTGCTTGTCTGGAGGGAGGGAAACAATGATGCTAATGATCCTTCCTCTTGATCAATCATATGTTATTCACTCATCTTCTATTCTGACATGAGATCTCTACCTAGAAAAAGAGAGAATATGGTATGTGGTAATGGTCTAATATTACACTACTTTAGGCATTGTTCACTTTTTTGTATTTTTGTTTGATACTACATACAGTAGTATAATGTTTTTCTTGTGCGTTGTTTCTTCAATTTACTACTCACAGTAAAAATAATTATAATGGAATGAATGATTTGTTTAATAATTTCTAAATATTGTCCTTTGAAATCCATTTTTTCAGAAAAGAATCAGTGGAGTTACCCATGGTTTTATCCAATAGTATTGGAAATTCAGGTCATATTTTAAGTTATTTTAAATCAAAATAAACCAAATATCAATTTTTATTATTTTTTTTTGGAATGGGGAGGTAATGTTTCTAAAAAGTTATATTTTTAATGACAATGATTTCAATTTAGAATTTGGAGAGTCATTTATTGGTTTGTAAATTGATTAAAACCATTTAAAATACTATGTATTGATAATATAACACATTTTAAATTTTTTATTATGTTTAATTAAATATTATGTCATTATAAAATAATTATAAATTCTTTAATGATACATAAGAACCCAAACTATATTATTTTAACATTCATGAAAAAATATTGTATTTTTGAAAATGTTCATATTTTCACCAAAACCTAGTTTCAACATGATGATTTAAAATATAATGATTATATTAACCTAATAATTTTATTAATTTTATAATTTTATTATTTAAATATGAAAATTATAGCTTATTTAAATAATAGCCGGTTGTCAGGAATAATCAAATTTATGACAGTTAAAAATATCAAAAGATGAAATATATTTTTTATATTTTATATTTTAATAATTTTTTTATATGTATCTTTTTATTTAAATAAATATTATTAATAATTCCATTGATTATTATAAAAAATTATATCTTTTCAGAAAATTACAATTGTGTCCCAAAAATGAATTTATAAAATTAGTCTAAACTATACAAATATCTTTTTAAGGAAAACATTTTTTAAAATGAAATTGTTCAAATAAAAATTTTATCTATAAATCAAATTAAAATTTATGTAACTAATCCCTCAACATTTTACCCCTTTTAGTACCCATGTATGTGCTAATGGTAATGTCTGCAATGGTGATTGATTCAAGGGGTGGCTCAGATAACATCGAACCACTAAACATTTACACTGACTTGATATTCTCTCATAAGCGGTTTCATTATAAATTTACTTATTGATACTTGGTTTGGTCTTGTGAAAGGGTGATCCCGCATGATGATAACATTCATCCATGTTTTAAAAAATGGGCTTCATATGGCCTGAATCTACTAATTAAGCTTATCGATTCTCCTCTCTACATAAAATATTCATTTTCATTGCTATTTATAAACATTAATTATAACAAAAGAATTATAACCAATGGGTATAGTTATAAATGGTCATGTTTTCCAACGATTATATTTAATAATTGTAAAATATGACCAACGGTCTTATAAAAGAAAAACCACAGTAAATACATTTCCTTATATTCACTATAAATACATATTCATTATTTTAATCAATATTTAGTACAATCATATTCTTACATGATGATTTGTTTTGAATTATTTTTTATTTCTATTGTGATTATTATATGGCTTTTGAATCTAGGGAAATAGAGTTACCAATATATTACCATTTTTTATTTTTTATTTTACATATTTTTGTCCATTTGTAATGATAAGAATTTCAATCTGTGTTGTAGTTATATAATAGTTTGATTATTATTAGAAATATATACTTTTTTGTGATTAATATAATACAGGAAACATTATCAAATAAAATAAAATCATTAAAGAACAACTTAGGCCATTACAACAATGAATGATAAATAAAGAATGAATACACCCATTGTAAACCCATGAAAAGAAATACTAATGTATGAAGCCATCCATAATCTGATCCTCAGTTGAAAAATCCGATTATTAATTGTAGTTAAAATAATAAATTATGTAAATGTGAATCTTAGGGATAAAAAGTAAAACAAAGTCTTTCAATAGAAGAAATCACTTTATATTAATGAAGGTGTGACACAAAATCAAAGGAAAGAGGGAGGATGAGATCCCCTAAATGCATCATAAGCCAGGTTTGATGAAATTTAATAAATAAAAGGGATAAATGGGGATATTAATTAATTTTAGAATTTTGATTCTTCCATTTAATAAAATCATTCATTGTCACAATTTTTAAACATATATGTTTTCATAAAGGCACCAACTATATGGATGAACTATTTATGTTGAAAAATAGAATTTGATTACATCACAATGTTTCTATTAAACATTCTAAAATTGTGTTCAACTACCCATATGAACAATTACATTTATGTTTATGCTTAATGAATCTCCATGTACTCACCTATGACTATGTTTTGCTTATACACAGTCACAATACATGATCAAAGGCCCTATTACCTAATGGTACCCACATAATTTTAGCTAAAATATATACACTAACCCATGTGAAAATAAAACTCCATTTTTGGTTAATGAACATGGTTTTTTAAAATATTCCTTTACCATATCGATGCCACACACCATAAGAAAATATCTATAATTTCATCAATTTTTTGTAACACTCTCAAAAAAATTGAATTACCCCAAAATATGAAAATAAAATTTAAAATTATATACAATACATATGTTTTTGATTCATGTGTAAACTCATGGAAGGAATCCTATAAATAATATTTGTAACATATATTATTATATATAATTAAAAAAAGAGTTGTAAGAATAATTATTAAAATTTTTACAATCATTTTGGCTTCTCACATTGGATTTTCAATAAAAAAAATAAACATTATTTCATCACTTCATATCCTTTTTTTATTTTACATTGTGAATGGGGGTATAAGAGATTTTAAACTCTACAGATCTAGTTAATTTAGATAACTATTACTTGATATTGTGTGAAATAATTTTATATTATATAAATTTATACCTAATATGAGAAAATGTATAACGGTAGAAATTATTTTCTAGGATCTAAAAATCTGTTATTATAACAACATGTTAATTGAGAAATAATGATTAATTAATATATTATTTACAATAATTTTAAAAAAAATTAATATTATATTAATGTTATTATAATTACTACAATATATTTTATAACTTTGAAGTGATAATCTTTTTCTATGTCTCTTCATCTAAATACTCATATATTTATTTCCCATATAATTATATTCCAGTAAAAATTATAATCAATTGTTAATTTATATTTTAAATATTTATAAACATTTATATTTAAAAATAAAAATAACTTATAAAATCGTTTTATTTGGTATGTGAAGTGTCTTCTATAAGTGAGATACAATACAGATTATATATATTGGGAAATATTTATTTTCCAAAATAAAATATGGGTGAATGGATGATATTTTCTTAATGAACTCCTACAATTGACCATTTGATATTTTTTAAATTACACCATTTTTAAAATAACATATTTTTTATGTTCTATTTATTTTCTATAAAAATATAAATTAATGTTTTTTTGGGAAAACTAGATTACATTTACTATCAAATTAAATATTATTCCATTACTCATTCCCATGACCATGTAAAAACAATTAAAAATTTTGAAATTAATTTTCTCATAATGGAAATTATATGATATAAAAAAGAAGTAATTATCTTGTATTGTCTTATAAAAATGATTTAGTAATGATATATGTCGGAATTGTAGTAAATAACATGATATATAATTAATATCCCCTTTAAGTGTTATATTGATCAAATATTTGGTACTCCAATCAAATAAAATTTTATCATAGTAAATATTAAATGAAAATATGATTAAAATAATTTGATTTTATCACAACCCCACCAAATTAGTATACATAGGGTGGATTTAGTTTTCCAGATATTCCCAATATCTAACAAATATAAAAAAAATAGAAATTCAAAATACAACACTATTTAAAAATAATAGTCGATGTAAGGATTAAAATCCATAAACTCAAAAATGATATTATTGAAAAACCAACATATAAAAAATGTAATGATTATATTTTATCCTAATAAATGATATCATATCATCCTATCTAAATTTATAACATTACAATAAAAATCTCTAATGGTGTATCTATATTTTTTATAACCACAATCCTTTGATAATGTTGATTATAATAAGTTTTTTCTTCCTATACATGAAATACCACAATCACATAGTATAATAAAACCCCCTATATTGTTATCCTCATAATCTACCTACCCCAAAAATATGATTAATAATTAATGATATTTTAATTTCTATGTTCTTTATAAGAGAAACAACACAATGGTAGATATTAAAAAACATTCATAAAAAAGATTTCAGTGAACAAAATAGATATCATCGAATAATATTTAAAAACATTTATAAAAATAAAATGAAGAACCTTATTTTGAATTTTCAGAGTATCTACCCAGTCCATCCTTTAATATATAATATTATTTATAGACATCATTATAATAAACTCTAATGTTCTAATTTTATACTATTTGGGAAATGTTTTTAAAGTATCGAATGATTCAACACTATCTTTTGATGGACTAAAAAACATCTTAAATATTCAATGACATTAAACAAGACCACTACATTAGATTACCATAAAATATATGTAATCCCAAATAGAATATTGGTTATTCATACTTTCAAACATTATCTTAATTATGATGAATTAAATTTATTTATTTTTTTAAAATGAAAATAATATAAATATATCTTCAAATTGACCAATGTTACTATTATATTTATTTCTATTTTAAAGAAAGAAAAACAATTGTTAGTTGACTCTAAAACACAACTTATGGAAATGACATGACACATAGTGAATTTGAACATTTAATTGAATTATAGTTAAATACTCCCTATGAGTTTTAATGAAAAAATATTTATCTTTCCATAGACAATACATGGAAAATAAAAACATTAATTATCAATAAGGTAAGTAGAATAGATTTCCCAGAATATTAAAAAAATAAAAATATATTAATTTAAATAATTTATCCAATATTAAGAAAAAATTAAAACATATAATTTAATTTTTTATGAAAATTATACCCCTTATACAATTACATATAGAAAAATTAACATTTATTAAATTTCCACCTTCTTGAATCTAAAAAATAAGTAGAGAAAACAATGAGCTAGAGTAATGAACAAATATTCTCTAATTTTTTTCAAACAATCCCCCTTGAATATATAATTATCCACCTCTAATTTTTTTTAAATTCGTTGGGATAATAATGAAAATTGACATGAATTAAACAATAGGTCATATGGCTCATGATAGTTAACCTAAAAAAGTCATGCCCCGATTGTACAAAGTGATATTCATCATTTGTAGATATTCATATAAAGTAATAAAACTTTTGGCTTCTTCACTATTATAGAAATTAATATTCAAATCAATTTTAAACTATTGGAAAAATAAATTTTAAAATGAGAGTTTATTAATTGTAGATATAAATGCACTTCCTGTTAAATGTATTTCATGTTAAAAAAAATATGTTTTTATCATTTTTTTAATGCATGGTAAAAATAAATAAAAGTTATAATATTTCTAAAAAAATATTTCCCATTCCTCATGGAGTTTTTTGTTTTCCAGATTTGGATTATTATTATTCAATTGAATTCCCTTTTATGTCAACCATTCTTAACTATTTTTAAATAAATTTTAATATATCAAGATTTAAAGGATTAGTAAAAATGAGAGAGAACTAATGTTCTATTTCAATATTGTTATGAACAATGCATATTTTTTTGTGTGTGAACACATACAAAATGATTTATTATGTCAATATTTTTTACATATGTGTGATTTGTTGGGTTTCAAGAAAATGAAATAGAGCCATTGTTTTCACAATGAAGTAAAATTCCGTAATAAATCATACCAATGTCCATGAGTGTGTGTATCATCGAAAATAATTGACTGGAATAGATTTAGACTACTATATATTTAGGTATAGAACTTGGTAGTTCAACCTATTGTTTCTTTTTTATACATCGAAAAACTAATGTTTATGTGAGATAATCTCATATTATATATGTAAAAATTGAATCAATCCTATATATTATAATGTCAATATCTAATTAAATATAAAGTATAATATCATATTAAAAATAATAAAACGTAGTAATGTTTTTTATATTAATTTGATGTATTAAGTAATACAATTACCTAGTTTTAAATGTGGCACCTTAATATATTCATAAAATATTCCACATAGACACACAAAAACATTATTCCTAGACAACTTGATATTGGTTATGGTAATATAAATATCAAACAACTAAAAGATTATTGATCGTAATTTTTCCTGGGTTTGTCCAAATATAGTTTGGTAGATGTAGCAACTAGAGTACTTATATGAGATCTATTGAAAAACCCAAAAAAAATTTATTAAATATAAAGTGTATTTATGTTGATTTAAAATTTTACCTTATGATTACTGATAAATTTGAAAACATAAGAATAAGATAATAACACCAATCATCCTCATTTAAACACCTTATTTAATTTTTTGTAAAAAACATTTGGAAATAGTTTTTATATATTAAAAAATGATTTTATTAATAAAACTTTTAATAGTGTTGGTGTTTTTAAAATCATTAGTGATAAAATAATTATTCTCAACCATTCACTTATGAAATTAATTTTAATGTACAATTTCTATCAGTATAACATAATAATCTCATTTGGATTTTTTATTTCCATGAAGTGGTTTTATATGATTACTATATGGTTCGAAATGCTTACCATGTTGAAAAAATTGGGGTTTTAAAATTAAAACAACCTATAAAATATATCTATAACAAAACAAATTGTAGAATATATTTAGAATCTAATAAAATTCACATGAGGTACATGTGATATTAGGATTAGGATAAAATCATTTCTAGATTACATTGATGAATTATCTCTCTTGTCGAAATAGTCTTCTTGGAAATAACCCTTAGAAAAAAAATGTGATTTATTCCATATATTAGATTCATTTTCATCACATTTATTTCTTAATTTCCTACTTACTCAAAAAACCTGATGTTATTTATTTCTCTAAATGAGGGTATAAATATGATTTTCTAAAAAACAAATTTCTCTTATTTCATTTCCCTAATCCAAATATCATCACCGCTGGAATCTACATCATACTATGTCTAAATTGTGATAATAATTATGGTAGAAAACATAATTTCATTAAAGAAATTAAAATTTAAAGATATTGTCTCATATATCATATGATAGTTTTATTGGAATGACTTCATAAAATATAATAGTTTCTAGGTAAAAAAGGTAAGATGAACATAAATATTTTGTTATACATTTTCCATTTAAGTAGTTTATGAATATAAAAATTCCATAAAAATCATAGAGAATTTACTAAAAATTTTGTGGATTCAGATTCTTATATAACATAAAACATTATTTCAAAAACATTATTTAATGAATTAGAGAAAAAAAATTGTACAAAAACCTAAATGGTCAAGTTATGAATATTATAAAAAATCTATTTCATCAATAAAATTAATTTATTTACAAAAAATAGATAACCCTTGCTAGATTATGGATTTTAAAAAGGAATATCTGTATCAACATTGGGATCAAATTTCTCAAGATTATATTTAATATTCAAAAGGAACTCATAACTGAAAGATTTAATTGAATTGTAAATTTTTTTATTCTATTATACAAAACATATGATATTTCTTTAGTAATATGATTATGTAATACATGATATATAGTATAGAATTAATTAATAATTTATTTTTTCCAATAATGTCAAGGAAACAAATATTTATATACCAGAGTTCAATTTCTCTCAAAAATAATTAATTTTATCTATGAAAATATAATTGTTCTATTAGTTGTTCTTGGGGTGAAAGATTATTAGTAGTGAATTTTATAGTAAAACCATTTTAAAAAAATTTACTTATTATCCAACAAGATAATTCTAGATAATAATCATTATTATGTTTTTATGATTTCCAACAAAAGAATGAAATATTTTTAAATAAATACAAATTTTAAATTCATTGTGAGAACATTGGTTAAATTTAATCCTACTAAATCATCTACTAGGATGTACATATAGTTATCTCTCAAAATTCTCCTAACATGTGTAGTACCTAATTAATTCATGTGTACATATTATAATTATTTTAATATTGAGATTTTTTTGATATCTGTAAATATAATCATATGTTTCTCAATTAATTTATATGGATAACAAACTTTGGAAATGTCAAAATATACTTATACTTGGTTCTTAACATTATATTTCCTAGAATAGTTAGAAAAATCGTAAAAGAAAAATTTTCCATTCCATCAACGGAGTAGATTGTATATCTATCCCATTAAAATTAAAATTTATATATTTTTTTATATATTCTATTATTGATTTATGCGTAAAAATATTCATACCCATAGGCCAATAAAATAAATGTATATTTAAAAAATAATTCAATAATTTTATAGTTAAAAATTTTATGTAAACAATCGTCATCACATAATTGACAAATGATGAAATGTTTTTACATAATCTCTAAAATATATTAATTAAAATTAATATTTTTATATGAATTTTTACATAAATAATTCTGTATATTTCACCATGTGAATTGCCTCAAATATTATCTTATCCATCATTCATCTTTTCATTCATTCAAATTCTATAAATGTATCTTATTTTTTATTAAGAACACACAACATCCATGTATCACTTATTTTATCCCATAGTAATCAAATTCATATCATGAAACTAATAAAACATATTTATTAGTTCTGTAAATTTATTTAGTCTATAGTGGTTAGAATATAATGGATTGTAAACAAAATCTATCCAAAAATTTTATGTTAAATAACAAAAATATCATTAAAATTAACACAAAATTAATACCAAAAGATCTAGATATAAGTGTGATTTGAAATTCTACTATTTTTATATCATCTTCTTATTTTTCATAATCAATTATATATTTGAATTTTTCATTTAAATTTTAATTAAGATCCATAAATAAAACTATTTAATCATTACTAGGAAAGTATTGCTCATATTTTTATGTTATGAATTTTTTATCATTTGATGTATTCAGTTATTCATTACAAAATACATTCGAAAATTTAATAATAAAATTTATTGTAAAATATTTTTAGTTGTTTCTTTACCTATAAGTCAGTTTTTAGGCTTATGAAAATTCATATAGAATATAAAAATCTCCTCATTCTCATTATTATCCTTTTAATGAACTTTATAATTATTATTTCCCAGACTAGTAATAGATGTTTTAATTCTGGCATACATTTATTCACTTTACCCTTGTAATAAAACATTCATTTCCAATATTTATTATTCATTATTAGATATTATAACAATATATATCCTTTTTTCTTTCACTCGTAACACAAAAAATTAGAAAACATTTTCTAATCATATCACTCCCTTCTGGATTATGAAATTTTATATATGAAGTTATTATTTTCAATAATTTTACTCAATTTTCATGGAAGTTATAAAAATTAATTATAGATGTCACTAGAATCATAGTGATAAAATTAATGTATACATTTTATTCTTATAATTAAATGAAACATTATATCCAAAATTAATTGAAGATGAAGTTATATTTTTTAATGTTTATTGAAATGTTATTGAATTATTTATGTTCTATTTCACAACATCTATATTCAATATATTCTCCAAATTTATAAGATTGGTAATTAAATTATCATGACTACACTTAGACAAAACTTTTGTATCATCGGTCACTGTATTTTTTAATTCCCACTTATTCATATTTATGTTAATAATTTTTTGACCAATATATAATCTCCCAATCCATTATTATTGATCTATTTTAGGAAATTAAAATATGTATAAATTTATTGTAACGCCCCGACCCCAGCTACCCAGAGTCGGTGCATTACTTCGTAACATTGGCATGATCCCAAGAAGATCAAATCTCGAAAGACCGATTGGTTTAGTAGCCTTGGAAACACTAGATATAATCATAAAGTTTTACATTACATTTCAAAGTGAAAAACTACTACAACAACAAAGTCTTCATATCCACACTATTAACCCCTCATAATATCCCTGCAAGTCATTCACAATTTACTTCTTCACTACCTGGGAAAAATAAAACATAGAAAAGGGGTGAGCTCAAATGCCCAGTAAGGATAACAATATAGCGGAACATTCAAAATAAGCATAAACATTTATGGCAATGAATTACTAAAACAAAAGCCTTTTAAAATTGAACTTCAACATAGTATGGAAAAAGTAAAATGAAATAATGCCATTTACTTGTTCACATGGATATTCTACAAATCGAATAATCACATGCAATATCAATAACCACTTTCATAATGTTGGAATGCATAATGCCAGATTATCATAACCACATAGCCAAGGCCTCGTGCCAAGACTACAAATAAGATTTTGTCAAGGCCTTGTGCCAAGACACTAGTTTGTCTCATGAGACCTACCGATGCATCGAGAAGCTATAGCGGGCTCCACCCGTCACTTATTAAGTCCAATGCATTCCTCATATGAATAAGTTTAAGCATAAAATAAACATTCGTATTAAAACTAGCATACGAAATGTCAATAATTTAACCACAACCCATGAATGGTATAAAAATAGAGCATCCACAGTCAAACATAACTCATTTGATACAATATGGAAGATTGTATTGTATCAAATTAACCTCAATCACGAATAATGAAGGATGTTGACATAGATGAAAATAATCATCAAAACTATTTGAGGGAAATATCCCCCTTTTCTTGAAATCATTTAAAAGTCACACTATTTATCAAGAAGCCATTTAAAAATATATTTTTGAATCAAAGTGTCCCATACCACTTTGAAACTTTTAAATGGAGTTTTAATTTTAAAAATTTAATGTCCATATAAATAAATCCTTAAAACCATTTTTTTAAAACATGGACATTAATGAGCATGATTTATAAGAATAAGTCTTTAAAACATTTTAAAAAGGTATTTTGGTTAGAGATTCTAACCAAAAGAGAGACAATTGAGTACAAATAATTGAGGTAATAAAAACTTTGTAATATCATGAGAATAAAGGGATTCATGATATACTATGTCAAAGTACATTATATACACCACATAAAAGTGATTTGGTGTATATCAACAAAGAAGTCCCAATTGAATGTAAATTGAGATGAAATATCTCATAAAGGTCGTATCCTTAGGTTAAGGATAAATCAACGACATAATTATGTGTGAAAATTTCAATACACTAAATATTATTGAATATTCAGTGTAAAACAATCAAAGGATATTCACACATATTCTTGTAGAAACAACACCAACGAATTGGATGTTTAACTCAACAAATGGTGAAAGAGTTAAAATTACTCTTATCAAATTCATATTAATGAAATGAGAATTATCAATTGAGTGATTATGTGTATCAAAAGTATATCCACAGGAAGGGGAGTGGAATTTATGACATAATCAAATGAATAGTGATTCCACACATAATCTTGGGGTAGTATAATCAATGAAATATGCGTAAAGCCAAATGAGTGGAAATTGAAATCTCAAATTCCCTTATCGATTAGGTAACATACGAAACAAACACCTATGAAAGAAAGATCATACCATGATGATGTAAATACCCATAAAATAAAGTATATTACACAATGAATACAATCATGGGCAGTACACATACACCACATGCAATAATTAAGTGGTGAACAATGGAATTCTCACGAAATTAAGAGTGAGATAAGAAACTCCTTACCACATTAATCAACTGAGTCGTATGGCCAAAAGTTAATAACCACCAAATTTTTTTACAGAATAACATGAATATGAAGTGAATCATGATAATATATATCAAATGGCCATACACAATACACCACTTTCAATAATTTAGTGGCGAACAATGGAAATCTCACGGAATTGAATGTGAGATAAGAAAATCCCTTACCTTGTAATTTTCCTTGGTTGGGGTAGGTTAACCTCCTGTATAATGGTGAAATTATTGTTATTAAATTATACAAGAATCATATATATTAATATGATATCATATATGATCTTTTAACATTGATTTGTTAATAATATCTTAGAATTATCGTCGTTTCGGGTGTTAACTTACTCATTTTCTTTTATATGTTTTGTTACATAAGTCATGTTTTTTGTATCTTATTCATATCCAGAATGATATCAAGTCCTTAAACATCATTTTTAAATCATTAAATGATAATTATACTTGAATGGATACGATGGAGAATGAATCTCATCGCGTTCGTGGAGACGGTAGTCCGTACGTACGCACGAACGCTACTTCCATTTAATTTTTATTTTCAAAGAATCGAATCCAAATGATACATAGGTATATTACTATTCCAGTATAATATAATATTTTATATATGTTACTTAATTTCATTAACACCATCCTTTATACGTTCCATGTGTGGTATGAACGAGTCATATCATTTTAAGGGGGCGGTAGTCCGCACTTCCTCAAATGAAATTATCGTGTGTATATACAACATGAAACGAATAAGGATATGAAATAAAATGGAATTACAGAATCTTATATATAAAATATATATCATTAATATCATATTTAATTACAGTGCCATCATAATGGCCACCATGAGAGGCGGTAAGATGTATTTGAACAATCATCGTTTCGTGAGGCGTTAGTTTGCCATCCACAGAAACATTATGTTCATCATCCATTAGATGGAGTTGTGTGTATGTGTAGTTTGAATCCTTATTATAACAACATCCTAGTATATTGAGGATACTGGTGTTGTTACAAATGAAATAAAATAAAATGAGTTTGGGGGTTGAAGAAGCAAAATAAATGAAAATAATTTAAGAGAAATCGTTACCTTTAATTTAGGTAACTCACTTTGGTTGGAACCAAAGGACTTCTTGAAATGCTTTCTGCCTAAGGGGAAGCTTCAAGGAGGAGGAGAGGGATGTGGGGAGCTTAGTGGGGCAGATTTTGGACGAGCAAAGTGGCTTGAGAGGTGTGAGGAATGAGTAGAAGTGGTCTCCTTTTATAAGGGAGAGGAGGGGCTCTTTAGGAAAGTGTGAAAGTATTACTTTATAATATATTTGTATTCGGTTTATAATGGTCCAAAAATCATTGAGGTCGAAGATAAGATGACTAATATTCTAAATAACATCAACCAATAAGAATTGGACAGGTTTTAGATAATATTTTAATCATTATAATCTTATTTATTTAAATGATTTATTAATGAGGTAAACATTGCATCATTATTGTGTCATTAATAATTTAACTTATTTGATGTCTAAAAATTATAAATAAAATATCATCATGTAGGAAATCTTTTTAGCTTTCTAATGAATATTTATAATCGAAAATCCAACATGTATAACCCTATGTAAAAATTGTTCTTCTAAAAGATGTAAGCTTATGCCATTTTTATTTTTATTTTAACTTTATTAATATAATGTGTCCCTACCACATACAAGTGGCTCCAAGGGGTCCCCAAATTGACCCAAGGATGCTCATGGTCGGGTATGTGTCCACAAATAAGGTTAGAACACGTTTTAGGGTAATTTTGTATTATTATAATATTATTTTTTAACCCTTATTTACCGGATTTACCCTTTAACCATGGTAAATAAAATATTTACCACAGTAACTATTCAAAATGTCTAAAAATAAAAGTTACCTATTTACACAATTTGAACATCCTGATTCCAAATATGGAATCCATTTTCCTAAATTCAAAACACAGAAGTGGCAGAAATTAATTTAAAATTAATTCCCGCTGTCAAAACAAAAAGCGTGTTTTTAAGAGATAATAACTATCAAAAGATTGACACTTGTTTATGTTCGGTTTAATTGTAAAATTATGTCCAATGACCAAAATTATATTAAATGGTAAAAATATATTCTAAATATACTTTAAAACCACTCAAATTCAAAATTTATCACTATTAAGTATTTTGATTAAAAAAGTTGTTTTTAATTAAAATTTAGTAATTTTCACTATTCATCAAAATATGAAAGTTATCCGAAAAGTACCAAAATTTCACCTTAGGCTAAATTCGATATTCCGAGTCCAAAAATGAAGTCCATTTTCAAATATAAAATATATATAATTTCAAAAAGTAGGTATTACTATTCACAACGGCTAGTTTAATTAGTTGTGGTCTGTGTTAGAACTCGAGGTTGCGTACAACACACGCTATCACATTATTCAAAGGGAAACGTACCGTGGAAGCTTGGGGTGTTACATTCTCCCCTCCTTCAATAAATTGCGTCCTCGCAATTTTTAAAATTTTGCTTGGGAATATAATGGAAAGTCCCACATCGGAAAAAGAGTCAATAAAACTATCACTTTAAAAGAAAGAAAGAGAGGTATAAGGGTCATCCAAGATAACCCATACTAGGATTCCATGTAAGAAAACATGGATATGGATGATAAACTAAGTGTCAAGTTCTGATGGAGAGGGATAGAAATCATGATCAGGAGAAAGTTAACAATGAGAAAACCACACACTTGTGTTGGGACAAACGACCATTAGTCTCCTAGTAGGAAAGTGAACGGACAACATTTTTTTTAAGTTACATTACATAAGGAAGAGGAATTCATTTATGATATTGACTAAAAACATTATGAGATATACTTACATTTTAAGTAGATTTTCATCCTTTAATAAATTTCCACCACTAACTCAATTTTTTTTTTTAAACGATGAGTATTCAAGAAGACTTGGTCACACTGGAAGAGCTAGAATAAACTTCTATAGAATCACATGATCCATGCAGGATAAACCATATATTTACATTGTATTTGAAGATTAATCAAAACCAAAATGGTTAGTGAATGATCTAATGATCCCCCAAAAGGATATTTATTGAGATAAATATGCACTAATCTTAATTTCTAAAATTAAACCAACAATACCCCAAAGTTAAATAGATACCATTCAATAACCAATTGTCCCTAAAATCCTTTAATATAATCCAAACCAATATTGAAACCCATAACATAGAAGAATTTGATTATGTAGTCTCCCATGTTACATTGTATCTCCAAATGACATCAAATACTCTTAAAGTCACATATCTAAAAGTAATTAACATTATCACATATTCTCTGTTATAGGTTAATCATTTCCATAAATAACCTAAATCACTATAAATCAAAAATAAAAACGTAGATAAAAATCCACCATTACTCTACAAATGAAACCCCATTGTATTCTATTTTCCTTGGGCATATAGTGTTCCCAACAAAGCGAACATCTTCCAAAATAACATTTATCACTTAATCACTAAATCATTTTCCTATACCAAGGGTATTCATTTGATAAGACATAAGAACACAAATCATCTTATTATTGATCAATAAAATCATTTAACAAAAAAAATAGTCACACTAACCAGGGACTTCACGTAGTCCAGTGGTAGGCGATAAATCCCAATCGCACTTTGGTTGTGGGTTCGATTCCCACAACTTTATCCGACGCGACGGGTTGTCACACGGTCTACGTGTTGTCCTTTTTCAAAAACTATATTTTATAATATTACCAAAATGAGAGAAATTCCTCAAAATAACATAATTTAACCATAAATGTTATATCCTACTTTTCATTTTCATCCCAATTATAATAACTTATCATTTTCTCAAACCCCAACGATCATATAAAACCAAATGGTTATTTATACCTATATCCACAAGAGATGAGACAATTCTTCCTCAAATATCATTCTCACATGGCAAACTACGGGGTTACAAATACAAGAGAAAATTATTCCAAAGTAAACCCATCAACAAGTAGTGCTAATTTTTCTCCAACCATTTATTTCCACATTGCTTCTTCTTTGACCAAGAAAATATCCTATAGAATAGGACATTCACTCGGGTAATGGCCAGATCCCCTACATTTACGGCAAATGACTGTAAATGGACTCTTGGGACCATTTTTATCTTCTTCCATAGTACTCTTCATTTTTCTTCGGCAATTCTTCACTTTATGTCCTTCCTTCCCGCACATAAAACATTTCGTTGTCCCATTGAGACACTTTCCTGGGTGTCTCTTTCCACATTTCCTGCATGATGAAAATTGAGGGTTCTTTTCTCCATGGTCTTCATTGCTGGAGCTCTTATCATTTATCACCTTTCTCTTCCTTGTTGAGTCTGGGAGTTGGTTAATATATATGTTGTTGATCATATTTTTTGAAAACTGATTTGGCATAAAGACGATATCTTTTACGCCTATCAACATTCCATTTTGTTGCTCATTGCCACCACCGTTCCCACCTTGTACATCATTCTCAAAGTCACTATGACTTCCTTGGAATCCAGCCATTGACTAAAACCAGAAAGCATTGTGTGAGTAATAGTAGTTGTAAAATCATTTTGAGATTAAAATGTCACCATATTCTCAATTTGAAACATATTAGGATTAACCAAGGTCATTTACTCTCATCTTATGTATATATTACTTAAATTGGTTTGTAAAGAAAATGTAAATTATCCTAAGCATATCCCCCGGGAGTGTCGTAACCAAGAGTGCAGCAAGGCCCGTTGTCGTGCACCAGTTCCCGTTCGAGTCTAGCTCAAAGCGGTGTTTTCGGGTTTTACCCCTAGGTACATCTGTGCCAGAGCCGCCTCTACCTGCTCATATCCAGACAGGGATGTATTGCTCGGAAAACTCACAAAATCTCTACAATACCAAAATTCTTGGAAGTTCTTTTATACTAATCCTCAAAGTTCATCTTAGGTCTATGTGCTCTAATCAGAGTTTATCTAAATCTAGCTTCCAAGGATTGTACTAAACTTCCTCTGATACCAACTGTAACGCCCCGACCCCAGCTACCCAGAGTCGGTGCATTACTTCGTAACATTGGCATGATCACAAGAAGATAAAATCTCGAAAGACCGATTGGTTTAGTAGCCTTGGAAACACTAGATATAATCATAAAGTTTTACATTACATTTCAAAGTGAAAAACTACTACAACAACAAAGTCTTCATATCCACACTATTAACCCCTCATAATATCCCTGCAAGTCATTCACAATTTACTTCTTCACTACCTGGGAAAAATAAAACATAGAAAAGGGGTGAGCTCAAATGCCCAGTAAGGATAACAATATAGCGGAACATTCAAAATAAGCATAAACATTTAAGGCAATGAATTACTAAAACAAAAGCCTTTTAAAATTGAACTTCAACATAGTATGGAAAAAGTAAAATGAAATAATGCCATTTACTTGTTCAAATGGATATTCTACAAATCGAATAATCACATGCAATATCAATAACCACTTTCATAATGTTGGAATGCATAATGCCAGACTATCATAACCACATAGCCAAGGCCTCGTGCCAAGACTACAAATAAGATTTTGTCAAGGCCTTGTGCCAAGACACTAGTTTGTCTCATGAGACATACCGATGCATCGAGGAGCTATAGCGGGCTCCACCCGTCACTTATTAAGTCCAATGCATTCCTCATATGAATAAGTTTAAGCATAAAATAAACATTCGTATTAAAACTAGCATACGAAATGTCAATACTTTAACGACAACCCATGAATGGTATAAAAATAGAGCATCCACAGTCAAACATAACTCATTTGATACAATATGGAAGATTTTATTGTATCAAATTAACCTCAATCATGAATAATGAAGGATGTTGACATAGATGAAAATAATCATCAAAACTATTTGAGGGAAATATCCCCCTTTTCTTGAAATCATTTAAAAGTCCCACTATTTGTCAAGAAGCCATTTAAAAATAGATTTTTGAATCAAAGTGTCCCATACCACTTTGAAACTTTTAAATGGAGTTTTAATTTTAAAACTTTAATGTCCATATAAATAAATCCTTAAAACCATTTTTTTAAAACATGGACATTAATGAGCATGATTTATAAGAATAAGTCTTTAAAACATTTTAAAAAGGTATTTTGGTTAGAGATTCTAACCAAAAGAGAGACAATTGAGTACAAATAATTGAGGTAATCAAAACTTTGTAATATCATGAGAATAAAGGGATTCATGATATACTATGTCAAAGTACATTATATACACCACATAAAAGTGATTTGGTGTATATCAACAAAGAAGTCCCAATTGAATGTAAATTGAGATGAAATATCTCATAAAGGTCGTATCCTTAGGTTAAGGATAAATCAACGACATAATTATGTGTGAAAATTTCAATACACTAAATATTATTGAATATTCAGTGTAAAACAATCAAAGGATATTCACACATATTCTTGTAGAAACAACACCAACGAATTGGATGTTTAACTCAACAAATGGTGAAAGAGTTAAAATTACTCTTATCAAATTCATATTAATGAAATGAGAATTATCAATTGAGTGATTATGTGTATCAAAAGTATATCCACAGGAAGGGGAGTGGAATTTATGACATAATCAAATGAATAGTGATTCCACACATAATCTTGGGGTAGTATAATCAATGAAATATGCGTAAAGCCAAATGAGTGGAAATTGAAATCTCAAATTCCCTTATCGATTAGGTAACTTACGAAACAAACACCCATGAAAGAAAGATCATACCATGATGATGTAAATACCCATAAAATAAAGTCTATTACACAATGAATACAATCATGGGCAGTACACATACACCACATGCAATAATTAAGTGGTGAACAATGGAATTCTCACGAAATTAAGAGTGAGATAAGAAACTCCTTACCACATTAATCAACTGAGTCGTATGGCCAAAAGTTAATAACCACCAAAATTATTTACAGAATAACATGAATATGAAGTGAATCATGATAATATATATCAAATGGCCATACACAATACACCACTTTCAATAATTTAGTGGCGAACAATGGAAATCTCACGGAATTGAATGTGAGATAAGAAAATCCCTTACCTTGTACTTTTCCTTGGTTGGGGTAGGTTAACCTCCTGTATAATGGTGAAATAATTGTTATTAAATTATACAAGAATCATATATATTAATATGATATCACATATGATCTTTTAACATTGATTTGTTAATAATATCTTAGAATTATCGTCGTTTCGGGTGTTAACTTACTCATTTTCTTTTATATGTTTTGTTACATAAGTCATGTTTGTTGTATCTTATTCATATCCAGAATGATATAAAGTCCTTAAACATCATTTTTAAATCATTAAATGATAATTATACTTGAATGGATACGATGGAGAATGAATCTCATCACGTTCGTGGAGACGGTAGTCCGTACGTACGCACGAACGCTACTTCCATTTAATTTTTATTTTCAAAGAATCGAATCCAAATGATACATAGGTATATTACTATTCCAGTATAATATAATATTTTATATATGTTACTTAATTTCATTAACACCATCCTTTATACGTTCCATGTGTGGTATGAACGAGTCATATCATTTTAAGGGGGCGGTAGTCCGCACTTCCTCAAATGAAATTATCGTATGTATATACAACATGAAACGAATAAGGATATGAAATAAAATGGAATTACAGAATCTTATATATAAAATATATATCATTAATATCATATTTAATTACAGTGCCATCATAATGGCCACCATGAGAGGCGGTAAGATGTATTTGAACAATCATCGTTTCGTGAGGCGTTAGTTTGCCATCCACAGAAACATTATGTTCATCATCCATTAGATGGAGTTGTGTGTATGTGTAGTTTGAATCCTTCTTATAACAACATCCTAGTATATTGAGGATACTGGTGTTGTTACAAATGAAAGAAAATAAAATGAGTTTGGGGGTTGAAGAAGCAAAATAAATGAAAATAATTTAAGAGAAATCGTTACCTTTAATTTAGGTAACTCACTTTGGTTGGAACCAAAGGACTTCTTGAAATGCTTTCTGCCTAAGGGGAAGCTTCAAGGAGGAGGATAGGGATGTGGGGAGCTTATGTGGGCAGAGTTTGGACGAGCAAAGTGGCTTGAGAGGTGTGAGGAATGAGTAGAAGTGGTCTCCTTTTATAAGGGAGAGGAGGGGCTCTTTAGGAAAGTGTGAAAGTATTACTTTATAATATATTTTTATTCGGTTTATAATGGTCCAAAAATCATTGAGGTCGAAGATAAGATGACTAATATTCTAAATAACATCAACCAATAAGAATTGGACAGGTTTTAGATAATATTTTAATCATTATAATCTTATTTATTTAAATGATTTATTAATGAGGTAAACATTGCATCATTATTGTGTCATTAATAATTTAACTTATATGATGTCTAAAAATTATAAATAAAATATCATCATGTAGGAAATCTTTTTAGCTTTCTAATGAATATTTATAATCGAAAATCCAACATGTATAACCCTATGTAAAAATTGTTCTTCTAAAAGATGTAATCTTATGCCATTTTTATTTTTATTTTAACTTTATTAATATAATGTGTCCCTACCACATACAAGTGGCTCCAAGGGGTCCCCAAATTGACCCAAGGATGCTCATGGTCGGGTACGTGTCCACAAATAATGTTAGAACACGTTTTAGGGTAATTTTGTATTATTATAATATTATTTTTTAACCCTTATTTACCGGATTTACCCTTTAACCATGGTAAATAAAATATTTACCACAGTAACTATTCAAAATGTCTAAAAATAAAAGTTACCTATTTACACAATTTGAACAACCTGATTCCAAATATGGAATCCATTTTCCTAAATTCAAAACACAGAAGTGGCAGAAATTAATTTAAAATTAATTCCCGCTGTCAAAACAAAAAGCGTGTTTTTAAGAGATAATAACTATCAAAAGATTGACACTTGTTTATGTTCGGTTTAATTGTAAAATTATGTCCAATGACCAAAATTATATTAAATGGTAAAAATATATTCTAAATATACTTTAAAACCACTCAAATTCATAATTTATCACTATTAATTATTTTGATTAAAAAAGTTGTTTTTAATTAAAATTTAGTAATTTTCACTATTCATCAAAATATGAAAGTTATCCGAAAAGTACCAAAATTTCACCTTAGGCTAAATTCGATATTCCGAGTCCAAAAATGAAGTCCATTTTCAAATATAAAATATATATAATTTCAAAAAGTAGGTATTACTATTCACAACGGCTAGTTTAATTAGTTGTGGTGTGTGTTAGAACTCGAGGTTGCGTACAACACACGCTATCACATTATTCAAAGGGAAACGTACCGTGGAAGCTTGGGGTGTTACATCTATAACGAATTTGGTTAATAGATTCTCCAAAAGGATAATCAAAACACTGCTAATCTCTAATATATAAGTCTCTAATAGTTTCAAATTATTTAGATGTTATGAAATTTGTAATCTATAATTTCATCCAAATAACATTTTTATTTCATTTGAAAATACCAGAATCTATTAATTCCTCACTATAAAACACAAAATATTATTTCACACATCATAACTATTACATCAATATTGACATATCAAGAACATATAAATATATCTTTACATATAATTTTTAATTTTCCAATCAATATAAACCAATTCTTCTTAATAATGTTGATACCAAAAGGCATAAATTTATATTTTTAATACTCAAAATATTTGATATAAAATATTATAGTATGATTTGGATCAAATTATATATAGATTAAATAGAAATTAATATCATTAATAAAAAAATATTTTCACCACCCCACGGTTCATGTGAGTAATATTTTATATTTTTACAACCCAAAAGAATAAATTAAAATAAGACTATTATATAACTTAGACACTAATATGAGATATTGATACCATTTTTTACCTAATAAATACGGGGTTCTAAAAATATCAATGTCTTTGAATTATGCATGGAATATATACAAACAATGACCATCCACATAAAAGTGTATATTTATTAGAGATATGATATTAAAAAAACTCAAAATTTATCAATGTAACAATGAAAATGAATTTGATATTATAAAAATTAGAAGATAATATGAAAAATGGAAATTAAGAATATTTAAATTAATACAAAAATAATAATATACATATATAATGAAAATTTTCTATTCAGCATAGTTTAAAAAACTACTGTATAATGGTTACAGTCCTTAAACTCTGAAATGATACTTTTAATAAATCACCATTTCTTCTTAATTTAATAATTGGATATTTAATAAAAACCCAATGTATCCTCTATTCAAATACATGGATTTTCTGAATTTAAAACATAATATTTGTTATGTCATTCATATTTTCAAACCCCCTCAGTCAATATGATAAAAATAGGAATTGTCATCCTTTCCCCTGACGTACTCAATAAAGAAAAAATGAAATAAAATATTTATCTTATTATCCCCCAAATACTATGATCAATGTAATAAAATTAAGAATGAATAAAAATATTTTATCTAAGAGGATTCAAATGAAAAACAATAAAATCATAGCTCTTATCAGAGCCCTCAAAAAGAAAATACCGGAGAGAACAAATTCCCTCATAGAAAAAAGTTGTTCTAATGCTTTGAAATTGTCAATTGATGTTTTTTTTCACATTACAATGTTAAGTTCTATATTGAGCAATGATGATGACATTGTATTTATATATGTTTTTAAAAAAAATCTCAATGAGTATTGTAACATTTAAAAAATGTTATACACCAGCATCCACTAAACATAGTAACATTTTTATCATACGAAGAAATTAAATAGCACCACTATAACACTAAAACATCAAGTGAGTGAAATTAGAAATGAATTTTTTTGACATATTCCAATGCTTCAACTAAATGATTTATAAAATTAATTATACACAATAATAATGACTAAAATATATCTTCAATTTATGACATGTTAATATTGTTTTTATGATTTTTAATAAAATTCAATAAATATTAAAATTGACTCAAAAATTAGAACATATAAAATTAATAAATATAAAGAATATTTTGGAATATATATAAATATAATATAAATTGAAAAAATGAAATTGATATTAAATTTGACATAAAATAATTTTTTAAAAATAAAAAGTAAATATTTTTTAATGAAATAAAATAATAAACCTATGGATGGAATAAAAGAAGGAAATCTAAATATTACTACCTTTATGAAACTAAATGTAAATGTAAAGATATTATATTTTAATATTCCAATGAGAACTATTTAAAAACATGTTAAATGGATATAAAATTTTGAATATAAATATAAATAAAATTTAATTTGTTATAGAATTAAATTTTATAAGAAATATCTATGCATAATTAAATTCATAAATTATGCAATAAAATTTTATAATTATTAGAATAGTTAATTTAATTACAAATTATAATAAATAATTATATTTCATAGATTAATTAATATTAATTTTAAATTTAAATAATTATACACTACTAATGTGAATATAGATAATTTAAGGGTTTATTTGTAACTTCTATGTTTTAATATATTATATTGTGAATAATTTCTATGTCATGGTCATCATTATAATTTTGTAAGAATTCCATAAATCGAGGAATATCATAAAAATTGAAAACACTACAAATGTTTTGACTTTTATAATTAAATTTTCCTTGTGAACTAATGTCCACCTATTATTTGATAGATTCAAACTCTAAAAAAATTTATTTTCTATGTTTCGATAAATTTTTTTATATTTTTATTATAATATTTTTTTAATATTGATCTGTGAATCCAAAATAAACCTACATAACATTACCATTACCATCTTCCTAACTATATTTTATCAATTTTTCTCTATATTTTATATAATTAATCTCCCATATAACATAAAAACCATAAATTATTAAAATGATTCCTAAAATTGTTTTACATTTATTTAGTTGAGAATCAATTGATTCAATATACACTAATACACCAATTTTCAATATTAATATTGTACTAATATGATATTTTATATAAAAATTTATATCTAATGATGTTAAATCCAAATATATTAATCAAATTTAAAAAACACTATTAGTAATAAATATTAATGTTTCAAGCTTATTTATATCAGAAGTAGGATTCTCCTTAAACAATGAAATAATTTCGTTGTTTCTCAATGAGATCCCATATTGATTTATTAAAATATGATAGTTTCATAGAAATAACTTGGAATGTTATATTTTATTAAACAAAATATGAGTTATTTAATTTTTAAAAATCATTCTATAATATTTTATCACTTTTAATTAACATCACGTTTTGGACACATATCACTTTCTCATCGTTGTTGACTAATATATAGAAGGATACATAGTGATCACATTCCTCTATAAATAGACATGTAGTTCATATAGAACTCACCCACAAACTCTAATATATCAATTTAAATAAAATAGATTGTTTATAAACGTTAATTCAAACTTTATCCTTTCAAAATATTAATATATTATTCATATTGACTTATCCAACAGTATTATATATGTCCATATATCATTATTTTTTTGACACAAATATATAATTTGAGATATTATGATAAAAAAAGTAATGGTAGAAATTATATCTCATATTGAAAATTTATATTCATTACATAATACTATAACATATTTAGTGTGTTTTTATACATGTATTTTTTAAAAATACTATTTTAATAGTAACACAACTAGATGATAGTAATTTTAATACCGATTAGTAATATTTTTTGTAGTGAAACATATAGTAGTTTCATGATTAATAAATGAAATTCATTAGATTTAAAGCCAATTAAATATCACAATAACATTTTTAATGAAGAAATATTTTTTATTGCATTAATAAAATTAAACGATAAGCTTGTTATAAAATTTTTCACTTGATACTTTACCAAATATTTGTTTTTAATAAAGATAAATTATTCGATAACATTTGGACAAGATAACCCTATATTAAAATTAACTATAACATTATATACCATTATAACATAGAATATATATATTCAATTATGAATAGTATGAAATAAATTTTTACAATTTCAGATATATATTGATAATAAATAATATAAGAATCATTTCAATGAAAAATAAATTTTTTCATAAAATTGTATTTTCCTTATAATGTAGAATAGTATCACCTTACGCATATAAAATATTAATTTCTACCTATTTTATAAATTATATTATATAAATAATATTCATTTCATAAAACAATATATCAAAAATTACTTAGAGTGAATTTTTTATATTTTCCTAAATGAATTAATATTTATATGTATCGTGAAAATTAAGGAACTCTATTTGAATACATCATTTTAATTTAAACTATTTAATGAGATAAATTATATAATTTTTTTTCAATTTAGAATTATCTTAATGATAGATATTTATTAGTCAAATTTAGTTCATCGGAAAAATATTTATATTTAATTTAGACCTTAAAACATTGTAAAATTTCAACTGTTTCCCTTTGGATACAGTCATTCATTTCACATTTGAGAGATTCAATTTAAATTAATTTTTTTTCAATTTTGTGAAACTAATATGATAAAATAGATTTTATTTTTCAACATAAAATATTTTTTATCATAGAATAAGTTTAAATTACTTGTATTCTATAATTAATATTAAAAATTGTAAAAATTAATTGTAGCAGTTGATGTAAAAAAGGATTTACCAGGGGTTAGTCTTAAACAATATGTGCTAAATTTTAAAATAAAATTATCTTAAATAAATTTTTGCAACATATTTTTAATCAATAATGTGTAAATATTAGGAATAATCTATACTATAAACTTATTTCTTGTGAATAATTTGTTTATTATTTTTTTCTTTTAAAAATTTACAAATGTCATACTCACCTACCTTACAAAAGGCCGCCCATACTCCACTCTTCATCACACATTCGAAAACAATTTTATAAAATATTACCTAACCAAATAACTTACGAAAATATTAAATCTCTTCTAATTGGAATTATTTGGGATCAAATATAACCTTTGATGGATTTTGTGGAATTTTAAGAGGTTACCCAAAGAAGATGAAACGTTCTTCATAGATTGTTTTTATTTAAGTTCTCCCTCCACCTCTGCAATAATTAAAATAATTATGATATAATTTAAAAATCTTTGACTTGAAACCATCCCCACACTCTCCATCTATATTGTTAAATAATCATTCATGTTTAAGATATACTTCCACTTCACGAATAGATGACATTCGTTTGCCCAGTACCACATCTCATGATTGGGTATGACGACTGAAATAAATAAATATATATATATATATATGTGTGTGTGTGTTTGTGTGTGTGTGTGTGTGTGTCATATTAATAATATAATTAGACCCATTTATTCATTATAACATATATACCTTTTTAATTTCCATTCCATAGGGTATACAATAATTTTTATCATCTTTACAATGGGCTACCAAATCATGAAGCGATGTGATTTATTTTTCCCTAATTCATTATGTTTAATTTATAATGGAAAAATATAATTAATATATGATATATAAATGAAATAATTATGATATTAATTAAAAATACATAATTCATAAAGGTTAATATATTAGTATCTTTTTATACAAAAAAATGATAACATTGATGTGTATTAGTGCATTATCGCCTTTATGAAATAATGTGACTCTCATTCATCACCAAGTAATATGGATGATGTATATAATTTTATTTAATGAAATAAAATGGTATATATGACATTACTGTCAAGAAGGAATGATAAACTATTACTTAACATCTTTCAATATTGATCATTGAGAAAAGAAAATGTTATTCATGCGTACGTATGACCTAATATCTCCGTGATTGAAGCACATTTCATTTTTCATAACCATCATTATTGATTCATTTGGAAATGATAATTTATTTATAAATATGATAATTATGTAATTTTTATTATTTTTTAAATCATGATACTTTATAGTATGTGTAATAACAATATCTTTCATGAAAAATCACACATTAGTGTACTAGGCGCTTAACATCTTGGTCAATAAAAATAATGATATATTACAAAGGAGTGAGTGACAATATCTTTTAAAATAATCATATACCATATTACAGATATTATTATTTTTATTTATTAATTTAATAAGAAAATTAAACCAATTTACAATAGGTTAAATTATATTCAACCATATATAATCATGAGGAAATGAATTTTATCGCATTCTCCATTTGTTGAGTGACAATGAAATGTTATACGCTTAATTTTGTTTATACTACTTACAAAATACCTATTTTACATGTAATATCATTCATTCTTCATAAATCCTGGAATATTAACTTTAAATTTGAATTATTTCATCTATGTGGGCTTGACTATAAAATTACCAATTAATAACACGTTGGGAAACAAAATTTTATTTCTTGGTGTAATATTACATCATCATTGTATTAATTATTATATGAAAATATTTGAAATGATTTTTGGTTGTCTATTATTTTATTCCAACTCATTTTCTATAGATTTAATGTTTATACACATAATCTATTCATTTGACTAATTCTCACTTAATCGTTATGAAAATTATAAGTGTTTTCTTAGAATCTCATTGTAATCAATAATGTTTATTCCTAAATTTTAGTTTTAGGAAATTATTTGACAATTTTCTCATTAAAATATTTCAATTTATTCTTCTTTATTTAATGATAGTATTTTAATTTAATAATATAATTTTTTTCCTAAAAATTGTTTCTTAAAAAATTTTATAAATATTTTTAATTTATATATGAATTCAACTATATCATCAGGAAAAAATTTGTCTTCTTCCAAAACCATGTTTTAAAAATAAAAATAATATATGAATTTAAAAGTTTAGAAATTATTAATTAATAAAAATTTATCATTTTTTATATTAAAAAAATAGATTTAATATAATAATCATGTAGTTCTCACAATAATTTATCTATGTCTTTTACTGAAAAAATAATGGAATTATTATTTTAATCTTAATGAAATGAACCTAAATTTCTTCCACATAACCAATCATTATTTTAAAAATTAATTAATTATTTTGAATAATTATTTTCAAAAGATATTTATTTTAAAAATGACTCTTTAACTTTTACTTTTTATAAATTATTTTCAAAATAAAAATAAGATTTTCCAACCCAATGTTTTTTATGATATTTTTATTGTATTTATATTTGAAAATGATAACAACACACTATTCTTAATTTAATAGATATTTTTTGTAATGATACCAAACATGATATTTTAATGGTGTTTTTGATCATTTGACTAAGGAATGTATTGAAATTCCCTTTCCTGATGCATTTTTGTAGTCATTGACTTTACCCTGAGATAATGATTTTCCTTTGACCATTAGAATTGAAATATCACTTTAATATCCATATTATTTATCATGGATATGCTTATTGATTAAACCATAAATTATTTATAAATAATGCATTTTTTACTGTATGTTATTATGTTGAATGGGGAAATACTAATAATCCTTATTATTTCATCAATATGAATACTTAATGTTAATCACTGTTATTTATAAAGTAAATTGACTATTAGATAAATGAAGAATTGATTAGTTAGATTATCCATTAATAACTTGGTTGGTCTCATTAGAAAAACATGATTTGGTTTTGGAACATAAATTACTTGTGTATATAGATATAATGGAACAAGCCTTCAGATTGTTAGATTTCATGGCCCGAGACTCAATGGTATTAGATGTCTTGTAACAAATTGGGGCAGTTGATTGAAGTTGTGAGTAATAAACATTACCATATAAAGTAATATAAGAATGTACAATGCAGTTTATCTTTTTTAGATAGAATCATTCATAAAAAACCACCATTATTTAGTGGGTGTAAATATATTCTAGTTTCTTAGAAATGGATATGCTCTATTTAGATGATATTTATTGCTTAGTGAAGTAGTAAAATATAGAATTTGTTTATGAAAATTTATGTTCTCTATGAAAATTCTGGGATACGGTGGTCATTGATTAAAAAAATTATAATGAAGAAAAAGAAATCATGATGTAGAGAGATCTCAAGGAAATAATATTGGAAATTTTTTTCTTCATGACCAATGATATGATATGGAAAGACAGTTCATGATTCTATGACAAGAATAACAGGGAACTATTTTTACTATAAATACAACATTACATGTTTAGAAAGACATTTTTTGGACTACATATGTAATATTAAGATAATGATTCACCATTTATATTAATGGATTAATCCAATCAGACGAATGAAATAAGAAAAAAAATGTCATCATATGATAAAAAAGAATCATGTCCTACCGAGATAGAGAAATAATGAGTTTTATGGATTCTAAGGAATGAACATAATGAAGAGTATAGTATAAGGAAAAAGGATTATGATCATAGGGACATGAAAGATATTCCATCATGTGATAAATATGGGTGGAAACTTCTAGTTATGTGCTAAATAAATTGTTCGATTCATGTGTAGTGAGAAATGTCACCATGATTATGATTGAAATAGTATGAAATGATATTCAAATGTTAAATTATTTAACTATTAGGATATAAAGGAAAAAAAATTAATTCCCTAGGTTTCATGGGAAAATACCTTAAATGAAGTTATGAGTTCAAGTTCAAGATTATGTAATCACTACGTATAATGTATAATGATTATTATACTTGTTTATTTTCATCTAAAAAATATGTTTTAAATGTATTTTACTAATTAATTTATCAAAAATTACAAAAAATATACTATTTTGATTTTTCATTAATGATTTGAAATATTGTATTTAATATTACAAATTAATAGGAAACATTATTCACTAGATAGATTAATAATTTATTTTGGACAACTTTTTCTGGTAAAAATTTAGGTAAACATTTTTCATTCCAATATATATAAGTGTTCAACTAACATAACTTATAAAAGGCCACCAATATCAACCATTCTTCACAACTTCACAATTTTTTGGTTCATACATACTCTGACCTAATACAAGAATCATTATTTTGGGATGAAACTAACATTTCGTGGATTTGGAGAAAATCTAATAAGGTTACATGAAGAAGGGGTTACATCCATCAATGTTGTTTTTTAATTTCATCATTTCTTCAAATACTTCAATTATTTCTATAACTCCATGACCCTAGATTCATAGAGTTGGTGAATTATTTTAATACATTGGCATGATTACAAGGAATCATGTCCTGAATGATTGATCAGTTTAGCAGTATTGGAAAATAGATTACATACATGAATGTTACATTTCACATTATACCATACAACACAACATAAATAATCCTTTATTAACGTTATTATTCCTATAGCTTAACCCAACATATCAATCATAATAAACTTCATGGAATCCTGGGAAAATAGAACATTGAAAGGGGTGAGCGCAGACACTCAGTAATAGTAACCAATACAATGAAAGATAACATAAATATTATACATGGTGAATAATTGAAAACACCTTCCTTTACCAATAATAAAAATGAATAATTTTATGGCAGGAATATGAGCTGTGTAAATAATGCCATAATAAAACATAATCATTGGTATTCTACTAGTTGAATGACAACATGAACCATTAATATTATTTTCATAATGATGGAATGTATAATGACAAACATTCTGAAACATTTTTTCAAGGCCTCCGCTAGGACGTCTAAAAATGATTAAGGCCTCGGCCAAAACCATATATCAAATTGGGAAAGGCCTCGGCCAATTCCATGTCTAGTTGTCTTTTGAGACCTCCTGATGCATCAAGGAGCTATAGCGGGCTCCACCCATCACTTACTAAGTCCAATACATTTGTCGTATGAAAAGGTTGAAATATAACATAAACATTCGTATTAAAACTATCATATGAAATGTCAATACATTAATAATAAACCATTAATGGTTAAAAATAACACTTCCATAGTCATATATATCACAAAACTTTACATACAAAATGGATGATTTGTATCACAATGAATCAACATCAAAAAAGTATAAAACCCATCAAAGGATGTTGACATAGATGAAATCAAAACAATTTTAGAGAAATATCTCTTTTTTTAAATAATTTAATGTTACATAATTATGAAAGAAAAAAATTATTTTAAAAATATTCTTATAATATTTTAAGGTAATCCTTGATGATGTTATAATGGTGGAGAATAACTACACCTTCCATGTAAGTTAAAAAATACATTCTTACTATAATTTTTCAAAAACATCATAAAGAATATTGTGTCGAAAACAACTGAAAGATTAATTTCGAAACAAATAAGTTCAAATAAGGTTATAAATGACATTAACGAGTTTCCTAGTAAATAGTAAAAATGTTTTTAAATACGTTTTAAAGAAACGTGGATGTGGATGATAATAAGGTCCCAGTAGATACGTAAAAACTACCTCGGGTAATAAAAAGATTGTAGAATGATCCACTACCTTGTACTTTTCCTTAGAATAGGGTATGTTAACCTCCTGTATAATAGTTAAATAATTGTTATTAAACTATAAAAGTACCATATAAATAAATATTATATCATATAAGATCTTCTAATATTGTTTTTTTAATAATATTTTATTATTATTGTTGATTCAGGTGTTAAGTGATTTGTTTTCCTTTATACATTTTATTCCATAAGTAATGTTTGTTATGGATAAGATGTATATTATTATTATTCATAATTTTATTAAGTCATTAAGAATTATTTTTAATCATCAAATTTAAATTATTCTTGAATGGATATGATGGTGAATGAATCTCATCCCGTTCGTGGAGACGGTAATCCATACGTACGCACGAGCGACAATATCATTCCTTTGATATTAAAATCATATATAATTGGATGGTATATGATCTAAAAATAATAATTATAATGTTATATTTATTATTTACATCATTTCTACTCATTATTATACCCACCCAAATGATGATGTATTTGAATAACAAACTACACCACGACGTGGAGATGGTAATCCATACGTACGTAAATATGGTGACTTTGTCATTTTAGGTTAGATAGAATAATGAATATGGTTGTACCATTATTTTAATAACATCACAATATATAAAATATACTGGATTTATTATTTTATAGTGGAAACAATAAATAATGAGGATGTGAAAGTAGAAAATAACTTGAAAGATGTAATGAAATATTTACCTCTTCTTCGGGTTCTTCCTTTTAACTTGATCAAAAGGGCTCTTTAGGATGGATTTTTGACTAAATAAATGCCCCTAGGATGAATGGAGGATTGTTGGAAGGATATTTTGGTAGGGTTTTTCCGATCCAAATGGCTTTGAAAGTATGAATTTGAGAGAAGGGGAAGTGCCCTTTTATAATAGGGGTGAGGGGAACCTTATGAAAAGATTGAAATATTATTTTGAAATAAAATAATTTTCGGTTTATAATGGCTCAAAATGAATTACATAATGGCTACGGTGGTTTTGGTTAGAAAAAAACTCAACCATTAATTTTTAGACAGGTTTGTGTCACTATATGAACCTTATATTCGAGATGTAACTCATTGTTAAATAGTTTGATATTTACAATATTTCATTGTATGTTTGTAATATATGGTTTATAGACAATCTAAAAACATCCAAGTGAATCCCAAGTGGTTCATTAAGGACATATATATTATTATTTTATCCCTTTGGACAATCCATATATTTTTAGGAATAGAATACCAATTAATAATATAATATTTGTTTTAAAAATGATTTTATGTGAATTTTGACACTATTTTGTATTTTGATTATTTTAAATTCATAACAGCATTATTACATCGAAAACAATACTTTTAATAATCCCTAACAATACATATCATCCTATAAAATTATTGGAATTCACAAAAAGTCTCAAATTACTTTTCTTTGGATATTTATAATATTAATGATTTTAATATTTCATTTATAAGGTAATTATTGCATTATCATTTTGTCATAAATAAATTTAATTATTTAATTTTTAAAAATTATAAATAAAATATCATTATGTAGGAAATATTTTTATCTTGATAATGAATATTTATAGTTGAATTTATCTTTTTTTACCACTATATGTAAAATATTTTAATTATCAAACATTGAATTTATCAATTTCAACTCTTCATTGAATTAAATAATAATAAATGTTCTAATCTAATCCACGTGGAGATAAAGGATCATCTATTATTCCTAAAGTTGTTTTTTGTAGAATTATAATTATCCAATAGAATTAGGACATATGTTAGGGTAATAATAATATCATTTATACCTATAATTACACTATTTACTTTTAACCATGATAAATAAAAGTCAAAAGTTACTATTCATAAAAAAATTACTTTTATATTATTTAACCACATTATAATTACTGATATCAGCTGTGTATCTATGATTTCTGAAATTTAATTCACAGAATCGGTAAAATTACGATTTATTCAAATTTGGAACTGCTCCTAGGAGGTGGGTAAAACACTGTAAAAAGTTCGATTAAATTTTTATATGTCTAAAATTATTATAAACTGACTCCAATGAATTAAATTGAACTCATATAGGTATTATATATCTATTTATACTTAAAATAAATTTAAATAAAATAAAAAATTATTTAAATAAAAAGTCGGTTTTAAAAAATAACACATTGTTTTTCACTATTAATCGAAAATTGAATGTTTTCAGAAAAATTCCAAAAATTCACCCTAAGCTAATTTTTATATTACAAATTAAAAAATTAAGTATATTTTACTAAATTAAAAATATCTAAGTTTCATTTATTATTTTAAAATTAATTCCTGTTGTGAAAACCAAAAAGTGGGTTTTTGAAAAGTAATAACAATCAATAGATTGACATGTGATTATGTTTAATTTAAATGTAAAATTACTTATAACAACATATATTGTATTAAATGATAAATATATAATCAAATTATACTTAAAAAAATTGAAATTATTAATTTAACAATATAAATCATTTTGAATAAAAAAGATGCATTCAATTAAAATATAGTATTTTTCAGTATTCATCAAAATATTAAAGATAACAGAAAAGTAACAAAAATTTAGCTAAACTAAATTTTTATGTCCCTATTCTAAATAAAAATATAATTTCATTAAATTGAATATATATAAGTGTCAAATATTAGTTTTAAAAGGGTTCTCCATTAAAAGGCGGTAAAATTATATCTTTTAAAAAATACTTCTTTTATCCGAAAAAAATTAATTTTTTATTATATTATTTCATTGAAACACATAATATTAATGTTAAAATTATATAGTGTGTATAATATTCCAAATTCAGTTAATACTATTCATAACATCTATTTGAATTGTTATTTTAGTATGTTATGGTGCGCTCAGACTCGGTGTTGCATGTAGCGCAAACTATTGAACTGCTTTAATGAGACAGCGTACTATGAAATTAAAAAGTCACCACTAAATTATGATCCTGATCAAGAGAACATTGTTGGAAATTGGAGACACATAATAGGAGGAATAATGTAAATATTTGTAGGGATAAATTGAGTTTATCAATCACCAATAATTGTAAAATTTAGGGCCTCAAAGCCATCAATCTAAGTTGATGTAAATTATCATCGCTTCAAAAAAAAGGTGTTAGGATAACACTTTTTTTTAAGATCCATTCCCAAAATTTTAAGAATTAATTTATTCATATAAAAAGAAGAAAAAAATATAATTTACAAGTAGAGTTTCATCCTTAAACAAATTCCTACCATAAACTAATCATTCACTCCAAAAGATAATAGAATTCACAAACAATCTATTTATACTAATTTTATAGGGTTACAAAAATTAGTTTATATTCATTTGTTAGAATATTTTAAAAAATACATTATAAAAACTAGGACATCATGTTTCTTAGTGGTATGGGATGAACCCTTGTCGCCCTTCGATTTCGGGTTCCATTCTCATGGCCTTGCCGGATGTGACGGGTTTCCCCTGACCTCTGGGTTGTCCTTTTTATGAAAATCCAAAAATAATCTCATGAAATGATTTTTACCTTGTAAATAGTATCCAATTTTAAACTTAATCGATCCAACCATTAGACATATGCAAAATACATTTTTTTCCAAAATCAATGTTCAAAATTTATAAGGAATGTAAACACAATGAAGATCGTTTTTTCCACATAATAAATTGTGAATACCTTCATCATCTATTATTTTAAAACATGGTAACACCATTAATTATCATATAATAGTTTTTGATTACATTCATTCTCCCGTATTCGTTATAGAATACAACATATACTCCTTATACACAAATAAATTTTATAAACTCAAATAATGAAGGAATAAAAAAACCATTAACCAGTTCCAAGGATGTCAATAATATCCAATATAATAAACCAATCATATCCTATTCCAATATCGATAATAATGTTTTTTCTTTCCTTCAGCCATGTTTTTTCCAAAAAAATTAACTTTCCATTAAGTCACTTTTCTTAGTCCAACACAATCTCAAGTCCTTAATGAAATAATACTGCAATAAAATCCTTATATACTCCATAATTATTATAACATGTACATCATTAGAACAATAATCAATTGACACAAGACATTAATAACAACATAATAACTCATAATCATTTCTCTTTATCTTCGGTAGTATCATAAAATGATTATTATCCAATGGCATTATTTGGGGTATACTCTGATGATTTGGACACTGATTTGCGTAGTGTCCCAACTCATTGCAGATGATACATTGTACATTTGAAACTTCTTTTTACCCTTGCAATCACGTACTTGGTTTCCTTTTTCTCCACACTTATAATAAACTCCCATTATATTTAATCATCTAATAAGGTGATTCTTCCCATAGTTATCAGATTTGGGAAAATCCTTCTTTCCCATATTCCCTTTATTCATCTTCCTCTCTACCATCTTTTTCTTGTCTAGCATCCCTTCAAACCCTAGGACTCAGATAATTCTTTACATATATTATTAACATATGATATTTTCTTTATATGATGATAATACATGGGAGACTATTTACATTATAAATATTAGCTTAAGACTATGAATGATATGATCTTTCTTACTCTTTGGATCATGCATATTTCTGGAGGTCTCATTCCATCTACTAGGCACAATTTCAAAACAATGGATTACACTAGGTTAGTTTATGAATCACAATACACTATCCAAACTTGTACAATAGTTAATATAAATTGAACATCTCATGGATATAATCCATAATCATAAAAAAATCTTTTGAGGAGGTATATTTTCATAAACAGTTCATAGTAGTATATAATGAAAATAAGAATTATCCTAAGCATATCCCCCAGGAGTGTCGTAACCAATAGTGCAGAAAAGCCCATTATTGGGCACGAGTTCCCATTCGAGTCTAACTCAAAGCGATGTTTTTGTGTTTTAACCCTAGATATATCTATGCTAGAGCCTCCTATACCTGATCGTATCCGGATATGGATGTATTTCTTGGAAAACATGCAAAATCTCTACATTACCAAAATTCTAGGAAGTTCTTATATACTAATCCTCAAATTCTATCATAGAATAATGTGCTCTAATCAGAGGTTATCTAAATATAGTTTCCAAGGTTTGAAGTAAACATCCTCTAATACCAACTGTAATTCCCCAACAATATATTCACAGATTCAGTGCATTATTTTAATATATTCGCATGATTACAAGTAATCATATCACGAAAAACTGATCAGTTTAGTAGTCTTGGAAAATAAATTACATTCATGAATGTTACATTACACATTATAACATAAAACACAACATAATTAATACTTTCTGAACGCTATTATTCCCTTAGCTTAACCCTGCATATCAATCACAATACACTTCTTGGAGTCCTGGTAGAAATAAAACATAGAAAGTGGTGAGCTCAATTGCTCTATAAGGGTAAGAAATACAGTGGGAGATAACATAAATATAAATCATGGTGAATAATTGAAACCACATTCCTTTACCAATAATAAACATGAATAATTTTATGGCAGGAATATGAGATGAGTAAATAATGCCATAATATAACATAATAATGGGTATTCTACAAGTTGAATGACCACATGAACCATCAATATTATTTTCATAATGGGGGAACGAATAAATCTGGACATTCTGAAACTTTTTTGAAGGTCTCAGCCAAGACATCTAAAAATTATTCAGGCCTTAGCCAAAACCATATATTAAATTGGGAATGACCTCAGACAATTCCACATCCAGTTTTCTCATGAGACCAACCGATACATCGATGAGATATTGAGGGCTCCACCCGTCACTTACTAAGTCCAATACATTCCTAATATGAAAAGGATGAAATATTAAATAAACATTCGTATTAAAACAAGAATAAGAAATGTCAATACATTAACCATAAACCATAAATGGTTTAAAAATAACACATCCATAGTCAAACATATCACAAAAACATCAATATAATATAGTGGATTTTATTCATAATGAATAAACTTTAAACAAGTATAATATCCATGAAAGGGTGTTGACATACTGGAAATCAATACTATTTGAGTGAAATATATCTTTATTTTTTTGAAATTATTTAATGTTACATAATTATGAAATAAAATATTTATTTTGAAAATATTCTTATAATCTTGTATGGTATGTTTTTATGATTTAATAATTGTGGAAAATAACTGCACCCGACGTATATGTAAAAAAAGTCATTCTTACCTTAATATTGTTGAAAAGGTCGTAAAGAACCTTGTTTGGAAAATTGTTGAACGATTGATTTAAAAAAATATAAGTTCGAATAAGGGTATAAATTAATTTAACCCATTTCCTTGTAAGTAGGAAAAATGTTTTGAAATAAATTTTTAAGAAACATGGATGTGGATGATAAAGATGTCCCAGTAGTTACTTACGTAAAAACAACCTCAGATAATAAAGAGAATGTACAATTAACCCATACCTTGTACTTTTTCATGGACATGGGTACGTTAACCTCCTATATAATAGTTAAATAATTTTTATTAAATTATACTAGAACCATATACATAAATATAATATCCTATATGATCTTCTAATATTTCTTTGTTAATAATATTTTAGTATTATCGTCGTTTCAGGTGTTAACCGATTTGTTTTCATTTATATGTTTTGTTACATAAGTAATGTATTTATGGATAAGATGTATCTTATTCATATTAATAACGATATTAAGTCTTTAAACATTACTTTTATTCATCAAATGAAAATTATTTTTGATTGGATATGATGTGTAATGAATCTTATCACATTCGTGGAGATGGTAATCTATAAATACTCACGTGTGGCAATATCTATCTTTTGATATTAAAATAATATATAGTTGGATGGTATATAAAATAAACAGAATCATTGTCTTGTTATATTTATTATTTAAATAATTTATACTCATTATTATACCCATCCAAATGATGAAGTATTTGAATAACAAACTACACCACGATGTGGAGATGGTAATCCGTACGTACAGACATATGGTGAATTTTTCATTTATAGGATGGATAGTATAATGAATATGGTTGAACCATTTTTATAATAACATCACAGTATATAGAAGATACTGGAGTTATTATTTTAGAATGTAAACAATAAAGAAAGAGGATGTGGAATAAAAAAAAAACTTGAAAGGGGTTACAAAATATTTACCACTTCTTCGGGTTCTTTCTTTTTATTTGATCAAAAGGGCTCTATAGGTTGGATTTCTGACTTAAGGAAGGAATATAGGATTAAGGGAGGATTGTTGGGAGGATATTTCTGCAGGGTTTGGCAGAGCCAAATGGCATTGAAGGGGTAAATTTTAGAGAATAGGAAGTTCCCTTTTATAAGAGGGTGAGGGACACCTTCGGAAATGATTGAAAGATTATTTTATAATAAAATCATTTTCTGTATCTAATGGTTCAAAATTGAATTTTTTAAATGATAAGGTGGGTATGGGTTGAAAAGAACTAAAACAATATGATTCATTTAGGTTTGGGTCACTATATGAACCTTACCTTTTAGATTTAACTCTTCGTTAAATAGTATGACATTTACCATGCCTCTTTGTATTTTTATATTATATTGTCAATAATCATATTATAAACTTCTAATCGAATCCCATGTTGTTAATTAATGACATATATAATAGAATTTAATACTTTTGGCCAAATTAATATTTTTAGTAATAGAATACCAATTAATAATATAATATATTTTTTAAACACTTTTATGTCAATTTCGACACTATTTGGTATTTTGATTTTGCTAAATTCATAAAAGCATTATTACTTTGAAAACAATTAATTTAATAAACCCTATCATGTCATATTAACCAATAAAATTAGTGGAATTCATAAAAAAGTCTCAAATTTCATTTATATGGATATTTATAATATCATTTATTTATATATTTCATTTAAAAGGTAATTACAGCATCCTCATTGTGTCATAAATAAATTAAATTATTCAACATCTAAATATTATTAATAAAATATCATTATTTATGAAATCATTTTAGATTTATAATTAATATTTACTGTTGAATGTATCTTATGTGTAACACTATATGAAATAGAGTTTATTTATTAAACTTTGAATTTAACACTTTTAACTATTTTTTGAATAAAATAATAATAAATGTCATAATCTAGTCCTAGTGTAGATAAAGGATAATTTTTTATTCCTAAGGTTGTTTTTGGTTTAATTACACTTATCCAATAGAATTAAGACATGTTTTCATGTAATGATAATATCATTTTTACCTTTAAATACCCTATTTACTTTAAACCGTGGTAAATAAAAGTCAAAAGTTACTACCCACCAAAAATTAGTTTTATCTTATTGAACCACATTTTACATAAAAAAATCAATAGTGTCTCTCAGTTTTCTGAAAATAAATTCACATAAGCGGTAAAATTACGTTTTATTCAAATTTTAAAATGCTCCTAGGAGGTGGGTGAAATACAGTGAAAAGTTTGATAAAATTTATATATATATAATTATTATAAATGTAATACATTGAATTAAATTTAAAATATATTGGTATTATGATATATTTTTACCTAAAATAAATTTATATAAAATAAATAATTATTTAAATAATACGTCTTTTTTAAACAATAACTCAGTGTTTTTCACTATTCATCAAAAATTGAATGTTTTTAGAAAAATTCCAAAAAATCACGATAAGATAACTTAGATATTACGAATTAAAAAGTGAATTATATTTTACTAAATTAAAAATATATAAGTTTCAATTATTAATTTAAAATTAATTCCCATTGTGAAAACCAAAAAGTGGGTTTTTAAAAAAGTATTTACTATTAAAAGATTGACATGTGTTTTTGTCAAATTTAAATGTGAAATTACTTATAACAACATAATTTGTTTTAAATGACATGAATATAATAAAAATATAATTTAAAAACTTTCAAATGCATATTTTAACAATATAAATCATTTTTATTAAAAAAGTTGTTTTCAATTAAAATATAATATATTCACTATTCATAAAAATATTAAAGTTATCAAAAAAGTACCAAAATTTTATCTGAACTAAATTTTTATGTCTTTCTTATAAATGAAAATTAAATTTCATTAAATATATTATATTTAAGTGTCAAGTATTGGTTTTAAAAAGGGCTCTCCATTAAAAGGAGGTAAAATTGCTAATTTTGTAAAATACTTCTTTTATCTGAAAAAATGAACTAGTTCTTATATTTTGTATAATAAACACAAAATTTGAATGTTAAAATTATATAGATTATATAATATTCAAAATTTTGTTAATAATATTCATAACCACTTTTTGAACGGTTAGTTTATTTAGTATTGGTGCGCTCAAACTCGGTGTTGCGTGTAGCGCAAACTGTTGAATTATTTTAATGAGATAATGTACTATGAAATCATGAGGTCTTTCAATTTGTATACAATGACTTTATAATAACAATAGTATCTCACATATATTTGAATTTTTTTTATGAAAATATCATGGAATATAACAACGATCACTTCCATAAAATGGGTTAGAGAATCATCATTCTTGGTTAAGATGAACTACCACCTCACAAATAGTTGTCATCGATTCTTCCATTACCAATACTCATGTAATGGTATGAATATGAATATAATGTATTTATATGATATTTATAATTTAATAATACCTCTGGAGTAATTATATCACATACAACATTTTTTTACTTTCCATTCTACATGGGATATGATGATGTTGCTCATGTGTATGATAGATAACCACATCATGAACCAATGAAATTAGTTATTCACTAATTCCATGTATGGAAGGTAATGAAGAAAAATATAATGAATAGTTCTGATAAAAATAAAATAATAATGTTATTGAATATATATTTATCTATATGAAAATATAATATATTATTTTCTTTTTTACACTGAACATGTATAACATCATTGAGGAATGTGTGGACATTCACCTTCACGAAGCAATGTGAATCTCCATAATCAACACATCATATAGATGATTTATATTTGTATAATTATACAGAAAATATGGTCAACAAGATATTATTATAATTATAGATTTATAAAATATTACTAAAATGAATTTCATATTGATCATTGAAAAATGGAAATGTTACTAATGTGTACGTATGAACTACTATCATCAAGATTGCATTGTTGCTAATTTTTCATAAAAATCATTGATGGTTGGTTATTAAATTATATTTAAAGTATACATATGGTAATTATTTCATGATTAGTATTATATAAATAACATAGCTATATAATATTCTAAATAAATAGGTCAATCCTAAGAAACAATTAATGAGAAAACAAGTCCATTGATGCCTAAAATAATGACAAAAAGGAATTATTATTAATCAAGGGGTAATTAAATATTATAAAAGGATCATATATAATATTAAAAATATTAATATGGTTCTTTAAAAATTTAATTAAATGTTTAAAAACCCTATATACAAGGTAAAAGTGTGTTAAACCGAAATGATGTGTGAGGTAGGGATTATGTATCAATTTTCATTAATTGAGGCATATTAAAAATCCATGAACCTAATTTACCCTATTTATTTTATACGATGTTTGATTATGATTAAAATAAATGGATATTTCGTAATTTTAGATGAATATTCAGCACATTAAAAAACAGAGGACTGTAATAGTTTAGTGTCTATGGAAATGGGGAAAAACAAAATTATAACACGATTAAAGATCTAAAATAGTTCATATATTGAAAATTTACTCTTGTAAATATTATTAAAATAATTCTTAAAAAACTATGGAAATTAATGAATAAGAAATAGGAGAACTATGATGTCTAGTTATAGTAAATAAGTGAGATACATAAGCATAACATGAGTATAATGGTATACGAACACTAGAAAAACATTTGATGATCATACCCTACTCATAAAAAATAATTTACATGATTCATGGAATTGGGAATGGAAGGTTTAAAGACATTAATAATAATGGAATCAGGGGAATAATCCATGAAATTATAACATATGGATAATCAATGTATTTTTTTTTGTAAATGATTATGAATATGAAATTATTTCTATAGTAGTCAAAAAATCACATCCAATACCATCTTAGTAGTGTGGGATCACTCCTAAATAAATCTTGGTAGTGTTTGTTAACTGCTATAACCATATTAGTAGTCAAGGATAACACCAAAGACCATCTTAGTGAATAAATTCTTTAAATTAACTGAGTTTACTCCCCATTCCTCCCATGTTTTTCTCATGAGATATAATTTTTTCTCAAATGGATTGGAGAGAGATATAATTCACATCCTTTTCATAATGAAAAAAGACATACATGTTCCACAAGTTCATAAAGAATCATATCATTACCAATGAAATGAAATCTGTATCATGAACATGTCATCTAATCATAACCTCTGTAAAAGATATAGGATTAATTATTATTATATCAACGCATAACCCATGATATAGAGTGGTTTTCATATTCATATAACCCTTGAAAAACCATGTGTTTTATATACATATAAACCAAGAATTAGAAACAAGATTTATAATTGTAATTTTAACAAATCACAAGGCATTAAAATAATGAATATAATTGGAAACCTTATATCGTTTCCCCATAATGACATGAGTACCACCAAAGGGTATTATGTTAGATTGAATCTAATTTTGGAATATCTTTTACGATGATTTTTTGAGGAAACCATCACTACCTTAATGAAACGTATTTTTAAAACATAAAAAAACACTAAAAAATTATTCTATGAAAATATAAAATGAAATATAGAAACCCATTTTCCTTTAAAACATATTTAATAATCTCTAAAATATGTTTAATACCATTTCATTGAAAACTTATAAATTACGATTAAAAATATTTTTGTAAACCATATCATTGAAAAAAAAGATTTAAATAAATTTAAAATCCATTATATATAAAAATACATTAATAAATTATTAATTAAGCTCTGAAATTATTGAAATATGATTCTTTGAGAATAAAGCTTTGAAATTTACTAAATGAAGCTTTTAAAATCATTTTAAACACTTTGGAAAGACAATTTTTCTGAAAACATTTTTATAAAAGTCTCATTAAAAAATATTCATGAATGAAATAGTATGGAGAACAATTCTTACAAATGAGTCTTTCAATAATAATATTCAGGAATAAAGGTAGGTAATAATGATGTTGGATAAATCCATACATACGAGACATTCCATTGTTGACATAAAATGTAATAGAAGTGCCTCAATCGAAATAATATCAACAATAATATTTTTTAAAAATAATTTGGATTAAATGGTAAAATAATGATAAAACTGTATTTTAAATATTATAATAGAATAGTATAAAATTTTTGAAAACCATTTTTTAAAACAATGTTTTTAAGGGACACAAATTTCCCACCGAAGAGATAGTTAATGTCAAATATTATTACAAAAAGTCTACAAATTATTATAAGCTCCAAAGAGAATAAAATATAAATAAGACATCATTATAACAGGAATACCCATATGTTAATAATATTGGTAATTGTTCTAAAAATATGGATCAAAACATTTCTTAAATGAAATATTTTCATAAAAAATCTCGAAAACAAATGAATTGTTGCAATAAAAATTTATTATTTGATAACTTTGAATCACACTCACTATGAAGGAATATGACATGACATGAAGTTTATAAAATCTTGAAAATATTAATACTCATCATACTATATTGATAATTTTATTATATACTCTTTGAATAATAATATATCTTTATAACAAAACCTGAAACTCTACGAAAGAAAATTGTGACTAAACAAGCTTACTGAATTGGTAACATTTGAACCATAATATCCCATAAAAAAGATATCATAAAATAGATATTTAAATACCAATAAAATTTATTATAAGGGTATTATAATATTTCAAGTGACTTATATACATCATAAAAAATAAATGACTAGTGGATAATTCATAAATCTCATAGAAATACATGTGAACTAAGAGAATCCTTGTCTTTTTTATTGACTGCCTTCATACTCATAAAAACGTCCAATATTAATAATATGAGATTATTATACATCTATTATATAATAATTTTATTATATATTACCATATATGATATTATTATGACGTTATATTAACCAATTATTATCAATTCCCTGAAAATATTCTGTTTCAGGTAATATCAACATTGTTTTTCATATTGGTTTTGATGTTTTATTATTGATTACCATACAAATATAATGACATAAATATTTTAATAGTGTAAAAATGATATTAATTTCATATATATATATAATATATTTATATCAATCTATAAATGATATAATCATTAAATGGATGACATTATTCATAGAGACAGTTTGTCATACGTACACATGATGGCTACTTCCGTTTTATGGTCATGTTGAAAGAAATAATTTAAATTAAATATATGTACATATATAATAATTATAATATTATTAGTATTTTATATACATAACAAATTATATCACTAAACACATCCGTATTACATTTCATGTATTGTGTGCATGGATGGAATCTCCTTAAGGAGGCGGCAGTCCACACTTCCAAAAATGAATTTATCATACTTTAAAAAAATAGTATGTATGAAGGTATGTGTTATAAAATAATTATAGAAGCATAAATACATCAAAAATATCAAAAATATTATAAAAAATATAGTGTAATTTATAATTATCAAACATGAAATTTGGGAAAGTAAAAAAACTAACAATATTGTTTCATGAGGCAGTAATTCACCATACGCCAGAATGGTATATTTGTTTCCTATTAGATGGAAGTGTGTGAATGTGTTAATATCTACTGTAGAATAAAAATATATTTATATTTTGGATTATTAGTTTTTTATATATTCAGGTAATAATAATATTTATTTCACTTTAGAATGAAAATAAAAAAAAGATTTTTGAATGATATTACATCTTCTTTGAGTAACTCCTTTCATTGTGCATGAAAGGGATTCCTTGATTGAATTTTATTCCAAATAGAGGTTTTTAAACTGATGGTCTGTAAATTTGGAGGATATTTTAGGAGGTATTATCTCATAAAATATGTCTTGAAAGGTTTGTGGAAATGAGAGTGGGGGTGAGTGACCTTTTATTGAGGAGAATGACATTTTATTAAATATAAAAATGAAATCATTATTTAGTGGTTTCAATTATATCACGTTCCCCTAATAATTGTTAAAAATAATGAAAAAATAGAGTTATTGGAAAAACATATGTCTAGAAAATGTATTTTGGAGATGTTTCAAGGATATATGGATTCTAAATATTAATTTTTACCAATTATCTAATGTTGTTTTTACCATAATCAATGTAATTAATTTTAATTAAATTCATGAACAATTTTAGAAAAAATTATGTTTTAAAAATTAAAAATTAAAAATTATACTAATTAATAATATTTTATCTTGTTATCAAATCCTTAATCATATAATTGGATGAAATTGATATAATATTAATCCAAGAGATGGGATGACAAAGCAGGTTGTGAATTTAAATATGTTCAAATGTTTACTATGTATTTATATATAAATTAACTGTGAAATTGTTTCCATTGACCTAAATTGTTCTCAGTGATTTAAATTTAATCTAATAATACCTAATAAAAAATTGAAAACATTATCTATCAATATACAAAAGTTTGATGAAAATTTATTTTAAAATACAATTCTGTATTATTCTAAATTCAATAAAAATTTAAATTTCAATGAAAAATAAAGCAAAATACCCAATAAAGTATCATATTATTATTTCAAGAATTATAATTATATTTATAAACAAAAAATATAAAAATTATTCAAAATATATTTAAAAAGGGTTCTTGATTAAAATTATATAAAATTAACCCTTTGAAAAATACAATTTTTATTCATAAAATTATATTTATTGTTATTTTATACCAATAAAATATAATCAATGAGTATCAAAAAATTTGATTGAATACATAATATTTTTAAATTTATAGAAAAAAATAATCATAAGCTGGTTGTATAATTTATGGAGAAAGTTTTGTTTTTGTACATAGAAAATAAGTTTTCTCACAAAAGTAACTTCTTTATTTTATAATTGTTTATACATTAACTTGTACTCATCGACAACCAAATGATTTATTTCATACACATGTGTAAATCATAATTTCACAATATATTTAATATTATTGGTAACTCCCATTTGAACATCTAAGAGATATATATAAGAGTATTTTAATAATAATATTTGCAGTGTATTTTATTTTAGTAAAAATGTAGGGTTTCTTGTAATGTAAAATATTAAAGATACTTGATATTGTGTGTAATACAAGACAAACATAGTGTTTCAAGTAAATTAGGATAATATAAGTGATACATATTATTAATTATTAACCTTTTGTTTCATATAACACATTTCAAACATAGTGATTTTATAAAAAAACACTATATTCATAGTTGCCTGAAATAAAAAATAACAAAAAGATAAAATTCAGTGCAGACATATATTTCATAAAATATCAGGGTGTCATATTATACCCCCCGTAAAATTCATTTATCCCTCAAAATTAATTTGGACTTCTAATTTTATAATACATGAATGTTCCCAAAGTGTATAAATGAATACTAATTTATCTTTTGAAAAATGAATTTTGGAACTACAATAGTCACACAAAATAACTCATAACTTTGTTTCCTCGTAGGAATACATTGGTGTAATGTGAAAACATTGAAGTTGAAGGGAAATATAAGTGTCATGTTCTTGTTATGAGTTATAGATTACATGTTTTGGGCAATGTTGACAATCACAAATCCATAAACCATATAGGCCTTAATAAGTTCATTTATAACATAAAAAATGATGATAACCAGATAACAGTTTATATCAAGTCCCTTTTTTATACAGTTGAAGAATTTTATATAAAATATATATTATCTTGAATTTATCAAAACCTTATATTTTTTCATTGAAAAAATTCCATGTCATTAATAACTCAAAAATATTAAGTTGAATTTTCATTCGTGAAGCATTTACATATCATGATATCTATAAATAGAATGATAGGTCAATATATCTATCTTCATCATAACAAAAAGTACATCACATGTTATTTAATGTTCATAAATTATTATAACGGGAAATAATAATTCAATATTGAAGACCTCATATAAACATTAGCATAGTCCATTACAAAAATGATAATCCTTATTAACCTTCAAAAAGATACATGTCTTATAAAAAAAAATTATGTCACTAAATTTCATAAAATAAACATAGAATATATCAAACATATATCATAATGAAACAATTGGTTTCTGAATACCAAACTTTTCATTTCCTTAGTCATTTATTATCTTGAGTCATAGGAAAAAATATGAATTACCACAAATCATTTTTTTTGCATTCATTTTTGTCTTATTCAAATGTTTTTGGGATATTTTCGTTAAATCAAAAAATTTATGTAAACTCAACTGATGATGGAAAAACCTAAATATGATTAAATCCTTAACAAATTCTAAGGTAAACACTATCATCCTATTTACATATTCATTCCCAATAAATTTATATTTGAACATCCTTATCATAATATAAGAAATGTATTATGGTTTATCATTCCATTTATAATGTGTTTCTCATGGACATCACCTTTCATTAAATAAGTTTTCTTGTAAATCAGATCCATTATTGTAAATCCTTAGAAAAAATCCTAAAATAATTATTCCTCTTATGTGATTGACCATTTATATAACACAAATCATGAATCCAAATACATAAAAACTCTGATTATTCCACTCATCCTGATGAAATTAACAAGTCTACCTCATCTTATTGTTTAATAATAATCTTTTTACATATTTCATAGGTAATCTCAACATGATCATAAATATAACCATTTTATATACCACCTTAATTATTATCATAATTATTTTTCCAACTGGGGCATTGATTTTCATTATGATCATATAGTCTTCACTTGAATAATATAAACATTTATAATATCACTGGGAGTCCAATATTCTCATCCATTACATTATCTATACCCTTCTATTTTAATTTTTAGTTAATTCCTTTCTGTATTTCTTTTCCACAGTAAAATAATATTCTTGTTCTTCTAAGACATTCACACAAGTGGTTTTTTCAACATTCTTGACAAAAAAGTAAACTGAGTATTCTTTCCACTTTGGTGTATATTACTCAAACACTCAGTGAACTCTTTATTTCACTTATTTAGATATTATATGGGTTGTTTATTGTAAATTTTTTTAATATTCCCTGAAAAATAATTAGGCATGATCAAAAAAACCTTTTATTCTAATGTTTATCACATTTGAAAGCTCATCAGTAGATTTTCCATCATATTATGTATTAATGTATTACCCCTTTGGTTCCCACCATTGAATACGAATATAATGAATATCATGACAATTTATTATCATAGAGGGAAACTATATAATCATGTGAAATGTCATAAATGGATACTTCATCATTTTAGAATAATATTAATCACATTACAAAAATGTATTCCCAAGTATCATACATGTTTTTTCTATTTCTAATCATAGAAAAAAAATATAACTTGGTGAAATATTATCAATGATTCATAGAATGATATTCCCCTTTATTACTTATAGTAAAATCCTTCCATCATAAGCAATTTATAGGGAACCAATGATATATGTGTGATTAAATGATCAGTAAAGGTAAAAAAGATTAATACATGATCATATAGTGAGGATAAGGGTATGTGAACATGAAAATACGATTTGAAGATCATACCTTACATATCAAAGATTATATACATGATTTGTGGCATAGATATTGAAATTTCATAATTCATTAATAATAATGGAATCAAGGGAATATTCCATGAAATCATAACATAAGAATATGAGGTGGATTTTTTGAAAGACACATGGGAATATAAAATTATTTAAATAGTAGTTAAGGAGAACCTTTAAAGTCATTCATAGTAGTATGGGTGTACTATTCATACCATATTAATATCCATGGTTTACTCCCCATTCCATCCATGCCTATATCATTAGATATAAATCATTATGCAATGAATTTAAAGGATATATAGGTCTTATAAAAAACACAATGAAATCAAACATACGTGTTCCACCTGATTGAAAACTAAATTTTTAATGGTTGGGGTTGAAGTCTCAATTTATTATTTTAAATCAAAGTCTTCTTTAGACTAGGTAGAGGGAGAATAATTACATATCCGGAAGGCCCAATACCAAGTGGTCTGAATACAAGGCTTGAAAGCTCATTTTTTTGTCCAAAGGACCCCACAGCGAATAGTACTGCTCCAACACCCGCACTGCTCTTTTACATACTATAGTACTGCCGCCACTACAGTATCTAATATAGACCCTCTGCCGCTATAGTACTTTTTCTGCTATAGTGCCGCCGCTGCAATAGTACCTACTATAGTACTGCTACAGTACCCTGAAATTCGCCCCAACCCGGATTTGATCCTAGGTCGTTTGGATGCCAAGGCGGAGCCTGTACCACTATAGTACAAGCGCATTGGAAAAACGTGTGTAGGGAAATGCTCTCCTTCCACTGGGGGCCCCACCATGCCCAGAGCACAGCACACGTTCCTCGACTAGGAAAATGGCTTTGAATCACCCTGTGCATAATATGCACAGTGTCCGAGTCTGGCAGGACTCAATCCTGGGCCAGTTCCCATGGAGAGTGATGGGTACAACCAGATGGTACCGATTAGCTAACACCCCATGGGCTAAAACGTGTGTAGGGTAACGATCGCCTTCCACTAGGGGGCCCAGGCATGCCCATAGCACACCGTATATTCTATGGATAGGCAAAATGGAATTGAATCACCTTGTGCAAAATATGCACAGTATCTGAGTATGACGGGACTCGAGCCTGGGCCGGTTCCCACAGAGATCGAGGGGTACAACCAGCGGGTATCACTTGGCTAACACACCAATAGAAAAGCGTTTTTAGGGTAACTCTCACCTCCCACTTGGTGGACCCGCCATGCCCAAAGCGCGACGTACGTTCCTCTGCTATTAAAATGGCTTCGAATCACCCTATGCATAATATGCACAGTGTCCGAGTCTGGCGAGACTCGAGCCTGGGCCAGTTCCCACGGAGAGCGAGGGGTACAACCAGCGGGTACCACTCGGCTAACACCCCGTGGGATTGATTGAGAAGTATCAAATCACAACACATGAAATAAAATTGGTATCATAAAGTCATAATGACATCATTACCTATGGAATAATATGTTTGGTAATCATTTAATCAAACCATATACCATGAAAATATGTTTAATTCATTAGAATATAAACCATGAATGATAAATTTGCTTCATAGGCATTAAAAATGAATGATAAAAAGTGTTCATAAAAAATCCAAAAAAGTGTAAAAGATTTATATGAAGAATCTGAATGGAACCATTAGAACGTTTTCCCAAAAAGGAATGATTAATACTAAATGATGTCATCTTGGATGGAAATTAATTTGAAAATATATTTTAAAAACATTTCATGAAAAAAATATCCATTTTTCATTGAATAATTAATCTCAAACCACATATCATTTTGATAACCATTTTCTTGGAAAATACACTAGAATACATTTAATTGAAGGTAGAAAGCATTTTTTCTTTGAAAACATATAAATAAAGGATGAAAACATTTTTGAAACCATTTATTTTAAAACAGATAATGTAAGAATGTTTTTTTTAAATCCTAAATATTTTAAAATACATTTAAAAAGAATAATATTTAATATCATTGAAATAATTTTCCTTGAAATTATCTTTTTTTAACATATAAATGACACATTGAAAATCATTTAAAACACTTTTTAAACTCAAAACATAGTTGGAATCCTTTTTATTTGAAAATAACTTTAAAAAACATATAATGTTAAAAATATTATGGAAAATATTATTCCAAAAAAATGATTATTCTAAACCTGAAAAAATGATTATATTGAAATATGGTCATTCCTATAGACAAATCCATACATTCCGAACTTATATATTCTTTTATAAAAAGTTTAGAAACGTGCCTTGATCAGAAAAAAACATGGCTATTGAATTTTTAATATAAACTTTTTATTTAATGGAAAATCGTTTGTAAATTTTATTTAAATTCCATTTTAAAATAGTATAATTTTTTTAAAACATTTCTATAAAAAATTGTTTTTAAAGAACAATTATTTATAACCAAAGAAAGAGATAAATAAATATTTTCATAGAAAACATTATTAATTATATTATGTACCAATGTGTGAATGGAATGTTACTAATATAAGAATATATATAATTAAAAACCATAGGAAAATATAATTTAGATTGTTCATGAAATATGTATCATAATATCTCATCAACGAAATCATAATCGTTAATATAAGAATATATATAATTAAAAACCATAGGAAAATATAATTTAGACTGTTCATGAAATATGTATCATAATATCTCATCAACGAAATCATAATCATAAATAATCCTAAAAATGATTGGTTGTTGTTATAATGTTTACCACGTAATAACATTGAATTGTACTCCCATTTAGGAAAATGACATAAAATTATGTTTTAAATATGATGTAAAAATTGATATTTATTATATAATATCTAAAATAACTTTATATAAACCTTGTTAAATAATATAGTTGCAAAAAAATAGGTTCCTTTGAAAATTCAAATTGAGACAATACTACCTTACTTTTTTAGTAACTATGAAGCTGTAAAAACCAATGAAAGAGAGATCAAGAAGTGGATGTGTAAATAATATTAAATTTGAAGATAATAGTGATGTATTATAATAATGGTTAGTATATATTCCACAAAAAAATTGATGGTGGATTAGGAATAAATCTCATATAAATCAATGTGAGATGATAAAAACCTTACCTTATGTCTTGATTCTCTTCGTACACATACTAACCTTCTGTATACAAAATATGAGTCTATAATAAATATAATAAATAACCATATTATAAATATTCATAGAATATGTAATCTCAATGTGACATTAAATTAACAAAATATTAATAATTCCATGTAAATGTTATGTCTCAATTAATATATGCATTGTTTTTAACATATCTTTTGACTTGTAAATCTTGATACATTTACATAGATCATGATTTTTTTATTTAAATATTGTAAAAAAATAATGGTCATAATTATTAATTATATATATATATATATAAATCTATTAAATATAGAATCATCTAAGGTATTACACTATTCTTGGAGATGGGACACCATACATACGCGTTAACACTTATTTTGTTATACTACTGTATTAAATGAAGGATTTTAAATGACATATACTTATAGTTATATATATATATATATAATCATTCCAATATTATTATTATTCAATATATATCATATAATTTCACTAAACCATTCTTTAATATATTCCATTTAATGTGTGAATGAATCATATTCTTTTTAATAGGTCGTAGTCCTCTCTTCCACAAATGAAGTTATCATATTTACAATAAATGGAATCTCGAGAGTTATGAATTATATAATTTTATAAAAGAATAAATAAATCATAAATATCATATATATCATATAAAAATATATCTTCCATCATAATTCCCAACCATGTGAGTTGGTCAAAGAAAAAAAAACAACATCATTTTGTGAAGTGTTAGTTTACCATAAACAAATATGATATATTCGTTTCCTACTAGATGGACGTGTTTGTAATTTTATATAAAAAATAGAAAAAAATATCTATATAATTATGATAATTATTTCATTATATAATCATGTATTAGTAATTTTTTTTGGTTGAAAATGAAAATAAATAAAAACAATTTGAATAAGGATGATACCTCTTCTTTGAGTAACCCATTTCAATTTGAGGAAAAGAGGTTCCTCATATAGATTTATGCCCATGTTGATGAATATAGGAAGAAGGTAAATATTTATGGATGTTTTTATAATCTAATTTATCATTATAGGTGAAATTATGTGAGGTTGGGTGAGTAATATTTTATATGGGAGGATGAGTGGCATTATTATAAATATAGAATGGTAAACTCTATAGAGAGGGATATCATCTATCATGTTCATAGAATAATTTTTAAAATTAGATAGAAGAGTTAAATTTCTGAAATATTTCAATCCTTTTTATTTTCGACATTTTTCTAGGAAATTTTGGCTTCTTTTGATTAATGGTTAACCATTAATTAATCTTTTTTTACCTGAATAGTTGTAATTAATTTTAATTATGTTCACTAATATTTTTAAAAAATATATAAAATGGATTTATTACACATTATTAATTATCTGAACTAAAAATAGTGGATCAATTTTTAGAAATTCTAATCATATATATGGTATAAAGTAATTCAATGTAAATCAATAAAACGAGATGAAAACATGTATTTTTAAAGTAAAAATATTCAAAATATAGTGAGTTTTTATTTATAAATTTAATGTGATATTGTTTCAAATTAATTAAATTTAATTAAAATATTTAATATTTGTCTAATTACTCTTAAAAACATATATTAAAAAGTATTTACCTATATAGAAAATTGGATGGAACCATCATTTTGAATAATAAATCAGTGTTATTCACTATTCATCAAAAAAATGAAACTTCTCAAAAAAACACCAAAACATTACCCAATGTAAATTTGGATATTAGTCCCTGAAAAATAAATATTATTTATAATAATAAATTATGATATTTTCAAAAATATTCTTTAAAATGGGTTTTGTCATAAAAAGTGGAAGAATTACTATCTAGAAAAATCCATCTATTTATTTATAAAATTGGGATTATTCATATATTATGCCTATATAAACTATTTCATGAGTATAAAAAATATTTATTATGTAAAAAATTGATATATTATATTTAAATAATGAATAAAAAAAGTATTGTTATAATTTATTGAGATAAAATTGTGTTTGTACATTAAAAAATAGTTTTCTATGAAATGTATCTTTATTATTTTAAAAGTAGTTCATAAATTAACTTATACTTATTGATAACAAAAGGATTAATTTTATATAAATGTGTAGTTTCCAAATTTAGTTAATTTTATGTGTAACTTCTATTCCAATGATAACGTATTAGAAATAAAAATATTTCAATAGTAATATTAATATTTTGTTGTAGTTTGATCAAAACTCAACCCTACGTGCAACACAAGCTATCATCGGGTCTCCATATTGGGTGATATATAAGACAAAATTAGTATACCAAAAAGCTAATATAATTATTTCTAATAGTTTAATATTAACTTGGTTCTTCCAATTATTCAATCCAAACATAGAAAAACTACATAAATCTGTATTCACTATTGCATAAAATAGATTATATCAAAAAGATTAAATTTATTTGAAAAAACTTTTAGAATGATTTCTTGGGTTGTTATATATACACTGTACCACTTATATTTAATATCATTAATAATAAATAAATCATGGTAAATAATACTTTAATTTTAATTATTTCAACCAAAAGTAATGGAATTGAAAATTAAAAATTTGAAACGAATTTCATAACTAAATTTCTTCCCATTGGGTTACATATCTTCTTCAGTGTCTTTGATATTTTATGATTATATGAGAAATGAATTATGATTATTTGATGTTTTATTTCAAATCATATTATGTGTATTTACATTTGATATACACAATCTATTAAATTTATTAATTATAACATCAATGTCATTATTATTGTAATGGATTATTTCAAAATCTCATTTTAATCAATATAATTTAATGTTGAATTTATATTCAGTTAAATCATTTGAAAATTTCATAACAATACCATTTCATTTTATTCACCTCAGTTTATTAATGAAATTTGAATTTTATATTAAAATATTTTTACTCTTTATTACATCAAATAATTTGGAAAATTGTTTCAATAAAATCTGAGTTCATTCATCACTTTTCAAAAAAATCTATTTTCATCCAATAAAATGTGTTCTGAAAATGTTTTAAAATAACATTCTTAAACTACTCCTAAATGATATATTGATGTCATTTTCACCATTTATAAATTTTTAAAACATTTTTTAATGTAGTATTCTTACAATTTTGAAGAAATGATCTAGAAATGTTTCTAAAAATGTGAAGGGATTATTCTTTTATCATCTATGAGAAAAATTGAATTTCTATTCATCATGAAAAATCAAATTTTTATAACACAATTAAAAATATTAAATTTCTTTTTGTATAAAATTTATTTTCTATATGATTTGTGATATTTCATTTATAAGAATTAATATTTTTATTGAAAAAATGTATTTTTCTCCATAATGTTATTAAAGATCTAGTAATTGTTTTTTACGAAATAACAACAAAACCCTTCAATATTAATCCAATGGGTATACATTATGTTTATAGCATCATTATTATTTTCATTCATGTTTTCGAATAATTTATCCCTTGAATGTAATGAAATTAACTTTATTGATTCATTTTTATAGTCATTATGATTACATTGAAAAATTCACTTTATAGTGACCATTTCACATTAAAATTTCCCAAAATACCCATATTATTTTCAATTTATATTCTTAATAATATAACCATATCAAATTTCAACATTTATTTCTTTACATTTTAATTTATTTTATTATCTAATGATATATTAATAAGCCATATTATTTCAATATTATGAATATTTAATAGTAAGTCATGTTGGTGATTAATTAAATCGATATTTTAATGTATGAGGACTAAATTGGACTTGAATACATAGGTGGCTTATGATTAAATATATCTCATTGATGCATCGTTAGGCCTCATGAGACTAAATAGATATTGTTTTTTCTATGTCATTACAATCCATATAGATTTATCTAAATAATCCATGATGGTGTTATATTTCTTATCACATCCCTCAATGATGTTAAATGTCATACGACATGCCCAGAAGGTTTGTTTTAAATGTCAAGAATTATGATTTACATCATTATAAATGAAAATATTGTTATTTACTATGACTATTTTGTTATTTATAATAATAATGGCCATGTTTCAAGATCATGTGACCATTTATATAATTATTTGATCCTCTTTTATTCCTTCCATACTATGATCATGTTTTTTATTAAATGGAATGTGTTTTAAATATATAAATCTTAATGCTTATTATGCCTTATTTATTCATATCATCCACTATAATCTTACCCTTATTGAGTATATGATATTACCCATTTATTATTTTTTATTTTCTTCGTGATACAAGGTAGTATTTTAGGGTTGATATGCAGGGACACCCTAATGGGAATAATGGAATTATAAAATATTTTTTAATGATTTATATTATAAAATAGTCTTAATTTCAGATATTTTATTTTTACAATGAAAAATATATTATTCATTACTTTTAGATCTATTTCTGTGTATATTATTTTCATTTAATAATATATAAATTGACTCCATTTTATTGGGTTTGGGTCACTAGATATTTACTTCAAATTTTTTAATGGAATAATGTTTTCACCATTTGAAAACCCAATTTGGAATTTATATAATTAACTTATTCTTGTTATTTTGGGATATAAATAATGCATCTGAACATGTATATCTAGGTATGAGATCTTTCCATCCTACCATATTCATTGGGTTTTCACAATTATATCTCTAAATCACTTTCCTTATCATTGTTGTTATTTAATGCTTCTAAATTGTATATATATATATATATGTGGGTTTGTGTGTGTGTGTGTCAACTGTATACATAGATTATTCTACCTTCCTTTTATGGGGTAATACTTTCCTTATGGAAATCATTCCAATTACTTCTTTAAGCAATCTATTTTGATTATGTTGAGAGACATGTATTTGAAAACTATTTACTTCCATGGGTATTTTGTATGTTCATGCCTTATTATTAATATTGTTATGTGGAACACATATGAATGTACATAAAATAAATGATACGGATGGACCGAAATTTATATATCCTTTTAATTTATTAGGTGACATATTAGTCTCATGATATGTCATATATGATATTAGGGTGTGTGCCTAATCCATTATTGGTTATTGTAATAATTGTGATATTGTCTTGATAATTATACTTGAAATGTTATTAAATCATGATCTATGTCATTACCAGTTTTTCATTCTTAAATGATCTTATGCTACCATTCTCTTTATATTATTAATGAACTTTTTTACTAATTTGTATCCACTTTTTTGATTTTATGTAAGATGATTAAGTATCATATTTTTCTTACATATAATAGTAATTATTTTATTTTGATTTATAGATTACCCACTAATAAAATTTTCAAGATAACATAATCATTACCCAATGAATTTGAGTTCCACGTGGGATCACCCTTCATAAAAACTATAACAGGATCAACTAGTGTTATTTGGGAACACCGATTGTAAAAAATTTCCTATGATAATATCATCAATGAAATATTTTAATGTTGGAAATTTTCATTTTAAAACCCTTTGAAAACAAATTTTGACACCATATAAAAAAACATTTCTGTGTATTAAAATAAAAATTTCATTTCAAAACCCAATTTCAATAAAAAACTACTAAAAATGGTAATGGGGGTATTTGTTATAGAAAACAATAAACCTTTAATGGGATGTTATAAAAAAAATATTGTTTAATGGAAGGAATGTTCATTTTCTGTGTATAAGTTAAAAATAGACATTCGATTTTTCATTTCATAAAAGGTTCTATATAAAACTCATAAAAAGATTGATTTCAACAAACTATTAAATAATGTTAAAATATACGAAAAAAATATTTTACGAATATTTTATTTCATTCTAAAAAATATATAATGAAACTTTAAAAACAATGACATGGATGATAATCTATTTGAAGGGAATCATTAAAAGCTGATTTTTTTAAAATAAATCCTTTACCATATTAACAACATAGAATCATAAACCCCATTTAAGTAAATAATTAATAAAAAATGTAATTTTATTTATAGTAGAAAAGTAATTTATATTACATATAATATGTTTTATATATACCCCTCATAAGAGTATATTTTTGATAAAAATAACAATATGACTTAATGAAAAGAAATATTGAAGAAGAACCTTTCCCCAGATTTCATTTGTCACATATAATATTTATATTCCTAAAAAAATAGGATATTTATTTAATGTCTTAATAAACTTATTAATGTTTATTATTATTTATTATGTAGTTTTTTCAAAGAAATATGTGATTAAATTATCAATAAGGATTATCTTGGATGTGTCTACCATACTTGGCTTATGTGTAAAAAATGAGTTTGGTATGTGAAATAGGATCACATTAGATCTTTTCTAAACGGATCAAAAATAATTATCATGATTTAATCATCATAATCTTTTAAAAATTCTAATTATAAGGATAATAATAAAATACACTAATAAAAAATGAACTACATTATTAAAATGGAGGTGGAAGGTCATACATATTCATAAGTAACGTTATATTTTAAAAAAAATCATTCCTGAAAGGAGGTATATAAACTTTTTCCTATAAAGGATGACAAAAATTTAATTTATTTAAGATTTTATTTCTTTAAATGTTCTTATATATATAAACAAAATTGTGTGGTGATGAAAATAGAGTTTCATCGCTCCATGAAGAAGGTATCCCACACTTACATGAACAATGTTATCATTTCTTAATAAGTAAATAGGTATGAAAGAAAATGATATATTATAATTTAAGAATGAAAAATAGGCAATAAATTTAATTTTTATTCAATTTATTTCAAATATATTAATCAAATATATCATCATTACCTAACATGTAAAGTAGTAATTAAAATTTAATCACATCACTTTGTAGTGCAGTAGTCTGTCGTACACAAGAGTGAAGTTATCATATCTCCTGCCAAGAGGAATTAAAAAAATTATTTATGTAACATTTACACCATTTATCTAATTATTCAATTAATATCATATATATATATAATATCAATATTCATACCCATCAATGGTAGGTGTTGATGGAAAACATGTCATATCGGTTTAAAATATGATAACACGTTTTACACATGCAAGATATTGTCATTTTTTAGAGGTAAGATGGAATGTATGTAGTTCGTTACAATAAAATAACAACATATTAGTGTATTAGATATATTGGTGTTATTATATAATCATAAATGAATCATATTTTTGTAGGTTGGTAGAGGAAATTAAAAAAACACAATGTTATAAATTTTACCTTTTCTTGAACCACTAATATATGATTATACCCAATGTTTTCATAGAATAGATTTCTAATAAAACTAATTATTATATGATGAGTTTTGGAATTTTATAATTTATTTGGTAAGGTATAGACAAAAAAAATCATTTCAATATGTGAAGAAGAGAGGAGGGTTGGGTGGTATTTTATAAGTGATGTGAGTCCAATGTTTGTAATTTTCCAAAAGAAAACGTTGTGCCCACATTTTTTATATTCCAAATGTTTCTAAAATGGATTATTCTCAAGATTTAGACATTTGGAAGTCTAAATATATCCATAAAATATATTTTATATTTTTTTAAATTTTATCGTTATCATTTTAGTTTAACCGCCTAATAATTCCATTATTTCATGAACCATGATAATTAATATTTATACTGCCTCCACTCATCAATATGGTAAATAATTTCTTTATATTTGGGGTAATATAAATTATTTTTTTTCAAAATATCTACTCAATTTTTCCTAATTTAATACATATATTTGGAAAAAATTAATTTAACAATAAATCCATAGAGGAATTGAAAATTATTATTTCAAGAAGTCTATTTTTTAAAAAATATATTTGTTATGTTAATAAATTTAATAATGATATTAATTTTATTAATTAAAATTATTATATCTTGTTATAGGATATAACAAAATAACTCAAAATAGTTATCTTAAGTGATTATATTAAAAAATTAATATTAAGTATAATTTATCACTATAAGAGAGTGTTATGAAAAAACCTATTTTTTTACAAAAAACAATAGTATTATAAAATAATATACAATAATGATTGAAAAGTAATTATGTTAATTTTTTTATAAATAAACAAAAATTATGTTTCTATAAATCATATTCAAAGAATATTTGGACTTTAATGGTAATTAATTTATTTATATAAAAGAAAGAACATTATTAGAAAAATAAATATATTTCATTATTATTTGGAAAGTCAATACTTTCTGAAAAAAAAAATGTAAACCCAATGTAAATTTTGAAATTATTATTTAAAAAGTGGTTTTAATTTTCTATATGTAAAATCATAAATTTTAGAAGTTAGTCATTTAAATAAATCCTCATATGAAAAGAGTTTAATTAAAACTACATCATTTATGTTTAAAGAATCACTAAATATTTAAATGATAAATAAAATAAATGAAGTCAGTTTTTATTCAATTTACTAGGATATTCCAAATAATTCCCAATATATGAAATACAAATACCATTACATTAAATATCACATAAAATACCAATAATAGGGTCAAAAAATAAATATACATAACTACTAGATAAATTATTATATTTTAGATCCTCTACCACATCAGATTGGTGGCCTACAAACTAGAAATCCTTCCTAACCTATTTCAGGAACATGATGGGTTCCACATATGCCTTTTCATAATGTATATACCAGACCCCTTGTGTTTACTCAATAAATAGATGAATCCATTATATAAATGTATTTATTAAAATTATAAGCTTATTATGATCATGGATGGTTAAAAAATTGTTATATCAAATAAGTAATCTCACTTTATCATAGTGTTTTGGTGACTCCATAAGTATGGGGAAGAAACATGGGAACTAGAAGAGTGGAAGAAGCAATGTACCCACAAATGTTTTCACCATAACATTTAATATGAAACATAGAGGGAGAAATTATTTAAGGGGGCTAATTTGACATCTTAATAATTAATTTTATATTTAATTTTAAATAAATTCAATCTCTTTCGAAACTAGAGATGCACACAACACCATGTTTAAATGAATCATTATACTATACAAAAAATAATACTATTGAAACCTGAATGTTATTTCATAGTAGTTAAATTGAAATGTATCAATAAGACAGACTAAAAAATGAAATAAAACATTTAGACCTTTGTAAAATAAATTCATTTTTTATCTACTAATTTGAAACAACATTATATCCATAAAAGATATTTTTTTTCCAAAATAAGTTGTTTTTTAAAGGCAGCATAGTAGTGCTTTGAACACATAATTTAAAATTATATTTTACTACTTTTAGTAATAAAATATAAAAATTATCATAGTTTTTTAAATCATTATGTTAAAAATATATTAGTTGGAATTTTCTAATTTTTTCGAAAAATTATCAATTATTTATAGAGTAAAAATAATAAATTTTTTTAATATAAATTTTTCATTATCTATTAAAATTACATTTTTATTTAATTTGAATTTTAAAAATTAAATGATTTAAAATATATAATAATAAATATAAATAAATTCATTGGAATCAAATTTATGTTGGAAGTTCATAAAATTTTTTTTTTGATTTTGAATGTTTTTTTGGAAACCGCATTTTGAAAATGTACACTGGTTTAACATAATGTTATATACTATGATTTCTATAATTTTATTTTGGAAAACGGAAAAATGACTAAATATTTAATAACTGAATAATTTATAAAATATTAAAATATCATATTTATTTTTTACCATAATTAATAATGAATGGAATAAAAAATATGTATCATTATTAAAGAAAAAACTGCACTATCGAGAGGATAATATAAAATGATAAGTGTTAAAAATAACCCAAAAATGCATAGTTACAATTTTATTTTCATAATTATACCATATACCATATAATTACAAAAAACAATATTGTTTTTAAAAATTATTTCATTATTAAAATGTGTGTCTAATTATTTGTATTCATAAATTACAAGATTTTCTTCTTCCCCACAAATAAAAGGCCACCCGTATCATATATTTTACAAAATTTTGAAACCCCTTTGGTTTATAAAATAACAATAAAACAAATTAAATCAATAAATCCATCTCTATATCTTATAATACCTTAAATAAATCCCAATGTAGAATTGATTTTTGTGAAAACAAAAACTATTTATCTAAAGAAGAGATAATATCCACAACCTATAATTTTATTTTATTAATTCATACACCAATATAAATATTATAAAAAATTGACTATATAATAATATAATCATAATACATATATTGATACGTTTTGATGTTATTATTATGACCTCAAACCACCCTCTTCTCCTAAATTGAAAAAAAAAGATCATGTGTACGATAGACTACCAATTCGTGAACCGATTTAATATTTTCAATCCCTGATTCTCATGGAAGGATATAATGATGTATAGAATGTTTATATATGATACTAATGATATATATTTTTACTTTATTAATTATAATCTCATATATATATATATATATTTATTTATTTTTTGTTTCATATAGAATATTATAACATTACTCATGTGTACGAAAAACACCCACATTTGGAAGCGATGTGATTCAGTTTTAACATATGCATTACATGGAGTTTATACAGGGTAATAAAATGTTTAAATGGTATATTAATAAAATATTAATCAGTATAAAAACTAAATATATCATATAATTTTTTATTTTATCATTCATTGAATAAATAATATTGTTGTTCTTGTGTACGATAGACTACCATCTCTAGAAGCGGTGTGATTTTTTTATCACATAACATAGATGGTATATGTATGGGTATTTAAGGAATAAATATTATATTTATGATATAATTATCATACTTTTAAAGGTAAAATCGTTTTTACCTTCATTCTATCATGATGTTCGAATAATAGATACATTATTCTATCGTATATATGACCTACCATCTCCATGATTGTTTTATAGTTTTTTTCACAAAATTATTTTATATCTGGTATAGAAATTATAATATAAATATCAAAAATATATTTATTTCATGTTTTTTTAATATAGGTCATAAATTACCGATATCTTTGAACTTTTTAAACTGAACAATGTGATTTTGGACTTATGTGTTTCTTGTCATTTAGAAATATAATGTAAAATAGTTTTATTTTTGAAATTGAATGTGACATTATAAAAATTAATTTAAAATTATTAATAAAAATAATAATATTTATATTGAATGTAAATAATTAACTTATGTTTATTTTACATTGATATAATTAATTCACAGTCCTAATTGCGCTTATGTTAGGGGATCTTTATAATAGAATCTTTTCATTGGGTAACAAACATTCTCTCTATAACTCAGTTTCCCTATCATTAATGTTATTGAACAATTCATAATTGTTTATATATTTATATCACATGTATACCTATCTTTTTCTATTGTACTTTTATATAGAAATGCATTCCTTATGAAAACAAATACGCGACTACAGTTTCCTAGAGAAGTTCTTAAATTTATTATATTTTCATGATTTCTTGAAATTTGTATTCCAAAGGAATGAATAATTTACATGATTTAGAAAACTCAATATATACACAAGTTCAATATTACAACTTCAAAGGAAACACATTATAGAAATTCGATTGACAATATTTATAACTCCTAGGTTATCCCTATATGTCATTCATAATATACCCCTTTATGTTCAAGGAAAATAAAATATACGAGAAGGGTTGAGCTCAATTTCCTAGTAATGGTATGAAATACAATAGAAGATATAATAAACATAAACATCAATCATATTGAATAAATAAAAACACATTCCTTTAAAAATAAACATGAACATGTTATGGAACGAATAACAGTTGAATAATTAATTATATAATAAATAATAATCATGGGTATTTTACTTTTCTAATAACAACATGAAAATTAAATACATCATTTCAAAATGAGAGAATTTATTATTTCATACATCATAACTATATTTTTAATTCCTCATTCTAAGAAAATAAATACCCATTTCTTAAAGGTCTCATTCCAAGATCGTAGTTCATCTTCTTAGACCTACCGATGCATTGAGGGATCCAACCATCACATATTAAGACAAATTAATTCATCTTATTAATAATGATAATCAAAAAAACATATACAATCATATTGAAACTAATATATGAAATTTAAATAACTTAACTCAAACATTATGCATAAACACTAACCATTAAGAGTAAATTGGTGAATTGTTTTAACATACCACGTCCACATTCAAAATAATAAAAAAATAATTTATATATGGTATATGACACCAAAAAATAGTAATCAAAATAATACCTAAAAATCAACAAGAGTGGTGAAATAGACAAGTATACTATTATAAAATCATCAGCTAATTCTTGATATTAATACTATTTTACCATGAAAAGAATAGTTATTTTGGAAAAAGTATATACAGCAAGAAGATAAATAAGATAGTATATTAATAATAAACTATGTTGTTTTAAATATTTAATGGTTTCTAAAAATTTATTATAGTGTACCCTTGAAAATATGTAAGAATTTCATTATTTCCCTTAAATAAAGATTGTATTTCAGGAAGAATTTTTGAAGGATCCTTTTAAATAATATATCCCCCACAAATAAAATTTGGATTCATGTTTATATGAATATATATATCAATCATATTTTATTTATGAAGAGTACATATGAATAAATAAGAATTTAATTTAGGTTGGTAGAGAGTAAGAGTAACCCGAATAAATATGGAGGTTCGGGTAAAAAACTATTACCTCAAGTATGATGTTGTTCTTTACACGATCTTAATATATTGGATAAACAAATTAAATTAATTAATTACTAGTTAAATTATATATTCTATATGTAATTGTATTGTTATAGGTTTATTAATTTCATTAATGGTCTTAATGATGGGTTTAAGAGGTTCAATTTTATTTTTTGGAGTGTTTTATTCCTTGGTATTCATCACCTATTTACTTATATATATGTAAGGATAAACAAGTAAGATGAGAATGGTTTTCCATAATAGAAGGTGTATGTAATATTTTAACATCCAAAAGATTATATGGTTGTAAAATTCCTTTCGTTATTAGAAGTGTTGATAGATGATTATATAAAACATTATTGATAATTTATTGAGTAAATTGGCCCTTTTTTATCATAATGAACTCATTTTGATTTTTGAATTAATATCATGTGTACAAATAGATTCCATAACTATATATAAGTTATAATACATATACTATAGTATAGTTCAATCATAAAAATATTTTCATGACCATAATTGAATATGGTAATAGGAATTGAAATCCCATCATCATTAAAGGTGGTAAATTAACCCATCTAGGATGATGTTTTGATTTCTAGTTTAAATGAAGGGGAAAGTAGAGATGATGATGAATTATTAAAATATTTAAAAAATTATAGTACATGTAACATACTAGAGTAATCATTAAATTTAGATGAATGGAGGTGAGGAAAGATAAATAAAATAAAGTAACTGAAAATAAAATAAATGGGACGAGGAATTTACCTCTTCAAGTTATCTTCCATGAGAGACACATAACTGGTGGAAATGTTTTCTTTTTATGAGACCAAGGGATAATGAAAATGGGAGAAGGATTTTGGGAGGTTATTTTTGTATGATTTTTACAAGTAATCATAGTTGAGAGGAGTGAGGAGATGTGGGTGTGAGGGGGTGGTTATAGTGGAGGGGATGAGGGTTTTCCCATTAATTTAATCATTAATATTTTCTTTTACAAAATACAAAAAATAGTGATGATTATTTTGAAAAAAAATAGTAATAAGTTCTTATGGCTTCAATCTAATGGTCATTTACGTCAACAACGACTTAATCATGATGAATAAATTCATTTATTTATCATATTTTGTAAATTATCCAATTTTACTATTCACCAAAAATTCACCAATTTAAACAAATTACCAAAAAATAAACCAATTTTTTTAACATATAGAACTCAAAAATGAACTACATATTTTTGGAAATAATTTTCTAAATATGAATAATTTAATTATTAAAATAAATCAATATTTATTCAAAAAATAACAATTTTAAAACATTTATTGGTTTTATATCTCCATAAAATATTTATCAAGATCTCATTATATTATATACATAAAAAAATAAAATAATATTATTAATTACCATTCATAAGGGTCATATTACTATTCAAAATTGTATGTCACTATTCATGATAAATTATGTTTTTTTATCGAACTCAAAATATCTTACTGAATGCAACTGTGTAAGTCATTTTATTGAAATATAAAACACAGAGGAGGAAAATTAATTTTTTCTAACAAGGTAATAAAAAAGATGTGTTTTATAGATAAAAAGGTTTTCAAGAGTTCTATATTAAATTTATTTATAAAACATTGGTTTCTTACATTATTCCCCTTATAAATATATCATCATATAAATTACTAGTATATTACCTCATGAATGGATTTGGCTATTTCTTCACCATATGTTCTTCAAGATCATGTGTTGTCCCTTAAATTTTATGATTTTTTCATGATCCTTTATGAGATGATTTGTGAGATTCCTAAACACATGTTATTTAGTGTCTTTAATATCGATAGGTTATTCATAGTTAGGTAAGTTGGGTTCCAGTTCCATACCATCATATGTGAGGAAATATGTTTTACATAGCATGTTCATTATAAAAAATGAGACATGAATCACAGTGTGTACCTTAGAATGACTAGAAGGAATTTCAAAATGATAAGTCAAGCTCCAATTCTCTCCATAATATCAAAAGGTCTAATGTACCTAGGTCTTAGTTTATCTATCATCCCATATCATAAAACTCCCTTCCAAAGAGATACTTTTAAGAAAAAAATATATACCACTTGAAATTAAAAATTATTCCTTAGATTATTGGCCTAGATATTTTTCATTCATTGAGATTCTTTTATATATGGTTGAATAGTCCTTTCCATCACTATTGTTTCCTCCACAAGCTCTAGGCCAAGACCCTTCCTTTTAACAACTTCATCCCAAAATGTTGTTGTACAACATCACTTTCTATACAATTATTAATATGTTTCCATTTGAATTCATGAATGGAAATTATTATGTTGAAAAACATCACCAATGGTGTATACTAATCCTATAGACCTTGAAAATCATGTGAACATGATCTGAACAAGTCTTATAATGTTTAGATCATCCCTTATAAATGAACATTAGTTTAAGGGGGATTAGAATTACTCAATCGAATCTCTGTAACATGTGATTTTTGAAACCTTTTCTTGAATTTCAATGTAAATCAATGATCGGAATCAAAAAAATATTGAATGAGGTGATCCATGAAGTCTTAAAACTTCTCTAATATAATGTTTTGAAAAGAATTCTTGTAATGACCTGGAATTCTCGTGGATATTTTTGTAATAAAATTGAATTTTACGAGTCTGTAGTTTCTGATAGTCCTAGATTATGAGGCCCGGTGTGTCCAAGATCAATTTCTGAATTTTTGTTTTGGTACATTCAGTAAATGTAATAGTGGGTTTTTATAACATTCTAACTGGTTCTCGGAATTAAAATCTGAGGGCACCATTGAACTCGTAGCATCAGTAATTGCTTATTGATACCTTCATCGTAGTTGCGTTCTGACGAGTAAGGAAGTTAGTTTGTGGGGTTTTTTTAATTATATTGATTAAAATAAAGTTTTAACATAATTTTATTTGGTTGGCTAAAACCTCCAAGGTGAGGTTGGAGGTGGGGGCCACCACAACCGAACTTCTCACGGATGGTTATGGTGGTGGGGCCCTCCCGCACATAACCGCCCACAAAACTTTACAATGTGGGGACCACCCAAGACCCATAATCTCTCTATTAAATGATAGGGGTGGGGACCACCCGACCCCTCTTAATGGGGGCGGTTAAAACATCACACCTCTCCATATTTAATGAGGGAGATCCACTTGTCAATTTGCCAAATTAAATGTGACTCCTCTCAGGAATTTAATTAGGTGGGGCGCAATATTTTAATTCACCAAATTTGAATTACGTGCCAACATAATTTTAGACAATCCCTCCCTCTACTACATATTGGAATCTTGGGGAAGGTTTTGGGATGGATTCTTCAAGAGGCTAAACTCTAGCAAAGAGACACGATGCCCAATACATGTAGAATTATTCCTCCAACGAAGAACAGTTGCCCACAAATAACAAAGAACAACGAATGCCATCTTCGACCTTCTTCTACTAAGAAAATAATGTGAAGAATTACCACCCACGATGAACGCTGACACCATCATCTTGACTTGTCTTCACTGATCTATTCTTCCTCCCACTTTGACGGAATGAAGACCGCCTTCTGCGACTCTATCGTCGATCACTGAATTCGAGGTACGGAGGTTTGTGTTATTTTTTATCTGAATATAAACCTCGTTCATCATCGAAAAATGTTATGGTATGTGAATCGCCAATATCTATCACCATAAAAAGGAGGGCTCAGGTAGCACACAAAAATTCTGACCGTCCCCTTGTTTGTTCTTATTTGATTATGACCGTTTGGCAACGAATGACGAAGAAAAAGACGGAGACCAAGGGTCATGCTACCCGTGGCCCCAGCGCACCGCGCCACCCCCGCAGTGCTCTGACGCACTGCCTGCATGCCACACGTGCACCCGCATGCTACCCAGAACCCCTGTTCCCATTCAGCCTGCTGCCCGGTGCCCCTGTGCCCCAACAGTGTGTTTCCCGGCTCCCCAATGCCCCACTATTGCACTTCCCGGTGCCACCGCGCTCCGCCGATGGCCTGCCTGGTGCCCTGCTGGCAGCTTTCGCAGAGCCCCTGCGCCCCGCCGGCGGCATGAACAGTGCCCCCGCATCCCACTGACGTACTGCCCCGCAACCCCGCACCTAGCTGGCGGCCAGCCTGGCCCCACGATGCCCTGCCCTATGCCCTGACGCCCTGCCCGGTGCCCCCGCAGCCTGCCCGTTCCTAGCCGGTTTGCATGTGCCCCGCGCAGCCTGACTGGTGGCCAGCAGCCTCCTAATCCAGCCCACGGCTTCCCCCGTGGTGTCGCTGGCCGAACGGGCCCGGTCTCCCGAGCTGAGTTACCGAGCCACCTATGTGGCGTTATCGGGCTTAACCACACTCGTGGTCTGCTGGGTCGGGCCCATCAGACTGGGTCATAACATAGCGGGCTGACCGACCAAATGGGTCGGGTCATACCCCACGATTCAGACCGGGTCAACCCAGACCGGGTCGTCCCAGACGGGGTTGGGCCGAGTCAGTCCGACCGGGTCGAAAAGGACCCAGGACCATTACTGGCCCATTACCTTCATGGGCTATATCTTTGGCACCGGGCGTCTGTTTGATGAACTATCAATGGTGCCGAAGATCTTGTAGCATAGTCGTACCTTTGAGTATACCCCACTAGAGTTCGGGATATAGTTTATTCACGGTTAGGTTGGTTTGTACACGAATCTAACATGGCCGCTTGGACTAAAATGCTAATCACACACAGACCGAGTGTCCGATTGACACACCATCTATTGTGTTGATACCCCTATGACATGGCGGTTCATTGAGATACATTTATTTTAGACTTCATGACACATGGAGTATCAACCTGTAGCTCGTGGAGCGGATCCTTCTAGTGACAGGCATTCCGAGTGCAGAGACCTAGTAATAGTAGACCCGATGACTGCATGACCGATTAGACTCGCATAGACTCGATTAGCCCAGTGGACGGAGCGCCTGGTATTTGGTGGCACACCCATGGTTGATGGAGCACCTGGTAGTTGGCAGCAACCTGTAGTACTCGACAGGAGGAGTACCTATGTAGGGTATTAGGGGGAGAGCCCGGTATATGGCGTCGGAAAAATTGTGGACGGAGCGCCTAGTAGTTGGTAGCAGACACACAGTACTCAATAGGATCAGTAACTCAGTAGTCTAAGCATAGTGAGAAGCACCTTAGTGTCACAACAGGGCCACTGTACATGACAGAGGAGGAGTTCTCCAGCCACCGTGGTTTCGATAATGAAAAATCTTTGTATGAGTTGAGTCAATGATCTTTGTGTTTTCCTCATGATTGAGATGGGTTATTTGATAACTTAGGTATATGTATGGGCATATACAAATGTAATGGTTATCCATTTAAATCATACATTGTGGTTTATCTTAATGTATTTTGTGAGACCATGAGAGTCTTGGGGTCCCTACAGAGTATCGTTATACTCACCCATGCACGGGCTATGCGCACACCTCGGTGTGTTGGATGCAGAATACTGACAGGGATAACAGAGGTCAAGAGCGCTAGGACTGGACGGTACCCAGAGGAGGAACTTATGACGTATCAGTACACAGTGGAGTTTAATAGACGTGGAGTGATGGGGAGGCCATCTGTACCTACCCTATAGGTGGGAGCTCTAAAGGATGATCCATGAGCTTGTGGACACCTTCAAGCTGTTTGTCATTTTAATTGTACCTGTTTGTCCATTCCATGTACTTTACTATCAGATTTGTATATCTAGGACCTTTACTTTAATTAAAGTTGTTATAAATCTTTTACTGATTGTTTTCTCCCACTTGTACTATAGTTTCCTATGTTTACAATTTAAAAGGCATTGGCTTCCCAGTTTTAGGGATTTATGCTTTTGGTGCTAGTCGCCAGCCCCTGGCCTTGGAAGGTGGGCTTGGGGTAGTCACGATACGGGCCCCGGGGGACGGTTCATGACAAATTGGTCTTAGAGGTTGTCGGTTCTACCACAGAACATAGGACTCAGATATTTCTTTCTGTGATGTAATAGTGTTAAGGGTACTAATTGTGGTTTTCAGTTCAGGGAGTCCAGTGTTGGTCTGGGCGGATAACGTATCCATACACCAGGACCCTGACTTCTGATTTCCAAATCAGTGCATGAAAACACTGATTGTGTGTGTGTTTTCAAAAGATTTATTTATGTCACCTCAAACTAGGTCAGCTCACCAGGATTATTCTTTTGACCGTGTCACATCTGTCTCTTCTGCATGCCTCCCTGTGCACGACTAGCTAGAGCCCCAAGAGTTGTACGTACTAATAGCATTTCGAGTGATGAGTTCTTAGTACAATGACCACTTCCAGTTCAGTTCCCATTGGAGAAACCAGTGGTACTACTTCTCATTGGACAACCGATGCCACCATCCCCAGCGGCAGAGAGTGCACGCCACTTGAGCACGGTGCATGAGTTCCAGCGTAGCAGGCCACCTAGGTTCAGGGGAGAGATGGACCCCGCTGGTAGTTGAAGATTGTCTAGAGGTTGTGGTGAGATTCTTCAGACAGGTTGGGACACCAGCGATCTTCACGTTGATCCTTGCTGCCAGCCTCTTTGAGGCATTAGTAGGTAGATGGTGGAGCCTGATTCTCCAGATACATGATGATGTGTCACTTTTATAGGCAGACTTTGAGAGCTTTTTCTGGGAGGAGTTTTTACCAGCCAACTTTTGAGCGGTTTGGATACAAGAGCTTATTCATCTACATTAGGGTAGCATGACAGTGGCGTAGTACTCAACAAGATTCACCGACCTCCCACGCAACTACACTAATATGGGATGAGACCCGTTCATCAGGGCCCAGACCGTTGAGCAGGGACTCAGTAGAGAGATTAGATATTCAGTTGTCTCCCACAACTTCCTGTTGCAGATGGGGGTGTTAGGGTGAGCCTTCCTAGTGGAGTGTTTTCTTTCTGAGAATTCTCCAATAGAGAGACTCCCTGCTAGCCGATTGGCAGTGGAGTCTTCTGCAGCTCGCAGTAGACAGGTGATGCAGAGGTCCAAGAGGTCGAGACCCACAGGTGGTCGACTACACGACTCAAGATCGATTGTGTGGGTCACCCATAGTGGAGATAGATTCAGTCATGCCAGGAGTGGATAGTGTTACTCTTGATGCGGGCTTGGTCACATGGATCATGACTGTCCGACCCACCATTCTGATGAACAGAAGATAGTTCAGAGACCTCACAGGAAGAGGCATAGGTTCAATCGAGGCAGTCCACAGGGTAGAGGCAGACGTGGCAAAGGAGCTGGCCATACAGCTGGCAGTGGACAATGTTATGAGGTGCTACTGCAACCACAACCAGGAGGTCCACACCGACCAGAGAGAGAAAGTGGATAGGGCAGAGCATAGCTTCAGGTAGCTGCGTCCTACGATCATGGTGCTCCAGATATTATTCGAGGTATGGTCTATGCCTATTCCACCTTAGTTGTAATTCTTATTGACACAGGTGTTTCCGACGGATTCGCCGGGGTGCACGCATCCGTCCGTCCGTGGAGGAGGACGCGCGGTGCTTTTTTCCCCGTATTCCTGCTTTCCAAAGTCGGGCGACATTCACTCCTTATTCAGGGGCGTTGCTCCTTGATCAAAATGGGATGATGGGATTTCGGTTCTTCCTTCTGTGGATTCCTCCTCAGAACTAATCACCTAGTCCGGGACTCCCTCATATATTTAATACATATTTTGTGAAACTCTTCCCAGTTCCATGTTTCCATGGACACTGGTTAATTACAATGCTTCTGTCGGGACATTCCAAAGGGTCCGGTCAGGGCAGGAACCTTCAGTCTGGGGAGTAGTCACGTTGAGGCATCAGTAGTGTGTCTGGGTGATGGGGAACCTGGCATGTCTGTCTATTATCCCTGGTTACAGGGCTTCTCGAGGGCATGGAAGCCCGAGGCATCCCACATCAAACGCGGGGAATTATGTGCCATAGACACATATCTGAGGTTTTCCTCAACTTCCCGTGTTTAGCACATGGTACGCTGCGGGTTTAACGTCCGGCAGAGATGGATCAACCCGATCAGAGCATTAGCTGGAATAGATGGGATTGAGGGGTTTCCCTTGAAGGGGTACCGATACTGGGACCAGCCCATGGGCAGCTGTGAAGAGGAGCGTATCGACATGGTCTCAGAGAGATATGATGGTCCGAGTGAGAATAAGGATGGGTGATAGATGGATGAATGGAGTGGAGGGAGAATGAAATGGGACCATCGTAAGGGCGACAGTGAAGTTGGGCTTGAGCCTTGAAGAGGCTTCCTACGTATCCCCGTGGCAGGGAATCAATGTCTGCGTAGTTCGGGATGGTGCCAGTGAACTGACGTGAAGGTGGACCTTGGTCCGATGGGTTTTGTCAGCGAACCGACGTGAAGGTGGACCTTGGTCCGAGGCGTGTTGTCAGCGAACCGACGTGAATGTGGACCTTGGTCTGAGGGGAGATGGGCTTGAACCTCGGGGAGGCTTCCTACGTACCATGTCTTGACATGGATCAATGACCTCGTAGTTCAAAGGGTTTCATCAGTGAACCGACGTGAATGTAGACATGGGGGTCCACTAGTGGTGAGTGTCGGCAAACCGACGTAGATGAGGGACCTTGGTCCGATTAGAGATGGGCTTGAACCTCTGGGAGGATTCCTACGTACCATGCCTTGACATGGATCAAAGTCCTAATAGATCGGGTTGTGGAATACAGTTTAACGTCATGTGGGACGAGGGTGAACCGATTTTAATGAGGTCGGAATGACTGGATGGTGGGTTTGAACCTCGTAGAGGCTTCCTACGTACCACGCCTTGACATGGATCAAAGTCCTCAAAGTTCTGGTTGTGGAATATAGTTTAAAGTCATGTGGGACGAGGGTGAACATATGTGAATGAGGTCGGAAAGACCAGATGGTGGGTTTGAACCTCGTAGAGGCTTCCTACGTACCACGCCTTGACATGGATCAAAGTCCTCGTAGTTCGGGTTAGTTACAACAGCTTGTCGTCAGACTGGAATTACAGCTTAAAGTCGTGCTGGACGCAGGTAGAACTCGACGTGAATAGGGTGATGGGTGGGCTTGAACCTCATGGAGGCTTCCTACGTACCATGCCTTGACATGGATCAATGACCTCATAGTTCAAATGGGTGTGCAGTTTAATTTCATGCAGGACAAGGGCATACAGTTTAACTTCATGCTGGACGAGGGCATGCAGTTTAATGTCATGGTGGACGAGGGCGAAACTCGACGTGAATGAACGACCGAGTAATGTGGCATGAACCTCATGGAGGCTTCCTACGTACCATGCCTTGACATGGATCAAAGTCCTCGTAGTTCGCTTAGGGTGGGGGTCAGGGTCAGTGCTCACTCTAAGACCACGTGAGTCATGCTCGGTGTGAGAAACAAGAGGTTGCAAGGACCTGACGATCACGTCGCGAAGGATGCGTCAGTGAGAAGCGAAGAGGGGTTTATGCATTAGGCATCCCACGGTGATGGGACATACTCCAGGATGGAGGCCCGAAGTGCGGCAAAGCGCAGCGAAAGAGGGAATCGAGACCAATGATGGGAGGTTCCCCATTCCCTATCACGCCCTCCACTGACCTTGGTAGTGGGGAAGTACGGAGATACAGGGGTGCAACCATCCGTTGGGGAACTAGGGTCTCCCTTCTCCTATGAACATACACCACTCCAATAAGGAGGATATCATCCCTTGTGGATGGGTGATTCCACTCCTGTGGAGACGAGTGGCATAAAAAATGTTCAAGCTGGGGGGACCCTACGTGCGAAGCACGAGGTCGGGTCACAGTTTAATGTCATGTGTTGAGGACGTGATGCTTGGCATTTTAACGTCCTGCAGCTCGGACGAGGTGGGTTCACTCCCAACCCCTAGGTCTTACATAACCAGTACCCTCTAATCCTTGGGGATGGGGAGGTAACAGTAAGGTCGTGGTCAAGGGGGTGTGGAACGAACCATCGAGGGGTCCACGTTAGCGTGGCTATGCGAAGAAGCAATAGCTGTTAGCGTGCCTATGCGAAGAAGCATTAGGCGAAGCAACGCTACAAGTGGTATTGTCCATGGTACTTTGAAATCACATCGTGCAAACCTGGAGGGTCGCACGGGAAGAGGAATCTTCAAGCAAAGGAGTGTGCTTCGCGAAGCAGAGTGCCTTGGCCCTAGCACGGGGCATAGGTGTGAGTGGAGGGTGCTTCGCGAAGTAGAACAGTATTCACGGAGCACTGCCTCGCGAAGAAGGGGTGCCTCGCGAAGCAGGGTGCTGCGAAGCCGTGTGCTTCGCGATGTGTAGCGATCCTGCCTTAGCATAGGGATCACTAGTGAAGCTTGGGTGTTTCGTGAAGCATAAACGCTCCGTCGTTGCCCGGGTTCCCTTGGAAATCCCCTTCCTTCGCGAATGCCCTTGAGCTTCGCGAAGGACATCCCTCTCGGAAGAGGGGATCAAAACGAGACCAAGCAAAGGCGTCTTGTGAAGTAGAAGTACCTCGCGAAGCTCATGATTCCCGGGGGAAAAGGGTGCTTCGCAATTCGGGATAGGAGAAGCCGAATGGTCGGATCATCCATCTTCGGGACTCAGGGGGAGTCCAGTATTTATAGGCAAGGGGCGCCGCAATGCAGAACTCATGCGCCGCCTCAGGTGCTTCGTGGCGCGCTCGCGAACGTCAACGGCGTCCGCGGAGAGTTACCGCCTCTGGAGCTTCGCGGCGTGCTCGCGAACACCAAATGTGTTCGCGAATAGTTATCGCCTCTGGAGCGTCGTGGCGCGCTCACGAACGTCAAATGTGTTCGTGGAGAGTTACCGCCTCTGGAGCTTCACGAGGCCGCGATGCTCGGGGTGTTTTGTGTCAGTTCTTCACGACGGTGCTTCGTGGAAGTTCTTCGCGAGGCAGTGTGCCAGCCTTCTTTTTCGTCCCTCCCTTTCGTGCAATATTTTGGCGCCAACAATAGGTTCCAGTTACACTTTCATAGATACTTCCCTCATTCGGAGCTCGGAGATTCTGAAGGAGCCATTGGTTCGATCCTTACGACTAGAGACTCCTACAGGAGATGATTCGATGATTACACAATGGTGCTGGCAGTGTGATCTTACTCTATGAGGCGAGAGCTTCGGCTGGGATTTCCTAGTATCGACCTCGAGGACATAAAATGTCATCTTGGGTATAGACTAGTTATCTACAATCCATGATCAGATCGATAGTATTAGGTGAAAAGTGTGGTGTATCTACAAGGATGTGATCAGTTTTACCTACACCGACGAGAAGGGAACCTTTGCATCATAGGACAGACATACTTGGAGGAGGGTGTAGCCGATCACTCAACAGTTGGATTTCCTTACCCTCAAATTAGTTGATGTGGAGAGTCTAACATATCCTGTAGTGGTGGACCAATACACGGATGTTTTCCCTGATGATGTTACATGACTAACTCCTTTAATAAAGGTGGACTTATACATTGAATTTTACCATGGGACGACACTGATATATACTCCATCATATCAGATGGCTCCTGCTGAGCTTCTCTATCTTAGGGTATAGCTAGAGGATTTGAAAGAGAAGGGATTCATCTCGCCCAGTTTTCTCCCTGGGAAGCCCCGATTATATTCTCCAAGAAGGAGGATGGGAGATTAAGGCTCTATGTCGGCCATTTTCACCTGAACCAGGTGACATTGAAGAACAAGTACACACTCTCGAGGATTGATGACCCGTTTGATAAGATCAATGGTGCACAATGGTTCTTGATGATAGACCTCCGATTAGGCTATCACTAGCTCATAGTTTGAGATAATGATGTGCAGAAGATAACAATTAGATGTCGGTATGATCACTACGAGTTCTTGGTTATTCCCTTTGGCATACCCAACACTCTAGTAGTGTTCATGAGTCTCATGTACAGGATCATCATGCCTTACCTCGATCGCTTTGTCTTAGACTTCAACGGAAACATACTGATCTACTAGACTACTGAGGAAGAGCACACCTACCATTTGTATGTTGTACTGGACACACCCCAAGAGCACCAGCTTTATGGTAATCTCTCGAAGTGCCAGTTTTGGATTCGAGAGGTTCACTTTTCTTGACACATCATCTCAGAGGCTGTAGTTGCAGTGGAGCTAGAAAAGATTGAGGAAGTGGTTGTTTGGGAGTAACCCATAAGTGTGACAGAGGTAAAAAGTTTCCTAGTCTTGGCTAGATACTATCGCAGATTCGTTCCAGATTTCTCTAGGGTTGTAGCACTGCTATCTGACTTGACGAAGAAGAGTCTACACTTCGTGTGTATTTAGATATTCCAGCAATGCTTTGATGAATTGAGGAAGAGGCTGACTAGTACCCCTATCTTGAGGCTTCCAAAGGAAGTCATAGGGTACGTAGTCCACTGCGATGCATCAAGGACCAGACTCGGGTGTGTCCTGATGAAGGAGAAAGCAGTGATTGCGTATGGTTCTCGGCAGCTGACACAGAACGAGCAGAACTATGATACCCATGACCTGGAGTTAGTAACAGTGATCATTGCCATGAAGATGTGGAGACAATATCAGATGGGTAAATGTTTTACCATCTACTCTGATCACAAGAGTCTTGGGTATATCATCTCTCAGAAGGACATGGACATGAGAAATTGATGATGGCTTCAGTTCCTCCAAGAATATGACATTGAGATAGTCTATACTCTTAGGAATGGAAATTTTGTTATGGATGCGCTCAGTAGGAGGACTGGTATTTAGATTCTAGGAGAGGCGACAGAGCATCTGGCTGCCTTACAGATATCCTTTGTGGATAGAGATGGAGAAGACTATCTACAGTCTCTTTCATTCATTCCCCCACTACTTCAGTGAGTCAGGGAGGCGCAACATGGGGACGATGACTGCGAGAGACAACGTGCTCAGATATCCACAAGGTAGGAACCTGATTGATTTTCTGAAGGTGGGGAGCATGTCATCCTCTTCAGAGGACATACCATGGTACTAGTTTCACTTTAGGAGGATGTGTAAAGGGAGTTTCACACATACCCTCTAGTGGTACATCCATGAGTGGCGAAGATATACCAGGACCGTCGATGACAACATCGATGGCTAGGTATGAAAAAGGTTGTAGCAGAATTTGTCTCACGATGCCACACTTGTTAGCAAGTGAAGGCAGAGCACCAGGTACCGATGGGCTTTTTTCATTCCCTAGTGTTCCCCGAAGTGGAAGTGGGATGGGATATACATATACTTTGTGATGGGTCTCCCACGTACATCCATGAGTCATGATTTGATTTGGGCGATCGTTGACCGACTCACCATGTTGGCCCACTTCCTACTAATCAGATAGCAGGGCTCACTAGAGAGCGTTAGATGCCTCTATGTTCAGAAGATAGTGAATTTTCATGGAGTACCTTCTTATAATGTCTCCGACCATGACACACCCTTCACATCCCTACTATGGAATGGGTTGTAGGAGTCTTTTGAGACACAAATTCTCCTAAGCACTGAATTCCATCCTCAGACGGACGGTCAGACCAAAAGGACCATTCAGAACCTCGAGAACATGCTCCCTGGATGTATCCTTGACATCGGTCGCAGGTGGGAGGACCACTTACATTTGGTGGAGTTTGCCTACAACAACTGCTATCACTTCACCATCAGTATCGATCCTTTTGATGATTTTACAGATGCCCTTGTAGATCACCACTAAGTTGGACAAAACTAGTGGAGTCTGCACTAGTGGGACCAGAGATGGTACGAGCTACCACGAAGAAGGTACATATCATCCAGGAGCGTATGAAGACTGCACATAGTAGGCAGAAGTCTTATGCTAACAAGAGATGAAGGCCTATGGAGTTTGAGGATGGAGACCACATCTTCCTACGGGTCTCACCTCAATGTGGTCTATGAAGATTTGTCTGAGGTGGAATGATATCTTAATGGTTCATCGGACCTTTCTGGGTCCTCAGTAGAGTAGGCAAGGTGACTTACCGCTTAGCTCTTCCACCTCAATTTCACCTGGTGCGCGACGTCTTCCATGTATCTCAGCTGAGGAGACATGTGCATGACTCATCCCACATCATTAACCACGGGGAGCTAGACATCAATGATGGGGTGACATTCATCGAGGTTCCACTAGATATTGATGATCGATAAGAGCGGGTCATACGTGGACAGTCGATACCTCTGGTGTGTGTTTGCTGGCCGCATGTGAACCTCCCAGGGAGCACATGAGATCAGGGTTGCTCAGATGCGTTCTCAATAACCTCATTTGTTCCCTTAGTTTGACTTGTAGCTTAAGGGGATGTAAATACCTAAGGTTGAGAGAATGTAAAGACCCGGAATTCCCGTGTAATTTTTTTTAATACATGTTAATTTTACGAGTCTGCATTTTCTAACGGCACTTCATTTTGAGGCCTGGTGTGTCTAGAATTAATTTATGATGTTTTATTCAGGTATGATAAGTAAATGTATGATCATGATCTTATAACTTTTGAACCGGGGCTTGGAATTAAAATATGAGGGCACCATTGAAATCATATCGTCGGTAATTGCATAGTGATATATTCACCGCAGTTGCATTCTGACAAGTTTGGAAGTTAGTTTTTGGGTTTTTTTAATTAATTTGAATAAAATAAACTTTTAACATTGTTTTATTTGGGTGGTAAAAACCTCTATGGGGATGTTGGAGGTGGGGAACACCACACCCAAACATTCCATGGGAGGTTATGGTGGTGGAGTCCACCCGCATATCACCTCCCACGAGAGGTTACGACGTGGGGACCACCCGAGACCCATAACCTCTATATTAAATAATAGAGGTGGGGACCACCCGACCCCTATTAATGGTGTATGATAATACCTCCCTCCTCTACCTCTATAATGATGGAGAGCCTCTTTCCAATCCACCTAATTAAATGTGACACCTCTGAGAAATTTAATTATGTGGGGCCCACTTTTTTAATTCAGCAAATTTAAATTATGTGCCAATTTAATTTTAGACAATCCCTCCCTCTCCTATATAAAGGAACCGTAGGGGATGGTTTTCAGACTGCTTCATCAAGTGAAAAAACCCTGGAAAATAGATGTGATGCCCAAACCTTGTAAAATTATTCTTCCAAAGAAGAACTGTTTCCCACGAAGAATGAAGAAAGAAAAAGGCCGTCTACATCCTTCTTTAACTAGGGAAATAAAGGGAAGCACTACCACACCCAAAGAATGCTGATGATTTCATCTCGACTCGTCTTCTTCGTGCTCTTATTCCTCTGACTTTGACAGAATGACGACCTCCTTTCACGACTCCATCGTCGATCATCGAATTTGAGGTAGGGAGTTTTGTGTTATTTTCTATTTGAATATAGACCTCGTTCTTCGGCGAACAAAGTTATGGTATGGGAAGTGCCAATTTCTATAACTGTAACGATGAGGGCTCTGGTCACACAAAAACAGTACGACCCTCCCCTAGTTTGTTCTTGTTCGATGACGACAGCTTGGCAAATATGTGAAGACGCCGAAGACGGCGAACAAGGGTTGTGCTACCTGTGTCCCCCACAAATTGTGCCACCCCCGCAGGGCCCCGGTGCACTTCTCGCACCCTAGAGCACTGCTCGCATGCCCCGCGCGCTACCCAGCATTGTCGGTGCCCTATCGATGCTCTTCCAGGAACCCCCCGCACCCCACTGGTGTACTGCCCAGCGCCCCCGCACCCCACTGGTGTACTGCCCAGCGCCCCCGCACCCCTCCAGCGGCCTGTCCGGGACACCCACACCCCACCGGAGGCCTGCCCGGCACCCACCCACCCAACAGGCATCCCACCCAGCACCCCCGAACCCAGCCCGCGCCCTGCTCGGCGGCCTACCCCGCTCCCCAACGCCCTTCCCGGTGCACATGCGGCCTGCCAGTGCCCACCCGGCCTTCCCGCACCACACGCAGCTTGCCTGCTGGCCTCCCGTCCACCTGCCTCATAAGACGACCCGTGGATTCCCCCACAGTGTCACTGGCCAAACAAGACTGATCTCTCGATCTGAGTTACTGAGCCGCCTATGTGGTGACTATCGGGCTGAACCGCCCTCGCAGTCTGATTGGTCGGGCCCAGTGGACCGGGTCAAAACATAGTGGTCTAGCCCACCCATTGCGCCAGGTCATACCCAACGAGTCTTTGTGGATCGTCCTAGACCGAGTCGGCCCATATAGGGTTGTGCCGAGTCTGTCTGACTTGGTCGGATGGGACCTAGGCCCATTACTGACCCATTACATTCTTGGGCCATATCATTGCCACCGGACATCCGTTTGACAAACCGTCAATGACACCAGTGTTCATGGAGCATAGTCGTATCTTTGAGTATACCCCACTAGTGTTCGGGGTATAGTTGAGTCACAGTCAGGATGGTTCATACACGAATCCAACTGGGCCCCCGGGACTAAAATGCTAATAACTCACAGACTGGGCATCCGATTGACTCACTTTCTATTACGTTGAGACCCCTATGACATGGAGGTCCATTGAGATACTTCTACGTGAGACTTCGTGACACATGGAGTATCGACTAGTAGATCATGGAGGGGGTTCTTCCTATGAGGAGTAGTTAGAGTTCAAAGACCTAGTAGCTATTGACTTGATGACTACTTGACCGATTCGACTTGGAGGGACTTGATTAGCCCAGTGGACAAAGCACATGGTATTTGGAGACAGACACATGGTGGACATAGAACCTGGTAGATGGGAGCCGACCCGTAGTACTAGATAGGAGAAGTACCTCTGTAGGCTATTAGGGGGAGAGACTGGTATTCGGCGGCATACCCATAGCAGAAGGAGCGCCTGGTAGTTAGAAACAGACCAGTGGTACTAGACAAGAGGAGTACCTCAGCAATCTGATGATAGTGAGAAGCGCCTTGGTGTCACGACAGTGCAACTGTGCACCACATAGGAGGAGGTCTCCAGTAGTCGTGGTTTCGATAATGAGATATCCTGGATTGATCTGAGTCAATGAACTTTGTGTTTTCCTAATGATTGAGATGGGTTACATGATATCATAGGTATATGTATGGTCATATACCGAAGTAATGGTTATCCATTTAAATCATACGTTGTGGTTTATCCTTGTCGTATTTTGTTAGACCTTGAGGGTCTCAGGGTCCCCAGTGAGTGTCGTTATAGTCACCCCTGCACAGGAAATTCCCACATGTCGTTGTGTTGGATGCAGGTGACCGACAGTGCTGACGGAAACCGAGAGTGCCCAGACTAGATGGTACTCGAAGGAGGACCTTATGACGTATCAGTACATGGTGGATTCTGATAGGTGTGGAGTGTTGTAAAGGCCATATATACCTACCCCTCAGGTAGGAACCCCAGAGGATGTTCTAGGAGCTACTAGGCACCTTCCACCTATTTGTATTTTTAGTTGTACATGTTTTTCCATTCCTTGTACTTTACTGTTGGGCTTTATTTCCTATCCCTTTACTTTAAGTACACTTGATATACAGCCCTTACATAGTGTTTTCTTCCTCTTCTACTCTGGTTGTGTGTGTATAGAATTTAATAAGGAAATTCCTTCCCAGTTTTATTGATTTATGCCATTGGTACTAGTTTCTAGCCTCTGGCCTATGGAATGTGGGCTTGGGTAGTCACAATACGGGCCATGGGGGACGGTTCATGATAGTTCTTGTGGAAAATCCTCCCTTATAGTGAGAAAATGTGAATATTTCACATGTTGATCCACAATTACCCATAATGAATCATTCTTTCATGGAGTTTTGGGAAATACATTAACAAAATACATGCATATTTCGTCATATTTCCTTGAAGTAGAAGGTAGAGGATTCATGAATTCTCTAGAATGTTGTCATCTGGCATTCATTTCTTAACAGTCTAAACATCTTGATACATAATTAGAAAATTCCCTCATCATGTCTTCCCGATATTAATGTTACTTCAAATATCTATACTTTTTAGAACTACTAGTGTGTATTAGGAAATTAGAGCTATGGGTATAAACCAATAACTACTTGTTCAACTATTTATAATGGGAACACATAGCCTCTTCCCAAAATTCAGAATTCCATCTTTATATTTGAAGACATGTAACATCTCATTTTCAATAAAATTATTTTTATTTTTATGGTTCTCATCATCAGGATATGAGATTTTAAAAATATCAAATAAAATATAATAGAAACCATTTTCAAAAATATATGATGGTTCACCTTCATTTTTAATTACCATGTCCATACATACTAGACCTATGAATATAGAATCTTTTTCCATCATTATTTTGTTTAAAACTCAATGATCCTATATGTACAATGCTTCAAATACCTTATTTTCATTTCTTGGGTGGTACTGTATGGAAAAATGTTAATCCTTGAGTAGTATGAGCCATCACCTATTCCTCATGTTGAGTTATTTCTTTGAGAAGAAATATTTTAAACTCTTGTGATCCAAAAATATATCAAACCATTCTCTATAGAGATGGTGTGTCCATATACTTAGAGAAACGATTAGATATTCTATCTCAAGATCAGGAGTGGTATGGGTTTTTTATGATTTTTATAACTAAAATGATTCATAGGTAATACATGTACCATTTTACATAAGGACACAACCAAGTCCTTTCATTGATGCATCACTATAGATCACAAACCCATCATTCTTCGATGATAGGTTTTGGATTAGATAATTTAGTAATCTTCTCTTTAATTCATTGATACATTCCTCAAATTCATTTTTCCATAATAACATAACCCCTTTATGAATAATCATGGATAACATGTTGGATAAACATGAAATGTGATGAACAAAATCCTGATAATAACTTCATAAACCAATAAAAATACATTCCTCTGTTATTTTTGTTGTAGTAGGCCATTATTGAAAAACCTTTTTATTCAAATGATCGGCATATATTCCATACATAGAGGAAATTTAGAAAATATAGGTAACATATTGAATCAAAAATTCACCCTTCCTAAACATCCCATATAATTCATTTCATTTTAGAGTCTTTAGAATAATTCCCAAGTGATCATCATGATCATTATAACTTTTGGACATTCCAATATATCATCATTGAATAAAACCAAAAATTCATCATGATAACCATTGAAAACAATAATCATTAGATTCATAAAAATAGAAGGTTCGTTAGTCTATCCAAAGGAATTATTATAAACTCATAATTCATAAACCTTGTTCTGATTTTTGTCTTTGGAATATCTTCCTTATTGACTCACAACCGATGATATCTAGATCAAAGGTCAATAATCAAAAAATATAATGCTCTATGTGGTTGATTACATTATTCATCAATGTGAGGTAGGGGATACATGTTATTTATTTTCATAGAATTGATCTACCTATAGTAAATGAAAAACCTCATTGATCGATATTTTTTATTAATGAATAGAACTTGGGCTCTCCAGAGAGAGACACAATGGAGAATAACTACTTTATTAGTAAATTTATATAGTTTTTTCTTTAGTTATACAATTCCCACAGTGTCTATTCTACAAGGAGTGGTTTATATAGTCCTTCTACCAGGAATTAAATCTATAGATAACCCAACATCCCACTCTAGAGGATGGCCATGTAAATCCTCTGGAAACAAATCTACATATTCTTTCAAAATAATATTTTCTTCTATTTTAACATTCCATTCCTAACACATAGATATTCCATTCTCATATTCTCAATTAATTTAATTTAGTAGACCTAATGAGGGTGGATATAGATGAGAATTTGATAGTGATGATTCTACCCAAATGATATAGGATTATACATCATCCTATAAAATATTATCCTAATTCTTCTTAAAATATATTTTTTCATCCTGATTCGAAATCATATCCATACCTAAGATTATTTCAAATTCAATCATGGATATGTAAATAAAATTGGTAGATAAAGAATTCTCAAATGCCATAATAGGGACTACATGACACCTCGTTCTTGCAATGATACTTACATTAGGATTTTTTACTGAAAACTCCCTTATTAAATCAAATATGAAATATATAATTTTCATAGAAAACATGGAAGATATGAAAGAAAGTGGTGATCTAGAATCAAATAAATAATTGGATAGGTTTTAGGAAACAATTAATGTACCTGCCACCACATCATTATGAACATTAATATTAGTATTTCTGATCCCATAATCATGGCCTTTCTCCCTTATCCATATTTGGGGAAGGTTTCATTAATGCCTAAGACAATAATTTGGGTAATTCGGCCTCTCCTTGTAATTTTTAGCATTGAAAATTTGTAGCTTCTTTCTTCTCCTTAAATTCCTAGGATAGGTTTCATTTTTCATTACACTTGTTACAAACACCCATACACTTTAGGCATGTACTAGTGTGTCTCTTCCCACACATATCATAGGGTGGAAGGTCAACTCTTCCCTTCTTCCCCATTTATTTATTCCATTTTGTAGTGTTTTTAGTATCCCCTTTGTTCTCTATCAATCACTTAAAATTATTAGACATAGACAATTCCTTTTCCTTCATGATAGAACATGAGATTTTATCTACATATGATGAGAATCATTGGGAGAACAGAAGCCTTTAAAAGAATTGTATTAAACTCCAAAATTATAGATCATACTTTATCCCTGGATTTCATATGTAGTCTACAGAATGTATTAATAACCATGTGATTTTAGCTTCACACTTTTTCAACATTCACATCCACTTTATGCCTAAGATTCAGAAACTATCTTCCCATATCTGCTCATTCTTTATGAGGGAATTATATTCCTATGAATATATCCCTAAAATCCCTCTACTACATTTATTCAATTTCATCCCCCTCAATTGTGTTTTGGATTAAATACCACCAATTATCCACATCTCTTAGTAGATGATAAACATCCTTGACAACCTTATCCATTTCATTACATCCCAAAGCATTAAATATATTAACTAATGAACTTATCTAATTCTCCAATAATAATGGGTTATTTTGTTTTATTAAATGATGGAGGATGATGATACTAATGTGGTAAAACATTTCTCTTTAATGTTGTGGATCTGTATTTTCCATATGGTTATGTTTATTGGTCATAATAAGATTATGTTTTCCCATTATAGTCATATGTTTCTCAGCAAGAGTGGTAGAACCAGAGCCAACATCTATATATTGAATCAAAAGAAAATACCTATATGGGACATGTATGTTCATGTGGATTCCATTACATCCACTAAGTGAAATTTCTATATAATGGAATACACCAGATTAAATTATAAATCATAATGTATAATCTCAATGTAGAAAAATAATTTTCCTAAATTGGAATCCTTTACCTAGATAATCTCATAACCTTAAACATGGTTTCATTGATGAAAATTTTATATTCGAATATATCATAACAGCTTGTAGTAAAAATGGAAATTATCCTAATAATATGACCTCGTGTGTCAATATAGGTGTACATTAATGCTCGTTCTCGTCTACTAGGATACCTCGGGTAAAACCTAAAACTCCTTGTTAGAGTTGATACTCATAGGTACATATGTGGATAAAAAACATCCAGTTGATGTATCCAGACAAAGATTTATTTTCTATAAATATCCACATAATCTATTTATTTCAAAATTCACGGACATTCTTAAAATTTTATCCTCAATGTTAATATTTCGGTTTTGTTCCCTAATCTACATTCTAAAAAACTAGCTTCCATATTTTCAACTAAACCTCCCTTGATACCAACAATAAAGGCTTGACCCCAGTTTCCCAAAGCCGATTCCATGATTCATTAAATTTTAATGATTACAAGAATGTTTTTTCTCTATGGAATGAATATGATAGAATTTTTTGAAAACAATATATATAAATCTATTCAACATTATAACATAAAAGGTAATAAAATGTAAAAATTACTTTGAAAACAACAATAATTTCTAGGTTATCTCTACATATCATTCATAATGTACACCTCCATCTCCTGGGATAACTAAATGTAAGAAAGGGGTGAGCACAAATAATTATAAAGGGAAATAAATACATTAGAGGATAACATATATAAAACATTAGGAATGATAAATAACTAAAAACATGCCTTTCAAAATGAACATGAACACATTATTGCAATAATAAGATCTGAAAAATTAACACCATAATAAAGTATAATCATGGTTTTTCTACTAGTTAAATAAACACATGAACATTTAATTACTAGTTTCATACTAAGGGATTAAATAATGTTGTTAATCATAACAATATTTTCATGGCCTCCTTCTTGGACTATAAATAACATTATTGCAATTGACTTGTGCAAAGAAATTAGTTTTTATAATAAGACCTACTAATTCATCAAGAGGATATATAGGGTCCCATCCATCACATAATATGTCCACTGAATTCATTATATGAACAAGGAAATACCTAAACAATAAATACATTCATATTGAAATTAAGATATGAAATATAAATAACATTTTGTGAACATTTAACATAAACACAAACCATTTAGAGTAAATTGGTGAATGGTTTTAAGATAGAACATCCAAAATAAAACAAACCATAAACAATCCAATTAATTATGGAAGATGATATGTTAAATTATTAATCCGAATTTTACATAACAATCAACAAGAGTGTGAAAATAGATGAACTCACTCTGATAAAATCATCGAGTATATTTTGAGATAAATAGTTTTTTTACTTTGAAAAGTAATATTATATTGTAAAATTATTTCTATAAATCCATACCTGAAGAAATATAGTATTTTTTGGCGCAAAAAACATAGCCCGAAAGAATGGGATGAAAAAGAAGGCTGGCGCGCTGCCTTGTGAAGCACAGCCACGAAGCACCGACGCGAAGCACCCACGCGAAGCGCCCCGACCATGGAGGCCTCGCAAAGCTACGGAGGAGGTAATGCTCCACGAACGCATTTGATGTTCACGAGCCGCCGTGAAGCTACAGAGGCGGTAATGCTCCGCGAAGGCATTTGACGTTCACGAGCCATCGCGAAGCTCCAGAGGCGGTAATGCTCTGCGGACGTCGTTGACATTCGCGAGTGTGCCGCGAAGCACCGAAGGCGGCGCGCGAGCCCTGATTCGCGGCACCCCTTCTCTATAAACACTAGACTCCCCCTGAGTCCCAGAAGACGGACAATCCGACCTTTCGACTTCTCCTCTCTCGAATCGCGAAGCACTCTTTGCCCTGGGAATGATGAGATCCGCGAGGTACTTCTACTTCGCGAGACTCCTCTGCATTGTCTCGTTTTGAGCCCCTCTTCCGAGAGCGATGCCCTTCGCGAAGCTCAAGGGAATTCGCGAAGGAAGGGGATTCCCAAGGGAACCTGGGAAGCTGCGGAGCGTTTATGGTTAGAGAAACACCCAACCCATGCTAGTGATCCCTATGCTAAGGAAGGATCGCTACACATCGCGAAGCACACTGCTTCGCAGGACCCTACTTCGCGAGGCACCCCTTCTTCGCGAGGCAGTGCTCTGCGAACACTGTTCCACTTCACGAAGCACCTTCCACTCACACATATGCCCCATTCTAAGGCCAAGGCACTCCACTTCATGAAGCACACTCCTTTTCTTAGCGATTCCTCTTCCCGTGTGACCCTACAGGTTTGCACGATGTGATTTCAAAGTCCCATGGACAATACCACCTGTAGCGTTGCTTCACCTAATGCTTCTTCGCATAGGCACGCTAACGGCTATTGCTTCTTCGCATAGCCATGCTAACGTGGACCCCTCGATGGTTTGTTCTAAGACCCCTTTATCCATGGCCTTACTGGTACATTCCCTTCCCCAAGGACCGGAGGGTACCGGTTATGTAAGTCATAGGGGTGTGGAGTGAACCCACCTCATCCGAGCTGCAGGACGTTAAACTGCCAAGCACCACGTCCTCAACACATGATGCTAAACTGTGACCCGACCTCGTCTCCCTCACGAAGGGTCCCCCCAAGTCAAACATTCTTTACACCACTCGTCTCCACGGGAATGGAATCACCCATTCACATGGGATGAGATCCTCCTTGTCGGAGTGGCGTATGTTCGTAGGAGAAGGGCGACCCTAGTTCCCCAACGGATGGCTGCACCTCTGCATCTCCGTACCTCCCCACTACCAAGGTCAGTGGAGGGCGTGATAGGGAACGAGGAACCTCCCATCGTCGGACCAAGATCCATCTTTCCCGTGCTTTGTCGCGCCATGGGCCTCCATCCTAGAGTAAGTCCCGGCTCCGTGGGCCGCCTAACGCGTAAGCCCCTCTTCGCTTCTCACGGACGCATCCTTCACGACGTGATCGTCAGGTCCTTGCAACGTCTTGTTTCTCACACCGAGCATGACTCACGTGGGCTTGGAGAGAGCACCGACCCTGACCCCCCACCGACAGTGAACTACAAGGACTTTGATCCATGTCAAGGCATGGTACGTAGGAAGCCTCTATGAGGTTCAAGACACATTTCTCAGTCGTTCATTCACGTCCAGTTTCGCCCTCGTCCAGCATGACGTTAAACTGTATACCCATGTCCCGCATGACATTAAACTACACAGCCTTTCCCACCTGAACTACGAGGTCTTTGATCCATGTCAAGGCATGGTACGTAGGAAGCCTTCCAGAGGTTCAAGCCCACCACCCATTGGACCAAGGTCCACTTTCACGTCGGTTCGCCCACAAAGACCCATATGAACTACGAGGTCTTTGATCCATGTCAAGGCATGGTACGTAGGAAGCCTCCACGATGTTCAATCCCACCCATCAACCAATTCACGTCGAGTTCTACCTACGTCCAGAATGACGTTAAACTGCAATTCCAGTCCGACGGCAAGCCATTGTGACTAACCTGAACTACGAGGTCTTTGATCCATGTCAAGGAATGGTACATAGGAAGCCTATCAGAGGTTCAAGCCCACCACCCATCGGACCATGTTCCATCATTCACATCGGTTCTCCGACAAAGCCACCATGCTCGGTCGTTCATTCACGACGAGTTTTTCCCTCGTCCAGCATGACGTTAAACTGAATGCCCCTTTGTCCCGTATGAAGTTAAACTGCACACTCACCTGAAATACGAGGTCTTTGATCCATGTCAAGGCATGGTACGTAGGAAGCCTCTACGCGGTTCAAACCCACCATCAGGTCGTTCCGACCTCATTCACGTTGGTTCACCCCCGTCCCGCATGACGGTAAACTGCATTCCCCAATCCGAACTATGAGGACTTTGATTCATGTCAAGGCATGATACGTAGGAAGCCTCCCCGAGGTTCAAGCCCAACTCCCATCGGACTAAGGTCCCTCACTTATGTCGATTCGCTGACACCCACCGCCCGTCGTTTATTCACGTCAGGGTTCACTATTGTCCCGTATGACGTAAAACTGTGTTCCATCAATCCCCTGAACTATGAGGACTTTGATCCATGTCAAGGAATGGTACATAGGAAACCTTCCCAAGGTTCAAGCTCACCACTAGTGGACCCATGTGTCTACTTTCACATCGGTACGCTGATGATGCTCATCGGGCCAAGGTCCACCTTCAAGTCGGTTTATCGGCGTCATCCCGAACTACGCGGAAATTGATTCCCCGCCACGGGTATACGTAGGAAGCCTCGTCAAGGATCAAGACCAACTTCACTATCTCCCCTGCGATGATCCTATTTCACTCTCCCTCCACTCCATTCATCAACCTATCACCCGTCCCGATTCTCGCCCGGACCGTCTTATCCCGGTGAGACCATGTCGGTACGCTCTACTTCGCAGCCATCCATGGGTTAGCCACGGTATCGACATCCCCTCAAGGAGGATCCCCCAATCCGATCTATCCTAGATAATGCTATGGTTGGGTTGATCCGTCTCTGCTAGACGTTAAACTTGCGGCATACCCTGTGTTGAGAATGGGAAGCTGAGGAAAACCTCAGATATGTGTCTATGACATATAATTCCCCGCGCTCGATGTGGGATGCCTCGGGCTTCCACGCCCTCGAGAAGCCTTGTGACCAAGGATAACTGACAGACATGCCAGGTACCCCCAACATCCAGACATGCTACTGATGCCTCAACGTGACTACTCCCCTGACTGAAGGTTGCTGCCCTGACTGGACCCCTTGGAATGTCCCGACAGAAGCAGTGTAATCAACCGCGTCCATGGAAACATGTTACTGGGAAGAGTTTCACGAACTACGTATTAAATCTATGAGGGAGATCCGGACTAGGTGACGAGTTCTGAGGAAGAATCCAAAGGAGGAAGAACTGACATCCCATCATCCCGTTTCGATCAAGGAGCAGACGTCCCTGAATAAGGAGCGAATGTCGCCCGCCTTTGGAAAGCGGGAATGCGGGGCAACAAAGCGATGCGCATCCTCCCCCGCGGACGGACGGGCGCTCGCCCCAGCGGAAAGCATCGGAACCAAAAATGGTGAACCCGAAATGAAATTCTTCTCCTCAATATGGAGATTAGTAGCGTTCGAGACACCAGTAGATTGACGTGCCACCATATCCAGATATCTGGTGCCTGGTCCCGCCAAGCAAATAGCGGTTCTGTCGTGAAACTCACCGAAAGTCGGGGCAGTAGAACGTGGGGCACTCCGTTCTGCAGCATGCTGGCGTGGATCCTTCTTACAGACGTGGAGAATGAAAGGACGCTGGGGCACTGGGTGTCAATCCTTTTCCTCTCAGTACTGATGAGTCGATCCCTTCATTTCTCAGGAACCAGGTTGCTGTTACAGAGACGCGATCACCGTCCGCTCCCTGCCCATGCAGGGGCAGGGGAAATACAGCCACGACGGCCGCCACATCGCGGAATACGGGGCGCCAACATCCCCTTTCCCCATCAGAGGTCATCCAGCAAAGGGTGATCAAAAACCTCAGGCGTAGGTACGAGGAAGAAGGGGTCATCCCAAACCGGGATATGGCCCGCTTGGACCTGGAGGCCTCCAGGCCCTACCGTCAACACCGCCTTAACAGGCCGCGCAGGGAGCCCCAGCTCCCCACCCCAACATTCAACCGTTTCGGGAGCTTGTCTCCGGAACGCCTTGAAGACTCCTTGCCTTACGCTGAAGAGGCGGGCGCCGTCCGGCTCAGCCCGCTCAGGGTCCCGACCCGAGCGCTCCAGGCGAGAGCTCCCGCCCGTCCGCGTCAGCGCCGCCGTCCGGCCCCGCTGGAAGAGCAGGCAGGCTACGTCCCTGCACCACCTGCACCAGTTCGCCTGACCCGACGTCAACGCCGGGCCCGGGCTGAGGATGCTCGCCAGGGTGCGTCGACGTCGACAGCTACAATGGCCCGATCCACCGCCGACGTGCATCATGAAGCCCCTGCATATACTGAGCAGGGGCACCCCTTCACCCAACCCGGATCGAGACCCCAACCGCCCCACGGGCAGGCTGGGTTGACTCTCCGGGTTGCAGGCCCAAGTGGTGATCGCTGCGAGCTAACCCGCGGTAATGTCACCCCGTACGGAGGTCCTCCCCATACCACTACTCCACAGAGCGTGGTCCTTCCCCGCTCCGAGGTTCGTCATGGAGGCATGCCTCGTGCTACCCCCATCCCGCAGGAAGACCTGCCCCGCGGCAGTGACGCTCAGCGTGGAAACACTCCTCGCGCCCACTATATAGGGTGTGGAGTCCATCATCCTGCCCCCGACCGCCAACCTGAAGGCACCGTCCATCCGGTCCTTCTCCAACGTGGGGGCCCTCCCTACGTCCTCTCTGCAACCGGCGAAGGTCCTCCTCGCCCCAGCAACTCGAGGATTGAAGGTCAGCCTCGCTCCACTCGCATCGACCATGGAGGTCCTCCCCATGCTCCTGCCGGTTCAAAAAGAGGTCCCGCCCACATGGGTACTTTTCATAGAGGTCTTCCCCATGTACCCTTCGACATTTTCCCCGGTGCCCCTCGCACCCCGGCTATCTCGAGTGGTGGCCCACTCCGCCACGGTGCCAGCGCTGCCCCGAGGCTGCCTGATAGGGGTCAACCCTGTTCGGAAGAACCACCCCGGGGCAGGAGAGCGGGTGGTCGCCGCAACAAGAAGAACCCTGGGAAGGCCCAGGTGGAGATCAAACCTGCCCGCTTCTCCGACTCGGAAGCGGTATGCGATTCAGCGATGGAACCTTCTCCTCACTCCTCCGTATTAAGGATAGGGGCAGGAACCAGACGCGTTGGCCTCATTCTCCCGGAATTTGAGGTACACCAGATTTCCATCTCCCTCCACAGGTATATCCAAGAGGAAGAAATCTTGGGAATTCCTCAGGTCTCGACCGCGCAATCACCGCCTCTGTCACCAGAAGAGTCCTCTACCTCTACCAAAGATCACAGAGAGTTATTTTGGGGGCCAACGAAGGTAGAGCGACGACACGACCTGTCGCTGGTAGCCGCGGCTCCTGTTCCGGAAGCTGTGGTTATCAGCCCGTCGTATCGTGACATCGTGGCCAGGTCACCTCATTCTTCGGAGGATGGCCCGGAATTCGGCAGCCAGTCGTCTTGTTTTCCATATTCTCCACCGCCGAGCTTACTATCCCAGAGGTCCGCCTCGGTACTGCTTCCAGTCCCTCAGCCGCCCCCGGTTGACTAGTGGGGCAACATAGGGCCAGACCTTGAGTCCGAGCCCAGGAGCTTCTGGAGTATTCTTGTAGCGGATTACTTCCCGGAGAAGTCCTGGCCGACGGCGGCGCTAAATTTCCACATACTAGAGTCTCTTACCCCTAAAGATGTGGGGTTCTTTTGTCGAACCCTATCGGTGACACACTTCCGTCTCCGTTATGAATGGGTGGTGTACCCCAGAAGTCGAGAGCACTTCGAAGAAATCGGCGAGCAGTGCCGCCTGATCGATGCTGTAACAACCCGAAATTTTGAATAAATATTATTTCCTAATTTTATGTGTTATTTTATTTTATTTTTATACTCCACAAAAATGTTTCATTTGATAAAATGAGTATAATTAAAATGATACTGTTGGTTTTTGACTGTTATATGACCATTGGCCAATATGACCACTAGAAACTAATCGTTTTGATTATTGTCTCTAAATACAAGGAATCCTGGTTAATTAATATAGAAAGAAGATTTGATGGCCTCACCCAGTAGTCTTAGACCAATCGAAGCCCATCTAACAGAACTTGGGAAGGAGGTAGCACCACTGGGCTTTGCTGTGGACCAAACCCAAGCTGAACATCATCGTATAAAGCTAGAACGGGATCGCCTTCGCGAGAAGTTCAAACTGATAGAAATTACTACTCGTGCGATGTTGGCCGAGCCTCCCTCAGATTCTCTCACCTTAGCACACCTTACACTTAGGTCCTATGCTGGTGTGATAAGGGGCTATGTAAGGAGACGGTAACTGCCTTGTGTAATCCTTTTTTTTAAATAAAAATTGGGATTTCTTCTTATGATGAAGTTTATGATTTTTCAAATGACTGGATAAATATAGTATGCATATTTTTGATGAATTTTAGAAAAAGGATATTTTAAAAAAATGGTTGTGTAAACCTTAAATAATTAAAAATGTGTAATGATTTTCGAAAAATGGTCTTCTACAATTATGTTCAGTACGAAATTCAGAGTCTAATAAGATCAACTTAATTTTTGATGAATAGTAAATTATGAATAGTTATTTTATGATTAGGATTAGTAATGTGTTTAAATGGATTAGTAATCTCACTTAAAGAAAGTATTAATATAATCTAGGCACCTTGATTAAGTAATGTGATTCAATAAAATGGTTAAATAACAGTTTCATAAATTATTATTCAAGTATTAGTTTTTTCGAGTGAATAGTGTTTTTTAATTAAAAATTTAATTAAAAATAATTAGATAATTATTTTTATAAAACGGATTTCATTTTTGAACTCAGAGCACCGATATTATGCTATGGTAATTTTTGGGGTTTTTTCTGAAAAAAATGAATTTTCGGTGAATAGAGTTTTTATTTAAAAATTAAATTAAAAATATTTAGAAAATTATTTTTATAAAATGGAGTTCATATTTACAATCAGTGCGTTGATATTTGGTTAAGGTGAAATTTTGGGATTATTCTGAGAAAGTTGAATTTTCGATGAATAGTGAAAATACAGTTTTTAAGTTACAGGTGTTTAATGACATCATTAAATGATGTATTAAGTTTGTAATCAATATGTTCGAATTATGAATAGTGAGATAAGGTATTAGGTGTCACAAGTGGCCAATACCATGGGCAAATACCATGGTAAAGCCCATGGTTTTGCCAAAACCACTAATGAGGTGTCCCTTTGCCATTAATGCCTTGTCCCCTCACTTTCCCTATAAATACCAAGCCATCCTCTCATCCATTCGACTACCCACTCTCCCCCAACGAAGTTCTGGTCTCATTACCTCCCAATTAGTCCTCCCATGGTACCCCCATGCTCTCAAGGTCCCAACCTTTGAGTTTTAAGAGTTATGTTTTAAGGTAAGGCATCCAACCTCTCTCTTTCATTTCAAGTAATCTATTTTATGTCATTCCTTTTATGCTACATGTTCTTATGTTGGGGGATGTTATTTTATACTCCTCTTACTGCCCTTTTTATGTTCATATAATGAGATATCCCCTCTTACTCTCATTATTTCGTTTTATGACGTTTTAAGTGGCGTCGTTAGGCTCCCGAAATTTTTGTAACGGATTCTTTCTCCCTTCTCATTTTTCAAGATCTATTTTCATGTAAAGTATTTCAAGTTCCTTTTTATTATGTTGGGGTATGATCTCTAAATTTATCATACTGATCTTTTATGATCATATGATGAGAGACCCCATTTTATCTCCTCAATTCATTATTTTGAAGTTTTAAGTGGCGCCGTTAGGCTGCCGAATTTTTAAGTGGTTCTTCACCCCTCTCGTTTTGGAGTTCTACTTTCATGTCAATTATTTCAAGTTCCTTTTTGTTATGTTGGGGTATGATCTCTATATCTATCATACTGGACACTTATGTTCATATAATGAGAGACCCCATTTGATCTCTTCAATTCAGTATTTTGAATTTTTAAGTGGCGCCGCTAGGCTGCCGAATTTTTAAGTGGTTCTTCACCCTTCTCGTTTTGAAGTTCTACTTTTATGACAATTCCTTCATGTTCCTTTTTGTTATGTTGGGGTATGATCTCAATATCTATCATACTGGACTCTTATGTTCATATGATGAGAGACCCCATTTGATCTCTTCAATTCAGTATTTTGATGTTTTAAGTGGCGCCGTTAGGCTGTCGAATTTTTAGGGGATTCTTTCACCCTTCTCATTATTTTCAAAGTTCTACTTTCATGTCAAGTCTTTCAAGTTCCTTTTTAATTATGTTGGAGAATTATATCTATATCTATCATACTGAACTCTTATTTTCACATTATGAGAGACCCTATTTTATCTTTTCAAATAATTTTTGTTGAAGTTTAAGTAACGTCGTTAGGCTGCCGAACTTTCATAAGAGAAATCTAATTTTTGTCTTCCTTCCATGTTTTTCATTTCAAATGTTATATCCTTGAAATTTCATTTCCATGATCATGTATCCTTCTTATTCTGTCCATCTACTGTTTTATGGGTCATTTATTAATGTTTGACCCATTTCCCTCTCTTTTTAATGTCTTCTAAAACCTCGTAACATAGCCGTTATGCTGCAGAATTTCCGTCTCAAAATGTCTCTCTCTTTTTCTAAAGTTCTTTAATATTATTAAGTGAATACTCAAAGCTCTTTCTTCTAAAGGGGTATTCACATATATAACAAAATGTTCTATATTAAATTCTGGGATTTACATACATTAGACCCACCTTCCTTTTCTGTGGGTTTTAAAGTGACGTAAGGATAATGTCTTTAAAGCAGTTTTTTTTAACGTTATGATTATGAAATGAAACCCATTTATTTTATGCTATATGGGTTATTTATGAAATGTTCTATGATGATATATGTGTCTCACATGATAATAAAGGAAAATTTAAGGGTGCGCCCCGATAGCCCTCCAATGCATTGGGTAATGATGTAACCACTAGAGATTACAATTTTCATGATACCTTGGTGAATAACCTTGGTAATTTTCAAATGACACCTTGGGGATGGACCTTGGTGGTATGTTCATGATTGGATATGTTAAATGATGTAGCCACATTTTCAAGTTATGAAAAATGTAATTTTTATTATGATATTCCTCCTTATTTCATTCTCATGCCTTAAAGTTCTTTTTCATGACCTTATTGAAGTATCTCAAGTTCACATGTAAAATGTTTCTCTTGTTTTCCTTACTGGGATTTTTTCTCACCCTTTCTTTTGATGTTTGCTCCCAGGTTATGTGATGCAGTAATGAACCGAGGATGAACATGAGGAGAATCCTTTCAATTGTTTTAGAAGAATGTTTTCTGTTTTCATGTTTAAAGTTCCTGGTTTCCAAGACACTAAACCTTAAAGATCCTCGGTTATGTAAAATGTAATGACAGTTTATGTGATAAAGAGGCGGGATGCTATAGTTGGTATCAAAGGATGGTTTAGTTTTTTGTGGAAATTAGGATATGAAAACTTTAGGAAGAAGCCTATGGAAAAGTTTATATATAGGAAATCTTCCTGGTATTTTGGTGAATATTGAGTAATGGGTTTCCAAGAAAATACATCCCTGTCTGGATACGAACAGGTAGAGGTGGCTCTGGCACAGGTGTACATAGGGGTAAAACCCGAAAACACCGCTTTGAGCTAGACTCAAACGGGAACTGGTACACGACAACGGGCCTTGCTGCACTCTTGGTTACGACACTCTCGGGGGATATGCTTTGGTAAATTCATAAGCTTAGTATGAACCATTGTTAAAGGAACAAAGATAAAATAAAATAAAGATTCACATAATAATATATGATCATGGATAAGCTAGATTGGAACCTAGGGGATCACAAGTTAGGATATACTTTTATTCTACATGTTTATCCTTTTATGCTTAAAGTTTCCTTTTCATGATTATTAGCTAATTAAATAAGCCCTTAATTATAGTTTCTTTTCTTAGTTAATGGCAGGAAATGGAAGAACATTTCCCAAAAACCAATGTGATAGGAAATGCGACAATTGTCATATTAATATGATAGAGGTGATTAGGGGACTAAAAGATGATTATTATTTTGGAATATGTTCACTATTTTAGGGACCCTATATGATCGAGGTAAATATATTACTACGGTATTTTCATTGAGGAGTACGGTTGACTTATATTTTGAAGAATCGATGAATTTATGGTGGAATTATAGTAATTTAGGTTACTTATGGGAATGATTAACCTATCTTGGGTAAAATATGTTTAGTTTAGATAATTTTTTTATAAGATGTTAGGAGTGGTTGATGTTGTTTGGAGATGAACAATGAAGTTTATTTTGGAAGACTATGTTATCAAATCCTTTTTGTATTTGGGTTTCAATCTTAGTTTGGTTTATTTTGAGGAATTTTAAGGACCGTTATTTATGGGATGGTCTATGATGAACTTTGGGTATTACCATGGAACATTGAAGATTTAAAATTAGTTTCCATTCCTATGGGATTCTTCCTTTTTGAAGAGTTGTTTAACCTTACCCTTTCTGTTTTTGGGATAATGTTTAAAGATAAAAGAAATAGATAGTTAATCATTTGTGGATTATGTGATTCTCTAGATGATTATTCTTCTGTTTTGATGAGACCAAGTAGTTTTGAATGCTCATCGTTTGGGAGAAAAGATTAGTTTTGGTAGAAACTTATTAAAGGGTGAAACTCTACATGAAGGTAGATATATTTCCTTATGTTTTTGTTCTATGTTGTAAATGAATTCATCAAAATTATGAAAAAGAACGTAAAACAAAAACGTTGTTGGTTTACGTTTCCTACTAGGTAATCAAAGATTGTTTACACACATCATAAGTTTGGGATTTTCTTATGGTTAACTTTCTCTTAATCATGTTCTATGTCACTCTCCCTTAGAACTTGACCCTTTGTTTTCTCCTCCATGTCCATGTTTTCCTACATGGAATCCTAGTGTGGGCTAACTCGGGTGACCTTCGTACTTCCCTTTCTTTCTTTTAAAGTAATAGTTTTACTGACTCGTTTTCTGATGTGGGGCTTTCAATGAAATTTCAAAACCTAATTTTAAAAAATTGCGAGGACGCAATTTCTTAAGGGGGGAAGATTGTAACAACCCGAAATTTTGAATGAATATTGTTTCCTAATTTTATGTGTTATTTTATTTTATTTTTATACTCAACAAAAATGTTTCATTTGATAACATGAGTATAATTAAAATGATACTGTTGGTTTTTGACTGTTATATGACCGTTGGTCAATATGACCACTGGAAACTAAAAGTTTTGATTATTGTCTCTAAATACATGTAATCTTGGTTAATTAATATAGAATGAAGATTCGATGGCCTCACCCAGTAGTCTTGGACTAATCGATGCCCATCTAACAGAACATGGGAAGGAGGTAGCACCACTGGGCTTTTCTCTGGACCAAACCCAAGCTAAACTTCATCGTATAAAGCTAGAACGGGATCGCCTTCACGAGAAGGTCAAACTGATAGAAATTACTACTCGTGCGATGTTGGCCGAGCCTCCCTCATATTCTCTCACCTTAGTACACCTTACACTTAGGTCCTATGCTGGTGTGATAAGGGGCTATGTAAGGAGACCGTAACTGCCTTGTGTAATCCTTTGTTTTAAATAAAAAATGGGATTTCTTCTTATGATGAAGTTTATGAATTTTCAAATGACCAGATAAAAATAGTATGCATATTTTTGATGAATTTTAGAAAAAGGATATTTTAAAAAATGGTTGTGTAAACCTTAAATAATTAAAAATGTGTAATGATTTTCGTAAAATGGTCTTCTACAATTATGTTCAGTATGAAATTTAGAGTCTAATAAGATCAACTTAATTTTTGATGAATAGTAAATTATGAATAGTGATTTTATGATTAGGATTAGTAATGTGTCCAAATGGATTAGTAATCTCACTTAAAGAAAGTATTAATATAATCTAGGCACCTTGATTAAGTAATGTGATTCAATAAAATGGTTAAATAACGGTTTCATAAATTATTATTCAAGTATTAGTTTTTTTGGGTGAATAGTGTTTATTTAATTAAACATTTAATTAAAAATATTTAGATAATTATTTTTATAAAACAGATTTCATTTTTGAACTCAGAGCACCGATATTATTCTATGGTAATTTTGGGGTATTTTTCTGAAAAAAATGAATTTTCAGTGAATAGTGTTTTTATTTAAAAATTAAATTAAAAATATTTAGAAAATTATTTTTATAAAATGGAGTTCATATTTACAATCAGAGCGTTGATATTTGGTTAAGGTGAAATTTTGGGATTATTCTGAGAACGATGAATTTTCGATGAATAGTGAAAATACAGTTTTTAAGTTACGGGTGTTTAATGACATCATTAAATGATGTATTAAGTTTGTAATCAATATGTTCGAATTATGAATAGTGAGATAAGGTCTGAGGTGTCCCATGTGGCCAATACCATGGGAAAATACCATGGGCAAGCCCATGTTTTCCAAAACCACTAATGAGGTGTCCCTTTTCCATTAATGCCTTGTCCTCTCACTTTCCCTATAAATACCAAGCCATCCTCTCATCCATTCGACTCCCCACTCTCCCCCAACGAAGTTCTGGTCTCATTGCCTCCCATGGAGTCCTCCCATGGTGCCCCCAAGCCCTCAAGGTCCCAACCTTTGAGTTTTAAGAGTTATGTTTTAAGGTAAGGGATCCGACCTCTCTCTTTCATTTCAAGTAATCTCTTTTATGTCATTCCTTTTATTCTACATGTTCTTATGTTGGAGGATGTTCTTTTATACTCCTATTTCTGCCCTTTTTATGTTCATATAATGAGAGATCCCCTCTTACTCTCATTATTTCGTTTTATGACGTTTTAAGTGGCGCTGTTAGGCTGCCGAAATTTTTGTAACGGATTCTTTCTCCCTTCTCATTTTTCAAGATCTATTTTCATGTAAAGTATTTCAAGTTCCTTTTTATTATGTTGGGGTATGATATATAAATTTATCATAATGATCTTTTATGATCATATGATGAGAGACCCCATTTGATCTCTTCAATTCAGTATTTTGATGTTTTAAGTGGCGCCGTTAGGCTGCCGAATTTTTAAGTGGTTCTTCACCCTTCTCGTTTTGAAGTTCTACTTTCATGTCAATTATTTCAAGTTCCTTTTTGTTATGTTGGGGTATGATCTCTATATCTATCATACTTTACTCTTATGTTCATATGATGAGAGACCACATTTTATCTCTTCAATTCAGTATTTTGAAGTTTTAAGTGGCGCCGCTAGGCTGCCAAATTTTTAAGTGGTTCTTCACCCTTCTCGTTTTGAAGTTCTACTTTCATGTCAATTCCTTCAAGTTCCTTTTTGTTATGTTGGGGTATTATCTCTATATCTATCATACTGGACTCTTATGTTCATATTATGAGAGACCCCATTTGATCTCTTCAATTCAGTATTTTGAAGTTTTAAGTGGCGTCATTAGGCTGCCGAATTTTTAGGGGATTATTTCACCCTTCTCATTCTTTTCAAAGTTCTACTTTCTTGTAAAGTCTTTCAAGTTACTTTTTAATTATGTTGGGGAATTATCTCTATTTCTATTATACTGTACTCTTATGTTCACATGATGAGAGACCCTATTTTATCTTTTCAAATCATTTTTGTTGAAGTTTAAGTAACGTCGTTAGGCTGCCGAACTTTCATAAGAGAAATCTAATTTTTGTCTTCCTTCCATGTTTTTCATTTCAAATGGTATGTCCTTGAAATTTCATTTCTATGATAATGTATCCTTCTTATTCTGTCCATCTACTGTTTTATGGGTCATTTATTAATGTTTGACCCATTTTCCCTCTCTTTTTAATGTCTTCTAAAACCTCGTAACATAGCCGTTATGCTGCAGAATTTCCGTCTCAAAATGTCTCTCTTTTTTTCTAAAGTTCTTTTATATTATTAAGTGAATACTCAACGCTCTTTCTTCTAAAGGGGTATTCACATATATACCAAAATGTTCTATTTTAAATTCTGGTATTTACATACATGAGACCCACCTTCCTTTTCTGTGGGTTTTAAAGTGACGTAAGGGTCATGTCCTTAAAGTAGTTTTTTTTAACGTTATGATTATGAAATGAAACCCATTTATTTTATGCTATATGGGTTATTTATGAAATGTTTGATGATGATATATGTGGCTCACATGATAATAAAGGCAAATTTAAGGGTGTGCCCTGATAGCGCTCCAATGCATTGGGTAATGATGTAACCACTAGAGATTACAATTTTCACGATACCTTGGTGAATAACCTTGGTAATTTTCAAATGACACCTTGGGGATGGACCTTGGTTATATGTTCATGATTGTCTATGTTAAATTATGTAGCCACATTTTCATGTTAAGAAAAATGTTATTTTTATTATGATATTCCTCCTTATTTCATTCTCATTCCTTAAAGTTCTTTTTCATGTCCTTATTGAAGTATCTCAAGTTCACATGTAAAATGTTTCTCTTGTTTTCCTTACTGGGCTTTTTGCTCACCCTTTCTTTTGATGTATGCCCCCAGGTTATGTGATGCAGTAATGAATCTAGGATGAACATGAGGATAAGCCTTTCAAATGTTTTAGAAGAATGTTTTATGTTTTCATGTTTAAAGTTCCTGGTTTCCAAGACAGTAAACCTTAAAGATCCTCGGTTATGTAAAATGTAATGACAGTTTATGTGATAAAGAGGCGGGATGCTATAGATGCGGCCGCACTTCTTGTGGACCAGCACCCTGAGTCACCAGGCCACTAGAGCGCCCTTCAAAGAAAATGTGTTAAGAGTCTTAAAGCACTCCGCAGAATCTTTAGGGAAGCCACCCCCCATGTGCAAGTCTGTGGTTGGGGACACTATGCCGCTCTCCTCTTCGACCCTATCCGACGGCAGCCCGATTCTCTATGCGACATCGAGGACATGCCCTCAAGAGGGGTCGCAGTCCACATGGCTGACATTGTGGATAAGGAAGATGAGATTGAGTTCCTTGATGGAGACTTACCATCCGAGGGCGTACCGCCGCTGCTCGACCCATCAGGGAGAGTTACCCGTCAGCAGAGGAACCTGATAGGTCTCCCCGTACCCACTGAGTCGCTGGTACTTGGTCGAAACACTGGCAAGGGTAAGGAGCACGTCGGAACAGTCAATCATTCCAACCCGTTCTCCTCTGTGCCGAAGACGGACGAAGATCCCGAGAAGGATACATTACACCAGTTGCATGCCGAGCAGAAGAAGATGGTTGACGAACTCTTGGCTGAGCGTGCCGCAGAGCGGCGACCCGACTATGCTAATCCCATGCCGGGGCAGCAGGGGCAGGAACAATTCCCCCCGGTGAGATGCCTCCGGGTAACCCTGATCATGCTACTGCCGAAGACAGGGCAGAAGCCAGAACGTATGGCAAGAGGGCGCGATACGTCTCGCCAAATCCCCCTGAGCGATGGGGTAATCTGAAGAATCCAATCCAGGTTCCCCCAGTCACCCCGCAGGTCGTCCAGCCAGTTGACCCACAAGCGTCCGAAGCCGTCTACCGTGTTGATGAACCTGGTAATGCACTTGTGGTTAGGGATCCCCATCAAGACAGGGACCCCCACCCGGAGGATCTTATCGCGGTGCTCACAGCTCGCCTCGAAGCATTGGAAACGCGGCAGGTGGAGGTCCCACCGGATGGCAAGCCTTATCCCGCGTGGGTGGATGATATGCCCACACCTTCGGGTTTTGGGAACCCCAATTTCTTGCCTTTTAACGGGACAGGGGACCCGCCACAAAACTTGGATCATTTTTCTTCTAGGTGTGGCCCAATGCTGGGGGACCCCGGCTCAGTAAGAAGCCGCCAAGCTCTGATGTTTCGTACAGACATTGGAAGGTCCGGCATTAGTATAGTACAGCAAGCTCCCTATCGGATCGGTGACCGGTTGGGAGGATCTTCACCGGAAGTTATTATACCATTTCAGCTCCACCACGCGAAAGACCAGCATCGCGGACCTCTTCAAGTGCAAGCAGAGGCCTGATGAGCGGGTTTCAGATTTCATCGCTCGGTGGAAGGGACTTACGTATTCCCTCGATATGCCACTCACTCAGGAGAAATTACTGAAAATGTGTGTAGGGAACGTCAAGACAGAGCTGGTACCCTCCCTGATCACCCAGAACTACCCTGGAGGGTTCAGAGATTTCTCAGATAAGGCTCAGCGCCTTGAGGAAGCCCTGTAACAGGCCAGTCAGGCGCGTTTGTTGCCCCCTATGATCCCAGCCAGGAGGACCGCCAGGGATGGACCCGCCACGGTGGCTCAAATAGAAGCCCCGAGGCAGCTAGAGTTGCTGCCGGTGGCACCACCCCCGCAACCCCGCAGAGGTCCTCCACCTCAAGCACAGGCTCCTGCCCAGCAGCGACCGCCTCAGAACCGACAGGTTCCCCCGCGCAACGCGCCACCTCCACCTAGGCGAGACAATCAGGCGCCGCATCCTCGGCAGGCCCCTCCGGCCCCTCTTCAAGGCCAGGCCCCCTATCCAGAAAGAAGGTACCAGACCTATTCGTTCAATGAAAATCAGGTCCCTGGCTATTTCCGAAGTGCTCTAGAGTAAGGGATTGTGCGTCTGCCTGAGTATAGAAGGCCGGCAGAGGCGCATCTCACCGATCACCCCAACTACTGCCCTTATCATTGGATCCTGGGGCACACCCTCAAGAAATGCTATGTGTTTAAAGACTGGCTTCAGGACCAGGTCAAAAACAACATAGTCAAGTTGGGCCCAGCACCAGCACAAGTGGCAGGTGTCTTTGCAGGATCAGAGATCGGCAGCGACAGTGAAGGTGAGTGGCAGCAGGTCCCTAGCCGTGGGTCCCAGAAATAAGACGACTGGATGGCTCGAAAAACCGTCGTCCGTGCCCATGGAATCATCCGAGCGCGCCTGAAGCAGCCAGAACCTTCAGAAGAAGTAGCTGGTGCCTCTGCATCATCTTCACAGTCGGGCTCTTCCCAAAAGGGAAAGCAGCGGCGACGCAAGAAGAAGCAACGCGCACCGCTAGTGCCGTCGTCATCCCGCACTCTCGGTGACTTTATGCCCCCTGAAATGGGGATTCCTCCCAGAATCTGCCCAGCGGTGATTGACTCCTCGAGCGACAGCCAGGGGTACGCTTCGGTTAACACCGTGGAGCTGGTAAAGCCCTATATGACCCCCGATGAGGGGGAACGCCAGGCAGACCTCCCCAACGTTTCCTTCCGACGTCAGCGTCAGCGGAATCGCAACCGCGCCGGTTAGCGAGGTACATCAGCAGGCACTTTCAGCCAATCTGTGCACGCTACTAAGACCAGGCAGCAGGCTCAGCGCAGATCTCAGCACGCACAAACCCATTCAACACCCTCGGATCTACCTCTACCGCCGTTCATGCTACTGGATCGGGGGGAGCTGCCTCGTTCGTATCACAGTCAGTCCTGCCCGACTACAGGACAGCCTCCGCTGTCCGATCCTGGTCCGGCGACTACTCTTTAGGCTTCTACTAGTAGGCATCAAGATGTGGCCAGTACTAGCCGATTGCCGGTTCAACTAGCAGGACCCGCTATGCCTCCAAATGCCGAACGACCTCCTGTAAGCAGAGGTTCGCGGTTGGCACGAAAGTATGATGTCCTGAAGCACATGGCCGGCATTATGGCAAGGCTTTCTATCCTTGAGGCCCTCCGCCTATCATCTGAAATGTGCGAGGCACTTGCCGATGCCCTAAAGAGCCCCCTCCAGTTTGAGACGGAGGTAGCAGCTGCAGAAGCCTTCCATACTGAGACGACTGAAAATGCCGAATGTCATGCGGTTATCTCGTTCTCCGGTCAAGATGAAGACCCTCCTATATAGGGGCACATTCGCCCACTGTACATCAATAGCCACTTCAATGGTGTGGAAGTCCGTCGCTGCCTCATTGACACAGGTTCCAGAATCAATCTAATTCCGACCCGGACGCTACGAAATCTGGGTCTGTCCGAAGGTGATTTAACCCCCTCTGACCTCAGGATCCTGGGGTACGACAGGACAGAGCAAACCCCAGTCGGCAAGATCCTCCTGAAGACTCAGTTCGGTGGCTTAATTGCCAGCACCGAGTTCATGGTTGTCTCTCAGGACACCGCCTACAACGCATTGATGGGTAGGCCATGGCTCCATCTGCATGCAGCGGTCCCTTCGTCGTATCACCAGTTCTTCAAGTACTCGCTCAACGGTCGAGTAGGCGTGCTCCAAGGAGACGCGTCCACTGTCGCTTCTTGTGAGGCCCGCTATCTGGATGCGGGTTATTACAAAAGTAAGGACAAGAAAATATTGGTAAGTGAGGATGAACCCGCCCCGGTCACAAGTGATCCCTAGGAAAGCATGGATGACTCCTACATCCTCTCGATCCACCGGTTTGAGGCCACGACCCCCGACATGGGGAAATGTTTTGTTGTTTCGGGTACGCAAGGAAGGCATGTTATCGTGTCCAAGCGACAAGGAAAAATCACCTCGTACTCCTACATCAACCAGGATCAAGTCATCCTGGAACCTCCTACCCCTGTACGGTACCGGGACGTCAAGCTGATGACAACAGCGGTGCGCCATACGTGTCTCTTCCGTTAGGCTGGAATCCACTGACTCAGGCCGACACGTCACCACTGCTTTGATATCATCAAACGTGGCCCTCTAGGACAAAGGCCAGATGGGATAGGGTCGACTGCCTTCATTGCTATGGTCTCAATGTCAAGCTAGTCTCCCGATGTGATGACCGCTGCTGCCCAAGCCGGCACCAGCTGTCCCTCAGAGTTTGATAGCCTAGAAGTACCCCCCGTCGCGGGAAGTCCCCCCACGGGTGGGGAGGAAGACATGGAGGATGCTCCACCAGCCTTTGAAGAAGGAGTCTCTACCACGGTTGATGAACAATTACAGGTGAACCTTGGTAGCGAGGCAGATCCGAAACCCACATTGATCAGTGCAGCCATGTCCCCCGAGGAGCGGTAGCAGTACGTAGACTTCCTCAAACAGCACCGTGATGTGTTTGCTTGGAGTTACAACGAGATGCCAGGGCTAGATCCACAGGTGGCCGTTCAACATATGGGCCTCCTGGAAAAACATCGTGGGTTTAAGCAGCCTCCCAGGAAGATGCACCCTTCTCATGGTGCTATGGTTGAGGCCGAAGTTGACAAGCTAATCAAAGCCAACTTCGTCAAGGAGGTCCAGTACCCCAAGTGGCTTGCCAACATTGTGCCAGTCAGGAAGAAGAATGGGCAGATCAGAGTCTGAATCGACTTTCGCGATCTTAATCGCCACTTCCTGAAGAATGACTTCCCACTCCCAGTGACGGAGCTGTTGATTGACGCCACGGCCAGCTTCCAAGCCCTCTCTTTCATGGATGGGTATTCCGGGTATAACCAGATCCGGATGGCCCCCGAAGACGAGGAGTCCACTGCCTTCAGGGCTCCCCAAGGTACCTTTTTCTACCAGGTAATGCCATTCGGTTTGAAAAATGCAGGTGCCACTTATCAGAGGGCCATGCATCGCATATTCAATCCGATTCTCGGGACATTGGTGGAATGCTACGTGGATGACCTCGTAGTCAAGTCATGCCAGCGCCAGGACCATCTCAAAGACCTTGAGAAAGTGTTCGGTTTCCTCAGTTCCCGTCACCTGAAGATGAACCCGCTGAAGTGTGCCTTCGGGGTCACCTTCGGGAAGTTTCTGGGCTTTGTTGTCAGATACCGAGGTATCGAGATCGACCCGGAGAAGATCAAGGCCATCAGCCAAATTCCTCCCCCGAGCAACATTCAGGAGCATCGAGGCCTTCAAGGACACTTAGCCTATATACGCCGATTCATCGCGAATCTGGCCGGCAAGTGTAAGCCCTTTTCCCAGCTCATGAAGAAGGGCGCCACCTATGAATGGGATGAGGAGTGTCGGACCGCCTTTGAGGAAATCAAGCAGTATCTGCTCCAACCTCCGGTCTTGATGCCACCCATTTCCGAATGGCCGCTGGTCCTTTATGTGACCGCCCTGGAGCGATCCCTCGGTGCGCTGCTCGCCCAGAATAATAATGAGGGTACTGAGAACAATCTCTACTATCTCAGCCGCATGCTTCTCGATACAGAGGTCAGATACTCCCCTATTGAAAAGAGCTTCCTTGCGCTCGTCTTCATCGTGCAGAAGTTACGACATTACCTGCAGCACCACGAGGTGCAATTGGTCTCCCGGGAAGACCAACTGAAGTACATCCTGAACTGCCCTATGCTGACTGGCCGACTAGCATGGTGGGCGGTGATTCTCCAGCAGTTTGATATCAGGTTTGTACCTCAGAAGGCCATTAAGGGACAGGCATTGGCAGAATATTTAGCTGCCCATCCAACCTCCGCGGATCAATCCCGGGACCTGGATTTTCCTGATGAGACGATCCTCTCAGTCGATCATGTTGCCCTGTGTTGGAAAATGCATTTCGACGGCGCCTCCCAGAGCCCCACCGGTAGGAGGCTCAACGATCCCAAGCTCAACAGAGTGGGCCTGAGTATTGTTTTCATTACCCCGATGCAAGCTGTCCTTCCATACTCGTTCCTGTTGTCAGAAGGCTGTACGAACAACGAGGCAGAGTACCAAGCTCTCACCACCGTCCTCGAGCTGGCCCTTGAGATCCATGTGCCCCATCTACATGTGAAGGGAGATTCCGAGCTGGTAATAAAATAGGTTAATGGCGACTACGTCGTTAGGAAGCCGGAGCTCGCACTGTTGCTGGAGTACACCCTCCGCCTAATGCCCCAGTTCTCCCCTCGACCAGAGGTTACCCTTGTCCCATGGTCGCAGAACGGCCAAGCAGACGCCATGGCTGGTTTAGCCACGTCGCTCGCAGAACCCGAGCAAGATGATTTAATCATACATGTGGCCCACCGGAGAGTCATTTCCCCAATCACCCAAGAGGACCATGATGGCCTGCGGGTAAGCCATCTCACCGCCGGACACTCCATATCGGGAGTCCCAGGTTCGTCAGACGCAGTGGTTGAAACCACCCCCGACTGGAGAGCACCTTTTGTTGAGTATATCCAAAATGGTCAGCTCCCGGACGACCGGGCCGAACGCGAGCGAATCCGACGCCGCGCGCTGCAATTTACCCACCAGAGAAGCCTTAGTCTCGAACAGATCCTCTATAAGCGGAGTTTCGATGGTTTCCTCCTCTGTTGAATCCAAGGAGGGGAGATACCTCAAGTTATGAAAGAGGTTCACGCCGGTTCCTGTGGCGCCCATCAAGCTGGACCGAAGCTGTCCCATCAAATCCGGAGGTTGGGGTACTTTTGGCCCTCTATGATCCATGATTGAATTGGATATGCCAAGAGATTCCACGCGTGCCAAGTACATGCCAACTTCTTTCATCGGCCGTCGGAGGCCCTCCACCCCACCAAGTACTCTTGGCCATTTGCGGTATGGGGACTTGATGTAGTGGGACCGTATCCACCGGCATCATCCTGCCAGTGTAGGTTCATCCTGACTGCTACAGATTGCTTCTCCAAGTGGGAAGAAGCAGTTCCGCTCAAAGAGGTCAAGGCCCGTTCCATCGTTGACTTTGTGAGCACCAATATTATCCACCGGTATGGAGTCCCTCACGCCGTCCTCATCGATAATGTCACCAACTTCCGAGCAGGTGAATTGAAGAAATTGTACGCTAAGTACGACATCCGGTCGAACCATACCTCCCGCTACCATGCGCAGGCGAATGGACAGATCGAGGCGTTCAACAAGACCCTCTCTAACATTCTGTAGAAGATGGTTGGTCAGAATATGAAAAGTTGGCCGGACAAGCTCCCCAACGCCCTCTGGGCTTACTGGACGACGAATCACAACTCTACCCAGGTGACCCCATATTCCCTGGTGTATGGAGCTGAGGCAGTCCTACCCATTGAGATCCAGCTGCCGTCATTACACACTGCAGTTTATGACCACCAGACATCAGATGAGGTAGCCAAGACCCGTCTGGATGAATTAGAAGCACTGGACGAGAACCGGCTTCGTTCCCTGCACAATCTGGAAAGGCATTAGGACAAGATAGCGAGAGCCTTTGACAAGAAGGTTCGTCTTCTCTCTTTTCTACAGGGCGACCTCTTACTGGCCCTTTGAGCGCCAATGATTCTCTGTAGGAAACCGCCCAAGTTAGAACCCAAATGGGAAAGACCTTATATCATCCATAAGGTTTACCCCAATGGGGCATACTCCTTGGTGACCACGGATGGAGATCGTATAACCCCTCCCACCAATGCCAAATTCCTCAAACGATACTTTGCCTAGGGAAAAAAGGTCCAGCATGACCCTAAACTGCGAGATGGTCCCGCACGACCCTAAAATGTATCCCCTTCCTTACTGCAAGACCTTAAACTGAAAGCCGGTCAGGCCTTCTTGACCGAGGCTCAGCCTCAGGCCCCTTGGCCTCCTCGGTCCCCCGGGCCCGTCTTCACCGCGAGACGTTAGACAGCAAGCTGGTCAGGTCTCCCTGACCACGGCCCGGCCTCAGGCCCCCTAGTTTTCCCTGATCTATTCTCTTGCGGGATTGTACGATATGGTGTAGGACTACGTCCTCATTCACGTCGGATTACTCGTAATACTATACATATCCCCAAATGAGATGCTTCTTATCGTCCCGCATGACGTTAAACTGCATGTCAAGAACTACGTGTGGCTTGATTCTCATCTTCATGGGATACGTAGGAACGCTCGGACAACTCGTCTTGAGCCCAGCCCCAAGCTTTTCTCTTCCACTATTCCCCCTGGGAATAGTATCCTTGGAGGATCATTGTGTAGCAGGGAGTAGGCTTTCTTGGCCCCGCTCATGCAACCCCCCTCACACAAGGATTGAAAGGGTCGCACCATGTGCCCGCTCCCAGTCTTCTATCCTCCCACGTCCTCACCGCATGACGCTAAACTGCATGGCCTTCAAGAACTATGTATGGATTGATTCTCATTCTTATGAGATACGTAGGAACGCCCGGAAATTTCTTCTGTTGGCCCAGCCCAAAATCCAAAATCTGCCCCTCAGGTCAAGACATGGCAGGGTGCACACTTTTGCCCCGACTCACATCGAGCAAGCCTCGACCCGGCGGCACATCCCCCCTGGAGATGTATGCCTCTTTCGTGGATGGATACAGCTATGCTTCACCCACTACTTGACTGGGATTCCATCATTTGTGTCACACCTAGAGGGACCCCCAAGAACGGCCTAGATACAATGCCCAAGGGCTCTCCTACCGATACGGGCCAACGCCCCCGAGGGTTTTCAAGCAACAAGACGATACAAGTCCCACGTTGCAAATTTGGTCAGCGGTCGACACTCATTTGTTGCTCCCATGCGGGTCACCATAGGAATTCTTTATTTCGAACATGGTCAACAATGTCCTGGATCTTCATGTCCACCCCGAGATGTCCCAGACATCGAGTGCAGTGATTCATTATGCCCCATCCTGAGGGGAAAAACTTCCCACAGGTGGTTCTAACGATCGGGCCACGACCTAGGTCTCCTCATAAGGGTGTACAGAGTGATGTGGGACTATGTCCTCATTCACGTCGGGATCATGTACCATGTCGTACGCCACCCCTTACGAGGCCTAGCCTCAGGCCCCCTGGCCTTCTCGGGTCCCCGACCCTCGTCCTCATGTAAGACGTTAAACTGCAAGCCAGTCAGGCCTTCTTGACTGATGCCTGACCTTAGGCCCCTTGGCCTTTCCGGGCCACGACCCAGGATTCCTCATAAGGGTGTACGACGTGATGTAGGACTACGTCCTCATTCACGTCGGCTTCTTCGCCATACCGCACACCTCCCTTGTTTAGGGGTATATTTCTCCCCTTCTCGTCCAGTATGACGTTAAACTACATATAGAGAACTACGTGTGGCTTGATTCCCATCCTCATGGGATACGTAGGACCCCCTGAATGTCCAAGATTTGGGTCCATCCCCATCTATCGGGAATCCTCATCCCATCCTGGCCCATTAGCCTATCCTTCCTCCATGAGAGGATTATATGGTGTGGTTTGGGATTATGTCCTCATTCACAAAGGTCTCGTAATGACCACGCCATGTCCCCCACTACTGAGTTGTTTCGTCGATCCCTTTTTCGGCGGTTCACCAATGTGCTTAAGAGTACTCTGGTTTATTACCTGGAATGCCAAGCTTTACTCGGACACGTCCGCGCCCGCTTTCTAGGCTTTGTGTATCCCTGCATCAGGGCTTTCAGCATCTTTCACGCCCGGAGGGACCCCCAAGAATGGCCTGGATACAATGCCCAAGGGCTCTCCTACCATTACGGGCCAACGCCCCCGAGGGTTTCGGACAACAAATCGATGAAATCCCGCGTTGCGAATATGGTCAGCAGTCGATGCTCGTTTGTTGTTCCCACCTCAGGATAACATGATACGGACGCTGTGTTTCCACCATGGTTAACAGTTTTACTCTATTGCCACGCCAACCCATTAAGACCAAAATGCCGGGTACACGATTCACGCCCTTCATCACTTCATCATGTCCAAGTAGAGTCTCAGAACTCTTGGTACTTTTCCTCCGTGCACGTCTGCGCGTTGGGGGAACAAGCTACATCAAAAGTGTCCTTCGGAACTCCTTGCTGACTCCCCCCAAGTATTGCAATAAGGATCTTCCCCCCTTGTTTCCCACACCGAGTTTATCTCACATGGGCTTAGGGATTGGGTTGACATCTGTGCTTACTCGGGAGTTGTCACCATCCACGGTCCGAGCTCTAATACCATAAACTAAGATTCTCATCTGGAACTACGTTCAAGACCCCTTGTCTTTGGGTCCAGCTTGAGTTCAGCAAGTTCACCTCTCTGGTCCTGCCTTCAGGACCCCGACCGCGGGACCGCGTGGCGTAGTGTAGGACTATGTCCTCATTTACGTCGGGTTTGCAATAGTTGCACCACGTGCACCCCGTTCTGAGAGTTAGCCCTCCTATTCTCTGTCCCGCATGACATTAAATAGCACCATTCAGAACTACGTGTAGCTTGATTCCCATCCTCATGGGATACGTAGGACCACCCGAATGTCTAGGATTCGGGTCCAGCCCCACCTCTTAGTGATCTCCTGATCTCCCGGTCACCTAGGCCACTTGGTCTATCCCTCTCCAAGAGGGGGATTTGTAGGTATGATACAAGGTTTTGGGCACCATGCCCCCTTCCCCGGGAATCTGCTATCTCTCGATCACCCTCAAAGTTGAGTCCCTTGACTCCTTGCAGTGGTTCACCCATGTATTAAGGGTACTCTGGTCTAGGACCAAGAGGGTCAGATTCAACTTGATCAAGTTCCTTCCACTTATCAAGCTTCGTGTTCCCCTCCATTCGGGCTTCCATCACCTTTCACACCCAGAGGGACCCCCAAGAATGGCCTGGATACAATGCCCAAGGGCTCTCCTACCGTTACGGGCCAACGCCCCCGAGGGTTTTGGACAACAAATCGATAAAATCCCACGTTGCGAATATGGTCAGCGGTCGCTGCTCATTTGTTTGTCCCATTTCAGGCTAACGCGACAGGGTGCTGTGTTGCGAACATAGTCAGCAGTAACTCTCTGTCGTCACGCCAGCCCCTTCAGTCCTTGAATGTTGGTTGCATGATTGACATCATTTTCCACCCCATCATGTCCAGGTGGAATCTAGACACTTTCGGCGCTATCCCTCAGTGCACCTTTTCATGTCAGGGGAGGACAAAGCTACAATATGGCGTCCTTCGGGGCTCCCGTGGTCCGAGCTCTAAGACCATAAACTATGATCCATTCGGGACTACGTTCAACTTGATTCACATCCTCATGGAATACGTAGGACCACCCAGATGCCTTGTCTCCGGGTACAACCCATTTAGGAAGCCAGTCTCTCCCCCTGTTTCACCTCTGTATAGGTCCCTCGGCCTAAGGTTTCCCTCTCCGAATGGCGTACAATTTGATGTGGGATCATGTCTCCATCAATTGTGTTTTATAACACTGTGCGCATTTCCCGCCTAGCAGCTTCTCTGCTACGTCTACACTGCATGACGATAAAATGCACGCGTGGTCCTATCATACGACCCTAAACTTTGACATTATCGTCCTAGCGGCACGACGAAAAACGGCACCGTATTGTAGTGACCTCGTTGTAGAGGACATCATGTTGGGTATTGGTCACGTGCCATTCCATTTGTCAACGGCCATCACGGCTTGATCCTTGTGGTGACCTCACAACCTACTATTCTGGGCCTGTCGCTTCACAAAAAAAACCATTCACCTTAAAAAACAAACAAGATACATCAAATTCCGCTTCTTTTAGTGCAAGGGCCACGCCCGCACTGCCCTTTTCCCCTGGCACTGGTATCCTACCATGTCACCTTCTAGAACTACATATGGCTAGATTCTTATCCTTATGAGATACGTAGGAGCGGCTGGGCATTTCCCCGCAGGCCCAGCCTAATCCTTTGTGTTCGGTCCCTCGACTCGAACTTTTCCCCAGAGAACGCATGGTAAGTAGAGCTCAGGTCCTCCTTCACGTTGGGTCTTGACGCCATGCATCCCCTGCTCCCTTTACCCATTTATGGTAAAAGGCACCCTACAGAACTACGTATGGCTTGATTCTCATCCTCATGAGATACGTTGGAGCACCCGGGCACTTCCCCGCGGGCCCAGCCTAACTTTCGCTTTCGGTCCCTTGACCAAAAAACCTCTCCCAAGAAGGTTGCGTGGTGTGATATGGGGTTGTTCCCTCATTCACGTCGGGTTTTTCACCGCGCCGTACACACCTCCTATTCCCGTTCATGCCAGGTGTTTGAGTTACTCCACCATGTGCCTCTTATGTTTCCCCTCACCCATGGTCCGAATTCTATGACCCTAAACTAAGATCCCCCCAATGGAAAGGAATCTTCTCCCTCTCTCTAATACGTTTCATTGCCGTATTCAGATGTGTTTTGACAAAGAGCCCGAAGTGTGGGATGGTCATAGGGACATCCCCCTCATCCCATGCCCAAGCTTCGTGAGCTCGCTATTTAGATCCTCATCCTCTTCCACATCCAAAAGGACCCTCGTACGACATGGATACTAGGCTTAAGGGATCTCCATGAATGATGGACCTAAGGTCCCTTCAATCGTTACGGGCCAACGTCCCTACGGATATTGGACAACAAATCGATAAAATCCCACGTTGTGAATATGGTCAGCGGTCGATGCTCATTTGTCTGTCCCCATTCTAGTCTAACGCGACAGGATGCTGTGTTGCGAACATGGTCAGCAGTTATCCTCCATCATCACGCCTCCATCATCATGATCTGAATCTCGAGCACCATGATTCACACATTTCCATTTCCTCATGTTCAAGTGGAATTCCATCATACTCGGCTCTTTCTCTTCGCACATCTAGGTGCGTTAAATGATCGTGTTAGTGTCATTGGCCCGGTATTCACCAAGCGTCCCTTTTCCCTAACCTTCCCCATTCTGTGTAAGGAAATTCCCACCACTACTGCTTGTTTCCCACACCGAGCACGACTCACGTGGGCTTAGTAGTTTTGGCCGGATGTGCGCCAACACGGTCGTGCTGCTCATCGTCCTGCATGATGTTAAAATGCGCATTCAGAACTACGTATGGCTTGATTACCATCCTCATGGGGTACGTAGGAATACCCGGCCACTTTGCTTCGGGCCCAGCCCAATCCTCACACTTGGTCCCTCGACCTGAAGAGTTTCCTCCGGGGGTATGTGGTATGAGTTGGACTCCAAGTCCTCATTCACGTCGGTTTTATATCTACCGCGCCACACGCTCCCTTCCATCTTATTCCACGTCCTATCGTATGACGTTAAACTACAGGAGTCTATGTGTCCTCAACGCATGAAATTAAACTGCAGTTCTACTCCGAACAAGTTCAGGATGCCCCAAGATCCCACTAGGAAGTGATAGATCCCCTCGTCAGAGAGGCCCTGTCTGAAAGAAGGAATGATCCATGATCAAACCGATGCGCCTATTTGGCGTACTCCCACCACGGTGGTGTAACCACCTAAGTGTTGGATTCTGTTCAGACAGACCATCACTCCATATTCCACGCTTTGCGTGCCCCTTATTCGGACCCTCGTCCTCTTTAATGTCTCAAGGGACCCCCTAACGGCCTGGTCTCATGCCGCATCGGCTCACCTACCGTCCTGGGCCAACGTTCCGGAAGACGGGTCATACCTGGAAGGACCCCCTAACAGTATGGATGTTTGACCTATGGTCTGCCTACTGTCCTGGGCCAACGTCCCGAAAGATTGATCGACAACAAATTGATAAAATCCCGCGTTGTGAATATGGTCAGCGGTCGATGCTCATTTGTTGTCCCCATTTCAGGCTAACACAGTAAGGGTACCGCTTCTCCTCCAAGGTTAACGGTTGTCTCTTATTGTCATGCCATCCCCACAGTGTTCCAAATATTGGGTATCGTGATTGACACTTCCCATTTTCATCTTTTTGGACCGATTTCAGTGCCCCTGGCGTTGCCCCGTTCGTGCATAAGAGCACGTTGAAGAAACGGTAATTCGGTCATCCTGAACGTTCCTTCCCCCATCAAGCCTCTCCCGTCTCTCAGAAATCCAGACTGGTAATCCGAATCCTGGACACCAGGCTCGACCCATGTGGGCCTGGGGAATTGTCGCTGAACATACCGCAAACATTGTAGGGATGTAACAAGGCAATTCAACAGTGAAAATCGTGCGCGCTACGACATTCAAAACAAAGAATAAAATTTTGAAGCACGAAAGTACCAATGAAAGGTTTATGGGTTTGTTACAATACTCTGGGGTTAACTTCCCCCATGGACGGGTTGACCCCATCAAAAGAGCGTTGCAGCTCCGCCACCCGTTGGCTTGTGGCATCCAAGGCTTGCTGCCGCTGAATCATCTCCCACTCCTCCTCAGCAGCGGTGGGGTGTAGTTCGTCAGTCCTGTCTTTGGCCCTCTCTACGTCAGCTTGAACGGCAGCCATCTTTCCAGAGGTCTGCCTCATATGCTCTTCTGCCTCTGCCATCTGGGCCTTCAACCGTGAGACCAGCTCATATTGTGCGTCAAGAGAGGCTGAAAGCTCGTCTTCTCGGGTCTGCATCTGTTGAACCTCGCCTTCAGCCTCCTGGAGCTTCATAATGCTGGTCGTTTTCCTCCTCTACCAACCCACGCTGAGCCCACGATCATGCTCCCAGATCTTCTCAGCCATAAGATCTCGGATGAGTGCATGAGGACGTCGAGCATCCACTCCCCCAGCGCACATTTCGCCCAACCGCGAGCGAAGCCTATCCATTTCGGCCAGCCATTGTGCATGGGGAGTGTCCTTGATAAAGCGCGCGATCAGCTTCCACGACCGACGGTGGACTATGCTGCTGTCTTCCTCGTCGGAGGCCATTTCGTCCCAGTCTGCGCGATTGGAAGGCTCGTACACGGGATACGCCCGCAAGAAATCCTCGGCAGGATCAACATCCGGTGTTAAATCCAGTGCGACACCTGGCGCCGAAGCAGGCGCGACAGAACTGGGACCAACCGGTTGATCCTCTTCCTCGGAGTCCACCTCGATGACTTCGGGTACGGCCCTACTAGTGGATCTGCCAGTGATGATGTGTGTCGTAGCTTGAGGAGATGGAGGGACTATTGCCACCATCACCGGCATGCCCCTAGGAGGGACGCCACCAGACATCCCGACCAGCCTTGCCGCAGCGGCCCATGCCAGTTGAAGAACTGTACGACAAAGAGGGACATAAACGTTAGTTGGCGTGGTCTACAGGTGACAACGAGGAGACCGGTAGAGGATAATTATGGAGATCAACCTCCGAGCACTGCTCTTGAGCCGGTACAGACGGGACCCCGAGACGAGGCCCCCCGTATACTGTTGGAAGGTCAGGAGATTCCGGAGGAGCCACCTCGGGCGCCCTAGTCCCACCAGACGCAGAACTAGATGCAGCCATAGCCACAGGTTCTGAAGGTCCCGCATCATCACCTGCCAAGGAGCGAGAACGAGGCCTGCGAACAAGTTCCTCCTGCATGGCTCAAATATTGGTGAGAAGTCCATAGGGACCCAAGAACAGATCATGAGGAGAGAAGTTCAGAATGCTACCTCGAGTGCCTCCGCGAAATCGTCAGATTCTGAGCCTCGGTCTCCGACCTCACCCTCCTCCAGTGGGCTCCCTCCTCCAGCCTCTTCCTCCCGAGAGGAGTCCTCTGATTCCTCCTGCAAGGGGAAGCGCTCCCTCAGATCGACAGCCGATAACTGTGGGGGGACCGTCTGATTCAATAGTACCCTCACCCAGTCTGTCATTGGGCGAGGGACACCACTGGAGTGGACGTAATCCTCCAGCTCTTCCAGTTACTGTTCTGCCTCCGCCGGAGACACCATGAATCCAGCCCGAACTGGGACTATGCTCGGCAATTCCATCCCGAGGCAATTCAGGTGGGCCCATATCTCGGATGGGCTGAGGAATTGCCGGTTGACATTCTAAATGTCCCAAGATTCTGGGAAGACGACATCCTCTGCCATGTCAATGTGACGCAGGCGCTTTCCCGGAGCCTGAGTGGATATCTTGCGAAATCCCCTCGGTGGCCGCCCCTTCGGATGACCCTGCTCTTAAGAAATCACCAGATCTACCGCTGCCGCCATACCCTCGGCCAGTGCGGGTCTCGCCGCCATGGCATCCCCACCACCGTGAGCAGCCCTAGCTGCCCTCCGACCACGAGATAGAGGAGGCCCACCGTCACCAACCCGGATCGTTTTCTACTTCAGCATCTCCCCTGGGTAAGCAGCCTCCCAACTGATGGCGTACTCCTTCACCAATCCGAAAGCGGCGGTGGATGGAGGCAATGCAATCCGCATCTTTCCATCTTCCCATGTGAACATGAGCCACAGCTGCCTCATCACACATGGGTGATCCTCGTGACGCACCTCCCAGTAGACCTGCGGGGTCAGCCGCTGGAGGCACCGGAACTGCCTCGCAAACCGATGCAGAGTGTACGGTTCACAGAGCGGCTCACGATCTATTCGTGCCACCAAAACACCACCTCGGAAGGCGAGGAGGTAAGCCCGATGTTCTTCCGTTCCCCGTCTGTCATCAGTATGCATCCCTGTCGGCAATGGGAAGGGGTAGAAATTGAACTCATCCACCCTCCACACCCGATTCAGCACCATCGGCACGACTAATTTGAACGGGAAGCTCCCAACTGCGTTCAGGATGGAGGGGCGGAAGTTCGATCCCGACGGCGAAATGGGGTTTGGATACTAGTAAATCCCCCTGATATGCGCTGCGATCCACCCATACAGGAGGTGGAAGGGCCCGCATATCCTTGGTGGCTTTTTTCCCTCGCTAATATGTCGTAGCATTCTGTACAGTTTGGTGAGCATCAGAATCCCCAGATTGATCTGCTTCCCCATGGCCAACATCGACGCCATGATAAACGAGCTGGGCCGCACCCCCATGCTTGTATCTCTCATCGGCAGGATCCAGCCACAAATGAGAGCCGCGATGAACGCCGACATCCTAACTATCGGCTGTTGTTCAGTGCTGAAACTGAAACCCCAAGTCTTCCATTGGGTATCCTCCAAGACCCGCCAATACGAGTGCCCCTTTCCCCGTTGGGCCGCCCTTGGACAAGTCCGAGGCCTCGGAGGGAACTCTCGATTCTCTGGGAAACTCAGGAAGCATTTGAACCACCTCCTGAAGTGGACGTCCCTCACTGCCTCCTTTTCCTCTCCGGGGACAAGTGCCATCAGCGCTGATGCCAGTCGCGGCATTTGCTCCGCATCTCCCCACGCGCTGACAACGGGAAGGAATTCTTCATACATGGCCCCCAAGATTGGGACCCCGGAAATCTGGTGGACATCCCACAGGCTGATGCCCACCTCCCCATGATGTAGGTGAAAAGTGTTGGTCCTAGATGACCATCTACTCAGCAACTCCGGCATTAGCTGCTTCGGTTGGTAAATTTGGAAATTGGGAGGCCCATGCCGCCTCATACAACCCCACTCTCCTCAGCTCGGCCTTGAACTCCTCGCATGAGGCACCTACCCAGTAGGCCTAGGCCCAGTCATCAGTAAAGTTGCTGCCCTAGCATAGGTCCCACTCATCGGACCATCCCTTCTTCGAATCCTGCAAAACCGCCTTCAGCACAGTACAGTAGTGGGGAGGAGAAGTCTCCGGCTGCAGTGGCTTCCCGTCAATGTCATTCACATGGTTGTAGAGACAGTCAGTAGTAACGGGTGTGAAGTCCTCCTGCGCGTGACCATCGGCCGCCCTGAACCATTGGTGCTGGCACGGTGTGCTCCTGAACTAGCAAGCTGGTTCGTCCTTACTCTCCTCAGGGATGAAGACGTCATCCCTCAGCCCAAAGCCGTACAATAGCAGTTTCATACATTGTGGTTAATCCTTATAACCCTCCGATAGCAGATCCGTCAAAGAAGTGCGGTCCGAGTGGCTTCAGATCATCTCCCCCAGGCCTGGACAGTTGGACATCTCATCCCGGCGAGCAGCATCTGCAAGGACCCCCAATACGGCCTCTTGATGGGCCATTTTAACTCTGGCCCTCATAAAAGAATTTTTTCCACAGGATCGTGAAGCTCGATCGCAAAGAAGAATCGCGAAGCCAGATTGTGAAGATCGGTCGCGATACCATGCCGCGATGTCTGGCCAAGGCCGACAAGCAGAGGTTCGCTTGGCGCGGACACGGAGTCGGAGACCCGCGGTTCGCCGCGAAGCTCGATTCGCGGAGGGCTGTCACGGCGTACGCGGAGCTTCACGAAGTCGAGAGCACAAAAATACAAGGAAGGAACGTGAAGACAAAAGAGGTCGGACCCCCTATTTTTAGGCGGCGACCCCGGAGCATCGCGGCGCGCCTCACCCGCGGGGAGTATCGTGACGCATCTGGATCTGTGGCCCCGGTCAGCACCGTGGGCCCCCTTCGTGAAGCCGCTTCGTGAACCGCCGACAATTTTGGAGATTTTCCCTCAGACTTCGACCCTTCTCCCTCCACGGCTCCAAGTCTGAGGGGGGCATTTTTTGGCGCCAAAAACATAGCCCGAAAGAAAGGGATGAAAAAAAGGCCGGCGCACTGCCTCGCGAAGCACAGCCGCGAAGCGACGCCGCGAAGCACCCACGCGAAGCGCCCCGACCATGGCGTCCTCGCGAAGCTCCGGAGGCGGTAATGCTCTGCGAAGGCATTTGACGTTCGCGAGCCGCCGCGAAGCTCCAGAGGCGGTAATGCTCCGCGAAGGCATTTAACGTTTGCGAGCCGCCGCGGAGCTCCAGAGGCGGTAATGCTCTGCGGACGTCGTTGACGTTCGCGAGCGCGCCGCGAAGCACCGAAGGTGGCGCGCGAGCCCTGCTTCGCGGCTCCCCTTCTCTATAAATACTGGACTCCCCCTGAGTCCCAGATGACGGACAATCCGACCATTCGTCTTCTCCTCTCCCAAATCGCGAAGCACTATTTGCCCCGGGAATGATGAGCTCCGTGAGGTACTTCTACTTCGCGAGACTCCTCTGCATTGTCTCGTTTTGAGCCCCTCTTCTGAGAGGGATGCCCTTCGTGAAGCTCAAGGGCATTCGCGAAGGAAGGGGATTCCCAAGGGAACCCGGGCAGCCGCGGAGCGTTTACGCTTCGCGAAACACCCAACCCATGATAGTGACCACTATGCTAAGGCAGCATCGCTACACATCGCGAAGCACACTACTTCACAGGACCCTGCTTCATGAGGCACCCCTTCTTCGCGAGGCAGTGCTCCGCAAACACTATTCCACTTCGCGAAGCACCTTCCACTCACACCTATGCCCCATGCTAAGGCCAAGGCACTCCACTTCGCGAAGCACACTCCTTTGCTTAGCGATTCCTCTTCCCGTGCGACCCTCCAGGTTTGCACGATGTGATTTCAAAGTCCCATGGACAATACCACCCGTAGCATTGCTTTGCCTAATGCTTCTTCGCATAGGCACGCTAACGGCTATTGCTTCTTCGCATAGCCATGCTAACGTGGACCCCTCGATGGTTCGTTCCACGTCCCCCCTTAAACATGGCCATACTGGTACCTTCCCTTCCCCAAGGACCAGATGGTACCTGTAATGTAAGTCCTAGGGGTGTGGAGTGAACCCACCACGTCCGAGCTGCAGGACGTTAAACTGCCAAGCACCACGTCCTCAACACATGACGTTAAACTATGACCCGACCTCGTCTCCCTCACGAAGGGTACCCCAGGTCGAAAATTCCTTACACCACTCGTCTCCATGGGAATGGAATCACCCATTCAAATGGGATGAGATCCTCCTTGTCGGAGTGGCGTATGTTCGTAGGAGAAGGGCGCCCCTAATTCCCCAACGGATGGCTGCACCTCTGCGTCTCCGTACTTCCCCACTACCAAGGTCAGTGGAGGGCATGATAGGGAATGAGGCACCTCCCAACGTAGGACCAAGGTCCATCTTTCCCGCGCTTTGTCGCGCCATGGGCCTCCATCCTGGAGTAAGTCCCAGCACCGTGGGCCTCCTAACGCGTAAGCCCCTCTTCACTACTCACAGACGCATCCTTCGCGACGTGATCATCATGTCCTTGCAACCTCTTATTTCACTCACCGAGCATGACTCACGTGGTCTTAGAGTGAGCACCGACCCTTACCCCCCACCCACTGTGAACTACGAGTACTTTGAATCATGTCAAGGTATGGTACGTAGGAAGCCTCTATGAGGTTCAAGCCACATTGCTCGGTCGTTCATTCACGTCGAGTTTCGCCCTCGTCCAACATGACGTTAAACTGTATACCCTTGTCCTGCATGACATTAAACTGCACACCCATTCCCACCTGAACTACGAGGTCTTTGATCCATGTCAAGGCATGGTACGTAGGAAGCCTTCCAGAGGTTCAAGCCCACCACCCATTGGACCAAGGTCCACTTTCACGTCGGTTCGCCGACAAAGCCCCATATGAACTACGAGGTCTTTGATCCATGTCAAGGCGTGGTAAGTAGGAAGCCTCCATGAGGTTCAAGCCCACCCATCTTCCAATTCACGTTGAGTTCTACCTACGTCCATCATGAAGTTAAACTGCAATTCCAGTCCGACGACAAGACATTGTGACTAACCTGAACTATGATGTCTTTGATCCATGTCAAGGCATGGTACGTATGAAGCCTTTCAGAGGTTCAATCCCACCACTCATCGGACCAAGGTCCATCATTCACGTCGGTTCGCTGACAAAGCCACCTTGCTCGGTCGTTCATTCCCGACGAGTTTCGCCCTCGTCCAGCATGACGTTAAACTGTATGCCCCTTTGTCCCGCATGACGTTAAACTGCACACTCACCTGAACTACGAGGTCTTTGACCCATGTCAAGGCATGGTATGTAGGAAGCCTCTACCCAGTTCAAACCCACCATCCGGTCGTTCCGACCTCATTCACGTTGGTTCACCCCCGTCCCGCATGACAGTAAACTGCATTTCCCAATCCGAACTACGAGGACTTTGATTCATGTCAAGGGATGATATGTAGGAAGCCTCCCTGAGGTTAAATCCCAACTCCCATCGGACTAAGGTCCCTCACTTACGTCGATTTGCCGACACCCACCGCCCGTCGTTATTTCACGTCAGGGTTCACTATCGTCCCGCATGATGTAAAACTGTGTTCCATCAATCCCCTGAACTACGAGGACATTGATCCATGTCAAGGAATGGTACGTAGGAAACCTTCCCATGGTTCAAGCTCACCACTAGTGGACCCACGGGTCTAATTTCACGTCGGTACGCTGGCTATGCTCATCGGGCCAAGGTCCACCTTCACGTCGGTTTATCGGCGTCATCCCAAACTACGCGGACTTTGATTCCCTGCCACGGGGATACGTAGGAAGCCTCGTCAAGGATCAAGCCCAACTTCACTGTCGCCCCTGTGATGGTCCCATTTCAATCTCCCTCCACTCCATTCATCAACCTATCACCCGTCCCGATTCTCGCCCGGACCGTCTTATCCCGGTGAGACCATGTCGGTACGCTCTTCTTCGCAGCCATCCATGGGCTGGCCCTAGTATCGACATCCCTTCAAGGAGGATACCTCAATCCGATCAATCCTAGCTAATGCTCTGGTTGGGTTGATCCGTCTCCTCTAGACGTTAAACTTGCTGCATACCCAGTGTTGAGCACGGGAAGCTGAGGAAAACCTCATATATGTGTCTATGACATATAATTCCCCGCGCTCGATGTGGGATGCCTCGGGCTTCCACGCCCTTGAGAAGCCTTGTGACCAAGGATAACAGACAGACATGCCAGGTACCCCAGCATCCAGACACACTACTGATGCCTCAACGTGACTACTCCCCTGACTGAAGGTTGCTGCCCTGACTGGACCCCTTGGAATGTCCCGACAGAAGTAGTTTAATTAACCGACGTCCATGGAAACATGGCACTGGGAAGAGTTTCATGAACTATGTATTAAATCTATGAAGGAGACCCGGACTAGGTGACGACTTCTCAGGAGGAATCCACAGGAGGAAGAACCGACATCCCATCATCCCGTTTTGATCAAGGAGCAGACGTCCCTGAATAAGGAGTGAATGTCGCCCGCCTTTGGAAAGCGGGAATGCGGGGCAACAAAGCGCCGCACATCCTCCCCCGCGGACGGATGAGCGCGCGCCCCGGCGGAAAGCGTCAGAAACAGTATTATAATAAAAAAAAATTGTACGTTTGAAAAGATATTGGTGGATAAAAAATTATTACAGAGTGCCCTTGAATGTAGGTTATAATTTGAGAAATTCCCTTGAATTAGGCTTGTATTTTGCGAAAACATTTTAATGATCCATTTAAAACATTTAACTATTACTAAATGAAAGTAAGATTCTGTTTGGTACACATATATAGAAATTCAAACATATTATTTAAGGATTAAATATGTATAATTAATAATTTAATTGTTTTAAGTATAGAACAAGAGTAATACGATTGAAAATGGAGGTTTGAATAAAAAAACCTTACATTAGGCATGATGATGTCCTTCATTTATTTAAAGTGTCCATGATAACTAAATTATAATAATTAATTAATATATAATGAACTTAGTATTTATTTAATTGATCTAATATAGATTGATTATGTTCATTAATTTCCTTCTTGATGGGTTTAAGAGGTGCAATTTTATTGTTTGGAAGCATTTTCTTCATCGATATTATTGTCTAGTTTGCTTCTATATATGCATGGATAAACATGTATGTTGAGAATGGTTTTCCTAAATTTAAGTTGTATGTTATTTTTTATCATCTATATTGTTACATGTTTATAAAATACCTTTTTGTATTGAGAGTGAAGATGAATCGTTGTATAAAACAATAATGATAATTGTTTGAGATAATTGCCTGTTTTTTATCACAAAAAACTCATTAAGATTTGTAAATTAAAATAATATGCATAAAAAATGATTCCACAAACATAAATAAGTTATAATACATATATTATAACCTGGTTCAACCATTAAAATGGTTTTATAACCATAATTGAAGATGGTAATATAAATTGAAAACCCATCATCCATGAATGTGATAAATAAACAAATCTATGATGATGTTTTCATTTATAGTGTAAAAGAAAGGTAAAGGGGAGATGATTATTAATTATTATATCATTGTTGAAAAATTAAATTAGATTTAAGTTAATGTATTAATCATCACATTTGTAATAAAATAAGTGAGGAAAGAAAAATAAAATTTTTGAACACGAAATTAAAGAAATGAAAATCGGAATTTACCTCCTGAAGTTATCTTCATTTAGAGACTCTTTAGTGGAGGTAATTAGATTGTTTTATGATACCTAGTGATACTGAACGTTGGTGAAGAGATTGGGAGGATGTTTTACCAAAATTTATACAAGAAAAAACACTTGAGAATATTGAATAGAATAGGGAGTGAGGGGTGGGGTAGGATGTTAAAGTTGAGGGGAGGAGGGTTTTCGGATTATTTAAATGATTATTTTTTTTACAAAGACAAACAATAATGTTGTTACTTGTGACCAAACACTGTAAAATGTGCATGTGAGTTTGGACCAGTTTTCATTTACATTATCCATGACTGAAGCATGATGCATAAATTCATTTATTCATCATATTTTGTAAATTATTAAATTTAACTTTTCACAAAAAATTCATGTATTTCAGAAAAATACCAAAAATTCACCATATCCATTTTTTATGTGTATAATTAAAAAATTAACCCTATTCATTTAAAAATTGTATTTTAAATATGATTAATTTAATTTTTAAATAAAATCATAATTTATTCGAAATATAACAATTTTAAAACAATAATTTGTTCTATATCACCATGAAAAATTAATCACGATCTAATTATCTTATATCCTTAATACAATTAAATAATATAATTATTTACTACTAATAAGGGTCATATTTATATTCATATTAATATTCATACGTGTATGTTTCTTTTTACTGGAAAATATGTTTTTCTTATCAGACTCTAAATATATTAATGAACGTAACTAGGTATGTTAGTTTTACAAAATTAAAAACAGACATTTAGAAAAAACAAATTTCTGGATATTTTATAAAAAATTGGTGTTTTTAAGGACTTAGTGTTTCATGAATTTAATATTAAATTTATTTATAAATTCTTGGGGTGTTACAATGACCTTTTCTCAAATTCCTTCTATAATTAATGTTATTTTATTACGTTATGATTCCTGATTATGAAACCCATTTCTTTAAAAGTTCAATTCTTATTTTTATGCATTATTTTTGATATCCTAATGTGTCACATATAAGAATTCATATTAAATGAATATGATGTATTTTCAAGAAACATTATGTATTCCAATGAATCGTGTAATGTTTTTGTCACAATAGATTTCATGTATGGGATTAGGGTGTGAACCCAATCCATTATGGGACTCTATCAATGATGGCATATTATATTGGTAATATTCCTTATATTATTGTTTATGTATTTTTTTCACTTACAATTTTTTATGTTGTTGTGATATTATGATACAATTCCCTTTATGTTATGAATCCACTTTGTTACTCATGTACCACATGTTTTATGATATCATGTTATAAATTTGAATCACATGTTACAATTACTTGTAATGTTTCTTCACTTACATGTTTTAATATATAACACCATTATTTTTATATTTCCCAATGACATCCAATATTGTTTTTATGTCAAATTATTTTAAGGAGCCTAAAATAGATAATACATTATGGATTCCATTTATTATTCATTTGATGTATTAAAACCCTATTATTCCAAATATACGAGAACATTACAATCCTTGTTTGGTAATTATTGGATAATTTTGTTTAAAAATCATTAAATAATATGTGTAAAATAATTTGGTCTCTACAGAGACTGGTGGATCTCTAGGAACTAGAATCATATAAAACCTATATTCTTATTCTGGTTGTGAATCAGAGAAGTAATCTAGAAAAAAACTATAAACTAAATTATAATAGGATGAAATTTGTATGTAAAATTATATTAATCAACCAAATCCTAATGAGGAACTGTCTGATACCCCAGAAATTCCACATCATGAAGTTGTAGTGATTTATATATTGATCTGATACCCTAATCATCATGTAACAGAAAATATTTTTTATAACTAGTAGAGAAGGAATCAATTTCATAATATTAATCTACATAATCAATAATGGAAAAAATTAATTTATCCTCAATTAATTAGTAAACATAATCCTTCCCAATAATGAGGATGGACCTCACAAAATACACTTTTATGATAAAAAAATGGGAAATTATAAACCCTACTCTGTATTCATTCTATAGGGTTTTAGATCTTCATAACATAAGTCATGTCCCCAATAGAGATTAAAAAATAAATAAAATGGATAAAATAAATGAGTGAGAAGAAATAGTATCAAATAATTTAATACAGTTATATATATATACATATATAATAAACATTTTAATGAAAATAAGAGTGAAATTTTCTATAAAATATTCATAGTTAATAAAAATAAGAAATTTAAAATGGATAAATATTAAGATGTATAAATTACACTGATAAAACATTGAAATAAATATATGATAAAAAATTGGATAGGAAATAAGAGATTTCTCAATCCTAGGTTAAAGATTATTTAGAGGGAAAATCCATTATAAAATTCATTTGGCATGAATTACAAGAAATTGTTTTACATTATATTTGGTACATATACTATATAATTCAAATATTTATTATTAATTTTTACTAGACAATGAGAGTGAATTTAAAATAAGGGAATGATCATGAGAGATCCCCTTTCCCTAGGTATCATGATGCTTCAAAACATATAAACCCTCTGTGTAACTAGAATATTTTTATTAAAAGATATTTTTTATATTACCTTATCATTTAAAATTTTCATCATTTATTTAAATTTTTAATTTGTTATTAATCTTTTTTTAATAATAGATTATCTAAGAGCATGATTGGTTTAATTAATATTTTGATGATTAGATATTGTAATTATGAAAATTTATGCTTTTAAATATGATAAATTATTCAGAAAAAAATAAGTTTATATAAAATTTTATCAAATAGAAAAACAAATATATATATCATATTCTATTAAAATTTTATTATGGTAGTGATAAATAATTAAAATTTATCTTCCTTGTAGGTGGTAGAACCAATAATGTAAATTTTTTTCAAGGAGGGACAGAGATAAGGTGAAAATAAAATTGAATTAGATTATATAAAATATTAATAATTATAATAAAAATAAAATTATTTTATAATAATGATTACATATCTTAGGTTAGATACATTTTAGAAATTGAAGTAAGAAAAGAAGATGAATATGAAAGTAGGAAAATGGGGAATTTTACCTTTTATTAAAATAATAGATTTTTCTATTTTTCATAACAACATTGGATTTATGGTTATGTTAATTATATAATATCTCAAATAGAATTAGAATTATTATTAGAGGAAAGGTGGTTAAATTTTTTGATTTGTCACATTTTTTGAAGTCGTTAATAAACGGAGGTTAATATGGTATTATTTGTTGGGGAGGAGGGTTATTTTTAGATGATATATTGATGACCATAATGTATAATTTTGGACAAATATATTATTGAAAATGTAATTTCACTCTATTTTGACCTATCTTATTTCTTTCTTAAATATGGGATGATGTTTTTTGAATACTGATGGTATTATTAACTCATTATTACATCATAATAGCATATATATTTATTTATATAAACATAATTTTAATAGAAAATAATAGAATTTAACCTTTTCTAATGTTGAAATGTTGAATTTAAATATGGAATTTATTTTTCAAAAAATCACTTCATATAATGAATTTATAAAAATCCTATAATATTTTATAAAACAATTCTAATTTCATATTTTTTTTCAAATTTTATAAAAATTATTTCATGATTATAAAATTCACTCACAGGTTTTATAGATAGAATTTAAAATTTTAAAATATGTTTTTAATTTTTACATTAAAAAAATAATTTATATATACTCTGTGACATATTCAACCATTCACCTAAAAAAGAAACTACTTCCAAAAATAAATAAAGAAAATTCTTGGGTAATTCTAATGTGTTGGCTCGAAATTTATAATTAATTATATTAGAAATAATTTAAAAATCATATTAATTAAATATTAAAATTATGGACCGAATACGAATGTTTTATAAATAATGCTAAACCACATTTCCAAAAAAACAGTATTCTTATTATATTAATTAAATACTAATGTTTTTCTATTTAAACTCTTAGTTATGATATATTTCCATTTAGATATTAATATTTATTTAGTTGCCTTTTTATTTATAATGTTACTAAATAAATCGTTTATTATGAAACCAGTTAGACTACTATTTTAACAGATATATTTTCAATGGTCCCCTTACCCATTATAATGGTCAATATTTAATTTATCCTTTATTTTTATTGTTAGTCATTCTAGTATAACAATAACTTTTATGGATAATTTAAATGAGATTGAAAAAGAAAAACTTTCTCGAACTACTTAAAAAACAAGATATAAGATGACATAATAGAACTAAGAGACCATTATTTGTAGTTATAGTGACTAATTACAAATAAATAAGATTTCTAGATAAAAATAGAGAATCAAAATGATGGGTCTTAGAAAAACAATTTAAAATTTTATTTGAGAAACATAAATAAGATACATAAAAATAATAAGACAAATTTCAAAGCATAAACTATTCCTTTTATTTCACCACACCCTTTTTATTAAATTACATTGCATTACATTTCACAAACAGAGGATCTTAAAAGTATAATGGCTTGAAAATCATGAACAATAATAATGAAAAATTAAAACACGCCTTTAAATCCCATTGAAAATATTCTTGAAAATTCCATCCAATGTTCAATTACTGAATCTCAAAACCTGGAGACATAAATAAATATTAAGGGTGAGTAGAAAGTCCAGTAATGAAAGAAAGGGTATCAGTTTACTAGTGATATAAATAAGAACATGATGAAAAAAATAATGAAATGAGAAAAATAAGTAGATGAATTTAAAAATGAAAAGAACTTGAATAATAACTTGAATATGTGGCTAAAAAATTTCATTTATAGAATCATGAACATATCACCAAGGTTCATCCCCATGGAGTCATAAAAATTTACAAAGGTTATTCACCAAGGTATCGTGAAAGTTGTCACCTGTAGATATTTAATTATTTACCCAATGGGTTGGAGAATTATTAGTTATCACCTTTAATAAGTATTTTCATTATGTTATCCATATACATAATAATAAAACATTTCATTAATAACCCAATGATAATAAAAAATGGGTTTCATTTCAAAATCGTGAAATTTTAAAAGTGCTTAACAATAAGATCATTATGTCATTTAGAACCCATGGAAAGAGAGTGAGGGTTATATTTAGGTCAATTAAAAAAATAAAATTTATCATTTTTTTGTTTATGAACACCCAAAAAAATAGGTCTGGGTATTTACATAATCGAAACAATATAATTTCTTAAAAGAAATAGAGAGAAATTTTGAGATGAAATTTCTGTAGCTTAACGACTATATAACATGGTTTAGAAAACAATAAAAAGACAAGGGAAAAAGGTCACCTATAAATAAATGAATAATTTTACATTATATTTAAGGAACAAAAATAAATATTATCATGTCTAGGAATTAAATACCATGTGAAAAGGAGACATTAAAGAAAAGAGAAAATGCGATTTCTTTTATGAACATTCGACAGCCTAACATCGTCACATAAAAATTCAGAAAATAAATTGATGAGATAAGACATGGTCTCTCATCATTTTTACATGAAATGGAAAATAATAAGAATATATAAGAACATATCCCATCATAATAAGATTGAAACTAGAAGACATAACAAAAAGTAAGTCATGCTTTAAAAAAGTACAGTGATAAGGTCCCTTAAATTGAAGAGTGACTTAGAAAGCTATAATGTTGGGACATTGGTGGCTTGAGGGACCCTTTAGAGGACTCCTTGGGAGGTAAAAAGAGAATATATTCATTGAGGATGATTATGGAAAGAAATTAATTAGTTAATGTCTTGGTATTTATTTGAAAAGTGAGGGAATATTTACTTAATTTCATGGGACACCTCATCGGTGGTATTTGCAAAACCATGGGCTTGACCATGGTATTTTATCGTGGTATTTCCCCCTTTGGACCACCTAATAACATATCATACTATTAAAAAGTCATCAATATTTATTACATCATGATTACATCATCAATAATGTCATTAAACACCCAAAACTCAAAACTATATTTTTATTATTCACTGAGAATTTAATTGTATTAGAAAAATCAAAACAAATTCCCCAACCTAATATAATTGTTATGAATTCTAAAATGAACTCAATATTTTAAAAATAATTTTCTAAATATTTTCAATTTAATTTTTAAATAAAATCACTATTTATTTAAAGAAACAACTCTAAAACAATAACTTGTTTGGTAACACCTTGAAAAAGTAATGATGGTCCCAAAAAATTATCATCTAACCATAACACAATAAAGTAATAGTTTATGATTATATTTCATGAAAATACATTTTCATTTTAAATTGTTAAATGAATTATAAAATTGTAAATAAAATATTTATGACCTACAAAAATAAAAAAACTTATATTGTGATCATTGTTTTCACTTTTATGATGTCTAAATTGTATTTATACATTCATGGGAGGACTTTATATTTTTTGGCCGATTTACTATTTATTGCTATTCTTAAGGGTATGTTACTATTAAAATATTATTATTCATTGAAAATAAAGTTTATCTTATTAGACTCTAATTTTCATTTTGATCACAACTGTAGAAAACATTATTTTGAAAATAATTTAACATTATTAATTATTTAATGTTTACATGAATATTTTGAAATACATTTTTTTCAAAATTCATCAATAATATTCATCCAATATTTATCTGGACATTTGAACATCACAAAATTTACAATAATAATAAATATACCTTTTATTTATACCAAGGGATTACAAAAAAGTATCTATGGCCTCATTACATTGACTCTTATAACACCTGCATATGACTTAAGTGTAAGGTGAACTATGGTGATAGAATCGTGGGGCAGCTCGGAAAAAAATACCTGAGTGGTGATTTCTATTAGCTTGAACTTCTCACTTAGGAGATTTCATTCAAGCATCACATATTGATGATCAGCTTGGGCATGGTCCAGAGAAAATCTAAGAGATGATACCTCCTTCCCTAGTTCTGACAGTTGGGCTTCGTATGGTCTGAGTCTACTGGATGATGTCATCGACTCTTCTTTCTAGAATAATGAACCAAAATCACTTGTATTTATAGACAATAATTTTAACGTTATGATTTTACTTTCTAACAGTCATATTGAACAGTGGTCATATAACAGTCAAAACTCAATGATGTCACTTCATTAATTAAAGTATAATTCTTGTGGAGTATAAAATGAAATAACATAAAAATTTAGCAAAAAAATATTATTCAACAGTTCGGGTCATTACATTCATCCCCATTAAGAAATTTCATTCCCAAAATGATTACTCATACCCTATGAATTGAAAATGTGTTGGTACTTCTACCTCATAGACTCATCTAGTTCCCATGTGGCTTCTTCACATTTTTGGTTCCTCAATAACACCTTAAAAGGGTTGGTAGTCTTGTTGAATAGAAACTTGTCTCTATGATCCAAAATCTGCATCGGCTTCTCCTTATAAGGGAGGTCTTGTTCTAGTTTTACAACCTTTGGACATGGTACATGTGAATGGTCTGGTACGTACTTCCTCAAGAGGGATACGTAGAAGACATCATGACCTTGGGCTAGATTTGCAGGAAGTGTATGTCGATAGGCCACTTATTTTACGCGATCAAGGATTTCAAAGGGGCCAATGTACCTAGGGTTGAGCTTCCCTTTCTTCTCAAACCTCATTACTGTCATCCAAGGTAAAATTTGAAGAATGACCTTTTTACCAATATCAAACTCCAAGTCCCTTCGATGGTTGTCGGTATAGCTCTTTTTCCGTATCTGAGCATCCTTAATGTGTTGTTGGATAACATGGACCATTTCTATCATATCTTGCACAAGATCAGGCCGAAGAATCCTTCTCTCCCAATAATCATTCCAACAAGTAGGAGTTCTATATTTCTTAACATATAGATGCTCTTATGGTTCCATTTGAATGCCTGAGTGGAAGCTATTGTTGCAATAGAACTCAACTAAAGGAAGATATTGATCTCATACACCTTTAAATTCCATTGATCATGTTCTCAACATGTCATCAATTTTTTGAATAATCCTTTCAGATTGACCATCATTTTGGGAGTGATAGGTTACACTGAAAATCAATTCAACGCTCATAGAATGTTGAAGACTTATCTATAATTTTGATGTAAACCTTGGATCACAATCAGATATGATAGTAATTGCAACTCATAAAGCCTTACAACTTCCTTTACGTAAATCCTGGAAAGTTGATCAAGAGAAAAATCTTCATAAATGGATATAAAATGGGTAGACATGGTGAGATGGTCAACAATAACCATTATCTCATTGTTTCCTTTGGAAGTTCTTACGGAGACCAGTGATGAATTCCATAGTGATATTTCCCCACATCCATTCTGGTATTGGTAGTGGTTGCAATAACCATCTAGGAAGTTATCACTCTGCCTTCACTTGATGACAAACCAGGCACCTTGATGTGTAGTCATCAATTTCCCTTTTCATATTATCCCACCAATAAAGATCTTGAAGGTCCACATACATTGTAGTTCTTACAAGATGTATAGATAAAGTAGATCTATGATCTTCATCCATCAGCTCCTTTATTTCCAGAATAAATATAACACATAGTCTTATACAAAACGTCAGTACACCTTCTTGATCAATATTGAACTCAAGAAACTTCCCATCTTTCAAAAACTCAAACTTATTTTTTAACAAAAGATCTTCGTTTTTTGATTTCCTGATCTTCTCTAGTAATGAAAGATGAGAAATCATTTGGGTTAGTGTTGATAATTTCCTCTCCCTTATAAATCCCTTTTCCAGCTTTACTAGTACATTGATCAAAGGACATATTTGATTCCTAATCATGTATAGAACAACTGGGTCTTTCCTTCTTAGTGCATCATCAAATTTGATTGCTCTTTTGGGATAATAATGAATTGAACAATCATTGTCTAGGGAAAGTTCCAACCATCTCCTCTTTCTCATGTTCAATTCTTATTGTGTGAAAATATACTTTAATATTTGGTGTTATATGAATTTATAAAATTTCTCGCCATAAATATAGTGCCTTTATATCTTCAGAGCATGGAAACCCATAGCCAGCTCCAGATCATGTGTACGATAGTTCTTCTCTTGGGTCCTCAACTGTCGAGATTCATAAATACTGACTTTCTAATTATTTTGAGGAAGAACCCAAACCCTTTATTAGATGAATTTCAAAAAATAAATATCCTTCTCCACATAATGGTAGAGTTAACACAGATGTAGTAACCCATCTCATATTTAGCTCTTGGAAACATTCCTTGCACTCTTTTGTGTAGATTAAGTTGACCCTTTTTCAAGTTAACACGGTTAATGGATTAGAAAGTCATGAAAAGTTTCTCAAAAACCTCCTATAATATCATACTAATCCAAGGAAACTATGAATCTCAATTATCATTGTAGGCTAAGGCCACTCCTCTACAACATTTTTCTTTGTATGGTCAACTGTGATTTCTTCATTGGTAACAATGTTCCATAAGAATGAAACATGACATATCCAGAATTCACATTTACCGAACATTCCAAAAAACATCTATTTCTTTATAGTTTTCAAAATAACCCTTATATGAACCTCATACACCTAATGACTTTTGTAATATATCATAAAATCATCAATAAAAACTACCATATAGTTATCATGTTATTCTTGAAAGACTCTATTAATCCAATCCATAAAATAGTTGGTGTATTAGTCAGTCTAAAGGGCATAACAAAAAACTCATAATTCCCATATCTTGATGAGACGATAGTTCTTGGATTATCTTCTTTCTTCACCCCCAATTAACGATAACAAGATTGAAGATCAATCTTAGAGTAGAATTGTGCCTCGTGAATTTGGTCACATAATTCATCAATTCTAAGAAGAGGGTATTTGTTCTTAAATGTGATCTCATTCAGCTATCTATAATCAATACATAACCGCATTGATCCATCCTTTTTCTTCATAAAGATAAATTATCCTCTCCATAGAGATAAACTTAATTAAATAAACCCCTTCTTCAAAAGATCAGGGAGTTTCTTCTTTAACTCCTCCAGCAACACATTTTTCATCCTATACGGGGTCTTTGACATCAGATGGGGTCTAGGTTTGGGATCAATTGAGAACTCTACCTCCCTTTCTACAGAAAGTTCTAGTAACTCGTACGGAAAGATATCAATTCATTTTTGGATGATGGGGACGTTTTCTTTCCTCAAACTCCCATTTCCTTATTCTTCTTCCCAGATCAACTCTATAAAGAGGGATTTAGGAGGTTCTTCTAGACAAATATCAGGTTGAGATATCTCTCCATGGAAGATAACTGTAGGATTTCCATTCAAGACTACCAAAATATCCTTTCTTATTCATTTGATCTTAGAATTATACTTTGAGATCCAGTCCACCTCTACTGTAATGTCAAATTACATCATGGTGAATACTAACAGATTTGCGATAAGTTTGTGCTAAATAAAGTAAATACTAGAATTTCTAAACACTTATGAAGCTTGGATTATCCCACTTGGAGACTTTAATGATAACCCTACTTTTTCCATATTAGGGGATGATTTTAAATTCATTACAAATATGGAGAAAATAAAGGTATGCGTAGAACCGGAATAAAAAAAGTACTTGTTAATTTTGAGAGAACAAAAAAATTACCTATCACCACAAAATTTGGAAATTCAACATCAGCTACAGTGATTGAAAATGTACGACCTTTTTCCCATGGCCGTTGCTGAGGACGATGGTGATTCCCCTCCACTATCCTCAGAGTTGAACAATGATTGGAAAAGTTCCCATGTTTTCCACACTTATAGCATTGGACATTAGGTAGGGCCTTCACTATCTTCACCTCATCATTAGTGTTGGGATGATGTGGATTTACATCACTAAGAAAATTATATGCAATGTGGCCATCTCTACCACACTTTTATAACTTCACACTCATGTGTAGGTAGTTCCTCGAATTCTTCTTCCCACATTTATTACACGTGGGAAGTTGTACTTCCTTGCCTCATAATCCGTGATCGAAGCTCCCCCCAATGTTTGGCTCCATCGATATTTTATTTTCATTGGATTTATGAGAACATTGCATCTCACAAAACTCATGTTCAACTTTCATGTCACGAATCGTCCTTAGGGCCAATGCCGTGACTACCCCAGGCCCGCCTTCCATAGGCCAGGGGCTGGCGACTAGCACCAAAGGTGTAAATCCCAATAAAAAGGGAAGGCATTTCCTTTATAAAGGTAAACAACACAATAGAGTACAAGAAGAAGCAACCACTAAGTAAAGAAGTAAAAAAATGTGCTGAAAGTACAAGGGGCCAGAAATAAAAGCCCAATATAAAGGTATAAATACAATTGAAAGAAAAGTAAAACTCAAAAGGGAAACAGCTGAAAGGTGACGAGCCACTCCTAGATCGTCCTCCAGCTTGCTACATGAAGGGTAGGTATAGATCTCCTCCTCACCACTCCACATCTGTCTGTCTCCTCCGGGTACCGAATCATCGTGAAATCCACCTCCACGCACCGACTCGATATGATATCCACCTCCGGGAAATGACTCGTCATGAGATCCTCCTCCGGGTACCGTCCAGCTCTACAAGCCTCAACCACGATTAGTGATGTATGTCGTCTGCAACCAACACAACGTAGTGTGGGTGAAGCCCGTGCAGGGTTGAGTATACAGTACTCAGTAGGGATCCCGAGACCCCTGAAGGTCTCCCATAATACACAAAGGATAATCCACAAAGGAAAGATACAATCATGAAGTAACAACCAACTCTACACAGATATATGCCCATACATCTACCTAATTCATCAGTTCTGGCTCAGCTCCAACATCCGAGCCCATGTTCGGTCACGTCCACACAGGATAGTACAACCCAATCCACATAGGAAAGCACAACTCATTCCACATAAGAAGAAAGTCAATCATATCGATTATAATGATTGAAAGTCAAGACTCAGTTCAAACAGGTATACTTCTTCGTAAGGTGATATAGATGATCAGATGTAGACACTGATTCATCTATGCTAGGATGCACATAGGATACTAGACCAGCTAAGCTGTCGGACCCACATAGGATACAGTCCAGCTACTCTGCCAGACCCATGTAGGATAAAAGAACTAATTCATCATCGTCGAACCCATGGAGGATTTCAGTATGGTCTTCATCACTGCCAAACCCATGGAGGATTTCAGTGGAGTCTTCATCGCTGTCGAACCCATGGAGGATTTCAGTGCAGTCTTCATTGTTGCCGAAACCACGAGGATTTCAGTGCAGTCTTCATCGCTGCAGAACCCACGAAGGATTTCAGTGCAGTCTTCACTGCTACCAAACCCACAGAGGATTTCAGTGTAGTCTTCATCGCTGCCGAACCCAAGAAAGATTTCCCGCACACAGCATGCACGATTCCGGGAGGGTCCGCTCCATGATCCAAGGTTGTTGAAACATCAACTGACACGTATTCCAGAGATGATGTATCCCAAAGTTCCGTTTCGACAAAAGGAACTCAACGTGACAGACGGTGCGTCAATCGGACGCCCGGTCTGAAAATTAGTGGATTTTTCGTTCCAGGGTCCCGGTTCGTTTTTAAGTAAAGACCAACCCAACTGCACTCCAACTGCATCCAAAGCTCTAGAATAGTAAGCCAATATGTCCGTCTCACTAAGAGGAATCCAAAAAAGTCGACGGCACGTCATTCGGACGTCCGTAGCTCAAGTTATCAGTATTTCCGCTCCGAGGGCTCGGTTGGTTTCATGTTCGAACCAACTCGGTCATACCCAAGGTTCGTGAAAACCTTGAGTGTAATATACCGATACGACCGTATCGATCCAAGGATCGCATCGTAACTAATGATGCATCGATCGGAGGTCCGTAGCCCAGGTTACAGGCGTTTGCACGGAACTGTCCGAAAATAGGGGGTTCCGGGCCCGGACCGACCCGGCCCAAGACCACATGGGTAAGCCCGAACCGGGTCGACCCGAATCGGGTCCGGGTGTGGCCCATTTGGGTGCAGTTCGGCTCGGAGGGCACGACCTGTCCCGATGCGGCCTGTCCGACCCGGGCGGCCGATTGTCCCGGCACGGGCGCGGCCCGCATGGCAAGCTCGGCACTGGCCTAGCCGTTTCAGAGGGGGGGGATTCCCCCCTTGATTAAAACTGTGGCCCCATGTGGATACCGATCCTTTTCAAGTCGGGGGGTTACAACCCACAGGCTTCTCGAAAACTGGGCGGTGAGTCACCACGGGACCAGCTGGTCCTGCCCCCTGTCCACCAGCGGCCGACGACTCTGGGAACCCTCTCCTATTCCGCGGCGGCCCCGCTCCAGCGGTGTCCTCTTCGTCATTCTTCGGCACGGCGCGACGGTGCCATGCCCCTTCGCAGTGTCCGGACTCCGACCGCGGCTTTGTTCGGCCTAAACACCGCGGCGCGACGGCGCCGCGCTTCTTCGCCTGTTCCTCTTGCTTCCGTGAGGTACCGTTGCACCGCGCTACCTTATTCGTTCCGTGAAAAGTACACCATCAAAGGGGGAGGACGGTCGGCCGTGTTCGTGCGGTCCATCCTCCCCCCATTATAACGATAACAGGAAACTCTAGGAAAAGATAATAGAGGACAAGGAATAATTCACGATCAAAAACAACCCCTACTTCGATGAAGTCATCGAACGAGGTTCGTAGTTGAAAAAAGACATCGCGGAAGACGGCGTCACTGAAGGAGGCTCCGTAAGCATCGTCGACGTCGCAGTACACGGAAACACGAAGAAGAGGATCCTTGGCGTAATGGTACATGACGTCGCGTCGTCGATCTCCGAGGAATTAGCGTTATCCATCGTCCTTCGTCGGAGTTCGGCATTCTTCGTCGGTGTCGGTGCGTTCTTCACGTTCTTCAAGGAGGAAGAGGAAGTTCTTCATGTAACTCTCCCTCCCAACACAACGAAGCAAACCCTAATTAAATAAGTCTTTTTCATATTTAATTATCACTCACAAGCCAACATTCCATTTGAAATTCAAAAGAATTCATTCGATTAATTGAATTAATTGAAGAGTCTTAACAGTCAAATTAATGTGAGAGTTGACTTGGCATTTAATAAGGGGATCCAAGTGTGTTACAAAATAATGGGTGTTTGAGGAAGTTGAAAAGGTGGGATTCGTGTAGGGCCCACCATACTAATATCCTATCAAGAGGGGTTAGTATATAGTGGGTCCCACCTCAACTTCCATAAGTACATTTCAACTACTTAGAACATAAAATAAAAATTGTTGCCCAACTTTTATTTTTTTCATTAGTTAACCCTTTTTTAAATAACCACACTCGAGAAAATGCAACTCCAGAAAAGGTGTTCCTAAGAAATTAACAGCGCCGCGGTTTCATTGGTGCCCTCAGATTTCGATTCTGAGCATCGGTTCAAATGTTAGAAAAACATGCTCGCTCATTCACTAAAAGTACTCGAGCTAAACATCAGAAATTGATTCCGGGCACACCGGGCTTCGGAATCAGGTGCCGTCAGAAGCCACAGATTCAAAAAATTCCAAAGAAATTAAGAAAAAAAATTCCTTTAAATTTCCAGGTCTTTACATTACTCCCACCTCAGGGATTTACGTCCCCGAAAAGCTATAACACAAACTAGGTAAACAAAAGGTACTGAGCACGCAACTGAGCCTCCCGCTCCCATGTTCTCTCCTGGAGGTTCCTGTACTTCCAGTGAAAGCACACATGAGGAATCGAGCGTCTACATAGGACCCGCTCTTGTCAATCCTCGTTCTCCAATAGAACCTCTATGAAAGTCACCCTGTCATCGAAGTCCAACTCCCAGAGGTTGATGATGTGTGAAGGGTCATGCACCTATTTCATTATCCGAGATAAGTGGATGACATTGAGCTCCCGGTGCAACTGAGGTGGAATGGTCAAGTGGTAAACCACCTCACCTACCCTTCTAGGGACCTAGAATGGTCCGTCAGAACTCAGAGATAAGTCGCCGCCTTGGCTACATCTCCGTAAACCTCGTCGAGGTGAGACCCGTATAAGAACGTGGTCTCCATCCTCGAAGACTAGAGGCCTCCATTTACGGATTAGAACTGAAACTCAAAACTCCTAAAACCACGAGGGTACGGTTGGCTGACCCATGAGTGACCACCTTCACCCTCCTAAGCGTGATTTAATCCTGTGCTGCCTGGGGTTTCCTTTTCACCGACCAAGGAAAACCCATCCCGACGTTTGCCTAATATTGTCAATTTGTGTATGAACTGTGATTGCCCCGTCCATACTCAAACTAACTTCGTAAGGCCTTGACGCTACCACCAAGAGGTTCCAACCAAAAATCTCTCCTCAAGGGTCAGATCACACCATCGGCGTAAGTGTGACTATCTAGTCTCCTCCCCAAGGTATCTCTAGACGTGAGGGTCAAGTCAACGGCTTAACCGTAAACTCTAGGTCTGGGACAAGATTCATAGAAGGAAGGGATGATTCGTATCGATGTATTTTGTTACAATAGCTAGTAGAAGACACAGTCCGTACTTGGAATCATCCTTAGAGCCTTTCTGTTGCACTTCTTGACCGCATGTAGCTACGCTTTCCCCTGCCATACATCTCCCTGAGCCTAGCGGGGATTACAAAGGTTGGTGGGTGCAACATGTCAATTTGTTCACCACCCCTTGCTTCTCTCCTAGATCATCTTCAACGTCTACTGCCTTGCAGATTCATTTGTCCTTCTCACTTCTTCTATAGGAAACATTTTATACGCCCAAGTCTCCGAGACTCGCGCCAGTTTCCTACTTTCCACTGCTATCCTTCACTGACTGCATCTACTCAGCCACAGAATTATCAACCATAGAGGTTCTCTATAGCACCCTAGTATAAGTAGGAATGCAAAGAGAAAGAAGCGCTGGCTCAGATATCCTTTAGACACACCTCACTCAGATGTCTGATCCCTGAAGCACTGATCGCATCGTAGTCATTGAGTACCAGGACTGGTTTGGTATGCCCCAATTAATTCTCAGCTACCAACATGTCATCATGTCGAAGCTGTAAAAGATCTAGAAGACTCTCAACCACCTCCTCAAGCCAGTCCTTAGCCGCATGTGAGTCGGGCTTGCCTCGAAACTTGAGGTATACCTGGTGCTGAAACATGTAAGGCACTAAGCCTATAAGTGTCCTCTACCGGTACTGCCTGTAGTGTCTGCTGACCAACAGGTTGTGATGTAGCTGACACACTACCCAAAGTTACTATCTCAGGCATCGGTCCACCTACCAAAGCCTCTTCACTATACAGACCAACCTCATGGTCACTCACTAGGAAACACAAGTAGCTAAGTCCACCATCTACTCTACTAGTGTCTTAACTAGGCATAGAACTCTAGAAATCGCCTCCATCCAGTCCTCTAATGCCTCAGAACTATCACGCCTCAAAACCTCGGAGGCCTATTCTACCCAACAGGTGGTGGTGCTGCTGGTACACCACCCGAAGCTTTCATCATAGTAAGAGGGCCCCGCACCGGAACCTCGTCTCTCGGTGGGCCGTAATCGTGCACCTTTTTCGGGAACCCTAGCTGGTTGTCTTTGTAGTGGAATCCTGATAAGGTATAGGTGCACCACGGTCAAACAGTATACCTGGTGAGCTGATACAAAGTAATCAAAAAGAAGACTTTTGATGCAAACATACAATCAATGATTTCGTGCACTGAGTCAGAAATCAGAAGTAAGGGCCCTAGTTTATGGATACGTTGGCCGCCGCACCAACAATGGACTCCCTAGAATGATAACCACACACAACACCCTTAACACTATTGCTTCACACAGAATAAAGATCAGAGTCCTGAGTTCGGTGATAGAACCGAACCCCTTTGATACCAATTTGTCACGTCCCGTCCTCGGAGCACGTGCCATGACTACCCCATTCACGCCTTCCATAGGCCAGGGGATGGTGACTAGAACCAAAGGCGTAAATCCAAATAAAAAGGGAAGGAATTGCCTTTATAAAAGTTAACAGACAACAGAGTACAAGCAGAAGAAACCAGTAAGTAAAGCAGTAAAACATATGTGCTGAATGTACACGGGGGCAGAAATACAAGCCCAAAAGAAAGGTACAGGTACAACCGAAAAGTACAACTCAAAAGGGAAATAAATGAAAGGTAATGATCCGCTCTTGGATCGTCCTTCGGCTTCCTACCTAAAGGGTAGGTACAGATCTCCTCCCCATCACTCCACATCTGTCCGTCTCCTCCGGGTACCGACTCGTTGTGAAATCCACCTCCGGGCACTAACTCGACGTGATATCCACCTTCGGGCACCGACTCATCCTGATATCCTCCTCCAGGTATCATCCAGCTCTACAAGCCTCAACCACGATCAGTGATGTAGGTCGTCTGCAGCCCACATAATTTAGTATGGGAGAAGCCCGTGCAGGGGTGAGTATACGATACTCAGTAGGGACCCCAAGACCCCTGAAGGTCTCCCAGAATCCACAAAGGATAATCCACAAAGGAAAGATAAAATCATGAGGTAACAACCAAGTCTACTTAGTTATATGACCATACATATACCTAAGTCATCAATTCCAACTCGACTCCAACATCTGAGCCCATGTTTGGTCACGTTCACACAGGATAGTACAACCCAATCCACACACGAAAGCACAACTCATTTCACATAGGAATCAAGTCAATCATATCGAATATAATGATTGAAAGTCAAGACTCAGCTCACATAGGTATACTTATTCATAATGTGATAGAGATGATCAGATGTCGCCACTGATTCATCTAAGCTGGGACCCACGTTGGTTACTAGACCGGCTAAGCTCTCAAACCCACATAGGATACAGACCAGCTACTCTACCAGACCCACGTAGGATACAAGAACATAGTCATCATCGTCGAACCCATAAAATATTTCAGTACAGTCTTCATCGCTGCCGAACCCATGGATGATTTCAGTGCAGTCTTCATCACTGCAGAACCCACGGAGGATTTCAGTGCAGTCTTCATCGCTTCCGAACCCACGGAGGATTTCAGTGCACTCTTCATCGCTGCCGAACCCACGGAGGATTTCAGTGCACTCTTCATCGCTGCTGAACCAACAGAGGATTTTAGAGCAGTCTTCATCGCTGCCGAACCCACAGAGGATTTCAGTGCAGTCTTTATCACTGCCGAACCCAGGGAGGATTTCAGTGTAGTCTTCATCGTCATCGCAGTCACAGCCAGCTCTAGGGTTCCCGCACACAGAATGCTCGATCCCAGGAGGGTCCACTCCATGAGACAAGGGGGTCGATACATCATGTGAAACTTAGTCCGGATTTGATGTATCCCAAAGTTCCATTTCGACAAAAGGAACTCAATGTGATAGACATCACGTCAATCGGACACCCGGTCTGAGAATTATTGGCTTTTTCGTTCGAGGGGCCCAATTGTTTTTTAAGACAAAACCAAACCGACCACACTCCAACAACATCCAAATATAGAGTGGAGTAATCCAAAATGTCCGTCTCACTAAGAGAAATCCAAAAAAGTCAACGGCACGTCATTCAGACATCCGGAGCTCAAGTTATAAGAGTTTCCGCTCCAAGGGCTCGGTTGGTTTCATGTTTGAACCAACCCGGCCACTCCCAATGTTCTCAGAAACCTTGAGTGTAATATACCGATACGATCGTCTCGACCCAAGGATTTCATCTCAACTGACGGTGCGTCGATCGGAGGTTCGTAGCCCAGGTTACAGGCATTTTAAAGGAACTGTCCGAAAATAAGGGGTTTTGGGCCCGGACCGACCCGGCCCAAGACCCCCTGGGTCGGCCCGAACCGGGTCCCCCTGACCTGGGTCCTAGTCTGACCCATTAGGGCATGGCCCGACCAGCGTGGCCCGGCCTGGCCCGGTGCTGCCGGTCCGACCTGGGCGGTTGTTCGGCCTGGCGCGGGCATGGCCCGCATGGCCAGTTCGGCGCTGGCCGAGCCGTTGCCGAAAGGGGGGGGGGGCTGCCCCCCTTGATCGAAACTTCGGCTCCACATGGGGCCCAATATTTTTCCAGCCGGGGGTTACGACCCCCGGGATTCTCGAAAACCGTCTGGTTTGACCATCCGATGAATCCCCGTGGGACCAACCTGTCCCGCCCCCTGTGCACCGGCAGCCGGCGGCTCCAGCTGCCCTCTCCTGCTCTGCCGCGGCCACAGGCTGCGGCCTGGGTCCCAAGGGCACCACGCCCCTCTTCCGCAGCCCCACTCCAGCAATGGCCTCTTCATGGTTCTCCGGCACGGCGCGACGGAGCCACGCCCCATCGCCGGGACCCGACTCCGGGTGCGGCTTCGTTCGGCCTCAACGGCACGACGCGACGGCACCACGCTTGTTCGCCTGTTCCTCTTGCTTTCACGTGGTACCATTGCACCACACAACCTTGTTCGTGCCGCGACATGTACAACATCAAAGAGGGAGGAGGTACGGCCATGTTCGTGCGTTCCAACCTCCTCCCGTTATAACGATAACAGGCAGCTTAAGGAATGGAAAATGGACGACAAAGAGTAATTCATGAGAAAAAACAACCCCTACTTCGATGAAGTTGTCGAACGAGGTTCTTCATGGAAAAAAGACGTCACGGAAGACAGCGTTGCAGAAGGAGGCTTTGTAAGTGTCGTCGACGTCGTGGTACACAACATCGCGGAGAAGAGGATCATCGGCGTCGTGGTACACGACATCGCATCGTGGATCTCCGAGGAATTAGCGTTCTTCTTCATCCTTCGTCGGAGGCCGACGTTCTTCGTCAGTGTCGGTGCATTCTTCGCGTTCTTCATGGAGGAAAATGATGTTCTTTGTGGAACTCTCCCTCCCAACACAACGAAGCAACCCATAATGAAATAATACGTTTTCTTCTTTAATTATCACTCACAAGACAACATTCCATTTTAAATTCAAAATAATTCATTCAATTAATTGAATTAATTGAAGAGTCTTAATAGTCTAATTAATGTGAGAGTTGACTTGGAATTTAATAAGGGGGTGCGGGTGTGTTAAAATATAATGGGGGTCTGAGGAAGTTGAAAAGGTGGGGCTCATGTCGGGCCCACCACACTAATATCCTATTGGGAGGGGTTAGGATATAGTGGGTCCCACCTCAACTTCCATAAGTAGGTTTAAACTACATAGAACATAAAATAAAAATTGTTGCACAACTGTTATTTTATTTAGTAGTTTTACACTTTTTTTAAATAACCACACCCGAGAATACGCAACTCCAGAAAAGGTGTTCCTAAGCAATTACCGGTGCCTCGGTTTCATTGGTTACCCCAGATTTCAATTTTGAGCACAGGTTCAAAAGTTAGAAAAACATGCTCGCTCGTTCACTGAACGTACCCAAGATAAAGTTCAAAAATTGATTCTGGGCACACCGAGCCTCGGAATCAGGTGCCGTCAGAAGCCACAGACTCACAAAATTACAACAAAATTAATAAAGACATTTCCTTGAAATTTCCAGGTCTTTACATTTCATCACACTTCACACGATCTTCTCATAACTATTATAATCTCAGTTGGCTAGATTATTTCACAGACGAGGTCCCAGTCCACTGAAAAAACTATCATCCTAACTATTTGGATCCATAAAAATGGTATAGATGTAATGAAAATTCTTTGTAAATGAAAATACCTTTTAAATATTTATGTGAGAATTGATCCTATAAATAAAATATTTGTATACAATATTAGTAAACATAAATAAATTTAAAATACAACATAAGATATTTAAAACTCATTTAATAGAAAATAATTTTATAAAATAATCAATGAAAGTGATTTTTAAACTAATGAATGAAAGATGGGTTAAAAATTCCCTTAGCACATGGTGATCAATCAAACTGTATACTCCATAAATATAATAATTATCAAATAAATCATTGAATACAATTATGATAATTAAATTCATTATTTTATATATAAATGGTAAATATACGTACACCATCCACAACGAAAAAGTGGTTAATAAAGCATATATCATCGAAATAGATGTGAGATGAGATAAACTATCACCCTAGGTTTGAATTCCATACATTGTGTCTGAAAATCATGTATATTGGTATCAAACATATTATGAAATTATAAAATAATAATTATAACCTTTAGGAAAAAAATATTTGATCCCTTATAACATTTTATCAATCATGTTGTTTATAATATTTTATCCATTTCACTGTTTCAAATGTTAACAGCCACTTTTATCATGGTTCTTTGGTCATAAAAGTCTTGATAATATTACACAGGGTATACATAAAACATCTCCAAATTAAAATTAATGTTATAAAGATAATATTTAATAATTATATATATTTTTATGACCATTTATTGAATGAATAACTTATAAAACTAATTACACTGCTATGTGGAGATGGTAAGCCGTAGATATGATTGTGTAATGTTTTTATTTTTTATGAGATTTATTAATTGTATAATATATCTACTTTATTATAATAATAACATATATGAATATATATGATAACATATTTATTATTTTATAAAAGAAAAAAAATCATGTGGAGGTAAATGATGGAATTAATATGAATGATTTTTTACAAACTATTACCTCTCATTTTTATGATTTCCTGTAGATCTATTCTTAAGGGGTCTAGAGATGGAATTTATTGAAATACATCACATAAAAAACTTGAATATGGATTTTATGAGAATAAATTCCAAGGACATGGTCTATCTATGAGTCTCTAGGTGGTTAAATTAAATGAATAAAGGAGTGCCCTACTATGATTGAGGTGAGGGGCACCCTTATAAATAGTAAAAATATAAAATAATAATAACATAAATTTCTATTAAAATAAAACTGAATTGATTTTTTAATATAAATTGAAAAAATATTTTCATATAATAAGTGAATTAAATTTTAACAGGTTTTTATTTTTCGTTAAATAATATGATTTTGATTGTATTTATAAATATTAATTTTATTATAATTATGGTTGGACTGAATTTTATTTAAAAGGTTAATATTTTTTATTTATAAAATATAAAATTAAAATAAATAAAAATTTAATTAAATTTTTGACAAATTCATAACCTAATTCTACTTTGAAATATATATTATTAGATATAAATAATTCAATAAAATAATATTTTGATTAAATATCATTATAGTAAACTTTGTAACTATTCATTACATTAGTCTTAAGGGAAAAAAGAAAGAAGGATAATATAGAAACAACATTTAATAGACTCATAATATATTTTAAGAATTGATGAAATTCAATGACTACCTTAACTAATCAAAATATATTTATTTTAATATTTTTAATTTCATTTATTTAATTATTTTATCAATAAAATAATTACAACATCAACATTGTATAATTATTTAAGATAGGTATTTCATCCCTAAAAATAAAAAATAAAATACAATGATATATAAAAATATGTTATATTTATAAATTATATCTATAGATGAATATAGCTTCTGATTAATGCTCTTGTAAAAATAGTATAGTTATGAAAATATGAATGTGACTTTTTTTTATTTTCCTTAAAAAACATTATAAATATTATATGCTCTTCAAAATGGGGCCCAATATATTTAAATAAAATTTTATCATAAAAATGTATATTAAGTTCACAATTGATAAATATATTCATTGGAATCCATCCTTTTTCCCCACATGGACACATAAGATATTATTATGGAGTAGAAAGACACATTTGTCATTTTCTTTAATTATTAAAATATTAAATAAATTATCACTCAAACGTTTCTAATAAATATCTAATATTTAAAAATTAGGTTTTAATAATTTTATATAAATCACATTAAAAATTGGATAAAAATTTAGGGTTATTTTATAGTCATTATCATTTTATTTTTAGCATAAATTACAAAAATTTCTCTTAAACCATGTTAATAGAAAATAAAAATGTTAGTATTCATAATGAAAATAATAAAAGGATACTTTTTATTAAATTTTTACCTTATAATTAAAAATTATGAATCCAATTTTAAATATTCTATTATTTAGATTTAATTTAGTTAGTTTTAAATTAATACCGTAAATGGTACGAAACAATGAGTTTTAATGTTAAAATAGTCAAAAGAATGAAATTTTTATATATCCAAATTCATTGTTAAATTGGATAAAATGACCCAAATTGGATTTTTATAATTTGATTTGATCTATTTATACTTTATAACCAATGGTAATTATAGTCAAGATATATAAATAAATTATATGAAAGTTTAGTTTTCAATAAAAATGTATTATTTTATACTATTAATCAATAAAATAAACTTAAAAGAAAAATTAAAATAATCCATCCAAATTGAATTTTGTTATTCTAAATTTAAAACTAATATTCATGAATCAAATAAAATTTATAAAAAATAAAAATTTAAATTTAATACATGTGTTCCATAAATAGGTGCTAAAACTTCCTTTAGAAAAATGTATACTTTTATGCATTGAATTGGATTTATTATTATATAATTACAAAAAAATATAATAGGTGAATATATAAACATATTTATTTTTTAATGTTTTTAATTATATACATTACCCCATATTTAACTATAGTGTTATAATAATATTAATATTTCAAATTTCATTTAACCTAGGAAAATTTTAAGCTTTTGAATATATCATATTTAAAATGAGGAATTCTATAAAATCACAGTGTGTTACTTTATCCCATCCTTTGATGAATTTCATACACATAGTTTCAAATTTCACTTCAAAAATAAAATGTGGATTCATGAAAATTCATTTTTTTGGATTCCACATCAAATATAGGTTTAATAAAACTTCCTCTTTAAAATTTGGAGTGGAAACATGTGAAGTAAAAAATCAAAATAGGATTCTGGAAAGGAAATTATTTATTGAATGTTAAAACATATAAATGGAATAGGAATCTAACTATAAAATTTTAATTGAATGAAATAGATAATATGGTCACTAGAAATATTCCTATAAAAAGACTATAAATATTGTGATCGGTTAAAAGGCCATTGAATTATTAGTATGAAAACAAAAAGAATAACGTTTCTTTTCCAAAATGCTTTTCTTTTATCTGATAAATTATTTTTCTATCCATATAAATCACTTGGTAAAAATAATCATACATGTTTTATTTCCAAGTCATAATAATAATCCTAAAATTTAGTTATCCTTCGATCTATTTCAATTTCATCTATTATGCCGAAAAGATTTATTTTCTAATTCTTGAACAAAATCATATGAATCATAAAATTCAAAATCCATTCATTCCAAATTTACATATTTATTGAAACCAAAATGTTAATTACTTTTTACCAACAAATTATATCCAATTCTAAACATAATTTCTTCTATATGTAGTTAATTTTAAGATTCATTAAAATATTATTATGCAAAATGTTAAATGGAAGGTCACTAAATTTATAAAATCAAAAAATTAATAGATAAAAAAACTTCATAATTTAGTTATTTTTTATAGAACAAATATTTTTTCACTTTAAAATCCTTATGAAGTCATTATTTCTTTCAAATCATTAATGAATATATACCGCAACACAATCCATATATATTTAATAATTCTTTGATGATTTTATTGTTGAAAAAAATACTCTTACAACATTAATATGTTTCTAAATACATATCAACATTAATCCATATACATAAGATATATCAAAAACATATGTTTTACCAAGATCCCTTGACTTATTTTGTGCCATATTACACTCATGCCTTGGGAATTCATTTCCATAGTGCCCCATATCCTCACATTTGATGTATTGAACAATTAATAATTATTTAGTCCTCTAAAAATTATAATAATTGTTGAACATTCCTCAAAACATCATTAAAACACTTTTTACATTTCTTGTTGGACCAATGATTTTCCTTCCATAAGTATCACATGATGGAAAATCATTCTTTACCTTTATCCTATTATTTGTCTTTTTCTTGGTCATCCTTTTCTTAATTTTTTCCCCTTCAAATCCATAAGACTTGGGGAAATCAATCTCTATCTTGATAGAAAAAAATAAATTTCATATTATAATGACAAATTTGGAGCTACCAATTCCATTTTAGGGACTTTTCATATTATTTTTCAAAAAAGTGGCCAATCCTTTATTTCATTATTTTTTTTTGTGATAAGTTTCAGACCCAGATAACCATTCGATTTTAGAATCATACTCTATAACACTCTCTTATTCCTTTTAAATTAATATATGTAATATTATCTACATATAAGTTTGTCCTCTCGATGGAAATATTTTTCAAATAATGTCTTTCTAAAATCTATATATTCCATGAGTTATAATTTTCAATCCACTACAGAATTATGGATCAATGAGCACCCACAATAAACACAATCTTCAATAAAATAAACTACAAATATAACATTTGAATTTTCACCACATCCAAGGTCCATAATGTTATAATCCATAAAAATTATCTATTTCACATTATCCATTTAATTTGTATTCCCATAAAATTATGGGGTCCTCTCTTTCATAAAGCAATCTGATAGTGGGAAATCTCATTGGGAAAAAGGTTGTATCATCTAGTTACAGTTACTTACAATTACCTGATTATTCATTCCTAATGTATCTTTAATGGGCTTATTTCCAATACTAGTTGTATGGGCATCCCCATTATGTAAATATCTACATTTTACACTTGACTTTACCCCATCTTCAATATATGTTAATTTTTCGAAACATTCTTATGTAATATTTTATATCATAAAATTATGAACATTGTAAAATTCTAAAACTGACATAACATAAATTTAATAATTTAAATATAGATAAAATCAAAATCATTAACATGGTATATTTGGGATGAACTTTTATACATATCATACAACTCTATCATAGAGATATTTTATCTAATATATGTATTCATAATTCTAGTTTCCATGGTTTACACTACACATTCATTGATACTAATTATAAAGGAACTGCTTATAGTATCGTAGATCTAGTTCCTTACTTTATTACATTGACATTGACATGATATTTTAATCCCAAAGCATCGATCTATTTAATAGTTTTGGAGACCAAATTATTTAATAGAACCCCATTTTACATTAGAAATTGAAAATAAAACATAACACATAAAAAATATAATAAACTACATAATTGAAATCTCATTCAATTAACCCTTCTTCGTAACATGGGTAAAGGAAAAAAGTGGTGATCTTATATGCTCGGTAAGGGTATGTATATATCAAAATATATAATAAAAAAATAAATAATCAAAAATTGTGAATATCTAAAAACTCATTCCAATAAAATATAATCTTGATCATAATATTTCCTAAATTAAAGATGATGAATTAATTTCATATAAATTTATACCCAAAAATGATACATAATTTATATTCTACTAGTCTAATAATTAAATGTAATATTAATAACTAATGTACATATGAAGAAAAAAATAATTATGGGTACATAAAACATACTATTAAAGATTCATATTAATATAATATTACTATCAAATATTCATGACATGAATTTATTACTATGAAGGGTTCATGCAATGAATCAAAAAAATTTAAGGCTTCATGATGATAATCTAATAAATGGGTAATTCCTCTTCTAAAACCATATCTATTTTCTCTTAAATACATCTACGGTATATAATGGCCCCTCCCATCACTTATTTAGTCCAATGGTTTTTTAATATGAAAGTGGTGGAATATGATAAACATATGAATTCATGTAAAAACTAGTATACACAATGTAAATAATTTTTCATATCATTAAAAATAATCAAAAATTATGTAGTGTAATATGAAAGATTCTTCAATAATATAAAATCCTCAATCAAACTAATAATTAACCATTTAATGAAATATAATTAACGGTATCATGAGAGACCATACTCATTGAATTATATTATTCATCAAAACATCATTACATAGATAAAAATAATTTAAATTAGATCATTGAGAAATTCTTTATGAAAATTTTCGTTCTCACATTGATCATCATAAATGATTAAAATTCCATTCAATTATAAAAGAAAACATTTTATTTTAAAATAAACTTATAAAAATTCAAAAAACGAGTTAAAAGTTCATAATAATAATAATAATATAAGTTTTAAAGTAATTTGTGAAACAATTTTAGAGAACACGAACATGGAAAAACTATTATTTTAAGGGAATATTTAAGATAATTATTTTTTAAATAAATTCAATTATAAATCTTGATGTGATCATTAATAACATAAATATAACATCTGTATCTACTCTGAGTACACATAAACATAGTGTCAATACTACATAATATATAAAAAATTCATTTCACTAAAAATCATAGTATGAAATAATCAAGGAAGTATAAGATTATCTCAAAGAAGGGAAATTTGGATAAAATTTCCCTTACCCCATTGTAAATAGTCAAATATTATTCCCTATAAAATTAATAACTATCTAATGAGAATTTTCAAAAAATAAGATAATAAAATTAATGAAGTGATATATTAATGGGTAATATATATTTAAAAAACAAAGGAACAAGTTGTGAATAATTCATATCTCATAAAAATAAAAGTGAAATGAGAAAAATGCTTCGCTCGAGTTTAACTTTTTCCAATTATGTATAAACCTAGTTTATAATGATTTAAAACATGTTATTAACTTGTAATATATTCAAATTAATATTTAAGATATCATATATTATAACTTAATAAAATGTTACTACTTATTTGTTAAAAAAACAATATTTACATCACTATTTTGGATGATAATTTCCATTGTTATCACACTTCTTTTGTATTGAAGGTCATGATTTTCTTACATAGGTTATAGATAAAACATATCAGGAATAAAATTAATTTCGTAAATATAATATTTAATAATTATATATATTATTATAACCATTTATTAAATTTTAAACATATAAAATGAATTATAGTGCTACATGAAGATGATAAGTTGTGTGTACGCATCTTAGATGATTTTGTTTTTAATATTATATGTAAAAAGTATACTTCTGACACCATATAATGATAAATGGTTTAATAGGTAAATTATATGACTCAATTAAACATTTTTTACCTTCCTTATTGAGATCTAACCTCATTATAACATCACAATTATGTGTGCTTGGCCGGGATTAGTGGTCAGGATGGGTGGCCTTCTTGGATGTTTCCCATGGTATGTGTGAGTGAGGAAAAAGCACACTGGGAATGAAATTTATTTCCCTCTAGGAAAATCATTAGTTAGATAGCACATTTTGTCATGTGGGTGGGCCATAGAGTAGGGACTACATGTCTTCGGGGCACCAGCTGGTACCTGGTGGTCCAAGACCTGACATCCATGTTAAGGAAGGTTGTATGTGCTATTAGTGGGAACTCGTTGTTATAAATGATATCCTAGGAGGAACCCCACATAAATTGTGGTGAAAATACATGGTTAATATGTAGAGGCCAAAATGAGGCTATTTTACTCTAAAGGGCTAGGGTAATGTAATGCCCAAAATGATAAAGAGTTAAAAGTCTCAATGATATAAGTAATTATAATAAGGTGAATTTCCTTTTCAAAATCCTAACTAAATAGAATATCACAATTAAGTTTTGTTGTCCCGTAGTACTGATCAGGATTGGTGAATATTCAGGATGTTTCCCAAGGACTATGATAATGAATACAAATCACACTAGAAAGTGAATGTGTTGGAGTGTGTGGATAGCCAATAGTAACATGACAAGTTCATGAATGTGGGTGGGTACCAATGTGGGGACCATGTGTCTGTGGGGGAACTGGTGGTACCTACCAGGCTGGGACCTGGAGACCATGTTAAGGTGGGGTGTCTGTGTTGTCAGTAGGTCCCAATTGTTATAATAATATTGTTGATTCAAAATAATAATAACATCTCAAAATATTATATTTTATAATTATTATTTATGTAGGGAAACAACACATCAAGTAGATGTAAATGAAGAAATGAATTTGAATTAGTTGGTAAAAAAATTTCCTCTTCTTCAGTAGTCTTCTTCTATATCTCTTCTTAAGGTATATAGATATTGAATTTATTAACATAAAGTAACTATATTACATGGATAAGGATGTTATGTTGTTAAACGGGTTGGAATTGATTTATTTAAGGGGCTAAAGGTGTTGCAATGAAATGAAGGGTAGAGTTCCATTTTGTGGTTCAGGTGAGGGGTACGATTTGAAGTCATCAAAATAATAAGTTATAATAAACTCATTTTTTATTAAAAGACAACCAAATAGAAAATAATTTGAATATAATATGAGAATTTATTTTAATATTGTCATCCTTTAATATTTTTATATGTTTGGAATTTTTTTAAACCTTATATTTTTTATTGATTTTTGTTAACATAATGTAATATTAATTATCGTAATAATGTATTTTATTTCAAAAGGTAGTAAATTTTATTTTGAAAATAACAATGGTCCAGTAAATGATAAATTTCTAACATTTTTACCAAATCATGATTGTTTTTTTTAATTTTAATGATTTTTAAATAATTTAATAGTACATTATTATGTTAAAATATAATTAGTTTCAATTTTTACATTATTTATTACGTTTTACATAAATAAAATATGAATTAAATATAACATTGAATAAAAACTATAATATACTCATAATATGTCCTAATCTTGTTGAAAATTCATACAGTACCTTAACTAATTAAAGTAATATTTATTTTAATATTGATAATGTCTTTTATTTGATTGTTTCATTAATAAAATAATTACAAAACCATCAATGTATAATTATTTAATGAAATTAGTAATTCCATAAAGTTTGATTTTAAAATAAAAAAATGTACAAAAATATGGTATATTTTAAAAAAATATCTACTGTTGACGATATGTCATGAGTGACACCATAGTAAAAATTATATGGTTATTAAATGTTTAATGTTATTTTTTTATTTTTCTCAAATAAAATATTATAAATACATGAATATCATCTAAATGGTTCTAAAAAAAATAAATGTATATAATTAAAATAATTTTATTACATTCATAATAGTCACTTATATTCATTAAAAATCATCCTTTTCACCATGTGGAAAATTAGAGATGTTGAATATAATGAAAGTGGAATTTGTGATTTTCAATAATTTATATAATATAAAAGTCATCTCATGAATAATTATTCAATAATTAACTAATATTTATACCTTAGGTGCTAATGGATTAATATAAATCAACTAATAATATTTTGGGAAAAAAATCATGATTTTTTCTAAAGCTTATCATTTTATTTTCAGCCTAAATTTATAAACATGTCATTTATCCATGTTAAAAAAATTACTAAAGAGACTATTCATAATTAAAAAATAAAAGGAAATTATTTAATAAATTTGGACCTTATGTTTACAAATATAGAATATGAAGGACCCTGGGACACCCTAAGAGGGGAGGGGTGAATCTGGGCAACAACTTTTTCTTTAAATGTGATGGATCTTGTTCCCAAGTTAATAGGAACTTGTTGAACATGTATGAAGAATATGATCAGAAAGAAAACTTTCACATGCACAGAGAAGACACAACACGTTTTACTTGGTTCACCACTAAGGGCTATGTCCAAGGAGCATAGGTAGAAAAGTTGTCAGTCATACCAAATTCCACTAATCTTCACTAGTTGTGGATTAAAAAGGTTTGGGCACAATCACTCTGTCCCAGGCTCGCTGCCTTTACAAAGGTTTAGGGATAACTCACTGCTTCCCTCGGGTCACTCCTGTTGACTCCCCCGGGCCCACTGCCCTTGGTGAAGCAATACTCAGTTTATAGACGTGAAGGTCTCTTCATCATTGCATAAGAATGCATCCTCTGTTGTATGTAGATTCTCTGTTGAAGCCATACTCAGTTTAACAACCCTGGCGCGCTTCTCCAAGCTCCAGAGCACAAGCTTTGGGAATGGCACGAAAGTCACTTGCGCGGTACAAACTCGGCACGCAGGTGACTCCAAACAACTTCTGCAACACTGCCTCTTTGAACTCAAAACTTGCGCGACTTAGCGCCTCTAAATCCAAAACCACTTTGGACGCGCAGCTAACAGCTGGTGTGCAAACTCTACTTGCGCGACCCAACAACAACTTACTGGAATCAACCAATTGCACGACGATAGCTCGAAAAATCACTAAGTATCGAACTTCGTTACAAATGATGAGGGGTGGTCCTCTATTTATAGGAATACTGGACCCCCTTGCGCGGTGGCATGCAAGTCTTCCCTCGGCGCGCAGGTTCCGGCACACAGCTCATCCTCCCTAGCCTCTATCATGCTAATCACTTACGCGACCACACAAATACTTGCGTGACATTCTTTCCTTTTCCATATTTTGAAGTTATAATCTTGAAAAACAATAGACGCGCAAGTTTTCAATCCTCCTAGGCATCGACACGCAAGTCTCTTCACGGTGTGCAGGTCACTTGCGCGACTAGCCCAAAACATGTGCGACCCTTATCCCTTTTCCATTTTCCTATGTCCTGATATTGAAAATCATATGGCGTGCATGTTTCCTCTCTTTCTGGTACACGGCGTGCAAGTCTCTTTTCCAAAAACACTTTTCTCCATTTGTCGATTTTTTAGGCCAAAAAACATGGCAAACATTGGGAAACAGAGCCACCTTCAATACTGTTGTCTGCTTGAACTGTATGATATCTTTGCCGGTACACATTATGAACTTCCACTAAGGATTGACAACAAACACAAACCATACTCCAAATCATGCATAGAATACCATGGTTCCAACAATACCCCCCTTTGGATTTGATGGAAATTAGAAAATAAATTCCATAGATCTCCATCCATGTGTAAACTAAAAACGCAAGAATCAATTTAGCCAACACTCTAAGTCTACGTAAGCAATTCTCGGTGTAGAAAACAAAATAGGAAGCTTGAATTGGGTTCTAGAGTTTTTGAATTCTCAATTATGCCCACGAAACATTACATGTTAGATGAATTCATTCTTATCTTTCTCATCCTATCACTGACACTGAATTCGCATTGTGTCACAGGAGTAATACAAGTCTGAACATGCATGGATTTATTACTTTCTCCCCCATTGACTTTAAAACAAATTCCTGGTAGTTTGATCAACGTTCAGCTCAAAACATACCCCCCTAGATAGTATCTCCCCCATAAACCTACATCACATCCATAAACAGATAAAAACAGTTATCATAATCGGGGGGAGGGGTATTGCGTCACCTCCTTATGAACTGGGAGGTGGCTGAACATCGAGGATCAACCGATGATTCTCAAACACAGCCGCTGACAGTGGCTTGTTCAGGATATCAACCACTTGTTCATCAGTTCCCACATGATCCATTCTAATCACCCCTTGTTTAACTTTTTCTTTGAAAAAGTGATACCTAATTTCAATATGTTTCGTAGGGGAATGTTGAACATGATTCTTCGTAAGATCAATTGCGCTCTTGTTATCACTTTAAATTACCATTGGTTTCTTTACCCCATCCCCAATATCAATTAATTGTTTCTTCATCCATATTAGTTGAGTGCATTCCTTTGTGGCAAAGATATACTCATCTTCAGAAGTACTGAGAGAAGTACTTTCTTATTTCTTTCACAACCATCCTTCACATTTGTGCCCAACATAGAAGGCTCCACCACTAGTGGACATTCGGTTGACTACATCACCAGCCCAGTCAGCATCAGAAAATGCTGATAATACACTATCCCTGCCTGCAGCAAAAAATAACCCGAAGTTATGTGTACCTTGAATGTACCTCATGATTCTTTTTTTACTTCCGCCGTATGTTCCTCATTTGGATTACTCTGAATGCGGGCTGCAAGGCATGTGGCAAAGTCAATATCTGGTCATGTCGTTGTTAGGCATAATAGGCTCCCAATGATCCTCTTGTACATGGTGGGATCAACAGATTCCACATCCTCATGCTTTCCACGTTTAGTTCCAACTACAATTGGAGTTGACATTCGTTTGGAGTCTTGCATATTAAAATTCTTCAATAGCTCACTTGCATAATTTTCCAGAGAAATGAAAGTGTATTCCTTTTTTTGAATCACCTGCTGCCCCAATAAATATGTGAGCTCCCCAATCATAGACATTTCTAATTCTGATTTCATGTGGTTGGAAAAGTTTTCCACTAATTTCTTCCTGCTCCCACCAAATATGATATCATCAATGTAGACTAGAACCATGAATTTATCTTATGGAGAATTCTTCAAATAGAGATTGTGATCTACTCCTCATATTTTGAATTCCAGCTTCTTGAGATATGAATCTAGCTGCGAGTACCACGCCCATGGTGCCCGCTTCAAACCATATAGAGCTTTCTTCACTTTGCAGACCTTCGTTTCATGAGTACCCAAAACAAAGCCAACTAGTTGTTCAATGTAGACTTTTTCTTCGAGTAAAACATTCAAGAATGTTGTCATGACATCCATTTGAAATACTTTATATCTGCTTTAGAGTTCCATGGAATGGAAAAGAGTGATTGAATCCAGGCTAGCCACTGGAGAAAACATTTCTTCAACATCAATGCCTTCAATCTGGGAGTATCCATTACATACCAGTCTTGCCTTGTTTTTTATGACACTTCCATTCTCATAAAACATATTTTTGAAGATCCATTGGGTACCAATCACATTGTGACCTTTGGGTCTCTGGACAAGCTCCCATGTGTGGTTCTTGTCAATCTGATCTAATTCATCATCCATGGCTTTCACCTAAGATTCATCATTTGCAGCTTCTTCGAATGAGGATGGCTCTACAACTGATAGAAATGCAGATTGCGTGTTATTCCTCATCCTTCTTGTTTGAGTGGGTGCACTCTTGTCCCCAATTATGTTGGATGGATCAACCTCAGCTCTTTGATTTCTTCTGCGACGTTCAGTTGCATTCTCTTCAGCCACAGTTCCTTCTTCTGATTCTTCTTCTGAGTCGATATCATGATGTGACTGTTGAGTGTTTTGTACAGCTTATTCTATTTCTCTATTTGTATTTTCTTCATGTTAACTTTCTTCCTGGATTTCTATCACATCAGCATATAACGTCCTTGAAGAATTTGAGGTTTTATCTTCAATTATTCTATCATCACTGCTTTCCACAATCCTTCCTAAACACCTGTTTAAACACTTGTAGGCTTTTTTGTTCATTAAGAAACCGAGGAAAATTCCTTCATCTGCATTGTCACCATACTTACCTTGATTTCCTTCATTGTTCCTGATGAAGCATTTACTTCCAAAGACATGAAATTATTTTAAAGAGGGCTTCTGTCCATGCCACAATTCATATGCTGTCTTAGTCTCACCCATATATAGTCATGTTCGATTCTGAATGTACACTGCAGCATGAACAGCCTCTTTCCGGTAATGTCGTGGAATACGACTCCCAACCAGCATTGTTCGTGCCATGTTGTTCACCTGTCGATTCCTATGTTCAATAACTTCATTTTGTTGTGGAGTTCTCAGAGATGCTACCTTATGTTGTATCCCATGCTTCTCCAAATAATTTTCCAATTCAATGGACGTGTATTATCCTCCATTGTCAGATCTCAACACTTTGATTGTTCATCCAGTATCATTGTCAGAGATTCGCCGATATGTTTTCATGCTGTCAAGGACTTGTTGATTCCTGTGAATGACCATCACACATGCCAGTCTATTGTAATCATATATGAAAAGGACAAAGTACCTTTCTCCATGAGTTCCAGCAACATTTATTGGCCAACATACATCTGTATGAATCAGATCAAGATGGTGAGATGCCCTTTTATTTTTTGGCCGATATGAATTGCAGACCATCTTCCCACAAATGCAAGCATCATAAGATTTTTCACGTTCACGCTTCAGGTTGAGAATGTACATGACAATTCTCAATTTTGATATTTTCTCCATGTCTTGTTGATTAATGTGTCCCAGTATCTGATGCCACAAATTTTTTTCTTCTTCAACAGTCATGCAACAAAAATTTTCTTCACTATCAACCTGATACAGGTTGCCTTCTATTCTGCATCCCTTCATAAGTGAATTTCCTGTCTTTCCCTTGATAGTGAATCCTTTCTGATTTAAAGTATCTATAAGTCCCGATTCACAAAGTTGAATCATGATAAGGAGATTATGATGTAGGCCATCTACGTAAAGGACTTCAGTCTTCTTTATTTCTCCATTAGCTAATTCGGTACTTCCACTCCCTTTGATTTTAAGAACTCTACCATTAACAAATCATACTGTACCATTAACCATCCTTTTGATATTTGTTAGAAGGTCGGAATTAGTTGTCTTATGAGATGAACAACTACTATCTAGAATCTAGGTACTGTTGTTATTTGTAGCCTTGAGGGCCACCTCTGCAATGTTGGATTTCTCAATCATCTTCCTTTCCTTCCATGGTACATTGGATTGAGTATATAGTACTAATGGCATTCTATTTAGCTCTTCCGCATACCCAGGTTCTTCATAGTCAAAATCTTCTTTGAGAGGAGAAAACCTATTTGAAAGAGCAACATTGTCTTGCTGTTGAGACTTGACTTGTCTTAAACATCGGTATGAGGTGTACATATCCCTACTTTACCTGCAATTAGCATCCTTATGACCAAAGATAGAACAACGATAACAATATCCATAGAAATTTTTTCTTCTATAAGAATTAGGATATGAATTTGTTCGCCTTTATTTAACTTATATATCTTCTCCATTCAGATAGCGTCTTGAATCTTCGCAATAAGACAAGGTATGGCCCAGATAGCCACAGAACTGACACTTCATGAGAGGAAATGTCTTCTCACTTGAATTTCTCTTCATACCTTATTCCTTGGGAGAATAGTTAGACTGTCTGTCATTTCTGAAAGTTTGAGGATAATTTTCATTTCTCATTTTAGTTTGGATTAAGGGTTACTTTTTCAGAACTTTAGGCAATGTTTCAATGTGCTCAACTTTCATCTTATCTTTCTTTTTGATCATTTCACTTCCAGCTGTTGATGTCTTAGCCTCACAGCCAATTCCACTCTTTCCCATGCAAATGGGTCTTTGATCACTCAATGTTTTTCCAACCCCATCTGAACCACACTTCGCTCTTTCTAGTAATTCTGCATCTGAAAATCTTCCAAACTGTATTTTCATCCTCGATTATTTTTGAATTGATTCAATCTCAAGTTTAACTCTTAGAGTAACAACTTCCTCCTCAAGACCCTCAGCAGTCTTGGATTACTCATCTAGTATGGAGGTGAGTTCATTGATGACCATTGCCTGCTCTTCAATTATCAGCTTCAGATCCTCTACATCATCATTGCTTTCAATTATTTTAGATTGTACCTTCACAAAATCTTCCAGTTTTTCAATTTCATCTTCATGTTGATCAATGTATTCAATTGATTCTTCTACAATTGATTTCCACTTATTGAAACTCTTACATTTAATATTAAGCTTACTAACTGCATCCTTACGTTGCATCTCGGTATCTACACAAGTTTTCAGTTGTTTTTCTCCACCAGTATCTTCTGACTTTTCAAAAATGGCCATCATGGAAGCATGGTTCCCAGTTTTGAATTATGGTTCTTCTTCTTCACAAAATTCATTATCATCTTCTTCCTCATCATAGACAAAACTATTCCATTGATTTTTTTTCCCGATTTGAAGTCTCCCTTTTTTAAGAACCTTCTCTGAGGCTTCTAAAAGATTTCATCTTCACTATCTTCATCATTGATCTTTCTTAAGCACTAAGAGGAAATGTGCCCTAAATTTCCACAATGAAAACATGCGAGAGGTAACTTCCCTTTGAATTACCATTTTCCCTTCTAGAACTTCTTTGTAATGAGAGAAATAATAACTTTTTCTTCATCATCTTCACCGCTACTATCTTTTGATATTTTCAGTTTATCCATGGCCTTGAATTCCATTTCCTGGATCACATGAGTCGTAGCATCTTATGGTTTTACTCTCATTTCATATGCTACCAAGCTGCTCAATAGATCATCCAGAGAATTTTTTGAAAGATCTCTCTCTTCAAGGGCTGACACATTTGCATTGTACATTGGTGGAAGTCTTCTTAATATTTTCTTTACAATATCAATGTCTTTGATTTCTTCGCCTAGACCCCGAATTTCTCCAACCAATTCAGTAATTCAATTGAAGAATGAGTCTGCATTCTCGTATGGATGCATCTTCAGATCATCAAACCAATTATGCAGCACTTGCAGTTTCACCTCCTTCACTTTGTTGTCTCCTTCATAAATATTATCGAGATTAACCCATATGGATTTTGCTGAGGTGAAATTCATCACTTTTAGGTAGATCTGATCAGAAAGGGCTGTAGTGAGTGCCTTTTGTGCTTTAGCATCTGCATCAGAAATTTTCCTGTCTATTTCAGTCATAGCCAGGCCTGTTATATCAGTGAATTGTATTTCGTGCACAGTAGAAAAAAGAACATCCATTCCAATAGATCATAGATGAGATCTCATTCTGTTCTTCCAGATCTGGAAATTACATCCATCGAAGTGAGGGACTCCCCTGACATTGATTGCATTCTCCATGAAGATAAAGGATAGATTCAACACCAGCAACCTTTACGCTCTGATACCACATTAAGGACCCCGAGACACCCTGAGAGGGGAGGGGTGAATCAGGGTGAAAAAATTTTCTTTTAAAGTGATGGATCTTGTTTCCACGTTGGTATGAACCTGTTGAACCTGTATGAAGAATATGATCAGAAAGAAAACATTCACATGCACAGATAAGACACAACCCTTTTTAATTGGTTCACCACTAAGGGCTATGTCCAAGGAGCATATGAAGACATGTTGTCAGTCGTACCAAATTCCACAAATCTTTACTAGCTATGGATTACAAAGGTTCGGGCACAATCACTCTGTCCCAGTCTCACTTCCTTTACAAAGGTTCAGGGATAGCTCACTGCTTCCCTTGGGTCACTCCCGTTGTCTCCCCCTAGCTCACTACCCTTGGTGAAGCCATTCTCAGTTTATAGACGTGAAGGTCTCTTCATCATTGCATAAGAATGCATCTTATTTTGTATGTATATGCTCTGTTGAAGTCCAATTCTCACCTAAAGACGAATCACACTTTGCGCTGAGGGTGCCGGATGATCCACCATCTATTTTGCAGCTTCAAAAGGATGGATGTACTTTAACAACCCTGACACGCTTCTCCAAGCTCTGGCGCGCAAGCTTCAGGAATGGTGCGCAATTAACATGCGCGGTACAATCTCAGCGTGCATGTGACTCTAAATAACTTGCACGACATAGCCTCTTTGAACTCCAAACTTGCACGACTCAGCTCCTATAAATCCCAAACCACTTTGGACGTGTAGCCAACAGCCGGCGTGCAACCTCTACTTGCGTGACCCAACAACCACTTGTGCGACTCAACCACTTGCGCGACGAGAGCTCGAAAAATCTATAAGTGTTGAACTTCGTTAAAATTGAGGAGGGGTGTTCCTCTATTTATAGGACAACTGGACCCCCTGCACGGTGGCATGTAAGTCTTCCCTTGGCACGCAGGTTCTGGCACACAGCTCATCCTCCCTAGCCTCTATCGCGCTAATCACTTGCGCGACCTTCTTTACATTGCCATATTTTGAAGTTATAATCTTGAAAAACAATAGACACGCAAGTTTACAACCCTCCTAGGCATCGGCGTGGAAGTCTCTTCACGGCGCCCAGGTCACTTGCGCGACTAACCCAAAACATGCGCAGCACTTATCCCTTTTCCAATTTCCCATGTTCTGATATTGAAAATAATTTGGCATGCAAGTTTCCACTCCTTCAGGTACACGACGCGCAAGTCTATTTTCCAAAAACATTTTTCTCCATTGGTCGATTTTTTAGGCCCAAAAACTTGGCAAACACTGGGAAATGGTGCCACCTTCAATACTGTTGTCTTCTTGAACTGTATGATCTCTTTGTTGGTACACATTTTGAACTTCCACTAAGTATTGAAAACAAACACAAACCATACTACAAATCATGCATAGACTACCATGGTTCCAACAGAATACATTTTTCAAAAATCAATTCACATTAGTCGAAGATATGAATGTAAATTTAAACCAACAAACACCAAAAAAAATGGGGTTTAAAGTTACAATGGTAAATATTTTTAAATGCCTTTATATCCAATTTCAATTTAAATGTTATTCTAGTGACCTATATTGTATTTTTTAATTTACTTATGATCTATTTCTATTTTAAATACAATATAAAATATAATCTACATTATAAATAAATTAGAGAAATAAATATTTATCAATTAAAATGAATCATTTTTACTAATCATATTATAAAAAAAACCTCTAAAAGAAAATACAAAAATTAAAACAAAGTAAATATTAATTTCCACATTATATAATTTTTTTTTATTGTTTCAATTTTTAGTTATGACCATTTTTTACATTATATTTGAAAAAAGAGCACCATTAAAAGGCAGTTACACAACCTTTAGAAATATAAAGTCTTTTATGCATAAAATTAGATTTATTCTTATATTATTCCCAAAATATATTTGGGTTGACTTTAAAAACATTTAATTTTCTTAATGTTTCCAGTTCAATTCATTTCGACAAATTTTAGATATTTTTTCTAATAATAAATATATTATATTGTTTCATTATGTTTGGTATTTTGTATGGTATCAAATATATTAAATTTTAAGAATGAAATATAATAAAATAATGGGAAATTAAATGGAAAATGAACATTTTTATATAATAATTGTAAAAATAGAGTTATAAGTTGAACTAAAAGTATCATATTTTAAAAATATATTCATAGTGAAGGAATAATTAGATTATTGTTTTCACATAAAAATTATTAATATTATATGCACAATTATGGTTTTTATATTCCGTTGTAATCGAATGAAAAAGTTAATCAAAAAAATTATTTATCTATAATACAGCAATAGTTATAAATACATAAAGTGGAATACTAAAATAGATGATAATATTATAAAATTTTTGGTATAATGGAAACGACAATTTTCCATGTCTTAGTTAGGGTATGGATGTTGATATTATAATGAAAATTAAATCATTATACAGTAAGATATATTCATCAGTAGATTATATATATCAATGATATTATGGGATATTATAAATTTTATTTGAAATATGTGAAACATATATGGATTATCCATTATAAAGTTTCCGTAATTGTTTGGAAATATATATTAAATGGTATTAATAACCTTTAAAATTTATAATGAAAACATTGTATTTTTTTGGGGGGAAAGTATAAAAGGAAACATGATTTAATGATTGATATCTCACAAGGTTTATATAAATTTCATTTTGAGATAGTAAAGGGATCATTAATTTTTAAAATTTCAGTTACATAGTATTAGAAATCATGGAATTTCTATTTGATTCATTATTTCTTTTGATGTTCATCACATTTTTGAGATTTTGGAATATAATTTATAATGTGAGTATTTTTTATCTATAAATTAATAACATTTGAGGGTTAAATTTAGTTATAATATTTCTATTTATATATGGGTTTACCATGGATTAATGGCTAAGAAATTAAGATGATTTTTGGACAGGTATATTTTCTACAATGTTTGATTTTATTATACACCAAAAGAAGTATATTATTATATGAAATATTAGTAATTTTTATAAGAATTAAATGTATATTAATTATTTTAGGAGAGAATGGTAGATATAATAAAAACAATTCAATCTTAAATGATAAATATGCTAAGAATACCATTACCTAATCTAAAAAATGTGTAATAAGTATATTTTCAAGGACAAAATATATTCAAGGAACTAGGAAGAGATACCTAAATATTTATATTATATATTTTATAAGACATAATATGTATTTTATCATGTAATATATGAAACATTGATGTGAAATGAACCAAATAATTGTACATCACTGTTAAATTTTTTTTTAGAAAATGTGTATTAAAATTGATGTATCTAAATTATGAAATATATTTCAAATAAATAAATTTCTATAAAAAATATATATCATTACTAAATAAAATTTGATTAGCTAATTAACTAATAAAATTAACTTATTATTTAAAATGTAACTATTCTAATATATGAATTATTAGGTCACGATAAATGTGCTATTGATAAAATATACCAACAATATTAATAATAAATTATAAAAAATTAAATCAGTTATACAGAAATTAAAATAAGAAAATTAAATATTTTTGTAATAAAAATATATTTTCATAAATATTTCTTCATATTATTATTATTATTTTATTTTAATGTAAAATAATAAAACTTTGTAATATTAATTTTACAAAACAAACACAATTTTTTGTATTCATATAGAAAATATTATATTTTGATGAAATTTATATATTTTGTAATAATACTTAATTTATAGGTTAAGAGTGAACAATAATGATTTTACCAAAACTATATATTTTATTTTATTATCTTCATATGTCAATATATTTATTTTAATAAAACAATTTTAATTATCAAATATGAATTTAAGGAGTAATAATATACATTTTGAAATGAAATTATGAATTATAAAAACCAATTTTTAGCATTTTATAAACATATAAAATATTTTCAAATAAAAGAATTTATTTTATATTTTTTCGTATAATTAAATATTTTGTTGATAAAATTTAGATTTATGTTGATATTAAAATATATGGTCCCGATCTTAAACCTTACATAATATTGAATTAAATGAATAATTCACATTGAGGATATATTCAGGTTTAGAGTTTTAGAGAATTATGCAATAACTATTACATAAAAACATAAAGATTACAAGTAGACACTACTACTCAATAACTATTTTTTACATAAAATAGAAACTCTTAAAAAAACATGTCTAGTTCAATGTTTTAGACAGCTTGACATTTCCTTGATCCTATCCATGACCCTATTCATCATTAAGCCCTGTGGAAAACATTTAAAAAAACATGGGATGAGCATAAAAAGCTCAGTAAGGGATACAAAAAGACGGAAACTGTTAGTTTTTCAAAACAACAAGTAATCCATGAATATGATGAGTAATACTTTTAATCATTATGAAGTAATAAATACTCTTAACTGAATAAAATAAAAATGCATACCCTTTTGGAATGAAAAGATTACCATAAAACCCATATAAAGAACTCATAACATATAAAGGTAACTTGGGACAAAAACAAACATAAATGGGATAACCATACGGTCGACATCCACACGTATCACTAAATAGAATAGCCATATGGACAACATCCATACCCAATGCATTGGAGGTTTAACTTAACCACCAGTCCTAGTATTCAGGGAACCACCCGTCATTTGGTCAATCACATAACCACCTGTCAAATGTCCAAGTACGATGATAGAACAAAAAATATTGGAAATATAAAAATTTCACTATTAAATATTCGTTTGCAATAAAAAAATATAATTTCAAGATATTGGGAAAATCAATGGTTTATAAAACCATTTTCAAAACCATTTAATAAAGATATTTTTTCGAATCAAAGTGTCCCATTCCACTTTGAATCTTTTAAAGGAAATAAAATTTTAAAATAATGATTTCCATATAAATAAATCCTTAAAACCATTTTTAAAACATGGACATGAATGATAAAGGTTTAGAAGAATAAATCATTAAAACCTTTAAAATGATATTTTAGTTAAAGAGTTTTTAACAAAATGAAAGACACATGAAGACAAATAATTGAGGAATCACATTTAATCAGAACTTTATAATATCATGAGAATAAAGGGATTCAAGATATAATATATCAAACGATATTATATACACTATAATAGATGTAATTGGGGCATAATAAAAATAAATCCTCAATGGAAATGTAAATTGAGATGAAATCCCTTATACAAATGGTATCCTTAAATTAAGGATAAATAAATCTCATAATTATGTGTGAAAAATATAAATACACCCACTATAAGTGGATATTATGTGTAATAATCATAGGTCATTCACACATATTCATAGGATGACATATTTAATAAGTACAAGTTGAACCCAAAGAATCAAAATTGGGCTAAGAAGTTCCCTTGTAAAAATTCGACAGCCTAACGACATCTCTTTAAAATTCAAAAAATTAGTTGATGAGATAAAAAATCAATCTCATCACATGGATATAAATTTTACATCAATAAGGATATAGAATATCTTATCCCAACATAATAAGATGTAAATTAAAGGCATAATAAAAAGAATCCTTTTGAAAGAGAGGAGGGTGAAATGTTTCCTTACCGATTTGGGAACATACAAAACAAATTCCACATGAAAGAGGGATCATACAATGAAGATGTAAATACTAATAAATGAATTTATATTACACAAATAGTACAATCATGGTCAGTACATACACCAAACAAAAGGAAATATTGGAAAATATAGCATGAATCTCACAGGAATACAATGTGAGATGAAACCCTTTACCATGTTGTAATCAATTGAGTCATATGACCAAATGTTAATAACCACAAAAATAATAATAGAATACCATTAATATAATGAGATTCATGATAATATATATCAAATTTCAGTACACAATACACCACATTAAATGAATAAGTGGCAAAAAATGGAAATCTCATAGAATTAAAAGTGAGATAAGAAAATCCCATAGAAATATTCGGCAGCCTAACAGCGCCACATAAAATTGATAAAATGAATTGATGAGAGTAATAGGGGGTCTCTCATCATATTAAAATAAAAAAACTGTATGGTGAATATAAAATAACATACACCAATATAATAACATGTAGCATAAAAGAAATGACATAAAAGAGAGTACATGAAAAGAAAAAGAGAGGTCGGATCCGTTACCTTGTGTCCTATTTGACTCGGTCGTTCTTTAATATCCTGAATAATAGACTAAATTTAATTTTTACTTGACTAAAAACCGTTTTAAAGTTTATTATTACTTTTATATAACTTATTACCATGTTATAAACATTATGTCACCATTTAAGTTAATATCGTTCATTTTGTAGATATTTGGAAGTTGAGTAAAAAATGGACACCCTATATTTACAATTTCTCCATGTTGCCAATAGTACACTATATCCAGAATGGTGTTCAGCATTTAGATGTCATATATATCATAAATATCCAGTATATGCATTTCTTTATAATTGTACATAACATTTGGATGTAAGAAATGAAATGCACCGTTCATTGAGATGGTAAGCCGTACGTACGCATGATCGCTACTTTCATTTATATTTATTATTTTAATGGAATTAAAACATAATTATACATAGTTATATTATAATTTCAGTATAATTTCATATATAATGAAATTAACTCTATCCTTTATACATCCCACATAAGGCATTAACGGGTCTCATCACATTGAGGGGGCGGTTGTCCGCACTTCCTCAAATGAGATTATCGTATTATCCACTATGGAAACCATAAAGGCGTGTTATAAAAGGAAAATATAGAATTATAAAAAAACATAAACATAATAGATATCGTATATAAATACAGTTCCATCATAATGGACACCATGATAGGATGTTGGAGATATTTGAACAATCATCGTTTCGTGAGGCGTTAGTTTTCCATCCACAGAAACAATATGTTCTTCATCCATTACATGGAGGTGTGTGTAAGTGTAGTTGGAATCATTCTCATTACAAAATCATGGTACTGGTGATTTTAAAAAATAAATTATAAAAATAGTTTAGGGGTTAGATAAGTAAAATAAAAGAAAACAATTTTAGAGAAAATGTTACTTTTAATTTGTGTAAATCCCTTTGGTTTGAACGAAAGGACTTCTTGAAGTGCCTTATACCTAAGGTAAGGATTTTAGGAGGAGGATAGGGATGTAGGGAGCTTAATTGGGCAGATTTTGGATGACCCAAAAGGCTTGAGAGATGTGTGGAATTTCATAGAAGTTGTCTTCTATTATAAGGGGGAGAGGGGTCTTTAGGAAAGTGTGAAAAAATTATTTTATTATAAACTTATATTCAGTTTCAAAAGGTCCAAAACACATTAATGTAGAATAAAACATGACTCATATTAAAAATAAAATCATCCAATAAGAATTGAAAAGGATTTGAATATTATTTTAGTCTTTATAATCTTATTTATTTAAATCATTAATTACTGAGGTAAACATTGCATCTTTATTGTGTCATAAATAATTTAATTTATATGATCTCTATAAATTATAAAAAAATGAATATGATGTAGGAAATATTTTTATATTTCCAATGACTATTTATGCTCGAAATGATAATTTATATAACCCCTTGTGAAAATTAATTTACTAAAAGATATTTTCTTTTGTCATTTTTTCCTTTATTTTAAGTTAATTAATCTAAATTGTCATTATCACTCCCATGTGGCTCAGTGGGGTCCCAAAATAGACCCAAAGATGTAAATGGTCGTTAATGACTCAAAAAATAAGTTTTGGACAGGTGTTAAGGTAATTATGAATTATTATAATATTCTTTTTACCTTGAATTACCTTATTTAACTTTAACCGCGGTAAATAAAAGTCAAAAGTTACTATTCACCAAATATTATTTTTATCATAATGAACCATATTTTACTTATTCATAAAAACCATGTATGTCGGATATTCAAAATTAAATTCAAATAAGTGGAAAAATTTTATTTAAATAAAAAATTCAGTTTATTAAACTACCACTAAGTGGTATCACTATTCATCAAAAATAGAAGTTTTTCAGAAAAATATAAAAAATTCAGTCTATGCTATATTTGATATTTCAAATTCAAAAATGATTTCTATTTGGCCATATTAAAAACATATAAGTGACATTAATTAATTTTAATATTAATTCCCATTATCAAAACTAATAGCCTGTTTTTAAGAAACAATGACTATCAAAAGATTGATACTTGTTTATGTCCAATTTCAAAGTGAATTTTATTCAATGACCAACATTGGATTAAATGTAAAAAATATGTTTTATTTTAAATTTTAAACCAAATAAATAAGAAATCTAACCATATAAATTAATTAGACTAAAAGTCACTTTTGAATTAAAATACAATATTTTTCACTAATCATTAAAAAATGAACATTATCAGAAAAATTCCAAAAATTTACAAAAAGTAAATTTTTATATACCCATTATAAAGAAGGATTATATTTGGTTATATGGAATTTATTAAAGTAAAAAAACTAGATATAAAAAGGGTTCTCCATTAAAATGTGATAAATAACCCTTTTAATGTAAATTATGCTTAAAAATAGATTCATTCACATTTTAAGCCTCTAAATTTTATTGGGTAAATGTAAATAAATTAAACAAAAATATATAATAATATTGTAGTTAATTTTCTTCATTCATACCAATACAACTGCAATGATATAACTAAAATTTAAAATAACAATATTAAATTTTTAGTGTGCAACGTATGATTTCAAAGAAACCCGTTGTTGCGTTTCGGTCACGCTATCAAACATAGAAACCAATATAAAGTAAAATTAATTTTTAATTCAAAAATTAATAAATATGAAAATTTCATATTCTTTATTTACTTGGGATGTTAGATCCTTCCACTCTTTGGGAATTACATCCTCACAATTTTAAAATTTAGTCTCGGAAACTTTATTGAAAGTCCAATATCAGAAAAAGAGTAAGTAAAACTATCACTATAAAAGAATGAAAGAGAACTATAATGGTCACATGAGTTAAACCATGATAATATTCCATGAAAACATGGACATGGAGGAGAAAACAAAGGGTCATGTTATGATGGAGAGTGATTGGAAAAATGACTAATAGGAAGTTTACCATAAGAAAATCACAAACTTATGATTTGTGTAAATGATCTTTGATTACCCAGTACGAAATGTAAACCAACAAAGATTTTGTTTTACATTCCTTTTCATAATTTTGAGGAATTAATCATCTACATAGAATAAAAACTTAAGGAAATATACTTACCTTAATGTAGAGTTTCATGTTTTAATATGCTTCTATCAAAACGAATCATTTCTCTAAACGTTGAGCCTTCAAAAGACATGGTCACATCAAAAGAAAAAGAATCATCATATAGAGAATCACATAATCCAAAAAAGGGGAACTATCTATTTCTCTTGTATTTAGACATCAAATAAAACCATAGTTGTTAGTACAAGATCAGATAATCACCAAAAGATAATCCTTTCTAAAAATAAATACTACTCTTAATCTCTAAAATTCCACAAAAATAACCCACGGTACAAGAAAGACCCTTAAATAAATAGTTATCCTTAATATTATTCAAAGTAATTCAAACTAATATTGAAACCCAAATCTCTAAATGATTTAATCACATAGTCTTCCAAGGAAAATCTTAACATTTATCTCCAAATAAAATTAGTTACTCTTAACGTCTCATACTGAAAAGTAACTAACATAATAACATATCTTCCATAACAGGTTATTAATTTACATAGATAACCCAAAATCAACTTAATTCTGATTCATAAGATCATCTAACTAAAAATAAGTAGTCATACTAACAAGAGACTTCACATAGTCCAATGGTAGGCGATAAATACCATTCCCACTTTGGTTGTGGGTTCGATTCCCACATCTTCATCTAACGTGACGGGTTGTCACACAGATTGCGTGTTTTACCTTTTAAAAAACTACATAATTTTATAACATTTCCAAAAATAGATAAATTATTCAAAATTAACCATAAAATATTTTAACCACAATGGTTATCTAATAACTTTTTTTTCATTCCAAAATGTATTAACTGGTAATTGCCTCAAATTCAAGGATCATATAAACCCAAATGGTTCTTTTCAACTATATCCACAAAAGAGAAGATAATTATTCCATGAATTAAATTTTCATATATCAAAAATCATTGTTACACATACTATAAAAAGTCTTCTAATGTAATTCCCATCATCAAAAAATCCTTAATAATTTTAAGAATTTCACCATATTAAATTATACCATAACTATTAAATCCATTATATGTTGAATTATTACTAATTCAACATTCTTATTGATCCATTAAACATTCTTTCCAACTTATTCTGAAATTCTTCTTTCATACAAACAATATCATTAATCATATCCTAAGATTTAAATTATATGAAAACATTTGTTAAGAAATAGTCCATACCATTTATTGGTCATTTTCAGTTTCTTCAACCTGAATTGGAATGGCATTAGGTAATGGTAAAAAAATATTTGTACGATCCTAGTGATACCATTCCCGAAACTTTTTCATAGGAAATGTGTTTTCATAATGACCATGCTCACTACATTTAAAACATTCAATTGATCCTTCAGAAACAACTTCTTTCCCTTTCCTAGAGTCAACTAGAATCTTCATTTTTTCATGGTAGGTTCTTTATTTATGACATTCATTTCCACATCAATAGAATCTTTCTGTCCCTTGGAAAAATTTTCCTATGTGTTTATTTCCACACCTTTGACACATAGGTGTTTGAACATAATTACATTTATGATTAGTGTAACACCCCAAGATTTCATAGTATGTTATTTTTCAATATAATTAAATAACTTACACTACACACAACATCGAGTTCAAGCACACCACAACGTACTAAACTAGCCATTAAAAAGAGGTTATGAATAGTATTAACTGAATTTTGAACTATATATAGTCCTTATTATTTTATAATCCATGTTATTAATTTCTTAGAAATTGTGTAAGAACTAATTCATTTATTTAGATTAAAGAAGTATTTATCAAAAAATATTCTTTTACAGCCATTTAATGGTGACCCCTTTTAAAATACAATATTTGATACTTTTATTTATTCAATTTTACAAAATAAACTTCTTCTTTAGAATCAGAAAACAAGAATTTATTTTCAATAAATTTTTGGTGTTTTTATGATAACATTCATATTTGGGTGAATAATGAGAAATACTATATTTTAACTGGAAACCAAATTTTTAATCAAAATAATTTATAGTGTTAAATTTACATTTTAATGGTTTTTAAGTATAAATAGATTATAATTTTACCATTTAATCGAACATTGGTCATTGTATGTAATTTAAAATTGAAATTGGACATAAACAAGGGTCAAACTTTTGATAGTTAATATTTCTTAAAAATACGCCTTTTGGTTTTGACAAGGGGAATTAATTTTAAATTAATAAATGAAACTTATACGATTTTAATTTGATAAAATAGACTTCATTATAGAATTCGGAATATCAAAATAAGCTTAGGGTGAATTTTTGGTATTTTTCTAAAAACTTTTAATTTTTGATGAATAGTGAAAAACACTGAGTTATAGTTTAAAACCAAATTTTTATTTAAATAATTATCTATTTTATTAAAATTTATTTTAGGTCAAAATAGATAAATAATACCTATATAATTTCAATGTAATTCATTGGAGTCATTTTATAATAATTTTAGATATATAAAAATTTTAATGAACTTTTCATCGCCTTTTACCCATCTCTAAGGAGAATTTGAAAATTCATATAAAACATAATTTTACCACTTCTGTGAGTGGAATTTCAAAACTCAGAGAGACACAGTTAATATCAAGGAGTAAAATGTGGTTTATTAAGATGTAAATAATATTTGGTGAATAGTAACATTAAACTTTTATTTACCGCGGTTTAATGTAAATAGGGTAATTAAGGGTAAAAATGATGTCATTATTACCCTAAATCCTGTCTTAATTCTATTGGTTATATTTAATTCGACAAAAAAAACTCTAGAATAATATATTAAACTCTTTTCTCCACTTGAATTAGATTAGGACATTTATTATTATTTAATTCAATGAAGAGTTAAAAGTGATAAATTAAATGTTTAATAACTAAGTCTTTTTTAATATAGGGTTACAAATAAGATAAATTCGACTATAAGTATTCATTAGAAAGATAATGAAAATTCCAAAATAATGGTATTTTATTTATAATTTTTAGTTATTAAATAATTAATTATATTAATGATACAATGATGATGATGTAATTACCTTATTAATGAAAGAATCAAATAAATGGAATTATAAATATCAAAATAAATATAATTTCATCATTTTTATGAAATCCACTAATTTTATAGGTGAATATGACATGTTAGTGATGATTCAATGTATTCTTTTCTAAGTAATCAACATTTAATGACTTTCACAAAAACAAAATACCAAATAGTGTCAAAATTGACAAAAAAGAGTTTTTTAAAAAAATATTATATTATTAGTTGATATTATATTCATAAAAATCTATGGTTCGGCCACAGGACTTATATAATGATAGGTTTATCATTAATGGACCACTTTTGGATCACATGGAAGTATATTGTCTGTTTATTAACCATATAATATAAAAATACAAAGATACATGGTAAATGTGAAACTAATTAACTAAGAGTTAAAACTAAAAGATAAGGTTAATAATGTGACCCAAACCTGTATAAAACATATTTTTGAGTGTTTATCGACCCATAGCCACATTAGACTTTTAATAATCCACTTTTGAGCCATTATAAACGAATATGATTTTATTATAAAATAATTCATTATGTTTTTCCTAAAGAGCCCCTCCCCCCCTTATAAAAGGACACCACTTCTAACCAATTCCTCATACCTTAAAAGCATTTTGGATCGGACAAAACCGACCCAAATATCCTAAAACATTTCCTCAATTCATCCTAAAGTCCTTATTTTGATCATAATGTCATCCTATAGAGCCCTTTTGATCAAATCAAAAGGAAGAACCCGAAGAGGAGGTAGTGATTTCACCACCCTCTTTCAAGTTCCATTCTTCTTCCACTTCCTTTTTCTTTTTTGTTTCCATTAAATAATAATAAATCCACTATCTTCAATATAAGTTGATGTTATTATAATTATGGTACAACAAAATTAATTATTCTATCCACCCTTTGAATGACATGTCACCATACGTGTGTACGTACGACTTACCGTCTCCACGTCGTGTTGTAAATGTTATTCAATACATTATGATTTGTCTAGGTATAATAATGATGATTATTTTATGTAAATAATAAATATAACATGAGATAGATCCTGTATATATGATATAACAACCAATTATATATTATTTTAATATCAAAAGAATGATATTTTTGCTCGTGCGTACGTACGGATTACCGTCTCCACGACGCGATGAGATTCATTTATGTGTTCACCATTCCTCGATGATTATAAAAATATATATTACTAATAATCATGTAATATATGAAGTAATAATGCTACTGGAGATATAAATATTTATATATAAAAGTATTTATTTACTTACATATATCTTATTCACGTACATCCGTTCAATACTATATGAAAATGGAAAGAGCGTTTACGCGTACGTACGAACTACCATCTCCATAAACAGTGTTTTATATTTCATATATATGCCTATTATACATATTTTTATTCTAACTATATATGATATATAAATAATGTTTTATATTCTATAAGTATTTAAATCATGATCTAAGTGATACAATCAAGAGTAACAAGTTAAAACAGGTATGATAAAGAAAGAGATTATTACCAGAAATATCAATATAACATGAAAATTGTTACTAAATGGGATGTATAAAGTCATAAATGAATAATTTATTATATCATAAATATTAATATGGTTTTGGTATAATTTAATAACATAATATAGTCTTCATACAAGAGGTTAAACGTACCCTCGACTAAAGGAAAGTGCAAGGTAAGGGGTTTTCAGCTCACTCCTTATTCTCATGAGATTTGTTCCATATTGCCACTATTACCTTTTGTGTGGTGTATGTACTGCCTATAATTTTATTCATTATGTAATACACATTAATTTATGTGTATTTACATATTCATTGTATGATACAACTTTCATGGGGTGTATGTTTCGTAAGATACCAAATTGGTAAGGGTTAATTTAAAAATCTCTTTATTATTTGAGGTTATTTTTACAAAAGAATCTAATGGGACATATTTATTATCCATGACCATGTTTTAATGAATGATTTTTGAAAGGGATTATTTTAAGGAATTTTTTTACAAAAACAACATTTCAAATGTTTTAAATATTTATTCTTCTAAATCATTCTCATTAATGTCCATGTCTTCAAAATGTTTTTAAGGATTTATTTATATGGACATGAATGTTTTTTAAAATGTTAATTCCATTCAAAAGTTTCAAAGTTTTATTGGACAATTTGATTAAAAATGACTTTAAATGACTTCCTTTTATAAATGGTTTGACTTTTAAATGTTTTCATGAAAAAGGGATATTTCTCTCCTAAATTTATACAAATCATTTTCATCTATGTAAACATCCTATGATGGATTTTAAACATGTTTGAAGTTGATTTATTATGATACAAATGTTTAGTATTTTATTAATGGTTTGGTGATATGTTTGACTGTGGATGTGTTATTTTTATACCGTTCATGGTTTATGGGTAAAGTAATGACATTTCATATGCCAGTTTTAATACGAATGTTTATGTTATGTTTAATCCTTTTCATATGAGGAATGAATTGGACTTAGTAAGTGACAGGTGGAGCCTGCTATAGCTCCTCGATACATCAGTAGGTCTCATGTGCCAAACTAGTGTCTTGTCACAAGGCCTTAAAAAATATTATTTTTTGTCTTTCCATAGGCTTTGAAAATGTGGTTATGATAGTCTGGAATTATGCATTCCATCCTTATGAATGTGGTCAGTGATATTGCAGGTGATTATTCGACTAGTAGAATATCCATGTGATTAAGTAAATGGAATTACAACATTTTATTTTTTCCATATTATGATGAAGCTCAAGTTTAAAAGGCTTATGTTTTAGTTATACATTTCCTTAAATATTTATGCTTATTTATGAAATTTTGCGCTGTATTATTATCTTTACTAAGCATCTGATCTCACCCTTTCCTATGTTTTATTTTTCCAAGGATTCCAAAAAGTGTATTGTGATTGATATGCAGTGTCAAGTCAAGGGAAAAATGGAATTCATAAAGTATTATTTTTGTTGTTTTGTATATAATAAAGTGTAATGTAACATTCATGTATGTAATCTATTTTCAAAGACTTCTAAATAGATCGTTCCTTCAGGACTAGAATAATTTGTAATCATGACAATGTATTAAAATAATGCAACAAATCTGGGTAACTGGGGTCGATGGATTAAAATTATTACCTTAACATCTGTAGGGATTTGTTTCTCACATATATGATGTCTTATAAAAATCAGCAAGGTTCACATGGTCAATCATGACTCCAGATAGTTGGTTGATAATAACCACAACAATTCTCATTGCAGCTCCCATATCATTTAGTTGCTCATTTAGAAAACCGTCATAGTTTTCTTCACGTACATTGTTACTTTGGTGCCTGATAAATCCATCTATTTCTAAAACCAAAAAGGTCAGTGTGAGTATGTTAGTAAAAACATCACATAATATCTTATGAGGAGGGTAAACAATAAGATATATTTATTCATGTTATCTAAAACTCATTCAATTTATAAAAATAACTATGAATATTTCTATAATCCTAACCATTAGTGTAATTTCACTTATGCTTAAATTGTACACTAACCTCTAATGTTATCTAAACCGACCTTTGATACCAACTATAAGGACCGGGCCTTAAACCTTACATAATCTTGAATTAAGTAAATAATTCACATTGAGGATATTTTCAGGTTTAGAGTTTTAGAAAATTAAGCCATAACTATTACATAACAACATAAAGATTATAAGTAGACACTACTACTCAGTATCTATTTTTTTTCATAAAATAAAAACACATAAAAGGAGACATGTCTAGTTCCATGTTTTAAATAGCATGTATTTTCCATGATCCCATCCATGACCCTATTCATTTTTATGTCATGTTGAAAAAATTTGAAAAAAATGAGGGATGAGCATAAAAAGCTCAGTAAGGGATACACAAAGAAGGAAACTGTTAGTTTTAAAAAAACAATTAATCCATGAATATCCTGAGTAATACATTTAACCATTATGAAGTGGTAAATACTCATAACTGTATAAAAGATCATTTATTACCATTTTTTAACCAAAATATTACCATAAAACCCATATAAAGAACACTTAACATATAAAGGAAACTTGGGAAATAAACATACTTAAATAGAATAACCATATGGTCGACTTCCACACATATCACTAAATGGAATATCCATACAGATAACTTCCATACCCAATGTGTTGGAGGTTATAACGTAACCACATGCCCTGGTATTCATGGCACCACCCATCATTTGGTTAATCATGTAACCACCCATCAAATGTCCAAACACCATCATAGCACATGAAATAATTTAAATATAAACATTTCACTATTAAAATTTCATTTGCAATCACAAAATATCATTTCAAGATATTGGAAAAATCAATGGTTTATCTATCCATTTTCAACACCATATAATAAAGAGAATTTTTTGAATCAAAGTGTCCCATACAACCTTGAAGCCTTTAAAGGAATTAACATTTTAAAAAATTAATTTCTATATAAATAAATCCTTAAAACCATTTTTAAAACCAATAAATTTATGATATTTATTTAGAAGATTAAATCTTTAAAACATTATTTTAGGTAAAGTGTTTTTAACAAAATTAGTGACACTTGAATACAAATAATTGAGTAATAACATTTAATCAGAACAATATAATACCATGAGAATCAAGGGATTCATGATATAATATGCCAAAGGAAAATATATACACCATATTATAGGTCATTGGTATATAACAAAAATTAAGTCTCAATGGAAATGTAAATTGAGATGAAATCCCTTATAAAGATGGTATCCATTAATTAAGGATAAATAAATCTCATAATTTTGTGTGAAATATATCAATACACCAAATAAAATTGGATATTAAGTGTAAAAAAATCATAGGGAATTCCCACATATTCATAGGATGATATATTCAATAAGTACAAGTTAAACCCAGAGAATCAAAATTGGGTTAAGAAGTTCCCCTAAAAAAATTCAACAGCCTAACGACATCTCTTTAAAATTAAGAAAATGACTTGAATAGATTAAAAAAATTAATCTCATCACTTGGATTTAAATTCTAAATCAATAAGGATATAGAAGAACATATACCAACATAATAATATTTAAATTAAAAGACATAATAAGAAGAAGCCTTTTAAAAGAGAGGAGGGTGAAAGGTTTCCTTACAGATTTGGGAACAAACAAAACATACACCACATGAAACAAGGATCATACAATAAAGATGTAAATACTCTTAAATGAATGTATATTACAAAATTATTACAATCATGGGCAGTACATACACCACACAAAAGGAAATAGTGGCAAATATATCATGAATCTCACGGGAATACAAAGTGAGATGAAACCCTTTACCACGTTGTAATCAACTGAGTCGTATGACCAAAAGTTAAAAACCACAAAAATAAGAAGAGACTCACATTAATATAATGAGACTCAAGATAATATATATCATAAGGAAGTACAAAATACACCACATTCAATGAATAATTGGCGAACAATGGAAATATCACGGAATTAAAAGTGAGATAAAAAATCCATTAGAAACATTAGGTAGCCTAATGGAACCACAAAAAAATTCTAAAAATGAATTGATTGGAGTAAGAGGGGGTCCTTAATCATATAAAAATAAAAATTATAGTATGGTTAATATAAAAAACATCCTCCAACATAATAACATGGAGAACTATAGAAATGACATAAATGAGAGTACTTGAAAAGAAAGAGAGAGGTCAGATCTCTTACCTCGTCTCCGATTTGACTCGATCGTTATTTAATCTCATGAATAATAAACTAAATTTAATTTATACATGATTAAGAACCTTTTTCATGTTTATTTTCCTTTTATATAACTTATTACCATTTTATAAACATTATGTCATCATTTAAGTTAATATCGTTTATTTTTTCGATATTTGGTACTTGAGCCAAAAATGAACACCTTATATTTACATGTTTTCAATGTGGTCAATACTCCACTATATATAGAATAATGTTCATGATTTAGATATCATAAATATCATATATATCCAGTATATACATTTATTTATAATAGTACATAACATTTGGAGGTAAAAAAATGAAATGCACCGTTCATGGAGACGGTAAGCCATAAGTACTCATGAACGCTACATTCATTTCTATTTATTATTTTAATGGAATTAAAATATTATTATACATAAGAATATTATAATTCCTGTATAATATAATATATAATATCATTAAATCTATCCATTATACATCCCTCATAATGATTTAACAAGTCACATCACTTTCAGGGGGCGGTAGTCCGCACTTCCTCAAATGAGATTATCATATTTACCCACTATGGAAACCATAATGGAATGCAATTAAAAGAAAATACAGAAGCATAAAGAAAACATAAACATAATATTTATCATATATAAATACAGTTACATCATAATGTCCACCATGATAGGCGGTTAGAGATATTTGAACAATCATCATTTCGTGAGGCATTAGTTTTCCATCCACAGAAAAATTATGTTATTCATCCATTAGATGGAGGTGTGTGTAAGAGTAGTTATAATCCTTCTTGTGACAAGATAATAGTATATTTATGATACTGGTGTTGTTAAAAAATAATGATATAAAAAGAGTTTAGGGGTTGGAGAAGTAAAATAAAAGAAAAAAATAAGAGAAACTGTTACATTTAATTTGGGTAACTTCCTTTGGTTTGATCTAAAAGAATTTTTGAAGTTCCTTCTGACTAGGGTAAGACTTGTAGGAGGAGTAGAGGAATATAGAGAGATTAATTGGGCAGATTTTGGACAATCCAAAAGTCTTGAGAGATGTGTGGAATTTTTTTGAAGCGATCTCCTTTAATAAGGGGGGGTGGGCTCTTTAGGAACGTGTGAAAACATTATTTTATTATAAAATTATATTTGGTTTCAAAAGGTCCAAAACACATTAATGTAGAAGATAAGACAACTCATATTCTAAATATAATCTTACAATAGTATTTGGACATATTTTGACTGTTATTTTAGTCCATATAATATTATTTATTTAAATCATTTACTAATGAGTTAAACACTGCATCATTATTGTGTCATAAATAATTTAATATATTTAATCTCTAAAAATTAAAAAACAAATACTATGATGTAGGAAATATTTTTATCTTTCCAATTAATATTTATAGTTGAAATTATAATTTATATAACCCCTTGTTAAAATTAATTTACTAAATGATATTTTCTTTTGTCATTTTGCCTTTACTTTATGTTAATTAATCTAAATTTTCTTTATCACTCCTAAGTGGCTCAATGGGGTCCCAAAAATGACCCATAGATTCCCATGGTCGTTAAATACTCAAAAAATAAGGTTTGGACAAGTGTTAAGGAAATTTGGAATTATTATAATACTCTTTTTACATTGAATTACCATATTTACCTTTAACCGCGGTAAATAAAAGTCAAAAGTTACTATTCACCAAAAATTATTTTCATCTTATTGAACAACATTTAACTTTTGATAACAACCATGTATGTCAGATTTTTGAAATTCAATTCACAAAAGTGGTAATATATCATTTAAATGAAAAAATCAATGTTTTTGTCTACTAATAAGTGGTTTCACTATTCATCAAAAATTGATGTTTTTTAGAAAAAAACAAAAAATTCATCTTAAGATATATTTGATATTCCAAATTAAAAAATTATGTATATTTTTTCAAATTAGAAACATTGAAGTGGAATTAAATAATTTTAATATTAATTCCCATTATCTAAACAAATAGCGTTTTTTAAGAAACAATAACTATCAAAAGATTTATACTTGTTTATGTCCAATTTCAAAGTGAAATTAATTCCAATGACAAAAATTGGATTAAATGGTAAAAATATATTTGAATTTCAATTTAAAACCAATTAAAAATATAATATATCCAAATAAATATATTATATTAAAATTCACTTTTGAATTAAAATACAAAAATTTTCAATATTCATTAAAAAATGAACTTTATCGGAAAAATTCCAAAAATTTACACAAATTAAAATTTGATGTACAAATTTTAAAAAAGTATTTTATTTGGTCATATATAATGTATTAAAGTGACAAACAATATAATTAATATGGGGTTTCTATTAAAAGGTGATAAATCGACCTTTTAATCTAAATCATGCTTAAAATTAGATTCATTCACATTTTAAGCCTCTAACTTTTATTGTATAAATGTAAATACATTTAAAAAACATGTATAATCATATTATAGTTAGTTTTTTTCATTCCTACCAATTCAACGACTAGGAGTTAACTACCATTTAAAATAACAATATTATATTATTTGTGTGCAATGTAATATTTCAAAGAAACCTGTTGTTGCGTATCGGGTACGCTATCGAACATAGAAAACCGTTTAATGTAAAAATAATATTTTATTAAAAAATAATAAATATGAAAAATTAATATTATTTATTTACATGGGATGTTACAAATAGCCACAAAATGTTTACATATAACAAAACAAGGGGGTATTATAAAATAAAAATTAATTGATAATTTCTTTTTTTCACATTAATAATAATCACAATAATATACCTGTCTGAAAATAATTTTTTACGCATTACAAGCATTAATTTTCAAATATATTTTTCCTATACAAAAAATTTTAATTTATAAAATGGTTTTCATACATAGAATCATTATTATAAATTATTAATATATAAATTTTTATTGATTAAAATAAATTATATTAGTTAAAAACCTATTATCCTACTAATATAAACACTTGAATACGTTAAAATTCTAAGAGAAATAATTTAAATTTTTTTTAAAAAATTTGTAAAGATGAATGGTTGAGATATTCAAGACATTATATCATAAAATACGTAATTATATTTCATTTATGGTTCTAGGTTTTTTGAGAACCATATGATTTATTTATATTTATTTGAAATATTAAAAAAAACTCAATTCTCTGTACTAATAATAATGGCCTATCAAAGCCCCTTATATAAAAATCCAAAATTGTTATTCTCATGAATAGAAATAATTACTAATTAATATATAATCCTATTTCACCATATTAATCTTATGGTCAAAATATATTAACATTGTCTTTCCCTTTTTACAGAGACATTTAAAAGAAATCACAAGTACACAATGTGAGCAACAATATCCCCTAATTTATTTTCAATTATATATTTATTTTATAAATCTGTATTTCTCATTCATAAATAATTAATTCATTAGTTATTTTAATATAATTTTTACTAATATTTTATCAATAAACCACCATTCCCATTTTCTCACAATGAAAACAAAAAATGTATTCATGATATTGTGTAGACGGTCACCTCCAAGCAACATCGTTATTAATTTTCCTTAATCATATATGAAAATAGCCTTTAAAAATAATTTTAATATATAAGTATTATATTTATTCCATATATTATATTGTTTAATGATAAAATTTATTTTCTATTTCTACCATTCTATTGAAAATGAAATATTCAACCATGCCTTTGTGTGATCTACAACCTGCATGAAAATGTTGATTTCCGTTTTTTTCATCACCATGTTTCATGTAATGACTGGAGAATGATTTTAATGGATATTGAAATTTTTTATAAAATTATTAAGGTTCTATTATAGTATATTTATAAAATTAATAACAATTTTATTAATAAACAATAGTGTAAAACAATCCTATTTAAAATAGGTTTCCAAGAGACATAATTAATTATTTATACTCTATAATAAGAAAATATTGGATACATCTTTCTTATAATTCTTATAAATTATGACATATCATGATAAAAAACACTAAATATGTTAATTATTATTCTGTAATAATGTTGTGATATATAAATCAGTTTATAATCATTCATTAATTACAATATGTTCTTTTTTGGGCTAGTATAACCTCCTACTTTAAAACCATATAAATTTATACCAATGACGACTATAATGAATCAATTTAATAAATTATTTAATATATATATAAATTATATATACTAGTTCTATAATGGTAACCCAAATTCTAAAAAAGTTAGTTAAGGCATCAATTCTCATTTGTGAATGATCACTGAAAGATTCTCATTATTGATTTAATCATTAATTACTATTGTTTTAACTCCAATATTATATGATTATAAAATTAAAAATAATTTTAAAAAACCACTTATAGTACATTATATGATCTAATAAAGATATACTTTTTCACATGAATGAAGAAAAATAATACTTTTTGTAAACAAGTTTAGAAAGACTAATATTAATCACACGTGATATCAAAAACAGTTTATAATTATTTAATATACTTCTATAAAATAAGAAATATAAATATTATAAATATATATTTAAATTAAATTTTTATTAGGTTTGTTATTAAAATATTTGTTTGTGAAATATGTTTGAGAATAATTCAATAGAGAGGGAAGTAATGTAACGGTTTGTGGTAACTCAATTTTATTCTATTAAGTTATAATGATTCTTAATGGAACATTATTTCTATAAGATATATTTATTCTTCATATTAAATACTTTCAATTGTATTTCCAACATATTTTTAATGGTATTAATAGTATTCATTATATTCTTTTTATGAAATGATTAGTACATAATTGATTTTTTTTCTTATAAGGAATGTTGTTCATAATTTTCAAATCATTGAGACAGGATTATGTTATACACATATATTACATCATTTTATATCCCCACTAACAATTTTATTTTTTATTTCATGGTTATATTATTATTAATTTTATAAAATGTTCACTTTTATATTTAATATTTCATTTAATGTGTTATTTTTATCTATATTCGATTTCATAAGGGATGTGTTGATATTCAAAACATGTTTTATTTTATATTTCTTATTAATTGACATATTTTCTTCATGTGAAACAAATATATTTCATTTCATCAATGACGATGGTCATTGAATTTCTCTCAATTTTTTCAGTTTTAGGTTACAATTCCCATGAGGGTATTTGTATATATTTTTTTCATCATAGATATATGGTTTGAATTAAAAAATAGTTTCATTTGGATGGTGTATATATTTGTCATGGATTAAACACTAAATACACTAATATTCTATTATTATGGTGATTGAACACCTAAAAATACATTACATTTTGTCTCCCAAATCATCACTAGTTAGATGCATAATTTTTCATCAATCACATTATCATTATGATCACACTAGATTTCATTCCACTGATAGATTGGTGTTCACCTAGATTTATTATATTGATTAAATGGGAATGTATTGACATAACTTCAGACCTGTTTCTTTATGTAGTTCCATATTTATGGATTTTTACATAGAAATCTATTTGAATATTTTTTGGGGGAAAACATTATCATTCAAATTCATATTCTTATTTTTTAATATGGAATACTTTTTTTTGTATTTTATAACATATTAATTCCTTAATATAATGATTTCATTTGATATAATTATAAATTATCATGTCCCAAAATAGCTATAAAATTACAGATAAATCATAATCTAAATTATAGTTTAAATAATTTGTTTCTCATATTTAATGGGAATTAGTAATTATGTGCATGTTTTTCAAGATAAAATGTGATAGGTGACACCTGTAATTCATGTATACATATTAATAATATATGATGCTTCCTAAATAAAGCAAAAAAATAGGTCATTAAAATGGTTTATAGAATTAACATATGTATGATGTAAATACCCATCTAACATACAAAATGTGCCGGTCGGGATAATTTTAACCATGCTAATGATTTTTTTCCATACATGAATTATGGGGAGTGTACACTATAAATACATGATTTTTAACATAAAACCTACATGGATAGTAGATTTTATGTTCTATAATACTATACTTGGACTCATTTGGATTTGATCTTATTTTCCCAAAAACCATAATCCTCCACATTACTTTTTTTGCCTTCTGTTCATTGGTATTACTTCATTGAGTGATTGATCTTTATCTCAGTAGTATTATTTCTATAGGGGCGAGCTATTATTCTAGATATTTCTTTCTATAACTCTAGTTGTAGAGTTAGGATGTGTTTATTGAGTTACATGATTAGATGAATATTCATTCATTATAAAAATACATTCATTGGAGGATATTCTTCCAATGTCTCACCCCTATGTTGGTTGTGGTGTGGAATATAGGTTCCATGATGTATGCGATGGTCTACACTCTCTGATGATAGTTATGATTATATGTGGAAATAAATTTTTGGGCATCTATACATTCTTCAACATTACCCTTAATTATTGGATCCCATTTCTTGTACTACGAGACATGTGTTTAAGCTAGGTGGTATCATATCTAGCCTATATTGGGTGATTCCTAAATTCTTTTATTTAATAAATAATTTTAATAGTGGACTAGCATGATTATTTTTTTTTGTGCAAATGGTTTTTTGAAAATGTAATTTTCCCCATACATTGTAAATGAAAATTATTATTTTCAATTTATTAGGATAAGGATTTTATGAAATTTTTCATAATATGTATTTTTTGATGAAATTAAAGAGAAATATAAGAAATGAGAAGACTTATGTTCATAGGTAAAAAATATAGCAATAGGAATCATCTATTGAAACATTCGGCAGGGGGTGTTAAATTTTTGGTGAGTTTATATTTTTCATAGATTTGATGAATATGTATATGGAGGTCATTATCATACATATCTATATTGGTGGATGAATGATCTACCTATCCATACCTATAAAGATCCATATAATGTTTTACATATTTCTTAGTTCGTACTATATTGTATTTGATTGCTTTTCTTGATAAAAGTGAAATTATTTGAATCTATTTTACCAAATTTGTTTTTGATAAATAGAGGAAGAAGATTCATTTAATATTATATTTGATATAGAAATATTTATCTGATTTTCATGCCTTCATTGATTTTAAATTGCTCATGTTGGGAATTTAACATAGATACATCATATAGAAAACATGGGTGGGATCCTACAGGGCCTATTTAGCTCACTCCATGTACACTACTTCAGTAGTGTGTAGAACACATTTTAAATTTTTCTATTGGAAATGGAGAGGAACTGTAGTAAGTTGGTGTGGTTCATTATAGTTGGGTATGGTTAGCTGGTAGTGGGATGGTGGGAAAATACCCACAAATCACTTGGAGTAGTTTTTCCTTATCTTTATTGTCCTTTTTTATCCTTGAAAATTTACATTGTTCTTTTATATGGGATTCAATGTTATATAACTATAGACAATTTTTGTTGGTTATGGAATATATTATTTTTGTTTTCCAATCCTGTTTTGTTTTTTGTGTATATAACATCTATTTTTCTTTAGGTTTGGTGAAATAACCTCCTCTAGTTTGTGTCCCATTCCCATGTGATAGTCAACAACCCAATTTTGATTTAGAATTCCCTTCAATTATGTGGAATATTTGGTTGGATTAAAAAATATTAAGGGTATACCATGTAGATTTATAGAAAATATATATTAAAGGATACTATTCATCGTGTTTCATTATATGTGGGATATATTTTATATTGGATATAAGATTATCATAACATGGTTGTATGGTCTTTATGAGTACTTGTTCAGTTGTTTCTATGGATATCATCACGGTAACCAGGGATATATGGGACGGGTGTATCCTAATTTTATTTTGATCTTAATTATAGTCTCTAAATATGGGGAATGCACTTTGAACTAAGGATATTATGTTGTATGAATTTTTTTGTTAATAGAATATAGTTATAGACATGTGATATGTCTTATATAGGTTCAATATGAGGATTTAGTGAGAGTTTATCCTGATTGGAGTACTCATCTAGATCATAATCCCATATATCCTATCATTTCAGAAATTCATATAGTGGAATAGAATTCTCCATCAGTTCAGGACTATGCCGTTGAAGAATATATGAGAGACGAGGTTGGAAGAGATCTAACATGATAGATCCTATGTGTGAATACCTCATATTTTAGGGGTACAGATGAATATCAAGAGGTGGATGACTTGAATGATGATATTTATCATATCCTCATCTTCATAGAGACATGTAATGAACTCTAGGTTATATGTACTACATTTAAACTCAAGGGTCCCTTCAAGTGGTGTGATATTCCATGTTATACACAGATCAACATGATGGGTTTTATTGGAAGGTATTCAATTCCCTATTCTTTCATATGTTCTCTCTATAGTCCTTGATGATGGAAATTTTATTGGCTGTCCTCTCTTGGGGAACGGAGAGTGTTCAGTTTTTGAGAACACAAAACATTTTGTAGTTATTGTTAAATTTTATTGGAAGGTAGTGACAAATTATCAGTTTAATTCTCATATGTATAGGTATTCATTGAAACTAAATTTAAAAATCCATGTGTATATGCTAAATATTTCTACATTTTCAAAATTGTGGATTCTGATACGATGGATTAAAGGGATAATATGGGATTGGTTTATATAATTCACCTACACTTTCAATTCGACGTTGATTCATTAGAATATAAGGAAGGAAGATGACATGAAATCATAATCATGGTAGTAGTAAAGGTGTTTCTCAGTAGCAGACCAACAATACACTATCATCTATTTCCAGTAGAGTTCCCCTAACCTAATATAATAATGGGATGGTTATGAATACCATGAAACATTATCCTACTCCACAAATGATGAATAATTCTTGTGGATTCTATAAAAATATATAGAGGTTCTTTGATGAAATGTCAATACATCATTATGACTGTGGATTTTGGGCACCAAAGGCCACTAGAAAATTTTCGTGTGATTTAATGTTTATATAGATATAACCATTGGACATAGTAGTGTCAAACATTCATGTAGTGTATGGGTTTCTAGTGTTGGTTGAGGCAAGACCAGCTACAATGAGATGTAAAATTTTGTATCATCTTCTAATGATATCTCAATATTTGATACAAGTTTCTCACACTAGTTTAAACATTCCTAATTTTTTGGTGTGATAAAACTACCAAAGGATCTCGTGTGCATTATAATAGAATAGTAAATTACCCATTTTAAATTGGACAGACTATGGGATTTTATTTCCATGTTATTATCTATTTATAACTAATGAATAATTGGTCTTGGATTTACTATTTCATTATCTGGATCATCATCATCGGGATGGATTGGATAGTTTCTAACATTCCTGAAATTTATGAATATTATTTCTATGTTTTATTTCATTATGATGAAGTGATATCTTAACACTTCATGGAAGATTGGGATCTGAGGTCTCTTCATTCTATACCTCCCCACCAATTTCTTAAGATTATTATGTATATCATTATAGTTTAGTGTAATGATAATTGTTCTTTTTTAAATAATCCAAATGGATTCTAAGACCTTCCTAACATGTTCACATATGTCTTATTTGGTCTTCCTCTATAAAGGTAATTAGATTTTTTTATTCAACTAGATATGGTATGCATTAAATATCCATACCCACTTATCATATAGAACCATATGAGAAAAATAGGTCTACTTTTTAGTTCAATGATCTAAATGGAAAAGGATTTAATCATCCCAGTGTTTCACTATCAGCTGACCTTGTGCATTTAATCAGTAAGGGTGGCATTTTAATTAAATTTTTTTGTGGGCTTTGGAATGTTGAACCAGGTGATATTTAACAATAAATACCATTTACCTTTGTTGGATAATTTGTCTAATCAACTAATTTAGGATATGTGGTTATTGATAATTGATCTTTTTTCGGGTTAGTATTATATATGGTAATGGGAGTATCATATTATGAGTTCCACTATTAAATGAATGTATGGTATTTATGAATATATTGTTATTTAGTTTTTCTAGACTATAGATCCTACTATCTTTGTGGATTTGATTTTCTGAATATTCCATAAGTATTTAAAAATATTGGTGTTTAAATATTGGAATATATACTGTTTTATTTGATATTATAGTGTGTGCATAAGAATCACTTTAATTTGGATTTAGAAAAATAAAGGGATCAATGACTTCATAATATTCTATTTAAATATTTTTTTTTGGATTCAAGAAGTTAATTTCTTGTGACATGTGATTTTTTAGCATATAATTTTTTTTTATCTTGAGAATGTGAAATCCCTCTTTTCATAGGATGAGATGCATAACAAATTTTAGATTTAGATACTATTAGGTATTTGGATACTATTGGTTTTTCATCAGGTAGTTCTCAAGTATATTTTTACCTATGATATATTTTACAAAGAATGTCATGAAATTAACATGGGATTATACATTTTAGGATTCAGTCAACGAGATGAAAGGATATATAACATTGGAACCTATTTTGATCTTACCCAAAACTGATAATAGATATGTGGTGTACATTAATGAATCTAGTTATATTTTGGGTTTCATTATTATACACGATGTTTACATTGTGTCCTATAGATATCATTATCCTCAGAAAAATAAGAAAAATAACACACTACTGATTTATATCATATTGCATCTAGGAATGAACTTATGCGTTATATGTACTATCATGATAGATAGAGTTTAATAGTCTTTTTTAATCATAAAAATACAAGTTATATAATTAATATAAACACATGAATCTCAGATAATAATGATGTGTGAAATTTCAATTCCAATTTGATATCTGTAATGCTTCCACCTCAGAAAGGTGAATTCATTTCTGATTCATTCTAAAGAAATGTTCTATCATTCTCTACATTGGAATAGAAGGAAAAATGGAACTTAATGGGAATCATCAGTTAGTAGAATCTAGAAAACCATGGACACAATTCTAGAATTATTCATACCATTGTTCAGTTAACATCATCAATCCAAGAGTCAACTCTACATGTTCAGTAGTAGAATATTATGTTTAGAGGAATATGGAAAACATTAAAAGGTGGGTAGAATTCATATTATAACACCTGAATACTTTAAATAATTTATCTTCTTAAAAATACAATTCATTTGATTGTTTACAATGCACATGTGAACCATGATTTAAAATTAAATAGTAACATGACCGTTGGAAGAGTAATATGACCATTTGGAAGAGTAATATGACTAATATAAGATTAACATCACTTATGAAATTCAAAATGAAATTTATGTATGTTATGATTGAAAATAGAATATATTTTTATCCTATAATAAGTAAATAAATATAATAAAAATGATAAATTATGTGATGGTAATTTTTTGAAATGTAAACTTTTATTTATAATTTTAAAAATAATATAATAATTGCGAATAAAATTTATTTACATAAAATATATATATAAGTTAATATTTTGTTGGATTATTATTTTAAAATAATTTTTTATATACTTCATTTATATTTCAATGTGTCTTATAATCAATTATAATATAAAATTGATTATTTTTGAGTCAATAAAGATATCTTATGACTTCTCCATTCCATATGGATTTATGTTTTGAAAATCACAAACTCATTTTCTATGATCTGAATATTTTTAAGATCATTATTTTTCTTAAGATCAGGAATTGTCATTCTGTTATATTTACAGATATATTGTTATGTTTTTTCCACTCTGTTACTCTTACAGATCTATTATTCTGATTTTCCATTCTTTTATACTTACATATCTGTCATTATGATTTCTCATTCAGTTTTTACAATACCGAATCCGGTGTATATGTGATGTCGATATTCAATACCTAATCTGGTGTATATGTGATGACACTTTTCAATACCAAATCTGGTGTATATATGATGCTGATTTTCAATACTGAATCTGTTTTATATATGAGTCCGATTTTCAATACCTAATCTGGTGTATATATGATGTCGATTTTCCACACCGAATCCGGTGTATATATGATGCCGATTTTCTATACCTATTCTAGTGTATATATGATTCCAATTTTCAATTCCAATTCCAATGTATATGTGACTCCTATTTTATGATTCTGTTTTCTTGATAATATTATTTCTATGAATCTTTTTTCCTGATTTCTTAAGATTATGTTGTCTTGATAATGTTAAAGTAGACAAATGTATCATTCCAATGATATCAGATTCTAAGTTCTCTTATAATTAACATCATTTCTGTTACTTGAAATTATTTCCTACAATCTATTATAAACTAACCGTTGTACGTTTTCCAAGTGTCCAAGTATCTGAAAACATTACGGAAAAATATGACTGTTGGAGAGGAAACGACCGTTGGGAAGTTTTTCCTACAAATACAAGCTCATTTGAATGATAAAATGACTTGATAGTGAACAAGCTTGTGAAGTGATTTCCAGATAGAGAGGCTCTTACAACACTCAGTGCTTCGTGCAGACGTTGTGAACAACTTGTTAAATCTTTCTCAGTGTAGACTCTAATCATGCTGATGGTGGGCTTCCGAGATTGGAAGATAGAGGTTCTGTTTTCCATCTAAATCTCGAGCTTGAGAGGATTGAACGATAGATACCGATATTTGGATTGAGGGATTACATGGGTGTGGGTAAAATAGACTTTCATGAAATTATAATTCAAGGGACCTTTATCCAATGTTGTTGGATACCCATCTCTTTGGGGTAAAATGAAATTTAATGTTACTTTTTTAATATTACAATTTGTTTTAATTCTTCTGTTGTATGTAACCTTTTTTAAAGATAGGAAGTATAACATTCTTATACTGTGTAATTCTGTTACTCTGATTATATTACAGATTCTATACTCATTAAGGTAGAATATTTCTTTTAAGAAATTAGAAAAGGATTCTTTAAATGGTCTTGTGAATGTTTGTTTAACCTTGTTAAACATAACTTTAAATGTTCTAAATGAATTTTTAAAGTATAAAATTCACCCCCTCTTGTGTTTGAGCATCTCATTTTTACATATTCAGTTCTACAATTGGTATAATAGGAGGTCTCTAAAATACTTATATCCATATATAAGTTTTCTTTCTCATGTTTTCCTTTTATTATGTTCTTCATGTTTTTTTCTAAATATTAACTACATATATGATTTGTGGAATGAAATATCATTTTAGTATGGCAGGAATCCTTGTTGGATCGTTTGACAATCTCAATCCTACTAGACCACTGATCTTTGATGGTAATGACTATGAGTACTGGAGAGATATAATGAATACCACTGTGATAAAAGAAGGTGTAGACATCTACATTATGTTAACTAGAGATTATAAGATTCTTGATAAGTAACACAGAACCCTTACTAATCCACAAAATGTGGAATATCAGCTGATCTTTATGGTAAGTAATGCTTTGATATGTTCCATGAATAGAAACCTAGATAGCCAGATTTCATATTGTGAAGCTGCAAATAGTATTTGGAAGAAGCTTGAAGTAACGCACTTTGGAACATCCAATGTTATTGAAACTAGAAGAGAAATTCTCGGGGATGAGTATCATGGTTTCTTCTTTCCTTATAGAGAACCTGTATGTAAGGTACAACATTGATTTATTACAATTGTCAACAGATTACAATCAATGGGTGAGAAAGGTTAATATGATGAAGATATTGTAGACAAGATTATAGACATCATGCCCAATGGATGGGAATCCAAGAGAACATCTATAGTTGAGAATAAGAATGTTACTCATATTTCCCTTCATGAACTATTTGGAAATCTTCTTCAATATGAAACATAAATGAAGAGAGATGTTGATAATATTAATAACATGAATGGAAATGGAGGTGTTTCTTTTAAACCTACCTCATATCATATTAATTCTAAGACCCCAAAGAGAATTACAAGATCCAAAGCTAAAAAGGTTGTTGTTCAATCAGAATCTAGTGAAAGTGAATCTTCAGAAAATGAGTTAGCCAATCTTGCTCAGAGGATGAACAAGATTGTTGGGAATAAAAACTTTCAATATTGATACATGAAGAAATTTGGAAAAGAGAAGAAAGATGGAGAAGTGACATGCAATGAATATAGATGAATTGGTCAAATCAGACCTAATTGTCCCTTGATTAATAATAGAGACAAGAAAGACATGAATCTTAAAAGAAACAAGAAGAAGTTATACAGATCAAAGGATAATAATGTCATGAAATCTAATGACCCATGGAGTGCCAGTGGAAGAGATTATATTAATGACTCTTCAGATTATGAATCTCTTTGGAAAAATAATATTGGTCTAATAGCCATAGCTCAATTTCAAAATCATTATCTTATGGCTATGGTACGAACTGGTGAATCCTTAACCAATATGTCTTTAAATGAAAATTTTCCATATAGAAGTTTTTCATCAGATGAAGAATCTTCTTCATCAGATAATGATAATGATTTTCCTTCCTATAATGAATATTCTAGATTTTCTATGTTATTAGAAAATATAATTTGTAATGTTTCTAAGAAACATGATAATGATAATTCTAGAGAATCTATTTTACCAAAAGAATTTTTGGATCATACCAAAGATCTTGATGAGAGAAATGGTGTTTAAAAAAATCTTTCTATGAAACATGAGGAAGTTAATTCTAAGAAGGATAAACATTATGAGGATCTTAAAAATATATTTTTAGAAAAAGATGTTTTACAGAATAAACATAACTCTAAATCTATTTTTCCCAAGGATAAGAATTTAGTCTTGAGACTAATATCTGTCATATTCTCCTTGAAAAAACATATTACAAATTTCACTTTTGGTAAGAAAAATTTTGATAAGATGTATTCTATGATCTGACCTCATGGAAATAATCAGGTTTTAGGTTATTCCCATTAAAAAACTATTTTTAAAAATAATTATTTTGTTCCATCTAGAGCCCCTTTTTGTAATAAATGCCAAAGTGGTGGGAATTGGAAGAAAAATTGTTCTCTAAATAATGTGAAATTCCTTGGATTTCATAAAGCTTATTTTTCAAAACAAATTTGGTTACCCAAACTCTTATTATCAAATAATTCCGGATCCAAGCATGTTTGGATTATAAAAAACTAAATCTTTTTATTCAGGAAAATGATGGCAGTACCAACATCCTTTGGTATATGTATAGTGGATGTTACCTGCACATGACTGGTAACAAAGACTATTTCAAAATTATTTTAAAAAATAAAGGTGGAAATGTTACTTTTGGTGATAACTATCAAGGATAAATTATTGGTATAGGTTACATTATTCTTCATGGTAAATCTATTATTTCAAATTTTATTTCTGTAAAAGGCCTTAGGCAAAACCTCATAAGCATAATCTAGTTATGTGATGAAGTTTACCTTGTGAATTATAGAAATAAAATATGTTTAGTTCTCAATTACAAGGATGAGTTTATTTTCTCTGCCCTTCATCATGAGAATGTGTACAATTTAAACCTAGAAGACCTTATAAGTCAAGATCTACCTTGCCTTAGTGATTTTGAAGATCAATCATGGCTTTAACAAAGGTGACTAGGACACTACAACTTAAGGAATATTAGTAAGCATTCTATGAATGAAATTGCTCAAGATCTACCAGAACTTAAGTTTGATTCTTCAAAAGTCGGTGATCCTTGTCAATATGGGATGCAACATAAATATATATTTAATTCTATAAGTGAAGGCACAACATCTAATGAATTACAATTAGTGCACATGGATTTATTTGGTCCAACACAAACTAGATGTATTGGAGGAAAATACTATGTGTTTTTCCTAGTCGATGACTACACTAGGTTTACATGAGTCTATTTTCTCGCAAAGAAATCTGAAGCGTTTTCTTATTTCAAAATATTTAGAGATAAAGTTAAAAATTAGAAAAACCTACCAATGATAACTATTCATAGGGATCATGGTGGTGAATTTGAGAATTATAATTTGGAATCTTTTTGTAGTAAAAATGATATTACTCACAACATCTCATCTCCAAGAACTCCTCATCAAAATGGTGTTGTCGAAAGAAGAAATAGTATTCATGAAGAGATGACAAGAACCATGTTGAGTTAATATTCTATAGGAAAACAAATTTGCAATGAAGCTATAATTACTACTTGTTATACTATAAATCGAGTTTTAATAAGACTGTTTATTAATAAAACACCTTTTGAGTTGTGGACTGGCCGAAAACCACATGTTTCTTAATTCAAGTTTTTTGGTTGCAAAGTATTTATCTTGAATACCAAGGATAAATTACACAAATTTGCTCCCAAATATGATGAAGGAATTTTCTTAGGTTACTCTACTAAATCTAAGGAATATAGAGTTTTTATTAAAAATAAATGTACATTATAAGAAACTATACATGTTAATTTTGATGAAACTTTTCCCTTCGTTTTCGAACAACATGAATCGTTTTCTGATATTTTTTCTAAATCTGATCATCAACCTTTGATAGAAGTTCTATCAGACAAGGATAATGTTCAAGAAATTTTTTCTGAAACATTTAACCCTAAAGGTTTTCTACCATATGTTGACGAACAAGTTTTTAAAAATACAAGTCAGGCGTTACTTAGGAATCATCCCTATGATAATATCATTAGAAATGTTAATCAACCTGTATGAACTAGAAGTTCATTAAGAAATGAAGTTGAACATATTTCATTTCTTCCCCAATTTGAACCAAAATCTTCTGAATAATCCATGGGCGATGAAGATTGGATAAAGGATATACAATATGAACTCAACGAATTTGTAAGAAATAATGTTTTGAACTTGGGTGAGAGACCTATGGAAAATTATGCTATTGGAGTAAAATGGGTTTTTAGAAACAAAAGCATTGAAAATGGAGTCATTGTTAGAAATAATGTATGATTGGTTACACAAGGATATATCCAACAAGAATTCATAGACTATGAAAAAACCTATGCTCATGTATCAAGACTTGAAGCTATTCCTATTATTCTATCCATTACAGTATTTGTTAATTTTAAACTCTATAAAATGGTTGTTAAGTGCGCTTTTCTTGACATTTATGTATATGAGGAAGTCTATGTAGATCAACCCCCTGGCTTTGAAGATACAGAATATCCTAATCATGTATATAAAGTTACCGATGCTTTATATGGTCTAATGCAATCCCCTAGTCCTTACTATGATAGACTTTCAGAATTTTTTCTTCAAAATAACTATGTTAAGGGAACAGCTGATCTAACAATTTTCATTAAGAAAAATTATAAAGATGTATTGATTAATCAAATTTGTGTTGATGACATAATCATCAGATCAACTCAACAATCCTGAACTGTTTCCTTTGTGAATCTTATGAAATATGTGTTTGAAATGAGTATGATGGTTGAGTTAACATTTTTTTTAGTTTTCAAATTTCACAAAAACCAGAGGAAACTTACATATCTCAACATGATTATATTAATGATCTTATAAAGATGTTTGGGTATGAAAACAATAAGAGTATATGTACTCCTATTGGATCATCTAATACACTTGATATTCAAGAAGCATGGAAACCTGTAGAACAAACATCTTATAGAGGTATGATAGGATTTTTAATGTACTTAATAGCTAGTCGACCTGACTTAATGTTATAAGTATGCTTATGTGATGGATTTCAAGAAAATCCAATAGAATCCCATTTAAAATATATAAAAAGGATTTCCCATTATTTAAAAGGAACTTTAAATTTGGGACTATTTTATTCCTCTGGAAATTTTTTAAATTAAAAGTATTTCGGATGCTGAATTTGGTGGATGTAAAATGGATAGAAAAATTACATCCATAACTTCTCATTTCTTAGGATATTCCTTAGTTTCTTGGTCTTGCAAGAAACAACATTATGTATCACATTCCACTGCTGAAGCTGAATATGTAGTAGCTAGATGTTGTTGTGCTCAAGTGTTTTGGATGCAACACACACTCACAGACTATGGTATGAGTTTTACTAAGACTCAAATTATGTGTGATAACACAAGTACCATTGCCCTAAGTAAAATCCCTGCACATCATACTCGCACAAAACACATAGATATTAGACATCAATTTCGTAGCGACCACACACTTAAAGGATATATTATTCTTCAATTCATCGGAACTCAAGAGAATCTTGATGATATTTTCACATAAGCTCTACCTTCTCATATATTTGTATACATTAAACAGAAGATAAGAATTATTTTTGTAAGGTAATCATTCATATATACTTCTTGTTAAATCATTTCATAACAATAAATTACTCCATCTTTCAGGGGGAGTACAGAAGTTTTTTTAATTTCATTATTTAACATTTTTTTCTAGGATTTGAAAATTTTGGATTTGAACATTTTGGATTTGAATATTTCTGATTAGTAAATTTCATATTTGAAAATTTCCGATTTGAAAATTTCGGATTAGAAAACTCCTAAGAAAAATTCATATAATACTAATAAATCTCTCAGAGTATTCCAAAAGGAAGTCTTTCTTACTATTTATTCTCTTTATCTAATGTTTTTTGTTTTTGGTATTTCAGAATATCTTAAATTCTGGTTTCCCTTACTTCAAAAGATCGGAATGCATATTTTCTATATTCATTCTCAACCGTTAGATCAAATCATGTTTTTGTCAGCCATTTGAATATCTTATCGAAGTTGAAAACCCATAGCCATGTCTATATAAGGGGTGCCTCTCTTTCAAGTACTGCACCATCGTTTATGATCTCAGTGCCGATGTTCTACTGCCATAAAAGCTTTCGTTACAAATTTTTCTTTCTCCAAATGACTCTGGAATCCTTTGTAGATCTGATGTCGATTAGTAAGGAGATAAAGTATTTGTCAATATTTAAAGAATGGTTGGTATATACTATGTTCTTTTAGAAATATGGCTCCCTTATTTCTAAATTGATATGATCTAATGGATGAGAAAGTGTCTGTGTTACTAAGGAAAAACATCCGGATCCGATTTATCCCGATCACCTTATTCAATTATATGAATCATTTTCTTTTTTCCAGAAGGATGGTAAGGATCTATTTAAGTTCATATGCTATGATAAGTCATATACAGTTGTTTCGCACGGACTCTGGGGATGACCTCCTGGACAGGAGATTCAAATGTTCCGATCGGTTTCTAACGGGTTTGTTCGTAGAACCGGAAACATCCAATGAATCCACATCCGTTTGGACCTACTTTCCAAAGGCAGGCGCTCATTAGCTTGTGGACTAATGAGGCTTAGGAATTTTCATTGGTCGAGAGGATGGGAGGTCGGACTCATCACACCTTTTTGAGGGGAATTATTGTCTACTCCGGGACTCTCTTTATAGATTTAAGTTATGTTCGTGAATCCTTATTACATTACCAAGTATAAAATGAGCTTTCCTTTAGTTTAAACAATCAATGATTAAATATGCAAGAAATTTAGAGAATCTTTTATATGTATTCGAGGTTCTTCATCAATAGAGAATCATCTATATCTTTTTAGAGATTCCTGGTCAATGGTATCCTTCAAAACAATTATATAAATGTCTCTTGGTCATTATGATGACCAGGCTGGTTTTAAAGCCACTCAGTGGGGTACTTGAAGTTTATCATCATTCAGAAGGACAGAGATTATTTCAAAGTTGGGATCGAACCCATAAATGGGCTACCTACGTATCCTTTGTTTTGGAAAAGGAATCAGAACCCATGAAGTTCGAGTAATGGAGTATGATGTTTATGATTGATGGCTCAAAGAAGAATGTCATAATTACTTTTACACTCTAAGCTCACGTGAGTCATGCTCGGTGTGAGAAACAAGAGGTATTGGTAAAAATTAGACAATTGTGCCATGAAAGATGCAATCATAAGAATTTGTTTGGGGATTATGCATGTATGACTGCCCAGATAGATGAAGGTTTAGGATTTACTTTTAGGGAGAAAATCCATGAACAGGGTCCATAAAGTTATATGTGCTTCATGGAGATTTTAATACTATAATCTTGGGGCTTACTCCTAAGGAGGATGCCCAAGTTAGGAGGGGAATTATGATTGGGTTTTACTCCTGAAAAGGAAACCCAAATCAAGGGTAAATTAGGACTGGTTAAGAGAAATTTAAGGGGGCTTGGGGTTTACTCCTGAAAAGGAAGCCCAAGGTTATGACTAAGTCTTATTCCTGAAAAGGAGACCCAGGTTAGGGATTAAGGTTTGGGGCTTACTCCTAAGGAGGATGCCCAAAATTAGAGGACTTGATTGGGGCTTACTCCTGAAAAAGGATTCCCAAGTTTGGGAAGTTTAAGAATTTATGGCTTACTCCTGAGGAGGATGCCCAGATTAAAGGTTTTATAACTGGGGATTATTCCTGAAAAGGAGACCCAGGTTAGGATTCTCTCATCTTAAAGGATGAGGTTGAATGAATGAAATCTCCGTATTTTAGTGACATAAGGATATTTAAATCACTATACTTTGAGAGAGATTCCACAGAATTCCTTTCAGATAAGAAAGTCAAATCAAGAAATCATGCCAAAAATGGCTTTGAAGAGTGTATTGAAGACTGAATCTTGAAAAGGAAATGTGTGATGGCTTAAGAGGGGTAAAAATGGGCAAGATGGGCACCCAAAAAGATAGGGGCGCACAAGTCTTGCAAGGCGCACAAGTCTTCCATGGGCGCGCAAGTATTGGTCGCGCAGGTATACCTGCGCGGCACATGGTGTACTTGCGCGATTTTCAACCAGTATTGAAATACTTGAGCGACTCTTTTTAAAACCCTTTAGAATTTTCTTTAGGTTCTTCCAGGAAAGGGACCCGCAAGTTATATTAAAGGAAATAAGTCAGCGCGCAAGTGTTTGATAAGTTTCAACACTAAGGCCTTCCTTCTTCTCTTTAGATCTTCCGTTCCAGGTTAGAAATTACCTTAGAAGTGTTCCAGAAGCTTTGAGAAGAGACTTGGGCGTCGGGAGCATCAATCCGAGTTTCTGGAAAAAGATCATGTCGAATGGGGGGCCCACAGGGTCTATTTATAGGCAAAAGAAGGCCCTGGGCGGTTACCGAGCGGTTATCACTTAGGTCGTGCAAGTCACTTGCACGACCACTAGGCAGCGCACAAGTACTTGCACGACCACTAGGCTGCGCGCAAGTACTTGTGCGACCAATGAGGGAACTTGCGCGACCTATGGGAAATGTTCTCCTTGTTCATCCTTTTGTCGATTTTTTATGTTTCTTCAAAGGATGAATCACTTTATGCTCAGATATTCCCCTTTTCTGATCTTTAGATTCTGGGACGAAAGGAGCGTCAACAAAAGTCCCCCCTCAGAGTTGGATCCAGAAAGAAATGAGGATTTGACTCTGAGGAAATTGAATCCATCCAAAGGAAAAGGGGGCGCGAAAGTCTTCAAGGCATAGAAGGCAGCGCACAAGTGTGCTGGAACTTGACTTTTATTCAGAGTTCCTTTGTCTTTTGTGTGCAGTTTAAAGTCATGCATGCCGGACATAAAGGGGCTAATGTTTAAGGTCGAAATATCTTTGACTGAAATGGATAAAAATGGATTCAATTCCTTGACAATTTATCTGAAAACATATTACCATACTCAAGTATGAGAGAAAATATGTAAACTATGGCTTAAGAATATTTGAATCTGAGGAATGATATGAAAATGAGCTAAAAGGCATTAGAAGAAGTAGTTTCCTAAGAATGAAGTTACTATTATTTAACAAAACCCGTTAGGGGGTTGAAATATGCAGGGCCACCTATGGGCATTGGCTGCATGGTCAAATAAATAGTATCTTTCGGCTGACAAGTCTGTTATATGGACTGTTTATGCAAGGCCACCTATGGGCACGTGCTGCATAGTCGGGAAAAAGAACTCCCAGAAATTTACTTTCCTAGTGCTAAAATCCAGTGAAAGTTTATGGAGATTCAAATTTTCTAAAGTATAGAGTTTGTTGTATGGAAAGAGGTACTTGAATATGGAGAAGATATTTCCGAACAAGAATATCGAAGAACTGGATGAATATCACTCCTACGAAGGTCTGACCCAAACGTAGGGAAGGAGAATAAACCATAGACTTGAATACTTTCAGATCATGAAAAAGGATATGGGACAAATATGTTAAGGATGTCTATTTTTTGCGGATCCCTACATACTGCCGTTGAAGACAAATAAGGACAAAAGAGGAATTCTTCCCAAGAATAAAGTTACTATTATTTAACAAAACCCGTTAGGGGGTTGAAATATGTAGGGCCACCTATGGGCATTGGCTGCATGGTCAAATGAATAGCATCTTTTGGCTGACAAGTCTGTTATGTGGACTGTTTATGCAAGGCCACCTATGGGCACGTGCTGCATAGTCAGGCAAAAGAATTTTCAGAAGTTTGACATTTTTGTGACTAGAAGTCATGAAAAGGGTTATGAAGATCTGAAAATATTTAAGGATAGGATTATAATACATAAAGATGGGTATTGTCCAATGTATATAGAGATACATAGGTCAATGAAAACCATAATCATGTTGTGGATGGGTCCTGAATTGAAATTTTGGACTTCACTACATATCTCATAAGAATGAGAATCAAGCCATAAGTAGTTCTTGAAATGCAGTTTAACGTCGTGCAGGACGAAAGTATGAGTGATCTTAGTTTAGGGTCATAGAATTCGGACCATAATAATGAATACACAGTGTGTGTTTTCATGAGGACTTTTCAGCCAAGGGACTGAAAGTGAAATTTGGGGTTAGGCCCAAAAGACTTGGGACTGGATTCGAGGGACACTCGAATGTTCCTACGTATCCCATAAGGATGGGAATCAAGTCCACGTAGTTCTAGAACTACCCTTTGTACAAATTTGGTTCGTACACGTGAAGGGTGAAAGGGGACATTAGTGCAATGATGGTTTAACCTAAGATAAAATGTTTAGGCATTACCATGTATGCATGTAGTCTTTTGAAAATGAAAACCATGATTGAAAAATCAATGTCAATAGTAGGTCTCTCTCAAATGAGGAAATCAAAGAATATTGTAGTTTATTGTCGTACCGGACAAAAGTGTTGCATAGTTTAACGTCATATAACAAGGACGAAAGTGAATCAATGTAAAAAATATTGATTCTAGGGGCGGTTTCACGAATCAACATCATATGAGATGGTGGTGAACCGATGTGAAGAGATTATTTTTGGGCTTGAACCCTGGGAGGTTGCCTACATACCCAGCCTGGAGGGCAAGGATCAAAGTCCGTGTAGTTCAATTAAAGAATGAATTAATGATCAAGTTGTTCTTGGGGACAATGATCTAATAAATAATGTTGTTGGGACTTACACATGGTTATTGGCCCAAAGGGAGTATTATGGTTGATATTTGCTCTAAGCTCACGTGAGTCATACTCGGTGTGAGAAACAAGAGGTTATAACAACCTTAACGATGCACAGTTTAATGTCATGTAGGACATAAAAAAGGGACTATGCAGTTTAAAGTCTTGCAGTTAGGACTATTGGTGCTGCACAGTTTAATGTCATGTAGCAAGGACAAAATAACAGTTTAATGTCATGTAGGACATATTAAGGACTTTCTATACAGTTTAGCGTCATGTAGTTAGGACGATGGGGATAATACAGTTTAACGTCATATTGGACAAAAGTGTGAATAGTTTAAGGTCATATTCATGGACCGTGGATGGTGCTGTTTAATGTCATTCTAGACCTTTGATGATTATATAGTTTAACGTCTTTTCGGACGTGAGGGACTTTTATACAGTTTAGTGTCATTTAGTTTAGGACGTCACAGTTTAACGTCTTGCTGGACATATTTTCAAATAGTTTATGGTCATATACATGGACCAGGGATGATGCAGTTTAAGGTCATGCTGGACGGTTCATGGAACTTTTTCACAGTTTAATGTCATGTGGGACGAAGTTGTAGTTTAAAGTCATACTGGACCATTTCTGTACAGTTTAAAGTCATGTAGAAAGGACGAAGGTGAATCAATATGAGGATATCAGTTCTGGGGACTTTTTACAGTTTATCGTCATGCTGGACGTTGGAAGTGCCATACAGTTTAATGTCATGTTGCTAGGACACAATATAGTTTAATGTCATCTCAGAAAAAATATAGGAACTTCTGTACAGTTTAATTTCATGTAGATAGGACGTAATATAGTTTATTGTCATGTAGGACATAATACAGTTTAGTGTCATGTAGGACAAAATATAGTTTAATGTCATCTCGGACATAATATAGGAACTTCTGTACAGTTTAATGTCATGTAGATAGGACGTAATACAGTTTATTTTCATGTAAGACATAATACAGTTTAGTGTCATGTAGGAAAAAATATAGTTTAATGTCATCTCGAACATAATATAGGAACTTCTGTACAGTTTAATGTCATGTAGATAGGACGTAATACAATTTATTGTCATGTAGGACATAATACAGTTTAGTGTCATGTAGGAAAAAATATAGTTTAATGTCATCTCGGACATAATATAAACCAATGTGATTGTTTTGGATCTGGGAACAATATTTTGTGTTTATACAAAATACTTCTTCAGAAATATGGCATTAGTTGGAGTCGTGATGTGTTCTCCATCCATTGAGATTAGAGAATATGCTCCATTGGAGTAGACCTTATGTATTGAATAAGGTCCTTCCCATTTTGGTTCAAGCTTTGGAGGCTTCTTTCCTGGTATCATTGGTTCTCTGAGAACCAATACCAATTCTCCCTGAATGAATGAACGAAGAAGAACTTTTTTGTTAAAAGCCCGTGCTATCCGATTCTGATAGATTTCCAAGTGGTGAAAAGTGCACAATCTTTTCTCATCTAACTGTTCCAATTCATTCAACCGCTTTTGGGATTACTCATATGTTGATAACTGATCACAAATGGCTATTCTGAGTGAGGGCAATTGAACTTCAATTGGCAAGACTGCTTCTGTTCCATATACCAATGAATATGGAGTTGACCGCGTTGCATTGCGAGTGGTAGTCCGATAAGCCCATAAAGCATGAAAGAGTTTATCAGGTCGTGACCTCTTATCTTTATCCACCATATTTTGCAGTATATTTGAAAGAGTCTTGTTGAAGGCCTCTATCTGACCATTAACCGCTGCATGATATCGAGATGAATGGTTGGACTTAATGTTGTATTCTTGATACAATTTCTTTACCTCAGAAGAACAGAAGTTGGTGCCGTTGTCCGTCAATATGGTATGAGGGACACCAAATATAGTAATGATGTTAGACTTGATGAATCTAACAATGAATTTAGAACTGACTTCTTTGAGAGGTACTGCCTCTGCCCATTTGGAAAAGAAATCAGTAGCAGTAAGAATGTACTTAAACTGCTTGGCCGTAGCTGAAGGGTAAGGTCCCACCACATCCATTACCCATTTGGAAATTGGCCATGAGTATTTAGCTGTATGAAGCAACTCTGGAGGTTTATGAATGAAGTTGGCATATACTTGGCATGAATGACACTTCTTTTTGAAATTAACACAATCTTGTATCTTTGAAGGCCAAAAGTATCCAAGCCATCGAATTTGATTAGATAGTCTATGTCCATACTGGTGGGCACCACAGACTCCTGCATGCACTTCTTCTATGACAGCCATTGTCTCTTCACCATCAATACATCTGAAGAGAACTCCATCAAAACCACGTTTGTAGAGAATTTTCTCGATGTGGTTTGGGCTATCATAAAGAGTAAAATTGACCACACGTCGCCGAATTTGTTCTTTCTTGGCTCTATCAGGTGGAAGTGTTCCATATTGAAGGTATTCCCTGATAGGTGACATCCATCCTATAGTATGACCATACGGTTCAAGAATGGGACTAGTTTCATTAATTTCCTATGTTCTGACTTGAACATAAGGTGAAATTGCACGACGGTGGGCAATACAGATGGTTGTTTCGTCCCGATTTGGATCTGCTAAAGCTGTGGCTATATTAGACAGTGCATCAATTTGAGCATTTTGTGATCATGGGACATAAAAAAATGTCGGTTCTGAAGGGAATTCTGACATTAACTCTCTAACGTAATCATACAAAGGGATTAATTCTTCTTTTCTGATGGCATAATCCCCATTGACTTGTTTGATTACCAGGTCTGAATCACCTTTCACCTTTAAGTGATTCACTTGTGCTTGAAGCGCTAACTCCAAGCCTGTAATGAGAGCTTGGTATTCAGCTTCATTATTGGTACCACCTTCCCACAACAAAAAGGAATAAGGTAACACTGCCTTATCTGGAGAAATGAGCACAATTCCTAAACCAACTTTGTTGAATTTAGGATTTTCCATTTTCTTCCCTGTTGGACTTCTAGAAGCACCATCAAAATACATTTCCCATGTTTGAGGTCTCTCTTGAATAGAGAAAACTTCCTCATCAGGGAGTTCGATATCTGAATACGTGTCTTCCACTGAAGGATGTTCAGTGAGGAAATCAGCAAGATCTTGGCCCTTAATTGCCTTTTGAGACACATACTGGATGTCGAACTGCTGTAGAATAATTGCCCACCTTTCCAGACGTCCTGTAAGCATTGGACGACTAAGGATGAATTTGAGTGGATTATTACGAGATACCAATTCGACCTCGTGATGTTGTAGGCAGTGTCTCAGTTTTTGAACTTCAAAGATTAATGCAAGGCAGCACTTTTTCAATACTTGAATACCGGGTTTCTGCTTCAATCATAGTTCTACTGAGATAGTAGATACTATTTTCATTCCCAGATTCATTCTTTTGAGCGAGAAAGGCACCCAATGATCGCTCTAAAGATGTCACATAGAGGATTAGAGGTCTACCCTCAACAGATGGCATGAGTACTGGTGGACCCAAGAGGTATTTCTTGAGAACATCAAATGCTTCTTGACATTCTTCAGTCCACTGGTAAGTGACTCCTTTCTTCAATAATTTGGTAAAGGGTAAACTTTTGCCTACCAAATTAGCGATGAAACCCCGAATGTAGGCTAAGTGTCCTTGAAGTCCTCTTAATTATTTCAAATTCCGAGGAGGTGACATACCAAGGATTGATTTGGTCTTCTCAGGATCGACTTCAATACCATGATGGCGTACAACAAAGCCGAGGAATTTTCCTGAGGTTACCACAAAAGCACATTTTAAGGGGTTCATCTTCAAATTATGTTGTCGAAGCTTGTGGAATATGACTTAAAAATCATCCAAGTGATTAGAACGTTGTTTGGATTTAACTACCAAATCATCTACATAGCATTCAACAAACTTCCCTAAAAGAGGTTTGAAGATACGATGCATGGCACGTTGATATGTTGCACCTGCATTCTTTAAACCAAATGGCATCACCCGGTAACAAAACACATCTTGAGGAGCTCTGAAGGCTGTGTATTCCTCATCTTCTGGGGCCATTCGGATCTAATTATATCCCGAATATCCATCCATGAAAGAAAGTACTTCATAGCCAGCCGTCGCATCAATTAAGTGTTCTGTAATCGGAACTGGGAAATCATCTTTAGGACAATACTGATTAAGATCTCTGAAATCGATGCAAACCCTAATTTGTCCGTTCTTCTTATTTACAGGGACAATATTAGCCAACCACTTGGGATATTGAACTTCTCTGACGAAGTTAGCTTTGATAAGCTTATCCACTTCAGCCTCAATTTTGGAAGCATAGGTTGGGTGTGTTCTTCTCGCGGCTTGCTTGAATCCTCGATGTTCTTTTGGTAAACCCAAATGATGAGTAGAAACATCAGGATCAAGGCCAGGCATCTCTGTATAATTCCAAGAAAAAATATCTTTATTTTGCTTTAGAAAAGAAATATACATCTCTTGCTCTTCAAGGGTCATGGCCGCACTAATTAAAGTGGGGCGTGGATCTTTCTCTGTACCCAGATTTACTTCTCTGAGTTCATCCACAGTGGTAGAGATACCCTCTTCAAATGCTGGAGGAGCATCTCTAAGATCTTCCTCTTCCTCTTCATCATGTGTTATTTCTTCCGTTTCTACTTGCAAAGTAGATGAAAAAACGAAATTCTCATGATCATAAGAGATGTCAAAATTTTCACATTTTGATGAAGAAGCTTCCATTTCCAACCCTATTGATGATAAAGGGTCTTCTTTGGGAAATAAAGAGGAGATGATGGATTTAGAATCGACATCATTATTCACCTCTGGTGTTGCTATAACTTCTTCTGGCCTGATTAGCGAAGTATAGACTTGTTGGATTCCAGCAGACGAAATGAAAACGTCACCACTTATGCTTTCGGCACTGCTTGGTAAGTTACCAATTTCTCCCATGTTGTCTGGCTCGATTGCCGTAATTGACATTATGGATCTTTCCATAAGAGTATTTTGATTTGGGCCTATTTTGTCAATTTGACTGATAGGTAACACATAATATGTACTCACATGTGAAAATGGATTTATTGGAATTTTTTCCAAACCATATAGAGCATTAACTTTGGTAATTTCCTTCATTGTAGATTTTTCTCTTCCCTTCATGTGATAAAATTCCGCCTCAATGTATTGAGACTCACATGTCTTGAACGGGACCTTATCACCATAAAATGTTCCAACTTGACCATCCAAACAGTATTTGAGACATTGATGGTATGATGACGGAATAGCTGCATGCTGATGTAGCCAGGGTCTTCCAAGCAAGATATTGAATGCTGAGTCTTGATCAACAATCATGAAATCCGAATTGGAAACAAGATCTCAAAACTGAGTTCTGAGCGTAACTTCACCCAGTGGTTCTTGTTCATTTTTATCATATCCTTGCAACATCATGGTAGATGGAGATAAATCAGATTTTGTGAGGCCCAATCGACGAAGTGTACGAATGGGCATGAGGTTGACTCCTGAACCATTGTCAATGAAAGCTCTTCGAACATCTATACCATTGACTTTGCCAGATAAGTACAAAGGTTTTATGTTCCCATGCACAACATCATCTTCATCTTTATCAGTAAAAGATATCACTGCATGGCATTCTGCAGGATTATTCTCTATGTGATATATTTCAGCTGCAGCAATTTCAGCTTCAAACTCCTGAGGACTTGACAAAGCTTCGATGAGTGCTTCCCGAAGATCTCTTGACAGATTCAAAGCATCCAAAATTGATAAATTGGATGGTACTTGGGCCAAGTGTTTCAATATATCATTCTTTTGATCTAGAGGCCTGCGTTTCCCAATAGGAATATGCGGTTTAGCAGGTACCTTGGAAGCAGATGCTTTGGAAGCTGATGCATCTTGTATTGAAGCTGGCAACATCCTTGGTTTTGGAAGATTAGACTGATTAGATCCATTTACTTGATGAGATAAAGAAGATGGAACTTTTAATTGGTCTTCCAAAATAACTTTGCCGAAACTGAGTTGGCCATTGGCAGAAGAACTTGCTTGTTCTTTTTTAGCTCGCTGAAGGGCTCTACCACGAGTTTCTGCTGCGTATACAGTGCTAGCAGGGGAAGAATTAGAGTAGTGGCTTCGGAAAAATCCACGTCTTCCCCTATATCCTGAACCTCTAGAACTTCCTCGGGTTCCCTTATTTGATACAGGGAATTCAGGCTCATCAAGACTGGAATATGAATCTGTTAATTGAATCATATTAACAGAACTAAAGATTAACTCTTCGTCTGATAAAGACTCTGCCAGGTTAGCCTGTTTAGGCTGTGCCGTTTGGTGGGACGGTGCCCGTGGCTTCGAAGTAGATGGCATGAAATCTGCCAGAGTCAAAGACAATTTAGGCTTTGATACATACTCATCTTCTCCTGACTCCTCTTTCTTCTTTGAATTGCGCTGCCCTTTTGAGGATTTGTCTTTTGATGGAGGCTTTACTGCAGCTTTTGTAGGAGACACAATTGGCTTCTTCAATTGTGTTCGCAAAATGGAATGGGTCAGATTGATTGTATTTCTGACCATCCAATCATCATATTTTTTCGCAGTTTTGCCTTTGACTTCCTACCACTCGCCTCCTTCCTCTGGATCTGTAGCGGTAATACATGCTACATGAGCTGAAGAACCCTTCAATTTGACTTTTCCCAAGTCGACCATCTTTTGCAGGAGGTCTTTAAAGACAAAACACTCCTGGATGGGATGCCCCAACATTTGATGAAAGGGACAATAATTGGGACGGTCTTCATCTCCTTCCTTGTTTGGCCTCTTCGGCACTGGTAATTGAACCAAATTATTTTCCAGAACTGAAATGAAGTAACCAGGAACTTACTCACTTTGGAAAGAGTAAGTTTTACTCTTCATATCCTCAAATTGTTTTCGTCGTTGATCTTTTTGATCATTTGGACGAAACAGCCTTTGTTGTTGGCGTTCAGGAGGTGGATCCCTTCGAGAAGATGAAGGTATTGAAGTAGAAATAGGTACAGATGCTTGTTTAAGCATAACTGTAGCATTTTCCACTTTACACATTCTCCTTCCTGGAGCTCATGGAATTATACGAGATTTAACCTTAGCCTGTACATGGGAATCTTCAATCTGTTGAGCGATTGAAGTAAGGTCTCAAAACCCTCCTGTGTATTTCACAGGGATCAATGGCGTGCGTAATTCGTCACGCAAATTTGCCACACAGATTGGAAACAATTCCTCCTGAGGGAGTGCTAAACTCAAGGAATTAGTTAATCCCTTCCAACGAGCAATGAAATCAGAGACTCTTTCATTCTCCCTTTGCTTGCAGTTTGTAAGATCGAAAACTGTCGTTTTTGGCAAAGTTGAGCTAAACTGAAGAAGTAATTTTTGACGAAGATCCTCCCATCCGATGACTGACCGGGACTGCAAGCATGTATACCAGACAAAAGCTGGTCCTTGCAAGGTTCGCACGAAGCATCTGAGTTTCACTGCTTCTTGCTGCTATGGAGTTCCCATCATAGGATCACAACAGGACACGTAATGCGTCAAATGTTGTTCATGGTCGCCTGATCCATTGAAAGTAGGGAAAACAGGGTTTCCAAAACTGGATGGAGGAGAAATTGAATCTACCCATTCAGGGTAAACTTTCTTTTCAGGTTGAACTTGCGCCCGTTTCCCTTCCATAGTTTCCAACCGAGCTGTTAATGACTCAATAGTAGTTATTAACTTTTGAGAAACATCAGGTTGAACTTGGTTTTGGGTAGGTGCAATGAATGGAGCTTGGACAGACGTGGTGGTTGGTGCTGCAACTGATGGTAGTGCTGCCAACCGTTGTTGCGTTTGACCCATAGGATTAGACCTCTGAGGGTGTACTGATAGAGGAGGATATTCATGATCCATCTCATTAGTTACAACAAATTCCTTTGGCTGTCGGACTTTATCATTCTTATGAAGAAGACATCTCTGAAGTAGTTCTACATTCAACCTTCTTAATTCTTTCATTTCTTCCCCCTGTTGTGCAAACCTTTTCTCTAATGAGAGTGATTGATCTCCGTCATAGGAAGGGTGAGAAGTAACCTGATTCTTTCCTTTCCCCTTATTGGATCCTTTTCGGAGAGGGGGAACTGGGTTACTTGAAGGAATACCCAGATTTTGGGTAAGCCTTTGATTACGTGTGCGCACACCTTCTTCATTTAAGTCTGTGTGCGCAACTTCTTGAGCAGGAACCTCTTCGTCTGATCCTTCTGATTGAGCCTCATCTGGTGAATCAGCAGCAACGACATTGATGACATTAATGGATGCATATTTCATGGAATCCTTTCTATCATCATTTCTGTGATATTGTCTTCTTCCATGTCCATGATGAAACATGGAATTCCGTTGACTTGATCTCTTAGGAACTTCTTGGAGAACCGTCACTTGGAGAGAATCTCCTGATAGCTTGGCTCTTCGTTCCTCTTGAGGCTTATTCCCTAATCGAGAGAATACTAACTTTCTCTGAGGGAGGGATTGAGGATTTGAAAAAGTCCCCAGTCCGGTAGACTGGGGATGTTCCTGCTGCTTCCGCTCAACTCCTCGAATCCCATTTGTTGACTCTGAGGGTTGGGTTAGAGAAGTCCCCAGTCTGGTAAGCTGGGGTGTCTCTTGACATGCTATGTCTGAGATCTTCTTAAAATCTCTCTTGATCTTGCGAATTTTAGTTCGGAAATTAGCTAGATGCATTAACCTGTATCCACTTTTATCACCTGGTTCAACAGACCATTGGATGATTCCCGAAACTTCTGTCATTTGATGACGTGTTTGCTCCAGACGAGAGGCTTGTGCAATATTCTCGCCTGCTTGATGTAGGAGAAATTAAACAACTTGTTCTCTATATACTTGATTTTGAGAGGAACTAGTTGAAGCCTGTTCTTGAGCAAGCTATTGATTATGAACAAAGCCCATTGACTGTGGCCGGCCATGGGCAATAACATTGCATGAGACCATTTTCGGCGGGCTTTGCTGACCGGAAAGCACTGTGAAATGTAGTGCTCCGTGAACACCCCATCCTCTGATATGAACATCAGATGGAGCATTGGCAATTAACTGACGCAATCTTCTTAGTGCGCCAAGGCATGAACGTTGAAGGGTTCTCTGTTGCTTTTCAGCCTTCGGATACCGAGAGACTAATAGAGATGTCAAATCAATCTGACGTTGTAACCCTTCTATTATCTTAAGATGATTTTCATATTCATCGTAAGATAATACCTTCTTCTTTAATTGACAAAGAGTTTTCCATATGTTGAGACGAATATCATGGATTGCATCATCCGTCAACATCTTTGGAATGTCGTACTGGGAGTCAGCCAAAGGCCAAAACATGACTGGTACTTCACCTTTTTCCAGTTTTTTCCTCATGTTCAGCATTTCCTCTTTATCATTAAATGAAGATTCTTCTACCTGTATGGACAAGAGTTGGTGTTTCCTTGTTGCTTCATCGGATTCAACAAGATTGGTAGAGAGATTACTATTCATGCTGGAAGATGAATGACCCAGGGATGGTTTGGAGAATAACCTGAACCCCAGGCTATCATCTGATGGAGAAAGAGTTTCACCTGCCGATAGTAAAGCATCAGACATGACTGGTTTTACGTTTGCAAGTGCCTCGAGATAGGAGTGCTTTCTCGTCACTACATTTCCTTCTGAAGAATTTTCGAGACAACGTGAATCACTACTGCGGAGAGTAATTTCGCAGCGAAGTTCACCACCATGAGGAGGACCATCATGATGGGTTACATCAAAAGATGAAATCTCTTGCTCCTTGGTCTTCTGACCACACAGAGGGTTCTTGTGGCTCTTATCTGAAGAAGAAACTTCAAGATTGACCGAATTTTCATGAAGCAAGTCTTCATGAGGAAGTGTCTGTTGAAGACCTTCAGAATTAATGTTCCCGTTATTGGGAACTGAGGGAGTAGAATATTGAATTCCGACAGATAAATGTCTGAGGGCTTCAAGAACTCAAGCATCGAGTAAGGCTTGGTTGTAGATTGGCCTTTGATCTCCTGACTGTGCTGGGTGGATCTTTTTCTTAGATGCCTTCTTACTCGCTTTAGAAACCACTTGATGACGAAAGTGATTGCTCTGAGCAGGTGTATGTGCCTGATCAGGAAAGATGGCCAGGTTAGGCTGACGATCTCCACTCAAATCAGGTGTATGTTCCTGACTTGGTTGTCCGTATGATATGGGGGAGTATGCCCCATAACCCTCTTCGACTGGAACAGATGTGTGTGTTTGTTCCGGAGTGAATCGTTGATGTGTCACTCCATTGCTAGGGATAGATTTATGTGTCTGTCCCTGAGATGATGCTGAAGCTGTTATGATATCCTGGAAAGCATCCAGAATATGAGCAGGAATTTTCTTCTTCTCTTTCACCATTGAAAAAATATGTTTGGTGACTTCAGCCTCCGGAACGGGGATATACATCCATTCCGGGCTTGGAGTAGGTTTATGTGCCTGCTCTTGTCCTCCTTTTCCTGTCAGTGAATCCTGACAGTACTCAAGTGTGGAGGTAGAGAGTTGAGTCTGCCTCCTGTTTGTCGTCGGGACTTTCCGACTGACTTCTCCATGCGCTACCAAGCGAGACTATTTGTAGGCTTGATTAGTATTAGCAGGTGTATGTGCCTGCTGATTACACTTCTCCAAACGCGGTTGAAGAGATCCATCATATGTAGTCAGACGAGCCTGCTGACTAACTGGTGATGTATAAGAAGGTGTATGTTCCTGCCTATGGTACTCCGCCGGAATTGCCTGGCGGGATTGGCTTGATGCTGCTAGACGAGTCTGCTGGACAACGGAATTAAAACGGGCAGGTGATTGTGTCTGCTCGTTATTTGACACCAAGTTAGGTTGGTGGACTTCTCCGGAGATGGCAGGGATGACAACCTTCCTATTGTTAACCGGATTCCGTCTCTGGCAGTTCATCTTGCCTGCTCGGGTTCGAGGAACCTGAGCTGAATACTTGGAGTCGGTACCCTCATCATGTTGAGGTCGCACTACTGCACGAGTCTGGTGGCGATTGTTGATGGGAGCCCTTGAGAAGGACTCCTGCCTTTTTGAATTAAGGTCCTGTGGGACCTGCTCATTCACTTCCTCAGAGTAAGGGAGTGAATGGAAATTGCGTTCCGGGGATAACAACCCGAAACGTTTAGAGACGGTAGTCAGCACTGCCTACTTCTTGATCGTTGGCCGCCATTGTCCGGACGACCAGGTAGAGTTGTTAATTTGGAGGGCTTGACGAGCGGCCTCTATAGTTGGGATAGTACCATTGCAACGGTACTCCTTAACCAGTTCATTAGAAACCCAACGTTGAAGATGCTGAGTTGGTGATGTCATTCTCAAAGGGGACGACGTTCCAGCAGGAGTAGTAGCATTGGTTTTCACAGCAGCAGACCTCACAGTATAGGTGTTCACAGCAGCAGTATTCACAGAGGTGAATTTAAGGAAAGCCATTTTGCAGAAGATCTTGAGAAAAGAGTGCCTGTTCCATATAACAGACATAATCAAGATAAATCCGGCCACTGTATCTTTTGTATGAGCACATATCAATGATTGCTTTGTTGGCCCAAGGGGCCTAACAAATACAAAGAACATCACTTTAACTTGGTTAAGGATTCACATCGGGTTCACCATTTTTGTTTCGCACGGACTCCGGGGATGACCTCCTGGACAGGAGATTCAAATGTTCCGATCGGTTTCTAACGGGTTTGTTCGTAGAACCGGAAACATCCAATGATTCCACATCCGTTTGGACCTACTTTCCAAAGGAAGGCGCTCATTAGCTTGTGGACTAATGAGGCGTAGGAATTTTCATTGGTCGAGAGGATGGGAGGTCGGACTCATCACACCTTTTTGAGGGGAATTATTGTCTACTCCGGGACTCTCTTTATATATTTAAGTTATGTTCGTGAATCCTTATTACATTACCAAGTATAAAATGAGCTTTCGTTTAGTTTTAACAATCAATGATTAAATATGCAAGAAATTTAGAGAATCTTTTATATGTATTCGAGGTTCTTCATCAGTAGAGAATCATCTATATCTGTTTAGAGATTCCTGGTCAATAGTATCCTTCAAAACATTTATATAAAAGTCTCTTGGTCATTATGATGACCAGGCTGTTTTTAAAGCCACTCAGTGGGGCACTTGAAGTTTATCGTCATTCAGAAGGACAGAGATTATTTCAAAGTTGGGATCGAACCCATAAATGGGGTACCTACGTATCCTTTGTTTTGGAAAAGGAATCAGAACCCATGTAGTTCGAGTAATGGAGTATGATGTTTATGATTGATGGCTCAAAGAAGAATGTCATAATTACTTTTACACTCTAAGCTCAAGTGAGTCATGCTCGGTGTGAGAAACAAGAGGTATTGGTAAAAATTAGACAATTGTGCCATGAAAGATGCAATCATAAGAATTTTTTGGGGGCTTATGCATGTATTACTTCCCAGATAGATGAAGGTTTAGGATTTACTTTTAGGGAGAAAATCCATGAACAGGGTCCATAAAGTTATATGTGCTTCATGGAGATTTGAATACTCTAATCTTGGGGCTTAATCCTAAGGAGGATTCCCAAGTTAGGAGAGGACTTAAGATTGGGTTTTACTCCTGAAAAGGAAGCCCAAGGTTATGACTGAGTCTTATTCCTGAAAAGGAGACCCAGGTTAGGGATTAAGGTTTGGGGCTTACTCTTGAGGAGGATTCCAAAAATTAGAGGACTTGATTGGGGCTTACTCCTGAAAAAGGATGCCCATGTTTGGGAACTTTAAGAATTTGGGGCTTACTCCTGAGGAGGATGCCCATATTAAAGGTTTTATAATTGGGGATTATTCCTGAAAAGGAGACCCAGGTTAGGATTCTCTCATCTTAAAGGGTGAGGTTGAATGAATGAACTCTCCGTATTTTAGTGACATAATGATATTTAAATCACTAGACTTTGAGAGAGATTCCACACAATTCCTTTCAGATAAGAAAGTCAAATCAAGAAATCAGGCCAAAAATGGCTTTGAAGAGTGTCTTGAAGACTGAATCTTGAAAAGGAAAGGTGTGATGGCTTAAGAGGGGTAAAAATGGGAATGATGGGCACCCAAAAAGATAGGGGCGTGCAAGTCTTGCAAGGCACACAAGTCTTCCGTGGGCGCGCAAGTATTGGTCGCGCAGGTATACCTGTGCGGCACATGGTGTACTTGCGCGATTTTCAACCAGCATTGAAATACTTGAGCGACTCTTTTTAAAACCCTTTAGAATTTTTTTAAGGTTCTTCCAGAAAAGGGACGCGCAAGTTATATTGAAGGAAATAAGTCAGCGCGCAAGTGTTTGATAAGTTTCAACACTTAGGCCTTCCTTCTTCTCTTTAGATCTTCCGTTCTAGGTAAGAAATTACCTTAGAAGTGTTCCAGAAGCTTTGAGAAGAGACTCGGGCGTCGGGAGCTTCAATCCGAGTTTCTGGAAAAAGATCCTATCGAATGGGGGGCCCACAGGGTCTATTTATAGGCAAAAGAAGGCCCTGGGCGGTTTCCGAGCGGTTATCACTTAGGTCGCGCAAGTCACTTGCACGACCACTAGGCAACGCGCAAGTACTTGCACGACCACTAGGCAGCGCGCAAGTACTTGCGCGACCATGAGGGAACTTGCGCGACCTATGGGAAATGTTCTCCTTGTTCATCCCTTTGTCGATTTTTGATGTTTCGTCAAAGGATGAATCACTTTATGCTCAGATATTCCCCTTTTCCGATCTTTAGATTCTGTGACAAAAGGAGTGTCAACAACAGTTCCTTACAAGAAGGCAGAAAATGTTCTCAATACTCCATATAAATGGGAATCTCTTCTATGCTCTCAAAAAATTCCGGAGATGGAAGGTTATTTTGAAAAATCCAAGTCTCTGTATTTTCTTGGTCTTATTTTTATTTGAAATCTGAAGATTACAAATCTATCAAAAAACCAAAAAATGGTTTCTCTCTGGTTGAAAAGATTTATTATTCCATGAAAAGGAGATAATGATTCTTTAAAGATATGAAATATCATTCTATAAGATTTTCTTGTCAACTAATGGAAAATCAACATGGTGATGTACATACTTATCACCATTCATGCCATAAAAGGAGGATACATCAGATCTTAGATCCTTATGTACCGAGTAACTATATTTGGGATAATTGATTTTTGTATTCATGAAATGAATGTTCAATGTCGATCTATCTTGAAGACATTCAAGATATTGTTTCTATGTGATGACACTCTAGGGAGGATGAAAGTAGAGTTTATTCCAGAATCGAAAAACTATGAAGAAATGGTTTTCCATAATAAGGGTGATGTTCTGGAATCTTCAAAGACAATATCCAAGAAAATAAAACATTAAGAACCAATATTTCCAGTACCAGTTCCTGGTGTCCTGGTATCAGCACCTCCTCCTACTATGAATCCAAAATCTTATTCAGATACAATAGTTGCAAAGTGGAGAGAAATGGAAGCCACCAGAAAGGAAGGAGATACTTAATTTGGTTTGAATCCCATGGAGGATAAGGCCTTGAGAATCATGAAATCAAAAAATCATGAGAATTAAAACAAAGATAAGAAGTTGAAGAAGAAATCATTGGAAGAGAAAGTTGGTCAGTCTCTTTTAAAATATGTAGAAATGAAATCATTAGAAGTAATTGAACCTCAAGTTGTCCATCAAAATCTAGTTATGACCCTGAAAATGCAGAAATCTATGAAATTTGTATCTTTATCAGAACCTATTCAAGAAGTAGAATATTATATAGTCCAAGAATATTATTATGATGTTTTAAGGGAAGTGGAAGATTATGTTAAAACTCCTTTGAGTTCAATTTCTATATCTATATAACGAGTCGGAAAACAAATTGAAGAAGAAATTTAGGATGAAGATGAGGAAGAGGTAGAAGTTGAGGAAGAAATTGAAGTACAAGAAGAAAACCAAGTAGAAAATAAAGAGGAAGAATAAGATAAATTAGAAGTTGATCATCAAGTTGAATATGAATAATAATTTCAAAAGGAAGAAGAGAAATAGGAATATCTTAATATTATCCAAGTATCTGATGAACAAACCCTAGTTCGAAATCCTGATAATGGAAAGAGTGTTTTGGTTACCTCACATGATAGGGAAACTCTTCAGAAATCCTCTAAGGGAATAATGAGACAAGATTCCTTAACTCCAAGAGGAGCTGAGAAAGGAAAATATGTTTTAGGATCCGAGTCCTCTTCATTGGTTGAGAATTATTTTTTCAAGATATCTCTATGAAATTTGGTCAGTACTGTTCCGGTTCATGCAAACATAGATTCCCAGAGTCAAATGTTGCAATATACCCTAAATCAAAATACATAATCGACCAATATGCTTATGGAAATGGTTTTCAACAAGATGCATACTTCAGTAGTCTTTTGATTGATTACAAAGCTCAAAATGTGACTTGTATGAAAGAAATTAACCACACCAAAACCATCAATGAAGATCTTAGACAGTTAAGTGACTTCATGGGTTCGACAAAAGGAACCTTTAATACTTGTGAAATTGAGTTCAACAAGGTCAAGACATCAATATCTGAGAAATCTATTCAACTCAATTCTGTTGCTCGATCTGTTAGAAGTGAGAAGGAAGTAAGAGCATAATTTGAGAGAAAGGTGGCTGCTCAAGAAGAGGGGATGTTGGTATTAGAAAAGAAGATTCAGGATCAGGATATCTTACTCAAGAAGTTTGAAGAATATCATAAGGATGTGATGAAACTGAAATCCCTGATAGAGAAGATGTTTTCTGAGCAGAAGAAGAGTGGACGATTTTTCCTTACATTCAGATGTTTGGTGGTAATATAAAACTTATTTATAAAATTTCATAAGAATTTCATTGAATATCTATCTTTGGTTCTTGAATGTATGCTTTTTTAACCTTATAGGTACATCTTATACTTCTCCTTTCCTTTCCCTCTTTTTGAAAATCAAAAAGGGGTAGAATTTATTTAATGGAAGAATTTAATCTCTTAGAATGCGAATCTAGTAAGGGGGAGTATGGTAAGAAAGGATAATGCCAATGTGAGGGAGATATTTCTTTTAAGAAGAAATTTTTATCTAAGGGGTAGATATTCTATTAGGAAAACCGACTTCAAAGATCAATAATATGATCCTTGGGAAACATAACCTAAGGGGGATTATGTCAAATTCATAAAAAACTTCACTCAAAGGGGGAGGTATGTTTTTCATAAGTAAATATATTCATCCTTAGCAGTGTTGTTTGTGATTTAAAATTAGGGGAAGATTGTTATGTCAATAAGTATATCTTATGACTTCTCCATTCCTTATAGTTTTATGTTTTGAAAATCAAAAATACTTTTTATAAGTTCTGAATATTTTTAAGATCTGTATTTTTATTAAGATTCAGAATTATCATTCTGTTATGTTTACAGATATATCATTATGTTTTTTCTACTCTTTTATACTTATAGATCTATCATTCCGATTTTCCATTATGTTATACTTACAGAACTATCATTACAGTTTGTCATTCAGTTTTTATAGTACCGAATACAGTGTATATGTGATGCCGATTTTCAATACCAAATCTGGTGTATATGTGATTCCAATTTTCAATACCGAATCTGATGTATATATGATGCCGATTTTCAATACCGAATTTGGTGTATATATGATGCCGATTTTCAATACCGAATCTGGTGTATATATGATGCCGATTTTCAATAAAAAATCTGGTGTATATATGATGTCGATTTTCATTACCGATTATGGTGTATATATGATGCCGATTTTCAATACCGATTCTGGTGTTTATGTGACTCTGATTTTATGATTCCATTTTCTTAATAATGTTATTTCTAAGAATCCATTTTCTTTATATCATAATATTACGTTGTCTTGATAATGGTAAAGTAGGAAAATATAGCATTCCAATGATATCAGATTCTATGTTCTCTTATACTTAACATCGTTTCTGTTACTTGAAACGATTTAATACAATTTTTTATAAACTAATTGTTGTATGTTTTCCACATGTCCAGGTCTCTCTAAAATTTATTGAAAAATATGACTGATATAGAGGAACTGCCCATTGGGATGTTTTTCCTATAAATACATGGTAATATGAATGAGAAAATGTCTTGACAGAGAACAAGTTTGTGAAGTGATTTATAGAGAGAGAAGATCGTACAAATCTCAAGGCTTTGGGTGGATGTTTTGAAAAACTTGTTTAAGAGTGAACTACTTGTTCATACTTGCTCAGTACAGACTCTGATCGTACTGATCGTTGGCTTCCGAAATTAGAAGATAGAGGTTCCAATTTCCTTATAAATCAAGGGCTTGCAGGGATAACAATTTAGATACCGATCATTGGATTGAGGGCTTACTTGGTGTGGGTAAGGAATACTTTATTGAAAGTATAAATCAATGCACATATATACAATGTGGTTGGATACCCTTATATTAGGGTTAAAAAGAATTTAATTGTTATTTTTTACTATTACAAGTTCTTTTAATTCCACTGTTTAATGTTAACCTTGTTAAAGATAGAAAAAATATCTTTATTATATTTTGTAATTATGTTACTCTGATTATATAATCGATTCTATACACATTAAGGTAGAATATTTATTTTAAGAAGTTAGAAAAGGTTTCTTTAAATGGTCTTATGAATATCTATTTAACCTTGTTAAACATAACTTTAAAGGTTACAAAGGAATTTTTAAAATATACAATTCACCCCGCTCTTGTATTTGGCCATCTCATTTTTACAAATTCGATCCCACATAAATTTCTACAATAAATTAGGAATTTATTTTAAAAATTTATTTCACATATATATAAATATTTTTCCATTTCTATTTCTAATAATTTGAAATCTAATTTCTTGATTGTTTTTTTTATTTTTCGAAAATTGATGAAATTTTGTTGAATAGTGAAATGCGACAGTTTACATTATTTACCAAATAAATGAATTATTAATTAATTATTTATGTATGGATGAAGTAAGAATCCAATTGGTTCTAAATATCTTAATTTTTTAAATATATATCATCATTGGAATCAACACTGTTGAAAATCATGTTCTGTGATTATATAATAATGAATAACATAACCATAAAACACACCGCTCCTCACCAATAAATACATCCTATAATCACCTCTTCTCCTCACACCATTAAACCATTGATTAATGTTAAATTTCATCCCAATCCTCTTCATAATTCTCGCACCCACTGTAAGGATATTATAGTTTCAACTATGGACTAAATAATTTTTCCGTAAGGTGGTTCTCAAGGAGAATAATTCAAGCGGTAAAATCCTTTATCACAGTCTTTTAATTTTATTTAATTTATTTTCATTTTTTATCCTCTAATTATCTTATATATATAAACATATATTATAACTCTCGTAAATTATATAAACCATAATTATATTATCTTAATGAAGTTTCCATCATCAAAACCACTCTTTTATCCACTTTATTCTAAAAATGAAAAGATCATTCGTGATGTGGTGATTTACCGCCATTATGGATGATGCATTTTTATTTTCCATTATATCCTTATTTTCTGGTCACACAATCATTATTATGGTCACATTATTTTTTTTATATTATAACTACTATATTTGTCTGTAACTACCATATAAAAAGTATATTATATGACAGAGAAAACTAGTTTGTGATTATCAAAAAAATGCCAAATTAATCTTGGTTTTTTGTCTAATAAATAATAATAATACTTCGATAAAATTTTATAAAATATAATTTAATATTATTGATTTCCATTAATAACATGTAATTTCAATTTGGGATAATTTCTTCCAATTTAAAAGTTCCTTCATATATGTATATAATTCAAACAAACCATGGAAGCATAAGAAACAATCACACACGAATGAAAACATTAAATATTTCCACTTAATAAAAATGAATGAAATTAAAGTAATGCAATTAAGATAAATTAAATACATGTTTAATATGTTCAGAATTAATTTAATAATGAATATAATTTCATTACACATGACATTAATTGGATGTACATAACACTTTCAGAAAGATGGAACGGGTGTCTTTCTGAATCCCCATTTTACCTTCAGTTTATGTTCTCTATATTCTTACAACTAATGTAATTCTAAATTATTATTATTAATCATTATAAATATTTTTAATGATCAAAACATACTTACCTAGCTCAATTATTGATTATTTGATGTGGAAATAATTTTTTTATGATTTCATTTTTAACTCCTTCCGATAAGCAATCCCAGTTTATGGGAAATCCCAATTTCATATCATTTTTCAGGAACACTCTATAATAAAATTTAAGACACCTATTATTTTCTAAAAAAAATTAAATCATAAAAAACAATATAATTTTATTACTAGATTTATTGAAATAGATATACATTTTCCCTCTTTAAATACTCTTTAATATTTTCCCTCAAACCTCACTAATGATGATTTTTTTGTTTATTAAAAGCCCTTTTTATATGTTTTCATTTTAGCTGGACATCATTTATAATGATCTATTTCTACTTTCCCATATTAATTTCCATGTGTGATATAAATCCATTGATTCTTGGATAACATTATGATATTCCTTTTTCATAGGCCTTATTCACCACTAATTTCTTGTGTTTGGTGTATACATATTTCCCTTTTATTTATGATCATAATTCAACGATGATTTTATCAAATATCTATTTTTTGTTTATCACATATTTGATTATTATCATAGAAATATAAAATTTTTAAATGAAGTCTTTTATTTGATTGTTTTTATTTAACTGAATCTATATATGAATAATTCTTTGGACTCACAATGAATAGGGGAGCCCTGTTATAAATAACCCCTCAATGCATCAACAGGTCTCATGAGACAAAAAAGTTGGTGAAAAACCATTCGTATTTTTTTCCAAACAGAATCAAATGGGATTCTACCCACATACATAAGTGTCCATGACGTTATAATAGTTCATGTTCTAGATATTATAATTCCAATCATTAATCATTTTATTCCTCCCGTATCGTATTATTATATTACCTGACACTTTCACTATAAAATAAATCTATTTATACATTTCCATTCATAGTTTATTGAGGAAATGTATTATTCACATTATTTAAAATTCTATAATTATTATTCCATATTTAAATTTATTCATTTATTGTTAATTATTTTTCCCTTACTGGGCGTTGAAAATAACCATTTAATTTTTTCCCTTCACCTGGTTTTGAAGATGAAATATTAGTATAAGTGTCGAGGAAATAGTTATATTCTTTTGTTATATTGTATGTTTATTTACCAAATTAATAATGTAACCATCTATGTATAGATTTTTTCAAGACAACTACACTGGTATATATTTGGTGATGTGATATCTTTTAACTATGCCATTGTAACAAAATAACCACCCACTCTGGGCTAACATGATTAGGTTTCTTATAATTAGTATCTAATGAAATTTAATAGTATCAATGGGAAATATATTTTAAATAATCATGCTAAGTATAATAATTACCTAAGGTGAATTTGTATATCCATAGTCATGGTGAATTTGATCTAACTTATTGTCTACCATTATTTAGAAATACAACATGACGAATGGAAAAGAATCAATGATTGTAGAAAATGTGGGAATCTACATACTAATCAAGTAAAAATAATTATTATTATATAAAATAATATCATAACCATATTAGGATAGTTTACACATGTTATGATTCAAAACCATACTACACCTATATTTTATCATATAATTTTTTAGAAGCCCCCTTATATTACAAGGACTACTAATCCAATTGTAGCTTAGAAGTGGATAAGGTCCCCAAAAATGATATTTCTAGCATTGGGATGTGATGAAAATAAAAAGGTAATACATGGGACATTTTTTTAATGTTTGATGTCGATAAATGGTGGTCATTGGTCCATAATGTTAATGAGGAAGCTGAAATATAATACATGGAATGAATATTGTTTACTGATACATTCTTCAAAAAATACTTCCCTCATGAAAAACTAGCTGAAATGAAGAGAATATTAACTTGAATAACTAAATGGGAAGAGAAGACCATTATAGAGTATAATATTACCTTATCAAGTGTATTCAGGTATTATATAGATTACACACATGTTTTTTATGAAAATATTTTTCATTTCATTGATGTTCTTATGCCATTTCATTAAAGGGAACTGTCTTCTCAGTCATTTTCATCATGTGATGAAATAATATAAAGTTCTTTAAAAAAGGGGATGGGATTATTTATAAATTATGTTTTAATGGGATATATAGATATGAATATTCCTTCTAATGACCATATAATATATTAATCATTAACAAATAAGAGTGGAACAAAAAAATTTCAATTATGCCAAAATTGTTGATAGAATAATCATAGGAAAATCATGAGATTCACCGTAATTTTTTATATGTTTTGGGAGTAGGGCCATCAATAAAATGAATGAAATGGGAAGAAAAAAATCAATGAAATTAAATGACACAAATATAATAAAATTGGGAATTATTGAAATCAATGTCTCAAGTGTTATGTGAATTTATCAGAGAAGAGTCCATGTAGAGATTTTAAGATTATGTGATCACCACATATGATTCAGAAGTTGCCAATAATTTTGTGGAAGGTACATAACCCTATATTCAAATTTATACAAATATTTACTTGATTATAGATCATAATAGTCCTTTATATCTACCCATTATTTCATGAAAATTATCTATTTGAATTTGGATTTTATAATGGTTTTGTCAGTAAAACACCTTAATGGAAGTGTCATTGCAAATAAAATCTGTTGGGATGTTACCATTATGGCATCAAAAAGCTCTATATTTTCTAAATTTATCACCATAAATATTTTTTAATTTTATATAATAATTATTATGGATTGTATTTCAAAAATATGATAAGAGGATTTATTGCAAGAAGAAGGAAATTATGATTTGTGAGTAAGATGTGGAATCCCTTCTCATTTGACTAGAAACATAATCCTGATAGACTTATCTATATTAAATACCAAAAAAATATAGAATTAAATTATTACAGAGGATGATAAAAATATTTATAGGAATGGGGAGATTCATATTCGAATTATGGAGTACCAATATTATAGGATTACATTGACGTATTTTCTAAGGAATTACATGGAAATTACCTAGAACATGAGTTTTTGATAACAACTTATTTAATCAATGTTTTAAGGAAAATATCAAAGAATCCATATAAAATGGCCACTAGGGAATTAGTGGATTTTTATAAACAATAAGTGAATTTGAGTAATAAGGGGGTTATTCCCCTAGTGTTTCTCTATGGGTAGGCTATGTTCTCCTAGTTGAGAATAAAGTTGGATCCTTCTGGATATCCATTGACCATAGAGTGATTAATTATATTATAATAATGAACATGTTTCATTTACCTCACATTGATGATTTATTTAATAATCATTATGAAGATCAATATTGTTTGAAAACCGAATTTAATTCTATGTATCATCAGCTGTGAGTAATGACAGAATTTATTCCAAAGATAAATTTTTGATAGAGGTATGGAAAGTATGTGTTTATTGTAATATAATTTGGATTGAGTAATAAAACCACTTTTTGTGTATCTAGTGATCTAAACATGAAAGGAATATGTTGATTATTTTGATGTGGTATTCATTGATGATATTAAGAAATATTCTAAATCATATGAAGACCATGAGATTGACTTGTAGATCATTATTTATAATTTCTAAAGGAAAGAGTTATATGGTAAATTTAGATAGTGTAAATAAAGATTTTTGAAATTTATTTTCATTTGCAAAATATACCTATAGATGGAATATCAATGGATCATTTGATGAAAAAATAAATCCAATAATTTCTGACTACACAGAATATAATAGGGGTATGTAGTTTTATTGGTTTATAATTTAATAATTGATGTTTCATTGATATGTTTCCCAATAGGCTTAATCATTAACCAAACACAAATGTAAATGGTTTATGTTTATATTGGAAAATATTTGCTGAAATTTTTGAAGAATTGAAGGGAATATTAGTCAAAGATCTAATTGTGAGTTTAACAACATGAAGGGATTTGATTTTAATATATAATGATGCATTGATCAAATTATTATTTTCAATACTTATGAAAATTTATAAATTCATTGCATATAAATCAACACAGTTGAAGATGATTAAATAAAATTATCCAATACATGATCTTGATTTGGAAATCGTCATATTTTCCCTGAAGATTGTGAGAAACTATAATTATTGTTAAATATGTGAAATATATATGGATTAAAATATTTTAAAATACATTGTTACAAAAAATTTAACTCAAAATGAGAAAAAGAAGAAGGTTTCAGTCACTAAATGATTATGATTATTCATTACACTACCATATAGGAAAAGGAAATAAGGTAGAAGATTCTTTAATATTGAAATGATAGGGACTTATAAAAAAATGAGGGTTAAAAAATTTAAAATATTCATAGATATAGTAGTGATATATATAGTAATTGTTGAGGAATGAGAAAAATCACTCATTAAAGAAACGATGGTAATGAAATCATTACTAGAGTAAATTAAACACACTTAATCTAATAATGAGAATTTACAAAAATAAAATTTAAAAAGTTAAGGATGTAATTTTGTTAGACATCATTTATAAGGGTGAAAATATGAAATTGAGAGTGTGTATATGCGTTCCATCTATAACTCAACTAATAAAAGGAAAAAATTAGATGATTCCAATCAAACAAATTTTTCTATACACCCTTGTAGTACCACGATGTATAGAGATATAAAAGAACATTTTTGGATGGATAATATAAAGTATTGAATTACTAACTATGTATGAATTTTCCAATTTTTTCAACAAGTGAAGGTTTAGAGACAAAATATTAGAGCATTAATGATTCATCTAGACATTACCCTATTTAAGAAGGATGATATTCTAATACCTTCATCTTCAGATGACAAAATATCCCAAAAAAGAATGGTACACAAGTAATATTGATGATCACCAAAAAACATTGGAACATTTTCATTCTATAAGTGAATATTTAAATCTTCAGTGCCTATAAAGACTCAATATTAATGTTTTTGTAAGACATCATGCTTCTCATCTATCGATTGTGTATAATCAAGATCCATATTTTAATTAAAAATTCTAGAGGAGTCTTTAGTGGGTATTGGATACTAATAATATTTTGAGTATTGTTTACCACCCTAAAATAGATGGACCATTTGAATTGTCAATTTAAACTTATTAAAACATGTTGAGATCATACTCACATGACATTCATGTTATAAGGAATCAATATTTACCTTTTAAGAAGTTTACGTAATATAATACTTCCAATCATAGTATTCAAATGGATCTATATGTAGAATTATATGGAAAACGATGATGTACTCAAAGTTGTTTGGATAATGTTGGTGAGAGAAAAATAAAATCCCTTAAATATTTGATGAGAAAATGATATATGTAAATACTATTCAATATTTTATTAAATAATCTGAATATATGGAATTATTTATGATGAAAACATGAGAAATGATTTGAGATTTCTTCTGGGAGATTAGGTATTTCTAAAATTATCTTCATCGAAGGGTGTCATAAGGTTATGTATGATTGGGAAACTAAGACTTTGGTAATTAATTCAATTAGAAATTTTAGTATTAATTTGATCAATTGAATAAAAATAATAAAATTCCACAATTTCTCTCCAAATATCATGATCTATTCCACATATCATTTTTTAGAAGTACATGCCAGACCCAACAAATGGACTCAAATATAATGAAGTTGATCATGGACATGATTTGGGATACTATGAAGATCATACCTATATTCTTTGTATTTGGTATCATTTATTGAGAAATAATATGAATCTACTTTTAAATATTCCTTGGAGAAATCATAAAATAGGGGAACGAAGATGGGAACTTAATGATGTTATGAATATGAACCACCCTCATCTATTTGGAAGGCAATATTCATTAGAAACTACAATGATAAATTTTTTGAAGAAGGGAATAATATAACCCTCCAATTTTTTATGGTATGAATCTTTTTATATAAATTCAATTCATTCAATAAATTACATTTCACAAACAAACCATGATATCCAATGAAATAGTAATTATACAATTGAAATAGAAATGTGACAACTAGGAATAGTAATTTGACCAATATAATATTGATCATAAATATAAAAGTATAAATATGATCTTTGTTTCTTATGAATGAAAATATGATATATTTATATCTTGAAATATGTATATAAATATACTAAAAATGTTAAATTAAGTGTTATTATTTTTGAGAAATGTATATATTTCCTTGATATATTATAAATAACATAATAGTATAGTGGAATATTTATTTTCAAAATATATATTCCAAAATTAATATTTATTTATATTATTAAAATAAGATAATTTTATGATACCTTATTTAATATTTCATAGATTCATAAAATCGATTATAATATTAAATTGATATTCTCTTATTTTTTTCTTTCAAATAATAATTATATTCCTAATTTTTCTAAACTTTATATCATGAAATTGAGTTCATTTGGGGATTATATATATTGAAAAATAGTTTTGGTGATATTTTTGGAATTGTTTAAAATAGTTGAAATCGTGGTGAATAGTGAAATACTGTAATTTATTATATTTAACAAATATATGAATTATCGAGTCATAATTGATGTATTGATGAGGTAAGAACCTATTACACTGAACACTCTTGATAATTTTAATTTATTAGTCATTAGAATTAATAAAATTGAAAGGATCATGAAAAACAAATGTAATAATGAGTCGAATTATAAAACATAACCCCTCTCCTCCACTATAAATGCTACCCTCACCACCTATTATCCTAACTCATTAGAAGCCTCAATCCTTGTACGATTTCTTTCCAATACACCTCCCAATTATATCCCCCATTTCTAGTATATTATAGTATCAATAGAAGACCAAAACATATTTTCATAAGGAGGTTCTCCAGGAAAAGAATTCAAGATGTAAAATCCTCCTTCGTACTCTTTGAATTATATTATATTATTTTATTCTTATTATATCCTTTATCCAAAAATCCATGATTAATAAAGTATATTTTTTATAATTTAGTTTTATTATGTCAAAGTAATATCAATCATCACTCCCTGTATACTATCACTTTTATTCTTAAAATGAATACATTATTTCTGATGTGTCGATTTACTTCCATCATAGATGATTCATTTCCATTTACCATTTATGCCCTCAAGGATGGTCGTAAAGCCAATATAATGGTTGAATAAGATTTTATTATACTTATTATCTGTTATATAATAGTATAAAAATAATATATATACATTATATTAACCATTAAACCAACTAATTTGTGATTATAACAAAACAAAATAATATATGATTTTTAACAAATAAACATTACCCATATCTAAAAATCTGATGTATAAGAAAAATTAATATTACAGAAGTTATTTAATGAAATATAATATCAATTGTTGATAATCATTCCCATTTCTGTGATCTTAAATACATATGTACAAGTGAACTAGTTATGAAAACCAATGAATCAAACACTCATGAATGGAAAAATTGAATTTTGTAAATCAATGTAAATTCCACAAAAATTCTTAATAAAAGTATAATAAATAAATATTTTTTAATTGTTTCCTCTATAATTTAATAATTAATATAAATTCATTATCATGGACATTGTGTAAAAGTGTAGAACACATTTAGAGATGAGGTATGAGTTTCTTTATGAACCCCCATTTTAAATTAGGGTTTCATTTTCTTGCTCTTTACTCCAATAAAATTAACAATTTTTAATATTTATACCTCCTATATTCCATTTTTATGTTTCAGACATATTTACCTGGAATAATTATTCTTTATTTTATATGGAAAGACACGTTTTTATGGTTTCTTTAACGAATTCCTCCCGATAAGAAATCCAAATTTAAGGGAATATTCCAATTCACTTCCCACCTTAAGTTAAAATTTATAATATATTTTAATCCACCATTATATTTCTAAAAAAACAATTATTTAGCATTAATTACAATATAAATTCATTTTTTATGAAAAAATAATACTTTTTTCCATTTTTATCCTCTTTAATATTTTCCCTTATACTGTAACAAAGAGGATTATTTTTTATGTCTTCTAAATTCTTTTTTATAATTTTTCACTTATGTTGGACATCATTTATCATGATATTTTCCTATTTTGTTTTATTATTTCCCATGTAAGAATTAAATGAATTCTTTCATGGACACCATTATGATATTCATTTTATTTAATCCTTTTCAGAACATATTAATTGTGTATAGTTTATGTATACATCCCTTTTATTTATAGAAATAACTCATTTATCATTTCATTAAGTATACATATTTCATGTATCATCAATATGAATATGGTATTAGAAATATTAATTATTTACGTACATTTTAGTTTAGAAACTTTTTATTGATTTGAATATGTGTATAAAGAATGCTTTGGACTTGTAGTGATGGGAAAGGCCTGGTAATAGATATCCCTTAAACGCATCAATAAATCCATGAGACAAAAAAGTTAGTAGAAAATCCATCATTTTCGTTTTTATACAGAAACAGTTGATTTTATATAAATAGACCTAAATTGCATATATGGTATAATGGTTTATATTCCAGATACATGGCTTCCTATGGTTAGGCCAAATTTTCCTTCAGTACCCATATATGTCTTTCATTGATATTTTCACGCTGAAAAAAATATATGGATACATTTTCATTATAAATTTATTGATGAAATGTGTTACTCATTTGTATTCCATTATATAATGCTTATTACTTTCTAAATATGCTTCACTTTTTTGTTGATTCATGAACCCTTACATAACTTTTTATCTCAACATAATATTTTTTACTTCCTCGTGTTATGATGATGTTATCATAGAATATGTGATGTGTAATCTCATTACTTTATTTTATTATGTTTTATATTAGATTTACAATGCAATAAAGAAACCATATATGTATATAGTTATTCAGTAATACTAAACTTCTTTGTCCATGGATATGTGATCATATATATCTATTACAATGTAATGAAATAAATACTTTATCTATTATACAAGGGTTGAGGTTGTTACATTTAGTATTGATCTCTACCAGTTTTTAGTATTCTCTTCATTAAGAACATGTCTCTGTTCCAAGCATATGTGAGAAATTTATTATTGAATGAGTATTATAATTCTTCATTTTGAGTCCATCCCAGCACTATGGAAGTGTATTATTAATGATATCTCGTTCTAGAATCCATGTATAAATCATAACATTGCATGTTTTGAATTTGGTTGTTATAAATTTGGGATGATAAATGAAATGCACACAATTCCCTTTATTTTTATTCATCCCCATACATTTGTAGTCTTAAAATATGATGAGGTGTCCATAAAAAATTATTATCCTAACATGGTATCCATAAGGGAAAAATTATGTTTGGGTATTGATAGACCAACTAAAAAAAATATTATAATTTTATATCGATCTAGGACATTAAAAAAGATGATGATTTGTGAATTATATATATACAAGAGTCTAAAAGGTTATATGGGTATCCCTCTATCATTGACGTAGATCAAGACCCCATATTTCTATATGTATTCTAAAATATTCTCCATGAGTCAACGGGGACTTCGTTTTGGTTGAGGATGACTTATCATCCATAGATGGATGGAAAGAATGAATTTGATTTTTCAGATCATGAATTTTAGGATTCATTCTTGTATTTGGATTTTTCTGGATAGTGTGACATCAATATGGTACCATTTTAGTTTTATTATATCTATATTTATTAGTCTTCAGTCAAAATTCCACCATTCAAGGCCTTGTATGGTGGCCCGTTTAAGTACCATATTTGCTGGTAGAGGTTGGAAAGGCCTCCATCCTGGGATGAAGTATAATTCTGGATACATCAGCAAGGATCCTTGACATACAATGGTTCAAAACTATGGTGAAAATTTATAATAAATCATGTTCATATTTTTCACACATTTCATTGGAGTTTATCTTTGGAAACAACAGTTTCTTGAATGTTTCTCATCAGTTGGGTCACCATCGACATGGGAAATAGGGAATTCTAGATATAAGATATGTATGGTCATTTGGTGTCACATATTTTTTGGGAATATTTCTTATAAATTGTAATTATTAAATTAGTTTACGGATATCTATGATGTTTTCCACATCTCACAATTTATAAAGTATCATATTAACCCATATATTATTATGTGTTGGAAATATATTGAGCTGGAATAAGATATTTCCATTTCCGAGAAACCATTATAGATCATTGATACTCATCACATATCATTTTATATGATTTATATTCCATTATTTAGTGTGTTATGGTGTAACATATTATATTATCATGAGATTTGTGAGTGAGAATCATATGGGAGGGAGCATTAGACTTACCTATTTCCATGACACCCTTCCCCAAATGAATTATTAGGTAAAATATCCTATAGTGGTAGTATTATAGATTCCCAAAAAATTGTATTAATTATTTTATTATTAAGAGTGTGATTATTAGGTTTAAATGATATAGATAATATTTTGGGTGTTATTTAGAAGGTCTGGGTCTGGGTTTTGCCTCAATGGTATTTCTATGTTGCATTTTTGTATCTTATGGATTAAATAAGTCACAGGGAACAAACCATGAAATCATTTTGGAAATATCCATTTATGATGTAAATCCTTGTTTAATATCATAAATATGTTAGTTAGGGTAATTTAACTAGTCATGATGCATTTTTTGCATATGGGAATTTGGGGAGTTTACACTATAATTCCATAATTTACGACATATACCCTTTGTAACTAGTGCATTTTATGTTTTTAAATCTTGAATCATAATTCATTTGTCTTATTTATTCATTAGTTGATCCATTTACTCTTCCAATTTATTTGGATTCCCTCCTCCACTTACAGATCAATTTTTGGAATACACAACCTCCTTCTTGGTTTTGTATCATCACTCTAGGCCAGAGACCTTTATAATTCTGATTTTCTCTTAGTGTAGCTATTTTTTTGGATTAATCATATGGAACTAGATTATCTTATGATGATTATTTGTTGATCCTTATATATTTTTGGAGTAATCATCTCCCAGAGGTAGGCCCTTGTGTTTTTTTTGTCTAGCATGTGAGTAACTTGAGGTATGATTTGATATATCCTCTTAACTAACATTTTCACCTATGGAATATATTCTAAGATTAAAGATCCATTTTTGGGGTCTCTATTAGTTGGTATTAATTTATCATAGTGTGCCAATCCCATAGAATTTAGTCTGTGAACCTGTTTTGATGTAGGGTGAACAATATGTACCCTTTATTGGGTGAACCATGAATGCTCTAGCTGTACGAATTTTTTTAAATGGTCTGAAATTATTTATTGATTTTTTAGAAACTATTATTTCATAAACGTATATATTTCCCCATTTTGGTAATATAAAAAAATGAATTTCATAAGATTAATGTAATGGAATTTTTAAAATGGTTTTGATGGAGTTATTTGAGAAATGCATAACATTGGATTACATGGGTACAAAGGTGGAAACTGTATCAGTGTGCCTCATCCACTGTTACTATCGATGGTTTTAATAATATTATATTCCTTTTAACCCATATGGGATTCTTCCAAGATATTTATTTGACAGTTTTGTTGGGTTTAATTTATATGGTGTTCCTCTACATCATAAAATTGATGCATATGACTAGAGGATTAATGTGTGACCATGTATATGTTGGGGAAAGTATGATATAGATAACCCAAACTATAGTGATCCTTGGCATGATTTATATATGATTTGGTCTTTATTTTTGTGTCTTTAATTAATTATTTTGTTAAATGTTATTTTTATTGGAAGCTTTTTACCAAAAAAATTTTAAAATTATATAAATAGGATGATTTTATTACTATAAATTTGATTAATAAATTCATAAAAACATATCATTCCATTTTTTCAGGTAAATTCATCTTATTGGAATTTCTTTACATAAAATTTATATGGAACTACTAGGTGGGTCATCTAAGCCTCTCTACCTCACACCCTACACACCACATTGACATAGTGAAAAATATGTTTTTTCATTTGATTTTGGAAAGGGAAATGAAATATAGTAATGCGATAATGATAATTATAGTTGATATTGATAGCTAGTGTTGAAATGAACGCACATATCCTATATGATCCATAGAGTTAGTGTTTCTTTTAACTAATTTTTTATTGGACTTGTACTTTTGTTTTTATTTCAAATTCAAATTTGTATCACCATAGTTGTTTCTCTTTGGTTTTTAAATATATTATTTTATTTCAAATCCTATGTTTTCTTACTATTTGTATATCTTGTTTATCTTGTTTCAGGTTTAGATAAATTATTCCGTCTGTATTTTTTCTAATTCTCAGGTGCTAGTCAGTATCACATGGAGATCATGAAGGACCCCGGGACACCCTGAGAGGGGAGGGGTGAATCAGGGTGATGACTTTTTATTTTAATGTGATGGATCTTGTTCCCACGTTGGTAAGAACTTGTTGAACCTGTATGATGATTATGATCAGAAAGAAAACATTCACATGCATAGAGAAGACACATCACTTTTTACATGGTTCACCGCTAAGGGCTATGTTCAAGGAGAATACACCGATAGGTTTTTGGTCATACCTAATTCCACAAAACTTCACAAGATGTGGATTACAAATTATCGGGAACAATGACTATCTCCCAGGCTCACTACCATTACAAAGGGTTCAGGGATAGCTCACAACGTCCCCCGGGTTACTCCCGTTGACTCCCCCTCACTCACTGCCCTTGGTGAAGTCACACTCAGTTTATAGATGTGAAGGTATATTCATCATTGCTAGAGAATGCATATTCTGTTTTGTGTAGATGCTCTGTTGAAGTCCAACTTTCACTCATAGACTAATCACACATCACACTGAAAATATCGGGAAATATTCCAGCGTTCGTGCAACTCCAAAAATACCAGCGTACTCCAACCTCTCTTGGCACGCTTCGCTAAGACTGGCACACAAGATTCACGAATGGTGCACATGTCACTTGCACGGTACAAATTCGGTGCGCAGGTTTCACCAACCCACCTCCGCGACACTGCCTATTTCAACTCCAAACTTGTGCGACCTTGCGCGTTCAACTCCTAAACCGCCTTGGTCGCACAGCCAACAACCGGCGTGCGACCTCTACTTGCGTGACCCAACAACCACTTGCGCGACTCAACAACATTCGCGACGTGAGCTCGAAAAATCTATAATTCTTGAACTTCATTAAAAATTAGGGGGTGTTCCTCTAATTATTGTAAAACTGGACCCCCTGTGCTGCGGCGCACAGGTCTTCCCTTGGGACGCAGGTTCTGGTGCGCAGCTCATCCGCCCTAGCCTCTGTCGCGTTGCTCACTTGCGCAGCCCAACCAATACCTGCCCAAACCTCATTCCTTTTCCATATATTGAATATTTGATCTTGAAAAAAATCTGTCGCACAGCTTTCCAATCCTCCTATGTACCGGAACACAATACCTTTCTCAGTGCGTAGGTCACTTGCGCGACAATACCAACACTTGTGCGACCCTTATCCCATTGCGATTTTTCGACGTTCTGATCTTGAAAAACACTAGGTGCGCATGTTCCCTCTATTTCAAGTACACGGCGCGCGAGTCTCTTTTCCAATACTATTGTTTGCTTGAACTGTAAGATCACTTTGCTGGTACACATTCTGAATTTCTATAGAGGATTTTCAACAAACACAATCCATACTCTAATTCCTGCATAGAAGACCATGGTTCTATCAGATCAAGAACACCATTGGGCTATGCTGGAGATCAAGAAGTGTCATTTTTTTTGGATAGTAACCTAGGATGTTTCATTATAGTATCCCAATAATACATTAAATGTTCTCATTGGACAAATTTACAAGGTTATTTTTATATATATATGTCGGAAATAAAAAAATTTGTATATAGAGGGCCATAAAGAAATGAACATGTTGTCCTATAATAGAAATGAAATTTTATTTCCAAACAAAATCCATTAACCCCTATGGAACATGTTATTTTAATCTAGGCCTTTACTTATTAATATATCTATCATATATATGTTATTCTCACATTTATTTTGGTTACGTAATTTTTTGTATTTTCTATACATGACATATTATTTATTATCAAATTATTCCCATTTATGATATTCTTTTGTTACCACATATGATTACCCTTACTAATAATTTTATATCACTAATTCATATGTTTCCACTTTCGTAGGATATGAATAAATTTAATACAGTTGATAATTATAATAGAGATGATTTCATTGACAATTTTTGGGACATATTTGTTATTATTATTGATAAAATAGGTTTTTATTTAGAGGATAAAAAATCCATTTAATGATATATATTTGATATTTTTCAAAAAATCCTATTCCTAAATATTAGATACAATAAAAATCCATGTAACTTTAATTTTTTATGAATCAATATTGTGTAATATTGCAATTTTTGTGGTTAAAATTTACTCTCTTAGGTTCTTTTAAAAGATTGTATGTTAAGATATTATTCATTTGCATTAGATTCTTGTAATATTATTCTTGGGTATGAAACACATTAGTCAAAGGATATGAGTTATAAATTAATGGATGAATATAGATGTTGGATCACATGTGGTATATAGAATATGAAATTATTGAACATTGAATGAAATTAAGGAAAAGGGTACAAAAAATGTAAATCAGTTTTTTATAATATGGACCAGGTATGTTTTTTACGATTAAGTAGATTCTATGACTCTGAGTAAGGACATATAATGTGATCAGATATTGAGGAAATTAGTTTATCTAGAAGATAAAATATTTCTAATATATGTAATGATGATATGGGGTCGCTTTTAGAATAATATATGACTTAATCACATATAATATTTATCTATCTTGTTATTTGAAGTATCATGAAATAAAAAATTATTTCTAATTAAATTAATTATTTCTCATGGATTATGATAAATTTAGAATCCACGACAAATTATTATGTTTCAAAAAATTTAACATTTATTCTTTTTTTCATGCTCCATTAAGGTTGTGTTGTTTGAGTACTATAGTATCTAAAAGGTTCATGGTATGGATATCGGTTCTTCTCAATTCTAAATTCACTTACATGTGGTGTTTAGTGTCATTAAATTCCAATAAAGATGGACCATATATGAGTCCCGTAAGGTAATTCTAGGTTCCTATAGACTGTGTTTCTAAATTGTTACAAATTATATAACATATATAATCCATGATACCTGTATTTTTTTTTCTAATGGTTTTCAATATACTTTACTTATATGTATTTTATAAATAATTTTTTTTTTAAATATGATTGTTTGTTACTAAATATAAATTCAAGAATATTAATGATGGAAATTATATTTGACAGATTATTATGAGGTTTGACCATGGTAACAATATTATTCTCTTCATGTTCACCATTTTGTTGCATTCCTATTTGTGATGGGTCTATTACAAATGAGGTTTCATTAGGGAACCAAAAATATACAATGACACAATTATCAATGATTACCCATAGAACATATTTCCAAATCTTGTTTCTCATTGTGTAACATGGACAATGATACATAACAAAAATCACTGGAAAACTAGATGACAGTTTGGTCTCATCAAAAACTTTTTTGTGGAATTATTACAAATACTGGAACACTCATATTGTTTAGATTTAAGGCATGATCAAGATTATTTTACGCATTCCCATGTATTACAAGGGTGGAACTCTGGCCAATAATTAGTTATTATAATTAATTTAATTTACAATTCTTTTAATGTATTCAGGGTTCTCCATAAATGGTACCCTTTTGTAAAGGAATTAGTGATTCATTTATCACTTGTTGTTAAACTGCATGTTTTAAGCCATATAGTGGGGAAATACCTAATTTATCACTATTCAAGGATACAGTTTTTTTAATGTTAGAATTAGACCATTAAGCAAGGATTCCTATATATCCCTGTGAATGGAAATAGAATCTATATAGTTCAGTTCCAATACAATAGACACATCATACCTTTTATGCTAAATTGTCATGGATCCAACTCTGCAGTTCAGCATCATATGAAAAAGATGTCTAGGAGGAATTTTCCTAGACAATTTTTTGTGTGAGACTTATACATAAGTGGATCGAAGGTCCTGGAAGTCATATGGCCACCTTGGTGGGGGAAATATTACTTTGAATATATACTACAACAACCCAATATTAATAAACATATATATTACACCATTTTAGATTAATGTTGAAGATGATAAAAATTAAATCTACAAGGTCCATCATATTTTAGTGTATTTGGAAAAATGGAAAAATAATCTTATTATTTTTTGTGTGATCTTCAATATCTCCCATAAAATGTTCCCCTATATTACCCATACTTAATTTTTTTTAATAACCTGGAGATATGAGACATATCAAATGAGTGAACTCGGATTTCTAGCAATGGTAAACAATGGATATATATAAGCATAACATGGGAATAACTATATGGTAATGCAATTTTAACATTATATGATCATACCATGCATATCAAAGATCATAGTCAATAGTCATGGCAGAAGTATTGGAATTCCATATGACCTGAATCAGAAAAAAATAAAGAGCATAATACACTAGATCATAAAAGAGGAATAAGACATATAATTATGTATTACATATAAGAATTGAGAATCATATTTCAAGGCTACCTGCCATGAAATTCATAGCATGATTTTCTTGGGCTAGTCACCAGTGTACCTTCATCAATTTTTGGATTCCCACGCATATACCATCTTTTTTCAGGGATGTAATTCCCTCTTATGTACACACTTTTTTTGGAAAAGGTTTTTCCTCCCATTTGACTTATTATTTCACTGTTGGGATAACCTCCCATGTACGCTCTTATTTGGGTATAGGGATTCCCTCCCATGTACACTCTTACATTGACATTGTGATTTTCTCTAGTGTGTATTTTGAAATCAAAAACCATTTATCATTACCCAATGAATTAGAGAGAGATATATGTCTTACCCATCACATAAATATATCATAAAAGTATGTTCTATAAGATAAAAAATCATTCGTTATATCATTACCATAAAAAGATAGGTTTTTTATCAACAAAATACCACAGGTCATGAAATTAAACATGTATTCTAAACAATTCACCACGTAATAACATGATAAAAATACATCTATTTTATAACCATTTTCATTATAGAATAACCCGTGAATGGAAGTGAGTTTTTAATCAGTTTATCATGATATAAACCATGAAATATAAATACGATCCATAAAACACTTTTACTCGTAAAAATAAACTATTAAAAGAAATAATAACAATGGTTTCCCTATATCATATTCCCAGAAAATGGTAAACTATATGATAGGATTTCAATATATATGGGAAATGATTTTGAATGTTCTCATGATGGATTTTTAAGGAAAATAATAATTCTCCTAAAATAAGTTATTAGAAGATAATTCATTTTTAAAGTCATTTTTCTATAAAATACATATAAAAAATATAAAGTAATATTTTAAAATCCATATAAACCATTTCTTGATTTAATATCCTTTCAAGATTAAAAAATAATATAAATCATGAAACATTTAAGAAACATTTTCTATTTTAAAAACATATTAAAACAAAAAATTTCTACAATATTATGGAAAACTTTATTAAGAAAATCCTTCTAAAATTTTAAAGGATGCTTCGAGGAAATTATTGTTTTGATATTTAGTAAATCCAAACATGATGAACATTCCCCTTTCAACATAATATTTTTAGGAATGTTCCATGATTGAAAAAAGTCAAGGATATTTAATTTAAAACCATATTTTATTTAAAGTGTAAATCATGGGTAAATATTTCTTTTACATATCATATTAATACATTTTCAAAATCATTTTTATAAAATTTAGTTTTTAGGAAACAAATTTTAATTTAAAAGAGAATTAATTACATATTTTATTAAAAATACATTCTTAATTATCTTCCGTACAAAAGAGTGGAGAATAGGGTATAAATACATGGAGATACATAGGATTCCAATAGAATCCTAGTCATTAACAATATCAATAAATGATGAGATGGGGTTAATAAACCTTTACTTATTTGGAAACATTTAATCGTAAACCTATTTAAAGAATAACATTTCTTGAAAAATAAAATACCATGAAATTATGTTGTTTCAAGATATAACATTAAAAAGTGATGTATATACACATTATAGAAAAATATAGGTGCATAACAAGACATGTATCTCAATGATGGAAAATTTAGACATACATTACATTACCGACTTGATAACTTTTGAACCACATTCCCCATGAATAAAATATCATAAAATGGTAATGTTAATAAAAACAAATTTATTTATTTGTATAATAGAATACATTTATGAGAAATATATACATGACACATAAAAATAACTGTTGAATAAGGAAAATGAATCACCAAAATAAAAGAGAGATGAGAAAACTCGTACTACTTCAGTATCTTTTGAATCATGACCCCCTTGATAGAATAAAATAAATTTAAAACATTATAATAAATTAATAATCTAAGTTAATGATATAAAATTTTATTAGTTATTATATACACTACACATAATAAGTGAGAGGTAAATATGGAATGTATCACCTACAAATAAAAAGAGAGATGAAATTACCTAATCGTAAGTGTTTACATTATTCATACGTGATCAAAAATCATACATAAAAAATATAATTTTATTATAAATCCACCATAGAACTATTTAAATATATCCAATACCATATTTGATAAATTATTAAATTATGTTGCCCATTTTTTACAAGTCCATTTTATTGTTATGTTTTAGGAAATACATAAATTGATTTTAATATATGTTTTGATGTTTTATTATTGATCATATAACATAGATCATTAATTTAATTTTTATAAAATATAAATAATCATATAAACTTTATATATATTCAATATAATATTATTTATAATATTCTATTAAATATTTAAATCATAAATGGAATACAGTGTTTATGGAGATATTAATCCGTACATACACAGGAACGTATTTCCATTTTCCTATCATAAAAAAGAAGGAATGTACCATATATATATATTATCATTAAAATAAAATTATTATAACATAAATATCCAATATATATATACTAAACCAATCCATAATACATTTCACAAAAATATTGAATGAATTACATCGCTTTGAGGAGGCGGTAGTCCACCCTTCCACAAATAAAGATACCATATTTATTCAAACTGAAAAGAATAAAGGGGTGTTTCATATAATAATTATATAAGAATAAAATCAAAATACATATCATATATTTCATAAAACAATATAATTTCAATCATTATTTCGTCTTTTTAAATGAGGTAGTGGAAGAACGAGTGAAAGTGATTCCCAAAGAAATAATCCACTTTACACATTAATGTTGATATGTATCACATATGATGGTTGTGTGTGGGATAGTTGGTAGATCCGTTAAAAAAATTATTATATTTTGGACACTGTGGTCATTTTAAAATCCTAGAATAAGAAGGAATGATGGGTGAATGAAAATAAAACCAAATAGCTATTGGATGGATGTTACATTTTCTTTGGGTAACTCATTTTAGACCGGAAACAATAACATCGTTTGTTTATTTTCAAACCCAAGAGTGGATTTTATGTTTATAGGTTGGAATTTTTATACTTATTTGGGTAGGAACAGGATGTGCCAAAGTGGCTTGATAGGTGTGAGGAAGTGACGGGGGTGAGTTACCTTTTATAGAGGGGGATTAGTGGTATTTATGTAAATATTAAAAGGAACAAACTATTGAGATTCATCATATAAATCTTGTGGTTCCTATAAATTTCCATTTTGAGAAAATTGGGAAATTGTTTGAAAATTTAAAAAAAAAATTGACATGTTTATAGGTCATTAAATTATTTATGATTATAGTGTAACCTTTATGTAATTATTTTAAATTAATTATTACAATTAATTTTAATTTAAAAAATTTCTAAGATTCTAACCATTGTGGAAATGATGCATATTATTTCATCATGGGGTTAGAAAACATAATGTAAAATCAATAGAGTCAGTGGAAAACCATCTATAATGAGATGTATATTGACATTATTTTTATGGAGGCCTAGTTTAATGATATAAAATGTAATGCCACTTTTCTAATTTTGATAAGAATATACAACTAGAAATTTTCCTCAATTACGAGATGAATATGATGATCTCCATTAAAGAAAACCTTTCAGAAGATAATTTCAATGTTAAATTGTTAAATGATAGGGATAGAAACTCTAAATTATATAATGAACTTCAAAGAAAAAATAAATTTTTTAGACCTCTCAGGTTGTTAATATAATATGGTTGAGTCATTGATAATAATGAGTCCCTTACAGAGCATGTTGTATCTTTCATTGAACATCATTTTTGCGGTCCAGTGCTCAATAATGATCTTTAAAAATTGAATCATCCGAAACATGTTCATTGATAAGGATAATAACAGGATCAATTTTATTCTACATGAAATTGAGATTCTAGAAGTGTTTTTCAGTATCAAACTAGATATAGCTATAGGTACAGATGGATTCACTAATTCTTACTTTCAAACCAAATGTGATATCCTTTGCATGGATGTTTATGGGCTTATTAAATACTTATTCTCTACTGATGTGTCTCCCCATGGACTCAATTCTCTATTTAATTCTATGGATCCCAATCTATTAAATGATTTTTAGATTTTCTTGTTAATACACATCGCTCTCATCAACACTTATTGGAATATTATTACCGTGATACGTTCCAATAGATTCACCATAATCCTGGATAAAATTATAAGTTCAAATTTGTTTGTCTTTATTAAAAGAAGTATTATAGAAGAGTGTTTTATTATGTCATATTAATGTGCAATCATACATAAAAAATCTATTATAGGTGGATATATTCCTCTAAAGAGGCACACCAAGAATGCTTTTGATGCCATGGATTGGAGCTTTTTTTTAAAGTGCTTCATAGTCTTGGCTTCAATGACATTGTTGTTACCTAGATTAAATATATTTTTCTGCTTCCTTACAAGACAATTTCTTTCAATGGTTCTTCAAAGTGGTATTTTACCATACCAAAAAGTGACAGGAAAGGAATACCTCTCTCTACCATTATCTTCCCTATTGTAGAAGAATATATGCGTATACTTCTCACCTATATGGTGGATCGGGGAAAACTAAAATCTATAAATGCTTCATTGAACTTGGTTTCCTCTACATATATTTTACATGATGATGACATGATTCTGTTCTTTAAATGTACTAAAAGAAAAATTTGAAACATGGAATTATCCATATCACACTAAGAAGTGGTCTTAGGGAAGACAATATATTAGAATAAATCCTTTATTAATTTTGGAATGTTTATAAAAATCCATAAAGATCTCAATTCCAAAATAATTATTGATTTAAGGAAGTCTCATTTTCTATTCACTATCCCGTAGTTCCTATTTTCTAGGGGATACACAAGTCCAGTAATTTTATCACAATTATGGATCTAATAAAGACAAAACTATCTCCATGTAAGGGGAAGTCTATTTCCATGGTTGGAATAATATTTTTTGTCAAACACACATTTTTTTCTAAACATGTCCATTCCATTATGATTAATAAATGGCATGCCTCTGTTCTCACTCATATTAACATCTGTATTATGAACATTTTGGGAAGTTGTAGAATTATGGAAAAAATTATTCACTATTTCATAGAGTAAATGTTGAAAACACCTTGATATGGGAGGTCTTGGAAAAAATATTTATCTTTTCAATGAAGTTTGTCACACCAAGTTCTTTTAGAATATTCTTATAAGTGATTCCATGGATCTCACTTTTCTTATAAACAAATTCACTAAAAAATATAAATGGGCATGAAATTTTAATATGGGTTATTTCATAAGGCCTAATAACAAATATTCGTGTACTAATATTATGTCTCACTCATGATGTTTTTCTTACAAAGAGTCCTCTCGGAATTTTTATTTGGAAAATTGGACGGGATCCCTGCTAATAACTATAGTTTATTCTCATCATTTTCCTATTGACACATATATCTTAATTTTTGTCATCATAGCCCTCCCTAGTATAGTGATTTCCAGGAATGATATTTATCTCCATATAAACTCTATGTTCACATATACCAAAGAAACTGTTATCATGGAACATGATTTGAATGGAAATATTTATTTCAAATAATATAATTACTCTAATTTTGACCATGGAAATGGTTTTTATTTGCACAACTAATATGAAAATTCAGGGATCATGCCCCCCCCCCCCAGCATGACCTTGATTGGGCGACTTTCTCACCCCAAACAAACAAACGATGAATTCTTACAATCTTATGGCATTGTTTTATGTTATAGATATATGATTTTAAATAACTTTTATAAGGATATCCCACACTTATTCTTATAATGTTCCATTGAATCGTCTTTCTAGAATTTACTACGTGATATTTTTGAAATATATATTCATGAGATACGTGATATTGTAGCATGTCTTCAATGCTGCACAATAGTTCAAGCCCCTCCGTAACTCAAACATAGTTTTATAGACATGGTAGCTTCTCTTGGGAACATCCTATGGCCTGATCAGAATGAAATCACACACAAAAACTCTCATTTTCACCTACAATATGCCCTCATTCATCTTATTACATCTTCCAAGGAATCCCTCTCACTACCAATGGGTCACCACATAAATATTATTAATTACATCATGATTCTTTTAAAAATTGGTGTGTAAAGAAATTATAAAAAGCATTAGGGTCTATTTAATGTTTTTTGGTGGGTTACACTATATGTTTGATCAAAATAATTTTTTATGGAGACTCAAGAGTTACCCAGGGACCTACAGGTTGTGGACGTATCTTTTGATACCACACTGATAAATTCATTAGGTGGTTTTTCCAAAAGTTTGATATTTCTTCTGCTCTTGAAGATTAAATTCTTAGTGTTATTAATGTTTTCTTCTTTTCTTGCATAATAGGCATGGATAACCTTTGTATTGAAAGAGAATATACTACTATAGGGAATTAAATTATAAATTATTTGATATAACAGTCATTGAAGAACACTAAGCGATGGACAAAGTGTCTCACAGTCCTCTTATGATGAATCGTCATCGTCACTAAATCTTTCTGAGAAGATAATGATGGTGATGTCATACATGCTAATAAAAGAATCAAAACATTGATCATGTCGTTATATGATATTACACGGGACCTGATTCATCTTCTTGAGAATGATTTTAATAAAATTCCTACATTTAGGTTACTTTTATTTTTATTAATAAATCATCATGGTCGTTAGTCCAGAACACCCTGATAAAAAAATATAATTACATTCACTTTTATTGATAGTTGAAAATAAATTTTACCATACATGAAATTATAATTTAATCAGATTTAAAATATTTCAAATATTTTCTCATTTTCTATAAATTCGCATGATAATAATTAATTTAAAAGGATAACCTCATATGGGATAAGCTGAGAGGTTTTTAAAGTGAAAATGTACAGAATTTCAAGATTCTATTTATGAAATTTCATTGGAATCATTCTTTAAATGACCAAAATTTGATAAATTAGTTATAATGGATATAATTATACTATATAACAAAATTAATATTTAATTTCAATATATAAATTAATATTACAAAAAAGAATTTTTGAATTAAAATTCAGTGTTGTTTAGTACTCTTCAAAATATGTAACTTCTATAAAAAATACCAACATCTTCTATAATGTAAATTTTTATATCCTACATTCAAATATTAATTTGGTTTTCTATATGATATTTATTTCCGTGTGAAAAATTATATTTAAAATGGATTCTACATTAAAATGAAGTGAAATAACCTTTATTTAAAATTCATATTTTAATTTAAAATTTTTTATTTATTCTAATAGGTACCCTATCAAAAATATTACATGAGTTTCAATAAAATTTATTGAATATATCATATATATTTGTTTTTAGAACCATCATAAAAACTGGTATGATTAATTAACAATGATAAAATGGTGTTTGAAATAGAAATTATTTATCATTGAAAAAGAATTTCATTATTCATATGTTGTTCTAACATTTATTTATAACAAATTGATAACCAATATATTCTTTTTAAATAAATTTCTAAATAATATTTTCATAATTTATTCCATCATATTACTAACATCCATTCCAATGGAACGGTGGAAACTATCAAAATATTTAAATAATAATATTAATAGTATATTTAGGTTCATAAAAAATCTTGATTTGGTGTAATGTAAGCTATCAAAGAAACTCATCATTATATATAAACTAAGAAAAACATAGTGTTTCTTGTAGAACGACCTAATATTAGTGTGACAGGTAGTGAAAGCTTAAATTATTGTTTCATAAGTCATAATCCAAACATAGTTCTTTGAAATAACACAATCTATATTCCGTGTTTCATGAAATGATAAATATTAATAAGATTATTTTAATTCAAAATAAAATTGTAAAATATCAGGGTTTAACATTTTACCCCCATTAAAATGAATTTCACCCTTGAAATATATATGTATTATAATTCTCTAATAATTGAAAGATCCATTCTCAGAATCCCACATAGGATAGATGGATATTAAAAATTCCTTTAAAATGGGAATGATAGAAACATATATACTACCCAATATAACTCATAAACATATTTTCACATAGGGGAACATATGTTGTCAGTCAATATTGGAAATGGAGGAAAATCATAAATAACTATGGAGAGTGATAATAATCATTGACCACCAACATGGAAATGATCAATTGAATGATAAGAGACTCAAGAATATAAAGCAATATTTATTTATAAGATAATATGATCTTCTAAAATCAATGTATTATGATAGATATTTTAATTTATATTATCAAATATTTGATTAATTATTTTACATTTTAAGAACATAATTAAATATGCTTGCACGACTTCATTCCATATCATATACACAATCTTACCCATTGGTTGGGTCTGGATGAATTTACTCTTCATCTCTTACTCCCAACAAGTATAGGTAAATGTTTTAACTCTAAAAGACTAAAATATCATATTATTCATATTTAGAATGGTAATTCATTCAATCAGTCACTAGTTATCATAAATATTTTTTTCCTATGATATCCAATATGCCTAAATCTTGATATGGGGAGATAATACATTAATCATTAAAACCTAGTCCAATTATTAAATTAATCCACTAAATAAATGGGAAACCTTATAACCCTTTAGAAAGATGAAAATAAAATATATTAGTAATAAGATGACTAAAATTTTCAAAATCATGTTAGTATTGATCCCATATAGATCGTAAAATTGTTACTATTTGTCACATAACAAACATGTGAGTACCTTTATCGTTTATTCTCTTGAAAATTTTTAATTACCATGAATACATATTGAAAACAAGTGTGTTTCCATATTAAAATGCTTGTGGGATATATTCCCTATATTCTAAAATTATATAAACTCTATCCATGAAAACATAAACTACATTTTTAATAAATCCTTTATGAGTTAAGAGGTAAATAGTACCATCCAATTTACATATTCATGTCCATCATTTCATTATCCAAATATAATTATATAAACATAAATAACATATTAATGGTTTCATTCCCTTCATCAAAATACCTTCTATCTAATAAATCGCATTTCTATGTCTTCCTCACAATGTAATAAATCCTTTTAAATACATAATTAAAAACTTATACTAAAAATACATATTTAATGTATAATTTATATACCATAAACATTGAACTTGAAAACACATAATATTAAATAATCCATCATTATTATTCAACCATTACTCATGCTTCACCGTTTTATTACATAATACAACTTTTCCTATATTATGAAATATGACTCTTGTACTAATGTTCCAAAACCTCAATCAAATTATTCTTATTATGCTTTATGTAAATAATACTATTAAAACATCTCATACTATTCAAATTTCCTTTTCTATTTCTTTATACAAATAATTATAACAAAAACGCATACCACCGTATTTATTCTCTTCAATATTTTTTTACATATGATGTCTATTTTAATAACTTATATATATTCCACATCTCAAACATTCAATTTTAACCAAGTTCCTTCTATTTACAACTATTGACTAAACTAGATATCATTGGTTTAGAAACACTTATAATAGTATAAGATAATATAATCATGAAAAATTAACTATAGGATTCCTACACCATGACCCTATATTTAAATCTATGGAACTATATTCTTACCCATAGATACATCCATAGAAATATTCTATGAAATATTCATAGTGTTCTGACAAAATATTTAAAATAAAATTTCAAATGTTCAGAAAAATCATCCTTGGATAAAAACTATAGTGAAATAGGATTAATATACATTGATATTATATTATTTTAGTTGAATATTTTTTGTATTAAAAAATACATGTTTGAGGACCACAAAATTTGATTGTATTTGGGAACATAGAAATATAATCTTCTAATATTGTGAAATATCTTCAACAACTCCCTCAAAGATCTTCCCCTTTAGTACTCTAAATTAAAACCATTCATTATAACTTGAGGATAAGATACATATGAAATGGATGAGTATATATTCTCAATAAGGGTGAAAAATGGAATTATATAAACATAACATGAGAAAATGGTTATCATAACATGACCTTAATAAAAATATACCATTCCATGCATATCAAAGATCATAATGAATATCCGTGGAATAAATATTGGTAGTTCAAAATATATTAATCCAAAAGAAATAATGATCATAATCAATAATATAATAAATTAGCAATAATTCATGGAATTATGAAATATATATAAGAAATGAAAATACAATGTCTTGTCTTTCTATCAATATTATCATAACATGATATGCTAGTGATAATCATACATGTAGCTGCTTTGGGTATGAAGAGACCCCCGATGAAACCTAATGTTTCTGGTTGGAGATGGAACCATATGTTACCTCTTATTAGTGCATGGTATTTTCTCCATTATAAGCTATTATTTAGGTTTTCTGATTACCTCTCATGTTCCCTCTTATTTTGAGCATGGGATTCCAAACCATGTACCATCCTATTTTGGGATATAGATAACATCCCACTTACCCTCTTATTTTTGGAAAGGGATGAACACCTAAGTAACCTCTTGTTTATTTCATGGGATTCCATCCATTGTACCCTCTTTTTTATTTCATGGGATCCCCCCATGTAACCATTTATTACAAAACATATTTACCATTAACTAGGGTATTGGATAGAGATATGGGTCCCACTGATAACATAATGAAATAATACATTTATGTACCAAAATATAAAAAAACATTAATCATATCATGACCCATAAAAATATATGGGTGCCATAAACATCAAATCATAACCCATGAAATTATGTTTGTATTATAATCATTTCAACATGTGTTAACTTGTGAAAATGATACATGTTTCATGTTCATTTACTAATAGTAAGTATGTTTCAAAATAATTTTAAAATGTTATAACTTGTGGAATATATATAAGATTCAAAAACATTTAATCTTAAATATAAACCATATATATAAATAATTATAATAGTGTCACCAGACCACATCTATGGTAAATAATAATAAAGATTAATGGATGTAAACTAATATCGGGATGGATTTTGAAAGATCACATAAATCATTTCTTATAGAGAATAAACATTTATAATAAATAAAATTTTAAAACACAAACAAAAATTCAAAATTTGTTTTAGTAATAACAAATTTGAAATATATATAATGGAATATTTTGCAAATAATTTAAAACATTTATTGAGGAAAAATACCTTATTTCGTTGAAATACTCTTTTATATCACATATCATTATAAAATATTCTTTGAAAAACATTTTAAAACAAATAATTTCCATAATATTAGGAAATTAATTTTATTTAAAATTAACCTTATAATCATTCAGATGATGATTCGAGAAAATTACGGCTTTGATAGTGGGTAAATCATTAAATGGAAACCGTTCCTTTTTCTCTATGTTTATTTTAAGAATGTTCCTTGATTGTGAAACCAATAAGAGAATATTTTTAAATATCATTTTTTATTTAAATGGTAAAATATGAGGAATTTTTTTAAAACATCATATTAAAACAGTTTAAAAAAAATTAACTGGAATCGAGGGTTTGTGAATAGAAAAAATTTCTGATCTGTAATGAAAATAAATTTAGACTTTGAAAAACAAATTCATAATTTTATTAACTAACAATGAGTGGGAATGTTATGAAAATACAAAGAGATATAATTAATACCTATAGGTGGTTAAAATTAATGATATTTCTTGAGATATAGATCATTATATTTCATCAATGGAGTCATAATATTAACCAATGTTAATAAATGATGATATTGAATCAACACATAATTACTACATTAGTAACATTTATTTTTAATACTATATAAGGAATACCATTAAATAAAATATAAAATATCATGGTATATTATATAAGAATTTTATGAAAATATAGGTTCATAACATGTAATGTATCTCAAAAAAGACAGATTGGAACACAATTAAAATACCAATTTGGTATCATTTGACCCATAAACCACATGAAAGAAATTTCATAAAATGGATTGTTAAATAATAAAAAATTAATTATCTTTATTATTGAATAAATTGAGGGGATGTATATACACAACACAAATTAAATTAGTGGGGAATAATGAACAATTCCAAGAGAAAAAATGTTTAGACAGGAAACCACTTACTACATGAGTAACTTTTTAATCATGATCCAATTGATGGATTACCATCAATTAAAACATTTAATATCGTTATATTAAATAAATTCATGATATAATATGTCATATTTCAACACATACCCCACATAAAATAATATAATGGTGAATTTCACATTTATCTCACATAAATAAAAAGTGAGATGAAATTATCTTTCCTTAAGTACTGAATTACATCACAGACATTCAATCCTCATGCATAAAAAATTAATTTTATTAATAATCTTCCATAAAATAAAAATAATTTTTCTAATACCATTATATAATTTATGATTACTTTTTGTTACCTTTTATGAAAAATCTATTGTTAATGTTATGGTACAGATAATACATGGTTTTTTTATTATATGCTTTCAATTTTTATTCATGATTCTATTAAAAAATCATGATTTAAATTTATACATAATATTAAATATGATATATATATATATTAAATTAAATAAATAAATGTTTACAATAATCTAAAATATATATAAATTAGAAATGGAATCCACCATTCATGGGGACGATATGTCGTATGTACTCATGAATGTTCTTTCAATTTTCTTATTATAATGAGTGAATTAATGTCAATGACTCAAATATATATAAATTATATGTCTTTATGAATTATTATCTCAATCTTATAATATAAATTTACAAAACCCATATTTAATATATTCCACGTAATGTGTTTTGGATTCACATCGCTTCGAGGAGGTCGCAGTTGAGACATCCACAAATTCAGATAACATATTTACACAAAATAGATCGAGTAAAGGTTTTATATAATAATTACTCAAGAATAAATATATCATATATATATATATAATATAAATAATAATTTATTTCATTAGCTATAACAATGAAGGGTAGAAACGGAAGAACAAATAACATTGGTTCACGAGACTGTAGCTAGTCACATAAATATAAAATTACTGTGTATCCCATTTTATGGATACAAATGTCATTTTAGATATAAAAATTAAATAAAAATACCTCAATATATAAATTATAATTAGTTTATTATAAAATAATGTAATATTAATAGTTTCGGGGGTGGAAAATGGAAATAAAACAAAAATGCTGGATGGAGGATGTTAGAACTTCTTTGGAAAATTCCTTTTTGTTTTCACCTAATTGATTCCTTGGTAGAGTTTATCAAAAAAATATGGCTAATATATTGATATTATGAATTTTTGGAAGATTATTTGGGAAGGATTTTTATAATCTAATGTGGAATTATATGAGTGATTAAGTGAGGGGTTAGTTTCTTTTTATAGTAGAGGAGAGGAATTCTGATAAAAATAAAAAAGGAAAGCACAATTAAGAAGTATAACTTAAATAATATTCCATGAATAATTTTTATTTTTGGATAAAAGATGTAATTTTGTCTATATAGTTCCATGTAATGTGTTTTTGAATATTATCTAGGTTATTTACCCTTTTCAGATTAATGTTTGTCTATTATATAAACATTTTTTACATGAATCACTTTAATTAATATTATTAACAGTAAATAATATTCTTGGTAAAAAAGTAAGCAGACTTTTATTTAAATTTTAATTTTTTTATTAAAATATTATACAAATTTTAACATTTTTGGCACATATGTGTCAAAAATTATTTTAAATGTAAACCCACAGATGGGATGAGATGACAGGTTTTCAAAGTGAAAATTTTCAAAACATTGAAATGTTCTTAAATACCATTTTAATGTGAAATTTATTCTAATGAACTAAATTTCACACATTAACATATAATTTATCTAAATTAAATTTAAACAAAAACTAAAATATAATTAAAATAAAAAAATTAATTATACTAAATATCCATTTTGATTTAAAATTCAATGTTGTTCACCATTTTAAAAAAATATGAAACTTCTATGAAAAACACCTAAAATTACCAACAAAATAAATGCTTATATCCCACATTAAAAAATAAATATTATTTATTGAAATAAAAATAATGAAATTGTCAAAAATATATTTAAAATTAGTTCTCTATTAAATTGCAGAAAAATTATGTTTTTGGAAAATATATATTTTTATTGAAAAGTTTGGATTTATTTAAATTTTATATCAATAAAATATATTGGTCTTCTATAAAAAATTGATTGTTAAAATTTTATTTACTTGCCTCCACATAATAACGGTAAATATTTTATTATATTCATCCCTAAGCCTTAAAAAATAATTTATTACACACAACTTATGCAGAAACTATGTGAAAGACAATGTTATTTTTTTTGGTTTTGAATATTATATAATGCAGTTTCCAAAACCAAAAGAATAATGAAATTCCCCAAAATTCTTATATAAACCCACACTAGATCACATTTCTCATCAATAAAATTCTTTTGAGCTTGAAAAAACTCTAACACCTACTCACAATATTCCTCCCAAGGCACTGAAAACACTCAATCTACCTCTTCCAAGCCTTTGGGGTCACACATTCATGTAATTGATTATATCTCTCCTTTTTTTTCAAGAATTTTACTTATGATATACCTTTTAATTTCAATTTTATAATGAGTGGATATATTCTTACTTATCTGAAATACTTTAAATTTTATTTTTAAATGATTGTATCCCCTTTCACACTCACTTACCCTTCTCAAGAATCTCTATTTACACCTGTTACAATTCCCAAATTTTGTTAGGAATATTCCACCCTCCTCATTTATTCAGAACTCACTTTTTTATGTCTTTTATTTTCTTTTCTCTTATGTGGGGATATGTATAAGGTCCCATCCTTATTAAATTACCTAATCCTTATTTTTTTCAATAATTAAGTTCCATTTCCATTGTGGATATTTTCAGGTTTAGAGATTTATAGAATTATGACATAATATACTCACAACATTACACAATGTTACAGAGTGTATACCATTAAAATTGTTTCCATTTTTTCAAAATAGAGAACAATAATGCGAAAAACATGATATCTTTGTCAATTATTAAAAAATTTAACTTGGATTATTTTTTTACACATCCTTATTACCAATGAATATCATTTAAAAAAATTTGGGATGAGCACAATAACCTCAGTAAAGGATTTAAAAAAAGGAAAGGGCACATTACTACCTAAATACTTGTAATGTTTGAAAACATTTTCAAAAGGCATACGCGTCAGTCATATAGTAATACATTATGAAATATGGTATTTATAAAAGATTTACATAATTTATAAGAAAAAAAATATAACAATAAAGGTATCTTGTGGAATTTATTACATAATCTTGAAACCATCTTGGATACTTTATAATTTGAAACCCTCACAACTACCTTATAATTTCTGTAACCATCACAGATACACTTGGAGTAACTATACAACTGACCTCCAACATACACATACCCAATTCATTGGAGGGAGATGTATGTGCCACCATTCATCATAAAAAATTCCCAATAACCAGATCATAATCAGACAATATGAATATTTTCATAAAAACATTGCATTCGAATGTTGTAAAATAGAGTTTCAAAATAGGATTTTAAAGGAAAATCCCTTTAGAAATATCATATAATTCATTTGAGACTTAATGGAGGTGATGTAATATGTATACACACTATAAATACATATAATTAAACATTATTTAAACAAAAAACATCACAAAAACAATTTCATTACCACATAAATAACAAAGTATAAGGTTAACCCAATGAATGGAAATACGGTTAAAAATTCCCTTGCCTCTTGTCTGTCTTACATACAAATCATTTAAAACTCCAGAATAATTGTTAAAATAGCATCATTAAAATATTATAGAAACATATATATATTTATAATAACTTATATGATACTTCCATTCCATCATTTCATCTATTAATTGTTAGTATTTTGTTCCCTTCACTCTTTTGGGTGAGTTCATTTCATGATTTTCATGATAGGTTCATGATGGTTGTTCTTGTTGATTGGAAGTGAAACTACTAAATTTGAATGAGATTGTATTTAAATATTTTGAGAACCCAAAATTATACCATTTAACATTTTTAATTCTTACATGAGGATTATTCATATGTTAAAACATTAATAATGATCGTTTAGATCATTTTAGTGGTTCTCTGATAATAATGACCTCATTTTGTTTAATAAGTTAAAACCATGTGATCAAAATAATTAAAAAACCATGAATGAGAAATAATACATATATTATAAACTAGTTCATTAATCAAATTGTTTGATGACCAGCCTTGAATCAAATAAATCATTTTAAAATCACATCGTCCACGATGTCCATAATTCAACACATCACAAAAAATATTTTTCATTCCTTGAATAAGTGAGAGAGGAGATAATGATTGATGAAGAATTTTCCATGAACATGAGAAAATAGATAATATAAATGATTTTTGGGCATTCATGGCTATTGGGTAAGAGGAAGTTGGGAAAATGAAGAAAAGAAATCAAAATAAAAGAAAATTGAGAAATCAATCACGAAAATTCGGCAGCCTAACGATGTCACATAACATTTAATAAAATAGTTTGATAACAAAAAAGAGGTATCTCATCAATCATACATAATATGGACATTAATATGAATATATAATGACATATACCTACATAATCCAAATAAAATGTAAAATAATATCATTTAATGAAAGAAAGTATAGAAAATAAAAGATAATGTTTACCTCTTGATCTCTTCTCCTTGAGATCCTTCTTAAAGCCTCTAATTTTGGATTTTTGGTGATACAAATAGCACTAGGACATGAGGAAGGTCATTGGGAGGATTATTTGGAAGATATTAGGTATGGATCAAGGATTTAGAGGTGTGGGAGGAAGAGGCAAATGTTGGTGGTATTTATAATGGTGTTGAGGAGGTATTTAACATTATTTTAGTCATTATTATAATATGGTCACTGAATAATATTAAAATTATTCATTAATGTGACCCAAATAGTAATAACGGAATGTGAGTTAGAATAAACTAGCCTAACATCACTTATTATGACATAAATTGTGTATTTTACTGATAATTTGAATATACTGTATTTTACCGTATTTCACTATTCCAATAAAATTCAAGAATTTCAAAAAAAATAAATAATTAATCCATACCATTTCTCAATGTGTAGAATTTAAAAATGAAGTCCATTTTTCAAAAAGAAATTCTAAATATCAGTAATTTAATTTTTAAATAAAATCATACTTATTTTGAAAATTAATAATTAAAAAACTATCACTCCATTTATATCACATAGAGAACTTAATCAAAATGTCATTATCATAAATCCAAAAGATACGAAAATAATAGTACACTTTACTATTCATTACTGTTATATTACTATTCATATTACTATTCATAGTGGAATGTTACTATTCACCAAAAAACATGTTGGTTCCATTAGGCTCTAAATAACTTACAGAACACAATTGTAGCTAACTGTTTTTTGATATTTAAAACATAAAAGTGGGGAAATTATTTTTAAAGGGTAGTTATAAATATATACATAAAGTAGACATTCATGAATTTCAATTTATTTTTGGGAACCATTGGTATGTTAAATTACACACACCTTCTGGTAATTGCATCCTGACAATTTTATTTACTTATTAAACAACAGAGGGTATTATTCTATCATAACATTTTTAAATTCCCATGTTGTTTTTTCTTGCACATGGATTCTCCAAAAAACTGTTACCATATGAATTACCATATTCCACAATATGTGTTCCCTTTTATCAAGAATCAGAACGGGTTTCTCTTCATAATAATGGTTCTCTTTTTGTTGAACTACTTCTAGGCTTAAGAAATGTAATGAATCCGGCACATACTTCCTCAACATAGAAACATGAAAATCATTTTTTACCTTTGAAATACTTAGAGGCAAAGATACTCGATATGAAACTTTTCCAAAATTATCTTGGATTTAAAAAGGACCGATGAGATGTGGGCTTATATACCCTTTCTTACCGAAATGCATCACAATTTTCTAAGGAGAGGTTTTAAAGAAAACAAGGTAACCTACCTCGAAAGATATGTTTTTCCTTATGTTATCTGCATAACTTTTATGCTTACTCTGAGCTGAAATTATGAGATGGTAGATCATATTCACATTCTCAGCCACCTCCTCTAATAATTTTGTCCCCATCAACTTCCATTCACCGACTTCATCCCAAGATACTTGAGTTCGAAACCACTTCCCATAAATTTCCTTGAGAGGTGTCATCTGTATACTGGAATGAAAATAGTTATTATAAGAAAACTCAACTAAAGATAGATATTGATCCCAACATCCCTGGTAGTCCATTGAATAAGCTGGAAGCATATCCTCCAATTTCTGAATCATTGGTTATGATTGCCCATCTTATTGATGATGAAAAGTTGTACATAAATTTAATTCTATTCCAAATGACAACTGAATTCCCTTCCAAAAGATAGATGTGAACTTAGAATCCCCGTTAGATAAAATGGATAGAGAAACTCCATGTAACCTGATAATATTTTTATGGTATAGTCGAGAAAGCTGATCCAAAGAAATTTTATCTCAAATATAATGAAAATATAATTTTTTTTCATCTGATCCATAATAAACGAAATTGCATTGTTACCTCGAGATGTATTAGGTTGTCCCACCATAAAGTCTATGGATACATTCTCCCACTTCAAGTCTGGAACTTGCAATGGCTGCAGATTCTTCTTTGGTTTTTTCCACTATTATTTAACCGTTTGACATGTCAAATATTTCATGGTTTAATCAGAACTATCCATTTTCATTCCATTCCACCAATAATATTCTCGAAGGTCTCTATACATATTAGTACTGCCAGGATGAAATGAAAATGGAGAACTATGAGCTTCATACAACAAGTCATTCATTAACTGGGAATCATAAGGCACACAAAACATTTTTCAAAATCATAAAATACAATATTTATCATGAATAAATTATGAAAACTTACACATTTTAACAAATTATTCTTTTTATTATAGATAATTGTCTTCCTTCCAAGCTTCCTAAATTCAATCTAATAATGATGACTATACTGAAACATGAGACAAAATAGTGGTATTTCCCACAGAATCAACTTTTATGCCAAAATTCATCAAATCATTAATTAATTGATAATGTTATAAACCTAACATAGATAATGATGCATGATGATTTTTACTGAAGTCATCCACTAAATTGTTTTCTTTTCCCTGATGGAAATTGATCATGCGATCATAATCCTTTTTCAGTTCAAGCCATCTTCTTATTCCTCATGTTTAATTCATTCGGAGTGAATATATACTTCAAACTATTATGGTCAGTATATATTTGGCATTTGGACCTTTATAAATGATGCATCCAAATTCTCAAAGCAAGAACCACAACAACTAATTCCAAATCATATGTGGGATAATTTAACTCATGGCGTTTAAGTTGTCTTGAAGAATAAGAAAATAACTAAACATTCAATATCAAAACAAAACCAAGACCCTTTATAGATGCATCATCGTAGATTATAATGTAACCATTTCGGTTAGGTAAGGCCAAAATTGGAGCAATCACCAATCAATTATTTAGTTCTATAAAACGATCATCACATTCTTCAATCCAAATAAATTTAACCCCTTTTCATGTTAACTAAGATATCAGGCTACATAACCATGAAATTTTTTTAACAAATCATCAGTAATAACCTTTTAACCCAAGAAAACTATGAATCTCTATATCATATATCGGTATTGGACATTCATCGACCACTTTTGTTTTGGAAGGATGAACATTAATTCCATATTTATTTACAATGTTCCTTTGAAATGAAATCTTTTTCAACCAAAAATCACACTTTCTGAATTTTCCATTCTGTTTTTTTGACTTTAATATTTGAAAAACAACCATTAAATGTTTTTCATACCCCAATTTATATTTATAAAATAAAACAATGTCATTAAAAAACACAACCACAAACATATCCAAGATTTCAAAAAATACTCTATTAATAACGTTCATTAATACATCATGTTCATTAGTTAAACCAAATGATATAATTACTAATTCGTTATTCTCATATCGTTTATAATGGATGTTTTTGGGATGTCATCTTCCTTCATGTACAGCTGATGATATTCAAAGCTCAAGTCAACCATGGAAAAGTACTGAGCACCCTGGAGCTAATAAAAAAACTCATAGATATGAGGCAATGTATACTCGTTTCTAATAGAGATGTTATTCATTGTCTTATAATCAATCAAAATTCTCATGGAACCATCATTTGTTTTAATAAAAAAAATACAAACACCCCATGGTGAAGTGCTATGATGAATGATGCCTTTATCAAGAAAATCAAGAAACAGATTTTTCAATTTAATAATTTTTAAAAGAGTCATATGATAAGGGGGTTTGGAAATTTTTTTTGTATCATGAAATAAGTCAATTTGTGAATTTGACTTCCCAATCAGGTATGACACCATTTAAAGTATCAATAAAAACATCATGGTGTTCATTTACCATTGGCACATAATTAATTTGAATTGTTCCATTGTTTTCAACAATATGAGCAAGATAATGTATTTTTTTATGTTATCTACATATCTTCTATTCCTACTCTGAGTTGTCCTCATGTGCTCTTAGATCACATTCACATTCTCTCCCACTTCCTCTACTAATTCTTGCCCCATCAACATTAATTCACTGACTTCATCCCAAAATGGATGAGTCTGACACTACTCCCCATACAGTGCCTTGAATGGTGACATCTGTATACTAGAATGAAAAATGTTATTATAAGAAAACTCAAAAATGAAAGATGATGAACCCAACATCACTGTTAGTCCATTGAACAACCTTGATGTATATCCACCAATGTCTAGATCGTTAGTTATGACTTCCCATCTTCTTGTGGATGAAAAGCTATACTGAAATTTAATTTTGTGCCAAATGACCTCTGAATTACCTTCCAAAAGATAGATGTGAACCAGGAATCCATGTCACATATAATAGAAAGAGGAACTCCATGTAACCTGATAATATATTTCTGCTACAGTCGAGAAAGTTGATCAAAAGACATTGTATATAAAATAGAAAACAAATCTTAAAAAATATGTCATCGGATCAATAATAAACTGAATTTCACTGTTACATCAAGAGGTCTCAGGTTGTCCCACCACAAATTCCATTGAACAATTCTCTCACTTCTATTATGGAACTTTCAATTTCCGAAGCTTCCCCTTCGATAACTTCCTCTCCAATTTAACTGGTTGACAAGTTAAACATTTCATGGTAAAATCAGAACTTCCCCATTTCATTACATTCCACTAATAATACTCTTGATTATCTCTGTACGTCTTAGTACTGCCCAGATAAACTGATAATGGAGAAATATGTTCTTTACACAACAAGCCTTTCTTTAACTGGGAATCACAAGGCACACACAAACATTTCACAAATCTTAATACTCAATTTTTATCAAGATTAAATTTATGAAAAATACACATTTTAACAAATTATTCTTTTTTCTATAGATCATAGTATTCCATCTATGCTTACTAAATTCTAATTGACAATGATGACTATACTAAAACCTGATAAAAAATATAGGAATTTCCTACACCAACAACTTCTAATCCAAAATTAATCAAATCATTAATTAAGGGATCATATTCTAAATGTAACATGGTTAATGATGCAAGATGTTTTCGACTCAAGGAATCCACCACATTTTTTTCTATTCCCAACTGGAAATTGATCATGAAATCATAATCCTTTTTTATTTCAATACATCTTATATTCCTCATGTTTAATTCATTCCGATTGAATATTTACTTCAAACTTTTATGGTCAGTATATATTTGACATTTGGACCTGTATAAATGATGACTCCAAATTTTAAAAGAAAGAACGAAAAACACCAATTCTAAATCATGTGTGGAATAATTTATCTCATGAGGTTCAATTTGACATGAAGCATAAGCAAATACCTAATCATTCTGTATCAAAACACAACCAAATCCCTTAAAAGAAGCATCATTATAGATGAAAAAGTCACCATTTTGGGAAGCTAATGCCAAAACTGAATCATTCACCAATCATATCATTAGTTCTAGAAAACAAACATCACATTCTTCTATCCAATTAAATTTAACCTCCTTTCATGTTAACTAATTTATCGGGCTAGATAACCATGAAACATTTTTAAAAAATCGTCCGTAATAACCTGCCAACCCATGAAAACTACAAATCTCTGTATCTATGTGTTTCTTGGCCATTAATCGACAAATATTTTAGTAAGGATCAATAATTATTCCATCCTTATTTAGAATATTCCCAGGAAAAGAATTTTTTTGCAACCAAAAATCACACTTTTTGAATTTTCTGCATAGTTTATTTTATTTTATGGTTTTTAAAACAACCCTTCAAGGTTTTTTATACTCCACTTTATTATTAGAAAATTCAAGAATGTCATCAATAAGCACAACCAAAAACATATCCAAGAACTCATGAAATACTCTATTCATATGTCTAATGAATACATCTTGTTCATTAGTTAACCCAAACATCATAATAACAAATTCATTATTCCCATATGTTGTACAACTGGTTTTTTTCGGGATGTCATCATCCTTTACCTTCAACTAATGGTATTCAGATCTCAATTCAATCTTGGAAAAGTATTGAGCTACCTGTTGATGATCAAACAACTCATAGATATGCGGAAATGGAATCTCGGTATAAACATTGATGTTATTCATAGATCAATAATCATTGTGAAGTCTCATGGAACCATCTATATTTTTAACCAAAAAAGGAAGACCCCATGTTGATGTTCTAGGACAAATGAATCATTTATCAAGAAAATCATGCAATATATTTTTCAATTCAAGAAGTACTATTAGAGCCATACGATAAGGGGTTTCTGAAATTTTCATAGCATCAGGAACTAAGTGAATTGTGAATTTGACTTCCCAATCAGGTATGACATCGGGTAACTCATCAAAAAACATCCTGGTATTCATTTACCACTAAGACATCATTAATTTGAATAGTTCCCTTATTTTCAACAATCTGATATAGATAAAATTCTTTTCCATCATTCAACATTTTCTCAGCTTCCTGATATGTTATCATTTGTATGGGTTCTTTCTTGTATATAAACTGAAATTATTTTTGAAAAATAACATCTTTTTCTCTACAGTCAATCTTTTCATGATAAATAGAGAGCCAATCCATTCCCAGAATAATATAAAACTCGACTAAGGGTAAAAAAACATGGTTTTTAGGTATTTACTCTTCAAAGAACACAATATAAAGATTCTTATAATTACAATTTTATATAATATTTCACCATATTTGTTTAAAAACAAGTTCAGGTCTCCTATTTTGAGTTGATATTTTTAATTTACCAGACATTTTATTAGAAATGAAAGAATGTGTAGACCCCGAATCAAATAAAACATTATCAAAAATTGATTAAAAGAATAGAGTAAATTATACCACGTTGTTGGATGGACCGACATCATCTGAAAAAGTCTCAAAGGATGTCACTACACCTCTCTGCTTATAGTATATCTTCTTTGAATCATTTGGATCTTTCTTTAGGAATTCATTTGCATAATGACCCATCTCAACATATTTTAGCCCCTTAATAGTTTTCATATTAGGGTTTTTCTTAGGATCTTTATCATTACAATCTAGTGAAATATATCCAAACATACCACATTTAAATCACTTCCCAGTTTTCTTATGTCATTCCCAAGGGTGTTTCTTACCATACCATTCACAAACTAGAAACTAGATTTTTTTACCATCAGATTTCTTTTGTTGATTCATACCCATCCATTTCCATATGTACCTCTTCTTCTCCTTATTTCCAAAATGAATGATATCATTAGAAAACTCCATCTATACCCATCATAACATCAAACAAGATTCCTATAATTTTAAAATTCATGGCAGGCCAATTCCTTTTGATACCTTGGCTTTAGTCCTGAGTAAAAGCGGTCTATTTTGCTGTCAATATCCAAAATAAGATTTTGAGAAAACCTTAATAGTTAGGTGAAGTTTTTATCAAAAACATCCACTGAATCACCCACCTTTTTCTTCAATTAAATTAATTTATTCTCCATCCGATGTCACATAACCGTAGGAAATATTTTTTAAGTATAGGTCTTTTAAATTCATCCCACTTGAAGGCATACAAATTCTATTTATCCCTGATATTCCTTACCATTGAAAACCATTGATCATCTTCACCTTGAAAATGATAAATTAAAAGACATACCGTTTGATTTTATGAACACCATGTAACATCAAATATCATTTCAAGGGATTTAATCTATTCTTCAGCTACTACTGGGTCAGAAGTTCAATTGAAAGGAGGAGGGTGTTGTCTCATAAAATGTTACATTATTTTCAAGTTCAATTGTGATACCTATATCATTTATCTTGCATAGATTCCTCCACCATTTATTTTTTGAGTTATTTGGGACATTACTTTAACAATATACTCGGTTCAAATCCCTACCATTTCGGCCTATAGATTAGGGATGATGTCGTTCCATCGGTGTATCTCCTCTTCAGCATCCCTATATCTTCTGTGGACAACCATTATGAACAAACATATATTAAAAGAACAAACATGGTAATATTTAAAAGATATAACATTTCAAATTATTCCTAGAGAAAAAAATAAGGAATGGTATTCTTTGAATATCATCCTAAACCATAAATTTATCTAAACCATCCTCTAATACTAGATATAATGACCGAGCCTTATTATATTACATATACATTATTTTTGTCAAGAATTCAGATCCTTATTCATTGAGTATCATTTCATTAATATATAATTAGAGAATTTGGACATAATACAGTCATATCATTACACATTGTTCTATAGTGGATACCATAAAAACAGTTTCAATTTTTTCAAAATACAAAACATTAAAGATTAAAACGTGATTTCGTAGACAATTAATCATACATTTTACATTGATTATCGCTTTGTCTTACACATCTTTATGACCTGTGAAAATAATTTAAAAAACATGGGATTATCACAAAATTCATAGTAATGAATTTTAAAGAAGGAAAGGTATCATTAGTCCATGAATACTTGTATCATATGAAAACATTTTCAAAATATATACCCATCAATCATATACAATTACATTGTGAAAAAATGTTATTTCAACAAGATTTCCACAATAGATAAGAACATAAATATAACAATAAAGGTACCATGAGGAATTACTTAAATAATATTGTAACCATCTGGGCTATCTTATAATTTTTTACCCTCACAACTACCTTATAATTTGTGTAAACATATATGATAAAAGTGGAGTAAACATACGACTGACCCCCATCATACACATACTGAATGCATTGGAGGGAGATATAGTTCCATACCTTAATACAACACAATTCCCAAGAACCAGAACATAATTATTCAACAATAATATTTTCATAGAACATTGCTTTTGAATATTGTAAAACAATATTTTAAAAAAGTATTTTCAAGGAAAATCTCTTTAGATATATCATATAATTCAAGTGATACTTAATATATTCGATGGAATATGTATAAAAACTATAAATATACATAGTTAAACATAATATAAAAAACCAATGACACAAAAAATTTCATTACCACATAAATAACAACTTAGAAGGTTAACCTAAAGAATGGAAATCGGGTTATTAATTACTTTACCTCGGGTTTTTCAAAATTACAACAGTATTAAACATCTACTATAATGGTTAAAAAAGTTTTTATTAATATCTTATAGAAACATATCCATCAATTAAATAGATTATATGATCATTCATTTACATTATTTAGTTCTTTAATTGTTTGTTCTTTGTTCCTTTCACTCTTTTGGGTGAGTTCTTTACTTGATTTTCATGATCTGTTCATAATTTTTGTTATTTTTGATTGGAATTGAAACACTAGAATTGGACTGGAGTAATAATTATATATTTCTAGAACCATAAATTATACAATTTATCATTTTGAATTATTACATGAGGATGATTCAAATGTTAAATCATTAATGGTGTCTGTTTAGATCATTTTTGTGGTTCATTGATAATAACAAATTCATTTTGTTTTATAAATTAAAAAAATTAGTAAAAAAGAATTCTAGAACTAGGAATGATACATAATACATATATTATAACCTGGTTCAACTATAAAAAATTGTTTAATGTCCAACCTTGGAATAAATAATGCATATTTATATCACATTGTCCACAATGTTCATAATTTGACCCATCAAAGACAATGTTTTTAATAACATAAATAATTGGTAGAGGAGAATAAAATTGATGTTTAATATTACATGACTAGGATAAAACCTAAAATATACACGATTTTAGATCTTTCATTCTTCTTGGACAATAGGTGTTGGGGAAAAATAAGAAAGGAACTCAAAACAAAAAGAAAATTTCGAATTAAAATTTGGTAGCCTAACGTCATCACTTAATATTTCATAACATATTATGATGATAGGAAGGGGTATATCATTAATAATACATAATATGGGTTGTAAGGAGAATATGTAATTACATATCCCAACATAAGAAAAATAAAATTTAAAATCATAACATAAAATGAATGAAAAGAAATAAATTTGAAGATGATGTTTACCTCTTGATATCATATCCTTGAGATCCTTCTTAAGGCCTTTGGTTTTGTCATTTTGGTGAGAACATTAGCTGTAGGACTTGTGGAGGGGAATTTGTAGGAGTATTTGGTAGAACATATTTAAGGATCCAGGCGTGAGAGGTGTCGTAGGAAGAGCGAAATGATTGTGGTATTTATAGTGGGGGAGAAGAGGTATTTAACATTATTTTAATCATTATTATAATATTTTTCCTCAAGACTACGAATCATCATAATTTTTGTCACCCAAAATAGCAATAATGGAATGTGAGTTAAAACCAAGTGGCCTTACATAACTTATGATGTCATAAATAGTTAATTTTTTTGATAATTTGAATAAATGGTATTTTACCGTATTTCACTATTCATCAAACATTCATGAATTTCCGACAAATTCACAAAAATTTACCCTTACCATTTCTTGACATGTTGAATTCAAAAACTAATTCCATGTTTTGAAAATAATTTTCTAAATATCATTAATTTTATATTTAAATAAAATCATACTTAATTCAAAAATTAATAATTTATAAACAATAACTTCTTTTATATCACATTGGAAAATTAATCAAGAATACATTAACATCATTACCTAAGAATCTAAAATAATTGTAAAATTACTATTCATTAGGATTATATTACTATTCACATTACTATTCATAAGTGTATGTTACTATTCATAAAAAACAAGTTGGATCCATTAAGCACTAAATAAATTACTGAACACAATTGTAGATGACAGTTTTTCAAAATTCAAAACATAAAAGTGGCCAAATTTCTTTTTAATGGCTAGTTTAAATATCTACAAAAATCAAACATTCAATCATTTAAATTTATATTCAGAAAACCTTGGGGTGTTACAATATGTAACTAAATATCCCCCTTACTGATCATTTTATTTATAAATAATTATATTCCTTTTGACTCTCATTTAAACCTCCAAGGAATCTTTATATACATCATTTACCATGCCAAATATTTTCAAATATTCCATCATATCTCATCTTTATGCAGGATTCTTTGTTATATTAAGCCTTTTATCTCTAATAACTTATGTTAGTCAATGTATATACATTTACCTATTACTATGAATTTCATGTATAAATTATGTGATACCATTTTTTATCTCATCATCATTTTTATGAATTTCTATATGACATCATTATGATGCCAACATTGCACTGTGATTTTCCAAGAAAAATTAATTTTGTCGTGAATTTCATAGCCTTTTTTTAACAATGGTATTCACCTTTATGAACATGTACATATATATTGGTTATATGAAATTATCTATTATATATTCTAGAATATTGGAATAAATTATGACATTGAATGAATCCTTATTAAATGATCTTTGTGGAAAAATTTGGTAGGACGATGAAATGACCATGAAAGATGCACCCAGATAGTGGTCCAATGCACTGGATATTATTTTGTATCATTATACGTCATGTTGGGATAGGGGTTTACCTGATTCCTTATGGAAATTTTTCCACCAATAATTCATGTTAGTTTATCCTTGACCAATTAATATGATGTAGTGTTTTATATCTTTGTAACATTTACCATGTTATGGTTATCATGCTATATCTTAAATTATTATCCATGTTCCTTTTATGCTCTATAGATATTTCTATTGCCTAATATGCATTTCATTTCCCATGTTATTACTTTTTAATATCCTTACTGGGCATTATATATAATCTCCTTCATTTTTATGTCCTCATGTTATCCCATGTAATGTTGAGTATGAAGAATGTTTTGGTCATGTCAATGATTTTTTCAATACAGATGATTGTTTTCATGTTTTTTGTTGTTGTGTAATGTACCCAATTCTCCAAAGATAGTAGAACTCTAGATATTTTTTGTTTTATTAACTATAAGTAAATATTTATTAATATGTAATAAATGGTATTTTTGTTATAATAATGCTATCCGAGTGTAAAAATATAGAATATGTATGTCTTGAGAGTGATTTTGACATTTTTTGGTGGGACATTTGAGGGAATCTTACGAATAATCCATCTAGGGAATGTTATGCATAATAAAAATAGGTTGCCTCGAGAATATGACATTCTATTACCAATGGATAAGAAATGAATATTAATATATGTATTTCTCAAGAAAACACAAGGAGGTTTTTATGAGAATTTGTCGGAGAATGATGGGACCTTATATATTGGAAATTTCCGTTATTTTAAAACCTCTCCTAAAAATTGGATTGTGTAATGAAGAGGGTATTATATGGGGTGTCAATAATTAGGGGGAAACCCCTCTCTATCATGTAGGGTTTAATGATATTAAAATTTAATTTCATGAAACTAGAACATTGATCGTGCTGTTAATAAATTATGACAAGGATTTTTGGGGGAAACAATTTATAGTCAATTGAATTTTATCGAAATATTAGCATATTCCCATTTCATGATATTATTTCCATGAATATTTCATTACCATACAACAAGCATGGTAATTTTGTAATATATAATATGTGGATTGGATTTGAAGACTTTTATAGGTGATGTATGAAAGGAGTTATGACAGAACACATTATAAAAGTGGTTTCTAGAATAATGTTGATAGGTCTTAAGGATATAGAAGAGATCATTCTTGATGATGAATTTTTTTTTGGTTTATAGGAATTTAGCGAGGGATGTATTTAGGGCCAAACTGGGTCATATAATGATTATTAAAAACTTTTTCCTGAGAATGTGACACTCCTTTACCAATGGATAATGAATGTTTATGGATATTACACATTTTCTAGATGTAGTATCTTTGATATGGAAGGGATGTGCCTAAATATGGATGGTTTATTTCATATCAAAAATAATTGAGATGGGCAGGAATGTTTTTCCTTCGTGGGACTGACACATATGAAATGAGTTTATTTTTTTATTATAAATGACCCTGAGAAATAGTATCTTGGTATCTCTATGTATCTCGCAAATGAAACAATCAAGCCATATGTAGTGTTAGGAAATACTCCCCATGGGGATCAAGGTCTTATGTGGGAAGAGGGCATTAATGTTTAAAAATGAGATCACTAGCATTGTGAGATCCTATACATTATTATTCTATTTCGATACAACTCATAAAAAGTATATTGGGTCCATATTATATTGAGATGATACCCATAATTGGAGATTCAGAGTCACATCATATCTTTTGATAACATAAATCAATACAATAATAATATCTAAATTTACTTTATTTAAGAGATGTCAACCCTACAATTTAGCATAATGTGGTAAATATGATATGTGTGACTTTTATTTTCATTCTAAAAGTACCATGATAACACTAATAAGTTCTAATAAACCTATATCATATGGGTAATCATTTAAGAGAACTCGTATTCCAACATGAGATTTGTTCAGTGTGAGAAACAAGGAGTGGAACATGTTTATTTCACAGCATGATGGAGATTAAGAAGAATGAAATGGGAATCTTGATCTTATTGTGTCTATAAAAGGATATGTGATCTGAGAATTGATAATATCTAATTTGAATGAGAATCATGTAATACTCTATTATACGATTTTAACATTGAATAAAATGGTTGTTAACCTTACTCTTTAGTGATTTGTGGTGATGGAGAAGGTTACCTGACATGAAAAAAATATTTATTTATCCCCATTAAAACTATTTAGTAATTCATGGAATTTCTTTATAAGAGGAAAACCATGTTTGTGATAGGAGGAATATTTTGATGGATTCACATGTGATCATATTCTTGATACATAGTGTAAAATTATGTTTTAATGTCATGTGGTAAAGTTTCTTTCATACTGTTTATCATCATGTGACTGGGAAGATGCATTTTCTTTCATTTTTATGTCATATGACGTGGAACATATCTCACAGAAATAATGATTTATAAAAGGAATAATGGGTGATGATGTTTCAACATGTCTAAAAAGTGAAGTGGGAAATCATAAACCATGATCTTTGGGGTTTTCAAATAAAAAGTAATGATATGAGAAAAAATTCATGGAATGACAATAGATCATTTTCAAAAAGAGTTTTGTAGAAATATAGTGTCATGGTTTAAAGAAATATAATATGTCTCTTTTGAGGATGAATGTTCCTCTGGTTAACAAACCTTTTTGACAGTGACTTATGAAAAGATAAACTATGTAATTTAAATACATAGTCAAACAAAAGTGTTATAAGTAATATGAAATTTCATTATTTATTGATGAGGGATGTTTATAGAGATATACAATTTTCTAGGGCATGTAGTATGACACGTGGAAGGGATGTATCTAAGCACACAAGAAGCCTTCAAATTGGCCTTTTCCATGGACTTTGAATACCCCTACATAGATATAGATCATATGTAGGTAATGGGATTATTTTTTTAAATTTTAACTAATCGGGGACAAAGGATACATGAATCATATTGTATCCATTTTACAAAATAATCATAACAAAAATAGTTAAAATTATGAAATGATAGAATAACAACACTATAAATGTCGGTGTCTGATTTAGAGAGATTATCGAGGCATCCCTTTGCTATCATGAGATCATGTATTTCTGGAACATTATAAGGCTATTTATTATCATCATGTTCTAATGAAATTTCCATTCATTCCTCTCATACTCAGTTTTCATGAGGAATCTTAATTTCTCCTTAGGGAAAAAAATTTATTCTAGCATGTATTTTACTATGATGCGGTCAGAATTTATTAAATGGACTTGTGTTTCCAGTAATGAGTGATTGGAGTAAATGATTGGAGGGTATGGGGGACCCATTTCTCCACTAACATTGAAGACATGTTGCATAGGTTCCATTATCCGGATGCAGAAGGAAGAGGGCTTCATGATGAGTTGATGATGGAGATAGAAATATGATAAGGTACTAGAGCATCACTATATATCTTCTAAGTTTATAAATTAATACATATGTATTTATAGATAATGTAATTGTAGAATAATGGTTCTATATATAGTTTCCACTCTGGCGAGTACATTGAATCCTTGAAATCGAAACATGAGGCATCCCCATTTTATTTCTCAAGGAATAGTCTTATTTTTATATCATCTGATAAGGATGTTTACAATATGTTTTAACATCACATGGAAATGATTTTTACCATTTTTTAACACCATTTGAATTGAATGATGAGGTGTTATAGAATAATGTATTTTTATTGAAAAATTTTTCATTACACGTTATATATAAGGGATATTTTATAGTTTATTTTTTTTAATAAAGATACATAATACAAAAAAACCTAACAAATTACTATAAATACACTTTACAATATCGTAAATATTAAATCATAAGTATATTTACTAAATCCAATATCATGGGGATATGCATAAAAGGAATGGGGTGAGCATGAGGCATAGAAAGAGAAATAGTTTTCATGTGAAAATGAAGAATATTGATACGAGCATAAGGAAAATAGTTGTCTAATGAGTATTGGATCATATAGAATATTAGAAAATGTTATGAATATCACCTGGGATTGTCACAAACGGTTCATAATTGAATGTTATCAGAGTTATGCTAATGTTAACGTTAATGATGTCATCTCTATAGCTATAATATTATTTACCCATTACATTAGGGAGATATCCAGGAATACCCTCATATATTGTAATTAATTTTATCCACGTAGATCATAATGAGAAATTTCATAAATAACACACAAAATATAAAGAATATGTTTCTTATCAAAATCATGGAATATCAGAAGAGCTTAAATACAATTCCATTATGTCATTTTTGACCCATGTAAAAGGAAATACAAGATTCATGTATGGTAATTATTGGAATACATAAATAAGTTTGACATCAATTTGAATTCCGCAAGTTAATACCCTTTGAAAATTATTATGAAAGGGTATTAACAAAATAAAATATAATATAATTTCATAAGTATATAGAGAAATGTTTATATAAAAACTTGACTGTATAACTAGTATAAAATGTTTATTTAGAAATAATTAAAATGAGTGAATTTCATGGTATCCCATTGGTAAAACATAATTTGGATATAGGGTATTATTAGAAGGTTAATAGAGGAGATTAATCATAACATTTAGAAGCCACATACAAAAATATGTTCATAAATTGGAGAGAAAAGAGGGATAAATACCATACCATGAAGATTTACTCCTACATCCTGAGAAGTGGAACCTTAAGGGATTTATTAAACCATGGGATGACTAATTAGGATGAAAAAATACCATAAACTCATTGAATCATCATTTGGGAGAGAATGAAAATTGATAAATGGTAGGGTATTTATAGAAAAAGTTTGTGGATTTTATATAATAATTTAAAAATATTGTCCTTGTTAATCTAGGTTGTGGAAAAAGAACTCAAATTTTCATACCAATGTGGTTCCCCATGTTTTTTGACATTAGTGTCTATATTTTGTTATTTAAACACACATGAACAAAAATTTATTTTAAATTACTTATTTTTGAAAGAGATATTTAAATTCTCCACATGGAAATGTTTTTTAAATCAATATATCAATTTTAGAATTTGGAAAGTCATTCGTAGGATTGGAAATTGCTCTAAATAAATTAAAATACATAATAACAATGAATGAAACTATTTTATTTTTTGGATTGTGTTTAATTATGTATTAAACCATTATAAAATAATTACGAATTCATTAATCAAAACAAATCCTACTTTTCAATAAAAAATAAATTATTTTTGAAAATTGTCATAAATTCACAATAAATTTATTTTTTCATTCTTATCTAAAAATTAATTTTTATTTTATCATTATAGCTTTCTAAATATGATATTTTTTATAATTATAAAAATAATTACTTCTTTGGGAAGACAGAGTTTTGTAATGCATAGTCAAAAGTATAACAATTTAAAATTCACTAGGCTAAAATAAATTTATTTTATTTTTTATATTTACAAAAATGATTTTAGAAATACTCTTTCATTGAAGATAACATTAATAAGAATAACATATTTTATTTTAAATTATTTATACAATATTAAAATATAAATTTTTGTTTGAAAATTTTAATTTATCAAATTTTTCCAAATTAAGAATATATTATATTTAGTAAAACTATTATTTAAATGGAATTTAAGGAATAAAATTTTTATTTATTCAAATTAATAAGACACTATGGAACTAACCATGGGACATGTAACCCCTTATAAAACTCACATACGACCTAAGGGTAGGGCATTGAATTGTGATAGATTCATGGGGATGCTTGACTAATGTTGACTGAGTGGTAATTTTGACTAACAGGAATTCCCCTATAATAATTTTAGTTCAAGATTCGCTTGTGGAATCTCAGATTCAGCTCGTTCATCGACAAATCCCAATGAAAATAAATTGATCCCATGTTTTAAAAAATGGTCATCACATGCTACCACACAACTCGTTGAGGCTAATTATTCTCATTTATGTATAAATTTTTATTTTCATTACTAGATATATTTTTTTTTATAAATTTCAAATTATTAAAATTTTATAGTTTCCAACATTCATATTGACCAAAATTCATATTTGGAAATTATCATTTAACATTGAATCCTAAGGGTCACATTTCTATTTTAACACAAATAATTTTCAAATAGATATGGTTTTCCTGTTTATAATATAATATAAAACACATATTCTCAGAAAAAAAAATTTAAATTGTCTATATCATTACATTCTTCAACCATTAATAAACTTTTTCCCAAAAAATTCATCCCATTATCCTAGTTGAGAAAATTTGTTGGTCATTTTGTCTCATTGATTCCACTAGTTCCCAACTTGCATCTTCATATTTGTGGTTACTCAAAAACACTTTGACAATGTGGGTTGTATTATTGTATAAGTCATTTTTTTTCTGGTCCTTGATCTTTATTGGGTACTCCTCATATGAGAGGTCAATTTCCAGTTGTACCACCTCCATATTTAGTTCATGTTATAAATTAGGTTTTTCTTCCAAAAGTGTGATACAAGGAATAAATCATGAAATTGATCTATATTTGTTGGAATTTCATACTGATTGGCCTTTGTCATATGCAGTCCATTATTTCTTGGTTGAAATTACACATGGGGATAAGCTTCCCTTTTATTCCAAACCAAATCACTCTTCATCCATTTTGATTTTAAAAGGGAAATGTTATCACCAATATTAAACTCCATAACCCTTTGATGGTTGTTAGAAAATAAATTTTTAAAAAGTTTTGTAGCATTTATGTGTTGTTGGACGTCATTAACATTTTGTTTATCTTATTTTGAAATATTTTTCCCTGGAATATTTCTCTCAAAAAACATTATTCCAACAAATATGAGTTCTACTCCAGGCCCCATATAAATCAACATAGGGTTCTATCTGATTCATGAATTGAAATATTTTGATGCATGGTAAATCTACTAATTAGAGGTGTTGATCCAATCCACCTTTATATTCCATTTAACATTTTCTCATCATTATGTTGAGTTTCTAAATAACCGTTTCAGATTTTCCATCAGTTTAGGGCTGACAGGTTATACAGAGATTTAATTCATTATTTATATCATGTTCTAGACATAAATAGAATTTATATGTGAACCATGTATAGTTATCCTTAATGAAATATAGTGGAACCCCATAGAGAATCACCACTCAATTTATGTATATCCTTGAAATTAGGTCAAGAGAGATATCTTTTTGAATAGTATTTCAATTCGATAACCTGTTGGGTCAATCAACAATAAACCAGATCTCAATGATTCCCATGGATGTTTTTAGGAGACTGGTGAAACATTGTATAGGGATATTGTCACCTTTCCATTCTAATAAGTGTAGTAGTATCAATTCCCCTTTATGATTTTTTCACTATACCTTTGCTTACTGACATTCAACGAACCCAACAGTGTATTCAATAATATCCTTCTTAATATTATGACAAAAATAATGATAATGACTTTAGATATACATTTTAGCTCATCTAGGATGTAAAGATAATGTTGAGATGTGAAATTCACCACTAGTTATTTCATTATCTCTACGATATATGGGAAACATTGCCTTGTATGATATATCAAAACACCTTCTTGATCAGTATTGAACTCAAAAACATGACATTCATCACAAAAAATAGTATATTTTTTCATGAAGGATGTTCTCATTGATCTTCATTAACCTGTAATACTGATTATGATAGATAAATCATTTGGAATAAGATTTTATATGACCCTTACCTCATTATTCCCATGTACAATTTTAATAGTCCATTGATCCGTAGACCTATTTAAATCATAAACATTTCTTTCCAAATTGTTTATTTTATACATAATACAACAATGACATTATTTCTTCTTCAAAGGAGATAATAAATTGAAATGTTATAGAATTTTTTGATTTTAAACCATATCATTTATCGCATGTTAAATTAATTAAATGTGAATATTTACATCACACTTTTATAGACTTTTTAGATATAAAATTTCTCCCAATAATGATTTTTCCTCTATATCTTAATAGATGAAATTATAGTAGATAGCCCCATGTCATGTGTAAGTTACTTATTCTCAAGAGGATTTACCTATCAAGAAGCCTAAGCAATCACCTTATCATTTTTCATGAGGACACACCAAATACATTTTTTAGACACATCTATAAAAATAAAGATAATTTCTCTGATAGAGGTTATATTTAATATAGTTTTAATGACAAATCTATTATTTAGCTCATGGAAGGTTTCCTCACACTCCTTTTTCAAGATATACTAATCCCATTTGTGAGTTCATTTTGTCAGTGGATTGGAAATTTTGGAAATGTTTTTCCCAAACAACAAACAATATCATGAAATCTCAAGGAAACAAAGAATAATAGTTACTATTATTGGATGTGGCTAATCACCCAAAACCTTTTTAATGGAAGGTTCATTTATGATTCTTTAATTGGTTACAGTTTAGCACAACAATGAATCTTTTTTTGACCAAACATCATATTTCTTAATTTTACCTATAGCATATCTTCTTTAGTGATTACAATATATCCTTTGACGATCTTAATTTTTCTAGGTAATTTAAGAAAATATTAAAATATCATTAATAAAACTACAAAAAATTTCTCAAGCTAGTCCTTAAACATTCTACTCATCAAACCTATAAATACAAGAGCTACATTAGTTATACTATAAGGAATAACAAAAAACTCATAATTCAGATCACTTTATTGGAAGGTAGTCTTTGGAATATCTTATTTTTTCACACTCAATTGATAGAAATCAATATAAAAGATCAATTTTAGAGAATAATTGAGCTCAATGAAGGTGGTAATATAAATCATCAATCCTTGGTGTTGGTATTTTTTCATCACTATGACCCTACTAAGTTCTCTATAATATATAAATTGCCACTTTAATCCATACATATTCATCACAAATAGAATAATTACATCCCAAGGAGGATAATTTGGTCAAATAAAACAGTTATACAAATTATCTAGATGTTGTTTTTTTAATTCAATATGTTCCACATTTTTCTATTCCATATAGTGCCTTGAATATCATCTTGGATCAGGGTATGTGATCAATGGAGAACTCTATCTATATTTATAGAGGATTTTCATGTCACTCCTCTAAAAATATGTCAATGTATTCTTGAAATATGGGGATATTTTATATTATTATACATTCATTTATGTGTTCCTATTTATGGATCATATCTATAAAGAAGGCCAAGAGATGTTATTTTAGACAAAGCTCAGGTAAGGATATCTCTGTTGGGATATAACTTTAGGTTTCCTATTCATGAATATTGATATTTATTTACATATAAATTTGATATAAGTATTATTATTATATAGAGTTTCCATCCCTAGTATACTATTAAATTTCCGCAATTGATTTACTACAAGATTTTTGAAGCAATTGTGCTCGCCCAATTCAATACATGAGTTTCTATACACTATTTATGCTTGGATAATCCCTCCTAGAGTCTTGAATGATAATTATACTTCTATAATATCAGGGATTGAATTGATATTTTTTACAAACCTAGAGGAAATAAATGAATTCATAGAACAAAAATAAAATAATGTACATGTTAGCTTTGAGTTGTCAATGATATTACCTTCCACCACATGATTTGGTGCCTCTACTATAACATTAGTGATAAAAAATTTCCGGTCATATTCCCATGGCCATTGTAGTGGTTGATAGTGATTAACTTGTATTATCTTCTGAGTTTTATAGAGATTGGAAAGGTGACCAAGATCTTCACACTTGATGCATTGTTATTTAGGCTATGACTACACTATCATCTAGTTTTTTGTTAGTGTTGAGATGTTGAGGTTTCCCATTTCCATGATTGTTTCGAGCACTATGGACATGCCTTCCACACTTCTATCATTTCACACTCCTTATAAATATGTTCCATGATTTCCTCTTCCAATATTTATTTCACATGGGATGCGAAAAATGTTTTCCTCCTCTTTTGAGTTTAATGTTACACACTATGTTTGTGTCCACAAGTATGCTCGTTTCATTGGAATTATGTGACCACTTCATTTATCAAAACTCCAATTCAAGCTTCATATCACTTCATTCAAAATAATAATAGCTTTCATTGTCCCTAATTTATAGATTCATCTACAAAAGGTTTCTTAGTCCACCAATGAATCTATCATGATTTCCCTTATGATCCATATCAAAATTTAGAGGTGTAATGAATAATACTTTTAAAATCCATCTGACATCTTCATAAAGATTTCATTTCTTTGTAGATTAGCTTGAGGAATTACTTCTATATTTTTATTTTCATTAGATAGGGGAAATATTTATTGATAAATATTCCCCTAAATTATTATAACTGATTACATCAATATCCCATCATATAATTTTTTATTGAGTATCCAAAACATATCAGTATATCCTTCTAAGCGGTATACATATTGGATGAAATTATATTGTTTGGAACAATAGATTATAGGACAGATATTATCTATATAATTTATAAATTTCTAAAAAACAAATTGGCTTATATATCCACTTATATAAGGTTGTAATTGATTCATATATGAAGGTAAGGCCCAACTTTAAAAATTACATTATAATGTATTAATTGAATAATTCACATTGAGGATCTTTTCTGATTTATAATTTTAGAGATTTATGACATAAATATTACATTAAATCAAGAATATTACATATAGACCCAACTAATCATATCCATTTTTCATAAAATAAATACTCTGAAAATATAACAAGATTTCATTTCTAGATATAAATATTATTGAATTATACATTTCTCTTAACCTTCTTTACACCCTATGATAAATATTTAAAAAACATGGAATGAGAAAAAAAAGATAAGTATGTGATATAATTTAAAGAAATAAATCATTAATCCATCAATAAATTCAAAACATAATATTTTTAACACACCTCAAGAAATCATAACATTTATGAATAAAATATATAAATCATAAATAATACAGGTATCTTGTGGCACCCATATCAAACATACATTGTATCGTTCATAGCTACGTAGGGAGTTACGTTTGGAATACAAATCACAGTTTATTCCCCAAATATCTAAGGAGAAACATTATCATTTACCTCTGTAACATTACCCAATGCATTAGAGAGCTATCTCGGGCCCACCGGCCTGAAGTTTTTAATAGAACCACCTGTAAACGTAAAAAATACCCATGTACCATGAAATAATCATAAAATATATGACAATAATAAGGGAAGGATATCATTTCCAGATTACAATCATAATATAACATTTCACGATATAGAAATAATAAATAATTTATCAAAACATATTTTAATACAAAAGTACATAAAAATGGTTTATGGTATTTATTTTCCTTTTAATAACATTACAACATATTAAGGAAGACAAATATCAAATAGTTCTCATGTAGGAAGAATGTTTGAATAAAAAATGTTCCCTTTGAATGAAATTAAAAGTCAAAGGGTTTTATACAACTTATAAAACAACGTTGTGTATAAATCCAAATATGCCTCAATGAAAGGAGATTGAGATGAAGTCCCTTACCTTGTGTCCAACTTGACTTGTTCATTATTTAATCTCCTAAATAATAAACTAAAGTTATTTTATACTTTCTTTAGAAACATTTTAATGTTTATTATTTCATTTTTATCACATATTAACACATATTTAACATTACCTAATCATTTAAATCAGTAATGGTCGTTTTGATGATATTTGGTACTGAAGTTAAAAATAAACTTCTTATAATTACATGTTTACCATGTGGTCAAAATTAAATTATCTCCAGAATGATATTCATGATGCATATATCATATATATATAGTATATATGTATTTATAATATTTTATATCATTTGGACATAAGAAAATGAAATGCCCCGTTCATGGATATGGTAAATCGTACGTACACATGAACACTACATTCGTTTATTTTGTTCATTTCTAAATAAATGAAAAAGTGATACATATGTATATTATAATTAATTTATAATATATATGTTTTATATTTCACATAATTTAATGAATTCTATCTTTTATACGTTCCATACATATCATGAACAAGTTATATCACTTTGATGGGTCGGTAGTCAGAACTTCCTCAAAAGAAATTATCATATATATATATATATATATGAAGATGAAAAGCATAATGGATTCTTATAAATGATAATTACAAAAGAATATAGATAAAATAAATTTTCTATATATCATATATAATTACAGTTCCATCATAATGGCCACCATGAGATATAGTAGAAAATAATTGAACAATCACCATTTCGTAAGGCAATAGTTCGTCGTCCATAGAAATAGTATGTTTGTATCCATTAGATGGAGGTGTGTGAAAGTTTATATCGAAATATTATCATTAGAAAAACCAATTATATTGAGGATACTCGTTATTTTATGTAATCAATGAATAAGATGATCATTGGGAGTGGAGAAAGAAAATAAAAAAATAATAACTTGAGAGAAGATATTACCTTTAAATCAGGTAACTCCCTTTGGATTGAACAAAAGGCTTTCTTGAATTTCCTTTTGCCCAGGGTAAGGCTTCAAGGAGGAATAGAGGGATGTTGGGAGATTATTTAGGATGAGTTTGGATGAGACAAGGGTATTGAGAGGTGGTGGTAAAGGGATAGATGTGATGTCTTTCTATAAGAGGGGTGATGGGCTCTTTATGAATGTTCTAAATTATTACTTTAATATAAAAAAATTTCTGTTTTAAAAAGGTCCAAAAATAATTAAATTCAATGATAAGATGAATATAAGTAGAAATAAATTCATCCAAAATGAATTATAGAGGTTTTGTGTATTTTTTATTCCATATATCGTTTATTTATACCTTTGTTAACTTATTTAACTTTTACATTGTCTTCTGGTAAAATCATATTATATGGTTAATATATTTACCATAACCCTTTCTTAAATTATTATAATTTTATGTTTTCATCTTGTATATTCATACTATATGGTTAATATATTTACCATAAAATTTCTATCGAACCACAACTGGTTCATTAATAACATTTTCAAACATATCTATGTCCTTTGTCCGAATCTTATATTTTTAGGACTATTTTATCATTTAATAAAATATTAATTGATTTAAAAACTCATTTATGACAATTTGTATAATATTCATTTCATGAATTTTTAAAAATCCATAAAAACATGATCAATATAACAAAACTTCATTAATTTAAAGATAATAAGTCATAATGATCCATAAAATTAGTATATGGAATTACATGTTTCAAAATAAATTAAATTCAATATTTATAATATCATTTGTTTAAAACATTCATTAATGAGGTAATAATTACATCATCATTATGTCATAAATAAATATATTTATTTGATGTCTAAATATTTTAAATCAAATACCATGATTTATGAAATATGTTTAGATTAGTAATGAAAAATTACAGTCAAATATTTCAGTTATATAACCCCACCTTAAAATTGTTTTAGAAAAACAATAAATATTTATGATATTATTATTTTTACATTATATAAAATGTTATTAATGTAAATATCATATCCATGTGGCTTACCAAGGACAATAGTTCTACACATGGATATTATTTGTTGTCCTTGACGAATAAAATAATGTTAGGATAACTGTTATGGTAATTTTATATTATTAAAATGTTATTTTTATCTTGAAATACCCTATTTATCTTTACTGCTGTAAATTAAAATTAAAATATATTATTCACTAAAAATTAGTTTCGTCATATTGAACCATAATTTAATTACTAATGACAATCATAAATTACATATTTTTTAAATTTAATTCACAGAAGTGGTAAAATTTAATTTAAATGAAAAATTGTGTTTTTTAATACTATGTGTTGTTTTACAGTATTCATGAAAATTTGAATGTTTTCAAAAAAATACAAAAATTCAACTAAAGAAAATTTTTATATTCTGATTTTAAAAATTGATGTCTATTTTACGAAAATTAAAACATATAATTTTTATGAATTTTTTTTAAATTTTCTTCCTTTTTCAAATCAACAAAGCATGATTTTAAAAATCAACAACTACAAAAAATATTGACTTGTGTTTTTGTAGAATATCAAAGTGAAATTACTTCCAATGACCAACATTGGATTTAATGGTAATAATATAATCCAATTATAATTTAAAACCATTTGAAAAGATAATATTACCATATAAATAAATCATATGAAAAGATAGTTTGGACATAAAATGCAGTATTTTCCCTATTAATTTAATAATCCACTTTAACTTAAAAATACCAAAAAATTACCCAGAGTAAATTTTGATGTCCCTCTTCTAAATATGAGGTTTATTTTGAAAAATGGAACATATAAAAGTGATAAAAACTATATTTGAAAATGGTATGCCCTCAAAAGGTGTTAAAACTACCATTTAAAAATATTAGAGTATTTATTCTTAAAATTAGATTAATTCTAATTTTAAACCTATAAATGATATTAGATAAATGTAAAAACTATTACCAAACATGTGTAATCATAATGTTGTTTGTTATGTTCATTGCCACCAGTACAACGGCTATGCATTAAATACCATTTAAAATAATATTTATTTATTATTTTTTGTATGACTTAGCCTTGTGTGCGACATGAGATTTTGGAGAAATCCATTGTTTCATGTCTGGTATGCTATCAAACCATCAATCCCCTTAATGTAAAATTACTATTTAATTCAAAAATAATATTAAATATGAAAATTTCCTATTCATTATTTTCCTGGGATGTTACACCCTTCCCCACTTTTGGAAATTGTATTCTTGCAATTTTATTCACATATAAAATAAATTGGGGTATTTATCCCCCATGGAATTGTATGATTCCCACATTTCCTCTTCATCTATATGGTTTTTCCATAAAACATTTACCTGACATATTACCTTATTCCGCAATAATAACTATTTTCAGTTAAAATCTTGAGCGGTTGTTCCTCATAACTGTGATTCTCATAAAACTGATCTACCTATGGACTCAAAACATGATATGGATCCAGAATATACATTCTCAAAATTGAAACAAAAAAATTGTTTACCTTGGATAAACATATAGGTAAAGCCACATTTCAGGAAACTGATCCAAATTTTCCCAGGATTTCAAAGGGTTCATTGAACCTCAGACTCAACTTTCCCTTCATACCAAAACACATCATACTTTTCTATTGAGATACATTGAAAAAGACATGATCACATACCTTGAAAGAAATATCCTTCCTTTGGTTAGCTACATATCTTTTATGACTCCTCCAAACTATTCTCACGTGCTTCTAAATTAACTGAACATATTCTACTGTCTCTTCTACCAATTATAGTTTTATAAAAAAATTCATTTACTTATTCTAGAGAAGTTGGAGTTTGAAATCACATTCCAAAAAATTCCTCAAATGGTGCCATCGGTATATTGGAATGAAATCCGTTATTATAATAAATTAAAAAAAAGATGTTGGTCCCAACCTTCCTGGTAATCCATTGAGAAAAATGCAACATATCTTTTAATATGTGAATCGTTCATTCTGACTACCCATCTGATTGTGGATGAAATTATGTACTAAAATTTAATTCAGTATCCATCAACTTCTGAATTCCTTTCCAAATGTTTGAAGACAACATTTGATCATAATCAGATATAACGAAGAGGATAACTCTATGAAACCAAACTATCTCTTTATCATAATACCATGAATTTTGGTCTAGATACGAAGTATCTAAAACAGTAAAGAAATGTTCAGATTTATTTAATTGATCAATAATAACCCATATTTCATTGTTACCTTGAGATGACTTTGGAAATCCCCCAACAAAGTCTATGGACACATTTTTCCATTTCCACTATGGTACTGGAAAAGGAAAAAGCATCCCTTCCAGCAACTACCACTCTTCTTTAACCTATTGTAAAGTAAAAAAATCACAATAATTTCATCAATAACTCATTTCATTTTGACCCACTAGTAATACAAACGAATATATATATGTAAATCCTAGATGGTAAGGAATCATTCAATTGTAATCCTCGATTAATTATAACAATCTCTTATATCGCATGTTAAATTATTTCTTAGTGAATATGTACATTAAACTTTTTTGGTCATTATATATTTCAGATTGTAATCCATATTGATGATGCATCTAAATTTTTAATGCAAAAACAACAACAGCTAATTGGAAATCATGTTTAGGGTAATTTAACTCATGAATTTTCAACTGACATGAAGCATAAGAAATTACCTGAAAATTCTACATTAGGAAACAACCAATTACCTTCAACAAATCATTACTTCATATAACAAACTCACCATTCCTATATGGTAATGAAAATACTAGATAATTCTGTAATATTCTTTTTAATTCCTAAAAACAATCATCACATTCTGTTTTCTAGAAGAACTTAACACACTTTCCAGTTAACATTGTCATAGGGCTTGATAACCATGCCTAATTTTTTAACAATCCTCATATAATAACTTCATAATCCCTGAAAATAGTAAATATCTATGATATTGGTTGGTCTTGGCCATTCTTCCACAATTATTGTTTTATCAGGATCAACAGTTATGTCATCCATAGAAACAATGCGACCAAGGAAACATGTTTTTTATAACCCAAACTCACAATTGTTGAATATCCCATAAAGGTTCTTATCTTTTAAGGTTTTCAAAACTAAAATTAAATTACTTTTAGGTTCCTCTTTAATTTTGGAATAATCTAAAATTTCATCAATAGAAACAAACACAATCTTATAAAATAACTAATTGAAAAGTAAATTCATAATATCCATGAATAAAGTTGGTATATTGGATAAACCAAAAGGCATGACTAAAAATTCATAATGGCCATATCGAGTACGAAACACAATCTTTGAAATGTAATATTCCTTTAATTTCAACTTATGATACCATGACCTCATGTCAATCTTTGAAAAATACAGAGCTCCCTAGAGCCTATAAAAAAGATCTTTGATATGAGGCCAATGAAATTGGTTTAGCATCCAAATCTAAGTCAATATTAAATTAAACTTCCTAGTCAGGTATAATAGTAGGAAAATCATCATGAAAAACATCAAGGTACTCATTTACTACAATAAAATTATTAATATGAAAATTTAATTTTTTTTCACAATATTTTCATGGGAAAATTCATTTCCATCTTTCACTAGTTTCTCACATTATTGTCATGTTATCAAAATAATGGTCTATCCATGTACACAAAATAAATCTTTTTCTTAAAATAATCCTCTTTATCTCTAATATCAATGAAATAATTACAAACAGAAATCTAATCCATAACCAAGATAACATCAAACTCTACTAGAGGAAAAACAATAAGTTTTTTTGGTAGATTATTTCAACACACAAGGGCATGAAGGTTCTGATATTTTATTTTTGTCTCAAATTTTCATCCCAGTGTTTTTACCCTAACATTAGAATTCATTTCTTAAGATGTAATTCCTTATTTACGAGAACATTTATCAGAAATTAAAGAATCTATACACCTTGAATCAAAAAACACATTGGAATTATCAAAATAAACAAATAGTGTACCTGATACTACTTCATTTGATGGCCCAACATGTGCTGAAGTAGTTGCAAAATATTTTACCCCTCCATTCATCTTGTGGCTAGCATGCTTCCCATCATTTGAGTTCTTCGTCAGACACTCATTTTCATAATGACCAATTTCATTAAACATAAAAATTTTACTGACTATAAATCAGATATTCTAATACCATTACATTTATCTTTTTCAGTGCAAATAAGAGCCTCATGTCCCATTTTACCACATTACTAACACTTAATAGAATTCTAAAGACCATCCGTAACATGATTTTTACTACAATTTCCATAAAAAGTAAACGTATGTTTATTGCCATCAGACTATTTTTATAATTTCTTACCGTTAATCTTCCACCATGATCAATTATTTTGTTGTTTTTAAAGAACACCTTATCATCAACAAACGTCATTTACACCTTCTCTGCACATCGGAAATGTTTTTTATAACGTTTGATCTCACGGGATGATAAAGAAATTATATACTTTTGATTTAATCTAATATAGAAATGATTGTTTTTAATATCAAGATCCCTTATGGAATTTGGAGAATACCATGTGAGTCGAGTGGAATTTTCTTCATAAGAATCCACTGAGTCATCTTCCTGCCACAATTCTGGGAATTGGTTTCCCATCCTAAGATGAACCACCATAGGGAGAAATATATCAAAAAAATATTTGAATTCATTCCAATCAAGATAATCAATATCCTCACTATCGCTGATATTTTTCACCATCGACCACCACTGAAATGCTTCACCTTCAAAATATAAAATAGAGAGACTGAATTTTTGATGTTCTGAAGACCCTATGAAAAACAATATTCTCTATTGCTTTAATCCAACCTTTAAATGGAACATGGTTAGATGATCCTCTGAATGATGGGGGATGTTTCCTCATGAAATTCTTTACTACTGACATGTTCCACGTCAGTTGATCTGGATGATCTCGTGCATGGATACCACCACCATTAATAACCTAATTCAATTGTACCATCAATCCCAAAAATAGTTTAGTTTCGATTCTGAACATCTCATGATGCTTATTTGGAAGGTTTTTTTCCTCCTGATGCCATCCCATCATAGCTGACATGTTTCCTGTAAAGAAAACCATTATGAACACATAAATATTTTAGGCAAAGCCACATCTTTATTTGGAAATTCTATATCATTTCAATATTACCATATATTAATTTATGGATATTAATTTAACAATACACTAACCTCTAATGTTTTCCAAAATGACCTCTGATACCAACTATAAGACATGGAAGTAAATAGTTAATAATCGTGAATTATGTGAATATTTCACATTGAGTATATTTTCAGGTTTACTATTATAGAAAATTAGTCGATAACTATTACATTACATCATGAATATTATATGTAGACACTACAACTCAGTAACCATATTTTTATAAAATTGAAAGTTTTAAAATAAAACTAGATATATTTTCTTAATATAAATCTTCTTAAATTCATAGGTTCTATTACCCTGCATTACACCATGTGAAAAATATTTCAAAAACATGGGTTGAGCATAAAAATATTGGTATGGTTTATAATGTAAAGATAGAAACCATTAGCCCATTAATACACACAAAACATAAGCTCTTTAACATACCTGATGAAATTATAACATTTATGAATAACACATAAAAATCATAAATTATAAAGGTAAATTGTGGTATCCATATCAAACATATATTGTATCTCTAACAGCTACATAGGGAGTTACGTTTGGAATACCCATCATAGTAAATTCTCTAAATATCAAAGGAGAAACATTAAGGTTTACCTCTATCACAATACCCAATGCATTAAAGAACTATCTTGAGCTCACCTTCCCTAGGATTATCATAGAACCACCTGTATAGGTAAACAATTTCAAAGAACCATTACATAGTCATAATACTTAATATAAGCATAAATGAAAGTTAACATTTCCACATTACAATCACAATATAACATTTCATGATATTGACAAAATCAATACGTTCTCAAAACAATTTTAAAAAAAATGTACACAAAAGGATATATGGTATTTATTTTCATTTTAAAAACATTATGACTTATTAAGAAATCCAAATATCAAATAATTATTGTATTGGAGAAAATTTCATTGTCATCGCATACGATAAAAAACATTGTTTCTCTCGTTTAGTAAAACAATTCACAGAAAAAATATTCCAATTTAATGAAATAAAATTTTAAATGGGTTTATACACCATATAAAATAAGTTTTTCTATTAATAAAAATATTCCTCGATGAATGGAGATTGAGACGAAGTCCCTTACCTTGTGTCCGACTCCACTCATTTGTTTACAAATATCTTGAATAATAAACTAATGTTATATTGTAATTGTTACATAATCTTTTTCAAGATTATTATTCCTTTTATATGAATTATTATAATGTTATAAAAATTTTATAAACATTTAATTTAATAGTGGTCATTTTGTCGTTATTTGGTACTGGAGTTAAACAATGAACATCATATAATTACACGTTGTCGACGTGGTAAAATTTAAAATATCTCAAGATTGATATTCATGATATAGATATAATATATACCATACATATCCAGTATATATGTATTTATAATATTTCATATAATTTTGATATATGAAAAATAAATGCATCGTTCATATAGACGGTAAGTCGTACGTACGCATGAATGCTACATTCATTTCTTTTTTTTCTATTTTAAAGGAATGAAAAAAATGATAAAAAGGTATATTATAATTCTAGTATAATATATATGTAATTTATTTTACATATTATCATTAATTCCATCCTTTATACATTCCATGTATAGAATGAATTAGTCATATCACTTTTAGGGGGCGGTAGTCCACACATCCTCAAATAAATTATCGTATATATATATCATTGAAATAATAAAAGGTATATTCTAAATGAGAATTATAGAAGAATAGAGATAAACTAAATATCATATATATATTATTTAATTATAGTTTCATCCTAATGGACACCGTGATAGGTGATAATAGATAATTTAACAATCATCGTTTCATGAGGCAGTAGTTTTTTGTCCACCTAAACATTGTGTTTCTATCCCATAGATGGCGGTGTGTGGATGTGTAGTATGAAACATTATAAAAAAACATTTTTTATTGAGGATAATTATTTTGATATGTAATAAAATAATAAGAAGAGCATAGAGAGTGGAGAAGGAAAATAAACGAAAATAACTTTAGAGTAGACGTTGCCATAAAATTAGGCAAATCCCATTGTTCTGAACCAAAAAACATTCATGAATTTCCGTCTTCCTAATGGGAGGCTTCTAAGATGAATTAAGGGATGTTGGGAGATTATTTTGGTAGATTTTGGATGGTCAAATAGTCTTTAGAGGTGTGAGTAATGAGGTATATTTGATGTCCTTTTATAAGAGGGAGGATGGGCTCTTTAGGACAGTTGTAATGTATTATCTTATTATAAAATAAATTTCTGTTTCAAAAGGTCCAAACCTAATTAAATTGAAAAATAATGAGAATATACATCGAAATAATTCATCCAATGAAATTTTAATAGGTTTTTGATATTTTTTAATCCTTATCATTTTTATTTAACCCTTTGATAACTTATTGACCTTCTACCATGTCTTTTTGTATAATAATAATATATGGTTAATATTGTTACCATAAAATTTTAATAGGACCTAAAGTGGGACATTAATAATTTTTTCAAAATTATATTGGTCATTTGGTTGAATATTATATATTTAGGACTATTTTATCATTTAATACAATATTAATTGATTTTAAAACTCATTTATGTCATGTTTATACTATTCATATCCTTACTTTTTAAAAATCCATAAAAACTTGATAAATTGGAAAAAAAATCATTAATTCCAAGTTAACAAGTCATAATCTTCCATAAAATTTGTGTATGGAAGAAAAATATTAAAAATAAAATTATTTTAATATTTATAATCTCATTTCTTTAAAACGATCATTAATGACGTAATCAATACATCAACATTATGTCATAAATAAATTTATGAATATATGTTTTAAAATTATAAATAAAATTCCATGATGTAGAAAATCCTTTTATCTTTATAATGACTTATTATATTCATAGATATTAATTATATAACCCAACATTAAAATTGTTTTAGAGAAATAATATATGTTTATGATATTTTTATTTTTATTTTAAATAAAATTTTACTGATGAAGTTTTCATACCCATGTGGCTTCCAAATTCCATAAGATCTACGCAATGATTATATTGGACTTCCATGAATCATAAAATAATGTTAGGACAAGTTTTATGGTAATTTTATATTATTTCAATATTATTTTTACCTTGAATTACCCTATTTACCTTTAACTATGGTAAATAGAAATTAAAAGTTACTATTTACCAAAAATTATTTTCAACCTATGAAACAACATTTTACATACTGATGAAAACCATTTTTTGTGAATTTTTGAAATTTAATTCCCAGAAGTGGTAAAATTTCATTTAAATTTAAAAGTTAGTTTGTAACAACTATTTTGTGTTTTTCATTATTCATAAGAAATTGAATATTTTAAAAAAATACCATAAATTTTCCTAAAGCTAATTTTGTTATTACTAATTAAGAAAATATTTATATTTTAAAAAATTCAAAACATAGAAGTTTCGTTATTTATTTTAAAAATAATTTTTTATGTCAAAACTAGAAAGCATGCTTTTAAGAAATAACAACTATAACAAGATTGACTTGTGTTTATGTACAATTTCAAAGTGAAGTTACTTTCAATGAACAACATTACATTAAATGGTAATAATATAATACAATTAAAATTTAAAACCATTCAAAAACTAAAATGTAACCATATAAATAAACCATACGATAAGGAAATTTTGACATAAAATGTAGTATTGTTCACTATTCATTAAAAATGTACTTTATAAGAAAAATACCAAAAATTACCCAATGTAAATTTTGATTTCCCACTTCTGAAGAAGAGGTTTATTTTTTAAAAATGAAAATATAAATTTAAAAAAACCTAGATTGATAAGATTTTTTCCATCAAAATTAGGTAAAACCACCTTTCAAAAATATTAAAGTATTTATGGTTTAAATCAGATTCATTCTCATTTCAAGCCTCTAAAATTTATTAGATAAATGTAAAAACATTTAACAAACATGTATAATCATATTGTAGTTACTTATATTTATTCCCTCCAATATAATTCCTAGGAATTAACTACCAATTGAAATAATATTATGTTAATTTTTTTTCAGTATGACTCAGCCTTGCGTGCAATATGAGATTTTAGAGAAACCTATTATTGCATATCGGGTACTCTGTCGAATATAGAATCCCCTTTAAAGTAAAATTGATATTGTATTATAAAATATTAATAAATATGAAAATTTTATATGCTTTATTTACCTGGTAAGTTACAAAGAATCAATGGATATTTATTCCTTCATGGTGAATCAGGTCTCTCAACATGATTTATGCAGTTTTTTATAACTTGATATGGTTGAGTCATCATATTCATGATTTTTTTCATTCCATCCATTGTTAGTGGGCCATCAGTGCATCACTCATTTCACTTATAATTTATAATGGTCCTCATATGTCTTTTAATTTTCTAATATATACAATTCTTAGTGATAAACATGTTTCTTTTAATAATAATATAATTCTATCATAATTATATTTCATAAAATATATTGATTAAATATTTTATTTTTTAAGAGAAATTAATTTTTATGTATAACATTTAAAATGGTTTATAAAAATCATATTATTAACCAAACATATTCCCTAAGACTAACAAACCATGTGTAATGAATGTCTTATTGTCATGCCCAAGTTATAGATTAAGTATATCTCAATTTAGTTTTCTATATGTTACACCTATATACTTCTATTATAGAGCGACATCCACTTGTTCTTATCCAGAGAATGAATTCTTCTCTCCAAAACATCATACTAAAAATTTCCCTAAAACAAAATGATGATTCACTATATTTAAATTTTTCTGTAGGTTTCTTCTTGACGTTTTCAAATCCCAATTTCCACAAACAACTAAAATTTCCATTGGTTCCCACAATTCCAGCTTACATTTTTTTATAAAACATTTCATTGAACTGTACATATAGAGGATCTTTCAATGCTTAGTTTCATGGATATAAGGTACATAATACTAGAAAACATAAAACATTCTTTTATATATACCAAAATAAATACTCATCAGACAATCCTATACACATTTTTTATATCTCCTATCATGAGGAAATACATCAAAGAAAGGGGGTGAATATGAGGCCTTGTATGAGAATGAGTTTACATGTGATCGTGAAGAATATCAACTAGAACGTGAAGAATATAATTATGGAATGAAAAAGAGAATATGGTGAATTTCACTAAAAATTTAATAATATCATGTATATGTAGAAAATATGCATAAATGAGACATTAATAAGTATATAATGATTTTTTTTACAAAGGATTCATAATTGATAATTACCAATTTAAATCACCGAGTTATCCTAATACAAGTCATTTCTTTAGATTAACTTCTTTTCGTAATTCATTGGAGTGATATCAAAGAAAAACCATTTTATGTGTTACCAAACTTGATTCACAAAGATAATAATAAAACATTTCAAAAATAAGACATGTAGAATGTCAAATGGGTTTCTTATCAAAATCATGTTGTTTCAAAAGTGCCTAAATACATTATCATTATGTCATTTTTTACTCAAAGAATGGAAATTTGGGTTTAATATATGTTAATAAAAAATAAAATACACCATTTTATAGAGATGATAATACCATATTGAATTCCCATAGAATAGAAAGATGTTTTTGTATTCACATAAAAAATTAAAATAAAATTTCATATGTGTATAGAAATATTTTGAGATGTAAATTCAGTAGGATTACAAGTATAAAAGTTTGTTGTAGAAACTGGTAAAATTGGAATGGATAAGAGTATGAAATTGATAAAACATATTTTGGTAGGGAATTTTTATAAAAAGGGTAATAAAATGTTTTAATCTTATCATTTATAAGACATTCAAAAAAGGTTCTTGAATTTAAGAGAAAAAAAGAATAATTATGTAATCGTTAATTGTTACACCTAAATCCTGAGGAATGGAACCTGGGGGACTTGATGACACCATGTGTGGACTCTATAAGAGAAAAACAAATACCAAGCAAACTTTTTTGATACAATTGGTATGAATTTAAATTGAGAAATGGGAGTGTATTTATAGAAAAATTAGTGGATTTATTTAATAATTTCCAAATATATGCCTAGAAAATCATGGTTGGGGAAATGAAAAAATGGATTAACCAAGGGGTCTGAATATGGTTTTCAAAATAAGGGTTATATTTTATGTTATTTTGACCCACAATAACTAGGAATAATTTTATATTACATCTTTTTTCAAGGATAATTTAACATTTTATGATGATAATGTTTTTAAAATCAATTATTCCATTTTAGAGTTTGTAATGTCATTTAAAGGATTCGAAATTGATTTAAAAATAGTATAACAATAAATATTAATACAATAAGAAATTTTATTTTATTGATTGTTGTTAATTAATTATTACAACATTATGACATAATTATGAGGCTGTTAAAACTACCTTATTCCCCAAACTATATTTTTACTATTCACAGAAAAATAATGTATTTTACAAAATTCTCACAAATTCAACCTATGAATACCTTGACATGATGATTTCAAACAATCAGGTTTATTTTATAATTATAATTCTCTAAATATGTTAATTTGAACTTTTAAATATAAAACCCCATATTTATTATAATTAATAGTGGGTTGTAATGCAAAATAAAATTTAAAACACTTCAAAAGTTGATAGGATATAAGAATTTGTTTTATTATTTATATTTTAAAAAAGTGATTTTAATATCCTATTTCCTCAAAATAAATATTATTTTGAATAACGTAGTTTATTATAATAAAATTACATCAAATTAGTAGAACAATTTGTGTTTGAAAAAAACAGGTTGTCAAAATAATATCAATGAATCATATATTTTATTAAGGAAACTATTCAAAAAAATGGAAATGATTGAATAAAAATTTTATTAATGTAATTGAATAACACATTATAGAATAATGGTTGGGATATTTAACCCCTAATAATAGTCTTGTGTGACATGAGGTATATGAATGTGATTGTAATGGATTCATAGGGTAGCTTGGCTAACATCGATAGAGTGGTAATTTCCACTAACATGAGCAATCCCCGTAGATGATTTTATTCTAGAATCACTTGATAAAGATCAACATGGTCTTGATCAATGGAAACCCCTAAATTATGATAACTCCATCTATAGGCCTGAAAAATGGGCTTCAATTGACGCGTCTCTACTAGTGTATGAAAACTATTCTCATTTATCTATTTATTATACATAGTCATTACTACTCATTATCAATAAAAATAAGTGTAACATTATTACTAAAATTATTGTTTTAAATGAACATATTGACCAATAGTCAAATAATAGTAAAATATCAATGTTATAATTTCTCTTTAAACTCAATCCATTATCAAAGAGATATTTTTTTTGAGTATAATGTAATATAACACACAGTTTCTTTGGAATCAAGTATAAAATAATCTTTATGGTTCATTACATGTGTGTCATTTATGATAATGCATCTAGGAACATTATGATACAAATTTTAACATCATGAAACAATTATTAATTAATCCACATAGTTCAACATCATATGGTATTGATGAAGATCACATGATTACATGAAATATTTCTTGAGGAACCTCGCCTTGGTGGGGGTATGGTAAGATGTCCATCCATTGATATCAAATAATAATTTCAATTGTAGTATACATTATGAATGGATTAAGGTCCCTAACACTTAATTTCTATCTTTTTAGGTTTCTTACATGGTACCACCAATTTCATTTTATCCAAAAACATCTATCCCTTAAGGAATGACTGGAGGAAAAAAATTACAACAGATCACATAATCCTGTTTTGGTGGACATAAAAATGATATATTGTGTAAAATCACTTCTCATCTAGTCACTACAATCGTTATTCCATTTTGGTGACTTCTCATAAATATGAAAATTCTTGTATATGTAAACATATAATAATAGGATATTAGAACATTTTTTGGAAATACCACCAAATTCTCATATAAAAATGAGTATGGTGTCTCTTATGTGGTGTTGTGGGCTGTAAACCGACAATCCCACAAGGAATATAGAATCATATCCTTCCATGTAATTGTATAATTATCACCCTTTATTTTGAGTATTTTTCATATAGGATTATTTATGGACTATATAGATCAATTAATTGTTGAGTTGTATCAAGATGAATAGTTGGAATTGATTTTATATTCTGGATATAACCTTCATAACTCATTAATGAAAACATTGGTTCCATTATTTGTTTATATTTTATGAGTTATACCAAACCTAGTGATGATATTGGATATCATGAAGCTAATATTATTAATTGAACTAAATTTGTTGTATAGAAAATATTTATTCCACTTTGAGAATAAGTTAGGTTTAGTGAGAATGTGCTTGAACTGCCTGGGTGTGGAAGTAAGACATGGTCCCATGATTTCTATTAACAATATGAAAAATGGCCAGGTTTATTTCGGAGTATTTAGAAACGTTATTGGTTGATGAATGAATTTGGTTCATACCTTGTAGAAATGAGACTTTATGATAAAATATATGTAATCCAATGTAATTACGATATAGTAGTACCTAAGCATCATGATTTTTTGAGAAAGTTTGATTCCTGACTTCTAAAATACACATGCGCTGGGGTGTACTTAGTTCACAAAAACACCAGTCTCTTCACCCACAATGCATTTGAGAGGGTCAAAATCATGTAATAACTTATATAGTACCCTTTGATGATTTTTATGGTAATTTAATAGTCAATCCTCAAACATTGTCAAGAAGAGGGATCAACACTTCTTTTCTGATAGCCAAATCACTATTCACTTTCTTTGTCACAAATTAAAAATCACACATTAATGTCTTGTAATTTACTATTACCTATAGTTTCAAATATAGTCTAGCAAGGATGGCATGGTATTCTTTATCATTGTTTGTGCACCCTTATAAAAACAATAAGGTGTTGGGTAGAACATCCTTTTCTTGGAAAATCATCATGACTCCCAATATATAATTGTTGATATTGTGGTTTCCACCAACTTCTATGATAGGTTTTTGGACATACTGTCAAAATACATCTCATATATCATAGATTCATCTTATATAGAGAATATCTCTTCATCAGGTAATTTAGTTTTTAATAATGACATTTTTTAGGGATGTTCTACCAGGACATCTACCAATTATTAACATTTTAACATTTATTTGTATAATATTAATAATAATATTCTCTAGAATGACCTATAATTTAATAGAAATTTAGTCTATATGGTATTTCTAAGAATGTATTTGAGTTTTATTATAGGAGAAACTAAACAAACCTGATTACACTACCTGAAAATCCTCAGTTTATTGAATATAAATACTAGTTATAGGTAAATATTCATGATATATAAGCAAAAATTATCTAAAATTAGAATGTTTTAAATGTTTTTATAAATTTTTTTCATTTCTAGGAATTTTTAAATGAAATTTACTAGTTAATACCATAGGGATATCACATTTAAAATGATTGATATTCCATCAACATGAAGAATCATAATTGGAAGGCTTAGAAGATATATCATGAACAATAAAATGATTTTTTATAGTCATCAGTCCACTGATATGTAACACCCTTTTCATCAACCTGGTGAAGGGAAAACATTTTCCTATAATGTTGTTTATACATATGTGTATATAGTCCAATATTCCAGGATATCCTCACATCTCATTAGGATTTTTAGGAGGATAAATGTATATATCTCCATTTCCTTTTCTTGGTTGATATAAACTCCATGATGGAAAACCTGAAATCTCCAAAATTTCTATAACCTAACCATGAATTAACATTTCAAGGATTTCATTTTCAGGTTATGCTATCACAATTTACAAAAGATGGTTTCAAGTTCATCAATGTGGTTAGGTTATTGTGAAGATTTATTTTCCAGATCATTGATGTAGAATTCAAAAAAAATACCACAAAGGGATTGGGTATATTATATATGGACTTCTCATGTGTAGTTCCATATTTCATCAAACCAAGGGGAATCACCCGGTAAAAATATACACATTAGGGTGGTATTAATGTGGTATATTATTCATAATTAGGGGACATCTGAAATTGTTTGTGTCATGACCCGTCCTCGGGGACCGTGTCGTGACTACCCCAAGCCCACCTTCCATAGGCCAGGGGATGGTGACTAGCACTAAAGGTGTATTACTGATTGGAAGGGAAGTAATTTAATTTAAAAGGTAAACAAAAAACAGAGAATTCAACTAGAAGTAATCACTGAGTAATGTTGTTTACTAAAGAAAGTGATGAAAGGAAACGGGCCATAAATACTTGCCCAACAGTAAAGTACAAAGAAAGGACAATAGGTACAACTAAAAAGACAAACAACTAGAAGATGCCTAACAACTCCTAGATCGTCCACCATATATCCTACCTAATGGGATAGGTACATATAGCCTCCTCAATTCTCCATGTCCTTTTGTCTCCCCTGGGTAATGACTCGTCATGAGGTCCACCTCTAGGTACCATCCAATCCTCGTATACTCCACCTCGTTAAGCGTTGTACGTCGTCTGCATCAAACACAATGAGGTGCGTACATAGCCCGTACAAGGGTGAGTATAACAATACTCAGTAGGGACCCCAAGACCCTCAAGGTCTCACAAATTCCACAAAGGATAAACAAAAATATAAATATACAAACATAAAGTATCAACAAACCCTACTAATGTATATTACCATACATATACATAAGTTATCAATCACATTACAGCTCTAAATCTCGATCCCAAGCACAAACCAAATTCACAAAGGAAGTAAAGTCACTCACCATTATGATAATGGTTTAAAGACATGACTCAAATCACATAGGTATGAAAAAGTTTTATAGAGATATGGATGATCAGATTTAGCCACTGGATCATCTAAGCAGTCGGACCCACAAAGGATACAATCCAACTAAGCTATCAGACCCACATAGGATACAGTCCAGCTATCTTGTCTAAGCTGTTGGACCCACACCAGATGCATGCCAGCTATTTAAGAATAATATATATGATCATATGTAGTCACTGATTCATCTAAGGTGTATGTCCCACATAGTATACTATACCAGCTAACCTGTCGGACCCACACAGGATAAACGAACAGCTACTCTGTCGGACCCCCACAGGATACAAGAATAGTAGTCATCGTTGTCGAACCCATGGAGGATCCCAGTATAGTAGTCATTGATGTCGAACCCATAGAGGACACCATTACAGTACTCATCACTATCAAATCCATAGAGGATCCCAGTACAGTAGTCATCGTTGTCGAACCCATAGAGGATCCCAGTACAGTAGTCATCTTAGTCGTAGCCATATCTAGGATTCTCGCACACAACACGCTCGATTCCGAGAAGGTCGACTTCTCGAGAAAAATGGTCGATACATCAACAATCATGAAGTCCATAGTTGATGTATTCCGAAATTTTGTCTCATCAAAAGGAACCCATCACAAAAAATGGCGTGTAAATTGGACGCTCGGTCTAAGAGTTATTAGCATTTCTATTCTAGGGGCCCAGTTGGAATTACGATCATTCCAAACCTGGCCATTTTCCAAAGTTGTCCAAATCTCACTTATAGTATCATAAAATGACTGCCTCATTGCAAGGGTCCCCCCATGTTGATCAGACACACGATCTAGAAGTTATTCACATTTAAGTGAAATGGGTCCGGCCTGTCAAGCCCCGTGGGATGGCGGGTCGGCCCAACTCGGTCCGGCATGTCTGACGCAGCTGGGGGTCGGCCAAGCCCAGTAGAGCACGGCCCACCCAGGAACCCGTCCAGGTGGGTCTGACTCATTTTGGGGGTCGGTCGGGATTGGTGGGGCATGGCCCGCCGGCGGACCCGGCCCACGGTTGTGGGCCTGTTCGTCTCACCCGGAGGCGCCAAGCGGCGCCACCCCTACATGTTGCCCAGCCGGTCGAATCTGACCAGTTTTGCCCGACGCGAGTAGCCTGAAAAGTGGGCTCCAGTTCCTCCCACGCAGAAACTATGGGTTTTGTGGTTTCCTTCATCTCGGTCGATAGGCTTCCGGCTGGTTCACCGAGCGAAGTGGCCGGCCCAACGCATGTCGTAGTCTTTTCTGTAGCGTAAAGAGAAGAGGCGACACACTCTCCTGCTCAAACGACCGTAGCCATCGGGTTCATCTAGAAAACGAACCTCAGATGCGGGACGAACCGCCTCTGTGATGAACTTGTGGGTTTCGCGGTTCACCAGCCTAGCCGACAGTAGCTGGCCGGTTCTTCAACTCGAGTGGCCCGCGATTACAGGCCGTCATTTTATCCCACGCAGCCGGTGAGTGTCTGCCGCTTGTGGTCACCGCCGCCTCTGGTCGCCGCTGCCTCCAGTCGTCATTGCCAAAATAATCACCAACCAATGGAGGGTTGTTGAGCTGTGTTTGTTCCGCCCGCTCCCTCTGCATTAGGCGATATCAAATTTCTGATGACAATCCAAAGAATTAATCAAGAACAAGATATAATTTTAATCACAGAAAATTATACAAACCCCCTACCTCGTTTCGAATGTCCTTCGTTGATGACGATGTCGATTTGTTTATGTCAGGGTGTGTCTGAGGAGGAAGCGTCATTATTGGGGACGTTCTTCATGGGCAGTGTCTTCTCCCATGACGTGGAGGAAGATGAAGGATGACAAGGTTCCTCATGGGTGTTTCCTCGCATTCTATCCCCAGTCGAAGAAGAAAGAAGATGGTATACGTCGAGAGGATATTGTTCCTTTTGTTCTTTATTGGAGAGGGTGATGTCCTCCAAAAGATCTTCTTCTCACCTTAGTTTCCACCATCAAGGATTATGGAAACAAAATTTAAATAAGGTGATGTCTTCTTTTAATGTTGGAAAAATTGATTAAAATGATTTCAAACACTCAAATTAATTAATTAATTGCGGTGGCCAATTAATTAATTAATGGTGTTCTCAAATTAATGAGATAAAGTCAGTGGTGGAGAGTTTTCATAAATAATAAGGGAGGTGGAAGGTGGAGGGTTAAACCCTCATCAATGTGGGGTTTCCAATGGTTTCAAGGGGGAGTTGATGATTTGACGTTCGTGTGGTCCTCACAACACTTCATCCTCCCCTAGGAGGTTATCTATGGGGGTGGCCCACTCCAACATCTTTTTGGAGATAAAAACCACCATCTAAATAAAATGTGTTACACACACATTTTTATTTAACCTTTAATTTTTAATTAGAAACCCAACATTTTAACTACCACATCCGATAAAAGGAAACTGTAGTAAAGGTCTCCTTAAGAGAATACCGACGCTACGAGTTTATCGGTGTCCTTGGAGTCTTATTCCGAGCAACAGTTCAAAAGATAGAAAAACCTGCACTTTTATTTACTGAACATAACATAACAAAACTTCTAAAAAATATTCCAGGCACACCGTCCCTCGGAATCAGGTGTCGTCAGAAACTACAGACTCGTGAAATTCCAAATAATTTTAGAAAAACATTTCCTTGAAATTTTTGGGTCTTTAAATTACCCACACCTCATGGATTTACATATTTATAAATATACATCACACACTATGGAATCAAATGGGGGTACTAAGAACACATTTGTGCCTCCCGATCCCATGTGCACTCCTGATGGTTCCTATGCTACCAGTGAATGCATAGTAGAGGAACCGACCATCCTCATAGGAACCACTCTGGTCGATCCTCGATCACCATTTTGACCTTCGTAAAACTTTCCCCATCATCAACATCCAACTCCTCATGGTCGATGATGTGGGACGGTTCATGCATGTATCTCCTCAACTGAGATACGTGGAAGACGTCATGCACCTGATGAAACTGAGGTGGAATAGCCAGGAGGTAACCCACCTCTAATACTCTGCTGAGGACCTGGAAAGGTCTGATGAATCCTGGAGATAACTTTCCGCCTCGTCCAAATCTCCATACACATCTTCGAGGTGAGACCCGTTGGAAGACATGGTCGCCATCCTCGAACTTCAGTGGTCTCTGTATTCTATCAGCATAAGACTTATGTCTACTTTGTGTAGTATTCACCCACTCCTGTATGATCTGCACCTTCTCTGTCATAGCATGCACCATCTCTGGTCCTAAAAGTACTGAATCCCCTGTGTAAGTCCATCACAGAGGTGATCTGCATGGTCGGTGATTCCCTCGGAATTCGGGGATGACCTCCTGGATGGGAGATTCAAATGTTCCGATCGGTTTCTAGCGGGTTTGTTCATAGAACTGGAAACATCCAATGATTCCACATCCATTTGGACCTACTTTCCAAAGGTAGGAGCTCATTAGCTTGTGGACGGATGAGGCTTAAGAATTTTCATTGGTCGAGAGGATGGGAGGTCGGACTCATCACACCTTTTTGAGGGGAATTATTGTCTATTCCGGGACTCTCTTTATATATTTAAGTTATGTTCGTGAATCCTTATTACATTACCAAGTATAAAATGAGCTTTTCCGTTAGTTTTGACAATCAATGATTAAATATTTAAGAAATTTAGAGAATCTTTTATATGTATTCGAGGTTCTTCATCAATAGAGAATCATCTATATCTATTTAGAGATTCTTGGTCAATGGTAACCTTCAAAACATTCATATAAAAGTCTCTTGGTCATTATGATGACCAGGCTGGTTTTAAAGCCAGTCAGTGGGGCACTTGAAGTTTATTGTCATTCAGAAGGACATGAATTATTTCAGAGTTGGGATCGAACCCATAGATAGGCTACCTACGTATCCTTTGTTTTGGAAAAGGAATAAGAACCCATGTAGTTCGAGCAAAGGGTATGATGTTTATGATTGATGGATCAAAGCAGGATGTCACAATTACTCTTACACTCTAAGCTCACGTGAGTCATACTCGGTGTGATAAACAAGAGGTATTGGTAAAAATTAGACAATTGTTCCATGAAAGATGAAATTATAAGAAATGGTTTGGGTCTTATGTATGTATGACTGCCCAGAGGATTTACATTAGGGAGAAAATCCAGGAACAAGGCCCATAAAGGTATATGTGCTTCATGGAGATTTGAATACTCTAACTTGGGACTTATTCCTGAAAAGGAATCCCAAATTAGGAGAGGATTGATAACTGGGTTTTACTCCTGAGAAGGAATCCCAGATCAAACGTAAATTAGGACTGGTTAAAGAGAATTTAAGGGACTTGGGGCTTACTCCTGAGAAGGAAGCCCAAGATTAGGACTGGGACTTATTCCTGAAAATGAAGCCCAGGTTAAGGATTACGGTTTGGGGCTTACTCCTGATGAGGATTCCCATATTTGAGATTGGGTCTTATTCCTAAGAAGGATGCCCAAATTAAGGGACTTGGGGCTTACTCCTAAGAAGGATGCCCATAAATTATGACTGGGACTTATTCCTAAAAAGGAGACCCAGGTTATGGATTCTCTCATCTTAAAGGATGAGGTTGAATGAATGAACTCTCAATCTTTGGTGACATAAAAATGTATAAATCACTATGTTTTGAGAAATATTCCACATAATTCCTTTCAAATAAGGAATTCAAATTAAGAAATCATGTCACAAATGGCTTTGAAGAGTATCTTGAAGACTAAATCTTGAATAGGAAAGGAGAAATGGCTTAAGAGGGGTAAAATGGGAAAGATGGGAACATAAAAAGGTAGGGGCGAGCAAGTCTTGAAAGGCGCGCAAGTCTTACGTGGGCGCGCAAGTAGTGGTCGCACAGGTATACCTACACGACATGTGAGGTACTTGCGCAATTTTTAACCAGCATTAGAATACTTGAGCGACTCTTTATTAATCCCTTTAGAATCCTCTTGAGGTTATTCCAGAAAAGGGAGGCGCAAGTTATATCGAAGGAATAAGGCGGTGTGCAAGTGGGACCACTTCCCTTAAGGGTTGGCCACTTAGGCGCGCAAGTGTTGATGAGTTTCAACACTTAGGCCTTCCTCCCTCTATTTATATCTTCCGTTCTAGGTAAGAAATTACCTTAGAAGTGTTCCGGAAGATTTGAGAAGAGACTTGGGCGTCGAGAGCTTCAAATCGAGTTTCTGGAAAAAAGATCCTCTCGAATGGGGGGCCCACAGGGTCTATTTATAGGCAGGATAAGACCCCGGGCGGTTACCGGGCGGTTACCACTTAGGTCGCGCAAGTCACTTGCACGACCAAGGGCGTCTCTCAAGTGGACTTGCGCGACCAAGGGCGTCACGCAAGTGGACTTGCGCGATAGTTCTATAAATTGCGCGGTGAAGTTGCTTTTGATCCTTTGTTCATTCCTTTGTCAATTTTTTATATTTTCTTCAAAGGTTGAATCACTTTGAGCTCAGATATTCCCCTTTTCCGATTTATATATTCTGTGACGAAAGGAGCGTCAACAAAAGTCCCCCCCTCAGAGTTGGATCCAGAGAGAAATGAGGATTTGACTCTGAGGAAATCGAATCCATTCCAAGGAAAAGGGGGCGCACCAGTCTTCAGGTCAGAGAGGGCGGCGCACAAGTTCTCTCTGCGAAGGCCTTAAGCGCCCTAGGTACGGCGCACAGGGTCCCGGCCGCGTCTATAATTAGAGGGCCTCACCTCCGTACAAGCATCCAGATTTTCGGACTTCATACCTTCGAGCTCTCGCCGCGCAGGTTGCTCTGTTTTCTAGTGTCTTCCTTGATGTCACGCTACTATCAAGGCATTTTTACTTGCGCGGTTTATACTTGCGCGTCAAAAACTAGCACGGCACATGAATACTTGCGCGCCATTTTTTAGACTTGCGCGCCTTAAGGCCTTGGCCATTTTTTCGAAATCTTTCACAGATTTTATGAAAAATAAACCCATTTAAGAGTTTAATTTATTCATCTTTTGGGCAGATTCAATGGCTACAAATGGAATTAAAATGTCATATGATCTGGATAGCAAGCGGATTGATTACATGATGAACATCATTGGCCACGATTACTATGATATCTGCAACATCACTCTCCCAGATTTGGCTAAGTACTTAAAGAAATATCACCTTAATTTCACACAGAGCATCTACCTGCTTCTATATTCTCATGGTCACCTGCAAGGAGTCAATGTTCCAGATACAAAGAACTATACACCTGAAATGAAGCTGCACTGCTACTCCTTCATTTCGGTTATGCTGTGCATTAAGAGCAACAACAATGGTGTGAACCTTCAAATTCTTCTTCTATGTCATTTCCATGCAGATATGAAAATGGAAAACCCATGGGATGAAATGTTTTCCACTACTAGTTGGTGGAGAGAAGACAAACATGGTATTAGAGAAATATCTGAAAAGAGTACTCTCCCCAAATGGCACTTTACTTCCAATGCTTCATTCTCAAATCCATGTATCCATCTTCCATGCCTCTTGGATAGAAACAGAGTCACTGTTTGATCACCAGAAAATTTTCTCAAACCGCACTCAAGAAAATCCTTTTACAATAGTTCCAAGAAGAGCTAGTATCACTGCATCTCTTATTTTATCTAGTTGAATGAATGAATTCCAGGTGGTTGCTGATGAAGCTCGGGATGCCGTAAATCAAATGAAGTGTTATGTTGAAAGCCTCTTGTAATTATTGAAAAAGAGAAGAGACTCCAGTCTATGGATGTCCTTCTTACTCTTGTGAATCAATGAAAAACACTTTCACTTTCACTTATTTGTACAAGCATTCTCTCACTACCTGCTTCAAATTTACTTAATTCAATGGGGCTAGTAAGCATAGTTTGTTTTTTACTAGGATTTTTAAAAATAACCCTACAAACTTTGAACCTTTTAATTGCTCAATATTACCTAAACCATAAAAAATGTATTTTTAGTGAGCTGGAACTTGACTTTTATTCAGTGTTCCTTTGTCTTTTGTGGGAAGTTTAAAGTCATGCATGCCGGACATAAAGGGGCTAATGTTTAAGGTCGAAATAGCTTTGACCAAAATGGATTAAAATTGATTCAATTCCTTGAAAATTTATCTGAAAACATATTACCATAATCAAGTATGAGGGAAAATATGTAAGCTATGACTTAAGATTTTTTGAATCTGAGGAATGATATGAAAAAGAGCTAAAAGGCATTAGAAGAAGTAGTTTCCAAGAATGAAGTTACTGTTATTTGACAAAAACCCGTTAGGGGGTTGAATTATGCAGGGCCACCTAAGGGCATTGGCTACATGGTCAAATAAATAGCATCTTTCGGCTGACAAGTCTGTTATGTGGACTGTTTATGCAAGGCCACCTATGGGCATGTGCTGCATAGTCGGGCAAAAGAACTCTCAGAAATTTACTTTCCTAGTGTTAAAAGACAGTGAAAGTTTATGGAGATTCAAATTTTCTAAAGTATAGAGTTTTTTATATGGAAAGAGGTACTTGAATATTGAGAAGATATTTCCAGACAAGATTATCGAAGAACTGGATGAATATCACTCCTACGAAGGTCTGACCCAAACGTAGGGAAGAAAAATAAACCATAGACTTGAATACTTTCAGATCATGAAAAAGGACATGGGACAAATATGATAAGGATGGATATTTTTTGCAGATCCCTACATACTATCATTTAAGACAAATAAGTACAAAATAGGCATTCTTCCCAAGAATGAAGTTACTATTATCCAACAAACCCGTTAGGGGGTTGAAATATGCAGGGCCACCTAAGGGCATTGGCTGCATGGTCAAATAAATATCATCTTTTGGATGACAAGTCTGTTATGTAGACTGTTTATCCAAGGCCACCTATGGGCACGTGCTGCATAGTCAGGAAAAAGAATTCTCAGAAGATTGACATTTTTGTGACTAGAATTCATGAAAAAGGGTTATGAAGATCTGAAAATATTTAAGGTTAGGATTATAACACATAAAGATGGGTATTGTCCAATGTATATAGATATACATAGGTCAATAATAACCATAATTATGTTGTGGCTGGGTCATGAATTGAAATTTTGGACTTCACTACGTATCTCATAAGAATGAGAATCAAGACATACGTAGTTCTTGAAATGTAGTTTAACGTCGTGCATGAAGAAAGTATGAGAGATCTTAGTTTAGGGTTATAGAGTTCGGACCATAATAATGAATACACAGTGTGTGTTTTCACGAGGACTTTTCAGCTAAGGGACTGAAAGTGAAATTTGGGGTTAGGCCCAAAAGACTTGGGACTGGATTCGAGGGACACCTAAATGTTCCTACGTATCCCATAATGATGGGAATCAAGTCCACGTAGTTCTAGAAATACCCTTTGTAAAAATTTGGTTCGTACATGTGAAGGGTGAAAGGGGACTTTAGTACAATGATGGTTTAACCCAAGATAAAAAGTTTAGGCATTTCCATGTATGCACGTAGTCTTTTGAAATGAAACATGATTGAAAAAAATAAATGTCAATAATAGTTCTCTCTCAAATGAAGAAATCAAAGAGTATTGTAGTTTATTGTCATACCGGACAAAAGTGTTGCATAGTTTAACGTCATATAACAAGGACGAAAGTGAATCAATGTAAAGATATTGATTCTAGGGTCGGTTTCATGAATCAACATCATATTAGATGGTGATGAACCGATGTGAAGAGATTGTTTTTTGGGCTTGAACCCTAGGAGGTTGCCTACATAACCATCCTGGAGGGCAAGGATCAAAGTCCGTGTAGTTTAATTAAAGAATGAATTAATGATCAAGTTGTTCTTGGGGACAACGATCTAAAAAAAATGTTGTTGGGACTTATACGTGGTTAGCGGCCCAAATAGTGTTACGGTTGAGGTTTTTTCTATGCTCACGTGAGTCATACTCGGTGTGAGAAACAAGAGGTAACAACAACTTTAACGATGCATAGTTTAATGTCATGTAGGACATATAAAGGGACTATGCAGTTTAAAGTCTTGCAGTTAGGACTATTGGTGCTGCACAGTTTAGTGTCATGTAGCAGGGACAAAATACAGTTTAATGTCATGTAGGACGTATCATGAATTTTCTGTACAGTTTAGCATCATGTAGTTAGGATGATGAAGAAAATAGAGTTTAACGTCATGTTGGACGAAAGGGGGACTGCGCAGTTTACTGTCATGAAGTAAGGACAAAATAACACACCATTTACGTCATGTTGGACGCATTGGGGATTTTTTTCCCCAGTTTAACGTCATGTTAGACGAAAGTGCGAATAGTTTAAGGTCATATGCATGGACCATGGATGGTGCAGTTTAATGTCGTGCTGGACAGTGGTGTAGTTTAAGGTCATACAGGACCTTTTATGATTATGTAGTTTAACGTCTTTCCAGACGTAAGGGACTTTTATACAGTTTAGCGTCATGTAGTTAGGACGTCACAGTTTAACATCTTGCTGGACATAAGGGACTTTCCTACAGTTTAACGTCATGTTGGACGTAGTTGCAGTTTAAGGTCACACTGGACCATTGCTGTATAGTTTAACGTCATATAGCAAGGAAGAAATGGTGCTGCACAGTTTAGTGTCAGGTTGCGGGGACAATTCATTTTTCTACAGTTTAACGTCATGTTGGACGAAGTTGCAGTTTAAGGTCATACTGGACCATTGCTGTATAGTTTAACGGCATATAGCAAGGATGAAAGTTGCAGTTTAAGGTCATACTGGACCATTGCTGTATAGTTTAACGTCATATATCAAGGACGAAATGGTGCTGCACTGTTTAGTGTCATGTTGCGGTGACAAGTTCTTTTTTCTACAGTTTAACGTCATGTTGGACGAAGTTGCAGTTTAAGGTCATACTGGACCATTGATGTATAGTTTAACGTCATATAGCAAGGATGAAATGGTGCTGCACAGTTTAGTGTCATGTTGCGGGGACAAGTTCTTTTTTTCTACAGTTTAACGTCATGTTGGACGAAGTTGCAGTTTAAGGTCATACTGGACCATTGCTGTATAGTTTAACGTCATATAGCAAGGACAAAATTTGCAGTTTAAGGTCATACTTGACCATTTCTATATAGTTTAGCGTCATATAGAAATGACGAAATGGTGCTGCACAGTTTAGTGTCATGTTACGGGGACAAGTTCTTTTTTCTACAGTTTAACGTCATGTTGGACGAAGTTGCAGTTTAAGGTCATACTGGACCATTGCTTTATAGCATAACGTCATATATCAAGGACGAAATGGTGTTTCACAGTTTAGTGTCATGTTGCGGGGACAAGTTCTTTTTTCTACAGTTTAACATCATGTTGGACGAAGTTGCAGTTTAAGGTCATACTGGACCATTGCTGTATAGTTTAACGTCATATAACAAGGACGAAAGTTGCAGTTTAAGGTCATACTGGACCATTGCTGTATAGTTTAACGTCATATAGCAAGGATGAAATGGTGTTGCACAGTTTAGTGTCATGTTGGACGAAGTTGCAGTTTAAGGTCATACTGGACCATTGCTGTATAAACCAATTGTAAGAGTCTTGGTTCTGAGGACCATATTTTGTGTTTATACAAAATATTTCTTCAGAAATATGGCATTGGTTGGAGTCGTGATGAGTTCTCCATCCATTGAGATTAATGAATAAGCTCCATTGGAGTAGACCTTATGTATTGAATAAGGTCCTTCCCATTTTGGTTCAAGCTTGGGAGGATTCTTTCCTGGTATCATTGGTGTTCTGAGAACTAATACCAATTCTCCCTGAATGAATGAATGAAGATGAACTTTTTTGTTAAAAGCTTGTGCTATTCGATTCTGATAGATTTCCAAGTGGTGCAATGTGCACAATCTTTTCTCATCTAACGGTTCCAATTCATTCAATCGCTTTTGGGATTGCTCATCTGTAGATAACTGATCACAAATGGCTACTCTGAGTGAGGGCAATTGAAATTCAATTAGAAAGACTGCTTCTGTTCCATATACCAATGAATATGGAGTTGACTGTGTTGCATTGTGGGTGGTAGTCCGATTAGCCCATAAAGCATGAATGAGTTTATCAGACCATGACCTCTTATCTTTATCCACCATCTTTTGCAGTATATTTGAAAGAGTCTTGTTAAAGGCTTCTATTTGGCCATTGGTCGCAGCATGATACCGAGATGAATGGTTGGATTTAATGTTGTATTCTTGATACAATTTCTTCACCTCAGAAGAACAGAAGTTGGTGTCGTTGTCCATCAACATGGTATGAGGGACACCAAATATAGAAATGATGTTAGACTTGATGAAGCTAACAATGGATTTAGAACTGACTTCTTTGAGAGGACTACCTCTGCCCATTTGGAAAAGAAATTAGTAGCAGTAAGAATGTACTTAAACTGCTTGGCCGTAGCTAAAGGGTAAGGTCCCACCACATCCATTCCCCATGTGGAAAATGGCCATGAGTATTTAGCTGTATGAAGAAACTCTGGAGGTTGATGAATGAAGTTGGAATGTACTTGACATGAATGACACTTCTTTCTGAAATCAACACAATCTTGTATCATTAAAGGCCAAAACTATCCAAGCCTTCGAATTTGATCAGACAATCTATGTCCAGACTGGTGGGCACCATAGACTCCTCCATGCACTTCTTTCATGACAGCCATTGTCTCTTCACCATCAATGCATCTGAAGAGTAATCCATCAAAACCACGTTTGTAGAGAATTTTCTCTAGGTGGTTTGGGCTATCATAAAGAGTAAAATTGACCACATGTCGCCGGATTTATTCTTTCTCGTCTCTATCAGGTGGAAGTGTTCCATTTTGAAGGTATTCCCTGATAGGTGACATCCATCCTGTATTATGACCATATGGTTCAGGAATGGGACTAAGTTCATTAATTTCCTCTATTTTGGCTTGAACATAAGGTGAAATTACACGACGGTGGGAAATACTGATGGTTGTCTCGTCCCGATTTGGATCTGCTAGAGTTGTGGCTATATTAGCCAGTGCATCAGCATGAGCATTTTGTGATATTGGGACATAATAAAATGGCGGTTCTGAAGGGAATTCCGCCATAAACTCTCTGACGTAATCATACAAAGGGATTAATTCTTCTTTTCTGATGGCATAATCCCCATTGACTTGTTTGATTACCAGGTCCGAATCTCCTTTCACCTTTAAGTGATTCACTTGTTCTTGGAGCGCTAACTCCAATCCTGTAATAAGAGCTTGGTATTCGACTTCATTATCGGTACCACCTTCCCACAATAAAAATGAATAAGGTAACACTGCCCTATCTGGAGAAATGAGCACAATTCCTAAACCCACTTTGTTTAATTTAGGATTTCCCATTTTCTTCCCTACTGGGCTTCTAGAAGCACCATCAAAATACATTTCCCATGTTTTAGGACTCTCTTGAATAGAGAAAACTTCCTCATTAGGGAGTTCAATATCCGAAGATGTGTCTTCCACTGAAGGATGTTTAGCCAAGAAATCAGCCAGATCTTGGCCCTTAATTGCCTTTTGAGATACATACTGAATGTCGAACTGCTGCAAAATAACTTCCCACCTTTCTAGACGTCCTGTAAGCATTGGACGACTAAGGATGAATTTGAGCGGATTATTGCGAGATACCAATTGGACCTCGTGATGTTGCAAGTAGTGTCTCAGTTTCTGGACTGCAAAGATTAATGCTAAGCAGCACTTCTGAATACTTGAATACTGGTTTTCTGCTTCAAGCATAGTTCTACTGAGATAGTAGAGGCTATTTTCATTCCCAGCATCATTCTTTTGAGCGAGAAAGGCACACAGTGATCGCTCTAGAGCTGTCACATAGAGGATAAGTGGTCTACCTTCAACAGGTGGCATGAGTACTGGTGGACTCAAGAGGTATTTCTTGAGAACATCAAATGCTTCATGACATTCTTCAGTCCACTGGTAAGTGACTCCTTTTTTGAATAATTTGGTAAAGGGTAAACTTTTGCCTACCAAATTGGCAATGAAACGCCGAATATAGGCTATGTGTCCTTGAAGTCCTCTTAATTCTTTCAAATTTTGAGGAGGTGACATACCAAGGATTGATTTGGTCTTCTCAGGATTGACTTCAATACCACGATGACGTACAACAAAGCCGAGGAATTTTCCTGAGGTTACCCCAAAAGCACATTTTAAGGGGTTCATCTTCAAATTACGTTGTCGAAGTTTGTGGAATATGAATTCCAAATCAGCCACATGATTATAACGTTGTTTGGATTTAACCACCAAATCATCCACATAGCATTCAACAAACTTCCCTAAGAAAGTTTTGAAGATACGATGCATGGCGCGTTGGTATGTTGCACCTGCATTCTTTAAACCAAAGGGCATCACCCGGTTAAAAAACACACCTTGAGGAGCTCTGAAAGATGTAGATTCCTCATCTTCTGTGGCCATTCGGATTTGATTATATCCGGAATATCCATCCATGAAGGAAAGTACTTCATAGCCAGCGGTCGCATCAATTTAGAGTTCTGTAATCAGAACTGGGAAATCATCTTTAGGACAATACCGATTAAGATCTCTGAAATCGATGCAAACCCTAATTTGTCCGTTCTTCTTCTTTACATGGGACAATATTAGCCAACCACTTGGGATACTGAACTTCTCTGAAGAAGTTATCTTTGATCAGCTTATCCACTTCAGCTTCTATTTTGGAAGCATAAGTTTGGTGTGTTCTTCTCGCGGCTTGCTTAAATCCTCGATGTTCTTTTGGTAAACCCAAATGATGAGTAGCAACATCAGGATCAAGCCCAGGCATTTCTGTATAGTTACAAGAAAAAATATCTTTATTTTTCTTTAGAAAAGATATATACATCTCTTGCTCTTCAAGGGTCATGGCCGCACTAATTAAAGTGGGGCGTGGATCTTTCTCTTTACCTAGATTTATTTCTCTGAGTTCATCCACAGTGGTAGAGATACCCCCTTCAAATGCTGGAGGAGCATCTCTAAGACCTTCCTCTTCCTCTTCATTATGTGCTATTTCTTCAGTTTCTACTTGCATAGTAGATGACAAAACAAAATTCTCATGATCATAAGAGATGTCAAAATTTTCACATTTTGAAGAAGAAGCTTCCATTTCCTACCCTATTGATGATAAAGGGCATTCTTTGGGAAATAAAGGGGAGATGATGGATTGAGAATCGACATCATTATTCACCTCTGGTGTTGCTATAACTTCTTCTGGACTGATTGGTGAAGTATAGACTTGTTGGACTTCAGCAGATGAAATGAAAACGTCACCACTTATGCTTTCATCACTATTTGGTAGGTTACCAATTTCTCCCATGTTGTCTGGCTCAATTTTTGTAATTGACATTATGGATCTTTTCATAAGGGTATTTTGATTTGGGCCTATTTTGTCAATTTGAGTGATAGGTAACACATAATCTGTACTCACATGTGTAAATGGATTTATTGTAATTTTCTCCAAACCATATGGAGCATTAATTTTGGTAATTTCCTTCATTATAGATTTTTCTCTTCCCTTCATGTGATAAAATTCTGCCTCAATGTATTGAGTCTCACATGTCTGGAATGGGGCCTTATCACCATACAATGTTCCAACTTGTCCATTGAAACAGTATTTGAGACATTGATGTTATGATGAAGGAATAGCTGTATGCTGATGTAGCCAGGGTCTTCCAAGAAAGACGTTGAATGCTGAGTCTTGATCAACAATCATGAAATCCGAATTGGATACAAGATCTCCAAACTGGGTTCTGAGTGTAACTTCGCCCAGTGGTTCTTGTTCATTTTTACCATATCCTTGTAACATCATGGTAGAAGGAGATAAATATGATTCCGTGAGGCCCAATTGACGAAGTGTATGAATGGGCATGAGGTTGACTCCTGAACCATTGTCAATGAAAGCTCTTCGGATATCTACACCATTGACTTTTCCAGATAAGTACAAAGGTTTTATGTTCCCATTCACAACATCATCTTCATCTTTATCAGTAAAAGATATCCCGGCATGGAATTCTTCAGGATTATTCTCTATGTGATAGACTTCAGCTGCAGCAATTTCAGCTTCAAACTATTGAGGACTTGACAATGCTTCGATGAGTGATTCCCGAATATCATTTGACAGATTCAAAGCATCCAAAATTGATAAAATGGCTGGTACTTGGGCCAAATGTTTCAATATGTCATACTTTTTATCTAGAGGTCTACGTTTCCCAATAGGAATATGTGGTTTAGCAGGTACCTTGGAAGTAGATGCTTTGGAAGCTGATTCATCTTGTATTGGGTTAGAAGTTGGCATAATCCTTGGTTTTGGAAGATTAGACAGATTAGATCCATTTACTTGCTGAGATAAAGAAGATGGAACCTTTAATCAGTCTTCCAAAATAACTGTTCCAAAACCGAGTTGTCCATTGGCAGAAGAACTTGCTTGTTCTTTTTGAGCTCGCTGAAGGGCTCTACCACGAGTTTCTGCTGCATACATAGTGCTAGAAGGGGTAGAATTGGAGTAGTGGCTTCGGAAAGATCCACATCTTCCCCTGTATCCCGAACCTCTAGAACTTCCTCGGATTCCCTTATTTGATACAGGGAATTCAGGCTCATCAAGACTGGAATATGGATCTGTTAATTGAATCATATTAACAGAAACGAAGATTAACTCTTCGTCTGATAAAGACCCCGCCTGACTAGCCTGTTTAGGCTATGCCGTTTGATGGGGCAGTGCCTGTGGCTTTGAAGTAGATGGCATGAAATCTGCCAAAGTCAAAGACATCTTAGGCCTCGATACATACTCATCTTCTTCTGATTCCTCTTTCTTCTTTGAATTGTGCTGCCATTTTGAGGATTTGTCTTTTGATGGAGGATTCACTGTAGCTTTTGTAGGAGACACAATTGGCTTCTTCAATTGTGTTCGCAAAATGGCATGGGTCCGATTGATTGTCTTTCTGACCATCCAATCATCATATTTTTGCGTAGTTTTGCTTTTGACTTCCTGCCACTCGCCTCCTTCCTCTGGATCTGTAGCAGTAACACACGCTACATGAGCTGAAGAACCCTTCAATTTGACTTGTCCCAAGTCGACCATATTTTGCATGAGGTCCTTAAATAACAAACACTCCTAGAAGGGATGCCCAAACATTTGATGAAAGAGACAATAATTGGGACTGTCTTCATCTCCTTCCTTGTTTGGACTCCTGAGCACTGGTAATTGAACAAAATTATTTTCCAGAGCTGAAATGAAGTAACCAGGAAGTTTCTCACTTCGGAAAGAGTATGTTTTACTCTTGAAATCCAAAAATTGTTTTCGTCGTTGATCTCTTTGATCATTTGGACGAAACGGCCTTTGTTGTTGGCGTTCAGGAGGTGGACCCCTTCAAGAAGATGAAGGTTTTGAAGTACAAATAGGTATAGGTGCTTGTTTAAGCATAACTGTAGCAGTTTCTGCTTTACCCATTCTCCTTCCTAGAGCTAATGGAATTACATGAGATTTAAACTTAGCTTGTATAAGGGAATCTTCAATCTTCTGAGCAATTGAAGTAAGGTCTCAAAACCCTCCTTTTTATTTCACAGGGATCAATGGCGTGCGTAATTCGTCACACAAATTTGCCACACAGATTGGCATCAGCTCTTCCTGAGGGAGTGCTAAACTCAGGGAATATGTTAATCCCTTCCAGCGAGCAATGAAATCAGAGACTCTTTCATTCTCCCATTGCTTGCAGTTTGTAAGATCGAAAACTGTCGTTTTTGGAAAAGTTGAGCTGAACTGAAGAAGGAATTTTTGACAAAGATCCTCCCATCTGATGATTGACCGGGATTGCAAGCTTGTATACCAGACAAAAGATGGTCCTTGCAAGGTTCGTACGAAGCATCTGAGTTTCACTTCTTTTTGCTGCTATGGAGTTCCCATCATAGGATAACAAAAAGACACGTAATGCGTCAAATGTTGTTCAGGGTCGCCTGATCCATTGAACGTTGGGAAAACAGGGTTTCCAAAACTAGATGGAGGAGAAATTGAATCTACCCATTCAGGGTAAACTTTCTTTTCTGGTTGAACTTGCGCTCGTTTCCATTCCATAGTTTCTAACCGAGCTGTTAATGACTCAATAGTAGTTATTAACTTTTGAGAAACATCCGGTTGAATCTGGTCTTGAGTAGGTGAAATGAATGGAGCTTGGACAGACGTGGTGGTTGGTGCTGTAACTGATGGTAGCACTGCCAACCGTTGTTGTGCTTGACCCACGGGATTAGACCTCTAAGGGTGTACTAATAAAGGAGGATATTCTTGATCCATCTCAGTAACTGCAACAAATTTCTTCGGCTATCGGACTTCAACATTCTTAAGTAGAAGACTACTCTGAAGTAGTTCTGCATTCATTCTTCTTAATTCTTTCATTTCTTCCGCCTGTTGTGAAAACATTTGCTCTAATGAGAGCGATTGACCTTCTCCAGAGGAAGGATACGTTACATGATTCTTTCCCCTCCCTTTTTTGGATACTTTTTGGAGAGAAGGAAGTGGATTACCTAAGTTCTGAGTAATCCTTTGACTTCGTGTAAGCACACCTTCTTCATTTGTACTGGTGCGTACATTTTCATAAGCAGGACGCTCTTCATCCGAGTCCCCTGAGTGAGTCTCCTCTGGTGGATTAGCAACAACGACATTGATGACATTGATTGATGCATAATGCATCACATCCCTTCTATCAACATTTTTGTGAAATTGTCTTCTGGCATGTCTTTGATGAGACATTGCCTTTTGTTGATTCAATACTTTAGGAACTTCTTGACGAGCTATAATTTGGAGGGAATCTCCTGATAATTTGGCTCTTCGTTCCTCTTGGGGCTTCTTCCCCAATCGATAAAAGACCGATATTCTCTGAGAAGGGGATTGATGATTTGAAAGAGTCCCCAGTTTCGTGAACTGGGGATATTCCTGGTGATTCCGCTCAACTCCTCGAATCCCATTTGTTGACTCTGAGGGTTGGGTTAAAGGAGTCCCCAGTCTAACAAGTAGGGGTGGCTCTTGACATGCTACGTCTGAGATCTTCTTACAAGATCTCTTGATCTTGCGAATCTTAGTTCGGAAATTAGATGGATGCATTAGCCTATATCCACTTTTATCACCTGGTTCAACAGACCGTTGGATGATTTCTGAGACTTCTGTCATTTGATGATTTGTTTTCTCCATATGAGAGGCTTGTGCAATATTCTCGCCTGCTTGATGTAGGAGAAATTCAACAACTTGTTCTCTATATGCTTGATTTTGAGAGGAACTAGTTGAATCCTGTTCTTGAACAAGCTTTTTATTATGAAAAAAGCCCATTGACTATGGCCGGCTATGGTCAATAACATTGCATGAGACCATTTTTGGCGGGCTTTGCTGACTAGAAAGCACTATGAGATGTAGTGCTCCGTGAACACCCCATCCTCTGATATGAACATCAGATGGAGCATTGGAAATTAACTGACACAATTTTCTTAGTGCGCCAAGGCATGAACGTTGAAGGGTTCTCTGTTGCTTTTCAGCCTTCGGATACCGAGAGACTGATAGAGATTCCAAATCAATCTGACGTTGTAGCCCTTCTATTATTTTAAGATGATGTTCATATTCATCATAAGATAATACCTTCTTCGTTAATTAACAAAGAGTTTTCCATATGTTGAGACGAATATCATTGATTCCATCATCCGTCAACATCTTTGGAATGTCATACTGGGAGTCAGCCAAAGGCCAAAACATGACTGGTACCTCAGATTTTGCCAGTTTCTTCCTCATGTTCAGCATTTCCTCTTTATCATTAAATGAATATTCTTCTACCTTCTTTGACCAGAGTTTGTGTTTACTTGTTGCTTCATCGGATTCAAAAAGATTGGTAGCGACATCATTGATAAAACTAGAAGATGCATGACTTAGGGGTGGTTCGGAGATTGACCTACACCATGGGCTATCTTCTGATTGAGAAATTATTTCACTTTCTAGCGATAAAGCATCAGACATGACTGGTTTCACATTTTCATGTGCCTCAGGATAAGAGGGCTTTCTCGACACTACATTGTCCACTGGATTATTTTCCAGGCAATGTGAATCACTACTACGGAGAGGACATTCGCAGCGAAGTTCATCATCATGGGGAGGACCACCATAATGGGTTTCAACAAAAGATGAGATCTCTTTCTCCTTGGTCTTCTGACCACACAGAGGGTTCCTGTGGCTCTCATCTGAAGATGAAACTTCAAGATTGACCGAATTGTCACGAAGCAAGCCTTTATGAGAAAGTGTCAGTTGAAGACTTTTGGAATTAATGTTCCCGTTATTGGGAACTGAGGGAGTAGAATCTTGAATTCCAACAGATAAATGTATGAGGGCTTTAAGAACTCCAACATTGAGCAAAGCCTTATTGCAGATTGGCCTTTGATCTCCTGACTGTGCTGGGTGGATATTTTTCTTAGATGTCTTCTTACTCGCTTTGGAAACCACTTGTTGACGAAAGTGGTTACTCTGAGCAGGTGTATGTGCCTGATCAGGGAAGATGGTCAGGTTAGGCTGACGATCTCTACTCAAATTAGGTGTATGTGCCTAACTTGGTTGTCCGTATGATATGGGGGAGTATGCCCCATGACCCTCTTGGACTGGAACAGATGTGTGTGTCTATTCTGGAGTAAATTGTTGATGTGTCACTCCACTGCTAGGGATATTTTTATGTGTCTGTCCCTGAGATGATGCTGAAGCTGTTATGATATCCAGGCAAGAATCCAGAATATGAGTAGGAATTTGCTTCTGCTCATTCACCATTGACAAAATATGCTTGGAGACTTCAGCCGCCGGAACGAGAATATACGTCCATTCTGGGTTATGAGTAGGTGTATGTGCCTGCTCCTGTCCTCCTTTTCCTGTCATTGAATCCTGACAGTACTCATGTGTGGGGGCAGAGAGTTGAGACTGCCTCTTGTTTGTCGTCGGAGCTTTCAGACTGACTTCTTCGTGCGCTACCAAGCGAGACTGTTGGTAGGCATGATTAGTACTAGCGGGTGTATGTGCTTGCTGATTACACTTCGCCAAAGGTGGTTGACGAGATCCATCATATGTATTTAGACGAGCCTTCTGACTAACTGGTGATGTATAAGAAGGTGTATTTTCCTGCCTATAGTACTCCGCTGGAATTGCCTGGCGTGATTGGCGTGATGCTGCCAGACGAGTCTACTGGACAACGGAATTAAAACGGACCGGTGTGTGTGCCTTCTCGTTATTTTCCACCAAGTTAGGTTGGTGGACTTCTACGGAGATGGAAGGGATGAAAACCTGCCCATGGTCAACCGGATTCTGTCTCTAGCTGTTCGTCTTGCCTGCTCGGGTTCGAGGAACCTGATCTGAATGCCTGGATTCGGTACCCTCATCATGTTGAGGGCGCACTACCGCACGAGTCTAGCGGCGATTGTTGATGGGAGCCCTCGGGAATGACTCCTGTCTTTTTGAATTAAGGCCATGCGGGACCTGCTCATTCACTTCCTCAAAGTAAGGGAGTGAATGGAAATTAAGTTCCAGGGATAACGACCCAAAACGGTTGGAGACGGTAGTCAGCACCGCCTGCTTCTTAATCACTGGTCATCGTTGTCCGGATGACCTGTGTGAGTTATTTACTTGGAGGGCCTGTCGGGCAGCCTCCAGAGTTGGTATGGTACCGTGTTGACGGTACTCCTTAACCAGCGCATTTGATACCCAGCGTTGAAGACACTGAGTAGGTGATGTCATCCTCAGAGCGGATGACGATCCAGTAGGAATAGCAGCAGTGGTATTTGCAGCAGAAGTATTCACAAATGTGAATTTGAGAGCAGCCATTATGAAAATACAGAAAATCTTGGAAAAGAGTGCATGTTTGATATAATAGATGTAATCAAGATAAACTCAGCTACTTCATCCTTTGGATGAGCACATATGTTAATGATTGTTTTTGTTAGCCCTCTTATTGAGTTTTAAATAGGGTCTTAACAAATAGGTAAAACATCATTTTAACTTGGTTAAATATTCACGTCGGGTTCACCATTTTTTGTTTCCCTCGGAATTCGGGGATGACCTCCTGGATGGGAAATTCAAACGTTCTGATCGGATTCTACCGGGTTTGTTCGTAGAACTGGAAACATCCAATGATTCCACATCCATTTGGACCTACTTTCCAAAGGTAGGTGCTTATTAGCTTGTGGACTGATGAGGCTTAGGAATTTGCATTGGTCGAGAGGATGGGAGGTCGGACTCATCACACCTTTTTGAGGGGAATTATTTTCTATTCTAGGACTCTCTTTATAGATTTAAGTTATGTTCGTGAATCCTTATTACATTACCAAGTATAAAATGAGCTTTTCCTTTAGTTTTAACAATCAATGATTAAATATGAATGAAATTTAGAGAGTCTTTTATATGTATTCGAGGTTCTTCATCAATAGAGAATAAATCTATTTCTATTTAGAGATTCTTGGTCAATGGTAACTTTCAAAACATTCATATAAAAGTATCATGGTCAATATGATGACCAGGCTGGTTTTAAAGCCACTAAATGGGGCACTTGAAGTTTATTGTCATTCAGAAGGACATGAATTATTTCAGAGTTGGGATCGAACCCATAGATGGGCTACCTACGTATCCTTTGTTTTGGAAAAGGAATCAGAACCCACGTAGTTCGAGTTAAGGGCATGATGTTTATGATTGATGGCTCAAAGCAGGATGTCACAATTACATTTACACTCTATTCTCATGTGAGTCATGCTCGGTGTGAGAAACAATAGGTATTGGTAAAAATTAGACAATTGTGCCATGAAGGATGCAATCATAAGAAATGGTTTGGGGCTTATGTATGTATGAATTCCTAGAGGATTTACTTTAGGGAGAAAATCCAGGAACAAGGTCCATAAAGGTATATGTGCTTCATGGAGATTTGAATACTCTAACATGGGACTTATTCATGAAATGGAATCCCAAATTAGGAGAGGATTGATAACTGGGTTTTACTCCTGAGAAGGAATCCCAGATCAAACGTAAATTAGGACTGGTTAAAGAGAATTTAAGGGACTTGGGGCTTACTCCTAAGAAGGAATCCCAAGATTAGGACTCGGACTTATTCCTGAAAAGGAATCCCAGGTTAAGGATTAAGGTTTGGGGCTTACTCCTGATGAGGATGCCCATATTTGAGATTGGGGAATATTACTAAGAAGGATGCCCAAATTAAGGGACTTGGGGATTACTCCTAAGAAGGATGCCCATAAATTATGACTGGGACTTATTCCTGAAAAGGAGACCCAGGTTAAGGATTCTCTCATCTTAAAGGATGAGGTTGAATGAATGAACTCTCAATCTTGGTGACATAAAAATGTATAAATCACTATGTTTTGAGAGATATTCCACAGAATTCATTTCAAATAATAAAGTCGAATCATGAAATCATTCCATAAATGGCTTTGAAGAGTATCTTGAAGACTAAATCTTGAATAGGAAAGGTGAAATGGCTTAAGAGGGGTAAAATGGGCAAGATGGGCACCTAAAAAGGTAGGGGCGTGCAAGTCTTGAAAGGCGCGCAAGTCTTATGTGGGCGCGCAAGTATTGGTCGTGTAGGTATACCCGCACGACATGTGGGATACTTGCGCGATTTTCAACCAGCATTAGAATACTTGAGCGACTCTTTATTAATCCCTTTAGAATCCTCTTGAGGTTCTTCCAGAAAAGGGACGCGCAAGTTATATCGAAGGAATAAGGAGGCGTGCAAGTGGGACCACTTCCCTTAAGGGTTGGCCACTCAGGTGCGCAAGTGTTGATGAGTTTCAACACTTAGGCCTTCCTCCCTCTCTTTAGATCTTCCGTTTTAGGTAAGAAATTACCTTAGAAGTGTTCCGGAAGCTTTGAGAAGAGACTTGGGCATCGGGAGCTTCAATCCGAGTATCTGAAAAAAAGTTCCTCTCGAATTGGGGGCCCACATGGTCTATTTATAGGCAGGAGAAGACCCCGGGCGGTTACCGGGAGGTTACCACTTAGGTCGCGCAAGTCACTTGCGTGACCAAGAACGTCGCACAAGTGGACTTGCGTGACAGTGCTATAACTTGCGCTGTGAAGTTGCTTTTGATCCTTTGTTCATGACTTTGTCGATTTTTGATATTTTCTTCAAAGGTAGAATCACTTTGAGCTCAGATATTCCCCTTTTCTGATTTTTAGATTCTTTGACGAAAGGAGCGTCAACAGTCGGCCATATAGTTCCTCATAAGGTTCCATCCCGGTGGAGGAATGATAGATGTTGTTGTATGCCAACTCCACCAAGGGTAGGTGATCCTCCCAACTGTGACCACATTCGAGGACACATGCACGGAGCATGTCGTCGAGATTATGAATGGTCCTCTCAGTCTGACCATTTGTCTGAGGATGGAAGGCGGTGCTCAAGCAAATCTGCATCCTGAAAGCCTCCTACAACCCCTACCAGAGCCGTGAAGTGCAACGAGCATCTTGATAGTAGACGATTGTCGAAGGAACACCATGAACCTGTATGATCTCTTATATGTAGAGGCATCCCAAGCTCTATACTGACCCCAGCTCCCAGATCAGTAGGAAGTGGGCCGACTTGGTGAGTCGGTTGACAATCACCTAGACAGAGTGGTATCCTATAGATGTATGTGGTAGCCCCATCACGATATCCAGGGATATCTCGTCCCCCTTCAACTCTAGAACCACTAAGGGATAAACCAAGACTGCTGGAACCTAGTGCTACACCTTCGCTTGTTGAAAAGTGAGGCATCAAGAGACAAAATGTACTACTTCTTTCTTCATACCTGGCAACCAAGGTTGTCGTTTGAGGTCCTAATACATCTTCTCCACTCCTGGATGTACTGCTAGATGGGAAAAGCGAAAAACACCCAACACATCCTCATGTAGTGCAACTGGTACCATGGTACGTCCTCTGAAAAAGATGATGTGCTCCCCACCTTCAGAAAATCCATCAGTTGCCTACCCAGTGAATATCTAAGCACATCGCATCTCACAGAAAGTTTCTTCATGTTGTTCCTCCATGACTTGCTGATAAAGCAGGGGAGTGTCTGTAAGAGACAATAGAAAGGATGCTACATCCCTATCCACAATGGATATCTGTAAGGATGCCGAATTCTCTGTCGCCTCGCCTAGAAGCTGTATAATATCCCCTTATTGGCCGCATTCATAACAACATTACCCTTCCCAGGAGTATAGACTATCTCTAAGGCATAGTCCTGGAGGAACTAAAAATTGAAAACTCCTATTGCCCCGAGGGTAAGGCTGGCCGACTAAAGAGTGATCGGATGCACCCTCCTGGGCATGAGTTGAACCTGTGCTGCCTGGGTTTCCTTTTTCACTGACCAATGGAAACCTCATCCCAACATTTTAGAAAAACTAAAACAACTTTGCCTAATATAGTAAATCTAAGTGTGAACTTTGGATGTCATGTCCAAACCCAAACTAACGTCGTAAGGCATCGACGCTGCCACCAAGAGGATCCAACCGAAACAATTGCCTCTATGGTCAGATCACACCGTCGGCATAAGTGTGATTATTGGGTCTCCTCCAAAAGGTATTACCATACATGATGGTCAAGTAAATGGTTTAACCAATAACTATAGGTCTGGGTCAAGATTCATGGAAGGAAGGAATGATTGGTACCTATTTCTATTGATACGAAAACTAGTAGTAGACATAGTCTATTACTTGAATCATTCCAAGAGCCCTTGGGTCACACTCCTTGATTTCATGGTGCTATTATCTTCCTCTACCCTCCAGCACCCTGAACTTGGGGGGGGGGGGGCTACAATGGTTGGTGGTTGTAACATGAAAAAAATTTCACCACCACATGCTGCTCTTCTAGCTCTGCTTCCACGTCTGCTGCTCTATAGATTCATCATTCCTTAACACTTCCTCATCCTGAAACATCTCACACGCCCATTTCTCTGAGACTTACGCCAGTTTCATGCTTTCTAAATTTTAATATTCACTGGTTGTATCTACTCAGCCAATGAATATTCAACCTCAAAGGTTCTCTCTATAACCCTAACATAAGTAGGAATGCATAAAGGATGAAAAGTGATAGATCATATGTCCATTAATAACACCTCTCTCAGAGGTCAGAGTTCTAATGCACTGATCAAATCATATTCATTGAGTACCATGAAATATCGTCATCCCTCGACGAATACTCAGCTACCAACATGTCGTCCTGTCGAAGCTGTATAAGGTCTTGAAAACTCTCATCCACCGCCTCAAGCCAGAACTCAGCCACCTGTGGGATAGGCTCGCCATAGAACATGAGGGATGTCTGGTGCTGAAACACATGTAAGGAACTAAGCATATAAGTTTCCTCTACCAGTACTCCCGGTAGTGTCTGCTGACCGATGGGTAGTGATATAGTTGGCTCACTGTTCGAAGGTACCATCTCGGAAAATGGTCCTTGTACCGAAACATCATAATTATTTGGACTATCCTTATGGTAACTAACTGAAAAAATTAGTATCTGAGATCAATATCGTCTCTACTAGTGTCTACATCAGGCGGAAAACTCTAGTAGTCACCTCCATCCAGTCCCCTGTTGTCTGGGAATCTGTCTCACCTCGAAACCTCGGATGCCTCTACCGCTGGGACTCATGCAACGCGCTCAGTCGGCGTGCACCGTCTTCCAATGCGGATGGTGGAATCTTCTTACCAATGGGTGGTGCTACTGCTGGAACACCACCAAAAGGTTCCAACATAGTAAGAGGCCCCTACACCGGAGCCACGTTTCTTGGTGGGCCGTCACCGTGTACTCTCTCTCCAGAACCCTTGTTGGTTATCTTTGTAGTGGCATCCTAATAAGGAAAAAGTGCGCCATTGTCAAAAAGTTATACCTAGTGATCTGACATAAAGACTCCACAATGGAAACTCCTGAAACACACATGAAATTAGTGTTTCCGTGTACTATGTCGGAAATCAGAGGTTAGGGTCCTGGTGTATGGATACGTCAACCGTGGAACCAATACTGGACTCCCTAGAATGAAAACCACACTCAATACACTTAACACTATTTCTTAACAAAAAAGAAATATCAGAGTCCTAAGATCTATGGTTGAACCTCCCTCTGCTACCAAATTTTCACAACCCGTCCTTGGGGCCTGTGTCGTGACTACCCCAAGCCTGCCTTCCATAGGCCAGGGGCTGGTGACTAGTACCAAATGCATATTTCTGATAGTAAGGGAAGGAAATGGCTTTAATAAGAAAAAAAACAACAAAGTACACAACAAGATGTAAACACTAAGTAATGTTGTATACAAAAGAAAGTGCTGAAAGTAAATAGACCGGAAATACAAGCCCAATAGTAAGGTACAAGTAATGGAAAATTAGTACAACTAAAAATACAAACAGCTGGAAGATGTCTAACATCTCCTGGATCATCCACCATAGATCCTACCTAATGTGTATCTACAGATATCCTCCTCAGTGCTCCACGTCCATTCGTCTCCACTGGGTACTGACTTGTCGTGAGGTCCACCTCTGGGTACCGTCCAGACCTCATACCCTACGCCTCGGTAAGTGATGTCTGTCATCTGAATCCAACACAATGAGGTGCGGGCATATCCCGTTCTGGGGTGACTATAACGATACTCAGTAGGGACCCCGAGACTCTCGAGGTCTCACAAAATCCACAAATGATAAACCACAATAGAAATATAGAAACACAAAGTATCAACCATCCCTACATATGTATATGTCCATACATATACCTATGTTATCAATCACATCCTGACTCCAACTCTCATGCGCAAGCACAAACCAAATCCACAAAGGATGTAAAGTCAATAACCACAATGATAATGGTTGAAAAAAATTTACTCAGCTCACACAGGTATGCCACAAGTGTAAAGAGATATAGATGACCAGATATAGCCACTTGATAATCTATGTTTTTTGACCCACACAGGATGTTTTCCATCTTTTCTATCGGACCCACATAGGATACAGTCCAGCTATCTCGTCTATGATGTCATACCCACACAGGATACATGCCAGCTATTCAACTGTAATAGAGATGATCAGATGTAGTCACTGATTCATCTAATCTGTCAGGCCCAGACATGATACTAGACCAGCTAAGATGTCAGACCCACACAGGATACAAGCCCAAATACTATGTCAGACCCACACAGGATACAAGAACATAAGTCAAACTATCTGACCCACACAGGATACAAGAACAGTAGTCATCGTTGTTGAACCCACAGAGAATCCCAGTGCATTAGTCATCACTATCGAACCCACAGAGGATCCCAGTACAGTATTCAACACTGTCGAATCCACAAAGGATCCCAGTACAGTAGTTATCATTGTCAAACCCAAGGAGTATCCTTGTACTATAGTCCTCATAGTCGCAGCTAGCTCAGGGTTCTCTCACACAACACGCTCAGTTCCGGGGGGGGCACTCTTCGAGAAAATGGTTTGATACATCAACTATCATGAAGTCCAGAGTTAATGTATCCCAAATTTCCTTCTCATCAAAGGGAACCCAATATGACAGACAATGCTTCAATCAGACGCCTGGTCTGAGAGTTACTAGCATTTCTGTTCCAGGGTCAGGTTGGAATTAATCTCGTCCAATACCCGGACATTTTCCAATATTTTCCAAAACTCACATAGATTTTTTCAAATGGACCACCTCGTCAAAAGGGTCCCAGTTCAGCAGACGGTTCATTGATCGGACGTGCGGTCTAGAAGTTATTCACGTTTAAGTGAAACGAGTCTAGCCCGTCAAGCCCAGTGGGCTGGCGAGTTCGCCCGAGTCATTTCGGCCGGTCCGACCCGGCTGGGGGTCGGCCCAGCCCGGTTTAGCATGGCCCACCAAGGGACCCGGCCTAGTAGGTCAGACACATTTGGGGGGTTGGCTAGGTTCTGTGGGGCGCGGCCCGCCCACGGACCCGCCCTGCGGTTGCGGGCCAGTTCGGCTTGCCCGACGGCCGCCGAACGACACCGCACAACATTGTTGTTCTACCAGCCGAAGCCAGAAAGTTTTTTTCTGGTGCGAGAAGCACACATAGAAGGCCTCTGTTCCCCCCACGTGTCACCTATGGGTTTCATGGTATCCTTTTTCACGGCCGGCTGGCAGCCGACCGGTTTTCCCGCCAAAGCGGCCCAACCAGCGGGGGTGCGGTCTTCTTTGCACCGCGGCGCCATGTGGTGTCGTGGTCTATTTCCTGGCTGGTGGTAGTTGTCTGTTCGTCGAGAAAGAGGCCCGCAGATGTGGTCCGAACCTCCTCTGCGCTACACCTGCAGGTGACATGGTTCACCAGCCTTTCCTGCAGTAGTCGACTGGTTCCTCAACCCGAGCGGCCCACGGTTGCGGGCCACGGTTTTCCCCCAGGCGGACGGTGCGCGACCGCCACTTCCAGTCTCTACCGCCTCTAGTCGTCGCTGCCTCTGGTCATTGTTGCCAAAATAATGAGGAACCAAAGGAGGGTCATCGGGCCATGTTCATTCGGTCCGCGCCCTACGCGTTTGGTGATATCAAATGGCCAAAGACAATCCAAAGCATTCATCAAGAACGAGATATAATTTTATTCACTTAAAATTATACAAACCCCCTACCTCATTTTAGAGTTTCTTCATTGATGACGGCATCAATTTGTTGATGTCAGGGTGCATCCAAGAAGGAAGCATTTTTAATGGTGACATTTTTCATGGTCGGCGTCTTCTCCATTCATGCGTATTAAGAGGAAGGATGATGAAATTCCTCATGGGCGTCTCCTCGCATTCATGCCCCGGTCGAAGAAGAATGAAGATTTTATTTGTCCAGAGGATATTTTTCCTCATGTCCTTCTTTGGAGAGGGCGATGTCCTCCAAAATCTCCCCTTCTCAACATAATTTCCCCCAAACAGGATTATGCCAACCAAATTAAATGAAGGTAATGCCTTCTTTTAATATTGCAAAAATAGATTCAAAATAATTAAAACACTCAATTTAATTTATTAATTGTTGTTCCCAATTAAATAATTAATGGAGTTGGAAAATTAATGAGAGAAAGTGGGTGGTGGAGAGTTTTCATAATTAATAAGGGCGGTGGAAGGTGGAGGGTTTAACCCTCATCAATGGGGGTTTCCAAGGGTCTCAAAGGGGATTTTATGAGTTGATGTTCATGTGGTCCCCACAACACATTATCCTCCCATGGGAGGTTATGGGGGGGGGGGCCCACTCCAACTTATTTTTGGAGATAAAAACCACCAACTAAAAAATGAGTTACACACAATCTTTTATTTAATATTTAAATTTTAATTAGAATCTACAAATATTAACAACCACATCTGATAAAATTAAATTGTGGTAATGGTCACCTTAAGCTAATACCGATGTTGCAAGTTCATTGGTGTCCTCATATTTCAATTCCATGCACTGGTTAAAATTATAGAAAAACCCGCACAAACGTTTACTAAATGTACCCAAAAAAACATCAGAAAATTATTCCAGGCACACCGAGCCTCGGAATCATGTGCCGTCAGAAACTGAGGACTCATAAAATTCCAAAGAAATTAAGAAAAAAATTCCTTGTAATTTCAGGGTCATTACAGTTTGTATCCTGAATATCCCTCCATTATGGAAAGGGAAATTATAACCATCTGTCTCATATATCAGATGTTATGTAATTGGATAATGGAAATTTTTCTTTAGAATACACTAATTGACATATATGAATTGTATAGAAACAATGAATTTTATCAATCTCCTTCAGGAAATTTTCTAAATTTCCATTCTATTTCAAATATTTTACATCCCACAAAAACATTCCCTAATACTCATATATTATTAAACAACAGATTTTGCAGCATGATCTAAATGTTTTCTTCTAGTTGTTTACTGATATCCTTGATGGTTCTTTGACAATCCCATGTTGTGAGTGGACACCTTGGGATCGATGCCCATCATTTCATTATACTTCCAGGTGAACACGTAATATTTTTTCTTTTTAAATTAGGTATATAACATTATAATTCAAAGACCTGGAATCACTGATCAATGTGGTCGTGGTTTCTCATCTCTACCCAGATTAATATATTTGCGGTTACCTAATGTCGGTGGATACAATATCCTCAATTGATGGTGTGGGTGTCCTTAAAGTCCACCTACAACCCCCGTTTGTCCTCATAGACATCCTTCTGTTCATCCAACTATTCGATATGGGGTCCACTAATGGAGTTATATCTCCAGATACTGGAAATGAGGTTACATTTATACATTCTATATATGAATCAACATCCTAGGATCTAACAGAAAAAGTTTGGATTCATTGAAAATCTCTATGGGATGGAGTTTAGGATGGAGAAAGATTATTTTCATCCTCTCTTAATGAAATAAAATTTTATTTTGATTCAGAAGACGATGAACATATTTTTAATCATGTTGTGGATAAATTTATGTAATATTTATCCAATACCTTACGACTATCTAGAGATTAATTTTATTTTTGATGACTACTGGGCCAAGATTTTATGACTGATAGAAAAAATATATTTGAATAAAAATCAGAAATAGTAATAAATCATTGTTATGATTATTGGGTAATAATAAATTTTCAATGAGTTGTAAAGAGGGATGGGATGGGGTATCTTCAATGTAATTTTGCGTGGTTACCCCAGTGATACAAATAACAATAGTACATTTCCCCTACCTCTAATAAAATAAAACATCGATACAATGTTACTCATACGATTCAAATGGGAACTTATTAGCATGAAATTCTCTTATTTTTCCTTTAATGGTGTGTTAGTGGAATTTATTGGTATGATGATGGATATAGATGCCTTGAGGAAACAAATTCCTTCATCAAAAACCATGGAGGTACATTTCTTACCAAACAACCAGAAACACTGATTCTATGCAATGTCGCCAAAATGAGTACAGAGATTAATTTTTTCTAGTGTATTTTCCACACTTATTCATAACCCAAAAATGTTAGTGTATAATGTGTTAAGTTAGCCTCATTGTATCCTAGTAGGTGTAGTGTCCATACACGAATAAGATAATCTCCCAAGACATTATTGATGAAACCCTGTCAGACATTAATACATTTTATCCTAATAGACATTTACAAAGGTTTGTTGTCTCCCTTTATAACAATATCAATATGGATCATTGTAAGGTATATAATAATGAGAAAATATATTGGATTGTATTTTGCATGATGGTCCTTAAAAACATCAGCCTCCGCTTCATACACTTTTGGGATCATCAAAATCTTTACGACTTATTTCGGGAGTTATTTTGATAAACATACGGTGTCCAGGATAGATAACATGGCTAGAAAAAAGCCTAATTTCATCAAAATTTCAAATTTATATGTCAATGTCTAACACTTGTTGAATGTTGATACTCTTTTGTAGGTTCTCTAGTATATAGTGTACAATGCATAGGTGGATCTTCCAAAAAAAATGGGATATAAGGGTGCCATTTTTGTTGGTGTATTTGGCCGAACATATCTACCAACCCACTAAGGGTGATCAAAAACTCATACCCCCATTAATTGAAATCCTATAATGATTAGGTTATGTTTTCATGAAGTGTATTTATTGGATTTAATTATTCCTGTTGGGCTCACTGATATGATCATTGATGAGTTTCCACAACACTGACACTCTGAGTAGGGATGTGGCTCGAATTATTATTTCATCTATACCTATATCTTCCCTTGAACCCTTAACTTCTGCTACCACTTCCTCATGTTTTCTTTTCAGGTGTGAGGTAAAAAAGTTCATATCCATACTCATCATCGGACTAGGGATCTAAATAATTAATGACATTGATCTTACTATAGATTAATTCCATATTCGATGATGAAATTTTGTGGTGGATCATTTTTGGTGGTACCATTAGGTGGTGTAGCAACCATGTTTTCAAAAAAAAGTATAATTCTTGGGAGAGAAAAATAAAACTTTTTCCATTGAATAGGTTAATATTTATATATTTTTGGCCCACTATTCTTGAAAGATCAATTTTAAAAAGATTATCATTTGAGGGAATATGATACTGGTGGATTTGCTAATACCATATAGGATTTTTCTTGGGAAATAGTAAATTCATTCAACTTTTTTTGTGGATAGAATGAGTATTATGTTTAATTTTGGGTTACCCAATAACCAAAATTATTCTCCCCTTTTCTTGAAAATAATATCCAATCACCTTTTACCTTTGAATGATTATATGAATTATACATCATTTTTGTTGGTTGTTTACAGACATTTACTTATCTATAGACTATATTTTTTATAGGATTCCTTGAAAAGAAATCATTCACAAATGGTGTTCCCAAACATCTAGTTAAAGGGGAAACCATCCCTCTAGGCATTGAGACCATAATGGTCAGGTGACATGGGCTCTAGAAGTCAGAGAAAATAATTTTCCACAAGATTAATAATGTAGTCATAGACTTTATCATCTCCAAAAGAAAAAAATTATTCATTCTCTCCTCAAAATGATTTTTAATTGTTCCACTCCAATATTCCAGAAACTTTATGTGTTTTTATTAAAACAAAGGGGTGTCTAATGATATAGTGTAGTTTTTTGAGTATTATTTTGCGTAGATTTTTTCTTTTCTATTATGGTTGCAGTCCAAACCATTCACATTCTCTATCCTTGGGATAATAAAATCATTCAAGAACTGTAATTAGTTTTATTTATTTATTCATCCATTCATTTTGAATCTACATCAAGATCCTAAAACAAGAATGTATATCTTTACAAGATGAATGTTATACATATGTTTTCACAATTATTCTCTACAAATAGAGAATCAATTTTTTCTTAGGGAATTTATAGGTTATTAGAGTAGCTTAACCCGTTCCACCTGGAAAAAATATGAGTTCCTCTCATTATCTAGTTGATTTAGGTTTTATATTATTAGAAACATTTTCTTTTACATATTTGATCTGAATTGAAATGGAAACTTCCTACATAGATCTTACCAACCTGTGATAAATAATGTGATAAAATTAATGTTCCATATGAAGGCCAAATGTTTCATGGTTTTCACGAAGAACATATGATTCAATGAATCTTTATTAATAGGGGTTAAAATAACATGATAAAAAATTTTAGTCCATTGAATACTAGTAATATAGGGATCCCAAAATTTTGTTGGGTTCGGATAGATCACACACATTTAGGGTATGTCTACAGTTATGGATTTACTGTTGCATTACATTATTATATAGATTATAATGTATCTACCAATGATTATATGATTTCAATAAGACCATGATTAATGTTAGGATGATATAGGGTTTGAACAGTGGTAGTAATTGATAGTTAATGAAATTTTAAGTTGAAAAAAATATGTGGTTGACATATGGTAGGCGGGATATTTTAGGGTTTCCGTAAATGAGTTATAGAAGTTTTCCTTGGGAATGGAAATTTTATATTCATCCATGATCGATTATTGCTTAATTTATGACCTAGGAACATGGTTGAGAAAATTTCTTTTTCATATTTCATTCTCTTAGGAGAAAACTCATTCTTTATCTATAATTGTTTTAAGTGTGAGTCACAGCTCTGTTCGTGGAAAATATTAAATAAAAAGGATTATTCATTAAATTAATAATCGATAATTCATAACTCAATAACCTATTTCCTCCTTCCAAGTGATTATTTCTTTGAGCTGGTTGAATTTAACCACTTCAACACGCAGTTTTTATACCACCTTTCGTTTTCCAAGTTCATTAATTGTTTCTCGCTATGGGGGTTGTATTGGATTTGTTGATGGGATAACCAAAATCAAATCATGTATTTGGTTTTGGGTACACGATCCTTAATCATTTATATTAATTTGGACCATGTTATAAATGGATGTATCATCTCCACGGTCCTCTATGTTGGAATCATCTTTAGTTCTATATTCATGATTGAAACCCATTGCATTTACTGGAACTTAATTTATTATTGGTTTCATGGTGGACATAAAATTATATGAATTATGTTTGTGCCCTATACTAGACCTCTACAATAGTCTTAAAGATACTCTTCTCATTTCTTGGTGAAGAGTGGCACTTAGGGAACCTCCACAGAACCTTTCATACATTTTCCTATTGATCGATGCATGTTATGAAATGGGATGAACATGGATACATCATTTTATAGTGTTCCCCCTAAATGGAAAAATACATATTTTTATATAAGTGTAGTTTGAGGAAAATATTTTCCCAGCCATGTGGGTAGGGGTTTTACCCCACTCTTCTATTGTTATTCCTTGGACCTAGTTTTTTGGATCTGAAGGGAAAATTTTTGGTATCAAATTTCCTTCCCTATAGGAAGTGGATGATAATGTACTACGGTTGATGCTATTATTTCTACTAATATCTTTTTCTTACACATAATTATTCAGGAATTAAATGGTAAAAATTCATTATTTTTACACAAATCACCTAGTTTAGGGGAATCAGTAGTGGTAGATGATTGGACTAACATAAGAGGGAACCCTGCTTCATGTTCTTATTTTCCTGGATCCGTAGTATTTCAAAAGAATTATTTCATTGGACCTGGTAATTTTTAGAATTATTCAATGATGATTCAAATTGAGTGAGCCTTATTTTCTATGTAGGGGATATATATGATATAATCCCAAGATAAATGACCTTATAGGATGTCACATCCATTAGATTCACTAACCAGGGGATGAGGTGAAATATAAAGTTCTGTGTTCTCCTAATCCCCAGATAGAAACTCAAGGTGGGGTTTTGATGATTAGGTGATGTAACTTATGAAATTCATTGAGGAATTCTAGTTTAGTATTTTTACACTACATCCCCTATAATGGTCACGGTGAATATGGAAGGGATTCTGAGTGGAATTGTTGAAAATGATTTCACAATACATTAACATTACCATTCAACCCATTAAAATATAAGAACATCACATTCAAGTGGTGGAGAGATTTATTGAGGTTTATATTGATTTTGTGAGCACCATATTTAGATTTTTTTATATAATTATTGAATTATATGTGTTTGTGGTAAAATGATATGTTGGTATATCATTCATATCTAGTTGGATTCTCAAATGAAGCAGATTGTGTTGTCCTTCTACAAGATATTCCTCAATTCGATCAGCCCAAATTGAATTTTTTGATCCATTTTTTCAAAAGAATCATAAATAGTAAGGGTCACATTATCATTTAATGAATATATAGGTGGTTTTATGGACGGCTGTTCCCTAATGTCATATTTCTATTAGGAAAAAATGCTTCCTCTTATTGATATGTTTTATGAGATGACTAGCCTCTTATTTCCATTCGCTTGTGAATATGAGGGGATTCTCATATTTGATCTGGTAAGTGTAAGAATATCTTATCGATTAATATACAAGCATGAGGGGGATTCAATGGATCTCATATGGAAGTTAAATCTAATGATCTACCGTTTTGTTTCAAAAAAGATATTCTTCTCAGTTAACATTATTGGGAGGACTACTAGAGATGTAGGGTGTTGTCTTATGTAGAGGAATTTCATGACTACAACAACCACATCCGTAATTTAATATCACATCGACATGGTAATTGGATATCATTTAAAGATGTTTTAGGTCCCCAAGACCTCTATCCATTAAAAGATAAGGGACATTAGTCAACATTGAAATTTTGAACTACCCTGTGTCTGATATATTTTTTGATGATATCTAATGGGAAGAAAGAATTATTTGTTGTGAATAGTGATCCCAATTGACGGGAGTTGGTTCAACAGACAACTCTATCACTATTAAAATATTCTTATGAGTTTCATGGGTTTCAATTTGGATATATTCCTTCCATAGAATGAACCATGAAATATGCATGTCAACTATAGTTTGAATGAGGATGTAAACCAAATATAGTTGTCCATTTATTGTATAATATTGTTAAAGACAACATTAAACAATAGAAGTGGTTATTTTGTTCCTTGGTGATCCTTTTTTCATGTGGGTGAGAAAAAAATATTTAGATGGAATGGTGATGTACCTGAATCCTATATATTTCTTTTGATGTGATAACTTCATGGAATTTTGGAGGTTGTGGTCAAGAATTGATGGCTTAATATCTGTAATTTATAGGATGTGATTAAAATCATACTTAATGGGAATGTGGATATATTCCAATTCTAGTTTTGGGTATAAATACGAGTCTTCCATATATTCGAAGTCATGTTAAATTTATTGGGGCCTCTAATTTCTACTATATTTGACTGGAGGGATTTACATGTCTGAGCATGTATTTTAATCAACTCATTTTTTGGAACTATATTTTACTACTGGTGATGATATGAATGTGAATGTATTTTATTCTCCTCATTTGTTCTCAGCATATATTACTATAGGGATAGGAATTTTTATGAAATTATTTTCTACTTCTCATTTGTTTCCACTATTTTTGAATAGATAGTTTTATGTGTTCGAGTAGTTATTTAGACATTCCCATTATTTTAAAGTTATTTTAATAGTGGTGTTGATGTGAATGGTAATGGATATCAATTTCACTATTTATTTACATAGTTTTTGGCTCGAGGGAATGATATTATTGAGAATGAATTTGTATTTAGTCACTATTTTCTTTTATATTGGACTAGTTGGAGTGATATGTCTAATCCTAGATATTCGTCAACACATTGTCTGCCTCCATATTTTATTGGAAGGATTTATTTTATAGCTTATGGATTTTTATTTTTTAGTATATTTAAAACATATTTTATTGGAATGATTTTGCAATAGTAACAACAAACATTGGACATTACATTTTATCGACTATTTTCCTTTGTGGGATACCCTAATGGAGACGGTCTGATAGATAAGGTTAGGTGCCTATGGGGTGGTGTCCTATTAATGAAGAGGAAGAATGGTCATTCTGCATTAGCAGTAAGAACATCTTCTATGTGCCCTCGGGAAGGACCTTAGTGTCATCAAGAATATGTCACTAGAGACCACTTTATCATCTTCCCTATGTTTATATTGGAATTATATATATTGTTTTTGGGATAGTCTCTTGAAACTGTATGGGATGGTTCTTAGTATTATTGAATTCTTGACCACCCATCATTTTTGATCCAATAAATGGTGTTAATTTAGTAACATGATTCCATGTCATGTATCATCAACATCCGAGAGTGTATAGATTATGTGGAACTCTTGATTCATTATACTGGACACCTTAAATTGAAGGAGTTTTAACGTTGATAAAAAAAATTTATTACAAGAAGATAAATCTTGGACAACATTTAAGCAATATGGTTTCTTCAACTAGTGAGAAAAAATTTGGATCAAATGTGATTTCTTGAATGTACCAGTGTGATATGATAAATAAAAACCTGAAAACCTATAAAAGGATCATCTTAATAAATGAATTCCTAAAAACATAATAATTTTTTATCAACTTTTGTCCTAAATTTATTTTTTTTAGTGCACAAAAGGCACATATCATGGTGGAGATACTTTTATTAATATTAACTATTAACATTAGGTTCACCATTTTCTTCAAATGAAAATTTGATCCAATGGATAATTCCGGTTTCTGAGTAAATTAAGAAATTTTTTGACTTTCAGATTACAATTTCTGTCATCCCTATTTATAGAGGTTCTTTCTTTAGTGGGGATTGTTCATGGAATCAAAAACACCCAATGGATCTCATATCCGTGGTGACTCATGGACCTTAATTGGAAAGGAAGGAACTTATTGGGGAACTCATCTAGTGATACATATGAACCCACATTGGTTAAGAATATTAGAGAATTGGTTAATGACACACTTTTGGTTGAAATTATTTCCTCTTTAGGAACTCTATTGATGTTTTTATTTTAGAAATGTTCATGAATCATCAATTCATTCACAAGTATAACATGGGTATCCCAAATGATAATTATCAATTACTATCACAAATTGAAATTAGAAGAATCTATTTTAATTTTATGATTTCCATTAATGGTACCCTTTCATAAATGGATTAGAAATTATTTTTTCTATTATTATTTTGATTTTGGTTATTATCCATACAATGGGGGGAATTCATGTTTATCATCTTCCCCGTAGTTGGGAGTTGTTTTATTTCAGGATTAGAACAGTAAATCTAGCTTCCTACATAACCTTTTAAATGGAATCTAATCCCAGGATGTTCAGTTAGACATAATGTGGGTCATTATAAATTTTAAGGACATGTGACAAGGACCCAATACTGAAATTTATCATAATGTGCATGAATGTCTAGTTGGACGGTTTGTAGTCAATTTTGCTTTTGGGGATTATACAAAATAGTTGTGAAGGAGATAGAATGCACATGGAATATTTTGTTTACATATATAATAATTAATATATCCCACTGTGTAAATCAATGAAATATGATTAGAAGGAATATGTAACTCAAAGTTGGATATACCCCTGTTGGGTTTTTATAATGGAGAAAAATACGGTGATTTTGAGTGTTGGGTTTTGAAATAATAGATGATTCCTACATATCCACGTTATTCCGGAATCAATTATCATGTAGTATGGAACGGTCGGGGATTGAACCGATATATTAGGCCCTTGGGTTTGGACTTTTTTGGGGATTACAATGAACTGGAGCACCATAATTGGACATTGAGGGGAATTTTACCAAATCAGATCCCAATAGTTTATTCATCTTTAATAAGTAACTATAATGCATAGTATCATATAAAATATATATCTTTGAGAATATGACATCATAATTTTCAGACTTATATAGAATAGGTTGTCCAATAGTTGACATGGTTGGTTCTTATAACAAATCATAGGTCTATAAATGTGTTTTTAGGAACATATCCCTATGAAGGTTTCACCCATACGGATTATGTACACTGGATAAAATAGTAAAATGGTTTTGGGTATCACCAGTAATGGGAGGAGTATTTACATAGGAACCTAGATATATCAAAATCTCTATTAACATCTAATCCCACATGAGTCATTCTCTATGTGGGAAAAAAGAATGAAATTAATATAGAATCCACAAAATATCATTCATCACCTAATGGATGTGACTGAGGCCCCATGAGAGAGGGAGAAATATATATATATGGAACGCATATCTTTTTTTCGTATCATGGGTTGTAGAAGTGGAGGAGGGGTGTGTCATCTTTTTATGGGCTTACCAACTGATAAATTCTCTACTTGGAATTTCCCCTCTATCCCATTCCATAATTTATAGAGACGATGAAGGAAGTGAGATAAAAAATGGATGTTTCATCCTAGATCGAGAATCATACATTAACCATAACTATGGATATGAACCATGTTACCTTGTGGATGTATTCTTGAGAACATTATTATGTTCCATCATATTAATAAGGAAACCAAAAGGACATCATTTTATATTAGTACGCATTCTCGAGAGGACATGCTCCTGTGTACAGTGATTTGATCATACACATATGGTGGATATAGGTGATTCCATGGCTGAATACCTCGTACGGTGGAAAACATATGGCATAGAACATCATAAAATACCTTTATGAATATTAATATTAGGATAATTTATCCATAGGACTTGATGGGGATGAACACTACACTTGAGGAATCTAATGAGAATAAGAAACTTTATGACACCACGATTTCCCATTTCACATTGTATTTTTATGGACATATCATCTTCCATCCATGTAGAAATTTTGTACATGGGTCTAGGTTTATTAAATATAGAATATTTCTCTCTGGGTGTTGGTTTCATCAATGTATAACAATACTTCATGGGTTCAGGTTTCCTCCAAATAGTAGTTTTCAAAGTTGGTTGATGGACCAGAAGGAGGTCATATATATATTTTGTTTACAGAATATCTCGTGAAAGATTTTGGGTACATAAACGCTTCAGTGGGTTCCCATTATAAATTATCTTTATTTTGTATGGTTAACTGCTAAAAATTGATTTCTACAACTCCCCCCTCAAGGTTCCATACTCTTTTTTCTTTTTTGGATACCCATGGGTATTTTATAGGACCAGAAAGACGTCCTATATATATTTTGATTACAGAATGGTCTTGTGAACGATATTGGATACAAAGATGCTTTAGTGGGTTACCATTATATATTATTTTTATATGAATTATTTATCCTTTACTAATAAACATAAATTTTTTTTAAATTAAATATATTTATATTTTTATCATATTTTTTATGATGTATTTATTGTCTTCCTTGTATGATGATTCATGAGGAATGTAACTCATTGTATTAGACACTTGTATGTTAAGAATGCAATTTTTTTATGTAAAATTATTTGAAATTAAATTATTCCACCATTTATAAATTTTTTTTGTGATATTATAATTCATATTAATAGTTTATAATAGTTTTGTTTAATTCATTTTCCCTATGTAATCATGTTACCTTTTTTACTTCAACATTATAATTTTTTACTGAAAATAATATTCAAATGATAGTTTATTTTATTCCCAAAAATTTAATATATTCCAACATTTAATATTTGAGCCCAAGATATCCTATTTTGGTATTGAATCCAATATTCAAAAGAGGATTAATTACATTCTTGATCCAACCTATCTTGAAAAAATATTTGAGGGGATAAAAATAATTCCCTTATTTATTTATTTTTCTATGTAAAACACAAAATTAAAAAATGATTCCTACTTTGAATATGAAATAACCATTCAGAATATTATATTTATCAATAATATGACATAAATATTTCATATTTTGGTATAATGTCATATTTCATGATAATACACTAAATAGTTCTATAAATATAGAACATAAACTATAATTGTTAAAACCCATTACTAAAAATTATATAATATTTTTTAAAATCAAGATATTAATTTTCTTGACATTGATGATATTTTCCAGTTTATAGTTTTAGATAATGAGGTCACAAGCCATAAATTATAAAACTATATAATAAAATGTTGAAAATTATGATCAGAATCAAATTTTACACCATATAAAACATTATGAAAACATCATTTCATTCCATAATAAATCATTATTACATTAAAAATGACATCACCCTTTCTCATACCCAACCCATGAAAAACAATTAAAAACAAGGTATGTGGAAAAAAATACATGTACGGTGTATAAATTTTTTAGAAATTTTTAGTTTACTAAAAACATGAAAACCCATGAAATATTTACCTCTAGACCAAAGTTCCTTGATTGAATGAAATATATTATTTTCACATGAAATTTACATGCACTTTATTCCCAAAGAAATACTTTAATAGCTGAAGAAGAAAAAAATCATACTCTTATTGGTAACATATATATTCACACACATATCTCAATTGAAATCATGTTATAATTAACTCGATCTATCTTAAATCCATTGGAAAAACCCTTTGGTAACACATTCATTATTTCCTATTAAGATAAGTAACATTAACGAGTTCATTGAAGAGATATCTGTGTGTATCCATACATTAATCTATAAAGGTATCACCCAAAAGTATCTTGGTTACCCCAATATATAACCTATAACGAGATTACCTGGTTCTATCATGTTTCTTCATATTACAATCATTATGAGGTGAACCCATTGCTATCGAGGTGTGCCAATTTCTCATGTGAAATTATCATGTACAATATCACGAATGAAATATATTTATGATTTTAATTTTTCATCATATAACATTTTAAAATAAAACTCTTTTAAACTCATATGAAAATAACTTTTTGTTTATCAAAATACCATTTATTTTAAAACCCCATTTTCAAAACCAAAACACCATTTTTATAGAAAACAATTTCATTTCAAAAAAAAACCCAGAAAAGGGAATATTATTTTTCTCCGAATAAAGTATTAAATATTTCAATAAATTATAGAAATAAAATAATGTCTACAACAAATAAATATTAGATGGTTATGAATGGATCATTCCTTTTTTCAATAGTCAAACATTTCTAGATAAAAGAGTCGAAGAAATTCCTCATTGAAACCCTATGAAATTAATTATAATATAACTAAATGATTATTATAAAATATATAATTTTCACATAAAAATTTCAGGAAATAATTTTTTAATTCAGGGACATAGATAAATAGTTGGAAGGAAAACACTAAAATAAGTTTTTAAAGAAAATAACCATTATCAATTTATAAATATTTGAATCATAATTACCATGATATAATAACATTAAAAAACTAAAATTCTATTAAAATAGTTAAATTAAGGATATATCATGTAGAATGGGTTGTATATACACCTCATTAGAGTGTATATGTGGCTAACATTATAATTTGTCTCAATGTAGAGAAATTGAGACTATTTACCTTACCATGAGTCTGGATTCTCATGTGTGTAATAATATTCTTGAATAATAAACATATGTTAAATATTTAGTTTATTTTTAAAATTACCAAGTTTATTATTAATTTAATTACATTTTTTAACATATTATGAAAATATTAATTAATCAATTATGATTATGATAATCTTTTTTACCATTTTCAACTTGTGTTTTAAAAGTCTCTTTTATAGGTTAAATATTATCTAGGTGGTCATTATTTAAAAAGAATTTTAATAATAATAATGAAATAATTATAATTTTTATATTTCAATTATAATAACAATAATAATGATGAATTTTTTAATTAATAAACAAAGTGTGTTATTATCATGGAGACGGTATGCTGAAAGTACAAATGAGTAACAATTCTATTTCTAGAAAATAATTATGGAAGTTAATAATGTTATATTGATTCATCCAATAATGTTAATTATTTCATATATAAAATTCACATTTTTATATTCTTATATATAATTCACATGGAGTGGTGTCGAAAATGGAGTTACATCGATTCATGATGATGGGCTTATAAATGTAGACATAATATGTAGTCACTTTTTATGTTGGTGAGATGTTCAATATGAAAATGATATATTACATTTTTAGAATGAAAAATAAGTTAGTAATATCAGTGTTATTCAATTTAAATCACATATATTCATCACATTTTTTATTACATTTCATCTAAAGAGTTAGTGAAAAATGAATCACAATAATTCTCGAGTAGGGATTCAACTGTACACATGAGAAATATTATCTCTTAACATAAAAATTGATAGGAAAAATATTTAAAATGATATAATAAAACCATATGTATATTTATGATATAAAAAATATATACTTTATATCCATCAACATTCCCAAACATGAGAGGTGGTATTGCAAAAATGACTAACATCAGTTTGAATGGTGGTAGTCTGCCATACACACTAACATTGATTTAATAACATATATGATTGAAGTGGAGATAATTGTAGTTCATAAATTTATGTTGAAAATATCCTAGTATATGGTAAATAATAAGGTTTTGTATCCCATCTAGGTCAAATACCTAGTGATGGGATGTGTGAATACGGCTATGCCATATCAAAATTACTAGAACTTCTGATCTAGTTGATATTCCACCACCTAAACACCACAAATCACATGAAACCTTCCATTAAAAAACCATATAAATTGGATGTACATACATTGAGTGATATAAAAATAAGATAAACAAACATTCATGTGCTCGTCAGTGATGTTTTATTTGACTGTTATTCATGAACCATCCTTAGATCCAAATAAACTGATGAACACATCACGAGATATCACTACAGGATCCTTTAAAAATCATTATCTTTCATCATGTGCTTCATGATAAATCTCCACAAAATCCTTTGAATATCATGGATTTTCATCAATTGCATTGTGAGATCGCTCTATGAGATCCTTTCAAAATCATTCTTTGTCATCATGTGCTTCACGATATTAGATATATCAACCATATTTCTCTTTTATGAGATTATAAATTTCACAACTTTAAGAGATTATAAATTTCTCTTTCCCATGAAATGAAGATTTTTCTTATCCACTAGATCATTAATTTCTTTCTTGTGTGAGATAAGTAATTTATCTCTATCTGGAAATAAATAATTTCCCTCTTCCATGAGATCATGAATTTTTTTCTTATAGGAGATCATCCCCTTAAAACATATGTCTGAACAGGAATGTCACTCTTCCATGAGATCAGGAATTTATGAAAACTGTTAATTCATGATTTGATAGACCATTTTCATGGACAACCTCAAACTTTGTCATAATACACAATAAACCCAATAGAACTACTATGATATATTTTTACCAATAGTCTCACAATGTTTTTTGAAAACAGATAAAATCTCATGGAAGCAACAAGTTTCAGAAAATCATGTGCATGAGAAAACATTTTCATCCAGAATCCCATGGATAGTGAATATGTAATTCTTTCACAAATTCTCTAATACTCCAAGATCTATACTCTTCATGAGAAAAAAATTTAACACGAAAAGATAAACAAAGAAATATCTTACTCCCAAAAAATATAAACTTTCACCATTAACCCCCCATACAATAATATCTATATATCATTTTACCAATATTCATTAAAATAATACATTTTAATGGCCCCCCTACACCACTTATCAATATCTAGGCATCCCTAGGTATTTTTTATGAAATTTCTCTCCCTTTTATAGAAACAAATTCTCACCTGTGAAAAAAAACCAATAGTCACTCCCTTTTTTATTGAAAAACTAAAGACCACATATTAGTGATTTAGAAAAAAAATTAAACCTTAGGGTGAGGGGATCTACATACACACTTTTCAAGTGTGAGGAGTTGAATGAAATATATGATCTAGACGATAATGTTCAAACTCATAATATGGTATGGCCTCCACTAGAATGTCTTCAACCTTAAGCTTTTTAGGAACATACTCCAACATCAAAAGCACATTATCCACCTTCTCCATGATATAATGTCACTTGATTCCAAGGTGATTATTCATATAGTGATGTAATGGATTTTTGAAATGATTTATGAAACATTAATTATCATAATGTATTCCCATAGGCGACTTCAATTTATCTCCCATATCACCAAGCTACTACTTCATCCACAAAAACTACATGCATCTCTGAGTAATCAAAATATATTTAGATTATTTAGTTCTCAAAAAAATAAAATAATTTTTCTTGATTATCTGTTAAATAAAATATCAATGAAGATATATTAGTACACATGAAATTGGATTTCTATAATGTGATAATCGATCCCCATATTAATTTGTATATACCAATAAATCTTAGTGAAATTTCTCCTGTTATAGAAAATTGTTATCCACGAAGAACATAACATAATTAAGTATTAATTTTACTATAGGGATGTAAGATTCGTTGAAGTTATATTGATTCTATTATTATTAGAACCTGAAAAAAATATCAGTTAATATTACTGTTAGGTATAATAGACTGCCAATGATCTTCCATTATTCACTGATATTAACAACCATGTGTCTATCATCTTGAGGTTGTTTCATCTGGGTACCCACCAAATTCATCATATCATTGGGATTATCCCTTAAAAATAACCTTAGAACCTCCTAGGAATATTTTTTATTCACAGATAAATATTCCATTACATCTTTATGTCACCTATAAACTAATAAAACACTACCTTTCAATGGTAATTGACATTGAAAAAAACTTTTCATAAATAATGTGAACTGTTTGAACTACACTTCATATGATCCACCAAATATTATATCATCTATATAGATTGTAATGACCCTACCCTTGTTGACCAGAGTTGGTGAATTTTTTCATTACATTGGCATATTAAAAAGGAATTGTTATCCCAATGGAATGAAGAGTATAGTATTGTTGTATAAAATATACATATATATGTTCAAAATTAAAAGTTTAAAGGAAATAATACATGTCAACTTATTTTGAGTCACACATAAACTCTTAGATTACCCTTGAAACTCGTTCATAATATTCATCCCCACCACCTGGGAAACAAATATAAAAAGGTTGATCACCGAATCATATTATGTGTATGTCATATAGAAGAAGTAATCATGAACAGTAGGCCTGGTGAATAACTGAAAACACAAGCCTTTAAAAATTATTTTAGATCATAATATGGACGAAATGAAATACGATTACATAAGGCCATATAAATGATCATAATAGAATGGAAAATAAACATTGATATTATTCTAGTAAAATAATCACTTGTTTTATCAATTTTTAATACCATTATGAGGGAATGAATAATGCTAGTCATATAAAACATATTGGAAAGGTCTCATCCAAGATGTCTGAAAACACTAGGGTAAGGCCTTAGCCAATACCCAATTCTGTTTTGTCTCATGATACCTATCAAAGAATCTAGGGGATATATAAGGCCCCATGTATCCCACTCTATGTATAATTCATTTCTCATAAAAAATGGTCTAAACATGTACTACATGCTCATATGGAATAACATTCCCCAATTAGTAAACATAAACAAAAACCATTCTGGGTAGTCTATGGAATGGTATCATGATAGAACATCCATAGTCAAACTTATAATAAACCATTTAAAACTACATGTTTGATGGAATATATAATATATTAACCTCAATAAGACATAAAAATTAACATAGATGTTGAAATATGAAAAAATAATCTAATAAGATCATTGATGATTTTATGGGAGAAATACACTTTTAATTTTGATAGAGGATTTATTTTGGAAAAAAATTACATAAATATAGAAATGAACGAAATTATTTTATAAAGGAAAAACAAATTTCTAATAAATATTATTGTGGCTTATAATAGAATATTGAGTGCACTTTAAAATAGTTAATAATTTGAGAAGTTCCCTTGAATCGGGAATGTTTATCCGAAATAATTGAGAAAAATATTTATAAAACATTTATATACCAATAAAAAAATAATGATTCTAATTCGTAAACCAATATGGAAAAAAACAGAATTTATGAGGTGTAAATGAGAATAATTTATATTTTAATTGGGATTAAAAGAGACAATGAGTAAGCTGAATGGAAATGGAGGTTCCTATAAAAAAATGTTACGTTGTGACAGAATCTGTTATACCTATCAGATTAACATCGTGGATTATAAAATCTAATTGATTAATTATTTATTTCATAACATTATTTACATTTTTAATTCTTCATTATGTTATTAAGTATATTTATGTTCTTTTTTTGTAGTTTTGAGATAACAACATTATCACTTAGGAGCGTTCGTTTCTTGTGTTTTCATGACCGGTATAATTTTATATGATAATAGAAGAACATGTGGAATTGGTATAATTCTCTACAATTTAATACATATTATAATTACGAACACAAATTAGTGTAACTAGTTATTCATATAAATTTTTAAATTTGTATGTGCAACATCCCAGGTAAATAAAGAATAATACATTTTCATATTTATTAATATTTTCGAATTAAATATTAATTTTACTTTAATGTTGTTTCTATGTTTGATAGCGTGCCCGATACACAAAAATGAGATTCTTTGAAATCTTACGTTGCACACTAGTAATATAATAATATTTTTTTAAATGGTAGTTAACACGTAGTTGTTGTATTGGCGTAAATGAATTGAAATAACTAAAATATGATTATATATGTTTTTTAAATATTTTTACTTTTTTTCAATAAAAGATAAAGGCTTAAAATAATAAAAGAATTCAATTTTTAGCATAGATACTCTAATATTCACTAAAAGGTTAAACTATCGCCTTTTGATGGAGAAACCTCTTTAAAGGCAGTTTTGGTCACTCTTATACATTAAAATGGGGCAAATAAAAATATTCTTTATAATCGGGACATCACAATTTACTTTCTGTAATTTTTTGGTATTTTTCCGATAAAGTTCATATTTTAATGAATAGTGAAAAATGTTTTATTTTAATTCAAAAGCTCTTTTTAATATAATTCATTTATTTGATTATTTTATATTTTGAATTCGTTTTAAAGTACAATTAGAATATATTTTTACCATTTAATCCAATTATGGTCATTGAAATTAATTTCATTTTGAAATTGGACATAAACTAGTGTCAATCTTTTTATATATATTGTTTCATAAAAACACGCTTTTTATTTTGACAGCAGGATTTAATTATTAAATTAATTATTCCAAATTATATTTTATGAATCTTTTAAAATAGAAATAATTTTTCAATTCGGAATATCAAATAAATCTTAGGGTAAAATTTTGGTATTTTTCTGAAAAACTTCAATTTTTGATGAATAGTGAAACCACTATGTGGTAGTTAAAAATTCTGAATTTTTGTTTAAATGAAACATTACCACTTCTGTGTTTTTATTTACAAAATTCCACCATACATGGTTGTCATTAGGATGTAATATGTGGTTCAATGGGATTAAAATAATTTTTGGTGAATAGTTACTTTTAAGTTTATTAATCGCGATTAGATGTAATTAGTGTAATTTAAGGTAAAGATAATGTTTTAATAATATGAAATTACCTAGAAACATGTCATACCCCTATTGGATGTATCATTTCCAACCAATAAAATCCATGGGTAATCTTGGGGACCCCATGGAGCCACTTTGGTAGGAAAATGACATTAATAATGTTTTATTTAAATTTAAAATAAAAATGTTACAAACATGTGTTGTTTTATTAAAACAATTTTTAAATGGGGTTATTAAAGTCCTATTTTTGACTATGAATATTAATTAGAAATATAAAAATATTTCCTACATCATGATATTATTTTTATAATTTTTAGACATTAAATAAATTAAATTATTTATGACACCATGATGATGAAGCGATTACCTCGTTATTTAACGATTTAAATAAAATGAAAAGATAATGTAAAATCTAAGACCTACACTTGTCAAAATCCTATTGTATGGGTGGATTTAGAAATATTATTACCTTATAATTTAAGTATATAATTTTCGGGCCTTTTAAATCTGAAAATAATTTTATAATAAAGTAACCTTTTATAACTTTCCAAGAGTGCCCCTCCACTCCTCTTATAAAAGGCCCCCACCTCTACCACCTTACCCAAAACTCTCAAGCCTTTGGCTCAGCCACCCCCTGCCCATTTTGTCTCTCCAAATCCCTATCGTATTCCTAGAAGCCTCTCTTTGGGCAGAAGACTTCCCAAGGAAGCCATTGAGCTGAAATCAAAAAGAGTTACCAGTTTTAAAGGTAATGTCTTCCCTAGTGTTCTTTTGTTTTATTTGGCTTCTACAACCCCCTAACCTCTTTTTATTTATTTCTTTTGTAATAAAAAAAGTATCTTCAATATAATATGATTTTGTTATGAGATTTATTCGAGCTACACTTACACACACCTCTGTCTAATTGTTAAAGAACATATTGTTTCTATGGTTGGCGAATTTCTACCTCACGAAATGATGATTGTTCCAGCTTATTTTAACACCTTCAATGGTGGCCATTAAGATGTCACTATATTTATATATGATATATATAATGTTTATGTTTTCCTTATGCTTCTGTATTTTTCATTTGTGGCATTCCGTTATGGTTTCCATTATGGGTAAACACGATAATTTCATTTTAGGAAGTACGGACTACCGCCCCCTCAAAGTGATTTGATTCGTTAATGCCATATGTGGGACGTATAAATGATGGAGTTAATGTTATTATATATGATTTTATTCTAGAATTATAATATACCTTTATATCATTATTATTTCACTCCATTAATTATGAAATAGAAATGAAAGTAGCGTTCATGTGTACGTAAGGCTTACCGTCTCCATGAACGGTGCATTTCATTTCTTACCTCTAAATGTTATGTAATAATATAAATGCATGTATATATGTGATATATATTTTATATAAGATATTTAAATCATGAATATAATTCTGTATATAATGGATATTTTACCCCATGAACAACTTGTAATTATAAAGAGTTTATTTTTTACTCAAGTACCAATGATTGACAAAATGAGCATTATTAACATAAATAATTACATAGTGTTCATAACATGGTAATAAGTGATATAAAAGGAATAATGAACTTGAAAAAAGGTTCTTAAGCAAGTATAAATTAACTCAAGTTTATTATACAGGTGATTAAAGAGAGATCGTGTCAAGTCGGACACGAGGTATGAGACTTTGTCTCAATCTCCTTTTATTGAGGCATACAATGTTTTATACACAAATTTATTTTATACGGTGTATAAAACCGTTTTACTTTTTTGATTTCTCAAAAGGAATTTTTTTGTACGAAGCATTTACTAAACTAAGAAAGGGAATTTTTTTTGTCATACGTTTGAGGCGACAACGACTTCTCCGCCGCCGTGACCTTTATTTGAGCTTTGACTTCCTCTACAAGCCATAACTTTTTTTAAAATGAAAAATAAATACCATGTTTTACTTTTATTTTATTTTGGTATTTAAAATGGTTTTCATAATTTTTTTATATCAATGTGTTGTATTGATATCTTGTTATTGAAAAGTGGAAGTGTTATGATTCATTTATGCATGTTTTATGTGGAACGATTATGTTATGGTTCTTGGGCATTGTTATGAAGACGTGTGGTTCTGTGATAAACTATGGGTGGGTGAGCCCGATATAGCTCTCCAATGTATTGGGTAACATGATGGAGTTAAACGTTAAGGTTTCTCTGAAGAGATTTACGGAATATATTGTGATGGGTATTCCAAACGTAACCAAGAGGGTTACTCTCTATGTAAGAATGTTATGAATGCCTCAAGTTACCATTATGACTTATGATTTCTATGATTTATTCATGATTTGATGAGGTATGTTAAAGTGCTTATGTTTTATGAGTAAAGTATGATTTCATTGATTCATATGTATACATGTACTCATGCTTCATTTTCATATTTTTATATCCCATACTGAGCTTTTTATACACATCCCAAGTTTTAGAAATGTTTTTCAGAGGTCAAGGGAACGATACATGATGTGATGATAGGGTTAAGGAAGTGTCAAGAAATAATACATGTTTTATTTTAAATATGGTTCCGTTGATGGTAAAAATGTGTACTATATTTTATGTAACCACATTGTTTAAATGTGGAATGTAATTCATGATATATGATATAATTATCTAAAACTCTAAACATGAAAAGATCCTCAACGTGTATTCTTGAAATATCTTAAGATTAAGAAAGGTTTAAGGCCGGGGACCTATAGTTGGTATCAGAGGTCGGTTTAGATAACTTTAGGAGTTATAATTATGTTAAATGATTATCCAAAAATATATTTTTTTATTGTCAAATTGAAATGATATAGCATTTTAAGTTTAACATGTTGCTTCAACTAAGACACGTTTGTTCGAATGGTTTTCCATAGAGGAAACAGGGAAGTAGTCCTAGGAAGGCATACAGAAGGAAATGACCTTCCGAATCAGCATCCTGAGATGGTCGGAATTGTAAGTGAACAGTTTGTTGCAGTAATGGCGCAATTGACTCATGCGATAAATGGTGGTGGTATCCATGCATGAGATCATCCAGATCAACGGTAGAGGAACATGTTAGTGGTGGAACATTTCATGAGGCAACATCCCCCATCATTTAGGGGATCATCTGGACATATGCTAGATGAAGTGTAGATTAAAGCACTGGAGAAGATTTTCAATGTCATGGGGTGTTCAGACAATGAAAAGGTTAGTCTTGCTATTTACCGTTTGGAGGGTGAAGCAGATCAGTGGTGGTCGATGGTTAAAAATATCAGGGACGCTGATGATATTGATTCTCCTGACTGAGATTATTCAAAGGTATGATTCTAGAGAAGTATTTTCCTATGGTTGTTCTAATTAGGATGGAAAAACAATTCCTGGAATTAAGGCAAGAGGAAGACTCAGTGGCTGCCTAAGAAGAAAGGTTCACTCGATTGGCAAGGTATGCTCCAAATTTTATCTGAGACCTTGATAGTAAAATCAATCGTTTTTAATCAGGATTAAAGCCAAAATATTGAATGTATTTAACTTCTCGCGAGTTCAAGAGTTATGAAAATTTTGTTCGATGTGCTGAGAAGGTGGAAATACAGTTTGTCGATGATAAAGTTTTATATAACAACCAGCAGAAGAAGAGACCAAGGTGGCAGTAGAAAGGAACGAATTCTTCAAAAAGGTATGATGGTAAGAAAACTAAGTTTCCAGTTTGTGATAAATGTGGTAAAAGTCATGCTGGGGAATGTCTTCTGAATTCTGGAATGTGCTACCGATGTGGTAAGATGGGACATAAGGCTCGTGATTGCACTGAAAATGATCAGGGTGATGGTATGACCAAATTTTATTTACAGTTGGTGAAATGTTATAAGTGCAATGAGATGGGTCATTATGCAAACTATTGTCCGACAAAGAGCTTGTGTGATGGGAAGCAGTTAGACTACAAGCAGAAAGGGGTGGTAAAATCCTTGGCAACTACTTCAGTAGATGTCGGGATATAAAATGATTTTGTATTAGGTACTTTGTTTGTTTTTTCAGATTATGCCAGTGTGTTGTTTGATTGGGGGTCTACAAATTCTTTCATCTCTGAAAACTTTTCTAGTAAAATGGGAATACCATCTCAAGAAATGACTCCTGAACTTGTGGTAAAAACACCTGGGGGAAATGCTGAGGCAAAAAGAATTTATAAGAATCATCTTATCCTTATCCGTGGAAAGAACCTACGTGCAAACATTATTGTTTTACCTCTAGTAGAGTTTGATGTTATCCTGGGTATGGATTGGCCCTCTATTTACCATGCTAAGATTGATTGTAGAGCTAATGAATCCTCTTTTCAAAAAGTCTTTCAGTTTGTGTACAAGAATGAACCCTTACTGTTGATAACATATCAAGAGGCTGAGAAACTTGTAAAAGATGGAAATGAAGGTTACCTTGCACATATTTTTGAAAACAATGAAACTATTTAGATTAATGATGTGGCAGTGGTAAATGAGTATCCTGATGTTTTTCCTGATGAGTTTCCTGGAATAATACCAGATCAGAAAGTTGAGTTTACTATTGAATTAGTTCCGGATGCTAATCCAATTTCAAAACCCCCTTATCGAATGGCTCAAATTGAACTTTTAGAGTTGAAGGAGCAATTGCAAGATTTATTAGAGAAAGGTTTCATTCGACATAGCACATCACCATGGGGTACTCCTGTTTTATTTGTTAAAAATAATGATGGTTCGATGAGACTTTTCATTGATTATAGAGCCTTGAATAAAATTACTGTTATGAACAAGTATCCTTTGCCTCATATCGATGATTTGTTTGATCAGCTTCAAAGAGCTCAGTATTTTTCGATCATTGACTTGAGTTCGGGGTACCATAAGTTGAAAGTAAAAGAATAAGACGTACCGAAGACTGTGTTCCGTACTAGATATGGCCATTATGAATTTGTAGTTATTCCTTTTGGGTTAACCAATTCACCCGCTGTATTCATGGACCTTATGAATAGAATTTTCCATGAGTTCTTGGATATGTTTGTGGTTGTTTTCATTGATGATATTTTGGTGTTTTCTAAAATTAAAGAGGTGCATGAAAAACATTTAAGGGTTATTTTGCAAACCATAAAGGAAATAAAATTGTATGGGAAATTCAGAAAGTGTGAGTTTTGGTTTCCACAAATTTATTTCCTTGGTCATATTGTTTCTAAAGATGGGATACCTGTTGATCCTGTAAAAAAAGGGTTGTTGAAGAATGGCCAAGACCCACAAAGGTAATTGAGATTCGTAGCTTTCTTGGTTTGGAAGGCTGTTACTGAAGGTTTGTTAAAAATTTTCCACGGTTATCTAGTCCAATGACTAAGCTAACTCAGATGGGTGTTATGTTTATCTGGACAAAAGAATGTGTTGGCTGTTTTCCAGAACTGAAAAGAAGATTGGTGAATGCTCCAGTTTTGGCACTACCTTCCAGGAATGGGGAGTTTTTTATCTACAGTGATGCTTCACTGAAAGGACATGGTTGTGTCCAAATGGATAATGATCAGATAATTTCATATGCTTCACGACAGTTGAAAACTCATGAGGTAAATTACCCTACACAGGATTTGGAATTAGCTGCTGTTGTTTTTGCTTTAAAAATTTGCAGGCATCATTTGTATGGAGTAAAGTGTGAAATATATATCGATCACAAAAGCTTAAAGTATATATTCACTCAGAAGGAATTGAACATGAGATAAAGGAGATGACTAGATTTAATGAAGGATTATGATTGTACAATTCATTACCATCCGGGAAAATCAAATAAAGTGGCTGACGCATTGAGTCGAAAAAGTAATTCTTCATTAACAATGTTGAGTTTGGAGCGCGATCCTATGGTTAAGGATTTGATGAACTTTGGAATTGAATTTGTTGGTGAAGGATGTACTTCTGTTTTGTATCAGGAATCAGTGACATCTTCTCTATTAGACAGAATTAAGCAAGCACATAAGCAAGACAGTGAGTTGCAGAAAAAGGTAGAGCTAGTTCAGAAAGGTAACATTCCTGAATTCAGCATTGATAATGATTGTGTTTTGAGATTTGGGAAGAGATTGTGTGTGCCTTGTGATTCACAGTTGAAGAGTGAGTTGTTATGTAAAGCTCATAGTTCTCCATTTTCAGTTCATCCAGGAAGTACTAAGAAGTATAGAGATCTTCGGGAGTATTACTGGTGGGACGGAATGAAAAGGGATATTGCTGATTTTACTTTGAAGTGTTTGACATCTCAACAGGTTAATGCAGAGTGGTAGTTACCGAAAGGGATGCTTCAGCCTTTACCAGTACCAGAGTGGAAATGGGAGAATATATTCATGGACTTCGTTGTGGGATTGCCGAAGACACCTTGAGGTAATAATACAATCTGGGTTATTGTTGATCGTTTGACTAAATCTGCTCATTTCCTTGGTATACGAGATACTTTTCCCTAGAAAAACATTCCCATTTGTATCTTAAAGAGATAGTCAGGTCACATGAAGTTCCTCTCTCTATTTTATCTGACTGTGATCCCAGGTTCACTTCTAAATTTTGTAATGGCCTTCAGAAGTCGTTGGGTAATGAAGTAAATTTTAGTATAGCATTTCTTCCGCAATCAGATGGGTAGTCAGAACGAACAATTCAGACCTTAGAGGATATGCTACGTGCTTGTTCGATGGATTATCATGGAATTCGGGGCCAACATCATTCTTTGGTTGAGTTTTCTTATAATAATAATTTTCATTCCAGTATACAGATGGCACCATTTGAGGCATTATATGGAAAACGGTGTCGAACTCCAGCTTTTTGGGATGATGTAGGTGAAGGGAAGCTGATGGGACAAGAATTGGTAGAAGAGATGGAAGAAAAACTTCAGTTGATTCCGAAACACATGAGAATAGCTCAGAGCAAACAGAAAAGTTATACAGATAACTAGAGGAAGGATATATCTAATGGGGTAGGTGATCATGTCTTTCTCAAAGTTTCTCCATGGAAACGTGTGATACGATTTGGTAAGAAAGGAAAGCTGAGTCCAAGGTTCATTAGACCATATGAAATTCTGGAGAAAGTTGGATCAGTTCCATATAGAGTGGCATTACCTCCAATTTTATCTCAGGTACACAAGGTTTTTCATGTTTCGATGTAGAGAAAGTATATGCCAGATCCATCTAATGTTTTGAACCCAGAGGTAGTTCAGTTTGAATAGAATCTCTCTTATAATGAACAACCAGTCTAGATTCTTGACCATAGAGAGAAAGTGTTGCAGAATAAGGTAATTCACCAGGTAAAGGTTTTGTGGAAAAACTATATGGTTGAAGAGGAAACATGGGAATTTTTAAATGAAATGAGGGATAAATAACCCCACTTATTTTGATAAGTGAATAAAAATTGCAAGGACACAATTCCAAAAAGGGAGGAAGGATGTAACATCCCAGGTAAATAAAGAATTATACATTTTCATATTTATTAACATTTTCGAATTAAATTTTAATTTTACTTTAAAGGGTTTTCTATATTTGATAGAGTGCACGATACGCAACAACGAGTTTTTTTTTGAAATCATACGTTGCACACTAGAAATATAACAATATTTTTTATAAATGGTAGTTAACACATAGCCGTTATATTGGCGAGAATGAATAGAAATAACTAAAATATGATCATATATGTTTTTTAAATGTTTTTAAATTTATCCAATAAAAGATAAAGGCTTAAAATAAGAAAAGAATTCAATATTAGAAATATAAACTCTAATATTCACTAAAAGGTTGAACTATCGCCTTTTGATGGAGAACCCTCTTTAAATATAGTTTTGGTCATTCTTATACATTCTATTGGTCCAAATAAAACTCTTGTTCAGAATCGGGACATCAAAACATACTCTGTGTAAATTTTTGGTATTTTTCCGATAAAGTTCATTTATAATGAATAGTGAAAAATGTTGTATTTTAATTCAAAACCTCTTTTTAATATAATTGATTTATATGATTAGATTATATTTTTAATTGGTTTTAAAGTACAATTAGAATATATTTTTACCATTTAACCCAATTGTGGTCATTTGAATTAATTTCACTTTGAAATTTGACATAAACTAGTGTCAATCTTTTGATACATATTGTTTCATAAAAAACACGCTTTTTGTTTTGACAGCTGGAATTAATTTTTAAAATAATTAATGCAACTTTTATGCTATTAATTTTTTAGAATAGACATAATTTTTGAATTTGGACTATCAAATATATCTTAGGGTAAATTTTTTGGTATTTTTCTGAAAAACATCAATTTTTGATGAATAGTGAAACCACTAAGTGGCAGTTAAAAAAACTGATTTTTTGTTTAAATGAAACTTTTCCACCTGTTTTTATTGATTTTCAAAATTCCAACATACATGGATGTCATTAGGAATTAATATGTGGTTCAATGAGATTAAAATAATTTTTTGTGAATATTTACTTTTAAGTTTATTAATCCGGATTTGAGGTAATTACTGTAATTTAAGGTAAAAATAATGTTTTAATAATATGAAATGACCTAGAAACATGTCCTACCCTTATTGGAAGTGTCATGGACGACCAAAAAACTCCATGGGTCGACATGGGGACCCTATGAAGCAACTTTTGTAGGAAAATTACATTAATAACTTTTTATTTAAAGTAAAAATAAAAATGTCACAAACATGTTTCATTTTACTAAAACAATTTTTAAATGGGGTTATACAAGTCAAAATTTTGACTATAAATATTAATTAGAAATATAAAAATATTTCCTACATCATGATATTTTTATTATAACTTTTAGACATTAAATAAATTAAATTAATTATTACACCATGATGATGCAGCGATTACCTCATTATTTGATGATTTAAATAAAATGAAAAGATAATGTAACATCTAAGACCTACACTTGTCAAAAACCTATTTTATGGGTTGATTAAGAACTCTTATCACCTTATCCTCTAAATATATAATTTTGGGACCATTAAAATCCGAAAAACATTTTATAATAAAGTAACCTTTTATAACATTCTTAGAGTGCCCCTCCTCTCCTCTTATAAAAGGCCTCCACCTCTACAACCTTACCCAAAACTCTCAGGCCTTTGGCTCAGCCAACCCCTGCCCATTTTGTCTCTAAACATCCCTCTATTACTCCTAGAAGCCTCACATTTGGAATAAGTCTTCCCAAGGAAGCTTTTGAGATCAAATCAAAAAGAGTTACCCGTTTTAAAGGTAATGTCTTCCCTAGCGTACTTTTGTTTTATTTTGCTTCTCCAACCCCGTAAACTCATTTCATTTATTTATTTTGTATCAAAACCATTATCTTCAATATACTATTATGTTTTTATGATATGGATTCGAGCTACACTTACACACACCTCTGTCTAATGGTTAAAGAACATACTGTTTCTGTGGTTGGTGAATTTCTTCCTCACGAAACGATGATTGTTCAATCTTCTTTTCACACCTTTAATGATGTCCAATAAGATGTCACTATATTTATATATGATATATATAACGATTATGTTTTCCTTATTCTTCTGTATTTTTCATTTGTGGCATACCTTTATGGTTTCCATTATGGGTAAACACGATAATTTCATTTTAGAAATGCGGACTACCGCCCCCTCCAAGTTATTTGATTCGTTAATGCCATATGTCGGACGTATAAAGGATTGAGTTAATGTTATTATATATGATGTTATACTGGAATTATAATATACCTTTATATAATTATGATGTCACTCAATTATGTATGAAATAGAATAGAAAGTAGTGTTAATGCGTACGTACGACTTACCATCTCCATGAACGGTGCATTTCTTTTCTTACCTCTAATTGATATGTAATATTATAAATGCATGTATATACTGGATATATATTATATTTATGATATCTACATCATGAATATAATTCAGGATATAATGGATATTTTACCCCATGAACAACTTGTAATTATAAAGAGTTTATTTTTGACTCAAGTACCAATGATCGACAAAACGACCATTATTAACATAAATAATTACATAGTGTTCATAAAATGGTAATAAGTGATATAAAAGGAATAATGAACTTGAAAAAAGGTTCTTAAGAAAGTAGAAATTTACTCAGGTTTATTATTCAGGAGATTAAAGAGCGATCGAGTCAAGTCGGACACGAGGTATTGGACTTCGTGTCAATCTCCTTCCATTGAGGCATATTATGTTTTACACACAACTTTCTTTTATACGGTGTATAAACCACTTTGACTTTTACGTTTACTCAAAAGGAATATTTTTATATTAAGTGTTTACTAAACGACAAAAGGGAATGTTTTTTTGTACGTATGCGATGACAACTACATCTCCGCTGCCAGGACCATTATTTTAGCTTCATCTTCCTCTACAAGCCATAACGTTTTTTTAAAATGAAAAATAAATACCATGTTTTACTTTTCTGTTATTTTGGTATTGAAAATGGTTTTCATAATGTTTTTATATCAATGTGTTGTATTGATATATTGTGATTGTAAATTGGAAGTGTTTTGTTTCCTTTATGCAGGTTTTATATGATACAATTATGTTATGGTTCTTGGGCATTGTTATGAAGACGGGTGGTTCTGTGATAAACCAAGGGTGGGTGAGGCCGATATATCTCTCCAATGCATTGGGTAACACGAAGGAGTTAAACGTTAAGGTTTCTCCGAAATGATTTAGGGAATATACTGTGATGGTATTCAAAACGTAACCAAGAGGGTTACTCCCTACGTAAGAATGTTATGAATGCCTCAAGTTACCTTTATGACTTATGATTTATATGATTTATTCATGATTTGATTAGGTATATTAATGTTCTTATGTTTTATGTGTAATGTAAGATTACATTGATTCTTATGTATACATGTACTAATGTTTCCTTTCCATATTTTTATATCCCTTACTGAGCTTTTTATGCTCATCCCATGTTTTTGAAATGTTTTTCACAGGTCAAGGGAATGGTACATGATGTGATGATAGGGTCAAGGAAGGGTCAATAAATAATCCATGAGTAATATATTTTATGTAACCACTTTGTTTAAATGTGGTATGTAATGCATGATTTATTATCTAATTCTCTAAAACTCTAATCCTGAAAAGATCATCAACGTGTATTCCTAAAATATCTCAAGATTATGAAGGGTTTAAGTTCGAGACCTTATAGTATGAGTATGAATCATGAGATAAATAATTTAGTGATAATTGTTTAGATTTTAAGGATCTTTATCGATCAAAATCAACTAGTTTTGTCATATTATTTAATATCATGTATAAATTATTTTTATAGAAACATTACATTGGATATAATATATATTTTAGAATTTGGTTTAACCATTAAAATTCATTCCTTCCCATTCATGAAGATTAAATTAATGTAAAATACTTTGTCATCCACCAACATTGTAAATCTAGAACTTCAAGATGATGATTTGGTTTCTAAAATAAAAGAGAGACATATCATAAGTATATTGATGATGGATCTTTAATTAACATGATATAATTCTAATATATAGATGATACTATAGTTAACATTATAATATAGATGTAGGAGGTGAGAATATAATAAAAAATATAAGGAAGTAAAATTAAATTGAAAGGAAAAAAGGAAGAGAACATTACCTCTTGAGTACACTTTCTTCAGAACCTCTTTAAGGGAAGGGGTTTTATTGTTTTAGAAAGACCATGATCTCCTTGTCTGGGGGATAATATAGGAATGATTATTTGGGTATAACATTTTAAATCCTGATGTCTTGGAAGAGTGAACAAAAGAGGGAGTGAGGAGTGGTTTTTATAGTTGAGGAGATGAGTTATTTTTGAATATCTTATTCAGTAATTTATTTTTTTCCCAATATAAGAAATATTTTTAGATTCCTGAAACCAAAAATACTACTAGGTGCATTTATGTTCAAATAAATGACCATTTACATTGTCCATGACACAATCATGATGTAGAAAATCATTTATTTATCATATTTTGTAAATAATTGAATTTCAATATTCATAAAAAACAATAATTTTAGATAAAATAAAAAAATCACATTTACCATTTTTTGATATATAGAATTAAAAAATTGCCTCCATTTTATAAAAATATTATTTTAGTAAAATATTATTTTTAAATAAAATCATTATCTTCTTGACATATCATCTTTTAAAATTAAAAAGTATTTAATAATACTTTTAATAATTAACTACGGTCTAATAAAAATATCATAAAATCATTGGAAAAAATATTTGTTAAGGAATACATGTTATTAAAATGAAATTTATTTTAATGATATTTGTTAATTTAAAATTATAATTAAATATTTTTTAATCCCAAAAATATCAACACTTAAATATTAAATTTTAAAATATTCACTATCATTTATAGGTTGCATAATTTTTTTATACATACATGGGTAGTGATTAAATTCATAAGGGTATATTACTATTCATAAGGGTATGTTAGTATTCACAAAAAATAATTGTTGAATGTATCATACGCTAAATATTTTCGGATTGCAACTATATATGTCAATTTTTCAAAATAAAAATCAAGGATTCCAATTTTTTGGCGTCATGGTTATGACTATCCCATATGAAAATGTGTTTTTTTCATAGGGTGTTAGTGTTTTGTGAATTATAGGTTAAATTTATTTTTATAACCTTAGGGTGTGACATTCTTCCCCGCATAAAAAATGTTCACCCTCAAAATTACTAGAACATTACATCAAAAAATGATTTTGTTTGGGATTCATCATAATTTACATAGAAAACCACATTGTCTCTAAAATATTATTATTTTTTAAAAATACGCATAACCAAACAAGACGTCAAATATTTCATAAAATGTTATGTAGTTTCCATAATCTAGCTAGTCTATTCATTGTATGATCATACAAGTTCCAATTCTATACATTCCGAAATGAGTACATGTGTTGGGTATGGCATGTAATTTCTCAACAATGTGGCATTGAACACATTCTGTACCTTATAATAGAATGTTGACATTTCCAAATGATAAGAAAATGATCAACGACTCTCCATAATTTTAAAAGGACCAATAAAAATGGTGATCAGTTTACCTTTCATCCCAATTAATATAACACCCTTCCATAGAGAACATTTATGAAATCAAGATTTTGCATTTGAAATTCCAAAACATTCCTTCAATTATCAACCCATTTATTTTTCATGAAATGAGTTTCTTTGATATGGGTTTGAAAAATATTTACCTTTCATGTTGGTTCCTCCACAAGCTATGAACCCAAAAGATTCCTTACCCCATCTTCATCCCAACACGCTAGTGTATGAAATCTCTTTCCATAAAATACATAATATGCTGCTGTAAAGACCCGCAAATTTCAAGGAAATTTTTTTCTTAATTTTCTTTGGAATTTTACAAGAGCGCAGCTTCAGATGGCACCTGATTCCGAGGCCCGGTGTGCCCGGAATCAATTTCCGAAGTTTGGCTCGGGTACGTTCAGTGAACGGACGAGCGGGTTTTTCTATCTTTTGAACCGGTGCCCGGAATCAAATTCTGAGGGCACCGATGAAATCGCAGCGCCGGTATTTGCTTAGAAACGCCTCTTCCGGAGTTGCGTTTGCTCAGACGTGGTTTTTAAATTTTGGGGCTATAAGACAAAAATAAAATAAAATTTGTGCGACAACTTTATTTTATTTCACTTAAGCTCCTTGGAAGTCACTTGGAAGCCACTTGAACTGAGTTAAAGCGGATAGGGTGCTATCCGGAAATATCCTACCCTCTTGGTAGGATATTTGTGAGGCAGGGCCCGCACGAGCCCCGCCGTTTCTTTCGCTAAGTAACGCACCCGCGAAAACCCGTCAAAGTGACTGAAAAGTCAACCGACACGTTTTCTTTATTTCTTAACAGACCATTTAATTGGGCGGTTTATTTCGTGAATTAAATGGGCTATTTCATTCGTTGAATTAATTCAACGAATTTAATGGGTCGTTACTTACGCGTTTTGCGTTTGTTGGCAAAATAATAAAATAGACAAACTTGTCTATTTTGGAGGATCCTCCTGTTGTGCGAGATCCTCTAAACCTCCACCCTCCCCGCGAAGAACGCGAAGAACGTGAAGAACGCGAAGAACGCCGGAACCGGAATTCGACGACGCACACCGTGATCTGCGACGTCGACGAGCTCTACCCGCGACGTTCTTCGGCGACGCCTCTTCTTCCGCGGCCGATCCTCGTTCGGCAACTAAGGTGAGAAACGGATCGTTTAATTCACCTTCTTTTTAATTTCAATAACAACGGATTTAATTAATTAAATCCGTTTGTTCTAGATTCGGAGATCGTCGGCGCGATGCTTTTCCCGCGGTGCGACGAACGTCTCTTCCGCGAACGACGTGACGATCCCCTCCTTTCGCGACGAGCGATTCCGCGACGACCTCACGTCCGACGGCAACTTCGAGGTAAGGGATGTTGGATTATTTTATTTCCCGTGTTTATTCTTTTAAAATAAAGAACCTGATCTCCGAACAATTTTAATTTAATTAAAATTGTTGTTGATTATTTTCTTTTCCTCCCGTTGTTTATGACTAACGCGGAGGGTGCGGATCTAACGAACAAGACCCAGCAACCCTCCGCCGATCTTTTGTTGTGCGGATTTGGCGGACGATGAAGAACCGTGCGGCAAGGGAGATCCGTTGATCCCGCAGTGAAGATCGGCCCCCGGGAGGAGCAACGGCGCAGACGGGAGGCAAAACAGGCCACCGGAGCAACTCCGGCGGCCCGCGGAAGGCGGGGGCGGCGCGGGTCGCCGGCGGCCGGAGGCGGCGGTGCCCGGCGCGCCGCCGTGGAGGAGATCCGCCGCGGCGGCGGCGGCCGGTTCCGCGGCCGCGCGGAACCGGGGAGGGACGCGGCGGCCCGGCCGCGTCCGCGTGACAGGCGGCCCCCCGCGGGGCCGCGTTCCACCTAAGCCGCAGGTCAAGCCCGCGGCGCCCCTTCGGCCGCTCGGCCGAAGCCGAGGCGGCCGGTCCGGTCGGCCGGGCCGCGCCCAGGCCGGACCGGACCCGGCCTAGCTGGGTCGGTCCGGGTCGGGTCGACCCGGTTCGGGTCGACACGGTACGGCCGACCCAGGGGTGGTTCGGGCCGGGTCGCCCCGGGCCCAGAACCCCCGTTTTCGCGCCTTCTTCGGTCTTTTGCCCATATCTTGGGCCTGAGACCTCCGATTGACGAACCGTCAGCGGCTACGCGATCCTTGGATCGATACGGTCGTTTCGGTATATTATACTCAAGGTTTAGGAAGACTTTGGGTTCGGCCGGGTTGGTTCGTACACGAAACCAACCGGGCCCTCGGAGCGGAAACACTCATAACTTGAGCTACGGACGTCCGATCGACGTACCGTCAGCTGTGGTAGTTTCCTCTAAGTGAGACGGAACATTTGGCATACTCCGCCCGAGGATCGGACACAGGCGGAGTACGGTCGGGTTGGTTTTTCCCTAAAAACCAATCGGGCCCCTGGGACGAAAATGCCAATAACTCTCAGACCGGGCGTCCGATTGACGCGCCGTCTGTTGCGTTGAGATCCTGTTGTCGATACGGAACTTTTGGATACATCAACTTCGGACTACGTGTCAGTTGATGTATCAGCCTCTCAGCTCGTGGAGCGGACCCTCCTAAACGAGCTCGTTGTGTGCGGGAACCCTAGCGCTGGCTGTGACTTCGACGACAGAGCAGAGATCCTCCGTGGACTGCGACGACGGCAGAGCAGAGATCCTCAGTGGACTGCGACGACGGCAGAGCAGAGATCCTTCGTGGACTACGGCGACGACTGTGCAGAGATCCTCAGTGGACTGCGTCGACTACTGCACTCAGCGATCCTACGTGGATCAGTGCTACAGGTTCTGTGTGAGCCCGATCCTATGTGGGTCCTTACTACCGGTTCTGTGTGAGCCACTGCCTACAGGTTCTGTGTGAGCCCGATCCTGTGTGGGTCTTTTGCGGGGGTTAGTACCTATCGATCCTTCATGGGTCCGACGACTTAGATGGATCAGTGATCATCTTTGACGTCATCTGAAAAAGTATACCTGGTTGAGCTGAATCTTCTGTTACTCTCCTTTGTGGATTGTGTTGAACTATACTATGTGGATTTACTGTTTACTCTCCTTTGTGGATTTGAGTCTTGCTTTCCTATGTGGATTGGGTTGTTCTTGAGCTCGTGAGCAGAGCTAGAATTGGGGACTTAGGTATATGTATGGGAATATACCTAAGTCGAGTTAGATGTTACTTCGTGATTGCACCTTCCTTTTGTGCTATATCCTTTGTGGATTTCGGGAGACCTTCGGGGGTCTCGGGGTCCTTACTGAGTAGCTTATACTGACCCCTGCACGGGCTTTGCCCGCACCTTGTTGTGTTGGATGCAGACGACGGACAGCACTGATCTCGGTTGGGGCGTGGAGCAGGACGGTACCCGGAGGTGGACCACTGGGCGGGACGTGCTCGGAGCGGACGTGGGACCCGAGGAGCCTGGAGGCTATTTGTACCCACCCTTCAGGTGGGATTGCCAGTGGACGACACGAGGCCACCGTCTTTTCTTCAGTTGCCGTTCTTTTCCTTTTCAGTTGTACTTTCAGTTGGGCTTGTATTCCGGCCCCCCCTTTACTTTTCTGCACTTGTAGTTACTTTCCGCTTGCTGACTCTGTGGTGGTTGTTACTTATAAAGGCAATGCCTTCCCTGTTTACCGGGATTTACGCCTTGGTGCTAGTCGCCAGCCCCTGGCCTATGGAAGGCGGGCTTGGGGTAGTCACGGCACGGGCCCCGAGGTCGGGTCGTGACAAATTGGTATCAAAGGTGGTCAGTTCTACCGCAGACTCTGATCGTCTTTTTTCTTCTATATGAAGCAATAGTGTTTAGTGTATTGAGTGTGGTTATCAGTTCAGGGAGCCCAGTGTTGGTGCGGCGGCCGACGTATCCGTACACCAGGACCCTGACTCCTGATTTCTGACTTAATGCATGAAAACATTGATTGCGTGTGTGTTTCAAGTCTTCTTCGGGATTACTTGTGTCAGCTCACCGGGTATACTGATCTGCTTCATGAAAGTCTCAAGTTTTCCTTGTGATTACTTGTGCCAGCTCACCAGGTATACTGTTCTAACTGTGGTGCTCTTGTTCTCATTTTCAGGATGGCCCCGCGACGACAGCCAGCTAGGGTTCCGAGTGTAGTACGCGACGGCAGCCCACCGAGCGACGAGGACTCGGTGCAGGTTCCTTTTCCAGCAGTGGCACCGGTGGTAGCTTTACCCGCCGAGCAACCGATGCTGCTAGTACCAGACGCTGACGATGCACGTCGCCTCAGGGCACTGCATGAGTTTCAGAGCCAGCGACCACCCAGGTTTCGTGGTGAGGCGGACACCCAGGCCGCCGAGGACTGGCTAGAGGCGGTGGTACGGATCTTTAGGCCAGTGAGGACACCAGCGGATCTCATGGTGATTCTTGCGGCGAGCCTCCTGCAGGCGGCGGCAGGACGATGGTGGAGCTTGATGCTCCAGGTTCACGATGAGGCATCCTTGCTCTGGACGGACTTCGAGAGCCTCTTCCGCTCTGAGTTCGTCTCGGCCACCCTCCGAGCGGTGCGCATCCAGGAGCTTCTCCAGCTGCGCCAGGGAAACATGACGGTCGCTCAGTACGCGGAGAGGTTCACTTACCTATCTCGCTACTCGACCGACATGGTACGAGACCCCTTCTTCCGGGCCCGGGCCTTCGAGCAGGGCTTGCGACAGGAGATTCGGGCGTCGCCGATCTCCCTCAGCATTCCGACCCAGGAGGGAGTGCTGGAGCAAGCCCTCCTGATCGAGAACTTCCTGGTAGAGCTTTCTTCAGCGGCGAGACCTAGCGCAGGGCGGCAGGTAGCTGAGTCTTCGGCAGCAGGTAGCCGACAGATGACTCTCGGGTCCAGGCAGACCAGACCCCCACGCAGACGGCCTCAGGACACCGGCCCAGCAGTGCGGGGCACACAGCGGAGTTCCAGCCTTCCGAGAGGCAGGCTGTGCTACTCCTACGGCGGGCAGGGTCACATGGCTCGTGACTGCCCGACTCGCCGATCAGAGGAGCAGCAGACGGTGGAGGGGCCACCCAGGCAGAGGCAGAGGGTCGACCGTGGCGGTCCGCAGGGAGGAGGCGGACGAGGCAGAGGAGCTGGCCGAGCAGCGGGTGGTGGGCGACGCTTCCAGGCTCTACCCCCACCACCACCAGGAGGGCCACCTCGACCAAAGGGAGCTGGCGGGCAGGGAAAGGCCCAGCTCCAGGCAGTGGAGGCCTACGACCCCGACATGCCAGAGATGATTCGAGGTACAATCTGTGTCTATTCCACCCTTGCTGCAGTACTTATAGACATAGGAGCGAGTCACTCTTTCATAGCCTCTGCCCTTGTTCGGAGCTCGGAGATTCCGACTGAGCCGTTGGCTCGATCCTTACGGCTAGAGACTCCTACGGGAGCAGACTCGACGATTACGCACTGGTGCCGGCAGTGTGAGCTTACTCTAGGAGGCGAGAGCTTCGGCTGGGATTTCCTTGTAGCGGCATCGAGGCCTTACGACGTCATCTTGGGCATGGATTGGCTATCCACGGTTCATGCCCAGATCGACTGTTTTAGGCGCAAGGTGCGATGTGTTCACACCGACGGGAGCAGGTTTACCTTCACCGGCGAGAAGGAAACCTTTGCAGCACAGGATGGACTTCCGCGGAGGAGAGTGCAGCCCATCTCTCATCAGTTGGCTAGCCTCATCCTAGGAGCAGTGGACGTGCGGAGTCCAGCTTTTCCTGCAGTGGTGGACCAGTACGTGGACGTCTTTCCCGACGACGTTCCAGGGCTACCTCCTCGTAGAGAGGTAGACTTTTACATCGACTTGTACCCCGGGACAGCCCCGATATCTACTCCAGCATATCGGATGGCCCCCGCCGAGCTTCGGGAGCTGCAGGTACAGTTGGAGGACTTGTAGAGCAAGGGGTTTATCTGACCCAGTGTTTCACCCTGGGTTTCTCCGATATTGTTCGCCAAGAAGGCGGACGGGATCTTGCGACTGTGTGTCGACTATAGTCGCCTGAACCAGGTGACAGTGAGGAACAAGTATCTGCTTCCACGGATTGATGAACTCCTCGATCAGCTCAAGGGAGCGCGGTGGTTCTCAAAGATAGACCTCCGGTCAGGCTATCATCAGCTCAGAGTTCGAGACGAGGACGTGCAGAAGACAGCCTTCAGGTGTCGGTATGGCCATTATGAGTTCTTGGTTATGCCATTCGGCGTAACCAATGCTCCAGCAGTGTTCATGAGCCTCATGAACAGGATCTTCCAGCCATACCTCGACCGATTTGTCATGGTCTTCATTGACGACATTTTGGTATACTCGACGACTGAGGAGGAGCATGCCTACCACCTGCGAGTTGTGCTAGACGCACTCTGAGAGAACCAGATTTATGGAAAGCTCTCAAAGTGCCAGTTCCGGTTACGTGAGGTCCACTTCTTGGGGCACCTCATCTCTTAGGCGGGAGTTGCAGTGGATCCCGCGAAGATCGAGGCAGTGCTAGCTTGGGAGCCACCCAGGAGCGTGACGGAGGTGCGGAGCTTCTTGGGCCTAGCCGGATACTATCGGAGATTTGTGCCAGACTTCTCCAGAGTTGCGGCACCACTCTCAGCCTTGACAAAGAAGGGGAAACCCTTTGTGTGGTCAGACAGATGTCAGCAGAGCTTCCAGGAGCTGAGACAGAGATTGACCAGCGCACCTATCTTGAGGTTGCCTGAGGAGGGAGTTGGGTACGTAGTTTTCTGCGATGCATCAGGGACTGGACTCGGGTGCGTCCTGATGCAGGAGCGGGCCGTGATCGCCTACGGATCACGTCAGTTGAGGCCGCATGAGCAGAACTACGCCACTCATGACCTGGAGTTAGCAGCAGTGGTCTTCGCTCTGAAGACTTGGCGGCACTATCTGATGGGCGAGCGCTTCACAGTCTTTTCTGACCACCAGAGTCTCAGGTATATCTTCTCTCAGAAGGACCTGAACCTGAGACATCGGATATGGCTTGAGTTCCTCCAGGACTATGACTTTGAGATAGTCTATACTCCTGGGAAGGGGAACGTGGTAGCCGATGCCCTCAGCAGGAGGACGGGCATTCAGCTACTTGAGGAGGCGACGGAGCAGCTAGCCTCCTTACAGATATCCTTCGTGGATAGAGACGGAGCAGCCTTTCTTCAGTCTCTCACAGTATCTCCTCCACTTCTACAGCGGGTCAGAGAGGCTCAGTGTGGGGACGCTGACTGTGAGACCCGGCGTGCACTGATATCCTCAGGTCAGGCGCCTGATGGCTTATCCCTTGGAGCAGAGCACGACATCCTTTTCAGAGGACGTACCTTCGTACCAGTCGCTTTACGGGAGGAGGTGCTGAGAGAGTTTCACACTTCTCCCTTGGCAGTACATCCCGGAGTGGCGAAGATGTACCAGGATCTCAGACGATAGCACTGGTGGCCGGGCTTGAAGAAAGCTGTGGCAGAGTTCGTTTCACGATGCCTCACCTGCCAGCAGGTGAAGGCAGAGCATCAGGTACCAGCAGGCTTTGTACAGCCCTTGGAGGTCCCGGAGTGGAAGTGGGATGGCATATCTATGGACTTCGTGACTGGACTTCCACTCACTTCCAGAGGTTACGACTCCATTTGGGTGATTGTCGACCGACTCACCAAGTCGGCACACTTCTTACCCATCAGAGAGCAAGGCTCAGTGGAGAGCTTGGGACGTCTTTAAGTCCAGGAGATCGTACGGCTTCACGGTGTGCCATCGTCTATCGTCTCCGATCGAGATGATCGTTTCACTTCCCGGCTTTGGAAGGGGTTGCGGGAGGCATTCGGGACGCGACTCCATCTGAGCACAGCCTTCCACCCTCAGACGGATGGTCAGACGGAGAGGACCATACAGACACTCGAGGACATGCTCCGTGCATGTGTTCTCGACTTTGGTCGCAGCTGGGAGGACCACCTACCCTTGGTGGAGTTTGCGTACAACAACAGCTACCACTCCACCATCGGGATGGCACCATACGAGGCGTTGTACGGCAGACCCTGCAGATCACCGTTGTGCTGGACAGACCCTGGGGAGTCAGCACTCGTGGGACCAGAGATGGTCCGAGCCACGACAGAGAAGGTCCAGATCATCCAGGAGAGGATGAGGACAGCTCAGAGCCGGCAAAAGTCATATGCTGACAGGAGGCAGAGGCCACTAGAGTTCGAGGATGGCGACCACGTCTTTTTGCGTGTCTCACCTTGACGTGGTTTACAGAGATTTGGACGAGGCGGCAAGTTGTCTCCACGCTTAATCGGGCCTTTCCAGGTCCTCAGCAGGATAGGAGAGGTGGCTTATCGCCTGGCTCTACCACCTCAGTTGCACCGGGTGCACGACGTCTTTCACGTGTCTCAGCTGAGGAGATACGTGCACGACCCGACGCACATCATCGACTTTGGGGAGCTGGACGTGGACGATGGGGCGACGTTTGCGGAGGTCCCAGTGGAGATCGAGGATCGACAGGAGCGGGTCCTACGTGGGTGGTCGATTCCTCTTGTGCGCGTCAGATGGCAGCACGGGAACCTCCAGGAGAGCACTTGGGAGCGGGAGGCTCAGATGCGTGCTCAGTACCCCCATTTGTTCCCCTAGTTTTTGATTATCTTTACGAGGACGTAAAGCCCTAAGGTGGGAGTAATGTAAATACCCACAAATTTCATGGAAATGTTTATCTTAATTTTCTTTGTAATTTTACAAGAGCGCAGCTTCAGACGGCACCTGATTCCGAGGCCCGATGTGCCCAGAATCAATTTCCGAAGTTTGGCTCGGGTACGTTCAGTGAACGGACGAGCGGGTTTTTCTATCTTTTGAACTAGTGCCCGGAATCAAATTCTGAGGGCACCGATGAAATCGCAGCGCCGGTATTTGCTTAGAAACGCCTCTTCCGGAGTGGCGTTTTCTCAGACGTGGTTTTTAAATTTTGGGGCTTTAAGACAGAAATAAAATAAAATTTGTGCGACAACTTTATTTTATTTCACTTAAGCTGCTTGGAAGTCACTTGGAAGCCACTTGAACTGAGTTAAAGCGGATAGGGTGCTATCTGGAAATATCCTACCCTCTTGGTAGGATATTTGTGAGGCAGGGCCCGCACGAGCCCCGCCGTTTCTTTCGCTAAGTAACGCACCCGCGAAAACCCGTCAAAGTAACTGAAAAGTCAACCGACGCGTTTTCTTTATTTCTTAACAGACCATTTAATTGGGCGGTTTATTTCGTGAATTAAATGGGCTGTTTCATTCGTTGAATTAATTCAACGAATTTAATGGGTCGTTACTTACGCGTTTTGCGTTTGTTGGCAAAATAATAAAATAGACAAACTTGTCTATTTTGGAGGATCCTCCTGTTGTGCGAGATCCTCTAAACCTCCACCCTCCCCGCGAAGAACGAGAAGAACGCGAAGAACGTGAAGAACGCCGGAACCGGAATTCGACGACGCACACCGTGATCTGCGACGTCGACGAGCTCTACCCGCGACGTTCTTCGGCGACGCCTCTTCTTCCGCGGCCGATCCTCGTTCGGAAACTAAGGTGAGAAACGGATCGTTTAATTCACCTTTTTTTTTAATTTCAATAACAACGTATTTAATTAATTAAATCCGTTTGTTCTATATCCGGAGATCGTCGGCGCGACGCTTTTCCCGCGGTGCGACGAACGTGTCTTCCGCGAACGACGTGACGATCCCCTCCTTTCGCGATGAGCGATTCCGCGACGACCTCACGTCCGACGACAACTTCGAGGTAAGGGATGTTGGAATATTTTATTTCCCGTGTTTATTCTTTTAAAATAAAGAACCTGATCTCCGAACAATTTTAATTTAATTAAAATTGTTGTTGATTATTTTCTTTTCCTCCCGTTGTTTATGACTAACGCGGAGGGTGCGGATCTAACGAACAAGACCCGGCAACCCTCCGCAGATATTTTGTTGTGCGGATTTGGCGGACGACGATGAACCATGCGGCAAGGGCGATCCGTTGATCCCGCAGTGAAGATCGGCCCCCGGGAGGAGCAACGGCGCAGACGGGAGGCAAAACGGGCCACCGGAGCAACTCCGGCGGCCCGCGGAAGGCGGCGGCGGCGGCGCCCGGCGCGCCGCCGTGGAGGAGATCCGCCGCGGCTGAAGCCGCGGCGGCGGCGGTCGGTTCCGCGGCCGCGCGGAACCGGGGAGGGACGCGGCGGCCCGGCCGCGTCCGCATGACAGGCGGCCCCCCGCGGGGCCGCGTTCCACCTAAGCCGCGGGTCAAGCCCGCGGCGCCCCTTCGGCCGCTCGCCCGAAGCCGAGCCGGCCGGTTCGGTCGGCCGGGCCGCGCCCAGGCCGGACCGGACCCGGCCTAGCCGGGTCGGGCCGGGTCGGGTCGACCCGGTTTGGGTCGACCCGGTTCGGCCGACCCAGGGGTGGTTCGGGCCGGGTCGCCCCGGGCCCAGAACCCCCGTTTTCGGGCCTTCTTCGGTCTTTTGCCCATATCTTGGGCCTGAGACCTCCGATTGACGAACCGTCAGCGGATACGCGATCCTTGGATCGATACGGTCGTTTCGGTATATTATACTCAAGGTTCTGGAAGACTTTGGTTTCGTCCGGGTTGGTTCGTACACGAAACCAACCGGGCCCTCGGAGCGGAAACGCTCATAACTTGAGCTACGGACGTCCGATCGACGTACCGTCAGCTGTGGTAGTTTCCTCTAAGTGAGACGGAACATTTGGCATACTCTGCCCGAGGATCGGACACAGGCGGAGTACGGTCGGGTTGGTTTTGCCCTAAAAACCAACCGGGCCCCTGGGACGAAAATGCCAATAACTCTCAGACCGGGCGTCGGATTGACGCGCCGTCTGTTGCGTTGAGATCCTGTTGTCGATACGGAACTTTTGGATACATCAACATCGGACTACGTGTCAGTTGATGTATCAGCCTCTCGACTCGTGGAGCGGACCCTCCTAAACGAGCTCGCTGTGTGCGGGAACCCTAGCGCTGGCTGTGACTTCGACGACAGAGCAGAGATCCTCCGTGGACTGCGACGACGGCAGAGCAGAGATCCTCAGTGGACTGCGACGACGGCAGAGCAGAGATCCTTCGTGGACTGCGGCGACGACTGTGCAGAGATCCTCAGTGGACTGCGTCGACTACTGCACTCAGCGATCCTACGTGGATCAGTGCTACAGGTTCTGTGTGAGCCCGATCCTATGTGGGTACTTACTACCGGTTCTGTGTGAGCCACTGCCTACAGGTTCTGTGTGAGCCCGATCCTGTGTGGGTCTTTTGCGGGGGTTAGTACCTATCGATCCTTCGTGGGTCCGACGACTTAGATGGATCAGTGATCATCTTTGACGTCATCTGAAAAAGTATACCTGGTTGAGCTGAATCTTCTGTTACTCTCCTTTGTGGATTGTGTTGAACTATCCTGTGTGGATTTACTGTTTACTCTCCTTTGTGGATTTGAGTCTTGCTTTCCTATGTGGATTTGGTTGTTCTTGGGCTCGTGAGCAGAGCTAGAATTGGGGACTTAGGTATATGTATGGGCATATACCTAAGTCGAGTCAGATGTTACTTCGTGATTGCACCTTCCTTTTGTGCTATATCCTTTGTGGATTTCGGGAGACCTTCGGGGGACTCGGGGTCCTTACTGAGTAGCTTATACTCACCCCTGCACGGGCTTTGCCCGCACCTTGTTGTGTTGGATGCAGACGACGGACAACGCTGATCTCGGTTGGGGCGTGGAGCAGGACGGTACCCGGAGGTGGACCACTGGGCGGGACGTGCTCGGAGCGGACGTGGGACCCGAGGAGCCTGGAGGCTATCTGTACCCACCCTTCAGGTGGGATTTCCAGTGGACGACACGAGGCCGCCGTCTTTTCTTCAGTTGCTGTTCTTTTCCTTTTCAGTTGTACTTTCAGTTGGGCTTGTATTCCGGCCCCCCTTTACTTTTCTGCACTTGTAGTTACTTTCCGCTTGCTGACTCTGTGGTGGTTGTTACTTATAAAGGCAATGCCTTCCCTGTTTACCGGGATTTACGCCTTGGTGCTAGTCGCCAGCCCCTGGCCTATGGAAGGCGAGCTTGGGGTAGTCACGGCACAGGCCCCGAGGTCGGGTCGTGACAGCTGCCATTTGAATATTTGAATGGACACTATTATTTGTAGTAAAACACCCCAAAAGGTAAATAATTGAAACCATGCCTTGGTAATCAGGTGATCACTATCTCAACATTTTTAATAATGTTTGGATCATCATTTCTAATTTCCCATCAGTTTGAGGGTGATAAGTAGTATATAATCTAAGATCAGTGTCCAAATCTTTTTGAAGAATTTTCCATATTTTCTATGTGAATTTTGGATAGAGATCAGACATAATTGACAACGGTTATTTATGAATTCTCACAAATTCATTGATATAGATTCATGCAAGGTATTCTAGTGAAAATCATCTATTATATTGAGGAAACGTGTATATTTCATAAGTTGATCTACAATTTCCCAGATTACATAATTATTTATTAGAGTTTTGGGTAATATATTGAAAATCAATGGTGATAACATCTGATTTCCATGACGTAAAAGATAGAGGTTTCCGGAATCCACTATGATGTTGCTGTACAGACTTCACATGTTGACAAACAAAACATTTTGATACATATTTAATAATTTCATTCTTCATCTTGTCCCACCAGAAATGCTCCTGAAAATATCGATAAACATTAAGACCACCATAGCGTATTGAAAAATTAAAGCTATATGAATCATCCAATAACTCCAATTTCATATTGGGTATAGAGGGAACACATATCCTATTCACATGTTTGAAAATTCCATCTTCACACATGATGTTATACAACTTTCCATCATTCTCACAATTAATTTTCTTTTAATGATTGTCATCATCAGACTGAGAAATTTTTATTAATTAAAAAAATGATGGTTGGGAAACCAACTGAAAAATTATTTATGTTCCACCTTTTTTGAAATTCCCATATCTTTATTTACTAGTTCCATTAATACTAAATACCTTTAAATGATCATTTGATTAAAAATCCAAGATCCTTCCTTCTCAATGCATCAGGTACCTTATTTGCCTTTCCAGGGTGGTAGTGTATTAAAAAATAATAATCCATCAGTAGATAGACCCATTTTATTTTCCTCATAATGATTTCTTTATATGTAAGGATATATTTCAACCTATTGTGATCAGTATATATGTCACATATTTTACTATAGTGATAATGTATCCATATCTTCGGAGCAAAGTGTATAGCTCCTAACTCAATATCATGAGTGGATAAAAAAGTTCATGAGTTTTTCACTTTCTTAACACATAATAAATGACTTCATCATTCTTCATAAAGACACTACAAATTCCATTCTTTGATGCATCACTAAAAATTACAAATAAAAAATTTCATGATGGTAGATTCATGATATGAACATCAACTGACATCTCATTCAACTATTCAAAACATTATTCACATTATTTTTTTATAAAAATATTATCCCTTTACCAGTGATATTCATTAATTAGATAGCTAATCAGGTGATGTCTTGAACAAAATACAGATAATAACTAGAAAAAATAAAACTACGTACCTTCGTTATTTTTGTGGGACTAGAAAATTTATGAAAACCCGTTTTCATTGAAATATCAACTAAAATTATATCCACATGGACAATATTTCCCAGAAATTATACTATTTGTTGCCAGAATTTACACTTTCTAAACATCACATATAAGTAGCTTCTTCTACGAGTATTTAGAATACTGCGCAAGTGATTCTCATTCTCATCATAGATTTTAGTTTATACCATCATATCATCAATAATTACTATAATGAAGTCATCATGATATTATATGAAAATGCTTGTAATTAGATCAATGAAATAATAGGGTGCATTAGTCAACCCAAAATGAATAAATGTAAACTCATAATTCCCATACGTTGTTTGAATTGAAATATTTGGAATATCTTCTTTCCCCACATGCAACTGATGAAATCCAGACTGATGTTTAACAATAAAAAAATATTGGGTTCCATGATGTTGATCAAATAAATCATTAATCTTAGGTATATGAAACTTGTTCTTTATTATAATAGCAGTGATTTCACTATAGTCATTATACAACCTCATAGATCCATCTTTCTTCATAAAAAAAGAACAAGGGATCCCCATGGAGTAAATATAGGGCGGAAAAATCGTTTATCACTCAATTATTCTATTTTTTTCTTCAGTTATACCAAATCTATTTAGGTGATTATATAAGGGCTCTTTGATATAGGTCTTGAACCAGGGTTTACATCAGTAGAGAAATCAGGTTCCCACTTAGAAATATGTCTAGGTAAATCGTCGATAAATATATTAACATATTATTTCAGAAAGGGTATATCCTTAATTTGAATATTTCTTCTGTTTCCTAGAGATATTTCATTCTCTTAGTCCCCATGAATTAAATTATGTAGAGCTATTGGGGTGGATCTAGATAAAAATCAGATAGTGATGTTTCTTTTCTATATATATTGAATTCTTCACCTTCCTCAAAAATTATAATTTCCTTCATCTTTTAATAGATTTTCAAATCATATTTTAAAGTCCAATACAAGCCAATTATTATCTAAAAGTACACCAAATTTATAGTGATAAAATAATATGATATTGAAAATATATATGAATAATTGAGACTACAAGACACATAAATGTTCGAATGAGACATCCCTTATGTTTGTTAACTTAAAACTCCATAACAAGGAATGAGATGATCCAAGATCAAAAATAATAATTTTCTATGTATTACGAAATGATTATATTACATACTACCATGTTATTATAACTTCATATTCAGTAGATGTGATCACATAAGCTGGTACTTGCACCCTTGGCCTTCTCTAGGGAATATATTCTTGATTATCAAGACAATCATTGGCATAATTTCCTATCAATTTAAATTTTTAGCATTGAAAATTATTAGCTTATTTCATTCCCTTGAAATCTCAATATCTGTGTCATCTTTTTTCCCATTTGTAACAGACACCCTTTTCTTTTAAGAAGGCTTTGGGGCATTTCTTTCCACATGCATCAGATGTTGAAAAACTCCACTTTTTATTCATCCTTTTATCCATTAATTATTATCCAACCCTCCTCTTAATTTTAATTCCTTTAAAGTCATAATACATATAGATTTATTTCTTTATCTTGATTGTACATAAGACTATATCTTCGTATGGTGGAAAATATTGGGAAACATGTGCCCTTTAGAGTAATTATTTTAAAACATAAAAAAAAATTCTCATTAGATTATGTATGTAGACCATGTCATTCCAAGATAGCCTTGTAAAATTGGATTCATACTTTGCAATGTCTACATCCACGTTTTGTTTTAAACACACGAATTTCCTCTCTATATTTACACGCTATTCCCAAGGAAATGATTATTATAATAATACTTCCTTGAAGTACCTCCATTCCATTTATTCAATTTTTTCATCATAATTATTGATTTGTAACAATGACCACCAGTCATCTCCATCTCCTGATAGTTGATAAACTACTATGAACCCTTTCTCCCTTTCATTACATCCCAATGTGAGAGATATCTTATCTAGGTAAATTATACACTACTCAACTTAAAATGGGTTTATAGTCTGATTGAATGATGGAGGTCGTTTCCACATAAATGTTTCAAACATTACACCTACACATTGTGGTTTAGTATGCTCCATACAAGTATGGTTATTATTGATAACATGATTTAGCTATCCTAGTATATTTATAAGCTGCTCCAAACCAGTTGTAGCTACAATACAAACGTCATTATCTTGAATAGTAGGATAATTCCATCATGGGATACTTACATTTACACGTTTTCCATTACTTCCACTAGATAACATTTTAATTTAATGGCATGCACTAAATTAGGTTATGAATCACAATGTATAGCTTCGAACAATGCTAACACATAACAGAAACAAAAATTTCTTGTAGGTATAATATCATAGTCATAATCATGGTTACTTTGAAGACCTATTTACAATTAAGTACATTATAATGGGTTATAAATAATTATAGAAATATCCTATGAATGTACCCAAGGCGTTTCAAACCATCTATATAATAATGAAAAATTGTTTTACTAGGATACCCTGATTCAAGCCTGGAACAACACGCGCATGTTGTTACTCATAGGTACATATGTGCCAGAAACCACATCCACTTGTAAAATCAAGGTAGGGATGTATTTTCTAGAAATATCCACATAATACATACAATAACAAAATTATAGGATGTTATTGTATAAATAACATAAAATTAAACCTTTTGGGAGTTTTCTCTAATCTATATTTTCAAAATATAGTTCCCATGTTTTCAAGTAAACATACTATGATACCAATGGTAAGTAACCTTCCCCAATTTCCTTGAGGTAGTCCCTAATTTATATTCATTAGCACATAAAAAAGATGTTATATCCTGAAGGAATTAATACTTTAGTAGCTTTGGAAAACAAGATACATACAAATTTTGAACATTACTGCTTTTAAGAAAATACAACACAAAAACATATTTTGAATCAGAAAAAACACCAAGATTTTTATTTGTAGTCATTCATAATATTTTTCATCACCACATGGGTAAAAATATAACAATGAAAACTGGTTAACACAGATAATTAGTGAGGGTAATTAATAAAATAGATTTTAACATAACCACTAGGAATGGCGAATAACTAAAAACACCAGCCTTTAAAATGTATACGTGAGCATAATATGATAGGAATGAAATAAGATTAAATAAGGCCATATAAATGATAATGAGAGACTGAAAAATAACAATTAATATTCCAATAGTAGAATAATACCATTTTTTATCAATTTCTACCATTCTAATCAGAGAATTATTAATTCTAGATATCTGAATCATATTGTCAAGGCCTCAGCAACAACGTCTGAAAATACTTGGGGTAGGCCTTAGCAATAATCAAAATATTTTTTTTCTCATGAGACCTACCGATGCATCAAGGATTTATAGAGGGACCCCCCAGAAAATTTCTATGTTCAACGAATTAATCATATGAAATGGGATAATAATAAACAACGTGATCATTTGAAATAACATTCCACAATCTGTACACATAAACACTAACTATTATAAGTCACATGGTGAATGATATTAGGATAGAACATCCATATTCATACTAATCGTAAATAATATAATATAATATGCTAGATTTTAAACAGAACATATTAACATCAACAATACATAACAATCAATAGAGGTTTTGAAATAGAAAAAATACTCTAAAGAGATCATCGTGATTTTTTAGAGAAATACACTTATACTTTGAAATGAAGAGTTCTTTTGGAAAAATATTATCATACAACCAGAAATGAAATAATTTAGTTTTTTCATGAGGAAATTAGATGATTTAGAATAGTAATTTTGGCTTAAATATATTATATAGTGAACTATAAAATAGGTAATAATTTGATAAGTTCCATTGAATCGTTCGTGTTTTTTGGGAAGAATTAAAAAATATCTTTATAAAACATTTAACTAATCATAAAATAAATAATGATTATTATTGGTACAAATATATATATAATTTAAAAAAAAATTAGTAGTAAATTATAATAATTAAGAATTTAATTCTGATCAAGATATACATAGTGTAACCTATTAGAAAATGGAGGTTCAGGTAGAAAATTATTACATTGTTTCCGAATGAGTTAAGCAATAGATATTAACATCCTAGATAATCAAATTAAATCCATTAATTATTCAATTAAGAACATTATTTATTTATTTTTAATTTTTCTTAATTTTATTATGTTTATTAATGGACTTTTTAGGAGTTATAATTTACAAATTAATCTCTCTAGAGCAATCATTTTTTTGGGTTTCATGATCTGTATTATTGTATGTGATAATAGATGTTCAAGTGGAATGGTATAATTCTCTAGAATTGAATTTATATGTTATTGATGAAAATAATGTATTTTAAATGGTAAATCATATCATTTGGTTATATCATATGATTATGATTCATTAGATAAAACATTTAGTGATGATCGTTTATATTTTAATGGTAATTTTATGATCACAGTGAACTAGTTTTGTTCTATTATTTAACATCATATATATATTATTGTTACAGAATCATTAGAGAAGATATAATACATATTTTTGAATTTATTTAAATAGTAAAATTGGTTTCATGATCATCCTACAAAAACAAATTGATGAACAAAACATTTTCAACCACGAATGTTGTAAACCGACACCTCCTAAATGATGATTTTGTTTTTAAAATAGAGAGAGGGATAGAATATTGAAGATGGATATTTTTTTAATAGTATAAAATTATATTAAATATATGATAATATAATTACTATGATAATTTTTATAAAGGATGTGATTAGATAATAATAAAAGAAGGAACTAAAAAGAAATTGAATGGAAAAAAGGAAGAGGATTTTACCTCTTCAGTACACCTCCTTGAGAACCACATTAATAGAATTGGTTATTGACTTTTGGGAATTCCAAGAGAACATGGACGTGGGGAGAGACTAAGGAAGAGTATTTGGGAAGAACATTGAGAATATTCAAGGCACAGAGGATTGAAAAGATTAGTGTGTGGTCTGTGGGTTTTATAGTAGAGGAGAGGAGTGATTTTTGAATATCTTATTCGTTATTTTATTATTTTTCTCAATACTAGAAATATTGTTTCATTCCTGTGGCCTAAAATAGTAATAGGTGCATGTCAGCTGAAACCATTAGAAATTTAGTTCATCAATGACTCAAGTAGGATGTATAAATCTATTTATTTAGCATTTTTCATAAATTATCAAATTTCACTATTCAACAAAAATTCAGGTGTTTTATAAAAATCCAAAAAAAACTCACCCAAAACATTTTTAGGTATGTATATTTACAAAATAAGATCCATTTTAGAAAAAATAATTTTCTGAATTAGAGAATTTTAATTTTTAATTAATATCCTTATTTTCATTAAAAATACATATTTTAAATTAATTTCTATTTTATAATACTTTGAAAAATTAACTGAGGTCTCATAAAATTATCATGAAATCATAAGAAAACAAAATATTAATTTAAAAATACATTTTATGAAAATGTATTTTATCTTAAGAAAATTGTTAAATTTAAAATTGAAATTAAACATTTAGTACATTCTAAAATATCAACACATAATTATTAATTTTTAAAATATTCACTCTCATATATATAGTGACTAATTTTTATTTATATATTCATGGGTGATGTTTCTATTAATAAGGGTAAAATAATATTTATAATGATAAGTTAATATTCACTATGAATGTATGTTGAATCAAACAGACAATAAATATCTTACTGATCACAACCGTGTATGTCCGTTTTTTGAAATTCAAATAAGAGAAGTGAAAAAATTAAGTTTAGGGGCTAGGTTATAAACGTATCGTATAACAAAGTGTTTGTTTCTCAAGGGATATATGTTTCATGTATTCTATATTAAATTTATCATTAAAACCCTAGTGTTCTACATACACTATCTCCATATTCCTTTGATTATAAACATTGATGATAGAAGGATTATAATGAACTCCTCCATAATGAAAACTAGGATTCATAAAAAAATGATATATAATTTAATATCATGATTTTTGATCTTATGTACAATCATGTAATTATTTTATGGAAAAAAATCTCTGTTATCGTTTTCAACAATGAGAAAACCATCTTAATACAAAATATATACTTATACTTCCAAAACACCACTCAGAATTGATGACTTCACATCGAATTAGAAAACATTGATTTTTCATTGAATTTCTTTGACGAAGAACAATATGAATATATCTATACATGAAACAAGTGAAAATGGTTCAATAACATTGATACCCTCTATATAGAGTACCCTTTGGAAACTAGTCAAGCATTATTTCAAATCACATCACAAACATCATTAATCAGGTTGAGAAATACCCATTTGGTCCTGAGAAGATTCTTATCAGTTTCTCTGAATTAAATCACCCTTGTTAGATCTTCTAAATTTGGTCTATCTCTTCATTTATAGTAAGAACCCAATTTTCATCTACATAGTCTACCCAAAAAAATTTTGTTTCGACATGAGATAAGAAATATTTATTTTGTAAACACATCCTTCTCTAGGTTTGAATGTGTTCTGTTGAAACACTAAGGTTATTCATTCTGTCAATTTCTACTCGACTCTTCAGTATTTGTGAAAATACATATTTCAATTCCTTCTGCTCGTCAAAAATATTTTTTAGTGAATTATTATTCACTACATCTGCTCCCTCTAATTTTATTTCCTCTTTATCACTGTCAAAGGATAACATTTCACTGTGTTTTTCATATTAATCAATTCTATAGTATAGTGTCATCATTGATTTCTAAAAAAATTTAGAGTCTCTAGATAAAATATTTGTATGATTTACTTTTTCTATAATGTCCAACATATAACATGTCTTATATATGAGATTAAAATTTCCCACGTTTCTCCATAATGAAATCAAAACACATACATCGAAATTTTTTAATGTATTTTTATTTCGGGTTGCACCCCTATCATGCTCATACATAGTCATTTATTCCATCAGACACAACAGAGCTCTATTGGATTTTTAGACCAATGCTATGAATGATTCAATCCAAAAATTCTTCAGTAGGTCATTTCAATATGTATTACTCTAGGAATTTTTATGAATAAATTTATCCTATCAACCACTTCATCTTGTTAAGGAGTTCTCACTTCCAAAACATGATTCCATATCTTATATCTCTTGAAATAATTTTTCACCAGGATATTTTTTAATTATATATAATTATCAGTATGAATCCACAAAATCCTTTATCTAGTAATCCTTTTAGATTCCCATTGATACTATTTTATGCAGATGAACACATCATATTTGTGTTAAATGAATCAATCCCATTATATCATACTAAAACTAGAAATAAAATGAATATAATACCTATTCCCATCAATGGATCCTAGAGAGACAGTTCTACACACATATTCATTCACCAATTCAATAACTAGGGTGGACATCTATTATAACACCTTATACATATTTGAGATGATATTCCTTTGTTTAGAATTATCACACATGTTTCTACTATCACATTATATCATCAGGATATATTGAGCTACATAAAATTTGACCATGCCTTCTAGATAAAAGAAATTATATTCTGTTCCACTTACATAGGACTGATTAGACTTCATAATCATTCCATATAAAAGACTTTACCATAATTTTCCCGGATGATACATAATTTATTGTTAAATAGAAAAGTGTGACCAAATAGACATAGTTGATGGGAATTTACTATGTTGTGACTAAAACCTTTGAAAAAATAGACATCAACACATCTCATGTAAGTGCCCTAATTTTTTTTCCTAATCCATCATTCGTCACACCTTCATCATTTCTAAATTAGACAATACCCCAAATGTAATATTTAATGCTTGTAATAATATACTTATTTGAAATCATTTGGGATGTGTATACACAATCAAGGATCCATACAACAAAATGATCTGATGCTTTTATGGAAATATCTAAAACAATTACTGCCTCAGATCATTCCATTTTGAACAAAATTTCGTAATTTTTACCATTTTTGGACTATTTTTGTTGATCTGCATCAGTTTTTTGGTGGATCTACATAATGTTTTGGATATGGAACTCAATTTTCAATTTTCAAATCACTAAACGATACAATTATTTGTAACTTACATACAATTTTAGGCTTCTTTTCAGCATTCAAATGAATGTTTTATGAGAAATATCTATCCATGATACCAAATCCTATACACAAAAAATATTGACCATTAGAATCATTCATGAAAGATTGAACTCTATGTGTCTGCCATTTTTTATCTTGTTCCCTTCGACATACTTTGTCTACATAATATTTTTTAGAATGTAATATAAATTAACAAAAGTAACACTTGATATTTGGGGTATTATTATTAATTATTGTGGGGAAAATTTATTTTATTGGTTTTATGAGTCTTCATATTCTTAATTTTTTTCCCACATAAATTTTTAATGATGGAATGTGAAATTATGGTATGAAAAAAATAAAAAACATTCTATTTTTTATCTAACCGTATAACAACCTTATCACTTGGAAATAACTTTTAGTTCGATTTTTCTAGAGGTATGTTCTCCACATCAATATTTTTTATCTCCCACATGATCAAATTTTTTGATGCCATACCGGGTGGCCAGAGTTTTTCTTAATCCTTAAATTTTCATCCTAGACATGTGACTTCATATTAATGTTTTAAAATATATTTTATTTGATCATTCATTATGTTATTAAAACAATTAATCATCATTTTGTGTTCCTTAACCATGATCTTTTACTCACCATCCACTTTGTGGTTTTCTAGAATTGAAGATTTTTGATTTTTAGATTCTTCATTTATCTTATGATTATATTATTCCTATGGATATATATAGATTTTGGTATCATGAATCTATATGTGGAATTTACTTATTTTGTATATTTGAAAATATAGCTCCTAAAGAGAGGCTTCTAATTTAGCATCGAGATCAACTCTTCCTTTAAATTCTTTGTCAATATTTTGACTTTCTTCCCTTTTGGGAGTGACCAACAACTTCCACCACAGCATTTTCTCCATGATCATTACAACTCTCCATATCATCAATCACATATTCATTAAAACAATAATTTTCATGTGAATGATATTCTTTATTTGGATGAAATTTCTCTTGATCATTTTCATTCATTTTATATAGGTTGAATACTTTTTGTTGGGATTTTTGACACCAACTTCATAATAATCATTAAACGTATTGGGTAACCATGATTCAAGATGTTAAACCTTTCCAAATTAAAAAAATGAAACTTGAAGTATCCCTTTCAACATTAATTTACCACATTGTTGAGTTGAGGAAATGAATAATGTAACCTCACTCCTCTCTTCTTCTTCTTGGCCATCTTCAATGGGGAGATTCATTATAGAATTTAATGCCACTTCTTTGGACTTAAATATTTATATAGAGTCAGTATAATAATTTATCTTCTCATATGATACAAGAGTTTTTTTCAATCTACCCATTTTTATCTCAGTTGGATCATTACATTTCAATCTTTAATCATTCGGGTTGAAACATGTTGGATGTCTTCTTATGACATTATTAATAATATTTACAACAAAGAAAATTATCTTAGTCCATATATTTCATCCACAACAACATTCTCCCGATAATAGAATGATTGAAATTATTTATTACTGTGTATTCTCATATCCTTATACTTTTTCCATTTAACCTATAACGTTCCATCTCTAAATTTTGATCACCCCGCATTAATATTTAGCTACATTTTCAAAATTTCATGTGATGTTTTAGAATACATTATCTCGATATAGATTTTATTGGATAGGGATGAATGTAAATATTTTATTCCTTTGGTGTCCCTATCTTATAATCGTTGATATATTTCAAATAAATCACCACTATCCACACAGGTTGAATTACATAGAATCTCTAATATGATGAAATCCATTCTAAATGATCTCAAGTAGTGATTTTTCTAATTTTCCCACAATTTAAAAAGTTTTTCATCGAAGAGAGGAATAAATTTATGGTTGAAAAACTCCATTGAGTCCCCATAAATGGAAACACTAAAATTATCCCTTGCATATGATACAATTTTTTAAAGAAACTATTGTAAATGGCATGAGATTGGGTTGAATTAGGGTATCATAGATGAAAACCAAAACCAGGTTGGATTTTGGTGTGTTTCTAGAAAAAAAACTCTTTTATCCATTTCCTATAGTAATTTATGTGAATAAATGAATGCATCCAGGATACACATCAATTTTACTTGGTTCACCCAAATTGTTCTTCGTCCAAGGAGCATAGAAATGAAATGTGTCTATCTACAAAATACAGTAAAGAACAGTAAATATATAAATTTATGAGATGACAAAATATCCCTTCTAGTTAAAAACAAATACAAATATATTATGATGTGACTCATAGATTTTGGTGTCTTTTGGAACATGTTTCATCAATAAGATGACATCCTATTTTGTGTGAGACATTAATTCCAGACTCCACTATATGAACCTGTCACATAACTCCATTCATTATATTTTGGCACATAATACATTTTCAAGATCCTGATTTGATAATCCTTTCTTTAGTTCCTTGATAAATACTATGTTGTACATGATCCTATTATTATATGATTTTATGCTTTTCACAAGGTCTTGACAGAAGACCCCTTTGTGCATTGTGTGAGATCCTGGCACAAGACTCCATTTTGTGTGATCATGGAATGAGACCCCTTTTCATAAGATATTGGATTGAGACCCCCTGGAACATTTCATGAGATCATAGCGTGAGTTCTATTTCTTGGAGATATTGGTCTTAGAACCACGTGTGTGATCCTCGTGGGACACCCTCTCTGTCACTGGAGACCTTTCCTATGGAAATTTGTTTTGATATATATTTTGATAAAAACCTCATAAACTCTTATCAATTGGTCATTGGGTATTTATATGAATCATTCCACCACCTTAACAATATAAATCATTAATAACTGTCCATCGACATCTAAAACAATTGGAATCATGGGCTTCATGGGATATCATTCTCAGATCAATTGAAAATAATGTGATGGTCATCGATTTTGTATTCCTGTGTTATGTCATATCCACTATTATAACTAAATAAAAAATATGAATTATTTCTGATGTCTCTCTATTAGATACATATACACTCATTCATTTTCCTTATGTGCTTCATGATATCTCAATTTGAGATCTTATAACAAGCATGCTTTGTCATCATGAACATTCAAAGATCAAGTTACTATACATTTATCTTAATCCATCTGATCATAAATTTCAAAATTCATTGAGATCATATATTCCAATCGACCATGATAATAGGTAATTTCCACTTCCATGAGAATAGGTATATCAATCTTGTGTGTGATCCAACATTTTTTACTTCAACAAGATTAGTTATTTCTCCCAAGATACAATCCATTCACGCTTCTATGAAATTAGGCATTTCTCTCTCCCATGAGATCATGTATTTATGATTACAATTCATGATTAATTTGACATAAATACATTTTCAAAATAATCAATCATTTTCAATAACAAAATATACCCAAAATCCCCATCCAGATTAATTTTTTTGATTCCTTTAATTATATTAACATGGTCTGAGAATAATTGTAGGTGATGGAGAAATAAAGAAAACAAAAAATTCTCATTTTAAAACATCCCCTCTTCTTCAAGTATCCTCTAAAGTATTTCACTAAAGTAATTCCTTATCACGTACTGGGATGTTATAAATTATTGTTTTTTAATGAATTATTATTCATTTATTTATTTCATTTTTCCTTACTCCATGTCAATAATGATTTATACAAACTAATATGTTATTCTTGTGCTACTTGCCATAATAATTCTTGATTTTTTGTATACAAAATCCTATGTTTGATTGTGTTATATGCAATACCAAGTATAGTCTATCTTATAAGAATCATATAAAATTTATTCCCTTAAATGAAACACTAATACTTTCATAAATTTCATGAAACAATTTTTTTAATTAAATGTGTCATTTTTTTTTAAATATTAGTATAGTTGTAACATATCAATTAGAATGTAGGGTATGAAATGGATAATGTAAATTCGAAAAATTTTGTTCTGGAATATATTCAAAAATATTTATTTGGTGAGCAATTAATTCTTAATTAATGTAATAAATTCTCAAAAATAAATACATTTCTTTCCTAAAAACAATATTTTTCTATACAAATACATATTTTATATAAATAAAATAGAAGAAAAACATTTTATTAATGATTTTAATGATATATATATATATAAACTATTTAATATTCATATTGTTATATATTTTGACAAGAGATGTGAATATGTCAACTTTTATATCTAAAAAGACGTATTTTTAAAAAAAAAATGATTTTACCACAATTTAATTACTCACTTATACAATAACTAAATTTTGACAGTTTTATAAATAATATTTGAAAAAATAAAAGTTAATTTTGAAATCAATACATAATAATTATCTTAGGTTGATTTTTTATATTTTTTTCATAAATGTATCATGTTTTTATGAATAGTAAAAAATACAAAATTTTAATTTAAAACATCATTTTATAAAAATATTTATAGAGTTATTAATTATCTTTATTTAAAGATAAAATTAGATCAATTATAAATAAATAATTAAATTTTATTTCATTGGAATTAATTTTACATAGAAAGTGTATATAAAAACATTTTATACTTTTTTCATTTTTACTATAAAAACAATTTTGTTTCATGTAAATACAGGTATTTTCATTGTAATTTTTTTAATTAAATGTTAATATTACAAGTCTCCAAAAATTGACGGCATGTGATTTTAAGGCCCGAAGTACATGGAATAAAATTATGATCATTTTTTCTGTAAGTTCAATAAACGTGCGAGCGTGATTTTCTATACTTTGAATAGATGCTCGAAATTTAAATTTGAGTGAACCATTGAACTCACAGCGCCAGTATTCGCTTAAGGGGACCTTCACCTCGACTGTCGTAGGTCGAGGGTGGAAGTTATCTTGTCAAATATTCATGAAAGAATAAGTTAAATATATAATAGTGTAAAATAAATTTTTATTTTTAGTTGAATCTCTTTGTAGATGATGATAGGCGGGGACTACCAGAATGAAATCTCCCCTTGAGGTAATAGAGGTGGGGACCACTGAACCAACAAACCACCCATGAGAGGAGATGGTGGTGGGGACCCCCTATGATTAAAAACCCTTTGAACCTCCCACATAAATCAGGGGAAGACTCTTGAACTTCCCCTGGATTAATTATGCACACCCCCCTTTAATTAATACACCATCTCAATTAATTAATTATTCCAATTAGAAATTATTCCATCATATTTTATAATGTTTTCTAATTCATGTTTTGGTAGATTGGGGGAAGCTTTTTGGAAAAGGATAAGGAGAGAAATTTTGGGAGAATTAAAGTTCTCCAATGAAGAACTTCACATCCCAATGAAGCACGACCACCAGAGATTGAAAAATGAGGAAACTGACCTCATGCCAGATCGAAAGAACCTTGTAGAGGCAACTAACATAGGACGTGTTAAACCGATGTCCATTCTTTCCTCCTCTATGACATCAACAAGAAATCAAATGAGGTATGGGTTGTTATTCAATTCATGAATTTTATCGGTTAATTTACTCATTATTGATTCCTAATTTTGTTGAGTCTCCTTCTACCACTCTACCACATAGGGTGCAGGCCAAAAAAACCTGGTTTGACCCCTCCGCCATTCTTCTTTATTTGTGTGTTCATCACAACAGTGACGGCGACCGGTGCCGGAATTTTGAATATGAGATTTGGATAAAGATAGATAAAGATGGGGAATGGTTGGTTGGATTGAGCACAAATCCAATTAGGCCCTCGAGACTAAAAGACTAGTAACATATAGTCCGGGCATCCGTTTGACACAACCCTGATTTCATTAACACCCCTATGATGCGGGTGTCCTTTGGAATATATCTTCATGGGACTTCGTGGTAGTTGGAATATCGAACAGTGTATTGAGGAGCGGACCTTACCAAAAATGAGAAAGCTTTGTGCATTAACCCTATAGCAGGCTATGACGGTGTATTGGAGATGTACTAGGATCTTGTGTGGGTCTGAAGAAAGATTGGAGATGTACTGGGATCCTGTGTCAGTGTGACGGTGTACTGGAGATGTATTGGTATCTTGTGTGGGTATAACGACGTACTAGAGATGTAATCAGATCATGCGTGGGTATGAAAATGTAATGGAGATGTACTAGGATCTTGTGTGGGTCTGACAACATACATGAGATGTACTAAGATCATGTGTGGGTCTGACGACATACTAGAGATATACTAGGATTCTATGTGGGTATGATGATGTACTAGAGATGTACTAGGATCATGTGTGGGCCTGACGATGTAATAGAGATGTAATAGGATCATGTGTGGGTCTAACGACGTATTGAGGATGTACTAGGATCCTGTGTGGGTGTGACGACGTACTGGTGATGTACTAAGATCTTGTGTGTGTATGACTATGTACCGGAGATGTACTAGGATCATGTGTGGGTATGAAGATGTACTTGATATTTACTAGGATCCAGTGTGGCTCTGACAATGTACTAGAGATTTACTCAGTTCCTGTGTGGGTTTGAAGACGTACTGGATATGTAGTAGGATCCTGTGTGGTTCTGACGACGTACTGATGATGTACTAGGATCCTGGGTGGGTCTGAAAATGTACTGTGATCCTCTGTGGGTTTGATGGTGATTTAAGATCCTTCGTGGGTATAACTTTTAATAGAGTATGTTGATTCAGTATTTACATATAATCATCTTTACTACTGCACCAAAATATACCTGGTGTGAGCAGAGTTCATACCTATGTGGCACATTCCTTAGTGGTAATACCTTGGTGGTATTCTTCTGTGTTGTGTACCTATGTGATACATACCTTCATGGTATTCATACCTTTGTTGAACAGTTGAGTATGGGATTTTATATTGGACTCTGTGTTTCCCCATGATTGAGATGGGCATACTTTATAACTTAAGTATATGTATGCGCATATACCTAAGTAGGGTTGTCAGTTTATTTCATGCAATGTGGTTTATCCATTGTGAATTTTGTGAGACCTTGAGGGTATCGGGGTCCCTACTGAGTATTGTTACACTCACCCCTACACGGGATGTGCCCGCACCTTGTTGTGTTTGGTGTAGACAACGGATAATGCTAACAGAGGATGAGGGTACTAGGACTGGTTAGTGCCCCGAGGTGGACCATACTACGTGTCGGCATGTAGAAGAGATGGGCGAACGTTGAGTGTTAAGGATGTGATCTGTACCTACCCTTCAGGTAGGAACCTCAGAGGATGACCTAGTTGTTATCTTTCTCTTTCTTCAGTTGTATTGTCTTTCAATTGTACATGTACCTTTACTGTTGGGCCTGTTTTCAGCCCCTCTTAATTTCAGCACTCATTTTTCTGTATAGTTTACTTGAGTTAGTATTTGGTTGTGTTCTTGGTTGAGTATGTTTACATGTTATAAAGGAAATGCCTTCTCGGATTTAGAGAATACGCATTTCGGTGCTAGTCTGAAGCTGATGGCCTATGGAAGGAAGACTTGGGGTAGTCACTGCACGAGCCCCATGTCGTAAGTACCCCAATCCCGCCTTCCATAAGCTAAGGGCTGGAGACTAGCACCGAAAGGCGTATTGCCTAAAACTACGAAGGTGTTGACTTTATAACTAGTAAAAACATGCAACCAAACACACAACAAAGAAAAGAACACAAGTAAAAATCTATAGAAAAATGAGTACTGAAAGTAAAATGTTCTGAAATACAAGACCATCAGTAAATGTACAAGTACAACTATAAAACAATACAACTGATTAAAAAAAAAGTATCTACCGGGTCATCTTATGAGGTTCCTACCGGAAGGGTAGGTACATATCACCTCCCTTGCACTCCACGTTTTCCCCTCTCCTCTGCGTACTGACATGTTGTATAGTCCACCTCCGGGCCGCGTCTAGTCTTGGTACCCTATGCCTCGATCAGCGCTATATATTGTATGCACCAAACACTACAAGGTGCGGGCATAGATCATGCATGGGTGAGTATAACGATACTCACTACAGACCGAGAGACCCTCAGGCTCTCACAAAATCTAAAAAGGATAAACCAAAAAGCATGATGTCAACTGTCAACCCTACTTAGGTATATGCCCATACATATACCCATGTTAACAAGTATACCTATCTCAATCAAGAGAAAACACAGGGTCAAACCCAAGACGCCAAAGCTCAATTGTTCCACAATGTACGGAATACCACGAAGGTAAGTACCGCTCATGTACACCACACTGGAAAATACCACCATGGTATTTCCATGAAGGAATGTACCACACACGTACGAACTCAGCTCCCAACCGGTATATCTTAAGTAAAGTAGTAGATATGATTATATGTAACTAATAATTCACTTTACTCTATTAAGAGGATGACCCACAAAGCATCGTAGTACATCGTCAAACCCACATAGGATCCTAGTACATCATTAGTACACTGTCAAACCCATAGACGATCCTAGTACATCTCTAGTATGTCGTCAGACCCACACTGGATCCTAGTACATCAACAGTTCGTCGTTGGACCCACACTCAATCCTAGTATATCCCCATTACATCGTCATAACCACACATGATCCTAGTACATCTCTAGTACTACTTCAATCCCACACAAGACCCTAGTTCATATCCAGTATGTCATCATACCCACATAGGATCCTAGTACATCTCCAGTACATCGTCTGACCCATAGAGGATCCTAGTACATCTCTCGTACATCATCAGACCCACACAGTATCCTAGTACATCTTCAGTACGTCCTCAGACCCACACATGATCCTAGTAAAACTCCAGTATGTCGTCATAGCCACACATGATCCTAGTACAACTCTAGTACATCTTCAGAACCAAAAAATATCCTGGTACATCATAACATCTAGCTACAGGGTTCCCGCACTATGCTCACTTTCATCCGGGAGGGTTTTCTCCTCAATCCAATGCTCGATACTCAAACACCCACTAATTCCCATGAATATGTATCAAGACGGTCTTCCACGTCAAATGGGTCTCAATGTAATAAACGGTGCATCAATCAGATGCCCGGTTATTGTGTTATTAGATTTTTAGTCCCGAGTGCCCGGTTGCATTGGGCCCATTCCAATCCGACCATACACAAAAATTATCATAAACTCTAGTGGGATATACCAAATGGACCATCTCGCACCATGGTTTTTGGCTCCATAGACGGTTCACCAAACTGACGCCCAGTGACAATGTTATGGCTAAAAGAGTGTATAGGGTCGAAATTGGTCCCAGTCGGACCGACCTAGCCTGGCCCGATGGGTGGCCTGGCCTGGGGACCCGACCTGGGCAGTGGACCATGGGGTTGTGGGGCAGACGCGGAGGCCGCAAGGAAACGAAGGCTATGGGATCCATGGAGGGTGCGGGGTCCAAGGGGGCTGCAAAGGCAGGGAGGACATGTGGGCAGTAGAGGTCGCAAGCGGCGGAGGCCACAGGGGATGCAGAGCGGCGGAGGCCATCGGGGCCATAGGGGATGTGGACGGCGGAGGCCTTGCGGTGGCGGAGGCTGCGGGAGACGAGGAGTGGCATGAGGTGGCGTGGAGGCCGCGGTCCAATGGGGTGGCCATGGTGTGGCGGGGCGGCCGCAGTGCGACAGTCCCCCATACCGGCCAACCTTCTTCTCCACGTGGCTTGGTCGTGTGTCGTGCCTTCACCAACATCTGGTTCGGCCAGTCGCTCTTTGTTCATCACTGTCGCACATATTCTCCTTCCCCCATCGCGAATAACTCATCATTCATGAATAACGATGGAGGGTTTGGGGAATTTTTTGTCCTGTAACCTCCGCGTTAGAGAGGTATAAAGCGGCTCAAGGGGAAGATTTAGTGTGTGGGCAAAAATTAACATTGATCAATTTAAAACAACCCTACCTCGGAGGTTCGTTGACATCGATGAAGTGGGAAATATAGATGTTGTTGGCATCAGAATTTCCTCAATCGTCAATTTGTTCTTTGAAGACGTTCATTTTTGGTGAGAGTATTCTTCATTGGGGAGCTCGTTCTTCTTTGGAGAACACGTTCTTCGTTGGAGAGAATAATCCTCCAGAAGCTCTCCTCATTACAACCCATTCCTCCAAATTCTACCCCAAATTTGAAAGTCACCGACTTATTAATTTATGTTTATCAAATTAAATCATGTTGGCACAACCATGTTGTCATAATTAATGTACTGTGTTGGAACTATTAATTAGCTCATATAATTGGCAGAATTAAAGATGGAGGAGTTGAGAGGTTTTCTCTCATTAAAGGTATTAGGGTGGTCCCCAACTCTAAATTCAAAATGGGGTTTAGTTAAAGTGGTCCCCACCTCTTAACATTCACATGGGAGGTTTAGAACCAGATGGTCCCCACCACTATAACACTAATTTCTAACTCAGTGCATGAAAACACTGATTGCGTGTGTGTTTTGAAAAGTTGTCTTTGCGATCTCTTTGAGTCATCTCACTAGGTATAAATTTTTGAATGAGGAGCACCTGGTTATTTTCATGAAACCACCACGAAGATAGCCATCTAGGGTCCCGAGAGTAGTATGCATAGATAGCCCACAGAGCGACAAGGCCTTAGAGCAGGGCCCTCTTCCAACAGAGGCACCGGTGGAGGCACTGGTTGTACCATTAACTGTTGGACCACTGATGCCACCAGCCCCAACAGTAGAGGGTGAACCCCACTTGAGTGTGTTTCATGAGTTCCAGTGCTAGAGGCCACCCATGATTAGGGGATAGACTAAGCCACATGTGGCTAGGGATTGGTTGGAGTCTGTAGAGAGAGTTTTATGACAGGTAGGGACATTAGCTGTTCTCATGGTGATCCTTGCCTCCAGCCTTCTACAAGCATCCGCATGTAGATGGTGGAGTTTGATGATCCATGTTCATGATGAGATGACGCTTATCTTGGAAGACATTGAGAGCTTGTCTCCGGAAGAGTTTTTTCCAGTGACTCTTTGTGCAGTGCACTTATAGGATATTGTTCATCTACAATAGGGAATCATGACTGTGGCTTAGTACTCAACTATGTTCAATGAACTCTCACGCAACTCCACTAATATGGTGCAAGACCCATTCTTCAGGTCCTGAACATTTTAGACAGGAATCAGGCATGAGATCAGGGTTTTGATGACCTCACTCAGCATCTTGACGCAGGAGGGGGTTCTAGAGAGAGCCCTCTTAGTGGAGAGGTTTCATGATGAGCAGTCACTATCAGTGAGACCCACCACCAGGCGTCGCGTAGAAGAGTCCTATGCAGCTGGCAGTAGACATATGTCACAGAGGTCCAAGAGAACCATACCTACTGGTGTACAATCTCATGACTCAAGATCAGTTGTGCAGGTTACCGGAGATAGAGCCAGTCAGATGAGGAATGGGCGGTGATATGCATGCGGCAGGCAGAGTTGCAAGGAAAGAAAATGTCTGACCTGCCATATGGATGATCAGCAGACGGTCGAAGGACCACCTATGCAAAGACACATATTTGACAAATGAGGTCTGCAGGGAGCATGCAGACATGGAAGATGAGTTGGTCGTGGAGCTGGTGGTGGGTGTTGATTTTAGATGTAACTTCCACCTCCACCATGTGGTCCACCCCTTCCACAGGGAGCAGGAGGACATGGGCGAGCACAACTCTAGGAAGATGAATCCTATGATCAAGGTTCTCCAGATATGATACAAGGTATGTTATTTGTACACCTTACCTTAGCTGGAGTAATTTTAGATTCTAGTGACAATCATTCTTTTATTTCCACAAAACTCTTTCAGAGCTTGGAGATTCCAACAGAGCCGTTGGCTCGATCCTTGTGGATAGAGACTCCTACGGGAGAGGATTTGATGATTACACACTTATCCAGGCATTTTGTGATTAATCTATTAGGTGAGAGCTTCATATGGGATCTCCAAGTAGCAGCATCGAGGCCTTACGACGTCATATTGGGTATAGACTGGTTATCTACAGTCCATGCTCAGAATGACAGTATTAGGTGCAATGTGTGGTTTGTCCGCATTGATGGGGCTGGCTTTACCTTCACGGGTGAGAACAGATATTTTGTAGTACATGATGGACTTACCTAGAAGAGAGTGCAGCCTATCACTAATCAATTGGATAGCCTTAACCTAGAATTAGTTCTTTTAGAGAGTTTGTTTTATCAGGGAGTTGTGAACCAGTATGCTTATGTATTCCCTGATGATGTTCTGTGTCATCCTCCTCATAGAGAGGTGGAATTTAACATTGACTTGTACCTCGAGATGTCACCGATATCTAATCCAGTAAATCGGATGGCTCCCACAGAGCATCGTGAGCTGCGGGTACTACTAGAGGACTTATGGTGTGGATAGATTAATATGGCCCAATGTTTCTCCTTGAGTAGCCCCGATTCGGTTCTCCAAGAAGGTGGACGTGAACATGAGGATTTTTGTTGGAAATCAGGGCCTGAACCAGGTGACCATGAAAAAAAAGTACCCACTTCTGAGGATTGACGACCTCTTTGATCAGCTGAAGGGAGCATGATGGTTCTCAATGATAGACCTCATATAAGGCTATAACTAGCTCAGTGTATGAGATGTAGATGTGAAGATGAAGATTTTCAACATTCAGTATGGCCATTACAAGTTCATGGTTATGCCATTAGGCGTGACCAACACTCCAACAGTGTTCATGGGACTCAGGAACATGATCTTTCATCCATACCATGATCGCTTTGTAGAAGTCTTCATCGATGACATTCTGATTTACTCGACTACTGAGGAGGAGCAAGCATATAATTTGCAGCTAGTACTGGACACACTTTGAGGGCACCAGATTTTTGGTATGCTCTCGAAGTGGTAGTTATGGATCCGAGAGGTTCACATTATGAGATATGTCATATCGAAGGCTATGGTTTCATTTGATCCAGAAAATATTGAGGCGGTACTTTTTTGGGATCCACCCATGAGTGTGATGGAGGAATGGAGTTTCCTGGGATTCGCTGGATACTACCGGAGGATTGTGATAGATTTATATAGAGTTACAGCACCTCCATCAGCATTGATAAAGAAGGGGAAACCCTTTTTGTGGTCGGAGATATACCAGTGGAGTTTTTGGGAGCTGAGGCAGAGGTTGACTAGTGCCCCCATCTAGAGGCTTCCAGAGGAGGGAGTAATTGTCGTAGTCTAATAAGATGAATTGGGGACCAGGATCAGATGTGTCCTGATGTAGGAGTGAGCTATTATCACTTATGGTTCTCGATAGCTGAGACAAATTGAGTAGAACAATAGTACCCAGGACCTGAATTTTGCAGTAGTGGACTTCCCCTTGATTATTTGGAGACATTACATTATGGGTGATTGTTTTATAGTGTACTCTGATCACAAGAGTCTCACTTATATCTTCTCTGAAAAGGACATGAACTTGAGACAATGATATTGGCTTGAGTTCCTCTTGGAATAAGACATTGAGATATTCTCTGCTCCTGGGAAGGGGAGCGTTGTAGTAGATGCACTTAGCATGAGATCTAGTATACCGCTACTTGGCGAGGTGATGGTGCAGCTGGCCTCTTTTCAGATAAACATTTTGGATAGAGTTGGTGTAGCTTTTCTTCAGTCTCTTACAGTCACACCCCCACTTTTTCAGTTATTTAAGAGGCCCAGCATGGGGATGCTGACTGTGAGACTCGATGTGCTCAGATATCCACAGGGAATGCACCTGTTGGATTTTCCAAATGTGGGGCGCACGTCATCGTCTTCATAGGACGTACCATGGTACCAATGTCACTTCAAGAGAAAGTGTTGAAGGAGTTACACACATACCCACTAATGGTGCATCCAGAAGTAGAGAATATGTACCAGGATCATCGACGCCAGCACAGGTGGCCGGGAATGAAAAAATAAGTTATAGTGTTTGTCTCTCGATGCCTCACTTGTCTGCAAGTGAAGGCATTGCATCAGGTACCATCAGACATGGTTCATCCTTTAGTGGTCCCAGAGTGCAAGTGGGAAGGGACATCCATGGACTTTGTGATAGTAATTCCATGTACATCCAGGGGTCATGACTCGATTTGGGTGATTGTCGACAGACTCACAAATTCGGCCAACATCCTACCAATCAAAGAGCAGGGTTCAATAGAGAGATTGGGAATCCTCTATGTGCAGGAGATTGTATGGATACATGGAGAACCCACGACGATTGTCTCCGATCATGATACGTGTTTAACTTCCTGGCTATGGAAGGGGTTTCATGAGGCTTTAGGGACACATATTTGTCTGAGGACCGCCTTCCATTTTAAGATGGATGGTATGACTAAGTGGACCATTAAAACTCTCGAGGACATGATATGTGCTTGTGTTCTTGACTTCGGTTGTAGATGGGAGGATCACTTGACTTTTTTGGGGTTTTCATAAAACAATATTTATCACTCCACCAAGGGGATGGATCCTTTTGAGGCATTGTACCTGTGACATTGCAGATCACCTTTGTGCTGGACTGACCCAGGGGAGTCAACACTATTGCGATCAGAGATGGTTCGGGATATATCAGAGAAGGCGAAGATCATTCAAGACCAGATGAAGACTGCAGAGACAAGGCAGAAGGAGTATGCTGACAGGAGACAGAGACCTATGGTGTTTGGGGAAGCCAACCACGTCTTTCTAGGGGTCTCACCTTGATGAGGATTATGAATATTTGGCCGTGGTGGAAAGTTATCTCTAAGGTTCATCAAAACTTTTCAGGTCCTCAATAGATCTAATGAGGTGGATTACTTCATAGCCCTTCCACATTAGTTTCATTGGGTGCACGACGTATTCAACGTATCCCAGCTGAGGAGATATGTGCACGACCCTTCTCACATCATCGACCACGGAAATCTAGATGTCGATGATGGGGTGACTATTACAGAGGTTCCTATAGAGATTGAGGATTGACAGGAGTGAGTCCTTCATGGGTGGTATATACCTCTGGTGCACGTTCGTTGGAAGTACATGAACCTCCAAGAGAGCACATGGGAGAAGGAGGCTCAGATTCATGCTTAGTACCCCCACTTCTTTACCTAGTTTGGAGTTGTGGCTTAAGGGGATGTAAATCCCTGAGGTGGGGAGAATGTAAAGACACAAATTTTCAATGTATTTTTTTTTAAATTGAATGGGAATTTTACAAGTCCATGATAATTGACAGCATGCAATTACGTGGACCAGAGTTCCTAGAATGATTTTCTAAAATTATTTCAGGTACATTCAGTAAACTTGTGAACAAGATTTTTTTTAACTTTTGAACTAGTGCTCGGAATTAAAATCTAAGGGCACTATTGAACTCGCAGCCCTGGTATTCACTTAAGGATACACTCACCCTGACCTTAGTAGGTCATGTGTGAATGATATAATTTCACATATTTGTGAAAGAATAAGATAAAAATAAAATTTTGTAACATTTTTTTATTTTTATTTGAAACTCATTGTGGATGTTGGGTGGTGGGGACCACTATAATTAAACCTCCCCTTATGGTTATGGAGGTAAGGACCACCAAACCTACAAACCTCTCATATAAGGCTATGGTGGCGGGGACCAACTGAGATTAAAACCCCTTTGGACCTCCCAATTAAATGGGTGGAAGACTCTTGAACTTCCCCTTGATTAATTATTCCACCCCCTTTAATTAATACACCATCTCAATTAATTAATTATTCTAATTTGAAATTATTCCAATATATTTTATAATGTTAGCTAATTCATTTTTGGTTGGATTTAGGGGATGGCTTTTGGCAACAGAGAATGAGAGAGCTTTTGGGAGAATTAAAGTTCTCCAATAATGAACTTCACCTCCCAACGAAGAATGACCACCAACAATCAACGAATGAAGAAACCGACCTTGGGCTGAATCAAAAGCACCTTGCGGAGGCAACCAACATAGGAAGTCTTCAATCGACGTTCTTTATTTCCTCATATTTGACGTCTACAAGAAATAAAACAATTTAGGGGGCTTGTTATTGATGTGATGAATTTTCTCGGTTAATTTCATTATTCTTGATTCTTGATTTTGTTGAGTCTCTTTCAACCACTCTAACGAGGATGGAGCGGGCCAAAAAAACATGTCCCTGAACCATCCTTTATTATTCATTATTTGTATGTACATTACGATTGTGATGACGACCGAGGGTAGCATTTGGCACCATTTGAAGATGAGAAAGGCGGCCGACACCACCACTGGCCACGATGAAGGTGAAGGCGTAACAGTGCCACATCGCGGCCTCTACCGTTCGGGACCCCCCTATGGCCATCGCCACCCCGAGGCCTACCGCACCGCCCAACATCCTCACAATACTGCCCCGCGACCTACTGGGCCGCCTCACGACCTCACTGCATGAGGCCCTCCGCACCGCCTAGTGGCCCTCCGCGGTCCATCGCAGCCACCCGGACCGCCCAACAGGCCGGGCTGGACCCCGATTGGGCTGGGTCAGACCCAGTGGTTCAGGTCGCCCACACTGGGTCAGCCCCAGCCAGGATGGGCCGGGTCGGTCCGAACGAGTCCGACCAGACCCCGACCCACTACGACCCATTTACACTCCTTTTTCCATAATGTTGGCACATGACGTCCATTTAATGAACCGTCAATGGCGCTAGTAACCATAGAGTGAGACGGTTCAATTGGAATACCCCACTAAAGATTTGGATAATGTTGGGAAATGGTCGGGTTGGATCGAGCACGAATCTAACCGGGACCTTGAGACTAAAGGGCTAATAACATACAGACCGGGTATATGATGTAAGCACCATATGTTGCATTGAGACCCATAAGACGTGGTGGTCCTTTGAGATATTTCTTCATGAGACTTCATGGAAGTTGGAGTATCGACTAGTGGCTTTTATAGCGTACCCTCCCTGAGAAATGCAAGTGTAGTGCATGAACCTAGTAGCTGGCTGTGACGTGACGAATGAAGAGTGATCCTATGTGGCATAGCACTAAGATATCATGTGTAGTTCAGCACCAGGGCGATCTTGTGTGGGTCTGAAATGAGCGATCATATCTGGGTCAGCACCAAGAGATCCTGCATGGGTCTCCACCTTGTGATCCTGTGTGGGTCATCACCGAGCAGTCCTGTGTGGGCTATCACCGAGCGATCCTGTGTGGGTCAGCACCAAGAGATCATGTGTGGGTCAACACCTAGAGATCTTGTGTGGTCAACATCATGATATCCTGTGTGGGTCACCACCGAGCGATCTTGTGTGGGTCTTTCTCTTAACAGAGTAATATGATTCAATAGCTACATCAAATAATCTCTACTACTGTACATAAGTTATACCTGCTGTGAACTAAGTCTATACCATGTGGTACTTTCCTTCATGGAAATACCATGGTGGTATTGTTCTACGTGGTGTACCTGTGTGGTACTTACCTTCATGGTATTCCTTCCTTTGTGGAACGGTTGAGCTTTGGGATTTTCAGTTAGACCTTGTGTTTCCTCATGATTTAGATGGATATACATGACAACTTAGGTATATGTATGGGAATATACCTCTATAGGGTTGACAGTTGGATTCACACTTTGTGGTTTATCATTTGTGGATTTTTTGAGACCTTGAGGGTCTCGGGGTCCCTACTATGTATCATTATACTCACCCCTAAACGGGCTATTCCCTCACCCTGTTCTGTTTTGTGTAGATGATGTACAACTCTGACTGAGGATGAGGGTACTAGGACTGGAGGTAGCTCAGAGGTGGACGTTAGACGAGGAAAACCGCAGAGACAACTGTTCATGAGCTGTACCTACCATTCAGGTAGGATTCGTGGTGGATGATCCCAGATCATATTTTCACCTATCAGATGTCTGGTACTTTCATGTTCTCTTTTTTACATTCTAATTTGACTTGAATTGTGGCCCATTTTTACGTATTTTACTCACTCTATTTACTATTCAGTTTACTTGAGTTTATATCTTGATGTGTGCTTGGTTATGTGTGTTACTGGTTATAATGGAAAGGCCCTTCCAGTTTTATGGAATATGCCTTTAGTGAAAGTCGCCAGCCCTTGGCCTATGGTAGGAGGGTTTGGGGTAGTCAGAACATGGGACCTAGGGGATGGGACATAACATTTCATCCCATCAATGATACTAGATTTAGACTAATTAATTTTGATTATTTGAATTGAATTTCTAAAATTTTATTTTAATTTTTATTATAATCATTAAAAATTTATAATAAGCCTGCCTTATTTATGGACATAAGTCACTAGTGAATACAATTAAAATTAGTTGTGGTGATTATGAGAAAAATGAGTTTTTCATGGGACTAAAATTTATCTATTTGGGGGAATTTACCTAGAAAATTTTCTTAAACCCACTATCTATTCATATTTGACCGTACCATTCATTTATAAATTGTTTTCATTATTTAATCCTTTATTTAGGAAAAACTGTGGGTGCACCTAACATTTTTTAGAATGTTCCATGTGTGTCCTCTCTAAATCTTATAAATGGTTGCCTCCAATCTTAATCTATAAAATTACTCTACATCAATTTGATCAGTAGATTCCTACCAAAATAACTTCTATGATTCCATTATATCATCCTATAATCATTTCTTTTTCATTTATCTTAAAATGGAGTTTTGTTTGGAGCAAAACAAAATGATATATTCAAATAAGATGTAATGGTCATCAATGATTTTTTTAAATAATATATCAAACAAACTAAATTATATTATATAGATATTATATAACAAAATTATGATCTTAAATTTAAAAGTTTCTCAATATTTTAAGGGTACATCTAACAACGGTGCTCACTTCTATCAAATGGGTTACAAAATAATCATTTGTGTGTTTGGCAGAATACCCCCTCATGAACCGATGTCATTATTTTCTATTACCATCAATAACGATTGGGAATAATAAGGGAAATAATATATATATATATATATGTGATATTTATTATTTATGTAGTCTTATTATTATTATGTGATTTTAATATCACACATACTTTCATTCTTTTCATTTTGTGTGAAAACAATAACATCAATTCTGTGTATGGAAGTCTACTGCCGCATGATGCGATATGATTCATTAAAAAGTTACATGGAATGCATTAATGATGGGTTTAATAGACACATGATATTTATATGGAATAAAAATGATTATGTAATGATAATAAATCATATATTTTTACTTTATTTAAATCTAATAACAAAATGGAAATAGTGTTCAAGCACACGTATAATCTACAATATCTATGAACAATGTATTTCAAATCCTATTTCAAAAATTTATAGATTACTAATAACACATAAATTTTGAATATATGTTATAGATATATCATTGATATCACTCTAAATATGATTGAATCATGATTAAAGTAAGAGACCGTAAACATAACAAATCAAAACATATATTAAAAAGCATTTATTACCCAAGATATATTTTTATTATTGACATTTCAATAAATTGAATATATAAAAGTCATTAAAAAATAAAATATGTTGTGATATAAATGTATATGGTTCTGTAATATATTTATAACATATTTATATTTATTATTTGTACGATTTAATGACAAGAACATAAGTCAATACTTAGTGTAAGGGTTTTTCATCTCAGTTTTATTTTTTATGAGATAAAATCCATGCTCACCACTTATTTATTATATGTCTGTGTATGCTACCCATAGATGTATATGATTATTATTCAACTTAGAATTTTTATTATTTAAATATCCATTATAGGATGTCTATTTCATGTGGTATTAGAGTTAAAATGTTACAAAATTTATTAGGTGTTTTTTATCTTAGTTTTTCTTCTTCGAGAAGTATGTTATGTTATCCACATGTATTATTTGATGAGGATTATATGTAGAACCATTGACATGTAATATCATGATTTTTTTAATTCTAGTGTTATTTTATGTTTCATATTATATTTTTACTTCATGGGGTTTATGATTCAATGTTAAAACAATGGTAGTACTTTATATCTACAATATCATGGTTTATTGGTGTTAATATGAGTATACATCAGTTGATAAATTACTATAATAAATATCTCAAATATTCTCATGAAATGTATTATTCTAAAGTTATAATTGATATATTCAATTAATCATACCATAAATCCACAAATTTTCACTTTAAATAAATATTAAAATGTTTTTTAAGAAAATTTGATTTTATTTTTCCATTCGGTCGAAAATCAATTTTATTCCCAAACAAGGTTTTCTAAACATGTTTTAAAAAATGTTAGTAAATGATATTTTAAAATGGTTAACAATGATAAGTATTTTGAAATTGTTTTTTGATTAAAAATAATTTTAAATTATTTTCAATGAATCCTTTATAATATATCAAATATATTTAAAAATAAAAAGGCATTCAAAAGGTTTTATGTTTTATAAAGTGTTTAAAAAAGTTATTTATCTCAAGAAATGTCTTATATGAACAATAAAAATAATTTTTCAATCAATGCTTTCATCCACTGATGTTACCTATCCATTACTAGGGATATGATCAAATGATAGCACACTATTTATTTCTCAGAATTGTTTATGTTTTAATGGGATGATATTTTTAAAACCTGATTCTCTTCCCTAGGATATAAAATAATAAAATAATTATGAAGCCAACTTCTTTTCACTATTTATTTTATAAATAAATGATTATGAAACCAGAATCATTTCCAAAGGTTATCATATGATTAAAATTTTATGATAAAAATTTCATTTAAGGGGTTATGATATGACAAATATTAATGATATTTTGAAACATATAAATATGGTTCCATTATTTGAATGGTGGTATTATATATCCCTCCAAATCATTGTGTAATGATAAATGTTCTATGAGATTAAAGTGAATATGGTTGGTCCTCCCATTCTAATAATTATAGGGTTCACAGGAGGTATTCCCTTCCCTACAACAAGAGGGTATATGAGTTGTAATCCCAAGCCTAATAAAGAGGGTGAATGAGAGTTCATATGAATATTAAGAATGTAAATAGGTGATTATCTCAACTTATCATGTATTGAATGTATTATTAGGTTTCATTAACATAATATCTTCTATGGTTAGAAGTACTCCATCATTTCACTATCTTATGATATTGTAATACTATCATTTCCCAGGTTTTTTTTCATATGACTCAAGTCTTATGAATGACCAATACATATTCCATTATTCAAGATTATGATATTGGATTTATAGTTTAAACATTTAAAATGTTATAATCATGGTCTAAAACCTGTATTTTATTTTTAAACATATGTATCTCCCTTTACTATACATACGGAGTATTTGAGATCAATGATGAGGCTCTATTTCTACATAGTTTTGTGATATATTTTATTTTATTTTTATCTATTTAATTACTTATTTTTTCACTTTTTAATAAATAATGGCACTTTTGTATTTATTATATTAAATTTATTAATTAATAATTTTTTATAAATAAATATGTATTTTTATTTTTTTTATTCATTCTAATTATTTTAATTATAGTATATTAATTTTTAGATTAAAAATAATAATTTTTTTATCTTTTTAATTATTTTAAATGTTATTTTTTATTTAATTGTTCATTTTAATTATCATTAATCTAATTTAGTATTTAATTTAAAATTTTACTCCAAAATTTATATTTCTTAAAATAAATTAACCCATTAATTTTTATCAAGTAAAAGTTTTTTTTTATTATATATGTTAACAATTTATGCTAAAGAGTAATGAAATAAAGTATATATAATTTTTAGTTTTCATTTTTGTAATTTAATAGATTAAAATAATTATTCAAAATATTTAGTTATTTTTTATTATTTTGTTTTCATGTTTGCGGATATTTCTTTGTAAGTGTATTTCATTTATTTTGACATATATTTAATTATTATTAATATTTATATTCTTAGTTAATAATTAAGTGAATTTTATTTTTTAATTTGTTTAACAATTTAGTTAGTTTTTAGTTAAGACAATTAATTAGCCTTTAACAAATTAGTTAAATTTTCTTTTTCCTTAATTAATAAATGTTTTATTTTTTTATTATATGTTTTAAATAAAATTTTAATGTTAATATTTCAATTTTTTCTATCGTTGAGTCGACGCACTGATACCTTGTCACACCGATGTTTTTTATAACTATCGATGAGTCATGACCCACCAATCACTTTGCATCAGTTTCAGTCTCTCATTTCATCAGTGAGTTCTAATTTTATTTTCAAGATTAATTGAGTCAATGACTCACCGATATCCCAAATCAACATCAGTTTCACGTCACATTGATTACTTGTTATTAATTTTACAAACGGTTAAATTTTTTTATTTTTAACTATATGTGTCTAATTTTTATTTTATCTTTCGGTGATTCATTTTATTAATATTATCGGTGACTTATTGTCACTGATCTTTTTTAATTATCGGCGCCTCACTGTTGCGTCCTCTATTTTCATTCTTCTATCGGTGAGTCAATGACTCGCTGATCCTTTTCCTCCTTTAGTTTCATGAACTCACCATTAGTTCACCATTTTTTCTTCACTATCGGTGCCACTCTGTACTTCAACTCATTCACACACTCACCAACACCTTTTATCAACATCCCAACAATTTCCGATTCTTACACCCTAACTCTGATGACATTCCTCATTGTTAACAACCATTCCTTGCTTCCCCACCAGGTTTTCCGCCATGACCTCACACCCCTACCTCGGCTACGCTTTCAACTCACCAACCCACAATGACCTCCAGATCATCTCATCAGCTTGAAAATTCATACATTTTAACTAAAATTAGAACAAATTCAATCATTCTATCACCAAATCATTAATCATTTTTCATATTCCTAACACCGATTTGAATATTCCCAGTTTTTTTAAATCACACACACACATGCCAATGTTGTGGGAATCCAAGGGAGAGGTTGAGCTATCTCAACTCTTGCGGTGCTGATGAGGAATAACATATGCCAAATCGCTATGAACCTGTGTTGTGTCATGAAGAGGTGGTCAATATTTCAAAGCTTCTACATGTAGAGGAGTGGCTACTATACAATATGAAGCTGAAGAACCATAGCGCTACTTGTCTAAAGTTGCTGCATGTTTCACCAGACATGGTTGCCAAGCCTCCATGGAGTAAAGGAGGAGCCAAACGCCGCTTGAAGCGAGGATAAAGATGGTCGATGCTGGTATTCAGGAAAAATAATGACCGGTAGAAACCCTCCCCCATGTCCACCGAATTGGGGGGGGGGGAGAAGATTAATAAAATATAATAATAAATAACATTAAGTAAAACTTTAATTAAAACGTTATTTAAAATATAAATGATAATTTTCATTATAAATTAACTTAAATACTAAAAAATTATATTTTTGAATAAATAAACAAAATATAAAACAACTTATTTATAAAATATAATTATTAATTTAATTAAATTAAATAAAACTGTAATTGAACTTTACTAATTAATAAGATTTTCTAAATTAAATTTAAATTAATCGTAATCAAATATGGAAAAATAAATAATTATTTGTTAATAAAATCAAATACATAATAATAATTCACAATAAACTAAAATAATCTAATATAATTAACTAAAAATATGAAATCATTTACTATTTTTTTAAATAAATAATAAACTCTATAATTCATATTAATTAACATTTTAATAATTAATATATCATAAAAATTTCAAAACAATAAATTTATTACTTTCTTTGTGTTGATTATTCTGTTATAACTAAGGAGGTTATTTTAAGATATAAGAATACATCCATGTTCGCGTAACTTACACACTAGAAATTAGTTACAAGGGTAAAATTAGTGCGACATTCTAGTTGCAAAAAAACACACGTGTGCGGTGCAATAGTGAAAGATGAATTCAAGTCAGTGAAGAATTCTAGTGACGAGAAACATAAGACAATGGCTACTTAAAGCAGTGGAAGAATAATTATCTAGGATGATAAAATTTATTACATATTCGATCATTTACTCATAAGTAGAGAAAGAACCTTTGGAGAAATTCTAGAGCAGCTCTCTGAGAACCATTCCTTAGAGATCTGAGGTCTAGGAGTAGAAATTCATGCTAGTAGAGGGAGTTTCCTCCCTCTATTTTCTTTAAAATATTCTTCTATTTAATTGAATTTCTTATTGTACGTAATAGAGATGATGTCTAGCTAAGTCTCTAGTTCGGGAATATATTGATGTTCCACTGGTTATCATAAAATTCTCATTTCACTCTATCATTTTAATGTATTCGGTATTGATTGGTGAGATTGATACAAAATTCATTCTATTGCACTATTCCAGAAAATTATAATTTCAAAATTTCACTAACAGTTGGTGATATTGATTGTGGAAACAGTTTTCAAAAGATAATAGATTAAAAAGACTTCAAGACTTACAGTGAGTTTGACTTACTATAAATTTTTAAATAGTTCACAGTTGATTAATTTTGGAGTGCAAAATTCTTTAATTGGTTGGATTGTGTGACTTAACTTCTGCTGAGGGAGGTGAGTCATATACTTTACAATGGTACTCTAAAACAACCTATATGTGAATTGAAACACCTTCAAGACCATTATAAAGGAGATTACTCACTGATCATTTAAATAGATTATTCTTTTTATCAGTGATCTATATCTCTGTTATTTTATTTTTTATACCCGTCTCTTGCTTAAAAATTAGTTTGTAAACATGTTTTCAGATGTTATTTCACTATATTATTTATAAAAATAAATATAATGAAAAACATATATTAAAAGCGAAAAATAGAAAAAACACTCCACTACTGACAACAATGGTGTTTTCCATTGTTTTTAGAATAATATTGGCCAAATTTACCTTCCATGTGGGTTCTACCCTTTTTTCCACATATACAGTAGTTAGTAGGTATATAAATTTTAAACATTGACTAATATCAACGATGATTTAGGTAATGTTTGTTCCGCCGTTTCTAGGGAATGAATGAACCATTGCTTAATAAAACTAAAAAACATATATATATATATATATATAATTTAAAAAATTTGAAAATTATGAAATTTTTAAACCAAAAAATCAGTTTCACTTCATTCTGAATTGTTACTACTGGGTACTTCCTACAATTGTTTGTATTAGCACATGAAACTTTGATGTTAGACTATATCCATTGAACATAGAAATAGTCAAACATATCATTACTCTATGAAAGAAGAAAAAAACTGAAATGTAAAACATAGATATTAGAGTTCCTAAAAACAACATTCAAAATAATCCAGATCTCTTAGATTAAAATAAAAGGCCTATAATGAGGGAGTTTCAACTTCCTCAAGTATCATGAAAAAAATCATCCATTAGGTTGTATCCTAGGACCATAAATTATGAATTGAAACAGTAACATATTTCATTGTTTCATTATTTTAATGGGCTCTCTAACGAGGTATCCTTTTCCTTTATTAGATAAATATATAATACAGTTCAAATATTACATCTTCTAGGACTCGAATATACTGAACTTATAATGAGATTAATTCCTTTTTTCATAAAGTTAATTCTAGATATTGTGTTCTGAGTATAGATAAGAACATTTTTGAAAACTAGGATCAAGTGTATAACACTTTCATTATGAAATTTTATCCTCAAAGAGTTAAAGGTGGACATATAACAAAGATAAATAGTTTTTATTAAGATGATGGAGAAGCTTTTCATGAATCTTGGGATAGATTCAAGGATTTACTTAGGCAATGACCTCATCATCAACTCCCATCTCACCGACTCATGGATACATTCTATGAAGGGTTGCCCTCCTCTAAAAAGAATCTATTTAACCAAGGTTTTGGGGGTAATTACATTGATAAAATAGATGAAGAACATTGAAAAATATTTAATAGTATTTCACTAAATTCACAACATAAAAATTAAATAGGGAAAAAAGTAAATCGAAATGTTAATTCAAACAATGGTTCAATAAATGAAACTCCAACTCAACATGCTGAAATCACCAACCAACTTCAATATTTAATGAACCAGAATTCAAAATAAACTGTTAACTTACATGGATGTCAAAATACCAACCAATCATTAAGGGAACAGTGTTTCCAATGTGGTATGTTTGGTCATACTAAAAATTTTTGTCCTATTTTTCATATGCCAGCCCAACAACAAGAAAAACCAAACTTTGTTAACTATGGTCCAAGAATTCCTCCTAACGAAGATCCATTTAAAAAAAATTACATTCAAGGCTCTATGAATGACCCTAATCTGTCCTGGAATGAACAAGGATTTATTAAATAATCCACTTCCCAAATGACTCTTATCCTTCAAGATGAAATTTTCATAATCAACGTAGTGGTGAGTCTTATAATGTACAAGAAAACAATGAAAGTCACAAATCGTCTAAAATTGATATGATTTTCAAAAAAATCAACTCTCAAGAAGAAAGATACATGGATCAGCTAACCAAACATCAAAATAAATATGATTCAGCGAAAATGAAAACTAATGTGACAATGAAAAACATGGAAAAAATTTCAGGTCCACTTTCAAGGGATTTTTCCTCTTGGAAAAAAGCTATACTATCAAGTACCACTGAAAATAACCCTAGGGAGAATGACATGGCTATTGTAACTAGATGTGGGATTAATACAAAAATTGTTGCTAAAAAAGACCATTAAAATTTCCAGAATGAAAATATGATTCAATCTAGAAAAAAAAAATTTCTTTGTAGACATTTAGGAAATTCAAATAAAAGTTATGAAAATGATCAGAATTTGAAATTGTCACCTAAAACTCAAGATGAGACTTCTTCTAGAAATAAAAAGAATAAAGGAAAAGAAAAAGAGGATGAAGAAGTGGAGGATATTCCTACTGTCTTTAATATTTTATCCCCACAAATCCCTTTCCCTCAAAAGCTGAAACCTCAAAGTAAACCCAAGGATGAACTTCTTCAGTTCCATGGTCTCCTCTCTAATCATCAAGTAAACATTACATTGATTTATGAAATAATTCATATTACATCTTATTTGAAATATCATTAGAAAATTGTTTCTAACAAAAAAACATCGGAAGAATTTTCTACTTACAGCCTCACTGAATAGTGTAGTGCTGTACTCAAAAAGAAAATCCCACCTAAATGAAACACCCTCGTAGTTTTTTCATACCTTGCACACTTGGAAACTATGATCAACTCAACTGTTTTTGTGATTTAGGTGCTAGAATTAATCTTCTACCATACTCACTATTTAAATAGTTGAGGTTGGGTGACCTTCAACCCACCACAGTTATACAACAGTTACCTGATAGATCATTCACTCATCCTATGGGTAGGGTAGATTATTTTCTAGTTGGGGTTGGGAAGCTGTTTTTGCTTGTAGAAATTGTAGTCTTAGATATAGAGTGTGATCAAGAGGTTCCCATAATCTTGGGTAGGCCCTTCTTGGCCACATGTGGTGCTGCTATTTATTTCTATAAGGGTCAACTTGTTTTTAAAATTGGATAACAACAAGAACAGTTCAATGTGTTCTAAAATGTAAAAGGACCAATGTTTTCTGAAAACTGTTCAATTCTAGAGTCTTTAAAAGATGATAACTCAACTAAAAATATTAAAAAAATATGAAAATCAGTCATCTTTTGATAATAATAATATTGAAGCTGAAAATCCTATTGAATATGTTTTTAAACATCTAAATTATACTCAAACACTTAATACGGAAGATTTCTAGAACCTGAAAACCGTCCAGTTTCTAATGTGGAAGGGTCCTCTATTTCTGAACTTAGGACCTTTTGAGTGAATTTGAGTGTGTTTCTATTAACACCAACCTTTATGAACATTTATATGTTATTGAGGTTGAAATTATAAGGTAACTTGATGATTATGCTCTTATTATCTTATTAAAATTTGATCTGGAAAATATTGACAACGTACTGCCCACTTTGGATAGCGGAACTATTACTTCTGAATCTGAGCATGAAATTGAAAAGAATTCATCATTTAATACTCCTTAAAACAATATGTTGACGATATTGGACCTTCCAAGCCTTTGAGTCTCCCTATGAGTGTAGAACCTCCCACCCTGGAACTGAAACCAATTTCTTGTCATCTTAAATAAAAATTTCTAGGTGAAAACTCCACTTTCCCTGTAATAATATCTGTTGAACTGAATGATGTCCAAAAATGAAGATTGATGATTGTTTCAAAGAATTTTAAATGTATCATAGACTGGATAATTTGTAATATCAAATGTATTAGTCCCTCATTTTGTATGAATGAATTACCAATGGAGCCTGACCATAGGCCAAGGGTAGAATGTCAAAGATGATTAAATAATATCATGAAAGAAGTCATGAGAGTGAAGTGATTAAATTTTTTGATACTGGAATGTTATATCCCATTTCTGATAAATTTTGGGTCAGCCCTATCCCAGTTGTCCCCAAGAAGGGAGGTTTCACTATTTTTACAAATGAAAAAATGAAGAATTCCATGTCACGAAAGCCACAAAATGGAGAGTCTGTATTTATTATAGGAAGCTTAATGAAGCCACTATGAAGGACAATTTTACAATAACATTCTTGAATAAAATTCATGAGAGGATTTTTAGGAATGAATTTTTCTATTTTTTGGATGGGAATTATAGTTACAACTAAATTCCTATTGCTCTAGAGGATCAAGGAAAGACCACTTTCACATGCCCCTTTGGGAAATTTTCTTAGAGTTGGATGCCCTTTGGTTTTTCTAGAGATCCAACCACATTTCAAAGGAGCATGATGGCTAACTTTTCAGATTTGATTGAGAGAATCATAGAAGTTTTCATGGATGACTTTTTCATTATGGTTTGTTCTTTTGATACTTGTCTTGGAAATCTTGTGTTAGTCTTGGAGAGATGCATTGAAACCAACCTTGTTCTTAATTTGGATAAATGTCAATTTATGGTTACATAAGGTATAGTTTTTTTTCATACAGTATCCAAGAGAGTTCTAGAAGTTGATACTACTAAGATTGTTGTTATTAAAAGGTTTTCACCTCATACAAATGATAAAGTTGTTAGAAGCCTTCTAGGGAATACCAGTTTCTACTAGATATTCATAAAATAATTTTATAAAATAACTAAACCCTTATGTTCCCTACTGGTCAAGGATTCACCTTACAATACTTTTGTGAACTGTTTGAAATCATTTAATTTTCCTAAAGAGAAGCTCACTATATCACCTGTCATTGCTACACCTGATGGGAAACTACATTTTGAGCTTATGTGTAATGCTAGTGATATGGTTGTATGAGTTTTACTTGGATAGAGGAAAGATTTGAGGTTGCATGTGGTGTACAATACTAGTAGACATCTAGATGAGGCCCAAAATAATTACACCGCCACTGAAAAATAATTTTTATCTTGTTGTGTTTTCTCTAGAATAGTTTAGACAATATCTGTTTGGTTAAAAATTCATCACCTTCACTGATCATTCTGCTTTACAATACATGCTTTATATGAAGGAAACAAAACCCAGGCTGATTAGATGGATTTTTTGATACATGAAATTGATTTAGAGATTATGGATAAAGAGGGAGATGAAAAGTTAGTTAATGACTACATTTCTAAGCTTCCTCTTACTCAATATGAATCTAAAGATCCTAGGGAGATAAACTCTTCCTTTCCTAATGAAAAGATATTGACTGTATCTATTAGGAAATATGCTTGGTTTTCAAATTTTACCAACTTCTTTGCAGCATGTGTTTTCACCAAAAATCTGTCCAATAACCAAAGAAGAAAATTAATTTCTGAATAGAAGTATTATTTTTGGGATGATACCTTTCTGTTTAGGGGGTGTGATGATGGTATTATTAAATGGATTGTTCCTGAGGAAGATATATTTCCTATCTTATAAATTTGTCATCCTTCACCATGGAGAGGGAACCATGGTGGTGAATGAATTTCTCAAAAGGTTCTAAAATCTTTTTTTTATGGGCCTACTCTCTTTAAGGATGCAAGAAGTTTTTTCGTTGGATGTGATAGATTTCAGTGGCTGGGAAATGTGGGTAGAAATCATTAGTTACCCCAAAAATGAATTCAAGAAGTTTAAATTTTTTATGTCTTGCGTTTAAATTTCATGGGTCTATTTCCATCATATCATGGGAATGAGTATATTTCTGTCATTATAGACTATGTATCAAAATGGGTTGATGTAGTTCCACTGCCCAACAATCAAGCCAATTCTGTAATTATATTTTTTAACAGGAACATATTTAAAATATTTGGAGTCCCCAAAGACTTTATCACTGATAATGGAACACATTTTAAGAACTATAAATTAAAATCATTGTTGTAGAAATATGTATGTGTTCATAAAACGTGTATTCCTTATCATCCGCAGTCAAGTGGATAGGGAAATTTCGAACTGGGAAATGAGACAAATTCATGAGAAAAATCTGTCTAATTTGAGGAAAGACTGGTCTCTTAAATTGGATGAAGCTTTATGGGCTTATATAACTACTTTTAAGACCGCAATAGGTTTGTCTCCTTATAGGCTGTTGTTTGGGAAATTATTTCATTTACTTGTGGATTTGCAACACAAGTCATATTGGGTAGTTAAGGCTCTGAATTTTGATTTTAAGAGTGATAGTGAGGGGAGGTTACTTGATCTAAGTAAACCTGATGAGATTTGGAGAGACAGTTATGATAATTCAAGGATTTATAAAGAGAGGACTAAAATAATTCATGATTATATCATACAAACCATATATTTTAAACCTAGACAGAAGGTTTTTTAACTCTATACTTAAACTCTTTCTTGGAAAGCTAAAGTAAAATTGGTATGGATCCTTTACTATTGTGAGAGTGCTGAGAGATGGAGATGTTGAAATTGTAGGTGAAGAGAATAATCCCTTGTTTGTTAATGGGCAGAGAGTGATACTTTATTTTCAAGGACCTAAAAAGGGATTGGATTCGTTCATAGTGCCTGAGGAATATTCTTGAATAATGTCTGGCTAATAAATTTATACCCTAGTGCTTCCTGGGAGGCAACCCATTGTTCTTTCTTGTCTTTATGTTGTTTCTTTTAAAATTTGAATAAAATGATTCTTCTGTGATCAGTTTTTTTAAATACATGTTACTGATTGTTCTTTGTTTCTAGGTTCTATCTTAGGTTGCTACTACTTGTGTCAATAATGGAATGGAATTCCCAGGATCATTCTTAGACATGAACATAGTAAGGGAAGTACTTCAACTTTTTACATTTATTTCTGCTCTTGTTTTTTCTAATAAAAATTTTGCTTGCCTTAGAAAATTATGCTACATGTGTACCGAAAATTCTGTTGCATGACATTAATTGTATTAATATTCTGTTTCATGTTTATTTCCCAAAAAAATTATATTCTATAAAAAAATTACATGTTCCTGTAGCTGTGAAGTGAAATTCATTTCTTAAAACTAATTCATTGAATGAAATTATGTGTGTGTGGGGGGGTACATGTATGATAGTAGTTGTGTTTTTCATTTTAACCAATTAGTATATAAGGTGATTATCATGAAACTTTATTCTATATTGAACATATATTTGAATCATACTTTGTTAAAATTATTACACCCAATTAAGTTTGCACTAATTAGTTTCATCCTTCATTTGAACTTTAATGGAAAAACTGTGTCACTGGACTTAAATGAAAATGCATGTACATGTTAATGAACCTACTTATTATTTAATCATTATAGAAAAAAATATTATTAAACTTCAATGTTACCTTTAAACATTTCATAAATATACTCTAATGAAAATATATATTGAACCATAATTATTTAATTGTTCTTCTCTAACATTGATGTCATATATGGGGAGACAGTTGGGTTTTAAGTGTGGGGGAGGCGATTAATTCTTAATTGTGCTTAACTATGCAATATTGTAAGCCCATCAATTTCCACTACAACATAAATATTTTTTTTAAAATATGGGTAAATTTTTCACAAGTATTGCACAATTTTAGGCTTTACATTGTTTTTTCCAAATGGGGTTTGCCTATGGACAATATATCTTTGGTGGTTAAGTAATGCTGAGAATCTAAACATAATGTTAATAGTTGATTTATGAGTGATATTTACTTAGTTTTTTAATGTATTACATTGTTTAGGGACTATTTTTTAAAAGATATTTGGGTTACATGTTTGTGAAATTTTTATCATAGCATTTCAGACGGGAAGATTGAGTTGATCTTCGGGGCCTAATTTATATTTTAAATATAAAAATTAATTTCATTAATGAGGCAATGTAAATGGTTTTTATATTAAACTTTTGAAACTGGTGTAGTCTGGGAATCTGGGATCCGATGGTGAATCTATGAGACCTGTGATGCTGGGTGAATTTCTGTTAACTTTATTCCCACATTTCACCTTGAATAAGTTCATTATAGAGTGCCTAGCTCAATGATACATGGATTAGAAAAAATTAAATAAACATTCTAGGGTCCAAAACGAGTTCATTAGGTTTAGGGTAATAGTGAACCCTATATGAATAAGGGGACAATTGGTTTATATAGAAATAATTAATGTTGTATCAATAAGGTTATTTGAAAAAATTTAAATATTTTTGGAACCTAGGATTCTGTCAAAGTATAATGTTCCTTGGTTAAGATCTTACTTCTATTGATATTTTACCTATTTCAATTTTTGGATTTAGAATATGATCTTAGATTGAAATAAATCCTTATTTAGGATCACATATGAGGCATTTAATATTCTTTGATGGTTAGTATTTACTTTCTTAATTACAATTGAGAATTTGTTCCAGGAAAGACTTGTTTTGAAGATATCTTTTCAAAAAGAAAACTTCAACTCCCAGTCCTATGTGTTAAAAGTCATAATAATAAACAATTTAATTTTTTTCAAAGATCATAAGACATTGGAATTTTTTAGGACAAAATATGATTAAGTATGTGGTAATTTGATGTGGCTCTATTTTTACATAGTTTTACAGCATATTTTATGTAATTTTTATCAATTTAATTACATATTTTTAACAGTTTTTAAAAAATAATTGCACTTTTTTATTTGTTCTAATAAAATTATTAATTAATAATTTTTTATAATTAAATATGTGTTGATAGTCGTTTTTTAATCTTTCTAATTATTTTAAATTTATTAGATTACTTTTTAGATTAACAATCTTAATTTTGGTTACTTTTTAATATTTTTAAATGTTATTATTTATTTAATTATTCGGTTTTATTTTCATTCATTTAATTTAGTTTTAAATTTAATACATTACTCTTAAATTTATATTTCATAAAATAAATTAAATCTTTCTTATTATCTTATGAATTTTTTTTTGATTATTAGATAAGTTAACAATTTACGTTAGTGTTTAATGAAATAATGTTTTCATAATTTTGGGGTTTTTTCATATAATAGATTAAATTAGTTGTTCAAAATATTTAGTTAATTTTAAATATTTTATTTTCATGTTTTTAGATAGTTCTTTCTATGTGTTTTTAATATATTTAGATATATATTTAATTAATATTAATATTTTTATTCTTAGATAATAATTTAGGCACTTTTATTTTTTAGTTTTTTTTAATAATATAGTTTTTTTAATTTAGATAATTATTTAGTCTTTAACAGATTAGTTGATTTTTCTGTTTCTTAAATTTATAAATGTTTTATTCATTTTATTATTTTTTTAAAACAATTTTTATTTTAAACATTTCAATTTGTTCTATCGGTGAGTTCACGCACCGATGCCTTGTCACACCAAATTTTTTTCCTATAACTATCGGTGATTCATTACTCACTGATCACTTTGCATTAGTTTCGGTCTATCATTTCATCAGTGATTTTTGATATTATTTTCAACTATCGATGTTTTAATGACTCACCGATATCCCAAATCATTATCGGTTTCATGTCGCACTGGTTGCTTATTATTATTTTAACTAACAGTGACAATTTTTTATTTTAAATAACGGTGTCTTCTTTTTATTTTATCTTGTGGTAATTCATTATATTAAAACAATCAATGACATATTTTCACTCATCATTTTTAATTATTGGTGCCTCACTATTGCCTCCTCTATTTTCATTCTTTTATCGGCGATTCAATGACTCACTGATCCTTTTCTTCCATCTGTTTCATGCACTCACCATTAATTCACCATTTGTTTCTTCACTATCTGTGTCACTCTCTGAATCAACCAATTCACGCACTGACCGTCACTTATTCTCAACATCCCAACAATGTTGGACTCTTCCACTCTCACTCAGATGACCTTCCTCATTCGTAACCACCATTCCCTGGTTCACCACCTAGTTTTCTGCCTTGACCACACACCCCTGCCTTGTTTACTCTTTCAACTCACCATCCCACAACGACCTCTGACTCATCTCATCAGCCTGCAAATTCATATCATTAAGCTAAACTCAGAAAAAATTCAATCATGCTATCATTATATCTTTAATCATTTTTCAGATTCCCAACCCTAATCAGAATATTCTATGTTTTTTTAAATCACACACACACTGCCACTGCTATGGGAATCCAAGGGAGAGGTTGAGCCATCTCAACTCTTACAAGGGTGATGAGGAATAACCGAATCCAAATCACTATGAACCGGTTTTTCACCATTATGAATAGGTCACTGGTTTTATGCATCTGTATGTAGAGGAGTCGATGATGTTTAATCTAATGTTGAAGAACCATCGCGCCGCAAGTCTGGAGTTACTACTAGATGCACCACTCCTGGTTGCTGAGCTGTTGTGGAGAAGAGGGGGAGCTGACCACCTCTTAAAGCTGGGATTAATATGGTCAGTGTCGGTCTTTAGGAGGATGGAGAACTAGAAGAAACCCTCCCCCTGTGTGCTGAATTGGGGTGGAATGATTTAAAAAAATAATAAATATCTTTAAAGAATACTTTAATAAAAACTTAATTTAAAATATTAATGATAATTGTTTTATAACATAACTTGAATACTAAAAAATTATAGTTATGAATAAAAAAATATAAAATAACAAATTTTTAAAATAGAATTAAAAATGTAATTAACATTAATAAAATATTAATTAAACGTCAATAATTAATAAGATTTTCTAAATTAAATTTAAATTAATCTTAAACTAATGTGGAAAACTAAATAATTATATGTTAATAAAATTAAATACTAAATAATAATTTATAATAAAATAAAATAAGATAATATAATTAACTAAAAATAGTAAATGATTTACTATATTTTTAAATAAATAATAAACTCTGTAATTAACATTAATTAAATTTTTAATAATAAATATATAATTTAACTTTACAAAAATAACTTTTTTTTCTATCTTTATGTTGATTCTTTTTTTTCTAACATAGTAGGTTCATTCAATATGTGGAGATACATCCAGATTTACTTAAATAACTCACCATAAGTTATTTACAAGGGAAAAATTAGTCCGACATGCATGTCACAAAAAACACACGTGTTCAGTGCAATAGTGAAAGATGAATTCAAGTCATTGAATAGTTCTTGTGATGAGAAGCAGAAGACAATGGCTAATTAGAGTAGATAATGTTGCAGTATCTGTTGGGATGACATTTATTAGAGATTCAATCATTCACTCAAAAGCAGAGCTTGATCCTTGTGGAAAATTCTAGAGAAGCTCTTGGATAAAAATTCCTTGAAGATCTAAGGCCCACGAGCACCAATTCATACTAACAGAGGGATTTTCCTCCCTTTATTTTTTTCAATTATTCTCCTTTGTAATTTAATTGTTTATTGTATGTAATAGAGATGATGTCTAGCTATGTCTCTAGTTCGGGGATATATTGATGTTCCACTGGTTATCATTAAATTCTCATTTCACTTTATCATTTTAATGTATTCATTATTGATCGGCGAGATTGACACCAAATCCGTTCAATTGCATTGTTCCAAAAATGTTTAATTTCAATATTACATATAAGGTTGGTGAGATTGATTGTGTAATCAAATTTTAAAAGATAATAGATTCAAAAGACATCAAGACTTATGGTGCCTCTGTCTTATTGTAGATTTTCAAATAGTTCACAGTTGATTAATTTTGGAGTGGCAAACACTTTAATTGGTTGTCATGTGTGACTTAAGTCCTAGTAAGGGAGGTGAGTCATACTCTATAAAGTGGTACTCTACAAAAACCTAAATATGAATTGAAAAACCTTCATGACTAGTAGAATGGAGATTACTACCCAATCATTTAAATATATTGTTCTTTTTATCAGTGTTCTATATCTCTATTATTCCATGTTTTATATCTGTCTCTAGCTTCAAAATTAGTTTTTAAACAAGATTTCTGATGTTTTATCACTCTATTAATTATAAAAATATACATAATTAAAAAAAGATATTAAAAGTGAAAAATATAAAAATCACTCCACTAATGACAACAATGGAGTTTCCCAAAGTTTTTTTAGAAGATTATTGGCCAAATTTACCTTCCCTGTGGGTTCGACCCTGCTTTCCACATATACAGTAGATTGTAGGAATATAAATTATAAACTTTGACAGACTTAAACAATGGTTTAGGTCACTCAACCAGTCATATTTTTCTTTTTTATCTTGTATTGATGTATGATTTTAAGTATCATTACAAATGGGGAAGATCATTAAAAGAGACATTCAAGAACAAATTTCAAATTATAAGAGTGAGTTAGAAGTTTCCAACGGTAATAAAATATTTTCTTCCTGAGGCATGTGTTTTTATAATGTATTTAATATTCGTCTAAAAAGACTTAATATCCATCTATGCTAATACCAGGTCTATATTTCTTTCATTAATGGAACCAATTTATCATCCTTTGTAAAATGGGATACTAAATCATAAATGAGATACCTAGGTATGTTTCTAAGGATATGTCTAGGGATGTCTCTAAGGATAACTATAAGGGTGAGTCCAAGTATATGACAGTGTCCCAATTGTTTTTAAAGGATTGAGATTTTTTATTACTAGATAGACATCCCAATATTGATTAAAAAAGTGGGTGTGACTCTATAATAGATTTATAAATGGGTAAAAACCACGAAACTAACATAATAATGAAGAGTCTATCGAGAAACGTTTCCTAGAAATGGGTCATGTAGAACACCAAGATTGAACCACCTAGGGGATATTCTTTGGATATGAAAAATCTCTTTAGGAACAATCATTAATGATTTATAATAAGGTTGACTATGAATATACTTGGATGATACTATTGTTTCATATATGATTGAATAATGTGTTATTAATTAGATATTCTAGAAAATAGTTTTCATGATTATGTGGTTACCCACAATGATTAGTGTTTTTCACAATATAATTTTTCTTTTAGTAGAGGATTATAACCCAATGAAATATTGTTAATTCCTAGTGCGATTAAAAATGAATTGATTATATTTTGGATGAACTAAATGATATGGTTCTTCGAATACAAAATAATGTTGTTATTCTCAAACAAAATTCTAAATCTATGTGTCATGTTGAACTTCCAATTGAAAAAATTAGGCAACAACATTCTATTGAGTCCTTTATGAGGTAACACCGACATTCATTTAGTGGTTCTAATGATCCACTAGTTACTGAGCGATTGATTAAGACCTCTAAAAAGTTATTTTATTTTCTTTACGGTTTATAGAATGAAAATATAATGTCAGTTGTTTATTATCTGCATGTTAAAACGTATTGGAGGTGGACTCTTGTTAATAACATGATTGAATTGAAAGTCATTAAATATATGGAATGTTATGACATTGTTGGGATATCTTCCACTATTTACAACCCTTGTATTCTATGATAAAATACTGAATTTTTTTTGAATATAAGGAAAGGAATTATGTATATATTGGTACATATGAAGATAATGTTACAAGATCGCCATGGGGAGATTCTAGGTTAATCACCACCACGAAATGAATAATTGATCGATTGTTTTGGGGCCTGAAACAAATTCTTCTGAATCCTTTTTCTAAAATACTCTTTATTAGCTACAAAAAATTCAATACATTTACACAGAATCTTGAAATTGATATCAAATATTCCCACAAATACTATGTTTTTAATAATAAAATGGTGATCAACTTTCATTAAAACATAACTGTTGGAAAAAATTAGGTGAATTTGTAGACTTGAAATGGGAGAATAAGAACACACGTGAATGCCTAAAAAGGGACAAGAGGGTGTTAAATGTTTGTAAAGGAAGTTCATTGAGTAACTGAATTCTAATTTCATGGGAAAAGGTTATTTAATGGTTTGAATAATGAGAAGGATCCAAATAAAAATCCTCCCACACTTCAGTGTTTCAAATACAATGAGTTTGGGCATTACTCTAACAAGTGACCCAATCAAAGGACTAATTTGGATGATATGAAACAAAAATATATTTAGTATAAATGAATGAGGGAATGATTATATTATAATAATGAATGAATTGAACCATGATAATTATGGAATACATATCATAATATATGATGTTTGGAATTTCATGTTTTATTTTGTATGGATGATCCACATGAATATCTTATTATACATTCCATAGTGAAATGTCTTGTGATTATTTATTTGGATTTTGTAATAATGAAATAAAATATTTTATTAATAATATCATGAACCCAATCATCCAATGAATATTTAATTATATAAAATAGGATCTTACATAATAAATTAATAAACATGAATGTATTTGATATGGTATTATTGTTATTCAAGTTTTTACCATGTTCCATGAAAATAACAATTGAAGGTATTCACATCATTGGTATGTGGATACCAAAAGCCGGGATTTGAAATTTTAGGGATTAATGATAAGTATATTTATATATATATTAAATAACCTTAATTATAAATTTTTATTTCAAAAATGGTTATAAGGTTATCCATGTTTGAAATTGTTTATGTACAATTTTTTTGTGATTTTAGAGATTAATTTATCACATTCCCTTATAGAGATATTTTCATATCAGATAACCTATACTTTCCATTTTTTATGATAATAATGGTAGAACGATGGAAATATATTTCATTATATTTATGGATCATATGATCCATAATAATTTCAAAAAAAAATTCACGTTTTTTAATGGAGTAGCAGATGAACTAAAATTTGACCAAGCACAACTGGTGGATGATATTATTCATTAGAAATGGAATTAAATCGTATAAGTATATCAATTTTTGAATATTATAAAAATTTATTAAAAGGAACCTAGGTCAAATATTTTATCATTGTACCATGTTTCTAGAAGAATATAATGGCCACATAGATTATCATTGATTCATTATGTTTTTATCATTAACATTATCTAAATCAAAAAATTTCTTATTATAAGTGATTAATATCACTAACTATAGTTATTTACATTTTTATCCCATATTCACATCATTAATTTCCACCTTTATTATCCCATTTGGTATCCTAGTTATTAATTTATTAGGGTAAACATTATGTTTTCAACAATCCCAATTTTATGGATGATCTAATATTAATTTTGTTGTTATGGGTTCTTATGAAATGGACATTTCATTATTAAAAATTTGATTTCCGAAATTCCTTTTGAGGGAACATTTCATTATAAGGGGGGTATAATGTAACATCTTGAGTTTTTATAATTTTTTTAATAAATAAAAATTATCTGATGGAATTCATTTCATTCTACACCATGATAATATTTTTACGCAACCCCATGTCAATCTAGCACTATACACAAAACTGTGTTTTGTTTATGGCACATGAAAATTTATGTTTTCCATATGTTACGATAAATACCATGTTTAGACAGTTTTACATGAAACATCAAGCATAAATTTCATTACACATAACACTAAGGTTATCTTTCATTAAATGCAACACTGAGTTTATATAATATGTGTCATATTATTAAAATATTAAAATATTTATCATATATCCAATGGAATGGAATGAGTGAAAAACAATTAAATAAATTATTAAAAACATTATGTATATTTACAAAATTAATTATTTTGTAACCCATTAATTATTTATGAATGCAAGAACTACATTAAAATAATGAAATTAATTTTATAAAAAAACCATTCTTCTATGGATAATAATTTTTTTATCTAATGAAATTAAAGAACCCACTTTTAATTATTTATATTAAGGATATATATATATATATTTAAAAATAAAATATTTAACATTATCCTTGATTTTTAACATGGAAATTTTGAAGAATAAATAAAATTGTAGGAATAAAAAGATGTAATTTACAAAAAAAGAAATTTAATTCCTTTTAAAGGTGAACATGTTATAAATATAATTTCTGACACCCTAATAAACTATATTATAAATAATAAAAATTATATTTTAATTTTTAAGATAAAAATTATCTTAGGATATTTTTTTGTATTTTTCAGAATTTTATTAAATATCGATGAATTGTGAGAAATACAGAATTTTCATTGTAAATTGCATTTTTGATCAAATTATTTACATAGATATATAATTTTTTATATATTTTTTTAAATTTAAATTAGTTCAAATATAAATTTACTAATCCAAGGTAGGCCATTGAAATTAATTTCACATTTAATTTAAACTTTAAAACATTATAGTCATTTGAATAGTTTTACTTTAAAAAAACATTGTTTTATTACATATATAGGATTAATTTGAATTTAATTTATACCATATATATGAATTGAATTTGAAAAATAGATTCCATATTATGAATCGTAATAATTTGTATAAATCTAATTACAAAACATAATATTTATCCCAATTGATTTATGAAAATAATTAAAATTAATCATGGTGATTACGGGAAAAACGGTTTACCACGAGACTAAAATTAAACCTAATAGATAATAATGACCTATATAAATGTACCAAATCCAATGTATATAAATATTTATACCTTAAACCTTAATTGAACTAATGTAGTGAATTATATAAGACTTATTTTAGGTAAAAATATCTGTGCACCTATCTTTCATTTCAAAATTACAAATGGTTTCCTCCCCCTAACTTATAAATAGCCACCAAAAATCCTCTTCGCTTTGACCAATAAATTTTTTTTAGAATAATAAAAAAGCATGTAAATTCTCCAATTCCATCCTCTCATCCAAGGATCCGTAATTTTGTCTAAATCCAACAATAAATGTCAATTAGTGCAATCTAAATGGAGGTACCCATATAAATGGAAGTGTTCATCAACAGAATCTTTTTATTATTTTTACCTCAATAATAATGAATTATTTTTATAGTGATCATACATAATAACCGCAATATATAAAATATAAATATATTGTTTTATGTTAAGGTTGATCTCTATAACCATAAACACTATTGATTTATATGTTCTACAAGGTAATAAAATATCTTTCATATCATGGCACAAAAAAAGTTATGGTTTTCGCAAACATCATATGATAACCCATGAAATTATGTGTGTATCAAAAAAAGTCACCTCATAAAATATGGAATGATAAAAATTTCATAACCATTATATCATTGAATAACCCAAGAAGAATGATTGGTTCAGAAGTTATTTATCATGGTGTAACCTATAGAAGAGAAATAGTCTAAATAAAAATCATATCATCTTAAACATATATTATTGAAATAATAAATAATAATGGTTTAACTGGGTCATATCCCCAGTAGATCATAAATATGTCAAATTATGTCATCATAGATGGAAAAGAATTTCGAAATATCACATGGATAATTTATTACGTAAAATAAACTTTCATTAAAAAATATTTGTTACAAAATACAACATTTCCAAATTCATTTTTTTAAAACAGCTTTGAAAAATTTATAAGTGAGATTTAGAAATAATTTAAAACATTTATTTAATAATATATCATTTCTGTTTTTAAAATCTCTTTTTAAATCGTAACATTTTAAGAAGACTATATTATTTGAAAATAACCATGAAAATATTTAATGTAAGATCCAAAACCATTTTAAAAACATTTAGAATCATAATAAAACTAGAAAATACGTTCCCTATAAAATTATCATAATATAACATAAATAATATTTTAAATAATATTTAGATTTTTTTTTGAAAAAACTTCTTTCGACCAATGGGAGAGATAAAGTCATATTTTTATAAAAACATTTCATATTTATATTTAGTACCAAAGAGTTTAAAATTGGTACCATTACATGAATATAAAAATGATAAAAAATTCATGTGAATTATTTATATAATGAGGATAACATTTTATCAATGGAATCATATTAAAAACAATCTTGGAAGATGATGTTATTATAGAAAGACACTCTTTCCACTTTGGAATCATTAATCCTAAACCCCAAGAAAGAATAACATTACACGAAGAATAAAATATAATTAATAGAAATAGATTCATGATATAACATGTAAAATGGGTATTATATGAACCTTGTAAAATTATATAGGTGACTAACATGACATGTTTCTCAATGGAGGTAAATTCAGGCCAAATTCCCTTATCGCGTTTGTAACCTTGAAACCATAACACCATGAAAAGAAGATCCTGTTATGGATAGGAAATTAAAAATAAATTTTCTTATAATAATAATAATGTAAATTCATTATTATTATATCATCCACATTTAATAATTTTTTTTAAATATAGCACGGGTCTCGCAAAAGTAAAAAAAGTGAGACAGAAATACCATAAAATAAGTCTTGACATCCATTTTACTCAATCAATCCTACAGTATAATAAATATTAAATTATTATAAAAATAACAAGTAAATATATTCATATATAATAATATATATGATATTATTAAGGTTTTATATAAAATTTCTATTAATAAGTTCATGTTAGAGTTGCTTTTTTGGTTATAATTGCTTTGTTTTTAGTATATCTTATGACTTGTAGTTTTTTGTTCCTATTATTTTGATCATTATTTAATCATTTGAAGAATTTAAAACATTATATATAATTATCATATATATTAATTTTAATTAACTTATTAATATATATAATCTATATGAATCAGATATAAAATCCACCATTAATGGAGACTGTAGGTCGTACGTACAGAAGAATGATTTTATGTTTTCTATTCATATTGAAAGAAACATAAGTAATAGATATATATATATATATATATGAGTGTGTGTGTGTGAGTATAATCTAATTAAATAGGAATTATTATATCATATATATTATATATTTTTATTAAACTGATCCTTAATACATTCCATGTAAAAATAATAATGAATCACTTAACTTATCGAGGCGGAAGTCCACCTTACAAACAAAACAAGTTATCATATTTTCATAAAATGAAATGAATGAATGTATGAATTATAAAATATTTCTATAATAATTAAAAAATAATAAATATAACATATATCATATACAAATATGTCACGACCCGTCCTCGAGGCTCGGGCCATGACTACCCCAAGCCCGCCTTCCAAAGGCCAGGGGCTGGCGACTAGCACCAAAGGCATAAATTCCTAAGCTGGGAAGGCATTGCCGTAATGAAATTAAACAAGCACAGAAGAGTACGCAATGGGAAGTACACACTAAGTGAAACTTTATACAAAATTAAGTTCTGAAAGGGAAAGAGGATGGAAATTCAAGCCCAACGGTAAAGTACAGTACACCAGAAAAGCTAGTAAAAATGTAATAAACTGAAACAACAATCACAGAGTCGTCCTCCGGGAATCCCACCTGAATGGTTGGTACAGATGGCCTCCTCAGCACCTTGGGTCCGACCATCCACTCCATGTACGTCTCACCAAGAGGTCCACCTCCGGGCCCCGTCCAGCTCCACAATCCTCCACCTCGATCATTGTTGTCGGTCGTCTGCATCTAACACAATGTAGTGCAGTCATAGCCCATGTAGGGGTAAGTATATGATACTCAGTAGGGATCTCGAGACCCCCTAAGGTCTCCCAGAATCCAATAAGGATAAACCAAAGAACAAAGATTCAATCACGAAGTATCAACCAACTCTACTTAGGTATATGCCCATACATATACTTAAGTTTTCAATCCCAGTTCGGCTCCAATTCTAGAGCCTAAGCAAAACCCAATCTACATAGGAAAGAAGTCAATCAGATCGATGATAATGATTGAAAGTCAAGACTCAGCTCACACAGGTATATATCATTAGTATAGAGATATAGATGATCAGATGTAGTCACTGTTTCATCTAAGCTATCGGACCCACGTAGGATTCTAGACCAGCTAAGCTGTCATACCCACATATGATACTAGACCAGCTACTCTGTAGGACCCACGTATGATACTAGTATAGAATCCAAACTGTCAGACCCATATTGGATACTAGAAAAAAAGTGATCACTGTCGAACCCAAATAGGATTCTTGTACATATGTCGTCATAGTCGAACCCACGTAGGATTCCATTACGATTATCGTCATTTTCGAACCCACGGAGGATTCCAGTATGGTTGTCGTTGCAGTCGCAGCCAGCGCTAGAGTTCCCACACACAACATGCTCGATTCTGGGGGGGTCCGCTCCTCCAGCCAAGGGGTTGATACATCAACTATTGTGAAGTCCAGATTTGATGTATCCCAATGTTCTGTCTCATCAAAAGGAACCCAACGTGACATAAGACACGCCAATCAGAAGCCCAGTCTGATAGATATTGGCTTTTCTGTTCCAGAGGCCCGGTTGGAATTACACCCGTTCCTAACCCGACTGCTTTCCAAATTCGTCCAAAACTCACTTAGATTATAAAAAAAGGAACACCTTGTCACGAGGATACCAGTTTCGAAGACACTGCATCGATCAGACGCACGGTCGTGAAGCTAGTCAAATTTAAGCGTAACGGGCCCGGCCCGTTAAGCCCAGTGGGCTGGCGGGTTAGGTCGACCCAGTTTTGGCGGGTCCAACCTGACTGGTGTCGGATTGGCCCAGTGAAGCACGCAGACCGGTCTGGTGGGGCATGGGCCGGTGGGGTGCGGCACGGCCCGACGCGGTCCTACCAGGCGCGGTGCGGCCCGGCCTGTCTGGCTTCAGCTCGGCCCGGGTGGCTGAGTGATGCAGGGGGCCTGGGCCCCAGCTTTCCCAAACTAGCACTGCCGAGCGGCACTGCCCTTTTATCCGGCCTCCTGATGCCGCCCGGTCTTCTCGGATTGAGTGGCCCTCATGGGAGGGCGTCGGTCCTCCTGCGTCGCACCTGTGGGTGTCGCGACCTTCATCAACCCGGTCGGCCGATGAGCCGGCCGGTTTTCCTACTGAAGCACCCCGCAATGTGTGGGCCGTGGTCCTCCATAGCGCGGTGCCCATTGTGGCGTTGTGTTCTCTTCAGTCCGGCCGGCTTTTTATGACCAATTATTCATCATCCGAGTGTCCCACGGTTGCGGGTTGAAGTCTTTCCATCTTCACACGACACCCAATGTCGCGGTTCTCTTCGGTTTCCACAAACTCTTCTGTCATCATCTACATCAAAATAAAATGAGGATAAATGGAGGATCTTCAGGGTGTGTTCGTTCGGCCCATGCACTCCGCGTTTAGCATTATCATAAGGCCGAAGATAAAACATGGTTTCAACGTGGGATGAAGAACAGTTTTATTTAATTAAAATTGAAACAAACCCCCTACCTCGTAAATGACGTCACACATCGTCGAGCCATGGAAGAATAGTGTAACGGTAGTCAGGCATCACAGATGAACGATGTCATCCTATCAACATTGGTGGAAGAGTCGTTGATTCCGTTGACGTCAGGGGAAGAAGAAAGGAAGAAGTTTCTTCATGTCCTTCGAGCCATGGAGTGTTCTTCATGTTCTTCGTCGGAGAAGAACACTTTTCTTTTTATTTTTCTAGAGCCTTACCAAAGGGAATAATTACCCACCCAAAATGAAAAAATAGGCTTCTCATATTAAAATAATATACTGATGCCTTTAAAATTAATTAAGGGTGCTCACTTAATTAAATTGATCAGGTTGGCACATTAATGAGGGAAGTGTGGAATGTGGAGAGGCTCCACCAAAATAAATGAGGAGTTGTCAAATAAATTAAAGGTGTGTGTTAATGGGGAGTTTAAGGGAGTTGAAGTGTGAGGGAATTGTATGTGCCCCACCACACTTTATCATCTCATGGGAGGTTATGTGGATGCTGGACCCACCCCTAACTCCCCCTTGTATTAAATAACAAACTCATATAAATAAAATTTCTACAATAATTTTATTTAACTTATTATAAATACAAAAATAATTAACACTCATCCTGCATAAGACGAAACTGTGGTAAATGTCCCCTTAAGGGAATACCGGTGCTACAAGTTCATCAGTGTCCTCAGATTTCAATGCCAAACACTGGTTCAAAAGATAGAAAATCCCGCTTGTATGTTTACTGAATGTACCAGAACAAAACTTTAGAAATTGATTCCGGGCACACTGGGCCTCAGAATCAAGTACCGTTCGAAACCGGAGACTCGTAAAATTCCAAAGTATTTATGGAAAAATTTTCCTTTAAATTTCCAGGTCATTAAAAAATATTTGTTTTATTATTATTCCCAATCACTAGAGGTGGTATTTTAAAAACACTTGATATAAGTTTGTGAGGTGCTATTCCACCATACAAACAATTGATGACTTCGTATCCCATTTGATGGAAGTGAGAGTAACCTTTTTCATACCATTAATATAAAAAATATGTATATTGATTAGTCATAGGATTTTAGGAGAGTTAATGTTAAATGTTATTAGAGAATAACTTGACCAATAAAAATTACTTTAGTGGTGTAAGGAGAGAAGTAGTGGGGGTGGCCTTTTATAAGTGGGGTAGGGGAAACACATGGTATATTGAAATGAAAGTTAGGGGTAAGAAATTTTTTTTTAATAAAACATTCAATAATGGAGAAAATTTGATCTATTAAGGTTTAATGTATAAAAATTGTTTTCCAATGTGAATTAGACAAGTGTCTAGGTCATTTTACCCCTTACGATTAATGTTTTGTCTCCAGGTAAACTTGTTTTTCTCATAATCAAAGTGATTAATTTTAACTATTTCACTAATTATTTTTGTCAAATTTTTTATGAAAATATTAAGAAATAGAAATTTATGTGATTCCAAATATAGAATCCATCTTCTCAAATTCAAATAACGGATGATTCATGAATTAATTAAAAATTAATCCCACAAACATGATCAGAAAGTGGTTCTTACGAGAAAATAACATAAGAATATATATATATATATATATATATATCAAATTTAAATGGGAAATAGTTTCCAACAAAATAAATTTTATTATTTGATTTATATTTTATCAGATTATATATTATAAAAAATTTAAAATATAATATAACTTTATAAATAAATTAATTGAAAATGTAGATTTCAGTTAAAATTCAATATCATTCATTATATAGAAAATCACAATTCCAGAAAAATCCCAATACTTCCTCCAAAGATAATATTAAATGTAAACATTAAAAAATAATTTTTATTTTTTGAAATATATTTTATAGATTTTTCCAAAAAAATTATTTATAATAATTGTTCCAAAAAAGGATTTCAAATTACCTTTAGAAATAAACAACTTTTTTAATTCGTAAAATTGGATTTATTCTTATCTATTTCTTAAAATACATAATATGAATAATTAATATTTTATATAATATAACACACACACAAATATATATATATATAATTAAACTAATTCATCAATATAATTTTGTTCAATTTATTGAGATAAAACATGTTTCTGCATAAAATACATTTTTTCATAAAGGAATTTCCTTATTTTCAAATAGGTCATAATTTTATTTATAATTACAAGGTAACCGAATTATTAATTTTTTAAACATTCATAAAACATACCTTTATAATTTTTTATCCATTTAATAACCCCCACTCCATTGGCTATGTGATAAAAATATTATTATTTTAATAATATGTGAATTTTTATTAAACGTAGTGTTGAATATAATGCATGAAAAGGATAGTGTTTCATGTAATTCAATATAAAATTAGTCTATAACGAAATCTAAAATTTGTATTTCTATAAAAACAAGACAATATCAATGATATATGAACAGAAAGATAAACTCGGTTTTGCGTCTATTTAAATAATTACATAGTGTTGTATATAATGAAATATTAACTTGGTGAACCATGCAATCCATGATATCAAAGAATCTTAATTTTTTTGAAAAACAAAAATTATTAAAATATAAGGTTGTTATAGTGAATCTGTGTTTGTAACATATTAAACAGTTATAACATTTACCCTCTCTACCGCTCAATTTTTTTTTGATATGAAAATTTTAACTTTTCATTACATCAGTGATGTTTTATGTATAAAAAACTATAATGAATAGAAAAATATACAATGAAGTTTTCTTATATTTCTCCTCCAATATAGATTATCATGGCCCTAGTGTACAGTGTTTTTATTCCAATCACACAGAACTCCCCATTTATAATCAAGAAAAATTTCAAGAAGGGGTATATCGTTATACCCATATTCGTAGCACCAACAAAAAATAATTAAAGAACCAACTTAAAGTTATAAAAATAAAATGATGGGACCATATCACCTCAATGTAGTTTTGTAGATAATAGTACCAATCCCTCCTAGAAAAAATAGATCAGATCACCTTCATTAGTGTGAAAAATATAAAAGGATACCTCTATAAAATAATTGATTGGTTATATCACACATGTGGTAATAAACAGTTTCTATATCATTTATTCAGATATTATATGATATAGATACTATAGTTTGGGATCCGTGGACATAATAATTCCTCTGAATGAGGACCAAAATATAAACTTTCGGCCTCCCACACTTGTTTTTTTGTTCTTATTCAATTTATAGGATCAGTTCTTCACATAAACATATATTCTATTCAAATATATAGAATAATATTATATATTGAATAATCATAGTGTCTTTTCTCTGTTTTTATTATCTTCAATACACATGGTTTTCATGGTTTTTATTATTAATTTCTATTATATATTTTTATATAGGATTCATATAATGATATCAATATCATGATTTTTTAATCTTATCTGTCATATATTATTCTCTATATAATAACATGACAATATATTTATATATTCAATTATGGGAATAATCATTTGAAAATAGTGACATGATGTCAACTTTGTTTCTGATTTGATCACATTCAGTTATTTTCATTATACTGATATTAAATATCTATAAGAATCATGAATTTTAATATTAAAATCATTGAAAAAAATAATTCTATTATAATTTCAATACCATATAAATAATCATGAAACATAAAATTCATGTAGTAACATTATATTTACTTTAATTAAGCTCCCCTAAAATTATTTTCTTCATCACATTCTATTTTTTGGATTTCACTTTGTTGTGGGACTACATAAATATTTTTATTGGAAAATGAGTTGATAATTATTTTTAAACAATATTTTTTCAATAAATCATGTTTTACAATACAATGAAAATTTCTTCATCTTCACCACTAAAAAATACCTAAGATCATTAATCATTGACTAAAAATATCTTGATAATTATACGATAGATAATAACACAACATCATCAGTGATTACATATGGATGTATTTTCTATGAGAAAATCATCACCAATAAATTATATTATCCATTAAATCATAAATAATATAAATAATATATTATATATCATAGTCATTTTTTCCTTATTTCTAATTTTCACAATACGAAAAAATTATATAATATTTCATAAAAGTATAAATATATATTTGGATATCAATATTGATATATTATTTATAAGATATTATCACCTTATTTTCGGTGTGTCTTAACATTATTCATGATTCCCCATTTAATGAAGTGAGTTTTAGACAATTCAATGATAATTATATTCTATCATGGAAAATTATATGCTATTTACAGATATTTATTGTATTAAATTAGTTGAGTCTTTGTATAAATTGTTTTCCTTACCCATGTTATAAAATAGGATTATGGAATACTTGTAATTTAAAATGTAGAAGATGAACCATTTCTTTAATAGGGACTTATAATAGAAATAAAAGAATTAAACAATTAATTAGTACATCATTTTTTAAGAAAAAAAATTCATTTTTTTGTCTATGTGAAATGTTACACGTTTATGACACAAATATAGTATTTACAAAATAAATTCTTCATGAACAACGATTACCTTTTAGATTCAATCTATATTTATTTGGGAATAATGATGAAACTTATCCCAACATCCCTATGCTTCCTCCCATGCGCATTGAGATACTCCATTCCATCAATATGTCTTGATTTGGAAGTTTATCCATGAAGAATTTACAGGAATTCATTTTCTCATTCTATCAATTATCAATATGGTATAATGGTTTGATATAATGATTAATGATTTAATCAGTGTCTAATATTGATTGTTTTATATCATGGAATTAGTTTATGATATATTTTTAATTAATTCTTCCTTAGATTCCCCAAGGGGGTGTTTATTTTATCCATCATAAATAGTATATGGTTAAATATGGATTTTCCATCACATTAAAATTCAAATTTTATTGACATATTTTAAATAAATTTATAGATAATTTTAAAAAATTGATTTGATATTATATAAACGTTATTTTGAAAAGGGAACTGAAATTATGAAACCCCCAATTTTAATAGAATAAATATTATGGGATAGATTTGAGAAAATTTATTTCCCTATATGGAAATATTATTAATGAAGTAATATGATGTTGAAAATTGAGATAAATGGCCTGAATTGAAGCATGATTCTAAAATGAATGGATTTAAAAAAAAACTATTTTTTTAAGTGGAAAGAAATATTGAAAACATAAATCAGTCAACATTATTTTGAAATGATTTTAAAATATTTATCAAATAATGAATGATATATTGACTAATTTATGAACATGTGAATGTGAGTAGTTAAAAGATATGTAGGAAATGAAATATCTTATCCAAATCTATAATATTATATTGGCAATCGGAACATTAACATAAAATTACAATCACATGATTTCATTGATCTGGAGATGTTTCCCAATACCATATATTGTGGGATGTTGATGCATATTGTGTTGACATCATTGATTGAGTATCTTTAGGATCTTATTTCAAGAAACTAATATGTCAAAAGGATTATTATATTGTGCTATAAGATGTTTGATTTGTTGTTCAGAAGACACTGATTAATGAACTACTTAATTAATTTAATCTACATTATATTATTTTTTAAAATAAAATTCCATATTATATTTTTCTATTTTGTGATAATATTTTTTTTGAAATATATTCAATTATTTTATAAGTAAAAATTGCATGTGATGCAATTTTTTAGGAAAAAAATGAAATCATAATTTTTTTAATATTTATAAAATTTATTATGAAAAACATCTTGAGACCCTACTATTATGTTTATCTCACCCCATTTCATTTTCTTCTTGCATTTTTATATTACATTATTCAACATGCTATAGAAGGGAGTTCAGTAATTCGAGGTACAGTTTGTTCTGGATTATTTAAACCAAAGTGACAGATGTGATTGGTGCGGATGTCATCCACTTGTTTCGTGTGTATTTTGAGATTTTAGTTAGAATATATAGTGTTATTTAATAACACACAATTTGGTTAGTTTTTACTATTAGTTTATTGAACAATCTTCGTTGGCGTGTTGGGCATCCCGAATTGTATACTTTTTCATCCACTATTTTTTGGAAATATTATTTCTTTGGGTTTAATGTATGATTCATGTTCTTTTTACCATCCCATGGAGATTAGGAACACCCTTCACACCATGTAAGAACCGTGTCATGTATAATTATTCAAGGGTATATCAGATTGATTTTTGAAAAGGTGGAATCAAATAAATGATATATTTTTTATGTTATCCTTGATGGCGATATGTAGTTGGGTTGTCCTGGTAGAGAGGATATTGGAGAATTGGGTCATAAGATTTATTTATTTTCATGCTCGTGGATTTATATCACTATAATGATACTTAATTTAACATAGGTTCTTGAAAAAATTAAAATTGATGAATAATTTGATATTATTTTTAGACTTTTCCGTACTTTTGAAATGATTATTTTGATATCCCTATACTAAATTATTGGTGATGGAATTTATATTCCTATTAATATTATTTGGTTTCATTGTATTCTTATCCTTGATGAATCATTTCAATGTTTCTTTAAATTCTTGTGTAGAATCATGCCTATGAAAGTAGTTTTTAATAGGCTATAAGAGGAATATGATCGTAACTAACTGTAAGAGAATCATCCAGTGGAACCTAATCTTGGTGAGATATTAGAATATGTTACACCTAATCTAGTATTTGGACCATCACCCATTTCCATCCATCTTCCAATTTTGGATCCTCTGTGGGATTAATTGAGAGGTCATTCTCAAGTTTTTGATCTCTATAAACCATTATAATTTCAATGTAATAATGATATTAATGAGAATTAAGATAATTTGAAAAACAATAAACTTATTTTTATATTCATTGAAACAATATAATTTATAAAGGATATATGTGGTAATTTAAAACATGATGTTCCAGGAAGAATATGGTGTGATTTTATGGTTCAGGTTAAGAAACATGAGGGTTTTGTGTGGAAATATTTATAGTAATCACTACATATTAGTTCAACCATTTTTTTGTTGTCCTAGTGAAGTACATATACTTTATTAATATTTAATAGTATGATAAGAACGAGACATGATATGAAAATTTTTTAATGGTTATTCTTCAACATTCTCCTAAGTATGTATCCAATGATATAATGGGGTCTTAATGGTTTGAGATGTGTCTTTGACGTGATATCTAGTCATATGTTTTCGTGTTTAACAAAAATTATTATAATCATGTGCTGGATAGTGTGTTAATGGATGATGTTGAATTTGATGATGAGATAGGGTTAATAAGAAATTATTTTTCTAATGGTTGTAGTTATATGATTTTCTTTAAACGAAATAGAATTATTTATTAGTCTCTCGGAGGATCAACCCAGGAATCATCTTCCAAACTTCATGAAATTCAAAACAAGGGCCCTTTTACATTATTATTTTTGTATAAATCTTGCTTAATCAAAACAATTTTATATTTAGGCACCCAAGATCTATATTTTATACAGTCATTTATGAAAACAAAAAAAGTTATACCATTTTTATTCAACTCCTAAGAGTACATTAGATCACAAACACCAAAATTTACTTTGGTGTAATCATATTCATTGAGAAATATGGTTTTACATCCAAAGTAATTTATCATGAAGCTTCTTATTATAGTGGAGAAGTATATAGCAGATATTGATGTAGGTGTGATGAAAATTAGAGGTAACATCACTATTTATTATATATTTATATATAATTTACTTGAAAAAGATGTGTCTCACTCATATATATGAAACCATGTAGTGAATTATTGAAACATCCTGCATTATCGTTTTCTTATATGGTGGATATTACAATAACCCTTGAATAAATGGATAGAAGGGAATGTGATGACCATCTTGATCATTCTTATAATGAGTTACTGAGCTTACATAGATTGTTATATTTCTCAACTTATAACCTCTTATAATTGTATTTAAAATGGTTTTTATTAATTCTCTTAATTCCTAGATTGATTGTAAACATCTATGAGTATCCATTACTATGCTCGATGGGCTGTTCTATATATTTCATGGGAATGGGAAACAACATCATGTAGAGATGGCATTCATTTATAGTGTTGGGTTTGTTGATATCATTTATTAATTTCTATTTGGATTTATCATATTTTTTTGATAATATCCTTCTAATTATAATTGACTTTCCTAGTGTTTTCCTTCTGAATTCATTATATTACCACATGTATGGGATGATTATTATTCGATTGTATTATTTTTTGGTACTCCTACCATGTATATTACATCTAATCTCAAGGATCCATTAGAGATGAAATTGTAGAAAGCATATTTTTATGATCTTATTGATATAATATATAAACACTCGAGTTTATCACTGAGGGAGGATCATGATCCCTTTTTGATGAAAGGAAAGTTAACACATTGCATATTCCTTGATTAAAAAAAACTAAATCGACTCATGATAAATAATAATAATTCATTTACATCGATTGATTAAATATTTGACAACATAAATCTATTGAAGTGGTCCTCAGAAATTAATCTTCTATTTGGTTATAACTAGTGGATAATTCCTGAATATGGCATCGATAAATCTTTTTTTAGGAGTAGACATGGAAATTATTTTTATTGTGTAATAACATTCGGTGTAGATAAATGTCCTACATTTTTATATATTTGATGAAATAGATGTTTCATGAGTACCTTGAATCATTTATAATGGTACTTATATAGGAAATCATAGTTTAGTTTATGAATGGGGAGGAATATGAGTATAATTTTATAACTATTTTGAAAATCTTGAGTAACCATTGGGTTTACATGAATCATTCAAAATGTAATGTCTCATTCAAGAATTTATTTTTATTGGAAATTTAGTGTTGGTATAAGGTATCTCATATTATCCCCAAAAGATGAATCTTGAAATGAAATGTGAGAAACATTAAAATTGTTTCTAGATATATTTATTACAAGGATCTCCCCGGTATTACATTAAATTTTATAGAGATATATCAATGTCAGTTCCTCTGATGACCACATCCACTCAAAAAGGAGTGAAGTTAATTTGGTATTAGATATTCAATAATTATTTTTTTGAGATGAAATTTATTTTGAATTCTTTTTCAGTTCTGAATAATATAGTGGTTGGTCATAGCTATTTGTCAATTTGTGACAAATATGGTTTTGGTTTTGGATGCATGATTATACAGGGTGATCATTTGTATGAATATAGTTCAAGGAAATATATGCCATATAAGAAGAATTATATGATTCGTGATATTAACCTTTCTACTATGATTCATCCTCTTAAGATTCTGAGGTAATATATTTACATATAAAGGTTTATCATTTATTCTAACACTAAAATCTTGGTTAAAATTATCTTCAAATTATTTTAATCTTCTATAATGGTGTTGGACAGATTATATAATGTCATTGTTTTTTTGAATTACATATACCCATAGAATGTGGAATTCCATTTCCAGTTCCATAAGCCAAAAAATTCAACCATGCACATTATAATAGTGAAATGTAATGGATCTTGTTGCTCATATTTACTTTGGAGCTTAGAAGAATGATTTTGTGGTTTTGTTTGAGAGTGTGCAATTATCCTCCACTATTCATAAGTTGATTATTTAGGAGTAGTAGATTGATTATGAATTCCATGGAATGATAAGATCTATTTATTGTAAGGATACCATATGGTGACTGGTTTTTATCTTAAGATAATATATAAAGTTTCAATCACTATTATATTAAACCTTTTCCCATGGGAAAGTCCATGATGGAGGATTTCAATAATTCCCATTTGGCGGTGCAGTACGGTAAAAAAATATTTTATATCATATGAAATAGAGATTATGGTGCCCGGGTATGAGATGAAACATTCCTAACATTTTTCTCATTCTTAAACATGGGAATAGGTTTGTTATGAGATGTAGATACCTTCATGTTATCTTCTTCTCCTTCTAGTGTCGTCATGCAAGGGGGATGATATTAATATGGACTTCATGGTTGGGTGTCATCATACCTCTCAGGGAAGAAATGATACAGTTTTTTTGATTAATAGGTTGTCTATATCTACTCACATTGTATTTATTCATTATATTACAAATGATAATGACTCTAGGAACATATATGGGTAGAATATTGTAATATTTAATGCATTTCCATATTTTATTGTATATAATAGGGATCTCCATTTTAATTCTCACATTTGGGGAGGTGTACATGTGGCATGTGATCCCATGTACTTTTGAGTATGTCATATCATCAATCAATGGATATCTAGATAGACTATCATCTGTAGATTCTTGAGGACATACCGTATTCTTTTGTAATTATGTTTGCTGGGTTTTGGGATTACTATTTGTTACACATTGAGTTTTCCCATGACAAAAGTTCTTAGTCTTCTTTAAAAAGGTTAAATTTGAGTATATATATAGGTGAACATGTATATCTCTATTAAGTTTGATAGATTTTGATAATTATTCGATGGAAGGAAGGAATTTTGTCCTGGATATGATTGTGAGGATTCATTTGATTAATCCTATAATATTTATAGTATAATGATAGTATAAATCATAAATTTATCAGATTGGATAACCATTAGAGTATTCATTAGGTGACAATGTTTTATTGAGGTATTAACCAGAGTTGGGTCACTAACATCTTTTGAAATACTCAATTAATTTTCTATGAATTTGGGGACATTTAATGATTATTGAACTGTTGGGGAAAATGGATTATTGTTTGGAAGTATCACTGAATTTTATATCGATCCACAATGAGTTTGATGAATCTCCTATTAAAAAGTTTCATTTTGTCACTTCAAATTTTTCACGAAATTTATTTCTTGATGTTAAGAATGATATACCCATGACTAATCATCCTATAAGGATTGTTGATTCTGAGACAATTCTTTTTCATGGGGAGATGATACTATTGTTCAATGTGATATGACATCATGGTATTGATGAACTTGAGATATGGGAGTGTGGGTCACTTATGAGAGAGCAGTATCCTCATATCTTTGATAAGTAATCTTCTTGAATGTTTTACTTGGGGTTAGAATGTGGATATGGGGGAGAGGTAGTCACATCATATTACCTTCATTCAAGTACTTATAAACATTTCAACTGAATATTTTTTGGATGGGTGTATTTTAGTTCTTTTCTGGATGGAGGTATTTATCAAGGAAAATGAAATATTTTTGGTGGATGTATCAAATTTTGAATTAATCGAGTCTAATTATAAATGTTTTAAATGGTTTAGAGGGCGAACATAAGGTCCAGGTTGAATCAAATTTTTTGTGGGAAGCATTTTAGGGGCTAGTACTAAGCACAACATAAAAACATAAGTTGCAAAACAAATCCTTGGGTTTTAATAAAAATTGTTCACAGGACATATGCCATGTTAATGGATTATTTAATAAAGTTATTATCCACATAAAATATGTATTTATTTAATAATAGTGTATTATGACTAAAAATATGGTATATTCCATGAATTCTTGCTTAGTTTTTATAAACCTATTTCTATTACTTTTGAGGAATATTTGAAAATTATTGCATTTTCCCATAATAAAATCATTTATGATGTAAATAACTTATTCTCATCAATTTTAATTTCACTACATGTCTGCTTTTATTTTTCCTTCTATAGGTGATCCTCCCAGAACCCATCGATTTCATACACAGTGAGTGACTCTAGCCCTTACAAACATATTAGTTTCGCATTTTATCCAAGGTGAGATTCATTTATTTGGTTTCCTCTTTATATCCATTGTAAATTATGGATAGATGTTTTAAATTATGATTATCAATGGAATTGGAGTTTTCTTTGTATGGTTTGTATTCTAGGAATTCCTTGTTGATCTCCTACCCTATTATTCTTCATTTTCTTTTCCCTATGTTGGGTGTTGATTTTTTCAATAATAAACTGTTTGTGGAACCATATGATTTTTCCCTATAGCTAAAACCTTGATTTTAATTGTTAAATTTTAATGACTCTTTGAATTGATTTGAATATCCATATTGGAAATTTTTTATGTGTAAAATTTTAATGTGCATAGAAATTGTGATAGACATTCTATTTCCATGGATTTTTAATTATTCAGTGGATATGATATAATTGAGGTATTTTAATAGAAATTGATTTGAGGAAATTATTTGATATCAAACATTACATAAATTTGTTTTATTTAATGATTATTTGAAACAGTGTAAATTGATCGATTCTGATAATTTGGTTTTGAAGTGACATATATATGTAGAATAGTAATATTTGAAAACAAATATTAAAAAATATTTGAAATTATTTATTTCAAAAAAGTATTGATTACTTATTTTAAGAATATTTGAACCTAGGTGTTTTTTATGTAATTCAGACATGCGCACTAGGATATTAACCCGATTTTTTAATGGAAACACTAACCTAAACATACAATGACATGATATACCTGAATGGGTTTTATGTCTAGATTGGTTGAGCTATTGGACATGATCACACATTAATCCTTGATAACTAATTTATTAGTGTGAAGATATTATTTCTAGATACTAATGTATCATAGATTTTTTTAAATGGTTCTATGAGTTGTTTGTTTTTATATTTACATGATATTTTTTAAAAATATATTATAAAATCGAACATTTATAAATAAATGTTTTATATAAAATGTTGATTTAGTTTTTTTGGACATATCATATCTATTTTTGAATAGAAAAAGAATATATTTTTAAAATATGTAAATATATTTACGTTCCTAATTTTATGTAAATATATTTCATGATTGGTTTTATGGTGGTGAAATATATTATTGAATAATTAGTGTGTCTATAATAGTATATTTTGCTCACACCCTACCTTTTACATGAATTGTTTGAATGTTATCCTATACCAATTCTATGAAAATGTAATTCGCTACTTATAGGTGTTGAATAATTATAAAACATTAAAATTAGAGTGATGGAGGTGTTATGATGTGATGTGATAAAATTATTCCATGTATTCTATGATATTTCCATTAGATTTCATTATGTAACATGGTGATTTAATATTTGAGTAATATTTTAAACATGTGATTTTGGTGATTTCTTCCATTGGAGTGTTGGTCATCCTAACTTGTATGATTTTTCTTATTTTGTCTTGTGGAATATCATACCCTTGTGTTTTGTATATGAGTGAGGGTTCTAGTATCAAAATCATGTGAATAAAGTATTCCCTTAAATCCATATAAGAACTGATTATTCTATTATTCTAATAGGTTATCTATGCTATTTTTTTGCATTTCATTTTGTTCATTAAAGGAACATATATATCTTGAAATATTTTATGAGTAAACAAAAAGCAAACATATTCTCTGAAAATCTTAAATAACTATGTCTATTAATTTTATTTCACTATCACAACTCAAAACAACATATTATGTATTAGAACAACAACATGCATCTCTCAAATCATTTTCCATTTTAATATTTAAAAATATAGAAATCATTACTTTTTAAATTCATTTATAATGTTTATCAAATATACTTGAAAAATGAAATCTTCTGAACATGTATTAATTAACTCATGAAACATATTCATGAATTTTTACCACTTTAAAAATTCTTCATGCATTCATAGAGACTTAAATTTTTTGGATTAATTTCAAATAAAATTTATTCAAAACATTTATATTCACAAATAATAATATGTAAGGAATATATTAACAGTAATATATTTATACGATTAAACTAAAATAAATAAGTCCATATATATATATATATCCCAATTTATATTCAATAATTTTCAAAATGTTATTACATTTTTGCATTTTTATAGGTATGTAATATTAATCATTTTCTAATTTCTGTAGATGTAAAATTATTAAACTATTAAAATTTTGATTAAATCAATATAATGCAAAAAATTCTAAGTAGGAACATCCCCAACCCACTTTTCTAACAATTAATCTGGTATTTCCCAATTATTAATTGATAGATAATCGGTATGAATCATTATATGAATTTTATCTAAACAATATTTTCACCTGAGTTGATCTATTAGAGACTCTCTAATAAGAATAAATTTCTCTATTCAATATCTTACTCACATATTTTTATTCATATAAATATTAGTTTTACTTCACTTTATAATATGAATAATTAAAAATAAAACAATTAAAATATTCATGATTTTTATTCACATTCAATGAAGTATTCACAATGTAACATCAAATCACTAATTTTTTAGGAAAAATTATTTCTTATCAACATAGATGGGAACATCAAACATACTTCTATACTATTCTACTCCAAAAAATTTTGAAATCATAAATATTACGAGATCCTTTTCTAAAAAAATTAAGTGAGATTAATAGAATTAATTAATTATATCAATCTTTATTCATGCATATTAAAATCCTTCTATGAGAATAAATACATTAAATTCAACTGATCACATGTTTCATTTATCAACATATAGTTGATGAAACTAATTACATGAAACTAAAATTATTATTAATTATGATTATTTATATTCATTTTTATCATATTTGGATAAAAATACGACATCATTATTTTTCTTTTATGTGACGTAGTATTTCATAATGTCGGAATAGTTTGAATCACACATAATGGAAAATAGTAATTCCCTATTGTAATTAGAAAATTTTAGTTTCATAATAGTATTTTTAATATATATATATATATATAAGTTAATTATATAAATTGAAAACCCCTAAATGATATAGGATAGATAGGGTTGATATTCATTATAATTCTATACACATTCTAATGATGTACACCGATGGTAATTTCCAGTTCATGAGTTTAAAAGAAAAATATGAAAAAAAAATTTACATGATTTTAAAATTCATTCGATTTTTTATATAAATAGTTGTATAATAATCCTTATATGTTAAGATTATTATTAATGGACAATATTTAAACCATTTTGGTGTATTAAATAAAACCATGATGGAATTTGTTAGTGGTGATGTATGATACATTGTGTGGGCCATTAATGTTATTGTACTACTGAAGAATATGATAAATTATTTTTTCCTTTCGTTCTCAAATGGAAGTTGTTATATTAGAAAATATTATGGAATTTGAAAAATACCAATGAATCCAAGTACATGGTATTCATAGGGAATTTTCATTTGTTAAATATCATGGAAGAGTCATGAGGTATATAGTTTGATGGAACTAGAATGAAACCTTCTTGATTAGATATACCGTGATAATAGAAAAATATTACACATGGCGATTTTTAATGAGGTTCTATATCATTAAGAAATTATTTTCTTTCTATATGGGTTCCATGGTGTGTTTCTAGTAACAATATTTGGGCATCTCCGCCTAATCATACTGTGAAAGTGTCCAATAGGTTTACACACTAAGTGTATCCCAAAACATATTTACATATTAATTACTATATTTTAATTAACATGTTGAGAAAATATTATGTCATTAAATGGTCAAATATTTTATATAGTTTTCTTGATCGTATATATTCATCCACTATTTCTTCTATATAATTTTTTTAGATAAATATTTAAAATATATTTATCACTAGTTTACTAAATGGAAAATTTAAATTATTTTTTAGAGAATATAACAATGATATTTTTCAAATAAAAAATTATAATTATTTAGGTTTCAATAACTATTTTGGTGGAATAGTTGACAAGGTGTAAATGATAAATGGAAAATAATGTATATTAAAAATTATATTATTAAAATTTATACAATTTATTCCTGAAATTATATTTAATAATTAAATGTGATTGTGCATGCTAGGAAATATTCTTATTATCATTAAGGAAATTGAGGTTTTCAAGCCTTCAATAAATAATAAGGATATAAATGATATAATTAATCAATACCAAAATCACTATTTGAGACCTATTATAATAATTCTAACCCCAATGCTAGCTATTTCTTGGTTCTGCATAATGAGATTTGGATGAACTTTTCAAACCCTAGAGACATCATCTCCATGAATGATTACACAAATGAATAGTGATACACATGCAAAACCCATCCTTATTCTCGATATATTAAATATATTCATTTTATGTGGTTATCATGTAGATAAATGATTAAAAACATAATCATTAGGACATTCCATTCATGCACTTGATGAATCATATAATGTTCCTTAGAGGTTTGTGGTGCATGCGTTGATCACCCCCTTGTGGAATGTAAACATGATTTATATGATGAAACAATGATATAATTTATAGACATTATATTCATAAATGAGGAAATAATTCTTAATGTGATAGTTATTAGACTAATTAAATTAATTATAAATAGTTATGTGATTATCCTGTGATTAGTTATGGTGTTCTCAGTTCTATTAATACTTTATAAATTCTACGTGTCACATCATTCATCATTTTGTAAATATAAGACGAATAATAAATTATGATAATAATTTTAGATGGGTATTCTTTCTGGGAGATTATACAATGTTTAAAAACATCTACTTGTATTAGAGGGGTCACATGTTAATTTAAAATTATTTAATGTTAAATGATTTATAAATTTTATCATGTTTAATTTTCGTGTCCATTTATTATTTTTGAATATGAATTGTGATATCACCTATTCGTGCAATTATGTATCACATGATAATTAAATTTTTTATTTATTATGAATAAAGAACATTCATAAAACTACAATAAAGGTGGAAATGATTTTACCCCATTATGAAAAGAACAAGTAGTGTGTATCCTATAAATAAATTAAATGTTCCCAGGCTTTATTAACAAGGAGACATCATGAATTAATTTCAAGATATGTGACTTATTTCATGCATTTCCTAATTAATTCAAACCCCATGTTGAGTATTCCAGCATTAAAAATAGTTTTACATACTACATGTTGTGTAACATGCTTACATGATGCGTATTACCTTTTCAATGATGAGCTATATGTACTTTTACTAGACACATGTGACTAGTAATCATTTAAAATATATACAAATTGATGTGTATACCTTGTAAGAACTATTAATTCCATTAATTTAAATAGTAGGATGATATTATCATTCTAGAGGAATGTATCACATATATATAATGAAGACCCATACAGAACATTCCTTTGGATAGTACAAATGATGTATCTTTTATGATTATGTTTTATTTAAATTTATTGTTTATATTTCTTTATACTTATAAATATATGTTCACATGTCAATTATTTAACTCATAAATTATATATCATGGTTTTTAACTTATTAAATATATATCTAAATTTACTATGATTTTATTAATTACATTTTTTAAATAATTTTAAATAGAAAAATTACTATAAATACATTAAAACAAAATATAATACACAAATAAAATTTTTGTAAGTTTCATTAATTAGAGAAAACCATCCCTTAAAAGACATGGAAATACTTTTATGTTACATGACACAACTGTAAAAAGTAAAAGACTATCATTAATGATAGATAGTTTAAAAAGAAATTTTCCATGATACCTACTTCGAACATATTCTGTACTTATCCAATTTTATATAAATTGATTTTTTTAAATACTTATATATTATAATATCGATAAATATTGGATGATATATATATGATAAGATAAATTAATATTTAATTTGGTAATTAATTTTTTCGAGTGTGATTTATATGAACTAACAATTATTGGGAATTGATAACAATTTATGAAAAATTTAAATCATTTAATGTGTTTGGAAGATCATGAATGCGGAGCAGCCCTCTGTTTATTAATGGTATTATTTTATTATTTTATTAAATTAAATTGATAGTTATAATTATATCACTCCCATAATTTATAAGGGAATGTGTGTTATTGATTTCCATTTTTGTAAATCCACTAATATAGTCATTGTTACCCCTCACATAAATGTGAGTAAAATATAATATAATTAACATATATTATATGTAAATGTAGGTTTTACTTGTTAGTAACCAAGGTGAAAAAAATACATTAAAATCAAGGGAGGACATGAGGAAATAAGAATTCAAAACCAAGTCATAGTTCACATAGTTCCACCATGGTCGATGTTTAGTTTATCATATTCAATATAAACTATATATTTTATAAATCTAATTTCCGTACAATTGTAATTTTTTAATTTCATTCAATTTTAGTGGTTAATTTAATTATAGATTTTTTATTTTGATCAAATTATTTAATCAATGAATAATCATGAAAGATAAAATTATTAATATTTGGATTATATTTAAAATAAAAGAATTAAAAAGGTAATGACATTAAGAAATATAGTAAATATTAGTAACAATGTATTAAAAATATAATTTTAAATTTACACCTGGGGAAAAAATAAATCAATTATATAACTATTGATTAGATATTATATGAAACTATTGAGACGCGTGGGAGGATCATTATTACTAATTTTATATTACAAATTAATCATTTAGAATCAAACCACTCTGACACGTTAATTCCATGATTATACTCTTAAGGACACATTCCATACCTATAAGAAAACAAAATTACATACAAGCTTCACACATAAATTTTTACAAGGACAATTTATGATATGAGTGAATACTCTACACTATGTTCTCCAATATTCATTTATATTTATTTCCATATCACTCTCTGATTTTCATGATTATAAGCTCATTAAATTGGAACAATTGGTTCACATTGAATTATTCAATTCTCTTTACCTGAATGATATGAATTGTTTTTGCATGAATAAAAAATTCATCAATATAGTGACGATATCATTTTACTAATATCATTTAGTGAATTTCATTGTAATTAAAAACCAAATTACAATTTAATGTTATTAAATCCAACTAACTTAGAAGCCTATGTACATAATCCAAAAGTGTATAAAGAAAATTTTATTTAATCTCAACAATGAGGTCCTATCATCCATTTTGATTAGATAACTGTATAGGATAACCTGTGAATAATATGAACAATGGGATGAGATAAAATACTTGTTAGGGAAAAAATAAAAGTAATAAAGCTTTAACACATGGGTTAGCAGTCATGTAATAATGATAGAAAGTGTCATGGAACATGAGAAATCATAACATATAAACATGGGATCATATAAAAATGGATTCATAATAATGTGATAGATACATAAAAAATTACTTAATAAAGATTCAGGGATCATTTCATATAGAGGAAAACATGTCAAGGTTAACCACCAAAACCATTACACATGGTTGCACAAGTCAAGGCTAACCAACAAGACCACTGCACATATCGTCTCATTTAAATAATCATTACCCAGTGCATTGGATCACTACCTTGGCACACCCATCTTAACATGTTCATGAATATTTTTTCCACATTATAAATCATTCATAATATATCATACATAAATATTTGGATTCCCATGGATTGAAATGGGTATCATAATCATGGCATTAAGAATAATGAATGTGTGTATCATACATGTGTCCATGAAATAAAAAAATATAAAAAGACATGGAAATTTATAAGGTAAAACATTCATATAACTTGGTATGTGATTTCAAATAGAATTGAAAAAATTAAAGAAGAGTATTTGTTTAATTTTAGAATTAAAACATTTTAGTGTGGTATGATGTAAAATACTTACTAGCATTTGAAATAATAAAGGGAGTAATATTTCATAAAAAAATTGAAGTTAACCAAGAAGGGTTTCATTACAAAATTATGGTTATATAGATATAGTGGTATCTCAACAAAAAATCATAGAGTGTACTTGAAAATGTGTATCATTTGGAGAATTTCCCTTGATGGGGTTTGCTTTTCAGGAATCATTGGGGAGGGAACCACAAAATAACCTGTATATCCACAAATGAAATTTTTTATTAGAAAATGATACATGAATTTGGAGAAAGTTCAAATCATTTATTATATGTTCATAATATTAATAGATAAATTCATTTGAGTAAAAATAATGATATAGAAAAAAATGAATAATTGATGTTTGGGTAGAAACCATTACAGAATATTGGCATCGTAATAGGTGTACATAGGATAGATTAATAAGAGAGAAATGCATTTTTTTCATAGTTTATAAATCATTATAGAAGAAGGGGGGAGGTTTTAAATCATACCCCATCAGTATGAAATACAAATAAAAGGACAGAACATAGAGGAGATTCTGGAATAAATGTGAGAAATAGAGGATCTCTTACCTTATGTCTAAATTTGATATTCACATGATCTTAACGACATGAATAATAAAATTAGTTTCATTAAATAACAATTCCATAAAATTTAATACATGTTATTGTTTTATTATACCCTTATTATGTTCCTCCATGTCCTTTATGATGAGTTAAGAGGTTCGATATTGTTGTTTTGAAGAGATTACTTCATTGGTTTTAATTTCCAGTTCAATTATATTCATGTTCAGATAAAATTGTAAAATGAAAATGGTTGTCCATAATTTGTGTTACATGAAATTATGGAACATAAAAAATATTACATGGTTTTATAATTAATTTCGTTTTTTTAGTGAAATTGTAACATTATATAAAACATTTATTATAATCGATTGGATTAGTTTGGTGATTTCCTTCATAATTAACCTGTTTTATATTACTATCCGAAATCAAGTCTGAAAAAGCATTTCAGAAAAGCATAAAAGAAAAAATATATTTTTAATATTCGGGTTGAACCATTAAAATGGTTTCATAACCATAATTGATGACTGTATGATAAATTGATAACCCAACTTCCTATAATGTGATAAATTAACACACCATAGAATTTTTTTTCATTTCATTCATATAAAAGAAGCGGAAAGGAGAGATGATAATGAATTATCCCATATGAAGAAAAATTTAACATTACATGTATAGTAATATATTTTTTAAACCACATGGATGAGGATAGGTTTGTAAAGAAAAGAAAAAGAAGAAACATGGAACGAAAATGGAAGAAAAGAATCGAGGAATTTACCTCTTGATTTAATCTTTTTTGAGAGACTCTTAATGGGGGGGAATTTGGGGTTTTGAGGAGACCAAGGAAACTGGATGTGAGGGAGGATATTTGGGAGATATTTGGTAGAATTTAGGGAAGGAGGAAGGCTTTATATGAGTAAAGTGAACAATTGATTGTGGGTGGTTTTTATAGTGGAGGGGATGAGGGGTTTCTTAATATATTAATCATTAGATTATTATTTCTCCACAAGACATGAAATATTGATGATTCCATGACCAAGAATAGTAATATATGAATATTAGATCATACTCATGGTGCTTATATTAGACTAACATCACCCATGACTCATTAATTAATGTATTTACCATATTTTTTTAGATTATAATATTTCACTATTCTTCAAAATTTCATGTATTTAAAAAAATTACAAAATCTCACGCAAACAATTTTTAATCATATAGATTTAAAAATGAAATCCATTTTCCAACAAAATTTTTCTAAATATTATTAAATTATTTTTTATTTAAAATAATATTTTATTAAAAAATAAAAAAATTAAAACTATAATTTATTTTATAATGCCTTCAAACATGAAATAAGGTCTTATCAAATTATCTTAAAACTAGAAGAAATAAAATTGTTAATTTATGAAAACATTTTATGGAAAATAAACATTATTTTAAAATAATTTATTATTTATTTATTTATGACATACAAAATAATACCAATTCATTTACAATGGTCATATATTCACTTATAATATGACTAAGTATTATATATACATTCATGGATGAGGTTACTATTTTTTTCAACAAATTACTATTCATAAGAGTCATATGACTATCCATAAGGGTAGGTTTGTATTCCCTAAAACTCAAGTTTGTTCTATCATACCACAAAAAAAAACATGAATGTAACTATGTATGTTTTATTTTTTAAATTCAAATAAAAAGTGACAATATTATGTTTAATGGTCACTAGTACTTAATTATTCATTGTGTTGTGATTTCTTGTTATTATATGAAATTATTATGAGAAGATAATTTTCATTTATTAATGATTGGGTTGTCACATTATTCCCATCTTATAAAAATTCACCCTAAAAAATTTTGTTTTACATTCTAATACATAAATAGTTGTGGGTAATTTTTCTTCTTTTTTATCTCATGTTCTTATGTTTCCTCCTCATCCTTACTGTTCGACCATATTAATTTGACCAGGTGAGCAGTCTTATTGTGTATAACTTTATCACTATTATCAAAGATCTTCACTTTTTGTTCCTCATAAGAACGATCGTTCTATAACTATACCACCTCTGAAGATAGTACATGTGAAGGATCTGGTATGTACTTCCTTAATAAGGATACATGGAAGAAATAATATACTATAGACATTTTAGGTGGAAGTGCTAGTCGATAGGACATAGCCCTGAAATGATCATTATTCTCGAAGGAGCTGATATACCTGGGACTTAAATTTCCTTTCTTCCGAAAACTCGTACCCTTCTTCCATAGAGATATGCTTATAAATACCATGTCTCCAAACATTGATGTCAATGTCTCGCCAAAACTTATTTGAATAACTATTTTTTCGACTATAGTCCACCTTGATGTGTTGATGAACGATTTTCACCTTCTCAACCATTTATTTGATCATTTCAGGCCCAAGAAGTTTATGATCAATGAATTAATCCAAACACACTAGTGTTCTAAACCATTTCCCATAAATGGAATTTAATTGTGTCATTCAAATGCTCAATTTGAAACTATTATTATAGTATAAATCAACCAGTTGATGATTTTGGTCTTATCCACTTTTGAAGACTATAGAACATGGTCTCAACATATCTTACAGTGTCTGAATAGTTCGCTCAAATTTTCCATAAGTTTGAGTATGATAGGCCATTCTAATGATCAGTTCAATGCAAGGATCCTAATGGAGAGTTTTCCATAACTTCTAGGTGAATCTGTAATCTCGATCAGATACAATAAATTCTTGTATTCCAGGCAGTGTTACCACTTATTTGATATATATCCATTGATGTTGATCATATGAGAAGTCATATTGAATCACAATAATGTTATATTTCTTTGAATAGCAATCCATAATGACCCATATAGCAATATTTCCCCAAATATTTACATAGATGTCCACCGAAATTGTCCATGGGGATGTTCTCCCCCTTTAATGATTGTATCGGTAGTTGTTTCATCATACCATTAGGCTTCAGTCTTTCAGCCATCACATGTTGACATAGTAGTAACAATTATTTATACACCGCAACTTCATTCTTCAAATTGTCCCGCAAAAAGATCTATAAGAGAACATGATTCATCATTGTGATACCAAGGTGAATCTATAAAGTTGAGCTATGAACATATTTAAAAAATCTTTCTTTATCTCTAGATCGAACGGTATACATAATCCTAACCCAATTCATACAACGCCTTCCTCTTCAATCATAAACATAGATAATTTACAATTTCTAATTTATTCCACCATAATCTGAATTTTCACATCATTTCATTGAGCATCATTCATTTTCTCTATAAGGGGTGGTTGAGAAATCATATGAAAATGAATTGATGATGTTCCAACATTAATTATCCCTATGTCCTTTATCCACAAATCTATGATTATTGGATCCTCTTCAATTATCATCATCGATTAATATTCGGGATCCTTTCTAACTAGAGCATACATAACCATGTTTTCCATTTTGATCTGGTAGTGGTTTGAGAAATCACAATCCTTTTGGAGCACAATCCAACTTCGTTGGTTCATATTGAGCTATTTTTGTGTGAATATATATTTGAGTCTATTTTGATCAATATATCTCTCTCACTTATCCTAATAGAGATAATTTCGCTACATTTTCAAAGCAATGATCACAGCCGCCAACTCCAGATCCTGCGTATTATATTTTTTATCAACAATTTTTGGATACCACTAGGAATATAATATAAAAATATCATTTTAAAATAGCACACAACCTTATACCTTCTTTAAGGCATCACTGTACACCACAAAGTGTTATCCACCTATTTGGAATATGAGTTTTGGTGTAGTTATATGCTTCCTTTTCAAATCCATAAAGAGGTCATAACATTCATGATTCCAGAACAAATTTACCCCCTTTCAGGTTATCTTGGTCATTGGGATTGATAATAATGTTTATTTCTTAAAAATCATTGATAATAACTAGCTAGACCTAGAATGTAGAAGATCTGTATTACATATGTTTTCCTCTCCAACTCTTCCATTACCATTGTCTCGGAAGGGTCCAAAAATATCCCTTCTCTTGTGATAACATCCCCCAAGAATGATACTTCCTCCATCTAAAAATAACATTTACTATACTTTTCATACATCCCCTCCATTCTTATATTCATTAGAATAGTATTCACATTCTCCTCATGTGCCTCCTTGCTCTTGGAGTATATCAGAATATCCTCAATAAAGAATACCAAAAAAAATTGACTATGAAATATATATAGACTATATTCATTAAATTCATGAATTTTTTGTAGAGAATTATTGAGTATAAACAACATCACTATGAACTCATAGAGGACATACCTTATTTAAACGGAGGTCTTGGAAATATATTACATCCTCACATATAATTGGTGTTATCCCGATTGAATGTACATCTTAGAAAAATAACTACCCCTAATAAGATGACCAATCCAGTAATTAATCTATGGAAGGAGACACTTTTTCTTTATCATGTTTTTATTGAGCTCGTGAAAATAAATGTATAGTTTTGTCGATCTATCTTTCTTCTACACAAAGAGGATTGGCGCACCCCATAGCGATGCACTCTTGGGTATAGAACCCTTCTCCAGATTCTTCTACAACTACATAAACTACTCTTCCAGCTCTATGGTGTGCATCCGATATGGTTTCAATGATATTGGTATGGATATTATAATAGTTTCAATTTAGAAGTCAACTTATCTATCATAAAGAAGACTATAATATCTTCGGGGAATACATCAGTTTAATCCTTCATGATGGTCATGTATTCAAGCATGTTTATATCCTTTTTCTTAGTCATTTGAGCTAGAAATTCTTGATCATAATGAATTTATATCCACACTTGAGACAATCATTATAAAGTATATTCATATTGATCCTTGCACATGTAATGAATTAGTGTATGATTCGGGATGTCAATAGTGATCTTCCATTCTCGATAGTTGATGTTGGATTTGTAAAAATAAATCCATTCCATTCTCGATAGTTGATGTTGGCCTTGTATTATTGATCAATGTCCACCACTGTTCATCTTCCCCCTCAAAAGGATAGGCCACCAGCACATGTATTACATTTTTTGAGAACTAGAAGAATGAAAATATTTATTCAACAGAGTTAATCCATTATTTTGTAAGGAGGGGATCAGAATATCCACTAAACAGGAGACACCTTTTCCATGTGAATGATTCTAGGGAATCATACTCATTCCTTTGACGAGGAAGGAGTTCCACATGATTCAGGTTATTTTTCATAATATGAGCCAACTGAACAAGTACTTACATGATGTTATGAGTATCTAATCCCATCATATTTGTAATATCATTAGAGAAATATTCACATTCAATCTCACATTGATTGTTGACATGTCTTCTTCTATTTCCCACCATTATATAAGAAAAACTATGTACAATTAGTGGTTTTGAATAATTATCTATTGATCATAAAATGTATACATTAAACATAAAAGGGTACACATGTAAAAGAGATGTATAAACAAAATTGGGATTCCATAGGTACAAATATAGTTTGTCTTTGATCTATTTCATAAATTATATTCTTAAGGGATTTTTTATAATTACATTAACAATGGGTTGTACTATACATGTTAATTTTCTAATGAATATACCATGGGAGTGTCAAACTAATAGTACAGAAAGGACCATTGTAATGCACCCATTCCTATTTGATTTTTTCTCAATGTGGTTTTTTAAATTATTACCCCTAGATACATCGGTTTTAGAGCCAACTATACCCATTTGTATCATGATAGAGATGTATTTTCTGGATAAACCACTTACTCTATACTTAACAAAATATAGGGATGTTTTATTATATTTAGTCTCATCCTTAAAAAATACTAATGTTCTATATTAAAAATCATAAAAAATAACAATAACATCCTGTGATATCTACTATAGGGGTACTAGACTTTTAAATATATCATTATATGATTTAATGGATAATTAATCATCAAAATACATATCAAGGTACGTAAATTCTAACATCCAAGAAGACTAGGTACATAATCAAACATTATAAAAACATTTAATTTAATCTAAATAATGATCTATTTTCTTCCATTGTGATCATACCTCTGTATTGGATAAAAAGAGGATAACATGAACAAAGGGACGAGTTAAAATATCTACAAGTGAAAAATCATAGAAATAAGGATTTAGCATATGGGTTAAGGGGTATGGCATATTGATATAAAAAAGAATGGAAATTGGGAAATAATAACATATAAACAGGGAATCATATAAACATGGATTAATTATAATGTGAAAACAACATAAAACATGACATTATCCCAAGTCAAGGATCATTTCAGATAGAGGAGCACATTTCAAAGACATGCACCAAGACCATTTCACATGGTAGAACTAGTCAAGGTTAACCGCCATGACCGTTGCAAATAAAGTCTCATGACACTCAACATTACCCATTTAAGTGGATTCATGTATGGGAGAACCCATATTAACATGTTCATGAATTTTATTACCACATAAATAATCATACATAATCAATCACACATAAGCATAAGGGTACCAATGGAATGAAATGTGTATAATAATAATGTCATAAAGCTTAATGAATTGGTGTATCATAAAAGTGTCCATAAAATTCTGTAATTAAAACATACATGGAAATTCCTAAGTTAAAATTTTAATATAACATGTTATTTTATGTCAATAATAATTGAAAACTTGAATGAAGAGTATGTATGAAATTTTAGAATTAAAACATTTAGTGTAGTTTTAAGGAAAATACTAGCGAGAATTTAAAATAGAAAATGGGGTAATGTTATATATTAAACCAGAAGTGAACCAAGATTTTATTCATGATAAAACGAGTGTTTTTATAAATATATTTTTTGAATAAAAAATGATCTTATAGTGTAATTGAAATTAGGTACGAATTCAACAAATTCTCTTAAAGGGGTTTCATTTTCAGGATGCACTGTGGAGGGAACCACTTAATACATGTATATCCTTGAAAGAGAAATATGATTGGACCCTGATACATGAGTTTGGATCATGTACATATTATTTAAAAAAATTTATATAATGAATAAATAAAGTCATTTTGGAAACATTAATGATAGATCAACCTGAATGAATATTGGAAGTTCGAGTAAAATCCTTTACAAAATATCGACTTGGTACCAAGTATAAATAGGAGGGATTAATGGGATAAAAATGGGGTTTTTCTTATTTTATACATCATTATGGTAGTATAGGGAGGGGAAAAATCCTACCTCGTCCGAAGTAACTACACATGTAAATACATAACATAGATTATATTCTTTAATAAATGTGAGAAAGATAGGATCCCTTACCATAAGTCTAATGACGATCTTCATTTCATCTTAATGACCAGAATAATCAAATTAGGATTATCAATTAATAATTAAAAACCATCCAATACATGTTATTTATTTATTATAAACATATTATGTTCATATATGACCATTTTGATGAGTTAACAAGTTCAATATCATTATTTGGGAGCATTTTCTTCTTTTGTTTTAACGATTGATTATTTTATATTTATGATTTGGTAAACATATACGATGATAATGCTTTTCTGTAATTGAAGTTATATGAAATTAGTGAAAATAAAATATTACATGGTTATAAAATTTATTTGGTTATTTTATGTGAATGTGAATTGTTATATAAAACATTTATGATAAACACTTGGATTAGTTCGGCAATTTTCTCATAATTAACTTGTTTTGTATTATTATTTAACAGCATGTGCGAAAAAGGATTCCAAATCAACAAATTAGATAAAATAAATATTTAATTGTATTTTGAACCATAAATATTGTTTTCGGACCTGAATTATTGATGGTAGTAGAAATTGATAACCTTTCATCATTGAATCTAATGAATTAAAACATCTCAGATGGTGTTTTCGTTTAACTCGTATAAAAAAAGCTGAAATGAGAGAAGATAATCAATTACCCCATTAGAATAAAAATATTACTGTAAATTTAGTTTTCTTAAATTTCTTTCCATTGGGATGAGGATAGTTTAGGAATAGAAAGAGAACAAAGGAAATTAAAAAGAAAAATAAAGAAAATAAAATTTGAATTTACCTATTGATTTAATAATTCTATGATATCCTCTTGAGGGGTAGGGGGATTTGGTCTTTTGAGGAGACCAAGGTTTCCTAGACGAGTGGGGGGGGGGGGGTGGTATAGATTTGGTTAGAAATTATGGAAGGAAAATGACTTATTGAAGTAAATATAATAGTTGAGTGTGGGTGGTTTTTATATTGGAGGGGATGGGTGTTTTCTTAATATTTTAATCATTAGACTATTATTTCTATACATGAAAAGAAATATCAATGATTACATGACCAAAAAAAGTAATATGTTCTAGTGGGTTAGCAGTGAAGGTACATAAAGTACAAAAACATTTCCCTTGACTTATTAATTAATGTATTTATCTTATTGTGTTAATTATTGTCTTTCACTATTCATAAAAAAATCTTGTATTTCAGAAAAATACCAAAAATTCACCCTAACCATTTTTCCACATATATAATAAAAAAATGAAACCATTTCTGGAAAAAAATTCTAAATATGATTAAATGAATTTTTATTTACAATCATAATTTACTTACAAAATACTGATTTTTAAACTATAACCGATTTAATAATAATTTCCAAAATTAGATATGGTCTTATAAAATTATAAAAAAATCTGAAGGAAAAAATTTATAATTTATGAGCACATTTTATAGATAAATACTCTTTCAATCAAAATAATAAATTATTTATTTATTTAGGACTTACAAAATATACCTATACTTTTACTGTTGTTGTATTTTCACTTATAAGATGCCTAAATTTTTTTTTTACATCCATGGGTGATGTTACCATTCATTTTGACATTTTACTATTTATATGGGTCAGATTACTATTCATTAGGGCTGGTTACTAGTCATAAGGGCTTGTTAGTATTCACAAGAAAATATTTTTGTTCCATTAAACCCCAAATAAACACCTTAAACGCAAACCTGTATATCATATTTTTGAAATTTGAATCATAGAAGTGGCAATATTATTTTTAAAGGACAGGTGGTACTTATTAGTTTACTATTTTGTGATTTCATGTGATTATTTGACATGAATATGAGATGATAATTTCAATTGATAAAATATTGGGTTGTTATAATGATTGATTCCCCATATCCCCTCTATCATATCATATTTTCACTAATATTTAAGATGCCAATACAAAATAGTAGATCATTATCTATAAGGTGATTTTGATCCTTAATAATAACTCTATAACAAAAATAGATCAACCTTCCCCTGAAAAAATTATAAGGTAATGTAAAATCATGAGTGAATGTGTGAATAAACAAGTATTTTTACTCCCTATCCACTAGCGCCTCAATAAATGAAAATATGAATGGATTTACTTAACCTCCTCAGAAACACAATTGCTGAGTTTTTCAATCTTCATCAGCTTCTCTTTCATTCACACCCCATCTTATCGGTAGTACTCACATTCATCTCTCATAAATCACTAATGTCATATATTTATAATGATATATAGAAACACTATGAAATTCATTAGCATGAGTCCTTCAATCATTGATTATTTCAAACTCATTTGAATACCTACTAAATTGATTATTAAAAAATCTTGAGGACTTAGTCTACTCGGGAAATAATAACTATTTATGTGATTTATAAATATTTGAATAGTTTCCTCTTTTTAATTCACAAAATTCACTTTTGTTATGTCTTATTGTCATAGTAAAAAATTTAAAATACATAACAAGAATCATATAATTTAATTTTTCCAATATAATATTAATATTAATGAATCTAAAATAATTATTAACCCTATGTATAATGATGTCTACTACATGAATTATGTGGCTACATGACTACATTACTCTATATATACCAAATTATCAAGGTGAATTTTTTTATATAACTGGAGTCATATTTTTGGATCACATCATCTACATAGATCACTTCCTCTAAAAAATTATAGGCAGCTACATGCATCATAATCATTTATCTGTGTAAATTATTTGGGTTGCCTCAATGGAGATGACTACATGAGATGTTTATATACAGGATTCAACTATGTGAATATAGGAAATTACATAATGAAATTAAATTAACAATGACCCTTTTATATTGACCTTTATTATATATCAACAACAAAAAAACCTCTCACATAATTTTTCGATAGTGCTCTCTCATCCAGAAACACATTCCATTGATTCTTTTTAAGTTCAGCATATCACACATCAAAATTAAAACAAGTTAAAAAAAAGAAAATACATTCCACAATAACAATGTAATTACATTAAATATATTTTATTTATTTTCACCCATTATGATTCATACTCAGCCACTCTTTAAGGGGAATCAAAATAAAATGATTTCTGAAAAATAAAAATATCATATCATTATACTACATGTAAATGTTTTATTTTAGGATTAAATCCATACATCAGGTAAAATTGGTAATTAGGCCAATGAAAAAGATTCACATCCCCATAATTATCTCGCCCCATTATAATATTAGTCACACCTCAAATGAAATCCCCATTTAGGAAATGAATAATTCCCCAATAAACAAACAATTATAAGAATGCATGACTTTATTCATTGGAGTTGTGGTACATGTTCTCCCCCATTGGCAATATAATATATGGATATGTGGTGGGAAACCCAATTGTTCATAATTATTGGGGGGTGGGGGATGACACCCATGATACACATTATATAACAAAATTTATCCTTAGGGATATTCATACTGAATATATTGGTCAATTGGTAATGAGTGTGAAAAAATCATAGTTTGATGCCTCCAATGGAAACATTCTATTTGGGGAAATAATATTTGATTTCAATATTAATGAAACATTATTATTGTATAGTATTATATATATTTATATATAACTATTATGTTCTCAATTATTATTTTTTATTTGAAACAATTTTCACTATTATATTTTCCTGCTACTCCATTATCCAATGAAGTTGATTACGATAATTAGTAAAATGAAAATATTCACAATTGGGGGGTGATAAATGTTACAGAATTATTTTTCTTATAGTCCCAACAAACATTAAAGTCCCTAAGGATAAAAAATTCACCTAAGATAGATTGTATATCATCACAATATCCTTCGAAATCAGAATCTATATTCTGGTATGGATTAAAATTAGTTTACATCGTCGGATGTATTCCATAGATCATAGAACCTTCTATATATATATTAATTCTTGTAACATACCAAACATATGGTTATTTTTGATTAATTAATTATATTTTATAATTAATATGATCATGAAAAATATATATAGTAAAATACATAAGATAAATAAGTATTCCAATAAATCATCTATAATAAATTTTTACACTCAAACTATCCTCATCAATGGATAATGTTTCCCCAAATGAATGTGTTTAAAATTGTATTTGACTCCTATAATTAATTATTTTTCAAAATATCATTAGAATACTTTTCATTATATAATAATGTATATTTTACATGTTGGTTAAATTGTAATGAAATTAAATATATCAGGTTACCTAGAATGTAAATCTCACACTTATGACCCATTTGGAAGGAAAAATCATGACATGAATTTACATGACCACTTGAAAAAACAAAATCATCAGCATACAATTAATAAAAAACTATACCTATATGTTTTTCAGTGATACGACTAGTTTTACTACGAATTGACATAAGTAAATATAAATTCTTTTTTGAAGATGAAAAACATTGAATACCACACCCATGGGCCCTATCTCAATCTATTTAAATTTTTTTTCCATTCCATTACTCATATTTCATCATTGTAATTTATAAAACAAATTGGTTGTACAAATAAAATTCATCATTAATATATTTATTCTTGAATTTATATTTCATATTCATTTTTTATATTTAAAATTTTATGTATGACTTTACAACAAGAACCAATATTATTGATAATAATCATTAAACTAGAGAAAAATTATCTTTAAAATCATATCATCCAACATGATAGAACCATTTTCACAAAAGTATGTTTTTTGATGAATGTTCGATAATAATTTAAATTTTAACTGAAAAACTCTTGGGTTACAATGATATTTATAAGAAAATGTCATGAAGCATGGTCCCAATAGGAATTATTTATAACATGGTTTATCTCCTCTTCTATGGAATCTATCGATTCATTATACTGAAAGGATTTATCCAGTAAATGTTAAACAATATGATAGATTAATGAAATTTTATTCTTTTCCTGAAACCTTCGTCTAGTACAAACTGGTGTTCTCTCTCTCTATCAATAATACTATCTACCTCTACATATTAATTAAAATTTTGAAATTTATTTTTATAATTATAATCATCATACTCCTCATCATTAGTTTTTTCAATTTCAGCATCTCAAAATTTGGTGTCATGTACAGGTTGAATTTTAATATTTTGTCTATAAAAATACATTTTATTTATATTATCTTGTTCATAATATATAACCTAAAAATCAATCATTTTGGTTATTTTAATAATTTTTACATCACTCCATGAGAAATTTTTTTTAATTTATTTATTCTAAAATATAAACCAATTTTCATTCAATTTGAATCAATGAAATATATAGTACAAAAATATTTCATAAAATAATCCTTTGTTCATGCCTTTGATTTTATTAATGTAGGGACTAATAAATATTTTAATATAGTTCAATTTTTGATTCATATTCTCTAACTTCTCACATGAGGATACATTTCCCCAAGAAACAAAAATATTGAAGTTGAATAGATATGAAGAATTATTAGCCCCATAAAAACATTGATCTTTATAATTTAGCAAGCATTGTCCTCCCTATTTCCACAATGGTATTATTCATTCTTTTAAAACCCCAGCCATATTTGTGTATTTGTGTATCTTTATTTGTAACATCACAAGACATTAAAATATTTCCATTTAGAATAAATTAACTTTTATGGTTATATTACATTATATGAAACAACAATACTAGCATAAAGTAGACATACCACTAAAGATAACTTTCAATGTAAACAAAAATATATTTTATTATGTTACCCACAATACCATTTTCCTTCAATATATTGTGTTACATGTAATACTGTGTTTTACTATACTAGAAAATAATATTTTTATTTTTATTAAATATGATAGCTATTAAATATTCTTTTTAATGACTCCATTGAAAATGCTTAACTAAATTTTAAATATATTTTTTATATATGTTAATATATGTTTTGGAAGTTAATTAATTAAAAATGAATATCAAAACCCAACCAATAAAAAGTAAATGTTTCTATAAAGAATTGTTTTATGATCCTAATGCAGTTTTGTTATAAAAAATAAAATTAATTTTTATTTGTGAATGATATTAATAAAATTTATGTGTAATATTATCAATTATTTTTTTCCATAATTTTAAAATATTTTTCATAAGAAATATATTATAACAAATCCAATTTATGCATATGAAGTGATATTTTATGAAAAAACAGTTTTCCACCTTTTAATGAAATATTTTATTTAATATATGATTTTTTATTTTTATAAATTTTATATAAAAAATTTACATTAAATTATCAAATAGGAATAATCAAATTTCATAGTGTGAATGTTTTTTATTTTTCTGTGAAAATTCATATTTTGATTAATAGTGAAAAATAATAAATTTATATTGAAAAATTATTTTTGATATACAAAACATATTTGGATAAATTATATTATTTAAAATTGATTTAAATTTTAATTTTGAATTCATAAAATAATTTTCTCCAATTTAGGTCTTTTGAATCATTTACATTTAGATTTTAGTTATTATAACGGAGTCCACTTTTGAAACTTTTTCCTTAAAAGCCTATATTCATGCCATGTCTCCAAGATTAAATTGAAATTAAATTATGCCACATGAGCCATTTAATTTTGGAAAATTTGATTCCAAAATTAGAATCATCATATGTTATAGTTTTTAAGAAGTCCAACATAATATTTCGAAAAAGTGAACTCTGAAAGAAGATAAAATTAATTGTAATTAATAAGGTAAAAATTAGTTTACTTAATGACTCAACATTTTATAAAATGTGTAAAAATGACACTACACTTTTCCAACACTGATTTAACAGACATATTTCAACCATAACCCTTTATATATAAATTTATTAGGGTTAAGGAAGTATTTTGTTTGTTAAATATTTTTTTATAACACAATTATTTTTAAAAATACCATGTATGTACTCTCCCACAATCTCTATGCTTCACATTGGGTAGAAATCCAACCAAGGAAGTCTTTTTTTTATAAACAAAAAAAATTACTTGAAAAGGAAAAAATGTTCTTTAATGAGAAGATCTGTTTGATTTCATTATCCATTAATTAGATTTTACTTATATAATTAATATATAATAACCTTTGTTGACTTGTAATACATCGTTACTATTTTCAAGTATTCCTAAACCTCCTTGTATTAAATTATTAATATCTTCAGTGGTAAAATATATTTTTCAGCAAAATATTTTGATAAATGTGATAAAGGAATTAAATTCTAGTAAATATCTAAATATATTCAATTGAACATTTTTGGAGTTCTAAACATAGTCGGTGTGGATTTATTAGACCTGTAATGTCATGGTCATTTATATATAAAAATTATTAGATATATTATATAAAGTGCTCTCTTTTTATTCCAAATAATTGAATAACTCAAAAATGGTATGTCTTATGACAAATCCAAGACCACAGTTTGGCCCAAGACATGGTGTTTACCTCTGGCGGGGTATAAAATTTGTATGAATATGATGTTTGGATCCTTACTCATAAAAATATCATATTATGTTTACCTAATTATATAATCCATTTTTTTAATATTAAATAAATAATATCTCTTAAAAGGTGCGCCATATATGAAATCAGATACCACTATTGCATTAGTAATGAAGGGTTTACTGTAGTATCGATATAATCATTATTCATAGTAGGAGTATGATTTTTTTTATTTTATAGGTTAAATAATTAATTTATGTTAATAAATACACAGAATGTATTTATGATATTTGTTTTTTTAATTGGTTCTTCTTCTTCAAAATGCATTTCCCCCCATTTAGACTATGTGATGTATCCAAAAGCGTCTAATTATTCACAATTTTAATATTTTTCTTTTTCAATACATAAATGAGGATAAATTAATGACTTCTTTATTAATTTTAGGATGAATCAGTGGTTTAAATAGGATTTTTTGTTTTATCAAATGAAAAACATGTTTTAGGGTTTTAAATATTTTAATCATTCCAACATCTATTTTGGATGTTTTAGTAGAGTCAAGAAGACCCCAGAACCCCTATAAACATAATCAGTAAATGTCAAATGATCTTTTATGGTATTAGGAAGGTCTTTCGATTCCTATTTTGGACCCTTCGCTTCTTGAGTCCCATGTGAGAACCACTTTAGAATGAGGTTGGATTTAAATAATTAATTATTTTTTAATAATATTTTAGTCTTTTAACTTCAATATTTTTTATGTTAATGATCCAAAATATGCATCATCTATATCCTTATACTTGTATCAACAAGAAGAACCTAAATATTTTTTTATTTGAATACAGTGTTGTATTGTTCAATTTGCTTTTTCACATTTTAGGTGGATCATTTAAAATAAAAATATTAGATGTTTTTATTTAAAAAAATTACTATCTAGGATATAAATAATCTTTTTTTTTCAAATAACTATTATTATAATTATAAAATGGTAATTAAAATAAATTATCAAAGATAATTCCACCCAATTATTAAATGAATAATTCAAATGAAATAAAAAATCATTTTTGAAAATTACCAATATATTATAATGATATTGGTAAAAAATAATTACAATGTGTTATAAAATTATAATTTATAAAAATTATTAATGGAATAAAACATTGAAATAATTTTGGTATGATATATAATAAATTATCTAATGTTAATTTTTTAAAAATTATGATATGATAATTTTCAAGGAATGCTTATTAGAATATAATTATTCATATTATATTAAATGATATTTATAAGTAAATTATCACAAGAAAATCTTATCCAAATGATCATAGGAATATTATGGTTATTGTTAATGAATTATCATTATAATTATAAAATGAGAGGTTAAAAATTATCTAAGAGAAATAAAATATTATCGCACATAATACATTAGTTGATGATTTGAAAATTATTAAAAATAATTAAAAAATATATCATTGCAAGATATATTTGAATCCATAATTTTCAAATTATCCAAAACATAAAATAAAAATTTTATCATGTAATATAGTAATTTATAATTTGAAAATAATCTAGGAGAAAGAATATATCATCACATGAAATATTTTATTTCATTTTAAAATAAATAAATTTTATTGGTTATAGGAACACTCGATGTACTTCAAGAATTTATGTGACTACATTTATGTTATAAGTTCATGAGGGGTGTATTGAACCACATATGGTGGTGTATCATTACTCCTAACATCGAAGATGTTGAGGTCGTTGGTGTCATCCCAGTTTGCTAACTAGATTATCCTTGTATTGGTTGAATTATTTATAAAATTATTTTAATTCAATTTCACATGATTTCATTCAATTCATTTGATAATAGAAAATTCAAGTGAATTTGGGGATTTTGAAATTGATTTGGAATAAATAACTGGGAAAAAATATAATTCGATGGAATTGAGATATTCTTATAGAATTTGGATAATGTAAATTCTTTATTTTAATTATGGATTCGTAGAAAAAATCTCAATTAAATTTTTGAATTTAATTGTGTAATAAAACTGAAAAAATTCTGAAACTGTTTTTGAATTTTTTCAATCTTGTGATAAAGGCTTAATTTTTTTTTGATATAAACCCGATGGTTTTATCTAATTAATGAGGTATGATTTTTATTAAAACAAGTTTTTGTTTTAAATGTAGAATTTTAATTTAAAATAGGGTAATTCTATTTAACTATATTATAAATAGTCATTAAATAAATTTAATTTTATTTATTGGGTAAGAGCACATGAAATCCATAATTAGATTGTGAGTTATATGGACACACTCTACAATTACTACAACGTTCTAAACATATATATAATAGGTAACATCCCTTAGGTAATGGTGAAAAGTCAACCCTGACCAATATAAATAAGATATATGAGTACACATATTGTTGTGATCACATAGAGACTGTAGAGTCCTATAGCCCAGAACTTTTGTATCTTTCTGAATTTTTACCGTGTTTCTCAATTGTTTATATTTGAGATATAAAATGTATCCAATTTTTCAAAACATCCTTACAAGCATTTATAAATTTAAATAAATTATTTTATATAAAATTTTTATTTAATCCATTGTTTTTTGAAACATTACATAACATTTAATGTAAATAATTTACTAAATGTATTTTTTCCCATCATTTTATCTTTATAATATGATTTTTTAAAATATAATTTTAAATTACAAACTTATTTTATTTAATATTTTTATCCTTCCATGGCTAATTTATTATTTGAAACTTTTATAGACTCGTTGGTAGAATCATATATGGCTTTTACTCAAACCATATCCTTTTCCTTCAGGTTTCTAAAGACTTTCTCATTCCTTGTTCGAGGAAGGGAAAAATATAACTTGGTGGAGGACCCAACTGTTTAACTTTGGACATTGTGACTTGTGTCATTGGGAATCCTAGGGATTTCCCCAAATTTTGGTACTTGAGATGATTTCCTTGTTTTGGTACATGGGTTTTAGTACTTTTGTATTTATTATGCATTTATTTATCATGGAACATTAATCCTAGTACAATTTATTTTGATATGCATGCTATCATGTTTCTTTTATTTCTCCCTTGTAAGTGAAAAAATCATTCCCAGTCTATGTTTTTATGATTCATGTTGCAATTCACTTACCCATGTATATTTGGGAAACCCTTCAGGCTATGTTAGGGTCTCCATGATTATCAATCTACCAGGGTACCAAGACTAGTTCATGAAAAAATGGTATCAAAGTTCCATGTTGAGGTTTTGAATTAATATTAGTAATCATTTGTGAAATATGGTATGGAAATGAGATGTCGTTAGATTGAGTGTCTAGGTATCTCTCACCAAAATAAACCATAATTCACCAAGGCTAGTTAGGGAAAGATGTAATGTGGATCAGTTTTAGTCTTTACCCTATTTTAATTTTGATATAGTGGAATCCAAAACTATTTTTTTCATTTTGTTGGGATTACGTTCCCCAATTGTTATTTTTTTGAACTACCTAATGCCTTCAATTTTTTATGATGATATTTTGTGACATCATTCCATATAAAATATGTTTTAATAGGATCTATTAAGAGGATTCTTATAATCCTAATTGAGTGAATCCTATTGTAGATTTGAATCAAGATGACTTGATCATGTGTAATATTCATGCTATGGCAAAGGATCCCCACCAATCCCTATTAAAGCTTGAGTTATGGATACTTAGTGGGATGTTCTTAAAAATCATTCTCAAGAGATCCTTCTCAAGAAACCAGTATTTTTCAAGGGTTCTAATTTTCTAAAAATTATGAGGAATGGTTGGGTAAGATTGAACATCTGATTGAGTTCCCCAACACACCAGATTAGATCATGGAGAAATATTCGACTTTCATGTTGGAGTGTCCAACAATAGGATGGTGGGAAATGATTGTAATAGTGTATAGAAAGGAGGGATAATAGTGTAAGGATATCAATGTTATTTTCATAGGCTAGTTATATCTGGATTTAATGGATTTGGTCAAGGATTTGGAGTATTCAATATTGAAAAAACTGACAGAACCACATATCAGTATTTAAATCACATTGCTGAGTTAGTGTTGTTTTTTCCTAATATTGTATTTAATGAGAGGGTGAATGATCTACAGTTCAATTTGGGACATCGATCTGATATTTTTTCTCAGGATTTCATGATAAACCTACCTAGTTATTTTGTTTTGTGGGAAAACATGATGATAGTTGGGATGTACTGAGCAGGAATGTCAGTGTTGATGGGGGGTCCTATTTCTCACATTACCAGTGCATGTTATTTTAATTTAAATAATACTCTTGATGAAACTCAATGTGATACTCTATTTCAAGTTCCTTTTTTTACCTATTGTAGTTCATATATGATGTTATATGATAATCTACCAGCGTGTCCAGCAAGGGAATTCAATGATGGTATGCACTGAGCCACCCATTAACCATGGCTCTTATGGATTTCTAGGGAACATGAAGAATATCTTCCATAACATTTCCAACCCATGAAGTTGAATGGTATCATCGGTACCTCCAGAAACTATAGGATAATTAAATACACCACATACAAAAGGTTTCCATCCCTAGACATCCTGAACAGAGATTCCTTATGTAGTCTAAGAGTGTCCAAAGGAAGTGGGTATGGGTCTAACCACAATGAGAGGTACCATTATTATGGATTCCTCAATAGTGAATACTTTATTTGATACTGGTGAATCAAACTCATTTATTTCAACTCGTATCATTAATATTTTAAAACTTCTTATGATTATTTCATCTTGTGAAATGTGTATTTCTATACCCAATTTTATGAAGAGAGTGTTGTGTCACTATATTCCCTCTTGTGTATTCTCTCTAGCAGATGTCAAGATTTCTTGTTGTTTTTTGTTTCTTGACATGAAATATTTTTAAATCAAAATAAGGATGGATTTTATCATTTAAAATAAAGCATGTATTGATTGTTATCCTTGAATGGTCTACCTTACTACACACAACTAAATTCCTATTATCATTCAAGGAGAATTAGAACTAGGTTCTAGAATAACCAGACCCTCTTTTCCACTTTTAGAGAATGTAATATCAGTGGCCAATATTACCTGGAGTGATAATCATTTAACGATGATCTCCTAGTAGTTGTCATTAAGTTTCATGTCGTGTTTCCTTTTGATTTCTATGTTCTACCACCAATAAGAGAAGTTGAGTTTTCTATTAATGTAATTCTTGTTAGTCTACTAGTTTATATTCCATCATTCCACATGATAGCAATTGATTAAAAATATATAAAGTCTCAGTTGGATGATCTTCTTGAGGAATGGTTTTATATGTGTGTCTATGTCACCTTTTGGTTTCTAATTATCTTTTCCAGGAAAGCATATGGTTTTCTTTGATAGAATGAAGATGGTTCTATTAAATTATGAGTAGATTATTGAAAGATGAATCTATTTACAATAATGAACAAGTATATGTTTCCATGGATTGATGATCTGTATGATTTGTTAAATGGAGAAAAATGGTATTCAAATATTGACATTCGATCTGGTTACCATCGGTAGAGGACAAAAAATATGAAATTCACCACAACTAAAATTTGAAGCATGAGTTGTCATTATGAATACCTCATTATGACCACCATCCTAAAAGTTATCATGTAGTTTTCAGGGTGTTAATGAACATGATTTTTCAAAAATATGGGATACCTTTTTGTTAGTCCTTATGGATGACATACATGTATATTAAAACACACAGAATGATCATGTAAATTATCTAAGAATAGTTCTTAGTCTGATGATAAATCACCTACTTTATCTAATGATTTAATACTATGATATCTTGATTTCGGTAGTGAAATTATTGGCACATAGGATTATTATTTGGGGTTGATTATATTTTATTTTAACAAAAGTTTCCTGTCTGTGACTAGAATGGACCCATTTGAGGCGTTGAATGGTTTTCCCAATAGTTCCATGTTCTGTTGGTAAAAGATAGGTGAATGTTCCTTGGTTGGACTATGTTTTTTCCAAGATATGACAACTATGACTCTTTTGATTATTTAGTTAATTTTGAAAGAACAATGTTGGTATAAGTCATATGTTAATCATCAATATAAGACTTTGGAGTATTTAATTGTAGACCATGTTTTCTATAAAGTTTCACACTCGTTTGGTCATTAATAGTTTTTGATGAAAGGGATGTTTTATCCATGATTTGTGGGACCTTTATAGTATTTTGAGTATGTGAGGAATGTTTCATATGTTTTGGAATTAACACTAATGCTAACGTAGATACATAATGTGTTTCATGTATCTCATCTTTAAAAGTATTTATCTGACTAATCTCTTATTCAGAGATGGCATGGTCTTCAAGTAAAACACTATTTATCTGGGACTTAATGTTCAGTCCAAGTTATTGATTCTGAGAAAAATGTACTTTGTGGGATGTAGATACCTCTGACCGATATGATCTGATATCATGGTTATGGTACTCAAGATATATGGGTTATGAAGTAACTAATGAAAGAGCAATGATCTCAAATTTTTGACATGGTAACTTTTTGGTAGGCTTAATGGGGACAAAAAGTTCCTCTAGTAGGGAGGATGTAACATTACATTACAATGTTCAAGTATTCTCAAACCCAATTTTTTTAAATTGTTAATATATTTATTGGGAAAATTGATTTATCAAAGAAATAATTTGAGAAATTTATTAATAGAATTAAATTATTGTTAACAACTTGAAGTATTCAATTCAATTAGTTTGGAGTTCGACACAGAGTCAGTGTGATATTGTTCATCCTGCAATGTCTTAGAGGATACTAAATAAAATATATTAAATATCTTTTATTATGCGCACAATTTTTATTAAATGTAATTTTATAATAGAAAAGACATGCATCATATGAGAAATCAGAGACAACATACATGTTTGAGACGTAGTGTTTACCATAGACGGGTTATAAAAAATTTTATGTTCTAGAAGATTGATTGTCTCACTCTTGAAAAAAAACAATAATTATTTATTTAATACATATTTTGGTTATTAAAAAAATAATATCATTCAAACTGTGCTTTGTTTAGAAATTTGAGACCAGAGTTTGTTCCAGAATGATGGGTTTACCAAACGAGGTGTCTTGGTCTGTAATGAGGGGTTTACCGTATTAGAAGTCTAATATTTGTCTTTGGTGGGACTTTCATATAAATTAATTTTTTTTGTTTAATAATTAATTTATGTTAAAAAATAATCCAAATTTATTTATGAAATTAATTTTTATAATTGGGTCCTCTTCATCAAAATGTGTTTCCACCATTTTCGCCTACTGATATATCCTGAAGCTTCAGATTATTCTCCATATTAACATGTTTATATGGAAATGCATTAGTGAAGAGAAATTAATGACACCATCATTAATTTTAGTTTGAATCGATGGTTTATAGAGGGCTTCTGGTTCTAATAAATCAGATTAATGTTTTAATGATTTTAATATCTAAATAATTTCTACATCAATATTGGATGATTCATTATAGTACACATGACCCCATATCCCCTTTAATCATAATTGGGGATGATCTGATGGTCTTTCATGGACGGTGGCTAGTCATTATTTTCCTCTTTCACACGTCGACCCTTCCCTTCTCGAGTCCCTTGTGCACAACATCTTAAAATGAGGTATGTTTTATTAATTTAATTTGATTAATTGTTATTCACTTTCTTTTAACCCTTTAAAATTCAATATCATCTACATCATTGATAGAATTATTTTTTCATCATTATTGTTGGAGTCATATTGCTGAGAAGAACCTCAATCATATTTTTAATTTGAAGGAATCAATGTATTGTTTAATTTTATATTTTTCGTTTTAAATGGATAAATTAAAGTAACAAAATCATAGGTTTATATTTAGAAAAATTATTATCGATGATTGAAATATCTATTTCATCAAAGGATAATCATTTTAATTATCATAAGATAATTCCATTAAATTATAAATGATAAATAAATTAATATATTAAATCATAATTTTAAAACAAATTATCAAAATATGTTTAATAAAATTATCAAATTATAATAATGAAATTTGTAAACTATAAATGAAATATTTTACCAAATGACAATTTTTAAAAAGTATTATGTAGATAAAAAATTAAACTAATTTGGGTATGATATACAATGAATCATAAAATGATAATTTTTATTAATATTGTAAAATAAAAATTTATAAGTAATAATTATTTAAATTTAAAAATGCATTTTTTGTTAAATGATCATTATAAGGTAATTATCACCTGACTAGATTATAAAAATTATCATAATACCTTTACTTGTATTGTCAAATGATAATATTTATATTTGTAAAATTATAATTTTCAATTTTTTAAGAGTTAAAAATTATTATTTCATGAAATATTTTAATCAATAATATTAAAATTATAAAAGATAAAAATGTATTATCGCATGTAATATCATATTCGATGATTTGAAAATTATATGGAAGAGATAAAAAATATTATCACATGTAATTTATTAATTAATGAATATAAAATTATCTAGGAGGAAGAATTTATCATCACATGTGATATTTTATTTCCATTTAAAATAAATTAATGGGTAATGGTTCTGGGAAGCATCAATGAATGTTGAGCATTGGTGTGTCGATGATTATGATAATAAGGTAGGGATTTCTGTATTGAACTATGAAATGTGGTTTATCGTTGTTTCTGACATCAATTACCATGAGATAGGTGGTTATATCATGATTAACCAAATTAATTAACCTTGTATTTATTTGTTTATTTCAACAAATGATTTAAATTAGATTTCTCAAATATTCTATCAATTGAAATTTTAAAAACCAATTATATTGAGTTATGTGATTTGGATATGGATTTTACATTAAAAAAAAGAAAATACCCATTTCCATTCAATTGGAGAATTATTTTGGAAATTGGATAATTTTAATTGTATAATTTTCTTAAAAATTGATTTAAATTATTTCAATTATGTTTTAAAATTAATTTACAGTAAATAATTGGAAAATTGATGGAAATGGTTTTTAATGGATTTAAATATTTTGAAAATGGGTTAAAATGATTTGATATAAATCTAGTGGTTTTATCTTGTTTAAAATGTTTATTTTTTATTAAAAACTTTTTTGGTTTTAAGTGGAAAATGGAATTTGAAATTAGGGGATGAGATTAAATTATATTTTATCCAATCGTAAAATAAATTAACAATCGTTTATTGTGTAAGATCACATTTAATCCATAGTTATAATGTGACTTATTGGGACACACTCTATGATTACTACAAAATTTTAAAACATACATGTAGCTAGTCTTATCTCTTAGGTCATTGTGATGAGTCATCACTAACTAGTGTCTAGAGGGCGTATGTGCACACATATTGATGTATCCACTTAGAGAGTGTGGGGTACAATAGCCTAAAAAAGATATAACTATATTGAAGATGGCCATGTTTTCACCTTATTTATACTTCTTATATAAAATGTATTTTAATTTTTGGAAACTTTTTTACATTTAATTATGAATATATATAATTTTTTTATATAAAAACTTTATTTATTCCATATTTTTATAAATATTCAATCACATATTATTTAAAGAGTGAACTAATGTATTTTTTCCATAATTATAATTGTATAGAATTATTTTTTAAATACATATTGAAATTAAAAACATGTTTTATATAAAATATAGAATTTTCCTTGGATAAATGATTATTATCATCTTTTTTATAATTCTTGGTGGAATACTACTGGGATTTTTCTCACACCCTACTTTTGTTTTCAATGTTTGAATAATTTCCCCTTCTAGTATTGAGAAATGGGAAATGAACGTATTAGAGTAGGAACTAGCTATTAAACTTTTTACATGGTGAGTTGTGTCCTTTAGGATCTTGGGTTGTTTTCCTTATTTGGGTATAGGGTTGTTTTCATGGTTTTGGTACTTGGGTTTTAGTAATTTGGGGTTGTTTTTTACTTGATCTATTCTTGTACATTACTAATAAAAAAATTTATTTTTATATGCATACTATCTTCTTTATTTTATTTTTCTCATTGTTAGTGGAAAAATAGTTCCCTCTCTCAGTTTCTATGATGCTAGGTGCTTGTCACGGACCTGTGGGGATCAGGAACACCATAGGTGCTATATTTGGGATGGAACTATTATTAGGATAATAGGTTACACATGATTTTTCATGAAAAGAATTTATATATTGATATGTTTTTATGATAATTTTATAGCCTACACTCATATATATTTCTACAAAATGGATGCACAATCATTGTATGTGGGTATAGTAGAATATTGTCACACAGACCAATGTTGTCTCTTCTTCTAATACAACCATTTAATTATAAACCTACTTATGTATTTATATATTATATATTATATGCGCGATATTTATAATTTAATTATTCTTATTTAATTATTAAAAAATAATACATTCATGATAAACATTTTTTTATAATACGATAAAATCTTTTTTGGATGTGTGCACAACCCTCTGCACAATAAAATTTGATTCATCCACAATTTACCAGAGAATTATAAATAATGGTTTTACTAGAAATTTCAGATATATATGATAAATATATTATAGTATAATTATAATATAATTATATACTTTTTACTTTTAAATGTTTTAATATGACAATAAAATGGAAACAATGTTCATGTGTATGTACGACCTACCACCTCCATGAATGGTGTTTTTCTTTACCTATACCCAAATTTGATAGATTACTATATATATATATATACAGAATATATATGATACCTTCATCATGGTATACATTATATAGATTATTAAAACATGATCTATGTAATAGGAACACTAATATAACATGTCATAACATACTCAAAAAACCAGGCAATTAACACCTAAAATAGAGTCAATATTGAAGTATTATTCCTGAATAGGTGATAAGATTATATAAAAAACATATATGATTTTATAAAATTAAATATTGTTCTATTGTATTTTAATATAATTCCTAAGTCATTTATACATTGGGATAAATAGAATTCAACCAAAAAGAATCATAATGAGAGAAATTTCATCTCAAATTCTATATTATTAAGACTTATTTGTAATTATGAACCTATACTCATTAATGATGTGTATATATTGCCACATTTTTTATTTAATTTCATGATTTAATTATAAATTATGTTATTTTATATTTCAATTTGGATTATCTGATCGATCAATTTTGTTTTACAAATAAGAAAGTCTTTTTTTCCGAATTCATGTTGTCTATTATGACTAATAAATTTCTCTTCAATTTATAACATTATTATAATTAATTTTTATTGAAAAATTCTTTTCAATTAATTATACATATTATTTTATAATATTTTTTTATTTTTAAATATTATACGTTTTTACATATAGTCGATACTGTGAACGTTATTGATTATCTATGGAAAATTGAAAAATGCTTAACCCTAATTGAATATCAATTTTTTTATAACGAACATTATTTATAAATTAAATAAATTTTACTATTTATGAGTAATGTTTTAAAATTGGACTATATGGGTTTGGAATTGTTCAATGTATTCCCATTGATGCATCATAAGTCTCATGAGAAGATTAACTTAGACGTATCAGAGGGGTCTTTACAGTTTATTTATTTAACTATCTTGAGGGAATATCCCGAAGGTAAAGGTATAATATTCTTAGGAATAATTATGTCCAATAATTAGGAATTTAATTAATTTATATTTCAATTATTATTATTACCCAAATTTTTTTCTTTGACATCCTCTATGAATGCATTTTCATTCTTAGTATATTAATTTTATTACCAATCTATTCATTTATTTACCTTTCAATATTGATTATACCTTGTTATGTAATTTAACATTAATGTGTATTAATTTTTTACTTTCACTTTTCTATTACCCATAAAAATTCATGAGATATTCTACTATAATTAACCCTTTTTAAGTAGTTTATCTCACAATTATTTTGTTTATTTTCCACTGGTTATGAAGAATATATATTTGAATTAGTTTTTAAGGAAGAGGTTTTTAATATTTCGTTATGTATTTTTATTTTTTTCAATCCCAAATTTATATGGGTATCATCTTTGTCATATATAATTGAAATGAAAATAAATTAATCATTCCATAAGGATTTATTTCTATGTAATCATTCGAATTTAATATATTTGGGCACCAACTCTGGGAATGTGGGGTAATGGTGTTATAGTTGTAACCGTAGAGCAGTTTAATATAATTTTTAGAAACTATATTTAGGAAAATATTTATTAGATAACATAACCCTAATTTATTATTTTATGATATGTGTATAAGAAATTTGGAATGAAATTATTTTTATGATTATAAAATTATACATAAATAAATATTTAAATTTATATAATTCATTTCACTATTTTTGAGATTATAATTTTTATTCCATAACGTTATTTCATAATATAATTTATGACATCATTTAAAAATTGAAAAAATAACAAGGAATGAGATCCTTAATCATTCATATGATATATAGAGTAAGAATGGTCATATATTTTATGGTCATATTCCATTTTTTCAAACGTAACATGTATTCTAAATACTTTTCTCATATGTATACATAATATTATGAGCCAACATGATTGTTGATGAATTTTCTATGTTTTATCATTTTGGATGGAATTTAGAGAAAGAGAATATATCTGGGGAAATATGTATAATGGAAAAATGATAAACAATTATTGTATTACATGTTATATTTTTTTTATAGAAACCTTCTAGTACTTGATTGAATTATGTGGGAGTATATTATAGATATAGAAAATGGGAAACAATAACTAATAATGAAAATATTAAAAATAAAAAATAATATTTATTTTTAATTAAAGTGAAATAGTGATCTATGCAAATAAAATCCCCATGACTCCGGGTAATATAGCTTAGAAAAACCAAATGAATTATTGTCTTACTTATGATATTACCAATAAAAATAGGAATTATTGATGTGTTTGTGTTAATATTAGAGAATTATTTTATTTGATTATTTATTAAATGATGTACAAGTTATAAGAATTGTAAAATATATAATTATTTTAATGCAATAATATATCATTAAGGATTCTAGAGATCAAATTTAATGATATAAATGACCATGAAAAATCGTTTTTTGACATGTTGAGCATCTAAGAATATATAGTATGAAGGAAAAAATCCCTTAATTTGATTATAATTGTGACATAATTCATATTGGATAAAGAGATTATTGATATGAAGAAATTAAATTTCATATTATTGACCACCATGGAGTGGATAAATTATTTATTGGAAAAGTAGTTATGCTATTTCGGATGTAGTCTACATTGTTTTTTATTTATGTAATATATCCAATAACGTACACTTCTCATATAGAATATGGATGAAGTCATGTTTTAAATACTTTTTCAATGAAATTCATGTTATTTTCACATTTCAAGAGAATACAGGATCAAGGTGTTCATATGATTAGTATGTGATGATTAATGTTCTACATCAATTAGATTGAAGACTAATGAAATATTCATTTTATAAATTTATTGAACATCATTGTAATAGTGTAGGGTCATAATACTTTGGGAAAGATATCCTTTTATGAAATTTTATAACTTTATATTTGGATGAGGTTTTAGTCTTTAATGTATTCCATCACCATATAATGAATCATATGATAATACATGATGAATAAATATTTAAAGTCACATCCAAAGGATATGATTTGTCATATGAAATTGATATGTATTTTGTAATTATAATTCCCAACATTATTTTTTAGTGAATTAATTCCTCAAATCATAGAAAAGGGTCATGATTAATTTTTTTTATAATTATCAACACATTTAATGATATCAATGATCTTTTCCCCCAACACCAGTTTATGGATTTTTGGTAATAATCATTTTTATTATCCTGTTTTCTATCACTCTCCCTCAAAACACGATAGTTATATTTTTTTGGTGCCTATGTTTTAAATATATTTCTCCTATTAAAAAACCTAGTGTTATAGTAACCTTACCATTTTCATTCCCGATTATTTTATAGATTTATTATTAATCCTATTTACGATGTCAGTTTTTAAACAATAGTATTTTCAAATATTAAATAATTTATTACTGATATCCGGTTTTAATTGAGAGGAAAATTTTATTTAATATGAGTGGAATGTAATACACAAAGGCCTCAAAATATTTTCACTTTAGAAAACAATTAATTAATATTGAAAGATTTGTTTATATAAAAACCCATATTTATCATACACTATAAAACAATACTGAAATTTTCTTACAGCATAGGAAACACAAGTTTGGCATGTGTTATACACAATATTGAGATCCTTCAATAGCTTGTGTTACACAAAAGATTTAGTTTTACAAAATTAATATATATTCTTATTAATATTATTTAATACGATAGAAAACAACTAGTCATTGTAATTAGACATATTAAAAATATTTACTAAATTTAGAATAAAATTTAAAATAATTTTATATATATCTCTGGTTAAATAATTAATTTGAAATGTATATAACAACCCATTGAATAAAAAATGAAATATTTCTATAAAACACTATTTTTATGTTTCTATAGATGTTTTTTGGTTAATAAATTATATTATATACTATTAATAAATTTTATAAATTAAATTTATATATTTTATGTTCTATAATTTGTTTACATTCATCATATATATTTAATATATGTAATATAAGAAAAAATCCAATTTTCTTATTAAACAATATATTCTCCTAAATGTAGTATTGTCGTCTTTTAATAGAATCCTTTTTTTAAAAGGATTTTTTTTTCAATTTTATAAATTTAATTTGATGGAAATAAGTTTTATTTTGGAAATCAGAATATAAAATTTTTATTTTTTCAAAACCTTTTTTTCAGGAGAACATTCATATTTTGATGAATAGGGAAAAATATTGAATTTTACATGAAATAATTACTTTTTATCGAAACAATTTATATCAATAAATTATATTTCTCATTGAATTTGGAGATTATTTAGATAAATTTTATATAAGTACATCCAATTTATTTTATTGGCATCATTCTCATATAAAATATGCATATAAAAACATAGTATCCTTTAGGACACGATCAATTTAAAAAATTAATATTTCATCAGATCTGTGAGATTAATTATAAATTTATTTATTCCAGTTCATTTAATTGAATTATGAAAAAATGGAATAAATATTTTTAATCATTATAGTTAATAATTTTTAATTATGAAAAAAACAATTTAAGCCAATTGTGAGTAGTGGAAGCAGTTAATATTAATTAATGTGAATTTTGTAAAAATGAACTTACATGATTACTTTTTATAGAATATAAATTGTTTTAATGACTCAATTCTTGTACAAAACCAATTTAGTTATTATATTTATACCATAAAAATTAATTTATATAATTTGGTGTCTTATATAATCTTATTTCTTGGTTAAATCACTTGGATCACAAAATTATTTAAAAAAATACTAAATATGTCCCCTATAGCAGTAATAAATTAGAATCCACCCCTCTCTTATTAAAACATATAAATACTTTTGTATCATCCAAAAAATTTATAATTATATCCCAAAATACCTTAAATAATTCAATAAGCCTAAATTTGGTCATAAATCTCTACATGGATATATTTTCGTATAAACCAAAACGAGTTAAATGAAAAGAGGTAATGTTCTTCAATGAGCACTTCTGTTTTATTTATTTATCCACCAATTCAATAATTTTTATATCATTATTATATAATAACCACAGTACCCTAAATATACATTTAGTTTTCTTTTCTAATGGTATAACCTAAACCTAAATAACCTTCCCTCAAATGGGATAGGCAATCATTGTTCGTGTGTATGGAGGACTATCATCTCACAAACTAATGTCATTCGTTCATCTGTTAACATATTTCATAGTAGAGATTAATTATTTATTAATAGTTTATATAACATATTTATTATATTTTTGAAGAATTTATACTTATTTAATTATTATATAACACATAACATCATTCTTTTTATTTTTTTGGATTATGATAAAATTGTTTGTGGAGAGGTGGGCTACCACCACTTTAAAGATATGTGATTCCTTAAATCTTTACATAGAATGAAAAAAGGATGGTTGTAATATTAATATGTAATATATATGATACAATTATTATAATTTAATTATAATATAAATATAAACTATTTATTTTGTATTATTTTAACATGATAAGAAAATTGAAACATCATTTATGCATTAATATGCATACCGTCTCTAAGAAAAGTGTATTTCATTACATATATCCAAATTTCATAGATTAATCTGAATTCATATTTAATGGATATATAAGATATTTACATCACATTTTTCATTCATTAGATTACTAAATCGTGATCTAAGAAATTGGAACAAAATAATAACACGTCAAAGCGTTCTCGAAAAGAAGGCAATTAAAACCAAAAATAATGAAAATAGTGAAATATTATTAAAAAATAGGAGAAAATATTTTTAAAAAGAATAATATATGATATAAAAATATATTATTTTATTTATTTATAAGATTAAAACACTATTAAAACCATTATAATATATGATAAATATTTTTAAATAAAAAATAATCCTACGGTATGTGATTTCTTTTCAATTTATATTCCATTGAAACTTATTTGTTATTATACAGAAATCACATTAATGTAAAAAATTCAATACCCCCTTTAATTTAGCATTGTGATTAATTCATAGATTATTTTATTTTATGGTTTAAAATGTATTATCTCATCCTATGTGTTCACATTGAAAATTAAAATGTGGTAAATATAATTATGAAATCCCACTTTATTTTTTTATTATAACTGTTCTCTATAAAAAAATCATACTATTTTAATAAATTTTCAATAAAATCATAATTTATTTTAAATATTATTATTATTGGGGAATAGTGTTGGTTATTGCATAATCTTTATACAATTCTTATAAATGGTGTTTATAAATTATGTGCATTGGGGTAAACTTACCTCAAACACTCACGCACTCCACACACACATGCCAAAAAGGTACGCCATATCCCCCTAAGGGATATCCCACTCACAACGCCTTATTTATTCAATACATGACCCAAAGACCCAGTGGCCTGAAGCCCATTAATAAAGCCCAGAGGCCCATAAACTGGTCTTATGGCCCATTGCAGCGTCGTGCCTATATTATATTGTCTTCATCACTACCTGCCTATGTCATTCTTGTGTCACTACCTTTTATCATCATGCCTAGGGCACTGTTGGCCAGCAAATATTAACTCTCATCATGATTTGACCTTATGTATGATTCAGGATTATGGGGAACCATTTGTTTTAATGTTATTTTATTAACAAGAAAAACATTTACAAATCTACATACTTTAATCAATATGAACATTTTATAGGGACCATTATTTTTCAATTAGGTGTATTATTTGATATATAATGAATTTTATGGGGAATCACAACACGAGTTGGGGACTGGTTAATTAAAGACCCTCAATGCATAAAAATACTTATACGATGAATCAATATGCCATATTAGATGGGTTTTTACAGTTTATAATTTAAATTTTATTGATTATAAATCTTTATAATAATGGTGTCAATTACATTGGTAAAATTTTTCACATTGATTATAAATTTCCATTATTGATGATTCAAATATTATTATTATCTTAGAGATGTTATTTAAAATAATATGTGGACTCATTTCCATTATGATTTTATGGATTGAATGGGATTTGAGTTCAATTATTTACCTAGATATATTTATTATTCATTATCTAATGATTTAAATTCCATGTGTGTTTAGTTATTATCATTCTATAGTGATTATTAGTTATTAATTCATATTACCATTCACTATACCAAACCATTATTTATCATTTTTGGAAAACCTTAATATTTTTATTTACCTAATATATGAAGAATATACAATTGAATTTATATTAATGTATATAGTTTGTAATATTTTTGTGTGTTATGTTTTATTATCCATTACCAATGTAATATTGTTATTATTTAGGTAATATTGTCTTCCAAAACTCGTAAACTAATTACTCCTTCAGGAGTTTATTTCATGTAATCATGCAAATATAAAAATTTAATGCACTAGATTTAGGCTTCTTGGGCTGGTTCCTTAGAGTATTGAATTTTAATCCCATATATTCCAAGGTAGGATTCAGATTATTTTCTATTTTTCTCTCTCTCTCATTATAATTTCTCTGTGGTAAATTTATTGTTGTTATCCCAAATATATCTTTCAAATTATCATCAATATATTTTGAAAATTTCCATTTCTGTTGTCTTCTATTTCATAAAATATAAACATATTAGTTTTTATAGTTATTAATGAATGTGATGACAAACAAGTCACCTAATATTGTTTTGTGTCTCATTTGTCCACAAAAAACATGATTAAATTAATTCAAGAGGTAATTTTGATTCTTTTTCTAACTTTTAATTTGACCCATTGAGAAATTTTTTCCTTTTTAAAAGTGATAAAAATATGACCTATATCATTTAGTAATTGAGGAAAATCCATTAACTAATTTCTATTAGAGATATTACTCCTTTTTTTACCAATACATCCAAATAATTAATTTCTTAGTTCTTTCAATTCTGTATAATTATGATTACAAAAATTATTAAAATCAATAATCTGAAACAAATTCACACTATCCCATTCTCAAATACTAATTATCCATCCATATTTAAAACTTTTAATAAAAATACAACATTATTTAAAATTAAATTTTATCCCTCATCACACAGATGACATGAATATACAATATCACATCAGAACCTATCAAAAAAGAACAAATTAATAGATTTAATAAATTTGGGATGAGGGAAAGAATTTCTTCTTTCAAATGAGATATTATTTCCTAAGGTGATTGTTCCCCCATAATGATATTCAAAATATTAAAATTTTCTCGTGTGTAATACTGTAATGGCCTGAACCTCTCCGGTCCATTACTTTGTGAAATATTCTTGTTGGAGGTGTTCTATGAGGTCATGGGGACTTATCCCCAACACTTTTACAATTTTCCACTTCTGTGAACAGAATTTCCATTTTTATGAATAGTAACAGATCGGTCTCACAGATCGGTCTGAAAGATCGGTCTCATAGATCGGTCTGAAAGATCAGTCTCACAGATCGGACAGACAGATCGGTCTCACAGACCGGTCTGACATATTGGTCTCACAGATCGGTCTGATAGATCTGTCCCACAGATCAGTCTCACTGATCAGTCTGACAGATCGGTCTCACAGATCGGTCTGACAGATCGGTCTAGCATATCGGTCAGACAGATCGGTCTCACAGATCAGTCTCACAGATCGGTCTGACAGATCAGTATGATAGATCGTTCTGATAGATCGGTTTCACAGATCGGTCTGATAGATTGGTTTCATGTACAGTAACGGTGGGTGAACAATGTTTCAATATTCCCACAGTATTTCCCCCCTTGACATTTCATTTGACATAAAATACATTTAAAGCCTTATTTTAAGGGCTCATAAGGCCGTTTCAAAGGCCATAAATCCTACATTAATTATTCATATGGCCGTGATGTTTTTACTTGGTCAAACCGTGTGGGTTAATGCGATCCGCTTTTAATGGAGAATTAAGCGCATGTTAAACCGTCACCCCATTAAATCATTAAAAGGGACAAGATATCATTCTCCCTTGTTCTTCCTCATTGTTCTCAGTTATGAGATTATAAAACATTTCAATCCTTTCTGTAGGATTTTCACAATCATACCCTACTCCTCAGATCAGTTCCGCTCTGTTTTGGATGCAACCATGTTGTGTCGATCATTCTTCGATATAAGGTATGTTTATCATCATTCCTTTGTGGATAATTTTCTCTTTTTTCTCCTTTCCATATTAGCATGTAATCTCCATTTTTATAATAGGTTTTTTCATGGGGTTTGGTTGGTTCTGTCGTACTATGGAATCCTCGGGTGGATGCAGTTGTCGCGAGAGGAGGATTGTGACCCGTTGTGTGGATAAAGAACGTCAAGAACTCTTCAAGGTAGGGGATTTGTGGCTTCTCTAATAATTTATGTGTAATCGTAGAGTTAGTATGATTTAGAATTTTGGATCACAATGAAATTGAACTAATTAAATATTTGAACTAGATAAAGAAATTTTTATCTCTCGTCTGTCATTTCCTCTTGCTTTTCTAGATACTGTGATATCTATTCTTTCTATTGTTTAGCTTTTTTTCCTTGATGGAAATTGGTAAAGAATGTAAACCGTGATTAATTGATAATTTTTGGATAAAGATAAAGAGGCATGAAAATGAATCTGGTTCTTGTTGTAATTGAATGATATTCAAATTAGTGCAGTAAGCATGTTTATTTAATTAGGATATCTTTCTGAGTAGGTTTTTCGAATTTGGAACCTAAGTTTAATAAATATGTTAATTCAAAATGGATTAAAGAACTGGTTGGTTGATAAAAGATAACGCCTGATAGGGTTCTGAGTTAACCGCTTTCTTATAAGGCCGAATGCCTTGTGGTTTGGAGCCATGATTGCTCATTTTGTATGAAGGATAGATGCCTTGTTAAAAGGACGAGATCACATTTGATGTGATGTTTGTTTTCCTGATTCTTGTTCTGTGATGTGAGCCTGGATGGCTGTTGTGATATGTGAAGGCAGGGAGGCCTTGTGGTTGTGGCAGCGGATGGATCCTAGAGTGGCGAAATTCATCGGTTTATGCATGTGGGAGTCAGGGAGGACACCAAGGATGATGGTATCAGATGGATGTGATGGCTGGATGTTGGTGGATTTGTTTGGTTATTATCTACATTACTTTCCCCACTGATCAAGGAAGCTGGTTTTACTTACCCTTCTTCTGAAAGGGTCGAAGACGCAAGGGGTATGCCACTTTCTTTCCATGTTTATCCTCTCGAGGGTGAATGGGCCTACACACTTACTATAGGTGGAAGAGACTCGACGGGTAGTATATCTATTCACCGTGTTGAGCCCCCTTGTGTTTAGTAGCATAGAATGCTTTTCTAGAATGCCTGGGAATAGGGGAAGGTAAATATATATTGAAATTCTGAATAAATGATATTATCCCACGTGGTTGGAATTCGCTGGACTTAATGATGTGGTGGTAATTTGAAAAAGGGAAAGTGGACTTGGGTGTGATGCAAATTATATTTAATGTGGGTTGTTCATGGATAATTAACGTGCAATGAATTAAGTAACTTAAAGTGGAATTGATGAAAAAGGGAATGAAGTAACCTAATGAAGTTATTTAACTAGTTGTGTGCTTATAGGATGCCTAGTCTTAGAAATAGCAGCCTGGAGTCCGAGCGACATTAGTTGTAGTGGAGGCTAAGACTAGGTTATGCCCATAGTGTGGTTGTGAGTTATATATATTCTGTACTTTTTTGTGTTTATATATGCTACTCCACCCTGTCGGTAAGGGCAACTGACACCCCGGGGATTCTAAGCCCTGGGGGAGTGTTTTCCTCAACATTCTGATGGGAGGATGAATGACAGACTACCCCCTTTAGCCCCGCTCTCTTCTCTTGGTAGATACTTGTGCCTTTGGAATAGCGGTTAGTTTTCCCCATATATGTGTGTAGAGGGCTATAATGGCTTGTGGTTATTTCACACACATATATTCTGGATATATTATCCTATGGACTACTATAGGTGTAATGTGTATAGGTTGTGGTGGATTGAGGATCCTTACTTGGTGTATGGGCTGTGATAGATTGAGGTATAAAACCTGACGTATGATACACGTTATGAGAGATGTGGTGGCTCCCGGAAATACCTGGTTACTTTTGGTTGTGAGGATGGTGTGGTGCTTAGCCCAGGTGTCTCTGGGCAAGACGTTGTGGTTCACGTGGTGTAGATTGTGGAGCTTAGACCAAGTATATACGGGCAAGCCTTTGTAGTGTGATGCACATGACGTATGTCATTGGGGCAAAGAAAAAAACTTGTGGGGAAGTAGTAGCAGGGTACTCTTGATATTACTTACTATATGCTATATTATTGTATGCGTTACATAGTGAGAGTAGCCATGGTATGGTTGGGAACTTAGTATACCTGTTTAGGTGATGAGTTAGTGTCTCAAGTTGTTCTCAGTGGTTTATCATGATTTCTTTACTTTTGCACGAGTGGCTTCAGGGAGGATCCTTCTGAGTTTACTGTTATACTCACCCTATGTATATGTAAAATGTTTTTCAGGTCACTTGGAGCAGGTTGGAGATTAGGCTGGTTACTACTATCCTGTGGTTGTAGGAGCTGTTCGGGCATGTCGTTGTTGTTGTCTTTTCCTTTTCATTTGGGTACTTGTAGTTTCCCCTTTCTATTATAGTACTTTTTCATGACATTACATAAGTTCACTTGGGTTTTCTTTTATATTTCAGTTTTGATTTGGAGTTATTTGGTGTCTATTCTACCTCTCTCTTCTTCATGTGTTCTCATAGAGGATAATGCCTCCCATTTGTGTGTTACTATACCCTCGGTGCTAGTCGCCAACCCGGGGCCTACTGGAGGTGGGACTCGGGGGTCATTATCTCCCTTATCACATTGTCGTCCCAGGAGGGGTACACTTTGTGGGGAGGGGTCATGTCAGAGTGGTATTAGAGGTCTGGTTGAGGGATAGGATAGAGATTGGAGTTAGGCACAGGTGAGGTAGCATGGGTTGGTTGGGAAACAGTGTCATTTGTGTTAGTAAGTGGGGTAAACATTGGAGACCGGCATAGACATAGGCGTTTAGGGACCCCTATGATCTATTGAACGGACCTTTATGTTTAGGATGGCTACTAAACAAGGTGATACAGGTTGCAGGGTAGAGACCTAAGAAAGGATCATGCATCATTCTTGTTTGCGCCTATGTTTGAATGGGTAGACCCTGGGATAGGTTAATATAAAATTAAAAAAAGATAATAATAAATTAATTAATGTTGAGTCTTCTATAATCTAGTCTTACGACCTCTAAATGTTTTTTGTTTTGCAGGTATGGCTCCAGGTCGACGTCCTCGTCAGGTTTGTGCAGAAAATGTCCAGCAGGCTATTCCAGCATATCGCTACCGGGTAGAGGTTGACAACGACGACACAAGGAGGAAGACACTCTGAGAGTTTCAGTGCCAGAGTCTGCAGAAGTACGAGTGGTCCATTTCAGATGTAGTCACAGAAGGCTTCTTAGAGGAGGTCGAGATTGGCATCAATTCGATTCGTGATCGGAAAGAGCACTGGGTGTCCCTGGTTGTGACGATGTTTTGTGGAGCAGTGAGGTAGTGGCGGATCTTTTTCCTGAGGGATCGTGGGGATTTACCGATCTCAAGGGAGGATTTTCGAGAAATGTTCAGAGTTGGGTTCCTTTCATAGACAACGAAGGCATCCATTCGTCAGGAGCTTCTTACCATTCGACAGGGGAGCTCCAGTGTTCGAGAGTTTGGAATCTATTTCAAGAACCTTCTATGATATGCTTCAGTCATGTTACCAGATGAAGAGGGACCTATGGAGATCCAAGACCGCAAGGAGAAGGTGTTGTGTGGGCATTCTATTCCCTTAGTTCTTGTCTTGTGGCGACACGGTGGCATGGAGGAGAGTACTTGGGAACGTGAGTCACAGATGCGTGTTCAGTACCCAGAGCTGTTTTAAGTTATTGTGCTGATTTTTATTTGATCTTTTTTATGTACCATTGATTTTATTTTATGCTTGAATTTTTTGTATATGGATTGTTTTTTTCTCCTGGCTCTTGGATGTCATGGTTTTTTCCCAGATTTAGAACAACACATGGTGGTTTTCCCCAGAGAGGTTTCTTAGGGAGTGCTTGTTCGGACCCCTCTTATCTTTAGGATGGTTTTAAATTCTAGAGGACAAGAATGTTTTGAGAGGTATCTGATGTAATGGATTGAACCTCTCCGGTACATTACTTTGCGAAATTTTGGTGTTGGAGGTGTTCCAGGAGGTCAATGGGACTTATCCCCAACACTTTTCTAATTTTCCAGTTTTGTGAACAGAGTTTCTAGATTTATAAATAGTATCAGATCGGTCTCACAGATCGGTCTAACAGATCGGACTCACATATCGGTCTGACAGGTCGGTTTCACATATCGGTCTGACAGATCGGTCTCACAGATCGGTCTGACAGAGTGGTCTCATAGATTGGTCTCACAGATCTGTCTGACAGATCGGACTCACAGATCGGTCTGAAATATCGGTCTGACAGATGGGTCTGACTGAGCGGTCTGACAGATCGGTCTGACATATCGGTCTCACAGATCAGTCTCATAGATCGGTCTCACAGATTGGTCTGACAGATCGGTTTCACAGATCGGTTTCATGTACAGTAACGGTGGGTGAATAGTGTTTCCAGATTCGTACAGTTTTGCCACTTTTGACATTTCCATTGATGTAAAATACATTTAAATCCTTATTTTATGGGCTATTAATGCCGTTTCAAAGGACATAAATCCTAAATTACTTATTACTATGGTCGGGATGTTTTTACTTGGTCAAACAACGTGGGTTAATGTGATCCTCTTTTAATGGAGAATTAAGCGCATGTTAAACTGTCGCCCCAGTAAATCTTCAAAAGGGACAACATATCATTCTCCCTTGTTCTTCCTCTTTGTTCTCGGCTATGAGAAGATAGAACCGTTCAATCCTTTACGTAGGCTTTTCACAATCAAACTGTACTCCTCGGATCAGTTCCGCTCTCTTTTGGATGCAACTAAGCTATGTCGATTATTCTTCAATATAAGGAATGTTTATCATCATTTCTTCGTGGAACATCTTCTCTTTTTTCTCCTTTACATATTAGCATGTAATCTCCATGCTTCTAATGGGGTTTTCATGGGGTTTGGTTGGTGCTGTCGTACCGTGGAATCCTCAGGTGGAGGAATTTGTCACGAGAGGAGGATTGTGACCCGTTGTGTGGATAAAGAACGTCAATAACCCTTAAATGTAGGTAATTCATGGCTTCTATAATTGTTTATGTGAAATCATAGAGTTGGAATGATTTATACCTTTGTATCACAAGGAAATTGAACTAATTAAATATTTGAACTGGAGAAAGAAATTTTTATCGCTTGTATGACATGGCCTCTTACTTTGTTAGATAGTGTGATATCTATTCTTACTATTGTTTATCTGTATTTCCTTGATGGAAATCGATAAAGAACGTAACCCGGGATTAATTGATAATTGTTGGCTAAAGATAAAGAGGCATGAAAATGAATCTGTTTCTTGTTGTAATTTGATGATATTCAAATTAGTGCAGTAAGTATGTTTATTTAATTGTGATATCTTAATGATTAGGTTTCCCGAATTTGGAACCTACGTTTAATAAATCTATTAATTCAAGTTGGATTAAAGAAATGGTTTTTTGATAAAAGATAACGCCTGATATGGTTCTGAGTTACCCTCTTTCTTTATAAGGACGAATGCCTTGTGGTTTGGAGCCATGAGTACTCATTTTGTATGAATTCTAGATTACTTGTTAAAGGGCCAAGAGACCATTTGATGTGATGTTTTCTTTCCTGCTTCTTGTGTTTTGATGTGAGCTAGGATGGAAATTGTGAAATGTGAAGGCAGGGAGGCATTGTGGTTGTGGCAGCGGATGGCGCCTAGAGTGGCGAGATGCATCGGTTTATGCATGTGGGTGTCGGGGAGGACACCAAGGCTGATGGTATGGGATGGTTGTGATGGCTAGATATTGGTGGTTTTGTTTGGTTATTATCTTCTTTACTTTACACACTGCTCAAGGTAGATGGTTTTTATTACCCTTCTTCCAAAAGGGGCAAAGACGCATGGGGTATGCCACATGCTTTCCGTGTTTAGCCTCTCGAGGGAGAATGGGCCTACGCACTTGATATAGGTGGAAAAGACTCGACGAGTAGTTTATGTACTCACCGTGTTGATCCCCCTTGTATTTAGTTGCATAAAATTCATTTCTAGAATGCTTGGGAATATGGGGAAGTAATTCTATATTGAAATTCTGAATAAATGATGTTAACCCATGGGGTTGGAATTCGTTGGAACATAATGATGTAGTGGTAATTTGAAAAAGGGAAAGTGGACTTGTGTGTGATGAAAATGATTCTGAATGTGGGTTGTTCATGGTTGATTAACATGAAAAGAATTAAGTAACTTAAAGTGGAATTGATGAAAAAGGTAATGAAGTAACCTAATAATGTTCTTTAACTGGTTGTGTGCTTATAGGATTCCTAGTATTTGAAATAGCAGCCCAGAGTCTGAGAGACGTTAGCTGTAGTGGAGGATAATACTAGGTTATGCCCATAGAGTGGTTTTGAGTTATATATATTATGTACTCTTTGTGTTTCTATACGCTACTCCACCCTATCGGTAAGGGAAACTGACACCCCGAGGATTCTGAGCCCTGGGGGGGGGGGGGGGTGGGGTTTTCCCCAACATTCTGATGGGAGGTTGGATGACTAACTACCCCCTTTCTCCCCACTCTCAACTCTTGTTAGATACTTGTGCCTTTGGCACAACGGTTAGTTTTCCCCATATATGTGTGTAGAGGGCTGTAATAACTTGTGGTTATTTAACACACATATATTCTGGATATAGTATCTTATGGACTACTATAGGTGTAACGTGTATAGGCTGTGATGGCTTGATGATCCTTACTCGGCGTATGTGTTGTGATGGCTTGAGGTATAATACCCGACATATGATACACGTTATGCGAGTTGTGGTGGCTCTCATAAATACCTGGTTACTTTTGGTTGTGAGGATGGTGTGGTGCTTATCCGAGGTGTCTGTCGGCAAGCCTTTGTGGTGCACGTGGTACGGATTGTGGAGCTTAACCAAATTTTATATGGGAAAGCTTTTAGAGAAAGATGATCAAGATGTATGTCATTGGGGAAAAGTGGCAAACTAGTGGGGAAGTAGTAGTGGGGTACCCTTGATATTCTTTAATAGATGCTATATTTTTGTATGCATTACTCGGTGAGAGTATCCATGGGGAGGTTGGGAACATAGTATACCAATTTAGTTGATGAGTTAGTTTCAACTTGTTTTTCACTGTGCTTTATCATGCTTTCATTAATTTTGCACGAGAGGCTTCAGGGAGGATCCTACTAGGTTTACTGTTATACTCACCCTATGTATATATAAACTGTTTTTTGGTCACTTAGAGCAGGTTGGAGATCAGGCTGGTTACTACTAGATTATGGTTAGAGGAGCTGTTCAGGCTTGTGGTTGATGATGTCTTTTACTATTCTTTTGGGTACTTGAAGTTTCCCCTTTCCATTGTAGTAGTTTTTCATGACATTACATATGTGCACTTGGGTTTTCTTTTATATTTTAGATTTTATTTGGAGTTGGTTGTTGTCTATCCTATCTCTCTCTTCTGCATGTATTCTCTTAGAGGGTAATGCCTCCCATTTGTGTGTTACTATACCCTTGGTGCTAGTCACCAACCTGGGGACTACTGGAGGCGGGACTCGGGGGTCATTATCTCCCTTCTCACATTTCCGGACCAGGAGGGGTACACATTGTGGGGAGGGGCCGTGACAAATACAATTTTTTAGGAACAACTACTATCAAGAATACATAGTTTGTTCCCTATCATATATTTCAAGGAAAATTCAAAACTAATTTATTTTTAGTCATTAATTATCTCTCTAATCCTCCTGACTAAAAGAAATTTATTTTTACATAATAAATGTTGTCAAATAATCTTCATCATTATTTTCTTCTTCATAAATCATTCTATACACATCCAAAATACATTAACAACACTTTTGGATAGATCTTATGAGAAAAAATTAATTATATATTTTCCCTTTGATATATTTTTTTCATTTAACTTATGATTAAGATTATTTCACTAAAATTTCATTGATTCACAATTAGGAAAATATTTTACCATAATTTTTTATGTTAATTGTCTCAACAGAACAAACAAAAACATATAAAGCTTAATCATTTATGAAATTGCTGATTATCGCCTAAAAAATACTCATCCCATTTAGGATAATGAAAAAAATATATTTTCCTTGTATTTTATATTTACATTATTCTTATGGCATATTCCAATTATCTATAATTTATTTTGACTTTAAAGTAAATTTATTTATACAGTTGGGTATTTAGATTTTCTTATAGATCATTCACTATTCGGTTGACCAGTTTTAGAATATTTGAATCTAAATAGGATATAAATTAAAATACAATCCATAAATTTTTTTTGTGTTTCAGTAATCCATTAAAATATAAATTAATTCCAATGTCATTATTTGATTTTAAAAGAACCTTCTTATCATTTATACATATTTACTCTTCCTTATTTTTTTAAAACTTTTGAGTGGTAATGTTCTTCTTTAATTAATGTAAAATTGTATCTTTATCTATGATAATAACCATGAGACATTTAATATGTTTCATTTATTGATTTTTATAGAAAATAACCCCTATCAAACTTTTATCATCATGTGACTTTTTTTAATGAGGCCATTGACTTTCGTTATCATCTTACTATTTTCTTATGAGAAACATAAACATCAAAATTTTCCTTGTGAATCATGTAGGCATATATTTCTTCTAATTTTATAATATGAGATTTATGCTCTCAACATCATCATGTGGAATAACATTGGGTTCTTTTCATTATATTTTACCTACTCACTCACTACATAATGGGGATTTTTATTCGTCTTCTCTACACTTCATTATTTTATTCTTCCATCGTGATTTATTCTATTTGGTTCATGAAATCCTATATGGAAATTCTTCTTCTTCATTATTTAATTCCATTTTAATGTTGTTAATAGAGAACTGGAGAGAAAAATGACATATTCAACCACATTTTAAAAAAATTATTGGAAGATCTCAGTTATATTTTCCTTAATCATGAAATGATTTTTTCATATAGGAGATATAATTATATTTTTATTATCATCACTCCCACCACCTATATCTGAATCACATGAATGTTTATCCTATTTTACATGATCATTAATTCATGATGGATTTAATTTCTATTTCCACATTAGCTTTCTTCATGAATATAAGATCAATTATCATACCATAGTTTAAGAGCTTATTGTGAATCTCATCATGTGATGTTTCATGAATATCTTCAAAAGATGAAATCATTTGGTCAATTATTTCATGAATGTTCCTTATCAATTTTTGGAATAATTTGGAATCCTCATGAATTTCCATAAATCCATTAATATGGCTCACTATCCCATTTAATATGATTAAACTATAATAAAAAATCATATCATTTCCAATTCTGACACATTCAAATTTCTCTCTACATATTTTTAGTTTTCATCTATTTATCTTTATATTTTCCTCATCAATGTTTTCATGGGTATTAAACCTTTCCATAGTAGACTATAATCCCCACACTCTTTTATACAAATTTTCATCTAATGGCGAAGGAATTTAATTTCTTAATTTCTATCTAATATAAATTATTTCATCAATAAAAATTTTATAGAAGAGTCATTATGAATCCATAGATATCCCCTAGATAATATCACTCAATTAATTTCCCTACAATAGTTGAATTGACGATATTTTTTATTCCATTATTTTAATTCATTTCCATTAATTGTATTAATGGCTATGGTATTAACTGAGATCATGTTTTTCATTGTAAAATTAAACAATAGAATCGCAAGGTAAATCTCAATTCAATACCAATTGTCGAGCTTTAATCACATGGATTACTTCTGAGAGAGGTCTAGGTGAATCAATTGAACCAATTTGTTTTAAACATAATTACACAATAATAAAACTCCATGGACTTATTAGTGTTATAATTTTACACCTACATGAACATCCTCAAGAATATTCAATAAAATAAAATAAAAGTTACACATAATAATTTTTATAAGGATCATCCTCAATCTTACAACATACTCCATGTTGTGTTTCAATATTTCAATGTACGTGTAAATTATAATCTATATAAAATTTTAGTAATTAAAAACACTTAGAATTGTAACATATGGTTCGAGTATGAATTATAGACTTATTTTAAAAGGATCGATTGGGATTTTTTAGATAGGTTCATATATTTCATGAATGATTTTATATTTTCATTCTGATGAATCAGATCATTTGTAATATTCAAGAAGAATAAAAATAATATGTATATCTTAATCATGGAAGTAATTAAATCATAGAACAATATGATTAGAAATGTTGTAGATCCTCCTTCTACTCACTAAATATGAAAGAGTAGCTTGGTCATAATAGCATTCATGTAAGAACTAGTATTGTGTCGGCCCACAATAGGGTTCAAAATAAACGAAATCTTTATTGACTCACCCCAACTTTCTAAAAAACAAATAATGTATTCTATTCCATTTTCATAAGCAGTTATTTCATCAATATATTATAGTTTCAACAACACTCAAAACCAATTCTCCTAATACTCTAATGGATGATATTAATAATGATATTGGAAGGATTTCTACTATTTTATAGATATTTTAATTACATAGTTGATACAATAAAATGAATTTTAATATTTGATCAAATATTTATTAAAAACAATGGAAGAGTTTAGATTCTCGATCTTTATTTCATCTTTTAGGTTATATATAATTATCCACATTCACACCTCACATAAATTCATGAATGACTTGGGTCTCATTTCCTAATTTGATATTCGAATATTTTAAATAACATGTAATAATTACATTATTCAATAATCTCCTTCAAATAAATTTTTTTAGTAAATCAATATAATTTCAGAACCTATATTGCCAAAATTTCCCTAAATTACTAAGTTAAAAATTTGTCTTCATTCATATACATTGGCCGCAAGACATTGTTTAATTTAGCTACATTACAGTAATTTGGTATGTCGATAAAAATCATTAGGTTATGTGACTCATTAAATAATGAAATTAATTTTTTATACATCACTAATGATATTTATGTGAGAAGTTATATTTCATTATTCAGTTATTTAGATTTGGGAAATTCCAGAATCTGTATAATTTTACATTGTAAATCATCGACTGAATTCTAGGCCATGTCATGCACTCTTATACTTCTCAAATATGTTGCACAGAGTTCCCATTCTTCCACCAGCACTATCATCTTATTATTCTTAATATAATTATATCAATCCTTGAAAATAAAAAAAATATGAACAAATGGATGAAAAATCGACAATCCCAATAGAATCTAAATATATATTATGTTCTTATAACTAAAAACTACTTCTAATAAAATTAAACCATACATAAAAGTATATTAATATCCAATTTAGGGGTGGTCTCAAGGGTTTACTACAAATATAGAGACACGTCTAACTGAGAGAAAAGTATTGTGAATGTAAATACAATTTCTTTCAATACAGAGTTCTCCACTCAAAAAAAAACAAGTAACTATGAGTTATAGTTGTTAGAACAATAATTCTTATCTAAACCCCATCAAATAAATTTCTCGAACAATTTGTGGGTTATTAAAATGAGATTATGTGTCCTGTCCAGTAGAATATCCCTGAAATAGGATTTTATATAACCCATTGAGATTTATTTTGGGTTCTAATAAATTAGTTTTAGATTAGTATATGTAATATTTATTACCTAATATCATAAATTTGTAACTCACTAAAATTATGTTCATCTTATTTTTTGAAATTGAGATCCAAATGAATATTCCCATAAAATTGATATATAAACATGGGAAAGAAAACATTTACAATAAAAAAATTTAAAAATTTAAAAGTCACTTTTTCTATATGAAGAATCATTAAAGGTAATTATATATATTGGAAAACACCATACTAAAATTACTTGGCCAAGATCCTAGTGAGGAAAAATATTATCTATGAAAAATGTTTGGATGACACCACGGATGAAAAATGATTCATTCTATAATCCATTTACAATGAGATTGTAGAGAAACATGTGAATATTGATATATAAAAAAGCATTGAAAACCCTTAAAATCTCTATAAATGGTAAGAAATATAAAAGTGATTTGAGATCTATAATTCCATGTTCATAAGAATTCAAATAGTGTCAGTATCAGCTAAGACAGATATAGTGAAGAACATTGGATACCAAGTGAAAATAGATATAATAAGACTTAATATAAAAATTAGTTACATATAGCTAACATCCTTTTCTCAAAACCAAAATCATTATATAGTTTAAATGTCATTTTCCATATGGGATATTTAGTGAACACCATTTCATAAATTCTTATTTTCTTTCACCAAGTTTAAATGAATATATGGTGTCAAATCCATCCATACGTATGGTGGATGTGAAAAAGGAAGAACATGGAAAAGGCTCCCAATACTCACACTATGTAAAAAAACACTAGGAACCATCCTTCAAAGATTAACTTTAAATTATTGAATAAAAAGTAAAAACATGTTGTATGTTTTTTTTGTGCAATTCTATGATACTTGATGAATGAAAATAGAAAGGGATCGTGAAGCTAAATGATTCTTATTTGTTCACATCAATCAATAAATATCTAAAAATTTTATTTTATATAAATTATTTTGTAATTAAATATATTTAATAATAAATGAACAAAGCATATTTTTATAGATTTTCATAGGATATGTGGATTTTGCGAAGCTGATGGAGTTTTAATTGATTTATTGAATAAAAGATACTAAGACCGTCCATTTGAAAAATTGTGATTTTATTTAAAAAACTTATATTTTATGCCATCTTATGTTAATAACATCATTTTTTTCATCACCTGGAGAGTTTTTTTTTACATTTTTGAAATAATTAAATCATATTTTTCGATGGAAACAATTTTATATTACATCACTACTAAATTATGAACTTTATAAATTAAATTATTAAAGATAATTATGCTAAATATATATAAAATAATTTTTTCATAAATAATATAACAAATATTTGGGTCATCAAAAACATTGTGACATAATGATGAGTTTTTTGACAATATTATATCTAGATGGCGATTTTGAATAATTTGATATGAAGACAATTGAAATTTTTCATACTTTTTTTATATCATCCTTATCCGTGGGACTCTTGAATGCTAGCCCATCCATATTCATAAGTATACATCATTAAAACCTCTCTGAATTCCCAAGGCTAATTACTTTAAGTGGATGTCTATGTTGGAACTGTGAAAATAATGTAAACATATATCTAAGTGAACATTAAAGGAAAAATAATCGAGTTTCATGCATCAAAGTAAAACCATAGAGTTCATTGAAAAAATAAGGAATCCAGTATAGAATTATTATCCTATAGAACTATAGAAGGATGATCTCCCACTAAGACAATAACATGTACATTTAAATACATGATAAAAAGTTAAATAGTGATATAGAAGGATAAAAAAATAATTTATAATTACCTCAAACCTAGTCCTTAATCCCACGTTAGTATCTCTGCTCTTTCATCCACATCATACTAGGCCACTCCCCAACCTATACCAATGAAAGTTGACAGGTTTTCTTGTGTATCCAAGTTACTTGGCTACCCGATCAGTCTGTGAGTTTATAATATTGTTGGTATCCTCTAATGTTTTCATGTATATTACTAATATATGTACTGTATATGCATGTGACATTAACATATATAATAAATTAATAAACCATAGAATAATTAATAACTGAAATACACTGGTAGGTGTAATTAGTGTCGATACATTGTCCCCTGACCTTGATCAACATTACTAGCTTTGGATAATGTCTCTAAATATATGAGAATCACATGATTTGATCCCTTCCATATTACTACCAGATCCACGTGCAACTGAGGAATCCTTTATATTGAAGAAAAATAACTAAAAATTAATAAAAAATGGCTCCAAAAAAATCCAGGATATCATTTCAATATCTATAATCTATATGTGTAAATAATAGCTCGATTATTATTCAAGGATTTTTGTAAACTCACTAAATCGAAATATATTTTATATATCCTTTCCAGACAACAATATCCTTGGAATCAATATAATCTTGATCAGGATCACATTGCATCAATATAGATGACTAGCTTTATCAAAAGGATGAAATATGCATCATTTCATAATAAAAATGATCATTATATTCCTATAAACAAACTAAACTAGATCCATGAAATAATAGGTATCGTAGGAAATAGAAGCACCATGGGATTCTTGTATTTATCCATCAGCATATCCTATCTTCCAATACATTTTTTATGTGGATCAAAAAAAATCACAAAATCAATCATGAATCTACATTGTCTTCATTATCTATGATGTGTCATAACTGTATCTCATTAGGATCCAAAATTCATATCCAAAAAAGAAACTCTTCACATCCAGCTTACTATAATCACATCTTGTCAGGCCTATAGTCCATGTCCCATAAACAACATCTGTGAATCAATTACTTCTAGAAGATTATAAATTTTAATGTATAAATATATGGTAGGTTTATTCTCAAGAACCAAACACATCTCCCCAATATATATCCCCTAGAAAACGCACCATCAAAAAAACTATATGTTGACACCAGATGACATCGCTACACATTGTTGAGTCCACCCTCTCAGTGTGGTCACATTCTAGAGGGGAACCTAATAGAGTCCCCTTAGTTCTCACCAGGGCCTTCTTGGTTTCATAGATCAGTCAATAAAGGTAGAAATCCTTAATCATTTTCCCTTTCATAGGCATCATAGGTCATCCCGAACATCCCACCAATCATCCAATCTCCATAATTTATCTAAAATATATATCACCTTGGACATTATTCTAATGTTATCAGCTTTATGTACCAAGGGGAAACTATGCCACTTATCCATAGGAATAAAATCCACCATTCATTTCAATTTAACTAATTTACACCCTTCATGGGATTCATATATCTCAGTACATTATAATCAATTTATGTTCTTGAGCATAAAAACTATTCAGAGTTAACCAAAACATAATCACCTCACTCGATTCTCTAGAAGATCACCTCAAAATTTGTGTCAAAATATGTGTATAATTATATATCTAAAACCATAATGTAATTTGGTTCCCATACACAAAATTTGATTCTAAATACTATTTCAAAATTCAACCCTCCATAAATCAAAAGATAATATTCCATTGGAATGTTTCCGACTTGTATGGGCATTGGGTCATAAAATATTCTCACCATAACCCTTTTCAATAATAATTAGCATCATTGAATATTAAATAAAAACACCCAACCTACTCGGTTCATTTATCACCACCAAATATATAGTTTATTACTCGAGAAAACCTACCAATTTCTTGTTTCATAATACCAAACACAAGGAACAACATTTATTAATATTTAATACAGCACTTATAAAAATTACCATGTCATTGAGAGAAATCTAAACATCACTCTTTTTTCACAAGATATCTTGGTGTCATACATTTAACCAACCAACCTAATTCACTCCATACCATATGACTGAACTCATTAATACCTATCATTAGTCATGGTTCTCCCATCTATTGGAATTACCAACCATAATTCCATCATAGCATCCCATGAATTTTCATGTTTATGTTTTTTATCTATCAAAACAAAACAATAATGAAACCACCACATTGATATAATATATCACATATCATCATTGTATCCAAACAGAAATTTATGCCAATATATTACTAATGAAGGGATCCATATATGCCATAAATCCCCTGAAAGCTCCCAGTCAACCCTCAGAACCCACTAATCATACCAAATAAAATATTCTTGAACCATGGCACACAATTAACTAACATTAACATGATATTGATAACCAAATATATCATTCAATTCATTTCACTAAATTATTCACCCCAAGACCATGTGATGAAACTAGGAATCACCCATTGAACCACTTAGGTAATACTGAGTCCTCCCATATCACACTAAAAACACACCATCCCCTTTGAAAATCCGATTTAAACCCCAAATGATTTATTTAGATAGGATCAGATAGGGAAGATTCATTAAATCAATGAAATCTAAATTCAACGTCAATCATCCAACGAATTATCATATTATTCGAATTAACCCTCCCTCTAAGAGGTCTATAATCAAATAGCTTATGTATGTTTCCCTAAAATTTATATAATTCTTATATAAATATTTTATGGTGAAACTATAATTTGTTTCAACATTAGTTATATGACACTATTGTATAGAACTGGTCACCTCATTCCATTAATGCATATTCGTATCTTCATCCAAAATTTCCAAGCCACTATGCCCAATCTACATAAGCAACACATCTCCCATAGAGAGAAATATATAATTTTATAAAACCACTTACCCTAAATACACACAGTTGTTTCATCAAGGTACATCAGTCCTTAGCTCAATAATGAAATCTCAGAAATTCCAAATTTTAGTGGGTACCAAGAGTAAGTATCAAATATAATTTCATTATCATTTCTAGTAAAGTGTATATGATCTTGTAACACTAAAAAATAGAGCCCGACTTAGAAATAGATGAGTCTGAACTATGGTATAATACTAATATTTTACAATTATATATCGTGTAACAAATCATTTATGTTAGTTAACACAACCTCGCATCTAACCACCAATTGGTGATATTCACCCGGTGTGTGTCCTCCAATGCCCTAACAACGTTTTTTAGTCCATCATTGGTTGATAAGGTTAAGAAACAAAATTGTTCTAACCTCAAAACAAACCTCAAACCAAAGAATAAATGGTCATGTTTATAATCACTCTAAGAAACCCTAAAACTCAACCATGATTTTTTCTATTTGTTGACATTACCTCACATGCTTCGTTTACAAGCCCCAAGAATATATTCATGAATTGTCACTTCTGAGGATCTATCAAGTTTATGTTTACTCGATCAATGGCCTAAATTCAAGTAATTATAGAAACTAGACCAATGAACAACGATTCATAATCCAAGGTCTCTAGGTCCATCCAACATTCCCTATAAAAAATTCACATGGTCATAATTCATGAGAAACATCATTAAACCATTTAAAAAACCCAAAACGTAAGTGATCAAACATTTAATTTTGGATCCTATTACCCATTGACCACGCAACACATTTCAAAACATCATCTTATTAATGTATTGATTCCTGTAGATCATATACACATAGGATTGACGACATAAAAATTATAACCACGTAAATCAAAAACTATACAACAACATCATAAAAGATGATATTTTTAATGTGAAAGAAGATAAAAAATACTCATTTAAGTAAAATTACATTCCATGTAATATATGAAAAACATCATATTGATTTTTTCCTCAAATTTAAATATCTAAACGTAAATTGAAACCCACATGGGGTCCAACACTTAGACACCATTTACATTTCCAACCAATTAGTTTTAACATATCACATGTGTTAAGGAATGTCTCATCATCCTTATAATCGATAATTTCATTTGTTGATTCACATGGCCTAAAATATGATGGTAATTGAAATACAGGTCGATCCAATAGTCTAGAGTATCACCATGTACCAATATAGTAAATCACCATAAGTAAAATAACAGAAATATTAATATATTTAGATTCAATCATTACAAAATTAAGACACTTTCATGAACCAATTTAGTCTAAATCCAACATAAATAATATCATGAATATGATTCCTCATTCCCTGATAAACCATAAGTCAAATTAAAATCACCTGAAATTTTTTAAGAGTTTAAGATTCATAAATCCGAAATAAATAATAACAAACCAACCATACATGCATCATGCACAGTGGAAATCATATACAATAATAACATTAGAAACATAAAAATATATATTAATCCCTGGTAAGCTAGACTTCATACTGGATTAAGTGTTATCACCATACTACCTTTTAATACACATTAGGGTCTAATAGATGCCTATATATCAAGGGTACCACGGCCTGAATAGTATGAAAACATATAAAGAATTCTATAATATCACATTATATTTTCTTGATCCATATGAAACAAAACATTTTTCTAGGACTGGTTCATTACAAGACTAATGGAGCACCTATCTAAACACAATATACTCTTGAATAACATCGTGGGTCATTGGGGATAAAATGAATAGGATATAAAACTTGTCTTTTATAGTGTATATCAGTAAAAGGAAAAAATCACATACATTAATGTTAACCATAAATTTAAATTAGAATAAATAAAAAATCAAGAAAATAATAGTTTTTAATGTGGAAGTCCGACAACTGTACACAGATAGTCTCCCCCCATGCATAGAATTTATCACAATGAATATCATATACAAAATAAAATATATGTAAATTATACAAAATTACATATCTAAGCCTTAACTATTTCCTACACACTAATACATCTCAATATACTAATATTTTTCATCTATATAAATTCAGAAACCTTCCAAAAACATACATACAATATTTGAAGTATTTGCTAAGGTAGCCTTGTGCCTTGGCTACCTGGCTAGGTTTTGTATAAATAATTATCTAGTGATCAACCAAGGTGATCCAACAAATAACCATTATAGAAATTATATCCACATCTGAAATTCTCAATTGGAATATATTTAATACACTATTTAATAAATAAACAACATACTACCATGTTATCTTACTACCAACATGTGTGTGAGAGGTTCACGATGACCATTCCAACATTATCTAATCAGGGGGACCACGTTTTACAATGGTACTAGTAACCAATACTAATCCATAGGTGTATGACCCAGATAATATATTAAAATTTCAATCAATTCAAGGATGTCTCCCCAAAAATCATGAAATCATGCCTACCATATAAATAATGAATGTAGGTGTAACCTAGGACTCCATCATATTTAGGCTAAAATGACTGAAAAATAATCAAGTTTGAATCTACCTTATGATTCCAATAATTTGTGAAAAATCACAAAACTCTTATCATAAATAATGGATCATGAAGAATTCATAACATCTTGAGATATCACTATATTAGAATATCCTTAAAGTCACTATGCCAACTTTATGGAACCCTTGATTCTATAGAATCAAGATAATGACTATGTACCAACAAAAATATCAACTGACCAGATCAAATGAATGGTGTAAGAATCACATTATATTAAATGTGATCATAAAAAATCCACATTAAATAAAAAATGGACACTAGATAAACATTGAATGTGTTGGACTAATGGAATATATATAATCTTATTTAGACTAGAGCTGAAATATTACTATTCATAGAACTCTTCACCTGGTTTAATAGTTGGATATCAAGTAACATCAAGAATCCATGATGATAAAATTTCCCATTCAACATCGCAATGGTATAAAATATGTCTCTAGATGCTAGATCACATGAAGACCTCGTGGCAATCCCCATTTTACTATCACATTTCATCAAACCTATTGGATGTGTCCAGAATAGTATATATGGGAGTACTTTATAACATTATGATTAAATAAGTGAAATTATAAACATATGGTATGGGTTAGTTGAATGAATAAACCTATAACCTCTATCCATTCCCCATCAGGATCACATAATTATTATTTTCTCTATGGTGACAGTCGATATCGTCATTACCCTTTACATAGTATACCCTCTCACTAGGTTAAAAATTCACATGGGAAATGTCTTGGGTCCCCTTTGGTATTTTGTGTTTGGCCTTTATAGACTCTTAGTCAAGCCACAATAGAGAAATTTACTTAGTAAAATTTCATTTCCTATGAGTCATAGGTCAGACTGAACACCTGACCTGTCCTCAAGTCTCTTCATTGTATCTCTAATTTGTAACCCATTTTCAACACATCATGATTCATCAACCTTATATACTGAGGGGATAATAGGTCACTTGTCTCTATGACTATATTCCACCATTTAATTCAATTTTATTAATTCAATCCCACCATGGGGTTAATTTATAAAAAGAATCTAGATTGAATTTTTTTTCTTGGTCGTTGGTGGTTGAGTTTTCCATATATCACATGAGGCTCTAGTGGGACCCTCAAAATCATTGTTAATTAAATCGTAAACTTCGATTTTTTATAAATTTAAATTATTTAAGAGGATCACTACTAAATGTGGCAGGGATAAATATTTAAATACTTTTAAAAATTAATATTAGTAAAATGATGTTCATAAGGACCACTTACCATGAACAGTTTTGATTCCCCTTTTTAGAGATTCTCAAAAACTCATACCGAGGTTCAACAAGTCCAAACTGAAATCTTCAAATATACACAAGCCAATATTTCAAAACCAAACCCCTGAAATATTTAACTATAATCATATTATATTTAATTAATTTAATACAATAAATTATAATTAAATAAATTTTCTATTTTAAATCCTCATAAATTCTAATAAGAATACTATTTGACCTCATTGGACAAGTAAAATGACCTATTTTTCACCAATGAACAATAGGTTATTTATAATAGTAAACATAGAAAAATCCATTAAACGCAATGTCAAAACCCACATTAATTTATGTATTCTTATGAAAAAAATCGAAAAAGAAACATGGTGACATACCATAGAGAAATGATATGTGGGGATGTATAGTAATTTTACCAAGATACCCTCTATGTATGATGCATAAATTATCATTCATTATCAGATGATTGCACCATGATCTAGTGGAATTGACAAAAAATCATGAAATTAGGGAAAATATTTTGGAGGAAGGGAGGAATAATGGAATAGTGGCCAACAGATTTGGGGATGATCCTTACAATTACATGAATAATCCTCAAACAAAATCCACAAAATATGGCAAAATGGATTCGAACGGTTGGTATTGGTTGGGTCATGTGAAGAGAGGAGGAAGAGAAAAGGGTTTCCCTATAAATATATGAAAGGTTAATAAGTTAAAGAACGCATTTTATGAGAAAAAATATTTATAAATCCATACACAAAACATTAAATTAGAAATACCACCAACATAACCACCTCTCATAGATTAGTCACATGTCTTACCACACCATTCACAAATTAGTTAGGTGGAATTGTAACCCATTTTAAGACTCTTGTGGATTCATTAACAACCAGAAAAGGTTTATTTGAAACTAATTTCTATGTATAAAATATGTCTATTATCCATTAAAATAATTTAATGTTTATTATGGTTAAGGGTGCCACATGATTTCCTATGAGCCACGAAACTTAATCCACACACCTTTTTAAGGGACCCCTAATCTCCCCCACCCCCCAAACTCACCGAAAGATTCTATGGATCACCCGCACAACCAATAAACCATTTGAACCTTATCACATATAAAAAAAGTGTAACAATAATATGAACCAAACCTTATAATTTAGTTTTTAATATCATATACTAATTCCACTTGTGCATTAATCGAAAATTATAATTCCGTCTTAATTTTACAGACACTTAATGAAAAGTGCTCTAAAATTTATAGGGATATTTTAAAAAATAAGCAATAATTTGATAGGGAGAAATGGCCACCAGGCATTTAGGAATGGTAAAATATTTTTTTGTGGACCTTTTCAATTAAATTATATATATTGATACTCATACATCCTATGTTTTATTGTTGACATTACTAGATATGACTTTGTCTAGATCATGATCTATGCGTAAAATTCCATTGATCAGTTATTAGTGTCAAACGATGAATATGAGAATCGAATTGGTAATAATGTAAGAAAACCTTTATCTAATCTAGGTAGTTAATATCATAATCAAGAGTTTATAGAAATTATACATGTTCTTATGATTAAAATAACTACTCATTTCACCTTATAAAACATATTGGAATGGTGTTGGTGAAAGGAGTATCCAAACCATTATAGATATAGTAAATTAAATAATTATTCATTCAGATCATACATTATCATTTTGGTTATATGCCATGAAAACTTGAGAATGAAAACTAAACAATGAAAAAACAATTCAATAAAACAAAATTTTCTCTTTGTGAAGGAGACGAATGAAACTGATTTTTCACATAAACATATTTAGTGATATCAGTTGATGTATAAGGACACCATAGGCAATAGAATAGTACATGGAGGCTTTAATTGTATATTTATATGATATAAAAATAAACCATGAAATATTATTAATATAAATCTTAGAGAAAATGATACAATGAAATGATAATCCATATTTTTTTTAGAGGGAAAACTTCACCAAGTACGATAGTGGGAGTAGGATTAATTTCTGTTATGTTTCATCTCAACAAATATTAAAATTTTATATAGGAAAATATTCTAGAGCTCCTAATGGAAGGATTCCATCATAAAAAACTAATGTAAGTAAGAAATAGAAAAAAATAAATCCACAATTGTACAATTTTAATGTCACCAAAGATGATGACTTATTATTGATTGACAATAATGAACTCATCATTAGTAACGTGATAGTAAAATTATAATAATCTATAATTTGGAATGAATCCATGAATTTTAAGATGTATTTAATTTACTAAAAATGTTTTGGGTTCGGTTGAGTTCTTTATTTGATTTAAGTTCTATTGGTTTTAAATAGTTATTGAAGTGAAAACATGAAATAAAAAGTACATTAAATAAGTAAAAATCATCTGTCATGGATAAATGGTTTAAAAAAATCATGTAATTATAAAATAATGGTTATTTTCACTAGTTTCTAGAGATACATCCTTGATAAATACACTTTTTATAGAATCATGTCATTCGTATAAATTTATTTATTTAGATGTCAAAATTGATTTCTACAATATGATCCTTATAGAAGATGCCTATCTAACATATCTATAAGGTTTTCTGGATCAATGTGATTCCAAAAGGGTTTTATAGTTATAGATATCCATTTTTTTGATTGTTTTAATTATTTAGGTCATAGAACATTTGATTACATATAGATATAAATTTTGGTTTCATTAATAATGAATTTGAGGCATGTTATTTAATGTTGTTCATTAAGAGAGGAGTCATTATCCTAGACATATTTCTTAAGGAAGTGTTACATATTTGAGATGACATAATTATCTTATTTTCTATTAAAAACATGTTGAAATAGTTATTATCCCTGATCGACATAGCTGAATCACCCTACATCAAACGGATGAAGATCATACTTGATAGATCAATGATGCATCGTAGACATATTCGAGTTATATATTGTGACTAGAGACTAATGGTATTTATAATGGTTGATTAAAAATATTTTATTTCTTACTGTATCATATGGTATACATCATTCTATGAAATTGTTTCCTCGAACACAAGGGTATAAATATATAATATGTAATATTCCAAATGATTATATGATAGGATTAATTTTTTATAAAATGTAATGTTCTTGTCTAGGAATTAAAAATTCCTTCAGCAGCGTTGGAATATATCATGTCGATCATGGTGAAAAAATTAGTGTACTATTAAGTAGATCATTAATCCTACATGAAGAATAATAGACATGCTCATGGGGGAATTAGATACAAGAATCTAGTAATTAGAGGATATAATAATTATAGATTTCAAATTGATTATATTGTTTTTAAGTCACAATTATGATATGTATTCAAGAATAACAAAGGATATTTGAGATTGAAGAGTTCAATTAAACTATTTTTCACTAATTGTAAAATAGATTATAAATATATAGTAGATTTTGACACACCTAATGAATTTTTATGGACAAAAAAATATTATAATAGCATAATCATGAACATACCAGATATAACCCTATAATGCCATATTATGATAATAAAGCATTAGTGTCTCTTAAAGTAGAGCTATGGTCCCAAAAATAAATAAATAGAATTATATAAAAGTTTCTTCATTTGAGGTATTATTATCCAAGGAATGATGTTGTGGTAAGTAGAGTATTCCTGGAAGAATATGCTTCAAACCATTTAAAAAAATACCAATTATAATAGAATTATGAATATGATTTGAGATTTAATGGTATGGCCGGTGTTAATAGTTGGATATAGTACAAGTGGGATTATCTTAGAAATTTTTACTAGAAAAAAAATTCTGAAAATTAAGATTACCTATATTATGTTTTTTATTATTTTAATTGTATTTTCATATCATGATTCTTCTTCTATGCGGCATATTATGTGATGACCTCTTAATATAAATCATAACACATAAAATTCATAGCAGTTCCACACTATTATATGAACCTAGACGTTCCATGATGGTATTTTGAAAATATTCCTAATCCATAAGAAGATGTTATAATTTGATGTCAAATAAATATTACATTCTATCAGTGGTTGTTACTCATAGTTTATTGGGGGACATTATTCAGTTATACCCCCTTAGTAGTTTCTAGTATATGTTATTACGAGAACCAAACCCACATGTAATAAGTATTCGTTTAAATTTTTTATTATGTATTTTTATCTACAAGATATGTGTAATGATCCATAGACATCAACATTGTTATTGATATTCATTTTTTAGTTATTTACATTGATTTATTAATGAAAATTATAATAAAATATCTTAAAAATGATTTAGGAAACATTGGGTATGTGATTAGTGATATCATGTTGAAAAATACAATCAGAATGTTTTTTTCCTTATATTGTTTAATGAATTATAGTATCATGGGAATTTAATTGATATTGACCAATAAAATAAGTCCTCAGTTGTGGTGTTATATGGGAATGTTTGTTTCTATATATTAAATGAAAGAGTCATCAAACATATAAGTCGATGATGCTAGTATGAAACCTGCTTGAATAGAGATATCTTGATTAAGAGATTATAATACAGAATAAGTGTTTCTATAAGGTTCACTGAAACAATGATAATTACTTCATTTTTAGGGCCTTGGTGTATTTCTAGATGCTAACATGTGAATTTTATTTTATCCCACATGCTACAGAAATAATATTATGGGGTCACATGATGTGTGTCTACAGAACATTAGTTAAACATTTAATATTATTTGTCATTTAACAATATGAGTCAATATTATTTTTTACGTTGATCAATAAGTATTCATGTTTAATTGATCTCTAATATTATATAACTATATACCCAATTGAATATATTTTTAGTAGAATTTTTAATATCTATTTAATAATTATTTGGTGAATATATTATTTATTTATTCAATGGATAATATTTTTTTGTATTAATTTAAATATTATATAGCCCTCATTCAAGTCTTGATAAATACTATAGAGAAATTTATGACTATGTTTTTATGTCCGATGAGAAATAATATAAATTAAATATTAATTGAATGAATTTTTAGAAATTTATATAAATAATAATATTTAATCAAATAATTTATTATTATCATCTCATGAAATAATATTTTTATTATTATAGAATGGGGTTATTCGGGGATTATAAAAATTATAATGTGTGATATAAAATTATAACTCTCTAACCCAAAATCCTTTTATACTAAATTATAATATTTACAAAAATAACACATTTAATGAATTCAAATTTTTATTTTTTTAGAATCTAGTCAATCCCTAGAGAGGTCATCTTCAATAACACGCTCAATATAGAAAGTGTTATTCCTCCAATTCCCCTCTAAATTATAGAGAGAAAAATAAATTTATTTCTTGAAATCAAATAAAAAAATGATCAAAGATGAATGGATTGAGATTTCGGATCTACCATTTTAGAATATAGAGATTCCCACACATTCACTCAGTGGTTTTCGTTCCACATGTGGAACACCATTAGTGGAAATTACAACTTTATTTATCCTTAACAATGATGTTATGATAAAATTATGTATAATTCATTGACGATGAAATAATTTTTCAAAGGGTTATTCATTTACTGGATAAATTAATTTTCTATCACTATATGATAATATTGTGTTTTTTTGGCTGTTCTCATGTCAATTAATTATGGATTTAGTTATGTTGGTGAAAACATTTTTTTAAATGTAAATATCATATTTACAATTTATTTCAACAAAATTCTGAGTTTATAATTCCCTATAGGAACTTACTCTATCCACAAAACTTATCGTATGTATAATATCTTGAAATATTCAATGAAAAATCACATTATTAACTTTATATCTGGATTCATGTAATTTATCTTATGAAAATTAAATTTTCATAATGCATAATTAATCCTGTTATATTTTAACATAATGATACAACCCAATTTCTTCGTTAAATAATCAATATTTAACAAAAAACATAATTTATTAATTGTTTTATTGGAAATGGTGTAGTGAACAACTTTATATTAGGTGTCTTTAAGAATTCATTGCATTATTCAACCCCAAGATACTGTACTCTAATCTTTGTTGTATTCATTAGTGTTTTAAACAATCCTAAGAAATAACACACCAAATCTATAATGGACATTAAAAATCAATGAAAAGTATCATTCACTATGAAACATTTTATTATAGTTCCTTGATCAATAACCATTTTCCATTAATAGATTTTAACGTTTTCCAATTTCGGCGGTACAATTTGAAGAGAATGTGAATTTAAACCCCTGTAGTGAAGCATGTTAAATTTTGTGAATACATTTTTATAAAATAATGACTATAACACATTCTTTATATTTTATTCATGATATTAATTAAATATTGATTATATTATAATATAATAAATACATATCACTACAATTTAAACTAAATAATATTTAAGGACATTATTCGTAATGTGTATAATGATATATGGTGTTTTATGAGTCCATGTATAGTAACTATTACTCATTATTTAAATAAAATATTTATAAAGATATCATTTGAATAATTTATCCCTTTACAATTATATGATGATATATTGAATGAAGAATAGATTTTTTGAGACTTTTTACTCCATGAATATAATATAATATTCCATCAATTCATCATAGAGGATACATGCTATTTTTAGACGAACATGATGAGATTTTATCCAATATAGTGACACATTTTACCATTTTCAACATCAAATAGTGAATTGATGTATTCCAAGATGACCCACTAAGGATTTTGATCTCCCTTTAAAAATTCACATATAGTTTATTTTTCATTTTGATCAATTATATTTTGGAAAAATATTAGTATTCATGATATGGCCATTAAAAATGTTAAATTATGATTGATAACAATACCATATGATTCTAGGGATGACTAATAAAATCTTCTAGGAATAAATTTATTAATCTTCCCAAAATATGAAGGAATTCACATTTAGAATTTTACATTGTATCATCAATTTTAGATTAGTATAATTACTCATCTGTTATCAAAATACATATTTATAAATAAGTTGTAAAGAAGATTCATAATTTTAATTGAATTAAAATGAACATATTTTATGGATTGGGATAAATAATGATGTTTTATTTTAATAGTATTATATATGATGTGTATATATGTATATACGATGAATTCCTAATATAGAATCCATTTACACTAGAAAATTGATTGTATGAAATTTTGGATGCATCTTCCAATAATTATTAATTAGAGGATATACAAACTCATGGGTATAAATATTTGAATAAAAAGGTTTATTCAATGATATATAAAAACTGATATCGTAGAGATGATTTTATATTTTTTGTAATCAAGGATTATACTAATTAATGTACAATGATGAAATTGAATTACATGTTTCCATTATTGAGTTAGTTGAAAGATAATATTTATCCACTTCATTTCATTGATATATTACTTTCAAAGATAAAAAATAATTTCAATGAAATATTCACTATGATTTCTTATATGACCACAAAGATAATTGTATAACCTTTTCATTTTTATCTAAAAAATTAATTGAATGGAATTGTGTTTTTGCTATGTCGGTTTTTATAAATGTGAAATGGGATGCTGTAAAACTATTAGTTGAAAATGATTATGATCAGTTGTAATATAGTATAAGTTTTACTAATATATGAAAAATAAAGGAGATTCATATCCATTAACAAAATTAATTAATATTTTTTAAAATTACTACATAATATTTTAATTGATCAATAATAAATCTTTCCTATGATTTACATGAAGTTACTAAAATTCCCTTGAAGATGCACTCTGAATACACAACCCAATAATATTAATAAGTACACATTTACCCATAAGGTTTGTAATAAACCTCCTCTTAATATAAATTTTTTAGAGAATAATTGGTGTTTTCGTGTTACTATAATCATAAACATTTAATTTATGTATTTTTTATGTTAGAATTATATAATTTTATGGCCCTTCATTCACAAAAAAAACAGTGCTTCCCCTTAGTTCCTAATATAAACTATATATCATGATCATTATTAATACGTTTGAATAATTTATCCATTGGATAATGTGATGATCATTTAGAACATGGTGGAAAAAATAACTCACCAATGTTTTGGTAATCAGTAGACTGAAATTCACAATGAAAATATCATCCCAAATGAGATTTTTATATTATATTTTTGAACATGTAAAAATAAAATATTCATTTAAATTTAAATAGTTGAATAATTTCATTACATCATTGTGTGGTATTTTGAAAATGATCAACTTGATACTTAACCATGATTCTCTATATACAACATGGATCCATGGAATTCTTCTATCGGTTTCAACATCACAATACCTCCTATTGAAAATCTTTTGGATAATATGATTCCATATCCAACGTTAGTCTCCTTAAAAACATTAATATACTATATAAAAATTATTGTTTCATTGTCTTCTTATTCATGATTTTTACACTTTTTATATATTTCTTATAACTTTCCATGTATGTATCATTAGACAATATCATATAATTTTTTTGGAAATGACCCTAGCTTTTCATGCATTTATATGACATCATGTTTTTGAAATATTTTTATAATTACATTGCTATGCTCTAGAGAACCATAGTATTTTAATACATTTGGAAACATGAAAACATAAATAGAATACCAAAAGTGAGCTACGTTATCTCTCCCAATGTTCTTCATAACTATAACCCCGCATAGAAATACCATAAAAAATTAAAACCCAAATAACCTGGGTAATGGAAACAAAAGAAACGATGATCTAAGATTATCAATCTCTAAAAACACGGTAGATTCATAATAATTACCTGAATTAAATGTAATGAGAATATATGAATAGAATTTGAAAACCACACCTTACATATCAATGATCATAATCATGTGTCATGGAATAAGGAGTGGATGTTCATAAGTCATGAATCATAACAGGAGCAAAGAACATGAGCCATGAGAAAAAAATATTGAAAGATGGCATGAATTTTTGTCACAGATATTTAAATAGAATATTTTCTGTCATGGATACCAAATAGGATGATTAAAATATGTTAGACTTAGAATAACCGCCCATGTAACTACTTTTTTCTTGGGTTGACCACTATTGTGACCTCATTTTTTGAGATTTTGGGGACCACCCATAAACCACTCGTTTTTTAGTTCATCTCACCAATCATTCTCCCTCATAATTGTTATTGGGATAACCACTCGTGTACCGCTTATTTTGGGATTAGGCAGAGCAACTGTGAACCATCACCATTGGGGGTGGGCTAAACACATGTATACCGTAATATTTGTTCTTGGGGAAACACATTTGTACCATCATATTTGGGATTAGACTAAACACAAAAAAACCTTCTTCTATGGTACATGGATAAATACCTATGTACCCTCTAATCTCATATATAATTTATTACCCCCAAATGCATTTATTTTCTATTTGGGAACCCCAATTTCATAATCTATATTGGTCTTACAAGGCTCAATCATGTACGTAACCTCACATATGATGTTATTGGATTACCCCATACAATTTTGGCCACCATATTATTAAATCTATTTTCAAGAACCACAACATTAATAAATTTAAAATACATTTCATATCATAAAAAATACACATTAAAATAATCGTTATACTTTTATAAACTGATTAACACTTGAAAATTAATTTGGTTTCAGGTCAATATATTAGTAATTTGGATAACTTAAGGAAAATAATGGAGTTCCATTAAAATTATACCCCAAAAACATAAAACATGTAGATAAATTATATGAATGTTATCCTTAGATAATATACCCCGTAAATATTATGTTACACTAACTTATTTTATATTAGATGTAAAATGGAATCCAAAGGATTATTTAAAATAATTATAGATGAATATATCTATTCCACTTTTTAAAAAAATTAATCCATATTTTTTTATAAAAAAACAATTCATTTAAAATAAACATAATAAATTATAAAACAAACCTTAATTTCCATTTAAAACACATTTAAAACATAATGAAATTAAAATAATTTTATATTAAAATGACCTATAAATATTATTTAACAAATTGAAAAAAAATCATAGAATTATTTATTTTATAATAAAATACATTTCCAACAAATGAGATAAATACATTTATTTTTCATAAAATACATTTTCTAATTTTCATTACAACCATAGTGTAAATGTTTTACAAGTACTTGAAGATTCTATAAAATAATAGAGCAGAGTAAAATATATAATACATTCTTAGATTTTGATCATAATATTTCATCAGTAGAATTGTAATTATAAAGAATCTCAATAGATTTTGAGATTGTAGAAATATATTATAACTACATTGAAATCATTGAATCATAATCCCCATGAAAGGATAAAATTTCACAATATATTCAATATATTTAAAATAAGTAGGTTCATGATTTAACATGTATGTTTCTGACTCTTTCGTTGGGGCGTACATCCTCTTATTTCATAAGACGCGCATCTGTTTCCTGGCATACCTGATTTCTAATGGCACGCAACATCCATCACTTATACAGGGATGTCTCTCCTTGATCAAAATAGGATGATGGGTTGTTGGTGTCTCCTCCTGGTGATTCCTACTCAAAACTTGTTGCCTAGTCTGGGTATCTCTCGTAGACTTAAGACATTTATCGTGAAACTCTTCCCAGTTCCATGTCTCCATGGACCCCAATTAATTACAATGCTTATGTCATGACATTTCATGGGGTCCAAACATGGAAGCATCCATCGGTCGGACTAGTAGTCACGTTGGACATCATTTTCATGTCTGAATGATGGAACACTGATGCGTATCGGTTTATTCCCCTTATGATAGGGCTTCTCGAGGGTGCATAATCTCGATGCATCCCATTTCTAGTGTGAGGAATTATATTCAATAAGAATCTTTTTGAGGTTTCCTTAGCATCCCATGTTTAACACAGGGTATACTACGTGTTTTACATCTAGTGGAGAAAGGTTGGACTGATTAGAACACTAATGGGAGTGGATAAGATGAGTACAACCCTATGAGGGGTCGCAAATTCTGGGGCTAGCACGTGGATTGTTAACCGATTACTGCTAAGGGAACCAAGAAAATGGGTGAAATGATATCATTGGGATGTGGCAGACTGGGTAAGAATCATTATAGATATGGATTGTTGAGAGTGGAAGGAAATTCAAATAGAATTGACATGAGGATTATGGTGATATCATCCCTGAGGCCTGAAGAGACATCCTATGTATCCTTGTGGCATGGAATCAAAGTCCACGAAGTTCGGTGGGGCGATGGGACACTTGAGGATGCGTCCCAGGGGAACAGTTGCATGGATGAGATCCAAGAGAAATATAACCTTTGGGTTGGGTTATGACCATCCAGAACCTTGTATAATCGAGTGATAGACCATGATGGGACATAAGTGTTGGGCTTGAACCTCAGGGAGGGTTTCTATATATCCCCATTTAAGGGAATTAATTTTCACATAGTTCCAGATGGGGTTATAGTGTTTTATTGTGCATAGAGGACAACAGACCGATGAGATACTGGGGATTGTGTGCAATGAGCATCCTGGGTTGGTCTGACGCCATAGGTGAAGATCAGAGATGTGGGTCCCAAAAATGTGACTACAAGGGATTACTATAGATTTCAGACTATAACGCCTTACCACTGGTTGGGAGCAATGACATACCATTGAGTGGGTAACCTAATGTCAGAATGTCTATTGGGCTTGACAATGACTTACCGGTGAATGGGGTTGGATATGGCTTACTGCTGAATGGGCTTGACAATGGCTTACTGCTGAATGAGGTTGAAAACAACATACCATTGAATTGGGTTGACAGCGGATTTCCATGGAATGGTGTTGGCAATAGATTACTGCTGAATGGGATTGCTAACAGCTTACTGTTGAATAGGGTAGAACCTTAGGAATGCTTCCTATATAACCTATACAAGGGACAAGGATCAATTTCCACATAGTTCGGGAGTGTGGATGATGTTTAATTTCATGGAGGATGAAGGCGTCCCAATGTGAATGGTTTTGAAAAAGTTGGTGTTGGTTTTGAACCAAAGGGACTCTTCTTACATACCTTACCATGGAAATGATAAAATTCCATGTAGATCGGGATAAGGAATATAGTTTAATGACCTTTGGAATGAAGGTGAACTGATGTGAAGGGGTCGGGACAAGTAGATGATGGGTTTGAAACTTAGGGAGGCATCCAACGTACCGTTCCTTGGAAAGAATCAAAGTCCATTGCGAAGTGTAACAACATTCGTGGAGTAAGGCTTCATGAATCAAGATTACTCTGTGAAGTATAGATCTGTGATGAAATGTGCATCCTAAAGAACAATTAAATACCTTATAATACGGTTTACATGTGCATGGAGGGTACTTCATGAATCATGAGTGCTTTGTGACGACCCAATTACACTTTAGGATCTCCTTCCTTCACGGTGGCCCATGGGCTCCACGAAGGTCATCCCTGCTTGAAGAGTGTTGTATTTGAGCTAAGGGAAGGGTATTCGCAATGATGAACTACCTATAAGAGGTCATTTTTCTCAAGTAATTATATAGCCAAATGTGATTCGTGATTTTAGATCCGAGAATGAGAAAGGTTTGTGTATCCGTTTATTGGGCTTGAGGGGAGCCACATATTTATTAGTGAGGGGTGGTGCGAAGCAGGGGTGGCTCGGTGCGTAACCATGAGGTGCTATGTGATTGGTCACTGCTCGTGTCAAGTTCTTTGTAATAGTGTAGTCATCTGTCATCCCCCCCTTAGCATTATACACTCTTCTCGATGCCTGCATAGGCTTCAGTCAAGTTCCCCAAGCTCTCGGAGGTCAATTCGCCTTCCTCTGTGGTTTGCTACTTCCAGTCCAGTGTGCCGTAACCAAGGAGTCTTCTACATATTTTCTCTACGGTGACTATGGTGTAGGGAAATGGATTTGTGCATGCCACAGTGTAGGGCTCTTCAATGTTTCTTCATGAGGCAGCCCCTTTGAAGTTGATTTTCCCTTTTTGATGATTTTCCTCCGCCCAAATTTTTTCATCAACAAATTCCTACCCTAGGACTTGTAGGTGAGGAGAAAATGACGGTCTAATACTGAGGTTCAATCACCAAAAGTTTTCTTCCAATAAAAAATCATGGTCGTGAACCAAGATGGTGCTGTGAAGAGGTGCCACACGAGTTGTGAGCACTAAGAAGCTCCCAACAGCTGGACGTGCCCTGAAGTATAGTGGGTCATAACCTATAAATATGGGTAAAATCTATTTTTTACTTTCTCCTATTTAAGTTTTTGTGCATGATCTCTCGATTCACAAAGCTCCACATGCTCTGTAATATCTCTTAGTGAACTGAGCCGTTGTTCATTGTGGTGCATAGTGATTCCTTCGACACTGCAAGTGTGTGATCCACTACATACATCTGAAATGTCTACGGTAGGGCTCTACGACCTATCTCTACAACCGAATTTCATGATCAAGATTCGTGATAGAGATGAAAAAACCAGTATAATAAATGTTTGAAGATTTGATGACTGAATTGCTAACCAAGAAGAACCCATGGGGTCCTTGCGAATGCAGCTTGAAGAAAAGAAATGGGAAATAACATGAGTATTGGGGAACAAGTAAGGAGCCATTTGGAACAAGATTCACAGTTGGGGATACTTTCTGAGATCCATAAGGGCTACCCAACCTACCAAAGGATGACTCTGTATAGATTTTTCTTGAGGGATGACATATTTATTCCGGAAGAGAGTAGGGACGAGCCATCTTACTAGTTAATGAGAACGTCATGCTAGTGGTTTAGGGCATCATATGGCCATCCATAGGAGGATTCTACAACCTTTAATGATTAATATCTATACAACCACCCGAATAAAATTGATAAGAAGTCACTACCACTAGTTACATACCCCCCACTATAATACACAATCTTGAAGGCAGCCATAGAAAACCCTGAGAAGGGTGGAGTGATTACTGGGATTTATGCCAGGGTGGAAACTTTACGGATGAATGGGAATGGCCCTACTTTTTAGGTTCCACATGCGAGGAATATGGGGTTCAGTTTAGGTGAGTGGGCCTGTATGCGGCATATTGGGATTCCCAAGTTCACATATATCAGCTGAAGCATGTGGTTCCATATATGATGTGTACGTGGTCATCGAGGACCAATACCTTCCATCTTAATCTAGGTAAGTTGGTGTAATCCTCTAGGACATGAACCATATCTTGGGGGTATTGATTCTGGGGTAAATGTATGAAGAGTTCCTCCCTTACGTGAATATATGGGAATACCTGGAGCAGATGCCGCTGATGGAAATAACATTAATGGGCTTGGTGCCAGGGGAGGACAAGTAGTCGGTGGGGGACATCCATATTATTCAATGCTTCATGTAGTTCCTATATTTTCCTGAAGATAAAATTTTTTTTGTATCCTCTGACCTCTCAAAAAGGGGTTCAACGAGGCAAGGACCACTCATATTGGTGACACTAAGAGGAAATCCAGTGGAAAATATTGGGATTTAGAGACAATACTGAGTAGCAACCGGTGGATATGTTGGATGACTTCATCTCAATGCTTAACTATTCTTGGATTCTACCAGTGAGGGAAAAAAACATTGGCGTGCGATTGAGCGAATTCATCATGGTGTCCATGTTGGTGATAGGTGGATGACTAACCCTTGGTATATTGATGCTATCCAAGATGTATAAGGTGTTGTGGGACATCTGCAAGGGGAAGAAGACATAGAGGATAAGCTGGCCATTACATTTCTTATATGGGTGGATAACGACACAAATTTGGGGAATATATGAATATCATAACCCCGTATCCCCTCCAACATTGGATTTCCTCTGGCCATTTTGATCACAGGGGGGAGCATGCGGACCAAGTTGAACACACAGTTGGGGATGAACTAGATCTGGGAGGCGGATGAGTTCAACATACACCTATTCCCACTATCGAGAGGTGTGTTCATCGATGATGGCCAGGAAACCGAGGAGCTTCCATCCTACCCCTTGGCATTTTTGGGGGAGTTAATGGTGGCTCGGGTTGACCTCGAGTCTCTGTGTGAGCTATACACCCCATACCATTTTTCAATGCAATTTTGGTGCATGTAGCAGTTGACCCCGAGTGTCTATTTTGGGGTGTTCTACGAGGATCACCCATGAGTGATGAGACATATGGGGATAATTTTCACATGGAAGTATGGGAAGATTAAGAATTAGTTTCCTCCACCTACAACTGTATACGGGCTAGTGAAGGATTATGCCGTGATTTGGGAGGTATCCCACCCGCGGGAGATACTGAGTCAACAAATGGTCTTTTCTAGTGACGGGGCTCCTCCCCATCCATGAGGTCGAGGGTGGAAGGTGAGGAGGACATATCATTATGGAAGGGCTTCCGTGGTGGCGAAAATTGCACCGGTCGAGATGCAGGCAACGACAGCGGACCAGGCGGTCCTAGAGGATAAGAGTCATACATAGGGGTGGACCCCAAGGGGATTCTATAGGATATCCACCTATGCTCCATGGGAACATTTGTGCCAAAAAGATATTCCCGAGATATCTATCTTCCCGGAGGCTAGGGACATCTAGGATGTCAGCAGACAATTTCTCAACCCATCCAAGATGTGGCACCATATGAACCATCTCAGGATAAATTTTCTAGGGATTGGTCCCGTCAGGGCCAGCTTTGTGGTATCGTAGGCATATGGGGAGAATAACCATGCAGATATATATGATTACATTCATTATTGTGGTGTCCCATGCCCGATGATGGATCAAGTAATGGTACTTCTTGATCTAATTGCCCCTCTTCCATTGTTGGTTTCCTAATTGAGATAATTATACCCTCTAGTGGAAGAATCAGATGTGTCCTCCTGGGGGGGGAGGAGGCTGGTGGAGGGAGCCCTATAAAAGAAGGATAGGTCAGAAACATAGAACAGGAGTCGGAAGAGTTTGCAAGCTCCGTGAGGTAAACCACAATATCCTCCACATAGTCATTACATGGGTTGTTTATGACTTCTTCACTAACATCTATCCTGTAAAGGAGGGCATCATAAGAAAACCTTGATACCGCTAGATGGTACATACAACTTCGGGAACATCAGGATCTGTGCTTGTGGTTATGATGTTCATCCTATCGGGAGGTTCTGCGGCACCCAGGGTTGTTCTTCCAAGAACCTTTGGACTTCCCAAAAATATTAGGAGGTCCATGCCTCAGAGTACCAATGGAAAACAATAATGAAAATGACCAACATTTTGATCTTTATATTTATTCTTTATAGATTATGTAACAATCATCCATTGATCTTGTTATCTGATGCTTATGTGCCTCTGGTATGAACAGTTCCTTAAATGTCATGGGCTTCCTTTATGAGGATGATCATAGATCTCAGCACTACCTTTCATAGGGGAATATCAGTGGTCATAGACTCATACATACGAATATACTATGATGTCGTGCTTTCGATCACTGGTGGGATGGTCAGCAGGACAAATCCTGAGATCATTATGGTTGGATTCAACGATGAGGATCAATCATCCATCACAGGTCCTAACATACCCGATCATACACCAGATGGAAATACTTCTGATGAGTTCATGGATGCATTCTTCTCATACAAACTTTCTGAACCCATATACCATGATGAGATGATCTCTGATGAAGAATACATCATGATCATCTATCATTGGTCATGGAAGCTGATCAAGTACATAATCAGGGAGAATCATCAAGTGAAATGGATATACCATATGGGTAGAATTCATTCCCATCTACGTGTTCTATGTGTTGGGGTAGTAGATTCCCAACATCCTCATATTCTCATTTGAGAAATCATGGAAGAGAATATTTTGGAACATGATCATAGCCTTGGAGTATGATGGAAATAGAGGAAATCGATGAACATCAAGAATATCTAGGAGGTCGAAGGGGATGTTCAGCAGTTACAGGCTCGATTGGATGAGTACTTTGTCTTCTTCAATGCACAATCGAGACTCATATAGTAGTTGAAGGGCCATACGGCTGAGGCTGAATAAAAAATAAAGAAACCATTCGAGGAGATGGCCACTATCTGCGCTGAAGAGGAGCAGGCTCGGATTGAGGTGAATGAACTATGCCCCATCACTCCGGCGGTGGACCATGTGCTAAATAAGAAAAAAAGAATCCTGTACACCACAACCTAGAGGGTGGTAGAGATGGAATGCTCTATCTATAGGTTAAACCCATCCATGGGAGGGTTCGGTCCTTGTGTGTTTGTGATTCATGTAAACTCTTTAAAACACTCTTTCATGATTTAATTTTTTAGTCTCGATGCATGCATGGTTTTTTTATTTGTTTTGGTCTTCTCTGTGTTTGTTACATTTGTGAAACAACCAGCGATCAATCCCTAAGGTCAAGTGGGTCAGGAATGATGTGAGAAACAAGGGATGATCACCTTATTGTTCCATCCAAATATGATAGTGTCGTCCACGATTCAGTCATCCATGGTTTGAACAACCAATCCAGATCTCCAGGAAGGATGGGGTAGGCCTGACTGGAGGATGATTTCTCGGAATAGACGATGTTTTATTTTCTAGCATGCTCTAGTTCATGAGCAGGGTAACGCCAGGGGTATTAGAGTTGATTCGAACATAGGGGATTCGAAATTGGGAATCACGATACCCAAAATCCAGAATACTATGGAGGTAGCATTAGAATAAATGATAATTGTTGACTGTTTTTGAAACACAACACCACTATTACTTTAGCCTTGTATGGGGACAACAAATGAGGGCTGACCATTAACCATATTCACAAACACATGGCCTAACTAAAAAATGATATCCACTTGTCTTTCTTAACATAAGCTTAGAATAGTCGGCCAGCCATAGGCCGAGAATCTGTACTGATATGGAGTTATTTTAGAGGAGAAATATGATGAGGTTATTAATAAAAGGAATCCAAAGCTTGGGGTATGGGGTGATGTGTTGTTCAAATTGATTCCATTGTTATTGAAATTACACCACTATGGTGAAAACACATTTGGTGGGCACATCAGTCTGATCTAAGATCAATCATCCTTCCAAGAAAACCTCTCTACTGAGGATCTATAATTACATGTTGTTTTAAGTCATACCAAATAAATGAATAGACATGTAGTTTAACATCGTACAATGTGGACCATGCATATAGTTTCAAGGTCATACTACCTGGACTATGAATGGGGATGAGGGGCAAGAAGGGATAATGACCATGAAGCTGGGATCGAGTTGAAATGTGTCATCATCACTATGTATCTCATAGGGGTGAAAACCAAGACAAATGTTTTTCTCAAAGATGGTATGGTTGGAGACCAATAGTTGTAGAGGAGATCCACTCTGATGAGGAAACTAGCACATCCCATAGTTATCATGGGGAATTCTAAACTAGTTCATGGTAGAACCACAATTTTGTGTCATGCATTGAGGAAACATGGAATCTTACAATTTCACATCATATGATAGGATGTGGAGTGAATGTGGAGATACCAAGAAGGGAGTAAATGATGTGATAGCTATAATGCCGATGTAAATAAGGACATAAGGAGTCAACAACACACCACGTATCTCTCCAAGAATTTTTTTTGGACAAGGGACAAAAATTGAAAATTATGGTGGGACCTGGAAAAAGTTATTGGATGTTCTTACGTACCCCATTAAGATGAGAATAATGCCACACGTAGTTCTATAATCACAGTTTAACATCACGCAGAAAGAATGTAACATATGGCATAGCTACCCTAGTAAACTCCCCACCAACACTATTAAGACTGTATGAGTCCTGCTCGATGTGGGTAAAAATGAGTCACGATGATATTTTTCTAGTACAAGAAAGCACACATTAAGTAAAATGGGCCCCCAGCTGAGTGATGTCCCACTCTTATTGACCCTCTTACATAACCCAGATAAATGTGCAGTGGAAACAGAATTGAGTGTGTTGGTATTCCATTTTAACATAAGAGTGTGGAACAATATGAATCCTAATGCTCGAGATATGGATCAGAATGACAATGACATGAATGAAAAGGATAGATATCGAATATATTCAAAACATAGTATCTGCTTCGTGTTATCCTAGAATGAGGATAGAAATATTATGGCTGATAGCTGATCATTTTCAAAACATGGGACCTATCACAAATTTTCTATGAGGTCTTTTGTGGAGTCATCCCAAGTTTGTGGGTGAGCTAATGTGGAATGAGAATAGGCCATGAAGGGGGATCCCTTCAGACATGGAAGAGGATGGAGATCCAAATTCAGGGCTCATGAATCTTCGATATGGAACAAGGTGATGTCCTTGTAGAAATTCCACACAGTGGGATCTTTGTCACAAGACATTTTGAGTGCAACAATAAGACGCATCAGATAGAGTGAGTCGAATCCAATCCCAAGGACAATGGTCCTGGGTTACATACTCCTGACTTAAGGTCATAGGTTGGACCGTTAAGAGGGGACCTGAATTAATGAAATGCATGTAGGGGGAGAATTAGCTGAACCTGATTCATAGTTCCCATATGGATATATTAGTTTAGGGTCATAGAACGCAAACCAGGAAGGGGAGAGATAAGGGAGGCACAAGGTGAAGTTGTTGTAAAACCTGAAAAAATGAGATCCCAAGAGGTAATCTCCACACGACATACCTACGAAGGTGTTCAGGACAAGGGGCCAAAAAAAGGTGTAGGATTTAAGATTCCTGGGGCTGGACCCGAAGATGGAATGTGTGGGTATTCCTACGTGTCCCATGAAGATGGGAATCAACCCATACATGGGTCTGTATAATGGTGCACATGTTGGTATCAAGTGACAAGGATAGTCCGATAATAGTTTAGGAGTCGTAGAGTATGAAACATTTATATAATGGATGAAGGCAGTTACATGGTGAGGTAATTGTGAAATCCTATTGTGATTGAGGTAGAAAGGAGTCAATATCCCACCATGGGCTTCCTGCTGAATTTTTAGGTCAAGGGGCCGAAAATGAATGTTGGTCTGGGCCTGAGGCAATGTTTTGGGTCATTCCTACACACACCCTTATGATTGGGATCAACCCATATATAGTTCTAGAGTGGCATGGTAGGGTACCAATGCCAAGGACAATACTTCGATGCTGGTCTGTCCCATGCACCAAAAGAAGCGTCATTTAATAAATCTTGTTTGTTCTTTAGGGAATTTGTGTTTTTTTAAGAGATAAACATATGGTTGAGAATCTAGGTGCGGCCACTTGAATCAAGACACATGTAGGCATTGAAATATTTTATGGTGGATGACTAATACACTAAATGATGTCCCCTTAGCTGAGGACATTACAATGCAGTTCCATTTTTCATCATGAATGTAGGATGATAATGTCATTGTTTAGGGTCATATGATATGACCTACCAATGTATTTTATCGTCATGAAATAAATATGTGACATTTTAAATTCATATGGTACTAGGAAACATAGTTTATAGTCATATGGTTTGGACACCAATACAAGAAATGGTGTTTTAGGAGGGGGAGAATGTGCATGGAATGATAAATCATACTCGGCATGAATGAGGACATAAGCCCATATCATTCCATGAGAAATTATAGGGAAGGAACCTTGAGCTGATGGGGCATGGAAGGTCTGGGAATATGGTGATGGACACAGAGACGAAACGCCTAGGTGTTCCTACATATACAATTGGGATGAGAATCAAGCCACACGTAGTTATGGAAGTGTAGTTTAACATCATGTCCACCAAGAGATAAGAGAGACTAACTCATATAAGATTAGTACACAGTGAGGCTATTGAGAACCCTACGTGAGTGAGGACATGAGCCTACAGATGCCACACCATGACATATTATGAATTTCATGGCCAAAAGGCCAAAGAAAAAGAGGTAACCAGTATATCCTAAGCTAGTCCTAAATAATAGATGCTCAGACGTTCTTACGTATCCCATGAGTATGGGAATCAAGCTGTACATAGTTCTAAGAATGTCATGCAATTTTATTTCTTGGGGTAGGGATGATGAGAGATATTAGTCTACAGTCTTAGAGCTCAGACCATAGATAAACAAGACTCTTCTAAATGGTCTCAATCCTTGACCAAATCTTTATGCCCACATAAGCTATGTTTGTTATGGGAAACAAGGGAGGAGAGGTTCGTTGCAACATGTGGAATACATGAAAAGGGGAAATTGGTGTGGGGCCCCGAACGATGCCTAACAGTGTCTTTGTTCTCCAAACATGAAAACATGAACTAAGGGGTAGCACCAATGGTGTCAAAATTCCACATAGACATGATGGGGAGGAAACTGATGTGAATCATGCAACCAATATGTAGGGATTGAGGATGGTGGTGTGGGGATAGAAGATAACTATTGACCATGTTTTAAAGACAACATCCATATTGTGTGAGCTAAAATGGGAACACGAAATGAGTGTCAACCACATACCATATTCAAAATGTGGATAGTGTATCAATTTTTAGTTCGAACCCCTCATGGATGTGGGAATGATATAGTAAGAGAGCCCTTGGAAAGAGAATCTGTACCATTTGAGGACCTTTTGGACATAAAAGATGATCAAATTCCATATTAAGGGGATTATGATGTTCAAAAATGGGTGATAACATGTCCATTTAGGATTTAAACACTCTAGGGGTTGAACCAAAGTTATACTGGGCACATTGGTGAACTGATAAAGAGGGTCTATGGGATCGACAAAAGAGCGGCCGTATTGAAAAGAGAAGTTTGGAATAATGTGATGAAGTGATCTCGGGGAAAATAGGCATGTGGCATGGTTTATACTGACATGATGTGAGAAAGGATTCAAGACCATACCACACCGTATACCCATCTCATGGGAGAAATCAGGACATGGGGCCTAGAAGATGATATATATATGAAATGTGGCTGGAAAAAAGGATAAACGTTTGGGAGGTTCTGCATATCCTACAAAAATTGTAATCAAGCCATGCATAGTTCTGGAAGACGATGTGCCATTTAAATTCATACAGAAACGACACGTATAGGGTAATGGTATCCCAACAAGGGATGTGTGTGGTACAGTAGGCAACCCGACGTGAATGAGAACATAATTCCATAACACATTGTGTGATCCCAAATGAGGACTTGGTCTATGGGGATGAAAAAGTAGAAGGATCTATGATGTGAATTCCAAGACGATTCATGGTTTAACATCTTGTGGTGAGGAAGATAATGGAGGGGATTCCTAGGGGATGTATGCAGCATGAAAAAAAATCCCGATGTGAATGAGAAAACAGATTCTAGGCCATACCACACAATCTTGAGAGAGAAAATTGGCCAAGGGAACAAAAAGAATGAAGGACCTGAGACTGAAAGTTATGGAATGTTTTTAGTATAGCATCTTTCAATGTCGATGAAGTGACCTTAATTTAAGGTCATAGAGATCCAACCATGAACAAATGACACTTTATGTGGGTATTACCATCCCAAAATTCTTAAATCCACCTGAGCAATGATCAGTGTGGGAAAAAAAGAATGAGATCTGGATCTCCCTAACATATAAGGGTATGGTATTCGGACAAAAAATCAGGTTGGGGGAAGACTGTTGTTTGAAGGGATAATAGGAAAAAATGAATCACTATAACCAATATTTAGGACATATGGGGTTGGTGGAAATGATGATGGATGACTGTTGACCATGTTAGAAACAAAACATCCATATCGTGTGACATGGAATGGGATCACCAAAAGAGTGTCGACTACTGACCATCATCGAAATATTGGTCTTGAATCAAATTGTCATCTGTTATCCTTGAGGATGTTGGACTGAGATGTTAGGAGAACCCTAGGTCCTACAATCCATGCCGGTGGGGTGTCCTTTCAGATGTGGAAGATGATGGAAACCCAAATAAAGGGGGTGTGTGAATCATGAATGTGCCTATGCAGTTTAAAGTCATGTAGGATGAATAATGAGGTAGAGATCTCCAGTGAGTGTGAAACATGTTGAGATCCTGATGAACATGACATGAAATAGGTAATAATCATACACCACAACATGTGTTTCAACCTATGGTGAGATCTTGAAGAAGGGTTGGGCCTACGGATAAAATTGCTAGGCATTCATACATATCCCATAAGGATGGGAATCAAGCCACAAGTATTTATGTAGAGGTCCTGCTATTTTAGGTCATGTGGGGAGGACGTGGGATGATACAAGAACAAGGAGGGGTGAATGGTTATATTATAGTGATCCCGCTATAAGTGGGTCCAGAGAAGACTACACTACACCATGTGGGATCATCCATGGAAAATATACCCATGTGGTATAGTCAAAGATGAGTCTAGGGGATGTAATAATGACCAGGGGTTACTGGAATATCATCCATTTATGTTTGATATGGCATGACATCAAGTGGGATTTCCACCGATTGAGTTTTTAATGGCTCATGGAAAGTAATGAGATCTTCCACTAGTTCATCTGTTCAGGGCTTCTTGTCTTGACAAGGATTATTCCACACCAGTGCGATGGGTGGTTCTTAAACATGATAACTATGCCTGGTGGTGTGTTGAGTGGCTATGGGGATCACCAGCAGAGCATCTAGAGGAACCTGAGTTGGGTCCTGAAGATTATCACACAACACAGGTGGATTTGAAGAAACATATCATTCCCTCTCACCATAGGTTTCTTCTTTATCCTATCTGTGTGGGTAGGATGGTCATGATCACCTGTAGGCAATTCTACATGGGAGTTGTTTTGCCCCTCCTACACTATTCGGGGATCACTGTATTATTTCCATCACTCTATGGCACACTCAGTAAGGTGGTCATCAAATATATTATTTTTCTCTATGAGCTTTTGATGCAACATGGAATTTTTGAGACCATCATCAATCAATTTTACTAATAAATATGGTTCAGAGGGTGTGATATCTCCGAGGTTCTCTTTTCCCTTATTGGAATTCTAGCTGAGGAACAATGCCTCAGTGGGAATGGGTAGACCTAGTAGATTTCTCTTCTGGTGAGTAACCATTCCCAATAGGTCCAATAACTGTGCGACTCCCCTAGGGGGTACGTCCCCATCACGGATCTCCAGATCATTCTCCTCCTCCAATAGATTGACCATGTTAACAACGAATCTACCTAGAGGAATATCCTCGATGTCTCCTGGAATGTTTGGTGTGTGCTCGATAGAACTGAAATGGAGGGCCATGTACTGCCACCAACCATAGATCTAAATGCGACGGGAAGCAACCTTGAAAATAATATGGAGAACTTTAATTTTTTTAATGCATCTTTTTTGGAGGGGCTGATGGTGGCCTGGTGACTCTGAACATTGGACCATGGGGAGTGCGACCAATTCAACCAAATGGCACTATTGAACAATGTTTTTAAATTGTGCCTTTCTAATGGGGTAGTCCACTCATCGATGACGAAGATGAAAGTGTGTCACCCATAGGGTCTGCTGAAAGTATCCAACTTCCTCCTGGGTGAGCAATTCTGGTTCACTAGAATTTAGTGTGGCAACTGGACATAACATCTCAAGTAAATGGTCTTATATGAGAATGTCCCAAAAGATCATTATAGTAGACTCGAGGACTGGCCCTTTATTTCCCACCTCATCGACGGGAGGAGGCTGAGGAACTGGTAGCGGTACAAAATCAGATTGCTAATATGGTAGGCTGGTCAAGGGAGAATACAAAAAACGAGCTAATAGGCCACCACATCTTGGGATATCCTATTAATAGTGAAGTGACATGGCCACTACATCATGGTATGATAGGCTGGAGACCACAGTTTTCGGTGCAGGGATCATGGATTCTGGAGGGGGACCAAGTGGATGTCCATATTCCTTCGATTCCCAGAATAACTTTTCATGATTTCTGATTATGGTAGAGAGTGCTTCTTGTGATCATAGGGGGTTTCATGTCTAAACATTTTGTTAGACGCCAAATCATTCTCCTCCTAGATGTATCTTTGATGGGAGGCAGGGATCCAGTGGACCTGAAATTCTGGATGAATGAGGTTGATATGCCTCATACATATCTCGGACCTCAACACAAACGATTGAGGTGAGGGATCCATTACTGAATTGAATTACATCTCATAATCTGAGAATCAGATAGGTTTTATCTTTGTATGAATCGTTACAGGCTTCTTTTTATTTAAGCGGTGACGTGCACTCCTTCCTTGGGATGGTTCTTCAGGACTGGGTATATTTTTTTCTCGAGGAGAGCCTACATCCAAACTTGTACTGGGGTGGAATGGACTTCCTCCTAGGTGATACGAGATGTGAGGAGCACCTGGAGAGATGTCAAAGGGAACACAGGGAGGACCTATATGTCCACTAGTGGATGCACAGAGGGAATCTCCACAGTGAGTAATGGAGTGGGTATTACCTTTTCTGGAGCTGGTGGGAGCATGGGTTGGGCCTCCATGGTTATTTCTATTTGTAAAGTCTATTCTAGGAGGTTCCTCATAAGAGTCAAGAATAACACGTGTATGACCTCCGTGTTGGGAATGTATAAAGCATGGAAAACATCCCCTTATTTGGTTTCATGGACAAGGATAACCTTCTTCCGTTTTCGTAAGGACATGGGGAAGGCTCCCCCAATGGTGATTGACCAAATGTGTAGATTCTTTATATCATATACATGTGACAAGAGGAACAAATCCATACATGAGGTCATGGGTGTGAAAGAGGCTTTCATACTGAGTGTCTCTAAAGTTGGGAGGGGCCCAATATGGAATAAAGCTGGTATGGGGAGGACCACCATGCCGAGCATGTGAGAAGGACATACCGACAATCTCATTGGTGATGGTTTGATGAGGACATTCATACTGGGTTTCATTTCCATGGGTAGTCGTTGGCGTTGATTCCCCTTAGTGGGTGTCATCCTCAGCCCACACACGAGGCTGGCGTTGGGTTATCAAGGATGGGGTTGGTGGTACAGGTACATAGATTACCTGGTCCTTATCTCAAGGGGTCGAGTGGTAGCATTGACATAGCCTGGTGGGATCCCTCCATGGGAGCCTCTAGAAGAGGATTCCAACCAGGTTGACTCGGACATCCCTCACCTCATTGGTGTAGTGGATGGAGTCATCTATGTTTTCTGGGGAGAGGCTCCTAAAATGTTTATTCTTTAGAGTGTAGAGCAGTGGCTCTCTATAAGCCCTATGAGGGCAGTAAAAGTGGTTAGGTGTAAAAGCCTCTCAGTCTTGTCATGCCATAATCTGGGTTGAGATAATCCCCTCTTCCTCGTATCACCAAACGAGGTCATTTACCACCCTTCTCTAAATGATTTTAATAGGGTAGATGGGGTGTGAACATGGAGGCCACCATGGGGGATGAGGTCACACGATATTGTCACATTGTCGTTTCCCATGCCCCCACGTCGGTGGGTTGGTGGTGATTGGTTTCCTGTCAAAAACGTTTGGGACCTGAAAAGAAGAGATATATAACCATTAGTGTTGGAAGATGGAAAGAGATGTCTAGTTCCCCATCACCATTGTTTCTTCCATGGTTGGTAAGATGGATCCACGCTGAAAATTTTGCAGATCCGGATGTCTAAGGATCAAATATCCCAATTTCTGGTGAGTTTCACACCAGGCCCACTTTTTTATTTGTGGGACCCAACATCATATATATATATCCGGTGACATTTTAATCTAATGATGTATCAAACTCTATTAATACCTATATTGAGGAGAATATTTTCACTTCCAGTTAAACATTTCTGTTATTGATGATTTTATTGAGGATCACATCTATCTGTTTTGGAGGAATCGTAGTTTTTACCCTGCATTCCCACTTCTCAAATGTGGGAGGAATACATCTTTTATTCAAGGTCGTTTTCTCCTTGATTGATATGGGATGATGGGGTGTCAATTTCTCCTCCTGTGGATTCCTCCTCAGAACATGATTCCTAGTCCATGTATCTCTAATAGAATTAATACGTTTTTGGTGAAACTCTTCCTAGTGCCATGTCTTCATAGACACTGGTTAATTACGCTGCTTCTGTCAGGACATTCCAAGTGGTCCAGGCTGGGCAGTAACCTTCAGTTGGGGGAATAGTTACATTGGACATCATTGGCATGTATGGGAACTGGAACACTAATTCTTCTGGGATTGATCCCATTATAATAGGTATTCTCATGTGCATGGATTCTTGAGTAATCCCAAATCAAATGCGGGGAATTATATGCCATATGCATGTCTCTGAGGTTTTCCTTATCTTCCCATGTTTAACACGGGTTATGCCACGAGTTTGACATCTAGCAGAGAAGGATCCGACTGATCATTAAACTTATGGGAGTCGATCAGATGGGTGGCACACCATGATGTGTCACTGATGATGGGGAAAAAAATTTAGTTACCCTACTACTTCTAGTAAAATCAAGAAAATGGGTGAAATGATCTCACCAGCATTTGGAAGCCCATGCTAGAATCATGATGGATGTAGATTTATGATAGTGGATAGAGTGTCAAATGGAACCTACATGAGGATGACGGTGATGTTAGTATTGATCCTTGTAGAGACTTCCTTCATATCCCTATGGCTGGAAATCAATTTCCACATAGTTCGGTTGGGCGATGGGACAACTGAGGAGGTAGCTCATGAGAACAGATGCTTGGATGAGATCCTGTGGAAATAAAACCTCGGGGTTTGGGCATGACCTTCCCAAAACACGTATTGATGCGGGAGAGTCCATGATGGGAAATGTGTGATGGATTGAACCTCAGAAAGGAATCCCACATAACCCCTAGGTATAGAATCAATGATTACGTAGGGCATGATGGGGTTATAGAGTTAGAGTCTGCGAAGAGGACATCAACCCAACGACATACAAGGGATTACCCATGGTGAGCATCCCAGGATGGTCTAAAGCCATCGGGGAGGACCAAAGATGTGGTTCCCAACTATGGGGGCTATAATGTCTTACCATAAATTGAAGAAACAACAACTTACTGCTAGTTGGGTGAAACGACTTACTGTCGACTTGGGAACACAGTGACTTGACATCAAATTGGGTTGACAAGACTTACCATTGAATGGGGTCGACAAAAGCATACTACTAAATGGGGTGGACAAATTATTACCCCTAAATGAGGTTGAAAATGAGTTACTGCTGAATGGGGTTGACAACGAATTACCAATGTATGGGGTTGACAACAGCTTACCGTTGAATTGGGTGGACAACGACATACCACTTAATGAGGTTGAACATAAGGGAGGATTCCTACATAACCTATCCAGGGGACAAGGATCAAAGTATACGTAGTTTGGGATTGTGTATACAATTTAACGTCATGTGGGACAAAATTGAATCGACCTGAAGGAGTCGAAACAAGTAGGTGTTCTGCTTGAACCTCAGGGAGGCTTAATTTGTACCTTGCCCTAAAAAGGATCAAAGTCCACGTAGTTCGGGATACGGAATAATTTTTAACGTCATGATGGATGAAGGTGATCCAATGTGAAGGGATTGGAAAATTTAGGTGTTGGGGTAGAACCTTAGGGATGTTTCCTACGTACCTTTCCATCACAAGGATCAAAGTCCACATTGTTCAGGATGAGGAATATAGTTTAACCTCATACGAAACGATGGTGAACCGACATGAAGGGGTAGGGAAAAGTAGGTATTGGTATTTAACCGTAAAGACGATTCATACATACTATGCTTTGGGAAGGATCAAATTACACATATTTTGGGAGTATTGATAGAGTTTAACGTCATGTGGTATGAAGGCGAACTCACGTTAAGGGGTCGTGACAAGTAGAAGTTGGGATTGATCATTATAGAGGCTTCTTAAGTACCTTTCCTTGGTGAAGATAAAATTACATGTAGTTCAGGATGAGGAATATAGTTTAATGTCATGCGGGACCAAGGTGAACTGATGTGAAGGGTTTGGGACCAGTAGATGTTGGTCTTGAACCTTAGTGAGTATCATTACGTACCTTTCCTTGGAATGTATCGAAGTCCACATAGTTTAGGAGTGTGCATACTATTTAACGTCATGAGGGACGAAGGTGAGTCAACATAAAGTGTTATAAAGAAGATGGTGTTGGGATAGAACCATAGGTAGGATTCCTATGTAGCTTTCCTTGGATCAATGTCCACATAGTTCGAGATGCTGAATACAGTTTAAGATCATTCTGGCTGAAGGTGAACCTACCTGAAGGGGTCGAGCCCAATAGGATTTGGGCATTATCCACTGTGAGGCTTTATACGTACCTTTACTCGGCATGGATCAATGTCCATGTAGTTTTGGATGAGGAATAAATTTTAATGTCATGTGGGATGATGGTGAACCGAAGTGATGGGGTCGGGACAAGTAGGTGTTGGGATTGAACCTCAGGGAGGTTTCTTAAGTACCATTCCTTTGAAAGGATTAATTTCAACGTATTTCAGGAGTGCAGATAAGTTTGGGGATTACCCACTAATGTATCCTTGAGAGGATGTCATGGTCAGGGAGTACTCTATGTTCATGTGAGTAATGCTCGGTGTGGGAAATAAGAGGTATCAAATACCTGATGATCGTGTCATGAAAAGTGCATCTCTGGGAGGTTGAGTAGGGTTTAGATGTGGTTAGCTGCCTAAATATTGAACAGGGGCTTACACGTGGTTAGCGGCCCAAAGAGGATACCAGGTTTTATGTCTAGTTAGAATCCTAAAGAGGAAACAATAGATTAGGTGTGGTTAGTAGCCTAAAGAAGAAACATGGTCATACACATGGTTAGAAGACCATGGAGAGGGAGATTGGGACTTACTCAAGGATGGAGACCAGATGGCATTAAATCCCAAAGGGAGAGGGAAAGAATAACGAGGGTCCATGTGCCCCTCTCACCTAATGTCTTTGGAACTGAAGAAGAAAGGTGGGGCATGGGTGATGTCACCCACAAGAAAGGATATGGGATTAAATCAAGGTGGTTTACCATCCCCAAGGATAGATGTTCCCCTAGTACAGAGGATCTCATTCCATGTGAGGACGATCTCACCCCCATGGAGAAGAGTGGGTGTAGAGAATGTCTGAGATGGGTTACCCCACATATGATGCACAAGGCGAGGCCCTAATTTAACATCATTTGCTGTGGAAAATGGTTCTGGGAAGTTTAATGTTCTACAACTCGGATGAGGAAAGTAAACTCCGCACCCCTAGTACTTTCATAATAGGCACACTATAATAGTTGGTGATGGCAAGGAACTGGAAATGCTATAGTGAAGGGGAGTTGTAGAGTGATCCGCTGAGGGGCCCACGTTATCATGTATATTCAATGATGCAATAACCATTAGAGTTCCTATGTGAAGAAGCATAATACTATGAAGTGAAACATTAAGTACAACCCAAGGGACCTTGAAATCAATTTTTACAAACCTGGAAGGTTGTATAAGGGAAGGTTTTGTGAATAAAATGGGTTCACAGGAAAGGAAATTGTGATGCTCTAGAGCTTCATATTTTGGAGGGGCTTGGCGAAGGGTATGCTTCGCGAAGAGGGGTGGCCTAGCATAGGAATAGTAAATAGGATCATATAGAGGGATCTTCATGATGTTTAATGAATTTCTCTATTTAGGGAATCAAGATTAAATGGTACCCTATGAAGAATTTCACTATGAAGCAATGTTCTTCGCAAAACACAGTGACCCTGCCATTGAATAGGGTTTACATGTGCATGGAGGGTACGTCAAGAAGCATGAGTGCTTTGTGGAGACCCGAGTCCGCTTGAGGATCTCCTTCCATCGTGATGGCCTGTGGTCTCTGTGAAGGACATATCTGCTTCAAGAGGGGTCATATTTGAGATAAGGTATGGGTACTTCATGATGCTCATGTACTTATAAATCTCATTTTTCTCATGTCTTCACAGAGAAAAAGGTGATTCGCAATTTGAGAGAAGATAAGGTGAATGGTCTGGGTATCAATCCATTAGGCTCAAGGGGAGACCAATATTTATAGTTGAGGGCGGTGCGATGTAGGGGGGCTCAATGGAAGCCACGTGGAGCTCCATGAACGGACTCATATTGCTTCAAATTAGTTGTAACTACGGAGTCGACTACTGTCCCCTCCTTAGTGAAGAGCTCTCTTTGTGGCTACCGCAGAGGCTTCTGTCATGTTCCTAGGGCTCGTAGAGGTCGATTATCCCCACTATGCTATGCGTGTCTTCTGGTATAGTGTGTCGAACCTAGGGAGCCTCCAGCCTCTTTACTCCGCAGTGACTAGGGTGTGGGGCTCTGGCTTCGCACTTGCCATGGTGCAGAGATCTGAGACATGTCTTCGTGAAGAAACCCCATTGATGTTGATATTATTTTTGTGATTCTTTTCATCCGCCCATATTTTGGCACCGAAATTATCAAATGAGATGTATATGGACCACATCAAATAATATAGGTGAATGAAATAACATTTTCTAATATAAGGGAAATTGAGAGAAAGTGCCCTTACCTCTTTGGGGAGTTGGAAACTGTTAACCCGTGAAATAGATATCCATAAATTGATTATATTTAGCAAAAATTATAATGTTAAAAAATAAAATAAATTTGTATTCATTATATATCACACATAGAATAAGGTAGTTGTGAATATAGCATGTGTATCATCAATGTAATAAGGGATGCATAAATCCATTTCTATATGAGTAACATTTGGTATCATTATATATATGAATGAAAGAAATAAATAGAAAAATTTAACAATAATAAATAATTGAAATTAATCATATAACATTTCATAGGGGATAATATACACCATATATAAGAATGTAGTGGTTAATATGTCACAAGGGTCACTGAAATAAAAGTGAGTCGTGAAATCAACTTACATTATGTATTGAATTATTTCATACGCATTAAAAAATAATTTATAATAAACATAAAATTATTATAAAACAACCATATAACCATATTCATATATATCATTCCATATATTCTTTTATTGTGACTTTATATCACACATTTATTTATTATTTTATATAAAAGTTATATTTTGATTAATAACTGCTTTGTTTTTCATACATGTTTTATTTTTTATCCTCATTCAATGATCCCGATTTTATTATCTACAAATAAAGAACCATGATTTAAAAATCATATATATTCAGGAGATACATATTTTATGCAATACATAAAATTTAGTTAAAAGAAATTAAATACACCATTTTTGGAGGTGGTTGGTCTTATGTACGACTGAACATTGTCTCCATATTCGTTCCACAATGTATGCAGAAATATTAATGATATATATAAATATATAGTTTAATTGTAGGATCATTATTATGATATATATGTCCCATATTTCTATTAAATTGATAATTAATACATATCATGTAAATCATGAACGAATCACATCACTTCGTAAGGGGGTACATAATAACATTGTTATTGTATTCATAAAAAAAAGTAAATAATGAAGGCTGGTTTGATATAACAACTTCAGAATAAAAATAACATTATAAATATCACATATAAACTGTATTTCCATCATTTTTACCGACCATTAATGGTTGTATTGGAAAAATTTGATGACATCATTACCCATTTGACTGTTGTTTCTATTGTTTTAGGTTGTTATCATATCATAAAAACATATTATAATATTTACTATACTTATGTGATTATGTATTCATTATATAAAATTTATTTAAGGGTTTTGAGGAATAAATCAAACTATTTTTTCATGATGGTGACCACTTCTTTGTGTATCTCCTTTGGGATTCCACTAAAGGACATCATTGGTCAGCTTTTTGAACAAACTAAGGATTATAGTTCTACTTTAAGACAATGTATAATATATATTTGATGTTATTGTCTAAACAAAAAAAAGTTTAAGGTTCGAATATCATGGAGGTGTTTGTGGCCTATTATAAGTGGGTGAGAGGATATACATGGTATTTTTTATTTAAAACGAAAGGTTATCCCATATTTTTACCACGCAAATTCTTGAATAAAACACCTAATTAAATACATGAATTTTTATGTTAAAAATATTTCCACAAAAAGTGTTTTGAAAAAAGTTTGGGATCAATTTTAGAGGATATATTCTTTGTTTGGCCACTATGTAAACTCATTTTTACATTAACAACTGTACTTAATTAAATCTGGATTCACACATAATTATTATCAAAATACTTATTGAACTAATAATAAATAATAAAATATTATTATTCATAATATTTAATTTTTTTAATTCAATTCAAGAAATAATCTATAAATAATTTATATTTACCCTGCATAAATGATGGGATTGTGGGATTTTAAAGTTAAAATGTTCAAAAGTTACTTTGTTTTTGAATCCAATTTCATAAGTAAATTGATTATAATTCAATATATTTGATGAATAAAAATATTATAGGTCCAATTATACAATAACACAAATTTAAAATATATATTAACTATATAAATAATTTGAAAAAAAAATGTTTTTCAAATTAAAATTCAATATTATTCACTATTCATAAAAAAATTCTTTTTTTGAAAATTCATATATATTCACCCTAAGATAATATTAACAGTCATCTCTAAGAAACAAACGTTTATTTTTTTAATTATAATTTCAAAATTATTACTTATTATTTTTGTAAAAATTACACATAAAAAATGTGGTAAACCAGGATTTTAGAGAAATTAATCTTTTTTGTATAAAATCATATTTATTTTTATAACTTTACTATAAAAATACTAAGATGTTTGTTATATAGTTGATAATATATAAAATAATTTAAATTCATTCATCAACATATTTTTTTTAATTCATTAAGATAAATCATGTTTGTGCATTAAAAACTACATTTTTAAAAAAGTAATTTATTAATTATTTAGTAGTTCTAACTTTCATTAATAAATAAAGATTTTATAAAATAAATTTTAAACATGATTAAATCATATTTTCATAATTTATTTAATCGTTTTCATTCTAGTAATTCTAATGTATATGTGATTACTATAAGAAAAATTTAAGCTTATGGCACATTTTGATTAGACTTAGTGTTTTTTGTTACATAAGCCAAGGTCAGTGTTGCATGAAACACAATATATAATTGATATTGATTGTTAATCAAGATAAACACAGTGGTTTATGTAAGAAAACTTTAATTATATTATTCCAGGTACCATGGGATTTATATTTTTTTCTATATCAATAGAGATTGACTTATTGTACAATGAAATGAATGCCATCATGGAATATTAAATTATTCAAAAATAATTATTCATAAAAACTCAAGGTGTTTCATTATTCCCCCCATAAAATGAATTTATCCATAAAAATTATTCTTGTTCAATGATGTTTTTTATAAATTAATTTCCCTTTTATATAATAAAAATATTGTATAATTTTATAATAAAATTTCATTTTAAAAGGTAATGTTTGAAAGATTAGGGCATCCCAATGTAACCCGTAACAAGGTTTCCACATCGGAGAAAATATATGGGATGTGAATATTCAGACATGAAAGAATATACTATATAATTACATTTATTGATAATATTCATTATTTATAGGAATGATGGTGATCTAGAAAAAGTGATCACAATAAAGCAATAACCCAAATTAACATGAAAATGTCATTTATATGATAAAAAAGTTTGATATTAAGAAAAAAAATTATTTCATAGCCATTTTGTAAAATTTGATGAATTTTCCAAAGAATATAAATAAATGATTACATCCCATTTCATATTCATAATATTATCATTGGGTTTCACCTTGATCAACAGACACTTCACCTCTTACTCTAGGAAATTAAGATGGATTTTTTATTCTTAATGATAAAATAGATTATATGATCCCTAAATTGAATGATAATTCATTTTTTCTGTCATTAGTTATAATCACAAAAAATTGTCATACAAGGTTTTAAAATATACATAAATCTTCATATTGTGAAACATTACTCCTGAAAAAATTATTCAATGTTAAACATATACTTCTTAAAAATTGTTAACCTTTTGTCCTTTTGAAAGATGAAAATCCAAAAAATTATAAACAAGGTTATTAAATTACCCAAAGTCAATTAAACACAAATCCACCTTATATCATATCTTTTTACATGATTTTCCTATATCAGACATGTGAAAACCATCACTATTTATTCTCTAGACACATGGTTATAACAAAAATTAAAATAAATGTATCTTAAAATATACTTAATCATGAAAAACACCCATCATGTAAAACCTCAATTCTGAGTTTCTATGATATTGAAATTGTTATCAACCAGAAAAATATAAACCTATAATGGAATCAATTACTCCTATGTTAACCATATATCAATACATATAACCTTCCACATGTTAATTCAACATTTAATACTTATATAATCTCTTGTCTTATAAATAAATTTTCTTTCTATTTTGTGGGTTCATTGTAATACAGATAGAGTATGAAATTTCATTCTTCAAGATTCAATGTAGATAATCAAATGAAAATTCACTAAAGGGTAAAGTATAATATTTTTATATGTATATCATTCATACAAAATAAAATATGAAATTCCCAACTATTTAGTGGAGGATAATGGTAACATATTTATCATAGTTAAATTAATCCATTTTGATGTCATGAAATTCCAATTTATTGTATTTCATTAGAATTGGTTGTGGTATAATGTTATCATTATTCCATCGATTCAGAAATTTTTTAACTTAATTCCAAAAAATCTTTTAATTGAAACACTTAATTTTTAGAGGTGTGTTCTTAGAGGTATTCTCATTATTTCCATCTATAACTAACCATTCCCAATCACATATTTATTCACCCACTCTATGACCATCCATTTAGCAATTAAGTCATTTACTAGTCCCCTTATGTAAATTCCCTCTATGATTTCTCCTACACTTTTTTCATAAAGAAAAGGAAATCTTCATCTCTCAAAAGTTCTTAAATTTTCCTTTTAATTCAATTTTTCTCTTATTAACAATTAAATTATAATTGTACATAAATACCACATACATTATACCTATGATATTACCTTAAACAAAATCATCATATAAAATGAAGTCCCTTATAGAAAATACAATTCATATATTTGGTTTTAGGACAATGAATAATTGGAAAAAATATTTTTTTAGACAGAATGAAAATTCTTGAAGAGTACCATGAATGTATTATAAAATTGTCTTCATAGGAACCAACTTATTCATCATCCTTCCAATTAAGCTCTTTGAATTACTTCTCCATCATCATATGAAAAATATGATGAAATTACATACATAAAAATATAATGTTGATCTAGTCACAATCCATGTAGTCAATTTCTTATTATCACATATTGTTATCGAAAATATTACATCATTAGTATACCAAACCACCTATATGGTATATAAAAGTACCCTTTTCATTTTATGAAAATTTGAGAAAAAAATATCATTTTTGTGGTACTAATATATTTTTTGAAAACAAAGTGATCAATGGAACATGTGAAATATTATGGGAGCTTCATCATGAAGGATCAACAAGGAATTGTTACTTTATTAGTGTTATTGTATGTTCACTATAATTCATATATTTGGAATACTATGTGAAAATAGAAATAATGATTTTCCTTTCAGATCCGATAAAGTTGGGTTTCCCACGAGGAAAATCATATCAATTTCAATTGTATTTTATATTAACATGGTTTCTTCACGTTTTTCTCATTAGATAATACTAGTATAATAGTTTGAGAAAATATAATCATTGTATGGATCCACATAATCATGAAAAATACATTATTGGATATATAAATAATAAATACTTATTTTTTGATCTATGAAACTTTAGTTTTATCCTATGTTATTTAAGGACATATTCAATTAAAACCATTCTTGATGATTTTTAGAGTGATTTAAAATTACCAATGTGTATCACCTAGGAGAGTCATATGAGGTGCACAATAAGGATCATGTCTATGAACTATTTCCTAATCATTTCTATCTCCAAAATTGATTTTTTGTGTTTTCCCCTTTGTACATATGCACTAGATCCACATCCAAATTTCGTATCCAGACATGGATATATTTCTAAGAGTCCACTTCAATTATCATTTACTAAAATTCTAGGACATTTTCATAAACGTTGACACATCTATAAACTAATCTTTAGTCATTTCCTTGTGAATCTCACAATGGTTTATTCATCATAGTTTCAGAATGTGATCTTATTCATTAATCTAATACAAACTATTACAACCTAGGTTTATAATACATAGATATTACATAATTTATGTAGATATTTTTTTCATTTCATTACTTGATGACCGAGAAGCACATTTTATTAGTTCTTTTGTAAACATGTGAAGAAAACACAAGACTATAATTGATCTACACGATGTCCCACAATGTTATTCATCAAATTAATGATTCTTATAAATATCATTCAAAATATATATCCTTTTAAAATAGGTAAAGTAAATATATGAAATGGTGAGATCAAATTATTATTATGGTCAAAAAATATAGATATGTATGAATAACATGGAAATAATGTTATAAGACCAAGATATAAACATTGTAAAATTATACCATCACTATCAAAGAGAGTAATTACATAATGACTAGCAGTTCATAATACATGAATAATAATAGGATCAATGTACATTCTCTATGAAAGAATATCATTACCAAAGGATATGAATTTTTGGAATATATATAAGAATAAAGAAATATACATAAATGGTACCCAAAAAGTATTTCATAACATGTTAGGCTTGGTTTTACCAACGATGTACAACATTAGTATTTGTTAACCACATATTCTCCCTTATATTTGGGATTGGGATGACCACCCATGAACTAACATTTTTTGGATTGTGATGAAATCCCATGAACACTTATCATTGGGATTGTCATAAAAAATCATGAACACTCCTTTTTAGTCATTGACTAACCACCCATGCAACCTCATTATTGATCATGGCCTTAATGCCCATATACCCTCGTCTTTAGGCTTGTTATAAACACATGATTACCAATGAATTTGTTGATGGGATAAAACCCATGTAACTGGATCATTAAGATTTGGATAAATACATGGGTACCATATAACCTCGTATTGAATTAATATTTACCCATGTATTTAAGCCCTATCTTGGTTCACCCACCACATAAACTATAATAAGATGACCCAATTCTATATGGTCAGCCACATAATATAAGTTGTAACGGTCTTATGTAGCACTATCTTGGATTCCCCGTAATATAATCTATTTCCTAGATACATAAAATAAATAAAGTATAAAGTGGTATCATTTTATTATAATAAATCATAATAAATGAATATACATTCATAACATGATTAAATAATGGAAAAATTAGATTCATTTAAATAGATTTGTAACAATATTATCCCATGGATATAATATAGGTTTAATAAACATCACCCCATTAAATCATAAACTATTCAAAGAAAGTATATAAATGTTATCCTTCTACCACTTCCACTGTATAAAAAAGGTAACAATTGTACGTCATATTATATGGAATATAAATTTTAACAAAATATTTAATAAATATATTGAAAAAATTTCTATTCCACTTCGAAAATTTCTTATTAAAACATAATACATTTTGAAAACCTTATAAATTGAAAATAACAATGAATAATTATAAAGGAATATTTGAAATCCATTTAAAATATTTTTTATACAGAATAAAATTATAATACAATTATCATGGATAATGAACATGAAAATTCATTTGAATATTTTTTTTAACTTTTTTAGGATTTATTAATAAGACATATTTCCAAAAGAATATAGAAATAAATTTAAATATTATTAAGAACATTATTTTCATTATATTAGGTACCAAAGTGTGGGAAAAGTGTACCATTAGTTGAAGATATCATAAATAACCATAATATATAAATGTTATTGAGAAATATTATCAGTTATATCATATGATTTCTATAATTCACATATCATCATAAATAATCCTGACAGATGATGAGATTATACAAATAAACACTTAACAATTTGGTAAATTGAATCATAAAAACCATGAAAGGATAAAAACACACAGAGCTTAAAAAACCTCTAGAATTAATATACTCACAATATAACATGATAACGGAGAAATATATACGCATCATACTTGAATATTAGTTTATATCAAAGTATGTGTCTAAAAGAATAAAAATTAAGAATTATTTTCCATTACTACATTGGTATCACAAAACAAATAACCCTATGAATAAGAGATCATGGAATGAATTTTTATGCCCAAACAATTTTATATTTTATACCAATAAATACATTCATGGGGAATATATACATCACATAGATAAAAGTTTTGGTGAATATAGAATGGGTCTTAGAAAAGAAAATAGTGATATGTAAATCCCTTAGTAAATGAATAACTTTTGAATAATGACATAAATGAAAGAAAAAAAATCAATTGAGGCTTTTAATATAATTAATGAAAATAAATTCATGATATAACATATAATATGGTAGTATATAAACAAAAAAATGGTAAATATTACATTTTTCCCGTAGACATAAAAATGAGACTATAAATCCCCTTAGCATAAGTCTTTAATTACTTCATACCCATTAAAAATTCCTTTAATATATATATAGTTTTTATAAAGAAAACAAATAATCATATAAATTAATATCATACCATATCAGATTTTATTATTCCATTATATTAACTATTTATTGAAAGTTCAATGTTCATTTTTTGTTTTGTGTAGTAACGACTTTATTTTTCATTTATGTTTTAGTATTTTTTTGTTATTATTCCTCTTACTTAAATTATGATTGAATAAAATCCATAATGATAAAAAAGATATAAAAATAATATATATTTCCTATATTTTGTTTTATTGTAAGATAAAAAAAATATTATTGTAAAATTAAGTACACAATACATGGAGACGGTAGGTCAGACATAAGAATGGCCATTATTTCCATTTTGTTATTGGAATGAAACAATGAAAAGTAATATATTTATATATATATATTACAATTACTCTAGTATTTTTACATTATATATGAAATAAATATATATTAAACACATCTTTAATACATTCCCTGAAATACATGAAAAATTCACATCGCCTTGTGAGGCTATAGCCAGATATACACAGGAATAGAGTTATAAAATTTAATAAAATGGAATGAACGGGGATATGAGATATATAATGATTCATAACTAATAATAAAATAATATAAATCATAAATATAATATATAAATATTTTCCATCATTATTCCCAACCATGAAAGGTGGTAATGGAAAAAAACAACATTAGTTCAGGAGGAGGTATTCTTCAAGGAACATGAATGATGATTTGAAAAAACATTTGATGGAAGTGTGTATAATTTTAGGTCATACAACTAAAAAATCAATGTAAATTGAATATACTGAGGTTATTATATAATTATTACTTACACATAATTTATGGTGTTTGGGTAATAAATAAAACAAAATTGTTCATTGAGGAACTTTACCTCCTCTATGGATTTCTCATTGTGGTTTGTCCCAATGTAATTGGATGAGTTTATACAAAACATTAGTCATATAGGATTATAGGATGGAATTGAATATATTATTTGTGTATGTATTTGACTAACCAATTGGATTTGAATATGTGAATGGAGATGAGATGGTGGTGGCTTTTATAAGTGAGAGAGGGTACTGAAATGGTATTTTTGAAAATAATGTTTTGGGAACCCATGTTTATTCATAAAAAGGAATAATAAATGAGAAAAATAATGTAAATTAATGCTAATGTTATAAATAAGGCTATTGTTGTGGTTCTGGACTTATTTTATTGTTATTCATATCAACTTATATTCAATGATTAAACACTAAGTACGCGGTTTTTTACAATAATCAGTGAAATTAAATTAAGCTGTTTTCATGAATAATTATGGTCATAAATTTAGTTAACATGATAATATATTATATATATTTATATTCTGATAAATTAATCAATTTATCCAAATTTTATCAAAATAAGTTGATAAATTAAATTAAATTTAATCCTAAGGACCTAACGAGAAAGAGGGGTTTTGAAATAAAAATGATCAAAATATTGTTACTCTTTTCCATCAAATTTAAACCACAAATTTATTCAAATTAAATATATTTGATTAATATAAATATTATTGTTCTAATTGTAATTCCAAATCATTTTAATATATAATTAACTATATGAATAAGTATAAATAAAAAATAATATTTAAATACAATTCTGTATTTTTCCATATTAATCAATAATGAATCTTTTATAAAAAAGCCCTAAAAATCACCCTAATATAATCTTAAAGTTATGATTTCAAATATGAATTTTTTTTCATATATAATTTAAAATCATTCAAATACCAATTTTACAATATGTGCGCCACAAAAAGTTAGTAATACATTTTTCAATGAAATTATTATTTTTAAGAATAAAATAGGATTTTCTATTATGTCTTGTATATAAAACATATTATAGGATTGTTAAATAATGTATATGATATATATTTAATTAAATTTTTTATAAATATTGTATTTTTATTTTATTAAGATAACATGTGTTTTTTCATTGAAAACTAGTTTTTTAGAAAAAGAAATTTCAATATTTTGAAATAGTTTTTACTTTTAGTTATAATTAATTAGTTGTAAAATAAATAAATTTTTTTATCATAGATAAACCATATTATCATACTTAATTTAATCCATTTCATACCCCCCATTCAATAGATAGTTAATAAATATAAAAATATTTAAAAAATATATGTTGTAACATTTAAACTAAATGATGTGTGTAACACAAGATAATCATGGAGATCAGTGTAACACAACCTAATCTTCGTATTTAATTTACACAATCCAAACTCAATATTTCATGAACAGAAAGAAAAAACTATTATCTTTATAGAGAAATAATAACATGTTGTGTCTTATAAATCAAGATTATCTTGGTCTATCATGCCATGCTTGCCTTCAACAAATTTTAATTTATTCCAAAAAGAATTCATAAAAAGTCATGGTGTAACATTTTTTATCATCCACACATTCCTCTCAAAGAGGAAATGGTACATCGAGAATAATTTTACTATCTCAACATCTTTAATAATTTAATTTAAGATAAATATAATATGAACATCATTTATAAATGAGATGAGGTTTTTTCTCAAATTCATTTTCACGATACATGTATTGATTTCTAGAATTCATATGAATGTGATGAATTGTTGTGTAATTAATCCTAGGATGAACATTTTGAATCAAGTATTAATGAAATAAATGAATTTTTAGACACTATTGAATCATAACCAATTATGTATTGTGATCAAAACTATTGATATCATTATGTCTCATTTTTAGGAGTATTTTGAAAAATATAGGATGACGTATTGTCCAACAATGTCACATGTAAATATAAATTCTCACTACTTTCAATCATAGATTCATATTTTGTAATTTAGTATGTCATATGAGAATATTATGGTAATATCTTACGAGTATTCTCTTAGTTTTATTGATTTATATTAATAATGAAACACTATTCATGATAAGAGTTCATTTAAATTGTACTTGACATAATAAAAATAATACTATAAACCCTAGAAAATATTAGTATATTATATAATATGATTCACCATTAAAGTAAAATTCCCCCATGAAATAAAATATGAAATACCCCCCACATTTTATTATTTTTAATTGTTTATATGATTATGTTATATCCAAATGGAGAATTATATCATAGATAAAGACAATTGTATCATGTAATAATTAGAATAAACATCACATTTGATAATGGAATGTCTTTCCCTACATCATCATTAGCCTATTAAAATTTACCATTACTTGGTTTATGACATTTCCCAACAATTGTTTGTGATAAGGAATAAAAATATCACAACAAACATAATTACATGTCATCCATTAATACATTTATATGATCGTCTTAATAATATTAAATAAATCAAATTAGTGATTAATTAATGCGGTTAAATGAATAAAAAATAATTCCCACATCATATAGATCATAAAATTGGAGACTGTATCTGAATTTTGTTTACTAATATTTTGATTTGAATGTAAAAAATATTAAAAAACACAATATGTGTATTTGAATAAAAAAAATAAGGTTCAAACACTATAAAAAAACTAAGTAAAAAAGTTTACTCAAACATTGTGTTACAATATATATTTTTTTTAAAAATGTAAATATAAAACAAAAAATGATTAAATAATATAATTTCATAGTATTTTAAATTGAAAATAATAAAAATAAAATAAAAATTTATATTATTAAATATATCATGTTTTATATAATTTATTCCATAGAAAACACACCATGAATTTCATCAAACATCAACTCTAATACTGTAGAAAAGGTTATCACTTTGTGATATGATTTATTGTATCAAACTTTTAGACATACAAAATAATGTATTTCTTGAATTACTACATCTACAAAAGAGATATAATATTTTTTAACACATATCAAAGGATATCTATAATAGTAATCATATGATACTCTACATTTTATTTTAATCTTAAATATAAAATTGGTATCGAGGAAATAATTCATTAGAAGATAAATGTACATAATCACCATCAATTATCCCATATAATATCATATACTCACAACATGATCTTGTAATATATTCTTTTGTTTTATATTTTATACTACTCTGTTTTATGAAAGGAACATATTCAAATTTGAACAATACAAATTTATAACATTAAAATTAAAATAGTATTTAGAATCCATGACTTAATATAAACACATGGTTATGAAAGCATCATTGTATATTCAGCACTATAATATATTTTATTTAATAATTATCATGTCTAATCGAAAAATATGTAATTAAAATATCATGAAACCCCAAATAAAATTTTTGTTAGCCATGCTATGAAATATAGACTTCTATAAGACTAATAAATTGTCTTTTACTATTATTCAAGTATTTTTATATTTCACACACACATATTGTACATAATAGGAAATATATTATCTGAATGGGTTGTATATAGTTTTATATATTCTACAAACTATTCTATGGAACTCCAATATCGATTTAATTCAGAATGTAAAAAATTATTTTTTCTCTATACAAATTAATCAAATCAGTCCAATTATTATTTTACCTCCACATATATAATGCTAAATTATTATTTGGTACATGAATAATTATTTTATAAATTCATTATGAATATTAAATAAAAACCAAATTTTTATATCTAATAGAAAGAATCATTCCACATTGTTTTTCTGAAATTAATTATTCATGTCAGTACCAATGTGTCTAATTTTATTAAACACATAGAAAAGAAATATATATATTGAAAATAAATGAGTCATATTTCCAAAATTTGTGTAATTTAAATTCAAAGCATGTATATATATGAAATAAAATTAAGGGAACAATAGTTTCCCCCCAAATGTATATACAGTCCAACTCCAAATTGCGCATTTTGGCATTACATTGCATCATCATTGAGACACTAGGGTATAGAAAAATATATTATAATTTCTAAACTTAATAACATTTTAATAAAAAATACAAAAAATAAAAATAGAATAAAAAATTAATTTTAAAACTCTCAAATACTCATAGGGATTCCTCTAAATATTATATTTATTTAACTCTTTCATGTTATATTTTCTCTAACTATTTATCTTTGGGTAGAAAATTCAATGTATTAATTATTTTGATAAACCAAAATTTTAGTTCCTAATATTGTTTTTATAGTTAAAATAGGTACATGAATCCCAAGATCCACCATGAGAAAATATTTATGCTATTTTTATCTAAATGATTCCTGAATCACCCTATATTTAATGTTATTTAAGAATATATAAAATTGTAATTGATATAAAAATTTGGGTTATTTATGAGGAGGATGGTAATGAAATTTAACTAAACTCCTTGGTTTCATTATATATTTCTCCTCCATTGATAACCTCCACTATATAAAATCCATCTTATTATTGTTTTTATTATTCATGAATTCGTTTGAAATAGAGTAATAAAATGACGTTTCACCATTTAGAATATTGCCATGAATCACTCTATATTAATTTGTTCTATTCCCCACATGTCCTCAGTCTTTATTCAAAATACTATAGGGGATTCCAACTAGTATAAATAATCTAATTTGATAGTAAGGGTAGGCTATAGCCTCATATTACAATATATAAAATTTGTAGAAATTTTATATAACCATTCATTAAAATATCTAACAAAAAATGTAACAACATAACCATTTGAAAAGCATAAAAAATAATATTGCACTTTCTATAAAGAATTTATTTTTTCATATTTTCAAAGATGTATTGTATACATTACCTTGATCATCCATTAAAACGATATATAAAATCCATATAAAAATATCAAACAAATAATAATTGATTGTATCAAGTATCCATGTAGAAAAAAACTTTATTTCATCTATCTTATCTAGGGTAAAAGTTAAACATTAGGCCTCTCTATGTTATATACCTTCAATCAAGAGTTCACTTTAAGAAATAATGATATAGAGATACCCATGTATAGTGAATGTATTACTATGTAGGGCACCACAAATGGCGTCAATAACATAAAAATTAATTATAGTGTACTTATAGTGTAATATTCTTGAACAAATATGTTAATAAATATATAATAATAAAAATTATGATAATGGGTACTTTCCATGTCACATGGGTTTGATAATACCTACTTTAACTACTATCTTTTATATATGGATACGATACATCAACACTAAGGGGTAAATATAGGTCGAATCTAAAAAAATCTCATTTAAAGAGATAATATTCTAAATAAAAGGAAATAAATATTTAAAACTTCTCTAAGGGGGAATATTTCCATTACATTGATATAATATCAAATATCATAACTGTAATTGGGATATGTATCCTACCCAAATGTAACAATATGTCATAATCATTCGGGAAAGGTATCACACCCATATTCCACTATATATTTTATTATCCATGGTATTGGTGGCCTACATGGGGATTAAAATATATCACAATCATCAAGGAATAAGGGAACCACTCAGACATCAATATATATTATACTCGTCCAAAGGATAAATGGCTGATAAAAATATCTCTATATCTCATTCTCTTAAGGATTATAAAGAATCCTTCCAAAATATATACATATCCCATACTAATCAAGGGGATAATAATACCACTTACCTATTACCATATATGATATTAATATGGGGATAAATGACCCACTCATATATTATAAATTATTATAATCATCATGGGAGAAGTGGGGAACCTGAATATAACAATTTCATAGTCATCAGAGGTGGTGGTGGGATAGAGATAATTGATTCTCCTAGATACGAATATATATCATAATCACAATGAATAAAAACTTACTCAAAACTCATATATATTAACTAGACTAGACTCTCATGATGAAAAATTATTCCAATCGTAATATTTATACAAGGATAAGTTTACGTATACACACTCATTCTAATCCTCTCTAAAAAATCAACATAAGACAATAAAATCACATTATCCCCATCAGAACTAAAATTTCATATAAAAGTAGTAGGGTTTAATTTTCCCCATCTCAAACTATAGAGGAAAGGACTATACATTAGTGGGAACAAAATCACTTTAATTAATCACACTTTGTACTCTAATTAACCATCGATTAATACATTGGATAACTCATGCTTTGAGATGAAATAATCGTATTCCATCCATTTATATTCTTTTAATCCCAAATTAATATGTGATTAATGGAACTAATACAATGTTTAACTATGTTGAATTAATTAAATTTTCACACAACCATGTTTAATATGTTATATAACATATATTCAGGGCCATTCATATGACCCTTAGTTACTAACACATTGAGTATAAAAATTAGGGCCCATGTTGATCAAACAGACTTCAATTATTATCATGGGGATATTATAAAAATAGTATATTTTAATTCATGTTTGAATTAGACCAAATTCTGATACCATATATTACACACTATATACAAAAATTCAAATACTTTTGGGATATTTTTAGAAACCACTTAACTATGTCATGGTTATCCGATTTTAAAAATGCTCAACCACCATCTTCTTTTCTCATCATTGATCAGTTGTATATAATCATTCAACACATGGTCCTAACTCCAACAACAACACATTAATGATATATAAATCAAATTTTAATCAATATCAACATTAATTAGAAAATTATTTTTAATACATATTTTAAAATTTTATATGAATTACACATCTTGTGGTCTCCCATTTCGAAAAAACTGAATCAATGGGGTGAACAACAACCTTAGAATACTTATAGACATCTAGCGTAAGAAATTACACAAATCACTAGAATAAATCATTGAAATCACAAAAAAACTAGCATTTTCGTCTTTTCCAAACCCTCTTTAGAAAATAAAAATTATATCCAATCTTTACACCAATAATTTTCTTTATGAAAAAACCTTCTCAATAGCTTAAGTTTCATTGATCATAAAGCATAAAAAAACTCTAAAATTGTGTTATTTTAACAATATAAATATAAAATATTTGTAAACATGATGCGACTGAATGTGATTAATTATATTATGAATTATATATGATTTTTTGTACAATAGAAATCTCGTTATGCTTAGTAAGTAAACATATATTTTTTAGTGAATACATTTTTACTCTTATAATAAATTTTTTTAATAAGAAAATTTTAAGGATTTCAATGTGAAAAAATATAACTAATTTTTGAAACATTTATTAAAATTAATTGAAATACTATAATAAATTTTAAAATATCCCTATTAAAAATATATTTCTATAATTTGTTTGCAATTTTATGAATAGATGGGTTTTTTAATGAATAGTTAAAATTAGCCTTTTTATAGAATACTATATTTTAGATATAAGGGAAAATTATGGTTTGAATTATTTTTAAATTTTATTTATTTATCACATATTTAAAATTATTCAATGATGGTTTTTTGAATTGTGATTATATTTTAAATTACTATAAAACACTTTGAATTTAAAAATGGTTTTTTTGAGAAAACTATTTTCTGATGCATTTTTAAAAAATATTTTTAAATAAAATATTTAAAAAAATATGTCTTAAATATTAATCAATGTATTCAATATTATGAATTATGAGTTTCAAATTAGCTAATAATGTCGTTTTCATTTTTATTCAAAAAAATAAACTATGGTAAAAAATTATTTGTTGTAGTATATGTAAAATAATATATCTGATTAAATATAAAATGAGAAAGATTAAAATACATAAAAATTATAACTCTTTGGGGTATTTTATATGTTTCATGTTAGCAAGATTTATTTTAAAAAAGTAACTATGAACAAATTTGTTTGGTTGTTAAACCACCCAATAGTGGTTATCTTTAAATACAAAATAATGATTATTTAATAACTTAAAACCGCCCCTCATCAAGAATAACTGCACCCCATTCCCTCATCACTTCTATAACCCCATCTATATCGAACAATCCTTAAAAATTTATATTCCAAAAACAATTTTCCAAAAGTAGTATAACCCTTTATTTTAGAAATACTAACCACTTTTTCAGTTAAAGGAGACGTAAATGGAGATTCTGTAAGAGAAAAGAATCATCCTTTCAAAGTCTTTCAAATTTTTCTTCTTATAATTACTTTTAATTTGATGTAAAGATTCTAAAGTAATAACTCTATAATAATCAATATTATGTGATTTTATTATTTTATGGGGAAAATTGTTTATATATCATCTCTATAATATTAAAATTTATAACACCGATGATGCGTATGTGTGGCTTACTGTCTCCATATACATGTGTAATTCATTATTAATCCATTAATTTATTTTATGATTATATTTATTAACATAATATATATATGATACATATGTAATGATATATATTATTTAAAATTATATATCTTCCTATTTGTACCCCTTTTGACAAGTTAGAAATGATAAAATTATTTATGCTTACCTATGACCTACCATCTCCATAATGCGATGCAATTCATTTTCCAAGAAAAACATTCAAAATTGTTTTAAAAAATTTCACTAATAATTAAATATGATATTAATAATGTTAATATAATTCAATTGATGATTTATCTATATCAATTACAAAAAAACATAATCATTTTAGAGAAAACAATAATGAAAAAACTAGACAATTAACAAATGAAATAGTGAAAATAATTATATATTAATAATGAATGGGAGGTAAGATGCTATTAAAAGAACATATAACATATTATAAATATATATTAGTTTTTTTATTTAATAATTATATTTTTAAAATCATTATACTTTATATTTGAACATTGTTTAAGGATGTTGAAATTGAGGTAATTGATTTATTAACTCAATTTCAATTAATTAGTATAAACGTCTACTTCGTTGACAATATCATGAAAAGATTATGTGTCAAATTAATTTTTATTATCTTATGTTTTATTTCACATTTTCTAATCTGAATTTATATTTTATACACTTAATCAATTCATCTGATTAATTTTCACTAAATTGATGTTATCTTTTTAAGGGACATCATCTAAAATTTCATCCATGAGGAATATTTTCATGTAATGAAACAATAAACATTTACAAGGGTTAGATAATGAAAAATTGAATTATTATATTATGAATCCATTTATTAGAATGGAATTTATATTTTTAATTTGAATTTATTTATTTCATCTGGTATATGAATCAATAGATACCCATGTGGTAAGGGTTTGTTTAAAAATCTCATCATCTAGGATTGTTTAATTTAAATTATCTGCTCAAGAATATTAATATTCCATGCATATATATTTTAATAAATATTGTAAATTTTTTTCATATTTCCAAATTATTTTCAATTTATTATTACCCCTTATTGTGTTTTTACAATTTTTCAAAAAAGAATCATCATTTTGTTTTCCAACAAAATAAAATTATTACTTTTATTAATAATGCATGAAATGAATTTTTTAATTATACTATATGGATGGAATTTAATTCTAACAAGTTTTGTTATTTTTTTGAATATTCTTTTACAGGTCTATTATTTTTCTTAGATAAATAATTTTTATTCATATTTGCCCTCTATATTTTTAAAAACAAATATGTCAAAATTGATAATATGTTTTCTAAAAAATTGCTTTTATAATACTTTTATGGAACCTTTATTCATCAATAACACCAATAATTTATTTTACTTATTACCTAGTGTGTATATTATTATTTGGTATACTTATTTGAATCTATCACTGACTTTTTAGCATTGTTTATTATATTTCAATAAAATATCCATATTCATGAATCATATCTATGAATATTTCCTTAATCTTAAACTATTATTACATAGTGTGACTCTGTGGAATTTTAGATAAACTTGGGAATAATTAAAAATACATATTCATTTTCAATATATATATTTTTTAATACAGAAATTTTTTTATGATTTAAATTGATCAAAAAAATATGAGGAATTCTTTGGAAATGCAAGACATTGGAGGGGCTTAGTACTACATAGCCTCTTGATGCATCAATAGATCTCTTTATGAAAATCAGTTGGACAATCCTAATCAGTTACTACCTAGTAATGTCAAATGATATTGTGAATGTTCTTGACAGTAGAGATGATGTTGTCCAAACCTGATTGGTTTTTACCTAGTATCATTATACTATCTTGTGAAAGTCCTTGATTATAAAGGTATAATGATTCCTAACATCATAATGTCAAATAATTAAGTAGTTACATCCATAGAATTATAGTTATTATTAAACATCAGACTTGGACTATGATATTATCATTCAATGTAGTTCATTCATATCTATAGATAAATATCTGGTGTTTTTTGTTATTTACATTTCCTTATTGAGTATTTCTTTTTCCCAAAGATTCTACATGGAATATGTGTTCAGTAACATACACTTCAATATTTTCTATGCTTATTAATAGAAGATAAAATACACTATAATTATACCCAACTCATAATTTCTGATAAAATATTTCTTATGTTTCATTTTCTTCATGATACACTGAATATTTTTATGGTAGATAAGCATGATTAGTTTTTGAGGAATAATTGTGTCTCCCCAAAAAAATACATTTTTATTTTATATAAAAAATGCATTAGTAAAATAAAATATATTTATAGTCTACCAATAATAGAAAAATCATATTACCTTTGATATTTGATTCCTATTATCATATTAAAATGTAGTAATGTAGGCACTGACTACAAGGTACTCTGGTTGAGGTGTGTAAGAACCCAATTTTTCACTCAGGTATAGATCATTACAATTTGTCTCTAAATCATTAAATTGGACCTAATCTGGATTCAAAATGAGTTATAAATGATCTCAGAAGAGTTCTAGGAAATTTGAGAGCCTCGAACCCATCTTTTTAGGGGAACTCTCCATGTCACATGGTTGGCACATTGTTGTCTCACAGTTTTCCTAACCATAAAGATAGTGTTTTTATAGATCATGCCACCTCGCACTACTAGTAAATGGATGTGAAACATAACCATGATAGTTTCCCTTATTCCCATGTTATCATTCTTTGTTTGGACACAGTTGGTCAATCAGTGCATAAAAACTGTGCACATTCCATTTTTCTATGCAACTTCAAAAATTTTCTCTTTATGATATATTAATCCTCATCTTCTTACCTAATTTGTTAGATATTAGTATTAACCATTTTACTCATATTCTGGATTTTTTTATGACATATGGTAGTAATAGAGAGTTATATATTATCTAGGATTTATAGAGCTTATATTGATCATGTTGGATGTGCAACGGTAAGTACTCGAGTCTATTTATGACATTCCTCTCCTCTTATTCCATTGACCTTGATACCTGAGTATGATAATTTTTCTTTTTTACACAAATATATTATGATAAAATACAAATAAATGACTAATACAAGGAGGATGGGAGTCTTATAAGTCTATTATGGGTGGTCTATAACTCATCCCAACAGTTCGTCGATTGTGGATTAGTTGTGTACGATTCACCAAATTCATCAGTTGTCATTTATAGAATTTATATGTTATGATTATAATAATTATAAATATATTAAAATGATCATTAAATATATTGGATTAATTGTTAGTGGTTACACCCACAACTCCATTCATCCCATGTTGGATGTTTTGCCATTTTTTTTTTGTTTTGACACATTTGAGACAATGTTCTGGTGTTCCTTGGCATAACCTTCTTAAGGGTAATTGTATATTTATTAAATGGATATATTTATATTGTGAATTTCATTATGGAATGTTATAGTTAATATTAATAATTTTTCTCTCATGGTAAGTGCATCAATTTGAATAAAAAATGCCAATTGTGAATTGGAATGTTTACTAACAATCCGACTTGTCATTAAATGTAAATGACCAGTAGGATTCATATATATAGAAACCCTTAAAAATTAATTAATGGTATTAGAAAGATATATGAATATTAATTACTCTCTAAAATTGATTAAATGAATGGTTACATGCAACTTGGAATTGTCACACTAATCAACGGAAAGACTTGAAACAAATGTAATTATTGGGTAATTATGACTTGATAAAAAGGATTCGTGCTACTTGACCTTATCAAACCAATAAAAGCCATGGCATGAACCAACAATTGCATGATACATGAAATTATCACACTAATGAATGGAATGTCTTGAACTAAATGAGATGTTACATGGGTTCATAATGAAATAGGAATGCCTAATATGAGCTCGCCCTAGATTCTGAATGGTGATTTCCATGATGACATGAGAACCACATTCTGATTCAATGATAAATAATTATTAGGATTAGACCCAAAAGATCTTGATCCTTGTATATTCTTGGAATCCTATTATGCCACTATACTATCCCATTATATTATTTCAAGATTACATAGATGTACCTCTTAGATTAATCATTGACAATTAGGTTCCATGGCTATAGCCCATAGGCATCTATTTTTTCATAGCCTTGTTTTACCTTGAATCATAACATTGGATTCAGTAGGTACCATATTTTTTAATGCCTTGGATTATGATATATAAATTTCACTCTTACACCATTCCAGACTATGGTTATTATTGTGTTAGAGACAATGGAGTTCTACAACACCTTGGTTATTAACATGGCACATCACTATGAAATATCTGTAGGTTCAATTGATACAACTTGGAACCATTTAAATTAAAAATGACACTTATTTATAAAATGGAAATAATAAAATAATGAATTTCTAACATGTTATGATTTCAACTGAGGGGTGAATCAGGAACATTGGTATTTAGTTACATTTAACTACATTACTTTATCTATCCATGCTTGTCCCATGTTACATTTTTATTACACGATCAGCATTTTATAGGCACCATTGGTGGTGAACAAAATATATTTGTCTCAAACCCTCTTTAAGAACTGTTTGGTACTTAGATAAGATTACATGGTTTTAGGTGTGGAAAATGGGAAGCATATGACATGAAACACTTGATTGTTTTCTCTTTCAATTTGAACTTCAAAGAAAATGAGCGAGTCGAAGTAATTGATTCGTAGGATAGAATTTTATTTTATTTATACTTATGTGGAACATGTTATTATTACTTTATTGTTTCTATGATTTCAATTTTTTTAGTGACATTAAATATCATCACTTGTTGTATGTTAATCTAGTTATTTTAGTTATTGTTTCCATTGTATATATTTTCTATTGTACCTTTTTTAGATATATTGCTTCCTATATTTACCATGTTTACATTCAGCCACTACACTATACATTGGAAATGACTGAATTGTCTCCCCAATGAGACACATTAGGCCCTCACTAATAGTCATACGTCTTTGGAATTCGAGGATATGTGATTGAGACAATGTTTCCCACCCAGATTGGGGAACCTATTGAGTGGAATATAGGTTTGGGATCTCAAAACGTGGTATCCAATGAGTTTTCATTCTTGCTTTACTATTTCATGATAACAGATTAATTATTAGGAATGATTGGGACTAGGTTATAAGACATTCCTGGGAATCATGAACCCATGTTCGGGGTAAAAACCAAGTTTCCTAATATTAAATTTTTTTTTGTGAGTTTTCCTATTACAGTTGATATTAATTCACCATTGGGAGAAGCACATGTTTTTTGTATTTGATGAATATTACGTTGAAAGAGGATTATACCTTCATCCTTGGCCTGATGATATGATGGAAAGGATCATTCTAAATTAAAACATTATAGGCATCTAGAATTCACATTCCATTCTTATTTCTATCCTATATAGAGGATTTCAATGCTTTTAATTCGTTTATATGACTATGCCTATTCAGTGATGCTCTGATAGTTATCTTTTACTTGTATTACATTTGGTTGTGATTGTGTGATTTCTTGTCTCAATTCATGATGTGTATGGACCCTCAAGTGTTGAAATGAGTAATTTTCCGAGTAAAGACATTATGCTATAAATTAATGGGTTACATTTATATTGATATGTGTATGGGAATTGATTCATATAAACTTGATATCCATTATAAAGTGAATCTGAAAATCTAAAATCAATTGGGTGTACATATGTATCCCACCATGGAATTTTTATGAAACATTAAGAAGTGAACCCGTTAATTAAATGTAAAATGAAATGAAACTTATACATGATATATTACTGATACCTATCTATATAAGGATGTAGTTGTGGTAATATGGATTGAATATTAAGTTTTCTTATATTCAACTTTATCTAGTAATTTTATCTTTATTGTTATGATTGTTATGAGGTTTGTTCATGGATTTCGTATACCAATTCTGCCATAACGCACTCGTATTTTATGCTAGGAGGGTGGCGTAGACCATGGTCCAGGAATGGTGGGACTTAAGCCACCCCTCTTACCTCCAGGAGTGCCACTCAAGGAATCCCCAACTATACCTGATTAGGTAACTAATGCCCATGTAAGTGATAATTTCCTACATCTCATGCAGTCCATGAACGATGCTCTATATGTTTCACATATGATGGATGATATGACTCATGAGTTCCAATAGTATCATCCTTATACATACATAATGAATGGTTGTATATAGGTTGTTGAGTCTTGGATAGAATCCACCTTATCTATCATTGAGCATCTGGAGATAACTCCATATTGGAGTGTCAATAATTCCACATACATGATTTGGAATTCGGCCAAGTATTGGTGGGATGTGATTACAGATTCCAACTGTCATTAGGGCATGTTATGGGTTGATTTAAGGACTTCCTTCTATGATTAGTGTTTTCCTCAAACACTAAATGATAATAGTGCTATAGTGTCCATAATTCATGAGAATGGTTATATGTCATTTACAGTGTATTCATCACATTTCACAGAGTGACAATGATTTTCATAGCTTCTAGCTAGTGATGAGCTTTCACAAGCTAGATTTTTTGTGGAATGACTCTAGTACTCCATATGTATAGAGGGTAAATTCTTTCACTTGTCTACATTTTATGATATTTTCAATCAGGCACTTATCATAGATCATAACCTGAGGGATAAACATAATATCATGAATAAAGTACTAGTAGAGTGTCTAGACTAGAAGTTCTTCCAGTGGAAGAGAGCATTTTCTCATTGTTTTTTTCAGGGTTGAAAACTGGTGTATCTATGTCGATAGATATAAAGAGATTCATCAGTGTAGACAACATGGTCATTCGAATTCCTTTTGTGAAAGAGACCCACTAGAGTACCATGGTTTTAGCTGCGTGGGGCATCTTCAGCATCTCTGTTGGACCATTACAAGAGATCTGAGTGGAAAAGGATCGATACCAGCTCCACCTACTTGAGTGAGTTCTTTTATGCCACATCCATAGGGGATTCATAATATAACTAGTAGGTTTTATCGAGGAGGAGGTCATGACCATGGTAGCCAGATCCATTATCACTATTAGTGCCTGAAGATCCATTTTGATCATGCTAGTCCAACTGTTGCATAGGTTCATGGATCATGCAAGTTGAATGCACTACAACCAATACCTAAGGATCAGGCTGTATGACCTTCTATAGTACGAGGTACTATTTTTGTGGCATATACAATTGTACAAACCTTATTTGATATAGGTTATTCAATCACTTTTCCCTATATATCCAGTGTGTAGATTCTTGGACTAGAGATATTGTATCACAATGGTGTAATGACCATAGAAACCTAGCATGGGGTATGAATAGAGGGCATAAAAATTGTAGGTATTATCCCAGTGAGGCACGCAATTACCCTTTCATATGGAACATCTTTGTTCTTAATATGATAGGCTTTCTTTTCGTTCGCAGGATGGACTATTTGGTTCAACATCACACTTTTGTAGACTACTATTTTCATAGGGTATCATCTAAATCACTAGAGGGATGTAGTTATGTACATAAGGGTTAGTGGGATGTACATACTGGTAGAGAGGGACTATAGAATCATGGGCAAGGTGATGTGACTGCCCAGATTGAAAATATCTTCATAGAGTATCGGGGTGTCAAGAATGTTTTTTCCCTCCAATAGTAGATCACTTCAAGGATTTCTTTCCAGATGTTGTTTCTACATTACATCTATACTGTGAGGTAGAGTTTACAATCGACCTTGTTTCGGGAGCATCTCCAGTTTCTATTCCCTTGTACATCATGGGACAAATAGAGCTTCAAAATCTCATGATGCAGTTAAGGGATTTGGAGGCCAAATGTTTATACATCCCATCAGATCCTCTGGGGATTTTCACATCCTTTTTGTAAATAAGGCCGATGAAACCTTATATATATACATGGATTACTTACAGTTTAATGAGCTTACAGTCAAGAACCAATATCTCCTAACTCAAGTAGATGATCACATTGACTAGCTCAGAGAAGGTAAGGCATTCTATGTGATCTATCTGAGATTGGGTTATCATTAGGTGAATGTTAGTACATCAGACATACCATGAACATATTTATGTAGTAGGTATGGTCTGTATGATTATGATATTGTGTTGTTCGGTCTTATGAATACATTTGATGTTTTCATGTATGACATGACTAGGTGTTCCCACCCCTATGATGAATCATTTGTTGTGATATTTTTTTATGACATATTAATATATTATCACAATCATAGAGACAATAAATACACCTTGATTTCATTATGATTATACTTACAGAGCATCAGTTTTATGGGATGCTTACTAAGTGCCACTTTTGGATCGACAAAGTTCACTTCATGGGTAATATAATATCTGAATCAGGATAATCTGGTTACCTAGATAAGGATATTGTTGTCGTTTCTTAAGAGGATCCCAAGAATTATTTTTATATATAGAGACACATGGGGATGGATAGATATTACAAGAATTTCATACAAGACCTTCCCCACCATGATTTACCCCTTACTATTCTTACAAAAAAGGGTGATTATTTATTATGGTCTATAGAATGTGAGGAATCTTTTCAGGATATAAATGGAAAGATTGTATCGACAATAAAGATGGTTTGCATATCTAAAATCAATTTATTTTGACCATTCTTATATACATGGGAGGATAAATGTTTTTGAAGATGCACTGAGTTAGAAAACTCAAACACTAGTTCTATGAGAAGCTAATAAGAAATGGAATTTAATGGCACTCTTTTTTGAGTTTCATGTATAGTTTCATGACAATCATGAGTAATATTATCACCGATATTTTAATTTTACCTCTTCCCTCGATGAGATGGAGAAGGGTAGGCCATTTTTAGATATTTAATGATTAGTTATCCATGATAGTATATCATGAGATAACATGCCTCCGAATTGGAATGTGGACAGATATAATGACCAATGTCCATATGGATGTATCTAGGTTCTTATATATATAAAAGTGTAGTTGATGAATGAGTCCCATGATACCCAGTGGGACGTTTATCCAGGAATCACTTTGATGTTTAGTGATATGCAACACCAATAATGGTGGAATGGGATGAAATGTCATATAGTAGTATTTATCACTAAGTGTTCCACCTATCAGCAGGTGAAGGTGGAGCACTAGACACTTGCAGGCTTGTTACTACCACTTCTAAACCTGAAATAGAAATTAGATGATCTTTTCATGGATTTCAAATGAATATTATCTTGGTAGTGAAGGGGAATGATTATATTTGGGAATTCATTTAATGAGTACAAAAATCACCCCACTTCATTCCAATTTGGGATACATTATTAGTTGATGAGATATGAATATTGAATATCCATGAAATCATATGACTACACATGGTTCCATGTATAATCATTTCAAATAGGGATGCATGCTTGTCGTCATTATTCAATTTGGGATTGGAGATTTCAATAGGAAGATAGATTTATCTAAGCACATTTTTCTCCCTCATAATATTGGAAAATCAGAATATACAATACTGATTCTAGAGGATATGCTCAGAGCATGTGTCATTCCTTCAGAAGTTCTTGAGAAAATCATATACCTCTGACCAATTTCTACAAAAATAAATACATTCATGTGACAATTCATATGGACCATTTTGAGCCCTTTTATGGAAGGTCATGTCGTTCACCCATGTGCTAGCTAGAGGAATCTAACGCATCGCTACCAGTTCCTTGTGTCATTAATGAGATATCATAGTAAGGTCAGCTGATCAGAAAGCCTATGAATACTAATCAGTCTCGACATAAATCTTATCTCGATCGCTATTGATGAAATATGGAGTTTGATGACAGGTATTGTTTTCTCATCAAGTATCAAAAATTATAGGGAGTCGATGGTTATAAATTTATGGAAAGAAGATTCCTTATTATGTAGAGATGTTTGAGATTCAAGAGAGAGCAGGTCCGATAGCCTATCAGTGTTTGTTACATCAGAGATACCATTCTATGCATGACATCTATCCTGTTTCAAAGCTTCACCAATATAATGTTGATCTATATCATATGATTTATCCCGAGGAAGGTGAGTTAGATGTTAATTATACCTTTGAGGAGTATGCAATATGCATCCTTTACAAGAGCATGAAGGCTCTCTATAAACTGGTTGTTTCTCTAGTATAGGTGATATGTAAGCACAACTTAGTACAGGATGAGACATGAGATAAGGATGAAGATGTGCATGCTTAGTGGGTAGAATTTTTATCAAATAGTGTTTCTACCCCCTTGGAAGGTGAAGTTGGGGATGAGTTATTTTATGGGGGAAGACTATAAGAACCCAGTCATCTACTCAAGTATGGATCAAATAAATTTCTATCTAAACATTTAATTTGGACCTAATATGGGTGCATAATGATTTTTAAATAGAATTAATGGTCTCTGTGGGATGATTTGTTAACAAAATCCATCATTTTGGGGAAATTTGATATATCACATGGTTGTTGCACGGTTTGCCTCACAGTGCATATGGTGTTTCTTTGGACATAGTAACTCTACATAGTTAGTGAATGACCATAAGGCCAAACTATGCATGTTCTTCGTCTTTTCATGTTACCAGGCATGGATTTCAGAAATTATTTCAAAGCTTTCAGACTAGTAAGTTTCACAAAATTTCTAATAATTAAATATTAATCCACATCTTCTACTCTAATCCAATAACTAGTGAGATTAAGCAATTTTTCTCCCATTTTGGAGATTTTTGAAGTCCTAAAGTAGAAGTCATGTGATCTCCTTTATCTAGGATCGAATGGAGATTCTTCTCATCATGTCGGTTATGCAATGTTATGTACTAGAGCCCGTTTAAGATTTTCCTCTCCTCTCTTGCTCTCAACCTATATATCAAGATATGTGTGTTTTTATATTTTATAAAGATATTATCAAATACGAGCCAAATCATGGGCCAATTACATAGGAGGAGAGTTGTACATAACTATGGTGGGTGTTCTATAACTCATCCCTCAAATTAGTTAATTTTGGATTTATTATGTAGGCCACAATAATTTCATCTTGTGTAATTTATAAAATTTATATACCATTATTACAATCATTATAACATTTTAGACATGAAATCTCTATATATATGTACAATGGATTGTGGTTATTCCCAAAAATCCATTCATCCCATGTAGGATGTTATTCCATAATTGTTGTTTTAGTGTTTTGACACGTTCGAGCCAACATTTTGGGGATCCTTAGATTGACCTTATTAAGGGAAAGAGTTTATATATTTAATGACAAGAAATATATTATGAAATGTGTAATATCATGTGCTATGTTTCCTCACCACTTGACTCACCTATGGTAATTGATAAAATTTTACAATGAAATGTTAACTGTGAATTGGAACGTATATTCAGAATATTACTTAATTGTAAATGAAACACATGTTTCATATCAATATCACCACTTAACACATCAATTGAAGTTATCAAAATGAACCTTGAATATGGAGTATTATTTAGATGGATTAAATGAATGATTTCATGATACATTTTCTTCTCTCACTAATGAAAGGAAAGGCTTGAACCAAAAGAACTTATTTTTTTTATTAAGATTTGATTAAATGGAATCATGATACTTTGACTTATATCAAAATGAATGGTATGGTTTGAACACATTACTTCATGATAAATGACCTTATCACACAAATTAATGGAAAGTATTGAACAAAAATAAATATTACATGACTTCATACTCAGATTGGAATGGCCTGACTCGATCTCGCCTTATATTCTGATCAGGTAATTCCAAGAGCACTCGTAAACCCCATTCATATTCAATGAAAAGTCTTTATTAGGATGAGAACCACAAAAATCCCAATCCTTGTTTTTTCATGGATGCAATGTATGACATCGTAATATTCCTTCATTTTATTATAGGATTAATTTTATGAAAACCTTGGATCCAGCATTGATAGGTAGGATCCATGGTTACATGAATAGGGCCCTATTTTTAATAGCTCTTCTTTACCTTGGATGATCACCTTTGACTCTGTAGGCGCCTCATTGTGGAATGCCTAAGACTATAATACATTGATTAAACTATTAAAAAATGCATGTATATAGTTGTTAATTAGTTTAAAACCCTTGAGGTCTACATTTCCTTTTTTATTACCATGAGACTTCAATATAAAATACCATTACAGTTTTCCATTATAAAACATGGAATCTTTGAAATTCATAACATGTGACATATTTATAAACTCATAATAATAAAATTATGAATTTTTAAAATTCCTATACACCAAGTGAGGGCTAAATAAGGTAAACAAGTATTCAGTTACATTTTATTTCATTACATTATATTAAAATTCTTCCATAATTTTACATTTCCACTACATGGTTTGAATGTTATAGACACCATTGGGGGTGTCCCACGAGATGTATCTCAGACCCTCTCTAGGAGCCGATGGGTAACCAAAGTATATTACCTAGCTGTAGTTGTTGATAAAGGGAAGCACACGACTTCAAAAACTCGATTACCTGTTGTTAAAATTAGATCATTATAGAATATGATTAAGTCAGATCTCTAGATGCTTCAGATATTTTTTGAGTTCAATTATACTTATATAGAACGTGTTATTATAATTGTTATGTATTCGTGATTTCTAGTTTTATAGTGACGTGAAATATCATTAGTTATTGAATGTTATTCCAATTATTTATGTTATTGTTATTATTTTCTATAATTTTCACTATGCCTTCTATTTACATAAATTTCATCTGCTATTTACCAATTTTACATTAACCCACTATTCTACACTTTATTAATGAGGGAATAGTCTCCCCAAACACACACACTAAGCCCTCAATTCTAGTTGGTAGCCTCTGGTGTTTGAGGATATGTGCTTGAGGAAATGTGTACCATCATGATCAGGTCAGCTATTGTGTATAATCTGGATCCCAGACATCACATGCTATTACATTTTTATAAGATAAAATTTAATAAAAACCTATATAACTAGATTTAAGGAAAAATTTTATAAAAAATTACACTATGTAAGACATTTATTATAATTAAAATGAATAGAATATATTGTAATTTTATACAATGAATAGAATATATTGAAATTTTATACAATGAATAAAGGGTGAATTGTATTTCTGAGAAATAGAATACATTGTGGTGGAAATTATTTAAATGATGAAACTAGAAATTTTATATAATTATATTTCATTATGTTCTTACATAACAATGTAATGAGATTTTTATAATCTAAGAAAATGAGTTTGGTTAAAAAATATTATTCCCTTGCATTTCATAGTGAAAAATTAATGGTTTTCAATCGATCATATGATTATGATATTGTGATTGTTAACTCTATCATGATTATGTTTTCTATTTTACTCAATGAGAACATGATACTTTTATTTCTCATCCATGCATATTTTTTCCCTCCTGGATTTTGATTTCCTATTCTAAATCCTATTTTTTTCTTACCATTTAATTTATCTTTCACTTTTTTAAGAGGATATTTTATTACCCAATTTTACATTGTAGGATTTCTACAAGGGAATTATCAATGGTCAAATTTATTATTTCCATCCAAAAGATTAAATTTAAAGAATTACATTTATTTAATTCCGGTAGAATATAAAAACCAAATATTTTAAAATTACACTATTTTAAATATTATACAATTCATGGAATAATGAGCTAAAAAGAACTCTAAAATAATATTATTTTAACACAACTATTATAAACATCCCCTTAAATTTGAGTTTTTGAATAGTATTAACTATAATATGACATATATATGTTAATTTAATGTTTATTAAAAATTTGTGTATGATTATAAAATAAAACTATAAATTTTAGTAAAGTAAATTTATTCTTTAAAAATTTGATTTATTCAAAGAATATTTCTGTTGAATTATATGTGAAAATAAATGTAAATAAATTATAAAATATCATAGAAAATATATTTTATACAATTATATTAAATTTTTAAATCAACATATTATATTTATCTCTCTTTGAATTCTTTTAAATGTTTTAAATTTTTTTAATAAGTAATGAAAAATAAATATCTTATTTAAATGGTATGTGTGTGTGTGTATAAGTTTTAATTATATTATAGTTGATTTTGATTTAAAATAACACCATTATGTTTTAATTTAATAAAAAATTGAATTATCCAAAAAAATATTAATATTTGTTATGTTTTTTTAAAAATGGGGGTTCGTTGCATTTTTTTGGTGTAATATTAAATTTAATTCAGCAAAGGAAATTTTTTGAATTTATAAAAATTAAATCAATATTTTTAATCCATACTTCCAATTAGCTAACAATGTCATTTTTATTTTTAGGTATAAGAAATTTTCTATGGAAATGAACTACCAAAACGTAGGTACGTTTATGTAGCGAGATAAATATAAAATATTAATGTTTAAAATATATATAAACTAGTAAATTAAATTATTGGTCGATGTGTGTGAATACCATAGTTTTACTTTAAAAATTTAATTATAAAAAAATTAATTTTTATTACTTCATCATAAAATTGGTTATTTTTAATAGAAAATATTCATTATTTATTCTTTTTAAACCACCCCGCCTTAATAATAAGTACCCTTATTCCTTACTCACTTCTAAAACCCATCAATATCGAACAGAAATACTCATTTATTTTCCCAAAATCCTTAGATAAATTCTAAAAGTCATGTTTTTTCAAAAAGAACAACCCTGGTATCCTTAAAAAGTGTTCCAAAGTATGACTCTTTAAGATAAGGTAATCATCCACACTGACTCACTTAATTTAAATTTTTTCTTCTAAATAAACATAACTTTTTACCAATAATAAATAATTAAATATTTTATCAAAAATATATTGATATGTTATTATGTTTATTGGGGGAAAATATTCCATATAATCTCCATCTTATGAAATTTGAAAAGAACACTAATGTAAACATATCATATACCTCCACCACATTGCGATGTAATTAGATTTTCATCACTACTTCCTGGGGACGGTAATAATGATATAAATAATGGATATATATGATTATTATGAAAATATATTGATTTTTTATAAATATTATATCGTTAACATGTTTTCACTTTCAACAATTTAGAAATGATATCATCTCTATTGTGTACGTTTGGCCTACCATCTCTATGACACAATGTGATTCAATTATCATAGATAAATTAAAGAATGATTATAATTTTTTTTAATATTATCTTAATATCATTAATATAATTAATTTTATTTTGTATATATATCATTTTCTAGAGAGTGAAAATTTTCATGGAAAAACAGGCATGAGAAAACAAGGGAATTAACACCTGAAATAGTGAAAATATTAAAATGTTACTTATAAATATGTGGTAAGATGTAATAATTGGTTCATATATGATGTTACAATTATAAATAAGGTAATTTGTAACATTTAATAACTTTATTAAAACCATTATATAGGAGGCTTGAACATATTTGATGGATGTGCAACATGAGATAAAATACTTCTTAACTAATTTTTCATTCATTGAGTTAAACATATACTTCATGTATTATGTAATAACAAGATTATTTGTAAAATGAATTTTGATTATTTTATATCTTACTTTAAATATTTTATGTTCATTTACAATGGATAGAAATAATTGATTCTTTTTTTTTAATTATCACTTTAGTGATTTTTTAATTAATAATGGACTTTATCTCAATTTTCATTAATTGAGGTATATTTTGATTTTATGGCCCTATATTAATTTATAACGTCTACATTACTACCCTATTATATATTTTATTTTCAATAAATTAACCATAATATTTTTAATGTTATCATTTTAAGTTATTAATTTCAGGGGGTCTATTATTAGAAAGGTACGTAAGTGGTAAGGGTTTATTTCCCAATATCATCATTTATCATTGATTAGTTTTATGTATCTATTGGGGAATATTAATCATACATTTCCTTTTATTCTAAATACATATTCAATAATGTTTTTACAATTTTCTATTGAATGTTTTTTCATTAATTCTCATTTTTGACTTTGTAACAATAATGATTTATTAGGAATATTCCCCTCATCTTCCAAACACTGAAATTTATTACATTTATCCAAAAGTGTGAAATAAATGATTCTTTGACTTATATGTCCTGAATATTATTTTCCAATATTTTAATGCATTAATCATTTGATTATTGAATTTTTTTGAGGATATTTGAATATAAAATTTCTTCCATCAAATTTTCATTGTTTCTCTATAAAACAGTTAGTTTCAATGTGTGAAATATATTTCCCTCAAAAAAAATTTATGATATTTTTTGGTATATCTAATCATTAATAGAAATAACTCTTAATTTTACTTATTCATCAATGGGAATTTATTTATATGATATCATAATTCAAATAATTATCATAATTATAACCATTGGTTGTTTCATTTTCCCTAAATATTCAAATTATTATAACTGGGTCATGATTATTTTATAAATTGTATAACATTTTTACATACAGTGTTTTATTTTAATGGTATATTTACTAGTATACATTGAATTTTTTGTATAAATTATTCAATATGGATATCTTCTAAAAGGAACATTGATTATAAATTAAATACATCATTAAATATAGGTTGACTATTTTGAATATGCATGATATGGGAGGGGTTAATTATAGATATATCATTAATACATTGATAGGTCTCATGAAACAAATTAGTATTCCAATCCTAAAATTTTTATACGGAGTATTTTTAAACTATCTATTTGAATGTTTATGATATTATAGATAATTTTTTTCAAAATAGAACTGTTGTTACCAATTACTTTTAAACCGCCTTGTTAATGGCCTTGATGGTAGAGGTACTATTACATCTAAGGTCATGTCATCTAATAATTAATAATTCATCTCATTTGGATTTAAGTTATTATAATCCATGGGGTTTTCAATAACATGTTAACTGGTGATGACTTCCAATATCAATTATTGATTATGTGGAATGAGTTTCTTGTTATTTACCTCTACAGATGGATTATTATTTATTATGAAGTTGTTCAAATAGAATTTGTTTTCAGTTATAGACAATTCCATGGATATTATACTTATTGATTCAAGATAAATTCTACTACACTTAAACCTTACTGAGTAAATCATTTCCCACCTTTCATAGGATTAATTTTTCATAGGATACCGGGATGCACATTATCTAAAAATTCAAGGGTAAGATAATGGGAATAATGGCTTTCCCAATAAATATTATTTTTTAAATTTATATTTAATATGTAATTTTAATTTCAGGTATATATCTTCAATACAGAAATTACTAAAATATTTAGTCATTTGTGAAGAAATTCCTCGTATATTATTCCATTATAGTATTAAAAGCATAAATTATTTATTTTTTGGGTTAGGGGTGACACACTCATCACACCGTAATGATGAATAAAACTAGTTTTAATCAAAATATAAAAATATTGATAAAGTTGAGGAGATTAAAGGAATATGAGTATAAAATAACCTTATTTTCATGTTTCATAGATGAATAACATTGAAGTGGGATCACTAAATAAATTCCAAAAAATTTATTAATTATAGTAAAAATAGTCAAGATAGTGATACCATTTTGAGGGGACCCACATGGTGCATAGTTCAATAGGGCCGCAGAAATATCCTAGGGCATATAAACTTTTCTATTAATGAGGAACCTGTAACCTTATCCGACAACAAAAATATTATATCACTACCTAATTTTACCTTCATGCAAGGATTAACCCATTTGAGAAATATTAAACACATGGACCGTGTTGATGGTAGTGTCTCCAAACAACACTGCAACACAAATGGACTAATTTATTTATAAATTTGTATCATTGTTAATCTATAACATAATATCCATAAACCTATTGGAATGTAGACTATTAAACTAAGTTTTTTATACATTTTTGATATTATCTATTCTATGGTATTAGACATTCCCAAATTGTTATTATGAATTTTCCTCAAATAAATACATTTGAATTATTATTTCAGAAATAAATCTCTATTAATATTCTTCAAATAAATATTTCAAATATTATTTAAAATATTTTTTAAAAAAAATCTTACTTATGTACTAAAAAATATTATGGATTTCATATTTGATCTATAGACTGTTATGTAATAAAAAAAACTCTAGAAAGTAACCTACTTATAAAAAACCATGTATCAATTGAGTAGCATCATGTATTGATTAATTTTATAATATTCTAGACAAGAATGGATATATAAAACCCTTATAGATAGTTCTAGGGATTAATAGAGGCTCATTACATGTAGGGGTTTGTGAAAAATCTAATGTTCCGCAATGTAAATGTGATGTCAATGTGTGATTGGGATTACCATGTATGATGGAATTATTTAATAGGAAGGAAACACCATCATAAATTAAACATAATATATGTTTGGATCCTCAATGTATTGAAACTGATGATAGTGGGGGATGGGGAATGAAAGACATCAGACTATCACCCAGTTGAAACCCATCTACATATTTTACCTTAATGTATTATTGGTATACTTATAGTTACTCTTATATATTTTGATAACAACCAATATATATTTTATTTTCATATATTATTGGTTATATAGAATATATTATCTTTCAATACACCTCTTATATTTTCTGAATTTTAATATAGTAATATCATTCTTATTAACTATGATATGTTATGTATGATTTATAAAATCTTATGTATTATAGTAATATATTTTTATTTTTATTATTTCATCTTATACATTGAAAATATAATACAAATGTTCCATAATATATAAAATGTCACTATAATATGAAAATATATATAAGCTATTTATGATCCTAAATATGTATATTTTTTATTCATTGAATATGATACATGAAACTATTAGAAAATATAGTTTTTTATTTCAATAAGATCGATAGAAAATATCAACCACATGTACTTTGATATATTATGTAACTTAAATATAACATTACATGTCACAGTAGATTCCAAGACTATAAAACATATTATCTTATTTTGAAATGTAATCTATATTATTTATAAAATATAGAGTTCCTAAAAATCATATCAAACCATATATACATATATATTACAAAAAATCATGCCACCAATTACCCTCTACCATTCATCCAAGTGTTCCCACCCGTGTTCCCCTTGGCTAAAATATAACCTAAACTAAACTATACATTGAATACTTATAGATCACTTAATAAAATTCATTTTATTATGTTATAAAGTGATATTATGTTTTTTTAATTTAATGAAACGTTAACCATAACAAGATCCAACACTCACATGATCACATGACTGACTTCTCAGGCACATATATTTTACTAGAAAACATTCTAAATTCTGTTTCCACTCATGGAACACTGATTCAAATACCACTTCCAATCATGTTCCACACTCAAGGACCTAAAATTAAAATGTTTCCTCTTTTTTCAATAAAATATAATGATTATGTTCATTAAAAACAATACACTAAAATCATAATTTTCTATATGACATCTCCCCATGGTTTCTCCAGAGACCACATTGGTGAAAAATCCTTGATGCATGACCCAATTATTATGTATCCCACTATCTAGGGACATGTTGACATTAAATCTAAAATAACTTCTCTTCTCAAAACCTCATGTGTCTATCACCTTAATTCTGTATAACACTTTTCATTCCCCAAATTATTTGTTTCAACTACATATGGTCCATCATGATCAATCACTCATTAGTTCCATAATTGATGACCCAAAACATTTAATTCTCCGTAAAACGTACCAGTCTGAATATCCCATCATCAATTTATTCAAAAAACTCCCAAATGATTCCCTGATGTTGATTTTATTTATTAATTCCAAAACAAAAAATATCACATCAATCATCATTATAATCTTGCCCTACAAAATCACTATCCAAAAATAACTCTCAAGAATCAACAAACTATACTCCTCCAAACATTGTGTCTCACAATAATAAATATATTTATTATATAAATACCCACTCAAGTGTAATACGATTTTAAAAAATACATGAGAATAGAAATTCCAAAATGCTCGAAAACAGTTTTCCAATTTCCTAACATTCTATAAATTTTAGACCACCTAACTATCATCCCATATCAATTGATTTCTATCACTCAATATACACACTCAACAAAATTACCAGGAATGAATCCCACATCTATGAATTTAATATTTCACCATCAAAATATTCTCTCCTATATCATATTCTATTATTTTTATATTACCTAATACAGCTTGGTTATATTATAAAATCACACTAAATTTCTACAAAAAAGAACTCAAAATTAGAAACACAGTCTCGTATAATTCTCAGTGTACTAAAAACCATATATTTTGAATCATTATCAATCCGTGATAAAAAATGCATCTAAAATATTTCAATCTTCCACAATTCCCACTCACATTCCTCAAATAAGAACACAACATGAGACCTCATCTAGTACTCCTTGACCCTACATGATACACACTGATAAAGTACCACACCAAAAATAGTATACAAATATATATCCATTCCAAAAAAAGATAACTCATTATCTAGAAACTATATCTTTACCATGAAGACAACATATTTTGTTCTTTTTTGAGTACTACCAAGTCAAAAAATCATGTCACAATAACACGAATATTTAACTATTTTTTTTTAAAAACTCATTACTCCTTATTCATGATGTCAATTTATTCATCATAATGAAATTTTAAATAACCAATTTGTCATTAAACCACATTAAAAAAAATTTAAATTTCTACTAACTCACTTTTTATAATATCTAATCATCACAAAATAATATAATTCCTATGAAAAATCGATTACATGACCATGACACTAATGAGATATCATCTATTTCAAAAAATAACCATATTTACAAATAATAATGTTAATACCTTTACAAAACATATAATTGAAAAAACCCATACTCAATAAAACATTTTGAAGAGTGTCATGTGTCGACACCCCTTTTCCCATTTGTTAATCAAAATAAATAACCATTCCATGAAATCCATCACTATGACCTCACTTATGGAATCATCAAACCAACGCAATTAAATTATTCAATCTCGATGCTTGACCAAATATGCCTATTGACATGACTCAATCATTAACCAAGGATAATATTTTTTTTATTCTAACACCATGCTATCTTAAAATTTTCTAATCCGGGGTTTCACAATTCCACCAAATAAATTTGTTAAGAAAAATCTCACCCTCCATATCTATGGTAGGAGAGAATCCATCTAAAAATTCCCACAAAACTTCCTCTATATCCCTAATTTTTGAAATCAATAAATTTCCATTAAATAATGAAACATTATTCTAAAAATCTATTCCATTGAAATCCTTCCATCTTAATTCATATCCAAGCAGTCATATGATCACATGGAAATTCAATTAGCCGATCATGGATCTCATGTATGTCAAACCTATAATAATAAAATCAAAACCCATGATTGTTTTCATCATTGAATACATTGAAAATCTTGGGCCAAAACCTCTATTGAGATACTTTATTAATTTTAACTCATATTTAACAATAAATACACTGAATTATAGACCTAAATTTAAACAGATGAGTCACCAACATCATAATTTTCATGTCAAAATCCCCAATCTCTTCTTCCAATCCCACAATTCAAATCCAACTTACATCAATATTTATATCGAAACATCCATTCTACTTTATCAAATACTTCTAGTCAACTCCAATTCTAAAAATATTATGATATAATTAATCTATATGTATATATCAATATACATAGACTAAATAAAGATACCAATTATTGGGTTCTACTCCTCACTATGAATTCATATATCAGAATACACCCACAAGGATCAAGGTCATATCTATATACATATAATGATATCACCATATGATGATATAGACTATGGAAATCAATAATATATGGTTTGATTAAATAAGATTCACATAATATGTTAATTTAGAAAAAATTATATATCTATTATTCACATTTTAATTAATATAAAGTTATTTTCTTCTATAGAATTAGTTCTACAACTGCACATAAGCATTAATAAGTAATGTGATCTTATGTTATTGATATTATTCCTGAACATCCAATTTCATTTAATCATAGAATAAGAGAAGCACATGAAATAATATGACTATAATCATCATATATGAAAAAAATCAACCCATGTGTATTATAAAAAACATGTAACATCAACATCAAGACCAGTGAAATTCAATCATAAGATTATATAGGTGATGTTCTGTTAAATAACATAAAATCCATCTCAATTTCCATCTAATATTATATTATATTGACCATAACCATGATAAAATTAATATTTGTAATAATTTAATAATACCATGATAAATCATCATGATCAGGATAAATCTAAATTAAATGAATCAGTGTTGCACGTGGATTCAGGTATTCCTCTTATTATGTCCATGAATATCAAAGAGCATTCTAGGTCTAAGGAAATTATATCATGACCTAGGAAGAAGAAAATCATATTATTTTTTTCATTAGGAAGTAAATAATTTTATTTAATTCTCTTTGAACATTTATGTTTCATTGTTTAGAGATATAGGTAATCACGCTTATATAAATGAATATTAGTTCCCATATTTAACACTACTATATATTATAAATGTTTACCATAAAACATTGATTTAAAATTATAAAAGTGTTAGAGATATAAAATATATTATATTTTTTCATTTTGAACTTATCTGGTTCTATATTCATCTTTATAATCTTGTGAAAGTCATTTGAAAATTTTGTGGGAGCACAAAAATTTTAGTAAGGGGTATATAAAAAATAATGGATGATAAGTTGTTAGTCAGCTAATACATATAAAAATTTTCCATTAAAATATAATGGTTGGGCTTTAAAATATAAAATTTATAACATATTAAAAGAAACTCCTTTGCCTAATTGTTCACAAATAAAATATAAAATTATTAAAAAACAAAAAAAACATAGTGGTATCTATGAATTCATGAGAAACTCATTGATATTTCAACCATTCACCCTAACAAATTAGAAAAAACAACTTATAAAACATAATCTAATTATCTTTGGGTTTTTAAATCCTAATATTCCATTAAAACCCCTTAACAAGTACAAATGAATCATTTATACAACATGGGACATCATTTTGTAAGAAATCTTAGAATACATCTTAAAATAGAAAAAACTAACTTGTAAATTCATAAAATTACAATGTAGAAATCCAATCTGTAACCTCTATCCACATAACTAATGATTTGGATTTATATATTGGTATCACCCATTATCTAGATCTATATAACGCACACCAATAATCATGAGATATATTTGGTATAGTTATCATCAAATATTACTCTACAGATTCATAAAATTATCATAACACATTTTTTATTTTGTTTCCATTATCATACTCAATAAAATATATTTTAAATTTATAAGAAAAAATTAATATATATTGATATTAAAATTAAAATTGAAAACATTTTTGAAAATACCTAGAACAAATGGAATGATGGGCTCTCATTGAAGAGTAAAATAAAATCTTTTATTTGTTTTTTGTAAACCCCTCAATCATTCAAGAACTTCCCCTCACTTATGGGTCAGTAAATATATATCAAATATATATATCTATGTGCAATCTGTTTTCTAGGATAAATTATGTGTTCAAATGATCTTAGAAAATACATATATTGATTAGGGAATTCTATAAATCATAAAAAAATTGAAAAAAAAATGTTGTTTAATCCCTATAGTTCAAGGGTTTGATTATTTTTTCATGATAAAGTTACCATAATAGAACTTATTATCATTATGAATTATTTACACTTGTTTTTAAAGTGTATGTTAAATTTTTTGGTACTTATTTTTCTTATTAGACAGATTATAAAGTAAAAATTCATTTCATGTCCAATTAATTTAAATAATATTATATATACATTATTTTATCTTAATCTGTTTAATTAAATATAAAAAATTTAGGAAATATTAAAATATATTTATGAAAAAAAATAATGATATCTACACAAAATAAACAAATTAAATAAATATAATAATCTTTTATAAAATTATTAAATTATTATTGTAATAAATGGACTAATCATAAAATATTTATTTTGACAAATATACAGGTTTATTGTTTTGTCATAGTATTTTAAATAAGTTTTTTACATTTCAAATCATTGATTTATTAGGGGTATTTTAGAAAATAAATACTTAGTGCTACGTAGTGGCATGTGTAAAAGAAATTCTATTTATGATTTTTTAGAATGGGGAGCCTACTCATTGTATTATATATCTAAAAACTAGTAATTTCAAAGACAGCCTTCTTAAAAACATATGAATATATTTTTTTTTAATTTTTTCTGACTTATGAGAATGGAAATATATATACCATCAAAAAGAATATTCATGAGGTGTAAAAATATTAGTTTATTAGTGATAGATATTGTTGTCTGATAAGATAGTGGTACACTTATAATTATTTTATATTACTCTAATATATATCGATAATTATAAAAAACTTTTAAATTTATTTCCCCTTTATTTATGATAAATTGAATTTGTATAATCCAATTGAACCCGATTATCAATATTATATGAAGAAAATATCTTTACTGGAATTATCTTACTGGGGTGGTACTAGATATTGTGAAATGTATTGCACCATGGAAAAAATAAATACATGTTGGAATCCATAATAAATGAACCAAATAATTCGGTGATTGAATAAAATATTTTTGTCTCATAAATAAACCTTGATTATATGTTAGATTACAAATTAGAACATTCTTCATCTATGTCTTATAATCTCAGGAAATATCATTTTTGCATGTAGGAATTTATAATGATCAACTTTCTCAAGGATATTTATAAATACTGTTCAAGATCAGAGTGGTTATATATATATATATATTTATATTTATTTATTTTTTGGAAGACATGGTAAATGTGTGTAATATTGACCTCACATTTTAATGATGATATATACATTGTGTTTTGAGACATTTTATGGTTTATAATTCTCTCTGAATTATGTACCAATTTCAATCTTACTTTTCTCCATTATAGTTTATATTTCTTTGTTATATTTTATAATATGTATGACATTATGAATACCTTCATAGATCACCATAAATATCTTCCTAAGATAGATAATAAAATTATGTGTGCCAATACATATGTTATCTGTGTAAATAATATTAACGAAAATTAAAATTCTCCAAGACTAACTCTATGTTTAAATCATATTTCAAAAAAGTAATATGAGTATGAAGATCAATGAAAATTATATAGAGAATTATTTATTTTTATTCATGGGTAATAATTTACACTTGAGGAAGAAAATCACTTGTAGAAAAAAGGATTTCGAAGATTGAGTTCCATTCATTATCGAGTGTAGTATATATTTCCTTATAAATTTGAGATTAAATATATATTCTAGTAGTAAATGTTTCTATTATTTATATGAAAAAGGTAAATATATATTTGTTATACAATTTGGAAACAATATACTAGAAACAAATCATGCTATAGTCAATGTGGATGTTATTAATATTTATCACCTCACATTTCTGTCTAGAATGGTGTTTGTTTTGAAAAAATTTTACTATGTTCTATCAATAAAAAAATTATATCATTAATTTTTTTTAGAATTGATGTATTTAATATCAATTTTTGGATAGAAGTATCAATATTTTACAATAATATCACATTTTATGTTAAGTCACATATTAATTACCGTATATATGTGGTTGACCAAATTAACTGATTATTGAAACGGGATCACAATTCCCATTCACATGACCAATATCACAACAAAAATTCAAATCATTAGATTAGAACTGTGATCAATAAATTATGGAATAAATTATCTTATGATAGTTATTTAGATTAGTTTTATCTAAAACAACATGGTATATGACGTGATTGTTTTCCATGAAAATGAAAAAAGAATTATTTTTTGAAAAAGGGAAAAATATTAGATGATTCTTAAATTATTTCATAGCGATGTTTTTAGACCTATACATATTGAAATAATAGAAAATTACCATATTTAATTTAATTTACTAGAATATTTAGATTATTTATACATATATATTTGATGAGTTTTAATGTATATTCCATTAATATATTAATGAAGTACATAAAATAATCACTTATCTAATAAAATGGAGTTTTTGTAAACCCCAAATCAATTTTTTCTAATATTCCAAGGATAGTAAAATAGTTCATAACAAGGTTAATCACTCAACAATACCTCTCAAATACAATAAATTTTCATTATAATATTATAATATAATTAATATAGTGCTACTGAAATATAAAAAAAATGTGGGTTTGAGAATAAGTCATATGATATATATATATATATATTTAAGGAAAATCATATTCATGCTAGTAAGAAAAAAGTAAAGAAACAATTTTCTATATGATGCAATGATTGAAAAAACTATTGTAAAAGTGTAAACAATATTAGCTCAATATATTTATTCGGAACATTCACACTAAATTGATTTATTGTAATTTTAATCATCCCTTATCATGAAATCCACATAGGTTTAAATTATATTCATAGTGTTTTCTAGGAGACTACTTCACTAAAAATCAATAACAAAATACATAATGCACTCACCTCATGAGATATTTATTGAAGATATGTATGATAGAAATAAATTAGCAACAAATTTGATGATATAAGAAACAAAACAAAACATCTCACTATAATATATTTATCTAATAGTAAAATTATAAAAATTTAAAAATGAGAAAATTGATTAAATATATCAATTAAATCACCTCTCACTACCTCAAACAGAAAAAGGTTATTAAATTTTTTTTTTATTTTAGTTAAATAGTGGAAGGAGTAGGAGAAATAAATGAAATCATACATTTTAGAGGATTTCTGTAATAATAAGTTATATATTTTAAATATGTATAATAATATTACAGTAAAATAGAATCCTAAAATGATATGAAAATGGATATAAAAAATTTAAATTATTTTAAAATGGAGATGTTATATATATTTATAGGATGTGATTTTGTCAAATATCCATAAATATTATTTCCTTAAAATTTCATAGATTGTAGAAACAAAAAATTAATTAATTGGTGAATTCTTCTTGTATAATTTATTTATAAATGTCTACTCTATCCACTCTAAAATCTCTACTACATTTCAACATGTAATTTTGATTGAATATTCCCAATTAAAAGTCAAAATTATTCTAGACTAAGATAATATTAATAATCTCACATTCTGTCTTCTAATGAATTAATGAAATTAAAAATGAATGGATCATAAATAGCCACATAATTGAATATATTTCTTTCGATGTCATATATCATATTTTAACATTTCACATCAAGTGGGCCATCCAATTGTGATATTTGACCCAATATCAAAAACATTTCATAACTCAACATTGATTCCAATGTATATTATTTAATTTTCATTTTGGCCTCAAAATGGTTGGATTCAACTATTGATCATGCATGGTGAAATTTACCCCATCATGTCGAAAATCCTAAACAATAATTCTAAAATTTGGTTATTATTTGTAAATTATTTTTCTGAAATATAAAAATTATTACAAATAGATCAAATTGAATTTTTTTTTTACAATCTCATTTTTTCATTGATTATCTCTAAAATATAAATATATGACAAGTTCACTTAAAATATATCATTATTGTATTAAAAATTTAATTTTAGTATAATATATTTGAAAATATTATCATCTTGAATCCAAACAAATAATTAATTTATTTTTTGAATGTCTTCTCATAATATGTCTACAAAACATCACAACATATTATTTGAAACCCCGCAAAACTATCACCATAAAGGAAAATTGAATTCCTCAAAAAATGGATCCAAATTATATAAATATAAAATATAATCCTAAAATTTCATTCAATCTATCACTATACCCAATATAAATTTCATATCTATCTCCCTAGAAAAATGATTATCTCTCACTGATGAATATGAATATCGATATTTTCCTATATTTAGGAATATGTGTGATGTCTATAATATTGAAAAAATTATAATAACTTAATACGTTGAGACATGAAATTGTTTTCTATAATTTTTCATTTCTATGTGATTTAGTGTCTAAGGGTTTCTGGGTGAATTATTTTAAAATATTTGTTTGAAAATTGGTAGTTTACTTCTTATATATAGTTACAAGAGTTTTCAATATAATCACAAGAATGTATTAACTCAATTACTTATCAATGATTACAATAAAAATCCATTTCAGGACATGATCAATGAGATATGTAATTCATATAATGACTGATTAAAACAAAAATTCTTCTATTTTTAGTAATTTATAGTTTTTATAATAGAATATGTGGTGATAAGTTAAGAAAATGTAGGAATTAAAAATAGTTGTCATTATTTATAAAAGGGAAATATTTTAAGTAAATAATCATAAAAAATTGATTCTCATATCCATTTTTTTCTATTATATTTTAAAATTTTTATTTTCTTGCAATTTTAGAGAAATGGATGATATAATTAAATAATAAATAAAAAATGATTGATTCCTAATTCTATCTATATATACTACTCAAAATCATTCTAGACACCTCATAACAACAAAAAGGTAACATATCCTAATGAAAAACTACAAAGTTCCCTTTCTCTCAAAATATATCATTAAATATCAATAGATAAATGTTAATAGGAAATAAATCTAATGAAAAAATGACTACTATTTTTTCATAAACCGGTATAGTAATTTATGGACATTGTGGGATATCTAGTGTAGATTAAAAGGTGTATCTCTAGTGAACATATATATTTCCAATGAAATTCCTCAATTAAATCAAAAATAATAAATCAATCCAAAATCATTATTAGTCATAGATAGCATGTTCTAGTTCATACAAAAAATCTTGGATTTATTTAAGGAATTATAGGAAATATGAAGATAATTGTAATATTTAACCAATTTCCACCTAGTTCTAGGAAAATAATTTTGACTTGGTGTTCCATGTAAATATATATAAAAAATAATCCAAAATCATAAAAATAAATGAAAATAAAATTCCAAGAATAGTTCATTATATCAATAATCATATAAAATTTATTTATTAAAAAATAATAAAATAACCTCAATATAAATTCAAGTGTAGAATATAATAACTAATATTTATTTAATTTCAATGTTTATAAAAATAAAAAAAATAAAAACATAGAAAATAACGTAATATGGTTGATGATCTATGACGCCGCACATAAAATATAGTTCAATTAATTATTACTAAAAAATAATGATTAGGAATTAAAAAATTTTGAGTTGGAAAAGTGAAATATAATTGTATTCTTAAACATAGGTGTAGTGTAACTTTATATTTACTATAACATTAAAACACTAATAATGATAGAAAAAATTAAAATATATGAAAATAATGAAAAAGTAAGATAAAATGAATAGTTAATAAAAACTGGTTTTGAACCCCATGTGAGTGTAAGTTTTTTTCAACCCTTTAGCAACAAGATTCATCTAGTCATCCTTAATGTGGTTGTTGAAGGGGTTTTCATTATATGAACCACCAATAGTTATTTTACCCAATATAAACGAGTGAGTTTCTAGAGTATGAATCCATAATGAATAAAAAATAGACTTGAACCCATGGAATGAATAAAGATAAACTTTTTAGTGTAGTGGTGTAGGGTGAAAATTTTAGGAGTTATAGATTTTTTATTTTATACTTTCCATCCACATATTATATTTGTTTTAGTGTTAATGAGGGAGTCTTGTCACCACAATGTCCTCAAGAACTTCTTTTCAATCACATTCATTCACAGTTTTCTCCTCAAGAGTTCATTTATTTTCTTAATCAATATCATGTCCCATCACACATTTATCGAAATATACCAAGTATTTATAAGGTATACATAGTTTATATTCATCATTAATGATATATGAATAAATATTATTGGAAAAAATTGATTAAAACAAACAATATTTGGCTTCAAGATATCTCCCCTCCAAAAACTCTATATGTAATTTTGTAAATTATAATGGAATTGAATTTATATAAATTATTTATCATATTATGTGTTTATTCAATATGAAATGTGTGTAGAACAATTTTAATTCTTATTAAACATGTATTTGTTGTCGTTCCGTTAATAATTGATTTATTTCCCCCAATTTTTTTGCCATCAATGTTACATGTCTACAAGCTTCTTCTATATTATTAATATATTTTTATATGTTCATATTCAAGTAATATTCCCATGTTGAGATATCAAAAAAAAGACGTAAAAATTAAAATATATTATAAATGTACATAATAGGCTAATAGAATATGATATATGAAATTATTTATGTAATTTTTTGTAATTATTTATTTTCATTGTTTTTTTAAAATATTTCGAATGTGATTGTGCTTATCAAGAAATAAAGATAAATTTTTTAATGGGGTTTTTTGTGATACCAAATCAATATTTGCATAATTTATAATTAGCTTAATATATTCAAGTCCTTGGGTCAATCTCTAGAGGTTGCGATACAATGAAAACAAATTTTTATTGTCACTATTATACTCCAAATAATATAAAAATATAAAAAAATAATAATATATTGGTTAGTTTGGGAAGACATTATTTAATATATATAAATATATATATGAAATGTAAAATATAAGGTGTATTTTGAAAAAAGGTAAGCTTTTCTCAGCAATCCATAGTGTCTGGAATCATTATTCACAAATATTTGTAAATTTCAAATTTAATGTTTTGATTGATAAATATCACAACAACCACTATAATTATAATTTTCTATACCCCATAAAATTAACCATGCATATAGGGATTTCTGTAATATAGTCATATACACAACTTCATCATTGATCGACACTAACATATCCACTCTCTAGCACATGCATGACTTCAATAGTTAAGGGAAGGATGCCATATTTATAAGAAAAATAATTGGAATGATAAATAAAATAGTGAAACCACATATCTTAATAAATTTAATGATATTATATATTTCAATAATTAAATATTAAGTGAAATTATGGTACAAGAAACGAAAAATAATAATGACTTGTTTCCTCAAATAATTATAGATATTAGTTTTAATTTTTAGTTTAGTTTAGAGGGGAATATAGTGGGATAAGAAAAGGGTCCAAATAAAAAATAATAAAAGAGGAAGAATAATTTATATATATATATATATATTTATATATATATATTTAATATTTATAATTCTACTATTGTAATATCAAACCTATAAATCTAATCAATATAATAAACTAAAATTTGAATCGTTAAAACACAGAGGTTATAAATATTTATAGGTAATAGGGGTGAAAAAAATCCAACCAATTTTATTCACAAAATATATATTTTAAGATATAAACTTTAATAGAATATTTTTTTAATGGTTGTATTCTTTAAAGGTGTATGTAATAATCTCTTATATCATTCATAAATTATTTAGTTATATATTCACATATATGTAATGATATAAATTAATTGATAAAGGTACTTCCTTTTTGTATTATGACACTCATCATGTTCCCATTTTATAGTTTGTAATTTAGATTTGACTAGATGTATGAAGAATCAGTCATAGCCATATAAATGAAAAATATTCATTCAAATTTTAATGTGAAGTATGATATTTAAGCGATAAGGTATGGATGATTAAATAACATGTAGTTGAAATCATATGATTGAGAAAATGGGGAGACCACTCTCCATAAAAGAGTATATCATCAATAATATTATCAAAATTGAATAATGATTAATATAATAGAAAAATATACACAATATAATAAATTACACCTCTATTGAACGACAATATAGTTTAGGTCAACATTTCTATTGAAGTTGAGATTGAAAAGAGTGGGAGAGTTATAAAAGGAAAATAAATTAGATAATGACCAGAAAAATATATGATATGTATATTTAATATGTATAGTAATAAAATATAACCATATAAACCATTAAATATAATATTAAAGTCATAATAAATTATTAATCTCATTGAAATGGTGATGGGATATATTTTTATAAACTAAAATGTGGACAAAAAATGAACCAAAATCTACTATTATAAGTTCAATTGTGGTAGACATATTTTGTTTTTGAATTGTAAATTGTTATCTTATTGAATTTTGTTTTTAATATTAATGAATCTAGTTTTTTTATTTATCCCTTGAATAATCATAAATATATGTCAATATTTTTTCTTGGAGTGAGCACAGTGTTACGTTGTTGTAGGATGAAAATGTGTATTTATTAAAAATATTAATATATATTAAATCATATAATAATATCTATTTTTATATTATGGTTGTTCCATTTATCAGGACTTTTGATAGTAAATCTTAGAGGGTGTTAATTACAAGAATATTGGTTTCACCATAAGTATGACATAATGTCAATCATTGTTGAATATTTTTTTGAAGGATGTAAATGAGATTACATGAAGAGAAATAAATTTATTTTCGAATTTATTTTATTTAACTACATAATCCCAATAAATACACTATAAATAAATCATTATGAAAAAATTATTACGTTTATCAACATAAACCCAAGAGATTTTAGATTATATTTTAGAGAGCCTTCATCAAAGGATATTGGATATTGGGGAAGTGACAGGTGTGCCATGTAGATTATGGATCTCTCGAATAATAATGATACATAATTGTTCATCGTCGTCAATTTATATATCCTTGAGTTTAGGAGTCTATTTATTTTGGATATGTAAAATATTTTATTATTTCATATCAAACTTGAATAAATTCTTCAAAACAATTTATTTTCAAGTAAAATTAAGGGTAATGTTTGTTGAATTTTTATCCTTATGTTTTTTATTTTTGTTTCTCTCTTCTCTCTGTTCCCATCATTTCTATATTCATCAATAAAATGAATACAAAATAAAATATGTTTAATATATATCAATTAATTTTATTTTTTATTTTTTTCTCTCCATTTTATTAGAAAGATCATCATAAAAATTTCATTTAGACAGTGAATCAAAATATAATCATAAATTGATCATTGTATACATGATATTTACAATAGTATACCATTCAAAAAAGAATGGATTGCAGATAAAAAATTATTATTTTATAATTCTATGAAATTGGTTATCAGGTGTGGATTGATGGAAGACATGGGGTTCATTGTTTGTGGGGTTTTGAGTTATGAGGAGTGGTGTGATGTGACTGAACCATAAGCGGATCAAGACATTGGAATTTGGACAATGATAAATAATTATGTACCATCATCCTTAGATCATTGTTCTTCAATGTGATTCATGGTAGATCTATTGGCGGTATTGGATTATGATAGATGATAGAAGCCTTTTGGTTTTTATTAAAATCATGAAATGTATGATTTGTTATATGGGGAATGCATGTCATGTAGTTCCATTTATGTGGTGGAAAGGGTACAACATGATGATAAATTGAACATTACATGTGGACCCCCCAAATGAAATATGACCCAATTATAGATGATTTATATATACCATAGGGTTTCAAAGGTAATTTGTTGTCACGGAACATGGGAATGGCTTGAGTACATTGGCATGGTCTAGGTACACGAGAACCACTAGGGTACAATGAAACATACCACACTACATATTCATGAGATTAGAGGACATATAGATTCCAAAAGATTCTTGGATATGTTGTGAAATCCATTTACAGATCATCTACATACAAAAGGTTAGTCAATAAATTTTTAGGCAATGGCATTCCCAAGTGAACAGGATTGGTCACATGTTATGTTACCCTTTATAATATATGTGTATGTTTCCTTGATAATTGTTCATAGTGCATCTCAACATTTATGACATAGTTATGGGTCCTTTAAGATACCATTATATGTAGTTTTCCATGAATAATGTGACAGTGGATCTAATTTTCAAATCATAGAAATGACAATAGGTGTTAGGATATAAACATTTCTTATAATGACACTTGGATGATTGCAGTGATCAGGATTGATCATCAGATCGAGGAAGCAGTTTGTACTCCCGTGCAAATATAATGAATGATTAACCCTTATTCATTACATAGGTATATTTGGAACTACAACATAATTGATAAGGGAATATTTCATATATTTAAAGTGTCATGATCTCTCCTTTTCAAGAATGGGTGGGGTGCGGGTCCTCCAATAGAGCTGGCTCACCCTCTATTATAGAGAACTATGGTGAGATGTGGGCCCTTAAAACTTATCCATGTGAGGTTATGCTGATAATGGTCATATAAGAGATACCATGGTGATCTAAAGGTTGATACATCATTTTTATAGTTATATGGATATATATTACATTTCACTCTTCATTTATGTTTCATTATGTTTATATTTGATGTCGAGTTTGTCTTACCCTTTTTCATATGCATTGAGCTGATTATTTCTATTTATATTTATCCCTTTTTTCTATTAGTGTAATTCTACTTTGTATGTATATATTCACCCATTAATGGGCACTAAGAACACAATTTTTTATGCAGATGATAATATTATTGATGATTATTTCATTAGTGCATAGTTCCAACTAGACATTATATACTTTTTCGGTGGTATTTCTTTTATAAATTGTGAGCTGGAATATCTAAAATATCTTATTATTATTTTTGTTGTTAGATTGGGACATTATTTCTAGTTCGGGGTGAATTTTTCAAGTTTATTCAGTTTTTTTATGTTTTTAAACTTTGATGTATTTACAAGATATTTTTTTCATGCATTATTTACTATCTAAATGATTTATTTTATTCCATTATATTTAATTTGTTTCAGGTATCATGTTTCATGAGGGAACATTGGGACTATAGTATAAGGCCTCTGATATCAATTATATTCCCAATAGGATTATTTTTCCTCCATTGGATAACTAATATTTGTCTTGGTGTATCACAATAACATACTATAGACAAAGGTAGTGTCCTAGATGGTTGGGTCCTGATAGAGTAGTACCATAGGTGATATTTTCACCAAACGGTGTTTGGGGGTGGACTTGTTTGAGGTTTTTGGGGAACGTAGATAAGTAATATCATAGTGTCTTATGATTATTTATCATAACATAGAATACACTAATGTATAGGAATATCATGTATTGATAATCCTCTACAGAATACCTAATTCTCTAATAGGAATTGTGAGGCATCAGTTTGATGGGAAATGTTATAATGCATCATATAGGATTGGGGCTTCTCACATTCATTTCCTTGATAAATCACAACATATATTAATATCTAACCAAAATATGTATTGTTGACATTTAGGATTCCTTCATGATAAAATATTACTAAGAAACTGATATAATATTATTATGATGAATTTTTGAGTGAAGATTATTTTGTTTAGGGACCCACAGATAATGGATTTCCTTGAGGAAGACATAGACTAGAGCCTTCATTTTTTGAGCATCAAATAGTTATAGTTGGTCATGATGACCATTCATGTAACCATTGAACATTATACACATTATTGTGATAGATACTAGTGAATATTCCTCGAAAGAAATACCCTCTAGTAGGGGAACATTGTCTTATAGTTGATTAAAGGTTTTTCTAGATTTTTCAAAACCCAAAAATTCTTATATGTTCAGATTCACCAAGCCTTATTCATGGTTTTTTGGGAAGTTGTGAAGTATAATCATAAATACTCATTATGAGTAGATGGTATCATGGTTATACATATATACATTTTTCTATGATAAGTATTACCATTAAAAAGTGCACTCTATTAGATTCAAGGTCATAATGAGATCATGAATGGTGATATTTTATTTATTGAGTATGTCATTTGGTTAGCTACCCTTAAATTTTATCCCTCAATATGGTAGGATATGTATAGTTTTTTGTATTGATGTTTATAAAGGGACTTCCAAAAGCCACCTTCAGTACAATATATTTATTATGACTTCCAAAAAATATTATAGTACTCGATTGTATTTTTTTATAGATATCTTAATATAAGATGTAATCTTGTTTGTGGGTTCCTATAGTGGGAATATGGGGGCATAGACATATATAGTAGCTAGTAGGTGTTAGTCTTCAGGGTGATGGACATAGAAAACACTCATTCCCTTAAACAATGATATTGATACAATATTAGGTTTCCCATAGAGGATCTAATCATAATGGAGAGGGGATATTATATTCTTGTATATGGTTAGGTTATATGGATCATTGTTGAATGATATGATAGTATTTTGATTTTAGAAAGGCAATGGATGGACCACTATAATTAACAAATCATTATGGTATGGGATCTCCTGTGAATATCCATTGAGGTAGTTCTTATAGAGAAGTAAGTAGTTATTTAGAGGGAGTACATACACGTTAAGGATGATTAATGGAGCTTATTCAACATATACTACTCGGTATCCCAATCATGGCTCACAGGTTTTGTGTCCATGTGTTGGGGAAGTTGCATGTTGTGGAAGGATAAGACCTCACCACTTAAGAGGTGATTATAGTTATAATATATTTCTTTTCTACTCTTTGTTATATACATATAGATACTTTAACAAGTTTTTGATTTATCTCCATATTACCCATGTGGGAAATAACGCTTACAGTGGAGCCTACAACTTAAATGTTATAGATAGACGTTCCCTTAGGGATTTATTATTCAATATCACACATCTTCTATTAGTGTTAGTTGGAACCCAAATGGTCATGTTTATCATGGGGACTTATTTATAATAGAATAAAACGTTCTAATTTCATCTTGTGTATTGGATAGTTATTTGTGGGGAATTATAATATAGATAGTCACTGTATGAGAAAACTATTCATTCATATAGATGTGGTTCTCTTCTCCCTTTTGAGAGAAAGATAGCCTATGTGATTGGAGCTCATGAACATTAAGGTACAATTCATCACCAATTATTCAAAAAGATTATACATTAGTGTAGTAGGATCATCATACATCTTAATTCTAGTGGTAGTGGATGATTATATACATACATTTCATTAATATGTTTTGGGACTACCTTCAATTTATATATTGAATTAGAATTCGACATGCACAATGAGAAACAAATTATATCTTTTATGGAATATGAGATACCCCCAAAAAACCATTTATATTTGAGGTTGTATTTGTAATACCATTATGAAATTTTTTATAGAACTAGTGTATCCCACATAGGGAGATCGAGTGATAGTTTTGGAAATAGAGGATATGGGTTTGTTTGTTTCCAGAGATTATAGTATCCAGAATCAGATTATGATCCAGAAAAAGCAACCCATTATATGAATTTATTACCAAATAAACTATTTGAATGTTGAGATTCTGTTATGAAACATAGATATTTTGTATGTAAACCATTTTTATAGTGTTTATGAGGAAGTTATTATGATGATAATTTTGGTTTCACTATGGGAACCATGGGTTCATTGTTATTCTTTTTTGTGTTAATTTTTCCAAAGATATATACATGGATTTTATGATTTAGATATTATAGTCATTATTTTTCTGATTAATTTTTTTCGTTATAAATTACATTTACATGTAACCTATGATTGATGATGATCTTGTAAAGGATTTGAGAATTGTAAAAACATACTCAAAGAGAACCATCTATATGGTTTGATATGTATGTGTTAGATTTCGATCGATGAGGTTCACTTTCTGGGGATTTTCATCTCTAATCAGGGTGTCTCTATGGATCTGATGCTGATTGATGAAATAATTTATTGGGAGCCACCCCATATCATGTATGAGGTGTAATGTTTTCTCAGTACGTTGGTGTACTACTAGGTCTTCTAGGATACAATTCAATGAAATTATACCAATTGGTATCTTTTTCATTAAAAGGGATTTTTTAACCTATAATGATAAATATTATAGTTTTATTAATTAGTTTACAATAAGGATAAATATTCCTACTATTCTGAGAATATTAGAGAAGGGTGTTGAGTATGTGTAGTTTTGTAGTGCCTTTGGAGATAGCCTTAGTTGTGTTTTTTTTGGATTGGTAGTAATTCATCACTTATCGGTCAAGAATGTTGAGACCCATGATCATAATTGCCTAATAATTCAATTAATGTTTTTAGTGGTAGCATTTGACCATAATATGTGGAGGAATTATCATTGGGAAATCATTTCATAATTTACTCAGACCATCAGAGCCTCAGGTACCTATTCTCTATGAGAGATCAAACTATGAGACAGACTGTGAGAGGAAGATATAGATCTATTGATTATGGTACCTATATAGATATTACATCAACATATTTAATAACCAATGGAGGAAAATATTTTGGTAGATTCCCTTTATGGGAAGTTCCTATATCTCTTGGACTATGATGAATATTTTTAGATGGATTTATTAAAATAGATATGGGTGGAAGATATTTTTATATATTTCCATCAATCAATAGATGATACTCCCCCCCACATTGGTATAATGTTGATATGATAATTTGGGATATGACTACTATTATTTTATTAATTATTAGATATTCTTTGGAGAATAACCATATCGATATATTTATGGGGCGAGGAATGAAATATATTTTAGGGATGAAGAGTGATTCGGGTCATGTTGTGTGATGATTTATTGAGGGAGTTTTATAATTTAAAATTGTTAATAAATTTTGGTGTGTCATAAATATACCAGGGTCAAACATGTTACATTTTGTGGGATTCCAAATTGTGGACCATTTTGGCGTTTTTCTCCCAATGCCACACACGTCATAAGGATAGATCTAAGAATAAGTTTTTATTAGTTATGAATCAAACTATTTTGATTCAATAATTTATATTGGAAAGAATATCAAATTATTTTTAAGGTGATTTCACCAGAAGAAATAGTCCATGAAACTACATCAGTTTTTTTACCAACTCCCAATGTCGGTACCCATTAGTTCTATTAGGTATTAGAGCCCAGGTTTTTGTCTAGGAAATTGTTCAGGATCCAGATCGTCACTCTTCATTAAGTAATGGACAATGTGTGTCTTAAAATTATTATTAGTTTATATCAATGCTTGGTAGGGGAATAATGAATTATGTTGGAACCCAATCACGTATTTTAATAGGTTTTCACTTCCAGAAAGGTAGACATATATAGTAGAGCATCAGGTTTTTAGAGGATATGCTGGGATCAGATGTGCTGGACTTTAGTGAAACTAGGAGTATCATTTTCTGTTAATTGAGTGTTCTTGATTATATATATATCACATTACTATTGTCATAGAACTATTCATTTTCATGGATTGAATACCCTTCAGATCACTGATATAATCATGCCATTTTGGGATATATCTAGGGTTAAAATTTGGAAATTATGTTTCGATGATCAATAAGAATATGAGGATAAACTAGAGATGATAGAAATATTATATAGATGAACATAATTGGACTTTATAATTTGAACATGGATACCAATTTTTACCAAAATTCACCATGTGAGGAAGGAATTTCGGGATTTTATAGGGAAGGAATACATCCATGTAGTTCCTAAGGCTATTCATGATCATGTGGAGTGATGGAAAATTTTCTTACAACATGGATATTCCCCCACTATTTTAGTGGGTGAAAAATGTGTTCAATATGTTATTCTTTATTAGTAATATAAATTTCTGAATTAATTTTATTGACTAGGGTGAAATAGATATAAATTATGGTTCCAACTTCATGGAGTTCTTAGTGGAAATCATTGACCAATAAGAGAGGACCTGATTAATAAAGACAATACCTTTAATTTAAGTTCTTTGATAGAAGAGGAGCATGGTTGAGGTATATGTGGTATTAATCATGTTTGTTTTGTCATTTGATTCTCTCAACACACACACACACAGATATATATATATATATAAATATCAATGGATTAATCATGGTTTTTGGGAGTTATAGGACTCATGAACTAAAAAATTAGTAAAATAATTTTTTATAAAATCACAAGAACATATTAATTCAGAATAGATGGGGTTTCCATTCATCAAGACCATAGATGGTTAATATTAGGTCACAACTATTTCCAACACGCGGGGTTTACCTAAGGTGTGACATAAGGTTATTCAGTGTCAATAATTCTTTTTAAGGTGTCCACTTGTGTTATATTATGATAAATAATGGTTCTTCATTTACTGGCCTATCCCTAACACTTAACTACAAATACATGATTATGATGAATTCCTATGTTTATCCACATATCCTTTTTTTATTTTTAAGCAGTTGGTGGGTGAGATACATTGACAAATGGAAACACTTTGTGGTGGAATGATCAGTGTTCCAAGGTGTTAATGGATCTCACCAATGAAAACCATTAGAATTTTCACCATTTGTGATCAATAGAAACATGTTCTTGGGAATTTATATTTATTGGTTTATTCATTTATTTTTATATCTAATTTTGGAATTAAATTATTCCTCCTATCAAATTCATTCACTAGTTGATTTTTAATTTAAGGTTGATGAATATTTATCTTTGAATTTATGATTTTTTATCATTGCATGATCCCTAGAAATGATTATTTAATCACTTATGAATGGAATATATCTTGAATGATGACCAATGTTCATTTACGTAATTAATGTTTCATGTTTTTATGCCCATGATTTTTTATGATCATCTATGTAATTTATTTTTGTCGTTAGTTCGATAAATTCCCAGAATCAAACATTAAAAGATATATATTCAGTGAAAATGTTAACTTATTTGGTGTTGAAGTAATGACTGATGGAATGACTGATGCGTGATAAGGAGTGATGATAGATCAACTGTGGATGAATGAAATATATGTGGTATTAAATAATAGGGTCATCCATTCACTAGAGCAGTGTCATGAGATTGAATCATGAGCAGTTTTGGTGATTGGAATTTTTCCATCGTTGATGGGTCAAATCTGATAAACTATATATCTGAATTCCTTATAACAATTAAATGAGTATCTAGTGATTTTTGAGGCAAGGGTGATATATGTGATGAAGTACTTCATTTACCATTAATCTTAACATACACAAAGTATACTCTAGATAATGCATGTCATCGTTTCCCCAATATGTGGTATATATGGATCCTCATAAAGATAAATATCAAACAATGTGTGGGACCGGCACACAGTATGAGACCTAATACTAGTGGCTTGTCATGTACCCATGGTGTACATGCGCACAATCATGTATAGGTAAACATGAATGGCAAGAGTATATTATCACACAACATGTACATGGGCATGAGGAGTGTACATTTCCATGGAGTGGAGGTCACATTCTTGGGATATGATGACATGGTAATAATATTGGATACAAGGGAACACTATGTACTCCATGTACAATGTTAATATATCCACATAACTAGAAAAATATTCTCATATAAGGACACACCTAGATGTGCATGAGGGGTAACCCATCTTGTGACCCAATATACACAAAAAGTACAAATCCATGAAAATTATGTATTTTGTATGGGGGGGCCAGATTAACCTATCCATTTATGTTTTCCGTGTAGAACATTATGGTTACATTTTTTTAGAGTCAATGATATGACACAAGAGATTACTAGTGTGAATATTCTTTCAGTATTGTTTAACCAATGTCAATAATCATGTTTGGTCGTCTAATGTATGATGGTTTAAGGAATCCTCAATCATACCAAGGGGATAGTCCACAATACTATATAGAGAAGTAGAGTCTGTACTCCATCATACATTAAGACCCATGGAATATCTCTATGGCTTACTGACCCTATCATCAAGATTTAGATGGGGCTCGATCCTCCACTACTTTTAGCCCTCACACATCTGTGGAGTATATTTGAGAGGTTGTAGACCTGCATATAGATTGTTGTGTAGTTACACATGGTGGTGGCAATTAGATATGGGCCATTAAATGAAGCATTGAAATTCATCAATCTTTGTTGGTTATTGATATTGTTATCCCCATTATATTTTTATTTAAGATTCATTTTGAGAGTATCAAATGCTGGGTTTTCTATTCCATATTCCTTATAGACTGATCATACTAGAGAAATTTCTATTCTCATTTTTTTGTTTAATGGAAACTCTAATCGTAATGTATATAGTCACCCCTATGTGGGATTATCTAATAATTGTTGTGTCTAATTTAGATTACATGTAGAAAGGGGTGATTTTAAAGAAGAATTGTAGTACATGGAGTTGAAGACCATGTTTGGTGGTCGACCTTGGGGATTTTGATCCATGATCTCCTCAGACTATCCATTTTCTAATTTTTTTAGGATGGGAACAAATTTCAATTTGGGTATATATTATTCCCATTAATAAATTATTTAATATTAAAAACAACAGTGATGTATTTATTAAGGGTTATTCATCAATAATTTATACTCTTGAGGTTTTGTTTTATAACCATATCACAACAATATTTTAGAGGATTTGTTTTTTTATACGCCTAAGTGCATTAGGGATTGGATTCCCATTTTAATTATATGCATAATTGGTTGTAATCACCATTACCTAGATTATTGGAGGCATTAATGGGGTGTACCATTTGGATTTATGGCAACCTAGATAGGGTCAAGGTGGGTCCGTTTGCAAAAATATTTTTTCCTCTATCGACAATAAATATGGTGCAAAATATCAATATTAATAAGTAATGATATCTACTAATAAATGATGTGAAATTTTATAGACCAATAGACACTTAATCACCCACTATACAAGTTTTTGATCAATGAATATCCTTGAATATGTCATAATCAGGTCTATATAAAATAATGAAACATGGTTCATAATATAGTATATTAATTCCACAAGGATTTTTTCACTGTTAGTCCATCAAAAAAATGAGATATTATCCCATTATTAATATTATCTGGATCTGGGATTTAATTCACTCGATTGGACTATGAAATACATATGGGCCTCAAAATAATGGGTTCAGATCTACCCACGATTAGGTAAAATATAGTCCATCAATCGATGAATCCAATAAAAACGAATTTGTAAATATTTTCTTATGCTAAAAATTTTATGGTAGAAATACAATAATATTTGTAAATATATAAAATTAAAAAATTAATAAATATTTTAAAGTAAGATATAATTATAACTAAATCAAAAATATATTAAAATTTAACACAGAATAAAACATTCTAGGGATTAAAATAACTCGATTATATTATAATATGTGTGACAATATGGACTTAATAAATCTTACACTCTTAACCATTACACTCATTGAAATTTATCTAATTTTAGGATAACACCAAAATTTACAAGATACATTTAGAAAATATACTACATTATTGTATAAATGGAAAATATAATTCCACTTATATATATCAAAACTTCATAATTCCAGTATATATTATATAATTTCTATTGACTCTTATAGAATCCCCCTTATTAAATTCATACATCACTCCCTTTAAATATATTTATTTCTCACTATAGGATAGGAATTTTAAATTTTTTGCATTCATAGATGTATGTTTAATATCCAATACATTATGGAAATTATCATTTCTCCATATCATAAAATATGATATATTTTTCAATAATGATGTTTTTTCCTGGTGATTCAGTGGATGATGGTTAGTGGTTAAAGAATTAAATAATTTCATACTAAATAGATGAAGAAGAATTCATAATTATTATCGCATTAATATTATAATAAATGAAAATGAATACACTGCACACATCCCTATACAAACCAATATTGCACACACTTTTTTTAAATTTAATAGCAATACAAATTCATTCAATGAATGATTTCATCCAAATATTCATCTCCATATTTTTTTTCACGGAGGATCAGATGACTATAGAATAATATTCGTGGATGATAAATCATTACCATGATTTTATATAAGGATATGACTCACAAAATTATTCATGATGAAAATTTTTATCAATTTTTTTTTTCTTGTATTCGTTTTTTATTTTTTCATAATTTTTTTTCTTTTTTAAATAATCTAATGAAAGAAATAAAGTACAAATAAAAAATTACTCTATCCCAATTCCTAGTCTCAATACTCATCCGAAAACTTTTAGAGACATCACACCTCTATAAAATGGTGTACATCCTAGAGAAAGTAAATGAAATGACCTTCCTATATATAAAATCATGAAATATAAATGATAAAATATTATGATTAATTGTAGGTAAGTGAAAAACAACTTGTAATATAGCTAAATATGTAAGAATGTTGATGGATTCATAATGATAAAAGTAGTAAATTTAAATACATAACTCAATTTAAATTTTGTTCATACTAAACAATCTACTCAATCATTTTAAAAACACATTATAAAATTCAAATCATAGAATGAATAAAAAAAATAAATTCTCAAAAAAGGAATGACCCTAAAAAATCCATCTTAAATTTTTTATGTTTTCTTCAAAAAAATGTTGAAGTAAATGTATCTCTATGGAAATTTTGAAAAAATAGTGTAGTGTATTTTTAATGAATCCAAAAATGATATTTTATTATTTTAAATGTAATGTAATATATTTTATACCTCGGGTAAATTTCATAAGGTTTCCAATGACACACATATAATTATTAATATCACTATTTTACTATATCTTTTAAAAAAATATATAAATATATTAACATAAGGTATGGTATGTGAAGAAACTATATGATGTTAAAATTTATAATTGATATAAAAAAACAAATAATTTAATAACAAGGATGTAATGAAGCTATTATTAGGAGGTTGTAGTGATTAAAATCATTTTTCTCTAAAAGTCCTCAAAATTTATTTCAATGAATTAATTCAGAATTTTCACACAAACCCATTTCAATTGAATTATAATAAACCAATATTGAGACCTCTAAATATTGGATAATTAACTTTTTAAAAATTATCTATGATACGTCATTATCACACATCACTACCCATGAAAAAATCCTATGTACAAATGGCTTATATTGTAATGGTACGCATGATAGATGAATATAGGAAATAAATATAATGTTCAAGAACGTGTGGTTCCCTCGACAATAAATTTATATATAATAAATTATAATAAATGGAATAAATTTAATACATAATGAATTATAAACCCTATAAAATCAATAAATCATCCATTTAATAATCATATTGCATAGTTTTCGATTTTTAGTGGAGTAGAGAAGGGAAATCAGTGAGTGAAAAAAAAAATTAAATTTTCTAACTTGAAGAAAAAGAATTCATAAATCTATGTGTTTAATTATTTATAATTCTATAACATTTAATGTGATCCATTTACTGAAAATAAAAATGGGAAACTAAATCATCTCACTCATAAATAATATATAGGAGATATTTATATCCATAATAATGTCTAGACATCCCTCTAGTATTATACTACAAAAGATTTTGAATTATAAAATAATTAAACAGATGAATTTGAAAATGGTTTCACCTAAAAATATATTAATAATTATCTTCTCTACATAGAATCATTATTTTAGTTAATTTGGAATGGTATAAAAAATGTTATCACATGTGTATTTATTAATGAAAACATTTCTATATCAAAAGACTATTCATCATCCAATCCTCCAGTTTCTAACACATTAGTAGCCTTGAATAAAGAAAAAACATCTATAGTTACAATAATGGAGAATATTACTTCATATATTAAAGGTAATTATTCTTGTTGATTGATAGAGTATTGATGATAGATAAATGAGAAGAATATATTACAATTTACAGAAAAATGGTAATTTCTTATCGTGATTAATTTAACAATAATTAAAATTCATGTAATTGTATAAATAGAAAAATTAATGTTGAAGGAACCAAATCAAATCACTACTCCCACCCCAAAAAAAAATTATGTTAATTTTTATTTTTTTACAGAGTTGGGAATATAAATTTTTTGGAAGGATGAAAAAAATAAGTGAAATAGGAGAATGTGAGGATGATTTCTTATATACATTTAATATGTATAATGAAACCATTATAAAATAAAATACTAAAATGCTACTGATAGGTGAAATTAATATTTAAAACTCTTTGGAATGGACATGGGATATGATAACGTGATAAATTTTGACATATTGTCATCATGAATATTGATAACAACAGTATCTTCTATCCTCCATAAAATTTTCAGTTCATTTATACAATTAAATGTATTTTTAATACAAAATTAAAATATAAAACCATTATAGAACAAGTGACACTTCTTATTCCACTATATTAGTTTATAAAGAATAAATATCCCTAAATAAGGCATAATTTCAAATAGCCAAAAAATTTCCCTTTAGATGTTTTGTATCAGTCCAAAAATTTCTATTCCAATTATGACATTCACTAGTGAGATATGATATTATATTTATAATTTTCTATATTTTTAATGACATTGAAATTTTTATATTGTGAGATTATTTTAGACATAAAATTGTTGGATTTTGATGTATATTTTGTTAAATGAAATGTATTCTATAAATGAACAAATCTAATAAAAATAGAATATAAATATTCTTTATTCAATATACTATTTTGAAAAAAATAATAAAACAGATTTAAAATACATAACATTTAAAAATTAATCTATTTTTGGAATGAATAAATAATTAACATATAAAAGATAAATATGTTCCAATTTTCTATAAGATTAAATATTTATTGGGTTAAAATATTTAATAATAGTATACAATGGATTAAAATTATAAATCTATGAATAAAAACATTTCTTTAAAATTTATAATCAATTCTAAGACTATATTGGATGTTTTCTAATTAAATAGTTCCTTGATTAGCTATGTGATTTTGAGATATTATCTAAACATAATTATATCTATAAAAAACAATGGAATGTTATTCATGTAATATTGAAACAATCTATCTTTTGGCATGGTGACATTAATGTATAATAATAAACATATTCAATTTTTCATTTTTTGATACACATTACAAACAACCACACGCCATCTGATGCATCATATATTGACCGACTAGAAATATGGTTTATAAATAAACACTTTCTTTCACACATGTATTCTTAGGGATGTGAAACATATATTAATGTCTACTTAGGTAGAAATAAGTCACTCTATGTCAAAAAAAAAGTGATCCATTTTTAGATATTATGTAAATACTAATTGGCATTAAACATATTACCCCATTTACCAGAAGGTAATAGTGAGAAGAGAATATACCTTCCTTAATTGGGTGAACATATCAAAAATGGATAGTGGTATAGATATATACATTAATTTTGTGTTATATTAAGGTTAAAAATTATTAGAAAATTCAATGATGCCATAAATCCCTATGGAAAAGAATGTTATAAAGACTGATGTAGTTTATTAGAGAATAAGAAATTTTTAAAAAACATAAATGATATGGTTTTTTAGTTATTAATGATGGTTAATTGTTATTAATAAATGAAAACAATATTTTATCCTATAAAGAATTAGAATGTGACATTGAATCTTCTATACGAGATGTTATAATGAATTATAAAATGTATTCCATGTAAGAAAACCACAATTTTATTTTTTAAGGGTCCTACAGTGGATCTACGGTTTGTTATTTGAATGTGGTAATTCAGCTATAAGGTATACATGTATTGATTATTATGTTCTAGTAAGAAATTGATGGTTATAAAATTGTCAAATTAACATTATGGAATAAACAAGGATGGTTCCTTTTCAGTAATTTCTACAATAATATCCCAGATAATTATACTATACACATTTTATTACTATAACTATTATATATGAAAAATAGATTTAAAAGTTGGTTTCATCAATGGAACCTTTAGAAAGATGTATATGTATCACAATGAAATGTTTGTGACTCCAAATTATGAAAACATTTTTTAAAATTTTTATAACTGCATTTAAGAATATAATCAAGAATCCAAGTAAAGGAAAATTATCATCGATGAATCCAAAATATAATTTAACCTCATAAATAATAAATGTGATCATTATGTTTATAAATGGTTTAATTAGAGTGATTTATTTTTTTCACTATATTTTAATAAAATTTTAATATTTAAAGAAATTCGTGAATTATAATCCATTTTTTAATTATTAAACTCATGAGAATACATAAAAGAAACAGGTGAAGAAACATATATTCTTTGGATCAAGACCCATCATTATAATTACAGGAGAGTTATTTGACTATGTGAACGCATGTACAATAAAAAGTTATTAATGCGATTTATTATTGAATAATAAAAGAAATAATTGTTGATAATGTCACATGGAATAAATTTATCCAAAATATAATATCTTCTATTTAATGTGGATTTAAATAAAGGAGGATCCCATTGAAATACATTGTCACTAATTCTCTAGAATATTATATTTTTATTATGGATTTTGATATATCCATTGATGTTGTTTAGAAATGTTCTTTTTTCATAGGGATGTATATGACACTTATTAGTAGATATCCTATCATATCAATTTATAATAATACAATATTGGTGGCTCTTTAAAAAGACCATTGAACATAAACATAGATATAAGACATAATTCTGATAAATCAACCCTTGAGGAATTATTCTTAGTATGGTGAATCCATTTAAAAATTATTTCAATAGAATATAATATAGAGGAAACATTGAGTAAATTATTAAAACATTATAATATTGAATATATTATTAAATCTAGTGGATATAATTCCCTTCATTGTTTGATCTTGTTAATGTATGATTCTATTAGGATTGGTGTCCTAAAACCTAATAGTTTAAAATTTATATTTTATAAGCATTCATAATCATGAATAATAAAATTATTAAATTATAAATTTTTTAGATATCGAGAATAATATTATAATAGCCTAGAGTATCTTCCATATTAATAATCTAATAAATAATCCCCATATATATATAAAATCTCAATAGTATATAAAGGTATTTATAAAATTATTTTCTATTCTTGGATGACATTCTATAGTTTGACCCATTATTAGATGACTCTGAGGTTTATGTATACAAAAGTGGATGAGACAAAATATAATAATGTGTACAATTTGTGATCTTCCAGATTAAATTTTATGTGAAAACAACCCCTAGTGGGAATTACACATGTCTATGTCCCATTAGATATTGATGATTTGTAAAGTGCGTAATTATGTTTATAGAAGAGATTATTATGAATTAATATCATGATTAATATATTTTAATAAATTTTTAAAAAAAGTGATGAAAATTAATCATAATGGGGTAATGAATGTTGGGTGTATCATGAGTGATATTTAATTAATGAATATTTTGAGAGAGTATTTTCACTTCCGTCATAATAGAAGAAACTATTCGAGCACATTAATTTGAATGAAAACTTTATGAAAAATTTTATTCCCATGGTTTGTAAAAAAGTAAATTTTAGTATTTCTATGAATGAAAATCCAAGAGTATTTCTCAATTACATTACTATATATAATTTAGGATGATATATTATGACAGAGAACATTATTAAATTATGAGAATTTATATCTGGTTATCTAAATTGACAATACGATTAATCTTAATGGGGTTTATAACATGGTACTTTATTTCCATATTGGATTTTAAAATTAATTCCCAAATTTTATTAATTATGAATCATAAAAGGCTAAAAACATTATTTTTCAAATCATCTCAATTAAATTCGGACTAAATTTATATATTTAAACAAATTCTATTCTATTTACTAGGGAATAATAGTTTCTCTTTTTACTGATTTCATAAATTTAATTACAATTTTATGTGATTTTAATATTTTAATAAATATATATTCTTCATATCATGAATACTATATCTATTATTCACATTAATGAATTAATAATTTTTACTACAAAAGGTTTATTAAATTTAATGGAAGGTTATCAGACCATGTAAGGGCTTAGGATACATAAATTATATCAAAAATAACTTTTGAGTAGTTAATTAATAATGTAATTGTTTTTATATTATTCATGATATGTGTGTGTGTCAATGAAATAATAAAAAATATTTTTTATTATTTTTGGTTGTTTATAATGATTATGATATTTTTTATAGTCCATTATGAATGTACCAACTCTCTAGAAATAATTACTGATAAACTACATTATTTCATTTTCCTAGAGGTACAAGAATCATTCTATAATGTATAATTATATCTGCCATAGATAATTCACTTAATGAATAGAATCTATAGTGATTTATCTCATGTTTAAAAGAATATTTCTATATTCCTCATTTATATTAAGAAAATTATACTAACGATCAATCCTTAAATCTTTAAAGATTATATCTTTTTCAAATCTGAGTGATGTAAGATAATCAGTGCCCCCAAAATTACACCATAAGTAAAATCAATATAATTATGAGATCAAAGGAAAATTTGTATATTGTTACTAGAAGAATTAAACATTGTATCCCCTCGGTGGAAATATTGTACAACCAAATAAAGGTTTTTATGATAATAAAAAACATTAACTAATGTACTCAAAACCGAAACAATTTAATAATATTAAATATAATGATAAATTAAATCTAAAATATCCTCTATCTAGTTCAAAGATTCAATAACTATTATTATTTTGAAATTATCATTATATATGTTATTATTCATTGTGTTTTTATTTATTATTATCTTGAATCACAAATAAACCATAAATTTGTATAGATATGACTAGGTTCTGTATTGTCTTATTACATCATGAGTTCATGTTCATGGTTAGTTGAAATGTTTCTAGTAATAATGAGTTGAAATTTTATTTCATTGATTATGGGAAAAATGTCACGACCCGTCCTGAGGGCCCGTGTCGTGACTACCCCAAGCCCGCCTTCCATGGGCCAGGGGATGGCGACTAGCAGCAAGGCGTAAATCCCAACAAAAGGGAAGGCATTGCCTTTGAAAAGTAAACAAGCACCACAGAGTAAGGAAGCTGAGAAGTAAACACTAAGTAAAAACTGTAACAAGCTGTGCTGAAAGTAAAAGGGGCCGGAAATACAAGCCCAACTGTAAAGTACAACTGAAAGGGAAAAACAGCAACTAAAAAGAATATCCATAGCGTCGAGCCGTCCTCTGAAGGTCCCACCTGAAAGGTGGGTACAGATAGCCTCCACAGCTCCTCGGTCCAGCCGTCCGATCCGAGTACGTCCCGCCCAATGGTCCACCTCTAGGTATCGTCCTGCTCCTCAAGCCTCCACCACGATCAGTGTTGTCCGTCGTCTGTAACCAACACAGTGAAGTGCGGGCATAGCCCGTGCAGGGGTGAGTATAAGCTACTCAGTAGGGACCCCGAGACCCCCGAAGGACTCCTAGAATCCACAAAGGATAACCAAAAAGGAAAGATACAATCACGAAGTAACATCCGACACCGCTTAGGTATATGCCCATACATATACCTAAGTCATCAATTCCCGCTCGGCTCCAACGTCCGAGCTCACGCACAACCCAGTCCACACAGGAAAGAAAAACGTATACCCACACAGGATAGCACAACACAATCCACAAAGTAGAGTAAAAGTAATCCACATAGGTTAGCTCAACACAATCCACAAAGGAGAGTAAAATAGTAAATCCACACAGGATAGCTCAACACAATCCACAAAGGAGAGTAAAACAGTAAATCCACATAGGATAGCTCAACATAATCCAAAAAGGAGAGTAACACAGGATTCAGCTCACACAGGTATACTTCTTGTATGACGATAAATATGATCACTGATCCATCTAAGTCGTCGGCCCCACAAAGGATCTAAAGTTACTAACCCCGGCAAAGATCCACACAGGATCGGGCCCACACAGGACCTGTAGGCGCTGGCTCACACAGAACCGCTGAGCGCTGACCCACACAGGATCGGACCCACACAGGATTGGGCCCACATAGGACCTGTAGCACGGACCCACAAGGGATTGCTGATTGCTATAGTCGTCACAGTCCACTAAGGATCTCTGCACAGTCGTCGCTGTCGAAGTAGCAGTCACAGCCAGCTCTAGGGTTCCCGCACACAACAAGCTCGTTCGGGAAGGTCCGCTCCACGAGCCGAGAGGCTGATACATCAACTGACACAAAGTCCGAGGTTGATGTATCCAAAATTTCCGTATCATCAATAGGAACTCAATGTCGCAGACGGCGCGTCAATCAGACGCCCGGTCTGAGAGTTATTTTCTTTTTCGTCCCAGGGGCCGGGTTGGTTTTTAAGGCAAAACCAACCCGAACGTACTCCACCTGCGTCCAAACCTTGGGCGGAGTGAGCCAAAAGATCTATCTCACTTAGAGGATTCCGCCAAAGCTGACGGCACGTCAATTGGACGTTCGTAGCTCAAGATATGAGTGTTTCCGCTCCGAGGGCCCGGTTGGTTTCATGTACGAACCAACCCGGCCGAACTCAATGTAATCCGAAACCTTGAGTGCGATATACCGAAACTACCGTCTCGATCCAAGGATCGCGTTGCCACTGAAGACGCATCGTTCGGAGGCCCATAGCTCAAGTTACGGGAAAAAGACCGAAAATGGTCCGAAGACGGGGGGTCCGGGCCCGGGCCGACCCAGCCTAACCCCCCCCCCCCCCCCCTGGGTCGGCCGAACCGGGTCGACCGGACCGGACCCGGCCCGGCCGGTCGGACTGGCCTGGCTCGGATCGGCCGAGCGGTCGAGCAGCTGGACGTCGCGGGGTGCCGCACCCGCGGTTTGGAGGTGTTGTGGCCCCGCGTGGGGCCGTGTTGGTTCAAATGGACGCGGCATGTCGCCGCGTCCCGTGCGGGCGAGGTGGACCTGCGCGACCGCGGTTCCGCTGGCCGCCGCCGCCGCGGCTCAAGCCGCGGTGGCTCTATCTGGCGGCGCGCCGCCGGCCGCTTCCGCGAGCCACTGGAGTTTCTCCGATGGTCCGTTTTCCTTCCCCTCTACGCCGCTATTCCTCCCGAGTTTCGTTCTTCAATGCGGGATCATCAAAACACGCTTGCGTCACGTTTTGTCGTCGCCCGCCAAATCCGGACAAACACAAAGAACGACAGAGGGTTTTCGGGCCGTGTTCGTTTGGCCCTCACCCTCTGCGTTAGATAAAAACAACGGGAGAAATTATTCAACACATGAACCAATAATTTTAATAAAATAAAATTGTTCATATGAATCCAGTTCATTAATTTTAAAGAAATGTTCACGGGAATATAAAATATTCACAACAACCCCTACTTTTTCAAGTCGTCGCTCGCGGGTTCTTCGTAGATTTGAGGATCGTCGCGTCGTCGTAGTAGGGTGTCGCGTCGACGAACTCTGACGGTCAGGAACAAAAAGATTTAATTAATAATAATTAAATCCTTCTTGAGTCAAAAACCACAAAGGAAGTTTAAAAAAACCCTAGATCTCTTACCTCAAGCAGTTGGTGATCGGAGATCGGGGCGGGGAAGAACGTCTCAGATGAAGCGTCACCAAACTCCGAGGGTGACAGTGTTTTTCGCGTTCTTCACGTTCTTCACGTTCTTCGCATTCTTCGTGAAGGAGGATGAAGGCTCAAGAATTCTTTCAAGGCCTCTCAACGTGTAAACCTCCAAATGTCGTGTTGGTCTTATTTTATTATTACGCCAACAAACGAAAAAGAGGTAAGTAACGACCCATTAATTCCTAGAATTATTTCATCGAAAGAAACTGCCCATTTAATTCAAGAAATAAACCGCCCAATTAAATGCTGCGTTAAGAATTTAAGAAAATGCATCAGTTGAATTTCATAATGATGGGTTTTCGCGGGTGCGTTACTTAGTGGAAAAGAAACAGTGGGGCTCGTACGGGCCCCACCTCACAAATAACCTACCAAGAGGGTAGGATATTTCTGGATAGCATCCTATCTAGATCAACTCATCTTAAGCCGCTTTTAAGTGACTTCAAGAGGCTTCCAAGTGGCTTAAGTGAAATAAAATAAAGTTTGTCGAACAATTTATTTTATTTCTTAACTTTAAGCCCAAAAATTAAAAACCACACCCAAGCAAATGCAACTCCGGAAGAGGAATTTCTAAGCAAATATCGGCGCTACGATTTCATTGGTGCCCTCGGAATTTGATTCCGGGAACCGGTTCAAAAGTTATAAAAACCCGCTCGCCCGTTCACTGAACGTACCCAAGCCAAACTTCGGAAAATGATTCCGGGCACACCGGGCCTCAGAATCAGGTGCTGTCAGAAACTGCGTTCTTGTAAAATTCCAAAGAAAATTAAGAAAAAAAAATTTCCTTGAAATTTACGGGTCTTTACATTACTCCCACCCCAGGGCTTTACGTCCCCGTAAAGATACATCATAAACTAGGGAAACAAAAGTGGGTACTGAGCACGCATCTGAGCCTACCGCTCCCAAGTGCTCTCCTGGAGGTTCTCGTGCTACCATCTGATTTCCACAAGAGGAATCGATCGTCCACGTAGGACCCGCTCCTGTCGATCCTCGATCTCTACCGGGACCTCCGCAAATGTCGCCCCATCATCCACATCTAGCTCCCCATGGTCAATGATGTGCGTCGGGTCGTGCACGTATCCCCTCAGCTGAGATACGTGAAAGAAGTCGTGCACCCGGTGCAACTTAGGTGGTAGAGCCAGGTGATAAGACACCTCGCCAATCCTACTGAGGACCTGGAAAGGTCCGATGAAGCATGAAGACAACTTTCCGCCTCGGCCAAATCTCTGTAATCCACGTCGAGGTGAGACACGCAAGAAGACGTGGTCGCCATCCTCGAACTCTAGTGGCCTCTGCCTCCTGTCAGCATAAGACTTTTTCCAGCTCTGAGCTGTCCTCATCCGGTCCTGGATGACCTGGACCTTCTCTGTCGTGGCCCGGACCATCTCTGGTCCCACGAGTTCTGACTCCCCAGGGTCTGTCCAGCACAAAGGAGATCTGCAAGGTCTGCCGTACAACTTCTTGTATGGTGCCATCCCGATGGTGGAGTGGTAGCTGTTGTTGTATGCGAACTCCACCAAGGGTAGGTGGTCCTCCCAGCTACGACCAAAGTCAAGGACACATGCGCGGAGCATGTCCTCGAGAGTCTGAATGGTCCTCTCCGTCTGACCATCCGTCTGAGGGTGAAAGGCGGTTCTCAGCCGTAGCCGCGTCCCGAACGCCTCTTGCAACCCCTTCCAAAGCCGGGAAGTAAAATGAGCGTCCCGATTGGAGACGATAGATGATGGCACACTGTAAAGTCGTACAATCTCTTGAACGTAGAGACTCCCCAAGATCTCCACTGAGCCCTGCTCTCTGATGGGTAAGATGTGTGCCGACTTGGTGAGTCGGTCAACAATCACACAAATGGAGTCGTGACCTCTGGAAGTGTGTGGAAGTCCAGTCACGAAGTCCATAGATATCCCGTCCCACTTCCACTCCGGGACCTCCAAGGGTTGTACCAATCCTGCTGGTACCTGATGCTCTGCCTTCACCTGCTAGCAGGTGAGGCACCGTGAAACAAACTCTGCCACAACCTTCTTCATGCCCGACCACCAGTGTTGTCGTCTGAGGTCCTGGTACATCTTCGCTACTCCAGGATGTACCGCCAAAGGAGAAGTGAGAAACTCTCTTACCACCTCCTCTCGTAAAACTACTGGTACCAAGGTACGTCCTCTGAAAAGGACGTCGTGCTCTGCTCAAAGGGAGAAACCATCAGGTGCCTTTCCCGAGGATATCTATGCACTATGCGTCTAACAGTCGACGTCCCCACGTTGTGCCTCTCCGACCCGCTGAAGTAGTGGAGGAGTGACTGTGAGAGACTGAAGGAAGGCTGCTCTGTCCCTATCCACGAAGGATATCTGCAAGGCGGCTAGCTGCACTGTCGCCTCCTCAAGTAGCTGGATGCCCGTCCTCCTGCTGAGGGAATCGACTACCACGTTCCCCTTCCCAGGAGTATAGACTATCTCAAAGTCATAGTCCTGGAGAAACTCAAGCCATATCCGGTGTCTCAGGTTCAGGTCCTTTTGATAGAAGATGTACCTGAGACTCTGGTGGTCAGAAAAGACTCTAGAGCACTCTCCCATCAGATAGTGCCGCCAAGGCTTCAGAGTGAAGACCACTGCTGCTAACTCCAGGTCATGGGTAGCGTAGTTCTGCTCATGAGGCCTCAACTGACGTGATCCATAGGAAATCACAACCCGCTCCTTCATCAAGACACATCCGAGTCTGGTCCCGGATGCATCACAGTAGACTTCATATCCAACTCCCTCCTCAGGCAACCTCAAGATAGGTGCGCTGTTCAATATCTGTCTCAGCTCTTGGAAGCTCTGCTGACATCTGTCTGACTACACAAAGGGTTTCCCTTTCTTCGTCAAAGCTGAGAGTGGCGCTGCAACTCTAGAGAAGTCCGGCACAAATCTCCTATAGTATCCGGCTAGACCTAAGAAACTCTGCACCTCCATCACACTCCTGGGTGGCTCCCAAGCTAGCACTACCTCGATCATCACGGGATCCACTGCAACTCCCACCTCAGAAATGACGTGCCCCAAGAAGTGGACCTCACGTAACCAGAACTGGAACTTCGAGAGCTTTCCATAAAGCTGGTGCTCTCGGAGTGTGTCTAGTACAACCCACAAGTGGTAGGAGTGCTCCTCCTCCGTGGTCGATTACACCAAAATGTCGTCGATGAAGACCATGACAAATCGATCGAGGTATGGCTGGAAGATCCTGTTCATGAGTCGCATGAACACTGCTGGAGAATTGGTTATGCCGAAAGGCATAACCATGAACTCATAGTGGCCATACCGACACCTGAAGGCCATCTTCTTCACATCCTCGTCTCGAACTCTTAGCTGATGATAGCCTGACCTGAGGTCTATCTTCGAGAACCACCGTGCTCCCTTGAGCTGATCGAAGAGGTCATCAATCCTCGGTAGCGGATACTTGTTCCTCACTGTCACCTAGTTCAGGCGACGATAGTCAACACACAGTCGCAAGCTCCCGTCCGCCTTCTTGGCGAACAATATCGGGGAAGCCCATGGTGAAACACTGGGTCGGATGAACCCCTTTCCCTGCAAGTACTCCAACTGTACCCGCAGCTCTCGAAGCTCAACGGGGGCCATCCGATACGCTGGAGTGGATATCGGGGTTGTCCCGGGGTACAGATCAATATAAAAGTCTACCTCTCTGCGAGGAGGTAGCCCTGGAACGTCATCGGGAAAGACGTCCACGTACTGATCCACCACTGTAGGAAAACTAGGACTCCACACGTCCACCGCTCCAAGGATGAGGTTAGCCAACTGATTAGTGATGGGATGTCCCCTCCTCAGCGAGAGTCCATCCTATGCTGCAAGGGCCCCCTTCTCTCCGGTGAAAGTGAACCTGCTCCTGTCGGTTCGCACACATCGCACCTTGTGCCTAAAACAGTCAATCTGAGCATGGACTGTAGATAACCAAGCCATGCCCAAGATGACGTCGTAAGGCCTCAACGCCGCTACAAGAAGATCCCAGCCGAAGCTCTTGCCTCCTAGAGTAAGCTCACACTACCGGCACCAGTGCGTAATCGTCGATTCTATTCCCGTAGGAGTCTCTAGCCGTAAGGATCGAGCCAATGGCTCTGTCGGAATCTCCGAGCTCCGAAAAAGGGTAGCATCTATGAAGGAATGACTCACTCCTGTGTCTATAAGAACTACAGCACGGGTGTAATAGACACATCTCATACCTAGAATCATCTCTGGCGCGCCGTGGTCGTAGGCCTCCACTACCTGGAGCTTTGCCTGTCTCTGCCCGCCATCTCCCTGTGGTCGGAGTGGACCTCCCGGTGGTGGTGGTGGCAGAGCCTCAAAGCGTTGACCACCACCTGCTGCTCGGACAGCTCCTCTGCCTCGTCTACCTCCTCCCTACGGACCGCCACGGTCAACCCTCTGCCTCTCCCTGGGTGGCCCCTCCACCATCTGCTGCTCCTCGGTATGGCGGGTCGGGCAGTCACGAGCCATGTGGCCCTGCCCGCCGCATGCGTAGCACTGCCTGCCTCTCGGAAGACTGGCTCCGCGCTGTGTGCCCCGCACTTCTGCGCCAATGTCATGAGGTCATCTACGATAGGGTATGGTCTTCCTGGAACCCTGATTCATCCGTCGGCTACCTGCTGCCAAAGACTCCGCTACATGCCGCCCTGCGGTAGGTCTCGCTGTGGACTCTTCATGAAAGCTCTCGATCAGAAGGGCTTGCTCGATTACTCCTTCATGGGTCGGGATGCGGAGGGAGATCAGCGATGAACTGATCTCGTGTCTCAATCCCTAATCGAAGGTCCGGGCCTAGAATAAGGGGTCTCATACCATGTCGGTCGAGTAGCGAGAAAGATCAGTAAACCTCGCCGCGTACTGGGCGACCGTCAAGCTGCCATGCCGCAATTGAAGAAGCTCCTGAATGCGCACCACACGGAGGGTGGCCGGGACGAACTCTGAGCCGAAGAGGCTCTCGAAGTCCGTCCAGATGAGAGAGGCCTCATCGTGCACTTGGAGCATCAAGCTCCACCATCGTCCTGCTGCTGCGTGCAGTAGGCTCGCCGCGAGGTTCAGCATGAGGTCTGCTGGTGTCCTCACTAGCCTGAAAACTCGAACGACTGCCTCCAGCCAGTCCTTGGCTGCCTGGGGGTCCGTCTCCCCACAAAACCTGGGTGGTCGCTGGTGCTGGAACTCATGTAGAGCTCTGAGGTGACGTGCATCGTCAGCGGTCGGCACTGGAAGCATCGGGGGCTCGGCGGGTAAAGGTTCCGTCGGTGCCTCTGCTGTCAACGGGCCCTGTACGGAGGCCTCATCGCTCGGCGGGCTGTTTTCGCGCTCTACTCTCGGAACCCTAGCTGGCTGCCATCGTGGGGCCGTCCTGAAAAGGAAACAAGTGCGCCACGGTCAGAATTGTATACCTGGTGAGCTGACACAAGTAATCACAAATAAAACATGAAACACACATGCAATCAATGTTTTCGTGCATTAAGTCGGAAATCAGAAGTCAGGGTCCTGGTGTACGAATACGTCGGCCTCCGCACCAACACTCGACTCCCTGGACTGATAACCACACCCAATACGCTAAACAATATTTCTTCACATAGAAGAAAGATCAGAGTCTGTGGTAGAACCGACCACCTCTAATACCAATTTGTCACGACCCGTCCTCGGGGCCCGTGCCGTGACTACCCCAAGCCTGCCTTCCATAGGCCAGTGGCTGGCATCTAGCACCAAGGCGTAAATCCCAACAAAAGGGAAGGAATTTCCTTTGAAAAGTAAACAAGCACCACAGAGTAAGCAAGCAGAAAAGTAAACACTATGTAAAAACTGTAACAAGCTGTGCTGAATGTAAAAGGGGCCGGAAATACAAACCCAACTATAAAGAACAACTAAAAGGGAAAAACAACAACTGAAAAGAAAAGCCGCAGCGTCGAGCCGTCCTCTGATGGTCCCACCTGAAGGGTGGGTACAGATAGCCTCCATAGCTCCTCGGTCCAGCCGTCCGCTCCGAGTACGTTCCGCCCAGTGGTCCACCTCCAGGTACCGTCCTGATCTGCAAGCCTCCACCACAATCAGTGATGTCCGTCGTCTGCAACCAACACAGCGAAGTGCGGGCATAACCCGTGTAGGTGTGAGTATAAGCTACTCAGTAGGGACCCCGAGACCCCCGAACGTCTCCCAGAATCCAAAAAGGATAACCACAAAGAAAAGATAAAATCACGAAGTAACATCCGACACTGCTTAGGTATATTCCCATACATATAACTAAGTCATCAATTCCAGTTCGGCTCCAACGTCCGAGCTCAAGCACAACCCAGTACACACAGGAAAGCAAAACGTATACCCACACAGGATAACACAACACAATCCACAAAGGAGAGTAAAAGTAATCCACATAAGATAGCTCAACACAATCCACAAAGGAGAGTAAAACAGCAAATCCACACAGGATAGCTCAACACAATCCACAAAGGAGAGTAAAACAGTAAATCCACACAGGATAGCTCAACACAACCCACAAAGGAGAGTAATACAGGATTCAGCTCACACAGGTATACTTCTTGTATGACGATAAAGATGATCACTGATCCATCTAAGTCGTCAGACCCACAAAGGATCGAAAGGTACTAACCCCCGCAAAGACCCACACAGGATAGGGCCCACACAGGACCTGTAGGCGCTGGCTCACACAGAACCGCTGAGCGCTGACCCACACAGGATCAGACCCACACAGGATTGGGCCCACACAGGACCTGTAGCACTGACCCGCAAGGGATCGCTGAGTGTTGTAGTCGTCGCAGTCCACTGAGGATCTCTGCACAGTTGTCGTCGCAGTCCACTGAGGATCTCTGCACAGTCGTCGCTACCGTCCACTAAGGATCTCTACACAGTCGTCGCTGTCGAAGTAGCAGTCGCAACCAGCTCTAGGGTTTCCGCACACAACAAGCTCGTTCGGGAGGGTCCGCTCCACGAGCCGAGAGGCTGATACATCAACTAACACAAATTCCGAGGTTTATGTATCCAAAAGTTCCATATCGTTAACAGGAACTCAACATTGCAGACGGCGCGTCAATCGGACGCCCGGTCTGAGAGTTATTGGCTTTTTCGACCTAGGAGCCCGGTTGGTTTTTAAGGAAAAACCAACCCGACTGTACGCCACCAACATCCAAACTTTGGGCGGAGTGAGCCAAAAGATCTGTCTCACTTAGAGGAATCCACCAAAGTTGACGGCACGTCAATCAGACGTCCGTAGCTCAAGATATTAGTGTTTTCGCTCCGAGGGCCCGATTGGTTTCGTGTACGAACCAACCCGGCCAAACTCAAAGTAATCTGAAAACTTGAGTGCGATATACCAAAACCACCGTCTCGATCCAAGGATCGTGTTTCCGCTAATAGTGCGTCGTTTGAAAGCCAGTAGCTCATGTTACGGGCAAAAGACCAAAAATGGTCCGAAGACGGGGGGTCCGGGCCCGGGCCGACCCGGCCCGACCCCCCTGGGTCCGCCGAACCGAGTCGACCCGACCCGGTCCGACCTGGCCGGGCGAGCCGGAACCGCATGGCCGTGGGTCCGCTAGCCACCGCCGCTGCGGCTGATGTCGCAGCTGCTCTCTCCGGCGGTGCGCCGGGGCGCCGCCAGCTGCTTCCGCGGGCCACCAGAGTTTCTCCGGTGGTCCGTTTTCCTTCCCTTCTGCGCCGTTGTTCCCCACGGGTTCCGTTCTTCACTGCGGGATCATCAAAATGCCCTTGCGTCACGTTTTTCCATCACCCACCAAATCTTCACAACCACGAAGAACGGCGGAGGGTTGTCGGGCCGTGTTCGTTTGGCCCGAACCCTCCGCGTTAGATAAAAACAACGGGAGAAATTATTCAACACATGAACCAACAATTTTAATAAAATAAAAATGTTCATATGAATCCGGTTCATTAATTTTAAAGAAACGTTCACGGGAATAAAAAATATTCACAACAACCCCTACTTCGTCAAGTCGTCGCTCGCGGGTTTTTCGCGTATTTGAGGATCGTCGCGTCGTCGCGGTAGGGTGTCGCGTCGACGAACTCCGAGGTTCAAGAACAAAAAGATTTAATTAATAATAATTAAATCCTTATTGAGAAAAAAACCACAATGGAAGTTTAAAAAGAAACCCAAGATCTCTTACCTCAAGCAGTTGGTGATCGGAGATCGGGGCGGGGAAAAACGTCTCAGATGAAGCGTCGCCAAACTCTTAGGGTGACGACGTTCTTCGCGTTCTTCGTGTTCTTCGCGTTTTTCGCGATCTTCACGTTCTTCGCGAAGGAGGATGAAGGCTCATGAATTCTGTCAAGGCCTCTCAACGTGTAAACCTCCAAATGTCATGTTGGTCTTATTTTATTATTACGCCAACAAACGAAAAAGAGGTAAGTAACGACCCATTAATTCGTAGAATTAATTCAACGAAAGAAACTACCCATTTAATTCACGAAATAAACCACCCAATTAAATGGTGCGTTAAGAATTTAGGAAAAAAAGTCAGTTGACGTTCATAATGAAGGGTTTTCGCCGGTGCGTTACTTAGCGGAAAAGAAACGGCGGGGCTCGTGCAGGCCCCACCTCACAAATATCCTACCAAGAGGGTAGGATATTTCTTGATAGTATCCTATCCAGATCAACTCAGCTTAAGCCACTTTTAAGTGACTTCAGGTGGCTTCCAAGTGGCTTAAGTGAAATAAAATAAAGTCTGTCGAACAATTTATTTTATTTCTTAACGTTAAGCCCAAAAATTAAAAACCACACCCGAGAAAACGAAACTCCGGAAGAGGTGTTTCTAAGCAAATACCGACACTGTGATTCCATTGGTGCCCTCGGAATTCGATTCCGGACACCTGTTCAAAAGTTAGAAAAACCCGCTCATCCGTTCACTGAACGTACACGAGCCAAACTTCGGAAAATGATTCTGGGCACACCGAGCCTCGGAATCAGGTTCCGTCAGAAACTGCATTCTTGGAAAATTCCAATGAAAATTAAGAAAAAAAAATTTCCTTGAAATTTACGGGTCTTTACAAAAAATTTACTTATTATTTTTTGGGAATTAATTATAATATCAGGTGGATAATATATGGGTGGTAATGGTATGAGATCACTTTTTATGACCATATATACTACATATATAAAACATTTAGTATCATCTTCACCATAATTTGATAATAATAAATTATATCCATTAGGTCATTATGATGTGATATCATCATTTGGTTCGGGATTAGTTATTATAGGTTTCTCACAAAACTTTTACAACGAATTCTCAAATCCAAAAATATTTCATTGATAGAGAGATTCAGTTAATATCGATGTTCCTCTTGTACAATGGGGTTCTTAGCTTGAAAAATAATGAAAATTAATTTTTTTTAGGAGGATATATTATTTATTCAAAAATAATAATTTATATTATCTTTTTTTTCAATGTTCATTTTTATTTTTTATTAATGAATTATGAAACCTATCAAATTGTTTCTCAAAAATACATATTCCCCCTAAAAGTTTGTTTCTATTTGTAATCATAGGGCGGTTTATAATGAAATGTGTAGAAAAGCATATTACAATTTTTATGATTGAAAATGGGGTTTATTTTTTTATTGTTTAGAATTGATAATTAATGAATTGTTTTGATCAAAACATTATGATAAGGTAGATTGGTCCACGTTTATTTTTTGATTGTAATTCCATTTTGGTCCTTATGTTATTCAACTATTATTTTAATTAAATTATATGAGATAGGATTCATAATTTCTTTCTATATCACAATTGGATACATAGTATTGTTGAGAATATCAAATTCTATATACTAATCATCGACCACACACATTTATATATTTTAATATGTTACACTGAATCATCCAAATTTAATGCAATAAATTCCTTTCTGGTCTAGTTCTTCTTAAAAAATCAATGAGTTCCAATTACCATTTCCACACATGTTGATGATTTTTGAGCCATGCATGAATCGTCCATTTTTTATTCATTCATATATAGATCATGACAGAATAGAAAAAAATTATAGATTATATTCTAGGTAAATTTTAAAGAATTTAATTAAAATTTAATTAAATATTATATCATTAAATGTTACCAAATAGAAAAAAAAAGATAATAATAGTTGGAGGGAAAGGGGGAGAGTTTTATTCACTAGAAAAATATCCCAAATTTGGGAAATCACATTCATAAAATATGATAATAAAATTTTAAAAAATCAGGGTTTGGAATTACAAGGTAGTTTACAAAGAGGGAGTAAACCATACCTCACATATCATTATCAACCAATTATTTTCAATAATTAATATCTCTAATGGCCTACCTTGTACTTGATTCCATGATATCCCTCTTTGATTATTTTACCTAGATGGATTATCTATATGCATCTGAGATAATAATATTTTATTGAGTGAAGGGGTTAATATAATTAAACATGTGGGGTATGTATTCCCATTTTTCATTCCTTGTTCTCTTCATCTGTGAAATAAAAGTAGTTTAAAAGAAATAATTAATTTGCATGGAAGTCCAATTGTGTTGGAAAATTGTTTTGTTAGATTACATCATGTGTCATAATATATCATCATATACAATTACTGTTCAAATATATTGAGCAAAAAATCCTTACAAATATCCATGATGGGTTTGGAAAATTCCTTTTCAACCATATAGTCTTGTAATATCAAAGGCATCACGATCAATATTTACATTTATCCATATGTTAATAAGATGAATCCACCTCACAGATTTGAGAAACATGGAGTTAATCGGTCTTACTACATTTACCAGTAGTGTTTGGATTCTCATGTTGGTCATCAAATTTTTCATCAATCCCACCTACACCATTGCAAAAACATGGACCTTCTTGTGCATGGACACTATTTTGGCTGGTATAGAGGGTGATTATCATTAAACATGCTTCCATTTTGTTCCACCTAGACCATTGTAATGTTATATGCTGTGAAATCTAGAATAAAATACTAAATATGGTCTCCATGTTTAGTGTTAATGAAGGACATTTCATCCTCTAGTATCATAGCTGCATTTATCTCAAGGTTGAATACATGTCCTGAATATTTCAGTAGCTCCATTTCAAATTCATTATTGATTAAAATGTGTTGTGTAATTTCTTCATCGCTAAATATAAATGGATGCATGGAATAATTCAATTTTTAATATTCTTCATTTGGCCATATTTTAGAAACTTATTTTTCTATATTCTCTATATAAAAATTAATCATTATGATTATATGTTTTTTACATTTTAATTTGAAACCTATGATGGTATCATGGTAGATCCCTTAGATTCCATCATGAATTACTCCTTGACATTGGTGTATTCATTTCAACAATGCTACCATACATGTTTTTTAGTGTCCATGAATGAATGCTTTTTATTTTCCATTAAAACCTATTGGGGAGCGAATTCAATGATACTTTTTTATGTTATATGTTCATAAATTATCATATGAATTATTTTTTATTGTATGAGAATCATATCTTTAATTGGATAGATAATAAAACGCGTGTTCCAAAAATTGCTATTATATTTTTGTATAGCTATCCATATAAAATCTTCCATGATTTAAATAGATTGACTAATTTTGGGATAGACTGATGACTCAATGTAATATTTGTAGAAATATGGAAACCGTATCTTGAACATTCTTGATAAAAATCACATGAGAGTAAATTATTGGTTAGCAGGTTCCATGTAAGCATACCAATCAAAATAACATTAACAAGGCATACCCTTATAACACAAGAACATAATTCCACTTTTAACCTATCTTGTTTGTTGATGATACCTAATCATATTTATATAAGAAATTGACTCTTTAATATTCCCTAGAATAGTGGAACACTAATATAGTTAAAAGGGATGGATCCCCTTATCACCCCACATTTTTAGTGATACAGTTCTTATTACCCATATATAAAAAATAACCATAAATAATTAAATATTTCTCCTAACTAATAGAATATCTAGTTACTTATTTACAGTGAGTGAAAATAGCATAGATAATAGATATGGTTCCTTTTAAAGTCTATAGAAATAAAATTATTTCATCTTCATATTAGAAATTTTATTTAATGATGTAACCCCTCCCATATTTAATTTTATTATATATGAAAACACAATAATTATAATTTATACACCATCATTTGTAGTCTTCAGTAGGCGTAAGGATAATGCATAAGAATAGATCCCATTTTCTTATACCTCTTGTGCATGGAAAATTGCCTACGGGAGTACCATTGATTGAAATGGAAATCCATGAATATTTGATAATGATTCTCATGAATTCAAAAACGTGTTTGAGATTTCATATCTCATAAGGAAAATGAATATATAACTCCATTTAGGGTGTAAATGTTTTTATATATATCAGTCATGTGCCAAAAGATCTATTATTTCACCATTATCTTCATTTTGTTGACACTTTTTATAATTACCAAATTTGAACCATTCATTCCCTAATAACATGAACATTAAGAATATATTTAATGGGTATAATGGATGAATGTTGAAGATAAAAAATATAAAAAACTCATGAATATATAAAATAAAACTATATAATAGTAGGAAACAATATGTGTTTCAATAGAGACTATGTCTCATAGAAGAAATGGGTTTTACTTCAACTGATTCATCATCATTGTTTAGATCCTTAGTTTCTCACTTTTTCAGTTGTGGTAAAACCCTATATAGTCCACACCAATTTAATTTTACAGTTTTTCATTCTTCTCTTCATAAATCCCTTACATTTAATCTTACAATAACTTAAAATAAAAAACATGTATTCACTATTTATAGTTGAACTATCATACATGTTAGAATTGATGTGGTATCCCTATGTTGGTATCTTTCATCCAATATGGCATCTCAAAGATGGGTATTGATAAAATTTGTGTTACATAATCTCATCTTAGGATCACCCTCTACTATATTTTCATAGAATCCGTATGAATATGAACTTTTAAATGACCCATACATTACCTAGGATAATCATACACAGATTTGAGATAACATATAAAATTATATTAGATTATTCATATAAAGGTGATTTATGAAACATAAATAAAGTATATGTAAAAAATGTAGGGGGATAACATATATTTTGGTGTATATTACTCATACATGACTATAAATGAAACATAATTGGGGGATAAATATCTCATAAGATTTGGAGAAATCACTCATTTATACAAACACCTATTAAAATTATTCATGAATTCTTATGGAAGATAGGTATTTAATAATCATCCAAAAAATTATATTTTACAATATTCTTCTCAGGCACATAATCCAATTTCACACTACATGTTTCTAAATAATCAATAAAGTATATAATATAACTTGTAATAACTCATTAACATTATTCCTATAAAATTAGGAATGTGAATTAATATCCTAAATTATTTCTAATTTGAGAAAATACACAGAATCAAATTATTTTTTATATTAATCCCATAGAACATTATTTCATAATAAATAAATATATATGGGGTAATAAAATGATTATAATATTATAAAATCTCCATAAATTTATAAACTACATCTTCCACTCCATTAAATATGTGGACTATCATAAAATTAATCATAAAAAAGAATACTTAATTAGAATTTGAACAAAACTCAATGAGAGTTCCCTTTTTCCACACAATGGTTCTAGAATTATAATTCAACCATGATTTAATTGATTCAATTTTCCATATTAAGTAAATCTACATAATTTATACTTGTTTAATACATTCATGAAGAATTATAACTACCTTTTTTTTGAATAGTTTAGTCACCATTCAAGTATGTAATTTATTCAAGAATTGTTTCATTACATGTTTATGTAGTATTAAAAAAAATTTATGAGTTTCTCTATATCCACCTTATTATAAAAGTATATGGGAATATAATATTTCATATTGAATGTTGTTATATGGTAGTAATCATTGGTTTATTTGAAAGATAAAACACTTCGGTAAATTTAAAAGGATTGTCTCTATATAGAACCATAATTAATGATTTGTAATATTTCATTGGAACTTTATTCCCCATTATCTTTATCTTAATCATATAACACTCCATTTTTAATTACAATGGAATGTTGAAACCCATTTCAAATTTTACCAGCAACTAAAACATTATCTATAGTTCCATTAGTAGGTTTTTTGTGATGTATTATTTTTATTTTGAGTAGGATATTGATGGTTGATAGGGATATAAAATTATTTAAAAAATTGAATGACCATAATAAACATAGATTACGTTTGTATTAACATTTTACTATGAATTTTTGTATTACCTTTAATTAAATATATTCCATAACTTATTCAAATTTCTCCTTCAAACAATACATGCAATTAGATTTTAGCCATATTCATCATCAAAACACCTCTCCAGATTCCTAGTCCTTCCATCTTAGAAATTGCATGAATCAATGATATATCCCTTCATTAATTTCCTCCCCATTTTATTATTTTATGATAAATTCAAATATACTTCCCTCATTTATATTTATACATTATAAATTAGAAATCAGGGTATTTTTTTAAATGGTAGTGGAATTTAATTCCCAACATTGTATGATATATAGGATATCATTCCATCTATAAAAATCTGATTCATATCACAAATAATAAGATTTTTTTTCACTGATCACTTTTGTTCATATTTATTCTATTAAATTTATTGTTCTTGTACATATTAATCTATCTAATATATTTGAATTCAATTTAGTTCATACATAATATTAAATAGTAAAATATGTAGGGAATATCAAACTATAATGTGGTTCCAAACAACAAATTTCATAGATTAAAAGTTATAAAATGTTAAAATGAAATGTTAGGAAATAAATTATAGTTCATTGAAATTGAAACGTTCACCAACCATGTATATAAAAGGAAGGTTGAATACTTGATGAATTTTTCTATATTTAATATAATTTTTTTATTATTGAATATATTTTTTATATTAAAAAAAATTACATTTATAAATTATATTTAATTTTTTTTTGAATCCTCTATTTTATGTGAAAAAAATATTATTCTTTATGATATGGTGTGAGATATAAAATCAAGGGTTTTAGTTATGGAATTATGTCAATTATAATTTGAAACATATTCATTTTAGTATTCATTTATGGTGATTACGTAGGTCTAATTAGTGTATCAACATTGGAATCATTTCTATGATTCAAAGTGAAATTCATATTATTCTCCATAAAAATAAAAATAAAAACTAATAAAATTAAAATTAAAAATAATAAAAAAGATTCACATTTTTAGAAACAATATGTTTTTATGAAAAATTTTAAACCAAAAAATCTTCCCTTTCCAACAAAAAATGATCTAGTTCTAAAATGTCATTATAATAGATTCATGAAAAAAATCACTTCAATTGGAATCAAACAAATAAATTTTTTTTAAAGGGACGTTCAACCATATGAGACATCATTGATAAATAAGTTGGAGGAGTGTCATATTCATCACTGGTTCCTGGTGAATGTTTGTATGGAATATCAGTAGACTTCATTAAATAATAGAAATGAAAATTCACCATTATTTAAATATGTTTACAATACCAATATTTATTGAATGAGTGACTACAAATAGATAATTCGTCGGGAATGTTTATACATGGAATAATCATGAGACATCAATTATATAATATTAATTTTCCCCTATAGTGAAATCATTTTTATGAAAAATATATTCATTAGTCACTATATTACTATATTTATTAATTATATAATTATAAAACTTTTCTTTTCTCATTTCATATAAGTCCCATGATTAATGATTTACCACTTTCCTGTATCTTTGCCGGTCAGAATCACTCTCTCAAACATCTTAACACACCTCGTTTCCAACTCCATAGTTAGGTGTCTAAAATTTCTATACACTATCTTATATATAATCATTTCAATAGGGGATTTATAATATTTTTTACAATAACATATATCATACTCTTTTCCATTCTTCAAAACATTCCTATTAAATTATACAATATTAATATTAATTCCATAATCCTCCCTATTTGACACTTCAGATTTCACATTTTTTTTTTGAATTGTTAGGGGTGAAAGTATTATCTTGTATTCCAAAATTCCCCATCCCAGACATTATGATACCTTTCACATAATTAGTCAGTTGATTTTTTATTATTGATCTTGTAAATCCAAACTTATAAAATATTGTTGTAATAGCCAAATCACATATAACATTAACAATATCAATATTGGTGGCCTTGTGGTTGACCCAATTTGAATTATTATCTACTATAATCGCGTTGATAGAGTTATCAAAATAAATGTGAAATGGAAAAAAGAATTTTAATCCGCATTTATTAAAAATAATATAGAACAATTTTTTATTCGGGGAATATCATATAACTTTTAAATGTTTATAGTGAATTATTAATATTAACCCTTATTTCAAAATTCAAGAGTAGATATATACAAGGTGAGACCATGATTTCTATATTATCTAAAATTCTTCATTTTACATTAGGTTCTAATGAATCAATCATTGGAAAGAGTGTGAATAAAATCAAAAAAATTATTATATTTCACTCAAATATAGGAATATTTTTATCTCTAGTTATTTAGAAATCATGTAGAGGTAAAAATCATGAAGAAATTAATAATTTGAATAAAATTTTATTCAATTATTTTGATAGTTATTTAGATCAAATGAGACTGTGTATGATACCAATTAATAGACCATGATAGTATAATAGGGCAATATTATAATGACCCTTGATTTTCAAACATAAATATTACATCATTTTTATGATTGAAAATATAATCCATGATAGAACATTATAGGTTTTGGTTATTTTTTATTAGATATAAAATATTCTTATATTATGAAATATCTTCAAAATATCTCATAGATATATCCGAACCTAGTACTCTTCATTATAATACATGTTAAAGTTTATTGATATACTTGTGATAAGAAACATAAGGAAAGTGTGAGGGTATAAATTCAGTAAGGGTAAGAAATGGTGATATGATGAAGAATGTGTCCATATGGTTATAAAAAATATAACATATAGTATATAAATAATTCCAATTGTAACATATTTCATAATAACGAGTCATGGAATAAATCATCATAGTGAATACGACATAAATCATAATGGAATATGAGCTATGACAAGAAAACAATGGAATAAATCAGGGAAATTTGGAAACACATTTTCATTACAAACAATTTCATTATAAATGATGGTACAATAGAAAGAAAACAATAATATAATAGTATCACTCTCCAAACAATCATAATTTTACTACTACACTAGCATGATTGTCATGGATGACAGTATCCCTTACTGAATCGAGTTTACTTCTTGCTCTGGTCCATTATATCTCATTAGATATAAATTATTAAACCTTGAATTGAGTGAGATATAGGTCCAACCCATCACATAACTAAAACCATTTACATGTGTTTCATAATAATATAAATCATTAATCAAATAATAACCCATAAAAAGAAATAGGTGTCATAAATATTCCAACATATCTCATGGAAAGGAAACGGAATTTGTAATAATTGTTCCATGATAAATATAAACTATTAAGAGAAAGAATAATAATGTTTTTCATGGACTATACTTGTCTAACAAAAATATTCCCTAGTTTTTAGTGTTACGCATCCTCTTTTAGTTTATCTTATGTTATCGAATCCTCAGAGATCTGAGAAAAACCTATAGATGCATTTATTCTATGGACTATTTTAGCTATGATGTAGGATTCCTCAGGATTATTTTAGATAATTTCAAGTGAAAAAATAGTACTTAACTGAATTCAATTTAAAATGATGAGTTGATCTTAGCTTATCACTTGGGGTGGATTGGATGCATTCTTTTTTCACTTATTTCAATTTTTATATTTAAGAAGGGTTTGTTTAAGAAGATAAATAAACATCATAACATACCTGTTTAATACCTAAAAAACCTAATACTAATCACATATACACATTTAGGATCACCTTCTTGAGCACTCCATGTTAAATTTTTGTATTATCACTTGAAATGTGTGGGTTTATATTCAATAAGGAAAAATGAGTTTAAATATTATCAAACAATATTCTCAATGAAAATAAGTGATTAGACATGAATGGAGTGAAAAATAGCATCTAATATATCCCCTTAACACTACATTGGGTCACCCCATAATTGTTTTCACCCTCTACTGATTCTATTTCTTAATTGGAAGCGTGATGTAGACACATGAGGGAGGAATTGAAGAAGTAAAATGCAACGAAATAACGTCCCTTCCTCGTTGTATGATAATTTCACAAGGTTTGGGGTGAATAAATCTGCACCTTGAGGAAACGATATCAACATGATATGAATAATAAATGAGTAATAGGGTAATTTGAAATTTTATTATGAATCTAATGTGAATTAGAAAAACATACATGTGAAAGAAAAACATAAGCCAACAAAATCATAGTATAACATTACAATTATACAAAGCGCCAAATATATCTAACATATTCACAAAAAAATCCATAAAAATGATTTTCAAGAGGCATGGGTCGATTACCCAATATTACATGTCTTTACCCATGAGAATGTTAGGCCTATGATGGTTGAATGTATGTAGAATTTGGTCTTCTCCACCCTTTACAGAAAGTTTAAGAGATCGTGCATCCAATAAACTGAGGTGCCAGAATGAGATTCCAATTGCCAAAAATTTTATGGTCCACAGAATACAATAATGATGATACATATTAACACAAATAGTCTATAATGTGTCTTCAATAATTAATATTTTGTTAGCGAGATATGTATAAAATGGTGGGATATTTTTTTAGGCCGCAGAATCTTTCCCATAATTATATTCCAAAATTGTGTCACATGAAAAAACCTATAACACACAAAAATATATCATGAAACTGTTTGATTAAATGTCCCACTTGATTTATTAAATTCATAGTTCTGGTTTTGTAGTCATTGGGCTTGAATCTTGACCTCTATAGTCCCATTATTTGGATTTTTTCCAGTTTACTATTCCCAAAATGTGTTACAATGACAGCCCACTTTAGGCATATTTCAATGTGAATTAACAAGTGATCCAAAAAAATGAATTGTTCCTCATATCATGGGAGATATGAAAATAAAACCATTATCATTTTTTGTTTTAGAAGGTTGTTTCTGATGCATTCTCTAGGATGCACATATCTATCTATTTCGGAGGACTCTCTAGTAGTTTCCCCACATTCTAGCATTCCAAAGGCGGGCGGCATCTGTCACTTGTTCAGGAATGTTTTTTCCTTTATTGAAATGGGATAATGGGTTGTTGGTTCCTTTTTCCATGGATTCCTCCTTGTATCTTTTCACTTAGTATGAGTCTCTCTTATAGACATAAGATGTTGTTCATGAAACTCTTCCCAGTTCCATGTATTCATGGACTCCAGTTAATTACACTACTTATATTAGCACATTCCAATGGGTCTGGTCATGGTAGAAACCTTTGGTAAGGGTGGTAGTAATGTTGTACATCACTATCATGTCTGCACACTAGAAAAATGGTGCATCTAGGTTTCTTCACCTTAAGATAGGGCTTCTCGAGGGTGCGGAAGCCCAAGGCATCCTACGTCGACTGTGGGGAATTATATTCCTTAGGAAAGTCACTGAGGTTTTTCTTAGCTTACCAGGTTTAAAAGAGGGCATGCTGTGAGTTTAACGTCTTGAGGAAGTTGATGAGACTAATCAGAACACGGAAGGGAGTGGATCAGATGGGTTCAACCCTTGGAGGGGACACTAATTCTAGAGATAACATGTGGTTTGTTACCTGAGTGCTTCTTAGAGCATTGAAGAGGTTAATTGGAATTATGTCACCGTGATGTGGTGGTTGTGCCCAAATTCACCCTACAGGTATGCAATCATTGTAGTATAGGTAGGGGTTTAATCCATGGGGAAAGAAGAAGGAACCTAAAGACACTCTGATTTTGGAATGATTTTCCTATAAAGTGGCCAACTATTCAGAATGAATTGATTTAAATAAGTAGTGATTTAATTTAAAGAACAAAATAAAAGTAACATACAATTATTTAGTCAAAACAAATTAATTCATATGATTTGATCCTAATTTGATATTAGGGTTAGATTGGATGTATTAATTTTCCTAAAACGTTTCAGTTCACTAATTCAAGACGCATCTACAATATGAAATAATTCCTCAAAATCATTCACCAATTTAATCCTTAAACAATTCCAAGGATAATCACCAATGCATTTAGAGGATAAATTTAGTGATCACTCCATGTAATTGGACCGTAGTAGCACTCGAAATGTGTCATTGTTAAAGTTGGTGAAGATGAAGAATAAAATAATCATCAAATGGAAATCTTATATTCATAAAATGATAATAGAAATTATGATCATAAAATAACATCCAATCTGCCGGATGAAAATACCTAGGAAAAACCCATAAGGGTATAGCCCTACATTGATTCTATTATCTCAAAAGAAGTGTAAGGTAGAGTCATAGGGGCGGAATTGAAGAAGCAAAAACAACAACAAAAAAATGATCACTCCACCGTTTGTGATATATTTCCCAAGATTTTGTGTGAATAAATTCACACATAGAAGAAACAGTTTCAAAGTGATAAGAATAATAATAGAAAAAGAAAATATGATGAACTTTTATTAAGAACTAATATGATTCAAACAACTTACATGAGAATGAAGAATGATTAGAACATCAAATGGACATCAAAACATTACAATGAAACAAAGTATCAATGATCCCTAAATCCTCCACCAAATCTTACTTAAATAGAAATTAGGGAAGCCTTTGGTAGAGACACCCATTCCCAAGTCTCTTTAAAAAAAATTCGGCCATGTTAGGTGGACATTTAATGCATAGGAGACTTTTCAATTCTTTCCTCCAAGTGGGAGCCAGCATGCGTCCACTGAACAAAAGCGCCGAAATAACCTTCTAGAAGACCGGATTGAAATGGTCCATATAAGACTTAAATTAATCCTGTGATGTTCCCTAAGATCCTATAAAATATGAGCCCAAAATACGTTGTGTTTTGCGAGATATGATTTAAATGGTGTGTTGTTTTTCTAGGCCGCGGAATCTGGCCCAGAATTGCATCTTCAACATGGGCCATATGGAACTCCCTTAAAACCACAGAATTAGCTCATCCCACTATGTAAAGAACTTATCCCCATGATGTATTCTATCTGAATGTAAATTTTTAGACTCTTTGGGCTTGAATAATTTCTGCTACAGTACATTTTTTGGGCTGTTGTCCAGTTCATTTCGCTCAGAATGACTGTTTGTTCAATGCCCACTTTGGTGGTCTTCCAATTGGAATCGTCTAGTGATCCAAATTCATGATTTGTTCCTTAGATCATGGGAGACCTAATAATAAAATATGAAAATAAAATTATGACAATTTTGTGTTTTTTGATATGTTCAAGAATGTACCATGTAATAGTGCATTTTAAGAAGGAATTACAATCAGAATCCGAAATAATGTTCAAATAGTAAAATGAACTAAAAATAAGGTGCTCCCCTTTCATATCCATCCTTACTCATAAAAGAAGAACATGTCAACAGTCTAATTTTTTTTATAAAAAAATGAAAAAAAAATTAATCACATTGATTGGAAACATGAAAACCACAAGTTTCCTCCCATGCAACGCTTAATTTAAAGTCTTTAGCTCGACTTGAACCCCTCAACTAATCCAATTCCAAATTTAAAAAATTTAATTACCTCATATTTTTCCACTTCAACTTGATTGAGAATGAGTCTTCCTTGTGGTTGGTAGGAATGTTTTGAATTTGATTCATGAACAATCGTATTTTCTAAAATGCATGAAAAAATGAAAGGTGTATCAGAAATGGTTGATATTTTTTCTTTTGTAGTATTTCCTAATAAATCAAAGATCAAACCCCATTTTTGGGTTTAATGATATGAATGAATGAAAACTCCAAGATCTTGTTTGTCACAAATGATGGGATACTCGAGTGGGGAAGGAAGGACACTGATTTTGAGTTCAGGTTGGTTGAAATTTCCTAAAGAAGATTAGAAATTTGAATGAAAACCAATTTCTGCCCCAAAGACATTAATATGAATTGGTTCCTTGTAAAAATATTATTCATCCCCAAAAGTGTCCATTTGAATTATAGGAGTAGGTATGGGCTCAATTTTTGGGATTTCACCCAATTTATCAGTGATCGGTGGTCCTAAAAATTCACTAATGAAGACACGTTCAGGAAACTCAATACACGATGTCCGGTTATTATCTCTTGAATTAAAAAAATAAATTTCCTCCTGATTTAAAGACCCTTAAAAAATTTATTATTTCACTTCCCCTACCCAAAATACAAATGTTTGTTCTAAAATAAATTCATAAGAGTTTTTTGGGAAACTAGAAACTCCACATAAGGTTTCAGAAGGTACAATTGGTATATGGATGAGTTCCTCGCAAGTATTATTGCATTGTAGTTCTAATATCAATGATGATACCTTATAACTCATTATCTCCATTTTATTACACAATTGTTCGAAGAGTTTTGGAAGATTAGGCTGGATAGGTGTTTGTAAATCATGATCTTCATTATGTTTCATCTCTTCAATCATCCTCAAGAGGGCTGGAAATTTATCCTTTAAACAATCATCATACCATTGATGGTACATCTCATCGGGTGTGTGGTAATTAATAAAGGGTTGATCAAAGAAATTTTCTAATTTATGGGATTCCCAATATTCATTTTCCATTTCATTCCATCTTGAGTTTGTGACATGATAATTTTGAAGATACTTCATTAGAGAAGATAGAAAGTTGGATTTAGATTCTTAGGACACACAGAAATAGAAAGGGGTAATGATAATAGATATGGGGGTAATAATAGATAATGTGTGGTGAGAAAAAAATATGTATGTCTAAATTACATAATTGGGTCCCCGAAAATGGTCCAAAAATTTGTTGCGCCCAAATTTACCCTATAGCTATGTGGCCGTTGTAGTATAGGTAGGGGTCTAATCCACAGGGACTGAAGAAGGAACCTAAAGACACTCTAATTTAAGAAGGATTTGGCTATGAAGTGAACAACTATTCAGATTTAATTTTTTTGAATAAATATTGATTTAATCTAAATGAAAAAACAAAAAAAAACATAAACTTATTTATTCTAATCCAATTAATGCAGATGAGTTGATCCTATGTTGTTACTAGGGTTAGATTGGATGTATTTATTTTCCGAAAATGTTTAAGTTCACTAATTCAAGACGTATCAACAAAATTATATAATTCCTCAACATCATTCACCAATTTAATCCTTAGAGAATTCCAAGGCTAATTTCCATTTCACATAGAGGATCAATTTAACGATCACTCCAAGGAATTAGATCGTACTAGCACTCGTAATGAGTCATTGTTAAAGTTGTCGAAGATTAAGAAGAAAATAATCATCAAATAGAAATGTTAAATTAATGAAAATATTACAGAAATTAAGACCAGCAAATAACATCAAATTTTCCCCATGCAATTCCCTAGGACCAACCCATAATGGTTTAGCCCTCCATTAATTCTATGATCTCAAAGGAAGTGGAAAGTTGACTCATAGAGGTGGAATTGAAGAAGAAAAAACAACAACAACAAAAATGATCACTCCACCGTGGTGTGATAAATTTCATAGGATTTGGTGTGAATAAATTAACACCTTGAAGAAACAGTATCAAAGTGATAATAAGAAGAATATAAAAAGTGAAAATGAAGAACTTTTATTAATAACTAATGTGATTCAAACTCCTTACATGAGAATGAAGAACGATTACAACATCAAATGGACAACAAAACATTATAATGAAACAAAGCATCAAAGATCCCACAATAATCCACCAAAACTGAATCAAATAGGCAATAAAGAATCCTTTGGTCGAGACACCACTTCCAAAGTCTCTTTAATTAACTTTTGGGGGCCATGTTGGATGGACATTTAGTGCATAGGAGACTTTTCAAATCTTGCCTCAAAGTGGGAGACAACATGAATCCACCGAAAATAAGCACCGAAGTAACCTTCTAGAAGACCGAATTGGAATAGGCCATAAAATAATTAAATTAATACCCCGATGTTCCCTAAATTCCTGTAAAATTTCAGCCCAAAATACTTTGTTGTTTGCGATATATGATATAAATGGTGACCTGGTTTTCTGGGTCATGGAATATGGCCCAGAATTGCATCTTCAAATTTGGATGCATGGAAATCCTTTAAAACCATAAAATTAGATCTTCCCACTATTTAATGAAATGTTACAAATGATTTCTTCTATCTCCAGTTACATTTTCAGACACATTGGTCTTGAATAATTGCATCTACAGTACGTTTATTGGGCTGTTGTCCACTTCACTTCGCCCAGAATGTTTGTTGGTTCAAGGCCCACTGTGGTGGTCTTCCAATTTGAATCTTCAAGTGCTCCAAAAATATTAATTGTTCTTTAGAGCATGGATAACCAAAAAATAAATTATTAAAATAAAATTGATATCATTTTTTTAAAAATATGTTAAAGAATGTACCATGTAATAGTGCATTTTAAGAAGGAATTACAATCAGAATGTGAAATAATGTTCAAAGAGTAAAATGAACTAAAAATTATTTTTATAATTAATAAACCACATGAATATTATATTAAAAACAATTAATATTAGCCTCTTCTAGTGGCAATCATGTGGTGGACTAGGTAAGAATAAGGATGGAAGATGGAGACTTGACTGAAATGGTAGGGGAATGAGATGGAACCATTGTGAGGATGACAGTGATGTTGGGATTGATCCTCAAAGAGTCTTCCTATGTATCATATGGTAGGTAATCAATGTACACTTAGTTTGGTGGGATGATGGTACACATTAAGAGGCAACCCATATGGATGGGACATGGAGAAAATGGAACATCCGGGTGGGGCATGACCTTCCAGAAACACATAAGCTTGAAGGAGAGACCGCGACCAAACATGAGTGATGGTCTTGAACCACATGGAGGATTCCTACATATCCCCATGGTGGAGAATCAATTTCCACTTAGTTCAGGATGGGAGCATAGAATCGGGGTGAGCGTAGAGGACAAAAACCTAATGTTATACTAGGGCTTACACGTGTCTAGAAACCTGGGTTTTTCTAACACTCAAGGTGCGGACTTGAGATGTGGATCCCCAAAAGGGGGACACCAAAGATTACCAGTGTTTGTGGTTGAACCTCGAGGAGGCGTCCTGCGTACCATGTATATGAGACACAGATCAAACCCTCGTAGTTCATCCTATGACACATTACCATCATGCAGAGATGACAAAGGCTTACCACTGGATAGGATATGACAACATATGGTAAATTAGGGGACACAAATACTTAATGTCGACTGGGGGACAATTAAGTGTCATGCGGGACAAAAAGGGGCTTACAGTTTAACATCATTCAAGAAGAGGGTGGACCTACATAAAGTGGTCAAGATCAATAGGTGTTGGGATTGAACCTCATGGAGGCTTCGTACGTACCTTTCCTGGGAAAAAATCATTATCCACGTATTTCGGAAAAGGTGTTGGTGAAATGACATGAATGGGTTTGGGACCAATAGTTGTTAGGATTGAACCTCTAAAATACTTAACATGCATCTTTCCTTAGTAAGGTTAAATGTTTGAAATTTTCTGAAGAGGTTATTGTTAACTGATTTGAAAGGGTTTATGACCAATAGGTGTTGGGATTGAACCTCAGGGATGCTTCCTATGTACCTTTCCATGGTAGGGATCAAAGACCACGTAGATCAGAAGAGGTTTGGGTGAACCGATATGAATGGGGTCAGGACCAATAGTTGTTGGTCTTGATCCTATACGAGCCTTCCAATGTACATGGTTTGGCAAGTATCAAATTCATTATAGTTTAGAAGTTGTATTGGTGATCCTACGTGAAAGGGGTCGGGACCAATATGAGTTGGGATTGAACCATTGTGAGTCTTCCTATATACCTTGTCTTTAGAAGGATCAATTTCTTCATTGTTATGAAGGGGTATTTTTATATGGACAGTGCTTACTCTAAGCCCATGTAAGTCATGACCGCTGTGAGATACAAGAGGAAGTAATGAACAAACTATCACGTCACAAAAGGTGCATCTATGTGAAGTGTAGTGGGTCATAAACATGGTTAACGAACCAAAAATCAAACAGAGGATTATGCATGGTTTGTATCACAGGGAGATGGAGAATGAGACATACTCCAGGATGAAGGCCTAGGTGGTGAAAAAGATGAACGAGAGTGGGATGGGATAATGAAGTCTAGGTACCCATCCCTACTTTGGTGTTTACCATTGAAGAAGAGAGGATAAGTAGGAATCCTACCTCCTACAAGAAAGACTATGGACTTAAACCATGGTTCTTGCCCTTCCCTAAAGACAGGCACTACTCCATCAAAAAGGATCTCATTCCATGTGAGGATGATCTCACTCCCGTGGAGATGAGCAGACATAGAGAATGTTCGAGATGGGGTACCCAGCATAAAGTTCAAGGGGTGAAGTCACAGTTTAACGTAATATCTTGAGGATGATGGTGCAAGGCATATTAACGTCTTCCAGCTCGGATGAATCGAGTTTACATTGTCCCCAAGGACATACATAACATAAACCATCCAACCCTTGTGTAAGGGAGGCATCCACAATGTCGTGGTTAGGGGGTGTCATGGACTGATCCATTGCGGGGGCCCACATTATTGTGGCTATGTGAAGAAGAAATAGTCTTGAGCATGCCTATGTGAAGAAGCATAATTTGAAGCCACAAAATGGGAAGCACCATACAAGGGACCTTGAAATATCTTCATATAAGAATGTAGATTCATCTGGGATAAGGGTTGGCGGAGCAATGGGGTTCACAAGAATAGTATTTGTGATGATCTTTTGGTCTATGTAGTGGAGGGGATTCGCGAAGGGGTATGATTTTCGATGTGAGGTGGCCTAGCCTTGGCATAGGGTAATGGATAATATGGATGGTGATTTGAAAAGTGGAAAGGCATTCGCGGAGCATTGATTCTCCAATAAAGGGTGCCTTGTGAAGCACAACACTGTGAAGTGGTGTGCTTTTTGAAGTACATTGACCCTTCCTTGGCATGTAGTTTACATGTTCATTGATGGTACTTCATGATTCATTAGTGCTCCGTGAAGACTCGAGTCCCCTTGGGGATCCCCTGCCGTTGCAAAAGCTCGTGGGCTCCATGAAGGGAATCCCTCATTAAAGAGGGGTTGATTTTATTCCAACGGAAAAGAACATCATGATTCTCAAGTTCCTCGATGGGATCATTCTTTTCATCGTAGAAATTGATTTGTGATTTTAGAGTAGAGAATGTGAAAGTTTGGAGGATCCTCCCTTCGCCTCAAGGGGAGCCCAGTATTTAGAGGAAAGATGCTCTGTGAAGTAGGGAACACTTGATGAAATTATATGTGGCACAATATCGTAACTACGGAGCCTCCTTCCTCCTTTCACTGCAGTGACTTTGCAAACTCCAAGAGGATCTGGGAGCCTCCATCTTCTTTGCTTCATAGAGGATTCACAAATGTCAATCAGATCGCGGAGCCTCCCACCTCTTTTCGTCATTAAAGGTGTACAAAGGTCAATCGGATCACAGATCCTCCCACATCTTTTCATTGTGGCGGGTGCTCCAAAGTGGTAGATTCATGCCGGATGCACTGCTGCCAGTCTCTGTGAACATGATTCACGAGGAATCCCTAATGGTTTTACGGTTTTTCTTCCTCTTTTCAATTTCTGGTACCAAAAATTTCCCCCCTCAGACATAGAGCCCACGAGAAAATGAAGGTCTATGTTTGTGGATCAATTGCCAAAACTCCTTGGTCAATCACGAAGAAGGCGTGTGAAGGAGGATCATGAGGTGGAGAGGCGACGTGTGGGATTAGATAACCGCAAAGATCACCATGATTAGATGCAATGTGAAGCACAAGGGGTCATCACCTACAAATAGGGGAGGCAGAACTCTATTTAGTCTTTAATCACCTCCACATTTTGGCATTTGCGCTATAGATTCATGATTAACCACGTACTCTATGATTTCTCTCCAAGAATTGGTCTTTTTTCATCACGGCACACAATATGTACTTTGAATCTGATAGGATTCTCTTGGTTTCTTATGTATTCTAGACAGGGCTCCATGATTTCTGGTTAGAACCGAGATCCTAGAATGAGCTCTATGAATGATATTTGTGAATGGGATTCATGTACCATAACCTAAAGAGTCCAAATTCTGAAAACTAAATTGCTCACTTGGTAAACTCTATGGGGTGTCCTTGTAGATGCTGACCAGTGATAGGATATAAAGAATAGACCAGGCATCGAGGAATTCATTTCGAATCCATTCAGATCATAACATGATGGTAGAGCTACTTTCAGAGAGTTAGAAATACAACCCACATTGAAAAAGTATTCCTCTGTATGGATTTGGTATGAGGGATGACATGTTTATTCTAGAAGTGAGTAGGGGTGAACCAGCATAATAGTTGAATAGAACGCCATGCCAGTATAAGTGGTTTAGAGTGTCCAACGACCATACATAGGTGGACATCATACCCGTCAATGCTGATTTCACATTCAACCGCATGAATGAAATTGACAGTAAGTCAATGCATCTAGAGAAAACTCCCAAATTGTACCCCACTATCCTGAAGGCAGACCAAGGGAATTTGGAGAAGGGGTGGACCTATGAGTGGGATCTGTTCGTGCGCAGATATTTCACGGGTGATTGGTCGTGGGCCTAATGGGTAGTTTCCTCATGTGAGGATATCGGGCTAGATCTGAGGCGAGTGGGCTGGTGTGAGAGGGCTTGGGCCTCTCAATTCCATATCTATCAGCCAAAGAAACTGATGATGGAGTTGATGAGCAGATGTTTGTCGAGGACCAACACCTTACATTTTCTCTATGGAGAGGTCGACATCAATCTCTGGGACCTGCATCAGATTTCAGGGGGACCCAATAATGGGGGGAAATGTGTGATTAGTTTATCCCCAGTATGAGTGCATGGGAGGACTCAGAGAAAATTCTGCTATTGGCAAGGGCATTGATGGATGTGCTATTGGGGGAGGAAAAATAGTCGGTGAGGGACATCCATTTCAAATTTTGGTCCATGTAGTTCCTTAACATCCTAGAAGATAGGAAGATCCCTGTGAGGCCTCAGAAAATCCCAAAGGCGGATCAATGAGGGAAGGAGCTTTCATATTAGTGGATCTTGGAGGATAGCCAGTGGAAAAATTGAGGATTCAGCATCAGTACTGAGAAGTGATTGGTAGTTAGGTTTACCGCATTCATTGCGGTGCTTATCTGTGGTTTGATATTTCTGGAGAGATACATGAACATGGGCATGAGACAAAGAATCTTTCTCATGCCATCCTTGTTGGCGACATGGGGACTTGTCAACATCAGGATCCTGATGCTCACTATGTTGTATAATATTATATGGTACGTCATTGAGGGACCAAATCCATAAAGGATATGCGGGACATTTCACCTTCTGTGTGCATGGATAGCAGCCCGCGTAAAGTGTATCTAGGAATACCAGAACCTTATCTCCCCTCTATGATCAAATTTTATCCCAGTCATTCTTAATGCAGCTGGGATCATTCTGATTAAGCTAACCTCGCCGTTGGTTCTGGACTGGGTCTGAAAGATGGAATATTTCAACTTCCACCCATTCTCATTTCTAAAAGGTATGATCACTGATGACAGCCAAGGAATGGAAGAGAACCATTACTACCTATTGTCATTTTTTGTTGGGCTCCTAGTGGAGTGGGTTGACTGTGAGTATCTATGTGAACAATAATCCACACACCATTTTGTGAGGCATTTTCTGTCTATGTAGCTACTGACCTAGAAGGTTTACATGGGGGTGCGCCTCAAGTAGGACCTGTGTGTGATGCAGCAGTTTTGTCTCATGTTCCCGTGGGATGATTGGAAGATGTAGAATGATATTTTCCCGCCCGTATCCGTGTTCGATATGGTGAAGGGGTACACCAAGAGCTGGGAGGCATCCAACTTAGAGGATATTTTGAAGTACCCAACCATTCGGGAAAGCGACAGGATGCCTCCCCAACCCCATGGTCGGGACTTGAAGGTGGGGAGGACATCCCGTGGTAGTGGGACTACGATGGCAGTGAGGCCATCACTGGTTTAAAGGGAGGCAGCAGCAGCAGATCCAGTGGTGGAAGTGGACCCGATGGTCCTAGTGGGGTAGATTCATGTAGAGGGGATGCCACCAAGGGGATTATGCAGGATATCGCTTGGGCTATAGGGAGGCTGCTGCATCACATAGAAATTATGGGGAATGGTGTCATCCTAGAATCATGGGACATCTGGGATGTCAAACTAGAATTCCCCAATCCATCTGATATGTGGCAAACCTTGAACCAACTCATGATGGATTTGATGTGTATCAGTTCTATCAGGGTAGGCTTTGTGGTATCCCATGTAGGGGTGGAGCAATACCAGGACGATTTGGGAGATATTGTGCATTCCCGCGGTACACTGCACTTGAAGAAAAATCACGTAAAATTATTTTTGGATGGAACGACCCCTTCACAGTTTTCATCTGATGAATTGAGGGATCAATTCCCCCAGTCAAGAATGTCAAAAGTGTCATCCTAGGGACAGGAGGTTAGTGAAGGGATCCCTCTAGAGGAGGGTGAGGACTGCAGCTCAGACCTAGAACATGAAGAGTTTGTAGATTCTCTTGAGGTAAGACCCTAGGCCACTTCCACGAGATCCTCTTCACTCGGGTTGTTTAGAACATTTTAACTAACATTTTAACAATATAGGAGGGCCTCATCCTCAAAACCTCTTCTCGCCAGGTAGTAGATGAAACTGTTGGAACTGCAGAATCTACTCCCGTGGTTATGATGATCATCATGCCGAGAGGTTCAACGATAGCCAAGGTGGCCCTTCTGGAACCTTTGGACTTCTTGAAAATATATAGAGGGACACGCTTTGGGGTTCTGATGGAAACAACCTAAGAAACATACTAGTTTTTTTCTATCTGTATGCCTTATTCCCATTATTTATAATAGATTTCCATCGATCAGATTAACTAATGCATGTGTGCCTCTTGTATGCACATTTCATCAAATGTCATGGGCTAACATGGCGAGGTTTGATGGAACTCCTAGCGGTGCCTTTCCCAGGGGGATGTCAGTGATAGTGGAAGCGGATACCCAAACAGACCTTTCTACATCACTCTCGATCACTTGTGGGACTATTAGTAGGAAAGAGACTGATATAATTAAGGTGGGGTCAGATGATGAAGATCGATTAGAAAATATGGGTCCTGACATACTCAATCAGATAGCAGATGCATATCCAATTGATTAGTTCTTGGGCCAATTTCCTGTATATGAGTCTGCAGATCATTCATATTGGTAAGAGATGGCCTCTGATAAGGAGGATAGAAAAATCTTCCATCTCTGGTCATGGAATCAGGTTAAGCGCTTCATCAATGAGACCCCCATGCACAATGGATTGTCAGGATAGGGAGGCGTCGGTCCCGGATTCGTGAACTATGCGCTAGGGGAGTGGATGCATAGAGTTGTCACATGCTCGTATGAGATATCACGACAGAGAATATTCGGGAATATGATAGTGGCCATGGTGTGGTTTGGCAGTGGGGAAAAGAGATGATCATCAAGAGGCTTGAGGAGGTTGAAAATGAGATTCAACGGATGTAGGTCCGGGTAGATGGGAATTCCACTTTATTCAATGTACAATCAGATCTTGTATCATTGATAATGTCCTAGCTAGTAGAATCCGAAGAACATATGAATAAATCCATTGAGGATACGGCTGTCATCCGGAGCGATGAGGAGTGGGCCCTGATTACTGCAGATGAACTACACCTCTTTGCTGCTGAGGAGGAGCAGCAACTAGACAGGCAACAATGAATCCCAGACACCACAATCCAGAGGCTAGGGGTGCTGCTACTCTCTTTTGAAGGGGTCAACCCATCCATGGGAGGGATTGATCCTCAGGTGTGGTAATGCTTGTAAACCATTGAATAGACCTTAATGCATTAATTGTTTGATGCAGACTTCGTGCATGAGTTTCATCATTCGTATTGGTTTTCGGCATGTCTTTTATATATGTAAATCTCCATGTGATCAATCCCTAAGCTCACGTGTGTTAGGGCCAATGTGATAAACAAGGGATAACCGCCACGTTATTCCGTCCAAATATAAGAGTGAAAACCAAGATTCGGGCATCCGGGGTATGAACAACCAATCCGAATTTCTGGGATGAAAGGGAGAAGGCTGACATGAGAACAACGGTCTCTGAACAACCAAAGTTACATCCAACCAACTCGCTCTAGTGTAATAGCAGGGTTATGCCATGGGCGTTAGAATCAATCCAAAAAGTGGGATATTGAATGTGCCAATCATGATACCCAAAATTTGGAACACTGTTGATTGGTGTGACAGTGAAGGATAATTGTTGTCTATTTTTTAAAAAAATCATCCCTATTTTGATAACCTAATATGAGGACAAAAACAAGGGATAAGACCATGTTCGAAACACGTGTCCAGAATAAAAATGTAACCGTTCAGTTTCCTGGACCGTTAGAACGAGATAGTAGGCGAGACATTGGCCGAGTAGCTGTACTGTTAGGTGGTTCCATTAAACATGAAAGATGATAAGGATCCAAATAAAGGGTATAGAAAGCATGTAGGGTGGGGTGATTGGTTGTCCGAACAGAGTCCAACACTCTGGAATTTACGCCACTGTGATGAAAACACATTAGGTGATTTTATCTGTTTGATCAGATATAAAATTTACTTCCAAAAAGAACCTATTCAGTGAGGATGATGACACATCTATTAGCTATCATGGGGCATCCTGAACTTTTTCAGGGTAGAATTGCAGTTTAAATTCATACATTGAATACATGGTATCTCCAGATGGGAACGTGTAGTGCGGTACACATCCAGGCTTGAATAAGGATAGTATGAGTCCATATTGTTGTGTGTTCTTTAACGTGTTCAGGACAAGGTTCTAAAAAGGGACATGATTTTAGATTCGTGGGGCTAGACCTGGGGATGAGATATTTGGGAATTCATTCATATCCCATGAGGATGATAATCAAGAAATATGCAGTTCAGGAAAATGTCATGTAGTTTAACTTCTTTCAGAAAATGATGTGGAGAGGTATTTGTTTATGGTCTTTGAGCTCAGACCATAGATGGAAAGTAGTGATGGATGCACATTGTGTGGTGAGTATAAAACCCAACGTGAACGAGGATTTAATCCCATACCACAATTTGGTCCCCATGAAGCTTTTAAATCGAGGGAAGAAGATTAGGGTAATACTTGGTGTGGGAAAAAAGGAATAGGGTAATACTTCCCCCAACATGTAACACCCCGAGATTTTATGAAAAATATTATTTTAATTTCATTAATGTCTTATGTTGTATTCTACACCAAGATTACCCTGCGCTATACGCAACACCGTATTAGCTTGCAGTATACACAACACTATTCTTGGACCGTGTTACACACAATTTTGATAATAGTTATTCTACGCAACATTGGGTATATATATATATATATATATATATTAAATGTATAAATGAAATATGGTTGGATTCTGTTATACGAAACAACGAAGGATTCTTTCACAACACGCAACCCTGACTTAGCTTGCATTACACGCAATCACGACCTTCCTCGATAGCGTGTGTTGTACGCAATACCAGGTTTTAATAAAAAATGATATATTATTATAATATTGTCATGAACTAGCCATTATGAATATTATTAACTAAATTTTTAATTTTATAACATTATTAATCATCTTACACATTTTCTAGAACATGGTATAAGAACAAAATAAATGTTTCGGGTAAAATAAGTATTTTTCAAAAAATGCAGTTTTGCCACCTTTTGATGGCGCACCCACTTTAAATCTAGTTTTTGACATGTTTATATGTTCAATTTGACAAAATAAAATTCTTATTTTGAATCAGGATGTAAAAATTTACATTAGATAATGTTTTGATATTTTTTCGATAACTTTCATATTTTAATGAATAGTAAAAACACGCTATATTTTAATTAAAAACAACTTTTTTCATCATAATATCTTATGTGGTTAAATTATAATATTGAATGGTTTTAAAGTATAAATAGAATATATTTTTACCATTTAATATAATGTATGTCATTATCATTGATTTTATCTTGAATTCATAGGTTAAATCAATTCAATCTTTTGCAATGTTTTAAAGAAAAACCCGTTTTTATTCGACAACGAGATTAATTTTAATTTAATTTCTGCAACTTCTGTGTATTGAATTTTAAAAAATGGATTCCATATTTGGAATCAGTGGGTCCAAATTATGTTAATAGGCTACTTTTTATTTTTAGGAATTATGAATAGTAACTACGGTAAATTTTATTTACCATAGTAAAAGGTAAATCAGGTAATTAAGGGTAAATATAATATTATAAAATTACCCTAACACATGCCAAAATTCTATTTGATGGCTAATATTAAACCCATATCAACTAAGGGTAGGATTAGATTCATTTTATTGACATTTGACCATGAAAATAATTTAATTATTATTAAAACCAAAGAAAGTGACAACATGTCACTCTTTTAAATCTTATAAGTATAATAATTTTAACTTAGTGATAAACATCATAAATCTTAGAACATGAATAGTATCCAGAAATCTAATAAAATTATCTACATCATGAGAATTTATTTATAATTTTATGGGATTAAATAATTTAATTTATTTATGACACAATGATGATGCAGTAATTATCTTATTAATGAAATATTGACATAATTGATGTTATAAAAACCAAAATAAATGTAATTTGAGACTTTTTATGAATCCCACTAATTTTATAGGTTACTATGATATATTAGTGTTGATTTAATCAACTTGGTTCGAACATATAATTCTGTAATGACTTTCACAAAAGTCATATATCAAATAGTGTCAAAATTGACACAAAATAGTTTTTAAATCAAATATTATATTATTAATTGTTATTTTATTCCTAAAAATCTAAGGTTCGGCCAAATGACTTAGATAAAGATATATATATTAATAATAAACAATTTGGGATTCTTTTGGTATGTTATAGTAAGTTTATTAACCATATAGTGTAAGAAAACAAAAAGACACGGTAAAAGTTAAATTATTTAACTTAGGGTTAAATCTAATTGATAAGGTTAAAATAATAACCTAAACTTGTATAAATCTTATTGGATGATAGGATTTCGACCCCTCCCCACTTTAGATTCGAAATAAGACCCTTTGGAACCATTATAAACCGATTTTGACATTAATATAAAATAATATTTTGAGGTATTCCTAAGGTGCCCCTCTCCTCCCTTATAAAAGGACACCTCCTCCCCCTCCTCCTCACACCAATTTGAGCACTCAAGCTCAGACAACCCCTGCCAAAATCTCTTCTCCACTTCCCTAAAAACATCCTAGAGGTTCTGGTCTTCCTCAAAGACCAATTTTAGTGCCCTAAGAGGAGGTCTCAAAGAGGCGCTTCAAAGAAGAGGTAATTACCGTTACCAATTATTTCATCTTTATTTCTTCTTCCACTTATTCTTATTAGGTTGTTTCATTATGAAGTAATAACATCAGTATAACTCATATACTGATATGTTATTTTAAGTATGAAACAACCCTATTTCACCATCTATCCATCCTACAGAAAAAGGAAATCACTGCGCGTGCGTACGTACGGAATACCGTCTCCACGCCGTGGTGTAATCTATTTTCCGCCACCACATTAATTGGATGGGTATAATGGTTTAATGAGTAACTATATATGTTTATTATAAAGTTATATTGATACTGAAATAGTATACAAACACTTCAACACAATTCCACGACCATGGGAACGATATCATCGCTCGTGCGTACGTACGGACTACCGTCTCCACGACGCGATGAGATTCATTCTCCATGTTAACCATTTAAGAATGATTACATTGTATATATAAGAAATAATAATGAAATATATGACATTATAAAGCTACTAGATTTATGTATATATGTATATGTATGTCATATACTTACTTCCATTCAAGACAATAAGGAAAGAAAAACAGCGTTCATGCGTACGTACGGACTACCGTCTCCATGAACGGTGTTTTTCATTTCATTAATCTATCTATTATATATATATATATATACCGAATATATATGATATATAAATCATATTTTATATTCTGGAAGTATGTAAATCATGATATAAGTAATAATAATTTCAAGAACAACAAGTCAAAACACCTACGATAAATGAAACGATTTTACTCAAAAACGCTTCTTTTACATGGAATTTAGAAAAGAACGGGTAATATAATGTCATAAGTGAACAATATATGATATCATAACAATGAATATGATTCTGTAATAAGTCAATGACAATATTTAAATCATTATACAGGAGGTTCGGACACATACAAAGCAAATTGGACCTAAGGTATGGGAAATATCACAATCTCATTTCTATCCGAGATTGTTTATATTTTGAAATTTACTGGGGTGTATTTTATCATCCACATACATGTTTCCTAGATACGTAATATTATTTCCATTCACCTACAATTTTTTAAATCCAATTTTACCCTTCGGTATGTTTTTAGTAAAAGATATGAAAGGAATATTTTGTTGTTTTTAATACGAGGTACTTTTTGACTTTTCCGACAAAAGTACGGGAAGAATGCTTTTTTTTAACTTATACGGCATGAATGGATTTTTAAAACATTATTTACAAGAAGCTTCCTTTACATGTTTTCAAGTTTATTTTTAATCAACTTCTTTTAGTTTAGAATTTTATGACATTTTAAGAAAAGAAAAGTGTTTTTGAAGAAGAAAGGATATTTTCCTCAAGAATGGAGTTCAAGTGTTTTATCAAAATTATTTTCCATCTAAGATAATAAAGGGTTCTTTTTTTATCCCTATTATTACATTGATTTGATTATGTTGTGAGGGAATTATTTTTATGAAGTCATTTACCTTATCTCGTTTGTTTTATGATGTCATGATGTTTCAAGAATCCCATTTTTTGTTACATGTGTTATGCGATGATGTATGTTTTATGATTATGTGACAGACATAAGAAAGGATTCAGTATAAGATGGGTGGGACCTATATATCCCTCCAATGCATTGGGTAAAGATTTTATATCTCATGAGATAGACATGGTTGAAATGGTAGGTTATACCGGTTCAGTGAAACAGGACTGAAACGAGGGTTACTCGATTCAGAAAGGGACTTTGTCCACTACGATAGTCTTGGCAATGAGTCTTGACTAACAAGAAATGATTCTCTATGATTATGTGTGTATGACACAAAGTTTCATGTTTTAAGTTATGATTATTGTGATTTCATTTCACTACTATGATTTATCCCATGTTATAAAATTATGCTCTCTTTTTTGCAGGTTAAGCTTTCCAAAAGTTATGTTCTTATGAATATGATGTGATTGATTTTTCTTTTGTATACCCTTACTGAGCATTTGAGCTCACCATTTTATGTTTTCTTTTCCCCAGGATACAAAGAAAGGTTTTAGGTAAAAAAAAGGGAATATCTTTTTGGGAGATATTGAAGATATTTCACCACGATTAGAAGATTACGTTCCGAGTTTCCAAAGACACTAAACTATTACGATCCTTCTGTGTGTGTGTTTTTGTTATGTACTAAGTATTCCGCAAAAGTAATGTAAAGTCTATGTACATCAAGCTTCGGGTCTCTACAGTTGGTATCAGAGGAAAGGTTTAGTCAACCTTTGGAAACTAGGATGCAAAAACGTTAGTGAGATCCCTAGAGATATTTCTAAGGTATGTCTAGGGATGCCCCTAAGGATAAGTATATGTATATTATATAGTCCTAGAACTATGGTAACGATATTGGATTAAACCAAATATGTTAGATATTTAAGTTACTCCCCCTTTATTATGATTTTTGCCTCTCACACTATTCTTTTTGGGTTTTAGAAAATGGCTGGAAACAAGGTGATCCACGATAATGGAGGATATGATGGACAATGGAATGATATTCTTAATGAGAAACCAAATGAAATGGGATTTGGAAGTCCAAACATCATTATTATGCCGAATCAGCAATCTCATAATATGATCAATAAAGTAAAATAAGTTTCCTGACTCGGCTAATAAGAGAAAGATGGAGTTTCATGATGATCATAGAGGAAAGAAAGTTAAATTTCCCCTATATAAATAATGTTGGAAGAGGAATCAAGGAGAATGTTTCAAAGGAACTGGAAGATTCTTTGGGTGTGGAAAAGAAGGACACAAAGCCAGTAAGTGCAAAGGAAAAGGTTCAGTTAACACCAGGGATGAAGATAATGGTATTGCTACGACATCAACAATGGTTAAATGTTTTAAATGTGGAATTTACGGGAATTATGCAAACCAATGACCTAAGGGAAAATATCATGAAGATAATCAGTATGGTCGTATGGGCAGTATTTATGTGGATGATGATGAAGAGACTACAAATGATATGTGAGATGAAAGAATTGTTGAAGCTCGGTCAATGGTTTAAGAATGTAGTGTAATGATTACATGTTTATCAAGTAATCTCATGGTACTATGGGATAAAGAGACATCTAAGGATTGTTACAATGTTGTCTTTCCTTATGTTTTGAAAGTATGTGATGAATGGTACCAGTATTTTTGGAAAGTAGATGATATGCGCATAATGAAGGGATAAGACGATAATGAGATGTTTGATTGTATGCATGAGCTCATGATTGATATAAGGACTAAGTGATATCATGGTTTGAGTATATAGAATTTTGAGGATTTTGGTATGTGGAAAGTGTTAAATTTTAACTGCATTCATGTTTTCACTAAGGTATTCAAGAGAATACATGATTAAGGACTTTGAATGTTTGGAATGTGACAAACAAAACATATCTTATGATATATGGGGATCAACGATGGTATTAAATCTCTGGTAATCGTTTTCACTATGTTATGAGAGTGGACTGCAGTATTATGTATAAGCCTAAAGATTATAATGGATTATGTTAGACATAAGTTAGTATTGTTTAAGGATAGAAGATTTTCGATATTATTGATGGGATGTTATAGTAACATAGTTTTAGAAAAAGGACAACCTGCAGGACGGGCGATAGCCCATCGCGTCGGACAAGGCTGTAGGAATCGAACCCACAACCGAAGTGCGACTGGCCTTTATCGCCTACCACTGACCTACAGGAAGTCCCTGTTTAGTAGAAACTAGTTTTATTATATTAAGCAGTATGATATATGAAGTATAAGTCCATTTTAGGAACCATATAGGATTAATCTCACTAAAGAATGACTTATGAATATTTAATAACTTTTTCTAACCTTTTGTTTGAGACAAATGGAATGACGTGTCATACTAACACTTCACGAATAACAAATTCAACTTCATTTATTTAAGAGATGAAGTGAAAATTGTTCAAGGCACGAACAACAGTGAGATTGTACCAAAATAAAGTAAGTATTTATTCTAATTCAAATTCTTCAACTTTAGGGAAACGATCTTGAAAACCAAAAATGTTGTCCTAGTGCTCTTATATCTGATTAATCAGATGGTACCCTAGATCGTCACAAATTTATGGCTTTGTGATTGCTGGCTTTTCCATATCCATGTTCTCTACCACTCTCCATCAGAACATGATGGTTAGATTTCTCTTCCATATCCATATTTTCACCTATGTGGAAACCCAGTGATTAGTTTATTTGGATAACCGTTACGTTTCATACTTTTGTTTTTAAAGATAAGTTTTGGTATTCCTTTTTACGTAGTGGGTTTCTATCAAAGAAACTTTCAAATAGTAAACCATTTATAACCCCGACGAATTTCGAGGGCCAAATTCATTTTAAGGGGGGTAGAATGTAACACCCCGAGATTTTATGAAAAATATTATTTTAATTTCATTAATGTCTTATGTTGTATTCTACACCAAGATTACCCTGCGCTATACGCAACACCGTATTAGCTTGCAGTATACGCAACACTATTCTTGGACCGTGTTACACACAATTTTGATAATAGTTATTCTACGAAACATTGAGTATATATATATATATATTAAATGTATAAATAAAATATGGTTGGATTCTGTTATACGAAACAACGAAGGATTCTTTCACAACACGCAACCCTGACTTGGCTTGCATTACACGCAATCGCGACCTTCCTCGATAGCCTGTGTTGTACGCAATACCGGGTTTTAATAAACAATGATATATTATTATAACATTGTCATGAACTAGACGTTATGAATAGTATTAACTAAATTTTTAATTTTATAACATTATTATTCATCTTACACATTTTCTAGAACATGGTATAAGAACAAAATAAATTTTTCGGGTAAAATAAGTATTTTTCAAAAAATGCAGTTTTGCCGCCTTTTGATGGTGCACCCACTTTAAATCTAGTTTTTGACATGTTTATATGTTAAATTTGACAAAATAAAATTCTTATTTTGAATCAGGATGTAAAAATTTACATTAGATAACGTTTTGATATTTTTTCGATAACTTTCATATTTTAATGAATAGTAAAAACACGCTATATTTTAATTAAAAACAACTTTTTTCATCATAATATCTTATGTGGTTAAATTATAATATTGAATGGTTTTAAAGTATAAATAGAATATATTTTTACCATTTAATATAATGTATGTCATTAGCATTGATTTTACCTTGAATTCGTAGGTTAAATCCATTCAATCTTTTGCAATGTTTTAAAGAAAAACCCGTTTTTATTCGACAATGAGATTAATTTTAATTTAATTTCTGCAACATCTGTGTATTGAATTTAAAAAAATGGATTCCATATTTGGAATCAGTGGGTCCAAATTATGTTAATAGGCTACTTTTTATTTTTAGGAATTATGAATAGTAACTACGGTAAATTTTATTTACCATAGTTAAAGGTAAATCAGGTAATTAAGGGTAAATATAATATTATAAAATTACCCTAACACATGAAAAAATTCTATTTGATGGCTAAAAGTAAACCCATATCAACTAAGGGTCGGATTAGATTCATTTTATGGACTTTTGACCATGGAAATAATTTAATTATTATTAAAACCAAAGAAAGTGACAACATGTCACTCTCTTAAATCTTATAAGTATAATAATTTTAACTTAGTGATAAACATTATAAATCTTAGAACATTAATAGTCTCCAGAAATCTAACAAAATTATCTACATCATGAGAATTTATTTGTAATTTTATGGGATTAAATAATTTAATTTATTTATGACACAATGATGATGCAGTAATTATCTTATTAATGAAATATTGACATAATTGATGTTATAAAAACCAAAATAAATGTAATTTGAGACTTTTTATGAATCCCACTGATTTTATAGGTTACTATGATATATTAGTGTTGATTTAATCAACTTGGTTCGAACATATAATTCTGTTATGACTTTCACAAAAGTCATATATAAAATAGTGTCAAAATTGACACAAAATAGTTTTTAAATCAAATATTATATTATTAATTGTTATTTTATTCCTAAAAATCTAATTTTCGGTCAAATGACTTAGATAAGGAGATATATATTAATAATAAACAATTTGGGGTTCTTTTGGCATGTTATAGTAAGTGTATTAACCATATAGTGTAAGAAAACAAAAAGACACGGTAAAAGATAAATTATTTAACTTAGGGTTAAATCTAATTGATAAGCATTAAATAATAACCTAAACTTGTCTAAATCATATTGGTTGAAAGGATTTCGACCCATCCCCAATTTAGCTTCGAAATAAGACCCTTTGGAACCATTATAAACCGATTTTGACATTAATATAAAATAATATATTGAGGTATTCCTAAGGTGCCCCTCTCCTCTCTTATAAAAGGACACCTCCTCTCCCTCCTCCTAACACCAATTTGAGCACTCAAGCTCGTAAACCCCTGCCAAAATCTCTTCTCCACTTCCCTAGAAACATCCTAGAGGTTCTGGTCTTCCTCAAGGACCAATTTTAGAGCCCTAAGAGGAGGTCTCAAAGAGGCGCTTCAAAGAAGAGGTAATTACCGTTACCAATTCTTTCATCTTTATTTCTTCTTCCACTTCTTCTTATTAGGTTGTTTCATTATGAAGTAATAACATAAGTATCACTCATATACTGATATGTTATTTTATGTATGAAAAAACCCTATTGCACCATCTATCCATCCTACGGAAAAAGGAAATCACCGCGCGTGCGTACGTACGGAATACCGTCTCCACGCCGTGGTGTAATCTATTTTCCGCCACCACATTTATTGGATGGGTATAATGGTTTAATGAGTAACTATATATTATTATTATAAAGTGATATTGATGCTGAAATAGTATACAAACACTTCAACACAATTCCATGACCATGGGAACGATATCATCGCTCGTGCGTACGTACGGACTACCGTCTCCACGACGCGATGAGATTCATTCTCCATGTTAACCATTTAAGAATGATTACAAAGTATATATAAGAAATAATAATGAAATATATGGCATTATAAATCTACTGTATTTATGTATATATGTATATGTATGTCATCTACTTACTTCCATTCAAGACAATAAGGAAAGAAAAACAGCGTTCATGCGTACGTACGGACTACCGTCTCCATGAATGGTGTTTTTCATTTCATTTATCTATATTATATATATATATATATATACTGAATATATATGATATATGAATCATATTTTATATTCTGGAAGTAAGAAAATCATGATAAAAGTAATAATAATGTCAAGAACAACAAGTCAAAACACATACGATAAATGAAACGATTTTACCCAAAAACGCTTCTTTAACATGGAATTTACAAAAGAATGGGTAATATAATGTCATAAGTGACCATATATGATATCATAACAATGAATATGATTCTTTAATAAGTCAATGACATTATTTAAATCATTATACAGGAGGTTCAGACACATACCAATCAAATCGGACCTAAGGTAAGGGAAATATCACAATCTCATTTCTATCCGAGATTGTTTATACTTTGAAATTTACTGGGGTGTATTTTATCATCCACATCCATGTTTCCTAGATATGTAATATTATTTCCATTCACCTACAATTGTTTAAATCCAATTTTACCCTTCGGTAAGTTTTTAGTAAAAGATATGAATGGAATCTTTTGTTGTTTTTCATACGAGGTACTTTTTGACTTTTCCGACAAAAGTACGGGAAGAATGTTTTTTTAACTTATACGGCATGAATGGATTTTTAAAACATTATTTCCAAGAAGCTTCCTTTACATGTTTTCAAGTTTATTTTTAATCAAATTCTTTTAGTTTAGAATTTTATGACATTTTAAGAAAAGAAAAGTGTTTTTGAAGAAGAAAGGATATTTTCCTCAAGAATGGAGTTCAGGTGTTTTATCAAAATTATTTTCCATCTAAGATAATAAAGGGTTCTGTTATTATCCCTATTATTACATTGATTTGATTATTTAGTGAGGGAATTATTTTTATGAAGTCATTTACCTTATATGGTTTGTTTTATGATGTCATGATGTTTCAAGAATCCCATTTTTTGTTACATGTGTTATGCGATGATGTATGTTTTATGATTATGTGGCACACATAATAAAGGATTCATTATAAGATGGGTGGGACCTATATCTCCCTCCAATGCATTGGGTAAAGATTTTATATCTCATGAGATAGACATGGCTGAAATGGTAGGTTATACCAGTTCAGTGAAACAGGACTGAAACGAGGGTTACTCGATTCAGAAAGGGACTTTGTCCACTAAGATAGTCTTGGCAATGAGTCTTGACTAACAAGAAATGATTCTCTATGATTATGTGTGTATGCCACAAAGTTTCATGTTTTATGTTATGATTATTGGGATTTCATTTCACTACTATGATTTATCCCATGTTATGAAATTATGCTCTCTTTTTTGCAGGTTTAGATTTGCAAAAGATATGTTCTTATGAATATGATGTGATTGATTTTTCTTTTGTATACCCTTACTGAGCATTTGAGCTCACCCTTTTATGTTTTCTTTTCCCCAGGATATAAAGAAAGGTTTTAGGTAAAAAAAAGGGAATATCTTTATTGGAGATATTGAAGATCTTTCACCACGATTAGAAGATTACGTTCCGAGTTTCCAAAGACACTAAACTATTACGATCCTTGTGTGTGTGTGTTTTTGTTATGTACTAAGTATTCCGCAAAAGTAATGTAAAGTCTGTGTACGTCAGGCTTCGGGTCTCTACACAACACATAAGGGTATGGTAATGAGGGAATAATATTAGACAGGGTCTATCCGAAATAGAATAATATTCATTCCTGATGTGGGTGGAGGATAAAATATCTATCAGGAAAAAAAGAATCATTGCACTAATCATTTTGGACTTATAGTGTCGTAAACAATGATGGAGGATGATTGTTTACCGTGTTCAAAACACAACATCCATATAGTGTGACCTGAAATGGGAATGAAAAATGAGCATCGACCAGTGACTATATTCACTACACTGGAATTGTATAAACTTGTCGTTCGATAACCTATATGATGTTGGCCCGAAACGATTGGAGAGCCCTTGGGCCGATAATCCAAGCCTTTTGGGGGGACTGTTTAGATGTGAATGATCATGAAATCCCAAATGAAGGGATTGAGAAAATCATGAATATGCCTATTCAGTTTAATTTCATGTAGGATGAAGAAGGAGGAAAGGGATCTCCAAGAATTCGAATACAAAGTGAGACTATGATGAACTCAACGGGAATGAAACACATGTTTTTCCCACACCATGTGCTCCGACCCAAAGTGGGGATAATGTAATTTGGTGCTGGGCCAAGGTACAAAATTTCTAGCAGTTACTACTTATCCCATAAAGATGGGAATCAAGACATATATAGTTCTGAAAAGTGTTATGCAATTTATCATCATGCAGTGAGGACGTGGGAGGATATACGAACGAGTAATTGAAAATGGTGTGATCATCATATTCCCAACAAGAGTGTGGCCAAAGATGCCTTTACTACACCATCTGGGATCCTCTATGAGATCTACAGCCATGGAGGATATTCAAAGAGAAGATTTTGGGGATAAACACTAAGATAAGGTGTTTGAGAATTCCAACGTATCCCATAAGGATGGCAATCAAGACACACGTTGTTCTGAACATGAATTTTAATTCCTTGCATGATGGGATAGTTTAAAGTCGTGTTGGACTGAACAATTTATGGTTATGGAGGAAAATATTCTTTTTAAGGTCTTACAGGATGACATAGAGTTTAAGGTTATATTGGATGAGACGGTTTAAGGTCATGTATGATTTTTTACAGTTTAACATCGTGATGGATGACATCCAGTTTCAAGTCATGTAGGACCAGACAGTTTAAGATCATGTAAGACCATCAACAGTTTAACGCCGTGGGGGACATCATACAGTTTAATGTCATGTTGCACTGCGGTTTTGAAGAAAATTATTTCTTGAGGAATTTGGCATTCATGGGTGGATTTATACAGTTAATAAACATTATCACTAGAGAGTATGAACTATTGTGGTAAACCTTGTGAATGATGTAAGGTTCTTTCAATTTGGGCTCCAGTTTGGGTGGTTTTTTCCATAGTATCATTGGTTTTCTCAATGCCAACACCAGGTCACCTTTCATCAAAGAGTATAGATAAAATTTCTTGTCGAATGATCTAGATATATTATTCTGATGCCTTTCTACAATGTGTTGGAAATGAATCCTATTCTTGTCGAGTGCCACCAATTAAGGCATATAGATTTCAACTACTTTTTTTGGTGCTTGTGGGAAATGGAAAACTATGTGTAATGAAGGAGACTAAATCTCGATGGGAAAGACGTCATATGTTCCATAAACATGGTAGTATAGGGTCACCTATTCATAATTATGATTTTTCATCTGATAATCCCAATGGGTGTGGGGGAGCTGGTCCAGCCAAATATTCCAATTTTTTACCAACCATTTTTCTTAATTATGTTAGATATAGCTTGTTGAACGACTAAATATTCCCATTTTTAAGTGCATGATAACGATAGGAATGGATCGAATAGATGTTGTACATGGAATACAATATCTTAAAATCAGCTGCACGTACGTTGGTGCCATTATAAGTACGAATAGTGTGAGGGACGTCAAATCGGTATACAATGTTGGAGCTCAAAAATTCAATGATTGAACAAGTCTTCACCTCCTTGAGCAGAACCGCCTCAACCCACTTTGAAATTAAATCTACAGTGGTCAAAATTAAACATCATTGGTGAGATATCATCGTTTGATATGGTACCATGACATTGAGTCACCAAACCACAAAGGTCCAAGAGTACTTGTTAGTTTGGACAGTCTATGATGGCCAATGAACTAATTTTTCATGAATTTGGCATGCATGGAACCTCTTGGAAAATTGGATGCAGTCACTGATCATGGAGGGCCAAAAATATCCCAGCCTCTATATCTGGTGAGATAGTTTCAGCTCAGTCTGATGAGCCATTAAAGAACCAGCATGAACCTCTTGCATGAAATTTGAAATATCGACTCCTTTTTTGAAATAGTGGCGAACCCCATAATAATCACACTTGTAGAGGATCTTCTCTAGACCAGGACTACTATGGATGGTAAATTGCAGCCCGTGCCATCAGATTAGCTCATTCTTTCCTTGATTTTCTGGGATATTAGCATTCTTGAGGTACTTAATAAAGGAGGTTCTCCAGTCATGCATGACATCAATCACTTCATCTAGGGCATCTTGAGGTCATGACGTGGATGCGTTGGTGGTAAGGTGGATTACCTATGGTCTATCATCATTATCAGAATTTATGGAATCCATGATTCTCTGGTGTACCACATGGATATTCAAATCATCTAATTCAGGCTTAGAAATTGATGTATCTAGGCTAAACAAGGCATCGTCTCAACCATTCTGGGATCCAGGGACATGAGTAACTTCTGGATGAGATGAGAACTAGGCCATCAACTTAAGGGTTTCTTCCAACAATGGTATGCGTTTTGGATTTCTGACTACATAGTCACCATTAAAATGCTTGATGACTTGTTTAGAGTCCCCTTTCACATGCAAGTGGGAAATGTAAATATTGAGGGCGAACTCTGGGCCAGTGATGAGAGACTTATAATATGCCTCATTGTTGTTGAATCCTTTTGACAATATGAATGAATATGGAAGAATGGCTTGTGCCTGGGTAATGAAGATGGTACCCAAGCATACTCTGTCGAGCATGGGGTCATTGATACATTTTCAGGTAGGGCTGTGGGATGCACCATCAATGTGAATTTTCCAGCACATCATGGTTTGGTCCATTGATAGGATGGCCTCATTAGGAAAATCAATGTCCATAGACTGATCTGTAAAAGATGGATGAGTGACAAGGAATTTTTCCAATTAATTCCCCTTGATATCCTTCTGATGAAAAACCATGATATCTAACTGATAGAGAATCACTTCCCAATGAGCTAGACGGCCTGCCAACATGGGGCAGTTTTGGATGTACTTTAGAAGATCTACTCGTGACACTAGTCATACCTCATGGTGCAGTGAGTAATTTCACATATTCTGTACTACTAATACAAGAGTGAGGTATCTTTTTTTGATAGGATAGTATCTGTTCTCCGAATCGAGGAGCATGCCGCTGAGATAGTAGAGACTATTCTCTATTCCCTCGTTGTTCTTCTTGGTAAGAAGGGTGTCGGGAGAAAATTAAATGGTGTTCACAGGAGGTAATATTGGCTTTCTAGAAGCTGGAACCATCAATCCTAAAGGCGAGATCAAATACTACTTGATTTCATCAAAAGTAGTCATAAATTATTCATCCCACTGATAGATAGTGAATTTCTTCGTTAGCTGAGAAAAGGGCTTAAACTTGCTATCCAAATTCACAATGAATTTGCATATGTATGCTAAGTGTCCTTGGAATCCTCAATACTCCCAAATTTTTCATGGATAAGACATATATATAATGTCCTTGATCTTCTCTAGGAAGATCTCGAAGCCCATGTATCTGGCAACCATGCTGAGAAACATTCCCAAGGTGACCTCAAAGGAAAAATTTAATTGGTTCATCATCATGTGGAAATAATGGAGGAAACCGAACCCTTTCTCAAGGTCTTTGAGATGGTCCTAATGATGGTGATATTTGACCCCCTAATCATCCACATAGCATTTTATGATTTTCCCTAGGATCAACTTAAATATGTGATGCATGGAACACTGATAGGTGGGACCTTCATTTTTTATACTGAAGGGAATTACTCATTAATATAATGTACCTTGTAGTGACCTGAAGGCCATAGAATCCTCATCATTGAGAGCCATTCATATCTATTTATACCTGATGCACCCATCCAGGAAGGAGAGGGCCTAAAAACCAGCTATATCATCACTCAATAATTATGTCATAGGGAGAAGAAAATCATCCTTCACATTGTGATGGCTGAGATCTTGGAAGTTGATAAAGACCCTAATCTATCAGTTATTCTTCCTTATGGGCACAATGATGGATAAACATCTGGCGTACTATCCCTCCTTGAATAAATTGGCTGTAATGAGCTTATCAACTTTGGAATCAACCATGGAACCGTGAGAAGGGTGCATCTTTCTGGGAGGTAGCATAAACCTGTAGTGGTTTGCAGGGAGACCGAGGTGGTGGATGGATACCTCGGGATGTAGCCCCAAAATTTCATTATAGCTCCATGAAAATATATCATTGTGTTGTGGGAGGAAGTAAACATACTGATGTTCCTCTTCGATAGGCCTAGAGGTAATGGTCAATGTGGGCTTTGGATCTGCATCACTACCAAGGTTCACCTTTACTAATTCATCAACCATGGTGGAGATTCCCTCTTAAATGGTGGGAGGAGCATCTTTAAAATACTCTTCTTTACATATGGAGGAGGGATCCTCAAATGGAGGAGTATCTTCTGAGTCAATAGATCCCAATGAGAGTCTTGTACCTACCTGAGCTGCGGTGGACACTACATTAAGGGACTCATGTGGTACCGAAACCGTAGCGATAAATTTTTTTAATCCAATATCATCTCGCATTCGGCCCAAGGGGCCACATTTGAGGATATCAAAGAAATAGTGATGTGTTGGATTGATCCGGTTTATCCCAGCCTGGAGAAACAAGCAGATATGGCCTATTTTTTTCTATAGGGTGTACATCCCAATATCTTATGGGTGTAGGGGGCTCTTGGATAACCCGAGCCTGATTCTTGTAGGAAAATGAGGTGATATTATAGCATCCCATAGACATGGGAAAGTTCTCCCTTTAATTATAGAAACAACAAACCATTTTCCAATGAGTTGGGTTGTAGCCTCTAATCGGTGGATTGGAATGATGTAGGCATAATCTGGATCTGTCCGTGGACCAGTCACAACTGTTTCATGCTCAACCTCTTTAGACTGAATTTTCTTATCATTTCTATTGTAATAGTTAGAATCCATATAGGGGGATTCATAAGAGGAAATTAGAGATGTGTCACCTTTTAGGACACCCACTTGACCATTAAGTGAGTACTTGAGCCAGTGGTGATAAGATGGAGGGAAGACCACATTCAGGTAGAGCTATTGGCCGCCCATCAATGCATTGTAAGTGGTGTCCTGAGAGACACGCATGAACACGGTGTTGGATACCATACCACCAAAATGAGTCATTAGAAAAATATTTCGGACTATTGTCTGTTCTTCCTTATCATAACCTTGAATTTTTATATTAGAGGGACTCAGATAATCCTCAAACAACCCATGTTTTTTCCGTGCCTGATTCGAGGTTAACAAGATACCAGATCCTATATCAAAAAAGACACGACGAACCACCATGAAATTAAAATTTCTAGTGATGTACAATGGGAATATTTTCCCCCTTATGGTAGAGAATTCATCTTCTCCAGAGAAAGAGATGATGGCCTAACAATCAGCATGCTCAACTGTCTCAACATGGAAGGATTATGAGGCATCTACCTCCATCTTGAACTATAGGGGGATTTATAAATCCTTGAAGAGGGATTCACGCATACCAGCTGATATGAGAAGCGAGTCAAAGAAGGATATCCTTACCATAATTCTGGTAATATTCTTGATGACATCAGACTTCTCTGCCAGGCATGAGCTTCTACTAACAGGAGGTAGCTCTGTGACAGAAGGTTTGGCAGGCCCTGCCGGATGGACCGATATATGACTGGTGCTGGGAATATCCAAAAGCTCACTAGTGGAAGCCAGTGGAGTGACTAATAGATGTGGTCCTAATGACTGAGACCAGTATGAAGAAAATCATGGTTGATCACAGTGATGTCGAGGTGGATCAGCTTGATCAAACAGAACAAACATGGGCGGAGGCGGATCTGATGAAACCATATGGGAAGTCTTCTCATATTGAGTATTACACTGGGCTTGCTATCTGGATTCATTGGAATACACATCCTAACTAGAAGTAATGACTGAGGCACTCCGACGACCCATATTTATGTAGCTCTATTGATGATGGTGATAGATGGGAACCTTGATATGATCCACCTGGCGCTCTTGTCCGTCAGAAATCATATAGGGATTTACCAGATCTACAATGTTAACTGATGCATACCATTGCCTATCACATGAAGATTCCTCTACCACTGGAATAATTCTAGGGGAACATCTTTCTATGGAGGCATAAAGTTTCTGATAGTATGGGATGGATATGGCATTGGCAGGGGACATTATTTTCCCTTGTGTCACTGATTCTTGCTCTTATGAGAAGGGGACGACTGAGACGACAATGCAGAAGCAGTTGATGTGGATTCTGAATGCTTTGGTCGATTCAGTCATAAATGGATAACAACATGGTTATGAGTGACTACCTTACAATCCATCCATTCTTCATACATATGGGTCTCGTGGTTAGAAACATGATTTCATTCGCCTTAACTATCACAGCCGCTATCGGGCTTCACGAATACACATGCCTCTTGTGCAGGAGTTGGCCCTAACCTAAAAAAGTTGTTGTCGACCTATTCTTGAATCAATTCATTAGACACATAAATCTTTTTTGAGGGTGTACCCTATGATCAGTTGGTAGGGGCAGTGGTTAGGGTGATCCATTAAATTCTCCAATACTGAGTGCACAAAGATGTTGTCAATGAAGACCACCATGAAATGATCAAGGTATGGATGGAAGATCCTATTTTTGAATCCAATGAAATCTTATGGGGTGTTGGTCTATCCGAATGGAATAACCCATATCTCATAGTGGACATACCGACATCTGAAGGTCATATTCTGCACATCCTCATCTCGTACCCTAAGATGATAATAGCCTGATATGACGTATATATTCAAAACCCTTCGAGATCTTTTTATCTGATAGAAAATATAATTAATCCTTAGAAGTAGATACATGTTATTTATGGTCACCTGTTTCAGATGACTATTTTCCAAATAGTGTCTCAAACTCACATCTACCTTCTTGGTGAACAAAATCGGGGATGCCCATGGATAAACAATGGGCCTTATGAACACCTTCCTCTGCAAGTCCAACAACTGTACATGTAACTCATGAAGCTATAAAGGAGAAATATGATATGATTTTATATATTTTGGTGTCATCTTGAGGTATTGGTCGATGTTAAAGTAAACATTTTTGCGTGGATTTATTCCCAGAACATCATCAGGAAAGACATCGGCATATTGTTCTACCACTACTAGATAGATCACACTCTCAACATCATGTGCTCTGAGGGTAAGGGTATCCAACTAATGTGTGATCAGCTGCACCCTCCTATGGAAAAGTCCATCCTATGATACAAAGGTTCCATTCACACCAGTGATGGAAAACCCTACCCCATCCTCACCGACACAGTGCACAATGTGCCTAATGTAGTCAATCTGAGCATAGACACTAGATAACCAGTCCATATTCAAGATAAAGCCGTAAAGGCTTGATGCCTCTAATAGAAAATACCAAATACAGCTACCACCTCCTAGAGTAAACTCATACTATCATCACCAATGTGTAATCATCAAATCCCCTCCCGTAGGAGTCTATATCAGTAAGGATCGAGAAAACAGCTCCATTCAGAATTGTTGAGCAACAAACGAGGGCCATGTTAATAAAAAAGTGACTGAAACATTTATCTATTAGGACTGCATCTAGGGTAATGTAGAAACAGATCATACCTGGAATCATTTCCAGGGTATCGTGGTTGTAGGCCTAAGATTCTTGAAGCTGAGCTCATCCATGTCTACCTGCTCCCTAGGGTTGAGGTGGACCACCTGGAGGTGGTGGTGGTAGAACCTCAAATCGCCACCCACCGCCTGTTTCATTGAAATATAATCTTCCACATCCACCTACTGCATGAAAAAATCTTTGATAGAACCACTTACTCTACCTTGGATGTCCCTCGACCATCTCCTGGTCATCCGTACAGCGGGGCGACCTGTCGAAAGCAATGTGACCCTTCCCACTACACGTGTAGCACTGCCTGCTCCTAATCTACCTTCCTCTGTCCCGTGAGCCCCTCTCAACAGACCATGTATCCTGAGGTCATCCACTAGAAGTTCATGCCCACTTGGGCCCCTGAGTCATCTGTCTATTGCCTATTGTAGATAAATCTTCTACCTCACATATGGTGGTGGATCTCATTGTTGGTGCCTGGTCAGCTGGGAATCTATCCATCAAAAGGGCTCACTCTAGCACCCCAGCCTATGTCGGAATGCTGAGTGATACCATTGATGCATTGATCTCCCATCGGAGACCTTGATCAAAGGTCTGGTCCCTGAAGAAAGGGTCTCATACCATGTCGGTGGACTAGCGGGAGAGATCAGTTAACCTCAAAGAGTATTGGGCCATGCTTATGTTTCCCTGTTGTATGTGAAACATCACTTATATACACACTGATCCAAGGGTCGATGGGACAAACTCTACCATAAAAAGTTCCGCAAAGTCTGCCTAGGTGATGGTTACCTCATCGTGTAACTAGAGTGTCAGACACAACAATTTCCCAAATACTCCCTGGAAGAGACTAGCAGTTAGGATCAACCTCAGATCTCCTAGTGTCCCAATTGAGAGAAAAACCTCTGGTCATGGCCTCTATCTATCCATTATCTGCCTACGGATCCTTCTCGCATTGGATCATATGAGGCCCCAACTGCTAAATCTCGTGCAATGCGTTCAGTTAGCGTGCACCCTAAACTAGTGGGGCATGTGGCATCTTCTTCCCAATGTGTTGTGGTGCAACCGGTGCACCACACGATGTTATTATCACTGTATGCGGGCCCTTCACTAAAGCCTTAACGCCCTGTGGGTCGTCATCATTTACTCTCTCGAGAATACTTGATGGATGTCTATGTGGAAACATCCTAAAATAAAATAGGTGTTCTACGATCAATAAGTTATACCAGGTGAGCTAACTCATTAGACAAATGTAAAACACTTCTAAAAACACATAATTAGTTTTTTCGTGCATTGATTCATAAATAAAAATTTAGGGTACTGGTGTCGGGATGTGTCGGTGCCGCACCAACACTGGATTCCCCAAACTGAAAATCGCACTCATATCACTGAACATTATTTCCATATTGAAAAGTTCATAGTCTTAGTTCATCAGTAGAACCACCATATGAAACCACATTGTTATGACCCATCCCATGGGAACCATTCTGTGACTACCCCAGGCCAGCCTTCCATAGGCCAGGTGATGGAGACTAGCTCTAGAAAGGTGTATACCAATAATGGGATGGAATTTTGTTTAAACCTCTACAAACACCCAATCCATGAACACAATAAGAAGCATCTACGAAGTAAAAATATGTAGTAAAAAGTGTAGTCGATGTAAAGGGGCCGAAATACAACCCCAATTACAACTAAAAGAGGAAACAATTCCTAGAACATCTACCAAGGATCCTACCTGATGAGTATGTAAAACTCAAGATTAGTAGTCACTATATTCTATCATGTCAAATGGTCCACCTCTGAGAATAATCCATTCCTAGCCCCCTATCCTCGATCAACGTCGTACATCATCTACACATGACACAAAAAGGATCGGGTGTAGCCCATGTAGGGGTGAGTATAAAAATCCTCCGTAGGGACCCAGAGACCCCCGAAAGAATCCCATGTTCTATGAAGGAGAAACCACAAAGCGAGACCTCATTAAAAAAGTAAGAAGTAGTAGTCATCAAGTCTACTAAGGTATATGCCCATTCATATACCAATGTTATCAAAATATACTCATATCATCCATGAGGAAACATAAGACTCCAAATTTTAAGCCATTTTCACAATTCATCTACGAGGGAAGAATACCAAAAAGGTAACACCACGAAGGTAACACCACAAAGGTAAAAGTACCCCAAAGGTAACACCACAAAGATAATAATACCATAATGGTACCACCATGAATGTAACACCACGAAGGTAAAAGTACCAAAAAGGTAACGCCATTAAGGTAACACCATGAAGGTAAAAGACTCAGATCACACTAGGTATATAACATATGTACAGAAGGGTAGATGATTATTTGTAAAACTTAACCATCATATTTGGTTGAGAGGTTCTGCTACTAACACACACAAGATTAGTAGATGCTGACCCACAGAGGATCGCTAGGCGTTGAACCATAGAGGATAGATAGATACATACCCTAATAGGATCGCTAGGCGCCAACCCATACATGATCAATATATGCTGACCCACAGAGGATCATTTCTATTTCTTCACGTTACAACTAGCCATGAGATTCCCGCACTATGAACGCTTTATTCCAAGAGTATCTTCTTCTAAAGACATCGATCATACCTCAAACACCATGATGTTCCATGAAAATATATCCCAAAAGACCCCATGTCATAAGGGTTCCAATGCGATAGATGATACATCAATTAGACAGCTGATATTTGACTTATGATCATTTTAGTACAGAGGTCCCGGTTGGATTTAGGTTCGATCCAACCCGGCCATACTCCTTCATTCACCAAAACTCAAGTGTAGTATATCAAAAGGAATCTCGGGATCCAAGGATCCCAGTGTCATAGACTTTTCTTCAAACATACACATGATTTACATGTTATGGGTCTTTTAGTGATACTGGGCCTAAAAGGGTCCAGGTCGGTCCGACCCGACTAGGTCCGGGTCCGACCCAACTATGCCCGAACCGTCGAGGTTCGGCCCGGTTTGGCAAGGCCGTGAACAAGCCCATCCTACCTAGGAGGTGGGTTCCACTGAATCGGGGCCCACCCAAGCTGGCACGAGGGGGGTCCCTATTCGGAGACGAAGAGGTGGCGCCAAGGGGCGTCACCATGTCATCAACAGGACCCGTAGAGACAGGTTCTTAACCCATCATTATATCATCCGAGTTGCGGCCGTCTTCAGTGGTGCATGACGGCGCGCCCCTCGCCTCCCCCGGCAGCCATCCCATGCCAACCACCATTGTCTATCGCAACTACATGCTCTGACCCTCTCTCTGGTGGTGCGCTACTCTTCTTTCCACAACTGGCCTAAGCCAGCTATCGTCTTCACCCACTGCAGCAATGTTCGTGGGCTTCTTTTTTGGCACTGCACAATGGTGTGCTACCATCTCTTCCGTAGTTGGCCGGTGCCGGCCGCAACCATCACCTCCTTCGCCGGCGCCAGTTGCCGATGGTCTTCTGTGGGTCCCCGATTGAGCTCTGGTGGCCCGTTTCTCAATCCGAAGGTGCCAAAAGACTCCCTGGGATGACCTCTTCATCCTTAATAATAATGTACTATATTTTTTCCGACCTTAATAAATCGCTTGAAAAGAAAACATCAAATTTCAACAAAGAGCCAGAGGGTCTAGGCCTTTTGCCTTTGGCCCGCCCCCTCGCCGTTATCTTGATAACAAGTGGGTAGTATAATGATTTAACAACTCTTGAAATTTGAAAATAAATAAAACCTACCTCAAGATCGTTGGACAATGTTTGAGATTGAGGAAGATTCAGTGTTAGTTGGTTCATGATTCCGTGGTGCTCATCACTTCTTGTTAGATCTGGTTCTGCCCTCCAAGTGGTTGGCCTCGCAGTACATTTCCAGATCATTGTCGCTTGGTTATGAAGTGCCAATAATGTACCCCGATATCTATATAAATTGAAGAGGGGGAGGGTGAGTAACACCATTGGGATTTTATGAAATTAATTTAATGAATGAACCTTCAATATTCTAATAGTGTTGTTACAAATTTTCAAGAGTCAAGCCAATTAATGTCTTGACATGTCATTTGTCTAGCCACTATCACTTGTCCATTGGAGGAAAAGAAAAAGAGAAATAAAATAACTTTGTTATATTATTATTCTTTTTAATTTCCAAAATTATTGATTTTCTCCCGACCTAGTGCGATCAAATTGATGCCTTCTTGAATTGAATCTCGGTGCTGTGGATTCCATAGTGCTCTTTAATTTTTAATCTGAGCCCCAGTTCAGAATTTAGAAAACGCTGCTATAGAATTTATTGAACGTACCATAAAAAAACAGAAATTCATTATAAGAACACTAGGCCACAGAATCACGTGACGTAAATTCTTTTTAGACTTGTAATAATTCCATATAACCAGAACAAATATACATGGAAAATCCGGGACTTTAAAATCAAAAATACTTACATGTTTCTATTCATATGAATAATATTATGTATGTTCAATTATGTATTTTTTTTAAATATGTTAATGATCAATTATGTACTTCCTCAAGATAGATATAAGGAACAAATCCATAACATGATATAGATATGGTGGAAGCGCTAATCAATAAGATAGAATCCCGATACGATGAAGAATTTCCAAAAATACACTCCTTTACAATATGAAATTTTCCTTAAAAATACATTTTTTCTATTTAAATATTCATTTATGGGAAACCCACAACATAAAAGGTTCAATAAAGCATCCTCTACAAAAGTGTGAAAGTGAAGCTCACTATTAGAATAAGATTATTATTAGGAGAACACTAGTGGAATGTGAAAATATAGACATGGAATAGAATTATAATTATCAAGTTTTGATGTAGAATGAAATAGTATGTGGTAAATAAAAGGATAATGAACACAAAAACATCGAGCATATAGTTCTGAAAAAGGTCACTGATATCCTAAAAAATGATGATAATAGAAAAACATATTATTTTGAAATCCATTTAGAATATATAAACACATGATTTAATTTCATATGTATAACACCAGACTTTGGTTATATATTAATGATTTTCATGTTCGTCTATTACCCTAAGAAATTAAGCTGAACTTTTAATTCCAAAAGAAATAATTTATAATATTGTCCATAATTGGTTGATATGTTTTTCCTTCTTTACCTATTTCTCATTATAGAAAAATTGTTATCATAGGATATCCAATGAACATATCATTGTATGCTTAGGTACTTAAATATTATTTGAAACCACATCCAAATTTTTATATAAGGTTTTTCATAAATGGATACCTTTAGGAACCACAATCATTATTTAAATTAAAAACATTAAAAATAAGGGCACATAAATTTACAAAATCAATTTATCATTTACTATTTTTTTTACATTTCTCTATATTTTCACATACCAAACATGTGAATTCCATTATCATGTATTCTCTTAAAACATGGTTATAACATAAAATTTTATTTTACATTAGTTAAAATATACATTCTTCCACAAATTAACTCTTTACACATACCATAAATACAAAAATTCTATGAACTCAATCAATGATATCATTAACCACCTTGTCAACATATTGATAATCTTTTATAAGGTCATACATACTATCTTAATTAATTGTATAACAATAAAACACCTATTTTTCTCTTTATCCAAACAGTAAGCACTTATTATGTGTAATACTTCCCTTATAATATTACCTTAAGCCATCAATCAGATTTATTGGTTATCAGATCCATTCAAGATATTATTGAAGATAATTAAGAGAACCCTATAGTGTACCGATTCTTAGATTTTTTATTATACCATAATAACCTAAAATTTCTTCTATAACATTATTTTTTTAACTTAACTACAAAAAAACAAAATAATTACACCACTTAATTGTTTTAATATATATCATAAACGGTGACCATGAAATATTTACATTTATGTTTAGAAGTAAGTGGATTTTGGCATTTGTCATCATCATTAAAACACATACTTTGTCACTAATTAGAATAATGAACCTTTTCCTAGCACTAGAACTATTGATGTGAGGGGGTCATTTTTTGTATCCTTCCTAGTATTATTAGGTAAATTCTTCCCATTACAACATTATTCATTTTACGGATGACATACATTTCCAACATGAAATAATAACTAGTCACTTAAGATAATTTCAACCACGTTTCTTTCGATACTTTGAACATAATGTAAACCTCATATTATTTTATCAAATTTTTTAATATTTTCATTAAATATCTATATTGATTTTTTATCAAAACAACAAGATTAATATCTAACTCACCCCTATATTTCGACAATTATGGCACTTCGGAAGAAGTATTAATTACTACAATAGTCCCTTATGGATAATGCCTTACAGAGACTTGGTTTTAATCCATTGAAGAATCGACCAACCATACATTCAAATTAGATGATAATTCTAAATTCATAGCTCAAAAGTCATGTAATACTTTTTTCATAGGCTCCCAAAGATTATTAATCCATTTGATTTATATCTTTTAATTAATTCTCTATTATCATATATAGAAAATGAGGAATGTAATTGTTGAAAAATAAGTTATTGAACTCATCCCACTCTACGGAGTCAATTTCATATGGTTTCATCATATTCTATATAAAATTACACCATTTATCCACTACAAATTCCAAATGATAAATAATAAAAATTAAATTCTCATGTTCTGTGACTTTTTTAACTGAAAATATATTTTTAGCGGTGATAATATTTTAATCATCTAAAATTAGATTAGAAGACCCACATAGAGAATCTGGATGATGTACCATGAGGTACATAATAGAATTGTTTCCCTTAAATATTTTATTTTGATTTAGAACATGGTTTACATCTTTAGAATATTTTGTCAGCATACCAACTATATTTTTCATTCCCTATCCAATAAGATTTTTTTTAATATGCTAATCATTTCATGTCTCATCACATTTAGTCTTAACATGGTTCCATCTTGCTTTTTATACCAACTAAATAAAAACATTAATGTGTTTGAATCACTAATCATAGTGGGTAAACCACATAGTCCCTCGATTTGATTTCTAAATCATAATAATTTATTTCATATAAATAAAACCATACATTTAACCTAGATCATTCATTATACTTTAAAAACATAAGAATTATCATATACATAGTCCTATAATCATGGTTTTCATAAAAGATTTCTATCATAAATATAATAATAGTTTCTATTCCTAGCTCTGATAATAACTACAATGGCCCATGATTTTTATACCTGGTTATTATATCTATCTAGTTTAATAAGAATATAATATATGGTAGATATATGACGGTCTAGAGTCTTTAGGTATTCGATATAAAATATTTATATTTTTTAAATGATAATAATCTTTTGATATACAGATAATCCCACATTGAATTATTAATAGGAATACATATTAAAAACATTCTCTATATCATGGGGAGATGAATTATAAGATTACTGTGATCTCAAATTCTCAATGGGGGCAATCAATCGAGATATTAAAAAAAATTGGCATAATGGTCTAAAAACTAGAACATAACTTTGGAAAATCATTACCTGTATAAAATTATTCATTATCATGATTCTGGGTGTAAATATTTGTAGTTCATAAGATATAAATCATTAAGGAACTTGAGCCATGATAAAATCACTTTGGTATAAAAATTGTAATCTTGAAAACACATAAGAATTGAAAATCATTTAATTACTATTTAAGGACCTTTTCCAAGACTATAATTGTAAAATCCAAGGTAAATAAAGAATATTACATTTTAATATTTATTAATATTTGTGAATAAAATATTAATATTACTTTAAAGGGAATGCTATGCTCGATGGCATACCCAATACGCAACAACGAGTTTTTTTGAAATCTTACGTTGCACTGTAATAAAAAAATAATATTATTTAAATGGTAGTTAACGCCTAGCGATTGTAATGGAGGTAAAGAACAAAAATAACTTCAAAATGATTATATATGTTTGTCAAATATTTTTACTTTTATCCAATAAATGTTAGAGGGTTAAAATGCGATTGAATCCAATTTTAAGCATAAATATTCTAATATTCATTAAAAGGTCGATTAACCACCTTTTGATGGAAAACCCTTTTTTAAATGAACTTTTTGATAATTTTATATGTTATATTGGACCAAATGAAATCCTTCTTTAGAATCTGGACATCATCATTTACTTAGGGTAAATGTTTTTTATTTTTCCGATAAAGATCATTTTTAGTGAAAATGTTGTACTTTAATTATAAACCTCCTTATAATTTAACATATTTATATGGATATATAATCTTTTTATTTGGGATTAAAGTGTAGTTAGAATATATTTTTACCATTTAATCCAATGTTGGTCATTTGAATTAATTTCACTTTGAAATTTGACTTGAACTAGGGTCAATCTTTTGATATATTTTGTTTCTTAAAAGCACGCTATTTGTTTTGACAACATGAACTAATTATTAAAATAATTAATGAAAATTATATGTATTTAATATTTTAAAATAGACATCATTTTTGAATTCGGAATATCTAATATATCTTAGGTTGAATTTTTGGTATTTTTCTGAAAAACATCAATTTTTGATGAATATTGAAATCGTAAAGTTATAGTTAAAAACTGAATTTTCATTTAAATGAAACATTACCACTTCTGTGATTTGAATTTCAAAAAATCCGACACACATGGTTGTCATTATGATGTAAAATTTGGTTCAATGGGATGGAAATAATTTTTGGGGAAATGTAACTTTTATGTTTTATTAATCACGATTAAAGGTAATTAGTGTAATTTAAGATAAATATTATGTTATAATAATATGATATGACCTTGAAACATGTCCTACCCTTATTGGATGAGTCATTTTCTACCAATAAATTCCATGATAAAACTTTGGTACCCCATGGATCTACTTGGGTAATAAAATGACATTAATAACTTTTGATTTGATGTTTTAATAAAAATGTCACAAACATGTATTGTTTTACTAAAACAATTTTTACATGGGGTTATACAAGTCGTATTTTTTACTATAAATATTCATTGGAATGATAAAAATATTTCCTATATAATAGTAGTTTTTTTTATAATTTTTATACATTAAATAAATTAATTTACTTTTGACACCATGATGATGAAGTGATTACCTCATTAATGAACGATTTACATAAAATGAAAATATAATGTAATATATAAGAAATAAACTTATCCTTAACCTATTGGATAGGTGTATTTAGAACCCTTATCACCTTATCAATGAAATATATAATTTTTGTACCATTGATATCTGAAAATCATTTTATACTAAAGTAACTTTTCAAGACATTCCAAAAGTGCCCATCATCCCTCTTATAAAAGGCCCCCACCTCTACCTCCTTACCCACACCTCTCAAGGCATAGGCTCGACCAAAATATCCTCATTATGTCTCTCCACATCCCTCTATTAATCATAGAAACCTTAACTTAGGAATAAAGCTCTTCAAGAAACCCTTTTGGTTCAAACCAACGGGAGTTACCCGATTTAAATGTAAAATCTTCTCTAATGTTCTGCTGTTTTATTTTGCTTCTACAACCCCCTAAACTCTTTTTATTACATTATTTTTTTAACAAAACCAGTATCTTAAATATACTAGGATGTTTTTATGATATGTAATCGAGCTACACTTACACACACCTCCGTCTAATGGTTATAGAACATACTATAAATGTGGATGGCGAATTATTATCTCACGAAACGATGATTTTTCTACCTTCTCCTAACTCATCTCATAGTGGACATTATGATGGAACTATATTTATTTATGATATATATAATATTTATTTCCTCTATATTCTTCTGTATTTAACATTTAAAACATACCTTTACGATTTTCATGTTGTGCAAATGCGATAATTTCATTTGAGGAAGTGCGGACTATCGCCCCCTCAAGTGATGTGACTCGTTCATGCAATACATGGAATGTATAAAGAATAAAATTAATGAACTCATGTGACCTATATAACATATATATTATACTTTAATTATAATATATATATATATCAATCATTTAGTTTTAATTACATTAATATGATAAAGAAATGAAATTAGCGTTCATGCGTACGTACGACCTACCGTCTCAATGAACGGTACTTTTCATTTTTATCCCCAAATGTTATGAAATAGTAAAAAATGAATATATACAGGATATATATGATATTTAAGTCATTAAAAATTTCTAGAGATGATTTACCTATAACTACATGGAATATATTTTTCCAACAAATTCAATTTTGAGTCATGTACTGAACATCGACAAAAACGTATTATATGAACTCACATTATTAACCAATTATTATAACATTATAATATGTGAAATGAATTGAATAATAAACTGTACAGGAGGTCCTTATGAAATTATAAATTGACCAAAGTTTATTATTCAAGAATATAAAGAAACTAACAAGACAAGTCGGACATGAGGTAAGGGATCCTTCCTATCTATTTCTTTTTAAGTACTCTCTTTTATGTCATTTATTTGAAGCTCATCTTGCTTATGTTTGGGGATGTTATTTAATATTACTCATACTTTAATTTTTATGTTAATATTATGAGAGACCCTATTTGATCTCATAAGTCCATTTTTGGTAGTTTTAAGTGGCGATGTTAGGCTGCGGAGTATTCGTACGGGATTTTTCATCTCACTTTTATTCCTGTGAGATTTATGCTACATTTACCACTATTCCCTTTGAGTGGTTCATGTCCTGCCAATTATTCTACTCTTTTTGTAATATAATTTCTTTTTATTTACATCAATTTTGTATAGTCCTTCTTTCATGGTGTGTACGTTTCGAAAGTAACCCAAATCGGTAAGGGAACCTTTCACCCTCCTGTTTTTAAAAGAATTATTTTTGTTTTTTATTTTAAATTACATCTTCTTATGTTAGGATATGTTCTTATATATCCTTATTTATTTAAATTTTATGTCCAAGTGATGATATACCCTTTATCTCTCTCATCTATGTTTTTTCAAAAATTTGATGTCACGCCGTTAGGCTATCGAATTTTTGCACGGGAACTTCTTAACACAATTCCAATACTTTGGGTTAATCCTCTACTTCTTGATTTTTTTCATACTATGAATATGTGTGGATGACCTCTGAGTTTTTTACACATAATTTCATCTTATATTTGGTGTATTTATATTTGTCACACATAATTATGTAATTGATTTATCCTTAATCTAAGGATGTTGACTTTTTAAGGGACTTCGTCTCAATCTCCTTTCATTGATGAATATTTTTGTTATAATAAAAGACTTTATTTTATACTCTATATAAACACCTTTTACTTTTCATTTCATTCAAAGGGAATATTTTTCTACGAAGCATTTTACTAAATGAAAAAAATGAATTTTTCTTTTAACGTACTCGGTGACAATGAACTTCTCTGCCGCATCGGGTATTATTTGACCTTTGGCTTCCTTAACAAGCCGTAATGTTTTTTTAAAAGAAATTAAATACCATATACTATTTTATTTATTTTTGTATTGAAAATGGTTTTGATAGTGGAATTTTTATGTCAATATACTTAAGTGATATATTGTGATTGAAATGTGGAAACGTTTTCTTTCCATTATATTTGTTTTATGTATTATGGTTTTGTAATGGTACTTGGACATTTGATGGGTGGTTACGTGATAAACCATATGAAGGGTGGTGCAGTGAATACTAGGATGGGTGGTTATATTATAACCTCCAATGCATTGGGTATGGAAGTTGGCCATATGGATATTCCATGTAATGATATGTGTGGAAGTCGACTGTATGGTTATTCTATTTATGTATGTTTATGTCCCATGTTACCTTTATATGTTATGTGTTCTATATATGGTTTTGTGGTAATAATTTTGTCACAAAGGATAAGTAGTGATCTTTTATTCAATGAAGAGTATTTACTACTTCATAAAGGGTAAAAGTATTAACTTGATAAAGTATTCAATGGTTTACTTGTTGTTTTGAAAAACTAACAATTTTCCTTCTTTGTGTATCCTTTACTGGGATTTTAATGCTCATCCCATGTTTTTGAATTGTTTTCCACATGAAATAATGATGAATAAGGTAAAGGATGGTATGAAGGATAGACATTCTATCTAAATCATGGAACTAGACATGTTTCACTTTTAATAGATTTTATTTAATGGAAACTTAGTAGAAGTGTCTACTTTGTAATCTTTTGGGATGTAATAGTTATGTCCCAATTCTCTAAAACACTAAACCTAAAAAGATCATCTATGTGTATTATTTATTTAATTCCGGATTATGTAATGTTTTAAGGCCTGGTCCTTATAGTTGGTATCAATGGTCGGTTTAGACGAATTTAGGGATTAGGAGTTTTTTTAGACACATGGTTAGTCCATATTCCTATTATTTCGGTTAAATTATTATTTTATAACTTTTTTCCGGTCATGTAATGTCAGTTACAAATGGAAGGAGGATGATCGCAAACAAATTCAAATATCTTCATGAGGACATGATTGCAACAATTTTTGCAAAGTCATGTTCAGATGATTGTGAAACTTTTTCTAGCATACAACTCACTTGAAAGCAGTTGTTTGAGATATCAAAAACCTCCACTATACCCCGTTATGATCGTGGATCATGGGTTGTATTTAGAAAAATACTATTTTCACAGTATTCTCATATTTTCAAGAAAGTTAAATATTATTAACGTATTTTCAAATATTTTAAATTATCACAAGATTTAGAAGAATATTATGATTTTAAAAAAGGTGCTGAAGAAGGAGACCCTTGTGCAACCTATATATATTTTCATTTACAATATAGTCTCTCAGCACATACCTATGTTATTTTAAAATGACCTTTAATTGATAGTTTCATCTCAAAATCAATCAGACTATTTTATAGAAATCATGAATTATCAGATGTCATGAAATTATATTCCATACATGATTAATTTCCAAAAATGTTTTTCTCTGTACACCCATATGACCCATGTTGTACAAGTTGCATTTTGATGGAGGAAGCAAATGATTTTGAAGGATCTCTAAATCATTTTTTCAATGCATGGACCTTCTACCTACGTGAACATGATGACGATGAAACCAAATGGGCACCATGATCAAGGTATGATGTTCTTCATTTTTGGGAATCTTTTTATTTTATATTATGGTAGTGAAATCAGACTTCAAGAATTAAGATGTTGAGATCGTAATGAATTTGGATGAAAATTATAGGTATAAGGAAACCATTGAGGTTAAAATATGTTAGGGTTATTTTTGGAGTTTTATAAAAAGGACAACATGTATGATGGATGACAACCCATCACATCTGGTAAGGCCATAAGAATCAAACCCACAACTGATGGGCGACAAGGGTGCATTTCCTACCATTGGACTACGTGAAGTCCCTAGTTAGTATGACTTATTGTTTTTAGTTAGATGATTTTATGAATTAAGAAAAAGTTGATTTTGGGTTATCTAGGAAATTATTGACCTATAATGGAGGATATATGATTAGGTTAATTACTTGTTAATATGCGACTTTAAGAGAAACTGATGTTATTTGGAGATAAATTTTAATATTTACCTTAGAAGACTATGTGGTTAAATCCTTCGGAGACTTGGGTTTGAGTCTTATATTGGTTTACATTGAAGAATTTTACGGAAAAATTGTTTCTCGAATGGTCTTCATTTAACTTTGGGTTTTGTTGTACAAATTATGGAGATTAAGAATAGATTTTATTTTTATAAAGTATTATCCTTTTGGGTATTATCTGATCTCGTACTAACAATTTTTTTAGTTAAGGTCTAAATACATGGGAAATATATAGTTCTATTTTGTGGATTAGGATATTCTCTAGAAGTTGATTATAGTTCTCTAACTGTGAACAAGTCATCCTAAATACTCATCTTTTGGAAAAATATATGAGATTGTGTAAGAAATCTAGTTGGAGATGAGAGTCTACATGAAAAGTAAGTATGTTTCCTTATGATTTAGTTAAGCTCAACATAAATTCCTCAATGAAAAGTAACTTAAAAAAATGTTTTCTGTTAACTTTTCCTACTGTGGAATCAAATACCGTTTAACCCATCACCAGTTTGTGATTTTTTGGAGGTTAACTTTCTACTAAACATGTTTTATATCACTCTCCATCAGAACATGAACCTTTTCTATCTCTTCCATTTACATGTTTTCCTACATGGAATCCTAGTATGGGTTAACTCGGGTGACCTTTGAACTTCCCTTTCATTCTTTTAAAGTGATATTTTAATTGAGTTATTTTCTGATGTGGGGATTTCAATAATGTTTCCAAGACCAAATTTTAAAATTGGGAGAATGAAATTCCCAAAATGGGGGAAGGATGCAACTTCCCAGGTAAATAAAGAATATTACTTTTTCATATTTATTAATATTTTTGAATAAAATATTAATATTACTTAAAAGGGAATGCTATGCTCGATGGCATACCCAATATGCAACAAATAATTTATTTGAAATCTTACGTTGCACCTTAATAATAAAATATATTATTTTAAATGGTAGTTAACGCCTAGACATTGTAATGGTGGGAATAAATCTAACTAGATAAAAATTGATTATATATGTTTGTCAAATATTTTTAATTTTATCCAATAAATGTTAGAGGCTTAAAATTCGAATGAATCCAATTTTAAGCGTAATTATTATAATATTCATTAAAAGGTTGATTAACCACCTTTTGAGGGAGAACCCTTTTTAAATACACTTTTTTTAAAATTTTATATGTTATATTGGACCAAATAATATTCTTCTTTTGAATTTGGATGTCAAAATTTACCTTGTGTAAATTTTTGTTATTTTTCTGATAAAGATGATTTTTATGGAAAATGTTGAATTTTAATTCAAAAACTCCTTTTAATCTGATTTATTTATATGGATAGATTATATTTTTAATTGGGATTAATGTGTAGTTAGAATATATTTTTACCATTTATTCCAATGGTGGTCATTGGAATTAATTTCACTTTGAAATTGCACTTGAACTACTGTCAATCTTTTGATATATTTTGTTTCTTAAAAAAACACTATTTGTTTTGACAACATGAATTAAATATTAAATTGATTAATGCAACCAATATGTTATGAATTTTGTAAAATATACATCATTTTGGAATTCAAAATATCAAATATATCTTTGGGTGAATTTTTAGTATTTTTCTGAAAAACTACAATTTTTTATGAATAGTGCAACCACTAAGTGGTAGTTAAAAAATTGATTTTTCGATTAAATGAAATATTACCACTTTTGTGATTTGAATTTCAAAAAATCCGGCATACTTGGCTATCATCAGGATGTAAAATGTGGTTCAATTGGATGAATATAATTTTTGTTGAATAGTAACTTTTAAGTTTTATTAATCGCGATTAAAGGTAATTAGTGTAATTTAAGGTAAAGATAATGTTATAATAATATGAAATGACCATGAAACATGTCCAAACCTTATAGGATTAGTCATGTCTGACCAATTGAATCCATGGGTCAACTTGGGGACCCCATGGATCCACTTGGGCTAGAAAATGACATTAATAACTTTTTATTTAAATATAAAACAAAAATGTAAAAACATGTATTGTTTTGCTAAACCAATTTTTACATGGGGTTATACAAGTCATATTTTTATTATAAATATTAATTTTAATGCAAAAAATATTTCCTAGATCATAGTTTTTGGTTTATAATTTTTAGACATTAAATAAATTAATTTACTTATGACACCATGATGATGCAGTGATTACCTCATTAATGAATGATTTAAATAAAATGAAATGATAATGTAAAATCTAAGACATAACTTGTAAAACACCTATTTTATGGGTGGATTTCGAACCCTTATCACCTTATACTAGAAAAATATAATTTTGGGACCTTTGATATCGGAAAATAATTTTATAATAAAGTAACTTTTCTAAACTTTCCAAGAGTGCCCCTCCTCCCTCTTATAAAGGCCCCCACCTATACATCCTTACCCACACCTATCAATCCTTGGGCTTGACCAAACCCTATTCATTTTGTCTCTCCACATCCCTATATTCATCCTAGAAGCCTTACCATATGCAGAAGGCTCTTCAAGAAACCCTTTAGGTTCAAACCAAAGGGAGTTACCCGATTTAATGGTAAAGTCTTCTCTAATGTTCTTTTGCATTATTTTCTTTCTCCAAACCCTAAACTCTTTTTATTCCTTTTTTTTGTAACAAAACCAGTATCTAAAAAATATTTGGATGTTGTTATGAGAAGGATTCGATCTACACATACACACACCTCCGTCAAATGGTTAAAGAACATAATGTTTCCAAGGATGGAGAATTATTGTCTCACGGAATGATGATTGTTATACCTTCTCCTTCCACTTCTCATGGTGTCCATTATGATGTAAATATATTTATTTATGATACATAGTATATTTATATCGTCTCTAGGCTTCTGTATTTTACATTTAAAACATACCTTTATGATTTTCATGTTGTGAAAATGCGATAATTTCATTTGAGGAAGTGTGGACTACCGCCCCCTCAAGTGATGTGACTCATTCATGAAATACATGGAATGTATAAAGAATGAAAATAATGAACTTATGTGACATATATAACATATAAATTATACTGGAATTATAATATATATATATATATATATCTCTCATTTAGTTTTAATTCCATTAATATGACTAAAAAATGAAAGCAACGTTCATGCGTACGTACGACATACCGTCTCCATGAACGGTGCATTTCATTTTTATCTCCAAATGTTATGGAATAGTATAAAATGAATATATAATGTATATATATGATATTTAAATCATTAACACTATTCTGGAGATGATGTATCTATAACTACATTGAAATTGTTTTTCCAACAAGTTCAATTTTGACTCATGTACCGAACATAGACAAAAACGTCTGATATGAACTCACATTATTAACAAACTATTATAATATTAAAATATGTGAAATGAATTGAATAATAAAAATTAAAGGAGGTCGTTAAGAAAATATAAATTGACCAATGTTTATTATTTAGGAATATAAAGAAACGAATAAGACAAGTCAGACTTGAGGTAAGGGATACTGCCACTCTATTTCTCTTTAAGTACTCTCTTTTATGTCATTTCTTTTAAGATAATATTTCCTATGTTTGGGTATGTTATTTAATTTTACTCATAATGTAATTTTTATGTTAATATTATGAGAGACCCTATTTTATCTCATAAATCCATTTTTGGGATGTTTTAAGTGGCGTCGTTAGGCTGCCAAGTTTTTGTATGGGATTTTTCATCTCACTTTTATTCCTGTGAGATTTATTATTCATTTTCCACTATTTCCTTTGAGTGGTGTTTGTACTTCCCGTTATTCTATGCTATGTGTAATATAATTTCTTTTTATTTACATTAATTTTGTATAGTCCTTCTTTCATGGTGTGTACGTTTCGAAAGTTACCCAAATCGGTAAGGGAACCTTTCACCCTCCTATTTTTAAAAGACCTCTTTTTGTTTTGTATTTTAAATTACATATTCTTATTTTGGGATATGTTCTTATATATACTTATTGCTGTAAATTTTATGTCCATGTGATGAGATACCCTTAATCTCTCTCATCAACTCTTTTTCTAAAATTTTATGTGATGATATTAGGCTATCGAATTTTTGCAAGGGAACTTTTTAACCCAATTCCAATTCTATGGGTTAAACCTCTAGTTTGTGATTTTTGTAATACTATGAATATAAGGAACTGACCATATACCATTACTTAATATTGAATCACATTTAATAATTCACATTTAGGATCTTTTCAGGTTTAGAGTTTTAGAGAATTAGGACATAGATATTACATCTCAAAGATTACAAAGTAGACACATATATTCAGTTTCAATTTTTTTCACAAAATAAAAACTCTAGAACAAAATAGTCCTGTATAGTTCCTTGTTTTGGACAGCATGACATTTCCTTTATCCCATCCTTTACCATATTCCACATTATATCCTGTGAAAAACATTTCAGAAAACATGGGATGAGCATAAAAAGCTCAGTAAGGGTTAGAACAATACGAAAATAAAACATCAGTCCATGTATACATAAGAATCAACGAAATCATACTTTACTCATAAAACATAAGAAATTTAAGATACCTCATGAAATATTAATATTTATGCATAACTCAATTGAAATCATATAAAATAAAGGTAAATTGAGGCATTCATAACATTCTTACATAAGGAGTAACCCTCATGGTTACATTTGCAATATCTATCACAGTATATTTCCTAAATCTATTCGGAGAAACCTTAACGTTTAACCCCTACGCATTACCCAACACAATAGAGAGCTATATCGGGATCACCCGCCCTTAGTTTATCACAGAACCACCCGTCTTCATAAACAATGCACAAGAACCATAACATAATCGTAACACATAACTTAAGCATAAAAGAAACATAAAATTCCCATATTTCAATAACAATATAAAATTTTATGATATTGGAATAATGAATCCATTCTTAAAACCATTTTCAAAACCACTTAAAACATTTAATAAAGAGATTTTTTCAATAAAAGTGTCCCATACCACTTTGAAGCTTTAAAAATTTTAAACCATTAATATCCATGTAAATAAATCCTTCAAACCATTTTGAAAACATGGATATTATTGAGAAATATTTATATGAATAAATCATTAAAATATTAAAAACTATATTTTAGTTAAAGAGTTTTTAACAAAATGAGAGACACTTGAATACAAATAATTGAGGAATAAGATTTAATCAGAACTTTATAATATCATGAGAATAAATATATTCGTGATATAATATTCCAAAGGACAATATATACAAAATATAATAGTGAATTGGTGCATAACAACAATGAAGTCTCAATAGAAATGTAAAATGAGATGAAATCCCATATAAATATGGTATCCTTAGATTATGGATAAATAAATCACATACTTATGTGTGAAAAATAAAAATAAACCCAATATAAGTGGGTATTAAGTGTAAAACAACCAGAGGTCATTCAAACATATTAATAGGAAGACATATTCAATAACTACAATTTAAACCCAAAGAAATCGTTATTGGGTAAAGAAGTTCCCCTGTAAAAATTTGACAGCCTAACGGTGTCACTTTAAAATTCAGAAAACGAGTTAATGAGACATAAAGGATATCTAATCACTTGGAAATAAATTTTAAATCAATAAGTATATATCATAACACATCCCAACATAATAAGATGTAAATTAAAAGACATAATAAAATATGACTTTTAAAAATATGAGTGTGAAAGGTTGCCTTACTGATTTGGGAATCTTTCGAAACGTACACCCCATGAAAGAAGGGTCATAAAATGAAGATGTAAATACACATAAATGAGAGTATCTTAAAAAAATAATAAATAATTTTTAGTACATACACCACAAAAAAATAAATAGTGTCCAATGCAGCATGAATCTAACATGAATAAAAAGTGAGATGAAAATCCCCTTATTAACATTCGGCAGCCGAACGACGCCACATAAAACATAAAAAAAGGATTGATGAGATAAAATAGGGTTTCTAATCGTATTAACATAAAATTTAATGCAATAGGAATATAAAAAAACACCCCCCAACATAAGAATGAGGTTCTTAGTGTAATTTACATTAAAAGAGTACTTAAAAATAATGGGAGAGGTAGAATCCCTTACCTCAAGTCTGACTTGTCTTGTTCGTTTCTTTATATTCATAAATAATAAAATTTTGTCAATTTATAATTTCTTAAGGAACTACTTTAATGTTTATTATTATATTCATATCACATATTATAATGTGATAATAATTAGTAAATTATGTGAGTTCATATCAGATGTTTTTGTCGATGTTTGGCACATGAGTCAAAAATGAACTTGTTTGAAAATAATTGTCCATGTAGTTATAAGTAAATCATATCCGAAATATTATTAATGATTTAAATATCATATATATCCAGTACATATTCATTTTATACTATTCCATAAAATTTTTAGATAAAATGAAATGAAATGCTTCATTCATGGAGACGGTAGACCATACATACGCATGAACGTTACTTTCATTTCTTTGTCATATAAATGGAATTAAAAATAATTGAGAGATATATATATTATAATTACAGTATAATATATATTTTATATAGGTCAAATAAGTTAATTAATTTCATTCTTTATACATTCCATTTGTTTCATGAATGAGTCACATCACTTGAAGGGGAGGTAGTCCACACTTCCTCGTATGAAATTATAGCATTTGCACAACATGCAAAGAATAAAGGTACCTTTTAAATACAAAATACAAAAGAATATAGAAAATAAAATACCATATATATCATATATAAAATACAGTGACATCATAATGTCCACCTTTAAAGGTTTTAAAAGAATATTGAACAATCATCATTTCGTGAGGCAGTAATTCGCCATCCACAGAAAGAGTATGTTCTTTAACCATTAGACAAATGTGTGTGTAAGTGTAGCTCAAATCATTATTATAAAAAAATCCTAGTATATTGAAGATACTTTTTTTTGTTATAAAATAAATGAATAACAAGAGTTTAGGGTGTTGGAGAAGAAAAATAAATCAAAATAACATAAGAGAAGACATTACCTTTAAATCGGGTAACTCCCTTTGGTTTCAACCTAAAGGGTTTCTTGAAGAGATTTCTGCATAAGATGAGGCTTCAATTATGAAGAGAGGGATGTGGAGAGATGAAATTGGCAGGGGTTGGCCGAGCCAAAGGCTTGATGTTTGTGGGTAAGAGGGTAGAGGTGGGGGCCTTTTATAAGAGGGAGGAGGGGCACTCATGGAATGTCAAGAAATGTTACATTATTTTAAATGAGTTTAATATTTTAAAGGTCGTACATTGATATATTTCTAAGATAAGGTTATCAAGGTTCGAAATATACTCATCCAAGAGGGTTTTTCCAAGTGTATGTCTTAGATTTTAAATTATCTTTACATTTTATATAAATTGTTCATTAATGAGGTAATCACTGCATCATCATGGTGTCATAAATAAATTAATTTATTTAATGTCTAAAAATTATAAAAAAATACTATGATGTAGGAAATAATTTTATATTTCAAATTAATATTTATAGTCTAAGATATCATTTACACATACAAAACTAAAATTGTTTTACGTGGGTGATACAAACTTTTGTTATATTTTCCTTTCATTAAAAATAAAATGATAAATTGTCACTATCACACAAAAGTGATTCCATGGTGTCCCAAAGTTTGGTACATGGCATCCCATGGTTGGAAATGACACAACCCGTAGCATTAGGACACATTTTGGGGTCATTTTTTATTATTATGATATTATTTTGTTATCCTTAACTACCCGATTACTAATTAATCTCGATAATTAAAGATAATTACCACTGTTACTATTAATAATGTCCAAAAAACAAGAGTCTTAATTACATAATTTGAAAATTATGATTCCAAATATGGAATCCATTTTACCAAATTTCAAACACAAAAATTTTCAATAATTAATTTAAAAATAATTCCCGTTGTCAAAACAAATAGCGGGTTTTTTTTTGAAGCAATATCGATGAAAATCATGGCACTTCTTTATGTCCATTTTCAATGTGAAATTAATTATAATGACCATAATTTAAATAAATAGTAAAAATATATTATAATTAAACTTTAATAAAAAATAAAATTATAATATAAACATATATTTCAGTTAGATGAAAAAGCAGTTTTGATGTAAAATGCAGTATTTTTCACTATTCATTACAAAAAATGAACATTGTCAAAAACATAAATAAAAATTAACCAAAGTAAATTTCAATGTACCAATCTTAAAGAATATGTTTATTTTGAAAAATAAGGTTTATAAAATTTTCAAAAGATAGATTTTAAAAAAATTTCACCATCAAAAGGCGGTAAAACTATATTTTAAAAATATTAGAGTATTTATTCTTAAAATTGGATTCATTTGGATTTTAAGACTCTATCATTTATTTGATAAATGTAAAAATATTTAACAAACATATGTAATAATTTTTTAGTGATTTCTGTTCATTACCTCCATTACGACGGCTAGCCGTTAACTATTATAATATTATTATATTATTAGTTTGTAACGTAAGATTTCAAAGAAACTCGTTGTTGCGTATTGGGTACACCATAGAGCATAGCATTCCCTTTAAAGTAATATTAACATTTTATTCAGAAATATTTATAAACATTAAAATGTAATATTATTTATTTACCTGGGATTTTACATCATTCCCCCCTTTTGGGAATGTCGTCCTTGCAATTTCAAAATTGGGCTTAGAAACTTCATTGAAAGTCCCACATCGAAACAAGAGTCAGTAATACTATCACTTTAAAAGAAAGGGAGAGAAGTAAAATGGTCACCCGAGTTAACCCATACTAGGATTCCAAGTAGGAAAATATTGATATGGAAGAGGAAACAAAGTGTCATGTTCTGATGGAGAGTGATAGTAAACATATCTTGGAGAAAGTTTACCACCAGAAAATCATAAACTTGTGATGGGTAAAACAGTATTTGATTCCCCAGTAGGATAAGTTAACACACAACATGTATGTTTTAAGTTATTTTTCATTGAATAATTTATTTTTGAGCATAACTAAATCATAAGGAAACATACTTACTTTTCTTGTATACTTTCAACTTTTACTATATTCCTTACTCAAGCTCATATTTTCTCCAAAAGACGAGTATTTAGGAATACTTGTTCACATTAAGAGTACTATAATCAACTTCGTGAGAATCACCAAATCCACAAAAGAGAAATATATACTTCCCATGTATTTAGACCAAAACCGAAACAAAAAAAAATCTAGTACAAGATCAATTAATACCCAAAAGGATAATCCTTTATAAAAAAAAATCTATTCTTAATCTCCAAAATTTGTCCAACAAAACCCAATGTTCAAAAAAAGACCATTTGATAAATAATTGTCCAAAAAAATTCTTCAAATTAAACCAAACTAAGATTGAGACCCAAATATCCGAATTATTTAATCACATAGTCCTCCAAGGTAAATCTTAACATTTTTCTCCAAATAACATCAGTTACTTTTAATGTCCCATACTGAAAAGTAATTAACCTAATCACATATCCTCCATCATAGGTTAATAATTTCCATAGATAACCCATAATCAACTTACTCTTGATTCATAAAATCATATAACTAAATAAAATTAGTCAAACACACATAGAATTCATGTAGTCCAGTGGTAGGTGATAAATACCAGTCGCACTTTGGTTGTGGGTTCGTTTCCCGCAGCTTTGTCCAACGCGACAGGTTGTCACATGGTCTGTGTGTTGTCCTTTTTCCAAAACTATTTAATTATTCAAACATTCCCCAAAACAAGATAAAATATTCAAAAATAACCATATCATATTTTAACCTCATATTTATATCATGCCTTTCATAATCCATAATATCATAGATTAACCCATAATTACCTAAAAAGTAAGGATAATATAAACTGTAATGGTTACCATTATAATTATTACATGAACATCCACATCTAGTTGGTTCTCTCGTACATGATGCATTAGATAACTCACCAAGGATCAAGTGTTTGATCATGACCCCTGATAGTTGGATTAGAATAACCACAATATTTCTCATTGAATCCCCTATTTCATCCAGTCTCTTAATCAGAGAACCACCACAGTTTCCTTCAAACCCATTTTCACTTTGGTGTCAGCTAGATCCATCCATTTACTAAAACCAAAAAGGTCAGTGTGAGTATATCAACAAAATCATCATGTACTAAATAGGAAGATAAGAACTAAGATATATTTATCCAAGTTGTCTCAAACTCATTCCAACATTCAAAAATAACAATGACTCTATCTAATATAATAACCATTGTGGTTATACAGAACTTGTCCCTTATTCTTAAACAACACTCTAACCTATAATGTTATATGAACCGAACTTTAATACCAACTATAAGGACCCAGCCTTATAACATTACTTAATATTGAATTACATTGAATAATTCATAGTGAGGATCTTTTCAGGTTTAGAGTTTTAGTGAATTAGGACTTATCTATTAGATCTGAATGATTACAAAGTAGACACATCTACTCAGTTTCCAATTTTTTTCACAAAATAAAAACTCTTGAACAAAAGATTCAGGTATAGTTCCTTGTTTTAGAAAGCATGACATTTCCATTATCCCATCCTTGACCCTATTCCACTTTACGTCCTGTGAAAAACAATTTAAAAATACTTGGGATGAGCATAAAAAGCTCCGTAAGGGTTATAACAATACGAAAAGAAAACATTAGTCCATATATACATAAGAATCAATAAAATCATACTTTACTCATAAAACATAAGCAATTTAACATACCTCATGAAATCATAAGAATAATTCCTAACTCAATAGAAATCATATAAAATAAAGGTAACATGAGGCATTCATAACATTCTTACGTAGGGAGTAACCCTCATAATTACGTTTGGAATACCCACCACAATATATTCCCTAAATCTCTTCAATGAAACCTTAGAATTTAACTCCTTCGTGTTACCCAATGCATTTGAGAGCTATATCGGGCTCACTTGGCCTTAGTTTATCACAAAACCACCCGTCTTCATAAACAATGCCCAATAACCCTAACATAATCATAACAGATAACATCAGCATAAAGGGAAGATAACATTCCCATATTGCAATAACAATATAACATTTTAAGATATTTAAATAATGAATCCATTCTAAAAACCATTTTCAAAACCATTTAAAACATTTAAAAAAGAGATTTTTTTAATCAAAGTGTCCCATTCCACTTTGAATCTTTTAACATTTTAAACCAATAATATCCATATAAATAAATCCTTAAAACCATTTTTAAAACATGGATATTAATGAGAAATATTTATAAGAATAAATCATTAAAACATTTCAAACTATATTTTAGTTAAAGAGTTTTTAACAAAATGAGAGACACCTGAATACAAATAATTGAGGAATAACATTTTATCAGAACATTATAATATCATGAGAATAAAGGGATTCGTTATATAATATGCCAAAGGAAAGTATATAAACCATATAAGAGTGAATTGGTGCATAACAACAATGAAGTTTCAATAGAAATGTAAAATGAGATGAAAACCATTAATAAAGAAGGTATCCTTAAATTAAGGATAAATCAATATCATACTTATGTGTGACAAATATAATACACCCAATATAAATGGGTATTAATTTTAAAACAACCAGAGGTAATTAACACATATGAATAGGATGACATATTCAATAACTACATGTTGAACCCAAAGAAATCGAAATTTGGTTAAGATGTTACCTTGTAAAAATTTTACATCCTAACGACGTCACTTTAGAATTTAGAAAGCGAGTTGATGAGACAAAAAAGGTATCTCATCACTTGGAATTAAATTTTACATCAATAATGATATATAAGAACATATCCCAACATAATAATATGTAAATTAAAAGACGTAACAAAATAATTATTTTATAAAGAGGAGTGTGAAAGGTTCCCATACAGATTTGGGCAGCATTCAAAATGTACACCCATGCAAGAAGGGTCATACAATGAAGATGTAAATACCCATAAATGAGAGTATCTTATACAAATAGTAAAATAATGGATATTACATACACCACACAATAGGAAATAGTGGCCATTGTAGCATGAATCTAACTGAAATAATAAGTGAGATGAAAATCCCCTTATGATAATTTGGCAGCATAACGGTGCCACATAATGCTTCCAAAAATGGATTGATGAGATCAAATTGGGCCTCTCATCGTAATAACATAAAATTTACAGTAATATGAGGATAAAAGAACATCCCCCAACATAAGAAAGAGGATCTTAAAGTAAGATACATAAAATAGAGTTCTTAAAAAGAATGAGAGAGGTAGAATCCCTTACCTCAAGTCTGACTTGTCTTGTTCGTTTCTTTATATTCTTGAATAATAACCTTTTGTAAATTTATAATTTCTTAAGGAACTAATTTTATGTTTATTATTCAATTAATATAACATATTATAATGTTATAATAATTAGTTAATTATGTTAGTTCATATCATATGTTTTTGTCGATGTTTGGTACATTAGTCAAAAATGAATTTGTTTGAAAATAATTGTCCATGTATTTATAATTACATCATATCCAGAATATTATTAATGATTTAAATATCATATATATCTAGTAAATATTCATTTTATACTATTCCATAACATTTTTAGATAAAAAGAAATAAAATCCTCTGTTCATGGAGAAGGTAGGCCGTACGTACGCATGAACACCACTTTCATTTCATTGTCATATTAATGGAATTAAAAATAATTGAGAGATATATATATATTATAATTCCAGTATAATATATATGTTATATAGGTCAAATAAGTTAATTAATTTCATTCTTTATAAGTTCCATGTATTTCATGAATGAGTCACATCACTTGAGGGGGTGGTAGTCCACACTTTCCCGTATGAAATTATCGCATTTTCCCAACATGAAAAGAATAAACGTATTTTTTAAATATAAAATACATAAGCATATAGAAAACATAAATACCATATATATCATATATAAAATACGGTGACATCATAATGGCCACCTTTAATGGTGTTAAAAGATTATTGAACAATCACCGTTTCGTGAGGCAATAATTCACTATCCACAGAAACATTATGTTCTTTAACCATTAGACGGATGTGTTTGTATGTGTATCTATAATAATTCTTATAAAAATATCCTATTATATTGAAGATATTGGTGTTTTTATAAATGATAGTAATAAAAAGAGTTTAGGGGTTGGATAATCAAAATAAAACAAAAGAACATAAGAGAATACATTACCTTTAAATCGGGTAACTCACTTTGGTTTGAACAAAAAGGTTTTCTTGAAGATAATTATGGCTACGGTGATGATTAAATGATGAAGAGAGGTATGTGGAGAGATGAAATGTGTAGGTTTTGGCCAAGACAATGTCTTGAGATGTGTGTGAAAGGAGGTATAGGTGGGGGCCTTTTATAAGAGGGAGGAGGGGCACTCATGGAAAGTCAAGAAATGTTACTTTATTTTAAAATGAGTTTAGGATTTTAAAGGTCCCAAATTGATATATTTCTAGGATAAGGTGACCAGGGTTCGAAATATACTCATGAAATAGGTTTATTCCATGTGTAAGTCTTATAGTTTACATTGTCTTTTCATTTTAATTAATTCATTCATTAATGAGCCAATCGCTGCATCATCATGGTGTCATAAATAAATTAATTTATTTAATGTCTAAAAATTATTAAAAAAATACAATGATGTAGTAAATTGTTTTATCTTTCCAATGAATATTTATAGTCTAAGATATAGTTTACACAGACAAAACAAAAATTGTTTTACTTGGGTGATACATAGTTTTTTTATATTTTCCATTCTTTAAAAATAAAATGATAAAGTGTCACTATAACACAAATGTGATTCCATGGGGACCCAAAGTTTGGCACAAGGAATCCCATGGTCGGAAAAGACACAAACAATATCATTATTTCACGACCAACTCCCACAAAAGAAGCCCCTCATGAGCTGGAAATGGTGAAACGGAGATAATGAACCCCGAGTCCCGCCTCCAGTAGGCCCCATGGTGGCGACTAGCACCAAGGGTATGAGTTTTCACAAATATGGCAGGCATTACCCTTTTTATTTATTTAGGATCAGGAAATAGGACATGTCAACCACCAAGAAAGAAAAAATAACAAGTGTATAGAAATAAACCCAAACCAAACCCACATGCATGATTAAACAATTTTATATCAAGGTGCAAGTACAAGAAAGCACAAATACAGTACCAAAAGAAAAAAAGAGTACAACAACAGAAACAACTCCAACTGTCCGACTAGTAGGGTCCCGCACGACCCTTGTAGTCCTCCTGGAAACCTGAAAGTAAACGTAGGGTGAGAATACAAGTATACTCCGTAGGGAAACCTAAAGCTCTCGTGCACAAGTGGGGGGACATCCTAATGTACCGTCAGAACAACAAAAGAAACCTAGCAAGGAATTCAATCCACCCAACCTTACCATCCACACTCACCAAAACACAAGCACAACAGGTAGTAGTATATAAGAAACAAGAGTATTGTGTACCCCACACCATTTCCCTTTAGTTAGCTTCTCTTCCTAACGGTGAACGTCCTGACGCTTCCATACTCTCCCTGCCCGCACACACCTGGGCCTCACAACCACGAATCCCTCTCGCACACACCTGGGCCTCACAACCACATATCCTGCCCGCACACACCTGGGCCTCAAATCCACATATCCCGCCTGCACACACCTGTGCCTCAGAACCACGTATCCCGCCTGCACACACCAGGGCCTCACAACCACGTATCCCGCCCGCACACACCTGGGCCTCATCCCGAAGATTCATGGGAAACAGTAGAACCTTCCCGAAGAGTCTTGAGCTAAATCCACCCCAATAGAAAGCTACCTGAAGGGTCTTATGTGTAAGGGCACCTCATTTCATCACATCCTAGGGGAAAAGGAGAAGGATGGAGCCAGTATCTAAGGGAAAAACACCCTCTCCCATGAAATGGGAGTGTTAGGTACTAAGTGGTCAACATGGGTGGGGTGAGATAAAACACAAAAGATATAGATATATATGCATGCATACCAAACACACAGCCCAAACTATGTCTTCTAAATAGAGAAAATGAGCACGTGCATCGGTACTGCTACTACGATGCATGCATACAACAAACAACCCCAACCCCATTTATGTTTTCACGTTTCAGCAGAATTAGTTTATTTAGTTCCTTAACTACAGGGAAACTATCCATAACAAACCACATCAATCGTTCATAAAACATAACACTGCCATCCAAAAATCAAGTTAGGAAAACACAAACAAAACAGCCAAGACCTTCTTATTAACCAAAAAACCCCATTGATTATTAATCTTGTTTCATTACCACGCCCCACCATTCATTAACTCTTCCGATTTTATTATTTATTATTCCCAACCCAAAGTCTGTTCACATTCAACCCATCCCTACATCCCCGCTGCCAACCACCATAACCAAAACCACATCGTACATAATTATCTCTTTATCACCATTTATCGCATCCCCGCTACCCATTACCAACACAACATTCACACTAACCCACAACCAAGTCAACCGCAGCCCCGCAGCTCACCCTATCCACAACAACCCACAGAACACCCCCATCACATGCTACGAAAACCAAGTCAACACCGACATGTTTATTATTCCATTTTTTTTAACCAGGGTGATCACAGAAGGGTTCCATATTTTCATTTAATCATCCAACTTTACATGATTAACCATATAACATCCCCCCTTTTTATCACATAAACTTTCATTACATTTTACAAAACCGAGGATCATTAAGGTTTAGTGTCTTGGAAACCAGGAACTTAAAACATGAAAACATATAACATTCTTCTTAAACACATGAAATACTTCTCCTCATGTTAATCCTAGGCTCATTACTGCATCACATAACATGGGGACATACATCAAAAGAAAGGGTGAGCAGAAGGCCCAGTAAGGGAAACAAGAGAAACATTTTACATGTGAACATGAGATACTTCAATAAGGTCATGAAAAGAACATTAAGGCATGATAATGAAATCACGAGGCATATCATAATAAAAATAACATTATTCATAACTTGAATATGTGGCTACAACATTTAATATTGTCAATGATTTCGTTTCACCAAGGTCCATCCCCAAGGTGTCATTAATAATTACCAAGGTTATTCACCAAGGTATCAGTCTAAAAAGTCATCTCTAGAGATTAAGTCTTTACCCAATGCATTGGAGCGCTATCTGTGTGCACCCTTGACATGTATTTATTATCATGTGAGCCACATATATCATCATAAATCATTTCATAAACAACCCATATAGAATAAAATAAATGGGTTTCATTTCATAATCATAATGTTTTAAAAACTTTTTTAAAGACATGATCTTTATGTCACTTTAAACCCACGGAAATGGGAAAGTGGGTTTCATGTATGTAAATCCCAGAATTTAAAATAGAACATTTTGATATATATTTGAATACCCCTGTAGAAATAAGAGCTTTGAGTATTCAATTAATATCATAAAATAATTTTGAGATAAGGAGGGAGGCATTTTGAGACGAAAACTATGCAGCATAACGTCTGCGATATATGGTTTTAGAACACATTGAAAAGAGAGGGGACATGGGTCACCCACTCAAAAATGATACATAAAATAGTAGGGGAACAAAATATATAGTATTTAAGAATATGGTAATGAAATATGAATGATATACCATATGAAACGAATAACTTGAAAGGAAGACAAAAATATGATTTCTCTTATGAGAATTCGGCAGCCTAACGGCGTTACATAAACTTCAACCAAAAATGAATTTATGAGATCAAATAGGGTATCTCATCATATGAACATAAAATATCAGTATGATAGATATAGAGATCATAACCCAACATAATAAAAAGGAACTTTCAAGACTTGACATGGAATTAGAAATTTGAAAAGGGAGAAAGGTGCAAAGACCATTTAAAAATTCAGCAGCCTAACGACGCCACTTAAACTTCAAAATACTGAATTGAAGAGATAAAATGGGGTCTCTCATCATATGGTCATAAAAGATAAGTATGATAGATATAGAGATCATAACCAAACATAACAAAAAAAGAAACTTGAAAAATTGACATGAAAGTAGAACTTCAAAACAAGAAGGGTGAAAACCCACTTAAATATTCGGCAGCCTAACGGCGCCACTTAAAACATCAAAATACTAAATTGAAGAGATCAAATGGGGTCTCTCATCATATGATCATAAAAGATCAGTATGATAAATTTAGAGATCATACCCAACATAATAAAAAGGAATATGAAATAATTTACATGAAAATAGATCTTGAAAAATGAGAAGGGAGAAAGAATCTGTTACAAAAATCCCTGCAGCCTAACGGCGCCACTTAAAACCTCATAAAACGAAATAATGAGAGTTAAAGGGGTGATATATAATTATATGAACATGAAAATGTATGTAATAGAAGTATAAAATAACATCCTTTAACATAAGAACATGGAGCATAAAAGAAATTACATAAAAGAGATTTCTTGAAGAGAAAGAGAGAGGTCAGATCCCTTACCTTAAAACGTAACTCTTAAAACTCAAAGGTTGGAACCTTGAGGGATTGGGGGCACCTTGGGAGGACTCCTTAGGAGGTAATGAGACAAGAACTTCTTTGGGGGTGAGTGGGGAGTCGAATGGATGAGAGGATGGCTTGGTATTTATAGGGAAAGTGAGGGGACAAGGAATTAATGGCCAAGGGACACCTCATTAGTGGTTTAGAAAAAACCATGGGCTTGCCCATGGTATTTTCCCATGGTATTGGACACTTGGGACACCTCATACCTTATATTACTATTCATAAGTCGACCATATTGATTACATACTAAATACATCATTTAATGATGTCATTAAACATCCGTAACTTAAAAACTGTATTTTCACTATTCATCGAAAATTCAACTTTCTCAGAATAATCGCAAAATTTCACCTTAACCAAATATCAATGCTCGAATTTCAAAAATGAAATACATTTTATAAAAATAACTTTCTAAATATTTTTAATTAAATTTTTAATTAAAAAAACACTATTCACCGAAAAATCATTTTTTTCAGAAAAATACCAAAAAATTGCCTTAACATAATATCGATGCTCTGAGTTCAAAAATGAAGTCCATTTTATAAAAATAATTTTCTAAATATTTTTAATTAAATTTTTAATTAAAAACACTATTCACCCGAAAAAACTAATACTTGAATAATAATTTATGAAACTGGTATTTAAACATTTTATTGAATCACATTACTTAATCAAAGTGCCTAGCTTATTTTAATACTTTCATTAAGCGAGATTACTAATCCATTTGGTCACATTACTAATCCTAAGCATAAAATCACTATTCATAATTTACTATTCTTCAAAAATTATGTTTATCTTATTATACTCCAAATTCTTTACTGAACACTTTTGCAGAAGACCATTTTTTGAAAATCGTTACACATCATTAATTATTTAGGGTTTACATAAATATTTTAAAATATCCACTTTTCAAAATTCATCAATAAAATACATCCTAAAAGTATCCAAACATTTGAAAATTCATAAACTTTATCATAAGAAGACATCAAAAAATTTATTTAAAACAAAGGATTACACAAGGTAGTTACGGTCTCCTTACATAGCACCTTATCACACAAGCATAGGACCTAAGTGTAAGGTGTGATAAGGTGAGAGAATCTGAGGGAGGCTTGGCCAACATTGCACGAGTAGTAATTTCTATCAGTTTGAACTTCTCGTGAAGGCGATCCCGTTCTAGCTTCACACGATGGAGTTCAGCTTGGGTTTGGTCCAGGGCAAAGCCCAGTGGTGCTACCTCCTTCCCAGGTTCTGTTAGATGGGCTTCGATCGGTCTAGGACTACTGGGTGAGGCCATCAAATCTTCTTTCTATATTAATTAACCAAGATTACTTGTATTTAGAGAAAATGATCAAAACGTTTAGTTTACATCGGTCATATTGACCAATGGTCATATCACAGTCAAAACCCAACGGTCTCATTTTAATTATACTCATGTTATCAAATGAAACATTTTTGTTGAGTGTAAAAATAAAATAAAAAAACACATAAAATTAGGAAACAAGATTTATTCAAAATTTTGGGTCGTTAAAATCTTCCCCCCTTAAGAAAATGCGTCCTCACAATTTTTAAAATTGGGTTTTGAAATTTTATTGAAAACCCCACATCGGAAAAGGAGTTAGTAAAACTATTACTTAAAAAGAAAGAAAGGGATGTACAAAGGTCACCCGAGTTAATCCATACTAGGATCCCATGTAGGAAAACATGGACATGGAGGAATAAAACCAACGGTCACGTTCTAAGGGAGAGTGATAGAAAACATGATTAGTAAAAAGCTAACCATAAGAAAATCCCAAACTAATGATGTGTGTAAACGGTCTTTGATTACCTAGTAGGAAATGTAAACCAACAATGTTTTTGTTTTACATTCCTTTTCATAATTTTGAGGAATTCATTTACTACATAGAACAAAAACATAAGAAAATATACCTACCTTCAAGTAGAGTTTCATCCATTAATAAGTCCCTACCAACACTAATCTTTTCTCCAAATGATGAGAATTCAAAAACACTTGGTCTCATAAAAAGTACAACAATCATATTCTATAGAATCACATAATCCACAAAATATTAACTATTTATTTCTTCTATCTTTAAAAATTATCCCAAAAACAGAAAGGTTAAGGTCAAACAACACTTCAAAAAGAAATAATCCCATAGGAATGGAAACTACTTTTAAATCTTCAAAGTTACATGGTACTACCCAAAGTTCATCATAGACCATTCCATAAATAACGATCCTTAAAATTCCTCAAAATAAACCAAACTAAGATTGAAACCCAAATACAAGAAGGATTTGATAACATAGTCTTAAAAAATAAACATCATTGTTCATCTCCAAACAACATTAACCACTCCTAACATCTTATAACAAACGTAGCTAACCTAAAAATATTTTACTCAAGATAGGTTAATCATTCCCATAAGTAACCTAAATTACTATAAGTCTACCTTAAATTCATCTATTTTTCAAAATATAAGTCAAACTTACTCCTCAATGAAAATACCGTAGTAATCAATTTACCTCAATCATATAGGGTCCCAAAAATAGTGAACGTCTTCCAAAATAATAATCATCTTTTAATCCCTTAATCATCTTTGTCGTATTAATATGGCAATCATAGCATTTCCTATCACATTGGTTGTTGGGACATGTTCTTCCATTTCCGGCCATTAACTAAGAAAAGAAACTATAATTAGGGGCTTACATACTTAGCTAATAATCATAAAAAGGAAACTTTAAGCATAAAAGGATAAACATGTAGAATAATAGTATATCCTACTTTGTGATCCCATAGGTTCCAAACTAGGTTATCCGTGATCATATATTCTTATGTGAATCTTTATTTTGTTTTATCCTTGTTCCTTTAATAATGGTCCATACTAAGATTATGAATTTACCAAAGCATATCCCCCTAGAGTGTCGTAACCAAGAGTGCATCAAGGCCCGTTGTCGTGTACTAGTTCCCGTTCGAGTCTAACTCAAAGCGGTGTTTTCGGGTTTTACCCCTATGTACATCTGTGCCAGAGCCACCTGTACCTACTCATATCCATACAGGGATGTATTTTCATGGAAACCCCTTACACAATACTCACCCAAATACCAGGAAGATTTCCTATATTTAAACATTTCTATAGGGTTATTCCAAGAGTTTTCATATCCTAATTTCCACAAATAACTAAACCATCCTTCGATACAAACTATAGCATCCCGCCTTTTTATCACATAAACTTTCATTACATTTTACAAAATCGAGGATCGTTAAGGTTTAGTGTTTTGGAAACCAGGAACTTAAAACATGAAAACATATAACATTGTTCTTAAACACTTGAAAGGCTTCTCCTCGTGTTCAACCTAGGTCCATTACTGCAACAAATAACCATGGGATATACATCAAGAGAAAGGGTGAGCAGAAGGCCCAGTAAGGGAAACAAGAGAAACATTTTACATGTGAACTTGAGATACTTCAATAAGGTCATGAAAAGCACATTAAGGCATGAGAATGAAATCATGAGGAAAATCATAATAAAAATAACATTTTTCATAACTTGAATATGTGGCTACAACATTTAATATTGACAATCATTTCATTTCACCAAGGTCCATCCCCAAGGTTTCATTAAAAATTACCAACGTTATTCACCAATGTATCAGTCTAAAAAGTCATCTCTAGAGATTAAGTCTTTACCCAATGCATTGGAGCGCTATCTGGGTGCACCCTTGACATGTATTTATTATCATGTGAGTCACATATATCATCATCAATCATTTCATAAAAAACCCATACAACATAAAAGAAATGGGTTTCATTTCATAATCATAACGTTTTAAAAACTTCTTTAAAGACATGATCTTTATGTCACTTTAAACCCACAGAATAGGGAAAGCAGGTTTTATGTATGTAAATCCCAGAATATAAAATAGAACATTTTGATATATATGTGAATACCCCTGTAGAAATAAGATCTTTGAGTATTCACTTAATATCATAAAATAATTTTGAGATAAGGATGGAGGCATTTTGAGACGAAAACTATGCAGCATAACGTCTACGATATATGGTTTTAGAACTCATTGAAAAGAGAGGGGACATGGGAAAACCACTAAAAAATGATACATAAAACAGTAGGGGAACAGAATATATAGTATTTATGAACATGGTAATGAAATTTTAATGATATACTATATGAAACAAAGAACTTGAAAGGAAGACAAAAATATGATTTCTCTTATGTGAATTCGGCAGCCTAACGACGTTACACAAACTTCAACCAAAAATGAATTGATGAGATAAAATAGGGTCTCTCATCATATGAACATAAAATATCAGTATGATAGATATAGAGATCATTCCCCAACATAATAAAAAGGAACTTTCAAGACTTGACATGGAATTAGAACTTTGAAAAGGGAGAAAGGTGCAAGGACCATTTAAAAATTCAGCAGCCTAATCACGCCACTTAAACTTCAAAATACTTAATTGAAGAGATAAAATTGGGTCTCTCATCATATGGTCATAAAATATCAGTATGATAGATATAGAGATCATACCTCATAAAAACAAAAAAGAACTTGAACGAACTGACATGAAAGTAGAACTTCAAAATGAGAAGGGTGAAGAACCACTTAAAAATTTGGCAGCCTAACAGCGCCACTTAAAATGTCAAAATACTGAATTGAAGAGATAAAATGGGGTCTCTAATCATATGATCATAAAAGATCAGTATGATAAATTTAGATATCATACCCCAACATAATTAAAATGAATATGAAATAATTTACATGAAAATAGATCTTGAAAATTGAGAAGGGAGAAAGAATCCGTTACAAAAATCTCGGCAGCCTAACGACGCCACTTAAAACCTCATAAAACGAAATAATGAGAGTAAGAGGGGATCTCTCATTATATGAACATGAAAATGGAAGTAAGAGGAGTATAAAAGACCATCCTTTAACATAAGAACATGGAGCATAAAAGAAATTACATAAAAGAGATTTCATGAAGAGAAAGAGAGAGGTCGGATCCCTTACCTTAAAACGTAACACTTAAAACTCAATGGTTGGGACCTTGAGGGATTAGGGGAACCTTGGGAGGACTCCATGGGAGGTAATGAGACCAGAACTTCATTGGGGGAGAGTGGGGAGTCGAACGGATGATAGGATGGCTTGGTATTTATAGGGAAAGTGAGGGGACAAGGCATTAATGGACAAGGGACACCTCATTAGTGGTTTTGGCAAAACCATGGGCTTGCCCATGGTATTTTCCCATGGTATTGGACACTTGGGACACTTAATAACTTATATTACCAAACCCAAGCTGAAAGGAGGAGGGGACCCCTTAAGATAAATCTACTCAGAGGGAAAGGGGAGGAGAGGGGTGAGTTGAAAGGAGGAGGGGACCCCTTCTTTTATAAGAGAGAAAAGGAAAAGTACTTAGCGTGTACATTATGGTACATGGTGTGTACTCGGTTAATTCACATGGTCACCACGCGGCTTCCAACACGGCTCTGCGGCCATTGATTGGTGAACACATGGTTTGAGGGTAACACATACGCAGGGAAAGAATACAAGGCATGTTGTTTAGACGCACGACGTGTACTCATTTATTGCACACAGCAAGGACACAGCTCCAACACGGTACACGACTGTTGACTGGTAACGCGTATGAGGGGAAGGACTACACGGCATGTAGACCTGGACACATGGCGTGCACCCATTACTCCACACAGCAAGGACACGGCCTTCAACACGGGGTATACCCAGAAAGGTGGTACATGGCGTGTACTCAAACTACATGGAGTGTAGTTTCAAAATTCTAGAAAGTGTGGGAAAGTCCATTTTACCCTTCAGAACACTTCATGGCCTTATTTTTGACAAATGAATGGGACGGAGAGATCCGGACCATTACATCAGATACTTCTTAACACATTCTCATCCTCGAGAATTCAAAAACCAACCTAGAGGAAACCCAACAAGATACCTCTCAGGGTTCTTGTTATAACAGGAACCCAACCAACAACCCTATTCATATGTGGTAGGAATTCCTTCTCCTATTTCGAGATATTATCCGCTATAGGCGGCACTGACTCACCTGCATTTGTTTAATCACATCCTCATTAATGCGTCTCGATTATGTATTGGGTCTTCCCACTTTCATACATTAGGATTTTTCAACTCGCACTACCCCCAACACCACACAACCAACACACTTCCTGAACACGCGGGTTTGGGAAATTTCTTCTCATATGTCGAGATATTATCTGCTTTAGGCGGCACTGACTTTCCCTCAATAGTTCAATCACATCTGCATTAATGCGTCTCGATTAAGGGTGAGGTTTTTTCCCTTTCCTACACATCCCGACATGTTACAAATTACCAGGGAACAAGGAATCAAAAGGTCTCACAACTGACAAGCCAAGCATTCCATAAATCAAGGGTACATAGTACAACATCAACACAAAGCTCAGAAGAACAATGGAAAAAAAAGTCAAAAGAACTCCGGGTACTGAGCGTGCATCTGGGTCTCCCACTCCCAAGTTCTCTCCTTGAGGCCGCCATGCCTCCACAACACACGAACCAACAAAATGGTTCATCCACAGAGCACCTTCTCTTTACGATCCTCGATCCTGACTGGTCGTTCCTTGAAGGTCGCGTCGTCTCCCATATGTAACTCTCCCCAGTCGATAACATGGGGGTCATCGTGTAAGTACCGACAAAGCTGGGAGACGTGGAAGACGTCATAAACCTTCTCCAACTAAGGTGGCAGGGCTAGATGATATGCCACCTCGCCGACTCGCCTCAACACCTCAAAAGGTCCGATGAACCTAGGTGAGAGCTTGATCCCTTTCCCAAACCTCCGCTGACCCTGTCGAAGGGAAACCTTCAAGAACACATGATCTCCCACCTTGAACTCCAAGGGCCTCCTTCGACAATCAGCATAAGACTTATATCGGTCCAGAGCCGCTTTCATCCTCTCACATACAAGATGGACTTTCTCTGTGGTGCTCTGTACTACCTCTGGCCCAAGCGCACCTTTCTCACCAACCTCTTCCCAACAAATGGGTGAACTACATGGCCTTCCATACAAAGCCTCAAACGGTGCCATGAAAATAGTAGAGTGGAAGCTGTTGTTGTAGGCGAACTCTACTAAAGGCAAGTGTCGTACCCATGATCCTCTGAAATCCAGAACACATGCTCGCAGCATGTCCTCCAATGTCTGGATAGTCTTCTCCGTCTGCCCAACGGTCTAGTGGTGGAAAGCAGTGCTAAGGAGTAGATGGGTTCCAAAAGCATGCTGTAACCCCCTCCAGACTCATGAGGTAAACCGAGTATCCCAATCTGAGATGATAGTATTTGGAACTCCATGTAAACGCACCACCACTTCTACATACCTTTGTTCTAAGGTACTCACTGGGCCTCACTCCATAATTGATAACAAGTGAGATGATTTCGTCAGCCGATCCACCACTAACCAGATACAATCATAAACACCCTGAGCTCTGGGTAGTCCTGTGACGAAGTCCATTGAGATGTCATCCCACTTCCATTCAGGGACATCGAAAGGGTGCAAAAACCCACTGGGAACACAATGTTCAGCATTTACTTGCTGACACACTAGGCATTTAGCTACAAACTCCGCCACTGCCCGTTTCACCCTGGGCAACCAAAACTGTTCCCTCAGGCCTCGAAACATTTTCGAAACATCTAGATGTACTTCAATGGCTATTCTATGGAACTCACGGAGAACTCCCTCATGAATTGCCTCCGGAACAAACAACCTTCCATGGAAAAACATCCGATGTCGGCTGTCCTATGACCATACCTTTGGAGCGTTCCCCTGATCGACACGATAATGCATCACTTCTGCCTCGGATTCCCCCCACTGGGACTCTTCCACCTGCTGCAACAAGGAGGGCTGCACTGTCATCTGAAACAAACAGCCTCTAACACCATCTACCCTTGCATCCAAGTGCTAGGCGGCCAACTCTCCCATCACTTTCCAAGCATCAGTGGATTCCCGAACCAAATCCTTATGTGAAATCCTCCTCAGGGCATCAGCCATAACGTTTCCCTTACCTTTAGTGTAAGAGATATCAAAGAAATAGTCTTGGAGAAACTCGACCCATCTCTGCTGCCGTAAGTTCAGGTCACGCTGGGAGAAGATATAATGAAGGCTCTTATGATCTGAGAAGAACACAAAGCGCTCCCCAAAGAGGTAATGTGACCACAACATTAGTGCAAACACTACTGCTGTAACCTCTAGGTCATGGGATTCATAGTTACACTTGTGAGGGCATAATGGCCTAGACCCATAACAGATCAATCCCTTTTTCTGCATCAGCACGCACCCCAGACCATGGCCAGAAGCATCACAAAACACCTCATACAAAAACCCTTCCTCTGGAAACCTAAGTACGAGATCACTGACCAAATTCTCCTTCAGGTATTCAAAATATTTCTGGCACTGATCGCTCTATAGGAAGACCTGGTTATTCCTCGTCAAAGCTGTCAAAGGAGATGCAACTCGAGAGAAGTCCAAAAGGAACCTACGATAGTAACATGCTAACCCCAGGAAACTATGAACTTCTGCCACGCTCTTGGGTGCTTCCCAAGAAACAACTGCCTCCACCTTCGACGGGTCCACTGACACTCCATGTTGAGATACCACGTGCCCAAGGAAGTGTTCTTCCTGTGTCAAGAACATACACTTCGACAATTTACCGTAATGCTAGTGATGTCGAAGGACTTCCAAGAATACCCTGAGATGCTCAATGTGTTCCTCCTCTGATCTTGAGTAGATCAGGATGTCATCGATAAACACAATGACAAACCTGTCCAGAAACTCTCAGAAGACAAAGTTCATAAGTCCCATGAACACAACCGGTGAATTCATAACTCCAAACGGAATCACCACAAACTCGAAGTGCCCATACCTGCACCTGAATGCTGTCTACGAGATGTCACTGTATATTACCCTCAGCTAATGATATCCAGATCGTAGATCAATCTTGGAACACCAACCTTCTCCCCTTAGTTGGTCAAAGAGATCATCTATCCTTGGGAGGGGATAGCGGTTCTTGAACATTACATGGTTTAACCTTAGGTAGTCAATGCATACCCTAAGACCACCATCTGCCTTCTTCATGAACAAAACCGGAACACCCCATGGAGATATGCTGGGTCGAACAAAACCCTTCTCCATCAGATTGTCAATCTGAATCCCCAACTCCAGCAAATATGAAGGTTCCATCCGATAAGGGGCCATCGAAATCGGACGGGCACCAGGCCATAAGTCTATCCCGAACGGAACGTCACGTAGGGGGGGGGGGGGTAGAGTCACAACCACCTCATGAAAAACATCATGGAACTCCCCAAAAACCTCCAGGACATCCATCATCTCTGTATCAGCTGGAACCAATGATAGCCCTCCTAACAAGGAAAAGAGAGGCTCCACACACCGGCTTCCCACATGATAGCTCCTCTCGCCAACAAAAGCTACACGCTGCCCATCCACGTCGGAGAACACGAATCTTCTCCGGAAGCAGTTGATAACGGTACTAACATAAGACAACCAGTCGATGCCTAAGATGACATCGTATGTCTGCATCTCTAACAGAAGAAGGTCCCGACTAGATCGATGTGGACCCAACGTCATCCCACATCCCCTAAAAACACAAGATATGCTGGTCTGGCCTCCATCTAGTGTACTAATTACCAGTGGTATGGAAAGTCTCTCTACATCTAGTCCCAAATCATTGGCTAGACCAGGTGCAACAAAGGAGTGCGAAGCTCCCGAATCGAGCAAAGAAGAAACAAGAGTGCTGAACAAACAAATCGTACCTCACACCACCTCTAGTCCTACTGGAGCTGTCAACTATGCTGTGTGAAACTGTCCACGCCCAACTCCTCAGCCTATCTGATGTCGTCCAACTCCCCGACCACGCCCTGGTTGAGGTCCCTGAGGAGCACCCTCAGGTTGGCCTCCTCCTGCAAAGTCTTCCCTCGGAGGAGCATGGTCCTGCTGCTGCTGGAAGGGCCTAGCCGGCAACTGTTGCTGCTGAGGTGGGTACTGAACATGTCCACCTCCACCGTAATGAGCTCGGGTTGGGCACCGACTCTGAACGTGCCCGAAACCTCCACAATAAAAACACCTCGGTCCTGGGCTCGTGAAAAAGGGACGAGGACCCAATGATTTTTACTCAAACTGCTGGGGCCTGCTCCCCACTGGCCTGATCCTCGAAGGTCATGTCGTAGGAGCCTTGCTGCTGACTGCCTTCCACTTCGACGACCCTAGCTAGATCCCCTCTCGGGGTGCAACTCCCAGCCAGTGCATCCTCTCTACAATCTATGCCTTCTTCTGTACCGCCATGTACGTCGGAAGGGTGATGGGGGTGACATCATACTAGAGCAAAGGACGAAGTGCCTCCTCCAAACGTCTCGCCAGAGACTCCTCATCCGGAAAGAGATCCGGAGCAAAGCGTAGGAGATCCTTGAACTTGATCCCCAGCTCTTGTACTGACATAATCCCCTGCTGAAGGGAGAGTAACTCCTGCCGCTTCTCCGCCTTGATCATGGAAGAAAGGAATTCCTCTCGAAATTCCTTCTCAAAGTCAGCCCATGGAACCTCTGCCTCTATCCTCTCTCCAAGGTAGAGTGTCCACCACTGTTGCGCCGCACCTCTCAGCTGACTGACTGCTAGGGGAACCTAGTACTCCCTTGGAGCATGGATCAAGGTAATAGCGATCCCTAGCTCCTCAAGCCATCCCTCTATCTCCATATCCGAATTACTACCCTCGTACTTCTTGAGGGTCTGCCGCTGGAAAGAACGGAGAGTCCTCTGCCACTGGGTATCTTCCTCCTCTCGGTCAATCCTGAGCTAATCGACCGCCTGAATCTGCTGGGCCTCGGCCGTCTGAGCCACCCGGGGATGAAGTCCAGGTTTTATAGTTGTACGGTAAACAAGTATCGCATAAGCCCATGTAGTAAGGAAAAGCTCAAGGTTTTATTTTATAATTTTATTTCAATTTCTTTCCCAGAACACCCAAATAAAGTAAAACACAATCATGATTATACATGTACCTTCCCTAGGGTCTCTACCCTGCAATCAATGTAGTCTCACTTGGTCATTCGGTAGGCTCAGAGTCCTTGCATCGGATCACAGGGGGGCCCTAAAATCTCGTGTCCTAGCCAGTCTTCCCTGGCCTATGTCACTCACCATGATTGAATAACATCGTCACCCTACCATCCCATGAAATCCTCACTGTTACTTACTCCAGACTCCATCCTATCTCTCAAACATCACCTCTATTACCATTCTATCACGACACTCTCCCACCAAAGATGCCCCTCCTGAGCTGGCAATGGTGAAACAGAGATAATGACCCCTGATTCCCGCCTCCAGTAGGCCCCGGGGTGGTGACTAGCACCAAGGGTATGATTTTTCACAAATATGGGAGGCATTACCTTTTTTATTAATTTAGGATCGAGAAATAGGATAATTCAACCACCAAAAAGGAAAAAGAACAAGTTTATAGAAATAATCACAAACCAAACCCACATGCATGTTTAAACAATTTTATAACAAGGTGCAAGTACATGAAAGTTCAAAGTTCAATACCAAAAGAAAACAAGAGTACAACAACAGCAAAAACTCCAACTGTCCGACTAGTAGGGTCTTGCACGGCCCTGGTAGTCCAATTGGAAACCTGAAAGTAAACGTATGGTGAGCATACAAGTATACTCATTATGGAAACCTAAAGCTCTCGTGCACAAGTGGGGACACATCCTAATGTCCCTTGAGAACAACAGAAGAAAACTAGCAAGGAATTCTATCCACCCAACCTCACCAACCACACTCACCAATACACAAGCACAACAGGTAGTAGTATATAAGAAACAAGATTATTGGGTACCCCGCACCATTTCCCTTTAGTTAGCTGCTCTTCCTAATGATGAACGTCCTGACGCTGCAACACTCTCCTCGCCCAGACACACTTGGGCCTCACAACCACGGATCTCACCCGCACACACCTGGGCCTCACAACCACGTATCCCGCCCGCACAAACATGGGCCTCACAACCAAGTATCACGCCCTCACACACCTGGGCCTCACAACCACGTATCCCGCCCGCACACACCTGGGCCTCACAACCACGTATCCCGCCCGCACACACCTGGGCCTCATCCCGAAGATTCTTGGGAAACAGTATAACATGCCCGGAGAGTCTTGGGATAAAGCCACCCCATTCGAAACCTACATGAAGGGTCTTAGGTGTATGGTCACCTCAAGCCATCACAGCCTAGGGGAGAAGGAGAAGGAAGGAGCTAGTAACTAAGGGAAAAACACCCTCTCCCATGAAATGGGAGTGTTCGACACTAAGTGCTCAACACGATTGGGGTGTGATAAAACACAAAATATATAGATATATATACATGCATACCAAACACACAGCCCAACCTATGGCTTCTAAACAGAGAAACTGAGCAAGTGCCTTAGCACTGCTATTACGAATCATGCATACAAAAAACAACCCCAACCAAATTTTGGTTTTCATGATTCAGCAGAAATAGTTTATTTAGTTCCTTAACTACTGGGAAACTATCCATAACCAACCACATCAATCATTCATAAAACATATCTCTGCCATACACAAATCAAGTTAGGAAAACACAAGCAACACAACCAAGTCCTTCTTTTTAACCAAACAGCCCCATTGATTATTAATCTCGTTTCATTACCACGCACCACCATTCATTAACTCTTAGTATTTTATTATTTATTATTCACAACCCAAAGTCCGTTCACATTCAACACATCCCCGTAGCCCCGCTGCCAACCGCCATAACCACAACCGCACCATACATCATTATCCCTTTAACACCATTTATCGCAGCCTCGCTGCCCATTACCAACACAACATTCACACCAACCCACAGCCAAGTCAACCGCAGCCTCGCTGCTCACCCTATCCATATCAACCCACAATACACCCCCATCACATGCCATAAAAAACAAGACAACACCCACATGTTTATTATTCCATTTTTTGTTTAACCGTGGTGATCACAAAAGGGTTCCATATTTTCATTTAATCACCCAACTTTACATGATTAACCAAATTCCACATTCTACAAGGTTCCATCCACAAAATGGTCTAAAAGATAAAGAAACATTTAATTTCCCAATCAAAGGCCCCCAATTACTGTGATTTTCAGTAGGCATAAGCCTATTCAATTAACAATATAATATCACAGGATATAAAGTAATAGAAATCACAAACTTCCCAACCCTGTTCTTTAACCATTTATTATCTTCATTTAATGGTTCAACTTTTTCTCATAAAAACAAGAGGATACCCACCCCACATGATACAAAAAATAGAGAGAGACAAAGGTAAGATCCCCACCTCAACAGGTTCTGATCACAGTGCTCCCCTGGATCAACATTAGAAGAAGTCAGTCGGCGTCCTTCACCGCTGCTGGGTCCCGGTAAAACCTCCTCAAGTGGATGTCATAAATGAAAGGCCGAAGGAAAGACAACGGATCAAAGCTCGGAAGTTCTGGCTCTTTGTTACGATCTCGTGACCGCTGATGGATCATAAATCGGAGCTCGGACGAAGATGTTATGGAAGAAAGAGCCTTCGAGTCTCTTGGGTGAACTCTGCTCAGAGGGAAAGGGGAGGAGAGGGGTTAGATGAATGGAGGAGGGGACCCCTCCTTTTATAGGCGAGAAAATGAAAAGTACACAGCATGTAGATTATGGTACACATCGTGTACTCAGTTAATTCACACGGTCTCCACGCGGCTTCCAACACAGCTCCGCGGCCGTTGACTGGTCAACACACGGTTTGAGGGTAATGAATTCCTGGGGAATGACTACAGGGAGTGTAGTTTAGGAACACGATGTGTACTCATTTATTGCACAAGGCAAGGAAACAGCTCCAACATGGTACACGACCGTTGACTGGTAACGCGTACGCGGGGATGGACTACACGGCGTGTAGAACTGGACACACGACGTGCACCAATTACTCCACATAGCAAGGACACAGCCTTCAACACGGGGTATACCCGGAAAGGGGGTACACAACAGGTACTCAAACTACACGACCTGTAGTTTCAAAATTCTAGAAAGTGTGCGAAAAGTCCATTTTACCCTCCAGAACACTTCGTGGCCTTCTTTATGACAAATGAATGGGCCGGAGAGATCCGAGCCATTACACATTAAGACACATATTGGGGTCATTTGATATTATTATGATATTATTTTATTATCCTTAACTACCCGATTACTAATTAATCATGATAATTAAAGAAAATTACCATCGTTACTATTCATAATGTCCAAAAACAAAAATTACATAATTTGGACATTCTGATTCCAAATACGGAATCCATTTTACCAAATTACAAACACAGAAATTGCTAGGTGTTAACTATTATAATATTATTATATTATTAGTGTGCAACGTAAGATTTCAAAGAAACTCATTATTTCTTATTGGGTACTCCATCGAGCATAGAATTACCTTTAAAGTAATATTAACATTTTATTCACAAATATTGATAAACAATAGAATGTAATATTATTTATATACCTGGGTTGTTACAATTAATATGTTTGGATTACCTCTGATTGTTTTACACTTAATACCCTCTAATATTTTGTGTATTTATATTTTACACACACAATTATGTAATTGATTTATCCTTAATATAAGAATACTGACTTTGTAAGGGACATCATCTCAATCTCCTTTCATTTAGTCATATTTTTGTTCTAATAAAAGACTTTATTTTATACACTATATAAACAACTTTTATTTTTAATTTCATTAAAAGAGAATCTTTTTCTACGAAGCATTTTACTGAACGACAAAAATGAATGTTTCTTTTATCGTACGCGGTGAAAATGACCTTCTCTACCGCTATGAGTACTATTTGACCTTTGTCTTCCTTAATAAGTTGTAATGTTTTTTAAAAGAAATTAATTGCCATATACTCTTTTATGTATTTTGGTATTGAAAATGGTTTTGATAATTGATTTTTTATGTGAATATATTTAAGTGATATATTGGGATTGAAATGTGGAAACATTTTTTTCCATTATATTTGTTTTATGTATTACGATTTTTAATGGTACATGGACATTGATGGGTGGTTACATGATATACCATATGACGGGTGGTACCATGAATACCAGGACGGGTGGTTACGTTATAACATCCAATTCATTGGGTGTGGAAGTCGGCCGTATGGCAATTCCATGTAGTGATATGTGTGGAAGTCGATTGTATGGTTCTTCAATTTATCTATGTTTATGTCCCAACTAACCTTTATATGTTATGTGTTCTTTATATGGGTTTATGGTAATTTTTTGGTTCCAAAGGATAAGTAGTGATCTTTTATTCAGTGAATAGTATTTACTATTTCGTAAAGGTGAAAATTATTACTTTGATAAAGTATATATGGTTTACTTGTTTTTTTTCCAAACTAACAGTTTTCCTTCTTTGTGTGTCCTTTAATGGGATTTTTATGGTCATCGAATGTTTTTGAAATGTTTTTCCATAGGACTGAAGGATGAATGGGGTCAAAGATTGGACCAAGGAAATACATGCTATCTAAAACATGGAACTAGACATGTTTTTTTATAAGAGTTTTTATTATATGGAAACTTAGTAGAAGTGTCTAATTTGTAATCTTTTGAGATGTACTAGTTATGTCATAATTCTCTAAAAATATAAACTTGAAAAGATCCTCTATGTGAGTTATTCATTTAATTCATAATTATGTAATGTTTTAAGGCCTGGTCCTTATAATAATTGTGGAAAGGGTTCACACACCAAAACATTATAGTATCAAGGTTCAAATCAAAGACAATCAACGTTGGAAAATTACCCTATAGAGCAGAGTTCACTCCCTCCAATCATTTCTATCTAATTATATGTAAATCACTGCCCATAAATTTTAGGGTGATAATGTTCAATAAATTTTCATAATGAAAACCATAAATATTGGAATCAGAAAAATATAAATCATTCTTCTTATCATAACCGATAAAAAGAAATGGTCCTTATAATCGTCTAATCATAAATTAACTCACAGAAAATAAATAGAATTAATAAACATCATTCCCTCAAAAAAATAAACCATTTAGAAAAATAAAATGAATAATATACTTGGATATTACACTATAAAAACATAATTAACATAAAATAATAATATCTTTGATCGAAATTAGTATGAAACACAATATAGAATAATTCTTGGAGAAAACATCCATTCCATTTTTAATTTTAAAAATGTTTCTCAATTACAGGAGAAAATAGTTTCATTGAAAATGACCATGTAAAATTATAAAGGATGATTCAAGACAACAATGAATCTTGGAAGAATAAAAATATCACCATTCCATATAAGTGAAAAATATTCATTTTGTATTTTTTTTTTCAGAAGAGTCACAACATTCCTTGATAAAAAAATGAAAAATATTATACCATTTTTTATAATGTAAAAAACAAGATAAAATGAATAAAATTTTCATATAAAAATACTCAAATACATTTTTCAATTCATTTAAATAAAACATTCATAGAGAATATAAATATTCCCCAATGGATACGTATATAGAAACAATCCCAAACAATAATGAGATTGTGAAATAATCCCTTACTAATATCATATTTTTGAAATAAATATTAATTAAATGAATTGAGTATGTTTATTTTATGTAAATCCATATAATATAAGTCAAAATGAATCATATGACAATTAAAATTAATTTTACACATAATCATATAATGACACAATCAATGAAATAGTAGTTTAACCTATGGAATGAAAATTAATTCAACAATTACCTTACCATGAACATTCTTTTAGTAGAAGATGAAATCAACTCAATTATAGTTGTTTTATAACTATTATAAAATTATTAAATAACCATATTAATATTTATTATATCATATATGATTATCTTATATAATATTTTTAACGTTATTTTTAAAATTTTTTATTACCCTTTTTTTGTATCCTAACTACATTATTTTTCTATGCAAGTGTTTTCAAACCTGTATTGGTTTGTGTGAGTAGGATATAAATATTTCATATAATGAATAATATTTTGGTAATATTTATCATATATATTCATTAAAATAATTTTTACAATCATTATTGAAATGTGAACACAGAAAATGAACCTCATCATGTTGTGGAGACGGTAGCCGGTACGTATGCCAAAACAATGGTTTGGTTCCCATAATATTGAATGGTTAGTGAATTCTATGGAATATTATTTTTTATAGAACCAATATACTATCATAATTATAATATATATATATTATTTCCCTAAATATATAAATATATATAATCTGTGGATGAGAAAAATTCCCTCAAAGCGTGGACATGGTATGTCATACGTAGTCATGTATAGTGCACATGTTTTTTATAGGTTGGAAAGATGGTCTAATATGGATGTTTTTTAATCATAATAAAATATATTGGAATATATAATATTTGTTCTATTACTATATAATGGAAACCAAAAATAAATATCTCGTATAATAAAAAATATATTTGATGGAGTTAGAAAATATGATTACATGTTGTTGGAAAAACATCCTTTAGATCCCATCTTATGGACATTGAGCATGATATTTTGGAAGGAAAAAACTCAGGAACATAAAAAAGTATATTTAGAAGAGAAAATGGTATATTTTGGTCAAGTTAGATGGATCAATGTGGAGTAAATATGTTTATGAAAGGGTTCCCTTTTATAATATTTTTGAGGGGAACTTTTAGAATCTATAAATTAATTAAAATAATATAAATTATGTTTCCATTACATAATGATAAAAGTGATTTAATTATATTTTAAAATTAATATGAGTATAAAAACTCTCATAAAATAATTTTTAATGAATATTTGGTAATATTATTATAATTATTATTTAGTTTTAACACATGTAAAACCCCATTAATCTTTATCAGGACAACATGGATTTTAGTACATGTGGGACAATATAATTATTATAATATTTCAAATTCTCAATAAATTAATAATTGATTTTGTTTTCAAGCTTATATGAGTCAATTGATGGACTTGAAACTTTTTAATAATTTTTTTCATTTAATAAAATATTATTTATTTAACAATATCATTAATCCCAATTTTGACGTTATTCAATACAATTATTTTTAAAAATATTATACAAATAAGTAATGTTAAAAAAAATATTATATAAATATGATTTAATTTTTACGTATAATTTTATTGTTCAAATTTATTATCTGAAATTATATATATATATATATATATTAATATTTTAGTATCATTAATATGATATTTTTATAAATAAAAAAAATACTACAACAATACTGTGTGAGATTTTACGAAATTTATTTTTATAGTAAAAATTAAAAATAAATTCCCATTATTAAGTGAATTATTTTAAATTTCAAATTCAAATATATAGTCTAATTTTCAATTAAATTTAACAATATTAGAAATTATACATTTATTAATAACATGAATTTTTCATCATTGACAATGCATTAAAAAATATTATGGACGTCATAATCTCATCCATGTAGTCCCTAAATTCATAAATAAATTTATATAATGAAAAAATGTTTATTTGATAAAAACTAAAGAGTTGATTCGTTCATTATCTTTATTAACCCTTGTAGAAACATAAGATATATATAAGACAATGAATTAAACATTTTGTGACTTTATTGGATTTAAATAATATAATGGTCATTTTAATGGAAAATATTACCATAAACTACTAAAATTTCATCCATATGTGTTAAGAATAGATTTAGATTCATTCAATAATATTTTCACAAGTTTTAGTGTCATTTTATAGTTATTATAATTTTATTTTTAACACCATTTACTATATTTACCCTTACAGTGCTATGAAAAATTACCATGGTTACAATTCACATTCAGAAAATATTTAAGGGAAATAATTCATAAAATGTTAAATTATGAATCCAATTATTCCATCAATTTTTTAAAATATTAAAAAGACAAGTTTCAAAAATAAATTGAAATCTGAAATGTCAAAACACCATGAAAATTCATTCTTCAAAGAAAATTCCCTTTTTAATCACATCATGTTTTATAATACATTTATATATGAAATCACATAAAAATGATATTTATAATATAAAAAATGAAAAATAACAAAATAAAATTTAAAACTAAACAATGAAAAAATAATCCCTTCTAACTACATTATAATAAAATACAGTTTTCCATAAAAATAGATAATTTCATTATTCATTGAAAATAATGTTTTTCCAAATTTTTATTAAAAAATTAAAGATAATATTAAAATTAAACAATAAAAAATAATATTAATATTTTCTAATAAATTTAATGTAACTACAAAAAATTAATATTTATTAAAAAAATAAGAATGTTTCATTTTATGAAAAAAATAAATTTTTTAAGAAAATGTGACTATAAAAACTCGTGAGATCATTTTTATAATCACATAAAAATAAATGAATATTGATTTGGTCATTTATATTAATTTAATAATTTATTTATTCATATTTATTCACACAAATTTATACGATATGATACAATGGAAATATAATTTTGTGTGTTTCATCTAAACATGATATTGTGTGAGATGATATCTAGTAAAGAAATCAAATTAATTAAAAATAAATTTCATAAAGATATCAGTGTGGTAGAAAATTTACATTAACCAAAAAAATGATTTTCTTAAAATATGATTGTTCAATTTCTATTGGACTAGATTCTATTTCTTGGTTATTTTGGGAAGTCTCCTCAGGTGGTTAACCACATGGTTCGTATCTTCATTCAAATATATGAGCTCCAAATTGAATTTTTTAATTGATAATATCCATCAATGACATCTAGGTTTTTCTTCTTCTTTATTCGTATTTTACCTAATAGATTCATGATCAGAAAAAACTATGACTTTAAGTGGTTACCCACCATTTTAATAAATGTATTTTAATGAAATTCTATAAAAAAATTACATTGATGACTTCTAAGGAACATCTGAGGTTTACACTCTATGAGATTAGGTACATAATACTTGTTGTATATAAATAATTCAAATTAAAATTTCTTTAATCCTAATGATAAAATTATAAAAAAATACATCATTTCCCAGTTAACATCACTTGGTTTCATAGTTATATAATTCAATAGAAAATTGATAGCATATATATTATTTATTGATATCGACAAAACATTGAACACATTTATCATTGATAAAACATGGGTAATAACATGAAGTTATAATAATAAGTATATGATATATAACATGTATAATGTTCCTATAAAAAAATACTGTGACATATATTAGAAAATTATTAAGGTTCGTCTATGATATTTCATAAAATAAATTACCAATGTTATTCAACATGTTATCATAATCATGTTTTCTATAGAGATTGTTTTTAATATTGAATTGATGTTATATCCGGGAAACCATTAATATTTAAAAATTAATGTGTCTAATAGATATCATATATCATAATAAATAATTCTTTCATTAACCGATGGAAAATATTGAACTAGTTTCATATAAAATCATTTAGTATATAAGCATTTAGAGACATGAACTATTCATAAATTTTAACAAAAAATAATGGAATATGGGTATCATAGATGATAATTTCCAAAAATTTATATTTAATTAGTAATCTATGAATACACATGAATAAAAATAGGGTTGTGTATTCACAACATCAAAATAAGGATTATAAATAATAGAATAGTTTCATATGCATAATGGGTATACAAAGTGTTTTATAAAACATTCATAATGAGAGTGAGTGTATATTTATTTTTGATATACGGACAATTGGTTATTAATATAAAGAATATATGTGTATGAGAACATAAAAACATTAAAATTATAATAATGAATACAAAGAATCTATCCTTATAAAAATGGGGAGGCGTATAATTCCATTCCAAAAGTGTCACTTCATAATCCTAGTAGAGTGATAAATTGAGATATTTGGAGTTTCATAATATTAATAATGAGGGAATAAGAGTGGGATGGATGTTATAATGAGTATATGTGTGAATGAAATTTGATGGATTGGTGGGTATTTATAGGAATGTGAGGGGAATGGTTATTTATTTCTCAAGCATATTCCATAGAAATAGAGGTTTTGAGAAATTAAATTTTTCAGGGGTTTATATGGTTTTATAATATAGATTATAAAATAATGAATATTATTATAGACATATTGGAGTTTTTGAGCTCAATAAAAATTTTAATATTATTTTCCGCATTGGGAATTAATTTTTCAATGAATTATTTTTAAAACACTAATTCTAATTTCATATTTTTTAATTTTATGAATACGTTTTAAAATTAATTTCAATTCAATAACATAAATTAAATTTTTTTATAAAAATATTTTTAATGAAATATTATTAATTATTGATCACATCATTATTTAATTTTAATGATGCAAATAAATATATAAAAACACAAAAATATAACATTTATTATTAATTTAAAAATATTATTTTTGAACATTTACAGAATCTCCCAATAAAAGAACATCAATGTGAATATTTTTAATATATTGTCTATTTTAAGAAAATAAATTGAAAAATGTGATAATTTATTATTTTTAATAAAAATAATTTACTTTGTATAAAAAAAATTTAATGGAAAACACATTATTTATTTACATTATGTGTTTCTTAATTCTATAATATCATACATGTTTCTTTAATGAGTATATGTAAATATTATAATATTCATAAAAATTATAATTATAATACATTAAATTTGGTTATAAATCAATATTTTACTGTTCTATTGGATATAACATAATTCCAATAGTCATAAAATGATCACAATATAATAGTATCGTAATAAAATGATTCTAAAATTTTCAATTTCTTTTGTTTCTTAAATATACTACAATATTATAAAATCTCAATATTGTAAACATTGCATAAAAAGGTTCTAAAACCCTTGACAATGCCTATCATATTCATAACATTTCTCCTTCATTTTTACTATCATCAGTGTAGGAGTGGTCATAATGGGTTAATTTTAGTTTATACTTACTATCTTAATGTTTTAATTATTTATTTTCAATTATATCACTTTGAAAACCATTGATTTAAGTGTAAATATTTTTTCATGGTATTTAATGTTGTTATAAAATATATAAGTATTTATATATTCTAAAAAAATAATAATTATTGGAAAAGTATAATTTTATTGATTTTATAATTTAATTTTGTGGCCATTACATTCTCCACCATTTAAGAATGTTTGACATTGAAATTTCTATCTGTTAAAAAAACAATTGGGTATTTTTCCGATATTTCTTCTTATGTTTCTTGAGGTTCTTCATAAAAATATTTATTTCCACTCAATATATTCATGTGTTGGGTTATCATTTTACTCAACACTAGTTCCCCCTCATATTATAATGTATAATGTCATAGAATCACAAATTCTCTAATATACCATGGAAAAACATTTCCGTTAATTCCAAATAACATGTGTAATACCTATAGAGTTTAAATTTTATATTTTCCCCATTAAAACCGGATGGTTTCAATATTATTATTGACATGAAATAAATAACTGCAAATAAAAATGAAAAAGCATACAATCATTAAAATGTATCCATATAATTGTTAGGTAAAAATTGTTGTAATCCATTTATGAAATATTTATAAAAATTAAAATAATATTCAATATAAATGATAACTAATTGATAAATAAAATTATAATAACTAAATAACTAATACAACTGAACTATGATCCAATATAAGACATTTCCAAAAAAATTATATTTTGACAAATTTTAGGAATTTACAAATATTATTGGTAATACATTTTTTTGAAATTATTAACATATTTTCACTACTTTTATTATTAATTGAATGGAAGTAAGAATATAAATACATAATATATTAAAATGGTTATTTTCACAAGAAAATTGTTTACAATATTTTATAACGAATTAACCTATAATTAAATTTCAAAAATATTTAAATGCAGATTAGATATTTTTTTTCTGGATTTATCAATGTAATATTATCTTATAAAGTGGTTTTTAGGATTTTATGAAAATATTTATATTATTCATAATAGTACAATAAACCATATTTAAAAATACATTAATTTAATGACATTATTACTATGTAAGTATGTTATATAAATTTTCTAATATTTCAATAATTATTTATTTACTATTTGTCATTATAATTTTTAATATATTAAATCTTATTTAAAATAAAGTATATCATATTTTAGAACATAATTAATTCTTTTCTAAAGAAATTATTTTTTATACATTATAAATATAATTTCAGTAAATTATTCATTATCATGGTTTGAAATTGAAATAAAATGTGTTACAAATTTGGAATCAACAGCTCCAAATTATTTCATAAGGATAACTTTGTTTTTATGTAAAATGGATAAATTTCATGGTAAAAAAAGGGTTACAATAATAAGAGTAAATTAGTGTTTAAATGTATTAACCTAGTGAGATGATATTTATTTTTTTCAAATAGACATATATAAATGTTTGGTTGAGGCCATTATGGACCTTGAATTTTTTTTAATCCATTATTTTACAAACATGGATCCACATTATTTGATAGTGACATCATATTGTTAAACTTGTGTGTGGATTTCGATAAAATATATCCCTTTTGACATCTAAAATGGTCATCCCTTAACCCCTCCAATACCATACCAAAAATTCAGTTTCCTCTAAATACCATAACACTTATTCTTCCCTCTCCCTTTAATTAATATTAAAATAATGCATAATCCTTATACATCCATGTATAATGAATTCTTTTAAAAAATACTCAATGTTCTAAATGTGAGACGTTGTTTTTTCAAAACATCTAATTTTTTATCCAAACCGTAAATATTTTTTTCAAATAAATATATAATTTTATTATTATTTTTCATACAATGAATTTTATTTTTCAGAGGAAATAATAACTAAACAACATTCCATTTTCTGTTATGAAAAAAATGATTAATGGTAACGTGAGGACTCCCACATCATTGATTTTTTTCCACAACATGTATTGGGTGTTCTAGAAGATAAAATAACTAAATATATATAACTTATATATCAAATTTATTTACTTGAAAGAATAAAAATAACATTTAGGATTTATTTATTTAATCAAAAAATGAAATCATTATCCTTATGTAAATTCACACTACCTCATCAGTCAAACGATGTGCTTTGTTTTTACTACCTCATTCATGGATGAGTTTTACATATATTTTTTTGGAAATATTATATCTATGTATAACTAATTTAAATAGTTTATATTATTAATTATAAATAAAAAATTTATCAATATATAGTAACCGATTGATATCAATAAATAACTCTAAAGTAAAGCAACAATGTTTTCATCTTCATGAAACATGACTAAAATTGTAAATTAAGGGAATTATAATATTATTTGTATTTATTAAATATTTAATTTCAATAAAATAATTTTTTACTTACTTAATATGTTATGATAGGAATGATAGAAACCACTTTTCTGAAACATTTTTGAATTGGTCATGATTTTTGACTTCTCATGTTGAAAATAGTTTATATTAATCTAATACATGAAGTGGTGTTTTATCTATAAAAACTATAAATGGATATGTATATGAATTAGATTATAGAAATTTTCATAAATTTTGTATCCTTATATCAAATGAGTTATAGGAATAATAATGTAGAACCATGGTAAAGGTAAGGGACATGGTAATTCAAACTCCATTCATTGAGTAATACAATTTCATATAAAACATCATTAGGGTATGAAATTTAATTTGAGTGGAGTTGCAGCATTAATATAAATGAAAAACAAGAATTTCACTGAAATTTTATTCTATATAAGTCATTTTTTATCACAATGAAAAAGATAAATATTTAATCGAGGCTCATTATAATGAATTTTTCAATATTTAGATTTTTTTTTCAAAAATGATATTTAATAAAAACAATTCATTATATTTAGTTTACCAATCTCCTATAATGTTATTTTTCATATTTCACCATTTTTTTATGTGATTATTTTAGGTTATCATGTTTTTTATATTAATTGATTTAATATATTATGTTATTTTATATAATTCTATTGTTTTAGGACACACATATAATTTCCATGGGTTCTAAAAAAAATGATCGATTTCCATTTTGATGTTTTATGAATACCATTTTTTTCCATGGATTTTTTCTGTATTGAAGATTTAATGGTTGTTATGTAGAGTATTTAATTAAGAATACAAGATGAGGGGATCCCTATATCACAAATTGATGGATTAGAAAGACATTTATTTCTAAGTAGAAAGGAAATAATGAGTACGTTATAATTTCTTTTTTTTTCATGATAACTAACAGATAGTCTCATGAACGTAATGTTTTATGAAACAAATATTCGACTCCTAGGAATACTGTGTTATTAAGTTTGATATTCTATAATATAAATTAATTTTCATATTATGTTCTTCTATACCGTGTTACAGTTAATATCCTTCCATGTTGATATTTTTTGGATTAATTTTATTATGCCTTTCACATTGAATATTAAATATCTCTTGTAATTTTCATTCAAGATGTTATGATATTGCCATTATTCTCTATTTTTTGTCTTATAAATATGGACATATCCGTTATGAAAAAAATTTACCCCTTACATAGAATTTTACCTCACCACATTCTAATGAATTTTTTCCCTATGTTTTTTTGATTATTCATTCTAAGGTATATCTATGAAATTCCAAATGGTTCTTTTAATGATAAACGATTGGGGGTTTATTAAGAAAATAATATTGTATTGATAATATTAAAATTCATTAAACATATTAGTTCCAAAGATATTATAATTTCCATAATTTAAATTATTAATGATGAAAAATATTTAAAATAAGGAATCTTAACTTCGGCCGAAATAGTAGGTATTTGAGAAAACATATAGTTATTTTTTGAAATATGTTTTTATCCTTTGGTATTAGTGTTTGGAAACCTTAGTGGAAACCCTAATGATTAGTATTACTCGTGATGATACAATGAAATTTTTAATTTTATTATACTATGGTTTCCAAATATATTACACCCGTATATGGATTCTACTTGTTGATACAGAATCTAGAAAAAAAATGTAATTTGGGGTAGTAACCGAAAATAGGTTTTGATAGATATTAACTCAGATCTATCCAAATTTAATAACAATATTCATGTCTAAATTCATTTTCCTACACTCCCAATGGTTATTACTTGGTAGATTATATGCTAATTTTGATCTACTAGGATTAATTGACTTCATAGTTCATTCAAGGGTCAATGATTAAGAGTATATGAATAACCAAACAAAAAGTGGCATAGACTGATACTATAATGAAACATGTTATGCTAATGATCATATAGGTTGAGATAAATGTGATATCGAATCGAAAAATATAGCCATATGATAACATGATATTGTGATAATGTAGGATATATTGTGGTAAATATTACATATTCCCTTATGATGTCAATCATTTATCAGTTTTGGTATCCCCTTTTTGTTTTAGAAAGGAATGGAATTATAATAATCCCTGTTAATGACGGGTCTGTGTGAAATATAGTGAATATCAAAATGATAAACTATTATAAATTTGATTTCGGATAATAAATTTGGTATTTTTTCATACTGATTGTCATCAAATTTGATTAACCAAATGAATTTAGATTATATCATCTGAATAATAATGAATATAGGAAATGTGTCTCAAGTAATTTCATGTGACAATGATGATAAGGGAATGAATATTTATTTTTAAATATGCTATAAATTTTGTATGATGCACCAAATGAAATGTCTTTAATGAACTAGAATAAGTATTACGTGTAAAAAGTGGGGAAATATAGAAAATAATGATTGAGGAAAAATGAAATGTTTAGATACCATGATAGAGTGAAAATAATATTTTTCTAATTATAACAATGATAATAAGGTATTAACACAATTTAAAATTATATGTTGAGTTACACATATCAATTATTACCACAAAATTCATATATATTATTAATACGAAAATTTTGTGGGAGAAATTAATATAACGTTGGGGTATCTAACATGATGAGAATTTACATTATATATTTGTCAACATTATATAATATTTTTTTCCATAGATGGCATCAAACACAAAACTGAACCATAGTAAATAGAAAAAAATTATATAAATATTAAAATGAATCTATAGATTTTATGGATAATTATATACTGTACCATTTTAAAAAAATAAATAGAAATAGAAATATGTTAAATATCATTTAAAATGATAGGGTAAATAAAATTATTTCATCAAATTATTTAAATTAAGGTTTTTTTTATTTTAATTGTAAATTATTAAGAAAGAATATTTTTTATACATTTGAGAAAATAAATATATTTTTGGTAAAATATGATATTGATATGAATAATATACTGAAAATTATATGATTGTTAATTTATATGGAATAAGATAAGCAATAAAATAAAAAAAAATTCAATATATACCATTGTACATATACCAATGGTTTTAATATATAACTTATATAGGACCATCTTACCAAGGGTATATTGAAAATGTTGTTATAACCTATTTATGAGAAATCTCGGAAAACACTTTCAAGAATTTTTTTTATAGATGATACTTCAATAGTTTTATATAAATTGTTTTTTATAGGAAGATAATAGAAATGAAATTTTTTTTGTATATCCCATAAAATCTAATCTGAACTACTTGTAAATCCCTCCACTCATTACACACCCAACCTGATTCATCCTAATGAGAAGCGATCTTCTCTATCCCTGATGAACTATCTGTGGGTGTATTTTGATTTTTTTACACTTCCAAAATGAATTGGTTAGTTCCTGGTCCATTGTATATTATACCAAGATTATTGCTCATAATTTTTAAATAATAAAAACATAATTATATACATTTAGTTATGTATTCTTCCTAATTCATTAAACAATTGTTTATATTGATTTCATTTCTCATTAAATTTCATAATAAATTTGACAATAACGGATTTAATTTTGGTTTAAATTGGTTTACTCCTGACTTCTCCATAAATATAATGAAATTATATTATTTTAAATTATATATTAGCTAAATGGATAATTAATTATTATTTTAAATTGATTTTTTTGTAAATTTATTAGGGGTTTATGAAATTATACCTTTCAATTAATGATTTTAATAATTAAAATTATTTATTTGAGGCCAGAAATAGGGTTGGATATAAAATTTATAATTTATAATGAGTATATGCTTTTCCCTAAATTGATTAATATTTATTTTATTTTTTCAAGGGATTTTATTTAATATATACTTTGTAAAATTCCATTTATATAATTAAACTTTTTCAAGGATAAAACAGTTTTTCTATGAAAAATACTCATATAATCATATTAAATTACAATATTTTTCATAATATTTTATTTCTCTTAAAAGTGATCATTTGTGAAAAGTGATGTGGAAATAAAATTTATAATACAAACATATCATTATTATTTTATATTAATTTGATTTTTGGATTTGAAAAAGATGTATTTTTTATATATCTTACACCTTGTGTGGGTTATTTTTAGTAGTAATTTGTTATGTCCTATTTGATACTAAACACATACTGAGACTACTATAAATATAATCTATTTGTTGACCAACATTTACTAATTACATGGTGGGGTTTTTACTTAGGTACTTATGATAAAAATATATACTTTTATCTGGGTTTAATATATATTCATATCTTTTGTATTATAACTAGCATACATAAAACATTTTTAGTTATTGCATAAATATAATTTATTCTGTGATATTATTTATTTATTTTACTCAATTTATAATGGATTTAAATATTATGGTCTTATATATTTGTTAACTATTCAGCTAATAGGGTTTTTTGTGAAATAAATATCATTGGGGAAAAATTTATTTATAGATATTTAAAATTTTTTGTTCCCATTCTAAAATTTTAATTTACAATATTTTTTACAATTATGCATTCATATGCAACCGATTTTTACATTATGTACAAAAATAGTTAGTGATTACCAATGGATATGATTTCAATTTCAATTCAATTTTATTTCAATCTGATTTAAATAATGTGAACAATTCTTGTTTATTTAAATATATTTTGGATTCGACTTCTATATTATGTCGTTTTATTAATGGCATGACACTTAATTTTTTTATTATAATTGATATATGTTTTATGAATAATAAAAATTGGATCTCAATGGATAATGATAATATGTCCGATTTTATTTTAAATCATCATTTGAAAATGCATTAGATAGAGGTCTTATGCAGTTCACATGTCATAATTATGTTGGAAGACCTTGTTTATGTTATGAATATATTAGATAGCATAAAACAATTTTCCTAACAAACTATTATTCTTGGTTCCAAAATGCAGATAACTTTTTGTCTTAAAATTTTCATTATCTAAAATAATTAATTTGATTATAGAATTTATTATACAATTTGTTTCCTTTTATTAGAAATTATGATAAAGAGAAATGAAAATTCAAGAAGTAAAATTTACAATATAACAAGATCTATGTAATTGAAATAATTATGTGGAGATAGTGAAAGGATATAAGAATTTTTCCAAGAGTAAGCTGCATAGGAAATGTGGTAAAATAGAAATATATATTTTTTATCAGGACTATTTAATTGTAAATGAATGAATTGAATTCATTACACTACCAATTAATAAATTTATAACCTTTTTACGTTATTATTTCTAGATGATTCATATATTATATAAAAATAATAATATAGAATGTATTTTTATTCAACACCTTATATGTTATAAAAAATGTATTATTTCTTTCTCTAAGACATTCATTTTACTCTGATGGGGAATAACTAGTATAAATGAATGGAAAAAATGTGGTTAATTTAAATGGATGATAAATTATTATGGACTAGCATATTTGTTTCTATAAAATTTCTTTCAACACTTTCCAATGACTTCCAGACACCAAAATATTTTCATGAATATCGATATTTTCTTAAATACGCAACGAAATGATACCGATGAATATAAGAAAAATAATGTGTTCATTAATAATGTTGATATATTAGAAAATAAGATATTTAATTCTTAGTATCCGAATATTTTTGGTGAGGATCATAATGTGAGATTACATCAATATTGTGTTTGGTGTTATCCATGTGATCACTTGGTTACTTCTCACAATACATATCCAATTTTTGTGGATATTTATAACCATATTCTATATCTAAATATGAATAAACCATTCAACTTTTTATTTTTAAACTTGATCATTATTAACTATTCATTAAAAAGGGTGGAATGAGTAGTCAAAAGACGATAAAAATATTAATTTTATTATTTTTATAAATATATATTGATTAAAAATAATTTAATTTTCTACAGTGTCATTGAATTTACAAAATACTTTTTTTCCAATAAAGGAATTTAATTTATTTTTTTAATGAATAAAAAATAATATCATTTTTTTTGAAATTTAAATAAAAATTAAACTCCCTTTTTGAAATCATCATTTCAAAATTATCTTAGTTTGAAACTTCGTCAATTATTAAAATATTAACTTCTCAATGAATATTAAAACATAAAGGATGTTAAGGATTTATTTTAATTTAAATATTTTATAATATTATATAATTTTATAATTTGTTTATTTGGAAAATTAGTTCACATATATATATGTATTAATTTAACTCTGGTAATTGGAATAATATTCATGGTGAAATTTAATATGAAAACCATTTAAACTTTTGAATATTTTCTATTTGGTAAACATCTTTCTCATTCCATCTATGGGTTTAATTGTATTTTATATTTTTTCCAATTTGGAAATAGAATATAGAAAAATAGATTATATATTTGGAAGAAGTATAATTTTTATTATATAATATGGTCAACAAAATGTTTTTTCAATAGGTATAGCAAAAATCACCTAAAACATCTATATTTAGGGAATGCGTCATTTTTTATCTTGGGTCTTTCTTAATATAAGGGTCTATTAAATTATTTTCCAAAAATACATAGTGTTTCCTCTCCCCCAAATGTAAAATTTCACACCTTCTCCTACTCATCCAAAACCATTTGGTCTAAACAATAAATACCCAAATATCCTTCTAAATTCCATCCTCTTATCCTAGAGGTATTATTTATATTATTAATCCCCTGCAATATGTATTTAGGTATAAACCTAATGAGTCATTCCAGAGAAGAGTTATATTCTTAAAAATGCATTTTTATTATTTATTTTTACTCATTCTTCAAATATTATTATATAATAATGATATAATAAAACATTATATACCATATACCGATATTTTATTATGGAAAATTTCATAACCTTTATCTATCTCCATTCACATCAAATGGGAGATGAAAACATCATTCCTAAGTACCAAAGACTTCTGCCTTATGAACTTATATTATTCATTTTCCATATCAGCCTCTCATAAGTGGATGGTTATGATGATGGAATGAAAGTTTATATGTAAAGAACCATAAAAAATCAAGGGAAATTTTTTCTTAATTTTTTTTTGGGAATTTACTAAAATGCAGTTTCTGACGGAACCTGATTCCGAGGCCCGGTTTGCCCGGAATATTTATGCAAAGTTTAGCTCGGGTACGTTCAGTGAACGAACGGGCAGGTTTTCTTAACTTTTAAACCGGTGTTCGGAATCAAAATCTTTGGACACCAATGGAACCGCAACACCAGTAATTGCTTGAGAAGACCTTTACTGGGGTTGCGTTTGCTCGGGAGGAGTTTTTTAAAAAACATGTGGAATGTGAAATAAAATTGAGCTGCAATTTTATTCCATTTTACTAAGTGGTTATCCGTTGTTTGGATGTTGGGGAACTAACACAAATAGGATATTTGTGGGGTAGGTCCCACATGAACCCGAACCCTTCAGATTCCCTAACACCCTTAAAACTCTATTTAATATGACAACATATGTTTAATTAATTAAGTGAGTTTAATTCGAATGTTTGAATTTCAAAAAATTATGGCATGAGTAATAAATGAAGAAAAACAATTATTTTATTATTGTTGTTAGCTTGTTGAGAGATGAATGGGGGAAGAAGCTCTATGTCTTGAAGTTCATCATCTTCCTTGAAGAACGTGAGGAACACAGACACAAATTCCTTCGTTCCTTCTTCTCGCGTCAATGGAAGGGAGACACCGTTCCTCCTCGGATGATCTCCGTCAACGTGTACGGAACCTTCTTCCACGATGTTCAATTCCTCGATGAGCCTTCGTTCAACAACGCTCGAGTTAGGGTTATTTGTTTGTTCGTGATTAATTCTGTCACCTTTCTTCGTTTCAAATTGGGCCGCATGTTATCGCAATAATGGGAGGAGGTCGGACCGCACGAACACGGCCGACCCTCCTCCCCCCTTGATTGTTTGAATTTGATGTGGCACGTGTAAGGCAGTGCCGTGCCGTTGAACCGAGTGGAAACTATGAGAATGGGCGAAGAAGCACGGTGCCGTCACGCTGCGCCGGAGAACCTGGAAGAGACCGCGGCCGGAGAGGGGCCATGGCGGAGGGGTGCGGCACCGTCGCACCGCGTCGGACAGACCAAGGCTGCTGATGAGAGCTTGCAACTGTGTTTCGACTAACGTCACCTGAACTGGGTGACCGTGAGGAATAAGTATCCACTACTGAGGATTGAATACCTCTTCGATCATCTCAAGGGAGAACGGTGGTTCTCGAAGATAGACCTCAGGTCAGGCTATCATCAGCTCAGAGTTCGGGACGAGGACGTGCAGAAGACAACCTTCAGATGTTGGTATGGCCCCTATGAGTTCTTGGATATTCCATTCGGCGTAACCAATTCTCCAATAGTGTGCATGGGCCTCATGAACAGGATCTTTCATCCATACCTCGATCTATTGGTCGTGGTCTTCATTGATGACATTTTGATGTACTCGACCACTGAGGAGGAGCACGCCTACCACTTGCAGGTTGTACTGGACACACTCCAAGAGAACCAGCTTTATGGTAAGCTCTCTAAGTGTCAGTTCTGAATACGAGAGGTCCACTTCTTGGGAAACGTCATCTATGAGGAGAGATTTTCGGTGGACCCTGCGAAGATCGAGGCAGTGCAATCTTGGGAGTCACCCAGGAGCGTAACGGAGGTGAGGAGTTTCTTGGGACTAGCCGGGTACTACAGGAGATTTGTGCTAGACTTTTCCAGAGTTGTGGCACCACTTTCAGCATTGACAAAGAAGGGGAAACCCTTCGTGTGGTGAGATATTTTTCAGTAGAGACTCTAAGAGATAAGACATAGATTGACCAGCACACCTATCGTGAGCCTACCAGAGGAGGGAGTAGGGTACGTAATTTACTGCGATGCATGAGGGAATGGACTCCAATGTGTCCTAATGCAGGAGAGGGTAGTGATCTCCTATGGATCATGTTATTTAAGGAAGCATGAGCAGAACTACGCTACCCATGACCTGAAGTTAGAAGAAGTGGTCTTCATTCTGATGATGTGGAGACACTATCTGATGGGAGAGCGCTTTACAGTCTATTCTGACCACCGGAGTCTCAGGTATAACTTCTTGCAGAGGGAACTGAACCTGAGACATCGGTGATGGCTTGAGTTCCTCCATGACTATGACTTTGAGATAGTTTATACTCTTGGAAAGGGAAACGTAGTAGCTGATGCCCTCAGTAGGAGAAAGGGCATCCAACTACTTAGTGAGGCGACAGAACAGCTAGCCTCTTTGCAGATATCCTTTGTGGATAGAGATGGAGCATCCTTTATGCAATCACTCACAGTCACTCCTCCACTACTACAGCGGGTCAGATAGGCACAGCGTGGGGATGTTGATCGTGAGACACGGCGTGCACAGATATCCTCAGGACAGGTACCTGATGGATTCTCTGTGGGAGGAGAGCACGTCATCCTTTTCAGAGGACGTACCATGGTACCAGATACTTTACAAGAGGAGGTGCTGAGGGAGTTTCACACTTCCCCATTAGAGGAACATTCAGGAGTGGTGAAGATGTACCAGGATCTTATTCGACGGCACTGGTGGCCGGGTATAAAGAAGGTTATGGCAGAGTTCATTTATCGATTCCTCACCTGCCAGCAGGTGAAGGTGGAGCACCAGGTACCAGAAGTCCTGGTACAACCCTTGGAGGTCCCAGAGTGGAAGTGGGACGGGATATCTATGGACTTCGTGACTAGACATCCACGCTCTTCCAGAGGTCATGACTCCATTTGGGTGATTGTCGACCGACTCACCAAGTCCGCCCACTTCTTACCCATCAGATAGTAGGGCTTAGTGGAGATCTTGGGATGCCTCTAAGTTCAAGAGATTTTATGTCTTCATGGTGTGACATCATCTATCATCTCCGATCGAGATGCTTGCGTTACTTCCCGGCTTTGGAAGGGGTTACATGAGGCGTTCGGGATGTAGCTACGTCTGAGCACCGCCATTCACCCTCAGACAGATGGGCAGATGGAGAGGACCATTCAGACACCCAAGGACATGCTCCATGCATGTGTCCTCAACATTGGTCACATCTTGGAGGATCACCAACCCTTGGTGGAGTTCGCGTACAACAACAGCTACCACTCCACCATCGGGATGGCACCATTTGAGGCATTGTACGGTCGACCTTGCAGATCACCTATGTGCTGGACAGACCCTGGGAAGTTAGCACTTGTGGGACCAGAGATGGTCCAGGTGACGACGGAGAAGGTCCAGGTCATCCAGGAGTGGATGAGGATAGCTCAGAGCCGGCAGAAGTCTTATGATGACAGGAGGCGGAGGCAACTAGAGTTCATGGATGGAGACCGCGTTTTCTTACGGGTCTCATATCGATGTGGATTACAGAGATTTGGATGAGGTGGAAAGTTGTCTCCGCGCTTAATCGGACCATTCCAGGTCCTCAGCAGGATTGGCGAGTTAGCTTATCGCCTGGCTCTACCACCTCAGTTGCAATGGGTGCACAACGTCTTCCACGTATCATAGCTGAGAAGATATGTGCATGACCCGATGCATATCATTGACCATGAGGATCTGGAAATTGATGATGGGGTGACTTTTGCGGAGGTCCCAGTGGAGATCGAGGATCGACAGGAGCGTTTCCTACATGAATGATCAATTCCTCTAGTGTGCATCAGATGGCAGCACAAGAACCACTAGGAGAGCACTTGGGAGCGGGAGGCTCAGCTGTGTCCACAGTACCCACATTTGTTCCCCTAGTTTATGATGTATCTTTACAGGGACGTAAAGCCCTGAGGTGGGAGTAATGTAAAGACCCGTAAAAATTCAAGGGAATGTTTTCTTAATTTTATTTGGTGTTTTACAAGAATGCAGTTTCTGACAGCACCTAATTCCGTGGCCCGGTGTGCCCGGAATATTTATCCGAACATTAGCTCGGGTACGTTCAGTGAACGAATGAGCGGGATTTCTTAACTTTTGAACTGGTGCTCAGACTCGAAATCCAAGAACACCGATGGAACCGCATCGCCAGTAATTGCTTAAGAAGACCTTTACTGGGGTTTCTTTTGCTCGGGATGATTTTTTTAAAAAAACATGTGGAAAGTGAAATAAAATTGAGCTACAATTTTATTCCTTTTTACTAAGTTGGTATCCGTTGTGTGGATTTCAAACACTTATGGCATGAGTAATAAAATAAGACAAACAATTATTTTATTATTATTGTTATCTTGTTGAGAGAGGATTGATGGAAGAAGCTCTATGTCTTGAAGTTCATCATCTTCCTTGAAGAACGTGATGAACACATACGTGCATTCCTTCATTCCTTCTTCCCGCGTCAAAGGACGGGAGACACCGTTCCTCCTCGGACGATCTCCGTCAACGTGTACGGAACTTTCTTCCGCGATGCCTTCTTCCACGACATTCAATTCCATGATGAGCCTTCATTCAACAACACTCGAGGTAGGGGTTATTTGTTTTTTTATGATTACTTCTGTAACCTTTCTTCATTTCAAATTGGGCTACCTATTATCTCAATAATAGGAGGAGGTCGGACCGCACGAACACGGCCGACCCTCCTCCCCACTTGATTGTTTGAATTTGATGTGGCACGTGTAAGGCGGCACGGTCCCGTTGTATCGCGCGGAAACTATGAGAATGGGCTAAGAAGCGCGACACCGTCGCGCCGCCATGTTGAATTCAAACACGCCGCGGCGCCGTCACGCCGCGCCGGTTTGTCAAACGGACATCTAGTCTGAAAGATAACAACTTTTCCGTTCCAAGGGTCCGGTTGGATTTCAGGTACAAACCAACCCGACCACTATCCACCAGGAACCAAAACTCAGGCGAAGTATGCCAAAATTTCCGTCTCATCAAGTGGAAAACAACGAGACAGACGACGCGTCAATCGGACGCCCGGTCAGTGAGTTATTGGCTATTTTGTTTCAGGGGCCCGGTTGGTTTCATGAGCGAACCAACCCTACCGCACTCCGACGGAATCCAAACCTTGAGCGGAGTATGCCAAATGATCCTTCTCACTTAGAGGAATCCAATAAAGTCTACGGCATGTCATTCGGACGTCCAGAGCTCCAGATATAAGCGTTTCCGCTCCTAGGGCCCGGTTGGTTTCGTATCCAATCCAACCCAAACGAACCCAAAGTATTCCAAAACCATGATTGTGATATACTGAAACGACTGTCTCGTTCCAAGGATTGCTACGCAACTGACGGTGCGTCGATCGGAGGTCCGTAGCCCAACATATGGGCAAAAGACCAAAGAGGGTCCGAAATCGGGGGGTCTGGGCCCGGACCGACCCGGCCCGACCCCCCTGGGTCGGCCCGAACCGGGTCCACCCGTCCCGGCCCGACCCAGCCGGCTCGGTCCGGCTCAGCCGGCGCGGCCGCGCGGAAGCCACGGTCGGGGGTGCGTGGATTCCCCCCCCCCTCGCCGCCAATTGAAGCCGGCGGAAAACCACCGCCGCCCCCGGCCTTCCAGCGGTGCGCCGCTGCCGCCGGTCGCCGGAGCCGCCGCGCCGGCGGTGCGTGCCACCCCCGCCTTCCGTGGACCACCGGACGCGCTCCGGTGGTCCGTTTCTCCTACCGTCTTCGCCAATGGTCCTCCCGGGACCTGACCTTCACTACGAAGGGATTCAAAGGCCATATCGGCCTACTTCGTCGTCGTCCGTTGATCCGCACATCGATAAACAAGCTGCGGAGGGTTGCCGGGCCATGTTTGTTCGGCCCCTGTCCTCCGCGTTAGGTGTTATCAATTGGATAATAATAAACAAATTATTTTAACCATTGACATGGGTATAATTTATCGAAAATAAATTATACGAACACATTGCAATTAAAAGCCCACACACGAGTGTTTAAAAATTTGAATGCGTGGCGTGACGATGTCGTGCATACTTGCCACTTGATCACGCGCGGCGTGACGATGTCGCGCATCCTTGTCATTCAATCCCGCGTGGCGTGACGATGTCGCGTCAATTTCATTCAATCCACAACAACAAGAAAAACGAAATGGAGGGGGGACGACCGTGTTTGTGCGGTCCGGCCTCCTCTCGTTAACTGATATCATGCGGTCGAAAAACACGCAGATAAAAGACGGAAGAGAATCGCGTATAGAAAACACGTAAACCCCCTACTTTGGTTCCAAGAGAGGAGTCACGGAAAGAGGATTTAAAGACGACGTCGGGGTGCATCTGAGGAGGAAGCGGCGTCTCCTCACGTTTTGCGGTGAAGATGAAGGAAGGCACGTCGTCGTACTTCGTGGAAGGATGGTGTTCTTCGTCGGAGACCGATTCGTTCTTCACGTTCTTCTTCGTTGAAGAAGGTGTTCTTCAAGCCTCCCCAAATCCTCACAAGCAACAAAGGAACTAACCCAATATAAATTAATCCACACTTAATTTATTAACTCAACATGGCTTTTGAAATTCATGTGTTTGAATTTAAAAGACTCACATTAAACTCACTCTATTAATGTCATAAGTTATTAACATATGTTAAAAATATTAATGGTGAGTTGAGGGGGTCAGAGGATATGAAGGGGTGGGGTTCGTGTGGGCCCCACCACCCTCATAACCTCCCAAGGGAGGTTGGGTAGTTACCCAACTTCCTTCCAAAGGATTAAACACTTAGAGTAAAATAAAAATTGTAGAATAATTAAAAAATAAACTTCCACAAGTTTTATCGTCAACTCTCGTGAAAACGCAACTCCGGAACAGGTGTTCCTAAGCAATTACCGGCATTGCGGTTCCATCGGTGCCCTCGGAATTCGATTCCGATCACCGGTTCAAAATATAGGAATTCACGCTCATTCGTTCACTGAACGTACCCGAGCTAAACTTCGGAAAATGATTCCGGGCACACCGGGCCTCAGAATTAGGCGCCGTCAGAAACTAGGTTCTTGAAAAATTCCAAAGAAAATTAATAAAAAACATTCCTTGAAATTTCCCGATTTTTACACTACTCCCACCTCAAGGATTTATGTCGCCGTAAAGCTTCAACACAAACTAGGGTTACAAAAGTGGTATTTAGCACACTCCTTAGCCTTCCGCTCCCATGTGCTCACCTGGAGGTTTCCGTACTGCCAGAGAAAGTGCACCTGAGGAATCGATCGTACTCGTAGGATCTGCTCCTGTCGATCCTTGATCCCCACTGGAGACTCCTTGAAAGACACACCATCGCCAACGTTCATCTCCTCATGGTCGATGATATGCGAAGGGTCGTGCACATATCTCCTCAGTTGATATATGTGGAAGACATCGTGCACCTGGTGCAACTGTGGTGGATGGTTCAAGCGGTAAACCACCCCTCCTACCCAGCTGAGGACCTAGAAAGGTCCATTGCACCTCAGAGATAACTTGCCACCTTGGCCACATCTCGGTAAACCTTGTCGTGGTGAGACCCATATAAGGACATGATCGTCATCCTCGAACTCTAGAGGCCTCCAAGTCTTGTCAGCATAAGGCTTCAGCCGGCCCTGTGCTGTCCTCATCCGCTCTTGGATGACCTGGACCTTCTCTAGTCTCACAAGAGCTGCTATGATTTCTTCTTTTCTGATAAGAGAAATCTGGTCACATCCCCTGTATGAACTACATTCATTGCCTAATACAGTCATTCCTGACATGTATGATGCATTCATTCCATGGATGACGTCGTAAGGCATCGACGTAACTACCAAGAGATCCAACCATCACTCTCACCTCCAAGGGTCGAGTCACGCTGTCGGCATCACTGTGAGGTCACTAGGTCTCCTCCAGTAGAAATCTCGAAAGTGAGGGTCAATTCAACAGTTTTAACCGGGACCTCTCAGTATCAACCAAACAAAAGGACATGAAATCAAACATCACAAAGATAAGAGTCTTTTTATTATTTCAGCTCATAGTACAAAGACACAAATACAACAACAACATGGAACTAGAAGTACAAGGGACATATCTACTAGTTCCGCTCCTGTCCACCTGCTCCCAGAGCTCTACTGCCTTGTCCACTGCACGACTGTTTCTCAAGCACTCGTCGCTGCTTCTGCCTCGGTGGCTCCTCCAACGCTTGCGGATCGACAGTGTGGAGGGTCGGACAATCACATGCCAGGTGACCCTTCCTGCCGCATTCATAACACTTCTTACTTCTCGTATGACTGGCTCTGGTCCTCTGGGACCTCTGCATCATCTGTCTACTGCCAACAGATGAATCAGCTACTGATCGAAAATCCTACAGCAAAGGCAGCAGCTCTTGAACACGCTGGGGGTGCAGAGCTACTGGTAAAAACTCCACCTTGAAGAAGGTCTCGAAGTATTCCCATGTGAAGGTCATATCATCGAAAAATTAGAATAAGTGGATCCACCACCTGCCTGATGCTTCCTGAAGAAGGCTGGCAGCAATGATCACCATGAAGTCTGCTGGCGTCCCCACTAGCCTGAAGACTCTCACCACAACCTCTAGCCAATCCTCAGCATCCTACGGGTCCGTCTCTCCTCGGAACCTGGGTGGCCTCTAGCGTTGGAACTCATGCAGCGCACTCAAGTGGCGTGCATCGCCTACTGCTGGGGCTGGTGGAATCGGTGTCCCAACGGGTAGTACTACCGCTGGAGCCTCCTCTAGTGTGATCGCACCTCGTTTGAGCTGATATTTAAATAAAACTTCTGAAACACACATGCAATCAGTGTTTTCATGCACAATGTCGGAATTCAGTTGTCAGGGTCCTGGTGTTGGGATACGTCAGCCGCCGGCACCAACACTAGATTCCCTGAACTGAAGACCACACTCAGTACCCTTTACACTATTGCTTCACAGAAAGAAAATATCATAGCTATAAGTTCTGCAGTAGAACCGACTCCTCTGATACCAATTTTTCACGACTCTTCCTCGGGGCCCATGTCGTGACTACCCCAAGCCCGGCTTCCATAGGCCAGGTGCTGGAGACTTGCACCAGAGGCGTAAATCTCGATAACCGGGAAGGCATTGCCTTTATAAAAGTAAGCAAAAAACCATAGCGTACAAGAGGAATCAAAACACTAAGTACAAAGAGAAGTGCTGGAAGGTAAGTGGGCCAGAATACAAACCCAAATGAATGTACAACTACAACTGAACAAAGTACAATAGTTGGAAGAACGGAAATGACTCATGGTTCGTCCCTCTCGGATCCTACCTGAAGGGTAGGTATAGGTGGTGCAACTCATGGATCGTCCACCACGGATCCTACCTGAAGGGTAGGTACAGATAGCCTCCACAACGCTCTCACCCATCAACCTCCTCCAAGTGTCGTCTCGTCGTGAAGTCCACCTCCGGGTACTGACTCGTCTTGTAGTCCACCTCCGGGTACCGTCCTGTCCTCGAACACTCGGCCTCCGTCAGCACTGTCCGTCGTCTGCATCCACCACAACGAGGTGCGGGCATAGCCCATGTAGGGGTGAGTATAACGATACACAGTAGGGACCTCGAGACCCTCAGGGTCTCACTAAAACCAACAAGGATAACCACAAAGAAGATCTCCACATATAACCTCTACATAAGTATATGCCCATACATATACCTAAGTTATCAAGTAACCAATCTCAATCATGAGGAAACAGAAGGATTATGAAATCAACGGATAACCACTACCCAGGTATATGCCCATAAATATACCTAAGTTATCAAGTAACCCTTCTCAATCATGAGGAAACACAAAGGTCATAGACACAGCTCAAACCCGGATTTTCATTATCGAAACCGTAACTGTTAAAGAGCTCCGTATCTGAAGTGTGCAGTGGTCCTATCACGACTCCGAGGTACTGCTCACTAACCTAAGACTTCTGAGGTACTCCTCCTATAGATTACCGTGGGTCTGCGGCCAACTACCAAGCGCTCCGTCCACTGTGGGTCTGTCTCCAAATACCGGTTGCTCCCCCTAATAGCCTATAGAGGTACTCCTCCTGTCGAGTACCGCATGTCTGTGGCCAACTACCGGGCGCTCCGTCCACTGTGGGTCTGTCGCCAAATACCGGGTGCTCCGTCCACTGGGCTAGTCGACTCACTCCAAGTCGAGTCGGTCAAGCAGTCGTCAGGTCTCAGCCGACTACAGGGTCTCCGTACTCCGTACGCTCGTCTCTGGGAGGGTTCGCTCCACGAGCTACAGGTCGATACTCCATGTATCACAAAGTCCCATGAAGAATTATCTCAAAGGACTGCCTCGTCATAGGGGTCTCAACGCAATAGACGGCGCGTCAAACGGACGCCCGGTCTGTGAGTTATTAGCCTTTCCGTCCCGGGGGCCTGGTTGGTTTTGTGAGCGAACCATCCCGGCCGTATCTCAACTGTACCCCAAAATCTCATAGGGTAAACTCATAGGGACCGTTTCTCAACGTGATCACCAACGCTGCTGACGGTTCGTCAAACAGACGTCCAGTCTGAAAGATAACAGATTTTCCGTTCCAAGGGCCCGGTTGGATTTTGGGTACAAACCACCCTGGCCACTATCCAGCAGCAACCAAAACTCGGGTGAATTATGCCAAAATTTCCGTCTCATCAAGTGGAAAACAATGAGACAGATAGCGCGTCAATTGGACGCCCGGTCTGTGAGTTATTGGCTTTTTTGTTCAAGGGGCCCGGTTGGTTTCGTGAGCGAACCAACCCAACCACACTCCAACGACATTAAAAACCTCGAGCGGAGTAATCCAAATGATCCGTCTCACTTAGAGGAATCCAAAAAAGTCGACGGCATGTCATTTGGACGTCCGGAGCTCAAGATATAAGCATTTCCGCTCCGAGGGCCGGTTGGTTTCGTATCCGAACCAACCCGTCCGAACCCAAAGTATTCCAAAACCTTGAATGCGATATACCGAAACGACCGACTCGTTCCAAGGATCGCAACGCAACTGACGATGCGTCAATCGGAGGTCTGTAGCCCATGATATGGGCAAAAGACCAAAGATGGTCCCAAATCGGGGGGTCTGGGCCGGGGCATACCCGGCCCAACCCTCCCCCCCCCGGGTCGACCCGTCCCGGACCGGGTCCGACCCGGATGGGCCCGGCCAAGACAGCTCGGTCTGGCTCGGCCAGCGTGGACGAGCGGAAGCCGCGGGCGGGGGTGCGCGGATCCCCCCCCCCCCCCCCCCCCCCTTGCCGCTGATTGAAGCCGGCGGCAAACTGCCGCCGTCGGACTTCCTGTGGTGCGCCGCCGCCACCGCGCCGGTGTGGCGCGCCGCCACCGCCTTCCGCGGACCACCGGAAGTGCTCCGGTGGTCCGTTTCACCAGCCTTCTACGCCAATGGTCCTACCGAGACCCGACCTTCACTGCGAAGGGATTCAAACGCCATAGCGGCCTGCTTCGTCGTCGTCTGTTGATCCGCACATCGATAAACAAGCTGCGGATGGTTGTCGGGTCATGTTTGTTCATCCCGCGTCCTCCGCATTAGGTGTTATCAATTGGATAATAATAAACACATGATTTTAATCATTGAAGAGGGTATAATTTATCCAAAATAAATTATATGAACACATTGCAATCATAAACGCAGGCACGAGAGTTTAAAAATTTGAATGTGTGGCGTGACGATGTCGCGCATACTTGTCGCTAGATCCCGCGCGGCGTGACGATGTCGCACATCCTTGTCGTTCGATCCCGCGCGGCGTGACAATGTCGCGTCAATTTCTTTCGATCCACAACAACAAGAAAAATAAAAGGGTGGGGGACGACCGTGTTTGTGCAGTCCGGCCTCCTCCCGTTAACTGATATCATGCGGTCCAAAAAGACGCGGATAAAAGACGGAAGAGAATCACGTATAGAAAACACGTAAACCCCCTACTTTGGTTCCAAGAGCGGAGTTGCGGAAAAAGGATTTGAAGACGATGTCGGGGTGCGTCTGAGGAGGAAGCATCGTCTCCTCACATGTTGCGGTGAAGAGGAAGGAAGGAACGTCGTCGTTGTTCGTGGAAGGATGGTGTTCTTCGTCGGAGACCGATTCGTTCTTCACATTCTTCATCGTGGAAGAAGATGTTCTCCAAGCCTCCCCAAATCCTCCCATGAAACAAACAAACTAACCCAAAATATATTAAGCCACACTTAATTTATTAACTCAACATGGCTTTTGAAATTCAAGTGTTTGAATTTCAAAGACTCACATTAAACTCACTCTATTAATGTCATATGTTATTAACTTATGATAACAATATTATTGGTGAGTTGAGGGGGTTAGAGGATATGAAGGGGTGGGGTTCGTGTGGGACCCACCACCCTCATAACCTCCCAAGGGAGGTTGTGTAGTTACCCAACTTCCTTCCAAAGTATTAAACACTTAGTGTAAAATAAAAATTGTAGAATAATTATAAAATAAACTTCCACAATTTTTATCATCAACTCTCATGAAAACAAAACTCCGGAACAGGTGTTCCTAAGCAATTACCGGCGTTGCGGTTCCATTGGTGCCCTCGGAATTCGATTCCGAGCACTTTTTCAAAAGATAGGAATTCCCGCTCGTTCGTTCACTGAACATACCCGAGCTAAACTTCAGAAAATGATTCCGGGCACACCAGGCCTCGGAATCAGGCGCCCTAAGAAACTACGTTCTTGTAAAATTCCAAAGAAAATTAAGAAACAAATTTCCTTGAAATTTCCGGGTCTTTACAATAAGAGTCAAAAATGAGGTTTTAATAATTATATGTTCTCCATGTGATCAAAAGTAAATTTTATATAGAATCATATAAATGATTCAGATATCTTATATGTCATATATATTTTTTATATATATGTATATAAAATATTACGTAACATTTTGAGATAAGAACTGAAATGCACCGTTCATGGAGATGGTAAGTCGTACATTCGCATGAACGCTACATTCATTTCTATTTCATATTTAATGGAATGAAATACTAATGATACAGAGGTATATAATAATTCAAGTATAATAGAATATATAATTTCAGAAAGTCCATCCTTTATACATTCACTGTATGTCATGAATGAGTCATTAAACTTTAAAGGACAATAGTCTGCACTATCTCAAATGAAATTATCATATTTAGACATTTTGGAAACCATAAAGGAATGACATAAATGAAAAATAAAAAATCATAGATAAAATATAAATATAAAATATATCACACATAAATATATTACCATCATAATTTCAAGCATGAGAGGCTGTAGGATAAAGTCGAACAATCATCAATTCGTGAGGCAGTAGTTCTCCGTAGAAAAGAAAATATGTTCGTCTTCATTAGATAGAGGTGTGTGTAAGTGTATTTTTAATAATTATCATAAAAATAACCTAGTATATTTAATATAATATATTTTTTATGTAATAAAATAATAATAATGGAATAGGGAGAGATGAAGTAAAATAAAATAAGTGAACTTGAGGGAAGCCATTACCATTAAATCGGGTAACTGCCTTTGATCTGAACCAAAATGATTTTTTCAAGTTCTTTATATCTAAGGAAAGAATTCTAGGATGCATAGAGGGTTTTTGAGAGATTATTTGGGAATATCATGATCGAGATAAGAGGGATTGAGAGGTTTGAGTATGTGTTAGAGTTGATGAGTTTTTATAAGTGGAGGATGGGCTCTTTTGGAAAGTTTGAAATTATTATTTTATTATATAATTATTTTTAGTTTCTAAAGGTCCAAAACTAATTAAATTCTATGATAATATGTATATAAGTATAAATAAAATCATTTAATAAGAATTTTATAGGACTTGGATATTTTTTAAGCCTTGAATCTTTTATTTATCCCTTTGTTAACTTATTTAGCTTTTACCATGTCCTCTTATATATTCATACTATATGATTAATATATTTACTAAAAAATTCCAAGTGACCCAAAATAGATCGTTAATGAAATTTTTAACTTCATATATGTAATTTGGCCTAATAATGGGTTTTTAGTACTATTTTATCATTTAATAAAATTTTTATTGATTTCAATACTCTTTTTTTGTCAATTTTAATACTATTCATATCATGAATTTTTAAAAAATTAAAACCAATATGATATTTTCTAAAAACCATCAGTAGTTCAATGATAACAAGTCATACTAATATATAAAATTCATATATGGAAGAAAAAAGTTTAAAGTAATTTTATTTCAATATTTATAATATCATTTATTTGAATTCAATATTAATGATGAAATTACTACATCATTATTGTGTCATGATTAAATTTATTCATTCAATGTTTAAAAATAATAAATATTTTTCCATGATGTAATAATATTTTTATCTTTCCAAATAATACTTATAGTTAATGAAATCCATTATATAACTTCTTATACAAATTTTTTTAGTAAAAAGATTCAGGGTTATATTATTTTTCCCCTCGTTTTTAATTAATTTATATAAAATGCCATTATCACTCCGAAGAGGCTCAATAGGGTCCCAAAATCGACTCAAGTATTCCAATGATTAGACATGTATCAGAAAATATGGATAGAACAAGTGTAAGGGTAATTTAATATTATTATAATAATATTTCTTAGCCTTATTTACTACATTAACCATTTAAAGATGGTAAATAAGATATTTAATGAATTAAATATTAATGATGTATAAAATAAAAGATAACTATGTACACATGTTGGAAATCCTTATTCCAAATATGGAATAATTTTTTCAAAATTCAAAACACAGAATTGGTAGTAATTAATTTCTAATTAATTCTCGTGGTCAAAATAAAAAGCCTATTTTTAAGAAATAATAAATATCAAAATATTTACATTTGTTTATGTCCAAATAATGTGTGAAATTAATTCCAATTACCAAAATTGGATTAAATACTAATAATATAATCTAATTACACTTTAAAACTAATTAAAATGAAAAAAATAATAAAAAAATATAAAAAGGCCATTTTGAATTAAAATGCAGTATTTTTCACTATTCATTAAAATTGAACATTATCAGAAAAATAACAAAATTTCATTAAAAGTAAATTTTGATTTCCCAATTCCAAATAAAAATATTATTTTGTCAAAAAATCATATAAAAGTGAAAAAAATATATATATATATGAGGGTTCTCCATCAAAAGGTGTTACATCGACCTTTTAATGATTAGTAGAGTGTTTATGCTTAAAGTTAGATTCATTAAAATTTTAAGCTTATAGCATTTATTGGATAAATTTAAAAACATTTAAAAAACATGTATAATAATATTGTTATTAGTTATGTTCATTCCTGCCAATAAAAGAGCTATGTTTCAACCACCAATTAGAATAATAATATTATATTATTTTTTTCAGTATAACTCAATGTTGTGTGCAACATAAGATTTCAAAGAAACATATTGTCGCGTGTTATGTACGCAGTCAATCATAGAATCCCAATTAAAGTAAAATTAATATTTAATTCACATGTATTTTTAAATAAGAAAATTCCATATTCTTTATTTACCTGGGATGTTACATCCATCCCCGCTTTTGAACATTGCATCCTCGCAAATTTTAAATTGTGCATTAAAATTTCACTAAAAATCCCAAATAGGAAAAAGAGTCATTAAAACTATCAATATAAAAAATAAAATGAAAATTATAATGGTCTCATGAGACAAATCATACTAGTATTCCTTGTAAAAAACATATATATAGGAGAATACTAACCATCATGTTCTGATGGAGGGTGATAGAAAACTTGATCAGAAAAAAGTTGACAACTAGAAAACCACAAACATGTGATGGGTTAAATAGTCATTGGTTTCATAGTAGGTTATGTAAATAGAAAAAAAAAATTATGTACCATTTCATAATTTTGGATAATTTATTTAAGATATTGATTAAGGGTATAAGGAAATATACTTACTTTTCAAGTAGAGTTTCATCATTTACTATGTTTCTACCAAAAAAATCAAGTTTTCTTCAAATAATGAGTATTCAATATGACATGGTCATACCTGAAGTTATTGAATGAACATCTAGAGAATCACACAATCCACAAAAGGTTAACATTATGTTTTCCTTGTCATTAGAAATTAACCAAATTTAAAAAGGTTAGTACAAGATCAGATAGTCCCCAAAAGGATAATCATTTATAAAAAAGAAATACTACTCTTAATATACAAAATTTAATAAACAATACCCAAATATTAAAAAAGACCATTCAATAATAAAATTCCCTTAAAATTAATTAAAATAATCCAAATTGAGTCTGAATCCCAAAATTTAGAAGGATTTGATCGCATAGTCATGCATAGTAAATCGTTACATTTATCTCTAAATAATATCGACAACTCTTAAAGTCTCATATTGATGTTTATTTAACCAAATATGATGTTCTCTATGATATTTTAATCATTTCCATAAATAACCAAAATCTCTATATGTCCATAATAAAAATAAAGATTCGTCCAAAATATAATTCAACTATTACTACTGAATTGAAATCCCAAAGTATTCTATTTTCCTTAGGCATATAGTTTCAAAAAAATATAAAACATCTTCAAAAATATCCTTTATCACTTAATCGCCAAATCATTATCCTATAATAAGGATATCCATTTGATAAATCAAAAGATCCCAAATAAACATATTCATGATAAATAAAATCATTAATAAAAATAATAAGTCATACAAATCAGGGACATCACATAGTCTAGTGGTATGTGATATATCTGAACCGCACTGTAGATCTGGGATTGATTCTCATAGCTTTTTCTAATGTGATAGGTTGTAACACGGTCTGTATGTTGTCCTTTTTCAAAAACAATACAATTTTATAACATTCCCAAAAAATGAGATAAACTTTTCAAAATAACCATAACATTATTTAACCTCAATGGTTGTCTTATACCTCTCATTTTCATTCCCACTAATAATGACCTCAATATCTTAATTCATGAAGTCTTATATATATTGAAATTTTTTTACCTCCATAAAATAACACTATTCCAAAAGATAGAACATCATACCTTGATCATGGTGTCCAGCTGCTTTCATCTTCATCTTGTTCACGTAGATAGATGGTCCATGCATTGTAAAAATGATTTAGAGATTCTTCAAAATCACCTGCTTCCATTGTCCAAATATACCTCATACAACTTGCGTCATATAGGTGATCATAGAAAAATAGTTTCGAAAAATATTCATGTATGGCATATAATTTAAAAAAATCGGATAAAAGATACTTTTAATAAAATAGTCTAACCATGTTTGAGTTGAAACATTAAATAAATTACCTTTTTAAAATAACATATGTATGTGCTGAAAGAATATAATTTAAAATCCAATATTAATAGGTTGTGCATGGGTCTCCTTCTTTATCACCTTTTTTAAAATTATAATATTCTTCAAAATATTATGATAAGGAAAAATACTTGATAATGACTTTCTAATATTTACCTTTCTTGAAAATATGAGAATATTGAAAAAATTAGATTTGATTAAATACATCCTATGATCCACAATGGTATTGTAGTATAGTGGAGGTGTTTCAGATCTCAAACAATTACTTTCAAGTTATTTTCATGTTATAAAATGTTTCAAAGTCTTCTAGACATGACATTGCAAAAATTATTGAAAGAAAGTATTTAGGAAGAGATATGAATGTCATTTGAGATACTCCTTCTTCCATTTGTAACAAGTATTCATTGATCTAAAAAATTTACAAAATAATGATTTCACATAAATAATATACATAGAGACTAACCATGCGTCTAACAAAAACTCTTAATCCCAAAAGATGTCTAAACCAACGTCTGATACCAACTATAAAGACCCAACCTTAAACATTACATAATCTTGAATTATGTTTACAATTCACATTAAGGATAATTTATGGTTTATATTTTTATAGAATTTGGCAATAACTATAACATTAAATCTCAATTGTTTCAATGTAGACACTTCTACTCAGTATCCATTTTTTTCCTAAAATAAAAACTCTTAAAATAAAAAAATATTTATTTTCATGATAAATATATTCTTTAAATCTTCATTTCTCTTTCCCTTCCTTATATCCTGTGAAAAATATTTAAAAAACATCGAATGAGCATAAATATCATAGTAAGAGATATAAAACAATGAAAGAAAAAATTAGCCAAAAAATAAATAAAAATCAATAAAATCATACTTTTCAGAGATTATCATACCACACCAAATCATAAGATTTATGAATAACAAATGGAAATAAAAAATCATAATGGTAAATTGTGGAATCCATAACATAATTACATTTTAGCATTTACAAATATGTAGGGAGTTACATTTGGAATACACATAAAATTAAATTTCTTAAATACATTAATAGAAACATTAATATTTACCTATGTCACGTTACCTAATGCATTTGAGAGCTATCACAGGCACACCCTGTAACGACCCGAAATTTTTAAATAGATTTTGTTCCCTAATTTTATGTGTTATTGTTATACTCAACAAAAATGTTTTATTTGATAAACATGATTATAATTAAAATGAGATCAGTGGGTTTTGACTATTATAAAACCATCGGTCAACATGACCGCTGTGAAAAAAATGTTTTGATTATTGTCTCTAAATATAAGTAATCTTGGTTAATTATTATAGAAAGAAGATTCGATGGCCTCAACTAGTAGTCTTGGACCGATCGAAGCCCATCTAACAGAGCTTGGGAAGGAGGTAGCACCACATGGCTTTGCTCTCGATCAAATCCAAGCCGAACTTCATCATGTGAAGCTGGAACGAAATCGCCTTCGTGAGAAGTTCAAACTGATAGAAATTACTACTCGGGCAATGTTGACTGAGCCGCCCCGAGCTTCTATCACCCTAGCACACCTTACTCTTAGGTCCTATGCTGGTATTATAAGGGGTTATGTAACGAGACCGTAACTACCTTGTGTAATCCTTGTTTTAAATAAAAATTGGGATTTCTTCTTATGATGAAGTTTATGAATTTTGAAATGACCGGATAAATATAGTATGCATATTTTTGATGAATTTTAGAAAAAGGATATTTTAAATATGTTTATGTAAACCCTAAATAATTAAAAATGTGTAATGATTTTCAAAAAATGGTCTTCTACAATTATGTTCAGTACTAAATTTAGAGTCTAATAAGATCAACTTCATTTTTGATGAATAGTAAATTATGAATAGTGATTTTATGATTAGGATTAGTAATATGACCAAATGGATTAGTAATCTCACTTAAAGAAAGTTTTAAAATAATCTAGACACCTTGATTAAGTAATGTGATTCAATAAAATAGTTAAATAACGGTTTCATTAATTATTATTCAAGTATTAGTTTTTTCGGGTGAATAGTGTTTTTTAATTAAAAATTTAATTAAAAATAATTAGAAAATTATTTTTATAAAAATGACTTTATTTTTGAACTCAGAGCATCGATATTATGTTATGGTAATTTTTGGGGTTTTTTCGGAAAAAAATGAATTTTCGTTGAATAGTGTTTTTATTTAAAAATTAAATTAAAAATATTTAGAAAATTATTTTTATAAAATGGATTTCATTTTTGAAATCAGAGCATTGATATTTGGTTAATGTGAAATTTTGGGTTTTTTCTGAGAAAGTTGAGTTTTCAGTGAATAGTAAAAATACAGTTTTAGGGTTTCAGTATGTTTAATGACATCATAACGGTGTCATGATGATGTCATGAGATCTTTTGAGGGTTGGCCGGCCAAGGGTGATGAATTATTGTTTTGGGGGCCCCATGTGGCCTAACTCCATGATAAATGACAAGGGAGAGCACATGGGTTTGAGAAAAGCCCATGTGAGGGGTCCCTTGGCCATTAATGCATTGTCCCTTCACTTTCCCAATAAATACCAAGCCCTCCTCTCATCCATTCGACTCCCCACTCATTCCCAACGAATTTCGGGTCTCATTACCTCCCAAGGAGTCCTCTCAAGGTTCCCCCAAGCCCTCATGGTCCCAACCTTTGAGATTTAAGAGTTACATTTTAAGGTAAGGGATCCGACCTCTCTCTTTCTTTTCAAGTAATCTCTTTTATGTCTTTTCTTTTATACTCCATATTCTTATGTTGGGGGATGTTCTTTTATATTCATCCTACTGCCTATTTTATGATCATATTATGAGAGACCCCCCTTGCTCTCATCAATTCGTTTTAAGAATGTTTAAGTGGCGCCGTTAGGCTGCCGAATTTTTAAGGGATTCTTTCACCTTCCTCGTTTTCAAGTTCTATTTTCATTCAAGTCTTTCATGTTTCTTTGTATTATGTTGGGGCATGATCTCTAAATTTATCATACTGATCTTTTATGATCATATTATGAGAGACCCCATTTTATCTCTTCAATTCAATTTTTTTGAAGTTTTATGTGGCGTCGTTAGGCTGCCGAATTTTTTAAGGGATTCTCTCACCCTTCTCTTTTTCAAAGTTCTACTTTCATGTCAAGTCTTTCAAGTTAATTTCTATTATGTTGGGGTATGATCTCTATATCTATCATACTGGACTCTTATGTTCATATGATGAGAGACCCAATTTGATCTCTTCAATTCAGTATTTTGATGTTTTAAGTGGCGCCGTTAGGCTGCTGAATTTTTAAGTGGTTCTTCACCCTTCTCGTTTTGAAGTTCTACTTTCATGTGAATTATTTCAAGTTCATTTTTGTTATATTGGGGTATGATCTCTATATCTATCATACTGGACTCTTATTTTCATATGATGAGAGACCCCATTTGATCGCTTCAATTCAGTATTTTGAAGTTTTAAGTGGCGCTGTTAGGCTGCCGAATTTTTAAGTGGTTCTTCACCCTTCTCGTTTTGAAGATCTACTTTCATGTCAATTCTTTCAAGTTCATTTTGTTATGTTGGGGAATTATCTCTATATCTATCATACTGAACTCTTATGTTCACATGATGAGAGACCCTATTTGATCTTTTCAAATCGTTTTTGTTGAAGTTTATGTAACGCCGTTAGGCTGTCGAACTTTCATAAGAGAAATCTAATTTTTGTCTTCCTTCCATGTTTTTCATTTCAAATGGTATGTCCTTGAAATTTCATTACCATGATCATATATCCTTCTTATTCTGTCCATATACTGTTTTATGGGTCATTTATGAATGTTTGACTCATTTTCCCTCTCTTTTTAATGTCTTCTAAAACATCATAACATAGCCGTTATGCTGCAGAATTTCCATCTCAAAATGTCTCTCTCTTTTTCTAAAGTTCTTTTATATTATTAAGTGAATACTCAAAGCTCTTTCTTATAAAGGGGTATTCACATATATACCAAAATTCTCTATTTTAAATTCTGGGATTTACATACATGAGACCCACCTTCCTTTTCTGTGGGTTTTAAAGTGATGTAAAGATCATGTCTTTAAAGCAGTTTTTAAAACGTTATGATTATGAAATGAAACCCATTTATTTTATGCTATGTGGGTTATTTATGAAATGTTTGATGATGATATATGTGGCTCACATGATAATAAAGGCAAATTTAAGGGTGCGCCCTGATAGCGCTCCAATGCATTGGGTAATGATGTCACCACTAGAGATTACAATTTTAACGATGCCTTGGTGAAAAACCTTGGTAATTTTTAACGACACCTTGGGGATGGACCTTGGTGAAACGAAACGATTTTCAATATTAAATGTTGCAGCCACATCTTCAAGTTATGAAAAAGTTTTATTTTTATTATGATATGCCTCATGATTTCATTTTCAAGCATTAATGTTCTTTTCATGACTTTATTGATGTATCTCAAGTTCATATGTAAAATGTTTCACTTGTTTCCCTTGCTGGGCCTTCTGCTCACCCTTCCTTTTGATGTATGTCCCCAGGTTATGAGATGCAGTAATGAGCCTAGGGTGAACATGAGGAGAAGCCTTTCAAGTGTTTAAGAAGAATGTTTTTTTTTGTTTCATGTTTCATGTTCCTTGTTTCCAAGACACTAAACCTTAAAGATCCTCAGTTCCGTTTAATGGAATGAAAAGTTATGTTATAAAAAGACGGGATGCTATAGTTGGTATCAAAGGATGGTTTAGTTATTTGTGGAAATTAGGATATGAAAACTCTAGGAGGAACCCTATAGAAAAGTTTAATATAGGAAATCTTCCTGGTATTTTGGTGAGTATTGAGTAAGGGGTTGCCAAGAAAATACATCCCTGTCTGGATACGAGCAGGTAGAGGTGGCTCTGGCACAGATGTACATAGGGGTAAAACCCGAAAACACCGCTTTGAGCTAGACTCGAACGGGAACTGGTACACGACAACGGGCCTTGCTGCACTCTTGGTTACGACACTCCCGGGGGATATGCTTTGGTAAATTCATAAGCTTGGTATGAACCATTGTTAAAGGAACAAAGATAAAATAAAATAAAGGTTCACATAAGAATATATGATCATTCATAACCTAGATGGGAACCTAGGAGATCACAAGTTAGGGTATACCTTTCATATACAAGTTATCCTTATATGCTTTCAGTTCCTTTTCATGATTATTAGCTAAGTACTTAAGCCCCTAATTATGCTTTCTCTTCTTAGTTAATGGTGGGAAATGGAAGAACATGTTCCGACAACCAATGTGATAGGAAATGCGACAATTTTCGTATTAATATGACAGGGATGATTAGGGGATTAAAATATGATTATTATTTTGGAAGATGTTCATTATTTTGGGAACCATATTTGATCGAGGTAAATAGATTACTACGGTATTTTCATTGAGGAGTAAGGTTGACTTATATTTTGAAGAATCGATGAATTTAAGGTGAACTTATAGTAATTTAGGTTACTTATGGGAATGACTAACCTATCTTGGGTAAAATATGTTTAGGTTAGCTACTTTTTATAAGATGTTAGGAGTGGTTGATGTTGTCTGGAGATGAACAATGAAGTTGTTTTGGAAGACTATGTTATCAAATCCTTATTGTATTTGGGTTTCAATCTTAGTTTGGTTTGTTTTGAGGAATTTTAAGGACCGTTATTTATGGAATGGTCTATGATGAACTTTGGGTAGTACCATGGAACATTGATGATTTAAAAGTAGTTTCCATTCCTATGGGATTCTTTCTTTTTGAAGAGTTGTTTTACCTTAACCTTTCTGTTTTTGGGATAATGTTTAAAGATAGAAGAAATATATAGTTAATCTTTTGTAGATTATGTGATTCTATAGAAGATGATTCTTGTGCTTTTATGAGACCAAGTGTTTTTGAATTCTCATCATTTGGAGAAAAGATTAGTGTTAGTAGGGACTTTTTAAAGGATGAAACTCTACTTGAAGGTAGGTATATTTTCTTATGTTTTTGTTCTATGTAGTAAATGAAATCCTCAAAATTATGAAAAGAAACGTAAAACAAAAATGTTGTTGGTTTACGTTTCCTACTAGGTAATCAAATACCGTTTACACACATCATAAGTTTGGGATTTTCTCATGGTTAACTTTCTCCTAATCATGTTCTCTATCACTCTCCCTCAGAACATGACCCTTTGTTTTTTCCTCCATGTCCATGTTTTCCTACATGGAACCCTAGTGTGGGTTAACTCGGGTGACCATTGTACTTCCCTTTCTTTATTTTAAAGTAATAGTTTTACTGACTCCTTTTCCGATGTGGGACTTTCAATGAAATTTCAAAACCCAATTTTAAAATTGCGAGGACGCAATTTCTTAAGGGGGGAAGATTGTAACGACCCGAAATTTTTAAATAGATTTTGTTCCCTAATTTTATGTGTTATTGTTATACTCAACAAAAATGTTTTATTTGATAAACATGATTATAATTAAAATGAGATCAGTGGGTTTTGACTATTATAAAACCATCGGTCAACATGACCGCTGTGAAAAAAATGTTTTGATTATTGTCTCTAAATATAAGTAATCTTGGTTAATTATTATAGAAAGAAGATTCGATGGCCTCACCTAGTAGTCTTGGACCGATCGAAGCCCATCTAACAGAGCTTGGGAAGGAGGTAGCACCACTTGGCTTTGCTCTCGATCAAATCCAAGCCGAACTTCATCATGTGAAGCTGGAACGAAATCGCCTTCGTGAGAAGTTCAAACTGATAGAAATTACTACTCGGGCAATGTTGACTGAGCCGCCCCAAGCTTATATCACCCTAGCACACCTTACTCTTAGGTCCTATGCTGGTATTATAAGGGTTTATGTAACGAGACCGTAACTACCTTGTGTAATCCTTGTTTTAAATAAAAATTGGGATTTCTTCTTATGATGAAGTTTATGAATTTTGAAATGACCGGATAAATATAGTATGCATATTTTTGATGAATTTTAGAAAAAGGATATTTTAAATATGTTTATGTAAACCCTAAATAATTAAAAATGTGTAATGATTTTCAAAAAATGGTCTTCTACAATTATGTTCAGTACTAAATTTAGAGTCTAATAAGATCAACTTCATTTTTGATGAATAGTAAATTATGAATAGTGATTTTATGATTAGGATTAGTAATATGACCAAATGGATTAGTAATCTCACTTAAAGAAAGTTTTAAAATAATCTAGACACCTTGATTAAGTAATGTGATTCAATAAAATAGTTAAATAACGGTTTCATTAATTATTATTCAAGTAATAGTTTTTTCGGGTGAATAGTGTTTTTTAATCAAAAATTTAATTAAAAATAATTAGAAAATTATTTTTATAAAAATGACTTTATTTTTGAACTCAGAGCATCGATATTATGTTATGGTAATTTTTGGGGGTTTTTCTGAAAAAAATGAATTTTCGATGAATAGTGTTTTTATTTAAAAATTAATTTAAAAATATTTAGAAAAATATTTTTATAAAATGGATTTCATTTTTGAAATCAGAGCATTGATATTTGGTTAATGTGAAATTTTGGGTTTTTTCTGAGAAAGTTGAGTTTTCAGTGAATAGTAAAAATACAGTTTTAGGGTTTCAGTATGTTTAATGACATCATAACGGTGTCATGATGATGTCATGAGATCTTTTGAGGGTTGGCCGGCCAAGGGTGATGAATTATTGTTTTGGGGGCCCCATGTGGCCTAACTCCATGATAAATGACAAGGGAGAGCACATGGGTTTGAGAAAAGCCCATGTGAGGGGTCCCTTGGCCATTAATGCATTGTCCCTTCACTTTCCCTATAAATACCAAGCCCTCCTCTCATCCATTCGACTCCCCACTCATTCCCAACGAATTTCGGGTCTCATTACCTCCCAAGGAGTCCTCTCAAGGTTCCCCCAATCCCTCATGGTCCCAACCTTTGAGATTTAAGAGTTACATTTTAAGGTAAGGGATCCGACCTCTCTCTTTCTTTTCAAGTAATCTCTTTTATGTCTTTTCTTTTATACTCCATGTTCTTATGTTGGGGGATGTTCTTTTATATTCATCCTACTGCCTATTTTATGATCATATTATGAGAGACCCCCCTTGCTCTCATCAATTCGTTTTAAGAATGTTTAAGTGGCGCCGTTAGGGTGCCGAATTTTTAAGGGATTCTTTCACCTTCCTCGTTTTCAAGTTCTATTTTCATTCAAGTCTTTCATGTTTCTTTGTATTATGTTGGGGCATGATCTCTAAATTTATCATACTGATCTTTTATGATCATATTATGAGAGACCCCATTTTATCTCTTCAATTCAATTTTTTTGAAGTTTTATGTGGCGTCGTTAGGCTGCCAAATTTTTTAAGGGATTCTCTCACCCTTCTCTTTTTCAAAGTTCTACTTTCATGTCAAGTCTTTCAAGTTAATTTCTATTATGTTGGGGTATGATCTCTATATCTATCATACTGGACTCTTATGTTCATATGATGAGAGACCCCATTTGATCTCTTCAATTCAGTATTTTGATGTTTTAAGTGGCGCCGTTAGGCTGCTGAATTTTTAAGTGGTTCTTCACCCTTCTCGTTTTGAAGTTCTACTTTCATGTGAATTATTTCAAGTTCCTTTTTGTTATATTGGGGTATGATCTCTATATCTATCATACTGGACTCTTATTTTGATATGATGAGAGACCCCATTTGATCGCTTCAATTCAGTATTTTGAAGTTTTAAGTGGCGCTGTTAGGCTGCCGAATTTTTAAGTGGTTCTTCACCCTTCTCGTTTTGAAGATCTACTTTCATGTCAATTCTTTCAAGTTCATTTTGTTATGTTGGGGAATTATCTCTATATCTATCATACTGAACTCTTATGTTCACATGATGAGAGACCCTATTTGATCTTTTCAAATCGTTTTTGTTGAATTTTAAGTAACGCCGTTAGGCTGTCGAACTTTCATAAGAGAAATCTAATTTTTGTCTTCCTTCCATGTTTTTCATTTCAAATGGTATGTCCTTGAAATTTCATTACCATGATCATGTATCCTTCTTATTCTGTCCATATACTGTTTTATGGGTCATTTATGAATGTTGGACTCATTTTACCTCTCTTTTTAATGTCTTCTAAAACATCATAACATAGCCGTTATGCTGCAGAATTTCCATCTCAAAATGTCTCTCTCTTTTTCTAAAGTTCTTTTATATTATTAAGTGAATACTCAAAGCTCTTTCTTCTAAAGGGGTATTCACATATATACCAAAATTATCTATTTTAAATTCTGGGATTTACATACATGAGACCCACCTTCCTTTTCTGTGGGTTTTAAAGTGACGTAAAGATCATGTCTTTAAAGCAGTTTTTAAAACGTTATGATTATGAAATGAAACCCATTTATTTTATGCTATGTGGGTTATTTATGAAATGTTTGATGATGATATATGTGGCTCACATGATAATAAAGGCAAATTTAAGGGTGCTCCCTGATAGCGCTCCAATGCATTGGGTAATGATGTAACCACTAGAGATTACAATTTTAACGATGCCTTGGTGAAAAACCTTGGTAATTTTTAACGACACCTTGGGGATGGACCTTGGTGAAACGAAACGATTGTCAATATTAAATGTTGCAGCCACATCTTCAAGTTATGAAAAATTTTTATTTTTATTATGATATGCCTCATGATTTCATTTTCAAGCATTAATGTTCTTTTCATGACTTTATTGATGTATCTCAAGTTCATATGTAAAATGTTTCACTTGTTTCCCTTGCTGGGCCTTCTGCTCACCCTTCCTTTTGATGTATGTCCCCAGGTTATGAGATGCAGTAATGAGCCTAGGGTGAACATGAGGAGAAGCCTTTCAAGTGTTTAAGAAGAATGTTTTTTTTGTTTCATGTTTCATGTTCCTTGTTTCCAAGACACTAAACCTTAAAGATCCTCAGTTCCGTTTAATGGAATGAAAAGTTAAGTTATAAAAAGACGGGATGCTATACACCCGCCCTAGGTTTATCATAGAACCACAAGTATGGGAAAAAAATTCCCAACAACTATAACATAATAATAACACATAAAAAACTAATAAATTAAAGATAAAACTTCATCATTGAAATCATAATATATCAAATCAAGATAATGACATAATCAATGATTTTTAAAAACTATTTTTTAAAAAAATTAAATCATTTAATAAAGTGATTTTTCAATCAAAGTGTCCCATAAAACACTGAAACTATTTAAATAAATTATAATATATGAATCATTATTGTTCATATATATTATTCTATAAAAAAATTTGAAAACATGAATATTAATGATAATGAAAAATCGTTAAAACATCTAAAATGATGTTTTGGTTGAAGTGTCCTTTACCACATGAGAAAATAATTGAATAAAAATAATTAAATAATAATATTAAAAAACCATAATATCATGAGAATCATGAGAATCATGATATCATATTTCAATAGGATGTATATACACCTTATAGGATAATAATGATTCACAATTTCAACATATGCCTCAATTAAAGGAGATTGAGACGTATTCCATTACAAAGATTATATCATTATATTAAGGATAAAACAATGACATAATTATGTGTGAAAACTATAAATACACCTAATATAAGTGGATATTAAGTGTAAAACAATCTGTAGTCAATCATACATATTCATATAATGACATAATCAATAAGTATATGTTTAACCTAAATAATGTAAATTGGGTTAGGAAGCCCCCTTATAGAAATTAGACATCCAAACTTCATCACTTGAAAATTCATAAAATGAGTTGATGAGAGAGAATAGGGTCTCTAATCACATGGAAATTTAATTTACAGTAACAATTATATATAAGAACATGTCCCAACATTTGAGAATTGAAATTTAAATAGATAACATAAAATAATTCTTTAACTATAAGTGGAGGGTGAAAGGATCCCTTACCGATTTGGTAACTTATAAAGTATACAACACATGAAATAAGAATCATACAATGAAGATGTAAATACCAATAAATTAATGTATATTATAAAATTAATGCAATCATGGGTATTACATACCCAACACAAAATGAAATAGTGTAAAATATAGCATGAATATCACAAGAAAAAAAGTGAGATGAAAACCCACTACCTCATGTCCGACATGACTTGTTTTTTCATTAATATCAAGAATAATAAAATAATGTTAATTTATAAATTCTTAATAACATTTTTCACATTTTCTGTTCAATTAATATTACTTATTACTATGTTATATACATTACAAAATAATTTATGTCAATAATGTTCACTTTGGCGATATTTGGTACTTGAGTAAAAAATGAACTTCTTATAATTACAAGTTGTCCATATGGTCAAAACACCATTATCTTCAGAATTATATACATGATTTAGATATCATATAAATAATATATATCCAATATATATATGTATTTATAACATTATATAACAGTTGGAGGTAAGAAATGAAATGAACAGTTCATGGAGATGATAAGCCGTAAGTATGCATGTACTCTAATATCCCTTCTATTTCATATTAAATGGAATAAAAAACCAAATATAAATAGGTATATTATAATATCAGTATAATATCATAATCAATTTTGTTAATTCCATCCTTTATACATTCCATTTATGGAATTAATGAGTAATATCACTTTGAGGGTGCAGTAGTCCGCAGTTCCTCAAATGAAATTATAGTATTTACCCATTATGGAAACCCTAAAGGTATGATATAAATGAAAAATAAATAATCATAGAGAAAATATAAATATAATATATATCACACATAAAAACAGTTCCATAAAAATGGCCACCATGATAGCTAGTAGGATATAATCGAACAATCATCATTTCATGAGGCAGCAGTTCGCCATACACAGAAACAATATGTTTGTATCTATTAGATGGAGGTGTGTGCCAGTTTAGTGTGAATAATTGACATAAAAAACCAAGTATTTTTGAGATATTGTTTTTGTTTTGTAAAAAAATATTATTAAGAACATAGGGAGTTAAGAAGTAATATAAAATAAGAGAACATGAGTGAAGCCGTTAACTTGAAATCAGGTAACTCCCATTGGTTTGAACCAAAATGATTTATTGTATTGATTTCTACCTAAGGTAAAGATTGATGGAGGAATAGAGGGATATGGAGATATCATTTGGTCAGATTTTGGATTATTCAATGGGGGTTGATAGGTGTGAGTAAGGGTTAGAGGTGATTTCTTTTTAGAAGGGGGAGGAGGGGCTCTTTAGGAATGTTTGAAAATATTATTTTATTATATAATTATTTTCTATTTTTAAAGCTCCATAATTTACATAATTCAATTATAAGGCGTATATAAGCTAATATAAATTCACCCAATAAAACTGGACCCGATATGGATATTTCTTAAGCCCTAAATGTTTTATTTAACCCTTTGTTAACTTATTTATCTTTTACCATGTCCTCTTATATATACATACTATATGGTAAATATATTTAAAATAAAAGTACAAGAGAAACAAAATGGACCATTAATGACATTTTTAACATCATATATTTCATTTTAACGAATCATAGAATTTTATGACTACTTTATCATTTAATAAAATATTTATTGTTTTAAAAACCCTTATTTTTTCAATTTTAAAAATATTCATAACATGAATTTTTCTTAAAAAAACAACCTATATAATTAATTGGAAAACCATCATTAATTGAATTATAACAGGTCATAATAATATATAAAATTACTGTATGGAATAAAAAGGTTCAAAATAAATTTATTTTAATATTTATAATATCAATTATTTGAATATGTTATTAATGAATCTATTACTACCACACCATTGAGTCGTAATTAAATTTATATATCTAATGTCTAAAAATTATAAATAAAATACCATGATATAGGAAATTGTTTTACCATTCCAAATAATATTTTTATTGTTTTAGATCACTTATATAACCCCATATAAATGTTTTTGGAAAAATGAATCATGATTATGTTATTTTAGTCCTTACATGAAATTAATTTATATAATGTTTCATTGTCACACCCAAGTGTCTCCATGGGGTCCCAAAATCAGCCAATGTATACCCATTGTTGGAAATGTATCATCCAATAGGTTTATTACAAGTGTAAATGTAATTTAATATTATTATAATATTAGTTTTCAACCTTATTTACCAGATTTACCCTTTAGAAATGGTAAATAAAATATTTACTGAAGTAAATATTCATAATATATAAAAATAAAAGTAACCTATTTACATAATTTGGACCTCCTAATTAGAAATATGGAATCTATTTTTCCAATTTCAGAATTCATAATTGGAAGAAATTAATTTAAAATTAATTCCCACTGTCAAAACTGAAAAACTGTTTTTAAGAAATAGTAACTATCAAATGATTTACCTTTTTTTGACCAAATTAAGATTGAAATTACATTCCAGGAAAAAATTTGATTAAATGATAAAAATATAATCCAATTACACTTTAAAACTAATTAAATGTATAATATAACTATATAAATAAATTATATTAAAAGGAATTAAAATGCATAATTGTTCATTATTAATTAAAAAATAATCATTGTCGGAAAAAATCAAAAATATCATCAAAAGTAAATTTTGAAGTCCTATTCTAAATAAGAATACTATTTTGTCATACATAACCTATAAATGTGGAAAAAGAAGATATAAAAGTGTTCTCCATCAAAAGGCGGTAAAATCGACCTTTTAAATATTATTAGAGTATTTATGCTTAAAATTGGGTTCATTCACATTTTCTCTTCTAAAATTTATTGGATAAATGAATTAACATTTAACAAACATGTATAATCATATATTAGTTAGTTATATTAACCACCAATACAATGTCTATGAGTTAGCTATCCATAAAATAATAATATTGTATTATTATTTTTCAATATAACTCAACGTTGTGTGCAACCAATGATTTCAAGGAAACCCATTGTTGCGTATTGAGTACGCTATCAAACATAGAATTTCCATTAAAGTAAAATTATTATTTAATTCAGAAATATTATTAAATAAGAAAAATTAACATTCTTTATTTACTTGGGATGTTACAGATATATAGTCATATAACTGGGTATGATTCAAGTAGGCACCAAAATGTTTATTGTGTGCTAGACCTCGGAGTATAGTAAAATAAATGGTTGCATGCCGAGTTCCAGTTAAGCATCTCTTATGCATTGGTATCATGACCACAAGGGTTCAGTTCATTTTGGAGATTCTCATTAGGAATAAGACACTTGTAATCAAAGTTATTAGTTTTGAGCCTCACAGGTCATTGGGCAAAGTACCTTTATTTTAAAAGTTTGATCTTTTTAGATAGGTGGTTAGACATTTTTATCCTGTTGTGAGACTTGATAAGTAGGTATAGGTATGTGGCCAAGTGGTCCGTAGATTTTAATGAGACCCTTATAGGTTAATGATCATTTTTTCAAGGGAAACCTACAAAAGAGGACATATCACATATTTGGACGCCTTTCTAGGCTATGAGCATGTATTCGTGATCATTTTGTGATTGATGAATGGTATGTTCTCACGGATTCCATTATATTAATGTTGATTTCTTCATCTCCTGAAAATGGACCTTGGTTGATTTGGGGTCATGATTGGCTTTGACAAACATGATATTCAGGTTCATGGACTCATGGACCAGTGATTCATCAATTTATAATGTAGTTAGAGAGTGGGTAGAGGTTTTTTACTTAATTTATGTTTCATTATAAGGGATAACGAAATAAAATCGTGGCATAGGCGAGGTGACCAATTTTTAAGATGAGTTATATGGAAGCTTATGTCTAGTTGAAACTGATATTCTATGAAGCATGGTCAGCATATCCCTATAATAGATGACTTTATTGAGTATGAGTCAGGTGATAATTGTAGACACTAGTTTTTTTATCTCAGGTATCTATAATCATTGAGAGGTTGGGTTTGATCCAAATACTGATTACTTAAATTCATTCTATGGTAATGGGTTCTTGAGAGTTTTTGATAAATGTCTTATGTCCCACCGTGTTAGCGGATACACTAGTGATAAATTGGGTTTTCTGAAATAATTGACCAATGGTTGAGCATGGCTTTTATATTAGGATATTTCGTGTTTGCTGCGTAATAAATGAAATTTTATATTTTTTTTGATAATGGATAAAAAGAGTTGTAAAAACCCTTTTTTGTGGAATCATAGTGTAGTCCTAGTTAGAGACGACCAAGATCTATCTTGGTATCATCTTGAGAATTATGAGAGACTTTCAACCTTATAATGAGCTTCATTATGTCTAAATATCCTTCATAGATTGATGATTTAATACTTTAATGGTTTCTCTCAAGTAGTTATGTAAGGTAAGATATATTATGGGGAGTGAACTTCTAGATGATTTAGTGTATTTACCACCATATTCAATTTATATTCATCATTTTCAATGGTATGTTTATCTTGGGATTTGGTTTGAGACAATTATTAGGGTATTATGGTGGGGTGTACTACACAACACATAGTTAAACATCTTACTTGATGGAAGATTTGTTGATACTATGAGGATGGTAATTAGATAATTCATGTACCTTGGATAAGTAGCGGCTTGAAATGAAATCACGGCTTCTAGTCATGCCATTGGGATTCTTAGTGATGATAAAATTTATGGTGGGGATATTTTATTGTATCGTGTTTTCTAAGAATGTAATTTTTAACATAAAATAATATTTTTTATATCAGATGAATTTTAATGGGAAAAATGGATTATTTTTTATGTGGAGATGAACTTGGATAATATGTTTGATAACTCCATTCATTGATGAATATAGTTTTTTTCTCTCATTGTAGCGGCGGCAGTACTATGCCGGTACTATAGCAGATGGGTTACTATTCACAGAATGAGAATTGGGCCACAAATTTGGGTCTAAGGGATATGTAATGGGCTACAAGCCCACTGGGCCTTCGGGCTGTGTAATGGCTCTCCCTCTACCTAGTTAAAAGTGGTCTTTTCATTTCTTTATGATAAAAATGAAGCTTCGATCCCAACCTTTAAAAAAAGAATATATTTTTTTCGCTCATACATGATTTTAGTGGAAATCTAAGACATTCATATTTTAATTGAGTAATTAAAAATTAAAAATTAATAAATTATATATTAAATTATTAAATTAGGTTCATTTTGTAATATTATATGAATAGGCCATAGAATTTAGATTACATCTCTATGGTGGTGTCTGAAATGGGTATATTTTCCTTGGATGGGTGTAAACTCAATTTGGGAATCACAGATGACCGGGGCCTCCATTTTATTTTATTTTTAAATTTATTTTCTTCATTTCTTTATTTTTCTTTTATTTTCTTAATTACTCTTATGGATTCTCATGTACAGTCTTGGGGTGATTCCTCGACTGTGAAAATTAGTTGTAGATATAGATAGAGAGTGATGTTAAGAGAGAGGTTTAGAAGGAAGTTCTAACATGAATCTCAGAATGTGATGGATCGTCATGTAGAACATATGGATTGCTGAATCTTGTGAATATTTGGTAGATTCCACCCAAAGGAATAATGTTTTTACATTAATTTAGTATAAAGTCTTATATTTAATATTTTCTATTTAAATCATAATTTATTATTTTTTATGACCCCTCATGGTAAGACCTATTGTTTATAGGGGAGAAAAGAGGGTTTTGGGAATTTTAAAGGGTTTATATTTTGGAAAACCTATATACACGGTTGGTGGTCAGGGGTAAACACACCCTATGTCCATATTCAAGAAAGATGATTTTTCGATGTCAATTCCCTATATGAAAATTAGAGGCAGTATTTTAGAAATTGTCAGTGTAGGTGAGTATCCGGCTAGGCTACCCTTGTATGAGGAACATGCTAGGGTAAAACACATGGTATGACCATGTGTGGGATGCAAGCCATATATATGTACATAGCCTCACATGATAAATTTCCTTGTCCAGTGAGGTACAAGGGAAGGTACCCCTGTGTGGGGTACACACTTTTTATAGGTTTATCATGTCATGTAAATGAGAATTTATATGCCATGTACATGCATCGGTATACACCCAAGTGGATTTTCAAGGGTACATGTTCTATACTCTTGTACACATTCTATTTAATCCTCCATTTCAACACATTGAGGTTTTATCATATATTTTCACTACACAATTGGAATTTTATCCACAAGTAGTCCATTTTTTTATAATTCAGAATATCTCATTATGGTGAAACCCTTGTGGCGTTTCTAGTATTCTTAGGCAGTTTTTCTGTAATTTTGAAAATGGATAGGTTCTTCCACATGTGATTTAATCTTGTGTCTTCATAGAGCAAGACATGATCTGATAAAAATAACGATTTACCAACCTTGACTAGTGATTTTGGATATTTACATTAATGATGAATCCCTTTTTAAATGTTCCCTAAAGTCGGTGAGTTTAGTTGATTCTGATAATCCCCTATTAGATCACTCATCAAAATATTTCCCTAGAGAAACCCTTTTAGGATACCTATATATTTCTTTTGTTCTCAAAATATACCATGTTAGATTCAAATGATAAAAAGAAGACATATGAAATCCCTAGTTGGATTCAATTACCTAAGTACTTATTCAAAGAACCCAAGTAGGATACCTTTTCATCATTCAACATTATCATAGATCCCATATAGGATTCATATTCCTATGTACCATTCTGATGATCCCTTCTTGGATGCATTTGTTGCGTCTTGTTTAGGCGATACCATAAGGGGTTGCACCGTTTACAATCTCAACTGAGGATCCTGAGTATGACTCCTTTGATTATGAATATACCTCAAGGGTACCAAGTGGGATTTCACTTTAGTAATTGAATTTATGGACCTGGTGGGTGCCACAATGATTAACCAACCCCGAGAAAGTATGTAGTGTCTGAGTAAAGATGGTATCAGGTGTCAACATATAATTTAGGTTGAACTTGTAATCCCATTAGTCAATAGATGCAGTTGTTGTTATAGGCATTTGGGAACCCTAACTAATTTTACGCTTTCCCATGTTTACATTTGGTGTAGTGATGATTACCTGAGGTGATTCCTAGTTAGTGTATATGGTGTCTAATGTAAAGTGTTTTTCTGTCTCCTTGGGATCCCAAATATACATTCATTGGATCCAACATCTATGCAAAGTTATTTTTGATATTTATAGGTATACCCAGAGTTACAACCTTGGATCTAGATATTTCAAAAATATATTTTTAATATTATATAATTTTATTTGTAGAGGTACTTCCTGGTATCCCACTATTGAGCATAATATTTTGATATACGGGCATGGTGTACCTAGTAATGACAGTTGAGGCTAGTTCAACTCCCACAAGTGAGAGGATGATTCAGATCCCCTATTATTTACATGGGGTGAAGATGATTACACTCTCCTAAATTTTTGACTATTTTCCTAAATGATTATACTCATGGATGATTATGCACTCCTAAGGGATAGGTATGATTACACTCTCCTTAGTCGATTACATGACAATGATGTTGGACATAGAATTTTATATATTTTGATGAACAGAATGATTATTATCTCAATATCATATGGATTATCACGCTCTCCATTATTATAAACCTTTATGGGTGGGAATAGCATCCTGCCAGTTTGATCTCCTTATATATTGCTTAAGGGTCAGAACCATATGGTTCATCAATGTTCTGAATACCATGACTGCCTACAAATTGGTTCCTATGGTTAAAATATTAGACTAAATTTACACTTAATGCATTTCATGAATTTTATCATAGTTACAATTTATAGGATGTCGAGATGTACATCCCTGGAATCCTTTTTTAGCGATTGTAGATGAGTATGGGTCAACCAATGTTAGGAACAGTATCCCCATGTGGGGACCTTTATTAATCAAATACATTTATGGAGTTGGAAAATGGAAGCTTATTTCTATTGGGATTTTGTTTCTAGATATATAGTTAATGATACACAACATGAGTGGAAAAATATATATCTCATTTCCCTTTTCATAGGATGTACAGATGATAGGGATTATAGACCCAAAGATCGATTATGGATTTGATTTATGGTATTTCATTAACAATAGTGATGAATATTCAAATTTATGTAATGATATATTGGTGTGGGACTATACATTTGAACACTTATAAATATGGAAATCAATGGTGGGAAATTCCCATTTGATCGGGATTATAGAATCGAGGTTTGAATGTGTTTTCAAATTTATTATCATATCATATAATTTAATATATGTCCTGGAATGGATGGAAATATTTTATATTCATACATTAATGACAGTGTGTTTATAGGGTCATCATTGGGGTTGAGTACTTATAATTTTTCACATCCTAGCATGTGAACCTCAGAGTGTGTCTATGAGCCTAAATTTTATTTTGTAGGTTGATAATATTTTCACGGTGGATAGGGCTGAGGCCCATAGTTACTTGATTGAGTAGAGGTACTCGTGTGAGTTCTTATGTTCTAGATGACATGTTCAATTGTGTATTAAGACATTGTATGTTTTATGGATCAGAGTTAGTAGTGGATTCATATAAATTTATTTCAACTACTTTTTTTCTCTTTATCTTTAGGGTCAACCTAGTGGGTGGCTATTGTTTTATGTATGACATATATTATTGGGATTTTATATGTCATTAATTTATTATTATGTCATGTTCTATATCAGTTAATCATTTCATTCTCATTTTATTTTTTTATGTATGATAAATAGTTATTTTCATTGTTTTATTAGTATTATATGAATAAATAGTCTCCCCACTATAACACACTAAGTCTCACTATAAGTCAGATGAATCTTTCATATGGGTGCATTCTTTAGTCCTCATAATAAACTAGATTAGAGAACTTAATTAGTGGTATCTTGGTTGGGATGTTACCACTGGTTTCAATTTGTGTTAGTAATAGTGAGTCTGATTCATGTGAAAAAATATAAAATGATTATGAATTTTAATTAATTAATTTAAAGGAATCCGTGATTAATGTTAGTCATTTTGTATAGAATTCAATATTTTTATAAAATATATAATTAAATTTTGGTTTTCTTTAATTTATTAGATCAATAGATATATTAATATATTCAAATGATATTATTATTAATATTATCAATAAGGAAGAAAAATATAATAATATTAATTTATTTATGAAAATAATTATTTTTATAAAGATAATAAGATGCTAAAAGTTACAATATAATTATTGAATGTATTTGATTTTAATATTAATAGCTAATTGAATAGAGGAATGAGAAATTGATGAATGAACTGAAGATAAGATGTAATTCATGAAATAAAATTATGATAGAAATGTTTTCTATTAATATGGTTTAAATGGACATGGTGACTATGAAATGTTTTTTGTTCAGATTATAATTTCACTAATATATATAAGAACAAAATTATAAAAACAATGAAATGCATTATCATGACAATTAATTCTGTTATATGTGGGATTCATGGATTAAAATTTGATTGATACACTCTCAGACTACCAAAATCAATGAAAAAAATAAAATCATAAATCTATCAATCTGTATATTGTTGGGTACCTATAAATACATGTTAAAATATTATTTTGGCCATGACATATAATAAAATTAATAACATTAAACCGAATTTTAGATGGTCATAAAAACTATTTTTTTAATTATTACTTGAAATCCTCGTGAATGATTTATTGTATATTGATTATGGATACAAAATCTATTTAATGAGATAGCTAAAAACATATTGTTATATAACATATTTGGTGGTGGTATAATCATATTTTGAGTTAATTCAAACATCAAGATAAATGGATCTTGTGATTTTAAATGGAAATAGTATAAATTATTGTCAATGACTAATAGATGCTTCCTATCATTTAATAATATTCTAGTTTACCCCAAATAGTGGAGGTATTAATTTTCATCATTTTCTCTATTTATTTCAAATTATTCTATTAATATAATCCTCCTCAAAAAAATAGAGTAGTAATACAAATGATTATTATTTTCATTCAAAAACCTCAAATTTGATTAGTCACTTAAACTCGATACTCATCCAATTGAAAATCAATTACGGATAATGTGATTCTAGAAACACATTCATGATATTCATGTCCTTTAAATGCATTCCAACAGTAGTAACCTAGTTTCTATACAACTGATGCTTTTATTCTCTCGAGATATCACATAATTTTATGATCTCTCAAGTCCTCATAGACTCACTATTAGAAAAATTATACAAATTCTACAACAAACATATTAATTAATAATAAAAAAATAATATTAAAATATTAAACATAATGAATTTTAGTACCAATTTTTAATCTAAATCTTTATCAGTTTCTTCATTTTGAATGAGTCTCTGGTAGAGTAGACTGATGGGAATGATGTCAGACTATTTGGAATACTACTCTATAAATCTTTTACATTATTTCCTTATATTTACAATCATTTCATTATCCTCATTTTATTCATGCATCATTTCTATGTTATAGTTCTACAACTCATGCATGAATGTGTGCACATACCTCAAAGTGGTATATTGTGATTTTAAAAGAAGAGAAAAAATTAATATTAAAACATATAATACTGAAAATAATAAATGTAAAAATAATTAACTAGGGATACATAAATATACATAATATAGGATCATTAGTGGGTCCTTATGAATCCATGGGCTTTAAAGGACCGTCAAAAAGTATAGTAGCAGTGGGGTCCAATGTTGGGTCATGAGTCTTATAATGTGTAATATTAGAGGTAAAATGATCATGAAAATTGACATTAAGAGACAAAAAAGGTAATGAAAATTAGTTGGATTAAACATCACTTGTATTGTATAATATAGTCAGATATTAGAAGTGATTATTAGATACGAGAATGAACGATAAAGAGGACCAGTTGTAAATTTTTCCCTACATATTGTGACATAAATATCCCAAGTTTAACTAATGATAATAGGGGATATAAAAGTTTGCTACATGGTATATATAATAAAGATACATGGTGTCATTGGTTAAAATTAGTGGTTCAATTAGCTCTAGTACCACCATCCCACATCACTTGGAGTGAAAAACGACCACTAAGTTTGTTTTAGAAAAATTACCTCATAGGTTGTCAATCATAATTAATAATTAAAAAATACAAACCACATGACATTATATGGTGTTGGTATATACATTTGAATTAAAATACTCAGTATAGGTACCGTATGAAGAATTTCTAAAGATCCCATGAATTGAATATTTTCTAACATTATATTCTTCCATACCCCTTTAATCTTTTTTATTTCCATAATTTGAAAACGAGTATGTATTTAATTATAAATTCATAAATATTATGTACAAAAAAGAAGACATGTCATGGAAAAATTAAAAAACATTGACTATCAATATAAAAAATTTATATGTTGTTACATAACAAAATCATATTATATTTAATGTGGAGATTATAAATTCCATAAATATTACTCATAGATAAATCAACCCTCTCAACATAGAATTTTTTTCATGGTAATGATATATTTTTATTCTTCAAATTTCTATATGATCCAATTTACATTTGGATTGATCATTGTTTTAATTTTGTAAATTTACGCGTTCAATTTTTCATTTTTTAGGGTTAGGAAATTCGTTTATATTTTTTGTTAGATCATTTTATCATTTTTTTGTTTCAAACATAATTTATATGGATTTTATTGTCATTATAATTATTTTAATATGATTTAGTTCGATTTATCTGTTTTTTCTTATTGAGTTGTTTATGTTTTTCTTGTTTGTTATGTTCTAATATTGATCAGTTAAATATTATAAAATGAAACTCATGAAAAATAAATTGATTATATATTGAAGATGATAATGAATATCAAGTTAGGAAATATATTTTAAACAAATATTAAACCAATTTGAATAGTACCAACTCAAAAAAAGAACGTCGTGAAAAACCAAAAAAAACTGAGAAAAATGGTGGAGAATTCATTATATTTCACACCAAAATTTTAGGATCATAATGAAATCGTATAATTGAACTATTGTAATCATGAAAAGTAATATATTGATCAGGGCCAATGGGGGTAGTTATGGTGTCGATTTCATCCCCACCATTATCTGAAATATTTATAGGATTACCTCAACAAAGGAACCAATTTTAGGTCATGGATGGTCACTCAAATTAAAAGACAAATTATATAATAATTCTAATATATATGAGTTATTAGTTTATATATTGAAAGTCAGCTAAAAAACTCCAAATCCATAATCATAAATAAAATTTCTATGTCTCATCTTCGACTAAAACCACATTAATTTCATCAATGTGACTTGATCATGAGAGTAATAATCCAATATTATTATTTTTCAACTATTATAGAGTATTATAAATTTTCAAATATATTTATAATATTTGATTAACTAGAATGATAGTCTATTGTAGAGGTTATCATAATAGCATCCGGTTATTTTATTATGTCTATTTTCCTTTAGTGAAAATATTTTTTCTAATTATTGATGAAATTTGATTTGGATTCATCAACCACTTAATTATAACAACAAGTTAAATATCATATTTCATGAAATATAGAGAGTAATCTTGAAAATAAATACATAAAATTACAATGAATATTAAATTTTACTTAATATTAATTTTATTAATTAATTGGATGAATACATTAAAGTTAAATTTAAACAATGACAAAGAATATTTTCTATGAAATATATATATCTTTCTCAAATATTAAATACAATGATTTATATTTACAAATTTGATGTTCCCTATAGAATAATAGAATAATTTAAAATGTGTTTACAATTATTTTAGATGATATGACATATATATATATATATTCAATTTTTTATTTGATGCAGTTATTCAAAAAATGACTACTGAACATAAATTAGTGATGTACCATCTCTCACACTTCAAGTATTAATATATTATGTATATGATCCATGATTTCTTCATGTTTGGCGGTGTGATATAGTACTTGGTACAACTATATCATACTACAATTCTTTATTCCACATTGTTATGTTCAATGAATTAGTCGCATCTACCAAATATATGGAATATAAATCCTTACATTCCTAATACAAGAAACCATTACTAATGCAACACATAGGATGATTATTATATCATAAATAAGACATCAATATGTAAATATTTAATTAATTTATATGTATGATATTAATAAAATGAAGTCCTCCAAGAATTTGTTAATATATAATATGGATAGTTAGTTTCTGTAAGCTTCTAAAAAATGATAGAGGAAAAATATTCCGCAACTCACTCAAAATTAATGATTTCTCATAATTAATTTGTTTAAACAAATACTTAGAAAACATCATGGAATAATGATCTATATAAAAAGGGTAATTATAATAACTAGCCCTCATACATTATAGGATATTTGGAGAATGTTTTATTATTGAATAAAATCATGCTGAGGAATGAGATAATCACGACTCTTCAATGATTTACATTCAACTAGTTCATATTGACCTATTATTATTTTTTTGTTGAATATCAACCAAGAACAATAATAGTATCTAGTGATTATAGTAAATTGTTATTTTATGAAGGTCTCATCACATAATAATAAAAAAAACTCCATTTATATTCTTGGCTAAATAGAAGATGATATTCTGGTCATATATACCAATCCAACTAGTCACACTGAGATCATAGGTCATAATTTTTCATTCCTGTGAAATTTGAAAGAATTAAAAGAAAACTATAACATATATTTCATTCAATGTGAACTGTATATAAATAATGTCGTAGAAAATGGGTTTACCAATGAGGAAAAATGATGAAGACACTTTTTTTCTACTAATTGTAATTCTATTTAGTGAAAATTCAATTCCTCTTTATAGATTTAATCTAACCCTTCCTAATTGAAAACTTTATATCATTCAACAAATTAAGAATGTCATTTATTGACATAAATTGAGGTTTATTTTTGGTCTACATGGTATTTTCAATCCTTTAATGATTTTTATTATATAGATGATATATTTGAAAGAATTGTTGATTCCCCTAATAATTGAAACTAATGGGAAATTTAAGTCATCTAGATCATGTTTTCATCATGATAATATGGATTGTATTTTTATCCCATCATGATCCATCTAGGAATAATTCCATAAGTAGGAAAATAATTTATCATCCACATAAGCACAATACATATCTGATACATATATTTCAAATAATAATTGTTTGTGCACACACCCACATTCCAGAGATGATAAACCTAATTTTTAATGGTTTCGTGTAAATATATATATAATTTCCAAGATCTTGATGAATATATAATTCAATATTCATGAATGTAAATCGGTTTTTAATAAACATCCATGGATGAGTATTATAAATGTTTTTGAAATCATTCCATGTGGTTCCTGTTGTTAGTATTTGGAGAAATATATAAAAAACAAGATAGGATAGACCCATCCTCACAATAAACATTTTGAGCATAACATTATGATATCAAGAATCATATTTCACCGCTGATATTCCACCAGTAGGATGAAAAAAAAATAATTATACTTTATTCTCTCTATGTATCATGATATCCCAAATTTATTGATATTACATTACACACAAAACGATTTTGGAGTCAGGGTATCAATAGAAATATACACATTAATATTTTTTACACAAAAGATAGGGTTCCATTATTATCTGTATTCCATTAGGATAGGGAAGATTTAATATAATCATTTCATTTATATTTATTCTCCTAGAAAACGATGCAATATTTTTGGTATGCCAGATTTTTTTGGAAGGTCCAATTTCATCATAAAACATCCAATAAATGTTTCATAAGAAAACCTAAATCACCAAGAAGTAGTTCATTTAAAATGGTAAAAATTTAATCAATTGAATTATTATATTTCAAAATCATTGTTTTTACATGAAATAGTTTGATAAAAAAAATCAATCTTTTTCATTTTCCAACATTGTTGATGTTATAGAGTCATTATACCATCATAAATTTATTCAATCGCTCATATTTTTATAATATGCATCATATTTACTTGTATCAAATCCATCTTGTAATGGAATCATATCCTTTCCATGATGAAGAATAACCATAATATGATTATTGAATAAATTATCCAATCAATTATTATCATTCAAATTAGGAACATTTAGTGATTTTGATTTCACCAACATTGATATCATACATTGTTTTTTATTTCGAAACCATATTTGGTTATATCATAGCTAACATATTAATGAATTAACTAGTATATTGAAACATTATTCTGACATTTTTTTTATAGTTACTTTATCAAAATCACTCTTAAATTAAAGAAATATAAAAATCCTTCTAACATTATTTGAAAATGTCATGAGATCAAATCAGTTTCATTCAAAAAAATTTCCATTTCAGAAAGAAAAGATTATATTTATTTTTTGGAAAATATAACACTATTGCAGTTTAATATAAATCATATTAAAGTAAATGAAAGTTTTATTACATTATATAATATGATAGCTAATACACTAGTTCATATATGAATTGTGATATAAAAGAAAGAAACACTATGTGTGCAACAAAATAATAATATATATATATATTTATTATAAAATTTCATTATATAAATTTTTAACTTGATGTTTTTTATGAAATAATTTTTTATTATAGGATAACTGAACCTATTTAAAATTATTAGTGATATCCATAAAAAATATTCAAAAAATAAATTAAAATCCATCTTTTGTAAAAAAAGAAAAGATAAATTAGTGATAATAATTTAATTTATTTTAAAAGAGAATCACAGATTTATATTTTCATAAGAAATTATGGTATTTTGACATTCTAGTGCACTGTTTGTCAACTTGTCAATTTTTTACTCAAGTCCAAAACATTTTCACTGTCCAAATGATTGATTTTAGAAAATATCAAATTTTTTTGAAATGTAGAAAATAATAACTGAGGAGGGTAAAACTACCCAATATTTTTAGATCAGGTTCCACATATTAAAATAAAAAGGAAGGTAATTTTTATTAGAAACCCATCTCTAAAAAAGGTCTCTATAGGGAATGATTTTATTAAATAATACACTAAAAACTAAACCTAAATATACATTATCATTTAAAGTATAAAATAAGAGGGATAATGGAGTTTAACATGTATTAAAATATGAAACACAACTTCAATATAAGAAATGACATCCCTTGTTTTAATATAATCAAGGAATCAAAATTTATCTATATATTATAAATCATATGAAACATAGAACCATCATAGAAACAAGGACCACCCTGAATAGATACATTCTAAAATTATACATTCCTACCCACCGCCACATCATTTATAAATATACAATGTCAAACCACTTTTATCACAATAAACTCTTCATAGATGAAGTTATAAAAATAGTAACATATATCCATGAAAAAAATAATAAGTGTAATGATAACAAGAAAAAAAAATTCATAACTATAAATTTCTGTAATCCATGAGTACTAGTAGTAACCATTATAAAATTAATTTGAATTAATACTATGATAAAAAATATAGGATATTGTTATATAAGTAATGATAAAAAGTTAATGGTTCTTGTTAGAAGATTTACCATAATTGAAACTCAGAATTTTGAAATTAATGAAAATATACATGAAAATAAATCCCTTTGATCTATAACTCTGGATGGGTAGGATAAGGATAATTCACATATGTTTTAATATATATAGGAGTCAAATATAAGAAGTGGGACATCATTTATATAATTTGGGTGGAATTATATACCAACTGTATTTGAAAGACATATTTTTAGAAAAAAATTCCAACATTTGAATAAAATCAGTGTTATACCATTAATATTTATCATCTATACTAATGGTTAATTATAATATTTGGTGTATCATTCATCAAATAATTTTTTATACCAACATGTTATTGAAACTGTTTGTTTAGTTATCACTAAAACAACCTAAAGCAATGGTTTTCTTAAACTATTATTATATCATTCTAAAAAAACCATAACAAATATTATTAAAAACCATAAGTATTATAGTAGATATACCTTAAATTACATCAAACCATTTTTATTGTGCCACTAGCATATGTTATATTCCACAAGTGTTTAATTGGATTTACAGAGAGGGGGGACTAAAAGAATAAAAGTAAAATCAAAAAACAAACTTGTCCAAATCCACTTAGAACGAAATATATCAACCATATAATCTCTTCAGATTGATAATGAGTTATTTTCAATCCCTTTTTCATTTTATAAACACAAGTACAATTTATTATTTTCAAAAATACCAATTATTTCATCTCGCCCACTTATAAATGCAAGACCTACTCATATCCTCTTCGCACATCCAACAAAAATTTTAAAATATGAAATAACCAAATTTATCGCATACATGAGTCCCCATATTCTAATAAGTTTATTATTATTATGAATATCTCCTAACTAGGAATCATGTATAAAAATAAAGAGTCTCTGAAAAGTAGAAGTAATTTATTAATCAATATTTTTTCTTTTATTTCATTATCCTCCTTAAAAGATTATTCTATAATGTTAATACCAAAAAAAATTTCTCCCATATAAAATATTTCATTACTTTAATATAATACCCTCTATAAATATTCTCAACTATAAAATTTGAAACAAAATTATAATTCATGTGTATGGTAGACTAATATCTAACGAACTGATGTTATTAATTTTTAATCACAAAATTTCAAAGCTAGATGTATTTTATTCTGTTTTAAATTTTTATATATGATATTATATTACTAGATTTTTGTTGTTCAATATTAATCATATAACATATTTTTTATTACACTAATTTCCATGGGAATATTATAATGTCATTAGCATGTACGACAGACTAAATCCTCGAGAAGACAGAGGATATATTCTTAGTTTACATGAAATATAATTTGTATAGGATTTATGAGTATATTTTATATATACAATGAAAATTATTCTATAAAGGTTATATATTATTTAAGTTTCTTTAATTAATTCCATAGAGAAAACAGAAACATCTTTGACTTGTATGTACGAACCAAAGTCTACATAAACAATTGATTACATATTCAGTATATAACGTTTTAGGATACTATAAATACATATACAATAAAAATATATGATATTTATTTAATTTTTAAAAATATGGAAATTATAGATCACTTATCAATTTAAAATTACCCAATAAATATAAAACAAAATCATACAGGATGAATAAAACAGTTATAGCCCAGAAACCGACTTTAAAAAGGAAATGTAAATAAATATGTAATAAAATGATATAAATAAATCATATATGATTTGATATATATAATTATGATTCAATAATTGATTAATTATAATAATATATTTATTATATAAGATATTTTTACAAGTATGAATGAAGTTGAGTCAAAAGGTAAGCAATTGTTTCCTCATGATTATTTATATGAGACACATGCCATATTCCCAACATGTTTATTTTATTTGGTGTATATAATTACAACTAATTTAATTTAGGATTATTATATAAATAATTATGTTGATTTACATATCAATTTTATAATCTCTCTTTTGTAACGCCCCGACCCCAGTTACCCAAAGTCGGTGCATTATTACATAACATTGGAATGATAAAAAAAGATCATTTCTAGAATGACCGATTAGTTTAGTAGACTTATAATCATTGGATACATTCAAAATGTTTACATTACATTATAAAATAAAGAACAACAACAACATAGTCTCCATAGTCTACACTCATTTCAACTTCGACTATCCCTACAGGTCAGTCATAAAATACTTCTTCACATATTGGGAAAAATAAAACATAGAAAGGGGTGAGCTCAGATGATCGGTAAGGATAACAATATAGAAGAATCTTTCATAAATAATCATAAACCATTAAGGCAATGTATAACTAAAACAAAGTCCTTTAATAGTTGAACATCAGCATAATATGGAAAAAATAAGATGATATAATGCAATTTACTTATTCACATGGATATTCTACTGGTCGAATAATCACACGCAATATCAATAACCACATTCATAATGATGGAATTCATAATTCCAGACTATCATAACCACATACACAAGGCCTTGTTCCAAGACTACAAATAAGATTTTATAACGGCCTTGTGTCAAAACACTAGTTTGTCTCATTAGACCTAAAAATGCATCGAGGAGCTATAGCGGGCTCTACCCATCACTTACTAAGTCCAATGCATTCCTCAAATGAACAGGTTTAAACATAACATAAACATTTGAAATAAAACTAGCATATGAAATTTCAATACTTTCTCCATAAACCATGAACAGTAAAAAATTAACACATCCACAATCCAATATATCACAAAACATTCAATACAATATGGAAGTTTTTTATCATAATCAATTAACTTAAAATAAGATTAATATTCATCAAAGGATGTTAACATAGATGAAATCAAAACTATTTGAGAGAAAAATATATTTTTTTAAATCATTTAAAAGTCACCCATTTATTAAGGAAAAAATTTATAATAGATTTTTTAACCAAAGTGTCCCATTCCACTTTGAAACTTTTGAAAAGAAATATCATTTCAAAACATTCATGTACATATAAATAAATCGTTAAAATCATTTAGAAAACATGTAAATTAATTAAAAATATTTAAAAATATAAATCTTCAAAACATTTAAAATTATGATCTTAATAACGAGTACCATTCACAAATTAATAAAATATTAATTTTGAAATAATCTAAAAGTAACATTATTATAAAATAAAACATTTAATTTTAAAATATTATTATAAGCTTATATGTGCTGCTTCGACAATTTTATAATGGAGGAAAATAGCTGCACCTACCGTATAATTTATAAAAAGACATTCTTACCGTAATTTTTTCGAAAAGGTTAAAAAAGACCTTGTTTGGAAATTGATGGAAAGATTCCTTTATAAACAACTTATAAAAATTCAACAAGGGTATAAATGAATTTACCCCACAGTCTATAAAATACTAAGAATGATTTGAAATTTATTTTTAAGATTCATGGAAGTTGATGATAAAGTGGTCCCAATATATAAGTACATGTAAAAAACCTTGGATAATGAAGATATTGTCAAATAAACCCTTACCAATTTGGCAACATACGAAAAATACACCCTATGAAAAAAGTATTATACATTGAATATGTAAATACATATAAATTAAAGTTTATTACCCAAATAATACATTTACCAGTAGTACATACACCACACAAAAGTTAATAGTTCCAATATGGAATGAATCTCTTGGGAATAAGGAGTGAGATGAAAACCCCTTACATTGTTATTTTTCTTCGTTGAGGGTAGATTAAACTCCTATATAATTGTGAAATAACTATTATTATATTATAAAAGAATCATATACATTAATATGATGTCATATATGATATTTTATCATTGCTTTTTTAGTAATATCTTAGTATTATTGTCGTTTCGGGGGTTAACTTAATCGTTTTATTTTATATATTTTGTTACATAAGCCTTGTTTTTTATGGATAGGATGTATCATATTCATATCTAGAATTATATCAAGTACTTAAATATTATTTTTAATCATCAAATGATAATTAGACTTGAATGGATATGACGGGGAAATGAATCTCATCGCGTTTGGGGAGACGGTAATCTGTACGCATGCACGAACGCTACATCAATTTCATTTTTCACTTTAAAAGGAATCAAAACCAAATAATACATAGGTATATTATTATTCCAGTATGACATAATATCTTATATAGGTTACTTATGTTCATTAACACCATCCTTTATACGTTCCATGTATGGTATGAACGAGTAATGTCACTTTGTGGGGGCGGTTGTCCGCACTTCCTCAAATGAAATTATCGTATATATATACAACATTAAAACAAATAATCGTATTCTATAAAATGGAATTACAGAAACATATAAATAAAATATATATCATTAATATCATATTTAATAATATTTACATCTTAATGGCCACCATGAGAGGTGGTAGGAGATAATTTAACAATCATCATTTCGTGAGGCGTTTGGTTGCCATCCACAGAAACATTATGATCTTCACCCATTAGATGGAGGTGTGTGTAATTGTATTTCAAATACTAATCATAAAAATATTCTACTATATTGAGGATACTGGTGTTGTTACAAAATAAAAAAATAAGAAGAGTTTAGGGGTTTGAGAAGTAAAATATAAGAAATGAAGCTAAGAGAAATTGTTACCTTTAATTTGGGTAACTCTCTTCGGTTTGAAACAAAAGGACTCTTGAAGTGCCTTATGCCTCAGGTAAATATTCTAGGTTTAGGATAGGGATGTACGAAGAATAATTTGGCAGATTTTGGACTAGATAAATGTCTTGAGAGGTGTGAGGAATTGGTTAGAAGTAGTGTCCTTTTATAAGGGGGATTAGGGGATCTTTAGGAAAGATTGAAAATATTATTTTATTATATAATTATATTAGGTTTATAATGGTCAATAACTCATTAAGGATGAATATAATATGACTCATGATTGAAATGAAATCATTGAATAAAAATTGGACCTGTTTTGGTTATTATTTTAGCCTTTTTAATATTATTTATTTATATCATTTATTAATGAGGTAAACACTACTTCATTACTCTGTCATAAATAATTTAGTTTTTTAGATGTCTAAACATTATATAAAAAATACCATTATGTAGGAAATATGTTTATCTTGAAAATTTATATTTATAGTGGAAATGATAACATATATACCCTATGTAAAATTTGTTTTTCAAAAAGATATATGCTTATGTCATTTTTTTATTTACTAACATGATTAATATAATGTGTCATTATCACTTACAAGTGGCTCCATGAGGTTCAAAAAAAACCCAAAGATGCCCATGGTCAGAAATGTATCAACCAATAGGGTTATGAAATGTTTTATGTTAATTTAGTATTATTATAATATTTTTTTACACTTATTAACCGGATTTAACTTTTAACCATGGTAAATAAAATATTTACCGAAGTAATTACTCCAAATATCTAATAAAAAATTACCTATTTTCAGAATTTGGGCCTCCAGATTCTAAATATGGAATCCATTTTTTAAAAATTCAAAACAAATAAGTGGCAGAAATTAATTTAAAATTAATTCCCGTTGTCGAAACGAAAAAGCTTGTTTTTAACAAATAATAACTATCAAATGATTGACACTTTCTTATGTCCATATTAAATATGAAATTATGTACAATGACAAACATTGGATTAAATAGGTAAAATTATATTCTATTTATTCTTTAAAATCACTCAAATGCATAAATTATCACTATTAATTATTTCAATTTAAAAATTTGTTTTTAATTAAAATTTAGTAATTTTCACTATTCATCAAAATATGAAAGTTATCATAAAAGTACCAAAATTTCACCCTAAGATAATTTTGATATTATGAATCCAAAAATTAATTCTATATTACCAAATTCAAAACATAAAAGTTTCATTTATTAATTTAAAATTAATTCCAGCTGTCAAATCAAAAATGCGTATTTTTAAGATATAATAACTATCAAAAGATTGACACTTGTTTAGATCCATTTTCAATCTGAAATTAATTAAAATGACCATAATTATATTAAATGGTAAAAATATAATCTATTTATACATCCAAACCATTAAAATGTATGATTTATCAATATAAATTTTTTTTATTAAAAAAGATGTTTTCAGTTAAAATATAGTATTTTTCACTATTCACCCAAATATGAAAGTTATTATAAAAACACCAAAACATTTTTGAAACTAAATTATTATGTTCAAATTCTAAAGAATAAGTTTATTTTTACAAATTGAATATATAAATGTTTCATATATTGGATTTAAAAAAGCATCCCCCTTAAAAGGCCGTAAAATTGCTTTTTTTGAAAAATACTTATTTTATCTAAAAAAATTTATTTGTTCTTAAATTATGTCTAGGAAAATAATAATATGGATTCTAAAATTATAAGTATTATATAATGTTAAAATTTTAGTTAATAATATTCATAACCTCTTTTTAATGGCTTGTTTGGTAAGTCGTGGTGCGCTAGAACTCAGTGTTGCGTGTAGTGAAAGGTATTGAATTACATTGAAAAAAATAACGTACGATGAAATCTTGGAGTGTTACATTATTAACTCCTTAAATAAATTGCATCCTCAAAATATGAAATTATTTTTCGAAAACAAAAGGTTGAAAATAGAAAATAACATTGCGAAAACACTCATCAAGAATTAGGAAAATAAAATTTAGTATTAATAAGAGGAAAAGGGAAATAAAAGGGTCACCACATAATTATGATCAAGATTAGGAGAACATTTGTGGAAATAAGTGTTTTATAATTGGAGGAAAAATGTAAATATTTATAGGTAGTGATTGAGGTCATCAATCATAAACAAGTGTAATATTGAGGGCCTTAAATTCATCAATCTATGATTGTTTAAAATACCATTGGTTCAAAAAAACATATGGTATTAGGATAACACATTTTTTGTTTTAAGATACCTTTAATGATGTATAAGAATTAATTTCATCATAGAATAATAGAAGAAGAAAATATTATACTTGACAAGTAGAGTCTCATCTTTCAACAAATTTCAACCATAAACACAACTTTCACTCTAAAAGATAATAGAACATAAAAATAATATTCTATTTATCCTATTCGTATAGGGTTCAAAAAAATGAATTTACAATTCATCTAATATAATTTTTTTAATAAAGACTACATTATTCATTTCAGGACATCACGTGGGCTAGTGGTTTGTGATACACCCTTGTCGCCCTTCGGTTACGGGTTCAAGTCCCACGACCTTGCCAGATGCGACGGGTTTCCACCCGACCTCCGGGTTGTACTTTTATGGCAATCCAAAAATAATCTCAATCTATAATTACAAAAAATAATTCTATCCAAACTCACAGTACAAAATTTATAAGGAAGGTAGCCACAATGAAGATTCTTTTTTCTGTGTAATAACATGTGAACACCTTAATCATGTATTCTTTTAAAACTCTGCAACAACCTGAATTACCATAAAAACTTATTAATTACATTCATTATCCCTTATTACTTATAGAATTCTGGATATACTCCTTCTATACAAAAATGTTGTAAACTCCACAAATGAGGGAATATACAAATCATTAATCAGTTTCAAGGTAGTCAAGAATATCCAATATAATTTATCCAAATTAATCATGTATTATTCCAAAATCACTACCTCGGTATCAGAACCATATTATGGTTTTTCTATCACTCAACCATATATTTTCCAAATATTTAACCTGCTATTGAGTAACTTTTCTTGGTTACACACAATCTCATGTCCTTAATTAAATAATACTGCATTACAATCCTTATGTTCTCCATAATTATTATAAATTTACATTGTTGATACAACACTCAAATGACATAATTCTCTAATAACAACATAAGAACTCTAATCATTCCTCCTCATCTGTGGTAGTATCATAACATGATTATTATCCAATATCATCACTTGGGGAAAACTCTGATGATTTGATCATTGGTTCACATAGTGTCCCGACTCCTTGCAGATGAAGCATTGTACATTTGAAACCATTTTCTTACCTTTGCAGTCATGTACATGGTGTTCTTTTTCACAAAACTTATAACAAAATCCCATTCCTTTCAGGCAAGTACCAGGGTGTTTCAACCCACAGTTTTCACATATGGGAAAATTATTCTTTTCCCTCTTCCATTTATCCATCTTTCTCTATTCCATCCTTTTCTTATCTTTCACCCCTTCAATGCCATAGGACTAGGAAAATTCATTACTTATCTTATTCACACATGATATTATTTCTTCATATGTTGAGAATACATGGGAGACTATTTCCCTACGAAATTTTGGCTTAATACGGTGAAATATATGATCCTTCTTACTATTTGGATCATACATATTGTCGGAGTACACATTCCTTCTACTGGGCACCATTTCTATACAATATCATAAACTAGGTCAGTTTATGAATTGCAATGAATAATTACATACTTGTAAAATACCTAATGTTAATTGAACGGTTTGTGGATATAATCCATAATCATAAATATGTTATCATAGAGGAAGTATATACTCATACACCCTTCATAATGATTTGTAATGAAAATGAGAATTATCCTAAGAATATCCCCCGAGAGTGTCGTAACCAAGAGTGAAGCAAGACCCATTTTCGTGCACTAGTTTCTATTCGAATCTAGCTCAAAGCGGTGTTTTCTGGTTTTACCCCTAGGTACATCTGTGCCCAAGCCACCTCAACCTGCTCGTATCTAGACAAGGATGAATATTCTCAGGAAACTCAGAAAATATTTTCAATACCAAAAGACTAGGAAGTTATTCTATACTAATCTTCAAAGTACATCTTAGGTCTATGTGCTCTAATCAGAGTTTATCTAAATCTTGCTTTCAAGGTTTATACTAAACCTCCCACTACTACCAACTATAATGCCCCGACCCCATTAACCCAGAGTCGGTTCATTATTACATAACATTGGCATGATCACAAAAGATCATGTCTTGAATGAACTATTAGTTTAGTAGCCTTGTAATCACTAGATAAATTCAAAAACTTTACATTACATCATAAAATGAAAAACAACAACAACATAGTCTCCATACTCCACACTCATATCCCCTCAGACTATCCCTGCAGGTCAGTCATAAAATAATTTTCACATCCTTGGAAAAATAAATAATTTAAAGGGGTGAGCTTAGATTCTTAGTAAGGATAACCATATAGCGAAAACTTTCATAAATAAGCATAAACTTTTAAGACAATGTATAACTAAAACAAATGCCTTTTAAAGTTTAACATCATCATAATATGGAAAAAATTAAATGAAATAATGCAATTTACATATTCACATGGATATTATACTAGTCGAATAATCAAATACAATATCAAAAACCACTTTCATAATGATGAAATGCATAATTCCATACTATCATAACCACATAGTCAAGGCCTTGTTCCAAGACTACAAATATGATTTTGTGAAGGCCTTGGGCCAAGGCACTAGTTTGTCTCATGAGACCTACCGATTCATCAATAAGCTATAGCGGGCTCCACCCATATCATACTAAGTCCAATGCATTCCTCATATGAACAAGTCTAAACATAACACAAACATTCGTATTAAAACTACCATAAGAAATGTCAATACTTTCTCCATAATCCATGAATGGAATAAAAATAACACATCCATAGTCAAACATATCACAGAACCATCAGTACAATATGGATGTTTTGTATCAAAATAAATCAACTTCAAATAAGATTAAAATCCATAAAAGGATGTTCAAATAGATTGAATTAAACTATTTGAGAGAAATATCTCTTTTTTGAAATCATTTAAAATTCACACATTTATTAAGGAAGTAATTTAAAAGAGATTTTTGAATCAAACTATCCTATACCACTTTGAAACTTTTGAAAATAAATATCATTTCAAAAAATTCAATTCCATATAAATAAATCCTTAAAATCATTTTGAAAACAGGACATTAATCAAAAATATTTATAAACATAAATATTTGAAACATTTAAAATTATGATCTTGATAAAGAGTACCTTTCACAAATTCTTTAAATATTCATTTTGAAAACATTTAAAAGTCACATAATTATTAAATAAAACATTTACATTCAAAATATTCTTATATGATTTTAAGGGAATCCTCAACAATTTTATAATGGCATAAAATAGTCACACATGCCGTATAAGTTAAAAAAAGACAATCTTACCTTAATTTTGTCGAAAATGATAAAAAAGACCTAGTTTGGAAAACGAAGGAAAGATTCCTTAAAAAAATATTATAAAAATTCAAAAAAAGGTATAATTGACTTTAACCCATAATCTATAAAATAGTAAGAATTATTTGAAATATATTTTTAAAAAACATGGATGTGGATGATAAAGAGGTCCTAATATATAATTATGTGTAAACAACCTAGGATAATGAAGAGATTGTGAAATAAACTCTTACCAATTTGGTAACATAAGAAAAATATAACCTATTAAATAAGTATCATACAATGAATATGTAAATACACATAAATTAATGTGTATTAAACAAAGAATATAATTATGGGCAACACATACACCACACCAAAGGTAATAGTGGCAATATGGCATGAATCTCATGGGAATAAAGAGTGAGATGAAAACCTCTTACTTTGTACATTTCCTTGGTTGAGGGTAGGTTAATGTAACATCCCAAGTAAATGAAGAATAATATATTTTCATATTTATTAATATTTTGGAATAAAATATTAATTTTACTTTTAAAGGGTTTATATGTTCGATAGCATACCCGATACGCAACAACGAGTTTCTTTGAAATCTTACGTTGCATAATAATAATATAATACTATTATTTTAAATGGTAGTTAACTCATAGAAATTGTATTGGTGGTAATGAACAAAACTAACTACAATATTATTATACATGTTTTTTAAATGTAGTTACATTTATCAAACAAATGTTAGAGGATTAAAATTTGAATGAATCTAATTTTAAGCATTATTTACATTAAAAGTCTGATTTAGCACCATTTAATGGTGAACCCTCTTTATAATATAGTTTTGGATAAATTAATACATTATATATGACCAAATTTATTCCTTCTTTAGAATGAGGACATCATAATTTACTTTGTGTAAAATTTTGGAATTTTTCTGATAAAGGACATTTTTAATGAATAGTAAAAATATTGTATTTTAATTCAATGCTATGTTTTAATTTGATATATTTATATGGTTAGATTAAATTTTTAATTCATTTTAATGTTTCATTACAATATATAATTACCATTTAATCCAATTTTGGTAATTGGAAGGAATTTAACTTTGAAATTGGACTTAATCAACTTTCCATCTTTTGACAGTTATTAATTCTTAAAAACATGCTCATTGTTTTGACAGAGGGAATTAATATTAAATTAATTTCAGCCACTTATGTATTTTAAATTTGGAAAAATGGATTCCATATTTGGAATCAGGAATCCCAAATTGTGTAAATCGGTAATATTTATTTTTTTACATTTTAAATATTTACTTCAGTAAATATTTTATTTTTCGTGGTTAAAGGATAAATCAGGTAAATAAAGGTAAAAAATAATATTATAATAATATAAAATTACCCATAAACGTGTTCTAATCCTATTTTACTAGTCATGTCAGTCCATGGGAATCTGTGGGTCGATTTTGGGACCCCATTGAGCCACATGGTAGTGATAATGACAATTTAGATTAATTAATTTAAAGTAAAGGCCATAATTACATAAACATAAATATTGGTAAATAGTTTTTATATAGTGTTATATATAGAATAATTTAAAATATAAATATTAATTGGAATTATTATAGGGTTTAAACCATCATGGTATTTTTATTATAATTTTTAGATATCAAATAAATTAAATTATTGATGACACAATAATGATGCAGTATTTACCTCATTAATAAATGATTTAAATAAATAAGATTATAATGATTAAAATATTATCCAAAACATGTCCAATTCTGATTGGATCATATTATTTAGATAATTAGCCATCTTATCATCATCTTTAATGATTTTTGGACCATTATAAACTGAATATCATTATATAATAAAATAATGTTTTCACACATTCCTAAAGAGCCTCACCTCACCCTTATAAAAGGAGACCACTTCTTACCAATTCCTCACACCTCTCAAGACATTTGGCTCATCCAAAATCTTCCAATTTAATCTCGCTACATCCCTCGCCCACCCTAGAATCCCTACCTTAGGCAAATGCACTTCAAGAGGTCCTTTTGGTTCAATCCAATAGAAGTTACCTAAATTAAAGGTAACAATTTCTCTTAAATTGTTATCGTTTATTTTACTTCCCCAAACCCTAAAATCTTTTTATCTCTTTCTTTTTTAACAAAACCTGTATTTTAAATATAATAGGTTGTTTTTATGAGAATTATTCAAACTACACTTACACATACCTCCATCTATTGGGTGAAAAACATAATGTTTCTGTGGATGGAAAACTAACGCCTCACGAAACGATGATTGTTCAATTAAATATTATCGCCTATCATGGTGTTTATTATGATGGAACTATATTTATATATGATATATATTATTTTTATTATTTTATTATGCTTATGTACTTCCCATTTATTTCACACATTTATGGTTTCCATAGTGGATAAATACGATAATCTCATTTGAGGACGTGCAGACTACCGCCCCCTCAAAGTGATGTGATTCATTAATGCCTTATGTGAGATGTATAAAGGAAGTAGTAATGATATTTTATATGATATTATACTGTAATTATAATATATCTGTTTATAATTATGTTTTAATTATATTGAAATAAGAAATATAATTGAACGTAGCGTTAATGTGTATGTACAGATTACTGTCTCCATGAATGGTGCAATTCATTTCTTACCTCCAAATGCTATGTACTATTATAAATACATGTATATACTGGATATATATGATATATATGAAATATAAATGATGAATTTTATTCTGGATATAATTAACTATTTAACACATGGACAACATGTAAATATAAGTTGTTCATTTTTTACCCAAGTACCATATATCGACTAAATGGACGTTATTAACTTCAATGATTACATAATATTTATAACATGGTAATTAGTGATATAAAAGGAATAATAAACTTGAAAAAGGTTATTATGTGAGGATAAATAAACTTTAGTTTATTATTCAGGAGATTAAAGAACAATCGAGTCACGTCGGATCCAAGGAAATAGACTACGTATCAATCTCCTTTCATTGAGGCATATTTTATTTTAATACCCTATTTTCATTTATACGTTCTATAAAACCCTTTGACTTTTAATTTTATTCGAAGGTTATCTTTATATACGAAGGGTTTTACTAAATGAAAAAAGGAATTTTTAAATGTAAGCGGTGACAACGACCTTTCTGCCACCACGAGTATTATTTGATCTTTGGCTTCCTTAGTAAGCCGAATTTTTTTTAAAAGGAAAAAAATAAATACGACATAATGTTTTTACATATTTTGGTATTGAAAATGATTTTGAGAATGGATTTATTATTTCAATATCTTGAAATGATATTTTTTATTGAAATTTGGAAATGATATCATTCCTTTATGCTTATGTTATGTGTTATGATCATGTTATTGTTCTTTGGAATTATTTACATATACGGGTGGTTCTGTGAGAAACCTAGGGCGGGTGAGCCTGAGATAGCTCTCCAATGCATTATGTAACATGATAGAGGTAAACGTGAGTGTTTCTCCTTAGAGATTTTATGGAATATACTGTGATGGGTATTCCAAAGTAAATCCCTATACAGTTGTGATAACAAAAATGTACGTATGATATAGATGCAACAAGTTACCTTTATGATTTAGTATTTCTATGAGTCTTTCATAAATCATATTCTATCATGAGGTAAGTAAAAGATTTCAAGTTTTGTACATATTTTTGAACAAATGTTTTGATTCATTATGTTATAACCCTTACTGAACCTTTTATTCTCATCCCAAGTTTTGAAATGTTTTCACAGGACTTAAAGATGATTAAGGTCAAGGATGGGATCAAGGAAAAGTCATGTTGTCTTTAACATGGAACTAGACATTACTCTTTTTTTCAAGAGTTCATGTTTTGTAAAAAAATGGAAACTATGTAGAAGTGTCCACATTGTAATCTTTTGAGATGTAATAGTTATGTCCTAATTCTATAAAACTCTATACCTGAAAAGATCATCAATGTGAATTATTCATTTAATTAAATATTATGTATGGTTTAAGGATGATTCCTTGTAGTTGGTATCAGAGGCCTGTTTAGAAAAATATAAGATTTAGGTTATTGTTAAATTAATATCCATAAAGTATTTTATGTTAATATTGATATCATATAGCATTTACAGATTACCATTTTGCTTCACCCAATATTGTTTTGTGTTCAAAATGGTTTATCATAGAGGAAACCGGACCGCTATGTTGTGACGATATCAAGAGGAAGAAAACCTTCCAAACCAGCAACCTTTGATGGTCAGAATTTGAACTGAACGGTTTTTTGAAAATGATGGAACAGTTGAATCATGCTATAAATGGTGGTGGTATCCATGTACGAGAATGGCTAGATCAACAATAGAGAAACATGTCAATAGTGGATCATTTTATAATGCACCATCCCCCCATCATTCATCAGATCATCTGACCATGTTCTAGGTGAAGGGTGGACTAATTCCCTAGATAATATTTCTGATGTCATGGGTTGTTCATAACATCAAATGGTTAGTCTTGGTGCTTACCATTTTGAAGGTGAAGCTGATCAGTGGTGGTCAATGTTGAAAAATATCAGGGATAGTGAGGAGATTGATTCTCTCGATTGGGATGAATTAAAAGGTTTGTTTCTTGGGAAATATTTTTCTAAGGAGGTTCATCTTCGAATGAAAAAAACAATTCCTGGAATTGTGGCAGGAGGATGAATCAGTTGCTTCTTATGAAGAAAACTTCACCCAACTGGGAAGGTATGCTCCAATTTTCATATGAGATCTTGATATAAACTCAACCATTTTTACTCAAGATTAAATCCGATGTATCGAATGGGGTTATCTTATCGTGAGTTCAAAATTTATGAAGAACTTGTTCCTTGTGCAGAGAAGGTGGAAATGGAGTTTGTCGATGATCAGGTATTCTTTGACAAACAACAGAATAAGAGGTCGAGGTGGCAGGGAAAAGAGAATAACTCTTAAAAAAGTCTGATGGTAAGAAATAGATGTTTAATGTTTGTGAAAACTGTGGTAAAAAGGATTATGGAGAATGTATTTTGAATTCTGGGGAGTTCTACCGATGTGGTAAGATGGGACATAAGGCTCGAAATTGCACTTAAAAAGATCAGGGTAGTGGTAAGACAAAATCTCATTTACAGTCAGTAATAAGTTTTAAGTGCAATGAAATGGGTCATTTTGAAAATGAGTATCCAACAAAGAACTGAACCAAAATAATGAAACCAGACCACAAGCAAAAAGGGATGGTGAAATCTATTGCAGCTACTTCAGCAGATGTTGGGCCATCAAATGGAGTTGTATCAGGTACACTATTTGTTTGTTCAGATTATGTCAATGTGTTGTTTGATTTAGTGTCTACACACTCTTTCATTTATGAGAAGTGTCCTAGTAAATTGGTAATTCCATCTCATGATATTAAAAAAAACATATGAAAAAAAACCTGGAGGATATGTAGAGAGAAAAAGAAAACATAATAACATTTTTTCCTTCTGTGTGGATATAATCTACCTAAAAACCTTACTGTTTTGTATCTAGGAGAGTTTGATGTTATTTTGGGCATGGATTGAATTATACTTATCATGATATTATTTACTACAGAGCTATAGAAGTTTCTTTTCATAAATATTTTTAGTTTGTGTACAAAAATTTACTCTTTATTTTGATAACATATCAGGAAGTTGAAAAACTGGTAAAAGATAGAAATGAATTTACCTAGAACATATTGTTAAAATCAAAGGAACTGTTCATATTAATGATGTGCAAGTGTTATATGAATACCTTGATGTATTTTATGATGAGTTCACTATTATAATACCTAATTGGGAAGTTGCATTTACTGTTGACTTAGTTCCTGATGCTATGCTAATTTCATAACCCCCTTATCGAATGGTTCAAATTTAACTTTTAGAGTTAAAGAAGAAATTACAGGAGTTATTATATAAAGGTTTAATTTGACCTAGCACATCACCATGGGGTGTTGCTGTCTTGTGTGTTAAAATTAAAGATGGTTCAATGAGACTTTTCATTGATTATAGAGCATTGAATAACATCACTATTAAGAATAAGTATCCTTTGACAAAGATCAATGATATGTTTGTTCAGCTCCAGGGAGCTTAGTATTTTTCAAATATTGATCAGAGGTCGGGGTACCATCAGTTGAAAGTAATGGAAGCAGACATTTAGAACACCACATTTCGTACTAGATATGGCCATTATGAATTTGTAGTTATGCCTTTTGGTTTAACCAATGCACCTGTTGTATTCATGGATCTAATGAATATAATTTTCCTTGAGTTCTTGGATAAGTTTTTGGTAGTGTTCATTGATTATATTTTGGTTTATTCCAAAAGTAACGAGCAACATGAAATTCATTTTAGGATTGTCGTGCAAACATTAAAAGAAAAAAACTTTATGGGAAATTCAGCACGTTTGAGTTTTGGTTACAAAACATTTCATTCCTTTGTCACATTATTTCAGAAAATAGAATAACTTTTGATCCTGCTAAAACAAATTTTTTTGAAGAATGGCCAAGACCCACAAATATAATCGAGATTCATTGTTTTCTTGGTTTGGCAGGTTATTACAGGAGGTTTGTCAAATCTTTTGCACATTTATCAATTCCAATGTCTAAGTTAACTTTTCAATGGTGTAAAGTTTATCTGGAAAAAAGAACGTGATGATTGTTTTCAAGAATTGAAAAGGATATTGGTGAATGATCCAGTTTTGGAACTGCCTTATAGAAATGGTGAGTTTTTTATCTATAGTGATGCTTCGTTGGAAGGACTGGGTTGTGTCCTAATGCAGAATTATCAGGTAATTGCTTATGCTTCACGTCAGTTGAAAGCTCACGAGTTAAATTACCCTACACATGATTTGGAATTAGATTCTATTGTTTTTGCTTTAAAAATTTAGAGGAATTATTTGAATAGAGTGAAATGTGAAATATATAATGAGCACAAAAGTTTAAATTATATATTCACTCAAAAATAATTGAACATGAAATAGAGGAGATGGTTTTAATTAATCAAGGATTATGATTTGACGATCCATTACCATCGGGGAAAATAAAATAATGTGGCTGATGCATTGAGTCAAAAAGTAATGTTTCATTAACCATGTTATGTTTGGGACAAGATCCTTTGGTTTCTGATTTGATAAACTTTGGCATTGAATTTATAGGTGCAGTAAATTATTCTGTTTTGTATCAGGTGTCAGTGAGATCATCTATATCAGAAAGAATAAATCAAGCACATAAAGAAGATAGGGAGTTGTAGAAAAATGTAGAGTTGGTTCAGAAGGGTATGTTTCCTTATTTTAATCTTGATAGTGATTGTATACTGAGGTTTGGGAAGAGATTATGTGTACCTTGTGATTCACAGTTGAAGAATGAGTTGTTATGTGAAGCTCATCGTTCTCCATTTTCTGTTCAGCGTGGATGTACTAAGATGTATAGAGATCTCTGTGAGTATTACTGGTGGGATGTAATGAAAAAATATATTGATGATTTTACAATGAAGTGTTATACTTCTCAGTAGGCTAAAGCAGAGCGGCAGTTACCGAAAGTGATGTTTCAGCCTTTACTGGAGCCAGAGTGGAAATGGGAAATTATTTCCACGGGCTTCGTTGTGGGATTACCAAAGACATCTCGAGGTAATAATGAACTCTGGGTTATTGTTGATCGATTGAAAAAATCTGATCATTTCCTTCCTATTCAAGATACTTTTTTTTAGATTAGCTTGCTCGGTTGTATGTTAAAGAGATAGTCAGGTGGCATGGAGTTCCTCTCTACATTTTATCTGATCGTGATCCCAGGTTTACTTCTTACTTTTGGAAAGGCCTTCAGAAGTTATTGGGTACCAAATTAAATTTTAGTACAGCTTTTCATCTTCAATCAGATGGGCAGTCAGAATGAACAATTTTGATATTTGAGGTTATGCTACGTTCTTGTCTACTAGATTATCAGGGATGTTGGGACCAACATAATTCTTTGGTTGAATTTTCATATAATAACAATTTTAATTTCAGTATGCAGATGGCTCCATTTGAGGAATTATATGGAATGGGTTGTCGAACTACATATTTTTGGGATGAAGTTGGTGAAAGGAAGCATATGGGACCAGAATTTGTAGAAGAGATGGCAGAGAATGTTCGGTTGATTTAGAAGGACATGAGAATAGCTCAGAGTAGAATGAAATGTTATCCAGATAACCAGAGGAATGATCTTTCTTTTAGGTTAGGTGATCATGTCTTTCACAATGTTTCTCCATTGAAAAGTGTGATGTGTTTTAGTAAGAATGGAAAGTTGATTGCGAGGTTCGTTTGATCTTGTGAAATCCTGGAGAAAGTTGGAATAGTTGCGTACAGAGTGGATTTACCTCAATGTTTATCCTAGGTACACAATGTTTTTCATGTTTCGATGTTGAGAAAGTATATGTTAGCTCCATCTCATGTTATGAGCCCAGAGGGAGTTCAGTTGGAAGAGAATATCACTTATGAAGATCATCTAGTTCAGATTCTTGACCGTAGAGAGCAATTGTTATGGAATAAGTTAATTCATCAGGTAATGGTTTTGTGGAAAATGATATGGTTGAAGAGGCAATGTGAGAATCTGAAAATTCTATGAGAGATAGATACACCCACTTATTTTGATAAGTGAATAAAAATTGTGAGGATGAAATTTCCAAATGGGGGGAAGGATGTAACATCCCAAAGTAAATGAAGAATAAGTAATTTTCATATTTATTAATATTTGTGAATTAAATATTAATTTTACTTTAAATGGGTTTCTATGTTCGATAGCATACCCGATACAAAACAACGGGTTTCTTTGAAATCTTATGTTTCACACTAATAATATAATATTATTATTTTAAATGGTTGTTAACTCCTAGCCATCGTATTGGCGGGAATGAACAAAACTAACTACAATATAATTATACATGTTTGTTAAATGTATTTACATTTATCTATTAAATGTTAGAGGCTTAAAATGTGAATGAAACTAATTTTAATCATAATTTACTTTAAAAGACCGATTTATCGCCTTTTAATGGTCAACCCTCATTAAAATCTAGTTTTGGTTACTATAATAAATTATATATGACCAAATAGAATTCTTATTTAGAATGGGGACATCAAAATTTACATTGTGTAAATTTTTGGAATTTTTCCGATAAAGATCATTTGTTAATGAATAGTGAAAATATTGTACTTTAATTCAAAACTATGTTTTATTCTGATTTATTTATATGGTTAGATTAACTTTTTAATTTGTTCTAAAGTGTAATTAGAATATATATTTACCATCTTATCCAATTTTGGTCATTGGGAGCAATTTCACTTTGAAATTCGACTTAACCAATTGTTCATCTTTTGATAGTTAATAATTCTTAAAAACACTCTCTTTGTTTTGATAGCAAGAATTAATTTTAAATTAATTTATGCCAGTTCTATGTTTTTAATTTGGAAAAATGGATTCCATATTTGGAATCAGGAGGTACAAATTGTGAAAATAAGTAACTTTTATTTTTAGACATTTTAAATATTTACTTCAGTAAATATTTTATTTACCATCGTTAAAGGGTAAATTAGGTAAATAAGGGTTCAAAATATTATTATAACAATATAAAATTACCATTAAACGTGTCCTAATCCAATTTGACGAGTCATAGCCGACCAAAGGAATCCTTGGGTCGATTTTGGGACCCCATTGAGCCACTTCGGAGTGATAATGATAATTTAGATTAATTAATTTAATGTAAACGATTTCCTACATCATGTTATTTTTATTATAATTTTTAGACATCAAATAAATTAAAATATTTATAACACAATAATGATGGAGTATTTACCTCATTAATAAATGATTTAAATAAATAATATTATAATGATTAAAATATTATCCAAAACATGTCCAATTCTGATTGTATGATTTCATTTCGACAATGAGTCATCTTATCTTCATCTTTAATGATTTTTGGACCATTAAAAGTGAATATCATTATATAATAAAATAATTATTTCACACTTTCCTAATGATCCCCACCTCCCCCTTATAAAAGGAGACAACTTCTAACAAATTCCTCACACCTCTCAAGCCATTTGGCTCGTCCAACCTATGACCAATTAATCTACTTACATCCCACTCCCCACCCTAGAATCCTTAACTTAGGCCGAAAGCACTTCAAGAATTATTTTTGGTTCAAACCAAAGGAATTTACCTAAATTGAAGGTAATGATTTCTCATAAATTATTTTCTTTTATGTTACTTCCCCAAACCCTAAAACCTTATTATTCCTTTATTTTGTAAAAACAACAGTATCATCAATATACTATTATGTTTTTATGAGATGTATTAGAACTACAATTATACAAACCTCCATTTAATGGGTGAAGAACATAATGTTTCTGTGGATGGAAAACTAACACCTCACGAAACGATGATTGTTCAATTATAGCATACCGCCTCTCATGGTGGCCATTATGATGTAATTGTATTAATATATGATATATATTATGTTTATGATTTCATTATTCTTAAGTAATTTACATTTATAGCATGCCTTTATGGTTTCCATAGTAGGTAAATACGATAATCTCATTTGAAGAAGTGCGGAATACCGCCCCCTCAAAGTGATGTGATTCGTTAATACTTATATGGGATGTATAATGTATGGAGTTAATTATATTTCATACGATATTATACTTTAATTATAATATACCTATGTATAATTAGTTTTTAATTCCATTAAAATAACAAATAGAAATGAAAGTATCATTTAGGCGTACGTACCGATTGCCGTCTCCATGAACGGTGTATTTCATTTATTTCTTCCAAATGTAATGTACTATTATAAATAAATGTATATAATGGATATATATGACATATATGATATCTAAATTATTAATTTCATTATGGGTATAATTAACTATTGAACACATGATCAACTTGTAAATATAAGATGTTCATTTTTTACTCAAGTACCAAATAATGACAAAATAGACGTTATTAACTTGAATTATTACATAATTTTTATAACAAGGTAATAAGTGATATAAAAGGAATAATAATATTGAGAAAGGTTCTTATGAAATTTTAAATTAACTTTAGTTCATTATTCAGGAGATTAAAGAATGATCGAGTCAAGTCAGACACAAGGTAAGGGTCATCGTCTCAATCTCCTTTCATTGAGCCATATTTTGTTTTAATACACTATTTTATTTTATACAATGTATAAACCCCTTTAACATTTCATTTTATTTAATGGGAATCTTTTTATATGAAGCGTTTTACTAAACGAAACAGAGGAATTTTTTTAACGTAAGTGGTTACAACATCCTTTCCGCAGCTGCGATTATTATTTGATCTTTTTCTTCTTTAACAAGCCGAAATGTTTTTTAAAAGGAAAAAATAAACACCACATAATCTTGTTATATATTTTGGAATTGAAAATAATTTTGAGAATTGATTTATTATTTCGATATCTTGAAATTATATTTTGTTATTGCAATGTTGAAATGTTATCTTTCCATTATGCTTATGTTATGTGGTATGAAAATGTTATGGTTCAAGGGCATTATTTACGGATACGAGTGGTTTATTGATAAACCTAGGGTGGGTGATCCTGAGATAGCTCTCCAATTCATTGGCTAACGTGATGGAGGTAAACTTGAATGTTCCTCCTAATAGATTTTAGCGAATATACTATGATGTGTATTCCAATATAACTCCCTATGTAGTTGTGATAGCTACAATTTAAGTATGATATGGATGCCACAAGTTACCTTTATGATTTATGATTTCTATGGGTCTTTCAAAAATCTTTTGATATAATGAGGTAAGTATAATATTTTATGTTTTGTATGTAATTCTGAAAAAAATCATTCATTGTTTTATAACCCTTACTGAGCCCTTTATGCTCATCCCAAGTTTTGATATGTTTTCACATGACTTAAAAATGATTATGGTCAAGGATGGGATCAAGGAAAAGTCATGTTGTCTTTAACATGGAGCTAGACATGACAATTGTTTTCAAGGGTTCTTGTTTTGTAAAATAATTTTAAATGTTTAGAAGTGTCTAATTTGTAATATTTTGAGATATAATAGTTATTTCTTAATTCTCTAAAACTCTAATCCTGAAAAGATCCTCAATGTGAATTATTAATTTAATTCAATATTATGTAAGGTTTAAGGCCGGGTTCTTATATTCAACATCCTTTATAATGGTGAAGTAATTATTATTATATTATAAAATAATAATATACATTAATATGATATCATATATGATATTTTAACATTCCTTTCTATAATAATATCATTGTATTATTGTCGTTTTGGGTGTTAACTTGCCCGTTTTATTTTATATGATTTGTTATATAAGGCATGTTTGTTATGGATAGGTTGTATCTTATTCATATACAGAAGAAATAAAGTCCTCAAACATTATTTTAATTCATCAAATGATATTTTTACTTGAATGGATTTGATGGGGAAATGAATCTCATCGCGTTAGTGGAGACGGTAATTCTTGCGTACGCACAGACACTACTTCCATTTCATTTTTCATTTTAAAAGGAATAAAAACCCAATTATACATAGGTATATTATTATTTAATAATCACATAATATCTTAAATATGTTACTTAATTTCATTAACACCATCCTTTATATGTTCCATGTATGGTATGAATGAGTCATAAAACATTGAAAGGGTGGTAGTCCACACTTCCTCAAATGAAATTATCGTATATATTTACAACATGAAATGAATAATGGTATGATATAAAATGGAATTATAGAAGATTATATATAAAATATAAATCATTAATATCATATTTAATTATAGTGACATCATAATGGAAACCATGAGAGGCGGTATGAGATAATTGAACAATCATCGTTTCGTGAGGCGTTTGGTTTCCATCCACAGAAACATTATGTTAATCACCCATTAGATGGAGGTGTGTATAAGTGTAGTTCCAATAATTCTTATAACAATATCATAGTATATTTAGAAATTTGGTGTTGATAAAAAAGAATATAATAAGAAGATTTTATGGGTTGGAGAAGTAAAATAAATGAAAAGAAGCTAAGAGAAATCGTTACCTTTAATTTGGTTAACTCCCTTTGGGTTGAACCAAAAGGACTCTTTAAGTGCCTTATTCATAAGGTATGTCTTCTAGGAGGAGAGGAGGGATGTAGGGAGCTTAATGTAGTAGTGTTTTGAAGAGCCAAAATGCTTGAGAGGTGTGAGGAATTGGTTAGATGTAGAGTCCTTTTATAAGGGGGGGGGGGGATGGGGCTCTTTAGGAAAGATTGAAAATATTATTTTATTATATAATTATATTCGGTTTCTAAAGGTCCAAAACTCATTAAAGTTTAATATAAGAAGACTCATGATCGAAATGAAATCATCCAATAATAATTGTATAGGTTTTGGTTATTATTTCAGTCTTTATAAACTTATTTGGTTAAATCATTTATTTATGAGGTAAACACTACATAATTATTGTGTCATAAATAATTTAGTTTATTAAATGTCCAAAAATTATATAAAAACTTCAATTATGTAGAAAATATTTTTATCTTTCTAACTAATATTTATAGTCAAAAAGATAACATATATAACCCTATGTAAAAATTGTTTTGCTAAAAGATATATGCGCATGTCATTTTTGTATTTACTAACTTAATTAATATAATGTGTCATTATCCTTTACAGGTGGCCTCATGGTGTCCCAAAATAGACTCAAAGATTTCCATGGCCAGAAATGTATCACAAAATACAGTTAGGAGACGTTTTAGATTAATTTATTATTATTATAATATTAGTTTTTACCCTTATTTACTGGATTTACCCTTTAACCATGGTTAATAAAATATTTACCGAAGTAATTAATCAAAATGTCTAAAAATACAATTTACCTATTTATAAAATTTGGACCTCCTGATTCTAAATATGGAAACCATTTTTCTTAATTCAAAACACAGAAGTGGAAAAAATTAATTTTAATTTAATTTCTGTTGTTGAAAAAAATGCGTGTTTTTAACAAATAATAACTATCAAAAGATTAACACTTTTTTACGTCCAGTTTTAATATGAAATTATGTCCAATGATCAACATTGGATTAAATGGTAAAATATTAATATATTTATACTTTAAAATAACTCAAATTCATAATTTATCACTATTAATTATTTTGATTAGAAAAATATTATTAATTAAAATTTTGTAATTTTCACTATTTATCAAAATATGCAAGTTATCAGAAAAGTAAAAAAATTTCACCCTAAGATAATTTTGATATGCTGAATCAAAAAATTATGTCTATTTTACAAAATTCAAAACATAAAAGTTTTATTTATTAATTTTAAATTAATTCCCTCTGTCAAAACCAAAAGGCGTATTTTTAAGAAATAATAACTATCAAAAGTCTGAAACTTGGTTATCTCCAATTTCAAAGTGAAATTACATAGAATGACCATCATTGGATTAAATGTTAAAAATAAAATATATTTATAATTTCAAACCATTAAAATGTATACATTAACAAAATAAATTATTTTGATTAAAAAAGTTGTTTTCAATTAAAATATAGTATTTTTCATTATTCACTCAAATATGAATGTTATCAAAAAAACACCAAAACATTATTGAAACTAAATTCTTATTACCTGATTCTAATGAAGAAGTTTATTTGGTAAAATTTAATATATAAAAGTTTCAAATATAGGATTTAAAAATGATTCTCCATTAAAAGGAGGTAGAATTTCATTTTTTTAAAAATACTTCTTTTATCTGAAAAAAATGTATATGTTCTTAAGTTATGTCTAAGAAACTAATAATATAGATTCTAAATTTATAAGGATTATATAAAGTTCAAAATTTAGTTAATACCATTCATAACTGGTTTTGAACGGCTTGTTTGGTATGTCATGGTGCACTAGAACTCGGTGGTGCATGTAGTGAATGTTATTGAATTACATTGAAGAAACAATGTACTATGAAATATTGGGGTGTTACATCTTTCACGGTGCACACAGTTCAAAAGTTTCAAAAAAATTATGGTATTTGTTTATCAATTTTTCTGCGTTGATAAATACATAATATTATGTATATATATATATATATATATATTGATGAGAATATATATTAAAATTAACATGTTACATCATGAAATTATTTATACTAGGGATATTTTATGTTTAATTTAATTTTATTATTTCATTGGAGATTAACATACAATTTTACCATTGTGGAATGTTTTTTATGATATAATCTCATTGTTTATCAAGATAATTTATGATACAATTCCTATGGTGAAATAATAATATTTTTCACTTAGGTAAATATTTAATGTTTTTCTCCTCTAATAATAACATGTGAATATGTTTCATCTGTATTTTTCATTCTTTATTTACATAAGATGTCAAAGGAATTTTTCTATGAAGAATCATCTTTATGTATCTATTCAGTTAGAAGCCATTTTTTATTCCAAACCCATTATTTCAAAAGATAATTTCAAAAATAATTATAAAATTATTTAAATGATTACCTAAAATTTAAACTATTTTTTACTTTTTCTCAAATATTTTGAATGTAATATTCATTTCATTTTCTAAATAATGACCATTTGGATATTCTCAAAAATGTGAATCAAGTCATTATTTTAACATGCATGATATAAAAAACTTTATATATGATATTAAAATTATTTTCATTGATCATTCCATTTTATTATTTGATGATTACATATAAAAAAATTATATCCATAGTATTTATAAAAAAATTTATTTTTAAAAGGTTATATTAAATGAAATAATTTTTTTCTCAAGAATAGTTCTGTGTGATTTTTCAGTAAATATATTTTTTCCATATAACTTGATATCCTTTGATGATAATTATAATTTAGTGGGATTATTTTCGACTATAAAAATCTCTCAATATTGTATTGGGTAAAAATATATATCCATTGAGACAAATAGTATTGTAATGGGGATTAAATCCAATTCAGTAATCGATTATATCAACTATGTTACTTTTGGGAGTGATCTTTGATCATTATGGTATATTAGGGAGTAATCGAAATATACTATAATATTATTATATATTAGGATTTAACTAATATGGAAATTATTTTTTATTCTTATTTGTGTGCCAAAAATATATGACTTTTTCTAATGTAATATTTTCATGGTTCATGATCATTGATCATATTCATTTTCATTTTTCATTAACTGTAATGCTTTATTACATGAATCAATATTATTATCTAAATTTCTTAGGGTAAGGTTATCAAATAATTTTGTCATGTTCTCATACCTATATGATAATGTTATATTTCTATATACCTTATTTATCCTTAATAATTATTTGTGCACACTATTTTACATATATCCTTTCTCATGATCATCATGAAATATGATATTTATGATACTTATAAGAAGGTTTTTAGTTATTATGAACACGGTGGGATATTACATAACACACCTATATAATGGGTGTTTTGTGTCCTTGATTCCAATGGAACCATACCTAATATATTATAGAATGGATATTTATGTAATATAATAAATATTCATAAAATACATTAAAATCTATGTATAAAATTATTGGTTCATTAAAAAATATGGAAAAACACTCATGTACTATTTTTTGATGAAATAATGACCAAGGAAAATTAAACATAATCCTAGTTTTAGATTTATGTGACATTGGAAAATAATTAAAATGTATAAATCATGCTGGAAAAGTAAATAGTCATTTGAATATACCACTAAGATTGAAATTAAACATTAATCTATGTTTGAAGATGATGATTTTAATATTTTTTATGGGTCAGATGAAATATTAAAAAGAGGAAGAATATTTTCTCTGAATTCAATTAAAACAAGAAGAATAACATTATCGTATTTTAATTTATTCATTGTTCAACTAATTTATGAAATTATTGTTTAGACATAATTAAAGAAAAACAAATATGTGAAATAGAACATTAAATTCTTATAAACATAAAAACATCAAAATATGATTTAAAATATCAATATGGATTGTTGGAATTGTGTACCAGGCTAGAATTTTATCCTGAATTTATTACAGATTACAAAAATAATGATTAATATTATTCTTATGTGTTGATATCATTATAAAATATTAATAATTCTTTGGATGTCCAAGAGAATACCTCAGTTTGCTATGTCAATTCATAAAATATGTCTATATGGGTTTATAAAATAGATTTAAAACCATTAATTTTTATCACAGCATTCATTATGTGATGATTATAATAAAAATATATCATCTACTACCAAAAACAGTTTGGTTGGATGTGATATAATTTATATTTTTTTATAAAATTGTGTTAAAAATATTTTCCAGAATAACTTTGTAAAAAATATAGAAATTGGTGTCATTAATTTTTTTAGTTAGATAAAATTTTACTTCTATTACTTGTCATATTATGGTTGCATCCACATCACCTTATCCAAATTTTAATACTTCTTAGAGGACCAATTTAGTTTCCTTTAATGTATTCACCATAAATAAATATATGAAAACAAATGTATTACTTCAGAAAAATGATTTATCATGTTGTCTCTATTTTGAATGGTCACACTGCTCAATAATTGATATCAATTCAATGTATTTATAGGATATGACTTGGAGACATAAATATCTAACAATGAATTAAGAAGCGTAGAATCAGAAAACTGAGAATTGATTTCCATCAATTCCCCAAATAAGGTGGAATCATAGATCATATATTTTCACTAAATTAAGCATTAACTATTAGGATATGGAAGATCAGACAATAATGTCAAACTATGATATTTTCAATGACTACATCATGTTGGTATATAATATATATTTATATATATATGTTTATTATCGTCCCCCATTTAATTTTACATATTTGTTAAAATATTTTATTTTTTTATATTGTCAACATATATATGTTATGAGAAGAAATATTTTAACATTTTAATCAACAATGATATATTATTTTCTTAGATAATAGTATATTTGTTTTTCAAAATTTATGTTAGAAGTATTATTTCTACAACATAAAAAATTAATCATTTATTTTTTTGTCAATGTTATTTATATTTTAGGTATTTTGTTAATGTTTTCACTCAATATACGATGATGTAAGAGTTTTTTATTTTTTTCCAACTTTTTTGTTATATGTATAAAAACAATTGAGAACAATGGGTACAAATTTGTTATCACTGATAAATTAGTGAACATATGAAAACAAAATGACGTTGGTATGGTAGTTGATATATTATAATGTTATTATAGTTTATCATATAGAGGATGTTGATATTAAAATAAATCTTATTATAATGTTTTTTAGAAACTAATAATATTGGATTATTTATATCATAGTTAAGTTGTTAGGATGAAATGTAAATGTTTTTATTAAATTATTAGACATGGCACATTTATTTCGGATTTTATATTTATATTTATTATCATTAATCACATTATAATTATTGATGTGTAATATATATTTGAATCAATATAAAAACATGTTTTTTTTGTAATTGGTCATATGTGACATTTATTTAGTTTTATTAATAATGTAATCCCAAGGAATATTTTTGATGAAGGTAGGAATGAAATGGACACAATAACTAAAACCATATTCCATTATAAATTGATTACATATGATAGTATAAAAAGCCAAGATGAAAAGGATGATTTTGAAATAGATATCTTGTTATTAAATATATATAATCATCTATGTCAATTATAACTTATTTTGGTTTATCTCAACTTGGATGTCCTTGGTTGGTTCTATTATTATTTGAATATTTTTTTTTCAAATATTTCATTATAAAAATTATTTTATTTATATTTTCAAAATATTTTTTTGTACTTCTTTTTTCCATTCAAAATATTATATTTAATTCAATGATATTATAACTAGAAGTAAAAAACATCCAAACCAGTCTAATTAGAAAAAAAATGAATAAATTACAAACATATTAAATTATTTATAATAAATAATGAAAAAAAATTAATTGATTGAAATAAAAAAATTTACAAATGACCTAATATAAAATATAATAAAAAATTAAATAATCAAAAAAATAGTGAAATGGACTAATCCCCATAACTAAATTAAAAAATTGATCCATCCAAAAAAAATTGGTTCAAATATTAATTATAATAAGAAAACGATATCATAACCATGATTATTATGATAACATTAATGTGTTGATTATTCTAGGAAACCACTTTTATGTATTTATATTCTTACCACTAAATATTATATGATGTTGTTTTGACACTACCTATAATTTGTTTGAATTTATATATAATATCTTTTAAATATTTCATCTCACCACAACTTTTTTTATCATTAAAATCATTTTGGATTTGAAATTAAATACAATTTATTTTCTAATGTATGTAACGAATGAAATTGATGAGATATGAGGGAATAGAAAGAATGAAAAGAATTATGTCATGATAGAGGTGTGAATTACTCCATTATTTATTATTGCGAATATAATATTTTAGATATATATCCAAATAACATATAACATCCTCTTTGGAATCATTTTTAATTTTTATTAATGAACCATCACCTTGGAGACAAGTATTCCATGTCCGGCCTATCAAAAATAGTGACCAGCCAAGTGATTTTATTGGGATGTACTATAAGTACTAACTACACACATCATACCATATTACACCCAAAAATAACCTTAGATATACCATGTTGCATAATGTTTTATCTCAAAATTATATTAGAAATAATAATGAAATTTTAACAACCTATATTGTCACCACCCTTTATGGTTGCCTCTTCATATATCATCTTCCTTAATTGATTATCACTCACTCTCCCCATACATATTATTAATTTTAATGGACATATTTTCCAATATTATATTCATATACATCATTATCTATGGTATTTTAATCTCAGGACCCTCTACATATTATCTAGAGAATTCTAAATCACCCAAGAATATTTATCATCATTAAAATACACTGGTTACTATTGGTATTACATAGGTCATCAATCCTTCAAGTCTTAGAGATCTATCAATATCCAAAAATAATCTTGTCTTAGGTATCTATAAAAAACCCTTATAATTTTTTCACATAATGTTTTTTATTTTATGAGGTAATAATTTAAAATTCATGTCTTATTATTTAAAACCTTGACTTGAAATAATATGTTGGTGTGGGAGTATATATTTGAATTAATTTTTGAATCACCACACATAGGAGATGGTCGGGTAAAATGAATATGATCAAATTATTTGTAAAATTTAGAGAGTCTGCAAGAGTTTAATGGTTACAGATGAAAAATGTTGTGATGTCAGTTCCATCAAGATAGTATATTGGATATACCTTGAAAAATCAATCGATGATATTTTTTAGTTTTATATATGGGGAATAAAATTCATTAGAGTTATTGTTTTGTAATTATTTTATATTAATTATATTATTTTATAATATTTGTTATGGATTCATTTCTAGAGGTGGGATAAATTTATAATGAAGGCATATCCTGAATGACTATCTATAAGCATATTATTTTGAAATTATAAATCATTTGAATAGTGATGAGTTTAATTTATTAATAAAATTAGAGAATTATATTTTGATTTTTTTAGGATATTTGTAAATGAATTTCTATGTATTATTTGATATTATGTTATTATAAATATTTTAAAAAAATAAACAAAACTGTTATATGATTTTCTCTATACCATGGTTGGATGATAATTCTTTCACATGAGAGGAAACTATTTTTCAATGGACAATTTTTTAGAACTATATAATAATATAAATTTATAATGGATCAAATCTCAATTATTATGTCAATATATTATGTTATGATCAATATATAGAGGAAAAAATATTTTGGAAATAAGGATTCCATTATGAATTTTATTCATGTAGGGGAAACTCAAAATTATTATTCCCTTTGTAAATTTAACTAGATCTTGTTGAGTAAATTCAATTAGAATTTTACATATGTCTAGTAATGGTAAAATAATATTAACTGATTGTATTACAATTTAAATTATGGGTAATCTGACATGTGGTAACTGTAAAAAAATAATGTGGAAGCTAATGTTAATTAACTCTATAAAAGAGTTAATTAATTGTAAACTGCTGTTATAGAAGGGTAAAAAACCTCATCGAACTTAAAATGATGTTAAGTAAATCTAAACTAATATTATTTAAGGGAATAAAATAATATATATTATGACAATAGTTATAGAAATGTAAAAAATTATATAATGATAATATAATTTGATTTATGGTTAGAAAAAATATATATAAGGGAAAAAAATATAATTAACATTGTATGTTAAAATTATTATTTAATAACTAAAAAAATATTGGATATTTATTTAATATAAAATTAATATAGATGGAGAATAAACAAAATAAATTATAAATAAATTTATTAAATTTAATGAAATATAAATAACCATAATTAAATATTACTCCAAAAATATTTTACATATTTATTATAACCCTTTTATAAGAATTTTTATAATGCCTTTTGAAATGATATTAAAAACATTTTCAAACATTATTGAAAATTACTTTTGAATAATTTCATATAAGAAATGTTTTCTGAAAAACATATGATAACGAATGGTAGTGATGTAGAGGACCCGTTTACTAATTTAATGAAATAACATAAATATAGATGCTCCCCTTTCTGAATTTTATCCGCATGGAATAGATATTATCCACATGGATAAAAACTATCCTTATCAACCCTTACTCAAATTACATATGTTCCTGATGATGGATTTGAATGGTTATAATCTGTCCATAAAATGATGACTCTTATTTCAAATAAATGTTACTACAATGATGGAATGTTTTCATATTATTTTTTTATGTGAGGATATTTCAATCAAATTAGGTAGTGTTAATTTTTGGTTTGAGAAAATGTTGGTAATTATCCCAGATATTTGTATCCTTTGAGAACATATTATGTAAAAATTGAAGGGTTTTTTAGTTTTTAGATGTATATTGAAAAAAAATATTCTATAATTTTTTAGAGTTTTTAATTAAAAAAAACCATACAATGTTGAGTTTGTTCTAGTTAGAACATAATGATAGTTTTAGTCATATGGTATGTCAATTACTAGATGTATCCCACATTAGCTATGCTGAAAATTGTTGGTAAGAAATATACAAATGATTATCTCAATGGGATTATTTCTTATTCTCAAATGTCTACCAGAGAGAAATATGGGTTTCTATAAGAATTCTGTTGTCATTCAATATTCTAGAAAAGTGGTTATATGTTTAATGTGTTGAAATATATAAACTAAATTCTTGATATGTTTCCCCCAAATATAGTATTATGTTCACCATTGAATATTACAATATCCAATGGATTTATTAATTTTTCCCAAAAAGTTGTCTCACCTATTTAATATAACATCTGAAAAGGATAAAAAATTATCCATAATGATTATGATTCAGAATATTAACCTATTTAATTGAATTCATCATATTAGGTAGAGTTGGATTATAATTCACATTCTTTCCAAAAAAATTAAATATCATTCACTGTTACTTTATTTACACTAAAAACACAAAAAATTATGTAAAAAAAGGAAGATTAAAAATATTAAATATTTTTAATGGATTTCCACTACACATGATAATTTATGTGACCGTATGTTATTAATCATAGTAAAATATTCACTCTTTTATTACATTTCATGAAATTGATAATTGAGTCAATGAAGATTATATGGGAAAATGTTTTCTGGAATGATCATTTTTTGATTCATATACACATAAATATTTATTTTTCATGATTTCAACCAATTGTTACATTTCAAATTTAGATTTTTGATACTATATGAAAATAAATTAATTTATATTTAACTTATATTAATGCATTCAACCCCCATAAAATAATAGCATCATACAATATTTTTTAGAAATATTTTCCATGAAATGTTGATTTAATCATATATATTTTTTATGATAGCTCCATAATAGGTTTTTTAATTATAAAAATAAAGTCAACATGATTTTGAAAAATATGTATATTAATAACCTCTCTCAAATTTGAGTCCCCTAAATTACATTCTTTTATATAAAATTACCAAAAAATGAAATAGTTATAATATGTGAATGTAATGATTTCATTTTAGAGAATAAGTCGTAGAATTTGTCAATTAATTACTCAAATACAGAACCTAAAAATGAATAGTACCCCCCTCACATTTAGTTTTTTAATGTTATAAAATTTATTCAGAAATATTGATAAATATTGTGGATTATAATCAACAATTTTAAAATAAAAATTACATAATCATATAAGACAATCCGAAATTTTACACTTTGAATAATTAATTGAAGTTTCACATCTTTGGCAACAAATAAATATATTTTAATGAAATTTTGTTGAATTTTTTATTTTTTGTTATTTAATTATTGGTGAAAAAAATATATTGTGTGAAAAAATAAACTATGATTGAATAATTTCTATTTACACTCACTTCCATTATAGAGGGGGAATTGAAAATTGGAGGTCATGTACTAATAAAAAAATAAATTATCACAAGTAGAAAAACATAGTGATGGATGTTAAATAATTTAATAAAAAAGGTAATATTTAATGTTTTATTTTTACCATTTCATATTTCATTATCTATTTTGAATGGAATTATTCCATTTAGGTAGTCAACAATGTTCTTTAGAGGCCCCTGATTTGTGAGATGATAATAACTTTTAGAAAAAAATTCTAAACCCAATAATATGACAGGATCACCATGGGAGAGTACATTGTCGAGCTGGAATATTATTATCCCCATAAAAAATTGGTCCACATCTAGAAAATCTAATAGTTATGGTAAAATAGATTTGAAAACATGTTTTTTTAAAGGTAATTCCTTGGTCAAAGAGTAAGACACAATTTATTAAAAATAATGATGGAGTTACAAAAGTCTGAAATGAGGGATTTTATTAAAATCTCTAACATATAGAGGAATAAGATCAACTGGTAGGTCATCATTCCAAGTAGTGAGTTGGTTGATTCTTTTGTTGTAAAGACCATCTACCATCATGTTTGTTTCGCATTAAGTATGAGTGGCAATGTGTCTAATATCTTTATGAAAATTCAGACAGTTCATCAATCAAGAAGTAAGATTCCAGGTAAGATGGATCGTCCCAGTCCAAATGGATTGTACATTGGAGGAAGAATCACACTCAATCCATATGTCCTTCCATCCATTATTTTTAATATAGTAAATTTCTTGGATAATAGACATCATTTCTGATTTGTGAGATGTGGCATTACCACAACTTCCATAGAAGCATCCATTGCAATGTCCTAGTCAGTCTCTGAAAATAGCACCATATCCCGATGGACCTGGATTTTCTTTTTGAGGTTCTATCAACATTGATTTTAATCCACCCAAGGATTGGAGATTTCTAAAATACTTTAAGAGTCTGACGTGGTTTTGGGAAGATTCCATCAACACAGAGTCACCGAAGGATCATGAAGTCACCAACAGAGTTGTCACAATGTGCCTTTTGGATCTATGTTGCATCCTTTATGACTATTATAATTCGAGTTCTACATGAATTAATATTTAATGAGAAATTTTTGTGAATAATATTATATCTGTCATACCCGATAACATGGAGGAGTTCAGCGATGACAAAGACGAAGAGATTTGATTATTTTCTTCGATGTGTCGTACTCCACACAACGTTTCAGTTGGTGGAGAATAGAATCTGAATATATATATCTGCAGTAAAAATGGTCCATAACATAATTCCATAGTACATAGGCAGTGGCACCGGATAAAAAAAAGTGGTTAGTATCCTCCCTGTGTTGATGGCACATGTGACATTGTGAGAAATGTTGAATACCAAAATATTGATGGGTAACCTCTGTAGGAATACGATTATGAGAAATAGGCCAAATGTGCTTTAATCAGGAAGGATTTATCCAAGGTTTGTCAAATTATTTCATCAAATTAAAAATAGGATAAGATTTAGAAAATGTGTGATTGTAAAAGCTTTTCGAATTCAATACTTCATTTTGGATATGATACAAAATAAGGCAGTCGACTAAGAAAGAGAAGGAATGATTATCAATAATTTTTATAACCGAAATAGGTAGGTTAGTATTATGAGAGTGAATCACCTCCTGAATAGAGAATATAATGCTATCAGGAGGCGGTTGAGAGGGAAGCATAGAAATTAGAGGTGTTCCAGTCCATTTAGAAGTACAAAAAATAAGAGTAGAGTTCAGATTGACTAACCATCTAGAATTGGCCATGATGTTGGAGATGGAATTTTTTAGGGAAGGCCAGATTGAGGAATTTACATTTCTAAATATATATTTTTTTGAATTCACCATGAATTTTTTATATAAGAATTCAAGGGAATCATCATTACGATTAATCATGTTCCATGTTAACATGTCTTGGAGGGCTTCATTAAAAAGTTTAAGGTTCTTAATGCCCAATCCACCATTTTATATTGACATGCAACATGTAGACCATGGGATGGTGACTATCTTTCTTTCAAGGATGCTACATATCAAATAAAAGTTTATGATAAATACATTAATTAGTTTTAGAAGAGATACTAACCATTTATATATCATGATGGTGTAAACCATTTTATAGATTATAGTAGATTAAACATGGTAAATTCTGCCATCCATATAGAAGGATTTTCCTTTCTAGGAGGATAACGGCCTTAAAACATGGTCATCAACAAATGTAATGTATATAGATTTGGGATGACTACAGACTAAGGGGACTCTTATGTAGGTTAAAGGAAGGGTAACTTCCTTGATCCCTAGGTTCTCAATGGTGTTAGCCTTCCTGTTGGAGGGAAAGGATTTCCCAAAGTATATGTAAGATTTATTCCAACTAATGGATTGTCCAGAGAGATCCTCATAGTGAGATAAGTCTGATTTAAGTTGAAGGATATTTTTTTTCTCCCATTAAGAAACAGAATAATGTCACCATCAAATAAAATATGGGTAGGAACATTTAAACCACGAGTTGGATATATGGGTTTTAATTTATTTTGAGAAACCATATGATAGAGGAGTATTCTAAGATAGTATTCTACAATGGAAAAGAGAATGGCAGAATTAGGGTCTCCATGGCACACCCCTTTTGAACATTTAAAATAGCCATTGGGAGAGCCATTAACAAGGAGGGAAAGGGATGCCGAGTTGAAGAGAGTGTGAATCCGGCTTATAAAAAAATCATTGAAACCAAAGTTATGAAGAACTTTAAAAATAATGTTCTCGTACATGGTATCAAACTCTTTTTTGAAATATAGTTTAATGGAAACATTCCCACCTCTTGAGACATTGTTAAGGGTATTGGTGCATTTTGAGGCAAGATAATTGAAATCCTGAATGGAACGACCTTTGATGAAGCCAAATTGCTTCCAACAGATGATTTTGTAGCATATAGACGAAAGTCTATAAGCTAAGAGTTTTGTGATTATTTGAAAACATGTTGTGTAGAGAGAGAAGAGTATGCAAATACAGCCAAAAAGGAGCATCAATAATGTTACAAGGGATGCATGTAATTAATGAATTTTATAGAAACATCATTTCAATCACATCCAAAAGATACTTCTATGATTTTTGATACACACATGAAAATGATGTATTAATTATATGATTAATTGAGATACAATAATGATATTCATAGTTCTATTTAGGATGATTAATTTTCTGGTAATGGTGATGGTCATTAAAATATTAATGATTATGGTTATAATGTTGGTGATGATGATGGAGACAGTAATAATAATGGGGACGATTATGGAAAATTTTATGACAATGGATATTACTATGTTGGTAATAAATGTGATGAGTGTAGTGTTTTCGATAGAGAGATTGATCACCAATAAATTTTAATGATACATAGGAACACCCCCATATTTTGATTTCATCCTCAGAGAGCAATCACGCATAATTTATTTGGAATATAATGCTAATTTCTCAGTTCAAATAGTGATATATTTTAGTGGATTTTTTTTGGTTCATTTTAAGGTCATATTGTTTACACATTTGAGAAATTGTGGGTTTTATAGATAATTGCAATATTGGGACGCAATTTTCAACAGAGAGACACTTGGTCATGACTTTTTTCAGTTATCTCCATAGATGTAATGGATCCTATATCTACCTTTTCAGGTGGAACCACGACTTCTAGATGTTGCATGATACCCCATCCACATCAATTTGGGATAGTTTTCCTAATCATTAATTACTCCTTCAAAACCCATTGATTATGTTAATTATAGGGAATTATGTTGGTATATAACTATATTTTGATTGTATAACTAGATATTTGTGTTAACCTATTTATCAATGAATAAAAGTGTATGTGGATAGTTTGAGAAGTCTATTTAAGTACATTTGGATCTCAATGTGGTAGGATTCTAATGAACACAACATATTAGTTTCAGTTGATGATTAATTTATCACAGCAATGTCATAAATTATTCCACTCAATAGTAGTTTCTAGGCGTGATAAAAAACAATGATCATAATATGAATTCAATTTTAGGTGGATGTGACAATGTATTTGTGTCTAGTGTTTGGGAAAGTATTTCATCAAATAATCAATTGGGTGTTCCTATGGATTCATTTAGTGAAATGTTTGCAAAATGAGGTATACATGAGTATGAATTAATAGAGGATGATATTTTCAATCTCATGATGGAGGATATCGAGAGATCTAAAGGCTGTAGTGAATGTTTCTAGTGAGGGAAGTTCAAGGGTTCCCACAACTATATCTTATCTGGAGGAAGTGATTTCAAGAAATCGAACCTATGCAACACATAGTTCATTGGAGAATAATCCACAAATTCATGTACATGATTTTATGTCACATGTATCATGTAACAATGATAGATCATTATTTATTGTTTAGTAGTAGGATACAAGTGGTGGTGTGTTTGTCAGTTCAATAATGAGAAGGGACATGGTAGCCTTAAATCATGGAAATTTCTTCAATGTTCTAGAGAATAAAAGGGGGAAATAGTTACATGAATGAGATGAGGAAGAGAACTCTAATGAAGATAAAATTGTCCCAAGGGGATGAGTTTTGTAATGGGTCTTCTTGAAAATTTTCACGATATATAGAAAAATAAAGTCAAGGTTGATGGATACACTATACTTGGAGAAGTAATGATATGTGATTTAACCATGATTCCTGATGTTTTATCCTACACAGAAGACATAAATCAAAATAGTAAAAGGAACATTCCCATTTACCCCAACCAATGGAGACATGATCATCCAAATTCATAAAAATAGAAGCTCAATGATAGTGTACCCAGGGTTTTGGGAACAAACATCTCGGTTTTTGATGAATTTAAGGAACTTGAATAGGAATGAGGTATATTGGATGATGCTAATGAGAATCATGAATGCTCAGTGGTGGTGAATCTTTCCCCTGGTGTTGTCATCACACACCGAGATGAGGTTGAAAATAATATGGTCACTCGACTTCATGTTTTATGGACTGAACCGTAGTGGAATACTGATGTAGAGTGTGCAATATATTATATAACTATAAATATTCTTATCTATTCGATGGAATATGTGGTAGAATAGGTTCTTTTGATTAATTCCACACTAGATGTTGCTGAGAGGATGGTGTAAATAAATATTCTAGTGGATACTAATCAATAAGAGATTTTAAGAATTAACAAACATGGTTTAATAGGTATAAGGGGAAAGAAATAAAGTATGATCAAGACATATTGGTACATCCAATCCTGGGTCAAGTTGGGGTATCACTTTTATGACCTTAAAAAAGGATGGTCCATAAACATATGTGACTACTCTCTGTGGGAAATTATTTAGAGATAATGTTTACAATAAGAATAATTTATTTTAAAATGTTTTGTTGTTTTATTATCATGTTCCTTCCAGATAATTTTTTTGGATTATTATATTTTCATATTTATTTATATAAAAAATTTATTTTTAGTTTGGTAGTTAATATTGTTAAATGGTTATTTGTAACAAAAACCATATTTCACTATAATGATATGTTTTTATTTTAGTGATAAATAAATAATTTTTTAAAAAATATATAAATATATATTATTTTTTTAATCTTTAAAATAATACTTTATCAATATAGATATTTATGATTTCTCCAAAAATATTTATTTTTATCTAAATAGTACAACATTCCAATTTAAAAAAGAAAATTTTTAAATACATTTTTTGTTTCTTTTTATGACATTGAAATATGTGAAACATGTTTCTAAAATTTATATATATTTTTTATGTAAACTTTTAATCATAAAAATATATATTATATATTACTAACCAATATCTATATTTTTTAGAACTTATGGAGTATTTTTTTGCAAGAAATTCATTTCAACATAGAATACTATTTATATAATAAAATTAATTATTATCAATTTTAGAAAATGAATAAAATAAAATTTAGTTTAACATATTAATAATTGGGTAATAATTATTTATTATGTCCCTTGTTTGTATAAAGGATCATCTACTATGGTAATAACTAGTTTTTACTGTAATAATAAGTTATTGTTTGATGGAGTTTACATCATATAAAATGATAAAAATTTTAAAAAAATATGTGTTATGATGCACGGTAAATTTCATTCTAAATATTATAAATTCCTTTATAAGTCATTATAAAATTTTGGAATCACATTTCTTGATGGTGATGTCCCATTATTAATAATATTTATTAATTTAATATATTTAATCCTCTCTCACTTATAAATGTGCCTCACCACCCCTTCAACAAAATAGGAAGACAAATGATTCCCCATAAAACCCTATAGTTTAAATTTCATATTCTGTCATCCTTTTAATAAATTTAACAATTATCATTTTTTATTCACCTAATACTTTACATTACATGGAATTATCTATAGAAAACTAAAATATTCTAATTGGAGTAATAATTTATTCTTAACATTATTTCATTCTATTGTACCATTATAAATATAATTTTGAAATATTTAATTATTTAAATAAATAATGAACATAAATTAAAATTTTTTATTCTAGGGGAATAATCGTTGACCAATAATCAAATTGAAATTAAGAAAAATTAATATGTTAATTTCCTATGTGCAGACCTCCACATCCATGATGATTTGAAATTATTTCTTTCCTTGACTTAATAGGCTACTAAAAAAAGAGATAAATAAATTTTTAGAAAAAATATATATATCATTTTAATTTTGATGTTATAACTTATATTTTACCATAATTAAGATTATATATAAATAATTTATATATCATGAATATTTGTCATTGTGGATAACACTAAAATGTAATGATCATTAAATGTTATTTCATTGACGTCATTAAATAACAAAAAACTGGTTCAAAACATTTTAAATTACATAATATTTTCTAAAAACACTTCTAATGGGATTATAACTATATAAATATTTATAAAAATATTAATTTGTGTACCTTCAATGGTTTTTTTATAGATAAAAATTTGATGGAAAAGAAATTCTAACACCACTTTTACGATACTAGTTCAAAACTTTTTGGACAATTGACACTCAATATTCAAAAGATCTTGTAACAATATAATTCATGAAAACCAAATTTATTATAGATTATTTTTAATTTTATTTTATATTATTTTTTTTCAATAGTTAATTAATATGTTTTTCTATATTATAAATTATGTTACATCACTACCATTGAAATCAAGGTTATAGCTAAGGGACTCGGTATCATATAATTATTCCATTTGTTATAATATATCATATTTAACATTACACTTCAAAAGAAATTGTTGGATGAAGTATAAAAATCAATAGGGGTGAATTGAGTTCTTATATAAATTTCTGTTAAAATGTATATTTAAAATATTCCCACATTTTAAAATAAAAATTTCCAGTAAACCGTGGTAACAAACTTATAATAGCTTTGTTGTTCAAATAGTTTCTCAATAAGATTTATTATTTACCATTTATTACTATATGTGAAATTTATAGAACATTAAATACAACTCTATTATGGAAAAATAGTTAAAACTACTATCCAAGGGAAACTAGGGATGTAAAAGTGTGTTTTATGAAATATGAGTTAAAACAGAGAATGAATTAATTGAAAATAACACAAGATATAAAATAAGAGGCTCAATATCAAGAAGACATATATTCCACTCGACATGGAGATAACCTTCCACCATGAAATCTATAAAGATAATGATTTTGATCCACACCTGGGATCGGGGATAACAACAATACACCAGTCTATCCAGGTAACAAGACATCTACCGCAGATATACATGGGAATAGAGACAACTAGGTCACTCAGGACCACTTCTATAGTTATTTTTGGGATAAATAATTTTAATGAGATAATTGTTTGAGGATATCTAGAAACATATATTTTATTATAGAAGATCATGTTTATTTTTTAAAAAATATGTACAAACAACCCGTTAATGTAATTAAAAGTTAAAAAATAGAGAAGTAATAATTAGAATGAGTTTAGAATGATCTCTATGTTATGAATTTCAGCTCTCTAACCTTTGATATATAAGAGTATTAACTCAAAAAATCTATTGGAATCAATCCCTGAAAATAGAGAGTTGAGGAGCATTGTGTTAGGATAGTGATATTTTATTCTCCATAAGTTAGTTGGATGCTGTAGAGATGATGGAACATTGATGAACATCAGATCTTTGGTTCACAAAATGAAGGAATGAAGAATCCCATGTTTGTTCTTCCTTTCTCTATGTTGATTTTGTGGATATACTCGTATCATCTTGTGTATGCATGTATGCATGTGTATATATCTTTCATTATCTCCTCTTTGTTTATAAATTCATGTAGCTTGATAATGTTAATGTTTTTGGTAAATACAATACCTCTTATTTCTGACATCCTCATTTACGATTTCTGTAAAAAAGCATTAAATTAACAACGTACATTAAAATATTGAATATATTACTGTTTGAAGAAATTTAATATAAAAGAAATTTAAAAAAGCATATCGGTGAGTCCTCATTCTGTATCTTATTCTTTTGGTGACCATTCCATTGGTGTATCATTTTTTTTGGACTTTCTATGCATCAGTGACTGATCATAACTGACGTTGTGTACTTGCATTGGTAAAACCATGCATCGGTAGGATAGTTTCATTGGTAAGTGTACGTCCAAAGCCTTAAAAATTTAAATAATCTTGAGTTAAGTACCTAATTCTACATTGAATATTCTTTTAGGATTATAGCTTTAAATAATTAGGCCATAAATTAAACATAACAACTTGAATATTAGAATTAGACACTTCTACTCAGAATCCTTTTTTCCCTAAAACAAAAAATCTAAGAAATAAACATGTCTCGTTCCATGTTTTAGAAAACATGACTTTTACAATATCAAAATTTTGACCCTATTCCACTTTATGTCCAGTGAAAAAACATTTCAAAAAACTTTGGATGAGCATAAAAAGCAATGTAAGGGATACACAAAGAAGTAAAATTATTAGTTTTTAAAAAACTATATAAACCCTGAATACTTTATCATAAGTAATAATTTTCATCTTTATGAAGTATTAAATACTACTCACTACATTAAATATCATCGATTACCCTTTTGATAGAAAAATATTACCATAAAACCATCAAAAATTACACAAAACATATGAAAGTTAAACAAGGGACATAATCAAACTCAAATGGAATAACTGTACAATCAACTTCATCAAATCATTCCTACAAATTTTATAGACATATTTCTGACTTCTATACCCAATTCATTTGAGGTTATAATGTTACCACTCGTCTTGGGATTATCATGGAACCTCCCGTTATTTGGTTTACCATGTAACCTCCGGTCAAATGTCCATGTTCAATTATATAATCATATTACACAAAAAATTGAAAATATAGACATTTAAATCATAAATATTTCATTTGAAATCCTACAAAAAAATTTAAATATATTTAAATAGTAAATCCACTTTCAAAAAAATTTTCAATAAAAAAAATATTTAAAAAGTGTATATGGTATTTATTTTCCATTTAAAAACACCACATCTTGTTGAAGTATCCAAATTTCAAATTATTCTTATGGCGGTGGAAGGTAAATTTTCATTGCGTACGTTAATAAATATTCACCTTTTCATTTAGTAAACCACTTTGTAGGAAAATATTCCCTTTGAATGAAATAAAAAGTAGATGGGGTTTATACACCATATAAAAGCAGGTCGGGCATAAATAAAAATATGCCTCAAAGAAAGAAGATTGAGACAATGTCTCTTACAATGGTCATTCTGTAAATAAAATAGGACAATTAGGTGTATTCACTATAAGTAACCATAATCCAAGTATAAATACAATATAATATATCATAATTAAATTCTCGCATAATCATAAAAAAAACATAATCAATAAGTATGCGATCAACCCAAAGAAAGGAAATTGGGTTACGAAGCTCCCGTACCATGTGTCTGACATGGATTCTTCATCCATTAATTTCCCAAATAATAAGAATATTTTAATTTATAATTTTTTCAAAACCTTTTTAATTTTTAATATTCATTTTATATCATTTATTACCATGCAATAACAATTAGTTAATTTCTTGAGTTCATATCAGACATTTTGTCGACGTTTGGAACATGAGTCAACAAGGAACTTGTTATGATTATAAATTTTCAATGTGGTCAAATGTATATTATATACAGAATGAAATTCATGATTTAGATATCATCTATATCATATAGATCTGGTATATAGGTATTTATAATATTCCATATCATTTTTCTATAAGAAATGAAATTCATCATTCATGGAGATGATAAGTCATACGTATGCATGAATACTACTCTAATTTCATTTTCAAATTTAAAAGAAATGAAAAATAAATGATACATAGGTAAATTTTAATTAAATTAAAATATATATTTTATATAAGTTTCATAATTTCATTACATTCATCCTTTATACGTTCCATGTTTAGAATGAACGAGTCATATCACTTTGAGTGGGTGGTAGTCCGCACTTTGTCAAATGAAATTATCAAATTTATACAACATGAAAAGCATAACGGTATGTTATAAATTATAATTAAATAATAATATTGATAAAATAAATATCATAAATATCATATAAAATTTCAGTTCTCTCATAATTTCAACCATAATAGGTGGTGGGAGAATTTTAGACAATTATTGTTTTGTGAGGGAATAGTTCGCCGTCCAAAGAAACAATATATTCTCTACCCATTCAAAGAAGGGTTGTGTATGTTTAGAAATAATCCTTCTCATAACAACAACCTATTATATTGATTATACTCTTATTTTTATGTAAAATAATAATAAGCAGAGCATAGGGAGTGGAGAAGGAAAAAATAATGGAATGGAACTTGAGAGATGATGTTAACTCATATAGGGTAACTTCTTTTGATTTGAGCCAAGGGTCTCTCTTGAATTTACTTATGACAAGGGGAAGTCATATAAAAGGAAGGGTGAGATTTTTGGATCTTAGTTTGGTAGAGGATATATGAGAAAGGGGGGATGGAGAGGTGATAGTAAGGGATAGAGGTGGTGTCCTTTTATAAGAAGGATGATGGACACTTTAAGAATGATTAAATGTATTATTTTATTATTAATTGATTATTGAATTATAATAATTCCAAAGTGATATATTTATAATATCAGATGATTATGGGTCTATATATTTTCAACCAATGGGTTTTCTATAAGTTTATGTCACAAAATTTACGTTATATTTTAGCATTATCCCTTAGTAAACTTACTTAACTTTAACCAAGTCTTATATTATGTTCATAAAACCTTGTTACCTCAGTTACAATAAATTTATCAGAGAAACAAATGGATCAATAATGACATTTGTAACATAATATATGTCATTTTTTTGAATCTTATATTTTTATAAATATTGTATCATTTAAAAAAATACTAATTGATTTTAAAACTCATTTATGTCAATTTTTTTACTATTTATATCACGACTTTCTAAAAATCCATAACAACATGATGAATTCAAAAAAATCATTAATTCAAATAAAACAAATAATAATCTTCTATAAGATTAGTTTATGACATAAAAAAGTTTCAAAATAAATTTATTACAATAATTATTATCAAATTTATTTGAAAATATTCAATAATAAGGTAATAACTAAATCATTATTATGTAAAAAAATATTTATTAATTTGATGTCTAAAAAGTATAAATAAAATAATATTATGTAGGAAATATTTTTATATTTTTAATTACTATTTATTTCTAAAATCATAACTTATATCACCCCATGAAATAATGGTTTTACTAAATGATACATGGTTAGGTTATATTTTCCATAACATTAAATTAAAAGTAATTAAATGTCATTTTCACACACAAGCGGATCCATAGTCTCTAAAATAGACCAAAAGATTAAAATGGTTACACATATCTCATCTCATAGGGTGATTAATAGTGTTATAGTAATTTAATATTATAATATTATTGTTTTATTACATTTATTGAAAAAATTTACTGTTTAACCATTGTAAATAAAATATTTACTCAAGTTACAATTCATAATGTCTAAAAATAAAAGTAATCTATTGAAAAAAAAATTTAACTCCTAATTAAAAATATGGAAACCATTTTAACAAATTCAAAAAAAAATATTCGGAAATCAAATTAATTTTTTTCCTGTTGTCAAAACAAAGAATACTGTTTTTAAGAAGTAAAAACTATCAAAAGATTGACGTGTTTTTATGTACAATTTCAAAGTTAAATTACATCCATTGGCCAAAATTATATTAAATGATAAAAATATAATCTAATTACACTATAAAACAAATTAAAAAGGACAATATAGTTATATAAATAAATTTGATGAAAATATAGTTATGACATAAAATATAGTATTTTAACTATTCATTAAAAAATGATCATTATAAGAAAAATACCAAAATTTTTACCAATGTAAAATTTTATGTACCACATATAAATTATATTTTTATTTTATCAAATGTGAAATATTAAAGTTATAAAAAATGATTTAAAAGGTGTTCTCCATCAATAGGTTGTAAATCGACTTTTTAAAGAATTTTTGAATAGTTCATGCTTAAAATATGATTTATTCATATTTTAAGCCTCTAAAATTTATTAGATAATTGTAAATACATTTATAAAACATTTGTAACAATAATGTAGGTTTTATGTTCATTTGTTGTAATAAAATTTCTATGCTTTGATTAGCATTTCAAATAATAATATTGATATATTATTTTTCGGTATTACACTAAATAGTGTGCAATATAATATTTCAACGAAACAAGTTGTTGTGTGTTGAGTACACTATCGAACAAAGTGTCACATTTAACATATTATTAATATGGTATTCATAAATGTTAATATATTTTAAAAATCATTATTTTATAAATACATGGGATGTTACATTCCCCCCCCCCCCCATTTAGAAAATTACATCCTCTAAACATTAAAATTGAGATTGGAAACTACATTGAATGTCTTACATCAGAAAAAGATTCAATAGAACTACCACATTAAAATAAATAAAGATACGTTAAAAGGTCACTTGAGATAACACGTACTTGGTTTCCATGTATGAAAACATGGATTTGGAGGAGAAACTAACCATAAAGTTCTAGTGTAGAGTAATAAAAAACATGATCCTGAGAAATTGAACCATTAGAAAACCAAAAATTTGTGAAATGTTACAAGGTATCTGATTCCCAAGTAGGAAACGTAAATGATTTATTTTGTTTCAAGTGGCCTCTAATAAATTCAAATAATTTATTTAGGATATTGAATAAGAATATAAATAAATATAATTAATTTTCATGTAATGTTTCATCCTTTAATAAATTTCTACCAAAAATCATCTTTTTCTCTAAATGATTACTATCTAAGATGGCATGGTCACACATGAAGCACATGAATCAAATTCTTGAGAATAGCATGGTACAAAAAAATATGAGGCATATATTTTCCATGTATTTAGTAATTAAACAAATCCATTATTGTTAGTACAATATAATATAATCCACAAAAAAGATAATCTATTATAAGAAAATACTACACATAATATAAATAATTTAACAAAAAATACCCAAAGTTAAAAAAGTACCATCCAATACAAAATTATCCAAAAAATTATTCCAAATAATCTAATATATGTTTGAGACAAAAACTTTGCATCGTTGTGATCACGTAGTCCTCCACAAAAAACATAGCATTTATCTCCAAACAACATTGACTACTCTTAAAGTATCATAGTGAAAAGTAATTAACCTAATCAGATATTCTCTATGATAGGTTAATCATTTCCATAAATAAACCAAATCACTATATTTAATAAATAAAAATATATATTCTTAAAAAAGAAAATTCCACTATTACTCCTCGAATGAAATCCCAAAATATTCTATTTTCATTAATCATATAGTGTCCCAAAAAGAGATAATGTCTTCAAAAATAACAATTATCACTTAATCACTAAATCAGTTTCCTATACTAATGATATGAATTTGATAAAACACAATTTTAAAAACTAAACATATTCCTAATAAATAAAATCATTTAACTAAAAAAACAAGTCATTCTAACCAGGGAATTGTCGTAGGCATGTGGTAGGCAATGCACCCTTGTCGTACTTCGGTTCTGGGATTGATTTCAATAGACTTATTGGATGCAACTGGTTGTCACCCATCTTGTGGGTTTTCATTTTTCATAAACCATATCATTATTATAACATTTGAAAAAGTAATATAATTTCATAAAAAATAACCATAACCTATTTTATTCTCAAAGGTTATCTAATACCTTTAATTTTTCTTCCCAAAATGTAATGAAATTTTATCACATCAAAAACATAAGATCATATTAATCCCCTAGGTTATCCATTATATGCACACAATAAAAAAACATCTTTCATGAATAAAATTTTCTCATATCATACACCATTGTTACACATACTATAAAAATTATTAATATGTAATCACGTTATCAAAAGGGCCTGAATACTTTAAATCATTTCATTATCATAAAATCTACCATAACACATTAATATCATATATGTAGACTTCTAACTCATTAAAAGTTATTCAATATCCATTAACAATTATTTTCCAACTTATTCCATAAAGCATGTTTCTCACTAAAAAAATCATGAATAATATCCTAAGATTCAATATTGTCAAAACATCTGATAAGAAATTATCAATACCATTCGTTGGCCATTCTCAGGTTCTCATCATCAATTGGAATGGAATTAGGTATTGGTAAAACTGTATATTTACGATCTTACTGATCCAATTCCCAATCCATCTTCATAGAACAACTATTTCTGGAATAACCATGTACACCGCATTTTAAACATTCAATTGATCCCTTGGAATGATCTTCTTTCTCATTCTGGGATTCAACTGGACGCTTCATTTTTCCATGACAGTTTCTTCTTTTAGGACCTTCATTTCCACAACTATATCATATTCCCTTACATTTGAATCATTTTCCGAGGTGTTTCATTCCACATCCTTGACAAATATGTTTTTTAATATAATTACCTTTAGGATTATTAACTGAACATACATAGGGGTTTGTTTCTCTCACGTATGATTCCTTATAAAAATCACTATGGATTAGGAGGTCAATTATGACTCTAGATAGTTGGTTTATAATAACCACAAGAGTTTTCATTGTAGCTCCCATTTCAATCAGATTCACATTCTGAAAACAGTCATAGTTTTTTCATTTTCATTGTTATTTTGGGACCAGCTAGATCCAACCATTTAGAAAAACCAAAATGGTCAGTGTGGTTTTAATAGTAAAATCATCACATACTATCTTATGTGAAGGGTAAACATTATTATAAACATAGAAATGTTTTCTTAAAATCAATTGATTTATCTAAAATATATCAGACTCTTTATAATATTCTATCCATTATGGATATATCACTTATGCATAAATAACACACTATCCTCAAATGTTATATAAACCGACCTTGGATACCAACTGTAAGAACCCAATATTAAAAAATTACTTAATCTTGAATTATGTCAATAATTCTATATTGAATATATTATTAGGTTTAGATATTTTTAGAATTAGGTCATAACATATACATAACAACATTAATATTACAAGTAGAAACTTCTACTCACTATACATTTATTTCATAAAACAAGAAATATACAAAATATACATGTCTAGTTCCATGTTTTCTACAGCATGACTTTTCCTTGTATGATCCTTGGCCCTATTACACTTTATGCCCTGTGAAAAAACAATTTAAAATAGGGCATGGGAATAAAAATATATGTAAGGGATACACAAAGAAGGAAAATTGTATGTTCTTCAGAATAACATGTCAACCTTGAATACATTATCATAAGTAATAATTTACTCCTTTATGAAGTAGTAAATACTAATAAATGACTAAAATATCATCTATTACCCTTTTGTAACCGAAACATTACCATAAAACCCATATAAGGATCACATAACATATAAAAGGTAAATTTAGTATATAATCAGACTTAAATAGAATAACTATAAGTTCAAATTCCTCAATTCATTCTTAAAAATGGACTAGCCTTTTGACCGATTTCTATCTATAATGAATTTTAGGTTATAATATAACCACCCATCATTTGTTTATCACAGAACCACCAGCCTTTTGGTTTATCATGTAACCACCTATCAAATTTCTAGGTACAATTATATAATCATCACACATAAAATATTTCAAATATCAATATTTCAATCATAAAATAATTCATATGAAATCAGAAGAAATAATTTCTACTTATTGAAATAGAGATTCCAATTTTATAACCATTTTGAATACCAAAATATGTAAAAAGGTTATATGGTATTTCTTTTCCACTTAAAAACACCACGACTTATTAAAGACGACAAATATTAAATAATTCTCTCGGGAGTGGAAAGGTCATTGTTGCCAAATACGTGAAAAAGAAACATTACATTATTTTTTAGTAAAATAGTTCATAGAAAAAGATTCCCATTTAATGAAATTAAAATTCCAAGGGGTTTTACACCATATAAAATCATGTTGTGTATAAATCAAAATATTCCTCAATGAAAGGAGATTGAGACAAAATTCCTTAAAATGATCATTTTTTAAATAAAATAGATAAATTATGTCTATTCACTAGGAATAAAAGATAATATATAAAATTTTATTTCTCACATAATCATAGAATGACATAAACAATAAGCATAAGATCAACCCAATGAATGAAAATTTGGTTAAGAAGTTCCCTTACCTTTTGTCCAACATGACTCATTAATTAATTAATTACCTAAATAATAAATTTAATTTAATTTATACATTATTCATATCCATTTTCATTTTTATTATTACTTTTATATCCCTTATTAAATTGCTATAACTGTTAGTAAATTATTTGAGATCAAATTGGATATTTTGTCTATTTTCAGAACATCAGTCAAAAATGAAGTTGTTATCATTATAAGTTGTCTATGTAGTGAAAATTTTATTATATAAATAATTATATTCCGGATTTAAATATCATATATATCATATTTTTATATTATATTTGTTTTTAAAATAATCCATATAGTTTGGATATAAGAAATGAAATGGACCATTCATGGAGACGGTAAGCTGTACGTACGCAATAACACTACTTTTATTTCCATTTCTTTTTTAATGGAATGAAAAAATGATACATATTTATAATATATTTAAAGTATAATAATTATGTGATTTTTATTAAATAAGATCATTAATTACATATTTTATATGTTCAATGTATAGCATGAGCGAGTCATATCACATTGAGGGGGTGGTAGTCTGTACTTTCTCAAATGAAGTTATCATATTTATACAACATTAAGTTCCTACAGGTATGTTATAAATTATAATTAATGAATAATAGTGGAAAAATAAATATCATAAATAGAATATTAAACTTTATTGCTATCATAATAGGCACTGTATGAGGATTTCGAAGAAGATTGAACAATCACTATTTCGTGAGGTAGTAGTTCGCCGTCAACAGAATCATTATGTTCTATACTCATTAGATGAAGGTATGTGTTAGTGTATGGATAATAATTCTCATAAAAGAAACCTATTATATATAGTATACTGGATTTGTTATGTAAAAAATAAATAAAAATATCCAATGGATTGAAGAAGGGAAAAATATTGGAAAGGAACTTGAGAGATGACGTTACCTCAAATTGGGTTACTTATTTTGATTTGAGCCAAAAGGCTCTATTGAATTATTTTATTTCAATTATAAGTCATCTAGAAGTATGGTATGGATTATGGGAGCTCATTTGGTCAGTGTTTAGACAATAATAGGGCTATTTATAGGTGTGTGTGTAATGGTTATAGGTGGTTTCCTTTTATATGAGTGAGGAGGGTCACATTAAGAATGTTTGAAAGTATTATTTTATTATTAATTATTTTATAATTCATATAAAAAAGTGATATATTTATATATTAAGATGTGTATGGGTTTAAATACTCAAATAAAATTGGTTTTAGAGAAGTTTATGTCACAAAAATTAAATTATCTTTTAGCTTTACCCCTTAGTAAACTTATTTATCTTTTACCATGTATTATTGTATATTCATAATATATTGATACCATAGTTACTATAAAATTCCAATAGACCAAAAAATTTATAATTAATAAATTATTTATCAAAAATATTTTTCAGCTAGATGAATCATATATTTTTAGGACTATTATATCATTTAAGAAAATATTAATTGATTTAAAAACACATTTATGACAATTTTAATATTATTCATATCATGACTATTTAAAAAACCATAAAAAATTTATTCAATCAAGAAAACTTCATTGTTTTAAATATAAAAAGTAATAATCATCCATAAAATTCTTGTATGAAATAAAAAGTTTAAAAATAAAAAATTATAATATTTATAATCTCATTTATTTAAAAACATCATTAATAAGGTAATCAGTACACCATCATTGTGTCATTAATATATTAATTTATTTGATCTCTAAGATTTAAAATAAAATACCATGATGTAGAAAATATTTTTTATATTTATATGAATATTTTTACTTTAAATTATAACTTATAGAACCCCTTATAAAAATTGTTTTACAAAAAGATATATGTTTAGATTATATTTCCCTTAACATTAAATAAAAAGTAATAAAATGTCATTTCCATGCACAAGTAGCTCCATAGGGTAATAAAATAGACCAAGGGATTCCCATAGATGGAAATATGTCATCAAATAGGGTTAGAATATATTTTTCCATTATTTAATATTATTATAATATTATTTTATTTCCCTTATTTACTTGATTAAAACTTTAACTATGTTAAATATAATATTTATTAAAGATACTATTCATATTTTGTAAAAATAAAATTTACATATTTAAACAATTGGGACATACTAATTCAAAATATTGAATCTATTTTTCAAAATTCAAAACATAGAAGTCTCAAAAATTAATTTAAAATTAATTCTTGTTGTCAGAACCAAAAAGCATGTTTTTAAAAAGTAAAAACTACAAACATATTGACATGTGTTTCTGTACATTTTCAAAGTGAAATTACTTCCATGACCACAATTAACTAAAATTATAAAAATATAATCTAATTATATTTTAAATCCAATTAAATGGAAAATATAATCCTATAAATAAATTAGATTAAAAGACAATTTGAATGTAAAATGCAGTATGTTTCACAATTCATTAGAAAATGATATTTATCAAGAAAATACAAAAAATTTATCCAATGTATATATTGATGTCCAGATTCTGAATAAGAAGTTTATTTTTTAAAATTTAATATTTAAAAGTGGAAAAAAATATATTAAAAATTGTTCTCCATCCAAAGTCGGTAAATCGACCTTCTGAAGAATATTTGAGTATTTAATGCTTATAATTTGATTCATTCTTATTTTAAGCCTATAAAATCTATTGGATAAATGTAAATATATTTAAGAAACATGTGTAATCATAATTTAGGTAATTATTTTAATTCCCAACATTAAAATGGCAATTCGTTTACTACCATTGAAAATAACATTATTATTATATTATTTTCCAGTATAACTCAAAGATGTGTGCAACATATGATTTCAAAGAAACCTGTTGTTGTGTGTTGAGTATGATGTCAAAAAAAGTGACATAATTAACATAAAATTAATATCCTATCCATAAATATTAATAGATATGAAATATTATTATTCTATATGTACCTGGGTCTTTATAGTAAGTCCTTGTGTCGGTAGGTCAATTGCACTTTTGGGGAGACAATCGACCTATCAGTTTGTTGACATAACTATCAGTGAGTCATTTAATTATTATCCCAATGAATCGATATAACCATGAGTTGGTAGCACTATGAGTTAGTAGAACTATTAGTTGGTAGCATTATGCGTTGGTAGGTCAATATGGATGACAATGACTCATTCTAACTATTAGTGTCTTATTATTTCTTTTGGTGTCCGTCTGTTTAACATAGGGATTTTCTTACCACATTAATGTTATCAAAATGTAAAAAATTTATATTTTATCATAGGTAAACATAATTTCAAATATTTAATTATAAATAATAAGGATTTAAATGTTTAGACATGATTAATGTGAATTAACATGATTTCTGATTATCAAAACCATAAATAATTGAGAGGGTATCCTACAGTCTCATATGGTGAAACAATCATCCCCTTATTGATGATAAAAAATCATGGAATTTTCTAATATAGTAATTAGATTTGGAATTACATAATTATACTTATCATCTCCAATTATTGTTGAATGTTCACAATATATAGATATGGTTTAGAGGTAATGTAAATAAAAATGGTATCATAGAAAAATAAAATATGTAAGAGTGTTGTCAAAGGTGTAATGCTTCGACCCCAGTTACAACGATTCAGTGCTATATTACATAATATTTACATCATCACAAAAGATCAAGTCTCGAAAGACTAATTAGTTTAGTACCCTTGTAATAAATAGATGCATTCATAATGTTTAAATAAAATCATAAAGTGAAAGCTACTACAACAACATCTTGTCTTCATATCGCCTCATATTATCCATACCGGTCATTCATAAATTACTTCTTCACATCCTTGGAAAAATAAAACATTTAATGGGGTGATCCTAGATGCTGAGTAAGGATAACAATATAGCAGAAACTTTCATAAATAAGAATAAACATATAAGGAAATGTATAACTAAAAAATGCCTTTTAAACATGAAATTCAGCCTAATATGGAAAAGATAAAATGAAATAATTACACTTACTTATTCACATGGATATTCTACTAGGTGAATAATCACATGAAATATCAATAACCACTTTCATAATGATGGAATGCATAATTCCAGACTATCATAACCACATTGCCAAGGCCTCATGCCACGACTATAAAGAAAAATTTATCAAGGCCTTATGCCAAGACACTAGTTTGTCTCATGACACCTACCGATGCATCGATGAGATATAGCAGGCTCCACCTGTCACTTATTAAGTCAAATTCATTCCTCATATGAACAGGTTTAAACATAACATAAATATTAGTATGAAAACTAGCATACAAATTTTCAACAATATCTCCATAAACCATGAATGTTATAAAAATAACACATCCAGTGTCAAATATATCACAAATCCTTCAATAAAATATGTGATTTTTGTATTACAATAAATCAACTTCAAATAAGCTTAAAATCCATCAAAGGATGTTGACATAGATGAAATCAAAACTATTTGAGAGAAATATCTTTTTTTAAATCATTTAAAAGTCATATAATTATAAAATAAAAAATTTACATTGAAAATTTTCTTATAATATTTTAAGGGAAGCTTCGACTATTTTATAACAGCGGAAATTAGCCACACCCAACATTTAAGTTAAAAACACATTCTTATATTAATTCAGTCCAAAACGTTAAAAAGGACCTAGTTTTGAAAACGAAAGAAAGAATCCTTTTTAAACTTCTTATATAAATTAAACAAGGGTATAAATGAATTTATCACATAGTCTCTAAAATAGTAATAATTATTTGAAATACATTTTTATGAAAAATGGATGTGGATGATAAAGAGGTCCCAGTAGATAATCACATATAAACAACATTGGATAATGAAGAGATTGTGCAATAAACCCTTACCGTGTACTTTTACATAGTAAATGGTATGTTAAACTCCTTTATAATAGTTAAAACATTGTTATTAAGTTATAAAAGATATATATACATAATTATGATATCATATATGATCTTCTATTAATTCTTTGTCAATAATTTTTTGGTATTATCGTCGTCTCAGGTGTTAACTTACTCGTTTTATTTTATATGTTTTGTTACATAAGGCGTGTTTGTTATTGATAGGTTGTATCTTATTAATATCCAGAATTATATAAAGTTCTTTAACATTACATTTAATCATCATATTAGAATTAGTTATGAATGGATATGATGTGGAATGAATCACATCGTGTTCGTGGAGACAGTAGTCTGTACGTACACATGAGCGACAATATCATTCTTTTCATATTAAAATATTATATAATTGGATGGTATATAATATATAAAGAATAATTATAATGTTATATTTATTATTTACATGAATTACACATCATTATTATACCCATCCAGATAATAATATATTGACTAACAATTACTCCACGGCGTGGAGACGGTAAGCCGTACGTACGCACGTATGGTGACATGTCATTCAAAGGATGGATAGAATACTGAATATGATTATAACATATTTATAATAACATCCCAGTATATAGAATATACTGGAGTTATTATTTTAGAATGGAAAAAACAAATAAAGAAGAAGATGAAGAAGAAAGGAACATGAAAGAGGGTGGTGAAAACATTACCTCTTCTTCGGGTTCTTCATTTTGATATGATCAAAAGGGATCTATAGGATGGATTTATGATCACAATAAGGCCTATAGGTTGATGTTATGGAATTTTAGAGAGTATTTGAGCAGGGTATGGCCGAGGAAAAAGGTTTTGAATGTTTTTATTAGTGAGAAGGGGGAGTACCTTTTTATAAGAGGGGTGAGGGACACCTTTGGAAAAGCTAGAAATATTATTTTATAATAAATTCTAATTAGGTTTATAATATCTCAAAAGTGTATTATTTAAAGTTTATTGTGGTTATAGGTCTTAAACCACTCAACCAATAAGTTTTAGACAGGTTTGGGTCACTTTATTATACTTATATTTTAGTTTTAACTCTTGGTTAATTAGTTTGACACTTACCATGTCTCTTAGTATTTTTATATTATATAGTCAATAAACTTACTATAAACATCCAAAATACCATCAAGTGGTCCATTAAATATACACCTATTATTATTTAAGTCTCTTGGCCTAACCATAGATTTTTAGGAATAGAATATAAATTAATAATATAATATTTGTTTTAAAAACACTTTTATGTCAATTTTTACACTATTTGGTATTTCATTTTGGTGAAAATCACAACAACATGATTACTTAGAAAAAACATAATCACATCAATAATAAAATGTCATATTAACCTATAAACTTAGTTTAATTCATAAAAAGTATAAAATTACATTTATTTGGATATTTATAATATCAATTATTTTAATATTTCATTAATTAGGTAATTACTGAATCACAATTGTGTCATAAATAAATTAAATTATATAATATCTAAAAATTAAAAATAAAATACTATTCTGTAGGAAATAATTTTATCTTTCTAATTAATATTTACAATATAATAAATCTTATGTATAACCCTATATTAAAAATGTTTTAGCAATTTAACCCTGATTTTAACTCTTTTAACACTTCTTTGAATTAAAAAATAATAAATGTCCTAATCTAATCCATGTGGACCTAAATGATAATATTTTATTTATAAGGTTGTTTTAGATCTATATAAACTTTTAAAATAGGATTATGACATGTGTTAGGGTAATATTAATATCATTTTTATGCTTAATTACCCTATTTATTTTTAACCGTGGCAAATAAAAGTAAAAAGTACCGATTCACCAAAAAAATATTTTTATCTTATTAAACAACATTTTACTCCTTGATATTAACCGTATATATTGTATTTTCATAATTCCACTCATAGAAGCGGTAAAATTATGTTTTATGAGAATTTCCAAAATCTCCTAGGAGGTGGTTAAAGACGGTGAAAAGTTCCATAAAATTTTTATATATCTAAAATGATTCTAAACCGAATCCAATTAATTACATTGAACTTATATAGGTACTATGTATCAATTTTTACCTTAATTAAATTTAAATGAAATAAATAATTATTTAAATAAAAATTCGGTATTAAACCACGACTCAATGTTTTTCACTATTCATCAAAAATTGAATGCTTTCAGAAAAAAATTAAAATTTCACCCTAGGATAATTTCTATATTCCGAATCCAAAAATGAAGTACATTTTGAAAGATGAAATTTATAAAATTTCAAAAAGTGGGTATTACTATTCATAATGGCTAGTTTGATAGGATGTGGTGTGTGTTAGAACTCGAAGTTACGTACAACACATGCTACTGTATTATTCAAAGTGAAGTGTACTGTGGAAGCATGGAGTGTTACATTCTCCCCTCCTTCAAATAATTTAGTCCTCGAAATTTCTAGAATACCACCGCATGAAAATACATGGGTGGTTCTTCATCATAAGTTCCATGGGTTCCCATGTTGCCTCTTCCATCTTATTGTTTCTCCATAGAACATTACCAGAGGAGTCGTCCGGTTTCTCAGCAGTTGTTATCTGGTATCACGATTCCTGATGGGCTCTTCGAAATAAGACAGATTGAGTTCCAGTTCTAATTCCTCATTGGTGAGTTAATGCATTGGGTCAGGAATGTATTTCCTTAACAGTGATACATGAAACACATCGTGAACATTGGAGAGATTTGGAGGCATTTCCAAATGGTATGTTATAACCCCAATTAGTTCTAGAAATTTGAATAGTCTGATCTATCGGGGACTCAATTTACCCTTCTTACTAAAACATATAACTCCCTTCAATGGAAACACCTTCAAGAAAACATGATCTCCTCCCTGAAATTCCAAATCCTTCCTTCGGTTATCGGCATAGCTCTTCTGCCTACTATGAGCTGCTTTGATGTGGTTTTGGATTACCTTTACCTTTTCCATAGTTTCCTCCACCAATTCAGGGCCTACAAGTTTTCTTTCACCAACTTCATCCCAACAGGTTGGTGTGCGGCATCTTTTTCTGTGTAATGCTTCATATGGTGTCATCTGAATACATGAATGGATTCTATTGTTATAGGAAAATTCTACCAGAGGTAAATATTGATCCCACATACCCTAAAAGTCAAATGAGCAAGATCTCAACATGTCTTCTAAGGTTTGAATAGTCCGTTCATATTTTCCATCTGTTTGAGGGTGGTAGGCAGTGCTCAAATGATTGTAAGTATCCAAGGCCTTCTGAATACTATTCCAAAATCATGAAGTAAAACCGGGATCACGATCAGAAACAATCGATAGGGTTACTCCATGAAGTCTCAAAACTTCATTAATATATTGTCCTGCTAGACGTTGCAGAGGTAGATCTTCACTTATATAAAGAAAATATGCTGACTTGGTAAGACGATCAACAATAACCCATATTGCATCGTTCGTTCTAGGAGACTTTGGTATCCCCATGAAAAAGCCCATCATAACAATGTCCCATTTCCACTCCGGTATGGGAAGAGGTTGCATGACTCCTCTAGGCTGTTGCCTTCCATCTTTCACTTGCTGACAAACCATTCATCTTGATACAAAATCAGCAATCTCCCTCTTCATGTGTTCCCACCAAAAATGTTCCTTCAAATATCTATACATATTGGTGCATCCAGGGTGTAAAAAGAAATTGGAGCTATAAGAATAATCTAATAATTACCTTCTCATATCAGGTATATTGGGAACACAATGTCCCTTCCCAAATTTCAAAATCCCTTCTTCATAGACAAAGTCTCTCAATCTCTCATCTTTCACAGGTTTAATCTTCTATTGAAAATCTCCTTCATCGGTCAGAGAACTCTTAATCCTTTCTAGTAATGATGGTTTGGAAAGCATTTGAAAAAGAATTGATGTTTCACCTTCCAAGGTTATTCCCATGTCCATATTCACTAGATCCATGAAAATTGGATCCCATTCAACTATCTTATTGTTCAAAACTCCATGATCATTTCTGCTCAAAGCATCTTCCACCTTATTTTCCTTCCACGGGAGGTAGTGTATCGTGAAATCATAATCCTTGAGTAATTCAATCCATCTCATTTGCCTCATGTTGAGTTCTATTTGTGAGAAAATACACTTCAAACTCTTGTGATCAGTATAAATCCCACATTTTTCACCATAGAGGTAGTGTCTCCATATCTTCAATGGAAATATCACAGCTGCTAAATCGAGATCATGAGAAGGATAGTTTTGCTCATGAATTTTCAACTGTCATGATGCATAGGCAATATCCCTATCATTCTGCAAAAGGAAACAACCAATTCCTTTCTTCGATGCATCACTATAAATAATGAACCCATAATTACCTGATGGTAGAGTCAATATAAGAGCATTAACTAATCTCCTTTTCAGTTCTTCGAAAAAGTTTCCACACTCTTTTGTCCAAACAAATTTAACAACTTTGTGTGTGTGCTTTATTAATGGGTTAGCCAACCAGGGAAAATTATGGATGAAACGTCGATAATAACCTGCTAAACCAATAAAACTACATACCACAGTTATACTAATCGGTGCAGGACATTCTCGGATTTTCATGGACATAGAAGGATAAAAAATGATTCCATCTTTAGAGACAATATGACCAAGAAAAGAAATCCCATGAATCCATAATTCACACTTGCTAAAATTCACATATAATTCATGTCTTCTCAGAGTCATCAGGATAATGCGCAAGTGATTTCTATGATCTTCATAGGTTTTGGAGTATACAAAGATATAATCAATAAATACGACCACAAAATCATCGAGATATTCCTTGAAAACTCTATTCATTAGATCGATGAATACAGAAGGTGCATTAGTCATCCCAAAAGGCATTACTGTAAACTCGTAATGCACGTACCTGGTTCAAAATGCTATCTTTGGAATGTCTTTATTTTTCACACATAACTGCTGGTATCTAGATCTATGGTTAATCATTGAAACTTATTGAGCTCCATGCATATGGTAAAATAAATCATCAATTCGAGGTGGGGGATACTTGTTCTTTATTGTTATAGCATTGATCTCACTCTAGTCGATACGTAACCTCATAGATCCATATTTATTTTTAACAAAAATAATAGGGGCTCCCCATGGAGAAACACTAGGGTGAATAAATCCCTTAATACTCAATTATTTTATTTGTTTCATTAGTTCAACTAATTCCACAGTGGCCATTCTCTATGGGGTCTTCGATATAGTCCTTGATCTAAGAATTAAATAAATGGAAAACTCAACTTCTCATTCTTGAGGATGTCCAGGTAAATCTTCCGGAAACACATCTACATATTCATTCACAATAGGTACATCCTCTATTTGAACATTCCTTTCCTCAACCACTGTCATTTCATTCTATTCCTCCCCAATAATTGAATTTAGTTGAGCTACTGGGGGTGGATCTAGATAAGAATTAGGTGGTGACGATTCTGCTCTAATGATAAGGTGTTCCTTATCATCATCATCAAAAATCGTAACCTCCTTCTTCTTACAATAAATCTTCGCATCATGGTTCGAAATCCAATCCATACTAAGGATTATATCAAAATCAATCATAGGTATGACAATAAGATCAGCAGATAAAGAACATTTATGTGCTCTAATGTGGACCGATTCACCAAGCATTGTTACAATGATACTTCCCTTAGGAGTTTTAACTGACAACTCCCTTGTTAAATCAATTTGGAAATATCTAATTTTCTTAGAAAACTATGAAGATATGAAACAATGAGATTATCCAGAATCAAATAAAGCATTTTCTAATGTTGAGAAAACCATGAAATTACCAGCCCCACGTTTTTCAGAGCTTCTACCTCAGCAGTAGTGATAGAATAAGCTTGGTCTTGATCCCTTGGAATTTTTTGAGGTATGATCCCCGAATGCTTAGGAAATTCATTTGCATAATGTCCTATCTCCCTTCAATTGTAGCATTCAACATTGGTAGCTTCCTTCTTCCCCTTGCAATCACGATCATGGTGGCCTTCTTCACCACACCTATAACAGACTCTCATTCCTTTTAAGCAAGTACCGAGGTGTTTCTTCCCACATTTACTGCAGGATGGATAATCAACTTTTCCCTTCTTCCCATTCTTTCCATTCCCAGAGTGATCATCAGATCTCTTCTTCTCCTGCTTTGATTTAACATCATAAGACTTAGAAAATTCTTTTTTGTATTGATAGCACATGAGACAATATATTCTTATGATGAGAAGGACTGTGACACTAATACTCGATGAAGAAATGGTTTTTACCCATCAACAAAATGATCAATCCCACTTCTTGGGTTACGTATATAATCTCCGAAATACCTTGATAACCTCGTAAAGTTAGCCTCATACTTTGCGTTATTTTCATCCTCCTTTTGTCTCAGACTCAGAAATTGCCTTTCCAGATCTGCTCGATGCTCATGAGGAAAGTATTTTTCTCTCAAAAAATCTTTTAACTCCCTCCATTCCATATTTGATACTTCATAATCTTCCTTCATGTTTTGAATCAAGGACCACCAATGATCATCATCTCCAGTGAGGCGGTAAACTGCCATGATAACTTTTTCCCGTTTACAACTCCCGAATGCATGAAATATTTTCTCTATCGAATTTATCCATTTGTCAGCTACTAAGGGGTTTGTACTCCAATTTAATGTTGGTGGTTGTTTCCTCATGAAGAGATCTAACATTGAGCTTCCACGCTATGGATCCGGGTGCTCCATACAGGTAAGGTTATTATTCATAACCTGAGTGAGTTGTCCCGGTATAGTGATTAGCTGATCAGCACCAGTTGCATCACCAACTCCACTATAATTATCTTCAGTGGGAGGGAAATCCCTACATGGAGTGCGTGAAATGTTACAATTTCCATTTATTCTGGTAGGTTCCATTTCTCAACAATGGCATAAACTAGGTCAGTTTATGAATCAAAATACATAATTCCGTACTTGTAGAACACTTAGCATAAATTAAACTATTTATGGATATAATCCATAATAATAAAAATGTTTTCTTTGAGAAAAGTTTATTCTCATAAACCCATCATAATGGTTTGTAAAGAAAATGAGAATTATCCTAATCATATCCCTTGGGAGTATCGTAACCAAGAGTGCAGCTAGGCCCATTGTCGTGCACCAGTTCCCGTTCAAGTCTATCTCAAAGCGGTGTTTTCTGGTTTTACCCCTAGGTACATCTGTGCCAGAGCCACCTCTACCTGATTGTATCTAGACAGGAGATTATTTCTCGGAAAACTCAAAAAATCTCTACAATACCACAATTTAAGGATGTTCTTCAATACAAATCCTCAAAGTCTATAATAGAGATATGGTCTCTAATAAGAGTTTATCTAAATCTAGCTACCAAGGTTTGTACTAAAATTCTTCTGATACCAACTGTAACTCCCCGACCCCAGTTAACCAGAGTCGGTGCATTATTAAATAATATTGGAATGATCAGAAAAGATCATGTCTAGAAAGGCCGATTAGTTTAGTATCCTTGGAATAACAAGATACATTCATATAGTTTACATTACATCATAAATTGAAAGATACTATAACAACATATTGTCTTCATATCCCCTCACACTATCCCTGCAGGTCATTCATAAATTATTTCTTCAGATCTTGAAAATAATAAAACATTGAAAGTGTGAGCTCAGATGCTCAGTAAGGATAACAATATAGCGGAAACTTTCGTAAATAAGCATAAACATTTAAGGCAATGTATAACTAAAACAAAAGCCTTATAAACTTGAACTTATGCATGATATGGAAAAGATAAAATGAAATAATTCCATTTAATTATTCACATGGATATTCTACTAGTCTAATAATCACATGAAATATCAATAACCACTTTCATAATGATGGAATTCATAATGCCAGACGATCATAACCACATAGACAAGGTCTCGTGCCAAGACCACAAATAATATTTTTTTCAAGGCCTTGTGGAAAGACACTATTTTGTCTCATGAGACCTACCGATGCATCTAGGAGCTATAGTGGGCACCACCCATAACTTATTAAGTCCAATGCATTCCTCATGTGAACAGGTTTAAACATAACATAAATATTCGTATTAAAACTAGCATACGAAATGTAAATACATTCTCCATCAACCATGAATGGTATAAAAATAACACATCCATATTAAAAAATATCACAAAACCTTCAAAAAAATTTGTATGTTTTTTATTACAATAAATCAACATAAAATAAGCTTAAAATATATCATAGGATATTGACATAGATGAAATCAAAACTATTTGAGAGAAATATCGATTTTTTTGAAATCATTTAAAAGTCACATAATTATAAAATAAAACATTTACAATGAATATTTTTATATAATCTTGTAATGGAAACTTAGAAAATTTTATAATGGAGGAAAATAGCTGCACCCGCCGTATATGTTAAAAAAACATTCTTACCACAATTCTGTCGAAAAGGTAAAAAAGGATCTTGTTTGGAAAACGACAGAAAGATTCCATTATAAATGTCTTATAAAAAGTCAACAAGGGTATAAATTACTTTATCCCATAGTCTTTAAAATAGTAATAATGATTTTAAATTCATTTTTAAGAAACATTGATTTGGATGATAAAGAGGTCCCAGTAGATAATCACGTATAAACAGCCTCGGATAATGAATAGATTGTGCAATAAACCCTTACCTTGTACTTTTCCTTAGTCGATGATATGTTAAACTCTTGTATAATAGTTAAAACATTGTTATTTTGTTATATAAGAACCATATACATAATTATGATATCATATATGATCTTCTATTAATGTTTTGTTAATAATATTTTAGTATTATCGTCGTTTCAGGTGTTAACTTACTCGTTTTCCTTTATATTTTTTGTTACATAAGGTGCGTTTTTATGGATAAATAGTATCTTATTTGTATCTAGAATGATATATAGTTCCTAAAAATTACTTTTAATCATCAAATTAGAATTAGTCTTAAATGGATATGATGAGGTAAGAATATCATCGCATTCGTGGAGAGGGTAGTCCGTACGTACACACGAGTGACAATATCATATTTTGGTTATTAAAATAAAATAAAATTGGATGTTATATCATATATATAGAATAATTTTAATGTTATATTTATTAATTAAATGAATTAAACATCATTATTATACCCATCCAAATAATAATATATTGAATAACAATTACACTACGACGTGGAGACGGTAAGCCGTACGTACGCACATATGGTGACATGTCATTCAAAAGATGGATAGAATAATGAATTTGGTTGTACCATATTTATAATAACATCACAGTATATATAATATACTGAATTTAGTATTTTAGAATAGAAATAACAAAGAAAGAAGAAGTTGAAGAAGAAAACAACTTGAAAGAGGGTGGTAAAAACATTACCTATTCTTCAAGTTCTTTCTTTTGATTTGATCAAAAGGGATCCTAAGGTTGGCATTATGATCAAACTAAGGCCTATATATTGAATTGAGGGATGTGGAGAGAGTATTTGGGCAGGTTTTGGCTGATCCAAAAGGATTTGAATTTGTGAATTAGGGAGAAGGGGGAGTGCCTTTTTAAAAGAGGGGTGAGAGGCACCTTTTGAAAAGCTAGAAATATTATTTTATAATAAATTAATATTCGGTTTATAACGGCTCCAATGTGGATTATTTAAAGGTTATGGTCGGGATATGTCGAAAACCATTCAACCATTAAGTTTTAGACTGGTTTGGGTCACTTTATCATCCTTATCTTTTAGTATTAACTCTTAGTTAATTAGTTTCACAATTACCATGTCTCTTTGTATTTTTATGTTATATAGTAAATAAACATACTATAAACATTCAAGAGACCCCCCAAGTGGTCCATTAATGATACACCAATCATTATTTAAGTCTCTTGGCCGATCCTTATATTTTTAGGAATATAACATAAATTAATAATATAATATTTGTTTTAAAAACTCTTTTATGTCAATCTTTACACTATTTAGTATTTGATTTTTGTGAAAATCATAACAGCTTTATTACTATGAAAAAACATAATTAAATCAATAATAACATGTCATATTAACCTATAAAATTAGTGTAAATCATAAAAAGTCTCAAATTACATTTATCTAGGTATTTATAATATCAATTATTTTAATATTTCATTAATTATGTAATTACTATATCACCATTGTGTCATAAATAAATTAGATTATATAATGTCTAAAAATTATTAATAAAATACCATTATATAGGAAATCTTTTTATATTTATAATTAATATTTACAATCGAATTTATCTTATCTATAACCCTATATTAAAAATGTTTTAGTAATTAAACCTTGATTTTAACTCTTTTAACTCTTCTTTGAAATAAAAAATAATAAATGTCCTAATCTAATCCATGTGGATCTAAATGATAATATTTTATTTCTAAGTTTGTTTTTGGTATACATACACTTTTCCAATAGGATTAGGACATGTGTTAGGGTAATATTAATATCATTTTTACCCTTAATTACCCAATTTCATTTTAACCGTGGTAAATAAAAGTAAAAAGATACTATTCAACAAAAATTATTTTTATCTCATTGAACCACATTTTACTCCTTCATATTAACCATGTCTCTCGGATTTTCAAAATTCCACTCACATAAGAGGTAAAAGTATGTTTAATGAGAATTTCCAAATTCTCCTAGGAGGTGGGTAAAAGACGGTGAAAAGTTTCATAAAATTTATATATATATAAAATGGTTGTAAACTAACTCCAATGAATTGAATTGAAATTATATATGTAATATGTATCCATTTTTACCTTAATTAAATTTATATCAAATAAATAATTATTTAAAAAAAATCGGTTTTAAACCATGACTCATTGTTTTTCACTATTCATCAAAAAATTGAATGTTTTCAAAAAAATAAAAAAATGTCACCCTAGGCTAATTTCAAAATTCTAAATACAAAAATGAAGTCCATTTTGAAGGATAAAATTTATAAAATTTCAAATAGTTGGTAGTACTATTCAAAAAGGCTAGTTTGATAGGTTGGGGTGTGTGTTAGAACTCAAAGTTGCGTACAACACACGCTACTATATTATTCAAAGAGAAGTGTACTGTGGATGCTTGAGGTGTTAAAAAGGTAAAGTAAATAAGGATAATTTAAAACTGTCCCCCCATTTGGGATTATAAAAAAATTAAAGGGGGCTAAAACTATTATACCCCTTTGTAATATAAGAAAAAAAAATCATATAATAATAGATATTAGAGAAATATATAAAATAAATAAGCACAAAATTACATTAATCAATAATGTATAATATGTTGCAACTCTTCATGAAAAAATAACAAATATCAATCAAATAGTCCTATCAGATAATGATCAACACTACGAATCAAGATTAAGTGGTTTCGTCCCTTTATTAAACGGATCTTTAGAGGGTTTAGTAGGTGCTGGCTGAGAAGCTGGAGGGTCTGAAGAAATTTTTAAAAAGTTATGATCAATAATTATGGAACATTAGGTAGAAGGATAAGACTATTTTGTGACAACAGAGGAGGTTGAATCTGTTAATGGATCACCGGAGCATATGAGTGAATGCATGAGAAACTGACATATGGGTAGGAGGCACCAATCCACTGGGTCCAAGAGGAGCTGTAGAAGGTACTACAATATCTCAAATTTTACATTAAGGTATTTCTTCATCATATTGATGAATTCCACAATGATTTCACCACCATACTTCATTGCTTTCTCAAAAGTTTCTTTATTCTCCATCAATTTTTGCAATAGAGGGGTGAAATATTTCAACATATTCACTTGATATTTAAAATATATTATCACTAGAGGCATATATATGTTCTCAATCAAATACATAAATAGACAGGTCATCTATTAGTTGGTAATGATCTTCATGAAATAATATTCAACCTTTTCTATGATATGAGCATTTGTAGTCTCAACCCTCTTGGAATAGATTATGACCATATTATAAACATCATCACTTTTTTCTCAATATTTTAAATGTTGTCAAAACCAGAACCATCAAATACATCTTGAACCTCTTATTAACAACACTTCAAGCTAACTCAATTTCCAATGTATGAGAATTCTGACTAGAGGTAGAGGGAATATCTGTATGAGCCTAGGTATGAGTCATCAAATATTTAAGAATAGTCTCCACAGAACTATTTTACTCTAAGGTGAATGTATTTGTTATAGAAGAAATCCCATTTATTTATTTTCTATTTATGGATGTTCTTAAAACAATTTTATTAGTAGTTGTAATTATATTGCGTTGAATATCCTCTATCACATTCATTGAAACATTAGCTACATCAGCTTCACTTATACCCACTTCCTAACATTGAATAGAGACCTCTTTCCCAAACTACCTCATTTATTCTATTAAATATTTGATAGAGTTTCATTTATCACATAACTCATTGTTTTCTTATCTATATGGTTGAATCTCATGCACCACCTAAGATTTAAATGATATACTTACAACTGTAAAAGATTCTTCTTTAAAAAAATAATAGTATTCATTAGTGATAGAGTAACTAGGAAGGGTCTCAGCCACTGAATCTCTTGCAATGGGTACATAAACATCATCAAATGAGTTTTCATAATCTAATCCTAGGGCTAAATAACCATGATTCTTTGCCCATTAAATCATTACATCATCATCTATAAGAGTGATTCTTTCAAGTATTACTTATCAATGATGATTCAATTCATTAGCATGATATACCCTTTCTTGATGATCCCACTAAATCAGAGCTCTCCCCATTGGTTTCTCACATTCATCCTAAGGTATCATTATTTCATATAATAACTAAGACTTAAGAATTTACGGAGATCTCACTTCATCACAAACATCAGTATTTTCTTGTACTTCAAAAACAACTTTAGTAGGTTCTTCAAACAATGAATCATCCACAGATTCAACCATTTCATCATCTCCATCATAATCATCTTTATAATGGTCATCATCACTTTCACTACATTCATCGTCATCATGTCTATTCAAATTTACTTCATTTCCATTTCTATTATCATTTTATTCACCTTGTTCCACTTTACTACCCCTTCCAATATCATTATCTTCACTTCCTTCTTCTTAATCTTCTAAATTACATACACTAGATCTACTTTTATATTAAACACCACCTGAGAAATATATCTCCAAAACTACATTGTCTTCATGGGATTTCTCATTAGAGGATACATAAATTGGATGACTTGGAGGTTTAAAAGAACAAAAAATGTGACCTTCCGTGGTATTAGGATTACTCTTATCATCGATTGGTGATCCGTGATCTTTAACTAGGGTGACAGGCTCTTCTTCATCATCAAAAGAGTATGAAACATCCTCATCTGGTCCCAGACTAGGATTAGTCATATTCTTAGGACTAGATGGATATTACAATAGATTGAACTTATTATAAATCTAATCTTCATATCCACCCTGTTCTTTCCTCCATAAGTTCCATTTGATATTTATCATTTAACAGATCCCTTTACTAAGGCTTATCAAATGGCACTTAGGAACATCTTCTTATTCATCCTTAACATAACCTTGATAATTTAAAATAGTTCTGACTAACATTGGATAAAACATGGAATTTTTTTAAGAAGGTTTGATCATTTCATTCATCTGACCAGTAAGTTATCTACACAAATTTACCTTAATCACTTTCCATAACAGATTATCCAAGTTGACATCATTATACATTAGAGATAAAAATTCCCCTTTATTGTGATAGATCTAATGCTGAATAAACATAAACCAAAATATACATTCTCTACATAACTCTGTAACAATGGGTCTCATGTTCTCATAATTTTTCGTAAGCTCATTTAAAGCTATCACAATAAAGATATATCACTCTTAGGTGTAGTGGTTCCTTGATATTCATTGAACACACCATCATGAAATACAATAAGACATTATTCAAATTTTCTTAATGGGAATGAAATTATCATTCCTTTTAATATAGAACTGATCCAAGATACATCACATCCTTTGATATGGAACATAATATTCATATAATATTATAGAACTTGCTTTGGGTTGAAGAATATTTAATTTTTTGAGAACCACATAAGCCATCCATGATTCTATATTACCCTGAGCAGCAATGAATTTCATTCCAAAATCCATTCTGAAAGAATTTTTTTTATGTCGTTACTACATTGTTGCCCAGAGAAGGATTCACTAATCTACAATATTTTATTGATTCCCCTTTATATTTCATTGTTTCACAAGACATTCCACCATTAAGAACTATCTTCATATGTTCCACTCTAAAAGATTAGTTTGAAGGTCAGAATGTGAAATGTCGAGGGTAGAATGTGAAACGACTGCTTGGGATTAAGGGTAAAGTAGTTGAGTTGATCTACTCAAATTTATATAATATATGTTATTTGAAATAAAAAAAATCCTTAAATCTTGAACCGGGTTCAACAAAATAAATGAAAAATGTAATTTTATTAAACACATAAAACACATAAAAAATTGAGTCATCGGTGCTGGCATGACATATTTATGATTATTCTAATAGTTCCATTTTGAAAAGGAATTAGTTTCAGCATGAAATGGTATCAGAAAGACAAAGAATCGGTGTTGGACTGACAACTATGTTGGCATGACATAACGTCGGTTTTTCAATGTTATCAGTGTCAACATGAAATTTTCAGTTTCATATTGTCAGTGTCTTCATCAAAATATATCTATGACGTTGTGTGTCTCAGTTACCCGAATTCACTTAAATAATTCAATGGAATATAAAAATAAGCTTCTATAGATTGATCATTCCTAACTCATGTTGGATTTATTTCATTCATTTAGTGTTCAACAGATTAATGAAAATGTAAACAATTTTATGTTTAGTTCTATTGAACTTTAAAGTTATATCACCATTTTGATAATGTTCTCTCAAAAAAGTTATTCATTATATCAATGTGTCTTCTCCAGGAATGTGAAATAATATTCATAGAAAAATTAATAGCACTTGTGTTATCACATGTTATAGGGAGATTTCCAGCTTTATAACCATTATCTAGTAATGTGTGTTTCATCAACAAAATTTGTGCACAACAACTACCATCATCTTTGTATTCAGCTCTAACACTAGATAATTGAACAAAATTTTATTTCTCCCTGCACCATGAGACTAGAAACTTTCCCAAAAAGTTACATGTCCGTGAGATTATTTTTTCTGTCGTACCTACATCCAAAAAAATAAGAATTTGAAAAAGTTACTAAATGAATGTGTTGTCCTGTATGATAGAACATTCCTAGGTTGGAAGTATGTTTGATGTATTTGAATGTACTTTTAATAGTCAAGAAGATTATATTCTATTGGGTTTGTTTCAATGCATCCACACAGGCAGACACTAAACATAATATTTTTCCAACTAGTTGTTATTTAGAGTAAAAGTTCAATCATTAATGTGTATGTGGTTTGATCAATAAATTTAACATAATCATCAAGGTCCCAAATATTTTTGGTACTCATCACAGTGTCCCTACTCATATTTCTTTCACAAAAAAAATAACTTAAAATATCCTTTTAATATTTAAATTGATTGAAAACAATAAATTTTTTATTTTCAATTATTTGAAATCCATGAAGGAATTTTACTTCACTGATTAAACTCATTTCAAATTCACATTACATTATCTTTGAAGAAGCATCACATAATGAATTATAGAAGACTCAAAAATAATATCATCTAAATAAATTTGTAGTAATATATGAACATTTAATTTCTTCTATAAAGTGTGCTGGATCAGATATACAATTTTTAAAATCCTTAGAAATAATAAAAGTGATAATCCTATCAAACCAATCTCATTGAGCTTTTTTTAAACCATATAATGTTTTTTTAATTTAAAAGAATTATTCGGAAAATGATGGTTTATAAAACCTGGGGGTTGTTTAAAAAAATCATCAACAATATACCCATATAAGAATGAACTATTGAAATCAATTTTATAACGTTTGAAATCTCGATGTGCTGTATATCCAAGAAGTATTTTAATGGCATAATGTCTAGCTAATTTTGAAATTTTTTCCTCATAGTACATTACATTTTCATGGATAAAACGTTGTGGTGCCTATATAGCATTGTTTATAACTATGTTATCATCATTATCAAATTTAATCTTAAACGCCCATTTAGTGAATATTGTCAAGGTGTATTTGGTTCTATCTACATGTTTCCAGAATTTGTTCCTATTAAACTTATTTAAATATTCCTGTATAGATGTCACCCAAAATTCAAAATTGATAGAATCATTGATGTTATTATGATTACATAGTCACAGAAAATCTTGATGTTCATCCTAATTTCTAATAGAATATGTTGTATGAGTTCCTTTGACTTAATCTCTAACTATTATATCTAAGGGATGGTTCTTTAATGTTCTAACATGTATAGAAAACAAAGGGCTTGTCACTTTAGGTTTTTGAACGGGTTAAGGATCATCACGACTAGAATATTGGGAATTTTCCTAAATGGAAATTTTAAAATGTTTATTCATAGGATGGTCATAAGTTTCACTATTAATTTCCCAGTTTGACATATCATCCTCATTATATTATTGAGATTTTTTGTCTCATGTGGATCTATCTCATCAAACATGAAATTTACAAATTCCACCATACATTCTGTTCCTTTATTGAAGACGCTATATGATTTTCTGGAAATTGAATAACCTGGTAAAATTACTTCATCATTATTAGAGGAAAATTTATCAAGATAATATGTAGTCTTAAGAATATAGATATTTCAACCAAAATTATTGATGTATTTAACCTTGGAATTTAATTGTTCCACAACTCATATGGATTTATTTTAGGGACAGGTCTAATCCAGACTCTATTGATTTTATTGAATACTATATTTATAGCATATAACCAAAATTATATATTTAGGTCATACACACTATGAATGTTTATAGAAATTTATTGAAGGGTTCTATTTATTCTTTCTAAAACTCCATCTTTCTTAGGTGTTGTATGAGTCGAAAAGTTATGACTATAGCCATTTTGTGAGAAAACAGATTCAAAATCCTAGTTCTCAAACTCACAACAATGATCACTTCATAGGGTTTTAAATCTAAGACCACAAATATTTTTTACATTCCAAGTATACAATTTGAAATTACAGAATTCTTCCCTTTTTTGATCCAAGAATAATATCCAAGCATATCTAGAGTAGTAATCTACAAGAACATAGACATAGTGAATCCAACATAGACATGAAACTATAGAATGTAAAAATCATTCCATTTAATATAACATTATTTGTTTATATGTGGAATCATCATTCTTTGGTCTGAAGGTAATTTTTTTATTTCTACCCTTTTGACAAGGTTTACAGACATTATCATTTGGAAAATAAAGTTTTGGTAGTTCTATAACTAATACTTTTGTATTAATATTTATATATGAGTTTATATTGTAGTGTCCTAATATTCCATGCCAATGAAAAGATTCATTATAAAAAAACTCTAGAAATAATAGTTTTGTGATATTAAATAATCATTGTTATTAGGATAATCAATTTCATTTCTAAGAGAATAAAACACTAAAATATTTTCTGAGTTAAAAAAATTGCATGGAAATATTTTAAATTTACCATTAAAACCATCCTTGAAAAAATGAGAGAAACTAAGTGTATTGAATTTTAATCCACCAACAAAATGTACATTAGAAATTAGTACTAATTTAGAGTTACCAATATTTCCAAGGCCAACGATTTTTCATTTAGAATAGTCAACAAAATGACATTCCAACCATAAATCGTTATCATCTTATTGAAGCACAAGTAATATTTTTCCACATTACATTAACATTAACTATACATGTACCATCAAAATTTATATGATCTCTTTAATAAAAATAAATTATTAGAGAAGAAATGATTCTGGTACCGCGATATGTTTATCCGTAATAATATTAGTAATAAGAGCTTTGGGAACCCACCTTTTTTCATGGGTTTCTAATAAGAAGAGTGTATGTTGTTCGGAAAATAAAAATTATTTAGTCTATAAAAACATGAAATAGAATAAGACGTTTCACTACTGGAATATGCAAGATAATTTTTTAGAACTGGGCATAAAACAAGATTTTCCAGATTTTGATACAAAATGAGTTTTTCGCATATTCCACATTCCTGGTTAGTATCATATTCTAGTGTTATATTTAATAGATGATTGTTTAGAGATAATTTTAACTAGTATTTGTTTTCCATTGGTAAATCACTCCAGATCATTCTCTATTTTCTCATTTAAAAATTTTTCTTCATTATTCTTCTGTAGTTGTTGAGAATAGTTCACTTTTTCTACAGCATGTTCAGATTTCTAATGGTAGAACAAATGTGATGTTTCTTTAATGATTTTTATTCATATTTTAATTCATTAAATGTGTAATCTTTAATATTATAATAATCAATCATGTCCTCATTTTCCATATTTTTATAATCACTTTTGTTAGTCGGAATGGATACTCAAGAGGGGGGTGAATTAAGTTCTAATTAAAATTTCTGTTAAAAAATTTTAGGATTAAAATCCACCATATTAAAACAGCCCAGTCAATTAAGGCAGTAGAGATATAAGAGACTTATTGTTCAACAGGTTTCCAAAAGGTTGATTACTCCTTAGATGAATTAGTTTGAGAACTAATTCGACTTTTGAAACAAGTTTACTAAATGAAACACATATACACACTAACTAGAACTAACTATCAGAGTGAGTGTAAAAACAAATTTCTATCTTTGAAAATGTATGCAGTGGATAAATGTAAAAAATAGTAATGGAATGATGAAAACAACAATTTAACCAAGAGGTTCAGTCTTTAGTCAAGACATAGTCCTCTCCACTTGGTGATCATCTGCCACCAAGAAATTATATTAAAAAGTGATACATAGCCTATATCAGGATTTACAACAGTTTTCACAAACTGTCCAGGTTTTACAACCTCTACCATAGTTATACATGGGAGACAAACTTCAAAGACACGCTAGGGTTCTTCCACAGTTATACATGGGAAAAAAGGCAAAGAGAGTTTGGTATGTGGATTTTTAGTATCCCTCATTTCAAGCACAAGAGTCAGTGTGTGTAACACAGACACACTGCTCAAAAATTTAAAAAACATAAACACAGTAGATCTAAAGATAGTAGGGATAAGTATAGGATGCTTTATTGTGTTCGGAGATTAGCTCTGGACTCATTGGAATGATGAAAATGATGTTTTGGTCCTTCTCAGTAAGTTGACTCCAAAACAGTGTGTCGCAACTTCCAGGATCTGACTTCCAGATGTAGAGATAATCAGCTTGATGGGTTTAAAGCTCTTTTTAGAACACTACTACACCTTGAAAAAGGTTCTTTCAATTGATCTTCGTGAAGCTCTGTGTTCTTCGGAATGAGGGATTGAGTGTTCTTCTTCAGATGTTTTATGATTCTCTCTTATGTGCGTATATTCTATATGTCCACACATATCTCTGTCGTCTGTCTCTACTTATATATATATATATATACTTTTCTAGCTGATCTTTTTGTCATTTTGTTCAACAGGGGCCGATATGAGAAATGTTTCATCCATGTGTGGTCTTCCTCGTACATCGTACTATTTCCTTATATGCCTACAAATATCATTAAATAATGTCAGGAGCATTATTTTTTCCAAACATGAATGTTATGATATTATAAATAAAATTGGTAAAATATATAATATAATATAATTATACATCAACGGTAGACTTCAACGGTAGTCTCTCCAACTATTGACTTCATCGATAGGCTATTCAACTGTGGGCTTGTAACGGTGGAATTTGTGTCAGTGGATGGCTTGTAATGGTAGCTATTACTCTATGTAACAGTATCTCCCCATCAGTGGACTTCATCGGTAGGTTTGTAACATCAGACTATAGCAACAGTGACCTTTCCACCGGTAGACTTATCTCAACAGGTAATTTCATTAACATTGTAATATGTCTATCAGTAGACTTTGAACAACAGTAGACTATCTCAAAAGTTGGAGTTGTCTAGCAGTAGCCTTCTACTAATGGTACACATGTACAACTGTAGACTTGAAAAATGAATCTCTCAACAGAATACTTGAGAACGAATCTGACTGTGAACTTTTAACAGAAGCCTTGTCACAACAGTGACCTTCTGATGGTGACTCTTTGTCTATGAGTGTTGATAAGAAGATCAACGGTAGACTTGTGATAGTAACCTTGTACCGGTACCATATATCATTGATAGTAGATCATCAATAGTAACCTTCTAGGATCAGTAAAATTGAGAAACAGTGAGCTATAATGGTGACCTTTAACAGAAGACTCTTACCAGTAGCCTTCATCCGAGAACTTATATTTAGGAAAATGTAAATTGTAAGCTGATGCAACAAGGTCATGAGACTAAGAATATAAATTGTTTAGGATAAAACAATATAAATACAGATTAAAGGGATTAGAAAATGGCTTCATATATCATAATCAATATTTAAACAAGATTTGGGATTCTCAAAATAGGTGAGTCCAACAATCTCCCCCTTCTTGATAATCACAAACTATGTCAGTATGTATTGAAGATAGATATAAAAAATAATATTGTTACTAAACATAGATCAAAAATTGTCTCAAGTATCAGAGATTAATAAGAGGGTAAAACTAGAAAATATTGGTACATGGTATCAGGGAGAAAGTCAGAAATGATTCAACACCAGATCATAATATCACATTTCTCCACAATCACATGATTTTTATAGAATTAGCCTAATATTTCTCCCCCTTTGTGATAAGAAAAAAGAAACACAAATAGAAAGAATAGAGAAACCTTGTATTAATGAAAGTACATTACATGATCCAAAAAGAATACATAGTCCCTATCAATAGACATAAACATACTCAATCCATATCATCCATAGGTAAGGGATCTTTCCCATTGGAAGAAGACGATGGAGGATGAGCTAGTGGATCATCAGGATTAGGAATTGCTACAAGAATGACTGGAGGGGCAGCAATAGAAGCTCATGTGGGTCTATAGTGAGTAGCTTGCTGAGGTATCAGTGGAGTAAGGATTAAGATAGCTTCAAAAGGATACAACGTGGAAGAACCACTGGGTTGAGATGCAGGTAAGGTAGGAGGGATGATGAAAAGGGTACAATACACATGGAGAAAGGGTAGAAGTAGGTTTCTGAAATCCATAATGATGTTTTCTCCTCTTTCCATAGAAGATAAAAAATCATCTTTATTCTCCAAAATTTTATCTGAAGCAGGGGTCAATTCTCTCAGTTTGCTGACCTACTCCCTGAATACCTAAGTCACTGGAGGCAGCTTCATATTCTCGATCAAAAGCATGAAGTGTTTGGTCACTTGTTTCTTGGTATAGATCTTATAAAATTAAGAATATAACTTATTCTTAATGGCATCCTGAGTAGCAGTAGCTGCTCTCTAGTGTTCACGAACATAACTGTTAACTTTACTTGTGGTAGCAATTACCTGAGAATCACAGGTTCCACTAGTAATGGCCTTAGCAAGATCTTCCTAGATCACATTTATGATCTGGTCAATGTTCACTGAGTTTCTAGATGATGGAAGGGGTTTGACCGAGAAAGCTATTGTCTATTTGAAAGATTGAGTCAAGTTACCAATCACCTTCTAAACAACTACATCTTGACTTTTCATGTGTTCTTTGACTGATGTCTTAAAATACTCCAAAACATCCAAAAACTGCTTGACTACCTATTTGATGTATCGAATCTCAGTATTCACTTGGTTATGAGAACTGGTCACGACAGTCAATGAAGAAACCGATTGTCTCAGAGAAACCATAGCTCCTGTCCAACATTCAATTTGAGTATGGCACACTTTAATATCATTCTGAATTTCATTCACTGGCCTAGACACATCACATCCCAGAGATATCTCTAGGGATTTCTCCACATTCCTTAGCTCTTAAACTAGTATATTCTTTAAATCTGCCAATGATTCTCTCAGGGCCTCTTTCATTTCATCGTTTAAGGATACAAGGCCCTCCTTAGTTTCCAAATTTTCATCTACAACTACTGGAACAATTTCAGGTAGGATAACAGAATCCCTCAGAGGAAGGTCTTCCTCATCAAAATCTCCATAATTGAGTCCATGTACCTTTTACCCTAGATATGATGTCCAACCTTCTATGTCATACAACACAGAAACTGAACCAAGGGAAACATGTTTCTCCCCCTCACATAGAGATTGCTTCTGAGAAATCTCCTCTATCTGTTTTGATCCAGGTAACTCCACAATATCCTCTTCAACTACATCAAATTCAACAATAGTATACTCTGTTGGTTCACCTGTGGGGTGCGTCATAGCCTCCACTGAGTCATCAATTACATCCATGTCAATGGAAGTGGATTCCACTCCTTCTTCATGATCATACACTGTCTTGTATGTATTATCTATCAGAGGGCTCAAACTAAGCTCCTCTTCTTCATTTTCCTCACCATCAGCTTCAGAAACAGTCTCTTTCCTTTATCCTGATCACACGCCTCCTATGCATCATGTGCAGAATGATCTGACTCTGTAGCCTCATCCACTTCAGAGGTGTCCATGACAATATTCTAAGATGATTCTTCTTCTTCAGTGGTCTCGGTATCACTGTCTTTCAGACAAGTCTCTCTTCTTGGCAGTTCTTTTGGAGGGCTAGCTTCTCCGAAGTCTACTGTCCTTTTATGAATGTTAGGAAAATCAGGATCACTCCCATCATCAATGGGGGTGTTCCCTATTTCAGGTTCCACAACACCTTCAATTTCCTCCTCCTCAACTGAATAAGCCGGTTCTGGCTCATCAGGCTTCAGGCATGAATCTCTCTTGTCTTTTGGCCGAGATGGGTGTGTAGTGGGGTCACACATTTCATATAACTTTCCTTCATTATTCACCCATGCCTTCATCCAAAGATTCCATCTAATTTTTATGAATATTCAAATAACCTTGGAGATACAAACACTTTTCTTGGCCACTATCATCTCTTTTTGATTTCCAGCCACACCCTTTACCTTAAGAATTAATGAAATAAGCTTGGCACGGAATAGGGCATTGGACTTTGAGCATGACTTAGTCATATCCACCAATTGTGCCATCAGTAACCTACATAAGTTAATCTTTTTTCCTTGCTTCAGTAAGTACATCAGGAATATGTCCTGATACTTCAGTACCGCAAAATCTCCTCTCTGAGGACTAATTACATGCTGAATGAATTTGAACAAAATCATGTCTTCTCCAATCATCTCAGCTGCAATGATCTTCCTAGATTTTCCATTTTTTGTTAGTTCTTCCAGATATTTTTCATACTCAAAAACATCACTGTCTGGAGGATCTACTCTAGAGAAGTAATAATATACTCCTTCATGAGGAACTCCCAAATAGGCATCCCACTCAGCAGGCGAAAAACTGACTTCGTTGCCATTGACTATGGATATTTTTCCTATTCACATCATCTTACTCTTAGATCTTCAGATATTTATAGAATTCATTCAACAGCTTCGGGTAGTACGTTCCATTGTTATTGGAAAATCATTCGGTACATCCTTGGTCATCTAGTGCTTCTAGCACTAATGACTTGCTCGACATTAGCCATTCTGCACATAACTACTTCTCAGTAAAGATTTATCTCTTGGTCAGATGCGGGTTTACAGGTCAAGTCGGGGTATTACTTGTGCCACTAGACTCGGATCAAGTTCTCTTTCGCCTTAGTGCATCGTCATTGACAGTCGGGGGTGGCTTGGTTCTAGCCATAGTGATTGAGAGAGGTTTGAGGGCTCAAATGAAGAGTTAGGGTTTAGGAATTTTGAGAGCAAGGATCAGGATAGAGTGAGGAAGGTGGATTGAGATATGTTCATCGCCTTTGGTTTAATCATTTAGGGTTTAAAAAAAATAAAATAGAAAAAATAGGAATAAAAACAGTGTGAATTCCCACAAAAATAAATACAAACAGTGAGGTATCCAACAGTGAGATGTACCAGTGAGGGACACCAGTGAGGTGCAACGGTGAGGTGTAATAGTTAGGTTTGTCAGTGAGGTCCAACTATGAGGTCTAACAGTGAGGTCTGACTATGAGGCCTAACAGTGAGTTCTAACAGTGAGTTCAAACAGTGAGGTCTTGTCGTGAGGTCTGACTGTGAGGTCCAACGGTGAGTTCTAACAGTGAGGTCTAACTGTGAGGTCTCTTATGCTAATGTTAATCATACCTAACTTATGTTTGATGTAATTTATCCTGTCCGAATTCAAAGGCTTTGTGAATATATCATCCAATTGATGTTCAGTGCCAATGAATTCAAGAGTGATATCACCCTTTTGATAATGATCCCTCAAAAGGTGATGTCTCACATCAATATGATTTGTCCTAGCATGAGATACTGGATTTTTGGAAATGTTAATAGTACTTGTATTGTCACACTTTATAGAGACATGTTTGAATTGATATACATAGTCTAGTAAAGTGTGTTTAATCTATAGAATTTGGACACAACAACTACCAGCAGCTATGTACTCAGCTTCGGCAGTGGATAATGCAACAAAGTTCTGCTTCTTACTACACCAAAATACTAGTGACTTCTCGAAAATGTGACATGTCCCAGAGGTGCTTTTTCTATCAAACTTGAAACCAAAAAAATCACCCGTAGGATAACTCAACTAATAAAATTATTGTACTTTTGGATAAAATAATCCAATGTTGGGAGTATGTTTGAGATATTTAAAAAATCCTTTTTACAGCAGTTAAATCAGACACTTTTGGATTGGATTTAAAGCGAGCACACATGCATATACTAAACATTATGTCAGGTCTACTAGTTTTAAGATAGAGTAGACACCCTATCATTCCTCTGTAGTTGGTTTGTTCCACTGGTTATCCAGCTTCATCAGTATTCAACTTACAAGTGGTACTCATAGGTGTGTAACTAACATTACTACCATCTAAAGAAAAACGTTTTAAAAGATCCTTAATATATTTACATTGATTCAAAACATTCCCATTTTTAATTTGAATGATCTGAAATCCAAGGAAAATTTTGAGTTCTCCCATTAAACTCATTTCAAACTCATTTTGCATCATTTTTGAAAAATCAATACATAATGAATTTTTAGAGGATCCAAAAATAATATCATCCACATAAATATGTACTATGAAAACATCTTTAGAAATCAATTTAATGAAAAAAGTAGGATCAACTATCCCTTTTGTAAAACCTTTTGAAATTTGAAAAGTCCTGATCCTATCATACCATGTTATTGGAGCATGTTTAAGCCATATAAATCTTTATAAAGTTTAAAAAAATGATTTAAAAAATAGGGATTTGTAAAACTAGGGTATTGTTCAACAAAAACATCCTCAACTATTTACCCTTTCAGAATATAACTTTTAACATCCATTTGATAATCTTTGAAATTCATATGAGCTGAATATGCAAGTAGTATCCTAATAGCTTCTAGTCTAGATACATGTGAAAAGGTTTCCTCATAGTATATTCCTTACACTTGACTATATCCATGTGAAACTAGCCAAGATTTCTTTCTAAATATATTACTAGACTCAAAAACATTATTCCTAAACACCCATTTAGTGCCTATGGTCAAAGTGTCCTTAGATCATTCCACTAATTCCCAAGCTTTGTTTCTCTCGAACTGATTTAGTTCTTCTTGCATATCCATTACCAAAAATTCACCATTGATAGCATCATTATCATTTTTGGGTTCAAGCTGTGAAATAAAATCTTGATGTTCAACCTAGTTTCTTAGAGAAGATATAATTTGTGTTCCTATATTTAAATCGCCTACAACAACATCTAGAGGATGAGTCATGAGAGTCCTAATACCTCTAGGAAGGGTTGAGCTAGATTCTTCATTGTTGTTTGTTGGTTCAGAATCATCAGGTGCAGATTCTTGAAAATTTATAGAACTGGATACTTTTACAGGGGATTCACTATCGTTATCACTAATGTTCAGATTTGACAAATCTTCCACATGATTTTCAAGAGAGGTTTTTGGATGATGTGGATCAGTCTCATTGAATTTGATATGAACTGATTCTTCCACACATTTGTTTTCTTATTGAACACTCCATAGGATTTACTTGAGATAGAATAAACCAAAAAAATTCTTTCATCACTATTGGGATAAAATTTGTCAACATTATCTTTCGTATTGAGAATAAAGACTTTGAAACCAAAAAACTCTAAAGTAATTAACCTTAGGCTTCCGATTATTCCAAAGCTCATAAGGGGTCCTTTTTAGAACATGTCTAATTAGAACTCTATTGATAATATAACATGTTGTATTTACAGCTTCAGACCAAAAATAAACAGGTAAGTCATTATCCTTAAGCATTGTTCTAGAAATTTCTTGAAGGGTCATATTTCTTATTTCTACAACTCCCTTTTGTTGAGGTGTCCTAGGGACAGAAAATTTGGGACTATAGTCATTATGTGAGAAGTAGGATTCAAACTCAGGATTTCCAAACTCATGACCATGATCACTTCTCAAGGGTATAATCTTAAGTCCACTAAGGTTTTTTACAGACATGGAATATTTGATAAAATAGGAACAAGCTTCACATTTGTGATCTAGAAAGTATAACCAACTATACCTAGAAAATTTAACAACAAGAAAATAATCATAGTTATTCCCATTTAAACATGATACACTTGATGGTCCAAACAAATCCATGTGAACCAACTAAAGTGGTTGAGAGGCTGAAACTTATTTCATTGGATTGAAATAAACATTGTGGTGTTTCCCCTTTTGAAAGAGATTACATACTTTATCAAGTGGGAATTCTAATTTAGATAAGTCTCTAACTAAACATTTCATAGATAGATTCCTAAGTGAGTGCACATTACAATGTCCTAACCTTTTGTGCCACAAACAAGATTTTTTTTGAAAAGCATTTAGGCAGGAAACATTTTGTTTGGCTAGGGAATTTAAATCAACAACATATACATTCTAATTTTTATAAGCAGTGACAACTAAATCATTTTTAGAATTAAAAACATTTCATGAATAATTATCAAATTTAACATTAAATCCATCATCACATAATATAGATATGCTAAGTAAATTGTATTTTAATCCATCAACAAAAAGTACTTTAGAAATTAATATTTTATCAAGGTTACCAATCTGGCCAAAGATGATGATTTTTCCTTTGGCATTGTCACCAAAGGTGACATTCCCATCATCAACATTAGTTATACAATTGAAGCAAGAATAGTCTCTGGTCATATGTCTTGAAAATCCATTGTCCATATACTATAGAGTATTACATGAACTCTTTAAACAACTTCCCTGCAAGACAGATTAAACATGGGGTAATTTTGGTTCCCCGATCATCTTGGGTCTAGAATGGTAAGCCAGTAAAACATTGGGAACCCATATTTTATTTATAGGTTTTTTAAAATCAATAAACATACTTCGAGACATAAATACTCTATTAGGACCTTTCTAAATTTTTTTCTCAAAATATGGTACATAACTAGAAGCGAACTGTCCAGATTTTGGAACAAATTTTGTTTTGCTAATTTGTCTCTGTCGAGGATGATATCCTAGACCAGTTGTATATTTAAGAACAATATGTTTTTCTAGAAACTATGTCAAGGTATCCCTAACAGTAGTGAACTTATCAATATCCTTTCTTAATTTTTTATTAGAAAATTTTAACTCTGTATTTTCCTTTAGCAGTTTGAAAAATTTCACTTTTTCTATGTCAAGATCTGACTTGAAATCCGCATTTAAAGCATGCTATCTTTTTAATGACCTATATTTGTCCTTGAGCTCATTAAATGTGCCCTCAAGAATTTCAAAATATTCAAATAATTCTTCCTTAGTCATATCTTCATTATCATTAGATTCACTATTATAATAAGTATTATGCACAGAGGAATTAATTGTTACCTTAGACGTCTCTGTCATAAAACATAGATTGGCATTTTTGTTCTGTTCTGAGTCTGAAGAATCAGATTCACTTGAACTATCTTCCAATGCACTCCAGGTTGCATTCATAGCCTTTTTATAACTTTTTCTCTTATCCTCATATTTTTTCTTCAATTTCAACATGGGTCAGTCTTCTTTCACATGACCTTTTCATTTACATTCATAGCATACGATTTCACTTATGTTCTCATTCAACTTCTTATCTTTCATACATTGTCCTTTATGATCATATTTTCCTTTGAAGTTTGACATCCTAAATAATTTATTCTTTCGGTAGAATATTTTGAATCTTTTGAAATGTTGTTCCATCTCCTCATCACTGTCTGAGTTTGACTCTTCACTTGTCAAACTGTCTATAGGTACGTGAACTTTTTCATTGTCTTTTCTTTTTGAGGGAGAATTATTGAATGCTACTGACTTCCTTTTTTTTCTTATATTTATTGATTTACCTTAAAATCTTCCTCATACATCATCAGTTTTCCATTAATCTCCTTTACAGGTAGCTTGCTGATGTCACATGATTCTCAGATAGATACAGAACTGCCTCTCCATCTGTCTGGCAAGCATCTAAGCAGCCTCATGATTTGGTCTTTGCTGGCCACTGGTTTCCCAAGAAGATTCGTAGTGTTTACAATCTCATTGAACCTGAGATACATTTCAGAGATAGATTCATCAGTCTTCATCTTAAAATTGTCATATTTAATAGTATAGGTATTTAATCTCATTTCTTTGACATTGGTTGTTCCTTCAAGTGAAAAATCCAAAGTATCCGAAATTTAATAAGCAGTATTACATTAAGATATTCTATTAAATTCTTCATCACCCAAATAATAGTATATAGAATTAATTTCATTAAAATTACTATTATAAGTGGTTTTAGTTTCTTGAGACCATGTGTCCCTAGAAGTAGCATGTAATACATGTTGTTCTTAAATTATGTCTCAGATTTCAGGTCCTATGCTTTCAAGATACATTTTCATTTTTAATTTCCACCGAAAATAATTATTACCATTGAATAAAGGTGGTCTATTAGTAGACGATCCCTCAAATCGGTTATCCATATAAAATTAGAGTCTTAAAGAACTGAAAATTTAGATATAACAAAAATTTTGAGATCATTAAGATACAACTAAAATCATAGTTGAAAAGAAATTTAAAATCTTGAAAAATTGGTTTGATGGTATGAATAAACCTCCCTCTGACACCAAATGTTGGTCAGAGTGGATACTCAAGAGGGAGGTGAATTGAGTTAAAATTAAAATTTCTATTAAAAACTTTTAGGAAAAAAAATCCCCCAAATTAAAACAGCCCATTCAATTAAGGGAGTATAGATATAAGTGAGTTATTGTTCAACAGGTTTCTCAATGGTTGATTACTCCTCGGTTGAATTAGTATGAGAACTAATTCAACTTTTGAAACAATTTTCCAAAACAAATCACATATACACACTAACAAGAACTAACTATCAGAGTGATTGTAAATACAGATTTCTGTCTTTGGAAATGTAAGTAGAGGATAAAAGTAAAATAGAGTAATGGAAAGATAAACACAACATTTTAACCAGAAGGTTCATTCTTAAGTCAAGACTTATTCCTCTACACTTTGTGATCACCTGCAACCAAGCAATTATAATAAATAGTGGTACATATCCTATATCAGGTTTTACAACTGTTTTCACAAATTGTCCAGGTTTTGCAACCTCTACCACATTTATATGTGGGAAACAAACTACCAAGCCACACTAGGCTTCTTCCATAGTTATGTGTGGGAAACAAATCTAAAGAGAGTTTGGAATGGGGATTTTCAGTATCCCTCTGCTCAAGCACAAGTGTCAGTGTGTGTATCACAGACACACTGCTCACAAATATAAAATACTTAAACACAGTAGAGCTAATGATAGTAGAGATATGTTTAGGATGCTCTGTTGTGTTGGAAGATCAGCTCTGGTTTTGTTGGAATGAAGGAAATGTAGTTTTGGTCCTTCTCTGCATGTTGACTCCAAAACAGAGTGTCGCAACCTCCAGGGTCTGACTTTCAGATGTAGTGATAATCAGCTTCTTGGGTTTAATGCTCTTTTTAGCACACCACTGCTGCATGAAAAAGGTTCTTGCAATAGATCTTCATGAAGATCTGTGTTCTTCAGAATGAGCGATGGAATGTCCTTCTTCAGATGTTGTATGTTTCTCTCTTATGTGTGATTATTATATATGTCCACACTTGTCTCCATCATCTATCTCTACTTATATATATATATACTTTTCCAGCTGATCTTATTCTCATTTGGTTAAGTAGGGGCTGATAAGAGAAATTTTTCAACCACATGTGGTCTTCCTTGTACATTGTACTATTTCTTGATATTCCTAAAAATATCAGAAAAAATGATAAGTGCGTTAATTTTTTAGATATGACCGTTATTATAGTATAATGAAAATTGGTAAAATGGATAATAGAATATAATTAAACTTCAATGGTAGACTTCAACGGTAGTCTCTCCAACTGTGGACTTCATCGGCAGGATATTCAACTGTGGGCTTGGAACTGTGGACTTTGTGTCAGTGTATGTATTGTAATGGTAGTTGTTACACTATGTAACATTATCTCCTCATTAGTGGACTTCATCGGTAGGTCTGTAACATCATACTATTGCAACAGTGACCTTTCCACCAGTAGACTTATCTCAATAGGTAATTTCATTAACAGTGGAATATGTCCATCAGTAGACTTTGAACAACAGTAGACTATCTCGACAGTAGGAGTTGTCTAGCGGTATCCTTCTACTAACTGTAGACATGTCCAACTGTAGACTTGAACAGTGAAGTTCTCAATATAATACATGAGAGAGAATCTAATAGTGAACTTCTAACAGCAGCCTTTCCACAGTAGTGACCTTGTGACGGTGACTCTTTGTTTGTGAGCATTGATAAGCAGATCAATGGAAGTCTTGTGACAATAACGTTGTACCGGTAGCTTATATCAGTGACAGTAGATCTTCAATAGTAACCTTATAGGATTAGTAACCTATAGTAACAGAGAGCTATAACGGTGAACTTTAATAGAAGACTCTTACAAGTAGCATTTAACAGTGAACTTATATTTTGGTATATGTAAACTCTAAGCTGATGCAACAAGGTCATGAGACTAAGAATATAAATTGTTCCGGATAAATCAATATAAATACAGGTTAAAAGGATTAGCAAATTACTTAATATATCATGATCAATATTTAAACAAGATTTGGGATGATCAAAATAGGTGATTCCAACAACATTCATCTCCCAAATAATAATAAATATTTCTCTGAGAATATTTTCATACCTCATATGTGTTTGTCATAAAACACGTATCTTATTTATTATCCTTTTCAACATGATATAATTATGATTCATATGATCTATCCATAGAATCACTCTACGTTGACTTCATGGATATATTATACATTATTTCCTTATCATCATACTTCTTCTTGTGCATTATCCTGGAAAATTCATTCTTAACATGTCCCTATCTATTACCTTCATAACAGATTATTTCTTTAGAAGTTTCACCTTTCATCCACCCCTTTTTATAATTGGTCTTATTATTATATTTACCATTGTAGTCAGTCATTATAGAGAATTTCTTCTGTATATAAAATTTCTTAAATCTTATAAATATTTTAGCCATATATTAATCACATTATGATGATGATTTTTCATCAATTGAACATTCAGTATCATATTTCACATTCTCTGTCTTTTTAACGGTAGTAGATTTTAATGAAATAGATTTTCTTTTTGGCTCATCATCTTCTTCTATATTGAATTTTAGTTCCTCCTCATACAACTGAAAATTTCCTATCATATTCCTTACGTGAAACATTATGATGTCACAAGATTCTATAATTGATAAATAAGCTCATATTCATCTACTTGGTAAGTATATGGGTATTCTCATGATTTTCTCCTTAACTGTAACATACATTTCTTTAGTGATCATAGTATTCACAATTTCAGTAGACCAGACATACAAGTCAGATATAGGCTCATCATGCTTCATTATAATGTTATAATATTTATTATTATATGTGTCAAGTCTCATTTCCATACCACTAGAGGTTACTTCATTTGAAACAGATAACGATTCTCAAATTTCAGGGATGTTTTACATGAAAAAATATCTTAAACTATTCATAAAATAAAGAACAATATATAGAATTGATATCATTATAGTTATTATTATAGGCATCCATATTTGTATCATCCCAAGTATTCATAATAGTAGTGAAAATCTTATATTCGTATATAATTGAAGACAAAATCTCAAAACCCATAGTTTATATGCGAATTTTCATTTTAATTTTCCATTGTGCATAATTTATTCCATTAAAGAATGGTATTCTGTTGGTATAAACACCTTCAAATCTATTATCAATAATTAATATGTAGGATTTTCAATAACTAGAAATTTAGAAGTAAATGAAATTTAAATATATTTATAATAAAACTGAAATCATAGTTGAAGAATATTTTAAAAAAGGATTTAAAAATATTAAAACAACAACTTTCGAACAATATTGAATGAGTCACGAGTTGGTATCTATTTTTATTAGTTGATTAAACTATTAGTGTGTAACTTAGTCGGTTATTACATGTGGCAGTCACTCAACGTAACTTACAAAGAGTCCTATAATCAGTAGCACCATGAGTCGGTATGTTAGTGGCATTGGTAATTCGTTTTGTATGTATATGAATTGCACTATCGGTGACACAGTCAGTCTTTCAATATGTCAATTTCAATGTCAGTGTGTAATTTCATCGGTATAACCCTGCGTCAGTATGACAATTGATCATTCAATGAATCATTTTTACTATCGGTGTTTTATTCTTCTTGTCAGTGTCAGTCTATTATATTTAGAAATTTATTGACATTCTTACAACATAAATATTATCACAATGAATCATATTTAAATGTGATCATATATAAACCTAATTTTAATCATTGAATCTTTATTAATCATTACTGAAATGTTTATACATGATTAATATAATTTGACATGATTTTTGATTATTAAAACAATTAATACTAGAGTAGGTAGCCCATGGCCTCCTATGGGCCAACACCATTATATTTTGATTTATTTTCAATATTTTTTTGTGTAATTTTTTTTTGAATCCAAATAATTTTCGGGGAAATATTTCATACCATTTTTTAAAAATATTAATTTTTTAAAATAATCATCAAAGTATCAATTAAATAATGATTAATAAAAAATGTTTTAGAATAATATCTTTTCATGATTTGGTTTTCATTATCATAAAATATAATTCCATATTTGAGTAATTTTCATGTTTAATTCTATATTTATATAATGTTATGTTTTTTTGGTTTATCATGATTTTAGTATAAAATATTTTAAAGGATGGACGTATTAAATATTTTTTGGGATTATTATGAATCCCATTATTATTTCTAGGGGTTCGTTATTAAAAGTGATTTTTTTCATTTAATGATTTATAAATATAATTTTATTTGTATGTGTTTTTTATGAATAAAATATTAAATGTTTTCTAACTATCATATATTATTATTGATTAATGATGGGTGGGATCCTATATCTACTTCAAGTGATGTGGTAATGTGTTTATTTCTCAGGATATGTGAATTTGAAAGAAAATTTTAGTTTTTATTATGCATGGGAAATGATGGATTTTATTGTGAAATTAATGTATCCCAATGGAATGGTTTCATTCATATTTAAAGAACCTTATTCATTATAATATTTTCTATTATGATTCATTATTTATGCAATACAAATATTCCATGTTATAGATGATATTTTCAAATATTTATTTTTTTAAATGAAATTTATATGACATATACATTGATGTTATTTAATTTCATATGATTATTACTCATGATGTTAAGATATTTTTCTTATGATAATGTTCCTCAGATATGGTTATTAAAGCACAGATGATTAAATATTTATTACTATATTACTATGTGTATGTGTACATATATTTTTTATGTTTTTAATTCAATTGCCCTTAAAATTATTCTAACTAATGATATATCTAAATGTTTTTCCAATATGGTTTCATTAAAGGAAATTTTTATTGGATTTATTATAATATTTTTATTTTTTAGGAAGTATCTAATGAAAATAATCCTCCCAGTTAATGGTGTGTTACTATTTATATTAGTTAATGTCGAAATCATGTAAATGATTTTAAATATGGAATGTTAATATTAGGTCACTATTGTTGGTATTAGTTAAAAGGATTGATTATTTTTAAATATTAGGGTAGTTTGAATTAGATTTAGGATTCGAGAACCCTTTTGGAAACTCAAAATAAGATTCTATGTGTAAAATGATATCCTGAAATTTTGGTAAAGTATTAGGTATATGGTTTCTGTTGTAATTATATACATGATGTTTTATAAAAAATTGACATAGGCTATATAAAAAAATGTACTTTGTGGTAGTGTACATTAATAGGTGTTGTTAGGTGCTAACTCCATCATTTCCTGGTGGATGATGAAAATAAAAAATCTCACTCATATTTTGAGAAAACCATTAGATAAATCTTAGTATACACCAATCTCCAAAAGAACCACTATGAAGGATTTATTTAACTTATACATGAAGGATATAAGTCATTGAATCTTCCAAAAATCAAATACACAGTATATTTGGGTGAATCTATAATTACATATGATGAGATATGGATGATTTAGGTTAGGCTGAATAAAATACCTGATAACATGGTAATATGAAAACGTGGGATATTTTTTGTTTAAATAATCATAATTATCTCATTGTATAAATTTTCAATCACTTATGATGAACCTTTTTAGCATTTAAAAAATTGTCCCAGAATAAACTACTATTATAATGGTTTTTAAGGTAATACAATGACTATCATAGTGATCTAATAATATGAATTACATATAGACAGATGTTTATTGGTATATTTCTGGACTAAATATCATTAAATATGATTATCCACATATACATCATTAAAATCATATAAACATAAAAAAGATAATAATGCATTATAAAGTATTATTATGTGACAATTATGATGATGAAAAAAGATAAAATTTCATGATAGGCCTAAATATCAGATGAATCACCCCAGGAAATGTATTTAATTAATTTGAAAAACTTTATACATAGAGGAGGTGAAAATAGAGAAACCACTTAAGAGAGAAAATGAATATTTTCTTTGAAGTGATTAATTAATGATATGTCTTTCTGTTCATTCCTATGATATTAAGATAGTCACCTCATTTGAAAATATATTTTGAGATATTCTTAATGTCTAGTTAATGTTATAAAATTTTAGTTGTTAAGAAAAATATAAGTTCTCTAGACATAATTTATTCTTAGAGAGGGGATGTAATAAAAAATGAAACTAAATAATTATTATTTTATTTATAACATAATTTTATGAATATATATATCCTCACATGGAACACTACCCAATTACCACTATTAGACCCCTGCACTCAGGTTTAGTAGAGAAAAATCATAATTTACATGTCTAGATATTAGGTATATGTATTATTCCAAAATTAATTGTAATTTATAAATTAAGAAGGCAATATTTTTTATGTTTTTACAGAAAAATGAAAAATCTCCAAGTAATTAATCTCAAGTATTCTATTCGAGTGGATATGTTCTTAACAATATGAGAAGATAATAATTCCAAATTGTGTCTTTAATATATCCAAAAAATTATATAAAAAATAAACACTTTTAGAATTAGTATGCATAATACATTCATTTATAAGTTGGGGAAATGGAAACATAATTAATGGTTGAGAAAAACACTTTATAAGGGTAAAAATATTAATAAATCATAGTAGTAGACACATGAGGGATAACACTATATAATAATATAAATGATCATAATATTGATAGCATGGAATAATGAAATTAAATAATAATTATGTTGATTAATATGTACTATAACATAATAAATAAAAAAATTAATTTAGGAATAATATAAACATGAAATCATAATAATTAGTTAGGTATTTATAGCATGTTAACTTAAAATGTTATTAAGCTAATTGGACAATAACCATAGTTTTATGGATATACACACTCACACAATGATATATCATGAGATAGAAATATAACCTAATACATTTTAGGGATTTATAATTATTATTCACCAATTGAAATATTTAAAATAATACATATGTATACCACATGTTTTTATGAACACATCAAAAAAAATCAAGGAAATAAAATGGGTAATAAGTTTACTTCAAATGGTTCTATAAATAATAATTTATCATTTTATTAATAACAATGACATGTATAACAAAGGGAAATAAAATTGGGATCCAATTACTCTATGAATCATTATAGGTTAATAAAATTAAATTAGTGTGACTAAATATATGTTATTTACAACTATTTGAAAAGGTTATATGGTTTATAAAAAAAATACCCTAATCAATTGATGTATTAGGAATCTATGTGAATATCCTTTAATAATTTAATGGAACCTTACATATTCAATGGAATTTGAATAAAATTATAAATATAAAATTGGTTGATTAGGAATGAAAATGTGGTTATGGATCACCCACAAGATATAAAATAGAATTTGATAATCCTTCATGATAAATAAGCTAGATGATATGATTATAAGAATACCCTTGACCATGTAAAAAAACATAGATAGTGAATACTATTAGATAAAAACGCAATACTTATTTGAAAATAAAAATTTCACATTCCATTAAAAAATGTTAAACTTAAAATTTTATTAAACCCTAAGAAAGAAATTCCTTTATTGAAAACATCAAATCATCGATTAAAATTATCTTATAAAATAAATATGTCATCTTATTGATATGTTCACTTGAAAAATTGAAACATGGATAAATTCCATTACGAATTTATCTTAAATAAAATAAAAAATATATATCATCTTTTAATACATCATGAAATATGGTATTGTATTTGATAAAAAAAATAACTCAATTTGGAATGTTTATATTTGGGGTTATTTGGAAATATTACCTGATGATAATTTTTTTATAATAAGGATTTAAAATATGTTAAATATATATTAATAATTTTAGTAAAACACAAATCAGTAAATTTTGGAAAAAACTATCATTGATTTTAGTTGAAGGGAAGTATATGCTTACTTATAATATTATGAAAAAACATTCAATAGGTAAAAAATTGATATGGAGGAGTAAATATTTATATTCTTTTGTTGGAAATCAATTTTTTCAGGTAAATATTTTTATAGAGAACATAATCCTTAGAAGATAAATTTTTATATTTAATGGATTAATTTACTTGATGAGAGAGTAAATTAAAAACATTTAAAATGAAATAGTGTGATTAAAAAAACATTAATGAAGAATTTAATGATGAAAAATCTTGACTTAGGGAAATAGCTCTTGAGTTTCACCTATAGTAGAAATATAAAACCCTTGAAAGAGTAAGAGATTGAAAATAAAACACAAATACTATGATAAAATTATATGTTATTAATGTTAAAAATCGAAATAATATTGACCATATAAAAGATAATTGATGAATAATGTTAAATATGTTTCAATAAATGAAGTTTGAGAAAAGATTCTATTATATTATTGTTGCAATTAGTTGATCACATTTAAAAAAGATATAAAACAACCAAAGATAATGTAATTATAATTTTCCAAAACATATTCACCTATATAATCATTTTATATTATTACTTTATAAATATTTAATGATCATATATTTGTACCTTATATCAAATTTTTTACACTAGGTGTTATAACATTTTATTATCTTTTATATGGATTATAATTATAATGGTGATCCTTTATAATTTATATAATATTAAGAATTACTATATAATATACAGTTACAAATTATATATCCCATTATGATTTATAATATTCAACCTTAATTTGATGAGATTATTAATTACGAGACTTCAAGATAATACATGAGGAAAACTCATTTCAACCATTTTTTATGAACATATATGTTATATTATAAAATTGTTTAGATTATATTGTTGTAACTAAATAATCATTAAAAAACATACTAAATAATTATTATAGGTCATTAAAAGTATATAATATTCATTATTAGTTCAATGTATAAATTCTCTAACATCTATTATGTATGAATTAAACAATCATAATGAAATTAATTTGTAATGATCAAATGAGTACAAATTTTATATTAAATAATTTAAATTTACATAGGATTAGATAGTAAATATATATTATATGTCTCCGTTAAATAATTAATTATAATTTATAAGGATGTATGGGGTTGAAAAATGATAATTTATATTCGGGGAGAAGGTGATCTGTGCATACACATGATTCAAAAATACATTTCATTATGATTGGATGGAGTTATATAATAAGAAAATTTTCACGTGAGAATTATAATAATTTTTTTTAACATCATATTAGCCTATTAAGTACACTGATTATTCCATATATGTTATGTGGTTATGAGAAATAATAAATGTCATTCTAGGAGGTAGTAGTCCTCACTAACACATAATTAATGACCTCATTTGTAAATAAATGGATTGAATGAATCTAAATATAATATTGTATCATTTTATAATTTCATTATTGATATAAGAAAATTATTTATAAAAACACATTATTTATTCCATCAATAAGAGTTAGTTATATAGAACAAACCACATGATTTTGAGAGTTGATAGTCAATAGATACAAACGTTCAATATGTTTCTTAAAAAATGATCATCTATAATGAATGGATTATTAATGTGATATTATTATATTTAAATAAATATATATATGAATCTGAATGGTCTGAATGAATTTGTTTTTTAATGATTTTTGATTACCCCCTTTGAAGGGATGAGGGGGAACCCTTACAAGGACTATAGGCGAAGAGAATACATGACCCACATGTCTTTTAAAATATATAGACTATACTTGGAAATCCTCCAAGATTCTTCATTGTGATATCATCCTTCCACCTACACATGGTTGTTTGGATATGCTTCTCGTGCAAGACCAGGCTGGTTCGGATGGCAATGTCATTCCATCTCTTTCTGACAAATATGGTTTGCTTCTACATTGGTCAATAAGCTTTCTCTGAATCACTATTTGGATTTTTCTCCTTTTACAGTGTGTTTGATCATCTAAGAACAATTTTAGGTGGCCCTAAGGCCTTGAAGATTCCGTAAGGCCTTGAAAAATCCTGATGGCCTTGAGGTGGCCTGAAAAATTTGAGGTGGCCCGAAAGCCTTACTAACCTGAAGGTCTTGGGTGTCCCAAAGGCCTTCAAGGACTCGATGCCCAAACCGATATCAAGAAATTCCTAACAGATGAAAACATCTGGCTTCTATAATACCAAATACTGTCTCCTATAATGCCTACTATAGTACTACTATAGTATAATCTAGTACCTCCCAAAAAATATGTCTCCACCAGGTTTTGAACTCTCGTCTCTTGGATGCACTTGTAGAGTCTTCACCAACTAGGGTAAGGATCTTATGAAAATATATATATATATATATATTAATATTATTTTGAATTAATTATATTAAAAAATTCACAAATCATTACAATATGAAATCTTTTTAATAAAGAATATAATGAATGTAATACTAATTTATACAACATTGACATTCATTCAAATTATCCGATGAAAGGAAAAAACTATCATTATGGTGGGTTTTAAATTGACAGGTTTCAGTAGATATGATTATAGTGAGAAAAAATTGTCCACATTTAGCTATTCAATTTTAATGAATCTATTTGTTAAAAAGGGGCGAATTTTTCCCATTATATAAGTGAATGAAAGTGAAAATTTTAATATCCATAACTAATTAAAATATTTCGTTAAAATATTTCATAGTGAAGGACTACCATATTATGGAAAACATTATTACGGGACAGTTAATAGTATAATAAAATACTTTATAGTCATTTTTTATAATAACATTAGTGATACATAAATATTTTCATTTACCCTTCACATTACTCAAGTTTAGTTTTACATTGATATATTTTCCTTTATCCCCAAATATTTAATTAATAAATCAAAATTTATATACATTTTACAAAAAATGTTATTATAATTATCATATAAATCTTATTATATGTATAAAATAATATTTCTATGATTATAAAATATTAATTTCATAATATTCACACAAAATGCATAGTTCTTTTAATAAAATAATCATGTTTTTTTGTATAAAATGAATGATAGTGTTAAAATAATTGATTTCATAATTTCGATGACTTTCTTATTTTTACATTAAATAAAATTACACTTATATTACATTGGAAAAACACGTTAATTTTTTTTACCAAAATAATAATTGTTATAAAGAAAAGACATAAAACATGTTTCTTCATTAAAGAAACACTTAAATTTAGTTATAAATAAATTGTCAATTGGTTATCTATGTTAAAATAATATAAAAAATTCAGAATATTTTTACATAATTTTGATATTTGATTACATAAAATTTTTATGTCTTTATATTTCATTATTATAAATTTATAATGACATACAGATTATAATTTTAACAAAACCTCATTTTCGACAAAAAATATTATTTTCAAGAAATAGTAAAAATTAATTATTAGCCATTTTTTTATTATAAATGAAAATATAAACATAGTTTAATCTAATTATATTTACTAAATTATATATTTAAATATTTTTTAGAAATGAAATATATAATGATAGGATACTGTTATTTGAAAATATCAATTATAATCATTTAATGTTTCTAATGGCATACCATATGAATTTCAAAATTTTATTAATTATAAAATTTTAGTTCATATATATATATATGTTATATGTTATCATAATTGTATATTAAATATTATTATTTTAATTTAGTAGTATTCAATGAAATTCTTTTTAGTTCATTTGATAATTTTATTGAAACTCAATATAATTTAAAGGGAAATAAGTATACTAAAATCTCAATATGTACATTATCCACCCGTTAAAAACATTTATCTTTAAAATTTATGTTATAATTGTTTTATGGTTTTAAACGATTTTTAGATTATACTTTAGATAAAAAATTCAAATATATTGTATACATTAATATTATATGTAAAACTAGAAGACAAATATTCAACCCTTATTCAGTTAACTAAAATATTTATTTCCACATCAATTATACATTCATTATGTTCACTTTTTTCAGAAATAACATAACTTTTAGTTCATTAATGTTATTACACAATGTGTTTCATTAAATTTTCTCTATATGAGGGAAATAAAATAGTTTTTCCTCTATTATCATCTTTAACTGATTGTTCATTGGACCTAATCCTTATTTTAATTATTGGTTTTTGAATTTTTACTATATTATCATTGTCAATAAATCATTTTGATAGTAAATTTTGAATAATAACCAGATTTATAATTGTTTTTATTATCCAAATAGATTGTAGGTTTGACATAATCAATATGTTTTAAATTTCATACATTCTCATCATAACCACTTTTTTCTATATACATTATATTAAAACAATGATTATGTAAGTGAATACATAATTTAGTAAATGTACATATGAAAAATATTAATATTAGATTAAATTATTCATAGGTTTTGAAAATACTATAGAATTTGAGTCATTATCATCAATCGAGGTTATCAAATTTAATTTCACTATTTTTTCCTTAATCTACTAAACATGCATTAAATCATATTTTCAAAAAAAAAACATAATGGTCACTAATGAGATTTTAAATTATCATAGACTATCCCCGATGTTTTTTTCAAGTAAGGAAGTTAGTCTCCATCAAAATTGACCCATTATGATAAGTGAGATATAATCAATAAAATCTATTTTGTGTTTTTACCCCGAGATGATTCCATGTTAAACTGAATCCACCTTCCAATACATATATTTTTTTAAAATTTATCTAAAATCTGAATAATCATCATTTAAAAAAATTCAAGTGGTTCTTTTGTTGTTTTTCTTATTCATAGTGTTTATCTACAACCCCAAAAAACATAAAATATTTAAAATTCTATTATTAAAGTATTTTATAAAATTGAAACACTGATCATCCAAAATTAATAAACAATTTATGTCCTTATAAAATCTAAATTCATCGTCAACCAATAAAATCATAATATATATTGTTATCTAAACCCTACTATGAAACCAACTATAATTCAATTGTACTAGTACACCATTATCAACTACTGAAAACACATAACATTCAATAAATGAGTTTGATATACATATTTAATTGAAAAATAATTGTCGTATTTACTATCTAAGGACCATTTTAATTATGTTTTTTATGAAAAAGGGAAAATAAATAATTATTAAATCTCATTTATTCTAATCAGATAGGAACTTATTAATCCATATAAGATTCTAATAAATCCATAATTTGTATCCCATTTCACCCCTAAATTCATTACACAATATACTCTTCTTGGATTATAATACTTAAACAATTCTGTCATAGCCTAAGGAAATGTAACGATAAGAATTATATGTGTTCAAATTATCAAGAAAAGAAACCATAAAAATAAATCATATCTTGGTATTACTAAGGAATAACATGATATAATAATGACAGTGATCATAAGAATGATAAAATTGAATAAAATGATGACATTGTATTGACATTGAATAATCAATTATCAATGAATATGATAATTACTTAATATTAATTTGGATAAAACATATATTTTTTACCACACCAATATTTCAAGTATACCTACAATTATATCATATCATAGTTGGCTAGGATTACTTTCAAAACACCATAGTAATCACATCAGAGAAAATATGATATCTTTTAAGGTGGAAATATTACCCAGATTATTAAGGTGATATATATATATATATATATATATATATTTACATATATATCTAGGCCACCCCATAAAATAATAAAAACAATACATATATATTTTCCATGGCTTCAATCTACATATTAGTAAATCCATAATAAATAAAATGGCATTTATATTAATTTCATGTATTTCACTGGGTATGATTTCTTGATATCATGAATATACATGACATGATAATCCCACGAAAAATAAATAGATATTAAAATAGTTTATGAATTATTATCCTTTAAAAAAATTTAAAAATATTGATTACACATATGGTATTTACACCGTATAAGAACTTGGTATAACATTTAGAATTGAAGTTACACTAACAATATATGCGTTGGGTATTTTTGTGAACACACATCACTAATGAAAAGGAACAAAGGGAATTCATAGAGCAAATGTAATGGATGAAAAGAAATCATATACCATATATGATTAGGAATCATACAATTATTTATTCATTATTACACATGTTGAAAATATCATTTAATAATCCATTTAAATAATGAACATGTGTTGTATCATTCAAAAAATACCCAAAATCAATAATATCTCATAGATAACGAATACTCCTTGTAGCATGTGGAATATATCAACGAAAATAAGAATTTTCATTTTTCAAATAAAAAATTGAAATATAAATATGTAAATAAACTAGGTGAATAATACATTCTTTTTTTAACATGAAATCATAAGAAATATTTTTCTTAGAAAAAAACAGTTGTGACACTATGATATGTTCAGAAAAAAATCTCAAATTGTGATTCCTTAAAAAGAGAATGACCCATATAAAAAACATTAAAAATATGTTCTTTTTATTTCATCAATAAATTCAATTTAGATTATAATATATATATATATTTAATTGATAAATTATAGACCAATTATATACAATAATTTAGAAGAAAATATATTTTAACAGAACACCATGAATAAATTGATTAATTCCATTTATATTGTTTAAAAATGAACAGATCATAAAACGTATGATTAACAATTTTTTTTCAAAAGTGGTACATATAAGTAATATGGCCATTGAAAAAATTATCGAGAATGCATTATATTGGTAAAAAGTAGATTTGGATGAAAAAGATATTTTTTCTTATGCTAGGATTCTTTCAATTTAGGGACTCTATTTGAAAGAGAATATAATCCCCCATTATGAATGTCTGAGAGGATAGGGATTAAAATAATCAATAATAAAGTTAATAATGTATATTTAAAAATAAATTTAATGATAAAGGATACTAGTAAGATCAATTTTAAGAATAAATTCTCCAATCATGGAAATAGAACATGAGTCCTTTCTCATGTATGTTTTTTACCGAATACCTTGTTAATGTAAGAGAAATTTAGTGATCCTAAAATTCCATGAATTATATATATATCATTGTATTATAGAAAATGGGTAGAATATAAATAATATAAATATTAATTAGTGTATAATGTAAATTGTGTCTCAAGGAAGGGAGTTTGAGAAAATAATTTGTTAACTAATTTCACCTCCCAGTTAATGAAACCATAACATCATGTAAAAAACTATAAATAAATTAAAAATTAATTTCACAACCTTATTTTTATCTATAAAATAAATATATAAATAATTTAAAAAAAAGTATGAATATTTTGGTTCATTATAACATGTTTTTAATATTTGTTTTTAGAAACAATTTTTGAATTTCACATAAAATATAATGTAAATGTGGATCCTAGGTCATTGATACCCAGTACATGATTCCTAGATAAACAATGTTATATAATATAAAATCCATTATTATTAGTGATGTCTCACATTCATCCAATGAACGTGATAAGAAAAATAAGCGAAGATGATGTAACATGGGTTTTTACCTTGTAAAACATTTGAATCATTTAACAAATATGTTCAAAGATAGAAAAGTATTTCTCGTGAGATTTAAGGTTTCTTAGAGGCGTAGCGATGATTTAGTAAAAACATTAAACAAATTATATCTCTTTCATGCACATTTTATGAAATAATTTCAAACCTCTCAAGTGTATTCTTAGATGTGAAATATGATACCTCTATTAAATATAGAATGTGCGCTTTACCCTACTGGTGACATAATGGTTTTCATTGATATGTGGTTCATCTAAGTATAACCACTAGTGAAAATAATAAATTAAAAAATAAATAAAATTATTTTTTATTTAATATTGATGACATGTTATTCTTATTAAAAAGCCCAATTATAGAAAAACCAAAGGGTTTTCTGAATAAACCTTTAACTCTTGATAGGTTCAAGGAGGTTATTTTTCGATATTGACAATAGGATAAATGATATAATATAATTATTCTATTTTTTCTTCTTCACCTAATAAGTTCATGGATCTTGAAAATGGAAATAAAATAGATTCATTCATCATTATTTATTAGTCATAAATCAATGTAAAATATTTATTTATATTTGATTAAATATCTATTTGATTATATTATTTTGATAAATACTAAATATTTATAATGAATTTATTCTTTGGTTGATTTTTGAAATGATATTATGGATTTAACATACTTAAAATATGAATTGATAATTTTTTGACAATATATTATTATTATTATTCATTCATTATTTACATGGAAATGTATAGAGGCCAACTTGATCAATTGATTATGTTATTTCATCATGTATGTGTTTTGTGAAATTATACCTTTACTCTTTAAATGTTCATTATTATTGATTATTTTGGATGGTGTTTTCATGATTACCAAGTAGACAATTGTTTCACTATCATTGTTATTGACAATGGTTCATTAATAGATATTTGATTAATGAATCTAGATAATAACTGAGGTTTGATTCATTGTGATGGAAAATATGATATTCATCAATGGTGATAAATATTATTTGATAATGGGTTTTTTACTTAAATGGGAGGCATGATGGTATTGAAATATGATCAGATTAGGTGGATAAAATCTTTCTGATGATTATGGATCTAGCATGGTCAACCCAATATTTGTGATTTGTAGATGTGATTCGTGGGTGAATTGGTGGTGGTGGCTAAGTGGATGAGCCATGAAGAGGAGTATGGGATTTCAAAAAAAAATCACAACATAAATGACATATAGTCTAAAGAAAACACACTATGCTATCACATGGCCTTGAAAGTTAGTTTGTTTCTAAAATTTAAATATCACACCCCATGTAATATTAACAACATGTCATCTGATCCCACACCGGTGACTTAGTATGTATGCCTAGGGTATATGGGTAAAAACATGACCATGTACACAAGAATTACTATAATACATGAGTATGAAATTTTACTGAAATATGGCTATGGTACCCGATTGTGTAAAGGTACATGGGTATAACCAATGTACATTGGAATGAGTAGAGTACATAGTCATGTGTTGTTAACACACATAAACATCCATAGTCAGGTATAGACATCTATATACATATCATTCACTACAAGTATGTTACATTATGTTTTCCATGGGAAGGATGAGGTTGTTATTCTATTCAATATATACCAATATTTATTGGGTGTGTCTGAATGGTCCAGTCCTATTTTTGTATAATGTAACATCATTTTTTAGAATATGATTTGATTCCTTTTATGGAATTATTCTCAAATATTGTTTTGTAATAACTTCGTGAGGGATGGGGTGTGATACATGATCATATTTTTCATCCATATGTACTTTTAGGAGTCACATTACCCACATAACGGGTTATTAGATCCCCTACAATACATGATATTAAAAATAAAGGGAATTGTACAACACAATCCCTATGTGAGATCTGCTATCCATGTATTGATATATTCGGGGATTCATGTTTTATTTTTTCATGGTGATTCCCTATGATAACATCCACTTCGATGAGTTTCAACAAATATTACCTCACACAAATGGATTGTGTGATCATATATGAGAGTGACCTAAAATCCTAATGCGAAATCCCATGAAACTTTTATGTTTTTGGGTTTTCCATAAGACATAGTACATATCATGATTTTATCTTGGTATATTAAATTTTCAGTCACCTGATTTGATTTAAATATCTTCATCATTGTGAGATAACCTCTCTACTCCCTTGTTTCATTATGTTATTTTATTTTACGGTAGTCTATTGGGTATTTTTATTCTCACCCTGACATAGGATCTGACAGTACATGCCACATATTTTGAATATTATAGGACTAAAAATAGATTCATAGGTGGACCAGTATCCGAAGGGTCATAGTATACATAAGAATACAAATATTAGTTCTAGGAGTATCTTTTATCAATATTCCCATCATTCATAGTATGATGGGATCTTTTATATTATGGTGGTACTTAATTTTGACCATTTTATTCACATCCATATGAAATAATGTTACATTGGTATTTGTTTTTTTTCTTTTATTATTTTTATTAGAGATAATTTATATGTCATTACTATTTTAGAGATTCGACATACAGTCATGTATACATTTACATTAGGATAAGGCATCCCATGTTTGTGATATGACTACATGGTGATTTTCACCAGCCCATGGCCTATTGTATTTTGGAATGTAGTATCACACTTTACGTATTTTGAGATCGATAGACCATAGTGAGGAATTTTTTGATGGAGTGGTATCATATAATGATTCATCATCAGATTGGAGGGGGATATTATCTATCTATATGCTTTGGATTGTGAAATAGAGAAAAAAAATTAAATGTGTTTGGTGAATGCCTCAAAGGCAAGGGAGTCCATTATTGTTGTGGAAGCCAGAATAACTTTTCACAAGGAAACGAATTAACAATTATTTGACATGGTATATGATGCAATATGTAATAGGGAAATAAATTTAACTTCAACCATATATGAATTTGTTGGGGTTATCGTTTCCTTCTTGATCCTCATTTAAAAATATACTATTTTGACCATTTAACGTCTTGACATATTACGATTCCACTAACAACCTTCTAGGATTACATTAAATGATCTTAAAATTTATATTCCTAGTAATGATCCATTTGTAAGGGGAATTATTTAAAAGTTCATTCCTCTTGATTGTTTTATACTATTACCTCCACCCATTGAGATACATGATTCAGTGATTTTACCAGAAGAGGATGTACATAGTTTGAGTTCACTTCATTTGTTTTTTATGCTGTGATACCTCATTTTCAAAGAATATGACCCATAGGTAGTCGAGAAAATAATTGTTTAAGTTACATTTTCCCCATTTTACGACACCATCTATTAAGATAGTGGTTCTAGGAGAAGGAATTGTTACTTCATATGGAGATGCTGAATTTTTTTACTCAAATGTATAATGGGAAGACTATTTCAAATAACATGATTAGAAGTCTCTTCCAAGAATTTTTCTAAATATCCACATTCTTAGAAGAACAATATAATATGTTTTTTGAGTTTTAATATAGAATCCTAATAGTGTCATTTTATTCATTAAGGCTCTTTGACCAATCACAATACACCGTGGATATAATAGTCGATGCATTTTTTGATATTGGAATTATTAGTGTATAATATTATATGATTTTAATGATGGATATGTTTCATTAATCATTTTTTATTATTCTAGGAAAATTTATTGATATATATAGATAGATAATTATTTGTAGAGTTGTGATTGATAATTTCTATTGGTAATGGTTTCATGGGAGTGGATACAATGGTAGCTTGTAGAAATCATCGTATTCTACGATCCATGAGATAAAGGAGAGTTTTGAGATATTATTATGTTGCAGGATTTAATAATAAATAATATCAATAATCTATATAGTCACTAAATGGATTGGTCAATGTAGTATTGTGAATGTTGTTACTATTCGTGCGAGATTTGATAACACGTTGTGCAACCGATAATTGGAATATCAATAGAGTACCTTGGAAGAGGATCCAATAAGAGTAGGAAAAAATATAGGATGGTTGATGAGGAATATGAGATTAGAGAGTATATTTAGGTGTCTAATGAGGAATATTTCTACAAACATCATCCATAGGTTGGCCATATAGCACTCGAGGAGGTGGTGGTTAGGGCGAAGGATTGCTACGGGTAAGAGAGGCACATAACCATTAAGCTCTAGCGATGACTAGAAATATAATATGTATCTTTTATAAATTACCCATAATATTAATATATATTATAGTGGAACAATATTTTCATTATATATCCCTTTTTCAAGATCTGGAGATTCTATTGGAGCATTTTGATTGACCCATTATACTTGACGACTCCTACCAAATATCATTCAGATGAACACATACATTTTCCAATAGTGTGACCCAAATCTAGGATATTAGTGATTATTATGGGATGTGTTAATATTATTTATGAGTCCATAGGAATAAGTAATATGTATTTTTATGTTTTCTATTTTTCATGGAAAATATAATATTCCATGTGGAGGATTCAGTTTACCCATAATTATGGGATGATGTATTCATTTAGGGCTGATAAGGAAACAAAGGAAGAGTAAATTGGTCTAATTAATTAGTGGATGAAAAAAATTATTATAACTCCTAGATCCCAATTACCTAGATTCGGTGAATTATTTTAATACATTGGAATGATTACAAGGAATCAAGTCCCGAAGGACTGGTTAGTTTACCAGTATGGGAAAATAGATTAAATACATGAATGTTACATTACACATTCTATCATATAACACAATATAAATAATCATTTGAGAATTCTATTGTTCCCTTAGATTATACTTACATCTATATCATAAAACACTTCTTGGGATCTTGGAAAAAATAAAACATAAGAAATGTGTGATCTCAGATGCTCAATAAGGGTAAATAATTTAGCAGATGCTACAAACATTTAAGGAAAGATGTGAAATAAAAACAACAGCCCTTTAATGATAAACATGAACATAATATGGGAAAAATAAATCAATCATTACCATATTAACATGAATAGGGATATTCTACTAGTCTAATAATCCCATGTAATAACTAATATCATAATGTGGGACTGCATAATATCAGACTTTCATAACCACATTATCACGGCCTCGTGCCAAGACTACAAATAAATTACATTTCCAAGACCTTATGCCAAGACCCTAGTTTGTCTAATGAGCCCTAATGATGCATCAAGGAGCTATAGAGGGATCCACCTGTCACTTACTATGTCCAATGAATTACTCATATGAAAAGTTTGAAACTTAACATAAACATTTGTATTAAAAATAGCATACGAAATGTCAATACATTATCCACAAACCAGGAATAGTATAAAAATATCACATCCAAAGTAAAACATAACTCATTCAATACAATATGGAATATTTTATTGTAACATATTAAACTCATTCAAGAATAATGAAGGATATTGACATAGATGAAAATATTCATCAAAACTATTTGAGAGAAATATCCCCCTTTTTCTTGAAAACATTTAAAAGACACAATATTTATCAAGAAGACATTTAAAAATAGATTTTTGAATGAAACTGTCCCATAAAACTATGAATCATTTAAAAGTAATTATAATTTTAAAACATTAATTTCCATATAAATAAATCCTTATAAACATTTTTAAAACATGGATATTAATGAAAGTGGTTTAGAATAATAAATCCTGAAAACATTTAAAATGATATTTTAGTTGGAGTTCTTGACCAATAAAGAGACACTTGAATAAAAATAATTGAGTTAATCAAAACATTATAATACCATGAGAATTAACGGACTAATGTTATACTATATCAAAATATATTATATACACTATATAAAAGTGATTTGGTGTATAACCACAAAGAAGTCTCAATTAAATGTAAATTGAGATGAAATTTCTTATAAAGACCGTATCCTTAGATTAAGGAAAAATCTATGACATAATTATGTGTGAAAAATATAAATACACTCAATATGATTGCATATTCAGTGCAAATAAATCAGAGGACATTCACACTAACTCTTGTAAAAATAACACCAATGACTTTGATGTTCAACTCAATGAAGGGAAATTTAGTTTAGAATACTCTTATCAAGTTCATATCAATGACTTGATAAATTATCAATGGAGTGATTATGTGTATCAAAAGTATATCCACAGAAAGGGGAGTGGAAATTTTGACATAATAAAATGAATAGTGATTCCACACATAATCTTGGAGTAAAATAATAAATGATGTTTGTATAAAGCCGAATGAGTGGAAATTGAAATTTCACATTCTCTTATCGATTTCGTAACATACGAAACATACAACAATGAAAGAAGGATCGATCAATGATGATGTAAATATCCATAAATTAAAGAATATTACAAAATTAATACAATCATAATAATTACACACACCACATGCAATAAATAAGTGGTGAACAATGGAAATGTCATGGAATTAAAAGTCAGATAAGACACCCCTTACCTAAATTCCGAATTGTCTTTTGTGTTCCTTGTTTTTCCTGAATAATAAACATAAGTTAATTTCTACTTGATTAAAAAAACTTCTCTATTTTATTATTCCTTTTACATCACATATTACCTTTCTATAATAATTAGTTAATTATTTTATTTCATATTGGATATTTTATTGATGTTCGAAACTTGAGTCAAAAATGAACTTGTTATAATTAAAATTTGTCCATGTGGTCAAAATTCCATTATCTCCAGAATGATATTAATGATTTAAATATAATATATATATATATTATATATCCAGTATATATATGTATTAATAATAGTACAAAATATTTGGAGATAAGGACTGAAATGAACCTTTCATGGATATGGTAAGTCGTACTTATGCATGAACGCTACTTCAATTCCTATTTTGTATTTTAATGGAATTAAATCATAATTATACGTAGGTATATTATAATTCCATTATAATATAATATGATATATGATTTACAGAATTTAATTACCTCTATCATTTATATGTTCCATGAATGTTCGGGAATAATCAAATCACCTTGAGGGGGTGGTAGTCCGCACTTCTTCAAATGAAATTATCATGGTCACACATATTGGAAAGCATAAATGTGGTTTTTTTAATGAAAATTACAGAAGCATAGAGAAAAAATAAACATAAAATACATAATATATAATTATAGTGACATCATAATGGCCATCATAAGAGGCTGTAGGAGATAATCAAACAATCATCGTTTCGTGAGGCGTTAGTTTTCCATCCACGGAAACAACATGTTCTTCATCCATTAGAAGGTGGTGTGTGTAATTTTATATCAAATACTTCTTATAAAAACATCCTAGTATATTTAAGATACTAGTATTGTTACAAAAGAAAGGAATAAAACGATTTCATTGGTTTGGGGAAGTAAAATAAAAGAAATGAATTTAAGAGAATTCGTTACCTTTATTTTTGGTAACTCCCTTTGCATTTAATAAAAAGGACTTCTTGAAGTGCCTTCTGCCTATGGTAAGGATTTTAGGTGGAGGAGATAGATTTAGGAATATTAATTGGGTAGATTTTAAAAGAGACAAAAGGCTTTAGAGGTGTGAGGATTTGGTTAGAAGTGGAATCCTTTTATAAGGGAGAGGAGGGGCTCTTTAGGAAATTGTGAAACTATTATTTTATTATAAACTTATCTCCAGTTTGAAAAGGTCGAAAACAAATTAAATTCAATGATAATATGTTTACTATTCGAATTAAAATCATACAATAAGAATTGGACATGTTTTGGATAAAATATTAATCATTATAATCTTATTTATTTAAAACATTTATTAATGAGTTTAACACAACATCATTATTATGTCATAAATAATTTAATTTATTTGATGGTTGAAAATAAAAAAAATACCATGATGTAGGAAATCATTTTTTATTTCCAATAAATATTTATAGTCAGATATATGACTTATATAAGCAAATGAAAAAATTAATTTACTAAAAGATATTTGTTTGTGTCATTTTTGTATTTACCTAAAATTAATTAATCTAAAGAATCATTATAACTCCCATGTGGCTCCATGGGGTCCCAAAATCTACCCAAGGATGCCCATGGTCGGCCATGACTCATATAATAAGGTTAGGACATGTTTTAAGGTAATTTGTATTTATTATAATATACATTCTACCTTGAATTACCCTATTTACCTTTAACTGCGGTAAATAAAAATCAAAAGTTACTATTCACCAAAAATTATTTTCATCTTATTGAATAAAATTATATGTACTAATAACAACCATGTATGTCATATTTTTGAAATTAAATTCACATAAGTGGTAATATTTCATTTTAATGAAAAGGCTATCCTTCTAACTACTACTTACTAGTTTCAAAATTCAACAAAAATTAATGTTTTGCAGAAAAATACCAAAACATCAGCCTAAGATATATATGATATTAAAAATTAAAAAATAATGTCTATTTTCAAAAAAATAATAACTTAGAAGATTCATTAATTAATTTAAAATTTATTCATGTTGTCAAAACAAACAGCATGTTTTTAAGAAACAATATCTATCAATCGATTGACAATTGTTTATGACCAATTTCAAAGTGAAATTTCTTCGAATGACCAGCATTGGATTAAATGGTAAAAATATAATATAATTACAATTTTAAGAAATTTTAAAAGATAATCTAATGATATTAATAAATTATATTAAAAGGTAGGTTTGAATTAAAATACAGTATTTTTCCCTATTCATAAAAAATGAATTTTATCAGAAAAATACCAAATTTTTACCCAAAGTAAATTTTGATATCCCGATTCTAAAGAAGAATTTTATTTTGTCAAATATAACATATTAATAATTCCAGAACTATATTGATGAGGGTTCACCATGAAATGGCGGTAAATCGGCTCTTTAATAAATATTAGTGTATTTATGCTTAAAATCAAATTCCTTTCTTAATTTAAGCCTATACTATTATTGGATAAATGTAAAAACATTTAAAAAACATATATAATAATATTTTAGTTGGTTCTATTCATTTCCTCTAATACAATGGCTCGGTGATAAGTATCATTTAAAATAATAATATTATATTATTAGTGTGCAACATATGATTTCAAAGATACATGTTGTTGTGAATTGAGTATGACATTGGACATAGCATCCCATTTAAAGTAAAATTAACATTTAATTCAGAAATATTAATAAATATGAAAATGTATTATTCATTATTTACCCAGGATGTTACATCCTTCCCCCCTTTTGGAATTGTGTCCTCGTAATTTTAAAATTGGGCTCAGAAACTTCATTGAAATCCCCACATCGGAAAAATAGTCAATAAAACTATCACTTTAAAATAATGTACGAGAATAAAAAAAGGATAATTGAGACAACAGATACTAGGAGTCCATGAGAACATGTATATAGGGGAGAAAAAAACTGACATGTTCTGATGGAGAGACATAGAAACAATATTAGGGGAATGTTAACCACCAGAAAACCACAAACTTGTGATTGGATAAACGGTAATGGATTCCCCGTAAAAAAAATTAACGTACAACATTTTTGTTTTAAGTTAAGTTTCATAAAGATGATGAATTTCTTTAAGATCATAAAAAACATAAGGAAACATACTTACTTTTCCTATAGACATTCATCCATTACTACATTTCTTCCATAAACTCATCTTTTCTCCAAACAATGAGTATTCACGATGGCTTGGTGTAGTTGTGGTTTGGCTTAGTGGTAAGGACCCTATAATCCTACATGAAAAATGGGGGATAAAAACCCCTGGGGAGAAGGTTAATATAACAGTACAGTAGTGGTAATGTAACATCAGTGGTACTGTTGAACCGTAGTTACTATAGCGGCGACATGATACTGTAGCGGAGACATGGTACTATGGCAGTGGAAGGCACTGTATCAGCCTGATTACTATTCACAGAATGGGCCTTAGGCCAAAAATTTGGGCCTATGGGCTATGTAATGGGCTACAAGCCCACTGGGCTTTCAGGTTATGTAATTGGTGTCCCACTACCCAGTTAAAAGTGGTGTTTGCTTTAATTTAATAATAAAATGAGGCTTCGGCCCCAACCTTCTTGAAAAAAGATTTCTTGGTTACACCTAAAGTGCTAGAATGAACTTCTATAGAATCACATGATCCACAAAGGATGAACTATATATTTCTCTTGTCTTTATAGATTTATCCAAAAAATGGTATGTACAAGGTAAAAATATCCCCAAAAGAAATACTAATCATAATTTCTAAAATTAATCCTACAATACCCAAAGATCAATAAATACTACTCAATAATCTAATGTCTTTAAAATACATAAATATAATCCAAACTAAAATTGAAACCCAAAACATAGAAAAATTTTATTACGTAGTCTTTCACATTTAATTGTATCTACAAATAAGATCGACTACTCTTAAATTCATATACTTAAAATTAAATATCCTAATCACATATTCTCTATGATAGGTTAATAATTTCCTTAAATAACCTATATCAATATAAATTTTCAATAAAAACATAGATAATAATCCTCCAATACTCCTCAAATGAACTCCCATATTAATCTATTTTCCTTAGGCATATAGTGTTCCCAACAGAGCGAACATCTTCCAAAATAGCAATTATCACTTAATCAAAAAATCACTTTCATGAACTAAGGATATCCATTTGATAAAACATAAGATCCCAAATCAACTTATTATTGTTTATTAAAATTATTTAACTTTAAATAATTAGTCACACTAACCAGGGACTTTACGTAGTCCAGAGGTAGGTGATAAATTCCAGTCACACTTTTGTTGTGGGTTCAATTCCCACAGCTTTGTCCGATGGGACGAGTTATCACACGGTATGCGTGTGGTCCTTTTAAAAAAATAGTATTTTATAAAATTCCCAAAATAAAATATTTCATCAAAATAAACATAACATAATTTAACCAAAATGTTATCTGATACCTCACATTTTCATCCAAAAAATTAATAAACTGCAATTTCCTCAATTGCAAGGATCATATAAACCCAAATTGTTATTTATAATTTTATCCAAAAAAAAATTTATAATGCTTCCCTTACTTCCCTTCAAAGCCATAGTAGACAGATAATTGTTTACTTATCTTGTTAGCAAATGGTTATTTTTCATCATATGATGAGAATAAATTGTAGACTATTTCCCTTTTAAATGTTGTCTTAATACCATGAAATATATAATCCTTCATATTATTTGGATCATACGTACTTCTCGATTTCTCATTACTTATACTGGGTGACATTTCTAAACAATGTCATACACTAGGTCAGTTTATGAATGGCAATTCATAATTCCAAACTTGTAAAATACCTAACATAAATTGAACAGTTTATAGATATAATCCATAATCAAATTTTTTTTCATTGAGTAATTATATTCTCATAAACCCTTCATAATTGTTTGTAATGAAAATGAGAATTATCCAAAACATATCCCCCGGGAGTGTCGTAACCAAGAGTGAAGCAAGACCCGTTGTCGTGCACCAGTTCCCATTCAAGTCTAGATCGAAGTGGTGTTTTGGGTTTTACCCCTAGGTACAACTGCGTCAGAGCAGCCTCTACATATTCGTATCCAGACATGGATGTATTGTTCTGAAAACTCACAAAATATTTACATTACCAAAATTCTAGGAAGTTCTTCTTTATTAATCCTCAAAGTATATCTTAGGGTAATGTTCTCTAATCAAAGTTTATCTAAATCTAGCTTCCATGGTTTTTACTAAAAATCTTCTTATAAAAAATGTAAGGTCCCAATCCCAATTACCTAGAGTCAGTGAATTATTTTAATACATAGGCATGATTACAAAGAATCAAGTCCAAAAGGACCGATCATTTTAGCAGTCTTGGAAAATAGATTACATACATGAACATTACATTGCACTTTCAAACATACAACACAACATAAATAATATTTTTAGAACTCTATTGTTCCCTTAGAATAACCCTGCATCTCAATCATAAAATACTTCTTCGGATCCAGGAAAAAATAAAACATAAGAAAGGGATGAGCTCAAATTCTCAATAAGGGTAAATAATTTAGTAGAAGCTATAAACTTTTAAGGAAAGATGTTAAATAAAAACAACAGGCTTTTCAACATAAACATGAACATAATATGGCAAAAATAAATCAAAAAATACCATATTAACATGCACATGGATATTCTACTAGTTGAATAATCATGGGTAATAACTAATCTCATAAATATGGACTGCATAATTCCAAACTATCATAACCACAAAGTCAAGGCCTCGTTCCAAGACTATAAATAAATTTTTTTTGCCAAGGCCTTGTGCCAAGTTAGTAGTTTGTATCATGTGACCTAACAATGCATCGAGGAGCTATAGCGGGCTTAACCCATCCCTTACTAAGTTTATCGCATTCCTCATATGAAAAGTTTGAAACATAACATAAACATTCGTATTAAAACTAGAATACGAAATGTCAATACATTTTCCATAAACAAGGAATGGTATAATAATTTCACATCCGATGTCAAGAATAACTCATTAAATACAATATGGAAGATTGTATTGTATCATATTAACCTCAATAGAGAATAATGATTGATATTGACATAGATGAAAATATTCATCAAAACTATTTGAGTGAAATATACCCCTTTTTCTTGAAAACATTTAAAAGTCACATTATTTGTCAAGAATATGATTAATAATAGATTTCTGAATCAAAGTGTCCCATACCACAATGAAACATTTAAAAGGAATTATGATATTAAAAATTTAATGTACATATAATTTAATCCTTAAAACCAATTTTAAAACATGGACATTAAAATATTTAGAATAACAAATCATTAAAAAATTTAAAATGATATTTTAGTTAGAGTTTCTCACCTAAAGAGAGACACTTGAATACAAATAATTAAGGTAATAAAAACATTATAATATCACAATAATAAAGGGATTCATGATATACTATGTCAAATTACATTATATACATTATATAAAAGTGATTTGGTCTATCACAACAAAAAAGTCTCAATGGAATGTAAATTGAGATGAAATCTCTTATAAAGACTGTATGCTTAGGTTAAGGATAAATCAACGACATAAATATGTGGGAAAAATATAAATACACTCAATATTATTGGATATTCATTGTAAATAAATAATAGTACATTCACACAAACTCTTGTAAAAACAACACCAATGACTTTGATGTTTAACTCAATGAAGAGAAATTGAGTTATGAATACTCTTATCAAGTTCATATCAATGACTTGAGAAATTATCAATTGAATGATTATATCTATAAAATTTATATCCACACAAAGGGGAGTGTAAATTATAACATAATCAAATGAATTGTGATTCCACATATAATCTTGTAGTAATATAATAAATGATGTATGTGTAAAGCCGAATGAGTGGAAATTGAAATTTCAAATTCTCTTATCGGTTTGGTAACTTATGAAACATACACCCATGAAAGAAGGATCATTAAATGATGATGTAAATATCCATAAATTAAATCATATTACACAATTAATACTATCATGGTCAGCACACACACCACACACAATAAATATGTGGTGAACAATGGAAATCTCACAGAATTAAAAGTGAGATAAGAAACCCCTTACCTCAAGTCCGAATTTTCCTGTGTGTTCCTTGTTCATACTAAATAATAAACACAAGTTAATTTCATCTTTATTAAGAGAACAATTCAATTTTATTATTCCTTTTATATCACTTATTACATTTCTATAATATATAGTTAATTATTTGAGTTCATATTGGATATTTTATTGATGTTCGAAACATGAGTCAGAAATGAACTTTTTATAATTACCATTTGTCCATGTGGTCAAAATACCATTATCTCCAGAAAGATATAAATTATTAAGATAATATATATATATATATATATATATATCCAGTATATATAAATATTTATAATTGTACATAACATTTGTAGATAATTAATGAAATGCACCTTTCATGGAGACGGTAAGTCGTACGTACGCATGAATGCTACTTTAATTTATATTGTTTATTTTAATAGGATTAAAACATCATGATACATAGGTATATTATAATTATATTATAATATCATATGATATATGTTTTAAATATTTTAATTAACTCGATCCTTTATACATTCCATGAATGTCATGAACAAATCATATCACCTTGATGGAGCGGTAGTCCGCACTTCCTCATATGAAATTATCGTAGTCATACATATTGGAAAGCATAAAGGTGTGTTTTAAAATGAAAATTACTGAATAATAGAGAAATAATAAACATAATAAACATAATATATAAATAAAGTGCCATCATAATGGACACCATAAGATTCTGTAGGAGATAATTTAACAATCATCGTTTTGTGAAGTGTTAGTTTTCTATCCACAGAATCATTATGTTCCACACCCATTAGATAGTGGTGTGTGTATGTTTAGCTCAAATCCTTCTTACCAAAACATCCATGAATATTGAAGATACTGGTGTTGTTACATAAAAAATTAATAAAAATATTTCGTGGTGTTGGTGAAGTAAAATAAAAGAAATGAATTTCGAGAAACTATTACCTTTAATTTGGGAAACTCACATTGGTTTGAACCTAAATGACTTCTTGAAGTACCTTCTGCCTAAGGTAATCCTTATAGGTTGAGGATAGGGATGTATAGAGCTTAATTGGGGAGATTTTGGACGATACAAAAGGCTTTAGAGGTGTGAGGATTTGGTTAGAAGTGATATCTTTTTATAAGAGAGAGGAGGGGCCCTTTAGGAAAGCGTTAAACTATTATTTTATTATAAACTTAAATTCGGATTAAAAAGGTCCAAAATAGATTAAGGTCGAAGCTAAGATGAATAATATTTGAGAAAAAATTATCCAATCAGAATTTGACATGTTTTGGATAATATTTTAATCATTTTAGTGTTATTTATTTAAATCATTTATTAATCAGGTAAACACTACATCATTATTGTGTCATAAATAAATTAATTTACTTGATGTCCAGAAATTATAAAAAATTACATGATGTAGGAAATAGATTTATCTTTCCAATTAATATTTATTGTCAAAAAAATAACTTATATAACCCCATGTAAATAAAATTTACTAAAATATATTTGTTTGTGTCATTTTTTACTTTACATTAAATTAATTAATCTAAAGAGTCGTTATCACACTAATTTGGCTCCATGGGGTCCCCAAATCGACCCAATGATGAACTTGGTTGGCAAAGACTCATTCAATAAGGTTAGGACTAGTGTTAAGGTAATTTTGTATTATTATAATATACTTTTTACCATGAATTACCGTATTTACCTTTAACCGCGGTAAATAAAAGTCTAAAGTTACTATTCATCAAAAAATTATTTTCATCTTATTGAATCACAAATTACTTAATAATAACCACCATGTATGTCGGATTTTTTAAAATCAATTCACATAAATGGTAAAATTTCATTTTAATGAAAAAGTCATTTTTTTAACTACTACTTAGTCGTTCCACTATTCATCAAAAATTGATGATTTTCAGAAAAATACCCAAAATTCACCCTATGATATATTTGATATTACAAATTCTAAAATGAATTCTTTTTTAAAAAATTATAATCATATAATTTTCATTAATTAATGATAAATTAATTTCCACTGTCAAAACAAATAGTGGGTTTATAAGAAACAATATCTATCAAAATATTGACACTTGTTTATGCCAAATTTCAAAGTGAAATTTCTTACAATTATCTACATTGGATTAAATGGTAAAAATATAATATAAATAAATTTTTAAATGATTTAAAAAGATAATCTAACCAAATAATAAATTATATTAAAAGGTAGTTTTAAATTAAAATACAGTATGTTTCACTATTCATCGAAAAATGAATTTTATCAGAAAAATACCAAATATTTTCCCAAAGTAAATTATGATGTCCTGATTCTAAATAAGATTTTTATTTTGTCAAATATAACATATTAAATGGTACAAAACTATATTTAAAGAGGGTTCTTCATCAAAAGGTGGTAAATCGGCTCTTTAATTAATATTACAGTTTTTATGCTTAAAATTGAATTCATTTCTTATTTTAATCCCTTAACTTTTATTGGATAATTGTAAAAACATTTATCAAAAATATATAATCATATTTTAGTTATTTATATTCATTTCATCCAATATAATGGCTCGGCGTTAAGTAACATTTAAAATAATAATATTATATTATTATTGTGCAACGTAAGATTTCACAGAAACCTGTTGTGGTGTATCAAGTAAGCCATCGAACATAACATCCACATTAAAGTAAAATTAACATTTAATTCACAAATATTAATAAATATGAATATGTATGATTATTTATTTACCTAGGATGTTACATCCTTCCCCCATTTTGGGAATTGTGTCCTCTCAATTTTAAAATTGGGCTCAGAATCTTAATTGAAATCCCCACATCAAAAAAAGAGTAAATAAAACTATCACATTAAAATAAATTAAGATATGTAAGAAGGTTAAAAAAGATGAAAAAATATTAGGATTCCATGAAAGCATGGATTTGGTGGAGAAACAAAAGTTTCATGTTCTGATGGAGAGTGATAGAAAACATGATTAAGTGAAAGTTAACCACTAGAAATTCACAAACATGTCATGGGATAAACTGTCTTTGATTCCCCAGTAAAAAAAATTAACAGACAATGTTTTTGTTTTAAGTTACCTTTCATAATGTCGATTAATTTATTTAATATCTTAAATAAAAACATAATGAAACTTATTTACTTTACATATAGACATTCATACTTTACTACATTTCTTCCACAAAATCATCCTTTCTCCAAACAATGAGTATTCAATATGTCTTGGTCACACCTAAAGCGCCAGAATCAACATCTATAGAATCACCTATTTCAAAATTTATGAACAATATATTTCTCTTTTCTTTATAGATTCATCCAAAAAAATGGTTAGTACAAGGTCAAATTATCCCCAAAGGAAATATTAATCATAATTTCTAAAATTAAACCAACAATACCAAATGTTTAATAAATACCACTCATTAATCAATTGTCCTTAAAGTACTTCAATATAAACCATACTAAGATTGAAACCCAAAACATAGAAAAATTTGATTACGTAGTCTTCCATGTTAAATTGTATCTCCAAAAAAGAACGACTACTCTTAAAGTAATATATGTTAAAGTAATAAACCTAATCTCATATTCTATATTATAGGTTAATAATTTCTATAAATAACCCAAATCATTATAAATTCAAAATAAAAACATAGATAAAAATCCACCAATACTCCTCAAATGAAATCCCATAGTATTATATTTTCCTTAGGTATATAGTGTTCCCATCAGAGCGAACATCTTCCAAAATAACAGTTATCACTTAATCGCCAAATCATTTTCCTACACTAAGGATATCCATTTGATAAAACATAAGATCCCAAATAAACTTATTATTGATCTGTAAAATCATTTAACTATAAATAATTAGTCACAATAACCAGGGACTTCACGTAGTCCAGTGGTAGGCGATAAATCCCAGTCACACATTGGTTGTGAGTTCAATTCCCATATCTTTGTCTGATGCGACGACTTGTCACACAATATGAATGTTGTCTTATTTCAAAAACTATATTTTATAACATTCCGAAAATAAAAAAAATTTCTGAAAATAACGATAATATAATTTAACCATACATTTTTTCTCATATCACACATTTTCATCAAAACAATTAATAACCTGCAATTTCCTCAAATTCAAGGATCATATAACCCCAAATTGTTCGTTATATTTATATCCACAAAAGAAAAGATAACTCTTCCCTTTATTCCCATCAAAGCCATAGGACACAGAGAATCATTTACTTATGTTATTAACACATGGTACTATTTCTTCATATGATGAGAATACATGGGAGACTATTTCCGTTTTAGATGTTGGCTTAATACCATGAAATTTATGAACCTTCTTACACTTTTGATAATATGTATTTATGAATTTCTCATTCCTTCTACTGGGCGCCATTTCTAAACAATGTCATACACTAGGTAATTTTGTGAATCACAATTCATAATTCCAAACTTGTAAAATACCTAACGTAAATTGAATAGTTTATGGATATAATCCATAATCATAAAAATTATTTCATTGAGTATTTATATACTCATAAACCCTTAACAATGGTTTGAAAAGAAAATGAGAATTATCAAAAGCATATCCCCTAGAAGTGTCATAACCAATAGTGCACCAAGGCCCGTTGTTGTCCACCAGTTCCTGTTCGAGTCTATCTCAAAGCGGTGTTTTCATGTTTTACCACTAGGTACATATGTTCTAAAGCCACCTCTAACATCTCGTATCCAGACATGGATGTATTTCTCAAAAAACTCTCAAAATATCTACATTACCAAAATGCTAGGAATTTCTTCTATATTAATCCTCAAAGTCTATCTTTGGGTAATGTGCTCTAATAAGAGTTTATCTAAATCTAGTTTCCAAGAATTTTACTAAACTTTCTCTGATACCAAATGTAATGCCTCAATCCCAATTACCCAGAGTCAGTGCATTATTTTAATACATTGACATGATTACAAGGAATCAAGTCCCAAAGGACTGATCAGTTCAGGAGTCTTGGAAACTAGATTACATACATGAGTGTCACATTACACTTTCTAACATAAAACACAACAAAATAATATTTTGAGAACACCATTGTTACCTTAGCTTAACCATTCATCTTAATCATAAAAAACTTCTTCAGATCCTGGGAAAAATAAAACATAATGAAAGACTGGTCTCATATGCTTAGTAAGGGTAAATTATTTAGCAGAAGCTGTAATCTTTTAAGGTAAGATGTGTAATAAAAAAACATCCTTATAAACATAAACATGAACATAATATGGAAAAAACAAATCAAACATTACCATATTAACATTCACATGGTTATTCTTCTATTCTAATAACAAATTTAACAAAAAATCTCATAATGAAGGAAATGCCTGATGCCGGACTTTCATAACCACATAGTCAAGGCCTCGTGCCAACACTAAAAATATTTTTTTCCCAAGGGCTTATGCCAAAACAATAGTTTGTCTCATGATACCTACTGATGCATCAAAGATCTATAGCGGGCTCCACCCGTCACTTACTAAGTCCAATGCATTCCTCATGTGAAATGTTTGAAACATAACATAAACATTCGTATAAAATCTAGCATATGAAATTTCAACACTTTAACCACAAACCATTAATGGTATAAAAATAACACATATATAGTCATACATAAATCATTCAATATAATATGAAATATTGTATTGAAACACCTTAACCTAAATCAAGAATAATGAAGGATATTAACAATGAGGAAAATATTCATCAAAACTATTTGATAGAAATATCCCCATTTTCTTGAAAACATTTTAAACTCACACTATTTGTCAAGAAGTTTTTTAAAAATATATTTTTGAATCAATGTGTCCCATACCACTATGAAGAATTTAAAAATAATTATAATTTTAAAACATTAATGTCCATATAAATGAATTATTAAAACCACATTTAAAACATGGACATTAATTAAAATGATTTAGAATAATAAATTATTAAAACATTTAAAATGATATTTTAGTTAGAGTTCATAACCAAAATAGAAACACTTGAATAAAAATAATTGAGGTAATAAAAGAATTATAATATCACGAGAATAAAGGGATTCATGATATACTATGTCAAATTACCTTATATACACCATATAAAATTGATTTGGTGTATAACAACAAACAATTCTCAATGGAATGTAATTTGAGATGAAATGTATTACAATGACCATATCCATAGGTTAAAGATAAATCAACGACATTATTAGGTGTGAAATATATAAATACATTAAATATGATTGGATATTAAGTGTTAATAAATCGGAGTACATTCACACATATTCTCATAAAAACAATACCAATGACTTTGATGTTTAACTCAATGAATGGAAATTAAGTTAAGATTACCGTTATCATGTTCATATCAATGACTTGAGAAATTATCAATGGAGTGATCATGTGTATCAAAAGTATATCCACATAAAGGGGAGTGTAAATTATGACAAAAGAAAATGAATAGAGATTCCAGACATAATCTTGGAGTAAAATAATCAATGAAGTATTTGTAAAGAAGAATGTGTGGAAATTGAAATTTCAAATTCTCTTATCTATTGGGAAACTTATGAAACATACACCCATCAAAGAATGACCATAAAATGGTGATTTAAATATCTATAAATTAATTCATATTACACAATTAATACAATCATGCTCAGTATACACACCACATGCAATAAATAAGTGGTGAACAATAGAAATCTCACAGAATTAAAAGTGAGATAAGAAACCCCTTACCTAAAGTCTGAATTGTATTGTGTGTTCATTGTTCTTACTGAATAATAAACTTATGTTAATTTCTACTTGATTAAGAAAAATTTTAAATCTTATTATTCCTTTTATATCTCTTATTACCTTTCTATAAAAATAAGTTAATTATTTGAGTTCATATTTGATATTTTATTGAGGTTCGGAACTGCAGTCAAAAAATAACTTGTCGTAATTACAATTTCTCCATGTGGTTAAAATTATATTATCTCCAGAATGATATAAATGGTTTAGATATCATATATATGTTATATATACTGTATATATATGTATTTATAATAGAACATAACATTTTGAGATAAGAAATGAAATACACCTTTCATGGAGACGGTAAGTCGTACGTACGCATGAATGCTACTTTCATTTCTATTTTGTATTTTAATGAAATTAATACATGATGATAAATAGTTATATTATAATTATAGTATAATATCATATGATATACTTTTTACACAATTTTATTAACTCTATCCTTTATATGTTCCATGTATGTAATGAACTAATCATATAACCTTGAAGGGGTCGTAGTCCGCACTTCCTCAAATAAAATTATCATGGTCAGACATATTGGAAAGCATATAGGTGTGTTTTTAAATGAAAATTACAGAAGCATAAGGAAATCAGAATCATAATTACATAATATATAAACATAGTTCCATCAGAATATCCACAATAATAGGTGGTAGGAGATAATCGATGAATCATGGTTTTGTGAGGCGTTAGTTTCTAATCCACATAAACATTATGTTTTTCACCCATTAGATGAAGGTGTGTATAAGTGTATCTCAAATCCTTCATATAAAAAAATCCTAGTATATTGATGATTATGTTTTTGTTACAAAATAAATTAATAAAAATATTTCATGGGGTTGGAGAAGTAAAATAAAATAAACGAATTTAAGACAAACTGTTACCTTTAATTTGAGTAACTCCCTTTTGTTTGAACCGAAAGGACTACTTGAATTGCCTTCTGCCTATGTTAAGGCTTCAAGGTGGAGTAGAGGAATGTAGAGAGATTAATTTGGCAGAGTTTCGATGATCCAAAAGTCTTGAGATGTTTGAGGACTTGGTTAGAAGTGGTCTTTTTTATAAGGGAGAGGAGGGGCTCTTTAAGAAAGTGTGAAAATATTTTTTTATTAATAACTTATCTTTAGTTTAAAAAGGTGGAAAACACATTAACTTGGAAGATAAGATGACTAATACTAGAATTAAAATCATCCAATCATAATCTAACATGTTTTGGATAATATTTTATTCATTATAATATTATTTATTTAAATAATTTATTAATGTGGTAAACATTGCATCATTATTATGTCATAAAAAATATAATTTATTTCATGGATAAAAATTTAAAAAAAATACCCTGATGAAGGAAATATTTTTTTCTTTCCAATAAATATTTATAGTTGTAAATATAACTTATATAAGCCCATGAAAAATTTAATTTACTAAAATATATTTGTTTGTGTCATTTTTCTCTTTACCTTAAATTAATTAATCTAAATAGTCATTATCACTGTCAAGTGGCTCCATGGGGTCCCAAAATAGACCCAAGGATGGCCATGGTCTCCCATGACTCATCCAATAAGGTTAGGACAATTTTTAAGATAATTTTTTATTATTATAATCAACAATTTACCTTGAATTACCCTATTTACCTTTAACTGTGGTAAATACAAGTCAAAAGTTACAATTCACCAAAAAAATATTTACATCTTATTGAACCACATTTTACTTAATAATAACAACCATGTTTTTCGGAGTTTTGAAATTCATTTCATAGAAGCGGTGAAATTTCATTTTAATGAAAAAGAAAATTTATTAACTACTACTTAGTGGTTTCACTATTCATAAAAAATGATTGTTTTTCAGAAAAATACCTAATATTCAGCCTAAGATATTTTTGATATTCTAAATTCAAAAATGATGTCTATTTTAAAAAATTAAAAACTTAAATGTTGCATTAATTAATTTAAAATTAATTCCCGTTGTCAAAACAAATAGCGGGTTTTTAAGAAATAATATCAGTCAAAAATTGACAGTTATTTATCCCCAATTTCAAAGTGAAATTTCTCCCAATGACCAAAATTGGATTAAATTGTAAAAATATTATCTAATTACACTTTGAATTGATTTAAAAAGATAATCTGACCATATAAATAAATTATATTAAAAGGGTGTTTTTAATTAAAATATTGTATTTTTCACTATTCATATTAAAAATGTATATTATCAAAAAAATAGAAAAATTTTACCAAAGTAAATTTTGATGCCCTGATACTAAAGAATAATTTTGTTTTTTCAAATATAACATATAAAAAGGACCAAAAATATATTTAGAAAGGTTTCTCCATCAAAAGGCGGTAAATTGGCCCTTTATTGGAAATTACTGTATTTATGCTTAAAATCAAATTCCTTTTTTATTTTAAGACTATATCATTTATTGGATAAATGTAAAAACATTGAAAAAACATATATAATCAAATGTTTGTTAGTTATATTCATTTTCTCTAATACAATGGATCTGTGTTATGTACCATTTAAAATAATAATATTATATTATTAGTGTGCAACATAAGATTTCAAAGAAACCTATTGTTGTGTATCGGGTAATCCATCGAACATAGCATCCCATTTTAAGTAAAATTAACATTTAATTCAAAAATATTAATAAATATGAAAATGTATAATTCTTTATTTACCCAGGATGTTACATTTACTCACTATATTGTAAACATTACCCATATATTAGCAGATTATATTAGTTTATCGGTTCCTATTGTAGTGGAGGAGTATGGGGATGTCTTCCCTAAAGATTTGATAGTCATACGTCATCATCGGTAGATCAAATATTTTCATAAAATTACACATTAATAATACAATGGTTTCTATGATTTCATATCGAATAGATCCCAACAGGATACATGACATATAATGGATGTTGGAGGATCTTTAGAGGAAGGAATTTTTCTAACGTAGTGGGTTACCCTACGTAGTTCCTCTTATGTTAATTATGATGGTCAGGGAGTGGGTGAGATTATGTTTTGGTTACTATCACTTGAATTGGGTGACTATCAAAAATAGATATCCAATAATAGGAATTTGTTTCCTATTCAATATGGTGATATGGGTAAGATTTTTTATATTTTTTGAGCTGAGTATAGTCATTGCCATTCATCGGGATAAGGAAGAATTTATATCGAAGATTTTATTATGATGTTGTTATAATCATTAGGAGTACTTAGTGATTCCCATTTGTGTGAAATGTTCTGTAATAGTTTTCATGGTACTCTTGAATCATATATGTTATCCCATGCTAGAATGGTTCCTGGTATTCCTAATTAAAAATATCATATTGTATCCGATATCATGGATGGATCACATGGGACATTTGAGGTTTGTTTTAGACACACATTCATAGAATTATCATTATGCAGTTTTTTTAAATATTCAGTTCTAAATTAAAGTGGTACACTTATTTGTATATTTCATATTTGGTTCACATCTACATACATTTCATATTACATGAATTAGTATTACTGTACCCACAGAATTTTGTGTCGGAGTTTTATCTAGATCCCCAAAAAAGAGTGTTTCAGGTGAAAAGCATCATTTGGTTGTAGGGATACTATATGAAGATGTTATTGATTTCTCAGATATATTGGATCTGATGAATACATTAACCAAAATGGTGAATCCATTCATCTAAACCGATAGGTGAATTCATTCGGTTCATGAATTTCCTCAGAGTTTTACAATCACCCCCATATTGTGGATTCTAGAGAAGGGTGTTGAGTATATAGTGTTCTATGATGGCTCTAAAAATATTATTATCTATTTCATTACATAGAGGATTAAACTGATAACCATTAGTCTCCGAATGTGTATAGTACATGAGTAGAACAACGTGACCCACAATCTTGATCTAGCTATGGTGGTCTTCTCCCTGATGGTTTAGACACATTGTATTATTAGTGAGTGGTATATCATCTATTCTGACCATAAGAGTATAAAGTATATATTTTCATAGAAGGATCAAGACATGCGATAGGGGAACAACTAGAGTACCTCTAGGATCAGAAATTTGAGATAATATATACATCCATGAATGGGAATGTGTTAGCAGATGCTCTTAATAGGTGATTGTATTCATATTTATTGTAAAAGGCTTTGAAGAATATATCCTTGTTGTAGTTTTCCATAGTAGTTATGGAAGGTACTAATTTAGAGTTGTTAATGGTTATTACCACTCCAATTATTCAACATGTTAGAGGGGAATATCATGGATATACAAAATATGAGAACTATAATATTCACATATCCAATGGAGATTCTCAAATAGATTCTTTGACATCGGGAATCATATTATCCACTTATAGGGATGGATGCAGATACCAATATTATTTCAAGTAAAGGGTTTATGGGGGATTTATATATTCCCCTTCGTAGTTTATCTATTTGAGTATGATATTTATATGAACATTACACATTAGTGATGGTGGATTGGCTTGATGTAGTGTGACTCTATGATTTATTCTCAATGCCTCAAATGTTTGAAAGAAAATTAAATGCACTAAGTTCTAGAGGGTTTTGTTTAACCAATTGAGGTGATAGTGTGGAAGTGGGAATTTATATATATTGATTTTGTGATCTACATTCTATATGTTTAGTGGTAAAAATGAATGTTTTGTGACCAATTACTAACTCTCCATGTTTGAACCATTGTTATCCAGCCAAGAGAAGAGTTTTGGTTGGAGCACAAGATTAAATTTTTTTTGTGGGATGTATTCTATCATCTTTTATTTCCCTTGATGATCATCTACGAATGTGATTATTGGATCACATCATGAGTATGGAGAGGGTTGAAAGAGGACTTTGAGAGTCATATCTATTTGATAATGGTGGTTCAAAAAAGAGAGATAATTTTAATGAGCAGCCCAACCATGTTTTTAATCAAACACATCATTATTAACTATTAAACATTTTAATTGTTGAGAGGATGACCTAATCTTAGTATATTTTTCATATAATAGTAGTTACCACTCAATCATAAATATGGAACCATTCGAGGAATTATGTGGAAGACCCTATTAGAGACCAATATCCAAGATTGATCTATGTGATTTAGTACTTATGGGCCTAAACTCTATAAAAGTGCTGATAGATAAGAAGAAGAACATCTCAAAGTGGATGGGGACTACAGAATACCATCAGAATTCTTCTACAGACAGATAACAGAGGCCTTTGGGGTTTTTCAGGGGAGGCCACTATTTCCTAATTGTCTCAAATTTTAGATGATTGAATATATTTGTATGTTGACATAGGTAATAACTATTTTTTATTGGCTCTTTCTATATTCTTCATTGGGTTGGGGAGTTGGATTACCATAGGTCCTTAGTATAGTATTACAACTAGGTACATGGTTTCCCTAGTGTGTCATAGTTGAAGAGGTATGTCAACAACTCATTATATGTTATATACTATAGAAATGTAGTCATACAATATGGATCTACCTACACATATTACTTGATAATGATCAAGTATAAGTGGTAGAGGACCCTTCATGATGAGAGTTTACATTGTAACATGCCTAGTTGTAGCAAGTGAATATCTATGTGAGCACTAATGAATGGTGTACCAGATGCAATCCAAGTTCCCTCATACTTTATTGCAGACATATTTAATTTAGAATGATTATACTTGGGGATTCTATAGATTAATTTCTCAATTATTTCCTTTTAATACAAAGGAATATTCAAAAGAATACATTCAATGATATGTATTTCTTCAACTTGAGATTTTGGGGCTCTAGAGCCTCTGTATTGATATAGTATAATTTTTATATATATGATATTATGTGTGTGTATTTTTCAACAATAAAGGATTAAATATCCATCAGAGACTCAATTAAAAATATAATACCTCAATTATGTTTTTCAATATAGTTTTAACCAATTTGTGAAAAAAATATTATTTGTGTTTGGTGATTAATTTAATTGTATTCCGTGGTAAAATAAATATAAAAATTTATAAATTTTTATATATGTCATTTAATTTTCATAAATGAATATAATTCTATGAAATTAATTTTATTTTGAAATCCAATGGTTATTCTCATCAAAATAGTTATCATGAATGTGTGACGGGGGATATTGTATGAGGCAATAATAGAATTAAGGATCAGAGAATAATATATAGAGGTGTCATCTTCACCAAATGAGTGCAAGGATCTCCCAAAGGACAATAATATTGAACTAATCTATATCTAAGATCATTCTAAAATTAGTGTTGGATAATATTTTAGGTTTGATAAAATTATTGTTTTATTATATAATGCCAACATGAATACATGTTTCCAGTGAATTTATTCATGGGTTTATTGGTGAATTAAAAATATATATTTATCTTCTATAAATTATATTTTCATATTTTTTTCCTAAACATGGATTATTTTTCTTCCGTTATAATTCTCAGAAAAATTTATTCTGCATAACCTAAAAAATGGATGAGGCTTATTCCCACTATTTACGTTTTTATTCATTTTACCCTTTTTCTTCACACATTTATTTTTTGAATTTCTTCTGGTTGGTAGTTTAAAGAATTACAAGATTAATTATAATTACGCAATCAATATATGAAAAAATGATTCACTACCACAAGATGTTTTTTGAATAAGGATAATGGATAAAGTTAAATGTAGTGTGATGAGAGATCTAATATGGATATTAGTTATATTAGTTCCCATTATTATTATTTGTTTGTATTTGGACAATGGAACAATGATATCAAACCATGAGAAGATCATTTGGACAAAATAAAGAAACTGGTGACTGATCGAAAACATGTAACCAAAGATAAAGGATCTATGAAAGTTACTCATCATCATATTGGCGGCGGTGGTGATGTGGGGTATACTCATAGAACATATTGAGATATTTCAAAATACCAGATATACATGCCCTGAATTTGAATAAAACATGCAGTGTAGATCTATAGATATGGTTGAATAGGTTTTCAGAATTTGTAACATAAAAAAAAATGTGGGAAGAACTATATTCCATGTGAAATATTTTTGGACACTCGATATATACTGTGGTTTTTACATGAATGGATAGGTCCATGTACATGATCCTGACTAGAGTACACGATCATGAACCAAGTCTCAAACATTGGGGGGGTACTCAAACATGCCATGGTGCATGTGCATGCACATTATAGATGGTTATGACCATAATAAATGAGTTTATGTAGATTAATAGGATACTTGAAATGGTAATTTCTTGACATCATGAAACATGCTATGTACTACTAGTACACTATCCGTTCTTTTCCAAAGGTAGGTTGAGGACCTGGTTTTATGTTGTAGACAACATTATATGAAGGGTTAATCCCCTTATCCTATACATATAATGGAATAATGAGAAATCATTTAATTAAAACAATATGTGATCCCTAACATTTGTATAGTCTGAGGAGGAGTTTTGGAATCCCTCCCTTTGGCCCGATGTGTGATCCTATATCATCTTTTTCTTCCCTAGGTAGGGTCACGAATCATGTGACCAATATTCTAGGGAGTTTAATGAATAGTATTGAAGGTTATTTTGGATAGGGTTAGGTATATAACATTGTAACATGTAGTGATTCCCTCTATATGTATCAATATATTTATATTTTTATACTGTACTTAATCTAATTGAAGCCAGACCATCAAAAGAACACTGATGATCTCCATCAATTTATTGAGATTCTTAGAGTGAGTTATTCTAGAAGGGAGTATCCTATATGGCTTGAGAAGAATAATATGTAGGATTTTTGGTTGTATATTTACCTTGAGACATATTTTTTTTCTTTTAATCTCAATGTTTATTATTCTTATTTGGCCTCATATTCATATTTACATTTCTTCCTAGAAATGAGATGATCTCTCTACTCACTTAATAAATAATGATTGTTTTTATCAATGTTTCATTCTTGGTATTTTTATACTCACTCGTACATGCATTTTCTCACACACATGTCTGGTATTATGAATAAGATAGGACATATGATAGAGTTTTAGGTGTACTAGGAGTTTCCAGAGAATAGTAGATCTAGACATTGAGTGGTTAGTTCATATAGTTGAATTGATCAATAATCCCACATTATTATATGGTTTGACTCATTTTTATTTTATTTCTCTTGTATTTTAACAATTTCCATTATATTGTTATTTCATACATTAATTGTGGTATTTAATTTTATCAATGCATTTTTAGGTCATTTTTACTTTATCTATCTACATTGTGGTGGTGATTAAAATGTGCACATGTGTACAAATACCTTAAGATGTCGTCATCCATGTGTGTGATATTATTACACTATACTCATCTCTATATTGAGACTTATTTGAGGAATTATTGGGGTGGAAGACCCATCTTTTTGACCAGCTAGGAATACCTTGGTTGTTAGGGGAATCATAGATGATGTTATAGACAAACCTATTCCCACAGTTACTAATGAATGTTGTTAATATATTATCTATATGATCAGATATAAATATTATAACTATTGAGGATTTTAATAATATATAGTACCTATTATTATATTTCAATTAAATTATATAAAATTCCTTAATCATTCATTATATAAATATAATATCATTGATTATATTAGTGGTCAACCAACCAAAACAAAACAATGTAATAATGATTGATTGAATAAGAATATACTATTACATATTATTAATATAATATCTAAAAAATATTAAAAATTAAAAATATTTCATATATCTTCATCAAATAAATTTTATAAAAACAATTGATGGTTACTGTTGACAAATGAAAATTTACATTCATGGAGGTTGTAGTCTACATCTAAACACTCTTAAAGAAACATATTCTTAATTAATAGATTAATTTATTATATATGAAAGTTATCATTTTGGAATTATATTAATTTTAGAATAGTTATATCAGTTTTATAGTAAAATTTATACCATCCATGATATTTGGTATGATAAATAAGATAGGCCATCTATAGAGGTAGAAATATTCACTTACGCATGGTTAAAGATCACATCACATGATGAATGGAGGGAAATAAAAAAATGATAAAGGAAATAATTGAAGAGTTTTAGAAGTAAAATATATAATATATTTATTCAACAATACCATACATGATACCAGAGATAATAGAAAATTATGAAAAATGAACCACATCATGTCATGATGAAATAGTCTAAGCATACACAATATTGATGTGTTTGTTTCATAGAAAATCATAAAGATTGAATGAATAATTTTTTTGATGTACATTTAATGAAATTTATGTATATATATGAAGCTGAATTCAATATATTATCAATTTCATGGACGAACAAGAAATGAAAAATTATTAATAATGACTAGTTTGAGAGTGTTAATCACTTTGTGATCATTGATTTTGAATAGAAATATAATTTTAAATGAGAGGATTAATATAATTAAGGGTGGAAAATGATATTTATTCTGGTATAGGTTTTATAATAAACATATTGGAAGTTTTTTACTATTAAATGTGAAATAATTAATGTGTAAATAATGGGTGTAAAATATATTTTTTATAAGTGAGGGGAATAGTTGTTTCAGAATTAACAAAACTTATTAAATAAATTATTTTTCACATCTAATTTTAGAAGTCTCCAATATTACAAAAATATGGATTTTGGGACATTGTTTGGCCATAAATCCTTTGATACCCTAATTTTGGGGTCAACTATTAATGAATTTAAGGTTATTCCTTTTACATTTCACAATACCCAAGTGTACTTTTACATAGCAAACTTTTCAATTCACCTATTGAAATTAATTAAACAAAATCAATAATATTTATATTAAAAAATGAGACTACTATTAATTTCATAGATATTAAACTATATATTTTAAATAAAATTACTTTGGTTAAGAAAAATAATTTCTAATTAATTCAATATATATCATAAAAAATTGTAAAAACTAAACATGCTTATTAAAATAAATTTTATATGGGATATAAAATTATTAATTTCATGAATTATAGCACATAAATATATTTATTAAAAATACAAATATTTTTTGCGGAAATTAAAATTAAAATATAACCTAACATTACCAAAATATAATTTCATTGAGAAGAAAATACGTAAAATTATTATCTTTTTTAAAGAAACCTTTTACATTAGTTCTAAAAAATAATGTAATCGATTATATAAGATAAAATATTATATTATAATTAGTAATATTATTAAATAATTTTATAATTTATAACTAAAATGGTGTAATGACATTCCAACAATTCTTATGTATTGATGGAGTTATATAAATCTAATTTTTGATAACAAATGACATTTTATCTAAAAGTATAAATTTTTTTGAAAATTAAAACAATGAAAATAAGTATATTATGATAATAAAATTTGAAAACATTTACTTTTTAAAATTATATTTCCAAAAAATTTAAATTTAGGTTTTATATAAAATAAAAAATTAAATACATTTTTTTAATTACCCTCATTAAAATTATGTGTTTTTAATATTATTTCATACCAATTTTAAAATTTAAAAAATGTTAATTTTATATTTCATATATAAATATTTTAAATGTTATCATAATTTTATTTTAATGGTTATTATTTTAATATATTAATTTATCATGGAATTAATTTTAGTCCATGGTATGAAAGATATCAAACATAATGTTATTTAAAGGAATATATATATATATATATATATCATTTGTTGTAATATACAAAACAAACCACCAAATATTTTATAACTATAATATTAATGTCATATAATTTCAGGTTACAAATAGATATAAACTAATTCATACATATATCTATAAATTAAAATAAATCACACTATCAATTTTAATAAATTGAAAAATTAATTTAGTGTAGATAAATTATTAATAAAGATGATTTATTTCTGAAAATGTAAAAATAAATTAAAAAAATAATGTGCTTAATTTTATGAATTTACATATATTATTTATAAATTTTTTTATTAGAATTATGTTAACACAAATTTTATTAGTAATTGACATGAAATAATAATATGAATAATGACTATTATTAATGGTTATTTTTCCATTAAATTTATTCAATTAAGTTATTATATTATTAATTAAATGTTAAATATATAAACTATAGAAATTTAATTATAAAAATTGAATTTTTGGACACATTATTTAAATATTTTCGTTATTTGAATCTAATGGATTTTCCTATAAATATTAATTTTTAGGTAAAGAGTAAAATAATCTATTTCCAAAAAAATTATTTAATTATCATATTAGTATAAAATTTCGTTTACAATTTGATGAAACTTTTAGAAAAAAATTATGTATATTAAACATGAAATTAGATGGATAAGGGAATGTACTCATTCATAAAATCCTATATCTGAATGTTCAGAACATATGTAATATTTTACTAATTTTTTTCGACACATTATATATTTATTATTTTAAAATAAATTTTTATAAATTTTAGAAATTTATCAATAAAATTTGATAAAAATTTTCAAATTAGTAGTTACAAATTATTTAGCTTCTATGATATTAATTTTACTAAAACTGGATAGTTAACTTCAGAAAAAAAGTAACCATAATAAGATTAAATTAGGTTTAAAAACTATTTAAACAAGGAAAAGGTCTAAAATTTAATAAAAACCTATATTCAATGTTTAGGTGAGGCCTTTATAGTATTTATATCTACCTTCCTAAATTATTTATGAATTTTAAATCTATGATTCTTGATAGTGAAAATAAATTATTTAAAAATTACTTATATTTACAAAAATGATATCCCTTCCATACTGTAAAATGGGCCCAAACAACACCTATAAAAAACTGTTTCCCCAGAAAAACATAACATTTTATTATCGTTAGATTCATTTTTTTCCTCATTGAGATTCTTTCAATAGGTAATTATATAATTCCTTCATTTCCTATGTAATTTTCAAAAAACGAATCAATTTTAACAATGTGAGTAATTGAATATTCTTAAATTCATTTAGTTTTATCATACACTTACTGATATAATTTTAAAATAATAGTGTAATGAAATTAATATTGGTTATAAAAATAATTAAATTATTTAAGGAAAATAACCATCAACTAACATTTCATTTACATTTAAGAAAAACATAAATATTTCATATGTGTAGACTACCATCTCTAAGAGGATACTTGTGTCATTTCAATTCACCCTTTGCATAGATGATTTGAAATGCGAAATTGCGCAATATTTCTGGTATAAATATATATATATATATATATATCATATTAATATTTGTAAAATTAATAATGATGATATTTTATTTCCCCCGTCAAAATATGAAATTAGAATCAATTCATGCATGTAGAAAATATTAACCATGGAATGATGAAATCCATTTATCAAAAACAGATTCATGGATGGTTTTAATTTATAATAAATGACTAAATTTGATATATAAAGGAAATATATCATAGATAAGGTTCATTATGTATTAAAAAATATGTAATTATCGTTATGAGGTTATCCATCAATAGATGTAAATAACCCGATACTAGTTCATCAATGATCTTATCTTCAAGAGAATGATTAAAACACAAATTTTATGGAATTATTTCATTATAGAAAAGTATTAAACATCAATTTTTGTACATTCAATATTTTTAGTAGTGAATATTGGATTAAAAATAATTATCAACACACTTTTTAGAAAAGTTTCCCAAAAATGTCATGTTTATTAACACCTGATATCAAAATGAGATTATGGTTGTATAATATATATAGATAATGGTTATTAATGAATAATATAAATGATAATTTATAAACTATGGTTTTTAAATTAGTAATTACTATTTTAATATTGATGATACCTGGTGTTACACCCTGTGGTTTTAAATAAATTATTGTATATATAGTAGCATAAAGAAATGAAAATATATATTCTTCTTGTATTGCATGAAACTCTAATTCTATATTATTTTAAATAAAATCCCATGATATTTATGATCAATAGAATATTCAGCATGAAACAACAAACATAAAATACCGTTGATATATATTAGTTTTATATCCTAGAAATTTGAATGGAGTTTATGAACTTGATTACGTGAATTGTTAAATTATTGTTCAAACACGAAAATATAATGAATTATTTAATGAAAAATTAATTATAAATGGGTATGAATGAATTTTTGAAATAAAATGAAATCTATTTTTAAAAAAAATTTAAACTTCACAAGTGAGTTTGATGCCAATAATTTTTAAAAATCACCATTATTGGATTGTGTTAATGAAATTTATATAATGTAAATTTACTAAATTTTATATAATTAATCCAATATATTTACTAGGCATGATATTAAAATGATTATAAACTTATTCTTAAAACTATATATTTTTTAATTATGCAATTTTTCTATATTTTTAGGTAATGGTTATTGTAATAATAATTAACACATTTATAATATTTTTTTATAAAAAAATAAAATACAATTTTTTAACAACATTATCATAAATTTTTTTGTGTTATTTTTTTATTTTTATTGGAAAGTACAAAAATTTCGATGAATATTGAATAAATAGAATTTCAAAAAAATCCTTTTTCATTCAATATATTTTTTAATTTATAATTTTTAATATTTTAATGCATAATATTAATTATTAAACATTTTAATTTAGTTATATATAATAAATATAATTACATTTGAATCAACTATATAAATTTTTTTATTATAAGATTGTTTTTTGGTTTAAAAATGGGGTTTTATAAAAACTATTTAAAAATGTGTATGTTTATCATTTCGAATAAATTAATATAATACATAATAAGAATTATTTTTATTTAAATTTATGTTTTATATATCTACAAATAAAAAATTAGTTTTACACGATGATTATTATTAGTAATGAATACAAAATTAAATCATATATTTATAAATACTACACATCTTAAAAACTGGTTATCTCTACATGTCTTTAGGATTAATATTAATATATCATTTTATAATTATATGAATTTAATGAAATACCACAAGAATTTAGAATATTTCTATTTTAGAATAAAATTATTTTTTTCTTGATTTCATTATACGAAACAACATGTTAATATAATGTTACATGCCTTGTATTTGTCATCTTTCTTTGAATGGAATAACATGATTAACTTGTGTTACCGACATGACTTATTGACCTCTATTTCTTCAGTAACATGCATGATCAAGTTTTATTGAACAATAATATATTATATAAAATATTATTATTTAATATAAAAACAAATAATCATGAAAATAAATTATTATTAATGAATTGTATTAACTAACATATGGAATTTCTTATTTTAAACAAATATATTATTAATTATTTGTTTTAAAATTATTTATAATCGAAAATATAAACAAAGTAAATATAACGAAATTATTTTTATTTATATGCTAACACGGGTTATTCCCATAATAAATTCAATAAATTATCATTAATGAATGTTATTAATGAAATAATTATATAATATATCAATATATATTTTTTATACTCGTACAATAGATTTTATAGGAATAAGATTAGAATAAACACATTTTTATTCATAAATATCTATATTTTTATAATTGTAGTTCTACCACCATTTAATGTAGAATCTATTTGAAATATTATTTTGGAAAATTTTAGTAATTTTATATCTCAAAATAAACTTTTATTTTTTAAATAAGAACATAATAATTTTCTCATGATGAATTATCATGATTTTTTGTGAAATTTCATTTTTTTGACTAATTGTGAAAAATATTAAAATTTAATTCAAAATTTTTTTAGAGCATCATTTATTGATATGGAAAAAATACATTTTTAATCAGTTTTAATGTTTAATTAGATCTATCTTGGATCCATTTATCAAATTTAGGTTACTTTAATCAATTTTTTTTTTGAAATTTAATATAAAAATATAGGAAACATTGGAATATTTTTACATTAAAGTGCTACATTGATGTCTTGTATATGGGATTATTTTTCAATTAATTTCTTCCAATTCAATGATTTTATAATTTAAAATGGTTTCAAAATGTTGATCATAGAAATTTATAATTTTTTATAAGACCATCTTTTTTTCACGATATATATTATTAAAATTTATTTAACTTAATTATAGTGGTTAAGAGATAAATTAGCTTAATAAAGGTCAAAACCATAAACATAAGGCCGTAAATGACCTATAATGTAGTCCAAAATAAATTTTATAGAATTATTTATAACTTATATTTCATTTTACCCAATTTGGACCATTATTGGTTCGCATTGACACGGTAAAGAAGTATTTTGAATGCCATTTTAAAAAATTTAAAATAATGCCACTCCTCTTCGATTAAAAAAAGGTAGTCAACACTCCCATTTCCTATCATCTGAAAGACTGTTTTCTCTTGAAATATCTTAAAAAATATGATCCCAACACCCATGATTGTAAACTAGATTACTACCTTTGGGAATAAATCCATCCACAATATCCCTTTAGTGAAAACCAAATAGTGTTATCCATAGAAGAGGTAACCTCCTTCCTCAAGCTCTTTGGATTTATTTACATTTTCCACCCCTAAAATATTATTATTATATTCTTATATAATATTATAAGTATAATCAATATATTTATATGTTTTTATGATATGGTATCAAAATTAATTAACACACACATCCATCTAATGGGTAAGAAACCTACAGTTTATGTGTGTGACAAACTACCACCTCATGAAATGATGATTATACAGTTTTCTTAAATCACCTCACATTGTTGTTTTAAATACAAATATATGACATATGTGACATATATATGTTAATGGAATTATAATAATCATATATTTAATTTATATTTCACCCCTTTAAAATGTAAAATAAGTGAATTTAGTTTCTATCCATACCTACGATCTATCGTCTTCACGAACAGTGTATTTCATTTCTTATCTAAAAAAAATAATTTTTTTTTAAATAAATATATACTAGATATATTATATATATATATATAATGGATTAAATTATGGATATTTTTAAATCATTTTCTATTTAATATGAACAACAAATTATAATAAAAACATACTCGAATAAGAGGTAATGAACACATAAATGTTTTAAAATAATGAAATATTGTTATCGAATAGTTAATATGATATTTTAATATGATCACATATTATATAATAATTATGTGCATAGTCATAGTATAATATTGTAACATTTTTAAATCACAATACATGAGATTAACGACCACACACAAAAATTATGGATATCGTACGAGATTTCGTATAAATTTGTATTTCATGGAGACTTATTTGTTTATATTCACCAATTCTCTTAAATATGTTGTATATATATCCATTAGATCACTTATGTCATTAATATCCTTATTCACATGATATTTTTGAATTTAATATAGGATTATTTATTCATTTGGATTATGATCAAAATCTCTCAAACCGGTATGGGAAAGGTTAGAATGTTTAAAGATTATTTTCCATAATAAAATTTTAATGATCTGTAAATTGTATTTTTGTTCATCAACGTAATCAAACCCTGTTGTAATGTAACATATACAGAGTAATTATTAATTAATCTGTATCTCGTATTTAATACGGTTATTTTGTTAGGCACATTTTTTATGAAATAAATCGATTAATCAACATATGATAAATGGTTTGGATTGGTACGATACTAGCTGATCGTAGTTCTAGATAGACCCTCAATTCATTAGAAGTCACATGAGATGAATTAATTGGGAATATTTAATGGGATTTTACCATATATGATAAACTATGTTATGAATGTTATTCAAGGTATATGTTCTATGATACATTGAATCATTGCATCCAATAATTATTCATTTCCCATATTTATTCATAGTTGATATCTATACATTGTATTTTTTACTGAAATGTATATAGATTCATTATATTCTCAATTTATTGATTAATTTATATGTTTCCATGTTCCATACATTACTATATTGATTGTACCTTATCCAATTTTATGAATGGAATGTGTTATTAGTTATTTACTTTGAAATTTTGATTTATAATAATTAATTCTTTATGAATTCTTCTTTAGTTACCCTTACTGAGAAATTGTCCTCACCATTATTATGTTCCATTTACCATGGTTATGAATAATATTCCATTGTATTAATTTGAGGGATATATTATATTTAATTTATTTATGTATCTTATTTTATTTTCTAATTCCTAATTAATATGGGTATCATTTATGAAATCTAGTTTTCCAAAAGTGATAAAATTTTCAGTCCCTTGGGATTTAAATCTTATATAAATGACAATGTAATAAATTCATTCCTTAGATAGGGGATTTTAGGGTTGGTGTTTTATATTTGGTGTTAATGGATGTTTGGTAGAAACCATGGAATATTGATTTATAATTCATATAGTAAGGACCATAACCCCAATATATAATTTGAGGAAAATTATAGAATAACATCCTATAATATTTTTAATGTAGGTATTGTGTGGTTCATCAAATAAATAAAACACTATATAGAAAATACAAGTGGAAGTTGTTTTTTCACATATATACATAGGTGTAAAAACTTCTCAAATGTGTGTTGGGCCTAGATCAGCATAACCCAACACATGATAATGAGATTTAATGCACCATGGTTTGACACACCGATGATTAAGATAAATGAAATTTTCTTCTAAAACCATTATGAAATATTTAAATTTATAAAATTACCCAAAACCATTTTTATTATTAATCTATTATCTATGAATTAATTTTTCAATTTAAGTTATTTTTTTATTTATGGGATTAAACTTTTTTAATATTGATATGAACTAATTATGTGCTTTTAGTCATTTATAAATTCCTCATAGTATATGGAATGTAAATCTCACCAATGTACATGATGCAAAGTGTTAGAAGGATCATATCCATTATTACCTTAGGAAAATATTTCAAAGGGAAATAATATCCAACACATTTTCATCATATGGGACATAGAATCATGTGATATTGAGATGTGTAACAAATTCTCAAACACCAATGGTTTCATTGAGAAGACGAAAAATAAGAGGATTGAGGGTCAACATATGTATGAATGGATGAAAGTAAATAAGTAATTTCCTAATTTGGATAATTGTGGAAATAAACACCCTAATAATTACTTTATGGGAATGACATTTTACTCAATTTAAGGATAGAAAGGCCACCAAGTTTGAGTTTTCAATGGAAATAAAAAATATTCAAAAGTGAAATTATTCCACTATAAGGAGAAGGGACTCTACTCAAATCTGAGTATCATACATCAAAAGAACATCTCCAAAAATAGCCTAATAGACCATAGTTATGATTATAATATAACCATATATGAAAGTTATGATTAATATAATTATTTTTTGATTCAAGAATTATTTCATTTGAGTATTATATAAATGATGTATTGGTCATAATATTCATTGAATCTGAGGATTGTACTGCAATAAATTTTAAAGATGTATTTTATATCATATTTTGAATTATACCATGAAATGTTATCCATTTGAAAGAAAAAAAAATTGGAACCACATGGTATAGGGAAATATAACACTTAATATGTTCATAATTTCAAGATAATGTTTTTTCATAAATAAATCATTGTTTAAATTAACATAAATCAGATAAGTGTTGACAACCATAGAATTGGGTTGTGATTTATTGACATACTGATTAATGTTATCATTGAGGAAGATTAAATAATTTTTGGATTTAAGGGCTATATCCAATAATCAATATTATATTGGAAGAATAAAAAGAATACCAGTTTTCAATAAAGGATTATATTTATTCATGTTATTAACATATTCACATGTTTGGTATTTTATGATTAAAATATACTTTAAGCAATTTCATAAGATCATTTTGGAAATCATGTGACATTCCTTCTAATATTTTGTATCATATTATTTTTGAAGAGTTATCTATTTTTGAATTGGTTTATGTTGATATTTGGATGAGTTTTTAGATGTTAATGTATTATATACCCGCATGATGAAACCATTTCTAGGAAATGATGTCCAAATGGTTTAAGGAAAAACCAAAGGATATAATTTTTTTTATGAAATAAAAACATATAAAATATTTATATTCCCTTTCATTATTATAGATTAAATGAAATCAAAAACTCTATAGAAAAGAGTCTTGAAACAATAATGTTATCCTATTATCCTCATTTCTACTGATGTTCATGACATTTTCATAACATCAGTTTACGGAATTGTTGTAATTAGAATTCTGTTAAACAGGTTATTGAAAAATCTCCAATATAACATTACTGTAATTGTTATCATTCAAATCCATGTTTTTATTTAAAACATATGTTATCCTACAAGAGAACCTAGTTTTGTGACCATTGAAATTTGTTTCTTATTAATAATATTTGTTATTTACCATATTCATGATGTGAGTATTTCAATAATAGTTTGTTTTGAAATATCAATCCCATGATTTTCTAGATTTTGTTAAAATTGCAAGGACACAATTTTTATATGGTGGGAAAAATGTTTCACCCAATGACTGTGAAATATTTTCAATTTAAAATAATTTCTATTTATTTTCCTACATATAATTATATGAATCAAAATTTCAATCTTAAATTACACAAAACATAATGTTAATCTTTCTGTAGATGAAACACCAAGGTTTTTTTGTGTCACAGAAAATAATGAATCTCCTATATAGATTATGTAACACAGAAGACTGAGTTTTACAAAACTATACTATATTTTTAGAACCATAATTATTAAATATAATAAGATATAAACTTGTTGTAAATTTTGAGGTTATGAATAGTATTTACTAACTAAATAAAATACATGGCTTTCAAAATTATAATATGAGTTCATTGGATAATAATTTATTAGAAACCAAAATATAATCAAATTGTATATAAATGAAATATTTTTCATTTTACGGTCAAAGAGGGGTTTTATCCTAATAAATTTAAGTAATTACTATTTATGAATAATAATAATTTAATTAGTATATTATATATCCAACATATTTTTTTGATAATCATTCATTTATTTTAAATGCATGAGATAAGAAAAAACATAATTTTATGAAAAAACCAATATTTTAAAATACACTTTTCAAAATATTTTATCGGATAACCAACTTTAAATCATTATTTTTTAAAATTTTATTGAATTTATAAGAAAAAATAAACATCATATTTTAAATATTAAAACTAAAATTATCTTATGGTTATTTATTTATTTTTACAGGAATATTGTTTTATGAACACTAAAAATTAATTATTCTAATTGAAATATTATTTGATATCTAATTAATTTATAAGGTAAAATTATAATTTGTTAATTTTAAAAAATTTTATTAGAAAATATTTACATAAATTGATCATGTTTTTATGAATCTAATAATTTTATCATCGAAATTGGATATGATAACCTATAAAACTTTTGAAAAATTTTAATTTAAAAACCTATATTGGCAACATGTCTGTGGGATTAATGTAAAATGAATTTCTACCACTTATTTGATTGTAAATAACAAAAGGAAGGAATATCTAGATTAATAATATTTTAAATGGTTTAATAACATAAAATTTGTTTTAGACAAAAAATAATAGTGAATTTGATTAAATTTAATTATAGTAATTAGGATAAAAATTAACTTAATGAAGTACTAAACCATAATCATAAGGCCCTGAATGACCAATAATGTTAGCCAAAATCCATGTATTCGACATATTGTGAGCCTATAATACCTTGGTTATAATTTTATCATTATTTTAGACATGTGACATTTGAAAAATGTGGTGGGAATTCCTATTCCAATAATTTACAAGAATACCACCCCTCCTCCATTATCAAATTGACATGCCCCTCCCACTTCCTCACATATGATAGGCCCTTTGGATATCCGATATCAATTAAAATATGATAAAAATTCCCTAATATCAGCTAATAAGAATCATTTATTAATGAAATCTATCCAAGTAATCCCTTCGGTGAAAACAAGAAAAAGTAACTCAAAGAGGAGGTAACTTCTTACATACAGATCATTTGTTTTATTAACATTCACAACCCCTAAAATATTCTTTTTCCAATATAATATAAGAAAATTAATATATAATTTATAATTATACCTTTTAGGTTATGTTTTTTACTGTAACTTATTCATAAATCCATCAAATGAAAAAAAACTGTTTATGTGTACAATGACCATCAGCCTCAAGAAATGATGATTGTTCATTTTTTTACCACCTCTCACAGTGGAAATTATGATGTCCCCTATGTTTATATATGATATATATTGTATATAATTTATTTATTCTTAGTTTGAGATTATATAACACATTATATTATGATTTACATTTCATATAATATGATAACATCATTTTTGAACATGTGGACTACCACCTCCCCAAAGGGATGTGGTTCGTTTATGCATATTTACGACCTACCATCTCAATGAATGGTGGATTACATTTCTCATATACATATATAATTTATTATTCTAGATATATGTATACTAACTGTGAATGATATATAATCATGGTTTACATTGTAGAGATGATTAAATCATGATCTATGTAATAGTAACAAAAAATATGAAGTCAACACATACTTGAAAAAATATAACGTTAACACCTGAAACAGTCCAAAAAACAAATTATTGTTATCCAATGGGTAAACAAATATTATAAAATGATCATATATGATATAGTAAATGTAATTATATTTCTACTATAAGATATTAACATGTTTAAACCACTATAAATTATGTTGAATTCTAAAAAATGAAGGAAAAAATTAATGAATTTTGTCTCTATTTACAATCTATTGATTCTTATTTGTTGTTATGCATCAATTCCAGTATATATGGTGTATATAATACCATTTTAAATTTTATATCAGTAATCACCTTATTCATATGATATTATAAATTTTATTTTATTTTATTGCATCATGGGGAGTATTATTAAGATATTTTATTGTGGTATGTGACACATTGTAATGTTTAATGATTATTTTCCTCCACAATGTTTTATTAATATTTCATTGTTATTTCCATTAATCAAAATAAAAACTTGTTTTCATTACATTCCATTAACTAAAAAAATATTTCAAAATTTTTATCCCTTATTCAATTTTAATATTTGATAAGGAACTTTGTTTATGAATTTAATTTATTACTCGATATATGAGTTATGATTTGGATATGTACGAAATATGTGGGTCTCGGTTATAAAAAACACATTGATGCATCAGTATTACCATGAGATGAATAAGCTTCCCAAACATGATGGGTTTTTACCTAATAAGACATACCATCTTGTGAAATTTCTTGATGGTAAAGTTAACATGTAACTTTTGAAACATAGAATCAAATAGTAATTATTTTACATCATTCTCACTCAGTTGATAATTATCCATGATTTTTTTAATCAACATATCTATGTATGAATCTCATCATCAATTTATTGAAAAAATCCAAGGTGTTCTAGTATCTTAAATTAACATATTGATTATTTTATATCCAGTTATTTAAAGGTAATATGTTGTTAGTTATTGACATTACATCTTGATTTACTACCATCAATTCACTATTTTATCCACTATACATACACTTAATGTGAATTTGAGATCACCCTTATTTTGTTTCATTTCCCAGGTTATGAAGAAGATTCAATTGAATGATTTTCAAGGATAAATATTATTTAAAACTTTTTTTTAACATGTATTATTTTCTATTTCCCAATTTAATATGGGTATCATGTTTAAAATCAGGTTTTTCATAACTAATAACCCATTTTCTTCCCTGGGATATGAATCATGTATTTGTGACAATATAATAAAGTAATGCACAAACTCTAGAACTCCTTAGATACAGTGTTACATTGAATATTTAGTTATGGATTCAATATTTAGTATCCTATTAAATTTTTTGTCTAATAATTTAATATAATATTTTTACCATAGTTATTATAGAAAAAAATTAAAAATAAATACACCGATTAAGGTAATAAATATATTACTATTTTTTTTATAACTCAATATTAAGTGTTAGGATAACTTAAAAACATATCCAAAACCTAATGTATGGACATCATTAGACCATAGAGCTTCTAGTATAAGTAATTGATAATTCTAGGGTCATGGTGTCATAAATTAAATGACAGTTTAATGCACTCTTTACAATAATTACATTGAGGTCCCTTATGACAGTTATATAAGACCACCCTCGAACCAACATTATGAACACCAATACACCTTCTAAGATCATTTAATACAAGAGAAATGGAATTACACACATCCCTCCATTAATCCTAGAATCCTTTTTTTGTGAAATCCAACCATGAAAAAACATTGGTGAAATCCAAAAAGAATTACCCGAATAAGTGGTATCTTTCATCAATATGTATTTTTGTTTTTTTCCTTCAAAAATCCAAAAATTTATCATATAACTGGATAATATAATAACTATATTATCATCCATGTAATAATATGTTTTTATTCTTATTTGTTGATCAAAAAACAGACAAACATTCATCAAATGTGTTATGAAAATATCATTCATGTGTATAGTGGACTACCACCTCATGAAACATTGACATTCATTTATCCACTAACACAACTCAAGATTGTGCGTCATGATGGATATGATGATTGTATATGATTTTTATAAAATAATATAACCAACTGAGTTATTATATCATATATACTCCTTTTATATTTCAATACATAAAGTACCTGATAACATCGTTGGTGTGTATGCTTGACAAACACATTGTGAATCGTTGTGATTCGTTTTCACGATCATGTCACCTGAATGGTAATAAGGGTAAAAATAAGAAATATATTTTATATACATGAAATATTTTGATAATTATGACATATTTATCATCATTTATGGGTAATATAAATTCTTAATTATAAAAATTATATGTAACGAAAAAGTTATAATGTTGTTCGTGGACGTGTGGCTTACCTCCTCTTCAAAGTGATGCGGTCCCAATTTTCATAACAACGTCAAAATAATAATATAAATATGTGTATATAATTAAATATTATGGATTTTATTATATAAATATTATTATATAAATTAAAATTATACTTACCTTCTTTCAAAAATGATCATAAAAAAAATGGAATCTTTACTCATATGTATATACTACCTACAGTGTCCATGATCTTAAAGTTTGTTTTTTTAACTATTTTATAAGAATAGTTGTAAAAGTATATTTTTTTATAAATATTATATTTATGTTATGATTATTATTTTGGACATTTTTATGAAATTTTCTCTTTGACGATAGTCAACCTACTAATGAACTTTTTAAAACATTGGACAAATATGGTTAGAACATCTAATTTAAACCTAATTGATTATGTAAATGTATATAACATGATAATATGTGAAATAAAATAAATAATAAAAAATTATATATTTCTCAAGAAAATAAAAAAATTTACACAGGCATATTATTCATCAAGATAATGAACATGTGTGGAGAATCCAACTCAAGGTAAGGGATTTTTCATGTTTAACTATTATTTCTGTGAGATAATTGCCATATTAACAATTCAAATTATTTTTAGGTGTATATTCATCACATTAATTTTTCTTTTGATTCATTTAATAAAATATATGTGGATTTACAGATCCATTTTCTGATATCTCCCACATGGGTTTTAAATTTTCAATGATAAATTACCAGAAATGAGTTGTTGTTACAATTTCTATTATTAGATGTGTTTGTTATATCATACAAGTATATTAAATTTGGAAATTTATATACTTCCACATTGAATTTTCATGTAATTAATCTAATTATTTACATTATATGTTAATTTTAATATAATTTTATTCTGTTATGAGAATTATGTTTAAATTTTTACAAAGTTGTAAGAGTACATTGTTACATCTCATTAGTTATTAGGATTCTCTGTGATTAAATATATGTTATTTAAAACTTATAACTATCATAAAATATCATATAATATATTTATTAATTATATTTTAATAAAATTTTACCTTTTTCACTCTATTATAAATAAATTTTTTATAATTCATATTTTTGAATATTTTAATTCGTTTCACAATTTGGTGAGAATTTGATTCTGGTAAGAAATAAGTTTTTTTTAAAATTCTTTAATAAAATATTAAAAAAATTTGACTTTCAATTATGAATGATTATTTTCCCAAAAAAATGTTTTATAATATGTTTAAATGTTTTCTGTATAATATTTCAACATTATTTTAAAATAAAAATACTTCCAAAATGTATTATATTTTAAAAAATGATATTCAGAATGAAAATGTAATTTTACAAAAAAAATTAGTACTGATATTTTAGTTTAATTTAAATTAATCATAGTAAAGAAGGATTGTTTTTAAATATTCTAGAATGGGGATATTTTCCAGCAATACCACCCTAATTCATTATAGGGATTGATTCTAATTGTTTCAGTGAGATTATTTTGAATCCCATATTATTTAAATGGGTTAATCATGTTTTGAAGATATTGAGATTGTAGAGACCCGAAGCTTGACGTACATGGACATTACATTACATTTGCGGAATACTTAGTACATAACAAAAACACACACTAAAGGATCGTAATAGTTTAGTGTCTTTGGAAACTCGGAACGTAATCTTCTAATCGTGGTGAAAGTTCTTCAATATCTCCCATAAAGGTCATCCCTTTTTTTTACCTAAAACCATTCTTTATATCCTGGGGAAAAGAAAACATAAAAGGGTGAGCTCAAATGCTCAGTAAGGGTAAAAAAAAGAAATATCAATCACATCATATACATAAGAACATAGCTTTTGGAAATCTTAACCTTCAAAAGAGATCATAATTTCATAACATGGGCTAAATCATAGAAGTGAAATGTAATCCCAATAATCATATCTTAAAACATGAAACTTTGTGGCATTCACACATAATCATAGAGAATCATTTCTTGTTAGTCAAGACTCATTGCCAAGACTATCTTAGTGGACAAAGTCCCTTTCTGAATCGAGTAATCCTCGTTTCAGTCCTGTTTCACTGAACCGGTATAACCTACCATTCCAGCCATGTCTATCTCATGAGATATAAAATCTTTACCCAATGCATTGGAGGGAGATATAGGTCACACCCATCTCATAATGATACCATTCTTATGTGTGCCACAAAATCATAACCCATACATCATTTCATAACCCATGTAATAAAAATGGAATTCTTAAACAACATGATATCATAAAAAAATTAATATAAGATAAAGGAATTCATAAAAATATTTCCATCACAACATAATCAAATCCATGTAATAATAGGGATAAAAACAGAACCCTTTTATTTTCTTAGATGGAAAATAATTTTGATAAAATACTTGAACTCTATTCTTGAGGAAAATATCCTTTTTACTTCAAAAACATTTTTCCTTTCATAACATGTCATACGACATTAAAATAAAAGAATATGATTAAAAATAAACTTGAAAACTTGTAAAAGAAGCTTCTTGGAAATAATGTTTTAAAAATCCATTCATGCCGTATAAGTTAAAAAAAACATTCTTCGTACTTTTGTCGGAAAAGTCAAAAAGTACCTCGTACGAAAAACGACAAAAGATTCCTTTCATATCTTTTAAAAAAAACTTACCGAAGGGTAAAATTGGATATAAACTATTGTAGAAGGATGGAAATAATATTACATATTGAAGGAACATGGATGTGGATGATAAAATACACCCCAGTAATTACAAAAGTAAAAACAATCTCGGATAAAAGTGAGATTGTGATATTTCCCTTACCTTAGGTCCGATTTGCTTCGTATGTGTCCGAACCTCCTGTATAATGATTTAAATAATGTCATTGACTTATTACAGAATCATATTAATTTTTATGATATCATATATGGTTCACTTATGAAATTATATTACCCGTTCTTTTGTAAATTCCATGTTAAAGAAGCGTTTTGGGTAAAATCGTTTCATTTATCGTAGGTGTTTTGACTTGTTGTTCGTGACATTATTATTACATATATCATGATTTACTTACTTCCAGAATATAAAATATGATTTGTATATCATATATATTCAGTATATATATATATATAATATGTAGATAAATAAAATGAAAAACACCGTTCATGGAGACGGTAGTCCGTACGTACGCATTAACGCTGTTTTCCTTTCCTTATTGTCTTGAAATGGAAGTAAGTAGATGACATACATATTTATATATATACATAAATCCAGTAGCTTTATAATTTCATATATTTCATTATTATTTCTTATATATACATTATAATCATTCTTAAATGGTTAACATGGAGAATGAATCTCATCGCGTCGTGGAGACGGTAGTCCGTACGTACGCACGAGCGATGATATCATTTCTATAAATATTGAATTGAATTGGAGTGGATTATACAATATATAAGAATCAATATGATGTTGTAATAACTATGTATAGTTATTCTTTACACCATTATACCCATCCATGTAAGGTGGTGGTGGAAAATAGATTACACCACAGCGTGGAGACGGTATTCCGTACGTACGCACGCGCGGTGATTTCTTTTTCCGTAGGATGGATAGATGGTGAAATAGGGTTGTTTCATACTTATAATAACATATCAGTATATGAGTGATACTGATGTTATTACTTCATAATGAAACAACCTAAGAAGAAGAAGTGGAAGAAGAAATAAAGATGAAAGAATTGGTAACGGTAATTACCTCTTCTTTGAAGTGCCTCTTTGAGACCTCCTCTTAGGGCACTAGAATTTGTCTTTGAGGAAGACCAGAACCTCTAGGATGTTTCTAGGGAAGTGGAGAAGAGATTTTGGCAGGGGTTGGCCGAGCTTGAGTGCTCAAATTGGTGTGAGGAGGAGGGGGAGGAGGTGTCCTTTTATAGGGGAGGAGAGGGGCACCTTAGGAATATCTCAAAATATTATTTTATATTAAAGTCAAAATCGGTTTATAATGGTTCCAAAGGGTCTTATTTCGAAGCTAAAGTGGGGATGGGTCGAAATCCTATCAACCAATAGAATTTAGACAAGTTTAGGATATTATTTTAACCTTATCAATTAGATTTAACTCTAAGTTAAATAATTTAACATTTACCGTGTCTTTTTGTTTTCTTTCACTATATGGTTAATAAACTTACTATAACATGCCAAACGAACCCCAAATTGTTTATTATTAATATATATATCCTTATCTATGTAATTTGGCCGAACCTTAGATTTTTAGGAATAAAATAACAATTAATAATATAATATTTGATTTAAAAACTATTTTGTGTCAATTTAGACACTATTTGATATATGATTTTTGTGAAAGTCATAACAGAATTATATGTTCGAACCAAGTTAATTAAATCAACACTAATATATCATAGTAACCTATAAAATTAGTGGAATTCATAAAAAGTCTCAAATTACATTTATTTTTGTGTTTATAACATCAATTATGTCAATATTTCGTTAACAAGATAATTACTACATCATCTTTGAGTCATAAATAAATTACATTATTTGATGTCTACAAATTACAAATAAAATACCATCATGTAGGAAATCCTTTTAGCTTTCTAATGAATATTTAAAATCGAATTTATCTTATGTATAACCCCATATTAAAAATGTTTTAGTAAATAAACTTTTATTTTAACTCTTTTAACCCTTCTTTAAATAAATTAATAATAAATGTCCTAATCTAACCCAAGTGGGCCTAAATGGTCATATTTTATTCCTAAGTTTGTTTTTGGTAGAAATACACTTGTCCAATAGGATTAGGACACGTGTTAGGGTAATAGTAATATCATATTTACCCTTAGTTACCCTATTTACTATTAACCGTGGTAAAAAAAGTAAAAAGTTACTATTCACCAAAAAATTATTTTCATCTCATTGAACCACATTTTAGTCCTTGATATTAACCGTGTCTCTCGGATTTTCGAAATTCCATTCACAGAAGCGGTAAAATTAAGTTTTATGCAAAATTCAGTTTTTAACCTACCACTTAGTAGTTTCACTATTCATCAAAAATTGATGTTTTTCAGAACAATGCCAAAATTCCATCCCAAGCTATATTTCATATTCCGAATTCAAAAATGAAGTCTATTTTACCAAATTCATAACATAAAAGTTTCATTAATTAATTTTATAATTAAATCCCGTTGTTAAAACAAATAGCGTGTTTTTAAGAAACAATATCTATCAAAAGATTGACACTTGTTTATGTCTAGTTTAAATGTGAAACTACATCCAATGACCAACATTGTATTAAATTGTAAAAATATATTCTAAATATACTTTAAAACCACTCAAATTAATGATTTATCACTATTAATTATTTCGATTAAAAAAGTTGTTTTTTAATTATAATTTAGTAATTTTCACTATTCATCAGAATATGAAAGTTATCCGAAAAGTACCAAAATTTCACCTTAGGCTAAATTCGATACTCCGAATCCAAAAATGAAGTCCATTTTGAGAGTTAAAATTTCTAAAATTTAAAAATTGGTTATTACTATTCATAACGGCTAGTTTTAATAATATTTTAATAGCATATCATTGTTTCGTGAAACTCAGGATTACGTACCACACACGCTATCGAGGAAGGTTGCGATTGCGTGAAATGCAAGGCAAGTCAAGGATGCGTGTTGTGCAAGCTCCTTTTGGTGTAGCGTATAACACAAGACATTAATAAAATTAAAAAGAATATTTTTTTATAAAATCTTGGGCTGTTACATTCTACCCCCCTTAAAATGAATTTCGCCCTCGAAATTCGCCGGGGTTATAAATGGTTTACTATTTGAAAGTTTCTTTAATAGAAACCCACATCGTAAAAGGGAATACCAAAACATGGCTTTAAAAACTAAAGTATGAAATGTAACGATTACCCAAATAAACTAATCACTGGGTTTCCACATAGGTGAAAATATGGATATGGAAGAGAAATCTAACCATCATGTTCTGATGGAGAGTGGTAGAGAACATGGCTATGGAAAATCCAGTAATCACAAATCCATAAATTTGTGACGATCTAAGGTACCATCTGATTCATCAGGTATAAGATCACTAGGACAACATTTTTGGTTTTCAAGATCATTTTCCTAAAGTTGAAAATTTGAATTAGAATAAATACTTACTTTATTTTGATACAATATCACTGTTGTTCGTGCCTTGAACAATTTCCACTTCATCTCTTAAATAAATGAAGTTGAATTTGTTATTCGTGAAGTGTTAGCAGATCATGTGATAGAATGACGGGTCATTCCATCTGTCTCAAACAAAAGGTAAGAAAAAGTTATTAAATATACATAAGTCATTCTATAGTGAGATTAATCATATATAGTTCCTAAAATGGACTTATACTTCATATATCATACTGCTTAATATAATAAAACTAGTTTCTACTAAACAGGGACTTCCTGTAGGCCAGTGGTAGGCGATAAAGGCCAGTCGCACTTCGGTTGTGGGTTCGATTCCTACAGCCTTGTCCGAAGCGATGGGCTGTCGCCCGTCCTGCAGGTTGTCCCTTTTTCTAAAACTACGTTACTATAACATCCCATCAATAATATCGAAAATCTTCTATCCTTAAACAATACTAACTTATGTCCAACATAATCCAGTGTAATCTTTAGGCTTATACATAATACTGCAGTCCACTCTCATAATATAGTGACAACGATTACCAGAGATTTAATACTGTCGTTGATCCCCACATATCATAAGATATGTCTTGTTGGTCACATTCCAAACATTCAAAGTCCTTAATCGTGTATTCTCTTGAATACCTTAGTGAAAACATGAGTGCGGTTAAAAGTTAACACATTCCACATACCAAAATCCTCAAAATTCTATATACTCAAACCATGATATCACTTAGTCCTTATATCAATCATGATCTCATGAATACTATCAAACATTTAATTTTCTCCTTATCCATTCATTATGCGCATATCATCTACATTCCAAAAATATCTGAATAACCTTTCATGGATACTGGTAACATTAATCATACACTTTCAAAACACAAGGAAAGACAACAGTGTAACAATCCATAGATGTCTCTTTATTCCAAAATTACACATGATAAACATGTAATCATTCCACTACATTCTCAAACCATTGACCGAGCTTCAAAAATTCTTTCATCTCACATATCATTTGTAGTCTCTTCATAATCATCCACATAAATACTACCCATATGACCATACTGATTCTCTTCATGAGTCTTTCCCTTAGGGAATTTTTTTGCATAATGCCCATACATTCCACATTTAAAACACTTAACCATTTTTGATTTCGTAGCAATACCATTATCCTCATCCATGGTGTTAACCGACCCTTTTCCTTTGCACTTACTTGCTTTGTGTCCTTCTTTTCCACACCCAAAGCATCTTCCAGTTCCCTTGAAACATTCTCCTTGATGCCTCTTCCAACATGATTTACATAGGGGAAATTGAACTTTCTTTCCTCTATGATCATCATGGAACTCCATCTTTCTCTTATTAGTCGAGTCAGGAAACTTACCAAATTTTACTTTATTGATCATGTTGTGAGATTCCTGATTCGGCATAATAATGATGTTTGGGCATCCAAATCCCATTTCATTTGGTTGCTCATGAAGAATATCATTCCATTGTCCATCATATCCTCCATTATCGTGAATCATCTTGTTTCCAGCCATATTCTAAAACCCAAAAAAGAATAGTGTGAGAGGAAAAAATCAGAATAAAGGGGGAGTAACTTAAATATCTAACATCTTTGGTTTAATCTAATATCGTTACCATAATTCTAGGACTATATCCTATACGTATACTTATCCTTAGGGGCATCCCTAGACATACCTTAGAAATATCTCTAGGGATCTCACTAATGTTTTCGCGTCCTAGTTTCCAAAGGTTGACTAAACCATTCCTCTGATACCAACTGTAGAGACCCGAAGCTTGACGTACATGGACATTACATTACATTTGCGGAATACTTAGTACATAACAAAAACACACACTAAAGGATCGTAATAGTTTAGTGTCTTTGGAAACTCAGAACGTAATCTTCTAATCGTGGTGAAAGTTCTTCAATATCTCCCATAAAGGTCATCCCTTTTTTTTACCTAAAACCTTTCTTTATATCCTGGGGAAAAGAAAACATAAAAGGGTGAGCTCAAATGCTCAGTAAGGGTAAAAAAAAGAAATATCAATCACATCATATACATAAGAACATAGCTTTTGGAAATCTTAACCTGCAAAAGAGATCATAATTTCATAACATGGGCTAAATCATAGAAGTGAAATGTAATCCCAATAATCATATCTTAAAACATGAAACTTTGTGGCATTCACACATAATCATAGAGAATCATTTCTTGTTAGTCAAGACTCATTGCCAAGACTATCTTAGTGGACAAAGTCCCTTTCTGAATCGAGTAATCCTCGTTTCAGTCCTGTTTCACTGAACCGGTATAACCTACCATTCCAGCCATGTCTATCTCATGAGATATAAAATCTTTACCCAATGAATTGGAGGGAGATATAGGTCCCACCCATCTCATAATGATACCATTCTTATGTGTGCCACAAAATCATAACCCATACATCATTTCATAACCCATGTAATAAAAATGGAATTCTTAAACAACATGACATCATAAAAAAATTAATATAAGATAAAGGAATTCATAAAAATATTTCCATCACAACATAATCAAATCCATGTAATAATAGAAATAAAAACAGAACCCTTTTATTTTCTTAGATGGAAAATAATTTTGATAAAATACTTGAACTCCATTCTTGAGGAAAATATCCTTTTTACTTCAAAAACATTTTTCCTTTCATAACATGTCATACGACATTAAAATAAAAGAAGATGATTAAAAATAAACTTGAAAACTTGTAAAGGAAGCTTCTTGGAAATTATGTTTTAAAAATCCATTCATGCCGTATAAGTTAAAAAAAACATTCTTCGTACTTTTGTCGGAAAAGTCAAAAAGTACCTCGTACGAAAAACGACAAAAGATTCCGTTCATATCTTTTAAAAAAAACTTACCGAAGGGTAAAATTGGATATAAACTATTGTAGAAGGATGGAAATAATATTAAATATTGAAGGAACATGGATGTGGATGATAAAATACACCCCAGTAATTACAAAAGTAAAAACAATCTCGGATAAAAGTGAGATTGTGATATTTCCCTAACCTTAGGTCCGATTTGCTTCGTATGTGTCCGAACCTCCTGTATAATGATTTAAATAATGTCATTGACTTATTACAGAATCATATTAATTTTTATGATATCATATATGGTTCACTTATGAAATTATATTACCCGTTCTTTTGTAAATTCCATGTTAAAGAAGCGTTTTGGGTAAAATCGTTTCATTTATCGTAGGTGTTTTGACTTGTTGTTCTTGACATTATTATTACTTATATCCTGATTTACATACTTCCAGAATATAAAATATGATTTTTATATCATATATATTCAGTATATATATATATATAATAAGTAGATAAATAAAATGAAAAACACCGTTCATGGAGACGGTAGTCCGTACGTACGCATTAACGCTGTTTTCCTTTCCTTATTGTCTTGAAATGGAAGTAAGTAGATGACATACATATTTATATATATACATAAATCCAGTAGCTTTATAATGTCATATATTTCATTATTATTTCTTATATATACATTATAATCATTCTTAAATGGTTAACATGGAGAATGAATCTCATCGCGTCGTGGAGACGGTAGTCCGTACGTACGCACGAGCGATGATATCATTTCTATAAATATTGAATTGAATTGGAGTGGATTATACAGTATATCAGAATCAATATGATGTTGTAATAACTATGTATAGTTATTCTTTACACCATTATACCCATCCATGTAAGGTGGTGGTGGAAAATAGATTACACCACGGCGTGGAGACGGTATTCCGTACGTACGCACGCGCGGTGATTTCTTTTTCCGTAGGATGGATAGATGGTGAAATAGGGTTGTTTCATACTTATAATAACATATCAGTATATGAGTGATACTGATGTTATTACTTCATAATGAAACAACCTAAGAAGAAGAGGTGGAAGAAGAAATAAAGATGAAAGAATTGGTAACGGTAATTACCTCTTCTTTGAAGTGCCTCTTTGAGACCTCTTCTTAGGGCACTAGAATTGGTCTTTGAGGAATACCAGAACCTCTAGGATGTTTCTAGGGAAGTGTAGAAGAGATTTTGGCAGGGGTTGGCCGAGCTTGAGTGCTCAAATTGGTGTGAGGAGGAGGGGGAGGAGGTGTCCTTTTATAGGGGAGGAGAGGGGCACCTTAGGAATATCTCAAAATATTATTTTATATTAAAGTCAAAATCGGTTTATAATGGTTCCAAAGGGTCTTATTTCTAAGATAAAGTGGGGATGGGTCGAAATCCTATCAACCAATAGAATTTAGACAAGTTTAGGATATTATTTTAACCTTATCAATTAGATTTAACTCTAAGTTAAATAATTTAACATTTACCGTGTCTTTTTGTTTTCTTTCACTATATGGTTAATACACTTACTGTAACATGCCAAACGAACCCCAAATTGTTTATTATTAATATATATATCCTTAGCTATGTAAGTTGGCCGAACCTTAGATTTTTAGGAATAAAATAACAATTAATAATATAATATTTGATTTAAAAACTATTTTGTGTCAATTTAGACACTATTTGATATATGATTTTTGTGAAAGTCATAACAGAATTATATGTTCGAACCAAGTTGATTAAATCAACACTAATATATCATAGTAACCTATAAAATTAGTGGAATTCATAAAAAGTCTCAAATTACATTTATTTTGGTGTTTATAACATCAATTATGTCAATATTTCGTTAACAAGATAATTACTACATCATCTTTGTGTCATAAATAAATTACATTATTTGATGTCTAAAAATTACAAATAAAATACCATCATGTAGGAAATCGTTTTAGCTTTCTAATGAATATTTACAATCGAATTTATCTTATGTATAACCCCATATTAAAAATGTTTTAGTAAATCATCTTTTATTTTAACTCTTTTAACCCTTCTTTAAATAAATTAATAATAAATGTCCTAATCTAACCCAAGTGGGCCTAAATGGTCATAATTTATTCCTAAGTTTGTTTATGGTCGAAATACACTTGTCCAATAGGATTAGGACACGTGTTAGGGTAATAGTAATATCATATTTACCCTTAGTTACCCTATTTACTATTAACCGTGGTAAAAAAAGTAAAAAGTTACTATTCACCAAAAAATTATTTTCATCTCATTGAACCAAATTTTAGTCCTTGATATTAACCGTGTCTCTCGGATTTTCGAAATTCCATTCACAGAAGCGGTAAAATTAAGTTTTATGCAAAATTCAGTTTTTAACCTACCACTTAGTAGTTTCACTATTCATCAAAAATTGATGTTTTTCAGAACAAAGCCAAAATTCCATCCCAAGCTATATTTCATATTCCGAATTCAAAAATGAAGTCTATTTTACCAAATTCATAACATAAAAGTTGCATTAATTAATTTTATAATTAAATCCCGCTGTTAAAACAAATAGCGTGTTTTTAAGAAACAATATCTATCAAAAGATTGACACTTGTTTATGTCTAGTTTAAATGTAAAACTACATCCAATGACCAACATTGTATTAAATTGTAAAAATATATTCTAAATATACTTTAAAACCACTCAAATTAATGATTTATCACTATTAATTATTTCGATTAAAAAAGTTGTTTTTTAATTATAATTTAGTAATTTTCACTATTCATCAGAATATGAAAGTTATCCGAAAAGTACCAAAATTTCACCTTAGGCTAAATTCGATACTCCGAATCCAAAAATGAAGTCCATTTTGAGTGTTAAAATTTCTAAAATTTAAAAAGTGGTTATTACTATTCATAACGGCTAGTTTTAATAATATTTTAATAGCATATCATTGTTTCGTGAAACTCAGGATTACGTACCACACACGCTATCGAGGAAGGTTGTGATTGCGTGAAATGCAAGGCAAGTCAAGGATGCGTGTTGTGCAAGCTCCTTTTGGTGTAGCGTATAACACAAGACATTAATAAAATTAAAAAAAATATTTTTTTATAAAATCTTGGGCTGTTACAGAGATGAAACCCATTTCTTTTTTATGGGTTAGTATAGTTATGAAATTTTAATGAATGTTTCTTTGAGTTTTAGTATGAAATTAAGTCACATTTTACATTATTCATGTTGTGGTTCTTAGACATTACTTATGTGATTGGGTGGACCAGATAGTGCATGGTGATCATGTTATAGATTATATGATAGGTGGCCCAAAATAGAATTGGTTGAACCCATTAATGGTTATAGACCAAGGGTCAAAGATAGAACCACATTATACTATTATAGGAAAAATTATCGGTGCACCATGATAGAGCTATAATGCATTGGGTAATGTATATTGTCCTGATAGACAGATGGATGGTGTTACCTGAGGGTTTATCCTTGAGATTTACATGGGATAGATTTATTTCAAACATGGGTTTAACATGATTTATGAAGAAAAATATTCCATGATACCATCACGATTTTGTTATTATTTCTATTGGATTAAAATTTTTCATAATAACAAGATTAATAAAACATGTATCATGGTTATGGATTCTGATGACTCATTCCATTTCTATGTTATGGTATTTCCTGATCCATATATTGATGTGTATGAGTACAGAAATGATTCTTTTATAAACAATGATTATGTATTCATAGAATTATACCCTTTTTATGATCTTTGATGACATTAAATTGCTAATTCTTATGTTTAACCTTACTAATCATTTTAGGTCTCCCTTCTTATGTTTCTTTTTTCCCATGACTTCAATAATTTTTTTTAATGTATTATAAAAAAATGGATTTCATATGAATGATTATGATGAATTAATTTGAAGTAAAAAAATATGTGTTATTTGTGAGAAATATTAATTTAATAATATGGTTATTTTTTATGTGGATGTTTTTCCGAATTCTCAGAAAATCTAAAACTATGTATAATTGGAAATATATGTGATTCAAAATTTCATTTTGATGTTTTGTTTTTTAGAAAAAAATTGAATTAAAATTATCTACGCCAATTCCATATATGTAAATTTTAGGAATTTTACACCATATTTAGGTGTGGGATGAGGTTATTATACATGAATTTATGCCACTTATATAGAAAGCAATGGTGATGGAATTGGAATTTTTAACTCATATTCCATTATTTGAGTTTCAAGATTTCTTATTCAACAATATTCATCAAAGTAAATCGATTTATAATGATTTACCATTTTTATTTCTCGATTAAAAATTGTTTTGATAAAAACTGATTACAAGTAAAGGTTTTCATTCATAATTTAAATAAAAAAAGTTGATATTTTAAAAACTGAATCAAAACTATGAATTTTCTAAAAATGTTTTTTTTTAATCTAGTTTTTATTATTTAGTTTTCTTTATATTAAAGTTATATATCTTTAATGTTGTTATGCTTTATGTTTCACTATATTATTATTTTATTATTATTATTTTTTTAGGTGATCATATTTTATCCTCAATCAATTTAATAAATTAGGTTATTTTAGAAAAAAAATTTGTTTCTTGAAACCCATTTATATTTCCACAAGTTCCATAAAACAATGAATTATTTTATATGTAATTTATATGAATCATATTTTATTTCCTTGGGTTCTATATAACTAAATTTTAGAATAGTTCTTAATTCAAACATGTATACGTTGATGGATGATGTTGTGGGGTTATATATCTCTTTATAATGAATTGGGTATGAGTATTCGTCACATTAGATATTTATTATTTAGAAAATTTGACTTGATCATATGAATGCCCATTTATGGTATTCCTTTTGAATGAAAAATTTACTTATTATAAAACATGTTCCATATTTAAAGAATGTTTATTATTTCTATGTTATCATTATTCATGATTTTGTTAAATTCATATTCAAATATTCAAAAAATATGATTTCATGAAGATATTTTTGGCGTTATGTACTTATTATAGGTTATTTGAAGTTATCATATGTGTTATTATTGGCACACATAATGTAATTCCATTTCACTTATAATCATGTTTTCTACTAATTCTTATAAGAACATCAGTGATGAATTGTTTGTTCATGCCTTACTTTTTTTATCACCCCTTTCTTTCAATCTCATTAAATTGATTTTGAGGTCAAGTATAAATATTGATAACACTAGAAAACAGTATATTGTGGTTCTATTAAAGTGAATTGATCTTGAATTTTATAAATATTGAATATTATATATGTAGTTTCCAAATAATATAATCATATTGTCTCTTCTGATATTATTATTTATTGAATATAATTCCAAAATAACAAAAAACCTGTAAACTATGGAATTGTTATCTTGTGTCACTATATTTTTTGTGTCACATAAAATGAATTTTTTTCGGGAGAATATTTTAGGAATATTTTGTATTTATATGGCAGAACCATTTTGGAATCAATAAAGATGAGTCATATAATTGATGATTTCTCTAAATTATGGTAAACTCTTGAGTATATTGTTTTCATAGAAATTAAATTGTTTCATATATAATAAATGTGGATGATGTATTTGGTATAATTATACAAGTGGGTGTAACCCTGAAAAGGGTATTTTGTGTATTAACTCATTCATAACATGGTGAATGAAAAATATTCATTAATAGACACCTATTTTGATAATCCAATATAATATGCCTTAGGATATATTATTGTCTTCATGAATAACTATGATGTATATATTTCCAATTTACATTAGGAATGAGTTTAAGGAGAATGAGATAAACCAAATGAATAGTAACTTAGGTTAAACCTTGAGTAAAATAGGTTGAGTAATGGATGATACCTGTTAAACAAAGATTGAAATATAATAGACTAAAAAATATTATAGAACAACATATTATGATAATGTTTCATATATTGTGGTCAAATAAATTGAATTCTTCTACGTTGTTAATTATTATTCACTTATGTTAATTACATTTCCTTTTATCAAATATTGAATTTGTAATGAACCATGTTATAATTGGGTATAAGGAAAATCCAATGGCTCTCTCAATGATCTACCAAACGAAATTAGATAAAAATTGTGATATTTACATAATATACATGACCAACTATCCTCGAATATAATAAACCCTTGGAACATAATTAACCTCATGAAGATTTTTGAAATATTGAAACCATGAAAGAATAGAAGGAGGAAGATTCAATGAACTTGAGGTGAAAATTGATAATCAATTAAAGAAGATTTTATTTGTTCCATGTGAATAACATTGAAAAAAACAACATATGAAATTAAAAAAATGAGTTGGATGATTTTTATTTTTTTATAACGAGGAAACAGAGAAACTAATTTATTAAATAAAAAAAGCATCTGATTAAAAATATTGATGAAAAATCTATATTTCAAATCCTTACATATGACATTATCTTAGACACCTCGATCTATAATATATATTGAGTTATGATTATATTCTAGATACCCATAACATATTCTATTATTTAGTTAAAATTAAAATTACAAAGATGACATTTATTTAAATGGGGAGAATGTAAAACCCTTGTAATTACATTTACATATTTTTGATTAAATCAAAATTTGTACACAATCGTAATTTTCCCATAACAAAAAAAAAAAGAAAAAAACCAAATATAATATATAACCATTACGATTCAATATTTGAATTTCCAAGATAAAATTGACATATATGGATTATGAAATGAATTTATAAACAAAATAAAAGTTATTATACATGATAAGAAATTGATTATTTATAATTGTGTAACTAAATAACCAATAAGACTACTTTATACTTCAAAATGAAATCATTATAAAACACCTATTATAATAACTTAATTTCATAGAAAATCATATATTATTAGAACCGTTTATTTTAATTGTTTATAATATATATAATCCAACATTAATAGTTCTTGATATGACATTACAATAGTAATAGTTAATATATTTTGGTATTTTACTGTTGACGCTCCTTTCGTCTCAGAATCTAAAGATCAGAAAAGGGGAATATCTGAGCTCAAAGTGATTCAACCATTGAAGAAAACATCAAAAATCGACAAAGGCATGAACAAAGGATCAACATCAACTGCACCGCGCAAGTTATATCACTGTCGCGCAAGTACACATGCGCGAAGCTCTTGGTCGCGCAAGTGACTTGCGCGACCTAAGTGATAACCGCCCGGTTACCGCCTGGGGTCTTCTCCTGCCTATAAATAGACCCTGTGGGCCCCCCATTTGAGAAAAATTTTTTTTTTCAGAAACTCGGATTGAAGCTCCCGACGCCCAAGTCTCTTCTCAAAGCTTCCGGAACACTTCTAAGGTAATTTCTTACCTAGAACGGAAGATCTAAAGAGAATAAGGAAGGCCTAAGTGTTGAAAGTTATCAAACACTTGCGCGCCGACTTAGTTCCTTAAATATAAATTGCGCATCCCTTTTTTGGAAGAACATCAAGAAAATTCTAAAGGGTTTTAAAAAAGAGTAGCTCAAGTATTTCAATGCTGGTTGAAAATCGCGCAAGTACACCATGTGTCGCGCAGGTATACCTGCGCAACCAATACATGCGCGCCCACGGAAGACTTGCGCGCCTTTCAAGACTTGCGCGCCCCTATCTTTTTGGGTGCCCATCTTGCCCATTTTACCCCTCTTAAGCCATTTCACCTTTCCTTTTCAAGATTCAGTCTTCAAGACACTCTTCAAAGCCATTTATGGCATGATTTCTTAATTTGACTTCCTTATCTGAAAGGAATTCTGTGGAATATCTCTCAAAACCTAGTGATTTAAATATCCTTATGTCACCAAAGATTGAGAGTTCGTTCATTTAACCTCATCCTTTAAGATGAGAGTATCCTTAACCTGGGTCTCCTTTTTTAGGAATAATCCCCAGTTAATAAATCTTTTAACTTGGGCATCTTCTTCAAGAGTAAGCCCCAAATTCTTAAAGTTCCCAAACTTGGGCATCCTCCTCAGGAGTAAGCCCCAAACCTTAATTCCTTAACTTGGGCATCCTCCTCGGGAGTAAGCCCCAATCATGTCCTCTAATTTTGGGCATCCTTCTCAGGAGTAAGCCCCAAACCATAATCCGTAACCTGGGTCTCTTTTTCAGGAATAAGACTCAGTCATAATCTTGAGCTTCCTTTTCAGTAGTAAGCCCCAACTCCCCTAACCTGGGCCTCCTTTTCAGGAATAAGTCCCAGTCATAATCTTGGGTTTCCTTTTCAGGAGTAAAACCCAATCATAAATCCCCTCCTAACTTGGGCATCCTCCTTAGGAATAAGCCCCAAGATTAGAGTATTCAAATCTCCATGAAGCACATATAACTTTATGGACCCTGTTCATGGATTTTCTCCCTAAAAGTAAATCCTAAACCTTCATCTATCTGGGCAGTCATACATACATAAGCCCCAAACAAATTCTTATGATTTCATCTTTCATGGTACAATTGTCTAATTTTTACCAATACCTCTTGTTTCTCACACCGAGCATGACTCACGTGAGCTTAGAGTGTAAAAGTAATTATGACATGCATCTTTGAACCATTAATAATAAACATCATACTCCATTACTCGAACTACGTGGGTTCTGATTCCTTTTCCAAAACAAAGGATACGTAGGTAGCCCATTTTATGGGTTCGATCCCAACTTTGAAATAATCAATTTCCTTCTGAATGACGATAAAATTCAAGTGCCCCACTGAGTGGCTTTAAAACCAGCCTGGTCATCATAATGACCAAGAGAATTTTATATAAATGTTTTGAAGGATACCATTGACCAAGAATCTCTAAACAGATATAGATGATTCTCTATTGATGAAGAACCTCGAATACATATAAAAGATTCTCTAAATTTCTTGCATATTTAATCATTGATTGTTAAAACTTAAGGAAAGCTCATTTTATACTTGGTAATGTAATAAGGATTCACGAACATAACATAAATCTATAAATAGAGTCCCGGAGTAGACAATAATTCCCCTCAAAAAGGTGTGATGAGTCCGACCTCCCATCCTCTCGACCAATGCAAATTCCTAAGCCTCATTATCCTACAAGCTAATGAGCGCCTACCTTTGGAAAGTAGGTCCAAACAGATGTGGAATCATTGGATGTTTCCGGTTCTACGAACAAACCCTCTAGAAACCGATCGGAATGTTTGAATCTCCCGTCTAGGTGGTCATCCCCGGATTCCGTGCGAAACAAAAGTGGTGAACCCGACTTGAATCCTTAACCAAGTTAAAGTGATGTTCTTCTTATTTGTTAGGCCCCTTGGGCCAACAAATCAATCATTGACATGTGCTCATCCAAAAGATATAGTGGCCGAATTCATCTTGATTATGTCTGTTATATGGAATAGGCACTCTTTTCTCAAGATATTCTGCAAAATGGCTTTCCTTAAATTCACCCATGTGAATACTGCTGCTGTGAACACCTCTACTGTGAGGTCTGCTGCTGTGAAAACCAATGATGCTACTCCTGCTGGAACATCGTCCGCTCTGAGGATGACATCACCAACTCAGCATCTTCAACGCTGGGTTTCTAATGCACTGGTTAAGGAGTATCATCGCAATGGTACTATCCCAACTCTGGAGGCCGCTCGTCAAGCCCTCCGAGTTAACAACTCTACCTAGTCGTCCAGACAACGACGACCATCAATCAAGAAGCAGGCGGTGCTGACTACCGTCTCCAACCATTTCGGGTCGTTATCCCCGGAATGCAATTTCCATTCAATCCCTTACTCTGAGGAAGTGAATGAGCAGGTCTCTCAGGGCCTTAGTTCAAAAAGGCAGGAGTCCTTCCCGAGGGCTCCCATCAACAATCGCCACCAGACTCGTGTGGTAGTGCGCCCTCAACATGATGAGGGTACCGACTCCAGGCATTCAGCTCAAGTTCCTCGAACCCGAGCAGGCAAGATGAACCACCAGAGATGGAATCCGGTTAACAATAGGCAGGTTGTCATCCCTGCCATCTCCGGAGAAGTCCACCAACCTAACTTGATGGCAAATAACGAGCAGGCACAATCACTTGTCCGTTTTAATTCCACTGTCCAGCAGACTCGTCTGGCAGCATCAATCCAATCCCACCAGGAAATTCCGGCGGAGTACTATAGGCAGGAACTTGCACCTGCTTATACATCACCAGTTAGTCAGCAGGCTCGTCTGACTACATATGATAGATCTCTTCAACCGCGTTTGGCGAAGTGTAATCAGCCGGCACATACACCTGCTAATACTAATCAAGCCTACCAACAGTCTCACTTGGTAGCGCACATAGAAGTCAGTCGGAAAGTCCCGACGACAAACAGGAGGCAGACTCAACTCTCTGCCTCCACACTTGAGTACTGTCAGGATTCACTGACAGTAAAAGGAGGATAGGAGCAGGCACATACACCTACTCCAAGCCCGGAATGGACGTATATCCCCGTTCCGGCGGCTGAAGTTACCAAACATATTTTGTCAATAGTGAAAGAGCAAAAGAAAATTCCTGCTCATATTCTGGATGCTTTCCAGGATATCATAACAGCTTCAGCATCGTCACAGGGACAGACACATAAATCTATCCCTAGCAGTGGAGTGACACATAAACGATTCACTCCGGAACAGACACACACATCTGTTCCAGTCCAAGATGGTTATGGGGCATACTCCCCCATATCATACGGACAACCAGGTCAGGCACATACACCTGATTTGAGTGGAGATCGTCAGCCTAACCTGACCATCATTCCTGATCAGGCACATACACCTGCTCAGAGCAATCACTTTTGTCATCAAGTGGTTTCTAAAGCAAGTAAGAAGGCATCTAAGAAAAAGATCCACCCAGCACAGTTAGGAGATCAAAGGCTAATCTGTAACCAAGCCTTGCTCGATGCTGGAGTTCTTGAAGCCCTCAGACATTTATCTGTCAGAATTCAAGATTCTACTCCCTCTGTTCCCAATAACGGGAACATTAATTCTGAAGGTCTTCAACAGACACTTCCTCATGAAGACTTGCTTCATGAAAATTCGGTCAATCTTGAAGTTTATTCTTCATATGAGAGACACAGGAACCCTCTGTGTGGTCAGAAGACCAAGGAGAAAGAGATTTCATCTTTTGCTGTAACCCATCATGACGGTCCTCCTCCTGGTGATGAACTTTGCTGCGAAAGTCCTCTCCGCAGTAGTGATTCATGTTGTCTCGAAAATTCTTCAGAAGTCAATGTAGTGACGAGAAAGCCCTCCTATCTCGAGGCACTTGCAAATGTAAAACCAGTCATGTCTGATGCTTTACTATCGGCAGGTGAAACTCTTTCTCAATCAGAAGATAGCCTGCGGTTCAGGTTATTCTCTGAACCATCCCCAGGTCATTCATCTTCCAGCATGAATAACGGACTCTCTACCAGTCTTGTCGAATCCGATGATGCAACAAGGAAACACCAACTCTGGTCAAAACAGGTAGAATAATCTTCATTTAATGATAAATAGGAAATGATGAACATGAGGAAAAAACTGGCAAAAGGTGAAGTACCAGTCAGGTTTTGGCCTTTAGCTGACTCCCAGTACGACATTCCAAAGATGTTGACGGATGATGGAATACATGATATTCGTCTCAACATATGGAAGACTCTTTGTCAATTGAAGAAGAAAGTATTATCATATGGTGATTATGAAAATCATATTAAGATAATAGAAGGGCTACAATGTCAGATTGATTTGGCATCTCTATCAGTCTCTCGGTATCCGAAGGTTGAAAAGCAACAGAGAACCCTTCAACGTTCATGCCTTGGCGCACTAAGAAAATTGCGTCTGTTAATTGACAATGCTCCATCTGATGTTCATATCAGAGGATGGGGTGTTCACGGAGCACTACATTTCACAGTGCTTTCCAGTCAGCAAAGCCCGCCAAAAATGGTCTCATGCAATGTTATTGCCCATGGCCGGCCAAAGTCAATGGGCTTTGTTCATAATCAAAAACTTGCTCAAGAACAGGCTTCAACTAGTTCCTCTCAAAATCAAGTATATAGAGAACAAGTTGTTGAATTTCTCCTACATCAAGCAGGCGAGAATATTGCAAAAGCCTCTCGTCTGGAGAAAACACGACATCAAATGACAGAAGTTTTGGAAATCATCCAACGGTCTGTTGAACCAGGTGATAAAAGTGGATACAGGTTAATGCATCCAGATAATTTCCGAACTATGATTCGAAATATCACGAGAGATTTTAAGAAGATCTCAGACATAGCATGTCATGAGACTCCCCAGCTTGTCAGACTGGGGACTTCTCTAACCCAACCCTCAGAGTCAACAAATGAGATTCAAGGAGTTGAGCGGAAGCAGCAGGAACATCCCCAGTCCATCAGACTGGCGAATTTTTCAAATCCTCAATCCCTCCCTCAGAGAAAGTCAGTATTCTCTCGATTAGGGAATAAGCCCCAAGAGGAACGAAGAGCCAAGCTATCAGGAGATTCTCTCCAAGTGACGGTTCTCCAAGAAGTTCCTGAGGGATCAAGTCAACGGAATGCCATGTCTCATTATAGACAAGGAAGAAGATAATATCACATAAATGATAATAGAAAGGATTCCATGAAATATGCAGCCATTAATGTCATCAATGTCGTTTCTGCAGATTCACCAGATGAGGCTCAATCAGAGGGATCAGACGAAGTGGTTCCTGCTCAAGAAGTTGTGCACACAGACCTAAATGAAGAAGGTGTGTGCACACGTAATCAAAGGCTTACCCAAAATCTGGGTATTCCTTCATGTAACCCACTTCCCCCTCTCCGAAAAGGATCCAATAAGGGGATAGGAAAGAATCAGGTTACTTCTCAACCTTTCTCTGAAGGAGGTCAATCGCTCTCATTAGAGCAAAGGTTTGCACAACAGGAGGAAGAAATGAAAGAATTAAGAAGGTTGAATGCAGAACTACTTCAGAGTAGTCTTGTTCTTAAGAATGCTGATGTCCGACAGCTGAAGGAATTTGTTGTAACTACTGAGATGGATCAGGAATATCCTCCTTTATCAGTACACCCTCAGAGGTCTAATCCTACGGGTCAAACGCAACAACGGTTGGAAGCACTACCATCAGTTGCAGCACCAACCATCACGTCTGTCCAAGCTCCATTCATTGAACCTACCCAAAACCAAGTTCAACCTGATGTTTCTCAAAAGTTAATAACTACTATTGATTCATTAACAGCTCGGTTAGAAACTATGGAAGGGAAACGGGCGCAAGTTCAACCTGAAAAGAAAGTTTACCCTGAATGGGTAGATTCAATTTCTCCTCCATCCAGTTTTGGAAACCCTATTTTCCCTACATTCAATGGATCAGGCGACCCTGAACAACATTTGACGCATTACGTGTCTTGTTGTGATCCTATGATGGGAACTCCAGAGCAGCAAGAAGCAGTGAAACTCAGATGCTTCGTGCGAACCTTGCAAGGACCAGCTTTTGTCTGGTATACAAGCTTGCAATCCCGGTCAGTCATCGGATGGGAGGATCTTCGTCAAAAATTCCTTCTTCAGTTTAGCTCAACTTTGCCAAAAACGACAGTTTTCGATCTTACAAACTGAAAGCAAAGGGAGAATGAAAGAGTCTCTGATTTCATTGCTCGTTGGAAGGGATTAACGTATTCCCTGAGTTTAGCACTCCCTTAGGAGGAATTGTTGCCAATCTGTGTGGCAAATCTGCGTGACGAATTACGCACACCATTGATCCCTGTGAAATACACAGGAGGGTTTTGAGACCTTACTTCAATCGCTCAGCAGATTGAAGATTCCCTTATACAGGCTAAGGTTAAATCTCGTGTAATTCCATAAGCTCCAGGAAGAAGAATGGGTAAAGCAGAAACTGTTACAGTTATTCTTAAACAAGCACCTGTACCTATATCTACTTCAAAACCTTCATCTTCTCGAAGGACTCCACCTCCTGAACGCCAACAACAAAGTCCGTTTCGTCCAAATGATCAAAGAGATCAACGGAGAAAACAATTTGAGGATATGAAGAGTAAAACATACTATTTCCGAATTGAGCAAGTTCATGGTTACTTAATTTCAGCTCTGGAAAATAATTTGGTTCAATTACCAGTGCCCAAGAGGCCAAACAAGGAAGGAGATGAAGACCGTCCCAATTATTTTCCCTTTCATCAAATGTTGATGCATCCCATCTAGGAGTGTTTTGTCTTTAAAGACCTCCTGCAAAAGATGGTCGACTTGGGACAAGTCAAATTGAAGGGTTCTTCAGCTCATGTAGCGTATATTAACGCTATAGATCCAGAGGAAGGAGGCGAGTGGCAGGAAGTCAAAAGCAAAACTGCAAAAAAATATGATGATTGGATGGTCAGAAAGACAATCAATCGGACCCATTCCATTTTGCGAACACAATTGAAGAAGCCAATTGTGTCTCCTACAAAAGCTGTAGTAAAGCCTCCATCAAAAGATAAATCCTCAAAAGGGCAGCGCAATTCAAAGAAGAAACAGGAATCAGGAGAAGATGAGTATGTATCAAAGCCTAAATTGTCTTTGACTCTGGCAGATTTCATGCCATCTACTTCAGAGCCACGGGCACCGTCCTACCAAACGGCACAGCCTAAAAAGGCTAACCAGGCAGAATCTTTATCAGACGAAGAGTTAATCTTTGGTTCTGTTAATATGATTCAATTAATAGATCCATATTCCAGTCTTGATAGGCCTGAATTCCCTATATCAAATAGGGGAATCCGAGGAAGTTCTGGAGGTTCAGGATACAGGGGAAGACGTGGATCTTTCCGAAGCCACTACTCTAATTCTACCCCTTCTAGCACTGTATATGCAGCAGAAACTCGTGGTAGAGCCCTTCAACGAGCTCAAAAAGAACAAGCAAGTTCTTCTACCAATGGCCAACTTAGTTTTGGCACAGTTATTTTGGAAGACCGATTAAAGGTTCCATCTTATTTATCTCAGAAAGTAAATGGATCTAATCAGTCTAATCTTCCAAAACCAAGGATGTTGCCAACTTCAATACAAGATGCATCAGCATCCAAAGCATCTGCTTCCAAGGTACCTGCTAAACCGCATATTCCTATTGGGAAACACAGACCTCTAGGTCAAAAGTATGATATATTGAAACACTTCGCCCAAGTATCAGCCAAGTTATCAATTTTGGATGCTTTGAATCTGTCAAGAGATCTTCGGGAAGCACTCATCGAAGCTTTGTCAAGTCCTCAGGAGTTTGAAGCTGAAATTGCTGCAGCTGAAATCTATCACATAGGGAATAATCCTGCAGAATGCCATGCATTGATATCTTTTACTGATAAATATGAAGATGATGTTGTGCATGGGCACATAAAACCTTTGTACTTATCTGTCAAAGTCAATGGTGTAGATATTCGAAGATCTTTCATTGATAATGGTTCAGGAGTCAACCTCATGCCCATTTGTACACTTCGTTGATTGGGCCTCACAGAATCTGATTTATCTCCTTCTACCATGATGTTACAAGGATATGATAAAAATGAACAAGAACCACTGGGAGAAGTTACACTCAGAACACAGTTTGGAGATCTTGTTTCCAATTCGGATTTCATGATTGTTGATCAAAACTCTCCTTTCAATATCTTTCTTGGAAGACCCTGGCTACATCAGCATGCAGCTATTCCGTCATCATACCATCAATGTCTCAAATACTATTTCGATGGTCAAGTTGGAACATTGTATGGTGATAAGGCCCCGTTCAAGACATGTGAGTCTCAATACATTGAGGCGGAATTTTATCACATGAAGGGAAGAGAAAAATCTACAATGAAGGAAATTACCAAAGTTAATGCTCCATATGGATTGGAGAAAATTCCAATAAATCAATTTTTACATGTTACTAAAGATTATGTGTTACCTATCAGTCAAATTGACAAAATAGGCCCAAATCAAAATACTCTTATGGAAAGATCCATAATGTCAATTACGGCAATCGATCCAGACAACATGGGAGAAATTGGTAATTTACCAAGCAGTGATGAAAGCATAAGTGGTGACGTTTTCATTTCGTCTGCGGAAGTCCAACAAGTCTATACTTCTCTAATCAGGCCAGAAGAAGTTATAGCAACACTAGAGGTGAATAATGATGTCGATTCTCAACCCATCATCTCCTCTTTATTTCCCAAAGAAGACCCTTTATCATCAATAGGGTCGGAAATGGAAGCTTCTTCTCCAAAATGTGAAAATTTTGATATCTATTATGATCATGAAAATTTAGTTTTTTCATCTACTATGCAAGTAGAAATGGAAGAAATAACACATGATGAAGAGGAAGAGGAAGATCTTAGAGATGCTCCTCCAGCATTTGAAGAGGGTATCTCTACCACTGTGGATAAACTCAGAGTAGTAAATCTGGGTACAGAGAAAGATCCACGCCCCACTTTAATTAGTGCGGCCATGACCCTTGAAGAGCAAGAGATGTATATTTCTTTTCTAAAACAAAATAAAGATATTTTTTTGGAATTATACAGAGATTCCTGGCCTTGATCATTATGTTGCCACCCATCATTTGGGTTTGCCAAAAGAACATCGAGGATTCAAGCAAGCCGCGAGAAGAACACACCCAACCTATGCTTCCAAAATTGAGGCTGAAGTGGATAATCTTATCAAAGCTAACTTCATCAGAGAAGTTCAATATCCCAAGTGGCTGGCTAATATTGTCCCTGTAATGAAGAAGAACAGACAAATTAGGGTTTGCATCTATTTCAGAGATCTTAATCGGTATTGTCCTAAAGATGATTTCCCAGTTCTGATTACAGAACTCTTAATTGATGCGAAGGCTGGCTATGAAGTACTTTCTTTCATGGATGGATATTCTGGATATAATCAGATCCGAATGGCCCCAGAAGATGAGGAATATACAGCCTTCAGAGCTCCTCAAGGTGTGTTTTGTTACCGGGTGATGCCCTTTGGTTTAAAGAATGCAGGTGCAACATATCAACGCGCCATGCATCGTATCTTCAAACCTCTTTTAGGGAAGTTCGTTGAATGCTATGTAGATGATTTGGTGGTTAAATCCAAACAAAGTTTTGATCACTTGGATGATTTGGAAGTCATATTCCACAAGCTTCGACAACATAATTTGAAGATGAACCCCTTAAAATGTGCTTTTGGGGTAACCTCAGGAAAATTCCTCGGCTTTGATGTACGCCATCGTGGTATTGAAGTCGATCCTGAGAAGACCAAATCAATCCTTGGTATGTCACTTCCTCATAATTTGAAAGAATTAAGAGGACTTCAAGGACACTTAGCCTATATTCGGTGTTTCATCGCCAATTTTGCAGGCAAAATTTTACCCTTTACCAAATTATTGAAGAAAGGAGTCACTTACCAGTGGACTGAAGAATGTCAATAAGCATTTGATGTTCTCAAGAAATACCTCTTGAGTCCACCAGTACTCATGCCACCTGTTGAGGGTAGACCTCTTATCCTCTATGTGACAGCTTTAGAGCGATCATTGGGTGCCTTTCTCGCTCAAAAGAATGATGATGGGAATGAAAATAGTCTCTACTATCTCAGTAGAACTATGCTTGAAGCAGAAACCCGGTATTCAAGTATTGAAAAGTGCTGCCTAGCATTAATCTTTGCAGTTCAGAAACTGAGACACTACCTGCAACATCACGAGGTCCAATTGGTATCTCGTAATAATCCGCTAAAATTCATCCTTAGTCATCCAATGCTTACAGGACGTCTGGCAAGGTGGGCGGTTATTCTACAGCAGTTCGACATTCAGTATGTGTCTCAAAAGGCAATTAAGGGGAAAGCTCTGGCTGATTTCCTGGCTGAACATCCTTCAGTGGAAGACACGTATTCAGATATCGAACTCCCTGATGAGGAAGTTTTCTCTATTCAAGAGAGTCCTCAAACATGGGAAATGTATTTTTATGGTGCTTCTATAAGTCCAACAGGGAAGAAAATGGAAAATCCTAAATTCAACAAAGTTGGTTTAGGAATTGTGCTCATTTCTCCAGATAAGGCAGTGTTACCTTATTCCTTTTTGTTGTGGGAAGGTGGTACCAATAATGAAGCTGAATACCAAACTCTCATTACAGGCTTGGAGTTAGCACTTCAAGCACAAGTGAATCACTTAAATGTGAAAGGTGATTCAGACCTGGTAATCAAACAAGTCTATGGGGATTATGCCATCAGAAAAGAAGAATTAATCCCTTTGTATAATTACATCAGAGAGTTAATGTCGGAATTCCCTTCAGAACCGACATTTTCTTATGTCCCAAGATCACAAAATGCTCAAGCTGATGCACTGGCTAATATAGCCACAGCTTTAGCAGATCCAAATCGGGACGAGAAAACCATCTGTATTGCCCACCGTCGTGCAATTTCACCTTATGTTCAAGTCAGAACAGAGGAAAATAATGAAATTAGTCCCATTCCTGAACCGTATGGTCATACTACAGGATGGATGTCACCTATCAGGGAATACCTTCAAAATGGAACACTTAAACCTGATAGAGCCGAGAAAGAGAACATTCAGCGACGTGTGGTCAATTTTACTCTTTATGATAGCCCAAACCACCTCGAGAAAATTCTCTACAAACGTGGTTTTGATGGAGTTCTCTTCAGATGTATTGATGGTGAAGAGACAATGACTGTCATAAAAGAAGTGCATGCAGGAGTCTGTGGTGCCCACCAGTCTGGACATAGACTGTCTGATCAAATTCGAAGGCTTGGATACTTTTGGCCTTCAATGATACCAGATTGTGTTAATTTTACAAAGAAGTGTCATTCATGCCAAGTATATGCCAACTTCATTCATCAACCTCCAGAGTTGATTCATACAGCTAAATACTCATGGCCATTTTCCACATGGGGAATGGATGTGGTGGGACCTTACCCTTCAGCTACGGCTAAGCAGTTTAAGTACATTCTTACTGCTACTGATTTCTTTTACAAATGGGCAGAGGCAGTACCTCTCAAAGAAGTCAGTTCTAAATGCATTGTTAGCTTCATCAAGTCTAACATCATTACTAGATTTGGTGTCCCTCATACCATATTGACGGATAATGGCACCAAATTCTGTTCTTCTGAGGTAAAGAAATTGTATCAAGAATAAAACATTAAGTCCAACAATTCATCTCGATATCATGCGGCGGCTAATGGCTAGATAGAAGCCTTCAACAAGACTCTTTCAAATATACTGCAAAATATGGTGGATAAAGATAAGAGGTCGTGGCCTGATAAACTCTGTCATGATTTATGGGCATATAGGACTACCACTCGCAATGCAACGCGGTCAACTCCATATTCATTGGTATATGGAACAGAAGCAGTCTTGCCAATTGAAGTTCAATTACCCTCACTCAGAATAGACATTTGTGATCAGTTATCTACAGATTAGAAATCCCAAAAGCGGTTGAATGAATTGGAACAGTTAGATGAGAAAAGATTGTGCACTTTGAACCACTTGGAAATCTATCAGAATCGAATAGAACGAGTTTTTAACAAAAAGGTTCGTCTTCGTTCATTCATTCAGGGATAATTGGTATTGGTTCTCAGAGCACCAATGATACCAAGAAAGAAGCCTCCCAAGCTTGAAGCAAAATGGGAAGGACCTTATTCAATACATAATGTCTACTTCAATGGAGCGTATTCTCTAATCTTAATGGATGGAGAACACATCACGACTCCAACCATGCTAGATTTCTGAAGAAGTATTTTGTATAAACACAAAATATTGTTCCCAGAGCCAAAACAGTCACATTAGTTCCTTATTTGTCCGAGATGACATTAAACTATATTATGTCCTATCTACATGAAGTTAATCTGTACAGAAGTTCCTATATTTTGTCTGAGATGACATTAAACTATATTATGTCCTATCTACGTGACGTTAAACTGTACAGAAGTCCCTACATTTTGTCCGATATGACATTAAACTATATTGTGTCCTATCAATATGACATTAAATTGTGTGGCACTTTCATCGTCCAGCATGACGATAAACTATAAAAAGTCCCCAGAAATGATATCCTCATATTGGTTCACCTTAGTCTTAGCTACATGACTTTAAACTGTACAGCAATGTTCTATCGTCCAACATGACGTTAAACTGTATAAATGTTCTATTGTCCAACATGACGTTAAACTGTAACAGGTACTTGAATTTTCCTACATGACATTAAAATGTTAAAAAGTTTCCTTTTTTTCGTCCAACATGACATTAAACTATAGAAAAGAAGATGTCCCTGCAACATGACACTAAACTGTGTAGCACCAGTTCGTCCTTGATATATATGACGTTAAACTATACAGCAATAGTCCAGTATGACTTTAAACTGCATCTTCGTCCCACACGACATTAAACTTTGAAAAAGTTCCCTAAATCGTCCAGCACGACCTTAAACTGCATCATCCCTGGTCCATGTATATGACCATAAACTATTTGCAAATCCCTTACGTCCAGCAAGATGTTAAACTGTGACGTCCTAACTACATGACGCTAAACTGTACAAAAGTCCCTTACGTCTGGAAAGACGTTAAACTATATAATCTCAAAGGTCCAGTATGACATTAAACTGCACCATTCACAGTCCATGCATATGACCTTAAACTATTCGCACTTTCGTCCGACATGACGTTAAAATGGTACACTCTTTTGTCCTTACTACATGACATTAAACTGCACAGTCCCCCTTTCGTCCAATATGACGTTAAACTGTATTGTCCCCATCGTCCTAACTACATGATGCTAAACTATACAGAAAGTCCTTGATGTGTCCTACATGACATTAAACTGTTATTTTGTCCATGCTACATGACACTAAACTGTGCAGCACCAATAGTCCTAACTGCAAGACTTTAAACTGCATAGTCCCTGAATATGTCCTACATGACATTAAACTGTGCATCGTTAAGGTTGTTATTACCTCTTGTTTCTCACACCGAGTATGACTCACGTGAGCTTTGAGCAAACCTCAACCATAACACTCTCTTTGGGACCCTAACCATGTGTAAGTCCCAACAACATTTTAATTAGATCGTTGTCCCCAAGAACAACTTGATCGTTAATTCATTCTTTAATTGAACTACACGGACTTTGATCCTTTCCCTCTAGGCTGGGTATGTAGGAAGCCTCCCAAGGTTCAAGCCCAAAAATAATCTCTTCACATCGGTTCACCACCATCTCATATGATGTTGATTTGTGAAACCGCCCCTGGAATCAAAATCTTTACATTGATTCACTTTTATCCTTGTTATATGACATTAAACTATACAACAATTTTGTCCTATACAACAATAAACTACAATATTCTTTGATTTCCTCATTTGAGATAGAACTATTATTGACATTGATTTTTCAATCATGGTTTTCATTTTTTAAAAGACTACGTGCATACATGTTAATGCCTAAACTTTTTATCTTAGGTTAAACCATCATTGCACTAAAGTCCCCTTTCACCCTTCACATGTACGAACCAAATTTGTACAAAGGGTAGTTCTAGAACTACGTGGATTTGATTCCCATCCTTATGGGATACGTAGGAACATTCGAGTGTCCCTCGAATCCAGTCCCAAGTCTTTTGGGCCTAACCCCAAATTTCACTTTCAGTCCTTTGGCTGAAAAGTCCTCATGATAACACACACTGTGTATTCATTATTATGGTCCGAATTCTATGACCCAAAACTAAGATCACTCATACATTCGTCTTGCACGACGTTAAACTGCATTTCAAGAACTACGTATGGCTTGATTCTCATTCTTATGAGATACGTAGTGAAGACCAAGTTTCAATTCAGGACCCAGCCACAACATGATTATGGTTATCATTGACCTATGTATCTCTATATACATTGGACAATACCCATCTTTATGTGTTATAATCCTAACCTTAAATATTTTCAGATCTTCATAACCCTTTTCATGACTTCTAATCAAAAAAATGTCAAACTTCTGAGAATTGTTTTTCCTGACTATGCAGCATGTGCCCATAGGTGGCCTTGCATAAACAGTCCACATAACAGACTTGTCAGCCAAAAGATGTTATTTATTTGACCATGCAGCCAATTCCCTTAGGTGGCCCTACATATTCCAACCCCCTAATAGGTTTTGTTAAATAATAGTAACTTCATTCTTGGTAAGAATGCCTCTTTTGTCTTTATTTGTCTTAAACGACAGTATGTAGGGATCCGCAAAAAATAGCCATCCTTAGCATATTTGTCCCATATCCTTTTTCATGATCTGAAAGTATTCAAGTCTATGGTTTATTCTTCTTCCCTACGTTTGGGTCAGAGCTTCGTAGGAGTGATATTCATCCAGTTCTTCTATATTCATGTTCGGAAATATCTTCTCCATATTCAAGTACCTCTTTCCATACAACAAACTCTATACATTAGAAAATTTGAATCTCCATAAACTTTCTCTGGCTTTTAGCACTAGGAAAGTAAATTTCTAAGAGTTCTTTCGCCTGACTATGCAGCACGTTCCCATAGGTGGCCTTGCATAAACAGTCCACATAACAGACTTGTCAGCCAAAAGATGCTATTTATTTGATCATGCAACCAATGCCCATAGGTGGCCCTACATATTTCAACCCCCTAACGGGTTTTGTTAAATAATAGTAACTTCATTCTTAGAAACTACTTCTTCTAATTCCTTTTAGCTCTTTTTCATATCATTCCTCAGATTCAAATATTCTTAAGCCATAGTTTACATTTTTTCTTATATACTTGAGTATGGTAATATGTTTTCAGATAAATTGTCGAAGAATTGAATCAATTTTTAATCTATTTTGGTCAAAGCTATTTCGACCTTAAAAATTATCCCCTTTATGTCTGGCATGCATGAATTTAAACTGCCCACAAAAGACAAAGGAACTCTGAATAAAAGTCAAGTTCCAGCACACTTGTGCGCTACCTTCTGCGCACTGAAGACTTGCGCACCACATTTTCCTTTGGATGGATTCGATTTCCTCAGAGTCAAATCCTCATTTCTCTCCGGATCCAGCTCTGAGGGGGGACTTTTGTTGACGCTCCTTTCGTCACAGAATCTAAAGATCGGAAAAGGGGAATATCTGAGCTCAAAGTGATTCAACCTTTGAAGAAAACATCAAAAATCGACAAAGGCATGAACAAAGGATCAACATCAACTGCACCGTGCAAGTTATATCACTGTCGAGCAAGTAAACTTGCGCGACGCTCTTGGTCGCGCAAGTGACTTGCGCGACCTAAGTGATAACCACCTGGTAACCGCCCGGGGTCTTCTCCTGCCTATAAATAGACCCTGTGGGCCCCCCATTCGAGAATATCTTTTTTTTTTTCAGAAACTCGGATTGAAGCTCCCGACGCCGAAGTATCTTCTCAAAGCTTCCGGAACACTTCTAAGGTAATTTCTTACCTAGAACGGAAGATCTAAAGAGAAAAAGGAAGGCCTAAGTGTCGGAACTTATCAAACACTTGTGCGCCGACTTATTTCCTTCAATATAACTTTTGCGTCCCTTTTCTGGAAGAACCTCAAGAAAATTCTAAAGGTTTTTAAAAAAGATTCGATCAAGTATTTCAATGCTGGTTGAAAATCGCGCAAGTACACCATGTGTCGCGCAGGTATACTTGCGTAACCAATACTTGCGCGCCCACGGAAGACTTGCGCGCCTTTCAAGACTTGTGTTCCCCTATCTTTTTGGGTGCCCATCTTGCCCATTTTACCCCTCTTAAGCCATTTCACCTTTCCTTTTCAAGATTCAGTCATCAAGACACTCTTCAAAGCCATTTATGGCATGATTTCTTGATTTGACTTCCTTATCTGAAAGGAATTCTGTGGAATATCTCTCAAAACCTAGTGATTTAAATATCCTTATGTCACCAAAGATTGTGAGTTCGTTCATTTAACCTCATCCTTTAAGATGAGAGAATCCTTAACCTGGGTCTCCTTTTTTAAGAATAATCCCCAGTTAATAAATCCTCTAAGTTGGGAATCTTCCTCAGGAGTAAGCCCCAAATTCTTAAAGTTCCCAAACTTGGGAATCCTCCTCAAGAGTAAGCCCCAATAAAGTCCTCTAATTTTGGGCATCCTTCTCAGGAGTAAGCCCAAAACCTTAATCCCTAACATGGGTCTCTTTTTCAGGAATAAGACTCAGTCATAATCTTGGGCTTCCTTTTCAAGAGTAAGCCTCATGTCCCCTAACCTGGCCCTCCTTTTTAGGAATATGTCCAAATCATAATCATGGGTTTCCTTTTCAGGAGTAAAACCCAATCATAAATCCCCTCCTAACTTGGGCATCCTCCTTAGGAATAATCCCCAAGATTAGAGTATTCAAATCTCCATGAAAAACATATAACTTTATGGACCCTGTTCATGGATTTTCTCCCTAAATGTAAATCCTAAACCTTCATCTATCTGGGCAGTCATACATACATAAGCCCCAAACAAATTCTTATGATTGCATCTTTCATGGTACAATTGTCTAATTTTTACCAATACCTCTTGTTTCTCACACCGAGCATGACTCACGTGAGTATAGAGTGTAAAAGTAATTATGACATGCATCTTTGAACCATTAATCATAAACATCATACTCCATTACTCGAACTACGTGGGTTCTGATTCCTTTTCCAAAACAAAGGATACGTAGGTAGCCCATTTTATGGGTTCGATCCCAACTTTGAAATAATCCTTTTCCTTCTGAATGACGATAAACTTCAAGTGCCCCACTGAGTGGCTTTAAAACCAGCCTGGTCTTCATAATGACCAAGATACTTTTATATAAATGTTTTGAAGGATACCATTGACCATGAATCTCTAAATAGATATAGATGATTCTCTATTGATGAAGAACCTCGAATACATATAAAAGATTCTCTAAATTTCTTTCATATTTAATCATTGATTGTTAAAACTTAAGGAAAGCTCATTTTATACTTGGTAATATAATAAGGATTCACGAACATAACTTAAATCTATAAAGAGAGTCCCGGAGTAGACAATAATTCCCCTCAAAAAGGTGTGATGAGTCCGAACTCCCATCCTCTCGACCAATGAAAATTCCTAAGCCTCATTGTCCCACAAGCTAATGAGCGCCTACCTTTGGAAAGTAGGTCCAAACAGATGTGGAATCATTGGATGTTTCCGGTTCTACGAACAAACCCACTAGAAACCGATCAGAATGTTTGAATCTCCCGTCCAGGAGGTCAGCCCCGGATTCCGTGCGAAACATTTACTATGAAATTAGATTAAACTATATTTTTTTTGTTTTTAATTAAATTTATTTCATCTGAATATGTGTATTTTAATTTAATGAATTAAAAATATTTTTGGATTTATTATTTTAACTTTTAATTGATTGTTTAGTATTTTTCATAATATATTTATTTTATGATAAATAGTGAAATATACCATGTTTACAAATACTAATATTTGATGACATTATTAGTGTGCATGTATGCCATAACCAATTTGTGAATCCCTTTTCCATATAAAATATCTATATGTTATGTAACATTATATTTCTAGACATAGTGATACAACAATTAAAATCTATATAATGAATTTTTAAAATTATGTGATATTTTACTAAAAAGGCAATTTTAAATAAATTATAAAATTTTTATAATAAATATAATTACTATCCTTTTTTGATATTGAATCAAATAAAATGTATTTATTATTTGGAATATGTAGTTATAGACTATAAAATGTAGATAATTTCGTTTCTATGAATTATGGATATATTAGATAGGTAAAAAACATATAAATGTAAAATTATATTATGGTTAAAATTATTTGACATAGTGTTAACGAATAAAACATGTTGAAACCCTGTTTTTATGTCATGACACCCTCCCCACAAAGTGTACCCCTCTTGGGCAGGCAATGTGAGAAGGGAGATAATGGCCCCCCGAGTCCCGCCTCCAGTAGGCCCCAGGTTGGTGACTAGCATCGAGGGTATAGTAACACACAAAATGGGAGGCATTAACCTCTAATAGAACACATGCAGAAGAGAGAGATAAGATAGACACCAATCAAATCTAAATCAGACTACAATATAAACGAAAACCCGAGTACATATATGAAATTTCATGCAGAAGTACTCCAACAGAAAGGGGAAAAATCCAAGTACCAAAAAGTAAGTAAAAACAACAGCAACCACCAGCCCGAACCGCTCCTGCATCCACAAGCTAGTAAACAGCAGCCTGATTTTCAACCTACTCCAACTAAACTGAAAAATAGTTTATATGTTCATAGGGTGGGTATAACAGTATAATCAGTAGGATCCTCCCCGAAGCCTCTCATGCAATGGAAAGAATGCATCCTAAGGAATAGTGAAAAACAAGTGAAACTAACTTTTCACCTAAACAGGTATACTGAGTTCCAAACCACACTATGGCTACTTTCACCATGTAACACATAGAAGAATATATCATATAATAAAGAATATTAGGGGTACCCCACTACTACATCCCCATTGGTTCGACGCTTTTCCCCAACGTCGCACGTCCATAGAATATCTCTCCAAAAGGGATTGCCGCAAACACCTGGGCGAAGCACCACAATATACACCTCGTGCAACAAAACCACCATATCCACATAACAAAGAAACCAGGTAGTTTCAGGGAGCCACCAAAACTCACATAATGTGAATCATACATCAGGTATTATACCACAATCCATTACATCCCATAAACAGAGTAAGGATCCTCAAGCCATCACAACCTATACATGTTACACCTACAGTAGTAAATAGAAAAATATATCTAGAATATATGTATGTGAATAACCACAAGCCATTATAGACCTCTACACACATATATGGGGAATACTAACCAATGTGAATGCAATCAGCAGTATGTACCTAGAGAAGAGAGAGGGGCCAAAGGGGGTAGTCATCTATCCATCCTCGCACCAGAATGTTGGGGAAAACATCCCCCCCAGGGCTCAGAATCCTCGGGGTGTCAGTTTACCATACCGATAGGGTAGAGTAGCGTATAGAAACACAAAAACTACAGGATATATTATATCTCACAACCACACTATGGGCATTACATAGTCATATACACAACTGCACCTAACGTCTCTTAGTCTTCGGGCTACAACTTCTAGGACTAGGTATCCTATAAGCACACAACAATTTAAAGAGCTTTGTTAGATTAACTCATTCCATTTTTATCAGTTACACTATACGTTAATTAATTCTTAAAACATTAATTAACCATGAACAATTCCACATTAAATTTCATTAGCATAAATCCCAATGTCAATAGTTCCTTAAAAAATTTCAACCTCATCGTTATTTTCCAGCATCTTCATACCCATGGGATTACATCATTTATTAATTTATTCATTATAGAAATACTTTCCAACATTCCTTGGAAATATATAACAACATTATATGCTACTAAACACAAGGGGGGTCAACACGGTGAGTAGATGTACTACCTTTTGAGCCTTTTCCCCTTATAGAAAGAGCATATACCGATCCTTCATTGAGAAGATAAACACGGAAATCACATGTCATAGCCCATGCGTCGTCACCTCTTTCAGAATAAGGGTATGTATGACCAGCTACCTTGAAAAGTGAGGAAATGTAAAGCAGATAAAAAACCCAAAGAAATAGAAAGAATCCAACAATCACATCCATTCCATTCCATCATCCCTAATGTCCTCCCCGGCACCCACATGAATAACCCGGTGCATCTCTCCATTATAGGCATCATCTTCTACCACAACCAAAAGGCCTTCCTGCCTCCACATATTACCACAACCATCTAGGCTCACATCACATCATATGAAAGGGGAAAAACAACACATTAATTGGGCTCTTAGCACTTTAAAAATTAAGAGGGTAAATCATAAACCCTTAAGGAATTATCAAACAATCAGTTTTTTAATCCATGTTGAATTAACAGGTTTGTTATTCATATGTTCCAAATTTGGGAAACCTAATCAGCATGGTATTACAAATAATTAAACATGAATAATGCACTAATTTTATTAACATCAAGATAAAAATAGAACCCTTTTCGTTTACATGCCTCTTCATTTTTATCCAAAGAATTTCAATTAATCCCAATTTATATTCTTTATCTATTTCCATTAATAAGGAACAACTAATCAAAGGAAGCACAGATATCACACTATCTAGAAAAACCTGAGGCAATAACATTCCATCGATATCAATTTATTTATCTGGTTAAGATATTTATTATGTCAATTCCATTGTCATCTTGTGGGATTAAATATGCTAACAAATACATTTGCATGTAAAAGAAAAGAGAAGCAATGTTTCCCCAACCTCAAACAGTTCCTCACGTACTTTATCCACACAATGGGTCACGATCCTCCTGTCGCGACAACTGCATCCACCTGAGGATGCCACGGTACGACCACACCAAATAAACCCCAAGAAAACCCCCATAAGAAGCATTAAGGTTATATGATATATTATTGAATGGACAAACAGGAGAAGATGATCCCCAAAGGAATGACAATAAAACATACGTTATATTGAAGATTGACCGATATAGCTCAGTTGCATCCAAAATAGAGTGGAAAAAATTGGGGAGTAATGTTTGATTGTGAAGCTCCTACGAGAAGGATTGAAAGGTTATAGCATCTCATATCCAAGAAAAAATAGGATTAATAATGAAGGATGATATCTTGTCCCTATTGATTTTTTAATGGGGTGACGGTTTAAGATACGCTTAATTCCACATTAAAATCAGATCACATTAACCCCACACTGTTTGACCAATTTAAAAAATCCCGAGACATAAGAATAATTAATATAGTATTTATGGAATTTTAATAGGCCTTAAGAGTACTTAAAATAAGGCTTTAATTGTATTTCACGTCGAATGAAATGTCAAAGGCGGGAAACTGTAGGAATCTGGAAACACTGTTCACATACTCAAAAGTTTTAAAAGGAAAGAAAATGTCACCGTTAGACCTCACAAATATAGGTTACCGATATACTCACCATTATAGGATACTGATAGACCTAACCATTAGAGGTTACTGATAGGCCTCACCATTAGAGGTTACCGATAGACCTCACCATTAGAGGTTACCGATAGACCTCACCATTCTGGAAACATTATACACCTACCATTCTAGAAATAATGTTCAAGTCTGCCGTTAGAAGGTCACCATTAGAACCTCAATATTTTTGAAACACTGTTCAAGTCTACCATTAGAAGGTCACCGTTAGAACCTCACAGTTTTGGAAACACTATTCAAGTATACCGTTAGAAGGTCACAGTTAGAACCTAATCATTCTGGAAACACTGTTCAAGTCTTATCTTAGAAGGTCACCATTAGAACATCACCATTTTGGAAACACTATTCAAGTCTACCATTAGAATGTCACTATTAGAACCACTACATTATGGAAAGACTATTCATTGAACCTCACCGATAGAAACAATTTTCAGTGAACCTCACCGATAGAAACACTGTTCATTGAACCTCACCGATAGAAACATTGTTCACAAAACCTCACCGATAGAACTGTTCACAAACCTCACTGATAGAACTATTCATAGAACCTCACCGATAGAACATTGTTCACTGAATCCTCAATGATGAAACTTTTCATAGAATTGGAAATTTGGAAATGTTTTGGGGATATTTCATCTTGACCTCTTGGAACACCTCAAACACTATATTTTCACAATGTAATGGACCGGAGCAGTCTGGGCCATTACATCAGATACCTCTCAGAACATTCTCGTATTCTAGAATTAAAAACCAACATAAAGATACAAGAAAAATAAACGGGGTCTGAATGACCACCCATAGAGATGCCTCATAAAAGGGAGGAAGCCACAAAAGCAATAAAAGAAAATTCATAAATAAAACATGAAAGGTCGAACCACAAAGGGAACATCATTACCTGAAGAGAGTTAAACATCAATCAACTCTATGTACTGAGCACCTATCTATGACTCACATTCCTAGGTACTCCCCTCCATGCCACCATGTTGCCACAAGACACAAAATAAGGGGATATAACACCCACCCAACACCTTCTCCTTGTGATCTTGGATCTCCATAGGTCACTCCTTAAAGGATGCATCATCATCAACATCGATCTCTCCACAATTGATGATGTGAGAGTCCTCATGAAGATAACTATGGATTTGTGATACATGGAAAACATCGTGTATTTGACTCATATGTGGGTGAAGTGAAACTCAATACGCCACCTCTCCAACATGAGCTAACACCTCGAAAATCCCAACAAACAGGGGAGAAATCTTAATTCCATAACCAAACCTTCGCTGCCCTTGATGGGATGTCACATTCAAAAACACATGATCCACAACTTAAAAATCTAAGGGCTAGTTGTTTTATCGGCATATTATTTATGACGATCTTTCACTGTCTTCATCCTCTCACGAATAACCTGAACCATCTCTGTTATATTCTGCATTAGTTCCGGTCCGACAATTGCTGACTCTCCGACCCCAGTCCAGAACAACGGAGAATGGAATGTCCGTCCATAGAAGGCATCAAACGGTGCCATACCAATGGTGGAGTGAAAACTATTATTTTAAATGAACTACACCAAGGGTAAGTGCCTCATCCATGAACCTCCAAAATCAAGAACACAAGAGCATAACATCTCTTCAAGAGTCTGTACGGTTTGCTCCATAAGACCATCTGTTTGAGGATGAAAAGCAGTGCAAAGGCATATTTGAGAACCAAAATCATGTGGGATACCTCTCCACACCCTAGAGTTAAAACGAAAATCTCGATCCGAAATGATCGCCCTAGGGACTCCATGATGTAGCAGCACCTCCTCTAGATACTACCTCGACAAAAAATCCACTGAGCTTGACTCCATGATTGCTATGAGGTGGGCCGATTTTGTTAAATGATCCACTACTACTCAAATATCGTCATGTACTCACGGAGCTTGTGGTAAACCAATAACAATACCCATTGAGATATCCTCCCACTTCCACTAAGGAATCCTTAATGGCTGGAGAAGACCACCTAAAAATGGTGTTCTGCCTTCACATTCTGGAAGACTAAACATCGAGACACAGACACTGCAACCGCACGCTTCATTCCAGGCCACCAAAAATGACTCCTCAAAGATCAATACATCTTTGTCATGCCAGGATGTACTACTAAAGGCAAACTATGGAACCCTCTGAGAACCATATTGCACATCATCAAGGGAACAAAAAGCCTTCCATGATACAACACTCGGTGTTGTTCATCCTCCAACCAACCATCAGGCGCCTCACCACAAACAACTGAGTCTCTCCAAACCTCCACCTCTAGATCTCCCAACTGGAAATCTTCCACCTTATGCCTTAGGGATGACTATACCATCATCTAAAAAAGACAAACTCTACCCCCAAATTCTTCCATATCAATATGCAATGCGGGCAGTTCTTCCATTACTCTCCAGGAATCTCCAGATTCAGGCACAACATCACTATGTGACTTTCGGCTCAGCGCATCAGATACAAAATTCCATTTTCTTGGTGTATACGACATTTCGAAGTCGTATTTCTGCAAGAACTCCATCAAATGATGCTGTCATAAGTTCAAGTCATGCTGGGAGAAAACAACCCCTAAAATCTAATGATCTTGAAAACCACAAAGTGATCACCAATGAGGTAATGTCTCCACAATATAATAGAAAACACCATGGCTGCCAACTCAAGATCATGGGTGGAATAGTCGTATTCATGGGTATGAAACTATCGAGACCCATAAGAAACAACTGAACTCTGCTGCATGAGAACATAGCCAAACCCCATATGTGAAGCATTGCTGAGGACATCAAACTGAAATCCCTCAACTGGAAGTCAAAGGACTCTAGAACTTACTAACATCTACATTAGATACTCAAATGATTCTTGAAAATGATCATTCCATATGAATTCCGGATCAATCCTAGTCAAATATGTCTGTGGATTCGCAAATAATGAGAAATCGGCTACGAACCTCCTATAGTAGCCTGCGAGACCCAAGAAACATCAAACCTATGACACTGTCATGGGGGCTTCCCAAGAAAAACATGCTTCTATCTATGATGGATCCATAGCTACTCCATATTAGGACATAACAAGCCCCATGAAACGGACTTCTCGATCCCAAAACTCACACTTCGAAAACTTCATGAACAACTGATGTTGGCGAAGAACTCCCAAAATGGCTTGTAGATGCTCTGCATGCTCCTATTTAGATGTAGAGTATACAAGGATATCATTGATGAAAACTACCATTAACATGTCTAGGAACATAGGGAACACAACATTCATAAATCTCAATAATATAGCTAGAGAATTCATCAAACCAAATGGCATTACAACGAACTCATAATGCCCATGATGACAACAGAAAGCAGTCTTCGGGAAATCCTCATCTTTTACATGCATCTGATGATATCACGAACACAAGTCGATCGTCGAGAACCAACATGCACCTTTCAGTTGATCGAATAAATCATCATTCCGTGGAAGAGGATAGAGATTCTTTATTTTCACTTTGTTCAAGCAATGATTATCGACACACAACTGCAAACTGTTGTCGGCCTTCTTTACGAAAAAACAGGTGCACCCCATTGTGACACACTTGGCCAAAAAAACCACACTATAACATACCACCAATCTGTATACGTAGATCTTGTAACTCAGAAGGGGACATACTATATGGACGCATAGAGATTGGATATGCTCCTAGCTGTAGCTCGATCCCAAACTCGATCTCTCATCGAGGGGGTAATTCTGCAACCTCTTCTGGAAAGACATTAGGGTACTCCTCTATGACCCTAGGAAACACCAACTACTGAAACTCTGAAGAACTCAACATCAACTCAACCATCATGGATGATAATGATGGAACACACCTATGACCCATCCGAGGATCTCGCTCACCGACAAGAACCACTTTCTCTCCTTACACTCCAATGAAGATGACCATATTCATGAATCAATCCACAATATCCTGAAACGAATAAAACCAATACATGCCTAGAATGACATCATATGGTTGTATTTGTAAACATAAGAGATCTACACAAGAGCGGTTTTGCACCAATATTAGCTCATAGTCTCTACATACTTTAAACAAGTCATCTCGGTCTCAAATAGGCGTAGTCAACACTAAGGGAACTAGAAGCCTCTCTACCTCAATTCCTAAAGCATGGAAAAGGGTAGGTGATATGAGGGAGTGTGTTTCTCCTGAATCAAAAAATGAATACACCAAAGTAGAAAAAAAGAAAAGGGTACCTCGAACGACATCTGGCTTGCCTGGAGCTAGCAATGATAGAGCATGAAGCTGACCATGACCTCCTCCACGGCCTCTCTGACCCTGATGACGACCACCACCACTACTGCGCTCTGCTCTCTAATGATGGGGAGCATCATGGGGCTGTCCTCTTCCTGCCCCTTCTATCCACTTCAATCTAAATCTAGTGCAACTGGATACTTCTTCCTCATAGAGCACTCCTGCTGCTGATGACCACGACCACCACAAGAAAATAAAGACCATGATCCCTTAGCATAGTCTTGAGAGTTGATTCCTTTGGAGAAATGGGATGTGAAGGTATGGGACCTAGCCGTTGTAGAACAAAAACTCTTCTTCTCTGAAAACAGGGAATCCCGGACCACAACTCTGCATTGTGAGGAATCATACTGATTCCCCTCTAGTGATGATATTCTGCTGTTCAAAGTCCTCTCTACATCCTCTGCCCTCACCAACACCTCAAGATATGTTTTCAGCATAAATGGGGTGACCTTGCACTGGATCTCTGGATGCAAGGCCTCCTCAAAATGCCTCTCCCTGGCCTCCTCATCTAGCAGCAGGTATGAAGCATATCGTAAAATGTTCCTGAAATGGATTCCAAACTCTCAAACACCGTAGATCCCCTGTCAAAGGGTAAGACGCACCTGGAAACTGGACTCCTTCACAGTCGAAGAAATAAATTTGATTCTAAACCATTCTCGGAACTCTTCCCTTGAGATCACTGTCTCCTCGTGATCCCCAAGGAACAAAAACCACCACTACCCCGCTGCTCCACACTGCATCATCACAACCATGGACACCCAGTGAACCATCAGAGCACAAATCGAACTGAATCCCATCTCGATCTCCTCTAACCAGTCCTCCATGACTGCATCTGAAATGGATCCCGCGTACTTCTTCCAACTATGGAGCTGAAACTCTAATAGTGTCTTCCTCCAAGTGTCTTCATAGTCAACCTCTACCCTTTGGAGTTCTGCTGGAACATCCTTTTAGATATTTTCTAGGAAAACCTGATGAGGACGTCGACTTGGAGCCATACCTGTAAAATAACAAACCGTTAGAGCGCCTAAACCTGTAATATGGAAGAATCAACATTAGTTAAATAATTATTTTATTTTATTCATTTTAGGTTAACCTATCCCAACGTCTACACATTAAAACACATGCACAAATAATAATGATGCATGATCCTTTCCTAGTTCTATACCCTACAACTAGTATCACCTTGTTTAGTATCCATTGTAAATTTAAAAGTCCGTACATCAGATCATATGGGGCCCTAAATTTCTATGTCTCAACAAATATATAGTGTTTACCTCACTTTCTAAAAATGAATGACACAGTTGACCTACTAACCCATGCAACCTCACCTGTTCCTAACTCCAAACTCCATCATATCCCTCAACCAGACCTCTGATACCACTCTATCATGACCCCCTCCCCACAATGTGTACCACTACTGGGCCGACATTGTGAGAAAGGAGATAATGACCCCTGAGTCCTGCCTACAGTATGCCCCGGGTTGGAGACTAGCACCGAGGGTATAATAACACACAAAATGGGAGACATTACCCTATAATAGAACACATGAAGAAGAGTGAGATAAGATAGAAACCAATAAACTCCAACTCAGACTGCAATATAAATGATATCCCAAGTACACATATGAAATGTCATGAATATGTACTACAAAAGAAAGGGGAAAAACTACAAGTACCCAAAACAATGTAAAAAAAGAAGCAACCACAAGCTCGAACATCTCTTGCAACCACAAGCTAGTAAACAGAAAACTGATATCCATCCTGATCCAATTTACCTGAAAAATAGTTTATTTGTACATAGGGTTAGTATAATAGTATACTCAGCAGGATCCTCCATGAATCCACTCGTGAAAAGAAAAGAAATCATGCTAAGGCACAATGAACAAGATGTGAAACTAACTCATCGCATAAACAGGTATACTAAGTTCCCACCTTCACCATTTCTACTCTCACCCAGTAACAAATACAAGAATATATAATATAATAAAGAATATCAAGGGTACCCCTGTACTAAATCTCCATTGGTTTGCTGCTTTTGACCAACATCACACGTCCTGAGCATCTCTCTCCAAAAGGATTTCCTATAGAAACCTAGTCGAAGCACCCCAATATGCACCTCGTGTAACAAAACCTCCACGTCCACATACCATTGTAACCTGGTAGTTTCTGGGAGCCACCACAACTTTCATGACTTGTATCATACATTGGGTATTATACCTCAAACCATTACATCCTATACAATGAGTAAGGATCCTTAATCCATCAAAACCTATACACGTTACACCTCTAGCAGTACATAGAAAACTATATCAAGAATATATGTGTGTTAATAACTAAAAGAATTTAGTGACCTCTACACACATATATGTGGAAAACAAACCAATGTGCCTGCCAGCACCAGTAACTACCAGGAGAAGAGAGTGAGGCCAAAGGGGGTAGTTAGCCATCCATCCTCACTCCGGAATGTTGGGGAAAACACAACCAGGGCTCATAATCCCCAGGGTGTCAGTTTCCCTTACTGACAAGGTGTATTAGTGTATAGAAACACAAAAAGTACAGGATATATTATATCACAAAACCACACTATGGGAATTACCTAGTCTTAGACACAACTTCTGTTAATGTCTCTCAGATTCCGAGCTACTACTTCTAAGACTAGGTATCCTATAACCACACACCCATTTAAATATATTTATTATATTAATTAATTCCCTTTTTTATCATTTCCACTATCCATTAATTAATTCATTAAAAATTATGTAACCATGAACAATTCCACCTTATATTTCATTAGTATAACACCCAAAGTCAATTGTTCCTTCAAAAATTAGAACCTCATATTTATGTTACAGCATGTCCATCCCCATGGGGTAACACAATTTACTCATTTATTAATTATATAAATACATTACCATATTCCCATGCAATCTAGAAAAACATTATATGATACTAAACAAAAGGTGGATCAACACGGTGAGTATATGTTCTTACCGTCGAGCCTTTTCCACTTATATAAAGTGCATATATCCATCCTTCCTTGAGGCGTTAAACACGAAAATCATGTGGCATACCCCACGTGTCTATTCCTCTTGCAGAATAATGGTATGTAAGACCAGCTACATTAAGTAGTGGGGAAATGTAAAGCAGTTAAAAAACCAAAATAAACAGCAAGCATCCAAAAATCACATCCATTCCATTCCATCATCCCTGATGTCCACCCCGACACCCACATGCATAAACCAATGCATCTCGCCACTCTTGGCTTCATCTGCTACCATAACCAAAAGGCCTCCTTGCCTCTACATATTACCACAACCATCCTGGCTCACATCACAGCACAAGAAATAGGAAAAAAATACGACATTAATTGATTTCCTTGCCCTTTAACATTTAAGAGGGTAAATAATAACTTCTTAAAGAATTATCAAACAATCAGTTCTTTAATCCATGTTGAATTAACAGGTTTGTTATTCATAGGTTACAAATTTGGGAACCCTAATCAGTAATATATCACAAATAATTAAACATGTTTACTCCGCCAAGTTGATTAACATCATGTTACAAATAGAACCAGATTTATTTACATGCCTCTTTATATTTAGCAAAACAATTATAAATTAATCCCAATTTATGTACATTACTGATTTTCATCAAGAATAAACATATAATCAAAGCAATCATAGATATCACACTATCTAGCAAAACACGAGGCAATAACATACGATCGATATCAATTTTTTTATCCAGTTAAGATATTTATTATATCAATTTAGTTTTCATCCAGTGGTATTAAACATTATAACAATATAGTTGCATGTAAAATAAAAGAGAAGCAGTGAATCCCCTATCTCAAATAGTTCCTAACATTCTTTATCCACACAACAGGTTAGGATCCTCCTCTCGCGACAACTGCATCCACCCGAGGATGCCACGGTACGACTGCACCAACCAAACGCCAAGAAAAACACCATTAGAGGCCTGGAGATTACATGCTATAATATGGAAATGAGAAACATGAGAATATGATCCCCAAATTAATTACGATAAAAAATACCTTATATTAAAGATTGACCAATACAACTTGGTTGGATCCAAAATAGAGTGGAACCAATCTGAGGAGTAAATTTTGATTGTGAAACTCCTACCGGAAGGATTGAATGATTCTAGCATCTCATAGCTGAGAACAAAGAGGAAAAAAATATATGATGATATCCTATCCCTATTGAAGATTTAATGGGGTGACATTTTAACATACTCTTAAATCCCCATTAAAATTGGATTGCATTAACCCACGTAGTTTGACCAAGTAAAAATATCCCGATCCATAGGAATAATTAATAAAGGAATTTTGACATTTGAATTGGTCTCAAGATTCCTTAAAATAAGGATTTAAATGTATATTATGTCAAAGGAAACGTCAAAGGGGTGAAACTGTAAAATGCTGGAAACACTGTTCCCATACTCAAAATTTGGAAAAGAAATGAAAAGGTCACTGTTAGACCTCACCGTTAGAGGATACCAATAGAGCTAACCATTAGAGGTTACAGATAGTCCTCACCATTAGAGGTTACCAATAGACCTCGTCGTTAGAGGTTACCGATAGACATCACAATTAGAGGTTACTGATAGACCTCACCATTAGAGGTTACCGATAGAACTCACTATTCTGGAAACACCTTACACCTACCATTCTGGAAACACTGTTCATGTCTAACATTAAAAGGTCACCATGATAACCTCACCGTTCAGGAAACACTTTTCAAGTCTACAGTTAGAAGGTCACTGTTAGAACCTCACCATTCTGCAAACACTGTTTATGTCTACAGTTAGAAGGTCACCGTAAAAATTCACCGTTTTGGAAACACTGTTGAAATCTACCATTAGAAGGTCACCATTAGAACCTCATTGTTCTTGAAACACAATTCACTGAACATCAATGATAGAACACTGTTCCCTGAACCTCACTGATAGAATAACTGTTCACTGAACCTCACTGATAGAAACGTTGTACACACAATCCTCATTGACGAAACTATTTATAGAATTTTAAATTTGTAATAGTTTTAGGGATATGTCATCTTGACCTCTTGGAACACCTCAAACAACATATTTTCACAATGTAATATACCAGAGAGGTCTATGCCATTACAGTTTACATGTGTATCCGAGCACACTCTCAACTGTATCTCTATAATATTCATTTATTTCAAAAATTAATTTCCACATTCCATATGTCTAACTTCCTGTTACAAATTAATTGTTAATATTTTAAAAAAATTCTTCCCTTCTCACTTATAAAGAAACTACTCAAACCCCCATCAATTCCACAATGCAAATATGCCAATACTGAAAAAATAGATTATTGGGACAGGTCATTTGTGATGGGCTTCGATATCAAATGACCCGTCGGGGAAAATGGTGTCACAAATAATACTTTTGGTAATAGTTCATTGTAGAAAAAATTTATTTTTTATAGGTAGTAGAACAGTGACAAAACAATTGGTGATTTTTTGAAGAATATATTTTTGACGCACCCACAACTCATTGCAAATACATTCCTGGTCTTTATTTATTGTGATGTATGCGACATGTCTCATCAAACTCATGCACTCCTTCTTTTTCCATTTCATTCCTTTTCAAATTGTTTAAAAAAATAGTGCAACATGTAGGCATAGCTCCCTACCAGCCTTCCAAATATCCTCATGCATGATCTCCTCAATGAGATACAATAAACCCTACAACAAAATTAGTATTTCATGTTATGAATTAATATAATTTCAAAATAAATATTATATATTTAAGTACAAACTGATGTTCAAACATGCACGAATGAACATCAATGATAATATGATCTAGTGACACCAATGCATCATTAAAATAATTGTGCAATATAGCACTCCCCTGTGAAACAACTATATGCATAAAGCTATGAAAAAATATAATAATTAAATAAACAATTATAATATAAATAAATTAATGAAAACTAACTACAATTCATTGGTAATCTTACCTCTCTCTACGTGGATCAATCCAAATATGTGGATGTCACTCTAGTATAGGATCATGAATCATCAATTGGCAAGACAATTCCCCTAATGATTGAACCTAAATTGCCAGTAGTTTGAGGGGTGGCTGATCCGACCTCATTCTCGTCCAAATATAGATCTCCCTCCTATAATATATGTAACAAATCATTTTCCATATATAATAGAAAATCATTATTTTTATCAAAAAATTCAAAACAAATATTATATATATATATTATATGATTATAACTAGCATTAAAATATGTCATGTTTTATCTTCATCATCAAATTCATAGATATTGATGTCAATATCATCATCTTCTGCTTCAACATCATCAATTTCCATTTTAGTTTCATTTTTATCATCTCCTTCCATTTCAAATTAAGTTGTAACATCATTAATATCATCGTCCCCATCAGCCAATAATTGGGAGGTTTCATCAATGATATTCTTGTCCCTTCCTGCAAAAGATGGATTTAGAGTAGTCTATTGAAAAATTTCAATTCCATTTTCATCAGGGAAACCAAATTCACTTTCAAAAAAAGGATTCTCACAATAGTTATTTTTTATTATGCCCCACCAATCACCCAACTCCCTTGAAGTATATTTGTAATTTGCATAATAAAACTGGTGTTCCCAATGAGACAATAAAAAAGGATCAATTAGTGCACTAAGACATTTATATTTAATATCAATGATTCCATGAAATAGATGGACACGTTAGCCTCTCTTAGTATCCAACCACAGACATTTAAACATTGTTATATAATTTTTTCTCATATAACAAACTTCAATTATTTCTTCCATTATGTTGTAAAATTCCACCTCAATTTCATTATGATGATATCCTCTAATGAAAACACCAATATTCATTATTTTTATTCCCCATATGAATTTTTATGAAATCAATAACCATCCACCACATTGGAATTATAATATTTGACCATTTTGGATTGTGGGTTGCTCAATAAAGGAATTCAATTATCAATTTTACCACAATTTATTGATACTTGAAATGTTGTAAAATTATTATCACCATAAGAAGTATTAAATTGATTTTTTAATAGAAATAACAAATAATTTATGTTATCAGTTTTTTAAACAAGTAGGAAAATTTATTTTGACAATGTTCTTTAAGAGTAGATAACTAAATTTTTAGGAAACAATTTCTTGATATGATTATCATATAACCTAAAAATAAAATCTGATTGTTTCACTCTTATAAATATTATAAAATAAGTGATTAGAGCACTCACATTACGAATGGTGTCATTTTTTTTACAGTTCATCAGAATAGATGTATGAGCTCTGTGATGTTCATCATCTGAAATCCATCTTCCATGAACTCCACCAAATCCATGTTTGGAATGAGTAAAAATGAATATTGAATTGATCACGTAATCATCAACGTTTACCTCATTACAAATCATGTGGTTTTGTTTTAAGGGATATTCGTTTTGAATGTAATGATATTAGAGAAAAGAAATTTCTTTTTGAAAATAAGCTTATGAAATTTAGCCTTCAAATGATTATTTGATAAGTACTTTTTCATCAATTTCTACATACATATCTCCAAAGGGTACATTCATTAAAACTGAAATGGACCTCCATATTTTTTAATAAAAAAATGTAATATCAAATGTTTCATTGTCTCAAACAATTATTGCGGAAATATTTTTCTACTTTACCAAAATAGTAAAACGACATATTTATACATTTTTCTTACGACATCATAATCTTTTGTTGATGCACAAATGTCTCAGAACAAATTTGACATTTCTGTTAGAACAACCCAAATTAAAGGATTTAATAATCTTCTTAATCCAAATAATGTATTTCCATTAAAACATGAATGTTATGACTTTTAAATCCAGTAACATGACCATTTCAGACAGATCATCCCAAATAAGAAGCATAACCATCTAAAAGTATGAAATCTACAATCCACTTACAAAATAATAAACGAGTATCTATGGATGGTGATTAATCTTCATTTCTTTTCATTAATTTTATGATCTGGCATTTTAAAACAGATCATGTTCTATTCGCATGAAAATTTGGGAAAGATCTAATCGTGTCTTCACTTTGTATTTGGTCTTACCCTGTTTATCCAAAACTATATGAAATAAATTATCAAAATTTTTCATCTCAATATGAATCGCATCCAACATGTGATGGACCAACAAATTAGACCAATATCAAAATTCTGAAAAAATACATTGTTTTATCTAATTGTGCTCTTTTCTAACCCCATTAATTTCATGTTGCTTTATTGTTGTTCGAAATGTGATTGAAGGTAATAAAGATAAAATTGATTTCGAATCTATACCTATGATCATTCATGGAGTTACGTCTTTTTCAGTTGTTCATTTTCTGAAATGATATATGTTACTTTGAAATGAATGATCGGTTAGAGGAAATATGGGATAACAGTTGAAAAAAGAAGGGTTTTTCGTCATTGATGAGCATAAAAACTTTTATATATATTAGAAAATATGGACATCATTTTGGTGCATGTTTACACTAGCTAGATAGCATTCCATATTTTGGGAAGCCACTAACTCCCCACATCAATGCATATTTCAGTAGAACTTTTTGTTTCAAATCGTCATAATATGTACTAACACTATTACTTCAGAAGAAATTAAACTCATCAATCAATGATTTCAAAAAAACATTGATACTATTTTTCAGATAACTAGGAATTAATATGGTCAAAAGGATATATGAATCCTTCATAAATAACCATGGAGGTATATTATAGAGTGTTATAAATACATTTCAACATGAATAATAACATTCGTAAGAACTAAATGGACAGAAACAATCATTAGAATGTCCCCATCGCACGTTTCAGGATTTTATTGCAAATTACGGATGCACATGGTCAAAATCTTACCATGAAACACCATTACGGAGGTGATTTAATATTTTACTGGTTGAAATGTTTTTTTTGTTTCATGAAATAAATTATTCAATGTTTTGAAACATAAATAAATGCTAAAATATTGTTGTGAGCAGGAAATATCTAATTTTTTTTACAGGAACGAATCCAAAAATCCACAGTTGAGATTATTTATACCTTGATTGTTCACATGTAAGAAAACTATCCAACAACTCATTTTCACCAAAATATGTTGTTCAGTCATTTGAACATGCGTGAATATTCTGATAACCAAGTCCTATATTACAAACCAACCTCTTGCACTGATAAAAATTTGTTGGGAACACATTTCCTTCAGGTAGAATTGTTTTTATCAAATATAATATCTTATAAAAACTTATATTTTACATTCCATTATCATTATTATTGGAAATAAATTCAGTAACTTCATAAAATGTTCTTATAATTCAATCACAATATAAGGAATCCTCAGAAGGCCTCAACAACTTATATAAATTAGATGGTTCCAACTATGGAGTTAAATCGACATCATCCAATGTTTCAATTTGTTGAATAGACGGACACACCACATCGTGTACTAATCATTACAACCGCTCATGATCTAGAACCATGTTATTAATATCTTCTATAGAACTACATTCACCATGTTGATAACAAAAAAAAATCTTGTTAAAAATAAAAACTCAATAAATGAGCTCCAACATTGTCAAATGTGTTATACATCCTTTGAGAACATTTTTTTACAAGGACACTTAATTATCCCTTATAAAACAAATTTTGGTTTCGATGATGAAAATGAAAAAAAAAATTGATCACCCTCAATATATACAATTTTTAAATTGTAACCATTTGGATTACTGTATTGAGTTATCCAAGCACGATCATCTAATAATTACTATATTTGAATTCCTCATTTTATATTTTTCTATAAATTATTCTTTAATTAGTTATTTTGTATAATTAGATATAAGATAAAAATTATCCAAAAAAAGAGAGGACAATTAAATTCTATTTTCCATTGATTATTAATAAATTTTGTTAATTTATAGTTATTTTAATTAATCTATAAGCTTTTATACTAAACTACACAAATTTATAATAATTTATACTAATCACCACTTATTAATGTTAATTTCTAGTATTTTTAATAATAATTATTAATTACCAGTGTAACAATATCCAACAGGTTGGAAGTAACACTGTTTCCTGATGACTTAACCCCTTGTAACAGTCTCTGACAGAAAGAACTATGAATTGTGTACTTCAACGTAAAAATATCCATTTTCATATTCACAAGATCATTTAATAAAAGCATTATATTAGTGATATCCACGCTCTCGTGTATATAAAAATGGATATTCATACGTCAGAGCAGACTATTCATAGTGATTTCAGTCACATAAATTTTGAAGGGGATGAGTCTTCGGGCAAAAGTGTATCTTTTGTCTGATGGCTCACTGCCTTGTAACATTATTCAACTTAAATAACTATGAAAAAAATTTCTCTGACGTATGATTCAGAATATTATTCAAATTGATTTTTAAGGAAACATTGTAAGGAGCCAAGGTGCTGATCAAAATGGAATGTCTATATTCCACTTGAAATTGTACCAGTTTATCAATATACACGAATTTATTATGATTTATTATAAATTATATCTAATTAATCCTTATTAATCATATTTATTTTTAATTAATCATATTTATTTTTAATTAATCCTAATTATTCGTAATTATACCGAATTATTCCTAATGATTGCTAATTAATCCAAAACTTTTCTAATTATTCTTAGTTGTTTCTAATTCTTCCTACTTATTACTAATTATTCGTAGTTGTTTCTAATTATTCCTACATATTCTTAATTATTCTGAACTAATACTAATTATTGATTACTAATTATTAATTATTACTAATTATTACTAATTATTACGAATTATTACTAATTATTACAAATTGTTACTAATTAGTACTAATTAGTAACATTTATTAATATTTATTACTATTTTTACTATTTATTTTTCATTTATTTCTATTTATTACTATATATTAATATTTTTACAAATTATTACAAATTATTACTGTTTATTACAAACTAATTTTAATAATTTCATAGTTGTTATTAATTATTCCTAATTAGTCCTAACTAATAATAATTATTACAAACTGACCCTAATTTGTACTAACTATTGATAATTATTACTAACTATTACTGACTATAACTAACTATTACTGACTATTACTAACTATTACTAACTATTACTAATTATTACAAACTATGACCAACTATTACTAACCAATACTAATAATTACAAATTTTTACTAATTATTAATATTTAATACTAATTATTAAAAATTAATACTAATTACTACTAATTATTTCTAATTATTACTAATTATTACCAATTATTACTAACTGTTACTTTTTATTAATAATTACTACTATTTATTAATATATATTTCTATATATTTCAAATAATAAATAATTATTTTAATTATTACAAATTATTACCAATAGTTTCTAACTATAACTCATTATTAGTAATCTTTATTAATTATAAGTAATTATTACTAATTATTACTATTTATTACTATTAATTCATTTAGTACTATTATTTATTATTTATTTATTTATTACTATTTTTCAATCTTTGTAACTATTTATTTATAATTATGAAAATTTAATTATAATTATTACAATTTAATACTAGTTATTAAATTTTATTACTTTTTAATCCAAATTATTACTAATTATTGTTAATTATTTAAAATTTATTACAAATTAATCCTAATTACTACTAATTACTATTAATTATAACAATTTTTATTAATAAATCCAAATTATGATTGATTATTAATAAATATTACTAATTATTACTAATTATTATTAATTATTCCTAATTAATATGAATTATTAGGAATTATTACTCATTATTACTAATTATTATTGTTTATTAATATTTATTACTATTAAAAACTATTTATTACTAAATATTTCTTATTATTACTAATTATAAATAAATCATACTATTTATTACTAAAAATTACTAATTTTTACTATTAATTGCTATTTATAATAATTTATTAATATTTAATAATATTTGTTACTATATATTATTATTTATTACTATTTACTTATAATTAGTAAAATTTATTTATAATTATTAAAATTTATTACTAATTTATCTAAATTATTACTAATTATTATTAAATATTACAATATAATAATAATTATTTAGAATTATTACAAATTAATCATAATTATTACAAATTACTTATTATTATAAAATATTATTACAAATTATTAGTAATTATTACAAATTATTTCTAATTATTACAATTTTTTCTAATTATTACTAAATATTTCTAATTATTACAATTTATTTCTATTTGTTAAAAATTGTTTCTATTTATTAAAAATTATATCTAATTATTAAAAATTATATCTAATTTTTAAAAATTATTTTTAATTATCAAAAATTATTTCAAATTATTACTAATTATTTCTAGATATTTCTAATAATTTCTAATTATTACTAATCAATACCTTTTATTACTAGTTATTACTAATTAATACATGTTATTTCTATTTATTACTAATTTATATTAGTTATTACTAATTATTATAAATTATTTAAAATTATTACCTTTTATTGAAAATTGACACTTATATATAACTATTCATAAAAAAAATAATGAAAAACAAATATTTATTTCAAATTTAATTTATTTACATCTAATTAACAAAAAATTATAAATAATTGCCAATAATCTAAATTCACTAAACAATAAAATATATATTAATATCTTGAAACTAAATCTTCTTGAGTATTAATGTCAAACATAATGGTGTGATTTAAAAGTTTGAACTATAAAAAAACTAAAAGAAAATTGTTTGTAGAGATATAGAGAGAAGTTGAGTAATGAGTGAAATAAGATGAAAAATGAATGAGGGTATATATAGGATTGATTAGTTGCGACTGGGGAATTTGCATCGGGCCTCGTCGCTAATAGTACCTACCAACAATGTATTTGCGACGTGGAAAGAATCTTGTCCCAAATAAAAAATACCGCCCCCAGTTATTTGCGACGAGCCCCATCGCAAATATTACTTATCAACAAAGTATTTGTGACAGGGAAATATCCCATCAAGAATACTAAAAACCAATGCATGCTATTTGCGACAAGAATACGATCTCATTGCCAACAAACATACTCGTGGTTTGGTGCGTAGTTTTTGCCAAACCTTTCGTGAAGTGCTATAAGTGTTCGTCATAAGTAATGGTTATTTGCGATGAGGTAATCTTCCCATCCCAAATTGTTAGTTTCCCCATAGTGCAGGTTTGTGGAAAAATGTAAATTTTTTTCACATTATTAATCATTAACCTCTTTGAGCTTCTGTATAGTGGCCCAAGATTGACATGAATTTATATAACATCAATTTATATGAGTATTCATTATATTACTAGAATATATGTCTGATGACATTAATAATTTATTGTTATTGGAAACATGGAAACATGGTATTTTATCTTGATGAAAGATCTTCAATCCTAGTGAATGATCATCAATATCTCCCATAAATACCTCAAACATTAGTAATATTACCTAAAATTATTCTTCATAACCAGGGGAAAGGACATATAAGAATGGGGTGAGCTAAATTACTCATTAATTTAAATCATGGGATATATGTAAGAATAATCATGAGTATAAGGGTATGAGAAGTTAATATTGAAAATATTAGGTCATACCCTGCATATAAAATACAGTATACATGAATCATGGGATTTATATTGGCTATTCATAAGGAATGAATCATAATGAAACATAGAACATAATCCAAGAAATCATAATATAAGAATGAAGCATGAAATTGTGGTATACACCTAAGAATATACAATGATTTCTATAGTAGTCAAGGCATTTCTATCGAGACTATCTTAATGGAAAAAGTCCTTTATAAAAATGGGTTCCAACCTCATTCCCTCCATGTATTATTGAATCTTATTCACCACTCATTCCATCCCTGTATTAATAAACTGAGTTCACATCCAATTCCATCCCAATAATAATAAACCGAGTACATTTCTAATTCTGGCCAAGTATATCTCATGAGATATTAGTCATTACCCTATAAATTTGAGGGAGATATAGGTCCCACCCATCATATAATGAAATCATACACACATGTGCTACATGAACTTATATAATCATATGATAACCAATGAAATGAAATTTGTATTATAAACATGTAATTATATCATAACATCTGGAATGATAGATGTTCCATAATAATTTCACCAAATGAAGAACCCATAAAAGGTAAAAATATTTTGTAAACATATAACCCGTGAGTGTGAAACAACATTCATAAAGACCATGACATTAAGGATAAACCATTCATACAAATAATGTCATGACCCGCCTTCACCAAAAGGAGGGAATGGTCAGCAGATTGTCAAGCCCTTCCTTCTTTAACTTGAAGGAGAGATAATGACCCCCGAAACCCAACTTCTACAGGTCTCGGAGTGGCGACTAGCACCAAGGGTATGGAAATTACACAAAAATGGAAGGCATTACACCTTTTTGTTTTATAGGATAGGGAGATAAGATAATGAAACCCAACAACACCAATAATAAAAGAAAAGTAACGACAATATTAAACCATTCACATATTCATGTTCCAAAAGTAAAAGCCACAAAGTACAAAATTGACTACAAGGGTAAGTACCAAGGAAAAGAAAATAACAACTGGAACTGCCCCAAAGGTCTGAGCTAGTATCGCCTTGCGCAATCTCCGAAGTCCTCCTGGAAACCTGAAAGCAGTTTTATATACGTAGGGTGAGCATTCAACTACACTATGTAGGGAAAACCAAAGAATCTCGTGCACAAGTGGGGGAACGTTCTAAAGTTCCGTGAAAGCAGACAACCAACACTATCTAGGAGTTCAACCATCCCACTCACTGGCTACACTCACCAAATAACTCAAGTCATGTAATATATAAAATAAGAGCACATCTATGTTTGGGTACCCCACGCCACTTTCCCTCTGGTTATTGAAGACATCCTATGCATTAGACCAATCCTGCATACTCACCGCAGTCCCACTGCCACACCCGCCCGCACACACCTGGGCCACAACTGCATCCAGTCCCACTGCCGAATCCTGCCCAAAAACACCTGTGCCACAACTATCACACGTAACCATGCATGTAAAAACCTAGGCCATACCAACCACCACCATGCCCAAAGACACATGGGCTAGAAGATCCACTTCCACGCCCGAAGACACCTGGGACTCATCCCGAAGACACTTGGGAAACCACCTGCCCGCACACACCTGGGCCAACCGCCACACTACCCTACCCAATGATTCTTGGGATAATAATGGACCTCAGGCCATCACAGCCTGCCCGAAGATATTTGGGCTATCTGGGAAAGGGATCATAAAAGGATCTAATAACTAGCCACCTATAATAGTGTTGGAAAAAACACCCTCCCCCATGAAATGGGGGTGTTTGGAACTATGTGATCAACTTGGATGGGGCGCGAATAAAAAAAACAAAAACTACAAGTATATATATATGTAACAAGAACTCTCCCAAGTTTAGGTTTTTCTTCAGCCAGCATAAAGAACACAGACTGCAATCAAGTCCGAGTTACAACTCCCACCAACAAAACCCATTTTTTCCATTCATTTTCATGTTCAGTGATGGTGTTTAATTAAGTTCTTCACCTACATGGGAAAATAACACCATAATCACAAACCAAGGAAAAGAATCCCACCAAACTTCAATTTAAACATTCACACCCGGTTCTCTTGTAATGTCACAACAACAAATGGATAAGTGAGATCCCTCGAAGTACTGGAACCAAAGAAACCCCCCCTGAGCAACTACCCCGTGTCCCCCAAAAATATTTCTCATCAATAGAGGATCCCACCACAATTCGTGATGTAAACAAGGTAACCACCCGGTCTTAAGACTCACAACCACTGAATCCATAACAATAGGGGATCCCATCCCCAATTTCAGAACCACTGAGAGTATAAAAACAGGGGATCCCATCCCCTCCATCATCTCCAGCAATCGTCCCATAAAATAAAACAACCAAACCACTACCACTAACACAATTCATGGCCATGCTGGTATTTTCAGATTTATAAGATTTAACACACTCCATGATTTCAATTTCCATGTGCATTAACCAGGGGTTATCACAAAAATGGTTGATCCTGGTGCTTTCAATTTATTTTTCCGGGTGTGCGTGATTAAACAATTTCCTTTTAACAGCAGGAGTACACAACCATAAACAATCCATTTAGAACATCACCAGGGGTTAATTAGTGCACAGCTAAAGACCACCAAACGCCATGATTTTCAATAAGTGTAAGCCCGCACAATTCAGAAAGATGATCATAACATAAAACAAAATCAACGATCACAGCCCCCCCTTATTTCTTTATCGAATCTGTTCATTATATTTATTTAGGTCTGGTTTATCCAATTCTACAGAAGCAAAAGCACACCCACCTCACATGATACACAAAAGAAGAGGTGATGGTGAAATTCCCTACTTGTTGATCAGAGATCGACAGTGATTCTGGTCACGGAACTTCATGGATAGCGATGCAGATCTCTTGAATGAAAATACGTTCGTCTGAACGAAGGGTAATACTAGCAGAGGGTGATCGAGAAAAGAAGAAACCACGGCTAACCCTTACATTATAAGGGCCGGGGACGGGTGAGATAAGAACGTTTAACCGCATAAGGAGCGGGGATCGTGGGTTGACCATGTGGCCCCACATGTTATTAAAGGGGTCTAAACCGACGCACACATGAGGATAATTTATTAAATATTTAATTAAAACATTTATAGGCATTATCGGAATTTAAAACAAGCTTAAAGAGGATAAAATAGGCTTTAAAACCAAATTCGAGCAAAAAGGAGCGCTACTGGAAAAACCCTGTGGGGGTATGCCAGAGCCACCGGTAGACCGAGCTATCGGTAGGCTGCAGTGATTGGTAGACCGAGCTATTGGTAGACCGAGCTATTGGTAGCTGCAGCGACCGTTAGACAGAGCTACCGGTAGACAGAGCTACCGGTAGACAGAGCTACCGTTAGGTTGTGGATACCGGTAGACCGAGCTACCGGTAGGCTAAGGCTACCTGTAGGCCTAGCATTGGGCCAACTTAACCGAGATTCCCATACCAGAAAACCCAACATGAGATTTTTACAAATAATGGACCCCAAAAACTGGGGCCATTACATCAGATACCTCTTCAATGATTCTCTTCCTTGAGAATCAAACAACCAAAAAGGAATTAGAGGGTCCGAACAACCACCCCGAAAGATACCTCTTAGGAGTGAACCTCATGTGAACTGAAAACTCCCTTCTGTCAATAACCATGAAACATATCATGTCAAACTGCCCAGGCATGTGGGGGGGGGGGGGGGGGGTTGGGGAGTCTCCTTCCCCATGTCAATATATTATCCACTTTGGGTGGCACTAACTCACCCACATAGGTTTAATCGCATGCACCTTAATGCGGCTTGATTAGGGGTCGAGTTCTCTCCTCTCCCATTGCCAGAGCATTTCACACACATTTAGAGGAAAGAAAACCAGTATATTTCATAGCCAAGAAGAAAAAACATTCTACCACAATAGGTAAAAAATCAGAAACAACCCAAAACAACTCTAGTTACTAGGTACGCATCTGTGCTTCCATCTCCCACGTACTCTCCTCAAGCACATTATGTCTCCACAACGCACGAACCAAGGAAATGGTTCGCCCACGAAGCACCTTCTCCTTGCGATCTTCGATCATCACTGGTCTCTCCACAAAAGTCACGTCGTCCTCAATGTCCAGCTCACCCCAATCAAGGATGTGTGATTCGTCATGAAGATATAGAAGGAGATGGGACACATTGAAGACATCATGTATCTTCAGTAGCAGCGGTGGTAAAGCTAGCTGATAAGCCACTTCGTCGTCCCGCCGCAACACTTTGAAGGGCCCGATGAACCTGGGAGAAAGTTTACTTCCCTTTCCGAACCTCTGTTGTCCACACTGAGGGAAGTCCTTCAAGAACACATGGTCTCCAACCCCAAACTCCAAGGGTCTGCTCCTGGTATCAGCATACGACTTCTGTCAGTCCTGGGCCACCTTCATCCTTTCCCGAATGATCTGAACCTTCTCTGTCATGCTCTACACCACCTCGGGGCTAAGGATGCCTGCCTCTCCTACTTCATTCCAAAACACAGGTGAACGACATGTCCTCCCGTACAAGGCTTCAAACAGGGTCATACCAATGGTAGAGTGATAACTATTATTATAGGCATACTCTACCAGTGGAAAGTATCGTACCCATGATCCTCATGAGTCCAGAACACATGCCCACAGAATATCCTCCATGGTCTCGATGGTGAGCTCTATCTGTCCGTCTGTATGGGGATGGAAAGCAGTTCTAAGAATCAGTTGGGTTCCAAAAGCATGTTGAAATCCTCTCCAGACTCACGAGTTAAACCGTGCATCCCTATCCGAGACTATAGACCTCGGAACTCCATGAAATCGCACCACCTCATCCACATACATTTGTGCCAAAGAATCCTCTGCACTTGACTCCCTGATCTCCAGAAAGTGACCCGATTTCGTCAACTGGTCCACTACTACCTATATGGAATCATATCCCCCTTGGACCTTGGGTAGTCCCATGACGGAATCCATCAAGGTTTCATCCTACTTCCACTAGGGGACATCTAGAGAATATAGTAGGCCACCTGGAGCTCGGTGTTCATCCTTCACTTGCTGACACACTAAGCACTTGGCCACAAACTCTGCCACTGCTCATTTATCTTTGGGCCACCAAAAATGGTTGTTCAGTCCCTGGTGCATCTTGGAAACCTTTGGGTCTACTGCCAGGGGTGAGTTGTGGAACTCATTGAGAAACTTACCACGAATCTCTTCTGGAACAAACATCCTCCCCTGAAAAAACATATGGTTCAGACCATCCTATGTCCACCCTTCTAGAGCATTCCTCTGGTCAACTCGGTCAACCATCACTTCGCACTCTGGGTCCCCCCACTGAGACTCCTCCACTTACTGCAACCGAGAAGACTGCACTGTCATCTAATACAGGAAGCCTCTACCGCTATCAATCCTTGCATCCAGGGGTAAGGCAGTCAATTCCATCATTTCCTTCTAGGTGTCCGGCGACTCTCGGACCGCATCCTCCTGCATACCATTTCTCAAGGCATCAACCACTACATTCCCCCTCCCTAATGTGTAGGAAACCACGAATTCGTAATCCTGGAGGAACTCCATCCACCTTCGATGCCGCATGTTTAGGTCCCGCTGGGAGAATATATACCTCAAGATTTTGTGATCTGTGAAGGCCACAAAGTGTTCTCCAATGAGGTAGTGCCGCTATAACTTTAGTGAAAAAATGACTGCAGCAAGCTCCAAGTCCTGGGTGGCATAATTACACTCGTGAGGGAATGGTTTCCTAGGCCCATAAGAGATCACCCCTTGTCGCTGCATCAACACACATCCCACGCCATGTCCTGAAGCATTATAGAACACCTCATACGCTGCCCCTTCTTCTGGTAATCTCAGAATTGGGTAACTAACCAACTCCTCCTTCATATAGCTGAAGGCTGACTCGCACTGCTCACTCCACAAGAAAACCTGGTCTTTCTTGGTCAGGGCTGTCAAAGTGGCTGGTACTCGGGAAATGTCGGGTACGAACCTCTGATAGTAACCTGCTAGCCTGAGCAAACTATGGACCTCATCCACATTCTTGGGTGCTTCCCAAGAAAAAACTATCTCAACCTATGATGGTTCCACCGCTACCCCCTGATCGGACACCACATGCTCATGGAAGTGCACTTCTCGTATCCAGAATTTTCATTTCGACAACTTCCCATAGAGCTGATGTTGTCGTAGGACCTCCAAAACAGTCCTCAGGTCCTCTGCATGGTCCTCCCCTGATCTTGAATAGACAAAGATGTTGTCGATGAACACAACTACGAACCGATCTAGGTACTCCTAGAATATGGAGTTCAAAACCCCATGAACACAACCAGGGCGTTCGTAAACCCGAAGGGCATGACTACAAACTCGAAGTGTCCATATCGGCACCAGAATGTCATCTTCGGGATGTCGCCCTCTTTCACTCTCAGCTGGTGGTACCCAGACCGCATGTCGATCTTCGAGAACCATCCATCCCCTTTCAGCTGGTCAAAAAGATCGTCGATCCTCGGAAGAGGGTAGCGATTCTTGATCGTCACCTGATTCAGCCTCCTGTAGTCTATGCAAAACCAGAGACCACCATCTTGCTTCTTTGCGAACAAGACTGGAGAACCCCATGGTGACGCACTCAGCCGAACATAACCCCTCTTCATCAGATCATCAATCTGGATCCACAACTCCCGTAGCTCTGAAGGTGTTATCCGATATGGAGCCATCGATATCGAATGAGCATCGGGCTGCAGTTCTATCTCGAACTCGATATCACATCGAGGGGGTAGAGTCGTCACCTCCTAAGGGAAGATGTCTATTAACTGCCGGACGATCTCTGGCACCTCCACCATTTCATCATCTACTGACTCTACTGACAGCTCAGCTAACAAGGAGGGGAGGGGTTCCACTCGCATACTGCCCTTATGACTTCTCCGCTCACTGGTGAAGGTAACACGCCAGCCGCCCAAGTCCGAGAACACCACCCTTCCTTGGAAATAGTCAATGATGCCACACATAGAGAATAGCCAGTCTATTCCTAGGATGAAATCGTATGGCTATATCTGTAGAAGAAGAAGATCCCTAACTGACTGATGTGGCCCTATCATCAGTCTACATCCCTGAAAAACAGACAACAAGTCGGTCTGAGCTCTGAATGGTGTGCTCAACACTAGGGGCACTGGAAGTCTCTCGGCATCTAGTCCCAAGGAATGGGCTAGACTGGGTGAAAAAAAAGGAGTGTGAAGCTTCGGTATCGAGAAAGGCATAAGAAAGGGTATTGAACAAAATGATCGTACCTTGAACAACCTCTAGAACTGATGGAACTACTGTCTCCGTGGCATGTAACTGTCCACGCCCAGCTCATCTGCCCCTCGGCAATCGGTCACCCCCCTGACCATTCCCCTGTCGAGGTCCCTAAGGAGCGCCCTGAGGTCGGCCCCCTCCTCCTACGTCTTCCCTCGGAGGAGGGGGAGCTCGTTGTCCCTGCTGCTGCTGCTGGAAAGGCCTGGCTGGAAGCTACTACTAGGGCAGGTGGTGGGGCTGTCTGCCACCGCCTTACTGTACCTGGTATGAGCACTGACTCTGGAGATATCCAGGCATCCCACAGACGAAGCACCACGGACCTAGGCCCGAAGAAAAAGGGCGAGGACCAGGAGATCAAAACTGAAACTGATGCGGCCTGCTCCCTACTGGTTGGAACCTGGAGGGTCCTGACGCTGGAGGCCTGGTGCTAACGACCTTACCCTTCGATGGTCCCAACTAGATCCCATCTTGTGACACTCCTCCTAGAGAGTGTATCCACTCCACCACTTCTGCCTTATTCTGGACCTCCAAGTATGTCGGTAGTGTAAAGGGGGTAACATCATACTGGAGGGGTCGTTAGAGCGCCTCCTCTAAACGTCTTTCTTGAGACTCCTCGTCAGGAAAGAGGTCCGGAGAAAAACATAAGAGGTCCTTGAACTTGATTCCTAGATCCCTCACTAACATACTCCCCTACAAGAGGTAGAGTAGCTCCTTTCACTTTTCCGCCTTCATCATCGAGGAGAGAAATTTCACTTGGAACTCCCTCTCGAAATTAGCCAAAGGAACCTCAACATCTCTCATCTCCCGTAGGTAAAGGGACCACCACTGACGCGCTGCTCCCCACATCTGGCTGACGGCCAGAGGAACCCAGTACTTGGTTGGGGCCCAAATCAGGCCAAAAGCTATCAATAGATCCTCTAGCCAGCCTTTCGTCTTCATGTCAGAGGTTCTTCCCACATAATTCTCGAGGGTCTATCGTTGGAAGTCCCGAAGTGTCCTCTTCCACTGGTCGTCCTCCTCCTCTCGATCAGATCTCTTCCAATCGGCCAAGATAGTCTTCGGGGCCTCGATCACCTGTACCACATGTTGTCTCTTTCCAGGTTCCATAGCTGCAAGGTAAACAAAGAATTCTTAAGCCCATGTAGTGCAGAATATTTTTCTTAAAACTTCTTAAACTTTTCATTTATTCTTAATTCCCAAGACATCCCGGAAACACGAGAACATAATTCATTATGATGCATGTACCATTCCTAGGGTCTCTACCCTGCAATCATCGTGGCCTCACTTGGTCGTTCAGTAGGTACAGAGTCCTTGCATCGGATCACGGGGGGCCCAAAAATCCCTTGACATAGCCGGTCTTCCAAAGCCTAATTCATGCACCAAGGTCACCCAACACTGTTTCCCTACCATCCCATGCAATCCTCACTATGCCTAACTCCAGAATCCATCCTATCTCTAAATCTCTCCTCTTATACCATTCTGTCACGATACGCCTTCACCAAAAGGAGGGAAAGGTCAGCAAATTTCCAAGCCCTTCTTCCTTTAAGTTGAAGGAGAGATAATGACCCCCTAAATCTACCTTCTATAGGTCCCGGAGTGGTGACTAGAACCAAGTGTATGGAAATTACACACAAATTGAAGGCATTACCCCTTATTGTTTTATAGGATCGGGAGATAAGATGATGAAACCCAACAACACAAAAACTAAATGAAAAGTAATTCCAAAAGTAAACCATTCCCACATGCATCCTCCAAAAGTAAAATCCACAAAGTAAAAAATTGAATACAAGGGTATGTACCAAGGAAAGGAAAACAACAACTGCAACTGCCCCAAAGGTCTGAGCTAATATTGTCTTTCGAGATCCCTGATGTCCTCCTGGAAACCTAAAAGCAGTTTTATAAACATAGGGTGAGCATAAAAAGACACTCAGTAGGGAAAACCAAAGAATCACGTGCCAATGTGGGGGAACGTACTAAAGTTCTGTAAGAAGCAGAAAAACATCACTATCAAGGAGTTCACCCATCCCACTAACTGGATACACTCACCAAATAACTCAAGTCATGTAATATATATAATAAGATCACATCGATGTTTGGGTACCCCGCACCACTTTCCCACTGGTTATTGAATACATCCTATGCATCAGTCCAATCCCTCCATTCTCACCGCAGTCCCACTGCCACACCTGCCCACACACACCTGGGCCACAACTGCACACATTCCCACTGCCGAATCTTGCCCAAAAATACCTGGGCCACAACTGTCACACATAACCATGCCTACACACACCTAAGCCAAAACAACCACCACCACGCCTGAAGACACATGGTCTAGAAGATCCACTTCCACGCTCGAAGACACCTGGGCCTCATCCCGAAGACACTTGGGAAACCACCTGCCCACACACACCTGGGCCAACCACCACACTACCATGCCCGAAGATACAAGGGCTATTAATGGACCTCAAGCCATCGCATCCCGCCCGGAGATACTTGGGCTATCCGGGAAATGGAGAAAAAAAGGAGAAAATAACCAGCCACTAATAATAGTGTTTGGAAAAACACTGTTCCCCATGAAATGGGGCTGTTCGGCACTAAGTTCTCAACTTGGATGGGGTGTGAATATAAAAACAAAAAACTACAAGTATATATATAGGTAACAAGAACTCTCTCAAGTTTAGGTTTTTCTTCAGCCAGCCTAATGAACATAGACAACAACCAAGTCTGATTCACAACTCTCTCCAACAAAACACATTTTTCACAATCGTTTTCATGTTCATTGATGATGTTTATTTATGTTATGCACCAACTTGGGCAACTAACACCATAAGCCCAAACCAGGGAAAAGAATCCCAACAAACGTGAATTTAAACATTCACACCAGGTTCTCTTGTAATGTCACAACAACAAAGGGATAAGTGAGATCTCTCGAAGTACTAGAACCAAAGAAACCCCCCCCCCCATGACAATACCATGTGTCCCCCAAAAAGGATTCTCATAAACAGAGGATCCCACCCCAATTCGTGATGTAAACCAGGTTACCACCCGGTCTTAAGACTCACAACCATTGAATCCATAACAACAGGGGATCTCATCCCAAATTTCACAACCGCCGAGAGTATAAAAACAGGGGATCCCATCCCCTCCCAAATCTTCAGCAATCGGCCTATAAAATAAAACAACCAAACCAATACCACCAACACAAAGCAGGGCCATGCCAGTATTTTTAGATTTATAAGATTTAGCAAACTCCATGATTTCAATTTCTGTGTGCTTTAACCAGGGGTTATCACAGAAGGGTTGATCCTGGTGCTTTCTATTTATTTAGCCACGTGTACGTGATTAACATATTTACTTTTAACAGCAGGAGTTCACAACCAAAAAATCCATTTAAAACATCACTAGGGGTTCATTAGTACACAGAGAAAGACCACCAACGACCATTATTTTCAGTATGCGTAAGCCCGCATAATTCAAAATGATGATCATAACATAAAACAACATCAATGATTATATCTCCCCCTTATTTCTTTATAGAATCTGTTAATTATCTTTATTTGGGTATGGTTTATCCAATTATTCCGAATCAAAAGCATGACCACCCCACATGATACACAAAAGAAGAGGCGATGGAGAAATTCCCTACTTGTTGATCAACGATCGACGCTGAGTCTGGCCGCAGAACTTCACAGATAGCGATGCGGATCGCCTGAATGAAAATCCGCTCTTCTGAATGAAGTGTAATACTAGTAGAGGGGGATCGAGAAAAGAAGAAACCACAGCTAACCCTTAATTTATAAGGGTCAAGGAGGGTTGAGATAACAACTTGAAACCGCGTAAGGAGCGTGGATTAGGGGTTGACCACGCATCCCCACACATTATTGAAGGGGTCTAAACCGACATAAACATGAGTTTAATTCATTAAATATTTAATGAAAACATTTATGGGCGTTACTGGGATTTAGAACAAGATTAAGGAGGTTAAAATAGGGTTTAAAACCTAATTCGTGCAAAAAGTAGCACTACTGGAAAAACCCCGTTGGGGTAAGCCAGAGCCCCCAGTAGCTGAGAGCTACCGGTGGGTGACAACTACCGCTAGCCGAGAGCTATCGGTAGGCTATAGCGACCGGTAGACCGAGCTACCGGTGGGATGCATCTACCAGTAGCTGCACCTACCGGTAGACCAAGCTAATGGTAGACAGAGCTACCGGGAGGCTGCGGCTACCGGTTGGCCGAGCTACCGGTAGGCCTACCATTGGGCCAACATCCCCGAGATTCCCAGACCAGAAAACCCAACTTGATATTTTTACAAAGAAATGGACCCCAAAAACCCGGGCCATTACAAATAATATGAATGTAACCTTTAGATAATTTATTATAAGGGAATTAGTAGCATCAATTGAAGGCATCATAGATAAAAAATGTTTTGGAAGTTATTTTAGTAACGTTTCCTGATGATAATATCCATTCAACTTTTAAAATGAATATTTAATACGTTAATCTATTGGAAAGTATTTTTTTCAGAAAATAATATGAAAACACAAAAGAAGACATGGAATCATTTTTAATACCTTTTTCTTTGAAATCAGAAAATAATTTTTAAAAACAATTAAAAAACTTTTTCACTGAAAACACATTGAACAGATACAAGGAAATGTTGAAAATTCACTGAAAACCATTTACTCAAAAACATATGAAACGTTGTTGAAAATGTTTACAAATAGATTCCATTGAAAATACATTGAAAACATATAAGGAAATTTTGAAAATGTCTTGATAACTATTTCACTAAAATTACATTGGAAACATATAAATAAGGATTCAAAATGTTTTGGAATCATTTTTACATGAAAAATTATAAATGAAAGTCGAATGCATTTTGAAAAAAATTTCCTTGAAAATCACAATTAAAATTACTTTCAAACAAATAACCCATTTAAAAAAGAAAATTAAGATTCAAATAAATAAAAGTGGTAAATCCATACAAATTGTATTAGGGAAAAAGTACATTCTTTTTTTTTCAGGGTCAAAAGATAGAAAATTTCTTTGTTTGGAAAAAGAAAATAATGTTACATTGAAAATATTAGAAAAAAATGTAAAATTTTGGTTTATATATTAGAATATATTATTAAAATATTATTGGAATCCATTTGGTAGAAATCATGGTTTTAATGCATCATGGATTTTGGAATAAAGGGAAGCTAAATTTTAGATTTAATAAAAACACATTCTTAACTATATTAATTACCTACGAGTTGAGAAATTATACCTATGCATGATTACATCTTGACTAACTAGAGGACAAGAAAATTAATGGTTTTTATTGATATATGGATCATAATGTGTCATCAAAGATGCATATTCATTAATAATCATGAAAAGTGATGAGATGTTTTCAATAAACTCAAACCATATGGTTACATGGGATAATAATATCCACGTATGAAAATAAAATTACATAAAAAATAAAATATAATTAAAATAGTGAAATTTTGTTTATAAATTACATAATGGTTGTGTATAAACCATGAAAAAGAACGTAGGATTCATAATAAAACAAGAGACTCCAATAAAGAAAAATTGAGATAAAACAATTTCACTAATTTTGTACCTTTTGAAACTTATACCCTATTTAAGAAAGATCATAAAATGAATATATGAATAATGATAAATTTATGTATCAAATATTTATAATATAATCATAGTCATTATATACCCCACTCAAATGAAATTTCAATGAAATTAGCATGTATCTCATGGAATCAAAAGGTTAGATGAATTTCTATTACCTTGTGTCGTGACTCTATTCATACACATTCAAAAACAACATTATAATAAAAAATAATTTATTATTAATCATTTACCTTGAAATATTCTAATATAAAATACTATATATGGTTTTATTATTAAATTATGTTACCTTCTTCTTAGCCTCTTATGTCAATGTTTAACTTCTTGTAGTATTCTCTTTGATCTTCGTTTGTGTCTTAATTTTTAATGGTGTTGGTCCTTATATTTATTTCATATTTCTATAATTTAAACCATGATATAATTATCATTTATAATTATAATATTTTTAATAAAATAATATATAGAATATAGATGTATGAAACAAAATACACCCTTCATGCTGATGATAGGCCGTATGTACGTGTGAATTTTATTACTATTTAATTACCATATTGATAGAAATAATGTAAAAGGCATATGTGTATAATGATATCTGTTGTAAAATAAATAAATAAATATAATGAAATAATTAATATAATATATATGATATATAAATTTAGTTTCCATTATAATCTCTATCATGATAGTCAATAAGGGAAATTGAAAAATCATCGTTTAATGAGGAGGTAGTTCTTCGTACACTTAAACAGTATGTTGGGTACCCATTAGATGAAATTTTGTGTTAGTATAGTTAAATATATTATCATAACAAGAAATATTATATTTTTTATAATATTTTTTAAATAAAATCGTTTAATAAGGAGGTTTGAGGGGTGGGGATGGAAATTGGAAGAAAGGAATTGAGAGAACTCGTTACCTTTTATATGACTAACTCAATTTGATTTGTGCCAAAAGGAATCATTGGATTGAAATATTCTAATTTATTGATTCTATGTGGACGGTAGGGTTGTTTTTATGTTTAATTATCATTTAATGTAGGAACCTTGGAGTATTGGAAGGTGTGAGGATGTAAAAGAGATAGTGGCCATTTATATGGAACGAGGAGTGGACGACTTGTAAATATTTGAAGAGAGAATTACACCACATTTTTTCATATAAAATGTACATCAAATGAAGAAAAATATATATAAAATTGAATATATGGTAGAAATATGATCATAAAATGGATTTGAGACAATTTTATACAAAATTTTGGGCCTTAAGGTTATGTTTTAGTCTCCCATTATGCTAAATTTATCCTTAATCGATATAATTTTTTTTATTCAATTTCAATAATATCATTGGTCATAGACTAAAATTAAGTTATTATAAATTATATATTATTATTATTACAAATATGGAAACTATTTTTCCTAATTATGATTCCTTAATTGGATGAAATTAAATTAAGAAAAATCTAACTGACGCGATGACACTACAGGGTATTAATGTTAAAAAAATATCAACCATTTTCATTGTATATCTAAATTTAATGTAAATTTTGTGATAATAAACTAATATGGATTAATTGAAAAATAAATTATCTAATAAAAAATTTATAAATATGAAAAAAAAAATTCCTTAAAAATAATGTAGATAAAAAAGATGTTTTGATTTAAAATCTAGTATTTTTTACTATTCATTTTAAAATAAAACCATACATAAAATTAAAAAAATATTATACATACATAATTATTATGTATTTATTCCGAATATAATTTTATTTTTTCATATTATATACATAAATGATTCAAATAAGATTTAATATGGGTTGTCTATTAAAAGGCATTAAACCCACCTTTATAAAAAATAGTTGTTATTTATGCATACAATTTGGTTTTTTCTTATCTTATGACTATCCAATATATTGTATGAAGTCCAAAAATATTTGAATGATTATATAAAATATATATTACATTAATTTCAATTACTAATTTTATATTATTTATTTTATTAGGTAAAAATATTTATGATTATAAAAAAATAAACATTTTCTTTTATATTAAATTGGTTTGAATTTTCATTAATAATTAATAGATAATATATGAATTCATATTATCTTTTTATAGAAAAAAATATTTTCATTTCTCATAACTTCTAATTTAACGACTAGGATTAATATTAAATAATAATATTATGAAAAAAATTTATAGTTTCGTAAAACTCAGTTATGTCTGTTGTACAAAACATTAAGGAAAGTCATTATTTTAAGTTACAGAAGATAACCTCAGAGTTATGTGTAGAGAAAGATAAATTTTATGTTTTTAGTGAAAAAACAACTTATTAATATGTATAATGCAATAAAAACATAGTGATTTATTATAAAATAAACTATTTCAAATGTAATTAGAAATAAAAAATCTTGCAACAGTTAAATTAATTTGAAAAAATTATAATTCACAAAATATATGTGTGTTATATTTTACCCCACATAAAATTATTTTTTCCCTCAAAATATGTTTTGATACTAAATTGTTAAATACATTAATGTTTCATTCATAGAAACCCATATCTTAAAAAGGTGTACTAAAATTTATCTTAAAAGGTATTGATGAAAACATAATGGTTACCCATGGTAACATATAAATGGGTTTCCACATAGGATAAAGTAGGTAGGGAGGGAGGATTATACATGGAGGAAAATCTTAAATATTTATAGGGAGTGATCAATTTCATCAATTACAAACAAGTGACCGATCAATGAAAATATGAGGGCCTGAAATTAATAAACCTTTTATGATTTAAAAGGCCACCAGAACAACAAAATTAAGGTATCAAGATAACACATCTTTTTTGATCATTATTAAAATGTTAATTAATATATTTATTGACCAATAATATAAGGAAATATATATATAAGACATATTTATATAGGAATATTTCATTCTGTAGTTGTGATTTTATCATTTCTATTTCCTCCATTACATTGTGAAATGGACATCGCAAAATTAACTTTAATCCCAGAATGAATAAATACACTTTTTTATATATAATGACCCATAAAAAAATGATTAGTATAACCATATAATTATAAATATTCTTAAAAATAAATATTAGTTATATATAATTCTAAAAAGTAACACATCTATTAGATCACAAATAAGTGTTCATAAGAATTAATTATAAACAAAAAAGGACATTACATGGGGAGTTATTAGGCGAGAAACCTTATTAACCAGCAGTCATCAGTACAAGACCTGAGGTCTATCTTAACATTATTTGTTGTCACCCAGCATACACGATTATCATTTCAAAAACCACAGTAATATAATTTTCAAAATACTTTGGTCATCCTTGAAATAACGATAATAGATAAATTAAATTTTAAATATGGTTTTCAACTAAATCTCAATACATAAATAATTCCAAGTATTTTTATCATAAAATATTTAGTAATGGTTACCCTTATCACCCAACACAATGATAAAAATCCAAAACATTAAAAATATCGCCCTGAAATAATCTTCACATTGATCCTCTATATAACACAATGTATCTAATGGTTATAATATTAAATTCATTTTAATACTCTCAGAGTAAATTCTCTTTGAATACTGTATCAACATAAATTAACACAAATCCATTTTGAAATCATGAATTATTCCTTATTCCATATATTGGTTGATGTATTCCTTAAATCCAAGAATTTTTAACCATAATCCATGTTAGCATGAACTACATCCCAAATTGTCCATAATTAGTTATATTGTAATTAATTCTATCCAAATTAGTTTTTCATGTCCCACATAGCTTTATAAAAACTACTATATATAAACATAAATAACATATTGAGGATTATCATTCCCTTAATCATGTGTTTTATATAGATATCACCATTTCATTAAATCACATTTCAATTCAATTGGATCCATTCAAAATATTATAATAAATCACTAAAAACAAAAATTTAACAATACTTATATATTTCATCTTTTATAAAACATAATTATGAGACCCAAATACATAATGTATTTTAATAATTAACTTTATCCTTATTCCATATACACGACTACCTTATCCTATTACACCATATCAATTTACATTCAAATTTCCTCTAAAATATCTTTTCATCATCCATAATGTAAGCATTACTCGCACCACAATACTAGTTCACATCATGATCATTCATATTGGGAAATTGAGTTTCATAATGACCATTTTATACCTCTTAATAATATTAAAATTGGATGATGTCTTATGTAGGTCAATATTCTCTTCCATTATATTAACCGAACTATTAATTTCTTTTATACAACCACTCTCCTTGATCCATTGATTTTCTTAGTTAGAACATCATCTTGTTCCAATAATACATTCAATTGGGATATTCTTCTTATATTCATGAAATAAAGGAAACAATATATTCATTCCTCCATCCTCTCCATTACATGAAATATTTATAAACCGTTTCTTTATTTTCCATGGTTAATCTGAGTGTTGGTTAAGGTATATATTGTTAATCATGTTTTTCAAAAATTGATTATAAATGGTCACAACATCCTTCACTCTAGTGATCATCCCACATGGATTCTCATAAAAAAATAACCCATCATATTCAATATTAATCCATTTCATTCATGTTACAACCATTGATTTAAACCTGAAAAATATTGTGAGCATTACATATCATAGTGTAAAACCATATTTCTATGATGAGAATTACTTGTAGGATCTATAAATAAATATGCATTACAAAATTTATGACACCATTAGATCATCCTAGGATATTCTTGGACAACATATATTTAAATCCTATAAGATGAATCATGAGGAGTTTCATAATTTCCAAATAATATCCCCATGGTGTGTCAAACTAGGTGTGTAACAAAGCCCATTTTTTTGTACTTGATTACCCTATGTCTGGCCCAAAACATCTTTTCAGAGTAGTTACCCCAACGTACATCTATTCCATAACCATATAAACTTATAGTTCCAGAATGGGATGTATTTATATGAATCCACTTTCTCTATCCTCTACAAAAATTATTGGACATTTTCTATAAATTATTCCATCCTTATAAATATCATTAGAGACATCCCTTGTCATATACTTTGAAATATACCTAGGTATATGAAATTTTTTTATCATAATAGTTCCAAAATATGACTAAACCTCTCCTATGATACCCAATATAATGAACTAGTAATGACATACATCTATGTTACATTGTTTTAGTTTTATATTCATTGCATAAAATATTACATTCCTGAGGCCCGTAACAGTTTTGTGTTATTGGAGTCATGGAAAAAATATTCTATCATTGTGAATGATCTTCAAAATATCACTTAAATATATCCAAATTTATTTATTATACCTAAAACCTTTCCTCATAACCTTGTGAATGGAAACATAAGAAATGGGTGATCCCAAATGCTCAATAATGGTAAACAAAGGATATTTGTAAGCATAATCATGTGCATAAGGATATGAGAAAATTATAATAAAAAAAGGGTCATGACCTTCATATCAAAGATAATATACATGAATCATGGAATAAATATTGGTAGTTTATAACGCATGAATGTTATTTAAATAAATAGCATCAACCTTGAAAGAACGACATAGGATAAGAACATGGAATTATAGTTGACAAATAAGAATATATAATGATTTACAGAATATTTTAGGAATTTATTTCGAGAAAATAATTGTGCATAATGTACTTTATTAAACTGAGTTCACACATCATTCCATCCATGTGTTACTAAACTATGTTCACCCCACATTCAAAACATGTATTACTGAACTCATTTCATTTCCCATTGTAACCATGTAATACCAAACTATGTCAATTATCATCCCCCCTATGTATATATCAAGAACTATAAATCCCTACTCATTGCATTGGAGGGGGATATAAGTACCACCCATATCATAATAAAATCACAAATAAATTTTATAGAAGATAATAAATAATAATATCGTTTCCCATGAGAGGAAATTTGTATTATATATATATAATCATATCATAATCTGTGGAAAAATACAGGTTCCATAATCACTTCCTCAAAAGCCTGAACCATGAAAGATAAATTGATTTCATAAACATATAACCCATTAAAGAGAAATAGGTTTCATAAAGGCCATGAAATTTATCATAAACAATTCATAGATGTAATATTAATAGATTCTTTTTATCATTTCCTAGAAGGGAATGAGTAACATCAGTATATGTCATCATAGATCGAAAAAAACCTAAATTATGTTAAAAATAATTATTTAATAAATAAAAACATTTTAAAATATTTTTCATAGAAAAAACCCATTAAAATGATTTAGAGAATACTTTAAATCATTGGGAAATTCTATTTAATTTAAGCCCTATAAAATAAGATTCAAAACATTTTATAAATATTTTTATTTGAAAAATCATTGAAAACATGTGATGAAAGACATAAATGATTGAAAAACCTTTTTAAATTAAAATATATAAACCGATGTATAAAATGAGTTCAAAAAAATTTAGTTTAAATAACATTTAATACATATATGTAATCCTTAAAAAAATTTAATAACCAATATTTTTAATAATTATAGACCTCTTATAAATAAGGATTCCCAATATTTTGTAAAAAAAATAAATTGAACACTTATAAAATAAGGTCAAAAACATTTTAAAAACAATTTTTCTTGAAAATAAAATTTTAGAAATTTTTTTGTAAAAATCATCATTTAAAAAATGCAATGTAAGATTCCATGAAATGACAGTGGGAAAAACTTTTCATACCATGTTAGGTAAAAAGAACTTTCCATTTTCATAGTAAATGGGTTAGAGAAATGAATTTTTTGGAAAAAGACATGAATATTACATATAAAATCTTTATAATAAAATGTTTAAAAAAACTTTTAAATATTATAGGATAATTCTTCAATTTTCTTCGAAAATGTTTTCAAAATATAGTTTGAAGGAACAATGATTTTCAAATGAAGAGAGGGTAAATTCATGATTTAATCAAAACACATTCATAAATATACTAACTACCACTGAGTAGAAAAATGGTACCATGTAATGATTATATATTGAATAACCAGAGAGATTTTTTTTTTTGAGAAATGGATAATACTATTTCATCATGGAAGCATAATCATTAAAAATCTCAAAAAGTGATGAGATTGTTTCAAGAAACACTTACAACTAGGTTACTCAGGATCATACTCTCCATTTTAGAAAGGGAAGTTAAATGATACATGAAATATAATGAAAATAATGAAATTAGGGACATAACATTTATAATGGAAAGATATACAACTCAATGAATGAATTTAGGTTCATAATACAACATCAGTCTCAAATAATGAAAAGTCAGACAAAACTATTTCTGTGAGTTGGTAACTTTTGAAACATATACCCCATTAAAATAACATCATAAAATGAATATGTGAATACCAATAAATTATTATTAAGATATATTTAATAAAATAATGGGTATTACATGCAACACAAAAAAGGAATGGGTGGAAAACTTAGAATATATCTCACGAAATTAATAAGTGAGATGAAATCCCATTACCTTGTGTCTCCAATTTCATCATACTCATTCAATCAACCTGTATAATAAATAAAAATTTATTGAATATATTTTATATTCCCATATTCTTATATATATCCCTATATTGTTTTATTATGACCATATATTATCCATTTGATAACCATATGGGGTTAGGGTTTCACATCGGTTAATATTTTCATTTTCCTCAAATGTGTCTTAATTTTTTATATTATTAGTCCTTATACATATATAATGATTACATAATGTAAAACACGATCTAAATATAATTTATATCGATTATATGTGTTTGATAATAATATATAGAATATTAATTAAGAATCATAATACACCATTTATTGAGATGGTGGGTTGTACGTAAACTGGAACGATGTTCCCGATAAATTATCATGTTAAAATAAATAAAGTAAAATACACACATATATATTTATATCAGTATTAAATTAGATTTATAATATAATATATGACTTATATATTTTAAAAAAACCAACATTTATATAATCCTTTTTGTAAATGAATGGATCATATCCTTTTGAGGGGGAAGTACTCCACACTCAATGAAACAAAATTATTTTCTCGACACCAAATTGAATGTAAAAATGGATTGTTATGTAAATATCATAAATATAAATAATGATATAAATAATATCATACATAACATATATAAATATATTTTCTATCATAATTTCCGCCATGAGAGGTGGCATGCAAACATCAACAATCATCATTTAGTGTGTTTGTAGTTCACCAAACACGTAAATAGTTTTTTCATTACCCATTAGATGGAGGTTTGAATAATTGTAGATACAAAACTAAAAATAGGAACATCCTAGTATATTTATTATACCATATTTTTTTATAAAATCATTTACTAAATAGAGTAAAGGGGTGGAGAATGAAAATAAATGAAATGACATAAGAGAAGACATTATATCTTAATTATGTAACATCTTTTCGATTAGTAACCAAAGAATTACATGGATTAAATTACTTCCCAATTATGAATTATATAAGTAAGAGATTGAATTTTGTAAGTTCATTGGGATGATCTTGGCTGCACATAAGAGGATTGATTTTTGTGAGGATGTGCGAGACGTGGTGGCCTTTTATAGGAAAAAAGGAGTTTCACTATTTTTAATATTAGAGTTCAATAATGATCTAAATGTGAAAATGGAAGGATAAGGTAGATATATATATATATTCAGAAAAAAAATTGGAAAATTTTATATGTCGATTTGGGCATTACAATTATGGTTTAATCCCTTCTCAAACACAATTTATCCTTAATTTTTGTAATTATGTTTATATACATTCAACAATCTTTTTCCCAAAAAAGAAAATAAAAATATTATATATTATAATTATTATGATTCCAAATATATAATCCATTCATCAAAATTAAAATCACATATGTGGTAGAATGTAATTTTTAATTAATCCCGCTGACTGGACGACACTGTGGGATTTGAATGTAAGAAAATGATCACATTTTTTATACGTTTTTATATCCAATTTCACTGTAAAATTTGATCCAATATACTAAATTGGATTAAATGATATAAATATTATCCTATTGAAAATTGAAACCAAATTTAAATATATTTTATCCTTATAAATTAATTTTATTAAAAAAGGTTTTTGAATAAAAATTCATTAATTTTAATTATTGATTAAAAAATAAAACCTTGCAGAAAATTACCAAATTTTTTTCCAAAAATAGCTTTTCTGCATTAAATGCAATGATAATGTTTAATTCTTCATATTAAATCTATAAATGTTCCAAAATTGTTATTTAAAATGGTTTCACCATTAACATGATTTAAAACTACCTTTACAAAAAAATATAGGTTTTTAAGCTTAGTAATAGTTTAATTCTTAACTTATGAATATATAATCTATAATATAAATAGAAAAAACATTTATGGATTATATAAAATATATATTTATATAATATCACTTATTGATCATAATTAATTTAATATATTATTGTAACAAAGCTTTGTGATAATTAAATTAATTAATTATTCCTTTATATTCAATCAAATTTCTTATTCAATTCCAATTATTTGATATCCTTTCAATTGATCTTAAACTTGTGTAAACCATATATTTTAATAAATTAGTTACTAATTATCTTAACCACTAATTAATATTATAAGTTATATCATTAATAATAATATTTTGATTAAATTTTATGGTTTGGAAGAACAAAATCATCCATGTTATGCATGCCCTCCCAGAAATTCATTGATGTGGGTAACATAAGATAACCTCAATGTTCAATGTAACCAAGATAAAAATTATGTTCTATAGTTCAAAATTAACATTGTTTTTCATATAACGCAAACCAAACCTAGTAATTGGATATAAAATAAACTATTTATAATGTTTTGTTGAATGAAAAATATTATAAATTTTAAATTATTTATAAAGAAATTATTAAAAACGTTTCTAGGGGTAATAATACAGTCCTAATATATTATCCAAATTCCACCTTATCCATGGAATTATCCAATAAAAAATCAAACATCATAACCTGAGTAATCATATTTTATAAACATATTTATCTCTTTTATTGTACTTAAAATTATAATTTTCAACTTCCTTTGTTATTTATATAGTATTTTTTATGTAATGTTATTGTGCTCATGGAAAACCAATTAACCATAATTCCATTTTCCTTTATGAAAAATGGAAACATGAATATTACATACATTTGGGAAATGGCATTCATGATAATTATGATTTTTTACTTTCACATCTTAACATTGATAATAAAATGGGGGATTTATTTAAATATTTATTATATATTAATACATTTTATATTAAATTGCCATAAATAATAAATTGTGTTAATTAATTGTTACTCCATTGAAAAAATGGTTTCATCATCCATTTTTATGTGCACACTATCTCTTCATCGGGAGAATGAATTCAATATCTCCCTAACGAAATTATAGTCTTTTTTAGTTTTTATTTTCTATTTATATAACATATATATGTGTGATATATATTATAATATCATTCATTATGAATATTAGAATAATGAAAATTGGTTATAGTGTAATATTTTTATATTAGTAAATAACAAGAAACTAGTTCACCACAGAGTTCCTCTTCCCAAATCATGAAACAATTTCTATATTATAGAATTATAAGATTATATATCATTATACTACTCTATATTAGGTACAATAAAGGATATAATAATTGTATACACTATAATATGAATGACTATTCAAACTATATTAATGAACCATGTTTAAAACGAGTATGTTTTTTAAGACCATATATTGAAAATAGATTATAATAATCTAATACACGAATATTGATGTTATTAATGATAATTATAAATTTAAATTAATATGAATGAGTTTCTAAAATTAGTAATTATGTTTTTTATATTTATTATGCAAGATATATGATCACTTACGTTGAAATCAACTGTATTGGTAAGGGAATTCATTTAAAATTTTCTTTTATTTTTGTTATAAAATATATTATTGAACTTTGATATTCTAAGATTAAAATATTAAATTATATAATATATTTTAATTTCATGGAATATAGTATTTTTATATAAATCCATTTTAATGAAGGGTTATGTTTATTTTCTTTCAATAAAACAATGGAGTGATTTTGAAGAGATATCTATAACAATGGATTTTTCAATGGGGAATAGAAACTGTTTTTGGAAAAAAAAATAACTTCCTATTTACGTATTCATTATATTAAATTTATCTAAATCCAATGTATTTATGCTTCTTGTTTTATCTAATTTTATTCATTTTTTTATAATTATTTTTTGTGATCAATATTTTTATATAAATTAATATCAAACATTATGTTACTCTATACACATTTGACGTTTTATGAAACAATTTTTTATTTTCATTAGTTCATTATGTATAGTGAATAATGTTCATCTATAATTTTTACCCAGTCCATTTCTTTCTATGTGTTTAGTATGATTATAGAAGTGAACATTTTAAGTGTTACACCAACATATAGATAAAATATTCGTAGCATCCTAAACCATAATACATTAAATTGGTTAGAAGCTTATATCTCTTGAGATATATATTAAAATATAAATTTTGGTTTATAGAAAGAAGATGAACTAATTGGTGGATCATAAAAGAATAGATTTAAATTTAAAATATATTATCATATTTTTTTAATATTTTATTCATTAGTATTGTATGATCGCATGATTCATGGTTTATGTTAAATGATTCTAATTCATGTTATACCTAATATTATTTAATTTTAATCTTTTATGGAATTTAGATAATATTACTTTTACATTGGATATGTCTTGTGTCTTAAAATTATAACTCATAATGATATAAAATAGCCCTTGTGACCATGTTTTAAAAAATATTGTATCATTATTGATGAATTATTTAATAATATTATAAATAGATTGTAACATAAAGCCTTTCTTATGATTTCATTCCATGTTATTTAAGGATGATTATGACCAGTAGTAGGTCTAATTAATGGTCTATTATAGTTTATTTAAGTATAAATGAACACAGTTTTCAAAAACTAATCTATTATAAAGCTAGTCTACAATGAAAATGAGCCTATCAGTTCATGGAATATTATTATATATGGAATAAAACGACTAAATAATGTACAAATAAATAAATTTTTATCACATATGTATATGATATTTATCATATCCCATGTGATATTCTGAGGAATAATTGACCCCAAACATGAAGCATAATTACCTCCATTTAATTATTTTCAAATGTTTCTATTTATATCGTATAATCAAGTATTTTTTATTGGATAAATTTTAAATGATTTATAGTGACATTAATAATGTTTGGACCAATAATTTTCTTTCCCCAAAATTATCCCTACATGTTACAGTTCTGAACCACTTCTCTGAGAGTTCATCATATGGATACATTTTAATGATTTAGTGAAATCTATCATTAATTGTGAATTTTAAATTGAAACAATGATTTAAAAAACACCCATGGAAATAAAGATACTTACCCCTGAATATTTCATCAAAAGTTTTAATAATATTTGAAGACATCCAATGAGTTTTCTAATGATTAGATGTGGAATGAGATAGATATTTATTTCAATTTGATGGATCCTCCATGTAAAGAACATGACCCCATAGCCCCGAGGCTAAGGACAAATTTAATTGCATTGTTTCAATGAAATTGATTTTACATCCAAAACATCCAAATAGAAAAGTATATTTGGAAAACTAGATAAAATTATAATTATTAAATTATAACATTGAAAGGGTAAAAATACATATACTCAATCGGAAACTCCCATTAACTGGTATATTATATCAACAAGTCATTCATTATCTAAATTTGCGCATTGTAGGGAAATATAAATCATATGAAATGAGTGATCATAGATGCTCAGTAAGGGTAAGCAATATAAAATTATTAATCATAAACAATAAAAAATTTGGGCTGATTATTAACTAAAAACACATTCCATTAAAACATGATATTGATTATAATATGGTAGGGATAAAAATAAGTGAATAATTCCAAACAAATAATCATTTGAGAAAGAAACATACCCATGTATACTCTATTAGTCGAATAATCACATATATTTTGAATTAGTAACAACATAATGATGGAATTAAAAGTGTTATACAAGTAAAACATATATTTTAGGCCTCGACTATGAAATCTAAAAAATATGGGTAAGTCCAAGAAAATATTCATTTCTGAAAATAAACTTGTAAGGCCATAAAAAATCCATATATTGGTTCACTCATGAGATCTATCGATGCATCGAGGGTCTATAGCGGGCCAAATATTTTTCTTAAGAAGTCTTATTAATTCCTTATATGAATGGGGTGAAACAAAAAACATATATTTTCTAAATTTAATTAAATTTCCCCAATAATTAAATATACTAAAAAATATCTCTAAGTAATAATGTGAATGATATCAAAATATAATATCCAAAAATATAAATGAATTTGAAAACATTAATAAAATATGGAAGATGATATCAAAAAAATATAAAATATCTATTAATAATAATATTCAACTAAGGGTGTTGAAATATATTAAAATACTATAATAAAACCATTGAGGAAATCATTTGCGAAAAAAACTTATTTAATGTGGAATGGAAATTCCTTTTGGAAAATAAATTTTAATTTTCATGAAATTTGATTATAATAATTTATATAATAGAAAAAAAACATTAGAAATGAAATTTTTTAGGGAAAAGGATATACAACTGATCTAAATACATGTAAAAATTGTTATGGAGTACTTTTGAAATGGGGCGCTTAAGAGCTGTTTGAGGGGAAATACAAAATGGTGATTAAAGCAGAAAAAAGAGTAATTTTTTTACATTAAATGATTAATGGTGGATATCCCATTTTCGTAATTAAATTCCAATATACAGAAGATATTAGAGATATCATTAGTGTTTGGACAATCATGGGAAGAAAATTATTATAAAATAGAATAAATTGGGTAAAATTTAAAACAACAAAACGGAATTTTGACTCATAAATTCCTCTTATTGAGAACCTCCATAAGTATACCTAAAATGGGATTTTTGGTGAGGCCAAAAATAAAACAACTTGGAGGAAAAGTTTTATATTGTATTTATAAATGACATATATAAGATTCAAGGCTTTAGAAGTTTGTGTAGAAGTGGTGGTGAGCGGTGGTCATTGGAGTGGAGGAGTGAGGTGTTTTTGTTATTATTTTATACAATAGTTTATTATTTTAGATCATAAAAATCAAGAGTTTGATGTTTATCTCTAAATCTATTTAAATAATGAAAGATAGTTCAAAATTATGGTATTACATAAGAAATAAGTAATCTATTAATCAATAATTTCTTTATTTATTAAAAACTATAAATTTTTGAATGTTAGTATTAAAAAAACTATTTTTTAAAAATCCAAAAAATATACCATAACCAAAATTGAAGATTTAGAATTAATAAAGGGATCAAGTTTTTGAATATAATATTCTAAATACTATAAATTTTAATACTAATTAAAATAATCTTCTATTTAAAAAAGAATAATTTTAACATTATAATGACGTTTATTACACTTAAAAATTTAATTATAGCCTCATCAAATTATCTTTTAACCATAAGAAAAAAAATTAATACAAATATTTTATGAAATTAAATTTTAATTTTTTTTATTATATTTATTATAAAATTAAAAATACATATTTATTTGGCACAATAATACCAACATTTAATTAATTTATACTTTCAATGGTGAGACTACTATTCCATTATCAATATTACTATTCCTAATGGTCACAATATTATTCCATTGGACAAATTTATTTGTATATTATTATTTTAAACTCAGTGATGCATGATGTATAAAATAAATAAGATGAAAAATTTTAATGGAGACATATGATAAGAACATTGGTTGTTATATTCTCTCATCCTACAATTATTTTTATCCATAATACATCAAGAGTATCCCCTAAACTGTATTTGGAAGTTCTTTGTCATAATTTACCCTAGTTCGCACATAACCTATTTAATTATATGATTCTTCCAAATTAACATTTCTAGAAGATTCATATGATTCATTAACACCTGTTAAATAGAATTCAAAATATTTCTAGGCTCTTTATAGTATGATAAATCAGGTTCCAACTATACCCTTTAAGAAGTGAGGACATGCGTTGGGTCACACATGTAATTCTTTAAGAAAGATATGTGGAACAAATTTTCCCCTTTAGAAAGGCCTATAAGAATTACCAAATGTTATAAATTCGATCTAATTACCTATTTAATTTCCATGGGACCAATGTACCTTGGTCTTATTTTCCATTTATTACAAAACCATATGACACCCTTCTAAAGAGATTTATAAAAAAGGATCTCCCACATGAATCTCAAAATTATTTTTTTGGATATCAATAGATCTCTTTTTCTATTTTGGGATGCTTTGATTTGGATCTGAATAGTATAAACTGTTTTTGTTTTTTCCCTCATATGTTATGTAACAATGAGATTCCTCTTACCCACTTCATCTCAAAAATATTATTGTATGAAATATATTTCCAGAATATTCCTCATATAGTGTTATTTTAATTCTTTAATAGAAAATATAATTGTAGGAAAACACTACCAAAGGTATATAACAATCAAATATACCTTGAAAGGAAATTTGTAATTATCTCAAAATTTCATTTAATGTTTTAATTGGCCTTTCAGACTTCTCATTGGTTTGTGGGTGAAAAGAAGTGCTCAATGGATGATTAGTATAAAACAATTTCTAACGAGTTTTCTAGAATATAAATGTAAATTGTAGAACCCAATCAGGCATCATTGAATGTTAGGATCCATAAAGTCTTACAAATTCATTAATATAGAGTCTTTCAATGAACCCATATGAAAACATACCCCCTTATATTAATGAAATGTCCATATTTTGTATGTTCAGAAAAACTCATGAATATTATAACATTTATTGATGGATTCATTGGTAATCGAGTGGGAAATTCCATAATAATTTCATCCCATTTCTACATAAGAATAAGAAGTTGTTGTATTTCTCCCGATTATGTTTTCTATCAACTTTCTCCTCTTGAAAAACTCTACAACTTCTCACATAATCAATAATTTCCCTCTTTATAATATCTCACCAAAATGTCCCTTCAATTATATATACATCATAGTGAATTTCGAGTTTATAGATAAAATTGTTCTAGGATAATAATTCAATAATTTACTATTTTTCCTCAATATAGAGGTATCATGGAGACTATTCCCTAATTTCATAGTTTCATACTCATACACGAGGTCTTCCAACTTCCGATTATTAAAAAATTTAATTTTCCTTCGAAAATTAATAACTTATGACTAAAAACATTTATTCCTATCCAATAATGATAGTTTGGAAACCAATTTCCAAATTAGTGATGTTTCAACATCATTGATAATTCCCATATCCTTCTTTACTAGATCTGTTTTCACATGAAAATTTTCAGCCATAATTGTATTCATAACTCCATGATCCTTCCAGATCGAATCACTATGTACTTTATTTTTCTCCCAAGGGTGGTAGATTATTAAATAATCAAAATCCGAGCATTTCTCAAGTCATTACACTTGGTTCATGTTCTTTTATTTCAATGATAAGTTATATTTCAAACTCTTATTATCTATATATATCTAATAAATGTCACAATTGAGATAGTGTCTCCATATCTTTGTAAAAACTATTATAGATGATAACTCAAGATCACAAGAGGGATTTTTTCTTTAAATGAATTTATAATTTTCTTGATGCATAAGAAATAATTATTTCATTTTGTATAAGGACTCAACTATGACCATTATTTTATGCATTTATACAAACCACATATATACAATTTCATAATGGTACAGTCAATATTGGAACATTCACTAATATCTTCTTCAATACATCAAATAATTCTTAAATTTAGTTTTTCTAACTAAAATAGATCCCTTTAGGAGTAAAGATGTCTAATGGTTTAGAAAAACCAAGAAAATTATGAAACAAATTCTGATAGTAACCTGATAAACAAATAAAAAGACATACCTTGGTCATGTTCATTGGTGAAGGTCAATCATGAACTGAATTTTTCTTCATAGGATCATGTAAGATTCCATGAATAGAAAAAATATGTGAATGAAAATTATGGTTTCATGTAATAATTCAATGTTCCTAAAATTCAAATATCTCTATTTTCACCTAAGAGTATCCAGATTAATCTTGATGTGGTATTCATGGTCCTTATTTAAATATCAAGATATCATGAATAAACGGAACTAAAAAATTTTCATGATATTCCTTGAACAATCAATTCCTCTGATCCATAAAAATTAATAGTGTATTATTCCGTACAAATTGTATTAATGTAAGCTTGTAATATTAGTACATTATCTAGAATGTTGTCATTGGAATATCTTCCATTCTCAAATGAAATTTATTATATCCAAATTGATGGTCAGTCATAAAAACATATTTAGCTCCGTCAAGTTGATCATATAAATAATCAATGTGAGGTAGAACATACATGTTCTTTAACATGATAGAAATTATCACTATGTAGTCAAAGCATAGATTTATATATCAAATATTATTTTTGGAAAAAATAAATAGATATCAATTATTAGAAACACTAGTGAAAATAATTCACTTATCACTCAATTCCTCTAATGTTTGTTATCTCTATTAACTCCACCATGGCTATTCAATAAATGTTTTTTGTTATTTTTTTATATTGGATTTAATCAATATAAAAAAATCAACTCCCCACTGTAGAGGATAAAAAAGAAAATCCCCTAGAAAATCAATGTACACCTAAATAAAATTGTATTATCCCTAATTTTAGTAAGGTAAGCCTTTAATGGTGTTTTTATGGATTTAAACAACAAGAGGAAATATTGGGATTGTTTGGTGATCTTTTATTATGTTTTGGGGACAAATGTGAATGCACATGAGCTACACATGTTATATCGAAACTATGTGGAAATCCTAGTGGAAACTGTGTGCAAGGGAAGATTTGAGGCAGAGAACTTTGGCATAGTGTGTGCACGGTTAGGGAGACTATGCAAGGATGCAATGTGGGTGTCTCGCTAGGTAGTAGCTAACACACAGTTAGTAGACAATTTGTTATACCGTTCAAACTAACTGTGTGCATGGTTTAAATATGATCATAAAAAAGTGTATCTCACCCATTTTTTTCCACTAATAATCTTTTTTGTTGCTAATAGGCATCCATAAATCAAGATTTCTCTTCCTTGAATGTATATGAACCTCCCCCAAGAGATTTAGTGTCAATCTGAAGGCTTCCCTTGATGTTTTGAACCTATATTCATGAGGAATGTTATTATTCTTCTTCGTTGTTGATTGGTTTCATATATTTACTTAGATGTACATTCCCTCTGTTCTTGGTTTCTTGGATATATGAAAATTATTGGAAGATCTAAGATTTTGGATTCAAAATAAGTTTAAATATGGACTTTATCATTCTAGGAGAAGATATTTAATGAGGTTTTGTGATGAATTGACTAGGTTTTCGGAAGATTTCATCGTCTATTGTACATTTTCTTCAAAACCATTCAGTTAGGTGGCTTTACTCAAGATTATCTTTCTATAACTGAGTGGAATGATATTAAATTGAATATCTTCTTTTGAACCAGTTTTGATTCGACTGTTTAGTTATAATTGGAAACACCTATTTGTGATAGTTTGGATGATTGGGGAAATTTGGAAAATTGGGAAAGTGAATAATGTTTATGTGTTCTTAATTTCAAAATAGATATTTTAAAATGGGGATTTTACATAATTGTGGAACACGGGTTGGATTAGATGTTTTATGTAAAATGGAATGTTTTATTGAAATGAAAAGGCTTCTTTTAATTTTTTTGGTTCTTTGGATTTAAAAAAAATGGTTTTATTGAAATAGTTTGTTTGGTTGATTTGAAATGGGTTGTCATACATGGGGTTGTGTGAGTTCATGTTCAAAATGCCCATAAATATGGGATGTGTACCATTGGGGTATAAGGTGCGTGACCCTGGATTGGGGATGTGTGTCATTGGGACATAATATAATTGGACAACATACCACTCATGAGTATGGAACTGTTGAATGAATCATGCATATGTGGGTGGTTTGTGAACTATGGAATGGGTATCCCAAAATGGAAATAAGAATGGGGTTTTTACCCTTGATTAGTTATATTCTATAAAAATAACTTTTGGAAATTTTTTTCATTTAGTTTTGTTTTCACTTGGTTGTAAATGGTTTCAGTCAACTTGTTTATATTTCGTGTTAATTGTTTTTCCAGAATTCATGAATATAAATAGATTTATATTAATGTTTCTAACCTTTCTAACATATTGGCATGAGAATGGAATACATTGGGGAAAACCTACTAAGATATATACACAGTAATTATTTATAAAATTAGTTCTTTTTCATATGATAAATTCCATGTCTTGGGAAAGGGTAAAGTATCACACTTCTATAGCACCATGTCGTGATACGTTGGACCACATGGTGATGTTGGAGCATGAATGATGGGGAGAATAGGGTCGTGTTGTCATCTTGGAATTTATTTTTCTTGTGTTCTTTTCTATTTACATTGATATTGGTTTGTCTTTCATTGTAGCATACCATGGTTGGTTGTTTTAAAGAGAATGATTTGAAATGTCTTAGTTTCATTCATGCATCATACATTGAGATGTTTTTGGATGGTTTGTCGAGTTGTTAATCGGTAAATCATACACCACTATTTTTAAAATGGATCAACATTTAAAACCTATTCCATCTTGGGGATGTTTCCCAGTAATGAATTGTTTTAATCTCAAGACAATGGGAATTATAGGGTCATTAAAAATGGCATCAGCTTGTTCAGTTCTTACCTAACCTGTCGTCATCAATGTTCTTGGTCTTGGAGTTGAAATTTATTCTTTTATATTCCTTGCAATGGAATCATAAAAAGGAGTATTAAATTCAGAACATGATATATATTTCAACAAATGATGTATTAAACCCTTTTATGTTGAACTTCATTCTACCATGAGTTGGGTACATAAGTGTTTAGGAACACTTTTGAATTTTAAAACCTCATTTTCATGGGTTTATCCAATGAGACAAGCATGAAATGCACTTTAGAGATATAACATCCCACTATGAGTGCATACATCATTTATAGGAATTATTAATGTTGCGAAAGTTTTTATATTTTAGGAAAATATATGAAATTGTATTTGAAATAATTTTTTTGAGAAAGGAAATTCTTTTGGTATTTTGAAAATGGTTTAATTTTCAAAATGGAAGCTACAAGTTAAAAAATATTGAACCTAGAAAAAAGTGGTTTTTTGGAAAAAAAATGTCGTTATTATTTATTTAATTGATTTCGAAATGCTAAACCTTATGTTTCTAGAGAGTAATATTGATGGAGTTAGTTGATGGTTTAGAAACTTTCACCCGATAGGCACCCTCCAGACCAACCTGATGAAGCTATAAAAAATGTAGATGAATGTAATCCACGAGTGAACCAAGAGCTAGCTCAGAGTGTTTACCCTGCTATTAAATATATGGATATAGTGAACCAGATGAATGAGCCACGGCATGTGTACCATACCATCCTATTCATGAAGTAGAATCCACCTAATATATGAGGTGTTTCTGAACATGAAAAATCAAGGGTGTGGCTGAGTAGGATAAATCGTATCTTCAATTTCATTAGTACACCATCAAACCTCATATTCATGATGCCAAATTATATTCTTGATGATCTTGTACACTAGTTTTCGGATTTAGCGATGCATGGTATATTTGATGAAGGCCTTACATGGGAGGATTTTGAGGAATTGTTCAATAAAGAATTCAATCCACAGATGTTAAAAATCCAGAAAATTAAGGACTTATTTAGAATAAATCTGGAATATTAATTTTTCATGGAATATGAGGCTAAAGTCATGAATTTAGTGCGGTTTGAACTGGAAGTTATGGAAATTACATCCTTGAATGTTTTCATATTCGAATCAGGGAAAAAGAAATAGATTTGATCAACGATTTCAGTGCTCTATAATATGGATTATAAAGCGATTGTGAAAAGATTTCCTATTACTAAATGTGATATCTCATTATCTAAAAGAGTAGGTATAATTATATGTAAATGGAATGGTGGAAACTAATAATTGGGAGAATGCAGAAAAGGGACACCTATTTTCAATGTGGAAGTGGAAATCAATGTCAGACAGCTAGATCAGTGAACCTTCCATTATTTTTCACATGAAAAAACAATTAACTTCAATTTCATTTTCCTTTATAAAAAATTGAAACATGAATTTTACATACATGTGGACAACATCATCCATGATAAATAATATTGTGTCCTACACTTCTTAACATAGATAATAAATAGAGGGACTTAATTAAATATTTAATCTATATTAATACATTTTATATTAAATTCCCATAAATAAAAAACTGTGTCACTTCATTGTTACTCCATTCAAAAAATGATATCAACATCCATTCTTACGTTCACACTATCTATTCATTGGGAAAATGAATTTGGTATCTCCCTACTGACATTATGGTTTGTTTTAGTTTGTATTTTATAACTATATATGATATATATGTGCGATATATATTATAATATAATTCATTATTGATATGATAATAATGAAAAATGTTTATAGTGTAATATTTTTATATTAGTAAATAACAATAATCTATTTCATCGTTGAGTTCCTCTTCCCATAACATGACAAAATTTACATATTATAGAATTATAAGAATATATATCTTCATAATACTCCAATTTAGGTAGCTTAAATGATTTAATATTTTTATACACTATAATAAGAATGATTATCCACACTATATTTAAGAACCATGTTTGAAACGATCAGGTTGATTAAGACCATATATTGAATATATATTATAAAAATATAATACATGAAGATTTATGTTATAAATGTTGATTATAAATGGAAATTAATATGAATGAGTTTCTGAAATTAGTATATATTATTTTTTATATTTATGACCCAAGAGATATGTTCACTTACATTGAAATTAACTGTATTTGTAAGGGAATTCATTACAAATTTTCCTTTCTTTGTGTTGTAAAATATATTATTGAACTTTGATATTATATGATTAAAATTTTAATTTATATAAAATATTTTATTTCCATGGAAAATAGTATTTTTAGAGAAATATATTTAAATTAATGGTTAAGTTTATATGTTATTCAATAAAACAAAGGATTCTTTTTGAAGAGAGATCCATAACTATGTATTTTTCAATGAGGAATAAAAAATAATTTTGGAAAAAATAACTTCATAATTTGGTATTAATTATATTCAACTTATCTAAATCCAATGTATTTATGATTCATGTTTTATCTAATATTATTCATTTATTATATGATAATTTTTTGTGAAAAATATTTCTGTATCTATTGATTTCATACATTATGATACTCTATAAGCTTTTGATGTTTTATGAAACCCATTTTTATTTTCATGAGTTCATTAAGTATAGTGAATAATGTTTATCTATAATTTTTAACAAATCCATTTTTTTATGTGTTCAGTATGATTATAGAAGTGAACTTTTTAATTGTTACACCAACATATAATTAATATATCGGTGGATTCATAAACCATAATCCATTAAATTGGTTAGAAGCTTATATCTCATGAGATATATATTCAAATATAAATTTTAGTTTCTTGCAAGAATATTCATTAATTTATAGATCACAAAAAAAGAGATTTTAATTTACAATATTTTGTTTTGTTGTTTTAATATTTTATTCATTAGTATTGTATGATCGTATGATTCATGGTTTATGTTAAATTATTCTAATTCATGTTATACCTTATATTATTTAATTTTTATCTTTTATGGCATTTATATATTATTACTTTTACTTTTTCATGTCTTGTGTCTTAAAATTATAACCCGTGTTGATATAAAATAGCCCATGTGACCATGTTTAAAAAAAAATTGTTTCATCATTGATGAATTATTTTTTATATCTTATAAATATATTATATTATACACCCATTCTTATTATTTCATTCCATGTGTTTTAAGGATGATTCTGACCACTGTTATGTCAAATTAATTGTCTATTATGCTTCATTTAAGTATAAATGAACATAGTTTTGAAAAAATAATCTATTATAAAGCTATTCAACAAAGACAATGAGACTATCATTTCATGGAATATTACTATATATAGACAAAATGTCTAAATAAGGTAAAAAATAAAAAGAAATGAAATCTTAACTCTTATGTTTATGATATTTATCATATCCATTGTGACATTTGGAGGAATACATGATCCCAAACACGAAGCATAATTTCCTCAAATTAATTATTTTCATATGTTTTTATTTATATCATAGAATCTAGGATTTGTTCTTGGATAAATTTTATATTCATTATAGTGAAATTAATAATTTTTAGACCAACAGTTTTCATTCCCCAACATTATGCCTATATGTTACAGTTCTGAACCTATTCCCATGGAGTTTGTTATAATGATCCATTTGAATTATTGAGTGAAAACTATCATTGAAGGTGAATTTTACATTTAAAAATGTTGTAGAAAGCACCCTTGTAAATTAAAAGACATACACCATTTAACCTTGTTCAAAAGTCATAATAATAATCAAAGACATACCTTGAGTTTTCTAATGATTTTCTATGGTAAAAATTAGATATTTATTTCACTTTTATGGATCCTCCATGGAAAGACCATGACCTCATATCCTGTAGCTAAGACCAAATTTAATTATATTGTTAATCTGAACATGAATTTACATCCCAAAGGCCCAAATAGAAAAGTAGATCTGGAAAAATAGATAAAATTATAATTAATGAATTATAACATTGAAAGGGGAAAACAAGACACTTAATAGGAAACACCCATAAACTGGTATATTATATCTATAAGTCATTGGATATAAAAATCTTCACATTGCGGGAAAAATGACACATAAGAAATGGGTGGTCTCAGATGCTCAGTAAGGGTATGAAATATAACATAATTAATCATAATAATAATAAAATTAAGGATGTTTATTAACTAAAAACACATTCCATTAAAACATGATATTGATTATAATATGATATGGATAACAATCGCTAAATAATTCCAAATAAATAATCATATGAGAATTAAACGTACCCATATCTACACTATTAGTCGAATAATTACTTATATTATGAATTACTAACAACATAATGATGGAATTAATAATGTTTTTCATGTAAAACATAGGTTTTATGCCTCGGGCAAGACATCTAAAAAATAAATGGGTATTTACAAAAAATATTTATTTTTGAAAATAAATTGGTAAGGCCACAAACAAATCCCTATGTTTTTTTACTCATGAGACCTATCGATGCACAAAGGGTCTCTAGAGGGCCACATATTTATCTTACGAAGTCTAATTCATTACTTATATAAATGGGGTGAAACAAAAGTCCTATACTTTTTAAATGTAAATAAATTTCCCCAATCATTAAATATAATTAAAAATATATCTAAGTAATAATGTTAATCGTATGAAAATAGAATATCCAAAAAAATATATGAATATAAAAACATTAATGAAATATGGTAGATGATTTCAAAAAAGATATATTATCTATTAGAAATAATATTCAACTGAGGGTGTTGAAATATATTAAAATACTATAATAAAATAATTGAGGAAATATTTGGCGATATAAACTTATTTACATTGGAAAGGTATATTCTTTTAGAAAATCAATTTTATTTTTCTTGAAATTAGATTATAATAATTTATATCATAGAAAAAAAGTAGAGCAGTGAAACTTTTTTAGGGATAAATGATATAAAACTGATCTGAATACATGTAAAAATTGTTATGGAGTACTTTAGAAATGGGTTTCTTAAGATCAGTTTGAGGGGAAATATATAAAGGGTGTTTAAGTGGAAAAAGGATTAATTTTTTTACATAAAATATTTAATGATGGATATACTATTTTTATAAATAAATTCCAGTATATAGATGATATTGGAGTTATCATTATTATTTGGGCAATCGATGTAATGAAATTATATTAAAAGATAAGAAAGTGAGTGAAAAATAAAAGAACAAAAGGGGATTTGGCCTCATGAATTGCACTTATTGAGAAACTCTATATGGAACACCGAAATGGTATTTTGGGTGAGAACATAAAAAACAAAAAGTGGAGGAAATGTTTTAGACATAATTTGTGAAAAAATAGATAATATTTATGGCTTTAGAGGTGTGAGTAGAAGTGGTGGTGATGAGTGGTTATTAGAGTGGAGGAGTGGGGTGTTTTTATTATTATTTTATTCAATAGTTTATTATTATGGATCATGAAAATCAAGAGTTTTAGTTTTTATCAATAAATCTATTTATATAATGAAGGATTGTTCGACATTATGCGATTACATCAGAAATATGTAATCTATTAATCAATAATTCTTTTATTTATTAAATACTATAATTTTTTGTATTTTACTATTCAATAAGAATCAAATACTTTTTTAAAATCAAAAAAATATACCATAACCACTTTTGAACATGTATAACTAAAAATTGGCTCGATTTTAAATATATAATTTCTTAAATACTACAAATTTAAATCCTAATAAAAATCATCTTCTATTTGAAAAATACTGATTTTAAATTAATAACGGCTTTTATGAAACATAAAAATTTAATTATAGTCTCATAATATTATCTTTTAATCATAAGAAAATAAAAAAAACTGATAAAACTATTTTATGAAATTATATTTTAATTTTAATTAGTATTTTTATTATAAAATTGTAAATAGACTTTTATGTTGCTTAAAAATATCAACATTTAATTAATTTTTTGGAAAAATAATTATTTAATTTTTTGGATATATAATTATACCATATATTTATTTCTATTAAACAACAATATTATTTATACTTTCTTATGTGATATTTCTAATCCATTAGCTATATTACAATTCTTAATGGTCACAATAATATTCCATTGGTCAAATATAATTATATATTATGATTTAAAACTCAGCGATGCATGAATCATAAACTGGAGAAGAAGATAAATTTTAATGTAGACATATAATAAGATCATATGTTTTTATATTCCCCCATCCTAAAATTATTTTCATCCTTAAAACATCAAAAGTATCCCAGAAAACCATTTTTGCAGTTATTTTTCATAATTTCCCATGGTTCTCACATCACCTCTTTAATAATTTGATTATTCCAATGTAAAATTACTAGAAGAGTAATATGATTCATTAACACCTATTAATTAGAATTAAAAATATTTCTACACTCTTTATAGTAAGATAAATCTGGTTCTAACTGAATCCCTTAAGAATTAAAGACATGTGTTGGGTCACACCTATAATTCCTTAAGAATGATATTTTTAACACATTTTCTACTTTAGAAAGGCTAGGCATCATAAACAAATAATATAAATTAGATCTAATTACCTATTTAATTTAAATGGGACCAATGTACCTTGGTCTCGTTTTCCATTTCTTACTAATCTATATGACACCCTTCTAAAGACACACATAAAAAAGGATCTCCCACATGAATCTCCAAATTCTTTTTTTTGGATATCAATAGATCAATTTTTTTTATTGTGGGATGCTTTGATATTGTTATGAATAGTATAAACATTTTTTTTTCATTCCTTCATATGTTATATAAAAATGATATTCTCCTTACCCACTTCATCCCAAAAACATTGTTGTACGACATCTATTTACATAATATTCCACATATGGTGGTATATTAATGCTTGATTAGAAAATATTATTGAATGAAAACACTATGAAATGTATAAAATGATCACATATACCTTGAAAGAAAAGTTTTAATGACCTTAAATTTTCCTTTAATGTTTCAATGGGCCTTTCAGACGTCTCATGGGATTGAGGGTGAAAACAATTCTCAAAGGAAGATTAGTATAAATATATTTATATAGAGTTTTCTAGAATTTAAATGTAAATTGTAGACCACAATCAGATATAATTGAATATGGGGATCCATAAAGTACTAAAAATTCGGTAATATAGAGTCCTTAAATGAAACCATATGAAAACTTACTCCCTTATATTAAGGAAATGTACAGATTTGTTATATTCAGAAAAAATCACCAATATTATATCATTTATTAGTGGATTTATTGGTTATAGAGTCAGAAAATCCAAAATAATGTCATCCCATTTCCACATAGGAATAGGAATATATTGTATGTCTACTCTATTATGTTTTCTGTCAACATTCACCTCTTGGAAAACACTACCACTTGACACACAATCAATAATATCCATCTTTATATTATCCCACGAAAATGTCCCATAAAGTCTATATACATCTTAGTTATTTTGATGTTTAGAGAGAAATTTAATCTAGGATAATAATACAATAATTTAAAATTTATCCTTAGTATAGAGGTTTCATGGAGGATATTCCCAAATATCATAGTTTCATATCCATACACGATGCCTTCCAACATCCCATAATTAAAAAATTTAATTTTATTTGGAAAATTATAATCTTATGACTAAAATATTTAATCCTTTCCAAAAAAGATAGTTTAGAAACAATTTTAAAATGTAGCGATGTTTCAACATCCTTGATAATTCCCATATACTTCCTTACTTGATATTTGTTCACAAGATCCTTTTCAACCATAATTGAATTTATAACTCTATGATCCTTCCAGTTCGAATCACCAGGAACATTATTCTCCTTCCCAGTGTGCTAGATTATTGAATAATCCCAATCTTGGTGCTTCTCAAGTCAACTCCCTTGGTTCATGTTATTTTATTTCAGTGATAATATATATTTTAAACTCTTATTATATGTGTATATCTAATAAAATCACAATAGAGATAGTGTCTTTATATCATGTAAAAACTATTATAGATTATAACTCAATATCACAAGAAGGATAGTTCTATTAATGAGCTTATAATTTCCTTAATGCATAGGAAATAATTATTACAGTTTTTGTAAGGACACAACTATGAACATTATTTTATGCATCAATATAAACCACGAATCCACCATTTCATGATGGTATAGTCAATATTGCAACATTCACCAATATCTACTTCAATTCTTAATATAATTCATCAGTTTAGTTTTTATAATAAAAGTAACCCTTGTTACAAGAAAGTATTTCTAATAATTTATATAATCAAATATAAGTATGAAAAAATGCTAATAGTAACCTAGTAGGCAAATAAAACAGCATACCTTGGCCATGTTCAGTGGTGTAGGTCATTCATGAACTGCCTTTTTCTTCATCGGATCACCTATGATTCCTCCATAGAGAATATATGTGAAAGAAAAATATGGTTTCATGTAATAATTCTATGTTCCTAAAATTAGAATATTACTCTTTTCATCTAAGAGTCTCCAGAATAATCTTGATTTGGTTCTCATGGTCCTTAGTGAAATATCAAGTTATCATCAACAGAAACCACTAAAAAATCATCATGATATTATTTTAAAACTCCATTCAACTTATCCATAAAAATAAATGGTGCATAATTCAGTCCAAATGGTGTTACGATAAACTTGAAATGTTAATACATTAGTTAGAATGTTGTCATTGGAATATCATCCATTCTCGAATGAAATTTAATATATCCAAATTGATGGTCAATCATAAAAACATATTTAGCTCTGTCAAGATGTTCATATAAATAATCAATGTGAGGTAGAAGATACATGTTCTTTAACATGATAGAAATGATCACCATGTAGTCAAAGAATTTCCTTATAGATCAATTTCTATTTTTGGGAAAAATAAATAGATCTCCAAAATGTGAAATACAAGAGAAAATAATTCACTTATCAGTAAATTCCTCTAATTGTTTCTCTAGATTTATTAACTCCACAAGGGATATTATATAAGGATTTTTTTATTTACCTTTTATATTTGATTTAATCAACAAAAACAATCAACTCCGTACTCTATAGGATATCTAGTTTAATCCCATAGAAAATCAATGTTCTCCCAATGAAAATTTTATTACCACAGTTTTTTGGTATGTAATCCCTTATTTGTGTTTTTATGGATTTAAACTATAAGAGGGAGTTTTGGGAGTCCTTGGTGATCTTTTACATTGTTTTGGGGACAAAGGTGAGGCTCATGAGCTGCACATGTTTTATCAAAACCGTGCAGAAATCCTAGTGGAAACTGTGTAAAAGGGAATATTTGAGATAGAAAACATTGGCATGGTTTTTTCAAGATTAGGGATACCATGAATGGAGCTTATTTGGGGGTCTTCCTAGGTATTAGCTGACAATCAGTTAGCACATAGTTTGTCTAACCATTTGAACTAACTGTGTGCATTATTTAAATAATATCCTAAAAAATTGAATCTCAAACAATTTTTCCTCTAAGATTATCTTTGTTTCTAATAAGCATACATAAATATATATTTCTATTTCTTTAATGTATAATAACCTCCCCCAAGAGATTTAGAGTCAATCTGACAGCTTCCCTTAGTGTTTAGAACCTGGATTCTTGAGGAATGTGATCGTTACTCTTTATTCTTGATTTTATTCTTAGAATTACTTATATCTACTTCTCCTCAATTCTTGGTTTCTTAGATCTATGAAAATTATGGGTAGATCTATGATTTTGGATTGAAAATAAGTTGAATTATGGTCTTGATCATTCTAGGAGAAGAGATTTAAGGAGGTTCTGTGAATAATCAACCAGGTTTTCTTAAGAGTTCTCCATCATTTCTAAATTTTCTTTAGAAACATTGAGTTAGGTGGATTCCATATAGAATAATCTTTGTAGAACTATGTGGATGTCTTTTAAATTTAATATATTCTTTTGAACCGGTTCTGATTTGGATGTTTATTAATGATTGGACACACTTCTTTATGATGGTTTGGAAAATTGGGGAAATTTGGAAAATTGGGAAATTGAATAATGTGTATGTGTTCTTAAATTTAAAATTGAGATTTTAAAATGGGGATTTTCCAGACTTGTGGAACAAGTTCTGGATTAGATGTTTTCAATAAAATGGAATGTTCTATTGAAATGAAATGGATTCTTTTAAATTTCTTACTTCTTTGGATTTCAAAAAAAAATAGTTTCATTGAAACAAATTGATAGGTTTATTTGAAATTGTTTGTTACACATGGGGTTGGGTGAGTTCATGTTCAACATGGACCTAAATATAGGATTTGTACCATTGGGGTACAAGGTGCATGACCCTGGATTTGGGACGTGTGTCATTTGGACATAATGTAATTGGACAAGAGACCACTCATTAGTTTGGAATGTTTGAATGAAGCATGCATATGTTGGAGGATTGTGAACTATGGAATGGGTATCCCAAAATGTAAATAATAATGGGTATTTTAGCCTTTATTAGTTATTTTCTATAAAAATAAATTTTTGGAAATTGGTTTCATTTATATTTTTTTCAATTGGTAGTAAATGGTTTTTTGGAACATTTTTATATATTGTGTTAAATGTTTTTACCGAATTCAGTAATATAAATAGTTTTATATTAATGTTTCTAACCTTTCTATCCTAGTGGCATGAGAAGGGAAGTCAATGGGGGAAAATTACTGGGATATATATCCATCACTTCTTTAGAACATTAGTTCTTTTACATATGATAACCTCCATGACTCGATAAAATGTAAAGTATCACGCTTCTATAGTACCATGTCATTATACTTTTTACTACATGGTGATGTTGGAGCTTGAATCATGGGGAGAATAGGTTCGTGTTTTCATCTTGGAATTTATTTTTCTTTTTTTCTACTATTTACTTTGATATTGGTTTGTCTTCCACTGTATCATACCATAGTAGGTTTTCTCTAAAGAGAATGATTTTAAATGTCTTAGTTTCATTCATGCATCATACATTGAGCTGTTTATGGATGGTTTCTCGAGTTATTGTTTTTAGAAATTAATGGGTAAATCATCCACCACTTTCTAAAAAATTGTTTGAAATTTATTAACAAACGTTTTCATCAGAGGGATGTCACTTAAGACCCAGTAATGAATCCTTTTACTCTCAAGACAATGGGAATTACTAGTTAATTACAAATGGAATCAACTTGTTCAGTTCTTTCCTAACAAGTAGTCATTAATGTTCTTCATCTTGGAGTTGAAATTTATTTTTGTATATTTCATTGGGTTAGAATCTTAAAACGGAGTAGGAAATTTAGAACTTGAAATGTATAATATTATTGGATGTAGTGAAACATTTAATGTTGAGCATATTGTTAGCAGAAGTTGGGTAAATAATTGTTTGGAGACACTTCTAGGATTTTAAAACCTCATTTTCATGGGTTTATCCAATGTGAAAATAATGACATGCATTTTAGAGATATTAATTCCCACTATGAGCGCATACATCATTTATAGGAATGATTCATGTTGTGAAAATTTGTATATTTATGAAAATATATGAAATTGTTTTTAAATTGAAGTTTTTTGAAAAAGACAATGATTATGGTATTTTGAAAATGGATTAACATTCAAAATGAAAGCTGAAAGTTCAAAAACTATTGAATTTAGGAAATGGTTGTTTTTGGAAAACAATGTTCTTATAGTTTTTTTAATTGAATTTGAAATGATAAACCATTAGTTTCTAGAGAGTGAGATTGATGGAGTTTGTTGATGGTTTATAAAATTTCAGACGAAAGGAACCGTAGAAACCAACCCAAAGAAGCTATAGAAAATATGGTTGAATGTGAACCATATATGATCCAAGAGATAGTTTAGAGTATTTTCCTTGATATTATAGCTATGGATATAGTGAACCAGTGGAATGAACAAAAAAATGTGTACCATACAATCCGATTCATGAAGTAGAATCCACCTAACATCCGGGGTGTTGCTGAACCTGAAAAATAAGGTGTGTGGTTGAGTAAGATGAATCATATCATTAGTTTAATCAGCACACCATCAAACCTCATAGTCAATATTCCAGATTATATGCTCGAGGATCTTGCACACTAGTGTTGGGATTTAGTGGTGGAGGTTAAATTTTATGAAGGCTGTACATGGGAGGATTTTGAGGAATTATTCAAAAAACATTTCTATCCACATACATTAAAAATCTTGAAAATTAAGGACATATTTAGCCTAAATCAAGACAATTACTTTTTCATGGAATATATGGATAAAGTCATGAACTCAGTGTGTTTTTTCACTGGAAGTTGTGACAATTTCATCCTAGAATGTATTCATATTCGAATCAGGGAAAAGAAATGATATTTGATCGAAGATTTGTAATGCCCCGACCCTAGCTACCCAGAGTCGGTGCATTACTTCGTAACATTGGCATGATCACAAAAGATCAAGTCTCGAAAGACCGATTAGTTTAGTAGCCTTGGAAACACTAGATACATTCATAAGTCTTACATTACATCATAAAGTGAAAAACTAATAAAAAAGTCTTCATAGTCCACACTCATATCCTCTTCTGACTATCCCTGCAGGTCATTCATAAAATACTTCTTCACATCCTGGAAAATATTAAAACATTGAAAGGGGTGAGCTCAGATGCTCAGTAAGGATAACAATATTGCGGAAGCTTTCATAAATAAACAAAAACATTTAAGGCAATGTATAACTAAAACAAAATATTTTTAAACTTTAACATCAACATAATATGGATAAGGTAAAATGAGAATAATGCCATTTACTTCTTTACATGGATATTCTACTGGTCGAATAATCACATGCAATATCAATAACCACTTTCATGATGATGGAATGCACAATGCCAGACTATCATAACCACGTAGTCAAGGCCTCGTGCCAAGACCACAAATAATATTTTGTCAAGGCCTCGTGCCAAGACACTAGTTTGTCTCATGAGACCTGCTGATGCATCGAGGAGCTATAGCGAGCTCCACCCGTCACTTATTAAGTCCAATGCATTCCTCATATGAATAGTTTTTAACATATCATAAACCATAACATAATCGTATCACATAAAACATGCATAAAGGAAACATAACATTTCCACATTTCAATCACAAGATATAAATACAACACGTTGATATAATAAAAATGCTTTCAAAACCATTTTCAATACCAAAAATAAAATAAAGTTAAAACTTTGTATTTATTTTTCATTAAAAAAATTATGGCTTGTAGAGGAAGACGAAACTCAAATAATGGTCACGGCGGCGGAGAAGTCGTTTTCGCCGCATAAGTACGGAAAGAAAAACATTCCCTTTTTGTTGTTTAGTAAAACGCTTCGTATAAAAAAAATTCCTTTTGAATAAACTTAAAAGTCAAATGGGTTTATACCCCGTATAAAAGAAAGTTGTGTATAAACCCAAATATGCCTCAATGAGAGGGTATTGGGACGAAGTCCTTAAAAAGATAATTTTTAAATAAAATATATCTATTATGTGTATTCACTATATTTACACATAAAGAAAGTATAAATACAATATACGACATAATAATATCATGACATAATTTGAAAGTAGGAGATTAACCCAAAGAATAGAAATTGGGTTAAGATGTTCCCTTACCTTGTGTCCGACTTGACTCAATCGTTATTTAACCTCCTGAATAATAAACTAGAGTTAATATCTACCTTATTAAGAACCATTTTCAATTTCATTATCCTTTTTATATCACTTATTACAATGTTATGAATATTATGTAATTATTCAAGTTAATAACGATCGTTTTGCCGATCTTTGGTAACTTGAGTCAACAATAAACTTATTATAATTACAAGTTGTTCATGTGGTATAATATCCATTATATCCAGAATTATATTCATGATTTAGATGTCATATATATCTTATATATCCAGTATATACATTCATTTATAATATTACGTAACATTTAGAGGTAAGAAATGAAATGCACCGTTCATGGAGACGATAAGTCGTACGTACGCATGAACACTACTTTCATTTCAATTTCATATTTAATGGAACTAAATCATAATGATATAAATGTATAATATAATTCCAGTATAATATAGTGTATAATACCATTTACTCCATCCTTTATACATCCCACATATGGCATTAACGATTCAAATCACTTTGAGGGGACGGTAGTCCGCACTTCCTAAAATGAAATTATCGCGTTTTACCCATAATGGAAATCATAAACTATTCCATAAATGAGAAATAAAGAAGCATAAGTAAAACATAAACATATTATATATAATATATAAAAATAGTGACATCTTAATGGCCACCTTTGAAGGTGTTATATGAGTGTTGAACAATCATCGTTTCGTGAGGCAGAAATTCTCCATCCACAGAAACCGTATGTTCTATAACCATTAGATGTAGGTGTGTGTAAGTGTAGCTAGAATAATTATTATAACAACATCCTAGTATATTGAGGATACTGGTGTTGTTACAAAAGAAATGAATAAAAAGAGTTTATGGGGTTGGAGAAGAAAAACAAAACAAAACAACATTAGAGAAGATATTACATCAAAATCGGGTAACTCTTTTTGATTTGAGCCAAAGGCTTCCTTGGGAAGAGTTCTGCCCAAAGTAAGGCTTCTAGGAGTAAGAGGGGGAAGTTGGGAGAGTATTTGGGCAGAGGTTGGCCGAGCCAAATGGCTTGAAAGTGTAAATGAGGTGGGAGAGGTGGGGGCCTTTTATAAGTGGAGAGGAGGGACACTTTTGGAAAGATTGAAATGTTATATTATTTCACAATGCTTTTCGGATTATAAAGGTCCCAAACATATATAATTCTAGGATAAGGTGATAAGGTTTCGAAATCTCATCATCCAATAGGCTTTGGACAAGTGTAAGCCTTGGAGTTTGCATTATCTTCTCATTTTATTTAAATCGTTAAATAATGAGGTCATCGCTGCATCATAATGATGTCATAAATAATTTAATTTATTTAATGTCTAAAAATTATAAAAAAACTACTATGATGTAGGAAATCTTTTTAGCTTTCTAATTAATATTTATTGTCAAAATTGGGACTTGTGTAACCCCACTTAAAACTGTTTTAGTAAAATAAATCATGTTTGTGTCAATTTAATTTTAACATTAAATAAATATATATTAATGTCATTTTCCAACTAAAGTGGCTCCATGGGGACCCCAATTTGACCCATGGGTTGTCTTGGTCGGCCATGACTCATCCAATATGAGTAGGACAAGTGTCATGCTCATCTCATATTATTAAAACATTATTTGTACCTTAAACTACACTAATTACCTCTAATCGCGATTAAGAATTTAAAAGTTACTATTCACCAAAAATTATTTTAATCTTATTGAACCACATTTTACTTCTTAATGAAAACCATGTATGTCGGATTTTTGAAAATCAAATCACAGAAGGTGTAATATTTCATTTAAACGAAAAATCAGTTATTTAACTATCACTTAGTGGTTTCACTATTCATCAAAAATTGAAGTTTTTCAGAACAATGCCAAAATTTCACACTAATCTATAATTGATATTCCAAATTCAAAAATGATGTCTATTTTAAAAAATTCCAAACATATAAGTTGCATTAATGAATTTTATAATTAATTCCCGCTGTTACGACAAATAGCGTGTTTTTAAGAAACAATTAATATCAAAAGATTGGCAATTGTTTATGTCCAATTTCAATGTTAAATTAATTCTAATGACCACCATTGGATAAAATGGTAAAAATATATTCTAATTATACCTTAAAACCACTAAATAGTATAATTTATCACATTAAATTATTTTGATTAAAAAATTTGTTTTATGTATTTTTCACTATTCATAAAAAATTGGAAGTTCTCAGAAAGTTACAAAAAAATCAAATTAGGATAATTTCAATATTACGAATACAAAAATTAAGTCCATTTTGAAATATAAAATTTCTATAATTTGAAAAAGTGGTTATTACTATTCATAACGGCTACTTTGATTAGTCGCAGTGTTTTAGAACTCAAAGTTGCGTACAATGCAAGATATTGCATTATTGAATGAGAAGCGTACCGTGGAAGCTCGGGGTGTTACATTCTCCCCTCCTTCAATAAATTGCGTCCTCGCAATTTGAAATTTTTCTTTGAAAATAAAAGGTTGAAAAGAGAAAATACCATTGAGGAAAACCCACATCGGAAATAAGGTTAATAAATATATAACATTAAAAGAAAGCAGGATAAGTACAAAGGTCACCTGATATAGCCCATTCTAGGATTATATGAAAATATGGATATGGAGGAGAAACAAACCATCAAGGTCTGATGGAGAGTTATAGAAAACAGGATTAGGAGAAACTTTAACCACAAGAAAATCACAAACTTGTGATTGGTTAAACGGTCATTGAATCCCCAGTTGGAAAAGTTAACCGACAACATTTTTGTTTTAAGTTACCTTTTATAATGTTGAGGAATTTATTTAGGAGATTTACTAAGAACGTAAGGGAATATACATACTTGTTATGTATACTTTCATTCGTTAATAAATTTTTACCACAAACCCAACTTTTACTCCAAATGGTAACGGAACTCAAAAATATTATACTTATCCTAATTGTATAAGGTTACAAATGTTAACACATACCATTTAGATTAGTAAAATTATTTTTTAATAACCAGGGACTTCCTGTAGGCTAGTGGTAGGAAATAAAGGCCTGTCGCACCATGATTGTGGGTTCGATTCCTGCAGCTTTGTCCGACGTGACGGGTTATGCCCCACCCTGCAGGTTGTCCTTTCCCTAAAACTATAGTATTATAATATTCCAAAAATAATCTTCAGAAATTATTTAACCTTAAAAAATACTATCCATGGTTCAACTTAATCCATTCCAACCTTAATAGTTATCCGAAATACCTTCGTCCAAACTTTCTCTAAAAGGTCTCTAAATTCCAAAATCAATTGTAACATCAGATTCCCCAAACAAAGAAAAGTTTCTCTTATTGTCACATACTAAAAATATGATTACCTTAATCATATTAAAACCTTACTGAAATCAACAAGTACTGCAGTACAATCCATATATATATATCACATTATTCTTATAACCAGAATATAATCCTTGAGTCCAAAAGCACCAATACATTAATTATTCCGCTTCAACTGTAGTCACAGTATAAGATTGGCCTTGTTCCCTTGGCCTTTTCTGAGGTAAGTTTCCCTGACGCTTAGGAAATTCATTTGCATAATGCCCTGTTTCCCTACAATTGTAGCATTCAACATTGACAGCCTCTTTCTTTCCCTTGCAATAACGATCCTGGTGACCCTTTTCTCCACATTTATAACAAACTCCCATTCCTTTTAGTCAAGTACCAGGGTGATTCTTCCCACAATTGTCACATAATGAAAAATCCTTCTTTCCCTTTTTCCCTTTATATGTCTCTTGTTACACCGTTCTCTTCTTCTCTTGCTTTACTTTGTTGTCATAAGACTTAGAGAATTCCTTTTCTGTCTTGACAGCACACGAGAAAATATCTTCGTATGATGAGAAGGATTGTGATACTAAAGCTCAACAGAGAAATGGTTTTAACCCATCAATGAAACGATCAATATTACTTCTTGGGTTACGTATGTAATCTGCAGCATACCTTGCTAACCTTGTAAAGTTAGCCTCATACTTTGCGACATTCTCATCCTCCTTCTGCCTCAGACTCAGAAATTGCCTTTCCATATCTGCTCGATGGTCACGAGGAAAATATTTTTCTAAGAAAATCTCTTTGAACTCCCTCCATTCCATATTCGATACGTCATCATCTTCCTTTGTGTTTTGAATCAACGACCACCACTGATCGGCATCTCTAGTGAGACAGTAAACTGCCATGACAACCTTCTCCCTTTCGCTACTCCCCAAGGCATGGAATATTTTCTCTAAGGAGTTTATCTATTGATCAGCTACTGTAGGATTTGTACTCCCATTGAAGGTTGGTGGTTGTTGCCTCATGAAACGGTCTAGCATTGATCCTCCACGTTGCGGATCAGGGTGCTCCATACGAGTAAGGTTATTATTCATAACCTGCGTGAGTTGTCCCAGTACGGTGAGAAGTTGATCAGCACCAGTTGTATCTCTAGATCCACAATAATTATCTTGAGCAGGAGGGAAATCCCCACACAGAGTTCGTGCATTGATACGGTTTCCATTCCTTCCACTAGGCGCCATTTCTAAACAATGGCATAAACTAGATTAGTTTATGAATCAAAATACATAATTCCAAACTTGTTAAACACTTTACATAAATTGAACTATTTATGGATATAATCCATAATCATAAAAAGGAATGTTTTCTTTGAGGAAGTATGTACTCAAAACCCTTCATAGTGGTTTGTAAATAAAATGAGAATTATCCTAAGCATATCCCCTGGGAGTGTCGTAACCAAGAGTGTAGCAAGGCCCGTTGTCGTGCACCAGTTCCAGTTCGAGTCTAGCTCAAAGCGGTGTTTTCGGGTTTTACCCCTAGGTACATCTGTGCCAGATCCGCCTCTACCTGCTCGTATCCAGACAAGGATGTATTGCTCGGAAAACTCATAACATCTCTATAATACCAAAATTCTAGGAAGTTCGTCTATAATAATCCTAAAAGTCTATCTTCGGGATATGTGCTCTAATCAGAGTTTATCTAAATCTAGCTTCCAAGGTTAGTACTAAACTACCTCTGATACCAACTGTAACTCCCCGACCCCAGCTACCCAGAGTCGGTGCATTACTTCGTAACATTGGCATGATCACAAAAGATCAAGTCTCGAAAGACCGATTAGTTTAGTAGCCCTGGAAACACTAGATACATTCATAAGTCTTACATTACATCATAAAGTGAAAAACTAATAACAAAGTATTCATAGTCCACACTCATATCCTCTTCTGACTATCCCTGCAGGTCATTCATAAAATACTTCTTCACATCCTGGAAAATATTAAAACATTGAAAGGGGTGAGCTCAGATGCTCAGTAAGGATAACAATATTGCGGAAGCTTTCATAAATAAACATAAACATTTAAGGCAATGTATAACTAAAACAAAAGCCTTTTAAACTTTAACATCAACATAATATGGCAAAGGTAAAATGAGAATAATGCCATTTATTTCATTACATGGATATTCTACTGGTCGAATAATCACATGCAATATCAATAACCACTTTCATAATGATGGAATGCATAATGCCAGAATATCATAACCACGTAGTCAAGGCCTCGTGCCAAGACCACAAATAAGATTTTGTCAAGGCCTCGTGCCAAGACACTAGTTTGTCTCATGAGACCTGCCGATGCATCGAGGAGCTATAGCGGGCTCCACCCGTCACTTATTAAGTCCAATGCATTACTCATATGAATAGGTTTAAACATATCATAATCCATAACATAATCGTATCACATAAAACATGCATAAAGGAAACATAACATTTCCACATTTCAATCACAAGATATAAATACAACACATTGATATAATAAAAATTCTTTCAAAACCATTTTCAATAACAAAATAAAAGAAAGTTAAAACTTTGTATTTATTTTTCAATAAAAAAAATGATGGCTTGTAGAGGAAGCCGAAACTAAAATAATGGTCACGGCGGCGGAGAAGTCGTTGTCGCCGCATAAATACGGAAAGAAAAACATTCCCTTTTTGTCGTTTAGTAAAACGCTTCGTAAAAAAAATTCCTTTTGAATAAACGTAAAAGTCAAAGGGGTTTATACCCCGTATAAAAGAAAGTTGTGTATAAACCCAAATATGCCTCAATGAGAGGGGATTGGGACGAAGTCCTTAAAAAGATCATTTTTAAATAAAATATATCTATTATGTGTATTCACTATATTTACACATAAAGAATGTATAAATACAATATACGACATAATAATATCATGACATAATTTGAAAGTAGGAGATTAACCCAAAGAATAGAAATTGGGTTAAGAAGTTTCCTTACAATGTGTCCGACTTGACTCAACCATTCTTTAACCTCCTGAATAATAAACTAGAGTTAATATATACCTTATTAAGAACCATTTTCAATTTCATTATCCTTTTTATATCACTTATTACAATGTTATGAATATTATGTAATTATTCAAGTTAATAACGATCGTTTTGCCGATCTTTGGTAACTTGAGTCAACAATAAACTTATTATAATTACTAGTTGTTCATGTGGTAGAATATCCATTATATCCAGAATTATATTCATGATTTAGATTTCATATATATCTTATATATCTAGTATATACATTCATTTATAATATTACGTAACATTTAGAGGTAAGAAATGAAATGCACCGTTCATGGAGACGGTAAGCCGTACGTACGCATGAACGCTACTTTCATTTCAATTTCATATTTAATGGAACTAAATCATAATGATATAAATGTATAATATAATTCCAGTATAATATAGTGTATAATAACATATACTCCATCCTTTATACATCCCACATATGGCATTAACGATTCAAATCACTTTGAGGGGGCGGTAGTCCGCACTTCCCAAAATGAAATTATCGCGTTTTACCCATAATGGAAATCATAAAGTATGCCATAAATGAGAAATACAGAAGAATAAGTAAAACATAAACATATTATATATCATATATAAAAATAGTGACATCTTAATGGCCACCTTTGAAGGTATTATATGAGTGTTGAACAATCATCGTTTCGTGAGGCAGAAATTCGACATCCACAGAAACCATATGTTCTTTAACCATTAGATGTAGTTGTGTGTAAGTGTAGCTATAATACTTCTTATAACAACATCCTAGTATATTGAGGATACTGGTGTTGTTACAAAATAAATGAATAAAATGAGTTTAGGGGGTTGGAGAAGAAAAACAAAACAAAACAACATTAGAGAAGACATTACATCAAAATCGGGTAACTCTTTTTGATTTGAGCCAAAGGCTTCCTTTGGAAGAGTTCTGCCCAAATTAAGGCTTCTAGGAGTAATAGGGGGAAGTTGGGAGAGTATTTGGGCAGAGGTTGGCCGAGCCAAATGGCTTCAATGGGTAAATGAGGTGGGAGAGGTGGGGGCCTTTTATAAGTGGAGAGGAGGGACACTTTTGGAAAGATTGAAATGTTATATTATTTCACAATGATTTTCGGATTCTAAAGGTCCCAAACTTAAATAATTCGAGTCTAAGGTGATAAGGTTTCGAAATCTCCTCATCCAATAGGCTTTGGAAAAGTGTAGGCCTTGGATTTTGCATTATCTTCTCATTTTATTTAAATCGTTAAATAATGAGGCCATCGCTGCATCATAATGATGTAATAAATAATTTAATTTATTTAATGTCTAAAAATTATAAAAAAAATACTATGATGTAGGAAATCTTTTTTTCTTTCTAATTAATATTTATAGTCAAAATTTGGACTTGTGTATCCCCACTTAAAAACTGTTTTAGTAAAATAACTCATGTTTGTGTCAATTTAATTTTAACATTAAATAAATATATATTAATGTCATTTTCCAACTAAAGTGGCTCCATGGGGTCCCCAAGTTGACCCATGGGTTGTCTTGGTCGGCCATGACTCATCCAATAGGAGTAGTACAAGTGTCATGCTCATCTCATATTATTAAAACATTATTTGTACCTTAAACTACACTAATTACCTCTAATCGCGATTAAGAACTTAAAAGATACTATTCACCAAAAATTATTTTAATCTTATTGAACCACATTTTACTTATTAATGACAACCATGTATGTCGGATTTTTGAAAATCAAATCACAGAAGTGGTAATATTTTATTTAAACGAAAAATCAGTTATTTAACTATCACTTAGTGGTTTCACTATTCATCAAAAATTGAAGTTTTTCAGAATAAAGCCAAAATTTCAACCTAAGCTATAATTGATATTCCGAATTCAAAAATGATGTCTATTTTAAAAAATTCCAAACATATAAGTTGCATTAATTAATTTTATAATTAATTCCCGCTGTTACGACAAATAGCGTGTTTTTAAGAAACAATTTATATCAAAAGATTGGCAATTGTTTATGTCCAATTTCAATGTTAAATTAATTCTAATGACCACCATTGGATAAAATGGTAAAAATATATTCTAATTATACCTTAAAACCACTAAATAGTATAATTTATCACAATAAATTATTTTTATTAAAAAATTTGTTTTAAGTATTTTTCATTATTCATAAAAAATTGGAAGTTCTCAGAAAGTTACAAAAAAATCAACATAGGATAATTTCGATATTACGAATAAAAAAATGAAGTCCATTTTGAAATATAAAATTTCTATAATTTTAAAAAGTGGTTATTACTATTCATAACGGTTACTTTGATTAGTCGCGGTGTTTTAGAACTCGAAGTTGCGTACAATGCAAGCTATTGCATTATTGAATGAGAAGCGTACCGTGGAAGCTCGGGGTGTTACAAGATTTCAGTGCTCTATAATATGGATTATAAAGAGATGGTTAAAAGAGTGACTATGGATGAATGTGATATCTCAGGATCTAAAGTAGGAGGTATGATTATACGTAACGGGAATGGTGGGATCATAACACTGGTAGAAAGAGGAAAAGGGAAACCTATTCCCAACGTGGAAGTGGAAATCAAAATCAGATAGCTAGATCAGTGAACCTTCCTCAATGACCCAAAAGAAAAGTAGGTTGTTTTCATTGTGGTTCATTTTACCACATAAATAGAGAGTATATGACACTACTTAGAGAACGCCATAAATTCAAAAATATGGGGCATCATTAACACTATTTTCACAGTTCTCTAAGGTCAGGTGCTCATGAATGTTCTCAGGAATCCCAAGCTTTGTATACTTCAACAATGTGAGGATAGTACAATCAATCTCCTAGGTAGAGCAGATATAGCCATAGTGAGTCTAGAAATACCATGACTCTTCAATAGGGGAAAACTCAGCAAGGAAATAAGGAAAACAATTCAGTGATGAAGAAATTTTTTTAAATTGGGAAAATGATTTTCGATGATTAGGGTGGACCATCTAAGGTGATAGGTACAATTCATTAGAATTATACCCCAATTAATGGTCTATTTGATATCGATTCATCATATTCATACATTTCTTCTCATGCTATTTATTTTATTTGTTTAATGTTGACAATGATTCCTTCTACTACATAACTAAAAACTCTTATTGGAGAATGTGAATTTCAATCCTTTGTGTGTAGAGCTTGTTCTATAATTGATGATGGATCTGAGATGAAATGGGACTACTCAGTTTTGGACATGGATGTCTATGATGTAATATTGGGTAGGATTAGTTGACTAAGTCTAAGGCTAACATAGACTATTATAGGAGATAATTTAGTTTCATGACTGAGGGGGGAATCAATCATTTCTTTAGAGTAGAGGGGATGATATGGGAATTGGTTTTGTAGTCGGAGGTGCTAGAAAGAAAGTGTTTCATTCGACCAAGAATGTATCTGTTGGAAGCACTAGTATTGGATGTGAGGAAAGAAGATGGAACTCTTCGGTTGTGTGTTGAATATCCTATACTAAAAAAATACAATAAATAATAGGAACCCAATTCCATGCATTTATGATCTATTCTATCAATTAAGGGGATCTCGATGGTTCTCCATTATTGACTTGCAATCCAGATATCATCAATTTCAATTTCAGAAGGAATATATTAAAAATAATGTTTTTAGAAGAATATATAGACATTAGGAATGGTTAGTCAAGGATTTCGGTATAATGAATGAATCATTAGTCTTCATGGATTTGACGAATAAGATATTTTAGTGATATCTAGAGTCTTTTTTTGGTGTTTTTTGTTGACATCTTGGTGTATTCAAAGATAATGGCTAACCATGAGGAATGCCTGGAAACAAAATTAAAATTTTCTCGAGGTCACTATTTGTATTTCAAATTATCAATGTGTGTTTTTTGGATATGGGATGTTTTATTTCATGGCCATGTTATTTTCCAGAAATTTGTTTATGTTGATCTTGAAATGATAGAATTTTTTATCTTTTAGAAACCACTATAGAATGTCATCGAGATACAATGTGTTCATGGTCTAGTTGTCTACTAATGATGCTTTTTGGGATATTTCTCATGACTACCTTCTCCAATGAAAAATCTGATAATGAATAATGCGTTATTCAAATGGACAAAGGAATTCCATGCGTCTTTCTAGGAACTGAATGTTCGTCTTACATCAAAACTAATATTGTTTTCTTCCAAATTAGGAATTTTTTTTGTGTTTTACTATGATGATTTAAGATTAGGGTTGGGCTATTTCCTTAGGAAAGGACACAATTTCATGGATTATTGTTCATGGATGTTGAGGATGCTTGGGAAGAATTACCCAACACATGATTTTTTGTTTGTTTCAGTTGTTCATGCTTTGAAAACAATGAGACATTATCTAGGTGCTGTGAAATTCACTGTGTTTACGGATCATAAAATATTGAAACATATTTTTTCATATTAATATTTGAATTTTAATCAAAGGAGTTGGATGTACTATCTCCAGATGTATGATTATGACATAATGTATTAACTAGGAAAGGGGAACTGAGAGGAAGATTCATTGAGTAGAAATTGATTTGATCAGTTTGTTAAACAAGCTTCAGATGAGTGAAATTTGATATTTGTACTAGCCAAAAGTCATTTTTAATGTGAGGACTGAGGTGATGTTTTAGTTTTCATTTCATCAATTCTTGATCCTAATTTGGAAAATATTTTCAAAGAGGAAGAAAAATATGATAAAAAATGTCTGAATATGATTTCAAAATGAAATGGAGTGGAGACCATTGTGGGGTGGAAACATGATGGGAGATCATTTTTGTGTTTTATAGATTGGATTGTTGTACCTATGGATTTTCAGGAGAAACTCCTTAATTATTACCACCATTCAAAAGGTGTTGTACATCCAGGTACACAGATGTTGCAGAATGCATTGAAGGCCCAATTTTGTTTCAGTACTATGAAAAAAAAGTTGATCAACTTCATCTCATGATGTTTAACTTGTCAGTAGGTTGAAGATGAGGATCAGTGGCCTCTAGTTGTATTATAGTCTTTAACTATTATAGTGTGAAAATTAGAGCAGATAATGATGGATTTTGTTATAGGTTTTCCAAGTATAGTTTTGAAACATGATTACATTTGGTTGATAATGGATCAGATTTCCATGTTAGTCCATTTCATCTATATTGGTGAAACTCATAAGGTGGAGGATCTATCGAAAATTTATATCCAAGAAGTTGTAAAGAGATATGGCATTACAATTTTCATTCATGTTGGATAGAGATTATAGGTCTAAATATCAATTCTATAATTCCTTATAAAAACTCTTGGGAATTAGTAGATTATGATCAAAACATATCATCCTCGAATAGACAGCCAGTTTAAGTGGACGATACAATCATTGGAAGACATGGTGCAGGATTTTGTAATGGAATTTTGTGGCTCATGGGATTGGAATATACTTTTACCGGAGGTCTCATATAATAAAATTTAATTATGAATCGATACACATGGATCTATTTGAACCATTGTATGTGCGTTATTTTTATTATTTACAATGCTGGGTGGAATCTAGTGAGATTTCAATATCATGGATGAGAATTATGAATGAAATGAATGAGAAGATCTTGTTTATTTGAAAGAGTATGGAGAAATATCAGAGTCACCAAAAATCATATGTGGATCATATTTGAAGGTCATTGTAATTTTTTCCGATTGATCATGTGTTCTTGAGGATCTCTCCAAGACATGGACATTGTCATTTTAGAAAGTATGGAAAGTTATCTTCTTGATAAATTGGAGGTTTTGTGATATTGGAAAGATTCAAATAGGTGTAATATTGTTTATAATTTCCATCATGGTTTAGGTTAGTGAATAATTTGTTCTACATATATCAATTATAATATGTATCAACCCAATTCTGACCATGTGATCAGATGGGTTAACATTGACCTAGATCCATAGGATTTGTTGATACATATCCCAATATAGATTATTGATAGTTAAGAGAATGTCTTGTATGAAAAAATTATTATTGCAGTTCGGTATTTATGGTAGTGTGGTCATATTCGGGAAGAGTTGTTGGAACGTGGTAAGGAAATGAATGAGAAATGGATAAAACTCTTTTAGAGAAGAATGGATTTCTACTTTTCGAGGACGGAAAGATAGATTTTGGGGATATTTTAGTACCCCAAATTTCTTTTATGTAACCCTTTCCTTATATTTTTATTAATATAAAGTGTAATAGGCAATTTTTGGAGAGTTTGGTGATCTTTATCTCGGTTTTTGGGACAAAAGGATATGCGCATTGGTTGCATACAATATATCCAAACAGTTCGGAAATCATAGTAGAAACCATGTGGACGAGGAGATTTGAGGTATAGAGCTTTAGCACAGTGGGCACATGATTAGGGGTACTGTGGAAGGAGGTCGTACGAGGGTCTAATAAAGAAGTAGGTAATTCATGATCAGAGCTCGTTTTGTGTAATAGTGAGAACTAATTTAATGCATTGATTAAATGAGATCCTAAAAAAGTGGATCTCACATGTTTTGCCTCTATGTTGATATTTGTTCCCATAAGAAGTCAAAAATCATGATTTATCTTCCTTGGATGTTGAAGAACCTCTCCCTTGGGATGTGGAATCAATCCTAAGGCTTCACTTCCTGTTTTGAACCTAGATTCATAAGTATTTTATCATTCTTCTTCATTCTTGATCGGTTTCATAGATCTACATAAACTTACTTCACCAAAATTCTTGGTTTTTCAGATCTATGACTGTTACGGGTAGATCAATGTATTTGGATTCTAAATAAGTTGAAATCTTGTCTTGATCCTGATAGAAGAAGAGATCTAATGAAGATCTAGAAAGAATCACCCAATTTTCTTATGGGGTATTCATTTTTATAATGTTTTATCAAAACTTTGAGGTATGTGACATATCTATAGACTCCAATTAGTAGAACATGTGGAATTATTTTAAAATATAGTATATTGTGATGAATTTTTTGTGATTTGGCTATTTAGAAATTGTTGGAAATTCTTCGTTGTGATTGTTTGGAAAATGGGGAAATCTAGAAAGTTGGGCATTTGAATAAAGTGTGTATATTCATAATTTTAATATAATGATTTTTAAATGATTGTTTTTTAGATTTGTGGCACATTTTTTGTATTCTATGTTTTCAATAAAAGGAAATGTTTTATTGATATGAAATGGATGCTTTGAAATTGGTTTGTTCATTGGTTTTCAGTAAAATATTCGTTTTATTGAAATAGTTTCTTTCAATGATTTGAAATTTTTTGGAATACATGGGTTTGAGTGAGTTATTATTATATATTTCATTTAATAAGATATGATTACCATTGGGGTACATGATGTGTGACCCTAGATTGGTGGAGTGTGTCATTGGGTCATTAGGTAATTGGACAATAGACGACTCATGAGTATGGAACTATCGAATGAGTCATTTATTTGTGAGATTGTTGTAAACTATGGAATAGGTATGCCAAAATGAAAACAAGAATTGGGTTTTTAGCCTGGATTAGTTAATTTTTTCAAAAATAATTAACTATAAATTTTTTTTATTTAAATTATTTTCCACTTTGTTGTAAATGGTTTTTGTATCATGTTTATATTTCATTATAAACTGTTTCGCAAAATTAATTTATATGAACTGTTTAATATAAATGTTTCTAAGTGTTCTATTATATTGGCATGAGAAGGGAGGTCATTGGAGAAAAAACTATTGAGTTATATACTCACTCTTACTTTGTATATTTTCTTATTTTTCATATGATTCCTTCCAGGACATGGAAAAGGTAATGTATCACACTTCATTACCACCATTTCATGATATTTTAGACTACTTAGTGATATTAGAGCATAGATCTTGTGAAGAATAGAGTCTTATTGTAATATTTAGGTTTATATTTCGTTTTTTGGTATATACTTTGATATTGGGTTTGCATCCACAGTATAATAACTTGGTTGTTTGTTTTAATGAAAATGATTTGAAATATCTCAGTTTCTTTCATGAATCATATAGTGAGCTGTTTGTGGATGGTTTATCGAGTTTTTTGTTTTTAGAAATTAAATGGTAAATTATCCCCCACATTCCATGAAAATATTAACCTTTTATTTTTAGATTTTTGCATCTTATGGTTGTCACATAAGGCCTAGTGATGACTCTATGTACTCTCAAGCCAATGGGAATTAGCAGGGAATTACAAAAAATGTACGTCCTCAATTTAATGATTTCTTTTATCATCCATTTTTGATGATTTCTATTTTAGGCAAGGAATTTCATTTTGATGATCTACTAGATTGTGATCAAGATATGAATCAGCTAATGATTTCTCCCCTCAAAATGTGAGAAAATACATACCATCATCATGAATCATAATTTACTTCTAATTAAAATTATTTTTTTCATTATATTTCAATTGAATATCCATAAAAGGGATTATATAAAAATCAACCATGAGTAATATGATAAAATAATAAAATAAAACACACTTATTTATCATAATTATAATTGTTGGGAACATATTTTTGGAATTAATGTTTCCAAATGGAGTCATTAATGTAAAATTCCGTGTTAAGGTGAATTAAGAATATCTATTTTTTAAAAAAAATAGGAAGATATATAAGAATGTGTTGATACAGAATAAAATAAATCCTTACCTTTATTTTAAGAGATGATTAATTTATCATTTACCATATCATTACGAATTTCACATTATCTACTAGACATAAATAATTTTTTCATTGATCTCGGATCCTTTTGTGGGAATGATTCCATAATTTTTATGAAAATAATTTCCCAATGCCTCATCTCCCTATAATTACAACATTGATAATTGGTAGTTTATTTATTTCCCATATAATCATGATCACGATGGCCTTTCTCACCAAAAATTAAGTATAATCCTTTACCGTGTAATAAGTCACCCAAGCTTTTCCTCCCACAATTATTACCAATTGGAATATTCCATGTTTTATTCATCCTATAATCCATTACATATTCTTACAACATGTCATTATTTTGTTCTATATTAATGTTATAAATTTATATAATCATTTCATTGTTTTGAAAACACAATAGAAAATATCTTTATATGATGAGAAATATTGGGAGATTAGTGCCCTTAATAGGAATGGTTTTAACCCATCAATGTTTAAATAAATTTTCATCTTTGGATTATGTACATAATCCATTACATTCCTTGATATCCATATATATAGTTTTCTTAATTATTGGAAGAATTTTCATCCTAATTTTTTCAAAGATTAAAAATTATCTCTTCATGTTCAATAGATATTCCTATGGAAAATGTTTCCATTAGAATATCATTAAAATCCCTAAATTCCATATCCACAATTTCTTCTACCACCTCTCTGTTGTGAATTAATAATCACAATTGATCAGAATTTCTTGAGAGATGAAATGCTACCATATTACCTGTATCTATTTCATTACATAAAAAAGCCATAAATATCTTATATAAATAAAATATCTATTACTCAACTACATAATGTTTTATAACATAATTCGGGATAACATTGTTACATTGTATTTTCGATTGGAATTCCCTATGTGAGTAAGGTTATTTCTTATAACATGAGTCTGTTTTACATGAATATTTATATGTTTCTCAGATTAATTTTCATCTCTATCTCAACTATCATTACATTGCATATATGGTAAATCCTTATATGGAATTCATGGATAAATATTGTTAATGTTCATTCCACTATGTTCTATTTCTAAACAATGGATACAATAAATTATTTTATGATTCACAATTCACAATTTCAAACAATGAAAAAAATTAATATACATTATTAAATTTGATAATAGGTAATCTCATAATCAGAAACATGGATTATTTGTGGACATGTTTAAATTTAAATTCATTATAATGGGTTTGGAAGAAATTGTGAATATTCAAAAGATTATACCTAGGGAGGGTAAAAATATTTGTGGATTAATGACAATTTCCATGTACTAGGTTATGCATATACCAGAATGATGCACCTTGTTAGAGTTTTTACCCATGAGTTCATTTGTTCTATGAAGACTAGAACATGTAGTATCCAAAATGGAATATATTTCATGGAAGACCTCTATAATATCAAAATTACCAAAATTCTAGGATGTTCTTATATTCTTCTTCTATTATTATATCTTAGTGATATGTTCATTAATATATTCTTTCTAAATCTAGTTTCCAAGGATTCTCAAAAGATTCTCTTGTACAATTATTAATGACAACAACCCTAGTATCATAGATATAATGACTCTCCTAATTACATTGGTATTGTAAAATTAATTTTCATCCCAAAGGGATGAATTTTTTACTATAATTGGTGGACTAGATAAAAACAAAAATATGACATTTAAAATTTGAAAAAAATAGAACCTAAATTCTATTGGAAAAACCCATAATCTGCTAGATTATCCTTCAAAGTCATTCATAAAAAAACATATTAAAATCTTGGGGAAAAATAATACCTAAGAATGGGGTGCGATAATATGCTTAGGAATGATATGACATACAGTGGAAACTATTATAAACATAGACAATAAGACAATGTGAGTAACTAAAATCCCATTCCATTAGAACAAATATTCACCCTAATATCAAAAATATAATATATGGTTGAATAATTTAATATAAGTAATCATATATGTATTAACAAAACTATGAATATTTTACTAGTAAAATAATCTAATTGATTTTCATTTAATAATATCATAATGATGGAATAAAAAATTATAGACATATGAAAAACAACGTCGCAGCCTCATCCAAGACATTTGAAATTAAATGGGTAATGCCATGGGTAAATCCATTCCTAAATATAATTAGATATGGCCTCAGCTAAACCCATATCTGATCTGTCTTAGGATTCCTACTAATTTATTGGGGGAAATAATGGGCACATCCCATCACGTACAATGTTCAATGAAGTTCTCATAAGAATGGGTTAAAACGCAAAACAAATATGCATATGAAAGGTAAATAATTTTACTAAATTAGTATGTATATTCACTAGTCAATTTGAGTTATTTGGTGAATTTTATCATGGTTTCACATCAATAATCAAACTAATAATGAAACATTGAATACAAATGGTAGATGATGTTATAAAATATCAATACTAGTTCTAAATAATAATCAATATAGTGTTCTGAAATAGAAGACAGTACACTAATAAAATAATAAATTAATTATCGAGATAAATACCCTTTTGAATTGGAAGAGTGTATTTTTGGATTTTTTTGTGTGTTGGTAATTAAATTATATTACAAACAAGTATATTCTAGAGAATGAAATTAGAGTATGATTTCCAACATTAGTGGGGTATGAGAAAAATTATAATAGAGTCCTTAAAGAATACAAGGATAAATTTTATGTTTAAAACAAGAAATGAGTGATGTTAGTTATTAATAATAATATTTGTGATCCTAGAAAATATTTGTGTGTTATGACAGATAATGAAGTGTACTATAAATTATGTTGGAAACTAGGAAGTGCCATTTAATCAGGAATTCTTATATGTGATAATTGAAAAGGGAACCTTATAAATCACATATTTCCTCATAAAATAAAAATAATCCAATCAGGATTTATGAGTATAAAACATATAAAGAGAATTTAGAATACTTTCAGAATATAAATTAATAATAACATTAGGTTAAAGGGAGAGAAATCATTAACCGAATGAAAAATAGTGTTTTATTGAGAATCTTATTACTTATTAATAAGAGCATCCATCACTTGTACATGCCATCATAGATAATGTTATAAAATTAATTATTAAATTAGTTCATAACCTATTAATTTTTGTTAATTTATTATATTTTTATTATGTTCATTTATGGATTTTATGTTGAGTTATAAGATTCAATTTCCTAGTTAATTAGGGTCTTTTTCCTTGGTTTTCATGATTGGTTAACTTAAATACATGAATGAATTATCATGTAAAATGGGAATAGTTATACCGAATTGATGTTATATGTCATTATTTATCTTCTAATATATACAATGTCTTATATATAATTTGTTTTCTATTTATGAGCTTGATAATTAGATAAAGTAGTTATGAAACTCATTTAGATTATTTTGGTGTTTTTTCAAACATTACTAACTAATGTTTTCTTATGTATTAATATTATATACATATACGTGTTCTAGAACATTAGATAATTTTTATTAAATATATTATTGTATTTTTTAACCATAATTTTTTATAACTACATTGAATTCATAATTGATAAATAGAAACTTGTTTATCATGAAGGTAGAAATTGACATCTCACTGATGATTTTTTCATTCATAGAAGAAAATATGGGATGAGATAATAATTAATGGTGGATATCCAATTACCATAATAATATACTCTTATATATGATATAATAGGATTATAATGATTCTTTTATATAGTAGGTTTGTAAACTATAACCAAAATATAAATTTAAATAAAATTAAAAGTACGAAATGGGGGTTTACCTCTTGAATCCCTCCCCTTGAGAACCTCTTTATGGAATTTTGAAATGATATCTTGGATGATAAAAAAATCTAGAACATAGGATAGTGTTTTGAGAGTTGGATTATTAAAAAATTGGATAAGATTCATGGATTTACAGTGCGAGTAGATGAGGTTATGATGGTGGTATTTACAATGGATGAGAGGGGTGATTTTGTTATTTTATTCCTAAGTTTATTATTTTGTATCAAGGAAATAAATATTTTTTATCATATAAATAAATAAATCAACATAATTAAGGAAATTTCTATATTATGGGATTTTATTATACATACATAATCTGTGATACCCTAAATAATATATTTTTATATACTGCCAATTATCGTATTTCACAATTGACAGAAAATTCATCGATTTTTGAAAAATAGAAAAAATCCTACCTAAACGTTTTCTAACAAGTATAATTCAATAATACAATATATTATATGATAATTAGATTCTAAATATGAGAAATATAATATTAAATTAAAATCATTATTTATTTGAAAAATATTGATTTTAAAATAATATTTTTTTGTAAATCTTTGAAACAGTAATTAACGTATCGTAAAATTTTCTTATAATCATTAGACAACAAAATATTAAATTTTGAATAAATTTTATTAAAATAAATATTATTTTATATTATTATTTCAAATAAAGAAATTTAAATTAACATTTATGTTTCCAAAAAATACAAATACTTAATATTATTTTTTCTAAAACATTTATATACTTATTCTAATATATAAATATACCATATTTTCTATTATATGATACCAAAATTTTATTTATAATTTCATAGGGGATGTTATTATTCATATGTAAATATTACTATTCCTAAGGTCCACATTACTATTCCAAATGCCTAATTTAATTGTATATTTCATTTTTAAAATCAGTGTATCTTGAATCATAAACTATCAAGGATACTAAATTTTAAAAGGGATATACCATAATATCTTGGCGTGTTACACTCCAAAATATAGAAGAAAGAGTTGGATATTGATCAGAATTAATGAAAGTGTTTCCACATGAATACATGAACCTTTGTGAATATGAAATGACTAATTAATTGAATGTATAAATCCTCTTGTATAATGATAAAATGATCTTTCATTTTTTATAGATAAATTATTACCAATATATATTTTTTCCCATGGATATTTTTTGATGTAAAAAAACTAATTACATAGTATTTTGTCCCACATAAACAAAAGTTATAGGAATTTGTTTCAAAACACATTTTGTATTATTTCTTCCACTTGGATAATTTGAGACACAAAGAATCATTCATGATTATGAATAATTTGTTTTTGTTATTTATCCATTGATAAATGTCTCATAGATCTCTATATATTGTTTTACTTAATTGATGTATGAGTATTGACTAGTGGTGAACTTCAACTATCAACTAATTATTTTACAATGTTATAGATATGATACATAGGATTGTAGAAATCCTATGTATTTTATCATGACCAATATTGTACTTATGTAAAATCAAATTATTTAAAGACTATATATTCGATTTCATTTTTAAAATGATGCTTTAATATTTCTTGATATTTTCCAATAATTCTAGTTTAGAAATCAATAGGAATATGATTTATTATGACCCTTCCCATATTATATCCATTTCTAGATTTACCATTTCATTGATCTATAGATCTCATATAATCCCCATCGTTTATTGAACTATGGTTATTTCTTACAGAATCTGTCAAAATATTTTTTTGATTATCATGGATGATAATTAATATAATAGTAATATTACATTAAAATATCTATCCGTCTCCATTTTCATATGTTCATTTCATTTTATATAATGATAAAATTAATACATTGTTTTTGTTGTATATAACACACTTCCTTGAATTGAAGAATAGTCTTCATAAATGTAATTAAACCTAAACTATTTCTAGATATAAAAAATTATTACGGTAACTATATTAAATAGAATTAATCATTCAAGATACAAAGGAAATAACCTTTTTAATTTTTAGTGGAAAACCAACTAGTCATTTTAATGATGAATCACTAGAAATGAAAAATCCTTCACCATTATATGGAAGAGTTAGCATAGGTTCCCTAAAAAACCAATTCATTAGTTTATGGAATTTTTATTCACACTTATTTTTCTATATAAATATAAGTTCATTTAGAATTAACTTGTTCTGTCATTAGAAATCAATGAAAAGTTATTCTAAATTCGTCCACGTTATTTTTATCAATAATAGAATCTAAAAAATGAAAGAAAATTTTAGAAAGATAAATCTCATACACAACAATTGATTTTTATACATCAATTAGGATTACATAAAATTTTCAAATGATTCTGAATAATAATAGATATTATTACTATATATTATAATTATTGTATGTACAAAAAAATTCACTTTCTATAATTATTTCAATATGTCACATAGTTTATCCTAATGTTTCTCAAGTGTTTTGGAATTTACCTAATATCTTTAATAAACATCACAAAATATATATCTAGAAAAGCCCTATAGAAAACCATGAATGACATACATTTATATTAAATAAATTTTAAAGTATATCCATTACATTATACAAATAGATCCATTAAGACAGTAATATGTTACTGTCTTTGGAGACATGGACACATAAACAATTAGTCCATATCTAAAATAATTTATCTCCCACTATGATATTTCTAACTATAACTCTTCTTAGAAACATCATACATAATATATTTCCTCATAACCTGGTGAGAAGAATCATAAGAATGGTTTAGCTCAGAAGCTCCATAATGAAAAAATTGAGGTATATAGTTAAAACCTCAACACAAGGGTATACAAACACTTTTAAAATATTTGAAAGTAATACCATGCATATCAGTAATAAAAATGTTTAGTTTTGGAAATAATATTATTAGTTAAAAGGACATGAATAATAAAGAAATCAATGAACATGAGCTATTATGGAATAACATTGGAATAAGGCATAGTCATTTAGAATAAACATAATTATTAAAATTTGTTTACATATTAGTCAAGGAATGTTTCTGAGGCTATAATATTAGAATGGTTTCACTCCCCAATGATTCATATTAGTTAGTGTTCACTCCCAATCCAATCATAATTAAAAATTTAAATTCCTGAAAAAGGATTACTTTCAATTCCACTCATATATAACTCAAGAAAAAAAAACATTTACCCATTTCATTGGAGGGAGAAATATGTCCCACCCATCTCATATTAAGTCCCATATTTATTTCATCCATAAATTCATAAAACATTAATTGAAATATAACCCATGAAATGATTTTGGTTTCATAAATATTTCATCATATGATAAAATTTACAAAAGAGATAGTTTTTATAATCATTTCATCATTTGAACACTTCATCAGAGCATATCGTATCTGAAAATAAGAGGATTATATATGAATTATATCTTGTTATAACATGTGGAAGAGAAAAGGGTTTCATATAAAAAATTATATAATAAAAATAAACCATTCAGAGAAGTAATGAAAATTTTACCCTTGAATCATAACCCCATTAAGACATAGGTAACATCAAAAGATATAATTATTGATGAAAAATGATTTTTACGGATCATTTAATATATTTCCTTAGGAAAACAACTTTTCCACATTGAAATAAAGCATTTTAAATCATAAATAACTTTTAAAATATTTTTATTTGAAAATAGTCATAAATATATATTAATCATTCTTCAATGAAATCGAGAATCATCATGACGAAAATTTTCATTCCCTTAATACACGTTAACATAATGATCACATTAAAAATTTTCTTAAAGTTGAATGAAAAATTGATAAATCGACATAATGATTCATGGAAAAAAATATTTTTTAAAACATTATCACTTGTGTAAAATATCTTTTAAAAATCATTAGAGGATAAAAACCCATTTATAATGACCCGGGTTTTAGAAGAAAATATATTTCCCAGTGAAGAGTGAAATAATGATATATTAGTATAAAAACATTTTATCAATTATTTTATTTAAAAGAAATGAAAAATAAATTTATAACATGAATATATCATTAATAAAAATTAAATTATTAAAATAATTAGTTTCTTGATAGATGGTCTTAAATATTTTATTATCAAAAATATTGTCACAAACATTTTGGGTAAATAATAATATTAAAACATAAAAATATTCCAATTTGGTAACATTTAAATATAATTCCCATGGTGGAATATCCATAAAATTACATAAAATATCTAGATTATAAATAAATTTTTAATATTTAAAGTCTAAAGGGATTGATATACACCTTGTAAATGTTGATAGCTTCATAATATAACATATTTATCATGAAACAAACTTCAGAAAAAAATATTTCTTGACAATGTAAATATTGAACAGTAAAAAACATGAAAGAGAGAACCTATATTAGATATGTAAATTACAATAATTATTTATATGTTAATCATAAAATAAATTCATGGTCATTTTATACTCCACATGAATGATTTATTTTGTGAAAATATAATATTTCTAATAGAAAATAGAAGTGAGATGTAAATCCACTACCTCATTAGTTACATTTTGTATCATGAGACCTAGTAAATGATAAAATAAAATAAAATTAAACATTACGTATATTGAAAATAAGTTTATTCAAGATTTAAAATTCCACTAGGTTAGTATATACAAAACACAAACTGAATGATTGGTGAATTTTGAAATATCACCAAAATATAAAATAGAGACTACAAATCCCATACCATAATTCATCACAATCATAAAAATTGTTGTAACCACTTATATAATAAATAAATTGTTTCTATAAATGTATGAAAATCATAATTTATAAATAACATTCCATATATGGGTTTTTATGACATTTTACTATCCATTTGTTAACAATCACATGTTGATGACTTGTTTTGCATTCTGACTGCATTATTTTACAAATTTGATTTGATTTTTTATTGTCTAAATTTTATCATGATTTAATAATGTCCATAATATAATCATAAGTTCTATAAATAGTATACTTGGATTCAATTCTCCCATATGAAAATGTGTAAACCCATTGCGAGGAATAATAATAATGGAGTCACATAATACATTAAATTCATCAGAGAAGATCATGGAACTAATTTTATAGTTGATGTAAAATTCATCTAGGTTTGGAAACATTCTTAAATATTGTGGTATAATTTATTTCATGATAAATATTAGAAAATTGAGAAAGAATTATCTTGTTGTATCATATTTTTTTATACACATCTTCAAGAAGTTTATTATGCCTTTGTATTTTTATAGATTCTAAAACAGATTTTGTATTCTCAATTATATGAAAAGTTTTTGTATTCTATTTTTAAATTATCTCTTGTAGAATTTTCTATAATTTAATCATTATTGAAAATAATGGATTAAAATGTATAGTATTTTTTAAGTGGTATATTTTAGTGGTTCTTATTATTTCAAACTCCTTGGTTGAGCTCATGCATCTTCCACATTCATAATTGTACATATGGAATAATATATATGAATATTTGCATGACATTTAGCTACACTCCCATCATGTTCTTGTTACATGGGATTAAGAAGAGGTTTTTTTTGTGGTTTGTGATCATTTACAAAAAAATAATCATTCCCATATTTCCCTTGGCATTTGAGATAAATTGGAATTATTGTATCCTTGATTATTTAGATATAATATCTACATAGTTATTGATTTGGTTTCTAAATTATCACATCTAATTCCTTAAATTTTAATCATCAAGAAATGGTTTTCTCAATAATAGTTATTTTACAGTTGTGGAGGGTTTCAAAAAATATTTTATCAAAATTAATTTTGATATTATTATTATTTTGTGGTGCTTGATTTATTTTATTAATATTTAATGGTTGGTGGGATATGAAATGATGGTTTCTTCTAATGAAATTGGTGTTTTTTTACTGATTCTGATAAATGAGTCTAGAAGAATTTTTATTGTTACCAAATCAATATCAAAAAATGAATTTTATCTTTATCATAGTGAAATTTCTTGTTTTATCCTTAGACCAAATTATAATTCACAAAATTTGGTTCGTTACACGTCAATAAATTTATCCACAAAAGGACATATTTTAACATAAAATACATAACATGGTTTGTTCTTTTTTTACTATTCTATTTTAATTCATATTTTAAGAAAGAACTGGTTATTTCATCATGTTTAGATTCAAAAATGGAAATGAATTAAAAGATCTTATCTACTGAATGCATATGTTAATTGAGCATCTTATCCACATTTTTTATGTTTTATGATATATTCTCAATCAATCCATTTTCATTTGGTGAATCTTTTAATATTGAGGATCTTAATATGATTCATTAAGTTCATAATTTTTGTTTTCTATTAGGAATTCGTAAATTATGAATTGATAGTAGTGCTTTACGAGACCATGATATGTGAAACTCAAATATAGAGAGTCTCTATAGATGAATGTCATGACCTGACCCAACAGGGCCCGTGCCGTTACTCCCCAAGCCCACCTCCAATACGCTAAGGGCTGGCGTCTAGCACCGCGTAGGCTATCACACACATGGGAGGATTTAGACTAAGGTACTTGTACACTCACACCCACATACACTTCCATGAAACATTGCAGAGATATATAAAACTGAAAATAAAATGCATGAAAACAACTATCTGAAACCAAATTACAAAAAAAATTACAAAAGGGAAAAATAGGGCCCACCCAAAGAAAACTACGAAAGTGTCCAACCTTCCTATAAGGAGGGAAAACACTACATAAACACCTACTAGAAAGCTCCTCGACACAGCTCCGGTAAACACCCTGGTCAAACCTGCTCACTAAGCTCTGCCTACTCTGGGTCCTCCTAGGACTCTATAGACTGGCATGTTGTCTGCATAAGACACAAAAATGTGCGGGAAAATCCCGTGAAAGGGTGAGTATAACAATACTTATTAGGCACCCCAAAAACCTAAAACAAAAGAGAGTAACTAAAAGGCAACAGTCCGCTCGTTTTAGCTATTGGGAACCCAGACAAGTGAGAAACTCTATCTCATGACCATCCTCAGTTAAACACAACTAGTCATCTCAAATCAGGTGTATGCCCATAAATATACCATGAACATCAAGATAAACTCAGCACACGCACCATGACACAAGAGGCAACGACCTCATCACCGGCAACTGTTCACAACCAGGGGAGCAAACTACATGATAACTGTCATCCCAGATGAAAATCATCTAAGAGATAAACTCCATCGGGTCCCACCCAAACACCTCATACGCTCACCCGAGAGATCACGCTCGTCAGAAACCGTCATAGAGAAAGTCACACTGAAAAAACAAAAACACACATCTCCACGGATATGGGGATCGTTCCTAGCGTCCGATAGGGGATTCAAGAACCCACACTGGTAGATGAAGATCTCACAAATAGGGGATCACTCCTAGAGTCCTCTGGGAGATACCACAACCTGATCTGGCATTCGTAGATCTCACAGATAGGGGATCAATCCCAGGATCCACTGGGGGATACCAAAACCTGATCTGAACTCGATATAACCATGTCACTCAGATAGTGGATCGTCACCCATGTCATGACAGTCACGACGATACCGAAACCCTATCTGGTACAACTCGCATTGTAGGGTATCGAACTGATGATGCTGAAACCCTATAGAAACCACGTTCTGAGTAGGTGATCGTATAACCAATGATACCCCAACCCTACTATAAACCTCATTCATAGTAGGGGATCGTATACCCGACGATATTACAACCCTACAGAGCATGTCCCACTACATAGGGGATCATATTCCCAATGATACCACAAACCCTATGGGGTTAACCTGCTAGATAGGGGATCACCACCTGTGGATAATCAGTCACAGCGATACCAAGAACCCCATATTGGGAAATGATGCTAGAGGATCCCACTCCGGTCCCACCAGAGAGATGCTATAACTCTAACAGGTTAAACATTCCATCACGTGGATCTCAAACCCATACTATGGTTGTGATGCCGTGTGAACCCTTGTAGGAACAAACCAAGTGATTAACCTTAACCAATTCGTGTACAAACATCACTAACCCTAGTGACCCACTAGAACCCCATACTACACAACTCCAAGGTAGATACTGAGGCCACCATCGTGATCTATGTGTAAAAACACATATGATAGGCCATTTAGTCGCCCGAAATGGACAACTGGTGAAAAATGCACTATTCACTAAAGCTAGCCCATGTAGGGCCCACACTACGATCCTAAAACTCATCAAGCGGCTCATACCACTGTGACCCCCTTGAAAAAACACATGGTATCCAATACTCATTTATCCAAAATGGATACCCGGTGAAAAAGGTAATATTCATTGAAGCCAGCTCGGGTGGGGGCCAAGCCTGGATCCAGAAACATGTCGATAGTATTGAACCACTACAATCCTCTCAGAAAAACGCCCAAACCGACCCTGGTGGGGCCCACACCCCAAACTCGGTCCCAACACCCTGAAACCATCAAGACAATCCTATCGTACCGTCAGAGTCTCAATTCCACTGAGGGCACATAAATCAGATGCTATAGGTATAAGATACAACAGCCCGAAGTGAAATAATAATAATAAAATATCATTATTTTATTCGACGTCTCAAGCTCCAGGGCCACGATCCCGAACATCGAAGCCCCCAAACACACCTCAAATGGTTTTCATTATTTCCATCATTGCGTCTCCGTAGAAAAAATGACAATTCATCCCCTAGATTTCCTGAAACGTCATTTTTGAAACCATCATATACAAGGAGATGGCCGGTACGGCCGGCCGGGGCCTCCATGCGCTGGCCACCCCCGTCGGTCGGCCACTCCGACCGGTGGACCACGCTGCTGCAGTGCGGCACATCCCTCGCATGCAGCCAACCCCCTAGGTTTGCCGCTAATTGGAAGTCGGACCGCCGTAGGGGGATGCAGTTCTGTTTGTTTCCTACGACCCGCCATCACCGGTCTCCCCCGGTGCCACGCCGGCGGACCTTCCGGGGGCCCGCGGGGGCTCCCCGGCAGTCCAAACGCATATTTGAAAGCATCTGTGTGGCCCCCGAGACTATATCCACACATCTGCATGCTCAAAAGAGAGAAAAACCAACTAAATCGGGATCCGGGATTTCAAAACTAAAAACACCAACCTATTGGAGGATCACCAAAAATTCGGGTGGAGAATGATGCTTGTGATGCACTAGAGCTCTATCATTTAAATATCGGCGCAGAAAATGAATGCATGAGGCTCGATTCAGTGAAGAACGGAGTTTGGGGAGGGAGGGGTTCTCCTTGTGCGCAGGGATGAAAATGGGGGTGGGGGAGAGATTGTTTTTTTTTTAAATTAAAATGCTACATTTTAACTCCCTGCCAACTTGCCTCCAACCCGGCACCTGGCGCAGACTAAAATTATGTCACGCCTAGGGTAAACACGGCATTCTGAACCCAACGTCAGACTTAGAATTGCAATCAATGACTCTGTTAAAAATATTTTTAAACTGACGATCATAAATAAACTTTTCCATTTATTTAAAAAAATTCCTCCGGTGGCTTTTCTCACAGACGTCCTATGCCCACAAATTTTACACCCCGCCTAATGTAAACGGAACGTTTCGGATGCAGAAATTCTCCAAGATTCCCTTTCTGAGCAACCGTTTTGGTGATAAAACACCTCCTCCATTTCCATAGTATAAATATACTTCATATTTTTGTAAAATTAATTTCGGGCACACCGTGTCTCGGAATCACACGTTGTCATGGCTCCTAGCTCTGAAATTATTCTTAGGAATATTCCAAAGTCTGACAGGGCAAAAAATTGAGTCGCTAAATCCTCCCAACAGTAGAAATTCTCCTTCCTAAAAATCCATAAGCATAAGGAATGGTACTGGAATTTCAACTTAGTCTCCCACACCAGCAAGTTCGCCAAAAAAAGACCCATGCTCGAGCACATAAGTAAGAGGGGATCATCCACCACACCTCAATAATATCATCATTAGGAAGAACTGACTCGCCCGCATATTTTTAATCATGTCACCAAAATGCATCTCGGTGGGGGAAGGATCCCTCTTCCTCGTGCATTTGAAGCATGTCGAACAACACCCACACATGGTCTTACTAACATCCTAAACAAAACATGAGCAAGAAAAGGAGAGGAAGGGTACCGCTAAACGATGCATATAGAACTAATACTAAAGTTACAAAGGACCCATGTCATACTTATATCCATCTACAGAGCCTCTGGGTAAACAGCCTCAAAGGCTTGCAGCTGTCTTCACCCTCGGCCACTAGCTCCATGAGCCCGGCATGGACCACCCTGGTGTGGGGGTGGTGGAAGGTGATACTGCCTACCACCTCCTGCTTCTACACCAGATCCGTCATCATGTCTGCCACCCTGCAGACCTCCAAGATTGAGATGCTTCCACTGACAAGGCGGTCGGTTTACCGTCTTCCTCTCACCAGCATGACGGGTTGGACTGTATCTATCATGTTGTCCCCGACCATCGCAAGCATAACAACGCCTCTCTTTTGGCTGACCAAAACTTGTCTACGAGGCCTGTGATCCCTGAGCATCAGATCCTCCATCCTAGGGTCGCCTCCTGAAATGCAGGCCATGCACAGACCCCTATGTCTGCCATTGGCTACCAGCTGTCAATGTCGCAGCTGCCACATGACCCGCACTGACGGGATGAATATGCTCAGATAGAATTCTCTCCACCACCAACGCTCACTACATCACTCTAGCATATGTGGGAAGAAACAAAGAAACCACACCTTCACGGATGTCCCTGCTTAACCCCTTATCAAAGGTCCGAGCCCTAATGAACGAGTCTCGAACCATATCCAGGGAGTAGCGCGACAGGTTGTTAAACCTTGATGAGTACTCCGACATGGTCATGCCCTCCTTCCAAAGCTGTAGAAGCTCCTAAATCTACACTAAACTAAGCATCACCGAATAGAACTGCTCCATGAAGATATGCTCAAACTCTGCCCACGTGAGCGTCTCCTCATCGTGGGACTACGTCATTAGCCTCCACCGTCACACGACCGAACCATGCAGAAGGCTCGCCGCTAGGACCACCATCTGATCATGAGGTGTCCTCACCAGGCGAAAGACTCATGTGACTAATTTGAGCCAGTCATCAGCTACCTGGGGGTCTGGACAACCACGAAACCTCAGAGGTCGCTGCCTCTAGAATTCGTGATCCGCACTTAGCTTGCGCACAACCTATCCATGCACATCCGACACATTCAGCTACTCGACAGGGTGTGGATCAACTGGTGGACAATCAGGAGGTCCAGCCTTAGAACATGTGATCTCGTCCACAGCCTCTTCATTAGGTGGATTGTCACCACAATCCCCTTGTGGAACCCTCGTTGGCTGTTGTTGTTGAGGCATCCACAAATACAATCAAGAAGATCCATGTTCAAAGAGTTTATATGGACAGCTAACTCAAGATGGACAAGGTAAAACCCAAACCTAGTCTTATTTGATGGATGTAACATTATGTCCATATGACTAGTGTCTTAACCTCTTGAAGCAAATGGCATGTTACCAGTGTCCTGGTGTATGGATACATCAGCCGCCGCACAAAGACTGGAGTCCCTGTCCCGGAAGTAGAGCTCAAAACATCATAACACTGCTGTTGTACAACCCAAACCAAACCCCCAAGTAGACCAACTCTGCTCTGAGATCCCAAAGGTGGACCCTCCTCAGACACCACTCTATCATGACCCGACCCAAATTGGATCATTTCGTGACTCATTAATCACACCTCTAATAGGCTAGGGTCTATCATCTAGCACCGAGTAGGCTATCACACACATGAGAGGCATTAGCCTAAGGAACCTATACAGACACACACATAATTACACCTCCATGCAACAGTGCAAGGAAATATAAAACTGAAAACTAAAATGCATGCATACATCTATCCCAAACCAGAGTACCGTAAATGTAGAAACGGAAAAAACATGGCCCACCAAAAGAAAACTACGAATGTGTCCAAACTGCTGAGAAGGAGGGAAAACACCACCAAAACACCTTCTAGTAAGCTCTTCGACACAGCTCCGGTAAACACCCTGCTCAAACCCACTCACTATGCTCTGCCTTCTCTGGGTCCTCCTGGGACTTCATCGAAAGGCATATGGTCTGTACAAGACAAAAACATGTGAGGGAAAATTCCGTGAAGAGGTGAGTATAACAATACTCAATAGGCACCCCAAAAACCCAAAACAGAAGAGAGAAACTGAAAGACAACATTCTGCTAGTCCCGGACAGAGGGAACCCAGATGAGAGAGAAACTTCATCTCGTGACCATCCTCAAATAAACACAACTAGTCATCTAAAATTAGGTGTATGCCCATACATATACCATAAACATCCAGATATACTCGGCTCATGCACCAAGACACATGTGGTACCGACCTCATCACCAAAAATGCTTCACAAACAGGAGAGAACAGACCCTGATCATTTTCATCCCAGATGAAACATTTCCAAGAGATACACTCCATCAGGTCCCACCCAAACACCTCAAACTCTCACTCGAGATATCACACTTGTCGGATACCCTCACTGAGAAAGTCACGCTAAAACAGAAAAACACCAAACTCCACGGATATGGGATTGTTACTATGGTCCTCTAGTGGATTCCAGGACCCAGAATGATATACAATGATCTCACAGATAGGGGATCACTCCCTGAGTCAGCTGGGGGATACCACAACCCGATCAGGCATTCATAGATTTCACAGATAGGGGATCACTCCCAGGATCCGCTAAGGGATACCATAACCCGATCTGGCACTGGACAGAACAACGTCACTTAAGTAGAGATTCATCATCCATGTCACGATGGTCACACCAATACTGAAATCCTATCTAGTACATCTCCTGCTGTAGGAGATCGAATTGATGATGCTACAACCCTGAATAAACCACACGCGGAGTAGGGGATCATATAACCAACGATACCACAACCCTAATATAAACCTCTTAATGAGTAGGGGATCCTATACCTGACGATACAACAAATCAACTAAGCACTGACCACTGCATAGGAGATCATAATCTTAACTAGATAGGGGATCACCGCCCCTTGGATAAGTGGTCACAACGATACCAAGAACCCCATCTAGGGAAACGATGCTAGAGGATCCCACTCTGGGCCCACAAGAAGGGTTCCACAACTCTAACAGGTTAAACATCCCATCAAGAGGATAAAAAACCTATTCAAAGGTTGTGATGTCGCGCGAACCCTCATTGGAACGAACCAGGGGAGTTACCTCATTCACTGCTGGTCCAAACATCGCTAACCCAATTGACCCGCCACAACGCCACACCGTGCATCTCCAAGGCTGATACCAAGGCCACTATCACGATCTACATAGAAAAACACGTAGGATAGGCTATTCACTCGCTCGAAACCGAAAACCGGAGGAAAGGAACTATTCACCGAAGCTAGCCAGTGTGGGGCCCAGACAACGATCCCAAAACTCATCAAGAAGATTTTAACACTGTGATCCCCTCTAAAAAACACACGGGATCCACTACTCGTTCGTTCCAAAGAGATAGCCGGTGAAAAAGGTACTATTCACCGAAGCCAACTCGAGTGGGTCCCATGCCTCGATCACGAAACGCATCGAACAGATCATACAATTTTGATCCTATAAAAAACACACTTTATCAATTATTTATCCGCCAAAATCGGACTCCTGGTGAGAAATTTGTGTTTCTCCATAAACGCCCAAACCAACCCTTGTGGGGCCCACACCCCTAACATGGTCCCAATACACAGAATCCATCATGAAAAGTCCTCTATACCATTAGGGTCTCAATGCCACTGATGACACGTCAATCAGATGCTCCGGGTATAAGATACAACGGCCCGAAGTCAAATAATAATAAAATATCATTATTTTATACGATGTTTCAAGCTCCCAGGACACGATATTGAACTTTGAAGCCCCCAAACCCCCCTCAAATGGTTCTTCTTATTTCCAGGGTCATGTCACCACCGACGGAACATGAATCCGACCCTTGGATTACATGAAACAAGGGTTTTAAAACCCCCGTATACAAGGAGAGGGCCGTACCAGCCGGCACCGCGGCCCAGCACTGCGTGCGTGGGTTGCCGAACCCTGTGGAGTCGCTGAAAATTGACAGTGGTCCGATTTCTTTCTTGCGACCCGCCGCTGGTGGACCTTCCGAGGGCCACTGGGGGAACCTCGGGGTCAAAACTCAAATCTGATACATCTGCACCCCCCCCACCCAGGACCGGATTTACGCATCTGCAGGCTCAAAAAAAAGAGAAACCAACCAAATCGGGATCTGGGATTTCAAAACTCAAAATGCCTACCTGCTGGTGTATTGCCAAATTTTCGGGTGCAGAACGACGCTTGTGACATGCAAGAGCTTGATCTGCTAATGATCGTCGCTGAAAATGGACGCCCAAGGCTCGATTCAGTGAAGAATGGAGGTAGGGGAGGGAGTGTTTCGCCATATGCACAGAGTACAAATGGGGGGGGGGGACATTGATTTCTATTTATATTTTTGAAATAAAAAACTGCATTTTAAATCCCCACCAACCTGTTTCAACCCCGGCACCCTGTGCCGGATAATATTATGTCACTCCTAGGGAAAACACGACATTATGAAGGCAACGACGGACCTAGAATTGCTATCTGAGACACCGTTCAATAGTTATTCGATCTGACAGTCATAAATAATCTTTTCCATTTATTTATGAAAACACCCCCGGTAGCTTTTCTCGTAGCAGACCCTCGCCTGCAATGTTTACACCCCGCCAAGGGGAAACAACATGTTTCAGATGCAACTGTTCCCTCAGATTCACTTTCGGTGCTACCATTTTGGAGATAACACACCTCTTCCATTTTCATACTATAAATATACATAAAAGTTTTATAAAATTAATTCCATGCACATCGGGCCTCAGAATCGCATGCTGTCTTCGCACCTATATCTGGAATTATTCATTTGAATACTCAAATGTCTGACAGGGCCGAAACATGATTCTCAACAATGATTCTCTTGTGTCATTAAAATCTTTAGTAAGGGTTATTCTCCTAGTGGTACGAAATAATATATATAGAATATTTCTTTTTCATTTATCCTTTCTTTGTAGAGTACCTAGTAATATGATATACCAATATTCATTACATATCCTTAATATGAAAATCAGAATTCCCTAAACATGAAATTTTCTATAAGAACATATCCTAAATTTAATTTGGAGCACATCAATTTAATAATATTTATATGCTTATATGGGTCATAACCTTCCAATCAATTATATTTATGAAATAATTATATTATTATAATTTTCAAATCCATACTAGTTTCAATTACAGGAATTGATTTTTTATTACTTGTAATTAAAGAATGTGTGGCACATGGATCTATTAGTGTTTGTTTTGGGATTCCTTCCATGAGGGATGACTCTCTATATAGTCCTATGGCTTCTATGGGGTTTGTGAGAATTTATTCAAGATAACCATTTTTTATTATTATTTTATAATAATTTCATTTCAAGTTACTATCAGAATAAAAACATTGAATCATTGAATATTTGGATATGGAAATTTAAGAAATGATTTTTGAGTGGACTTCATTAAAAATGTGTGATGTTGTTTATAAAATATGTCATAGGGAAGCTCAAAATGGTTATTATTACTTAGTTAAATGTTATTTTTTTTCAGATTTATGTTTTTATCAATGAGGAGTCCACATGATAGGATTTTAAATTTAGGGATAACGAATTTGGTGTTCTTAAGAAAACTATTTTGGAAATGATAAATAAAAAAGAGATCAAAAATAATATTATGATAATTATGGTTAGGGTAGGTTTGGGATTCTATTTTAACTATATTCTTGAGACAAATGTTATTTATAAATTATTTCTAATCATTGGTATGTGAATGGATGTACAATTTAATCCTATATCACACTTATATTTATATTTATTTGTGAATCTCGCTATATAAAACCCCATATTAGTCAAATATACTTTATATATGTCAATTTTTTACACTCAATCACCCCTAGTTGACTATGGTAAAAACCAGTCAGCTATTGGTCTTCTTAAAAAATCCCAGAGGCACCACTACTCATTCTAAACATGTTAACCATCACTGAGAACACCACCACTATTACCTTAATTAATCCATCATATATTTACCATATAAATATGGTGATTGATTATAGATTATTAAAATGGGAAAAAATACTAAATAGAATTCAATCAAAAAAATTATCTCATTTTAATATCATCTAATGAATATAAAAAGAGATTTCTATAAAATTGGGAATTGTTTTAATTAATGTGAATAGTATCAATCATTTTGTCAAGGAAAACATTTCATTCACTAAAAAATCTATAATTAACACTCTATTATAGGTGTAGACCTGTTGAAAGGAGAAGAAAAGACCATTACACTACTCATGAATAAATAGATAAAATAAATTATAATTTGAAAAACAAATTCGATCACAAACCACCTTGTAGAATTACATTTAACACCTTAATCCTAATACAAGTTTTATTAACAATGGGTTTTCAACATCTATTGTTATGTTCAATCCTTAATGACCCTCATTCCTAGAATTTTTCAATTCTTCATTGCTCCTAATGTGTAATTCCAATATGTGATAGTATCATCAATTGTAGTATATATCCACTTTTATGGGATTTTCTTCTTCAATTCATTCTAGTGATAGTTGTTATGATTTGTGGTGTCAATGAGTTAAAGATGGTATTATCGTGATCCGTGCTTGCTCCATGATTTTTTCTACTAGATGTTGGTGATTATGGAAACATGGAAGTTGAGAAGGTTTGAGGGTATGTAGAGTTGTAGAATGACAATGCATCACAGAACTATATGTCTACTGATTGATTTGTTTAACATTATTTTCGAATATGAGGCTTCTCATTATCTTAGTTTTCTAAAGGTTATAGAGTTCCCAATCCCCTTCCTCTTACCTCTAGGCTGATTGATGCATTTAATTTCTCCTGTACAGTTCTGAGTTGAAGATTAACATTGATGTGTCTTATATCTTCAGTGAAATGTGAGGTGGACGATTGGTGACATAAAAAATAGATTGATGGTGATGGAAGTTATGGAATCTTATGGTATTAGTGATTCCCTAAATGTTGAAGTGTATGCGGTCATGATCAATATTGATTTATGTAATAGGAAGAATCTGAGGATGATGACATTGGAAAATAAAAAGATGTTGATTTTCAATTCCATGTAAGGTCAAAACCATATTCCATGGTCTATAACATATCATATTAGAAAATTCATCATTCTTCTTGAGGGTCAGGTGGAAATATCCCACAATAAGCATATGGGAACAACGCCGCTATCTATCGTTATTTTAAATCCCACTAAAAAGCTATTTTTGTCTTTTCAGCCATGTGATCCTTCTCTCTTGATGGAATCCATATTTTAATCAGGGTAACTAAGGGGATGTTCTATTTTGAGGCCCCCATAACTTTTTTGTTCTATTATTTTCTTATTTTTGTGCTAAAAATTTATAAATATAAAAATGATACTAAAAGATAAAGTGAAATAACCTTTCAATATATTTCCCTGAAGGCATGAAATATAATCACATTAAATGAGATATATATAGCGTAAGATGACTCTTACATTAGTGTGAGGTGAAATATATTTTTATTAATTATGACTCATATATAGGTGCGGGATGAAACTTAAACTAATATGATTCACACATGAAATGATTGAATGACTCATATGTAGGTCCACATCACGTGTACATAATACAACTGACACATATGTCCATACATAACAAATTTTATACATAAGAAGAATCATTGATGCACCCCTATTCCATGTCAAGTAATTATTTATTTATTTGGAAAAATAGAACTATATTTGTCATTTACGAATCACTACTTCATTAAATAACTATCTTATCATGAATTATGTCTATTATCATAATTCATGAATTAATTCCTTCACAATATCATGAAAATTAATATTCAATGAGAACCAATTATATTTATCAAAAAACATTATGAAGGATATAGTAATTCTTAATTTGAACATTTTAAATAAAAATACATAATTAAATTTTTTTAACTTGTTAATTTCAAAACACAATAGAATGAAATGAAAAAATAAATATGCTGGAATTAAATTTATTTATTGTCATAAAATTATTATGAATTTAAAAACTATGTTAATGTACATAGATTAGTTTCCTTTATATATTTAAAAATTTCAATCTATAGAGGATAAGTTATAGTCTAGATGATTATTATTCCTCTATTTAGAGTGTGATTATTTTGACTATAAATATCATGGTTTATACTCTTATTAGAATAGAATCAATAAAAATATCTAATGATATTGTGGATTTGTTAGAAAATTAGATAATTATCCTCATTAGATTCTGAAATGTAGAAGGATAAAACAAAAAATTAGAGATATCACTAATTAAATCACCCAAGAACTATATAAAAATTTTAATATAAATTTTTCTATTAGAATAATGAATGGATTATTTTTAGATCCTGAACTTTTCATGGTCACATTTTTGATATCAAAGACTAATCATTTCATAATAATCATATTAACTCATTCCCTTGATATCCACTCATTTTGTTTAAATGGTTTATTAAGGAATAGGGAATATGTTGTAATTTTTAATGGATTCTGGACGGGTGTGTTGATTTTTATATTAATGAATTTTTATAGACTCATTTTTAAAAATTCATCTTCCTTTATATTCATAGATTTAATTAAACAAGAAAGAAAAGGAAATGGTAATTTTCACCCAGATTCAATTTTTATTTCTTGTCTAATTTTTGGAGTCATTGTTATTTAATTTAGAATAATAATTATCCTCATATTTGAAAATGGTTTCTTTATTATAGAGAAATAAGAATTTAATGTTCATTATTACTGTTTATTATTACTGCACAAAATATTCTCTATCTATTTTGAAATTATTGAGCTATCATTTTTTAGAATTCTTAGTCATGAATTCAATTTGTATCCATCAGTAGTTTTTCAACTCATTCATCTCAATTTTCAACTACTTATTTTTTTTTTAAATTTTGATATAAGAGAATGTTTGAGAAAAAATTAATGATAATCATATTTTTTTAGATATTATTGTGGTATGAGTTTTTATTTTTATCATTTCAATGAATTATGTTGATATAATAGACTTTTATGGATTCGATTTTTGACGTACAATATGTATAGGTTTTTATATTTTCTAAAACCAAAATATAATTAATATTTAAAAATATCTAATTGGTTGTTTCTGATTAGTTAAAATGGCCATTTTCTGTTAAATATATACAAAATATGTTTTATGTTAAAGGAAAACTATAGGTACTAAAATTATTTATTTATAAACATAAGACCAAAACCCAAAAATTGAAGGTAATTTATTATAGAATCCATTATGTTTTCTATAAGGATGGGTTGGTTTCTCAATCGATTTATTTAGTAAAATTTTTCTTTTTTTAGTGTTAAATATTTTCAATTTAATATTAAAATGATTTAATTTAGATGAATTTACCACAATTAATCCTCAACGAATACTACTCCTTCAAATAGTGTTTTGTGAGTTTCGTGTTTAATTTTAAATATTTTGATTAACTATTACTAGTTACATGTCAATTACTAATCCTATAGATGATTAATCTTTCAAGATTGAATCCCTTTTTAGTATTCCTTAGTAATAAAATACTATGATTTTATGTTCTCTAATGGTTTACTATGGATATAATTCCAAAATCATCATGATTCGTAATGATTACTCATAGAGTGTATCTCTAATGATGTATATGATTATAAGTATATCATTACATAGAAATATGCATCATAATGATAAGAAAAACTATTTAGAGTATGCTCAATTAAATTTTATCCATGGTTAATATGTCTTCTTAATATTGGTTATAGAAACACTAATTTATTAAAACGTTAAGTGAAAAAGGATGTAATATCCACTTAAATATTTCCAATACTAGTGCTTTAAGTTTTAAGAAAGAATACTTTATGTTAGAAAAATTGAGGTGCATGTTTGCATCCTAACATCTGTGTCTATAGAATATAATAATCAGGTTTTATATAAATGTTTTCATTATAGGATATAAAATATGACAATATCAATTTTCTTAATCTAGTTCACACCTTCCTAAAATAGATTATTTAGGATTTAAAGTTTTGTTTTTAATTTTATAATCAAAGTTACTACATTTTGATTCACTTGTATTAAAATATATAATGAAATAAAATTTTATCTATATACTTATATAGTGATTCATTTAAATTTCCATTTAGATAATATTTATTTCAATACAAAGATCAGGATTGACACATTTATCAAAATTAATCTAGGTCATTATCCCAAACTGACCCGTCATGTCCAGCCTACCTGGTGGGAGTTTGAGTGTGACACCCTAAATCCCACCACCAATATTATAGGTGATGGAGACAAGTGATGAGAATTTATATATGAAATGTGACCCTTTTCCTAATGTAAGTTTATACAAAATCTAATAGTATCTATAGAAGCCAATAATGGAATAAAAGTAGAGAGAATCATCTATATAATAATGGTATGTTCAAAAACATCATGTGAATAAATAATAGTATGGAATAAAAACACTGTATAAAAACAGTAATATATATTCCCAACCAAAAAAAATCCACAACCTAAAAAAATTAAATTATGAAAACTCAATTATTCAATATTCGTAACTCTAAATTTTCCCTCCATAAGCGGTTAGTGAATCCATGTATCATTAAGATCAACTATTTTCTCCACTGATCCACCTATTTTATTCAATAGAATGGAAATATTTTAATAATTACCATGAATGGGTGTGTATATATATACATGGTACAAAACCATGAAAACCAAAATGGCCAGAATTTGATGATACTATATATAAATTCTTGATCCATAACTAGATAGGATTCATAGCCCGAGAAATAAATTCATATTCTCCAAAAGAAACCCAAATGAGATTGGATGGGTATTGTTAAATCTATATCACAAGCCAGAATTATGAGTTTTATTGTATCTCTATATGATCATCTATAATTCCCCAACCATCATGTTTCATTACAAGGATGTCACATGGAGGGCCAGAACCTAGCCACTGTGATGTACAATTGAAGGTGGTATAATATCAAATAGAATACCTACAACATTGTATGATATTGGGATACTAGTTTGTAGAGAGATTACCCACTCTATATTATAAAATGGGGCTCCACATTATAGATAGAGGTACCACATATTGGTAAGAAATGGTGTGCCACTCAGTAGTTCGAGTCATGGTTCTCTTGTAGCGAAGTGGGTACACTATGTACTTCAAGGACACGTTAACATTCATGAAATCTACATCAACTTAATTGATGAAGGACCCACACACTGTAATGAGAGGTGTTCCACTCAAAATATAGAGGACCCAAAATATTTTATGATATGGGTCTTAATAATTAATTAGAGTAATATATGGGACTCATTTCATGGTTTGACTGTGGTTTTTCAAACTCATGCATCTATGTGATTATCCTTTATAATCAAAATATTCCATCAAGAGTCTCCTAATTATTGTTCATGAGTGCAATATATTATGTCATATATCAAAATCCTATGTGAAGGTGTGTAAAATATACTATTATTTAAGATAATATATATTGGATAATAGTGGGCCAATATATGGGTCCTAAAAAAGAAGATACTGTTGGTGGAAATCTTGGTAAAAAATAAACAATGTGTACTTGGGGTCACCTAATGTGTGAAAGTCCAATAATCAATTGTTGTATCATTACCTGCACATGGCTTTGATGGATATGTAGTACTACTCAACATGTAAGGGTACTACATTTCATGTCTCTATCAATTGGGTCCGCTTCATGTTCACATTGATGTACCTATGTACATCAGCCTGTTCCCACGTACATTTTATTGTTCCCATGTACATGTCTATGCTTGAGTACTAGGTCATTCCCTTGTAATATAGAAAATTTCATATTCCCTATATTTCCATGTTCTTATGGAATCTCATAGTACACACATAGATTCTAGTATAAGGTCACACAATATATTTGAGTTTTTACATGGTGTATGATATTTATCTCTAACTGAAACCCTAGATATTGTAGCTAGGGGACTACATAACATGTTTTCTATAACTACATGTTGTATAGTTATGTTTTCATAGAAACCCAATGATTCTTCATATAACTTTCTACACCAAAAAATACACCGATTTCATGTTTGATTTGATGAGAGGAATTGGCTACAGGGTCTCCCATGCATGACTCATTACCAATGGCCAGATTATAGTTACATGTGCCCTTCAAAAATCACCGGTCACACTATACCAATTATGATAGTACTATAGGTCCAAAATACTTGGGGGCATGAACTAACACCTAAATAACACATCTAGAAATATTTAAATAACCATCCTCATATTGGATCATGAAATGACCATGAATCTAGGGGATCAATCACGCATGAAACCTCCATCTAAATATTGAACCATGTCCATATGGGCCAACTTTGGAAAACAAGAGGAATTCCAGAGGTAAATACACATAAACAAATTAAAAAAATAATTAGACATGACCCCCAAAGTTCATGAAAATGTAGGATTCATGGGTGATAATAATACAAAAAAAATTAAATTGTTTTAAATATTCTCAAGTTAACTATATGGGATTATGTGAAGGTTGTGAAATTATATATCAAAAAAAATTTCAATTTTTTTTTTAAGAAACAAAAGTTATAAATCGACATATTACTTGTCCAACCTTGATTATGGATCGATCATTGGTGCAGAAAAAATTATCTTATGATTTTTACAAGTTTTGTTTGCTATGTACCTTCCGATGCACATTGATTTGATCATAGTTCTTTCATTGATCTCAATCCAGCATTGAACAATGATTATCTCTTCATACATATTAAATGTTTTCTGAAGATATCCCAAATAATGATATACTAAATTATTTATTGTGGGAGTGTATGGATATGGTTATTCAAAATAAATAAATATTTTTTTTTATTTTTAAAAAGTCCTAGTCATGCATTCCTCAAGCATATATCCATCCCTGACCAATATTAAGTCACACTGAGGGAAGACACCATACCCTAGAATCAATTTTGGTTTAATATTTCCCACCGTAGGGATCAAGAACATTTAAATCAATTTATTATAAAATCATATGTGAATGTGCCATAAATTTTGTTAATATTTTTATTGTATAAATATAGTGGACCCATGAAAATGAAACCCCATTAAAAATTTGTGGATAAATAAATATTTTTATATAAGGAAATATTAAATTGACTAGTCAATGAAAACCTTATTCGTCACATTATCCCCATCATAAAGGATTTTTACCTCAAGAATAATAATTTAAACAATAATATGGGGGTAATAAGTTTTCATTTTAGACTCGTGCTCCAACGAGAACTCTTATATTATCTCATGAGTCCAAAGAACATGAAATAAATGGACAGTCCAAATACAAAAGTTCCATTACTACCGGTCCTTGATTAGTATTTGGTATTTCATAATGGGGGGTCAATCATCGATTCTCTACTCTACCCAGTAAAACATGAGCATCATGTCATCAAGATATCTCCTCAACTATAACATATTGAAGACAAACATGAATCAAGTCAAACTATAGGAGAATGAATAGGGGAAAAAATCCCCATCCCTTTACATGCTCTTTAATATCCCAATGATCCTCAACTAGAAATTATATCCCCATACAAACCTCCTAAATCATTATTAGGGGAATAATCTCAATAAAATATTGTATCTCGTCTCATAATCTAGGTCCTACAACCCCAATATATCTAATATTTTATATATTCACATGAATTTCATTATATATATTGTGATTTATTAAACATTATCTCTCATTAGCATCATCCCCTTTGTCCTAGCAACAGATGACTCGCCAATGTCGGTCTAGTATAAGTGTGACCTATTGGGTCTTCTTCCTAGAACATCCAATGGGGCATTTCCAATAAAATTGTGATTACAATAATTTTTTAATTTTTAATATTTTTATGGGTCAATAATTTCCATTTTCAGTTCTCTAGGAATTTTTGAGGTAATTATTTTCTATCATTTCGAATGATCTAAACATTGAAGATTTAAATAATCATGGTTATGAATTAATGGACTAGGGATTTGTACATGAGTCTTATATTACTCTTTTATTATTTGGTTGCACTGAAATTGTTTACCATACCAAGTGTTATGATGAGTGGATTTATATAAATTCTTATTTCTTAACACTGAATTCTCACTCAATTCTAATATTGGTTTATTAAATTAACGATGGAATAATTTATAATTTATTGTATTTAATAAGTTGTGTTTTTAATTATAATATTATCTTCCCCCATTAAATGTTTTAATATAAGGTTTGTTTCAAATTAATAATATTTTTTTTCTTAAGATTGATTTTTCATTCATGGTTTTCATATTGAAAAAATGGATGTAGAACCATTTCGTGAATTGTGAGGGCCATTTTGAAATTTTTTCATAGTCACACCACATGTTATCCTTGTGTACTTAGGTATGGGGTTGTTTTCTATAAATTTCACTAACTAGTGGGTGAATTATATATTGAGGTATTAATGTACTCCATCGGTGAGTGTGTCATGTAACACTTTACATTAAATTATATGTGGGATTTACACATATTGGTATTTCTCTTCTAACTAGGTTGAAATTCTAGGTATATTATTAGTTCACACTTTTCATGAATCATCATTGTAAATTTGACCTATCAATGCCAAAACTATATTATCATGGGGAACCTTTCATTTTGAATTTTTTTTGAAATGGGATTAATATTAATACATTAAAAATTATAAATGCATTCACAAAATGTTTCCCATATAATATATTTTATGTATTAATATTTATTAATTATTGAATATATTGGTTTAAATTTATTATATTAAAATGATTGAAATTTTAAATTATTATATGTTTTCATATAAAATTAAAATATATATATTATTTTATAATTCGTTATTATGTAAAATATGGAGGGATTCCACTAGGAATGCTTTCCCACACCCATCACATATCCTCAGTTGTGAATATGTCATTTGTAATAACATTAAAGGGAAGTTTATAAAAATCAAATACATGTTTAATGGATAAATGGTATTGAGTATCAGGTGATGAGGTTTTGGGGTGTCAACCATATGAAATATGTAGATAGTGGTTATTATACTTTATATATGGTTACTTTCTCATAGATTCTGCACATAATTTTTTATTACTCTTTTACCATTGTTGTATTGTTATATATTTTTAATATATTATGGAATATTATTATATTAATTCATTCATTATGTATTCCATGTTGGTTATTCCTTCTAGTTTGGAGAAATCCTTCCCAATTATAATTTTTTGATGTTTTGGTGCTTGTCACCAGTCAATTGTTATTAAGGAACCCTTTTGGGGCGTTTTGAGAATGTCTTTAGAGGATGGAATGATGAAGGTACATGTAATTTCTCAGAAATATGATTTATTTTATAAAAAAATTATAGGGAATTATTATGAGACCGTGCTCTCGGACAGCATGTGATTCCGAGTCCTGGAGAGCCCGAAATGGAATTTTGAAATTTTTTTAATGTATGTTCATCAAATGCATGATCAGTATTTTATAACTTATGAACCAATTCTCATATAAAAAATTCAAGGATAACATTGAACTCAGAATTCTGGGATTAGGAAGGAATATACCTAACTTCGGCCAACAAGGTCCAAATAGAAAGGTTTATTGTCAATCATTTAGAGACAAATAATAAAATAACATAGAAAGTTATTTAATATTATTTCTAATCTATTGAGAGGAGGACGACATCACTGTGGTGCAACAATAGGGAAATGACGCAGCACATTAATGAGGCCCAATAATGTCTCGTATCACATACTGTAATGATGAAATAAAGGAAACGTATCAATGATGTTGTTTCATAAATGAAACAGCGTAACAACGTAATGTTGTAGTTTACCTAAAACATTGCAACGTGATTTTCGTTTTATTGTCTAATTTTTTGGTGGAAGGAGAATTAAGAAATGAATGATTTTCTATCAAAACACTAGAAAATATCTTTTTCAATGAATAATGACAAATTCCATTGGATATTAACATACATCGATGACCCATGATGATTAGAGCTATAAGTAATGATGTAGACACCTTGAACCCCAAAGGATAAATGCTACGACATCAAACGTCATCATGGTAGGAGTGTGATTTTATTTCATTGTTCTTCCCTATTTTTTTTTTCTAGAAACGATAAACACGAATACAACCACAAACAAGTTGTTCTATGATTTGTGCATTTATGATGGACGGTGACTTTTGATGGTGATTTGTCATATGGGATTCAAAATTTAAAGAAATAATATGAACTACAATCCCATAACATCCCCCATTATTTAACTCTAATGCCGAGGGCTCAGGCTGAAATAAAAACGGACGATCAACTATTCTCGTGTGTTCTTGGTGTCCACTTTATCGAATTGGCTTCAAAACAATTCTGTGGCCTATGAAATGATGGATGCAACCAGAGATTATCTTAGGTGCTGACGAATCAAAAAACAGACCATTGCATCAACTCTGGTGGCCCGCAGAAGGTACCGTCGGTGCTGTGCCACCGGAATGGTGCCCAAGATATCAATAGTGTAATCATTCCCGTACCAGATTCCTGAAGGGGGTGGTGCCACTAGGAACCAAATAAGTAGTAGAGGTAGCCATCTCTCACCGTCTGCGCTAATGAAAGGCAGCGTGCCTGTCAGTGCATCACGACGGCAGGAGGCTGTGACCAACCAGCCTCTGTGGTAGGAGGGGTGGTGGAATTTAGGCACCGCATGAAAGTGGTGGTCCATGGCTGAGCCACCTGGTTCTTTGGAAGAGAAGTGGTCCGTCAACTGCGGTTGGAGGAGGAGGACCCGCAGCATCCTGCATGGTAGAGGAGACCAGACACGACCGGTTACTGTGTCCCGGTCAGGAATCGCACCACCGCTCCACCCCCTGGCGGACTGGGCTTGGGCTGGCGGGTCGCGCCCCCAGCCCAGCAGGACAGTCACTCAAAAATGCTGCAGACCTGCTCCGGCAGGCCGAACCCATGCCATTCAGGCCGGTCCAGACTAGACGGGGTGGGTGTATTACCCGGTGGGCTGGACCCCCGGCATAACCGGGCATGGGACAATGAGACCCATTGATCCTAGCCCACTATCCAGGATAGGACGGACCATCAACGACACAAAAAAGGTGAGGTCGATCCCATATAAATGAACCTGGGTATGTGGGTCACCTGGGGTCGGGATGGATGGGTCGGTCCGAATGGGCCAGAATAGGTCTCGTCACAACCGACCCCTTTTTTACTAAAATTCTCATATCATGAAAACCACATGTCAATTTTAGTAGCTATATGCAGAGTTTAGAACCTCTAGATGAGGTATGTATTTTGGCATTCTTTGTGGTGAGACTAATAGAAAATGATATGCAATGTATGGCTTGATGTACGGTTCATCCAAGCGCACTACATATAGAACTCTAGGGTAGGATGAGACCTGAAGACTGCTCGACGATGTCCTGGTGGGAAGAGGATCTGTCTGACCTGGCATTCCCGTGATGGGGATCGGTCTATGTGACCTACAGATTCATGATACTCGACATGAAGAGTGCCTATGTTCATCCAAGGTGGGAAGCGGCTCTGTGTGACCCAAAAGGCCCACGATGTGAATAGACTCTATGTGTCTGAGAAAAAAATCACTATCCATTAGAGATGGGTACTATTGAAGTCCAAGGATAGTGGAAGTTGGCTTTGTATGACTCGGCAGAACAACTGTACTCTATGGAGGAGGAGTTATCCAATAGCTGATGTGTTCGATGATATGGTAGATAATGGTACTATCACTACCCTAGAATATACATAGTGTGATCTATCATGTACATCCTATTTGACCTTGAGGATTCATGAGTGGACTTTCTTTTTTATGTAAGGTTCCCTTGTGAGTATTGATATACTCACCCCTACACAGGACTTAACTTCACATGTTGTGTCTTGTGTGGATGATAGACATTTCGATAAATGTGCTCAGGTGGATGGGACTCACAGATGATATGATAGTGGGCATAGTGGTCTAGAATGAGGTGGGGCCTAGTAGGGCCGAGTGGGCCAAACATACTATGTTGGTTTCCAGTACCAGAACTACTCTTATGATCAGGTGTGTTTTTCCGTGGATGGATATCAGAGATCATATTTTTTACATTGTTGTTTCAGTTCTCTTTGTTGGGTTTGTATTCTAGCCCACTTGTTTTTAGTTTTACATTATACATAGTCATGTTTAAGTATTCTTTTTTCCCATTTTAGTGTGTTGGGATGTTGTTGGGAGTGTGTGTTCATACATGTACTCAAAAATTTTCTTCCCACGTGCAAGTTGAGACCTTCTGCGATAGTCGCCAGCCCATGGCCTTCGGGAGGGGGGCTTGGGGTATTCACGACATGGATCCTGGAGGACGGGTCGTGGAAATGTGGTATCAGATAGATTTTGGTCTTACCATGTAACATTCCATTATTCCATGGTATTCTTCTATTTGAATAATACAATACTTTGTATTGTATGCAATTTCGAGTTCTATCACACCACAACCAATCAAACTAGCTGTTATGAAAAGTAATACCAACTTTTTAAAATTTTAACAATTTTATCTTTCAAAATGGTGACCATTTTTGGATTCAGAATATCGAAATTAGTTTAGGTTGAGGTTTTGGTATATTTCTGAGAACATACAATTTTTTATAAATAGTAAAAAAACACTGAGTTATAGTTTAAAACCATATTATTATTTAAAGAATTATTTATTTCAATTAAATATATTTTAGATTAAAATAGATACATTATACCAATATAAGTTTAATATAATTAATTGGATTTTTTTATAATAATTTTAGATATATAAAAATTTTATTGAACTTTTTATCGCCTTTTACCCACCTCCTAGGAGCATTTGCAAATTTATATAAAACATAATTTTACCGCTTCTGTGAGCGAAATATCTAAAATATAAGATAGATGGATGATATTAGTAATTAAAATGTCATTCAATAAGATGAAAATAATTTTTGTTGAATAATATTATTTTACTTTTATTTAACACAATTAAAAGTAAATATGGTAATTAAGTGTAAAAATAATAATATTATTCCCCTAAAACATGTCCAAATTATATTGGATAAGATTAATTCGACCATAAAAAACCATTGGAATAAAATATTATCCTTTAGATACACTTTAATTATATTAGGACATTTATTATTATTTAATTCAATGAAAAGTTAAAATTGTTAAAATCAAATATTAATAACTAAACCATTTTTAATATAAAGATATACATAAGATAAATTCTAATATATATATTCATTAGAAATATAAAAATATTTTTTACATAATGGTATTTTATTTATAATTTTTAGACATTATATAATAAAATTTATTTATGAAACAATGATGATACAATAATTACTTTATTAATGAAATATTAATATAATTGATATTATAAATACCCAAATAAATTTAATTTTATAATTTTGATGAGTTCCACTAATTCTCTAGGTCAATATGACAAGTTAGGGTTGATTAAATGAATTTTCATTGAAGTAATAATGCTGTTATGAATTAATAAAAAACAAAATAACAAATAGTGTACAAATTGACAAAAAAGGATTTTTAAAACAAATATTATATTATTATTTGTTATTCTATTCCTAAAAATATAATTTTCAGCCAAAGGGATTATATAATATTATATATGTCATTAATTAACCACTTAGGGTTCTCTTTAATGTTTATTTGAGGTTTATTAACCAATAATATGAAAATACAAAGAGACATTGTAAATGTCAAACAATTTAACTAAGTGTTAAATCTTAAAGATGAGGTTCATATAGTTCCCCAAACCTATATATAACCTATTGGTTGATTGGTTATATACCCATACCCAAAATAAACTTTATATAACTCATTTTGGAGCCATTAGAAACCTAACATGATTTTATTATATAATAATATTTCAATCTATTTTCTAAGGTACCCCTCACCCCTCTTATAAAAGGTCACTTCACCTTCTCTCATATTCACACCATAAAAGACATTTTTATTGACCAAAAACTACCTCACTATCCTCTTAACTATCCTCCCTTCCTTTTAGAGGCTTTAGTTTTATCCGAAATCCAACCTAAGGAGCCCTTATGACTAAATCAAAAGGAAGAGCCTGAAAAAGAGGTAAATATCTCACCACCTCTTAAAATTTATTTTCTTCTTCAACTTCCACATTCATTTACGTTTCCATTATAAAATAATAACACCAGTACCTTCTATATATAATTTTATGTTATTATAAAAATTGTAAAACCATATTAATTATTTTATCTATCATATTAATAACATGTCACTATACATTCTTACATATGGCTTACTGTATCCATGTCGTGGTGTAGTTGTTACTCAATACATTATTATTTTTATAGCTATAATAATGAATTATAATTGATTTAAATAATAGATATAACATGTTAATGATTATTTATATATTATATACCGTACATTTACTTATGAATTTAATTACAAATGAATGATATTGTCGGTCGGGCGTATGTACGGATTACTATTTCCACGAACATGATGAGATTCATTCCCCATCGTAATCATTCAAGATTAATTTTTATGTGATGATTAAAAATTACATTTAAAGAACTTAAAATCCTTATGGATATGAATCAAATACACTCTATCCATAACAATCATGTCATATTTAACTAGTCATATTAAAAAAGACAAATCAGTTGCCAACTGAAACAATGATACAACTAAAATATCATTAACAAATCAATATTGGAAGATCATATATGATATCATATTAATGAATAACGTTCTTGTATAATTTAATAACAATTATTTCTCCATTATACAAGAGGTTAACCGACCCTCGTCCAATGAAAAGTTCTAGTTAAGGATTAATTTTACAATCTCTATATTATCTGATGTTGTTTTTACATAAGTATCTATTGGGCCTCTTTATCATCCATATCCAGGTATCTTAAAAATGAATTCCAAAACATTTTTAATATTTACTAGACTATGGGTCAAAGTCATTTATACCATTGTTTTACTTTTTATAAATGTGTTTAAAGGAATCTTTCCATTGTTTTCCAGACAAGGTACCTTATAACCTTTTCATCAAAATTAATTTAAGAATGGTTTTTTAACTTATACGATAGGTGTGGGTATTTTCCATCATTATAATATCGTTTAAGATTCCTTTAAAAGATTATATGAATATTTTCAAAAAAAAATTCTTTTATAATTATATTTCTTTTAAATGATTTCATAATAGAAAGAGTTATTTCTCTAAAAAAGGTTATGATTTCATCTATGTCAGCATCCATTGATGGAATTTTAGTTTAGTTGAAGTTTATTTATTATGATAAAAAACATCCATATTTTATTGAAGTTTTTGTGATATGTTTGACAATGGATGTGTTATTTTTATACCATTTATGGTTTATATTTAAATTATTGACATTTCATATGATAGTTTTTAAAAAATGTTTATGTTATGATATACCTTTTCATATGAAGAAAGCATTGGACTTAGTAAGTGATGGTTGGAGACCACTATATCTTCTCAATTCATTGGTAGGTATCATGAGAAAAACTAGTGTATTGGCACAAGGCCTTGAAAAAAAATCCTATTTTTCGTCTTGGAACATGGCTTTGACTATGTGGTAATGATGTCTAGCATTATGAATTCCATCATTATAAATGTGGCAATTGATATTGAATGTGATTATTCGACTACTAGAATATCCATGTGAGTAAGTAAATGGAATTATTTTGATTTATATTTTACATATTAAGATAAATTTTATGTTGAAAAGGATTTTGTTTTATTTTTATACATTTACTTAAATGTTTCTGCTTATTTATTAATGTTTCGGGTATATTGTAATCCTTACTGCGAATATGAGCTTACCGATTTCTATGTATTTTTTTTTCCAGGATATGAAAATGTATATTATGAACGACCTACAGGGATAGTCTATGGGATATCAGTGTTGTCTATGAAAGCCATGTTGTTGTAGTTTTCCATTTTATGATGTAATGTAAACCTTATGAATGTATCTAGTACTTACACGGGTAATAAACTAATCGGTCTTTCGAGACTCGATCTTTTGTGATCATGCCAATAATACGTAATAATGCACCGACATAGGGATTTTTGGGTCAGGGCCTTACAGTTGGTATTAGTTGAAGTTTAGTAGAGTATTTGTAAACACGATTTAGATAAACTATGGTTAGAGCACATAATCCTAAGTTAGACATTGAGGATTACTATAGAAGAACATCCTAGAATTTTGCTATTGTAGTGATTTTGTGTGTTTTCCAAAAAAATACACCCTTGTCTGGATACAAGGTGGTAGAGGCGGCTCTAGCACATATGTACCTAGGGGTAAAACCCAAAAACACCAATTTGAGATAGACTCGAAGGGGAACTAGTGCATGATAACTGGCCTTGCTGCACTCATGGTTAAGACACTCATAGAGGATTTTCTTATGATAATTATCACTTTCTTTAAAAACCATTTTGAAGTGTTTATGAGTATATACATCCTCAATGAGATAATTTTTATGATTACGGATTATATCCATAAAATGTTCAATTTATGTTAATTGTTTTAAAAGTTAGGATTAATGTATTGCGATTCATAAACTAATCTAGTATATGCCCTTGTTTAGAAACGGCACCTAGAGAAGGAATGGAAACCGTATCAACGCATGTAATCCATTTAGGGATTTCCCAATTACTCAAGATAATTATATTAGAGATGGTGATGATACAAGTAATGATCATCTTATCACTATACTAGGACAGTCAATCAGGTTATGAATAATTTCTTAACTCGTATAAAGCACCCTGATCCGGAGCATAGAGGATCAATGTTAGATCACTCATGAAGAAACAACCACAAACATTCAATGGGTGTAGAAATCCATTAGTAGTTGACCAATAGTTAAATTCCTTAGATAAAGTATTCTACTCCATGGGGAGTAGATAAAGGGAAAAAGTTGTCTTGGCAGTTTACCGCCTCACTGGAGATGCAGATCAATTGTGGTAATTGATTCAAAACAGAAAGGATCAAGATTACGTATCAAATATATATTGGAGGGAGTTTAAAAAACTTCTTAGAAAAATAATTTCCTTATGAACATCAAGAATATATGGAAAAATAATTTATGAGTCTGAGGCAAAAGGAGGATGAGAATGTCGCAAAGTATGAATCTATGTTTACAAGGATAGCGAGGCATGCGACCGATTATATACATAACCAGATAAGTAGTATTGATCATTTCATTAATGGGTTAAAAATATTTATTTATTGATCATTAGTCTCAGAATCCTTATCATCATATGACGATATTGTCTAATGTGCTATCAAGACAGATAAAAAATTCTTGAAGTCTTACAACTTTAAAGAAAAACAAGAGAAGAAGGGATCTGTGGAACACAGTGGAAATGGAAATAAGGGGAAGACGAAAATAGTTGAATATCCATCCTACTGTAAATGTGGGAAGAAACACTCTAGTACTTGTCTGAAGGGAATGAGAATCTGTTACAAGTGTGGTGAAAAGGTCACCAAGATCGTGATTTCAAGGGGAAGAAAGAGGTTGTTAATGTTGAATGAAACAATTGTAGGGAAAGGAAAAATTATGAAAATGAATTTCCTAATAATCAAGGGAACTCACCTAAAAAAGGCCAAGGGATCAAGTACAAGCATATGATATCACTAATTCTGAGGTTGAAGCTTCGAAATATATAGTTGTAGGTAATTTAATAGTTTCTTCGTGTTTATTCAATTTCTTATTTGATTAAGGATCATTGCATTGTTTCATATCTTCCCAGTTTGATAAGAAAATTATATATTTACAATTTGATTTAACAAGGGAGTTTTCAGTAAAAACTCCAAAGGGAAGTATCATTGTAATACTATTTTGTGAATATGTCCCCATTAGGGAATATAAATTTTTTTTATCAACTGATCTCATCATCATACCCATTATTGAATTTCATATAATCCTTGGTATGGATTGACTTTCAAACCATGATGTGAAAATTTATTGTAAGAAGAATGAGGTTACAATTCACGATGATGATAAGGACCACCTTATCTTTAGAGCAGAAACTTCACCACCTAATCCTTATCTATATCTACCCCCAGTAGCATAAAGAAATTAAATTATTTGGTAGGAAGAGAATGAAATAAATGTGGGTGAGGAAAAGAATGTTCAAATAAAGGATGTACCTAATGTGCAAGAATATGATGATGTGTTTTCAGATGATTTACCTAGACATCCTCCAGAATGAGAAATTGAGTTTTCAATTAACTTAATTCCTAGTTCAAGGTCCATATCAAAGACCCATTATATAATGACCACTATGGAATTAGTGGAACTAATATAACTGCTATATGAATTGAGTAATAAGGGATTTATTCACCCTAGTGTTTCTCCATGGGGATCCCCTATTCTTTTTGTTAAGAATAAAGATGGATCTATGAGGTTGTGCATTGACTGTAGGGAGATCAATGCTATAACAATAAAGAACAAGTATCACCTACCATGAATTGATGATTTATTTGACCAACTTCATGGAGATCAATACTTATCAAAGATTGAACTTCAATCTGGATATCATCAGTTCTGTGTGAATAAGGAATACATTCTGAAAATAGCATTTCGAACTAGGTACGAGCATTACGAGATTACAGTATTGCCTTTTGGATTGACTAGTACACCCTCTGTCTTCATGTATCTAATGAATATATTTTTCAAGGAATATATTGATGACTTTTTAGTGGTATTTATGGATTATATTTTTGTATACTCTAAAAGATACTAAGATCATGAAAATAACATGCACATTATTTTAAAGACTCTTAGAAGACATTAATTAAATTGGAATTTTAGAAAATGTGAATTCTGGCTTTAGGAGATTTATTTTATTGGCCATATTATCTCTAAGGATGGAATCTATGATGGTCCTTCTAAGTCCAATGCAATCCAATAATGGCTAGCACCAACAAGTATAACCAATGTATGCAGTTTTATTGGTTTACATTGTTATTATTGGCGTTTCGTCATGAATTTTACCTGATTGGAAAACCCATTAATGATGCTCACACATATAGGGGTTAAATTTGATTGAAAAAAAGAGTGTGAAGAATATTTTTATGAATTGAAGAAAATATTAGTTAATTCTACTATCTTTACTCTACCATTGGGGAATGATGTGTTTGTTGTTTATAGCGATGCATCAATGAAAGGACTTGTTTGGGTCCTTATGTAGAATTTTTGGGTTACTGCCTATGCATCATGACATCTAAAAATTAATGAGAAAAACTATCTTACTCATGATCTTCAGTTAGGTGTTGTAATCTTTTCGTTGAATATATGGAGACATTATCTCTATGGTCTATAATGTGAGATACATACCGATCAGAAGGGTTTGAAGTATATTTTATCACATAAAGAACACAACATGGGGAAATAGAGATGGCTTGAACTACTAAAAGACTATGATTTCACCATACACTACCACCTGGGGAAGGAAAATAAGGTGGCATATGCTTTTAGTATAAATGATCATGGTGTTATGAAGAAGATGAGAGTTGAAAAGGATCCTATATACAAGGATCTAGTAAAGTAGGACATGGGGATAACCATGGAAGGTGAAACATCAAAAAATTTTCAAATTTTTGTCAAAACATTTTCAATATAAATGATAAAGAGTTCTCAGACCGATGAAGATGAGATTAAAAAGAAGATTAAAGCTGTGAATGATGAGAGATTGAGTCACATAGTTTATGAAGATTGAATTTTGAAATTTGGGAAGAGTCTTTGTGTTCCAGATATACATGATCTAAAAAGGGAATCGTGGGATAATTCTCATAGTTCCAATTTCCATATACATGCTGGTAGCAATAAGATGTATAGAGATTTGAAGGAACATTTTTGTTGGGGAAACATTAAGAGGGAGATTGCCGATTTTGTGTCAAGATGTATGGTTTGTCAAAATGTGAATGCTGGAAGGAAACAACCTGGAGGATTCATGCAACCTCATCCCATACCTGAGTGGAAATGAGCTAATATTACGATGGTCTCTTTCATGGGACTACAAACGACTCCTAGAAGAAATGATCCAATATGGTTCATTGTTGGTCATCTTACCAAGTCAGCACATTTTCATGCTATAAGAGAAGATTTACCACTTGAACGTCTAGAAATACTATGTATTAATGAAGGATTGATACTTCATTGAGTACCCCTATCGATTGTTTCTGATCCTGATCTAGGTTTAACATCAAGATTTTGGAACAGTCTTCATGAAATACCTAGATACTACACTTCGTTTGAGAACTTCATACCACCCCCAAACTGATAGAAAATCAGAGTGGAATATTGAAACCTTAGAAGACATGTTGATATCATGATCACTTTACTTTCAAGATATGTGGGATTAGTATTTACCTATGCTAGAAATTTCTTATAAAAATATCTTCCATTAAGGTATTCAGATTGTAAATACCCATAAATTTCAAGGAAATTTTTTTCCTAAATACTTTGGGATTTTATGAGTCTGTAGTTTCTGACGGTTCTTGATTCTGAGGACTGGTGTGCCCAAAATCATTTGATTATTTTTTGTGCAGGTATGTTCAGAAAAAGCACATGTGGTTTTTTCAATCTTTTAATCATGTGCTCGGAATTGAAATTAGAGGGCACCGATGAACTCACAACACCAGTATTCTATAAATGGGACCTTTACCGCTATTGTGTTTGGTCGGGAGGAGAAGTTAATTTTTGGTGATTTATAATAAATTAAATAAAATTATTCTGTACACAATTTTATTTTAAAGAGGAGGTTATTTCCACCAAGGAGGAGTTGGAGGTTGGGCCCACATCCCACATAACCTACCATGGGATAATAATGTGTGTGGGGACCACATTAGATTATAACCACACAACGTCCCCTTTATACTCTCTCTTAAAACACCCCAGTGATGTGGTTAAACCCTCGTCATTACACCCTCCTCTCATGATTGTGCCAACGGACTCTCCATTAATGAACAATTAATTAATTGGCGTCTCTATTATTTGATTTATTTTGAATTTAATGGAAAGATTATAATCTTGGGGGAAGCCTATAAATATATTTGCCTTGGAAAATATTTGTGGGGGGACATTGGGAGAAAACTCTTTGTGGAACTTCATTCTCTCGACGAAGAACATCATCGACGAAGAAACTGAAGAAATTATCCCACGACGCTTCCTCTTCGGATGCACCGTGGCATCAATGGAATCGACATCTGTATTCTGCAACACTGTCTTCCACGAGACCGGACATTCGCGATGCTCGTCTTCCGTGGCTCGTCAATGTGCAACGTTCTTGAAATCATGGTTGGGGGTTCTGATCGAATTTTTTTTTATAAAAATTTTCTTCATTCTTAGTTGAATACCATGGATTTTCTTTAGCCATTTCATATCACCTAATGCGCAGGGCATAGGACGAACGAACATGGCCTGATGAACCACCGTTTATTCTTGTTTTTATTCGCAATGGAGGCGGTGATGTAAGAGGTGGTAGTTACCGGAGTTGACGAAGATTGGGAGGAGGGGGGAAACAACCAATGGAGGTGGTGATAACGGTAGCCACATGCTTTCCTGTAAGAGGACCGTGACACCAGGTGCCACGCAGAGGGGAGACTACGTCCCACAACTGTGGGCCGGTCATCCGAAGAAGAACCGACCGGTCCCTCTTCTGTGGCACTGGGATCATCTCAATGGGATGGTCCTTTTGAGATTATCATAGTGAGTTTTGGAAAACATTGAAAAATGTCGGTTTTGGAATGAGTGTTAATCCAACAGTGCCCCTGGAACGGAAAATCCATTAACTCTCAGATTGGGCATCCGATTGACGCAACGTCTATCGCGTTGGGTTTCCTATGATGAGACAGAACATAGAGATACATCAACAATGGACTTCATGCAATTGATGTATCAACCCACATTGCTCGAGGAGCAGATCCTCCAAGAATCGAGCGTGCTGTGTGCGGGAACCCTAGAGCTGGTTGTGACTGCGACAATGACTATTGTACTTGGATCCTCTATGGGTTTGACTGCGATGACTGTTGTACTATGATCGTCCGTGCATTCGAAAGAGAGGAATATTTTTATTGTATCCTATGTGTGTTTGGTAGTTTGACCTCTGTACTTGTATCATGTGTGGGTCTGACATAGTAGCTGGTCTTGTATCCTGTGTGGGTCTGACAGCATAGTTGTTCTTGTATCATGTGTGGAACTGACAACATTGATGAATCAATGACTACATCTTATCATCTCTATCGCTATATGAAATATGGATACACTTGTGAGCTAAGTCTTGAATTTCAATCATTATCATCGATGTGATTGACATTACTTCTTGTGTGGACTAGGTTGTGGATCAGCTCCAGAGTTGGATCCGAACTGAGATTGATAACTTGTGTATATGTATGGGCATATACCTAAGATGGGTTGTTTGATACTTCATGATTGTATATTTTCTTCTGTGGTTAATACTTCGTTGATTATGGGAGACCTTCGAGGGTATCAGGGTCCCTAATGAGTATCGTTATACTCACCCCAGCAAGGGCTATGCCCGCATCTCGTTGTCTTGGAAGTAGACGACAGTCAATGTTGACAGAGGCCGAGAGTTATCTAGGACCGGACGGTACCTGGAGGTGGGCCACACCACCAGACGATACACAGAGCGGACCGATAGATGTGGAGTTCTAAGGTGGAAATCTGTACCTACCCTTCAGGTAGGATAATCGGAGGACGTTATAGGTGGTTCCCGCTCTAAATGTTGTCCCTTTTTCAGTTGTACTTGTTTTGCGTTGTACCTGTACTTTACTTTTGGGATTGTATTTTTGGCCCCTTTTACTTTTAGCACTACTTTTTGTATTCAATTTTCAGTTAGTTATTTGCATCCAGCTTACTCTTTTTTTGTGTGTGTTACTACTATAAAGGAAATTCCTTACCAGCATAGGGATTTACACCTTTGGTGCTAGTCTCCAGCCCCTAGCCTATGGAAGGCGAGCTTGGTGTAGTCACGACAAGGGCCCCGAGGATGGGTCATGACAAATTGGTATCAGAGAAGTCAGTTCTACCGCAGAACATATGACTTTGATCATTCTTTTCTGTAAATAAATAGTTTTAAAGAGTATTGAGTGTGGTTTTCAGTCCAGGGAGTCCAGTTTTGGTGCGGCAGCCGACATATCCATACACTAGGACCCTGACCTCTGATTTCCGACTCAGTGCATGAAAACAATGATTGTGTGTGTGTTTCCATTGAAAAGTTTTTCATTATGATTACTTTTTGTTAGCTCACGAGGTATAATGTTTTATTGTGGCGGGCCTGTTTATTTTTAGGATGGTCCCATGAAGGCAGACAACTAGGGTTCTGAGTTACATACGAGAGGGTATCCCACCAAGCGACGAGGCCTCGGTGCAGGGCCCCATCACACTAGAGGAACCAACGGTACCACTACCTACTAGGTCACCGATACCACCAACCCTAGTAGCAGAGAGTGCGTGCCACCTGAGTCCATTGCACGATTTCCAGCGACAGAGGCCACCCTGGTTCCATGGAGAGATGGACCCACATGAATATGAGGATTGGTTGGAGGCTATCGTGAGATTATTAAGATTGGCAGGGACACCAGCCGATCTTATGATGATGCTTTCCGCGAGTCTCCTACATGTAGCAGTAGGCGGATGGTGTAGCCTAATGCTCCAGGTGCATGATGAGGCATCATTACTGTAGACAGACTTCGAGTGTGTCTTCTGATCAGAGATTGTTCCATCCACCCTTCATTAAGTATAGATTCAGGTGTTATTTCATCCGCAGTAGGGCAGTGTGACGGTAGCTCATTACCCAGGGAGATTCATCGACCTATCGCGCTACTCCACAGATATGGTACGAGACCTGTTCTTCAGGGCCCAATCCTTCAATTAGGGAATTAGGCACGAGATCAGGGCTTCAAATATTCCCCTCAGCATCCAAACCCAAGAGGGGATGTTAGAGTGAGCCCTTCTAGTGGAGAGTTTTCTCGCTGAGCAGTCACTAGAAGTGAGACCCACCACAGGACGACACATGGAAAAGTCTTCTAAATCTATCAATATAGTGTTGACGCCGAGGTCCAAGCGGAGCAGGACATCAGGTGGGCGACCTCAAGATATAGGTTCGGATGTGCAGGGCACACGAAACAAAGCCATCCTTACGAGGAGCATGTAGTGATATACATGCGGAAGGGAGAGCCACATGGCTCGTGACTTCCCCACCTGCCATGAAGACGATCAAAACATAGTAGAGGTACTTCACAGGAAGAGGCAGAGGTTTGACCGTGGTGGTCTTCCGGAAGTAGGCAGACGTGGCAGAGCAGATGGTCGAGCAGAGGTTGGTGGATGACGTTTCGAGGCACTACCACCCCCACCACTATGATGTCCACCCCAACTACAGGGAAGTGGAAGACAGAGGGGGGGGGGGGGGGGGCTCAGCTCTAGGAAGTCGAGGACTACGATCATGGCACACCTGAGATGATTCACGGTACTATATGATTCTAATCCACCCTTACTGTAGTACTTGTAGACACAGTTTTGAGTCATTCTTTTATTGTCGCTGACCATTTTTGGAGCATGAAGATTCCAATGGAGCCATTGGCTTGATCCTTATAGATAGAGACTCTTATGGGAGCCTACTCGATGATTACATACAGGTGCCAATACTGTGAGCTTACTCTTGGGGGGAGAGAGCTTCGGTTGGGATCTTCTTGTAGTAGCTTCGAGGCATTACGACATCGTCTTGGGTATGGATTGGTTATCCATAGTTCATGTTCAGATTGATTGTTTTAGGCGCAAAGTGCGGTGTGTTCGCACGGATGAGACCAGGTTCACCTTCACCGGTGAGAAGACAACGTTAATCGCACATGATGGACTTACGTAGAGGAGAGGGAAGCCGATCACACATCAGTTGGCTAGTCTCATCCTCAGAGCGGTTGATGTGTGGAGTCTGAGTTTTCCTATTTTGGTGGATCAGTACGCAGATGTTTTCCCTGACGATGTTCTAGGACTACATCCTCATATAGAGGTAGAGTTTTACATCGACTTGTACCTCGAGACAACACCGATTTCCACTCCAGCATATCGGATGGATCCCTCCAAGCTTCGTGTGCTGCGGGTATAGCTAGAGGACTTGCAGGGGAAGGGATTCATCTGACCAAGTGTTTCATCCTGTGCTTCTCCGATTTTGTTTTCCGAGAAGGATGATGGGTGCTTACAACTGTGTGTCGACTAATGTCTCCTGAATCAGGTGACCATGAAGAACAAGTACCCACTCCCGAGGATTGAAGACCTCTTTGATCAATTTAAGGGAGCACAATGTTTCTCGAAGATATAACTTAGGTCAGGCTATCCGTAGCTTAGAGTTTGAGACAAGGATTTGCAGAAGACAGCCTTCAGGTGTCAGTATGGCCACTATGAGTTCTTGGTTATGCTCTTCGGTGTATCAAACGCAGTATCAGTGTTCATGAGTCTCATGAACCAGATCTTCTAGACTTACCTTGATAGATTTGTCATAGTATTCATCAATGACTTACTGATTTACTCGACTACTGAGGTGGAGTAGGCCTACCACATGCGGGTTGTACTAGATACACTCCGAGAGCACCATCTTAATAGTACTCTCTCGAAGTGCCAGTTCTAGATTCAAGGGGGTCACTTTCTGGGATACGTCATCTTGGAGGCTGGAGTTGCAGTGGATCCAGGGAAGATCAAGGAAGTACATTCTTAGGGGCCACCCTGGTGTGTGACGGGCGTGAGGAGATTCCTGGGTCTGGCTGGGAACTATCAGACGTTTGTGCCAAACATCTACATAGTTGCAGCTCCATTTCTGCTTTGACGTAGAAGGGGAAACCCTTCGGGTTGTTAGATAGATGCCAGTAGAGCATTCAAAAGATGAGGTAGAGGTGAACTAGTGCACCAATCTTAAGGCTACCAGAGGAGGGTATAGGGTACATAGTTTAATGAGAAACATCAGGCACCAGACTAGAGTCCATCCTGATTCAGGAGTGATTAGTGATCACCTATGGTTCAAGACAGTTGAGACAGAGTGAGATGAACTATGCTACCCATGACCTAGAGTTAGTAGCAGTTTTATTCTCTTTAAAGATGTGGTTACACTGTAGAGACCCGAAGCCTGACGTACATAGACTTTACATTACTTTTGCGGAATACATAGTACATAACAAAAACACACACACACAAGGATCGTAATAGTTTAGTGTCTTTGGAAACTCGGAACGTAATCTTCTAATCGTGGTGAAAGATCTTCAATATATCCCATAAAGATATTCACTTATTTTTACCTAAAACCTTTATTTATATCTTGGGGAAAAGAAAACATAAAAGGGTGATCTCAAATGCTCAGTAAGGGTATACAAAAGAAAAATCAATCACATCATATTCATAAGAACATAACTTTTGGAAATCTTAACCTGCAAAAAAGAGAGCATAATTTCATAACATGGGATAAATCATAGTAGTGAAATGAAATCCCAATAATCATAACTTAAAACATGAAACTTTGTGTCATACACACATAATCATAGAGAATCATTTCTTGTTAGTCAAGACTCATTTCCAAGACTATCTTAGTGGACAAAGTCCCTTTCTGAATCGAGTAACCCTCGTTTCAGTCCTGTTTCACTGAACCGGTATAACCTACCATTTCAGCCATGTCTATCTCATGAGATATAAAATCTTTACCCAATGCATTGGAGGGAGATATATGTCCCACCCATCTTATAATGAATCCTTTCTTATGTGTGCCACATAATCATAAAACATACATCATCGCATAACACATGTAACAAAAAAGGGGATTCTTGAAACATCATGACATCATAAAACAAACCATATAAGGTAAATGACTTCATAAAAATAATTCCCTCACAACATAATCAAATCAATGTAATAATAGGGATAAAAACAGAACCCTTTATTATCTTAGATGGAAAATAATTTTGATAAAACACTTGAACTCTATTCTTGAGGAAAATTTCCTTTCTTCTTCAAAAACACTTTTCTTTTCTTAAAATGTCATAAAATTCTAAACTAAAAGAATTTGATTAAAAATAAACATTAAAACATGTAAAGGAATCTTCTTGGAAATAATGTTTTAAAAATCCATTCATGCCGTATAAGTTAAAAAAAACATTCTCCCCGTACTTTTGTCGGAAAAGTCAAAAAGTACATCGTATGAAAAACAACAAAAGATTCCTTTCATATCTTTTACTAAAAACTTACCGAAGGGTAAAATTGGATTTAAACAATTGTAGGTGAATGGAAATAATATTACATATCGAGGAAACATGGATGTGGGTGATAAAATACACCCTAGTAAATTTCAAAGTATAAACAATCTCGGATAGAAATGAGATTGTGATATTTCCCTTACCTTAGGTCCGATTTGCTTTGTATGTGTCCGAACCTCCTGTATAATGATTTAAATAATTTCATTGACTTATTACAGAATCTTATTCATTGTTATGATATCATATATGGTTCACTTATGACATTATATTACCCGTTCTTTGGTAAATTCCATGTTAAAGAAGCGTTTTTGGGTAAAATCGTTTCATTTATCGTTGGTGTTTTGACTTGTTGTTCTTGACATTGTTATTTCTCATATCATGATTTACATACTTCCAGAATATAAAATATGATTTATATATCATATATATTAATTATATATATATATATAATAGATAGATAAATGAAATGAAAAACACCGTTCATGGAGACGGTAGTCCGTACGTACGCATGAACGCTGTTTTTCTTTCCTTATTGTCTTGAATGGAAGTAAGTAGATGACATACATATACATATATACATAAATCCAGTAGCTTTATAATGTCATATATTTCATTATTATTTCTTTTATATACTTTTTAATCATTCTTAAATGGTTAACATGGAGAATGAATCTCATCGCGTCGTGGAGACGGTAGTCCGTACGTACGCACGAGCGATGATATCGTTCCCATGGTCATGGAAATGTGTTGAAGTGTTTGTATACTATTTAAGTATCAATATCACTTTATAATAATCATATATAGTTACTCATTAAACCATTATACCCATCCAATTAATGTGGTGGCGGAAAATAGATTACACCACGGCGTGGAGACGGTATTCCGTACGTACGCACGCGCGGTGATTTCCTTTTTCCGTAGGATGGATAGATGGTGAAATAGGGTTGTTTCATACTTAAAATAACATATCAGTATATGAGTGATACTGATGTTATTACTTCATAATGAAACAACCTAAGAAGAATAAGTGTAAGAAGAAATAAAGATGAAAGAATTGGTAACGGTAATTACCTCTTCTTTGAAGCGCCTCTTTGAGACCTCCTCTTAGGGCACTAAAATTGGTCTTTGAGGAAGACCAGAACATCTAGGATGTTTCTAGGGAAGTGGAGAAGAGATTTTGGCAGGGGTTGTCCGAGCTTGAGGGCTCAAATTGGTGTGAGGAGGAGGGGGAGGAGGTGTCCTTTTATAAGGGAGGAGAGGGGCACCTTAGGAATACATCAAAATATTATTTTATATTAATGTCAAAATCAGTTTATAATTGTTCCAAAGGGTCTTATTTCGAAGATAAAGTGGGGATGGGTCGAAATACTATCAAAAAATAAGATTTAGACAAGTTTAGGTTATTATTTTAACCTTATAAATTAGATTTACCTCTAAGTAAAATAATTTAACTTTTACCGTGTCTTTTTGTTTTCTTACACTATATGGTTAATACACTTACTATAACATGCCAACAGAACCCCAAATTGTTTATTATTAATATATATATCCTTATCTAAGTCATTTGGCCGAACATTATATTTTTAGGAATAAAGTAACAATTAATAATATAATATTTGATTTAAAAACTATTTTGTGTCAATTTTGACACTATTTGATATATGATTTTTGTGAAAGCCATAACAGAATTATATGTTCGAACCAAGTTGATTAAATCAACACTAATATATCATAGTAACCTATAAAATTATTGGGATTCATAAAAAGTCTCAAATTACATTTTTTTTGGTTTTTATAAGATCAATTATGTCAATATTTCATTAATAAGATAATTACTGCATCATCATTGTGTCATAAATAAATTAAATTATTTAATCCCATAAAATTATAAATAAATTCACATGATGTAGATAATTTTGTTAGATTTCTGGAGACTATTCATGTTCTAAGTTTTATGATGTGTATCACTAAGTTAAAATTATTATACTTATAAGATTTAAGAGAGTGACATGTTGTCACTTTCTTTGGTTTTAATAATAATTAAATTATTTTCATGGTCAAAAGTCCATAAAATGACTCTAATCCGACCCTTAGTTGATATGGGTTTACTTTTAGCCATCAAATAGAATTTTGGCATGTGTTAGGGTAATTTTATAATATTATATTTACCCTTAATTACCTGATTTACCTTTAACTATGGTAAATAAAATTTACCGTAGTTACTATTCATAATTCCTAAAAATAAAATGTAGCCTTTTAAAATAATTCAGACCCACTGATTCCAAATATGGAATCCATTTTTTAAAATTCAATACACAGAAGTTGCAGAAATTAAATTAAAATTAATCCCGTTGTCCAATAAAAACGGGTTTTCTTTAAAACATTGCAAAAGATTGAATTGATTTAACCTACGAATCAAGGTAAAATCAATGCTAATGACATATATTATATTAAATGGTAAAAATATATTCTATTTATACTTTAAAACCATTCAATATTATAATTTAACCACATAAGATATTATGATGAAAAAAGTTGTTTTTAATTAAAATATAGCGTGTTTTTACTATTCATTAAAATATGAAAGTTATCGGAAAAATATCAAAACATTATCTAATGTAAATTTTTACATCCTGATTCAAAAGAAGAATTTTATTTTTGTCAAATTTAATATATAAAAATTTCAAAAACTAGATTTAAAGTGGGTGCGCCATCAAAAGGCGGCAAAACTGCATTTTTTTAAAAATACTTATTTTAGCGAACAATTTATTTTGTTCTTATACCATGTTCAAGAAAATGTCTAAGATGAATAATAATGTTATAAAATTCAAAATTTAGTTAATACTATTCATAACAGCTAGTTCATGACAATATTATAATAATATATCATTTTTTATTAAAACCGAGTATTACGTACAACACACGCTATCGATGAAGGTCGTGATTGCGTGTAATGCAAGCCAAGTCAGGGTTGCGTGTTGTGAAAGAATCCTTCGTTGTTTCGTATAACAGAATCCAACCATATTTCATTTATACATTTAATATATATATATATATATATATATACTCAATGTTGCGTAGAATAACTATTATCAAAATTGTGTGTAACACGGTCCAAGAATAGTGTTGCGTATACTGCAAGCTAATACGGTGTTGTGTATAGCGCAGGGTAATCTTGGTGCAGAATACAACATAAGAAATTAATGAAATTAAAATAATATTTTTCATAAAATCTCGGGGTGTTACATTCTACCCCCCTTAAAATGAATTTCGCCCTCGAAATTCGTCGGGGTTATAAATGGTTTACTTTTGAAAGTTTCTTTGATAGAAACCCACATCGTAAAAAGGAATACCAAAACTTATCTTTAAAAACAAAAGTATGAAACGTAACGGTTACCCTAATAAACTAATCACTGGGTTTCCACATAGGTGAAAATATGGATATGGAAGAGAAATCTAACGATCATGTTCTGATGGAGAGTGGTAGAGAACATGGCTATGTAAAAGCCAGCAATCACAAAGCCATAAATTTGTGACGATCTAGGGTACCGTCTGATTAATCAGATATAAGAGCACTAGGACAACATTTTTGGTTTTCAAGATCGTTTCCCTAAAGATGAAGAATTTGAATTAGAATAAATACTTACTTTATTTTGGTACAATCTCACTGTTGTTCATGCCTTGAACAATTTTCACTTAATATCTTAAATAAATGAAGTTTAATTTGTTATTCGTGAAGTGTTAGTATGACACGTCATTCCATTTGTCTCAAACAAAAGGTTAGAAAAAGTTATTAAATATACATAAGTCATTCTTTAGTGAGATTAATCATATATGGTTCCTAAAATGGACTTATACTTCATATATCATACTGCTTAATATAATAAAACTAGTTTCTACTAAACAGGGACTTCCTGTAGGTCAGTGGTAGGCGATAAAAGCCAGTCGCACTTCGGTTGTGGGTTCGATTCCTACAGCCTTGTCCGACGCAATGGGTTGTCGCCCGTCCTGCAGGTTGTCTTTTTTCTAAAACTACGTTACTATAACATCCCATCAATAATATCGAAAATCTTCTATCCTTAAACAATACTAACTTATGTCCAACATAATCCATTATAATCTTTAGGCTTATACATAATACTGCAGTCCACTCTCATAACATAGTGAAAACGATTACCAGAGATTTAATACCATCGTTGATCCCCATATATCATATGATATGTTTTGTTGGTCACATTCCAAACATTCAAAGTATTTAATCATGTATTCTCTTGAATACCATAGTGAAAACATGAATGCAGTTAAAAGTTAACACTTTCAACATACCAAAATCCTCAAAATTCTATATACTCAAACCATGATATCACTTAGTCCTTATATCAATCATGAGCTCATGCATACAATCAAACATCTCATTATCGTCTTATCCCTTCATTATGCGCATATCATCTACTTTCCAAAAATACTGGTACCATTCATCACATACTTTCAAAACTTAAGGAAAGACAATAATGTAACAATCCTTAGATTTCTCTTTATCCCATAGTACCATGAGATTACTTGATAAACATGTAATCATTCCACTACATTCTTAAACCATTGACCGAGCTTCAACAATTCTTTCATCTCACATATCATTTGTAGTCTCTTCATCATCATCCACATAAATACTACCCATACGACCATACTGATTATCTTCATGAGACTTTCCCTTAGGGCATTGGTTTGCATAATTCCCGTACATTCTACATTTAAAACATTTAACGATTGTTGATGTCGTAGCAATACCATTATCTTCATCCCTGGTGTTAACTGAACCTTTTCCTTTGCACTTATTGGCTTTGTGTCCTTCTTTTCCACACCCAAAGTATCTTCCAGTTCCTTTGAAACATTCTCCTTGATGCCTCTTCCCACATGATTTACATAGGGGAAATTTAACTTTCTTTCCTCTATGATCATCATGAAACTCCATCTTTCTCTTATTAGCCGAGTCAGGAAACTTACCAAATTTTACTTTATTGATCATATTATGGGATTGCTAATTCGGCATAATAATGATGTTTGGACTTCCAAATCCCATTTAATTTGGTTTCTCATGAAGAATATCATTCCATTGTCCATCATATCCTCCATTATCGTGAATCACCTTGTTTCCAGCCATTTTCTAAAACCCAAAAAGAATAGTGTGAGAGGAAAAAATCATAATAAATGGGGAGTAACTTAAATATATAACATCTTTGGTTTAATCTAATATCATTACCATAGTTCTAGGACTATATCCTTTACGTATACGTATCCTTAGGGGCATCCCTAGACATACCTTAGAAATATCTCTAGGGATCTCACTAACGTTTTCGCATCCTAGTTTCCAAAGGTTGACTAAACCTTTCCTCTGATACCAACTGTAGAAACCTGAAGCCTGCCGTACATAGAATTTACATTACATTTTCGGATTACTTAGTACATAACAAAAACACACACACAAAAGGATCTTAATAGTTTAGTGTATTTGGAAACTCGGAACGTAATCTTCTAATCGTGGTGAAAGATCTTCAATATCTCCCATAAAGATATTACCTTTTTTTTTACCTAAAACCTTTCTTTATATCCTGGGGAAAAGAAAACATAAAAGGGTGATCTCAAATGCTCAGTAAGGGTATACACAAAAAAATCAATCACATCATATTCATAAGAACATAACTTTTGGAAATCTTAACCTGCAAAAAAGAGAGCATAATTTCATAACATGGGATAAATCATAGTAGTGAAATGAAATCCCAATAATCATAACTTAAAACATGAAACATTGTGGAATACACACATAATCATAGAGAATCATTTCTTGTTAGTCAAGACTCATTGCCAAGACTATCTTTGTGGACAAAGTCCCTTTCTGAATCGAGTAACCCTCATTTCAGTCCTGTTTCACTGAACCGGTATAACCTACCATTTCAGCCATGTCTATCTCATGAGATATAAAATCTTTAACCAATGCATTTGAGGGAGATATAGGTCCCACCCATCTTATAATGAATCCTTTCTTATGTGTGCCACATAATCATAAAACATACATCATCGCATAACACATGTAACAAAAAATGGGATTCTTGAAACATCATGACATCATAAAACAAACCATATAAGGTAAATGACTTCATAAAAATAATTCCCTCACAAAATAATCAAATCAATGTAATAATTGGGACAAAACATAACCCTTTATTATCTTAGATGGAAAATAATTTTGATAAAACACTTGAACTCCATTCTTGAGGAAAATATCCTTTCTTCTTCAAAAACACTTTTCTTTTCTTAAAATGTTATAAAATTATAAACTAAAAGAATTTGATTAAAAATAAACGTGAAAACATGTAAAGGAAGTATCTTGGAAATAATGTTTTAAAAAATCATTCATGCCGTATAAGTTAAAAAACATTCTTCCCGTACTTTTGTCAGAAAATCCAAAAAGTACCTTGTATGAAAAACAACAAAAGATTCCTTTCATATCTTTTACTAAAAACTTACCGAAGGGTAAAATTGGATTTAAAAAATTGTAGGTGAATGGAAATAATATTACATATCGAGGAAACATGGATGTGGATTATAAAATACACCCCAGTAAATTTCAACGTATAAACAATCTCGGATAGAAATGAGATTGTGATATTTCCCTTACCTTAGGTCTGATTTGCTTCGTATGTGTCCGAACCTCCTGTATAATGATTTAAATAATGTCATTGACTTATTAAAGAATCATATTCATTGTTATGATATCATATATGGTTCACTTATGACATTATATTACCCATTCTTTTGTAAATTCCATGTTAAAGAAGCGTTTTTGGGTAAAATCGTTTCATTTATCGTAGGTGTTTTGACTTGTTGTTATTGACATTATTATTAATTATATAATGATTTACATACTTACAGAATATAAAATATGATTTATATATCATATATATTCAGTATATATATATATAATAGATAGATAAATGAAATGAAAAACACCGTTCATGGAGACGGTAGTTCGTACGTACGCATTAACGCTGTTTTTCTTTCCTTATTGTGTTGAATGGAAGTAAGTAGATGACATACATATACATATATACATAAATCCAGTAGCTTTATAATGTCATATATTTCATTATTATTTCTTTTATATACTTTTTAATCATTCTTAAATGGTTAACATGGAGAATGAATCTCATCGCGTCGTGGAGACGGTAGTCCGTACGTACGCACGAGCGATGATATCGTTCCCATGGTCATGGAATTGTGTTGAAGTGTTTGTATACTATTTCAGTATCAATATCACTTTATAATAATCATATATAGTTACTCATTAAACCATTATACCCATCCAATTAATGTGGTGGCAGAAAATAGATTACACCACGGCGTGGAGACGGTATTCCGTACGTACGCACGCGCGGTGATTTCCTTTTTCCGTAGGATGGATAGATGGTGAAATAGGGTTGTTTCATACTTAAAATAAAATATCAGTATATGAGTGATACTGATTTTATTACTTCATAATGATACAACCTAAGAAGAAGAATTGGAAGAAGAAATAAAGATTAAGAATTTGTAACGGTAATTACCTCTTCTTTGAAGCGCCTCTTTGAGACCTCCTCTTAGGGCACTAAAATTGGTCTTTGAGGAATAACAGAACCTCTAGGATGTTGCTATGGAAGTGGAGAAGAGATTTTGGCAGGGGTTTTCCGAGCTTGAGGGCTCAAATTGGTGTGAGGAGGAGGGGGAGGAGGTGTCCTTTTATAAGGGAGGAGAGGGGCACCTTAGGAATACATCAAAATATTATTTTATAATAATGTCAAAATCGGTTTATAATGGTTCCAAAGGGTATTATTTCGAAGCTAAAGTGGGGATGGGTCGAAATCCTATCAACAAATAAGATTTAGACAAGTTTAGGTTAATATTTTCACCTTGTCAATTAGATTTAACCCTAAGTTAAATAATTTAACTTTTACCGTGTCTTTTTGTTTTCTTACACTATATGGTTAATACACTTACTATAACATGCCGAAAGAACCCCAAATTTTTTATTATTAATATATATATCCTCATCTAAGTAATTTGGCCGAAACATAGATTTTTAGGAATAAAATAACAATTAATAATATAATATTTGATTTAAAAACTATTTTGTGTCAATTTTGACACTATTTGATATATGATTTTTGTGAAAGTCATAACAGAATTATATGTTCGAACCAAGTTGATTAAATCACCACTAATATATCATAGTAACCTATAAAATTAGTGGGATTCATAAAAAGTCTCAAATTACATTTATTTTGGTTTTTATAACATCAATTATTTCAATATTTCATTAATAAGATAATTACTGCATCATCATTGTGTCATAAATAAATTAAATTATTTAATCCCATAAAATTATAAATAAATTCTCATGATTTAGATAATTTTGTTATATTTCTGGAGACTATTCATTTTCTAAGTTTTATGATGTTTATCACTAAGTTAAAATTATTATACTTATAAGATTTAAGAGAGTGACATGTTGTCACTTTCTTTGGTTTTAATAATAATTAAATTCTTTTCATGGTCAAAAGTCCATAAAATGAATCTAATCCGACCCTTAGTTGATATGGGTTTACTTTTAGCCATCAAATAGAATTTTGGCATGTGTTAGGGTAATTTTATAATATTATATTTACCCTTAATTACCTGATTTACCTTTAACTATGGTAAATAAAATTTACCGTAGTTACTATTCATAATTCCTAAAAATAAAAAGTAGCCTATTAACATAATTTGGACCCACTGATTCCAAATATGGAATCCATTTTTTAAAATTAAATACACAGAAGTTGCAGAAATTAAATTAAAATTAATCTCGTTGTCGAATAAAAACGGGTTTTTCTTTAAAACATTGCAAAAGATTGAATTGATTTAACCTACGAATTCAAGGTAAAATCAATGATAATGACATAAATTATATTAAATGTTAAAAATATATTCTATTTATACTTTAAAACCATTCAATATTATAATTTAACCACATAAGATATTATGATGAAAAAAGTTGTTTTTAATTAAAATATAGCGTGTTTTTACTATTCATTAAAATATGAAAGTTATCGGAAAAATATCAAAACATTATCTAATGTAAATTTTTACATCTTGATTCAAAATAAGAATTTTATTTTGTCAAATTGAACATATAAACATGTCAAAAACTAGATTTAATGTGGGTGCGCCATCAAAAGGCGGCAAAACTGCATTTTTTTAAAAATACTTATTTTACCCGAAAAATTTATTTTGTTCTTATACCATGTTCTATAAAATGTGTAAGATGAATAATAATGTTATAAAATTTAAAATTTAGTTAATACTATTCATAACGGATAGTTCATGACAATATTATAATAATATATCATTGTTTATTAAAACCCGGTATTGCGTACAACACACGCTATCGAGGAAGGTCGCGATTGCGTGTAATGCAAGCCAAGTCAGGGTTGCGTGTTGTGAAAGAATCCTTCGTTGTTTCGTATAACAGAATCCAACCATATTTCATTTACACATTTAATATATATATATATATATATATACCCAATGTTGCGTAGAATAACTATTATCAAAATTATGTGTAACACGGTCTAAGAATAGTGTTGCGTATACTGAAAGCTAATACGGTGTTGCGTATAGCGCAGGGTAATCTTGGTGTAGAATACAACATAAGACATTAATGAAATTAAAATGATATTTTTCATAAAATCTTGGGGTGTTACATACATTATCTTATAGGTGAGCAGTTTACAGTCTACACTGACCAACAGTGTCTCAGGTACAGCTTCTCGCAGAAGGATCTAAACCTGAGACAATGGTGAGGGATCGAGTTCCTCCAGGACTATGACTTCGATATAGTCTATAAACATGGGAAGGGTAACATTGTAGTAGATTCTATCAATAAGAGATCGGGAATTCAGCTGCTAGGAGAGGTGACGGAGAAGCTAAACGTGTTGTACATAACCTCCGTGGATAGAGATGCAGCATCATATCTATAGTCTCTCATAGTCACTTATCCACTTCTTCAGTGAGTTTGGGAGGCACAGTGTGGAGACGTTGACTGTGAGACATGACGTGCTCAGATACCGTCAGGGCAGGCACCTGATGGGTTTTCTGAAGGTGGGGAGCACATCATCTTCTTCAGTGGAAGTACCATGGTGCCATGTTCATTACAGGGGTAGGTTTTGAGGAAGTTTCACACTTCCCCTCTAGCAGTACATCCAGTAGTGGCAAAGTTGTATCAGGACCTCATATGATAGCATTGGTGGTCAGGTATGACAAAAGTAGGAGCATAGTTTGTCTCTTGATGCCTCAATTTTCTGCAAGTGAAGTCGAAGCACCAGGTTCCAGCAGGCTTGGTATAGCCCTTAGAGGTCCACGAGTGGAAGTGGGACGAGATATCTGTGGATTTCATGATGGTGATTCCACGTACATCCAGAGGACATGACTCAATCTGGATGATCATCGACCGACTCACCTTGTCAGCCCACTTCCTACCGATCAGAGAGTAGGGATCAATAGAGAGATTGGAACACCTCTATGTTCAAGAGATCGAACATCTTCATGGTGTTCCATCGACTATCGTCTCTGATCGAGATGCACGTTTCACATCTTGGCTATGGAAGGGGTTATATGAGGCTTTTGGCACACAACTTCAATTGAGCACTGCCTTCCATCCTCAGACGAATGGTCAGACTGATAGAACCATTCAGACTCTCGAGGACATGCTCCGGGAATGTTTCCTCGACTTGAGTCACAGTTGGGAGGATCACTTACCCTTGGTGGAGTTTGTGTACAACAAGAGCTACCACTCCACCATCTGGATTGCACCATATGAGGAACTCTACGACCAAGCATGTAGATCACCTCTATGCTAGACAAAACTAGGGGAGTCAGCAATTATCGGACTAGAGATGGTGAAAGCTACGATGGAGAAGGTGTAGATCATCCTGGAGTGGATGAATACTACACAGATCAGACAGAAGTCCTATGCTGATAGGAGATAGAGTCCACTGGTGTTTGAGGATGGAGACCACGTATTCCCACGGGTCACACATCGACGAGGTCTACATAGATTTGTCTGGGGTTTCATGTTATCTTTGTGTTTCATCAGACTATTCCAGGTCCTCAATAGGGTAGGTGAGGTGGCCTACCACCTGGCCCTTCCACCTCAGTTGCACTGGGTGCACGACTTCTTTCATGTATCCCAGCTAAAGTGATACATGCATGACCCGTCACACATCTTTGACCATGGGGAGATAGACATTGATGATGGGGAGACAAAAAATGGAGGTTCTGTTGGATATCGAGGATCGAGAGTAGTGGGTCCTATACAGACGGTTGATTCCTCTAGTGCACATTCACTGGCAGCGCGAATACCTCCAGGAGAGCACATGGGAGTGGGAGGCTCAGATGCGTGCTCAGTACCTTCATTTATTTCCCCAATGTGTGTTGTAGCTTTATGGGGACGTAAATTCCTATGGTGGGGGTAATGTAAGACCCAGAAACTTCAAAGAATTTTTTTCTTAAATACTTTGAAATTTTACGAGTCCGCGCTTTCTAATGGTTCCTGATTCTGAGGCCCGGTGTGCATGAAATCATTTTCTAATGTTTTTTTCGTTTATGTTCAGTTAATGTATGTGTGGGGTTTTCTATCTTTTTAACCAATGCTAGGAATTGAAATATGAGGCACCGATGAACCCACAGCACCAATATTCACTTAAGGGGACCTTTATCGCAGTTGCATTTGGTCATGAAGAGAAGTTATTTTTTGGGGATTTATAATAAATTAAATAACATTTTTGTGTACACAATTTTATTGTTAAGGGGTGGTTATTCCATCCAAGGAGGAGTTCGAGGTGGGGCTCACATCCCACATAACCTTCCATGGGAGAATAATGTGTGTGGGGACCACACGAGATTATTACCCCACAACTTCCCAATTAAACTCTCTCTTGAAACCCCCCATTGATGTGGTTAAACCCTCCACATTTCAACCTCCTCTTATGAATGTGGCAATGTAAACTCCATTAATGAACATTTAAATAGTTGGATTCTATATTATTTGAATTATATTGAATTATATGGAAAGATTATAATCATGGGGGAAGCCTATTATTGTATTTTCCTTGGAAAATATTTGAGGGGAGACTTTTGGAGAAAAATCATGGTGGAACTTCATTCTCTCGATGAAGAACATCTCTGATAAAGAACACAAAGAACTTCTCCCACAATGCTTCCTCTGTGGACGCACCCCGAAATCAACAGAATCGACGTTTGTATTCCATGACACCATCTTCTGCAACACCCGACCTCCGTGACGCTCGTCTTCCGCGGTTCATCAACATGAAATGTTCTTGAAATCAAGATAGGGGGTTATAATCAATTTTAATTGAATAAAATTGTTCCTCGTTCCTCGTTGAATACTAAGGATTGTCTTCGGAAAATTGATATCACCTAAAATAGAGGGTGTGGGAAAATGAACACGGTCTGATGACCCTCTATTGAATATTGTTTTTATTTGCAATGGATGTGTTGATGGAAGAGTTGGCGGCGACCTGATTTGATGAAAAACAGCGGGGGACGACTAAAGGTGGGGGCGGCAACGGCGGAAACGCGCCGGCCCGTTAGAGGACCGCAACACAGGGTGCCGCACTGAAGGGGAGACCGCAGCCCACAACTGTGGGATGCTCAGTCGAAGAAGGATATCCTATTGATGTTCTGAACAACCCATGACATCGAAAATATTTTCGAATGATCTAATCCACCGTTAATTTAGCTCAAGTTCAGTTGATCCTTTTATGATGGGGTATTTTGACTCCTAAAATTCTTCACTATAAAACTGTTGCTTTTTGGTTGATTTGGATTTTCTCGTTCATGGATTCCCCCACCATATATATCCTAATTCAATTGTTCTATCATTGCAACAAACAGTTTAGTTTCGATTCTAACCATTTCTGGTTGTTGATTTGGTAGGTTATTTTTTTCTTTATGACGTCCCATCATATTTACCAAGTTTTCTATATAGAAAACAATTCCGAATACAAAAATATCATAGATGAATCAACATGGTAATATTAAAATGATATATCATTCCAATATTAGAATAAAGTAAAAATAATTTGTGGCTATTAATTTAGAAATATATTGACTCCTAAAGATATCTAAACCTTCGTTTTATTGACAATATAAATCCATATCCTTGAAAACTATGCAATATTGATTTTTAATCAAGAATTTAATTTTTTTCACAATGAGGTTCTTTATAGGTTCATTTTTATAGAATTAGCTTATAACTATTACATTACAACTCAAATGTTACAAATTAGCCACTTGTAATCTATCCAATTTTTTCACAAAAACAAAATGCCTTAAAAAACAAGAATACATTTGTTGATATAAATATTCCTGAGTTCTTCATTTCTCTTAATCATCCTTACACCCTATGGAAAACATTTCTGAAATATGTTCTTAGCATAAAAATCACAGTAGGGGTTTTAATATAATTAAAGTAAACATTTTTCTATTAATAAATAAAAATAAATAAATCACACATTTAACTCAAAAAAACCAATTTAATATACCTCCAAAATCCTTTAGATTTATTGATAAATCATAAAAATAATAAATCATAAATGTAACTTATGGCATCCATAAAATACGTACATTTTATCTTTCACTTCAACACCTATAGTAAACTTTATTGTTACCTTTGGAATACATGTTAATATGTATTTCATAAATCTATTATTAGAAACCTTAAAATTTACTAATGTAACATTAGCCAATGGATTGTAGAGCTATCATGGACTCACCCTCCATTGGTTTATCATGGTACCACCCATATACTTAAGCAATTCCCAAGAACCATAACATAATATTATCACATGAAAAATCATAATGGAAAAAAACCAAATTCCCATATTGTAATAACATGTCATTATATCAGCACATTGATATAATCAAACCATTATCAAAACCATTTAAATAAAAAAATACATAACAATTAACATGGTATTTACTTTTCATTTTAATGAAATTACAACTTGTAGTGGAATCCAAATATCAAATAATTCTTACGGTGGTGGAAATGTAATTTTCACCGCATAAGTTAAACAAACATTCCTTTTCAATTTACTAAAATTGTTGATATAAAAGGATTCATTTTGAAAAATAGTGAATAAAATTAATGTTCAAAGGGTTTTATTATATAACATACAAAATAATGTCATGTATAAATCAAAATATGCCGTATTAAATGAAGATTGAGTTAATGTCCCTTACCTTGAGTCCGACTTGACTTGTAGTCTCTTAATATTATAAAATTATAAAAATAGGTTAATTTCTACTTTATTTATATCTTTTTTCAATTTTATAATTAAATTTATGTTAATTATCATAAGTTTATATATATTACATAATTCTTTATGTTTATATCATTTTGTTTGATGATATCTGTTACTAGAGTCAAAAATGAACTTTTTTGATGTGAATTGTCTATGTGTTGAATGGTCCATCATCTCTATAATATTATAAATGAATTGAATATAATATATTCCATGTATATATGTATTTATAATTTCCATAATACTTGGAGATATGAAATTAAAAACACTATTCATGGAGACGGTATGCTGTACATACACAAGAACTCCACTTTTATTTCATTGTCATATTAAATGAATAATAATTAAATGATATAAATATATATTATAACACCAGTATTATATATATGTCATGTATGTATCACAGTTTATATAAAAAAAAATCCTTATATGTTCCATTTTTATCATGAATGAGTCATATCACTTTAAGGAAGAGGTAGTCCACACTTCCTCAAATGAAATTGTCATATTTACAAATCATGGAAATCATAAAGGTATATTGTAAATAAAAATTACAAAATAATAGAGAAAATATATATATAATATATATTATATAGAAATACACTTCCATCATAATGTCCACCATGATAGGTGGTAGGGGAAAATGAACTATCATCATGTCGTGAGGTAGTAGTTCTACGTACACAAAAACCATATGTCTTATCCATTAAATAGAGGTGTGTGTAAGTGTAGTTTGAATCCTTCTCATGAAAAATCCTAGTATATATTGGATACTTTTGTTTTTATTTAATCAAATAATTATAAGTGCATATGGATTTGAGAAGGAAAATAAAGGAAAGGAACTTGAGATAAGACGTTACCTCTAAATTGGGTAACATCATTTGATTTCAGCTAAAAGGATTTTTTAAATTTCCTTCCACCCAAGTTAAGAATTCATGGAGAAAATGAGGTATATTATGATATTTTAATAGTATTATTTGGATGATCTATGTGGATAGAGAGGTGTGAGTAATTGTTTAGAGGTGGTGGCCTATTATAAAAGGGAGGAGGGGCACTTTAAGAAAGTTTTGAAATATTAATTTATTATAAATTCAATTTCAATTATTAATTGTCCAAAACAAATTTAACTCTAAGATAAGATTATTTTGGTTCAAATTCCCCTTATTTGATAACTTTAATAAATTTTTTTAATATGTTATTATCCTTATATTATTTGATTAACCCCAATTTTACCATTTATAATCTTAACATGATATCATGTTATTTACACATTGTGGGTTAATGTAAACACCATATCATGTAAAATACCCCAAAAAGATATTTATGATATATTTGGATTTATATTAAAAAAAATTATAAATCATATATTTTTAGGAATTTAATATAATTTAATAAAATATTTTTTATTTTTTTATGAATTAGGTCATTTTGGACACTATTCATTCTTGACTTTTTAAAAAATTAAAAATAATATAATTCCTTTGAAAAAACATTAAATCATCGCTAACATATCATATTAACCCATAGAATATATGGATGACATTAATAATGTCAAAGAATATTTATTTTAATATACATAAGATCATTTATTTGAATTCGTTATTAATACTGAAATCACCACATCATCATTGTGTTATAATAATTTTTTTTAAATGAATAAAATTTTAATTAAAATATAATGATACGGGAAATATATTTATATATAGAATTACTATTTATAGTAAAAAAAATCACTAATATAACCCCATAAAAATTTTGTTTTTGTAAGAAGATACATGTTTATGTTATTTTTCTCTTTACATTAGATTAATTATTATAACATGTCATTATCACTCTCAAGTGGCTCCCAAATACCCAAAGTTCAGCCTAATGATTTCTCATGGTCGAAGATAACTCATCTAATAAGATTAGGACACGTTTTCGTGATGTATTTTATTATTAAAATATTATTTTTAACATTATTTACTATATATACCATTTAACCCTGTTAAATAAAAACCATTACTGAAGTTACTATTCATAATTTCCAAAATTAAAAGTTTCATATTCACCATATTTGGAACATATGATTAAAAAAATGGAATCCATTTTTCCCAATTCAAAACAATGAATTTGCAGAAACTAAATTCAAATTATTTCCAATTGTCAAAACCAAAAAGTGGGTTTTTAAGAAATAATAATAGTAAAAATATTGACATGTGTTTATGTCTAATTTAAATGTAAAATATCATCTAAATAATTTGGATGAAATGATAAATAATTAATCTAATTATAATTTAAAACCAATTAATAGGAAAATCAAAAAATATATATATATTAATTATATGAAATGATAGTTTTGAATTGAAATATGGTTTTCTTAATATCCATTAAAATATGAATTTCATCAAAAAAAAAAATATCAACCATCAAAATTTTGATTTCCCACTTCTAATGAAGAAGTTTATTTTTTCAAATAGAACATTTAAAAGTGAAAAAAACTATTATTTTAAAAGGGTTCTCCATCAAAAGGTGGTAAACTGACCTTTTAAAATATTAGAGTATTTTATGTTTAAAATTGGATTAATTCTCATTTTATGTCTCTAAAATTTCATAGATAAATGTAAAAACAATTAAAAAACATGTATAATCATATTGTACTTAGTTTTATTCATTCCTGTTAATTCATTGTCTTTGCATTAAAAATCATATAAATAATATTTCTATTATATTATCTTTTGATATAACCCAATGTTTTTTGCAACGTAATATTTCAAAGAAAACCATTGTTGTGTGTTTTATATGTTATCATAAAAATAATCCCCATTAATGTAAAAATAATATCTTATTCATAAATATTAAAAAAATTAAAAATTATTATTCTATAAATTCCAAAGATAGTACACATTTCAAAATCATTTTCCCAAAAAGTAATCACATAAGATCGTTAAAAATTATTTTTGAAAACAATTTATGAAAACATGGTTTGAGGAAAATTGATTTTTGAATGAATATAATGATATCATTGGATTTTCATAAAACAAATATTAATTATTATAATTAACTTTGAGGGAGAAATGATATAAATAAATGAAGATATCAAGAATAAATATAGGATAATAAAATTCAAGAAACTTCTTGATTGATGGATAATAATATTTCCTCAATGAAAGCATAATAAATATCAATCCTGATAAATGATGGGATTTTAAAAATAAACACATAACACAAAAGTAACATTGAATATTATTCCAAATGAATGAATAAAATTATAGGAATTATAAAATTTAATTAAAATAATGAGATTATAGATATATCATGTCAATGGTGTTTAATATAAGCATCGTGAACTAATATATGTATATAACATAAAATGTATATAAAAGAAGTCAAATTGGGACACAAGTCCCATATTTAATTTTATAACTGTGAAACCATAACCCGATGAAATAATTATCTTTTATTGGATGTGTAAATTAAAAAAGTTAAAGTACAATATTCTTAATTTACCATCATGGATATTATATACATCACATATATTAAAGAAGTGGTGGATGTAGCATGAGTCTGAAGAATGTGAATTGTGAATCAAAAATACCTTACCATAAGTATTGAATTCTATAGTACACATTCAAAAATCCATAATATCAAATATATGATTAGTATAATTATATAATATTATTTTATATTATATTATATATGAATCTATCATGACTTTATATTACCCATATATTAATAATTCCACATTAATGTAATGTTTTTTTACATAATTACATTTTTGTACATGTTTTTACTTGTTCATCTTTGTCCTTTTACCTAGACCATGATTTCTTCATTTACAATATTATATCATTAATAAAAATGTTATATATATTCATTATTTATGTAATTATTGTAATTCATAATATTTATTAATATGAATTGATTTACATCATTCATGAGGATGGTAGGTCGTGCGTACAAAGTATTGATGATTCAATTATATTATCATATTGAATGAAAGAAAAGTAAATGATATAAATAAATAATCAATAAAAATTAATTTTAATGTATTATATATTATATATTATTTTTAAATTTATCCTCAATAAATTTTATGTAATGTGTGAATCAATTACACCGCCTCACGAGGTGGTAGTCCCCTGTAAACATGAATAATTTCATCACATTCCCAAAAAATCCGAATCATCGAAGTATGTGTTGTATAATAATTACATAATAATAAAAACATCATTAATATCATAAAAAAATTTGGAATTATCATTTCAATAATTATTATAATTATTTATATGTGTTAAAAAAATGTACTTCATTAATCTCTGAGGTGGTAGTTTTCCGTAAAGACATAAATTGATTTGGGTACCCATTTGATAGAAGTGCATGGGATTTTAGTTCATGTCAACAAGATATAAAATAATAGTATATTTTTGATATTTTGTTTATAATATAATCATGATAAAAAATTAAATAAAGGGTATGGAGGAATAAATAAAAAATCATTGATGTATGTTATGACTTCTTTAGGTAACTCTATTTGGTTTTCAGAAATAGCCTTCCATTAATGGATTTCTACAAATATAGTGAATATAGGGTCAAAAAATAATTAAATGTTTTTTATTCAGTTCATGGAGGATCCTATATGATTTTATGATATGATTTGACCGGGGTAGTGAGTGGTCTTTAATAAGCGGGGGAGAGGACAGACCTGTCATTTTTTGATAGTGGTAAGGTGTAAGATGGTTTTTCATACAAAAGAATTAAATAATTAAAAAACATTATACCCATGACGGGATAATGTCTATATTTTTATATTATATGGGTTTTTATATGTTTCATGGCCGTTTCACATAATGTTTAATGTATATTCCTCTGCTAAACTAGTTTTTCTCTAAATCACAAAGATTAATTTTATCAATTTTCACTACTACATTAAGTAAAGAAATATATGAAATTTTTTGTAATTATAAATTATTCCTATTAAAATTATGGAATCCATTTTCATAAATTCAATTCAAATAAGTGCATTATCATTAATTTAAATTAATCCTACAAACATTTATATAAATAAGGGTTTTAAAGAGAAACATACTTAAAGTTTACAATGTATTTATTTTAAATTTCAATATAAAATTGATTCCAATGACCCAAATTTTATTAGTAGATTTTAAATATATTTATATATAATATAAAAACAATATTAAATATAATTTTAATCTATAAAGTTTTTTATTAATACTATAGTTCTAAATAAGTATTAAATATTTTCCATTATTCATCAAAAATTAGTTATTCTCCAAAAAATCCATAATATTTACCCTAATTAAATTTTTAAATGTATATTTCAAAATAAATTTTTTTACAAATTATTAAAAAATTAGTTTAAATATTAGTGGGCCATTATATCATGTTTGAAATACCTTTTAGAAAAACATACATCTTTCTGCGTAAAATTGTATTTATTCTTATCTATTGTATAGAAAACATTTATGTTCAATGATAAATACATGATTTAGTATATAATGTAAAAATATAATTAAAATTTTTAATCAAAATTAATTATTTAATTTATTTATATAAATCATTTTTATGCCTAGAAAAAAAATTACTATTCTTGAAAAAAAATTCCATTATTTTCAAATGGTTCTTACATTTATTTCTAATTAATTGGTTCATATGGTATTATTTTTTCAAACATGATTAATCTATATATTAATAATTTCATTAATCCATTTATAACCTACCATTCCAACATATAGGTGATTTGTATAATAATATTTTAATAAAATTTCTTGTTTTGTTTAACCATAGTGTTGTGTATAACTCAAGATATGATTAGGGTTTCTTCTAAATTTAATTAAACAATGTATCGCATGAAATAGTAGTAATGAGAATGTTCCATGTCCCACAATATAATATAATTGCTTAATGTAAAACATTCTTAACATGGTGTTTCATATAACGAAATCTTTACATGGTGAAGAATGCAATGAATGAAAATCAAATAATTATAATTAAAAAAACATAAAAACTCTTACTGTTAAAATATTTCTTATTCTATTAATAACTATATATCATAAACATATCATTTACATATGTTATATTTGTAATAAAATAATTTACTATCACTACATAAATTCATCAATACATTCTTCAAATTCTTTCTTCCAAACAAATATAACCACATTTCGTGTAATCTTGGATAATGGGTTATCAAATTTGGAAAATTATAAATAAATTTATAATAATAAAATGTTGAACCAGTAAAAAAATGTACCCCAATTATGACTATCGGTGTAGGAAATTTTCTAATTTCATTTTCAATGTAGGATCATCCAAGATTCCATCGATATAGAAAACATAGACATTAAAATAACTTTCTTGAGGATGAAAGTCACAATTAATAATTTTCACACATAACTCATTTCATTTAAGAGTCTCAAGAATAATTAAAATGTTATTATTATGGTCATTGTATCTTTTAGAATGAATAAATAAATCTTTAATTAATACCACAAAAATGTCAACATATTCTTTGTAGAGTTTGTTTATTTTATCCATAAAATACAGGGTTCATTATTTAATCAAAATATAATTACAATAAAAAAATAATATTCATACCTATGTTGGATTATTTTCTTTGAAATGAAATCCATATTTAAAAAAAAAATTATAATCCCCAATAGAAATTTAAATCATTGAAAAATAATAGATTCTATAGACTTGATCAATTAATTCATCAATACTATGAAGATGACCATTTTTATTTTTTTAATAGAATTTAATTCCCAATAATCAATGTACATCCTCATATATCCATATGTATTGTTCATGGAGAGAACATGGACTCCACATGGTGAAACACTAGGGAAAATCCACCCCATATCAATGAATTCCTCTAGTTATTTCTTTAGTTCCACTAATTATACAGTTTTCATTCTACATGGAGGCATTGGTATTGGCCTTTCATCAAGGATAAATTGATTAAAAATCCTACATTACCCTATGGGGGTGTCTACATAATTATTAAGGAAATATATCAATTTACTCTCATATAATAGGTTTACCCACAATATAATTGTTAAATTCTCCATCTATTGATTATGGCTTATCATATAACCTAATAATCCCATTCATAATAGCTACTAGTGATGGATAATGATATTTATCATATTATGATGTCTATTTTATAATGATATTGAATTATACATATTCACCATGAATTGTCATTTCCTTATTATTAGTAATTTTTTTCATCATATATTAAATTCATGTCCATAAAGAAGGATTATATTGATTCCAACTATATGTATCATAATATAGTCAGGAAATAATTTAAATTTATGTGTCATAATGGGTCCCAAATGACACATTTATATTTCTATGAGACATCCACAAGTATTTTCTAATAATAAATATGTTCATAAATTCTAAGGGGAATGTATAATATTTTTGGAAAATTGGAAGATATAATATAGTTATATGATCTAAAATAATATAATGCATCTAAAAAATTGGATATAACATTATCATACTTAATACCTCATTATTAGGTTCTTCAACATCAATTGTAGTTATCTCATAAGCTTGAATTCACTACATGGGGTCTTTTTCGGTAGATTTCCTTGATTCATAGGGAATTACTTAGAATATCATCCCATATACCTATAGTTGAAACAATGAATAATTGTTTTTAATTCTTACCCTTTCCTTCATTATCCATATGAACCATATTCCCACAATTATACAAAAAAATACAAGACCATGAGGCATTTCCTATATGGATTATTTCTACAATACTCACAAGGAGTAAATTTCATTATTCTCTTCCTCTTCTTCGACACATTCCCCTTTTCATGGTTATTATTCAGCCTATTAATTTTATTATTTTGTATAATCATATTTGCAAGATAAAAATAATTATATATTTCAATAGAATATAGAACTATTTAAACACATAATGAAAATTTGTGAGAGGTGAATTCCCATTAGTGACATGGTCTAATCCCTTCAAAGAAATTTTCAATCTTGTACTCTAATTTTCATACATATAGTTTTCATATATGACAATCCATGTATATGTAACCTCATACAAAGTAACAATGTTTTCATCCTATTAGTTTTATCTTATTACATTTATCTATAATTTAGGTTATATCTTATGATGGAAATATATTAGAATTAATGTCTCCTTAAAACCATTTTATTTCATTAGTTATTTTTCTTCTTCCTCTATAGTATCATTAAACGAATTCTACCATTGATCCACATCTCCTTTTATAAGGTACAAAACATGTGTAAAATATTTCATTTCACTGCATCCCATGTATATAAATATCATCTCTATAGACTTAATCCATTTTATTGATAACATTGGACTATTATTTCCAAAAAATGTTCATGGGTTCTATTAAATGTGCCAATCCAACATAAGAAAATAATTCTATGGATTAGTATTATCCAATCAGTAATTTATCATAAATTGATTATGTTTTCATTATATACCCATGATCTAGTCCATTTAAATTCAATTTATATTGGCTAGATTAGAATGGAAATAGTTACATTTTCAATGAGTATTTATATCATTTTTACATCTGGGATCTATTAATAATTAGAATATATTGGGTTAGTTAAAAAAATTGGACTATTAAATAATAATATATAATTCAAATCATTTTGTAACAAATACAATAAATTGAAAATTAAGTCCTTTTTATAATTATAATAAAAATATTGTTTCCTTATAGATATCATTATTTTCTAATCCCCTATAATGGATTGTGAATAAAATGTGAATTATCAAAAGAATATTACCTAAGAGTGTCAAACCGGGATGGTAGTAAAACCCATTCTCATGTATGAGGTTATGATCAGGTAGGTAAAAATGTTCCTTTTTATTATTATTGCCCAGTACATCTATTTTAATACAAATTCCTCTTTTAGTATCTATGTTTTTATTATTTATAATAAAAAATATATATTGTATACCATACCAAAACATCACAATGATCTTCTATACATATCATAAAAAACTATAAAAGAGGTATATTCCCAAATCTATGTTTTCCATCATCTAATTACAATTGATTCTACTAATGATCCATTGATATCGACTATAACATCATCGACAATAGTAACCCTAAAATTATTTCCATAATTTTATCATTGGTAAAGATACAAGGTGGGAAGTGCTAAAGGACCAATCAATTTAGCAATTTTAGAGAAATTTATATATAAATTATTCCCATTTTAAATTGAAAAATAAAATAAATAATATATTAATGGAAAAAAAATTCAAGGAGACAATTCTTAGAAATCTTCATTATATTACCGGGAAACAAAACAACTATCGGTGAGCCCAAATTGTTTCTAAGGTTTACATACAATAAAAGATACCAAAAAATCCTAATCTATTTGTAAAATTAAATTAATTAACACACATTCCATTTAATAAATAACTATAAAATTATAATTTTATAATCAATAATAAATATGTAAAGGTAAATAACATACACTACATGTCATTTCATCATTAAACATAGAATGAAATGAATCGAAAGACAATATCATAGTGATAATCTCATAGATAAAAATAAAAATAACTGAATTATCAATGGACCATATTCATTATTGTTGGATATCCCCCCTCCACAAGATTTATGAAAACTTTACTATATATACTACTCATATGTATTTTTAAAACAACTAGTTTAAAACCCTACTGATTTAGCTATGTAATCTTTCTCATTAGACTACATTATGCATTGAGGGTTATATATAAAATTTACTCTCAATCATATTTAAGGCCAAAATATTCCCCATATAATGAAAAAACAATTTAATTAAATAATCAATATTCCTTTTCATAAAATATATGCAACGAGAAAAAGATACATATTTATCAAAAATTTTCTAATTGATGAAATAATTTTTAGTGAAAATACTATCAGTAAAATTGTTATACATTTATATATATAATAATGTATATCATTAAATAATATATATATATATTAGTTAAATTTTAATTCCCATATAAACATTTCCTATGATAAATATTTTTTCAAGTGATAATTTAAATTTAAAAAGGAATGATAGATTTTAGAAAAATACTACAATGTGTTATTTCATAATTTAGAAACCCTCGGATAAAATAATTCGAATTTAAACATTAAATACAATTAATTTATAAGAAATACATATATTAAATGTCAAAGGGTTAATATATACATCATATAAAAGTAATTATGTGTATAACATTACAATATCCCTCAATTAAGGGAAATTGATAATAAGTCCATTTCCTTGTACTTTTTTAGGTTGAATGTGATTTTACATCCTTTATAATGGCCTTATGTAATTTATTAATTTATAATAAGGTAATATTAATATTTAAATTAACATATATTACCCTTTATAAAATTTGAACATAAATTTGTTGATAATATATCATTATTTTCTTTATTTAGGATGTTAATTTTCTTTTTTTTGAATATATATTATTTAAAAAAAATTAGTTATTATATATATATATATTATAGAAAAAACTATAAAGAATTATATTAATTCTATAAAATTTAAATTTTCTTATTATATAAATTTTTTTAAAACATTTTTTGGAATGGATATTGAAACTATAACACATCACTTCGAAGAGATGTTAGGCCGTATATGATTACGAGAAACAATATCATTCCCTTAATGAGTGAAAGTGTAATGAAGTTTCTAATATAATAATATTCATTATTTTATATCAATTAATATAAATAACATATATATATTTAATTTATCTCTATTATTTTCCATTTATATTGTGTGTGAAAAAAGAATCATGTTGCTTCGTGAGGTAGAACTCCACCGTACACACGAGCGACATTATATTATTTCAAATGTAATTGAAAGTAATAATTAAAGAGTTATAATATAATTATAAATGAAATATAATGTCATTATTATAATTTAAATTTTTTAAAACTATCATTATATCCATTCTTTAATGTTGGTGATGGAAAATGAATTATATCGGTTCGTGAGGTGGTAGCCCGCTGCACTCATTTGATGATTTTATTTTCCATTTAATGGTATTGGATATTGATATAGGTAATGAAATTAATATTATAACATATAATTATATGGGATATACATGTTTTATTACGTTAGAAATATTGAATAATATTTTAAGGGGAGGAATATGAAAACACATTAAAAAATTGTATAAAATGGTTTCCACATATTCGAGAAATTTATTTTTGTGTTCTAAAAATTAGACCATATGAATAAATTATAATTGAGAAAAAATTGATTTTGGGAAATGGTATGAGAGTAATTATGTAATTTGGGAAGGGTTTTTTGAACCAATGGACTTTGGAAGCAGGATTATTGGGTGAATGTTTGTGTCCATTTATAAAAGGGGGCGTAAACAGAAATGGATTTTTGAAAAACAATCCATACAACCAAAATTAATATCATCAAACAAGATTTAAAATTGGAAAATTTTAAACATTATATTTTATAAGGTACATATTTTTTTAAAAAAATTATTTTTTTGAATATTTGTTAGGTTATTTCTGACCATTATCTTTTTAGTCTGATAGTCGTTAAATCGTTTTTTACTATAACCTTCATAATTAATTGTTCATTGTTTGGTTATCTAAATGAAGATAAAAAATAATTTTCCATATTTATATATAAATATAATTTTTAATAAAAATATTGAATAATTTGTTAATGTTATATTCACAAATGTGGCACATTCCAATTCAAAATTAATCTTTTATACATGATGAAAATGGGGGTTCGAAAGAGAAAATTCGCATATGTATTGAATGTTTTAATATCAATATTCAACATAAAATTTATTCTAATGAACTAAATTTTATTTATTAAAATATAATTTAACGAATTTTACAAAAAAATTATCTAAAATACAATTTATCATCATAAATAATTCAAACAAAAAGGATATAGGAACCTGGTGTTCTCATTCATGTATATTACATCTATGGAAAATAATATTTTAGTCTCATTGGAATATTAAAAAAAAATTTAATATGATAAAATATCATCTTTTTTTATCACAATGATCATCCTATTTGTTACTTTTCGAAGACATTTCGTACATAAAACCATTGGTCCTAATATGGGGAAAAGAAACATATGAAAGGGTGAGATCTGATGCTCGATAAGGGTAAACATAAGTGGTATAGATATATGGTAATATGAAAGAATAAAATAATAATAATTGTATGAGATAAAAAACTAATATAATTCATCCATAACCTATCATAGATAAAAAATATGAATCACAACATAATGATTTGTAGTCTATAAGACATGACTTCTTATTGGTGTCGTTTAAACTGATCTATGAGAACATAACACTATAATAAATTATTAATTTTTTTCATATGCATTAGCTTATAAAATTTGGAACATATATAAGTACAACATGTTCAATCAATATGTTTAGGACTATAAATCCATCCCTTATATAGGGTTACACATAAAATAATGCACATGAAATACATGTCCATGAATAAAAATTGTAATATGTAATCAAGATCAATAATAGCCATGTGAACATGTAATCAGGTTCACACATAGAATTATAGACCTAAAATATTTGTCCATGAATAAAATCATACTATCCATGGTTAACTCCCAAGACCCACAAAATAGATTAAGTCCCTTACTAATATATATTAAATCTTTGTTCTAGACCTATATATCTCATTATATATAAATCATTACCTAATTCATAAGAAGAAAAATTTACATCCAAACCAAATAGGGTTTTAATGTTTCCACCATCCTTGGTTTTTACATAACCATCATCCTTAGTCATAACCTACCCAATATAGCATATATAAATCAATCATATTATTTCCACAAAATTGTAATACATTTATTATAATATATCACATAATGTGAAATTGGTTTCATAAAAATTTCATCATAACATAACTTATAGAGAAAAATAGGTTTAAAAATAATTTCATCGCATCATTTAATAATTTACCATGAAAAAATATTTTAATTTCATACACATTCGTTCATGTTATAAGACCTGGAAGAGAAAAATATTTCATCAACATATTATCATAATAAAAAAACATTCAAAGAAAGAATATGAATGTATTCAATGGATATTATCTGGATTAACGCATATGTAACCTAGGAGAATGTCATCTTAGATGGAAAATAGTTCAGAAAAAAACAAGGGAATTTTTAATGGAGATATATTTTAATTGAATATATATTTTTAAATAATAACACATTTTTAAAATAATTTTCATTGAAAATTACTCAACATAATTATAATGGTATCATTTTCCAAAAATTTAAATTTTTTATTGAGGAAAATATCTATTCTTTAATCATATACACTTTTTAAAAAATAAATCATTTTAATAATTTTTTAGAATTGGAAATAAATTATATAAATAAAAATAATTCCCAAATATTTCAGAAGTCATTTTCATTGAAAAGAACATTTAAATTTGTTAATGTAATAAATAATTCATTCTAAATTCACGATAATGGGAAATAATATTCAGTATTTTCATTTTAAAAATAACTATTCCTTTCAAATTTTTGGTAAAATCCAAATTAACTTTGTTTATTAAAATGACAAGAACAATAATATTGAAAAAAAATTAAAAAAAATTGTGGTCGAATATTTACATATTAAATCGTTTGAATAATTTTAATAAATATATAGAAAAAAATTTATTTAATATATATTTTTAAGATAAGGTTTTTTGATAGATAATTTGATATCCTTTAAATGATTATTTTTCTACTCTTGAGTATATGATGAGAGGGAAATGGGGGAGAAAATTAATCATTGAAATAACTATAGGAGAATAAATTGGATGAGTATATTGTGTGATGGTTCATAATATTTTATCATTGGAAACAAATTTATAAACAATCATGATAAACGATGAGATTGTAACATGATATATTTACATCTCTAGTAACATTCAAATTTAATCCCCAAGAAATAATATCCTTAAATGAAACATATAATATTATTTTCACTTATAAATTAAAAATTTTACATGTCATTGCAGCTATATAAAAAATTCATAATGATATATGGGTGAATAACATAACATATATATCAAATGTGGAAAATTTGAGTCCAAAATCGTTTTCCATATTAGAATATTTTAAATAGTAATCTCCAAGAAAGAGTGATCCTAAAATGTCTAATAAAATTCATTATAATAATCATAAAATGAAAACATATGAATTATCTTAATAACAGAAAATTAATATGTGGTGAACATGGAATTTGAATAACAGAAGAAAAAAATGAGATAAAAATGCAATTACGATTCAACAATCTTCTGAAATATTATACCAAAGATTTTATAACATGAAATAAAATACTAAAAATCATGAAAATAATTGTATTAATGATATAAAAAGTAATATTAAATATATATACACCACCTAGTAAAAATGAGATGTGAATTTACATATGTCTCTTAGAAATAAAATAGAGACTAGAAATCCATAACCTTATATGTTAAATTCAATATTATAGGTTAAATCCTCCAAAATAATTCATATATGATATATATATATATATATATTAAAAAAATATTTAATGATTTCATACAATATATGATTATCTTATGTCATTTTAATACATTTTCAATCAATTCCATGAAAATATTTTGTTTCTGGAAATAAACTCATTGTTTTTCATATATGATTTTATTTTTTATATTTTTCATCCTCATAAATTTATAATGATACTATAATATATAGAATTATAATCATTATATAAATATAATATATATTTAGTATATATATGTTTATTTTAGTTCATAATATTTAGATATAGAAAATGAATTACATTGTTCATTAAGATGACTGGTCATACATTTCCATGAATGCAGTTTTGATTTAAATATTTCAATCTATTATAATGATAGGAAAATAAATTATATATATCATTATTATATAATTTCTCTTATATATCATATATCACATATTTGGATTAACCATATCATTAAAACTTTCCTTGTAAATTGTGAATGAATCACAACACATCATGAGGTGGTAGTCTATCATATCGATGTGTGATGTTATTGTATTCCCAATAAATGAAATGCATGAATATTTGAATGGTATTAAAATTAGATAAAAAAGATAACCACCATTAATATAATATATATCATAAAAATACATCATTATGACCATCTTTTGTAAGTGGTAATAGAATGGTGAACGAGACTAGTTCGTGAGAGGATAGTCCACCACACACATTAATCGTGATTTCACAACATATTTATGGATGTGGAGATGGTTTTAGGTTATTAAAATAAAAAATATCATCATATAGATGATAATTATGATATTATTTGTCCATTATACAATATTAATTGAATGGTGGATGAATAAATAAAATAAAAGAGATCATTGATGAAAATTATCTCTTCTTCAGTTATCCTCCATAGGATTTCACTAACAGCCTTCCCAAAATAGATTTATACCAAAAATAATGATTCTAAGAATAGGTAATGGGATATTAGAATTGATTTGCGTATATCCTAGATGTATAAAAATGGTTTGAAAGAGTTATGATGATAAGATTGGGTGTAGACTATTATAAGTAGAGGAGATGACATACATGGTATTTTAAAAAAAATATGTGCTCCTAAATTTTTTATCTCAACTAGGTATAAATTATGAAATTAAAAAATAGTATATATAGATCTGTCAAAATATCCTAAGAATAATTTTTTCATAAATGTTTTTATATTTTTTCCATTATTTTATCTGTTTAAACCCTTGTAAACCGATTTTTAATATAACTACAGTAATAAATTTTTGTTACATTCACCTAAAAATATGGCCAAAATGATGGTTAACATAATTAGATATTATAAAATATTATAGTTATATATTTGAAATCTATTTTTAAAAATTACAACCATAGAAGGATAAATCATTGATTTGAGGAATACACATAAGCTAATAAAGTAGTGGACATGTTTAAATAAAAACATGTTCACTCTTTAAGTTAAGGACAAGAAATCAGGCCTCACATATTCTTATGGACATTAAAGTAGGTAAAAACATTATGTACATGTTTGGATGTTCCATTTATAACATCGTGAATATTTAATCAGGTTTAATCAAAACACTGTAATCTTGTAATCATGTTCAGGCATGACATTATGGGAATGAATGAGAGGTCCACAAAAAACATCATACTAATCGTGGTTTAATCATAGGATAATCGTAATAGAAAATGTCTTATATTAAATTATGTTAACTATCCATTCAATAAATTTCTATATGATGATATATAAATCATTATCCAATGCGTTGAATGGAAACATACTACCCAAACATCATCGTTTATAATCCAACCACCATCCTTGGAGGTCACATAACCAATGAACTTGGTTATAATGTAATCATCTTATCATAATGAAAATCATAACTATTTGTTCAATAATATCATAAAACAGTCATCAAATTAGAACCCATGTGATTAAAAGGGCTTCAAAAACATTTCATCATAACATAACATGTAAAAGATTAATAGGTTTCATAATAATTTTTTAATTTCATCAAAGCATAGCCATGGAAAAAACAAATGGAATTCATAATAAATTTATCATGGTACTTAGTAACTAATTTGGATTCGAATGGAACTACCTTGATATTTGGTAATATTAACACACCCATATTAATAGTAATATGAATAGTAATATGACCCTAATGAATAGTAATTATAATTATTAATTTATTGTTTATAGAATTATGATAATGAAAAAATGATTAATTTTTTATGTTATTAAAATTTGAGTTATATATATAATTTTTTTATTTTTGATTAAATAATGATTTTTTTAGAAATTAAATATATAATTATTTTGAATTTTTTTTCAAAAAATTATTTCCATTTCTGATTTCTACACAAAGAAAAATTTTATGGTTGAAATGTTGGGATTTTTCAAAAATAATTTTTGTTTTTTTGAATAGTAAAAATTCTGTTTTGAGTTTTCATTTTGGTTAAGGAATTAAAAATGATGTATAAATAAAATAAATTTCATGTCCAATTGTGTACAGATATATTTTATATGAGGTGTACCAAGTGTAATATTCCATGGGATAATACCATGTAAAAGACAATGGTTTAGAAAAAACCACTAATGAGGTGTTCTTTAAACTCAATAAAAAAACTCCCTCTCATTTAATAGAAATACCCACTAATTCTATCATTTTATTTCATTAAAAACTCATAATTCTTGAATCTAGGGTATTTTTACCTCCTTATTAGTTCTCCCAAGGGTTTTTTAAGCCCCCATGGTCTCAACCATCAAGTCAAATGAGTCACTCTATATAGTAAGTGAATTTTCATCTTCACTTTTCCACTCAAGTTTCCTTTTATGTGGTATGTAAATCACGTTCTAATACCATGATAATATTAAAAAATGATTCTATACCTCTATTATTTAATGATTATTTTATATATGGTTGACCCATGCCCCTATCTTTTTATTTTGTTCTAATACCTTGTTGCAAATCTGTTATGCTGCTTTATGTTTGTCTCAAGATCACTATATTTATGAAGCACTATTATTATGTAATTATAATTTAATTTAAAATTTATTATGTATGGATAGACCATTCGATATCGTACTTAAATTCCATATTATGTGTGAATGATGATATAAACTTTTATATCTTTAAAACATTTTAGTAATTTTTATGTGACGTTGTTAGGCTGCCGAATTTTCATGACGGATTTCTTAACATTTCTTATAATTTGAGTTGCTTTCTTTTATTTTTATTTCCACATCTACTCACATACAATTGATATAATAATTTAATTACCATAAATTAACATGAATATAATTATTCTAATGGACTATTTAATCATCTTCAATATTTTTTCATCTCCCTATTGTCATAAAAATAAAAACACAATTCACGTTGTGCCGATTTACCAAAATTTTGGACGATGTGTTTGCAATATCCCTTACATCCATAAAAGATGATCATAAAACCATTTTAATGGTTGAAACAGTATTTTAAGTGTATTTTACCAAATTTTTTGTTAGGTAATTATCTTCTATGCATGAAATTCAATTATATATTGAATCAAATTCATCATTATCAAAAACCGCCAAAAATGATCTCAACAAACATCATTAATGTTTTATCTAATGATCAATAATAATATATGAAAAGAACTATTTATGGTATCATTATATATTCTAGAAATATTTGAATTCCATTTCATTCAACTTCTGTAATTTCATTTCCAAATGGAATAAATAAAACACAAACCGGCCATGGAAATCATGTAATGAATTCACATTAAACAATGGAAGGAACACAAAAATATCAATTAAATGGGAAATTAATGTTATAAAATTATCTTATAAAATGTAATAAACAATAAAATTTTTCTGTAATGTCATAATTAATTTCTTTTTATAATTATATATGAATCTTAAAAAAATTTATGTAAGATGATCTCGAGGAAAGAGACTTTTTAACCCAATTTCCATTCTCTGGGTTAACCTTCTACATCATTAATTATGTGTTATTAAATTTTATTGATGACATTTGTTTAAATAATGATGAAATATTATTATTTATAGTTTATATACATATTTAATCCAATATATTATGTCACTCTTAAATTATATAATATTTACAGGGGACTATTTTTTAATAGCACTTTTAAAATTTTATTTTATGAAATTCAAAAAATATTATTTTATGAAAATATTATTGTTTTATGATTGTGTTCTGGTTCTTGGTAATTCTTCATGATGAATGGAGGGACCTATATCTCCCTCTTATTCATTGGGTATGTGTAAATTAGAGGTTGTTCATATGGTTACTCCATGTGTAACTACGATAATTATAAAAATTATAAGGTAGTCGTGAGGGTTACAAATTATAAGGTAGATGAGAGGGTTAAAATATTATATATTTAATTACCCAAGATAAACATATGGTTAAATTTATGTTCGTTATGTTTTTTGTTAATATTGTGTTTCATAAATAATGTATATATGGGTGAAAATAATATTGTTTTAAATGAATTCAAGTGTTTACAAGTATTCATTTTCTTATGTTTCATTTTTTTATAGTAATAAATGATATTTTTGTGATCATATTGAGTTTTTAAATTATTTTAAAAGGTTATTGTATTGTGTAAGATAAATAGGGAATATAAGATAAATTTTAGGATTATGTATCTTGGAAATCATGTTTTATTGTAAAAGTTTGATATTTTGGAAGAAATGTATATTTGTTTTGTGGTATCTTCTTTATATGAATTTGGAATGTTTTATTATAATATATCCCAATTATATATAAATATAAAATTGAAATTATCTTTAATATTAAGGGATTTTATTTCTTGACTAAATTCAAAGGTTATGTAATGTAATATGGAAGGCTCCTTACATTACATCCTTTGATAGAAAAATTGATATCATAAATGAATTTTCATCATAATATTAATCCAATAAAGGGATGATTAAAATGAGTATCCTTTGATAATATCACCAGTAATGAATAATTAATCACAAAAATCTTTTTCATAGATAGAAAATTATTTTGAAATTATACATGGGACGTTTCTTAAGGAAAAATAAATTCCATTGTTTTTAAAAAATAAATCATTATGAATATAATATTCATTATATATATCATTGAAAATATATGGTGGAATATTTTAGAAAATTATTTCAATCACTTCTTGGATGGAAAATCCTTTTCTCATTGAAATTCATTTTTTGAAACATGAATCATTTTTGAAATCAATTTAAATTTGATAAAATTTATTGAAAAATGATTACTAAATATTATGGAAGAAATTTAATTGAAAATATAAATGAAAAATTATAAGGGATGATAAAAATCCTTGAGAATTCATGATAGTGGGAAGTACTATTCAAGCCTCACAGGTTATAACAGTTATTGAAATCACATTTTCGAAAAAACAAAATGGTAATTTTTTTAAAAAAGTAATTAAATTTCATTTAAAAATTATTAAAAAAATTAAAAAACTGGTTTTTACTACCCCGACCCCAATTATCCAGAGTCGATGAATTATTACATAACATTGGAATTATTTCAGGATATAATGTATCAAATGATTGATTAGTTTAGATACCTTGGAAGTACTAAATACCTATATAAGTTTTACATTACACCATAAAAAAACAACACCAATGTGCCCCTTTGAACATACTCATATCCGTTATCCTATCCCTCTAGGTAAAACATAATATAATTCTTTACATCCTGGGAAAAAGAAAACATAATAAAGGTGTGAGCTTAGATTCTCAGTAAGGACAACAATATATCATAAACTATCATAAAAAAGAAAAAACATTTAAGGTAATGTATAAGACTAAAACACAAGATTTTAAACATAAACGTCATCATAATATTGCAATGATAAATCAAATAGTGCCATTTAATTATTCAAATTGATATTCTAATTTTTGATTATTCACTTTTAATATCAATAGATAATTTCACAATGATGTAATGTATAATGTTGGACATCATGACCACATAGTCAATTCCTCTTTCCAATACTACACATATGATTTTGTTAAGGACCTCTTCCAAGATGCTAGATTTTCTCATGATTCCTATCGATGTGTAGAAAAGATATACCATGCTCCACCCATCACTTATTATGTCCAATTCATTAATCATATGAAAAGGTTGAAACATAATCTAAACATTCGTATTGAAACTAGAATAAGAAATGTCAATATTTTAACGACAAACCACGAATAGTATAAAAATAACACATCCAAAATAAAATAACTAATTATGTATAATATAGAAGATTGTATTTTAATAAATCACCATCAATTAATAATAATGAAGGATATTGACATAGATGAAAATAATCAGTAAAACTATTGATATAAATATCCCATTTTCTTGAGAACATTTAAAAGTATCACAATTTATCAAGAAGCTGTTCAAAATTGATTTTTCAATCAAAGTGTTCCATACCAGTTTAAAATATTTTAAAGGAATTTTAAATTTTAAATATTCATGTCTATATAAATAAATCCTTAAAACCATTTTTAAAATAAGGACATTAATGAGAAATAGTTAGAATAATAAATCCTTAAAACATTTAAAATGATATTTTAGTAAGAGTTTCTAACCAAATGAGATACACTTGAATACACATAATTGAGGTAATAAAAAATTATAATGTCATTAGAAAAAATGGATTCAAGATATACAATGTCAGCGTACAATATATACACCATATAAAATTTAATTAGTGCATAATAACAACGAAGTCTCAATAGAATGTAAATTTAGATGAAATCCCTAATAATGACTGTATCGTTAGTTTAAGGATAAATAAATGGAATAATTTGGTGGGAAAATATAAATAAACTCAATATGATTGGATATTTTGTGTAAATCAATCAAAATACATCCAACAATATTCTTATAATGGAAACACCAATGAATTGGATGTTTAACTCAATGATTGGAAATTGAGTCATGATTACTCATATTAAGTTCATATCGAAAACATGATAATGTATCAATGGAGTGATAATGTATATCAAAATTATATCCACACAAAAGGGAGTAAAAATTTCAACATAAATATATAAAAAGTTATTTTACTCATAAACGTGGTGTAAAATAGTCGACGATGTTTGTGTAAAAAACAATGAGTGGTAATCGAACTTAGAAAATCACATACCAATTTGGTAACATAAGAAACATACAACACATGAAATAAAGATAATACTATAAAGATATAAATACCCATATATTAAAGTATATTACACAAATAATACAATCTTGGGTAGTACATACACCACACAAAAGGAAACAGTGGCAATATAGCATGAATCTTAGGCGAATAAAAAGTGAGATGAAACCACATTAAATTGTAATTTTCCATGTTAAAGGGAACCTTAAACTCCTGTATAATACTTAAATAATTGTTATTAAATTTTAAAAGAACCAGACAATTAAATATTATATCATATATGATCTTATAATATAGCTTTGTTAATAACATTTTAGTAGTATCATTGTCTCGTGTGTTAACTGATACATTTTCCTTCATATGTTTTGTAATGTTATTCATGAATTTTTTGGATATTATGTATTTAATTAATATCCAGAATGATATTATGTTCCTAATCATTATTTTTATATATAAAATGAAAATTATTCTTGATTGGTTACGATGGGTAATGAATCTAATCACGTTCGTGTAGACGATAAACCGTGCGTACGCCTGAGCGACAGTACCATTCTATTCATGGTGAAGTCGTATGTAATTGGATCAAATGTAATACTGAAATAATAATTAACATGTCATATTTGTTATTTACATCAATTATACTCAATATTATACCCATCAATACAATAATTGTAGAATAACTAACTACACCACAATGTGGATATTGTAAGTCATATGCACGCATGTATGATGTCTTTTTCATTCAAAGGATAGATAGAATAATGAATGTGGTTGTATCGTATTTATAATTACACCAAATTATTTAGAAGGTACTTGATTTATTATTTTGGAATTGAAATAAAAAATAAATAGGAAGTGGAAGAATAAATTATCTTTGAAAGAGGTGATGAAATTATTACATTTTCTTTGGGTGCTTCCTTTTGATTTGTCAAAAGGGATCTGTAGGATGGATTTTTTATCAAATGAAGACCTCTATGTTGATTTGAGGGTATTTTGGATGATATTTTATTAGGGTTTGGCTGAGTCAAATTTCTTTGAAAGTAATATTTTGAGAGAAGGTGAAGTGCCCTTTTATAAGAGAGGTGAGAGTCACTTTAGGAAATATCTTAAAATATTAATTTGTTATACAATCATATCCAGTTTATAATGGCTCCAAAATAATTTATTTCGACTCTAAGGGGGTTATTTTAGGAACAAATATCAACCAATATGTTTTTTACTGGTTTAGGTCACCATTTTAATCTTATATTTTACATTTAACTCTTAGTTAAATATTTTAACGTTTAAAATGTCTTCATGTATTTATTTATTGAATGGTTAATAAACATTAAATAAAATTCCAAGAGAACCTCTAGTTGTTCATTAATGGAATATATATTATTATATAAGGGCTTTGGATAATACATTAATTTTTAGGAATATTATATCCATTAATAATATAGTATTAGTTTCAAAAACACATTTATGTCAATTTTGACACTATTTAGTATTTGGTTTTTATGAGTCATAAAAACATTATAACATTAATAAATATTTATTTAAATCTACCCTAAAATGTAATATTAACCTAGAAATTTTTCAGAATAAATATAAATAATCAATTTAAAATTATATTAATTTCTATAATATCAATTATTTTAATCATTCAATAATAAGGTAATTATTACATCATCGTTGTGCCATATATAAATTTAATTATTTAAGGTCTTAAAATTATAAATAAAATAAAATTATGTACGGAATAATTTTCTATTCATAATGAATATTTATTGTCGAATATATCGTATGTATATCCCTATATTAAAAATGTTTTAGTTATTAAACATTGAATTTAAAACTTTTAACTATTCTTTAAATAAAATAATAGTAAATGTCCTAACCTAATACATGTAAACCAAAAGGATCATTCTTTATTAAAATGATTTATTTTGGTCTAAAAACACTGATCCAATAGATTTAGGACATGATTTAGGGTCATTATAATAGGATTTTTAACTTTAATTACCCTATTTACATTTAACTGTGGTAAATAAAAATAAAAAGATAATATTCACAAAAAATTATTTTCATCCAATTGAACCAAATTTTACATACTGATTTCAACCATGTCTCCTGGATTTTTCAAATTCAATTCACAAAATTTGTAAAATTATGTTTATGAAAATTTTCTAATGTGCCTAGAAGGTGGGTAAAAGACGTTGAATATTTCAATAACATTTCATACAAGTAATTTTATTATAAAATTATTTCAATGAATTAAATTGAACTAATATTGGTATTATGTATCTATTTTTACCTAAAATAAATTTAAACAAAATATGTAATTATTTAAATAAAACCTAGGTTTTTAACAATAACATAGAATTTTTCACTATTCATTACAAATTTGAATGTTTTAAGAAAATACCAAAACATCACCCGAAGCTAATATTGATATTAAGAATTATAAAATTTTGTATATTTTATAAAAATCCAAACATAGAAGTTTCATTAATTAATGTAAAATTAATTCCCATTTTCAAAACTATAGAGCGTGTTTTTAGAGGTAAAAAATATCGAAAGATAGATATGTGATTATGCCCAATTTAAATGTTAAATTACATCCAATGACCATAATTTTATTAAATGATAATAATATAATATAATTATACTTCCAAACCATTCAAATTTATAATTATACACTATCACATCTTTTGATGAAAATGTTTTCTTCAATTAAAATATAATTTATTTGTCACTATTCATCAAAATGTGAAAAATTTCTGAAAAAAACCCCAAAAATTTATCCAACCAAATTTTTTATTCTCACTTTTAAAAAATAATTTAATATCATCAAATTAATTATATATAATGCTGTCAAATGTGATATTTAAAAAGTTATCTCCATTAAATGGTTGAAAACTGCATTTTTTGGAAAATACTTCTTTTATCAAAAAAATGTATTTGTCATTATATTATGACTAAGAAATATAAAAGGTGATTGTAAAAATAGTATGGGATATATATATAATTCAAAATATGGTTATTACTATCAATAACCACTTTTTAAATGGCATGTTTGATAGGTCGTGGTGCGCTTGAACTCAGTGTTGCGTACTTCGCATGCTATCGTATTATTAAAAGTGAAACGTACCATGGAAGCATGGGGTGTTACATTATTCCCTCCAATAAATTGTGTCATTGAAATTTGAAATTGTTTTTAAAAAATAAAATGTTTAAAAAATATAAATTATATTTTTGGAAAACCCACATCAAAAATAGGGATAAAAAATTTAGCCTTAATCAGAGGGAAAGGGAAATGAAAAAGTCATCACCAGATTAATATTTCGATTAGGAGAACAATGGTGAAAATAATAATGGGATGAAAAAAAATAAATATTTATAGGTTTTGATTGAGTTTATCAATCACAAACAAGTGAATGTAAAATTGAGAGTCTTAAAGCCATAAATCTATGATGACCTAAAATATTTCCAGTTCAACAAAACATAAGGTATTAAGATAACAAATTTTTTGTTTTTTGATCCTTCCAAAAATATATACGAATTATTTTATTCATATAATAAGAAAAAATAATATATGATAAATAGAGTTCCCTCCTTTGACTAATTTATTCGACAAACCCATCTTTCACTCCAAAAGATAAGTATTCAAGACGACACAGTCACACTTGAAGTGCTAGAATCAACATCTAGAGAATTACATAATCCACACAGGATGAACTATATTTCCTCTTACATTACAAATTAATAGAAAAAATGGTTAGTACAAGATCAGATGAACCCCAACAAGTATAATCGTTTAAAAAATAAATACTACTCATAATATCCAAAATTAAATAAACAATGCCCCACGCCAACAACAACCTTTATGAAAAACAATTTTCTTTAAAATTTTTCAAAATAAATCAAACTATGTTTAAAACATAAAATTTTGAAGGATTTCATCACATTGTCTTAAAAAATAAATCATAACATTTATCTCCAAATAAAATCAACTCCTCTTAATGTCACATACTTAAAAGCAATTTACCTAATCACATATTTTCTATAATATGTTAATAATTTTTCATAAATAAACCAAATCTCTATAACACCAAAAAACCTTCATTCATACAATATAAAAATCCACGATTACTCCTCAAATGAAATCCCATAGTATTATATTTTTCTTAAACATATAGTGTTCTCAATAGACAGAACATCTACTAAAATAACATTTATCACTTAATCACCAAGACATTTTCCTATAATAAGGATAAATAATAGGTTTTTAAAATAAACGTATTCTTTATCCATAAAATCATTTAATAAAAAATAATTAGTTATACTAACCAAGTACATCACGTAGTCTAGTGGTAGGTGATAAATCTCAGTCACACTTTTGTTGTGGGTTCAATTCCTGCATCTTTATCCGATGCGACGGGTTTTCACACGGTCTGCATGTTGTCCTTTTTCAAAAACTATATAATTTTATATCATTCCCAAAAAATGAGATAAATTCATCAAAATATCTATAACATATTTTACCCAAAAATTTTATCTCATACCTTTTATTTTCTCCCAATAAGTAATAACCCGTAATTGACTCAAATTCAAGAAGATATGAACCTAGAAGGTTCTTTATATCTATATCCACAAAAGAAAAGATAATTCATCCTCAAATAGAATTTTCACATACCAAACTGTAGGGTTACACATACGAGAGAATGTTCTTCCAATGTAATCCCATCAACAAAGATCATGAATTCTTTTAATCATTTAACTATCAATTTTTTCCAAATAGGTTCTTCCATTACATAGATGTTATCCTATAGAATATGACATTGAATCAGGTAATTACTAGGTCTCCTACATTTACGAAAAATTACTATAAATGAATTATTAGGATCATTTTTATTTTCTTCCATAGTACTCATCATTTTACCTTGACAATTGTTTACATCATTTCAAGCTTTCCCACATAAAAGGAATTTCATTGTCCCATTTAGACACTTTACTGGGTGTCTACTTCCATATATCTTGCATGATGAAAAATGTTATTTCTTTTCTCCATGGTCTCCAATGCTGGAGATCTTATCATTCTCTGCTATTCTCTTCTTTGTTGATTTTGAAAGTCAGTTAATATATATGTTGTTGATGATATTTTTTGGAAAATTGATTCGGAGTGAACACAATATATTTTACACATATCAACATTCCATTTTGTTTCTCATTTACACCACTATTCCCACCTTATACATAATGTTCAATTTCTCTATGACTTCCATAGAATCCAACCATTGACTAAAACTACATATCAGAGTTTGAGTAACAAAATTCATAAGATTATTTATAGAATATAATGAAAACTTTTTTCAATCTAAAACACTAAAGGATTAACCAAGGTTATTTATTCTGATATTATATTATAATCCTTCAAATATATTTTTATTAAAAGTGTGAATTATTCTAAGGAAATCCATCGGGAGTGTCAATACCATGAGTGAAAAACGGCTCGTTATTGTGTACCATTATACCCCGGGTCATGCCCAAAACTCCTTGTTGGAGTTTTCACATCTAGGTACATCTATGCCAGATCCACCTCTTATATTTTGTATCCATACAGATCTTTATTTTCTTGGAAAAACACATAAAATTTACACTACCAAAATTTTAGGATGTTCGTCTATAATAATCTTTAATGATTTTATTAGGGTAATAATCTCTAATCGGATTATATTTATAGAATCTTATTATAATAGTGTGATTTATATATAGAGGGGATTATTATATCTTCGTAAGGATGAACCCATTTTCTTATTCTGTTCTGTGTTTTTTTCTATTATTTCCCTAAAATGATATAAAATTTAAACAAATCCTTATTTGATAGTTAATATTAACCAGTGTTCACATTATTATTTAAGTGATTATATTGATTTTAAATGTTATTATAATATTCCAATTGTTTTAACTATTAACTATTCCTGATTTTAGAATTATTTAAAAAAAATAAAAATAAAAATAAACATATATTTTCATTAACTAGGAATAATTATAAAAAAGTAGGTGATTTGAATTGATTTGATCTAATATTAATCATGATCAAGGATCCAGATTCGATGAGCCTGTAAGGGGAACTCCACAGCTAGGGTTTCCTCGTTGCCACCATCCTCCCTTCCATATCGGGTTGGCTCGGCCCTCCTCGGTGCCTGATCGATGAGATCTTGGCGGAGTCCTCCTTCTCTAGTGGTTTCGTGTTAGATCATGGTCTCAACGAACTAAGCGTTTCTCACTACTGATGGTCATCTTTTCACCTCACTTCGAGTATGATGGATAGGGTTTCCAAAGGCATAATAGTGATCATCCAGCGGTCAAAACGCACTTACCACGTTAGAGGGTTTCTACCTCGTCTCCCGTGAGTGCGTTGGTTGTTCAGTTGTGGTCTCCAAGGAAATGTGGATGGTAGAGACAGGATTTGGGAGATGAATTTTGGTAGGGTTCGACGAGCCATGGAGTCTAGGTAGACGACGATGAGGTGGTGGTTACTTGTGCTTTGAGTTTTTTTCTTCCTTTTTGGATTTTAATGGATCGGTTGTTCGTCTGTTGGTCTTCCCTCTTTTTTGGTTGAATATTCATTACGATTTTGGCTTCCGTCATCTGCTCCAGTTACCAGTGAAGGCTTATCAGTGTATGGGTAATTGGATGGGGGTGATTAGTGGTGAATGATAATGCTTGAAGCTCATCCATTTTGATTCTGTGCTCTCCTGATCTAAATTTGAATCAGTCTAGTTGAATGTGGGTGTTATTAATATTCTCACAATAGAACAATTTCCTTCCAGATCTAGCATGGTGAATAGTTTTTCACTCGTGGTCTTGTTCGGTTTTTGGTTGAAATTTTGGATCATTTTGGGGGTTTGATTTCTCCCTTTGATTCAAATTTGATGTTGGTTATTTTTATCACACCAAGTGATTGTATTATTACTTGTGTGATGTCGTATATATATAATTGTTCTCCTATAGAGTTTGGATTAATTTGATAGCTTGTGGATAATTTTTGTGTTATTTGACTATTTGTTTAGAGACTCTCTTTTTGGATGTTTCTATTTGATTATGATGTGATGTTCTGAGGTGTTTTCACCGGCTATCTACATGATTCTACTACAAATGAGGTTCAGAGGATGAATTTTTCATCTACACATTCCATTTTGATTCGGATGTTTTAGAGGATATGAATCTGCCATTGAAACCATGCACATGTTACTACATGGGGCTACTAGTCGAGTGGTCATGTGATGGTGGAGGCTTGGCACCAAGGTGTAATTGCTGGGGAGGGGAAGATCCTGTATTATTTATCTGGGTTATCCTTCTTTAGTGTTTTATTAGATTGTAAGGTTAGATCATTTTCTTTCTCACTTTTTCATCAAAAGTGTTTTGATAATAAAAAATTTTATTTTCAGTTTGTCGATCTAAAAAAAATTATATTTTCAATTTAATCCTCCCATTAATTTACTCACATTGGCCAACATTTGTTATGAAATGTACTTTTCATTAATTTTTAATACAATTATTTTTGTTTTTATAAAAAAAAATTAAAAATTCATTCATAACCAAATTTAGATTATTAAATTAAAAATATAAAAATAGATTTTTCTACCAACATACATATTTAATTTAATGTCACAAACAATTTACAATCAATAATCAAGATAAAAATGGACATTGAAAGCATCATATTTTAAATTTGTACTACATAATAAGAATAAAATTATTTACCATTGAATAAAATATATACATGGGATGATTCTACAAAAAATTATAATTACAATAACATAAAATCCATAGACCCTGATGTGTGTTTTTTTGAATTTGAATAGTTTAACATAATATATTTGGCTAAAATAATATATGAAATTGTGTATACCTTATATGTTTTACATGATAGAAAAAAATTATTAAGGAAATGTGGTAAAATACTTATACAATAAAATATTATAAATTTTATAAAAACACCAATCAGAATGTTTATAACATGTATCTTAGTTTCAATAAAATATTAAGGACAACACTTTCCTTGTAGAATCTAGTTTCTAACAAGGATCATGTCATATGACTGTTGAAGTGTGTTCTCGGATGATAGAGAGGAACCTCCATCACAATTAGAGAACAATGTGATATTTTCAAGATATATGTTAAGGAAAAAATTGGTAATTTAATGATGTACGAGTAAAAACTATAATTTAATTGAGAAGGTTATAAAAATACTAGAACATTTGATATCATCCTAGAATAATTCTCCAAAACAGATGGAAAAATTATTTTGAATGTTCTAGTTATGAATTATTACCAGATGAAATTTTTGATGAGTTTCCACATCTACCCATATGGTTCTAAAATGATTTTTGTTAGAAAATCAATTTCATTACGAGAAAAATATAAAAATTATTTAAAATATAGGAAATTTGAATAGTTATTAGAAGAGTGTTGATACCTCAAATGTGATCTTATTCAATTAATATAAGAATAAATGGCAGTTCAATGATGATTGTCTAAAAATAAAATAGAAATAGAAATATTGTGAAATGGATGGGAAATAAAATAATGGGATGAAAGATACCTGAAGTTCATTTTACGATATCTATAGTGACTCGGACTCGAACCGTGAGAAAAAATATGACATAAGAAACAAGTGTTTAATGGAAATCAAATCTGAGGTATCCTATATCATTCTATGTTCATTATATATTTATAGTACTTCTTTTAAGAAACTAATGTAGAAAATATATAAAATAGGTATATTTATGAATAATATATCATGTTAGAAGACCCTTTCAATGACATTAATGAAAAGTATAAATTCATAAAATAAAAAATATCATTAACTATTAATATTAAATATGATCCTAATGTAGAAAAAGTGAAACATTCACAACTATTAATGTTAACACATGATCAACGTTATATAAGATTCGATTGAAAAATAATATTAAAAGATTTACTAATGGGATAAATTCTCAGAATCATATACTAGGAAAACAGTTGAACCAATGTATATTACAATTATAGGTTATCAACCTAAACATAAGATAAATTTAAATACTTGTTTTATTCTTGAATCCTATTCAAAAATGATGAATCATGTTTTTATTCAACCAGATCAATAAGGTTTTTATTTTAGAAAGTTGAAAACAATCTAATAAAAATACTATTATGAAAATATGGTTTTCTCAATATTTATTTACTAATGTATCTAGAAGAATGTAAACTTGGGTACCAAAATCATTATTGGTGTAATTCCTATTTTTTAGGAACCTACATAAAGAACTCTAGTAAAATACTATTCTATCTAAAAATCATTTTTTCTGGACATCTAACATTTGATCACTAAATGTTAAAAAATATAATAAAGGATAATAGTGGTCATCTCAAAATTGGAAAGTAAAATAATTTTCTATTTCCAACTTGATAACATTATCTAGGTTTTAATTTCAAAAGAATAATTTTTTTTTCGTTTTAGATACCACCTTCCAAGAATATCACATTAATGTGATAGTACATTTCACGTGAAATTTGAAAAATAAATATCGTAATGTGTTTGATTATAAATAGTATTCAGTATTAATTTCCATATCAAATTAAAAGGTTTCTGTTGTTAATTAGGCTCTTTATTATCTAAAAAAGTTTCTATCTAAAAGAATTTCCAAAGGAATCTTATCATTTTGATAGGATAATATGCACTCCAATATATACTCAAATTGAATGATAACTACGTAAGGATTATTAAATGATTACCTAAACATGAATTCACAAATGTAAAATTTTGTAACCTAGGAAAAAGGGGAAGTGGCACATAATACTTTTCAAATCAAATAATAAATATTCATCTTATGAACCCACAGAATTGGTTTAAATGGAAATTTTTTGGACCATATAGATTTTATAGTCTAATTATAAAGTATAGTGTCTAGATACTTATAAATTACTCTTCGAGGTATACTTCGTTATATCTTTATATAATAAAATCAAGTAATTTCTTTATATTACCAAATAAGATAGATATGTATAAAATCACAGTGGACTTAAGATTGTGACCATATGATGTGATCGTGGCCATGAGATTGAAATCAATGACTTTTAATCCTTTTTCTCACACAATGGTTATAGTGAAATATTTTTTTCTTATACGAACCCACATTATAATGGGGTTGTAGATAAAAAATATGACACTACAAGTGATTCATCAGACTTTGATTAATGAATATGTCCTCAGTATTTACTTGTGAAAAGGGGTGTGAATACAACCTACTATATAATTTATAGATTACTAATCATACCTATCCTAAATAAAACCCTATATTAAATATGGAATAATTTTTAACCAATATTAAATGAATTAAAAAATTTAGTTCATATACTTTATTCATAACACTTTGTATTATCATTAAAAAAATTATCCAATAGTGATGAAGGTCTTTTCCTTGGATATTCAACCTATATAAAATCATATATAGTGTTTAATAAATAAACCAAGAATGTCGAAGATTTTGTTGATGTAATGTTTTCTTAAATCGATACAAATGATCCTACAAATCCTTTATAAATTCACGACGATGAGTTTATATCTCTTGACATAAATCACATAAATTTTGGAAAATCTATAAAACATGCAAAAAAATCCTTGAGTTCTATGTAATATTCTCAACTCGAACAAGAACTTGTAGATTACCATTAGATGCCCACACCATCATTTGAATTCGCTGTGGAGACAAATTTATACAACCATTTATAAGTTATACATGAATACCAAGATAGAGGTACACATACTAGTGATTCTATTTGAAAAAAATTTGAACATCAAGAGTTCTTATCCCATCATAACCTAAGAACATCAATGACGAAATACATGATTAATTCTTTATAATGAACATTCTAGAAGATATCAACCTTTTTTAATGAAATAAATTATGGTAAATTTTCATATAACTAATGAAACATTGATTACTGTCACTAAATAGGTATTTTGAAACAAGGTAGATGAATCTAGTTGAATAGTAAGAAAAATGAATATATTAGTTTCACAAGGGTATAATAAGTGAGAGGGTATATACTATGAGTAATGGTTTTCTACTGTAGCCATAATTTAATTCCATAGAATGTTTGATTCTTATGATGAAAATATGGTTGTCAAACTATATCAGATTGATGTAAAAATTGAATTCATAAGTGGATATAGTTGAGGATATTTTTGTTTAATATCTTACTAGTTTTTAATATGATAATTTTCCAAATAATGTTTTGAAATTAAAAAAATATTTATTATCTTTTAAAAAGGGTAATAGAGAGGTTTATGATAGGATCATAACCTTATAATTTCTAATGATTTATATATAATTAATTTTTTACGAATATGTTTATAAAAATAGTTTTAAAATAAATGTTAGTTGATCAAATCTATATAGATGATAATACCATTGGATATTCAAAAAATAATATGTGTACTTGTTTATCAAAAATGATTAAAAATGAATTAGAAATGAGTTAATCATAAAACTAAAATAATTTACTGGTATTTTTTTTATTTAAATAAGGAATTATATTAAAATAATGAATTTAAAACAGAGATCTTCTAAAACATTTTATCAATGATAGAAGTAAGACAACTGATACTCCCATGAGTACCACCTATAAGTTGGATCTTAATGAATGTGTGGAGATAACGGATCAATAAAATTATAGAGGTATGATTAGTAGTCATATAACATTAATTTTTGGGATCCCTTTTACCACTTTTAGTGTGTGTATGTGTTCCCATATTCATGAAAACCCTAAAAGAGTCACATTTACATTCTCTTAAAATGATTTTTAAATACCTGAAATATAAAAATACATTATTATTTTCCTATAATATGGTAAATAATTTGACATAATATGTTTTTTAGGTGCATATTTTTGACATTGAACTTTATATAGAAATTGATCCTCTGGAAGACATGATAATTTAAGAATGTTTGTTGTATCATTTTGTAGTAAGAGGTAAAATTCAGTTTCACTACCTACTTTTAATGATGAATATATTAATTTATCTAGTTTCTATGAAAAAAATTTGTCAATGAAACTCACTATACTAGATAATGGATATCAATTTAGTCATCTTCCTATAAATTATGAAAATAAATGTTCAATAAATATTTCTAAGAATCCATTGTATCTCACTTAAATGAAAAAATCAACATATGAACTTAATATTTGAGAGATCATTTTTAAAATGGTGATATAACTATTTAATTTATAGGTACTGAACATCGTCATGCTGATATTTTCACTTACACATTGTATTCTGAGAGATTAAAACAAATCATTCAAGAATTAGGAATGATGAATTTAGTTAAGTCATTACCATTGGAATTTTCCATCAGTTTTAAATTAACATTGTATAAAAACTACCTACCATTGGAAATTACGGAAAATGGGTATTTACCATTGTTAGAAATTAAGCACTATTGGTAGTTACCCATTCTTAGAAATTACCCACCATTGGAAAATACCTACCATTAGAAATTACCCACAATTGGAAATGACCCACCAATAGATGTTCCCCATCTATGGATGTTACCCACCATTGTAAATTACATGGCATTATAAATTACCCACTATTGGAATTTCCCCACCACTCGAAGTGAAAGTTTGTTTTATTTAATCTTTTTTTTGATGATATTCATTTTTTATAAAATATTTCACTCCATTTTTATTTTAAAATTTTATTTTTAATTTCTAATTACCAAATCCTTAAATTATAAAAATTGGATACTTATTATAAATTTGGCGGACACACATCCGTGAACATGAATCCCATTGAAGGTCTCAATGACCTTTTATATCTCTAACTTTACACTTCCATCATCCTTTCCTGAAAAATTACTGTTTAGAAATGGTTAGATTAAAGCTTCCTACTAAGTCACATCTCCTAGAGTAACAACATTTGAATAATATGATAGGATAATCATGAAATCCAAATTATTTTTTAGGATTTTGATTATTCTTATTTTGACAAAAATGATATGCGGATGTTTAATGGTGTTGAATAAATCCCATGTTTTGGTTTCCATCGAGTTGGAACTATAGATGATGATCCTACAGTTCTGTTTTCTTCTTGTGTTTATTTCTTTTTTTTATTGAGGTGTGGAAAATATTTCGAGGGTATGGGAGGCTAGTTTTGGACTACTATGACTTATATGATGATAGAATATGTTCCATAATTTTTGTGCTGAGAGATCATATGAGATCCATGGTTGAGTGAATTGATATATTCAGAGGTTTTCTTCAGATGTTCCAATAAAATCTACAATAGAATTGGTTGATGTGCCTCAATCATAGAGAGAGGTTATACCATTACTAGATATTATAGAACCTATTCCTATTGGTAATCCTTGTATATAATATATGGATTCTTTTAGAGATATTCTTATCTCTAAATTTGGTAGGAGTCACAATCCGCCTTCACCAAAAGGAGCGAAGGGCCAGCATATTTTCAAGCCCTTCCTACTTTAGGTTGAAGAAGAGATAATGACCCCCGAAACCCTCCTTCAATAGGTCCCGGAGTGGCGAACTGCGCCAAGGGTATATAATTTCTCGTAAAATGGAAGTCATTACCCTTTTTAATTTAATAGGATCGGGAGATAAGATAGAAAATCCCAAACAACACCAAAGCTGGAGGTAATGGTAAAACCCAAAGTAAACCATTCCCACAAGCATGTTCACATGTAAAATATAAAATCCACAAAAACTAAAAAGGTAAAGTACAATGAAAAGGAAAAAGGCAACAGCCACTGTCTCCAAGGTCCGAGCTAGTACGGTTCCACACGATCCCTAAAGTCCTCGTCGAAACCTGAAAACAGTTTTCACATACGTAGGGTGAGCATACAAGTATACTCAGCAGGGAAAACCAAAAGCTCTCATGCACAAGTGTAGGGACATTCTAATGACCTGTGAGAAAATAAAAACCAATACACCTATCAAGGAAAAATTATCCACCCAAGTCTCAGCAAGCCACACTCCCCAAATAACACAAGTCTAGTAAAGTATAGTAATAGCACATAGATATTATCATACCTCGCGCCACTTTCCCACTAGTTATTGAAGACATCCTACGCATCGAACCAATACCTCCATTCTCACCGCAGTCCCACTTCCACACCTCGCCCGCACTCAGTTGGTCCAAACCCACACATCCCGCCCACAGACACCTGTGCCACAACCGCCACGCATAACCACACACGAAAAAACCTAGTTCGTAAAAACTACTGCCACACCCAAAGACGTTTGGGATAGAAATCTACTGTCACACCTGAAGACACCATGGCCTCATCCCGAAGACACTTAGGAAACCACCTTCCCGCAAACACCTAGGCTAAAAACCAAAACTACCCTGTCCGAAGATTTAGAGGATAATAATGGAATTCAAGCCATCACATCCTCAATTCCACAACCATTGAAATTACAACAACATGGGATCCCATCCCCACCCGTATCACCCCATCAATCAGCTTGTCAGAGAAACAATCGAACTACTTACATCAACACAAAGAAGTCCCATGCAGGTATTTCAGATTTAAGTGATTTAACACACTCCATGGTTTCAATTGCATTGTTCTTGAACTGGGGTTATCATAGAAAACGCTTGATCCTGGTTCTTTCAATTTATTTAACTGAGTATACATAGTTATCCAATTCCATGTTATATTTATTTAAACATCCAGGAGCGCCGAGGTTCATTAGTGTATAGATAAAGACCACCAAAAACCATGATTTATAGTGAGCATAGCCCCGTACAATTCACAACACATAACAACATAAAGAGTACATGAGAACATCGATCACAACCCCCCTTTCATTTTATAAAGGTCTGTTCATTATCTTCGTTAACATCAGTTTCATCAATTTACATAGAGTCAAAAGCATGACCACCTCGCATGAAACACATAAAGGAGAGACGAAAGTAAAAATCCCTACTTGATTGATCAACAGTCGAAGTTTTTCTCCATGTTCCAAAATAGTTGAAGTGCTACTCGCACGGCTCCCGTAGAGGTGCACCACTTGCCTCGGGAAAGAAAGGAATTTGAACACACAAGGAAAAGGAGGAGACTAGCCAAGAAGGAGAAGGAGAATTTTTAGAGTGATAAATATATGAGATCCCCTATGTTATGGGTTAAGGAATTTGAATTCCTTAGAAGTCAGATCGTGGTTCTACAACGCGGTTGGATGGTTACACACGACTGAATTAATTGTTATTTAATAGGGATGTTTCTTGGGATTTTTAGATATTAATTATGGGTTAAAAATGGCCTTGAAAATCCTTAAAAGGTAAAAAGTTCCTAAAAGAGGTGTTATGGGGGAGGCTGCAGAAGAAAATCCCACCAAGGCTGGCTGACACTTATCGGTCCCCCCAATCAGTCTCGCCGATGGGACGCGCTGACCGGTCACGCCGATCTATCGCGCCGATTGGTCGCGCTGATCAGTTTCCGCGATCAGTGACCCAGTAAACTTTGGAAATGGAAGGGGTCATGAGGGAGTGGGACATTACATCAGATACCTCTCAAACCATTCTCTCCCTTTATAATCAAAAACCAAACCCGGAGGAATGTGGTGGGTGGAACAACCACCCTGGAAGATACCTCTCAGGAGTGAACCTCTTCGATACAAGAAAACCTTGAACAATCAAGGAATTCCTACCTCTCTTTTCCCTTTGAAACCACGCCAAACAAAAGGCTAAACTGTCCAGTCATATGGGTTAGTAGTTTCCCTTCCACCATGTTAAGATACTATACGCTTTGGGCGGCACCAACTCGCTCGCACAGGTTTAAGGGCATCCACTTTAATGCGTCTTAACTATGGATCAGGTCCTCCCCTCCCCATCCTTTAAGACACTTCAAACACATTCACAGAAAAGGAAACTACACATCCCGTAGTCAACAAGGTAAAGCATTACATAGAAAACAAGTACTGAAAAAACAAGATAAAACACAAAACAACTCTAGGTACTGGGCACACATCTATGCTTCCCTCTCCTAGGTTCTCCCCTCAAGACCACGATGTCTCCATTACACGCATACCAATGGGATGGTTCATCAATGAAGCACCTCATCCTCACAACCTTCGATCATTATTGGTCGTTCCACGAAGGTTGCATCGTCTTTGATATCTAGCTCTCCCCAGTCAAAGACGTGTGAATCGTCGTGAAGATATCATCAGAGGTGGGACACATGGAAGACATCGTGATACCTTTGTAGATATGGTGGAAATACCAGTTGATAATCCACCTCACCGACCCGGTGCAACACCTTGAAGGGTCCGACGAACCTGGGAGAGAGATTACTTCCCCTTCCAAACCTCCACTGCCCACACTGAGGGGAGACCTTCAAGAACACGTGGTCCCCAACCTCGAATTCCAAGGGTATCCTCCTATCATCGGAATATGAGTTCTGCCGGTCCTGAGACGCCTTCATTCGTTATCGTATAAGCTGAACCTTCTCTGTTGTGTTCTGCACCACCTTTGGGCCAAGAACACCTGCTTCCACGACTTCTGTCCAGCACACGGGTGAGTGACACGCCCTCCCATAAAAAGCTTCAAATTGAGTCATGCCAATGGTATAGTGGTAGATATTATTGCAGGAGAACTATACCATAGGCATGTTTCATTGCCATTATCCCCCAATTTTCATGATGCATGATCATAGCATATCTTCCATGGTATGGATGGTGCGCTCTGTCTTCCCATTCATCTATGGGTGGAAGGCTGTTCTAAGGCGCAGCTAGGTGCCAATAGCATTGTGATAACCCCTCCAAACTTGGGAGGTAAATCGTGAATCCCTATCTGAGACTATGGACCATGGATCCCCATGAAACCACACCACCTCATCCACATACCTCCGTTCTAGTGCGTCCATTGCAATGGACTCCTTGATCACCAGAACGTGAGCTGACTTCGTCATCCGGTCCACTAACAACCAGATAGCATCACAACCTCCTTGATCCCTGGGTAGCCCTGTGACTAAATCCAACATGATTTCATCCCACTTCCACTCAGGGACATCTAAAGGATGCAACAAATGACCTGGAACACTGTGTTCAGCCTTTACCTGCTGACACACCAGGCACTTGGCCACAAACTCTGCCACCGCCCGCTTTACCCCAGGCCACCAAAACTATCCCCTCAGGCCCTGATACATCATGGAAACTCCCTGGTGCACCGCCAATGGTGATATGTGGAACTCACTAAGAAATATCTCACACATTTCCTCTGGAACGAACAACTTCCCTCAGAAAATCATGTGATTCTGACCATCCTACGCCCATCCTTCTGGGGCATCACTGTGGGTAACCAGGCCATGCATCACTTCAATTTCTGGGACTCCCCACTGAGACTCCTCCACCTGACGTAACAGAGAAGACTATATTGTCATCTGATACATGAAACCCTTAACGCCATCCATCCTCACATCCAGGTGCAGGGCAGCCAACTCCTCCATCACCCTCCAAGAGTCCGCTGACTCTCAGACTGCATCCTTTTGTGATTTTCTGCTCTCAAGACATCACCCACCACATTCCAATTTCCCGAGGTATAGTAAATCTCAAAGTCATAGTATAGAAGGAACTCCATCCACCTTATCTGTCGAAAGTTCAGGTCCCACTGGGAGAAGACATACTTCAAGCTCTTGTGAATGGGGAAGACCACAAAGCGCCCCCTAACGAGGTAGTGCCACCACAAAATTAGTGTGAACATGACCGCCACAAGCTCCAGATCATGGGTTGAATAGTTATGCTCATGGGGACTTAACTTCCTAGACATATATGAGATCTCCCCTTATCGTTGCATCAACACAGATCTATGGCCCTACCCTGAAGCATCAAAAAATACCTCATACGCCTCCCCTTCTTATAGAAACCTCAACACTGGGACACTAACCAAATTATCCTCGGATAACATAAGGCTGCCCCACACTACTCATCCCACACGAATGCCTGGTCCTTCTTGGTCAAATCTGTCAAAGGTGCTACAACTCAAGAGAACATGGGAAAGAACCTCTGTTAGTAACCTGCCAGTCCAAGGAAACTACAAACTTCTTCCACGTTCTTGGGTGTGGCCAAAGAAACGACCGCCTTGACCTTAGATGGGTCCACCTCTACTCCCTTCTCAGACACAACATGCCCAAGGAATTGTACTTGTCGCGTCCAGAACATGCACTTCGACAACTTTCCATAGAGCTGGTGCTGTCAGATGACCTCCAAAACCGTCATTAGGTGCTCAGTGTGATCCTCATCTGATCTTAAATAGGCCAGGATTTCATCGATAAAAACGACCATGAACCGCTCTAGATATTCCAGGAATACAGAGTTCATGAGTCCCATGAACACGGATGGAGCGTTCGTAACGCCGAACGACATGACCACGAACTCAAAGTGGCCATATCTGCACCTGAAGGCTGTCTTCGACATGACACCTTCCTTCACCCTCCACAGGTGATATCCCGACTGCAAATCGATCTTATAGAACCATCCTCTCCCTTCAACTGGTCAAAGAGATCATCTATCCTTGGAAGAGGGTATTGATTCTTGATAGTCACCGAATTTAGCCTCTAGTAGTCTATGAAAAACCTGAGACCACCATCTTCCTTCTTCATGAACAAATCTGGAGAACCCCATGGTGACGTACTTAGTCGACGTGCTCAGAAGGTTCCAGGTGGTAGGGGACAACAAAATTTTATGAGAACGAGGCTGCAAGTCTATCCCAAACTCGACATCACATCGAGGGGGTAGAGTCGTCACCTCCTCAGAGAATATGTCCATAAACTCACTAATGATCCCTGGAAACTCCACCATCTCTGCATCCACTAACTCCAATGATAGCTCAGCTAATAAGGGGAGGAGGGATCCATCTCGCCTGCTTCCATTCCAGCAACCCTACTTGCCGGTGAAAGTAACACGTCGGTCGCCCAAGTATGAACACACAACCCTTCGTCGGATGTATTCAATGATGGCACATACAGAGAACAGCCAGTGAATGCCTAGGATGACATCATATGGTTGTATCTGCAATAGTAGGAGGTCCCTGACTGACTGATGTGGCCCTATCGTCAGTCGGAATCCTCAAAAAACATATATCAAGTCGGTCTGACCTCTGACTAGTGTGCTAAGAACTAGGAGCACTGTAAGTCTCTCGGCACCTAGACCGAAAGCACGGGCCAGACTAGGTGTAACAAAGGAGTGAAAAGCTCTTGTATAGAACACGATGTAATCAAGGGTGCTGAAAAAACTGATCGTACCTCGAACGACCTCTGGTACTGCTAGAACTCCTGCCTCTGCGGTGTCCAACTGTACGCGTCTGGCTCCGATGCCTCACGGCTATCGACCACCTCCCCAACCACGCCCTGGTCGAGGTCCCTAAGGAGCACCCTGGGGGTGCCCTCCTCCTGCAATGTCTGCCCACGGAGGAGTAGGAGCTTGCTGCCCCTGCTGTTGCTGTATAAAGGGCCTAGATGAAAGCTGCTGCTGAGGTGGGTGCTGGGCTTGCTCACTACCGCCGCACATCACTCCATCCAGGCACTGTTTCCGAAGGTTCCCATGGTTTCCACAGACAAAGAACCTCGGTCACAGGCCTGAAAATAATGGGCGAGGGCCATGATATCGGAACTGGAACTACTGGGGCCTTCTCCCTGACGGTCGAAACCTAGAGGGTCCTGATGCTGGAGGCATGCTGCTGACGGCCTTTCCCTTTGACGATCCTAAATGGATTCCCTCTCGCGATACACCTCCCAGCATGTTCATCCTCTCGACCTCTTCATCCTTCTTCTGTACATCTAAGTATGTTTGTAACAACCAAATGTTTTTCAATGGAAATTCCATTATTAAAAATTATTTCATAAAATCACATGAAAAGAAAACATAATTAACTAATAAGTGATAAGAGACCTTTAAACATAATTTTTTCAATCATGTGTTTGGAATTTAAAAAATCCGACATACACGGTTGTGTCCAAAATGTTTTTTGGAGTCTAATGAATCAAAAATAATTTTTGGTGAATAGTAACATACCCATAGGAATAATAACATACCCTTATGAATATTAATATGACCCTTATGAATAGTAAATCATCCAACATAAGTGTAACACTACCTATGAATAATAAAATAAAATTTAGACATCTTAGAAAGTGACAATTTGAACTTAGTAAACGTTTTGGTATTTTATAAGTCGTAAATAATTAATTATAATTAATTAATTAATTTAAAAGAATATTTATTTCCCTAAAATGTATTCATAGATTATTGAATCAATTTCTTATTGTTTTTAGATATTTTTATTAGACCCTGCATAATTTTTGAAAGCATTATGAAATCAGTTTTAAATTTAAAAACTGCTTTTTAAGTAAATTATGATTTTAAATAAATATTAAATTAATAATATTTAGAAAATTATTTTTGAAAATGGACTTCATTTTTGGATTTTACAAGCCAAAAAATGTAAGGGGTACATTTTTGTGTTTTTTATGAAATAATTCAATTTTCATCTGAATAGTAAAAAAATACAGTTTTTCGCATAATTGGTGTATATTAAATTGCATCATTAATGATGTAATGATAAAATAAAAATTATAGGACGTTATATTTGGCCAAATTATATAAAATTTCATAAATGGTTCCTTAAAATACAATAAATCTAATTCTCAAACCTAAAAAGAACTTTCCAAAGCCTAAAGTCAAAAGTTGAATTCATAATGTGTCTTTTTCTCTTTCTTTCACTTTCCTTATAAAAAACTAATGAATTCGAGTTATAAAGAATAATTAAAGCCTAAAAAGAATTATATTATATTAATATATGATTTAATATGTCATGATACTACTATTACAAGTCTAACTTTTGATATATTTTTTTATTTAATAATTTATACTAAAAACACCTCCCTCCTCATGTATAAATATACCCTCCCCTCTTCTTGCCATACCACACCCCTCAAGATTCAAGAATTGTCTAATATCTACCCACTCATCTCCCATATCCCCTCCCCCACGTGCAAGAGCTTCTTGTCCAATCAAAAGACCAAGATTAGGCCCTTAAAGAGGTTCTGAAGAGAAGGATATAAGAGGTAATTTCCCTCACTCTTCTCCTTTAATTCCCTTTCAAGTTCATGTTCATTTCTTGATCTCTCCCCACCTATCATCATCCAAATTGTGTTTTATCTCCCGTATTATACATATAATGTAATTTAATGATTCTAACTGGATATTATATCATCCAACTCCCTTTCCCTCTTCCTTTTATTTTATTAAAGAGAATGTTGTTTGTGAGGGGTTAATTTATCACCTTCTAGAACAACATGCCTTCTTCTTCCATTTCTACCTTCATATCTGGTCATGAAACCATTTTTATGGTTGAACCAGAATATTTTATATTTATTATTTTATATTTAATTTTCTGGAAATATCATATGTTCATATTACTAAGTGAAAAGTTAAAACAAGTTCGTTGTGATCGAAAAACCGCTAAAATTAACCCAAATAATCATCATTTAATTATTATCTAATGATTCACCCAAATGGATCTAATATAATTCATTATAAAATCATTAAATCTACTGTAATGTCACTAATAACATGTAAAATCATTTCTGGATGTTTACACATGTTCTACCCGAACTCCAATTTATGAATACAAGTGAAGCAACCAAGAAAAACCATAGAAATGAACATCCCCAAACGGTGTTTTTAAACTATATATGTCATCCAAAAGAACATAATATGACATAATGAAACCAGAATGAACACTATTAATTTAAACGTGGTTATGGATTTATAATTAATGAATATAATGTCATTATAAGTGAAATTAAAGAGAAGTAAGCATTTAGATACAAGGTAATGGGAAATCTCAAAAACAATTTTCATCCTTCAGGTTCTCCCTCTTTCACTCCATTTTTGATGTGGTTACTCCAGAAATAAAATTTTTCCATAACTGAATTTACATTTCTGGGATATTAATGTTTGTCACTGGTTTATATGTATAACAAAATGTTTTCTAAAAGAACTCTTCTTTTTAGAACACCCATTTTACATCTCACTCAAAGAGAATGGTTCTTCTAACATGTATGTTATTCCCTTTTTAATTTGGGAACCCAAAGCATATGAATATGTTATTATGAGATGAAACCAATTCCTTTTAATGGGTTCATTATGTTAATTTATCTTATATGTTCATTGTGGCAAGAATGATAAATGATAATATTATGATGTGACAGGTGCGCCTGGAATTATATTGAGAAATATGTATGTTTAAATGTGATGGGTGCGCCCGAAATTATAAATTGCTCCAATGCATTGGGTAAAGTGCTCAATCTCATGGGTAAATGTGAAATGATGTGTGAACAAGATTCTAGCATCGTTCACAAGTATGTGTGGTAGTTAACCACTAAGACATGATGTTTCATTTTTATGCATTACCACATTTCAAGTCTTTTATTTATGCTCCTCTCAGGATCATGATATTTTGCCTATGTTATGATTATGCTCACCCCATGATATATTGTTCTTATTAATCCTCTTACTATTCTTATATCTCACCAATTTTGATGTATATCCTCAGGTTGCTACATGTACTAAGGAGAGGAAAAGTACCACATAGAACCTAGAGAAGAAGAAATTAAATAAATGGTTTATGGTTGGTGATGTATTTGTTATGTGTGGTCCTTGTTCTCCCAAGACACTAAAACTTTGTGTCCTCTATGTGTAATACTATTATGTTGTTTATATTTGAAATGATGTAGTAGTATTGTTTAAAAATCCTGGATTCTATAGTTGGTATCAAAGTCAAGGTTTAGTTAATTTGGGAATTAGGATTAGTGGACCCTAGAAAAAACCTCTAGTATGAGATTAAGTACAAATATGAACACAACCATATTTACCTAGGGATCCCATATATTATGTTTATGGTATAAAGTTTTTAGATGAATAAGTTATTAATGACTTTTTTACTTATGTTTTTTTCTAACCTTTTCTATTTTAGAAAATGGTGGGAACCAGGAGAAATCAGGCCAACAACTCATGCGAGGGCCAATGTAATGATTGCCCGAATGACATCCCCAATTATTTGAGAGGTGGAGTTCAAGACATCATGGCGATGCTTACCCAATTATCTCAGGTTATGAATAATAACCATAATAATGGGGTACATTCTCATTCACCAAAGTGGGAGTAAATAGCTATCAAATGTATTATACGGCAACGACCACTGACGTTTTGTGGATCTTCTGATCCAATAGTTGCAAAATAGTGGGTCAACCCCATGGAGAAGATCCTTTCTGTGCTTCACTGTTCTAAGATGCAGAAGTTGACTCTATCCATTTATCATCTAGATGGAGAAGCCGATCAATGGTGTGTTTTCACTAAGAACACCAAGGCAAGGGAGAAAATTGAAGAAATGGAATGGGAAGAATTTAGGATAATGTTTCTTAATAAGTATTTCCCATGAACTCTTCACACGAAGATGGAGAGAGAATTCATAGAGCTCAAGAAAAGTGAAGGAGAATCTGTCACAACATATGAAGCGAATTTTACAAGGTTTACATTGTATGCTTTGGGTTTTTTTATCAAAAATGATAGAAAAATTGATATATTCTTTAGTGGATTAAAACCACACCTTCAAAAGGCCCTTGAAATTATAGACTTTGGGAGTTATGAAGAAGTTGTTCGGTGTGCTCTCAACGTGGAGATGGAGTTTGGAGAATGGTCCCATGGTAATGGTGATATGAAAAGAAAGATGGATTTTCAAGCTAGTGGATCTAACGACAAAGGCGATAAGAAAAACCAATAAACCCACATGCCAAAAATGTGGGAAGTTGCACCACGAGAACTGCCTCAAAGGGACGGGGAAATGCTTCTAGTGTGGGAAAGAAGGAAACCATGCTCAAGAGTGTTGAAAAGACATGAAAAGGAAGGATAATGTAGCTGATGAAAGGAGACAACCACTCATGGATCAATGCTACAACTGTAAAGAGATAGGGCACTATGCAAACTAGTGCACTAAACCTCAAGCTATCGAGGGTAATCAGCATCAGCAGCCACCAAAGCCAAAGGAACAAGGGAAGGCTTATTCCAACACTACTACGAATGTGAAGCATGATAATGAAGTCGTACAAGGTACACTTCCTACTCACTCATGAATGGAAAAAGTCTTATTTGATTCAGGTTATACGCATTCCTTTATATCTTTCTAGTTTTCTAGAACAATAGAATTGAATCCCCAAAACCTTGTGGTAGAGATATATATAAAAACACCAAGTAGTTCAATCCTTGCAACCCAGGTGTTTTGAATCATTCCCTATTGATGTATGTGGGAAGATGCTTCCGGAAAATCTCGTAATACTTCCCTTGGTGGAATTCAACGCTATAATGGGAATGGACTAGCTGTCGTAATATAGAGCACATATCAACTGTTGGGAAAAGGAAATATCTATTCATATTCTGAACCATCCCATGGCCCTCTAAAAATAAAAGGAAGATCATGAATCTCCTTTGAAAAATCCTTAAATGGTGTGGGTGTTGATTTTCTATGAAGAAGCATACCTCGCCCAAATTATTGAGTCGAAGGAACGTTCCATCCTTGTGGAAATTCCCATCGTGAGGGAATACGACGATGTATTTCCTGAAGAGTTACCAGGAATTCCCCCGCATCGTGAGGTAGAGTTCTCAATTGAACTCATACCCGGAGAAACTCCTATCTCGATGTACACCTATAGGATGGCTCCTATCTAAATAGAGGAGATAAAGAAGCAGCTTCAAGAGAATATTGACCAAGGGTTCATAAACCCTAGTTCATCACCTTGGGGTGCAACAGTTCTCATTGTGAAGAAGATGGATGGAACAATGCGGTTGTGTATCGATTATCGAGTACTCAACAAGATCACCATAAAGAACAAGTATCCTCTCCCAATGATTAATGACTTGTTCAACCAATTAAGAGGAGCTCAATACTTATTGAAAGTAGATCTTCGTTCTGGATATCATCAACTAAAGGTGAAGAAGGAATATATTCAGAAGACTACCTTCTGAACAAGGTATGGGCACTATGAGTTTTTGGTGATTCCCTTTGGACTTACTAATTCCCCTACAATATTCATGTATTTGATGAATAGAGTCTTTAGACATTACCTTGACAAATTTTTTTAGTGTTTATCGATGATATTATCATCTATTCCAAGATCAAGGAGGAACATGAAGAACATCTAGGACTTGTGTTGGCGAAATTAATAATGGAGAAGTTGTACGCCAAGTTCATCAAGTGTGACTTTTGGATGAATAATGTCATGTTCTAAGGATATGTGATCACATGTGAGGGAATTTCTGTGGATCCTTCAAAGACAATGGAGTTTGAGGAAGGGACCATTCTCTCTACTGTCATTGAAATCCAAAGTTTTCTGGGATTAGCTGGGTAGTACCGATATTTTGTGAGAAACTTCTCATGATTGTCAACACCACTAACTAAGTTAACAAGGAAATGGGTAATGTATGTCCGGATAGAAGAATGTGAGGGAAGCTTCATGGAGCTAAACAGAAGGCTGATCACTACACCTGTACTCACACTACCGAAAAGTAGAGAATGTTTTGTGATATACATTCATGCTTTAAATAAAGGCTTTGGTTGTGTACTCATGAAAAATGATAATCTGATATCCTATACCTCACGACAATTAAAGATCCATGAGAAGAAGTACCCGACACATTATCTAGAGATGGCAGCCCTGATTTTTGCCTTGAAAATCTCACAGCACTACCTTTATGGCGAGAAGTGTGACATATACACTGACCATAATAGCCTAATGTATATATTCACAAAATAGGAGCTCAAAATGCATCATAGGAGATGGTTAAGGCTAATCAAGGTTTAATATTGCTCTATTCACTATCATCCTGGAAAGGCGAACAAGGTTGCTTGTGATCTATGTATAAAAGAACATGCTACTCTATCAATGTTGCAGATTGAAAAAGTCCATATTTTCATGGATGTGCAAAGAATGGATTTGGAAATCATAAGGGAAGGGGATATATCCTACCTTCCCAAATGATTGTGCAACCATCCTTCCAATAGAAGATTAAGGAAGAAAAAAGGGATGATGTGGAGATAAAAAATGAGTGTGAATTAAGTAAAGTAAGGGAACCTGCAATTGTTTCATATCGATGACGATGGTGTGATGCGGTTTGGAACGCAGATTTGTGTGCCATCATCACCCGGGATAAGGAATGAGCTATTGGATAATGGACATAGCTCAACATTCTCTATCCATATTGGGATTACCAATATGTACTGTGATCTTCGAGAACACTTCTGGTGGGATAACAAGAAGAAGGAGATTGCAGAATATAAATCAAGGTTCTTGGTATGTCAGCAAGTTAAAGCTAAGCGACAAACGTCCAAGGGTATGATGCAACCATTTCCTATACCGATGTGGAAATGGGAAAATGTTACTGTAGACATTGTCACAGGTCTCTCAAAGACGTCAAAGGGAAATAATTTGATATGGGTTGTGGTTGATCGACTCACCAAGACTGCCCATTTTATCGCTATTCGGGAAGATCTCTCTCTTGATCAACATGAAAAGATATATGTGAAGGAAGTTGTGATATTGCACGGTGTTCCACTCTCAATTGTCTCTGACCGTGATCCAATGTTCACATCTATGTTCTGGAGAAGTCTTCATCATGCTTTGAGTACTGAATTAAATTTCAGCCTGGCCTATCACCCCCAAACTGATGGCCATCTTGAAAGGACTATTCAGACACTTGAAGATATGCTAAGAGCCTGCTCTCTTGAATTCAAAGGTGGTTGGGATCAGCATCTCTCATTGGATGAGTTCTCATACATCAATATCTTCCACTCGAGTATCCAGATGGCTCTGTATGAAGCTCTTTATTGGAAGCGGTGTAGAACTCCAACCTGTTGGGATGAAGTCGGAGAAAGAAAGCTACTTGGGCCCGATCTTGTTCAAGAAATGACAGAGAAGGTTCAAGTCATCCAAAAACACATCAGATCTTCTCAAAGTCGAATAAAGAGCTATGCTGACAACCGTCGAACAGACATGGAGTTCGACGTTGGAGATAAAGTCTTCCTTCAAATATCTCATTGGAAGAGAGTCATGCGATTCGAGAAGAAAGGGAAGCTAAGCCCTAGGTATATTGGCCCCTTTGATATCCTTGACCGTATAGGATCCTTGGCCTATCATCTTGCACTTCCACTGAATATGGCTCAAGTTCATGATGTGTTTCATGTATAACTACTGAGTAAGTACATACCAGACCCCTCACATGTACTAAACTCAGAGGTGGTGCAGCTGGAAGAAGATCTCTCCTTTGAGGAGCAGCCAGTAAAGATTCTAAATCGGAGAGATAAGGTTCTATGGAAAAATATAACCCATCTTGTCAAAGTGTTGTGGAGGAACCATAAGTTTGAGGAAGAAACTTGATAACCAAAAGAGGCAATGAAAGATAAGTACCCTCACCTGTTTGTGTAAAGTGAAATTTCGGGGGTGAATTTTCTTAAGGGGGGAAGAATGTAACGAACCAATGTTTTTTAATGGAAATTCCTTTCTTATAAATTATGTCATAAATTCAGATGAAAACAAATCATAATGAACTACTAAGTGATAAGTGACCTTTAAACATAAGTTTGTCACTCCTGTGACTAGAATTTCAGAAATCTGACATACACGGTTGTGTTTAAAATGATTTTTGGAGTATAATGAAACAAAAATAATTTTGCTAAATAGTAACATACCCTTCAGAATAGTAACATACTCTTATTAATATTAATATAACCCTTATGAATAATAAATCATCCAACATTAGAGTAACATTACCTATGAATAATAAAATAAAATTTAGACATCTTAGAAAGTGACAATTTGACCTTAGTAAACGTTTTGGTATTTTGTAAGTCATAAATAATTATTTATAATTAATTAATTAATTTAAAATAATATTTATTTCTCTAAAATGTATTCATAAATTATTGAATCAATTTCTTATACTTTTTAGACAATTTTATAATCCCCTGCGTAATAATTTAAAGCACTATAAAATATGTTTTAATTTTAAAAACTGTTTTTTAAGTGAATAATGATTTAAAATAAATATTAAATTAATAATATTTAGAAAATTATTTTTGAAAACTAGACTTCAATTTTGGAATGGACATGTCAAAAAATGGTATGGGTAAATTTTTGGGTTTCTTCTGAAATACTTCAATTTTCAGGTGAATAGTAAAAAATACAGTTTTTCGCATAATCGGTGTACACTAAATTGCATCATTAATGATGTAATGATGACATAAACATTATAGAACATTAGTTTCGGAAAAATTATATTAAATTTCATAAAAGGTTCCTTAAAATACAATAAATTTAATTCTCAAAACTAAAAAGAACTTTCTAAATCCTAAATTCAAAATGTGATTTTTTAAAGTGTCTTTTTCTCATTCTTTCACATTCCGTTTAATAAATTAATGAATTCGAATTATAAAGAAGAATTAAAGACTGAAACTTAATTTATTATATTAATATTTGATTTAGGATTTCAAAAAACTACTATTACAAGTCTAACTTTTAATATATTATTTTATTTAATATTTTTTACAAAAAACACCACCCTCCTCATGTATAAATATGCCCTCCCCCTCCTCATGCCAAACCACACCTCTCAAGCTTCAATAATTTTCTAATCTCTGACCCATAATCTCCCCTAGCCCCTACCCCACGTCCAAGATGTTCTGGTCTCATCAAAAGACCTTTCTTAGGCCCTTAAGGAGCTTATCAAGAGAAGGATTTAAGAGGAAATTTCCCTCCCTCTTCTCCTTTAATTTCCTTTCAAGTTCAAGTTCATTTCGTGATCTCTCCCCACCAATATTCATCCAAATTGTGTTGTAACTCAATTATTATACGTATACTGTAATTGAATGATTCTAATTGGATATTATATCATCCACCCCCCTTCACTCTTCCTTTTATTTTATTAAAGAGAACGTTGTTCGTGAGGTGTTAATTTATCACCTTCAAGAACAACATGCCTTCTTCTTCCATTTATACCATCATATCTGGTCATTAAACCATTTTTATGGAAGATCCATAATAGTTTACATGTATAATGTTCTATTTAATGTTCTGGAAATAATTTATGGACTTATTACTAAGTGAAAAGTAAAAAGAAGTTCGTTGTGATCCAAAAACAGCTCAAATTAACTCAAATAATAATCATTTAATTATTATCTAATGATTCACCCAAATGGATCTAATATAATTCATTATAAAATCATTAAAACTACTATAATAGCATTAATAACATGTAATATCATTTCTGGATGTTTACCCATGTTCTACCTGAACTTCAATTTAATAATACAAGTGAACCACCCATGAAAAACAATAAAAATGAAAATCCCCAAAAATGTTTTTAGACTAAATATGTCATCCAAAAGAACATAATATGATATAATGAAACCTTAACGCTCCCTATTAATGTACACATGGTTCTTGATTTCAAATTAATGAATATAATGTCATTATACAAGACATTGAAGAAAAGGAAGCATTCAGATACAAGGTATGGGGAAATCTCAAACCCAATTTTCATCCTTCGCGTTCTCCCTCCTTCACTCCATTTTTGATGTGGTTAGTCCTAAAAGATCATTATTACATCATTTCCTTTAATGTTCTGGGATATACACGTTTTTCAATGGTTTTTAAGTCCAACAAAAGTTTTTCCAAAAGAACTCTTCTTTTAAGAACACCCCTTTTACTTCTCACTCAATGTGAACAGTTGTTCTAACATGTATGTTATTCCCTATTTCTTTTGGGAACAAAAATCTTATGAATATGTTATTATGAGATGAGACCCATTTCTTTTTCAATGGTTCATTGTGTTAATTTATGATATATGTTCATTGTGTTAATCATGATAAATGATAATGTTATGATGTGACAGGGGTGCCCAGAATTATACAGGGCTCCAATGAATTGGGTAAAGTGATTAATCTCATGAGTAAATGTGAAATGATGTGTGAAAAAGATTCAATCATGGTTCACAAGTACGTGTGGTAGTTAACCACTAAGACATGATGTTTCATTTTTATGCATTTCCACATTTAAAGTCTTTTATTTATGCTCCTCTCATGTTCATGATCTTTTGCCTATATTATGATTATGATCACCCCATGATATATTGTTCTAATTTATCCTCTTACTGGGATTCTAAATCACCCCTTTTTATGTATATCGTTAGGTGTTTACATGTACCAAGGAGAAGAAAAGTTACACTTAGAAGCTAGAGAAGAAGAAATTAAATAAATGTTTATGGTTGGCGATGTATTTGTTATGTGTGGTCCTAGTTCTCCCAAGACACTAAAACTTTGGATCCTCTATGTGTAATACTATTATGTTGGTTATCATTGAAATGATGTAATAGTAATGTGTAAAAAGGCCGGGATGCTATAATTTTGGTACGGTTAAGGGAGTAACGACATACTGGAGGGAAGGTTGGAGTGCCTCTTTGAAACATCTTGCCCAAGACTCCTCATCCGGAAAGTGGTCCGGAGCAAAGAGAAGGAGATCCTTGAACTTTATCCCCAACTCCCTAACTGACATACCCCCCTTTTAGAGGCAATGTTTCTCCCATCTCTTCTCAGCTATCATTTTGGAAGAGAGGAATTCCTCCCGGTACTCCTTCTCGAAGTCAGCCCACGTCACCTCGGTCTCCCTCTTCTCTCCAAGATATAGAATCCACCACAGAAGCGTAGCTCCACTCAACTGGCTCATAGCCAGAGGAACCCAGTACTCTATCAGGTTCTGGATTAAGCTGAAGGCTATCACCAGATCTTCTAGCTAGCTCTCCATCTCCACGTTTGAGATGTTTCCATCGTACTTCCCGAGGGTTTGTCGCTGAAAGGCTCGAAGCGTCTCCTGCCACTGGTCATCCTCCTCCTCTCGTTCGACCCTCTGTTGATCAGCCAGGTCATCTTCCTAGGTATCGATCACCTGCACAACGCGCGGTCGCCTCCTAGGTGCCATAGCTACATGTAAACAAGGAATGCCTAATCCCGAATTTTGTAGAATATTGTTCTTAAATTTTAATAGACTTACTTATTTACATTTAATTTACCAAGACACCCATGAATGACGAGAAAAAAAATTCATTATGATGCATTAACATTCCTAGGGTCTCTACCCTACCATCTGTGTAGCCTCACTTGGTCGTTCAGTAGGTCTAGAGTCCTTGAATCCGATCACGGGGGGCCCTAAAATCTAGGGTCCTAGCTACTCTCCCCTGGGCAATTTCATGCACCATGATCGCCCAAGACTGTTTCCCTACCATCCCATTCAATCCTCACTGTGCCTAACTCTAGACTTCATCCTATCTCTCAACCACTCCTCTGATACCATTCTGTCACAAGCCTCCTTCACCAAAAGAAGGGAAGGTTCGGAATATTGTCAAGCCCTTCCTTCTTCAAGTTGAAAGAGAGATAATGACCCCAGAAACCCACCTTCAATAGGTCCTGGAGTGGCGACCAGTGCCAAGGGTATATAATTTCTCACAAAATGGAAGGCATTACCATTTTTAATTTAATAGGATCGGGAGATAAGATAGAAAATCCCAAACAACACCAAAGATGGAGGTAAAGGTAAACCCCAATGTAAACCATTCTCATCGATCGGTCGCGCTGATCGGTCTCACCGATCGGTCGCCCCGATCGGTCGCCCCGATCAGTCACCCACCAAAATTTGGGAAAGGAAGGGGTCATGAGGGTCTGGGCCATTACATTAGGCTTCACAAGAGTTAGGATTTTGTAGTCACACTTATAAGTGAGCATGATTCTATACACCTATTTAATTTTGTTGTGTTTCTCAATAGTCCAATGATGATTCTTTGTATTAATGGGGTTTAGAGGGAGAATAGGTGGTTAACCAGTGAGCTGGAGACCTTGAGATCTAATTTGTTGTAGATAAGAACTTCTTTTACCTCTATATTTTCATCCTTGTTAATGATATTTGTGAATATAACGTCATTGTATTACATATTCCCTACTCTTAATATTTCTACACACATGCAAATATAACATAGATAGTAAATTATTAAATAGGATCATCAATATAGTTTGATAAAGGCTCACTCTACTCTTTACGGGTATTTGAGACATATCATGAATATCATATATAATGTAAAATAGATGTTTATGTATTGTTTGATTAAAGAGAGAGGAAATGAAAAATTAATTACAAAGGAAATTAAATATTTCCATTCCCGGATTTACTATATGCATCATTGGAAGATTCATTTCATATTTATTGCTAAGAATCTTTCAATATAACCAGTTACTGATGCTTTTAATGAAAAACTCAGTAAATTGTAATATATTAAACCCATGATTCATTTGTTTATTTATGGGAATAAATATGTTTTTAGTTCTATTGAGTATGGACTAATCATTAATATATACTTCATCAATATTATTAAGCTACTATTTCTTGTATCTTGTATTAACGTTTTAGATTATGGATTGATTTTAATGAATTCTTATTTATATGATCCATCCAAGGCCATTGAGTTTTTCAGACCAGCGTTTTTCCAGAATCTGATTTCCCCTTTACCTAGTGATTTTCAGCCTCTTAGTTTTCTACAATATAAAAATTTCAATATCTTCATCCAATTATATTCAATTATATACTCTTTTATACCTCATTTTTATAGTTACTACGTCTTTTTCCTCACGCTCTATATATCATCCCTTTGCTTCTATCAAATTCAAGGGACATGAAGTTCCTACTACCACGGTTGATAAGTGATTTTGATAATAAATTTTCCTTTGATATTGACTTCTCTGAACCTTTTTTTAGACATTCTGAAATCTATTTCGTCTTTACTAGAAGCACTTTTTATTCTTCCTCTAGTACATCATTTCATTAAATTTTTCTTAGTATCACTTTTGGATGATATAAAATGACGGAATATTTATGGAATTAATAATGGAAATACCATATCATTAATACATTCATTTTCACATCAATTTTTATGTTCAAAAAATCAAAATATATTTTTAGGTCTTATGATTTAAAATAACATTATCAAATAAATATATTTTATACAATTTTTTATTGAAAATACCATGATGTGTGATCATCAAGATGGGATATTGTTGGATCATGCTTTTTAATTATCATATATAATGTTAAAGATGTTTCTAAAAAATTATATAGTTTTAGTATATAATTTTATATTATAATGTAATATGAAGAGAATTTGGATAGGTTTTGAAATGTTTGACAATTAAAATTTAACTAAAACGAGAAATTATTCATCACTAGAAAAGATCCATCCCCAAAGAAGAATCATTGGAAGAAAATATTCATCACAAAAAAAGGATCATAGATATAAAATCCTCAAAAATATAAATAATCAACATTCACACATGATTCATAACTATTAGAGAGAAACAGTCATGTCTATGTGAGGGCTCAATATGAGGATGAATAATAGAATGATGATTGTTCTTCAAACATACTCTTTATCATGTAGTAATTTATATTCGACGAAGTCCTCCCTCATGTGAGCTATAGTGTTGGGAAAAATTATTTAATCAAGTATGATAATGGTTGAATACACCATTAAATCATACAAACTACATTCATACATACATTTAATATATTGATGAGAGGAGTTCATAAAAATCCACATATTATACCTATAAGGAAGTGGCCTCGGTCTAGCCAGAACCGATTACCTAAACAGATCAGTGGTATGGACTAATGGGTGTTACCAATCCCTAAGGGCTGGAAACTTTTTATGGGAATCAACAGAGTATCAAGGGAATTATGCTTCACAAATATAATAAAGAACTATGTTGCGTAAACAAAAAGACATCCCAACATACAATTATATAAAGTCGAACTGAACAATATTTATAAAAGAAACTGAATGTATAACTAAACAATAAAACCAACCAAGAAAACCATATGACCAAACTAACACTAGGTTACCCCTTTGGTCACTCTCCAAAACAACAAATACTCATCTCCCAATGCGACAACACTCAAGCTAAAACCATCAAAAGTTCTAAAAACAACAAAAAAATATAGGAGTGTGTATTAAAACTCTGTAGGTTAGCTCGATATTCTATTAAAAATTACCATACATTAAAACAAATAAAATTAAATCTCATGTTTGGGATATAATATATAAAAATGTGTTTTCAAAATGAGGTTCAATACTATAAAAATTACTATTCAAAAACATGCAAGTTTTTTAAAAAATAATTGAAGAAACAATTTTTCAAAGAGGAGATACATCAGAATGAGAATAGTTTTCTCAAGAGGGTTGACTTAAAGATTGTAAAATTTAAAAAAAAAATAACATGATGTGGAGTTTACCAACTAAAGTCACTCTATGCCTATAGTTAGTATAAAATAACCAATGAAAAAAAGTCACCAGAACCTTTGTTGGCACTAGTTCGTTGTGGGCCCCAAGTAACTCATATCTAGGGGTATAAATTACAATACAAAATTCTGTTCTCATGATCAAGATACACTATTAAGATAATCATTAGTTACATAGTGGGACTGAACATAATCATCATCATATTTTAGTGAGTGTTTTCATCATCAAACATTCTATGTGAAATAGGGACAAAACCACTCTAGGTCACTAGTATACTAGTACGTGTCCACCCACAAAGATTCTGGGTTTTCCATTTTTTTTCAAAAACAAGTTTCACATATATAATATACCATATTATCATAATGATTAAAATTAAAAATCATACACACATAAAATATCCCACACACATGTCTCACATTTCGTTCACATATCAATAAACAAACTAAATGTTAATAAAAAAATTAAAGAAGTATAACGAGGTCTTGCACATAAAATCCATTAAAATGGTATTTTAATGAAAAAACCACCAATACCATATCAAACTAGATTTGAAAACCACAACACCATTTAAATAATAAATTTCATTGACCATATAATTCCCCCCAATTATACAAAATCAAATACACATGGAAACAATTTCGTTAAGAAAAATTTCGAATATGCCTTTAATCATTTCTCAAAACTATTAGTTTTCATGTGTACTAATTTCAATTTTAATAAATAAGTTTATAAACATAGTTTAATTCAAAAAAACACTTTCATAAATCTGTTAAAAAATTTATGTTACACATCTAAATAATGTCCATTTTTTATGGATGCCAAATAGGCCATTTTCTGACAACTCAATCCAGAACATCTTTACCACCAAAAACCAATATTCTTTTAAAACCAAAAATACATTGGACATAAAAAAATTTACTGAAATGTACAATTTTTCATGGCAAAAATATATTTATAAATCCAAAAAAATCATTTTAATTCTCAATAAGGACATAAAATCTAATCGAGCAATTTACCGAACAAATGGAATGCAATTTTAAACAAAAAACTTAATTTAAGTACATAAAATATGATAAAATACCATTTTCATTCCATTTATTTAGTAAAGGTACATAAAAATGTTCAAAATACAATAAACCATGTTTGTAAGCAAACATAACTTTTATGAAATCATGTGTTGTACACGTTTATAACAAAACAACATTAATTTTCACAAAACAGGCCTCAAACAACCGTTTTTCACACCAAAAAAATTATAAAATGGAATAAAAATATTCTAAACATATATTTCAGGTTTGAATAGAAATAAAATTATTATACATAAATGATAAAGGAATGTTAACGTGATATCCTACCTCAGAACCATGGAGGAAGGGAACCGCACACCCGATATCACCCGCCGTGGTTCCCAACACTCGAGATAATTGAATAACTTCCCTAATGAAACCAAAAAATATTCAAAAATCATGGGAAGAAAAATTAAAATAACATGAATGATAATAGGAAATGATGAAAACGAAAGAAATAGGAAGGAGAATGAAGAGAGAGGAGAAAAGGGAAGGAATCTCACCTTGAAACTATTGAACTCTTCATATTCCCTTAGATCTATGACCTTAGAGGAAATGTAATGACTAAGAAATTATGGATAGACTCCTTAGGAATAGAACAACTAGGGATATAATATTTTGGGGGAATTGAAAAAAATGATTCACTAATGAAACAAATTACCTAACAAAATATGGAGGATTTGCGAATCCTTGAGACATTTCTCCTTAACATGTGACTAAGATGAGCTCCAAAGAGGTACAATGGTATACTAGGGTGAGCCTAGGGATCTTAGACTCAAGTGATTGGTAGAATCACTAAAAAATGAAAACAAATGAATAATATAAAAATGAAATAAATTATGGTTTTAAAACTGGATACGGGGACACATGCCAGCGTAATACCTGAATAAATTACCAAAATCGACCATGATTATGACCTCCTTTGGGGGTCCAAAAGGATACGGTGGTTTTAATATTATAGGAGAGGCTAAGTGATAAGTGTAATGACTGAAAATGTTGAAACATTAAGGATATATAAAATATAGGAATTTTTTTTATATATGGAAATGGGTCAATGTTTTCCCAATCTTGAATTAACCATCCTATTCTCAAAAACTCAAAAAACATATATGCGGGACCCATGGAAAGATTATTAGACATATATAGTAGTTAAAATTTCAACATTAATCTCACCCAAAAACCATGAAATAGATTAGGATTTATAATGAACTACATTAAAATCAAGACATGGAAAAATACCGGGTGTGACAATTCTCCCCACCATTAATGCTTTCCGCCCTTAGAAAGCCACAACAATTTACGGTTGATTTGATCAAAAACTATGAATTACTTGTCAATATGGCCCATACTATATAGAAAGTGACACCTCATCAAACATTAATGAATCATTAGCCTCTTATGTCAACCAAAAAACCAACTCCCAACACATCCAGAGAATCAACCGAATGATCGAGTCACTACGTTCTCTACCAACCTATGAACCAGATTATTGGGACTTCTATTAAGGAACCCAATGATCACAAAAACCAAAGATCACCCAAAAAATACCAATATATAGGGGATGTCAAAATGGAATCTCCTCCATTAAGAAATAACTATCACTCAAAAAATTCATTGCAGGAAACCCTACAAGACCAATGCTGGTTCTCCCCACCATGAAGAAAAAAACCATCAATGCCTAAACTAGAATTTAAAATGAACTAGTAATGCATCTCTCCTACACCGACCTACTAAATATCTCCCACAAAAAACTACCAACCCATGTTATGAGGAACACAACATGAATATTGAAACCACCCACACACAAATGGATTGGACAAGAACTAGGCTAACAATATCTACACGGTTCTAAATCCCCACCACATTGGGTGAGGAGGTAACATGACCCAATCAATGGGACACTAAAACCACAAATGAAAAAAAAGTAACTATCTCAATAAAATATTAGAAGCACGAGCTCAGAAAAACCAAAAATAGTCTTGGGAATCCAGAAACTGAGTCAGATTCAACCTGAGACTTATTTCTAGAGCTCGGATGGATGAAGCATATCATGCCTCACTCTCAGGCATTGATAATACCTAACTTTAACACTTCCCCTTATATCCACATGGCGACACATGATAGTACCAGGAAAAAATAGCATATCATGTGACACCATGATACTGTCTTCCTTAAAAAAGGAACTTTTACCCAAACATTATTTTGGAGATACACAACACTATTTTCCCTCACTCTGAATGAGATAAAGAACATACATGGTATACGGAGAAACACATCTGCCTTACTGAGCACAAATACCCCCATTGAGAAGGACACCATTATAATAACTCACTTTAAATTGATCCCAAAAAAGTATAAATTCCAAAAAATAGGTGGATGAATCATTCGAAGAGGTGGATTTAACATTTGGAATGAATCCCTTGGTCGATCACCTAGAAATCCTTCCAATAGAGAACCATCTGCGGACACATCACAACATCCAACACATCTTTAGAAACCCACTAAACATTACCTCAAAACCAAGACCCACATGATATACCATATCAATACCCAACTATATAATCACTTACATATTGTAAGGAAGAATATCGAATATACCACACATCTATGATATAGGAAAAATGATCCATATAATGAATAGTTTTTAACAAACACCGCATTTTTTCTTCTTAAAATACTTTTGAATGAAAAATCAACATAGAGGATTTTCACATTCACCACTTTTGTTTCATCAATTCTTTCTCATATGCACATTTCTATGCCACCCTAGGCACCCAACCACTATGCCATGCTTTCGATTAATTCATATATCAATAAAACCAGTCATGTGAGCAAAAATAAAAAACCTAAGCTAAAATAAAAAAATTAATCACTTTAAAAAGAATCATTTACCTTCCAATACTCATTAACCACCAAATCACAAACCATTTCCAAATATAAAAAAACAAAACATAGTTCATAAAGAAAAATTGCATTAAAACCTCAATCTATTTAATTTATTAGTTCATCAATGAACAACAATTCTACTCCAAATATCTCTTTCCCATTTTCAAAAAATTATCAAGGTCTTTATTCATAATCTGACAACCACAATGGCCAATACTCCATTCAGAAAAACACCAGATGTTCAAAAACAGTTTTCCAAAACCAATTCATCAAATTTTAACACTTTTATAAACCCTAAAATGCGCAATTTAAAACAGAGTTATGAATCGATTATATACAATCCAATATAATCAATCATTTCATTTTATAAAACCATATTTTTAGATTATGGAAATTTAATCCCATTAAATCATTTCCTATTTATCACAAAAAAAAATTTCACACAACCCAACATTCTAAAAACATTCTCATATTTTGTTTTGAAACCCCATTGTCCACTTTTAAACAAACAATCATTCCTTTAAATTACATGTTTATAATTCTAACACCATTATTTTCAAAATAAAAATTTGAATTAATGAATAGTCCATGAGTCCCACAAAATGGAATTAATATAGGTTGGGGATGTACTCATATGGTTAGGGGCCACATGTCAATCTCACCACCAACACATAGTGCCTTCTTAGGACCATTACCTAGCTACATATGGCTTCCCAGGCTTGCGAATTACGTAGGCCATTAGTCTAAATCATTAAACTCATAATTTAATAAACAACCATAAATAAATATTAATATAACAAAATAGATATCATAAATCATCATGATCATTATCTATATATTTTTAGTTCTATTTGTGGTAAAATATTAACGAACCAAGGGAAAATAAATACGTGACATTTCACATGAATTGAATTATTGAACCCAAATTTATTATAGGTATCTCTTTGCAAGGATTTTTGTCAACTGAGATCTTGACCCATATATATTAGTTGATGTCAATAAAATTTAAAAATGATTATTCACATACAAGTGAGGGGATCTTGTGTTTAGGATCAAATTAAATAATACTGGGTTGGAAAGGCCATATATAATAATTAAGTATATAATAATTTATAGATAATTATATTTAATTTAATAATAATTTTAATAAAATGAACCATTAAATAATATGTAAATTAAATAATATGACATATTCACATGTCCACCCAAGCTCATAATAATGCATAACATGTTATCAAAATAATATTTAGTACTCTTAGAATTTATTTCCAATTGATCCATTCAAGATAAATGAATATAAATTTACATTGTAATATAGTAAATTGCTCTCTTATATTTTCAAAATTGTGGGTCAGTAGTATTTTTTATAAATCCAATCAAATATTATAAAATAAATTTAAAAAATATACTATTTAGTTTAAATTAATTAGTTGCACAATATGTAATTTCAATGACACTAGGTTTTTACCACCTAAAAAATATTGAATCTTATTTCAAAAAATTTAGAATATCACATGATTATTGTATCATTTACTAATAATAAATGATATGTAACTTCACATGGCATGTTATTACTTCTGTGATATATTAATTTATATGGTCGTATATCAAAGTCTTCTATATGTGTAAGACCACACCTAAATTTTTTTTTTCATCTTTGATTTTCTACAAGAAACATATGTTTAGGTTATAAAATATTGACTCAATTTACACAATGTATCATGACAATAAATACATGGATAATAATTATATTGTTTATTGAATCATATAACATGCCCTAAATTTCAGAGCACATGCCTTGTGTTGAATGAATCATTTCACATTCCATGTATGCAAGTTTCACCCAATATAATTTGTGAAGGCTTTTTTGGAGTTAAAATTAAATGCATAACATGTAATATCTCCTTGTATTCTACATTATTCATCGTTAAAGATGTGGTTTGTATCTTATGTGTGGTCACATGAAGGGTACTGTTTATTTTATGTCATGTAGACTATGTAAAATTACATTTAACAATAATATATTATACTCTATGTGTATCAATTTAATGTATTGATGCACCAATAACAATATGATTTACAATACATGTATATCATTTGGAGAAAAACATGTCCCTTAGTCCACAATTTTTTTTATACATCATTGGAATTTTCTATGCATATAATGACTTTGGGACTTCTAGAAGTATTTTTTAATAATTCATCACATGAATTTTGATATAAAATGTTGGATTTACATAACATATTAAACATTTGAATTATAAAATTAATATTAACAATTATAATATAAATAAAATTCTTGAAAATGAATATGTAAATTATAAATTATTATTATTCATAAAATGAATTCATCTATATAGTTTAAATCTTTATCATGTTATTCAATTAATTGAATGGTATCTTAACATTTTTTTGTAGAAATATTAGTAGATACATATATGGATGTAGTAAAACTATTAAATATCATAGATATGATCCTGATACATTAATTAATAATTTTTTTAAATATATAATCTCCTCAATGATGGTATTCCTTATTGGTTAAATTATTATTGAAACTCTAAATGAATTATCATTTAATTGTTGAATATAGTTTATTATTCCACTATATGTATATAATCACATATCATGAATTAGTAATAATTTTTATTCAATTTTTTTTGTGATAGTGAGAAATTTATCATATTTTTAATGTTGTTCACCAATGGTCTCTAGAAGGACACAATTTTATCAATCATGATTTTATAGTGTAGTGAATGGTAGAAAATTTTTTATCACATCAGATAATTAAAATAATTACCTTTATCAGTTCTTGAAAGAGAATATTACTATATATAACCTCAGCTAATTGATAAATTATTTTTCAATTGTTGAAACATCTATCATAAAAATATGTCGTTTTATATATAATAAAATACGTGTAAAATTATAAGAATCAACCAATGTCAATTAACTTATTTTTTAATATAAATGCTTCAAATTATCATAAAAATATTATTATTATTATTATTATTATTATTATGTCCTATGACATGTGTTGTATCCAAGACCATTTCTTTTATAAATTAATTGTATTTTATTTAAACTATTGAATATAAAATATAAAATTTCAATTGGATAATTAATCATAACAGGTATACAATAATATTATATATAAATTATTGAATAGTGAAATACATTTGTTAGAAAAAATAAAATTTATATTCACTAAACTTGTGAATGAATATTTTTTATAATGTTTTTATAACTAAAATCCATATTTATTATATTGTTTCCACTAAATTCCTAAATAAATAAATATTTCATTAATTACTTTTTAATAAATAGACATGAGAACAAATTATAAAACCCATGTACTAGAAAAATATTTTGTAATTTAATTTTAATTTTAATTCATTATGTGGAAAAAATATTATTCCGAAAAAATGAGGACATATTATTTTTTCTGAAAATAATAATCAACATAATATTATTTTTCAAAATGGAAATAGTTTATTTGTGACATCTAGTATCCATTCTCAATGTAAGAGGTTGGAGATAACCAAAATTGTAAAAATCTTCATTATAAACATGTAATGGAATTTATCACTGTAAGACTTTATGATATATTTATATTTTTTAAATTTAATCTATTTAATATCTTTCATTACAGAAAACACATGTAACTAAAAATTTCACCTATATTCGTTGCTAAAAACTCTGGATATACACTTAAAAACCAAGGAAATTTATTATAGACATGGTTCCAACGATCTGAGGTTTATATTGGTGTGGATATAGTGTAATGATATAGCCTTGGTGTTATGGTCAAATTTTTTGGTTGTCCAAATTTTCAATAGAAACTATAACCACATTTTTCCCACCATTGATATAGTAATTATGTATATCCTCAAGATAAATGAGATTGATTTATATTTTTTAAAACATGGATATTACCTCAATTTACACTTTGGAGTACTGTGGCTCTGTCACCATTAAACCATGGGTATATTTTTAAATTAAAATACCATCCCCGAATTCTAATCACATACCTCCTTTATTTGATTCCATATGCATGAAAACTACTGTACATATAATTATTAGTTTTTATTTAAATATATTGTTATATATATTTTTAAAAACATTTTAAATAGTTTGAAATATCTAGAAATAGGTTTTCCCTCCCTAATCACAAGCAAAAAAATTCTTCTCTAATGTTGGAAACCAATAACCACTACATAAAATAATTATTCCTATATCTATTCAATATAGACATGATTTTATCAAAAAAATGTCTATAATTTATTAATATTGACCAATATCCATGGTTTTCCAAGGTATTCTCGGATATTGTTTTTTGGAAAACTATGGAATTAAGGCTATTTTCTTGTATAGATTATGTTTAAATAAAGGAAATCTATTAAAATATTTCATAAACCTGAACATTAAAACCTAGAAATTACAAAAGTGGGTATGAATAATAATAAGACAATTATTAAAATTATATGTTATATTCATTTATAATTAAATTTAGTGGGTATTTATTAATACTCAATAAAATAACCATCATTTGAATGAAAGAAAAACGTTTAGTAAAAAATTGTATTTCTACAAAGAGAATAGATTCATATATACTTGTGCACTTGTTATAAAATTGGTATCTAAAACATTTAGAAATAACTATATTAAAATTAACATATTTTTTCAAATCATAATATAAAAATAATCATCGGGTTATTTTGTTGGGATTTTTCTAAAAATATTGTTTTCCGATGAAGAGTGAAAAAATACTTTTTTATTTGATAATTAACTTTTCATTATATTATATAAAATATTAAATAAAATTATAAATTTGTTTCAAATGAAAATTATGTAAATTATATTCGAGTAAATACAATTTATGTCTATGTAATCAATTTTATATCTAATTTTTATATTAAAATTGTCTATACTTATAAGAATTTTCACATTGAAACCCCAATTTTTCCTCACGTATTTGGGTTCAATTTTAAGGATGATTCTACTATAATGTGAATCATAATTGAAAAAATATGTTCATTATTTTTTTTCAAACAATTTATATTATCTAATAATTTAATCATATGTTTTTTCCATTAGGAATAGTAAAACAATAAAAAATTAATTATTATCATAAAGGTAGAAACTGATTTATAGGTATATAAAACTGTGAAGATAAACACTAAATTTAAATAAAAAATTTCAAAAACACATTTTAAGTAAATATTTAGACTATAAAACCATTTATGGTTGATAATGAAACACTTTTGAGGATTTTAGAAATTTAATATTCTTTGTGTAATTAAATCTATTAAAAACATCTATTTGTGTCCTCTCCCCCACATATAAAAGGATGTCAACTCAATTAACCACTTCATAGAAACAAAAACATATTTGAGACAATTACTAAAAATATCACATCCTAAATCCAATTAAATAATCCACTATCCACATTTTTTATCATAATTCCATCCATGAATGGTTTTTGGTAAAAACAAAAATAAGTTCCATAAAGTAAAAGTGATATTCTTAAATGACCATTTTCATTTTTGTTTCTAATAATATATTATTATATTCATATAAAATCATCATTATTTAATATAACTAGTAAATTAAAAATAATGATATTTTTTCAATCTTATGGTATTAACCTATATCCATCCCTCCTTCCCTAGAATGGGATGTGAAATCGTCAAACATGTTTCCAGCAGACTCCTAGCTCGCAAAGTGATATAATTCATTTTTCATCACCAAAATTAAAAACTAGATATAAATATATATTTAAAATATTTATATTATATTTATTATAGTAATAATTTTATTTTATTATAATATTATATAGATATTCTAACCTTATTATCTTTTATAAATACAATAACTTCACTCGTATGAACGACACACTACCGCCATAGAAAGTGATTCATTTATCACATACATCTAAAATGAAATGTACTAAGAATTATTTAAATAAAAATATGTGTTACATAGAGAATTATATTAATTATTTAATATTATTATATCATATAATTTCATACCATTTAACTTATTAAAGTAATGATACCATATCACATGATGATATAAAACCTACCATCTTCACGAATCAATATAGTACATTTTTTATGTCCTTACATAAATAATGAATGTAAAAAATTATATAATGATTAAATATTATATTTTTAGAATAATTTTACTTATGTAAGATATTTAACAATATGAGATTTTAAATAACTATAAATTTTAGGACAATACATGTACGATAAAACAAGGCAATTAATACTCAAAATAATGAACATATTGAAATAATAGTATAAAAAATTTATAATAGGCAATAAGTTATTAATATATAATATTCTAATTCCAACATGGTTCTGTTATAAATTAAAAACACCTATAAAATAATTATATCTAATTAAAGTATGTTCTACCAAATGGAAGTGTGAGTAAAGGGATGTTGTATAAATTTCATTTCATTGAGACGTAGTGTAAAGTCATAAAGTAATATTTTTTATATGATATATAAACTGCTCCTTCTATAGTAATATAAGGATTTTCTAATAATTCAGGGCCTTTTATGTTTGAATTTTATTTATTTTATCCAAATGGATTTGACTTGATACTTACATACTGGACAATGTTATTGTATAATATCACCATGTTTTGGGACTCTTAAACTTCTTTTAAAAATAAATTTTTTATAATCATTTTTCATTTAGAACTAATTTTATATAAAATTGAAATATTATTTTATAATTTATATAATTATTTCATAAAACATATTTCATTTGTATAGATTTTTTATTTGATAAACTTTATATTATGTTGGGATTTATTAGAAAATCTATATCTTTTACTTTAAATGAATAATTAGTTATAAGGAATATTGATACAACAATTAAATAAAAAATTATATTAATAATAAATTATATTGATATGATGATATTTATGAAGAAATTTCATAGATATCCTATTAATGCATTAACATGTATCATGAGACCAATTAGATGGCTTTTTACCCAATATTTTTTACTTCACATCTAAAAGGTCTAGTCAGAAGAGGAATCAGGATTATAGATATCATAATGTCCAATAATAAATAATTTCATTCACATTAAATTCAATTATTATTATAATCCATGATATTTTCACAATTATATTTCCTTTATTTTATTTTTATTCTCAATTAATTGATTTAGTGGCTAGTATTTTTAGTTATTTACCAATCCATATTATTTATTCCTTATCAAATTGTGATAAAAATGTTTTTGAGTAAATTGGTTTTCTGTATATTTATTTACCATGATATATTTATTATTATTTTTCATTTATGATAGAATCCATATTTTTTATCCCTTAATAATAATTTTAAATCTCCCATATTTGTTTTCAATTCATGAGGATATGATGAAGAATTATTGATATGAGTTCAAGGATGATAATTATTTATCATTATTATGTTTTTTATGTTATTTATCTATGTAAAATTGGTTTCATGTATTTAGAAAATACTTAAAAAAATCACTAGCCTTTTGGATATAACACTTTGAATCTATGCTAATGTAATAATGTCGAAACCATATACGGAGTAAATACAGCCCGAGTCATTATATTGTTTTATTATATGAATACTTCTAGAAACTATTGGACCTAGATTATGGAAGACATAGATTATAAAAGATATCACATTGAATGATTTTGTGTATATATATGTTATAATATCTTATATTTTTTTAGTATGATATTAAGAAATTTATCCAAGATATATTTCCACGTCTATATAATATGTGTGGATTTTGTTCTAGTACATATGTACCCGTGGATAAAAATACTAAAAATATCACATTCGGATTCACCTCATCATCACAATTTTTTTTAAAATGGCCCTTTATGTGCATCTATTTTTACACACTCTAGAGGTATGATTTTGATAATTTATATTTTCATTAAAATCCATTTTGATGGATTTGAATAATATGGTATTCACAATGAATAAATGTTTATGTTCTAGGATAAAAAATGAATAAATTTTTTATTAATATTACATTTACTCTAATGTTTATATTTAATAATTATCATTTATAATTCATTATTTTATAATCCAAGAAATTGTATTCCATTGTTTATAAATGAAACATGGAACAAATAGAGGTATCAATACTCATAGACAATGTATATTTTGTCATGATGAGCATGACAATATTGATTATATTTGAACAGAGAAATGCATATAAATATTTTGAGATCCTAGAAAAGAAATACTAATAAACATTCTAAAATGGAGAAACCAGTTCCATTGCATGAATCTCCTATGTTGGTTCCCTTTAATCAAAATAATCCAAAATGGTTTTTTGCTACTACTAATCCAATTTTATCTATGAAATTGATTGTTTCACTTCAGAAGATATTTATTTCCATGAAATGTAATGAAACGAAAATTGTTACTCTTGTAATTTAAATTCTAAAATTATAAGCTGACCAATAGTGGTTTTTGATCCAAAATAATATGTAAGAAGAATACATATAACACATGGAATTGAATGGTTTTATAGATACATTAGTAGAAAAATATTTCCCTTGTGATAAATAAATTTAAATTAATATATTGATACATATCATAATTAAAAAGGAAAAACTATGTTTTTTTATTTTTTGGATAACATTAAATGGTGATTCATGGATTCTATGGTCTACAAACACAACATATGTTAAAGTATTGACTATTTCTTTGATCCAAATTCATGATCTTGACGAAATTTTATATCTTCTATGTTTTCATAGGGAAATAAATATTTTTCCATCAATTTTAGAGGGGAATTGTTAGTCAAAAATCAGAGTGTATGTTTTACTACAACATTGATGTGTCATAAAGTCCACATGATGTCAAATAAACCTATATATTTTTTAGACCTTATTATAATTACTATGGTTAAATTCGATATAATCTTTGGTATATACTAGAATTTAAAATATTATGCAATAATTTATTGAAACCATAAATAGAATTGTGATTCATGATGAAGCTATATAATTCCTCATTATTATAGAAGATACATCATCATCAATGAGAAGCCTAGATCTACCCTCGACAAAACTGATGAATTAGATTCAAAGGGATGAAGAGGAGAAAAAATATATTAATAGAGAAGGTAATATCAAAATTGAGGATACACCTATTGTATAAGAATTCCATGACGTATTTAATAAGTAAATTCATCCTTGAGTGTGTATTTTATTTTTCAACTGATTTAAAACATTAATTTATTGAAAATATCAATTATTACATATATAATGGACATTATTGAATTATTTAATCAAAAGAAATAACTATAGGAGCTGTGTGATAAAGGATTTATTATCCCCCTTTGTTTCACCAAGGGGGGCACATATTCTCATCATTAAGAATAAATATGGATCAATGGGGATTCCCATTTATTTTAAAGAAATTATTGATATTAAAATAAATAACATTTACCCTCGACATATCATTGATGACATATCTAATCAACACAATAAAGCCATAAAAATTAATGAATCGCATATTTTGGGTATCATAAATTTTGAATAATGCTGGATGAAATTCCAAAGAATTATATCCAAATGAGTTATTTATATTATCATTTTACAATAATTTTTCTATAAACTAATGCAAAGTATGTTTTTGTAGATCTAACGAACGATGTATTAATTTAGTATCGTGATGATTTTTTGTTATGTTCATTGATGATATCATGGAAAATTTTAAAATTTATGACGAACATGAGAAATAAATGTGTGTTATTGTTAAGACTCATATAAGGATTGAATTTTATGGTAAATGTAGATAGTGTGGTTTTTTGTATTCAAGAATATTATTTTCATTGACATATTATATCCATAGACGGAATATCAGTTGTTCCTATAAAGATAAATTAGGTTACATGATGTAACAGATCAACGAAAATAAATGATGTACATAGTATAAATGTTTTGGATGGTATCTACATGTAGTTAATTCATAATATTTCTTGATAGGGTGACCCAAAATACAAGAATACATGTAAATGGAATACATTGGTTTGTACAAAGGAATGTGGATAACGATTTTATGAACAAATGAATAGATTTTTCAATGCTCGGGTTTTGACTCCACCATGTTGAAATGTTGGGATTGTTATATTTATTAATGCATAGAATAACAGAAATGATTATGTAATAAGGAAAAATTATATTTTTATTTCGTATTCACTAATAAAATTGATGAATCGTGAATAAAACTATCCAACAAGTGATTTTGAGTTTTCAGTTGTAACCTATTATTTGATGACATGTATACATTATCTATATATTTAATCGTGTGAAATATAAAAGGCTCGTTAAATAATTAAATTCATATTTACATAGAAATAGATCAATGTGAGATAAGGGTAATTTTGTGAGCTACTCATGGATTATTGTTTAGGAATAAAATAAAACATAAGGAATGAAAATAAGGTATAATATACACTATGTTTCAGAGATATTAATTGTTATTAATATAGTGACTATTTATATAGTAATTACTATGGTTTGGGAGGAAACGCATATAGTTCAATTAATTGTGAAACCATCATTATTAGAAAAGATAAAATGTTATCAATTTGATGATGAGAACTATTAGAAGATAGTTGAATGTCTGAATTATGATAAATCTGATGACATCATTTGTGATGTTGTTTTCTCTATATTTGAGAATAGAATTACTCTTCCATCTATATCTAAGCTACAAATTGAATTTTGGTATGATGTTCATATGTATAACTTTTATATTAAACCTTTTACCATAAATATAAATATATATATTTATATATAATGGAAATTTTTTTGTTGGAATATATGAAGCATGATTTTTTTTATATTGGGTCTTGATGTTTTGTTTTTATACAAGTATAATATATTAGATATATCTCTAGATATATCTGGAAACCACTTTCTAATCCTTTGATAACATATGATGAAATTTCTATGAATGATTTTAGAGGACTACAATTGACCCCTAGAATGAATGGTGAAATACGGTTAATCATTGATCACATTACCAAATAAAAATATTTTATCTCTAGAATATTATATTCACCACATTAATGCAATGCAAGGCTCTATATTAATAATTATGTAAGGATTCATGGTAAACCATATTATTTTTTGTTTGATCATTATCCCCATTATACATCGAATTTCTTGATGAATCCATATAATACTCTTATTATTGAGTTTCATTTATCAACATCCAACCATTCAAAAACATATGGAATATTTGAATAGTATATTCATACAAAGGAAGGAAGGTTGAAGTCATGATCACCATTATTTAATGTTATTTGACATCGCTGTTTAACTTTTGTAAATTTTTCATATGATAATTGCTTCCATTCTGGTATACAAATGGAACTATATGATGTATTATTAGGAAATAGACATTGTAATGAAACATTTTGGGATGAATTTGGTGGGGGTGGGAATTTGGAAAATATCTTTATAATGATACATCAATAATGTTAATGTTTATTAACGATCAAATTATCGAATCTGAAAGTAGGAAGAAGAGTTTGGTCAGTAATTGTTAGAATGATTTGGAATTTCAATTAGGAGGCCATGTTTTATTGATTGTATATCTCTATAAGGGTGTCATATGTTTCAGAAATAATGATAAACTAATACATAGATACATAAGACCCTTTGAATTTTTATAATTATTTAGTGACCTAGATTTCTATTTTTAAATGAGACCACGTCTCCCAAAAGTACCCACATTGTATCATGTATGATAATAATGGAATTGAATTATATACCAAATACATGTTCTCAGTTATGATGAAATAGAATTCGATAATCATTTATAATATGATGAAGAATCCATCTAGTTCTCTCATAGTAGAAATAAAATATTGAAAATTTTGATGGCTCCCATGATAATAGATCTTTGGTGAAATTACAAAATGGATGATGTATCATAAAAACCAGAGAATGTTATGAATAATAAATACTCTCAACAGTTCTGAATGTGTTTTCCACAATATTAATATGACAAAACATATGAAGGAGTTGAAAATATAATACAACAAGATTTTATGATTTAACTAAACTGAGTTAAATTCAATATCATTAATAGATGGAGAAACATACAACAACACGATTAAAGAAAACACTATACAAAAATACTATTTAAACAAAACCATTTTGACCTATCCATTAAGGAGGAATTTATGAATAATAGTGGAAGAATTATGAGAATTATATTTCTTATACTTGTATTAAAATAAATATAATTGACCTCTATTTAATAGAAATAATAAATTAATAATTTAGATAAAAAATAAATGGTTTTTGAAAAACTATAATTCTTTAAAGAGAAAAATTTCTTCACTTCTTGAAAATATATTATAAATCCAATTTTTGAGAATTTAATAAAATATATAACATAAATATAACTTCATTTTTAATAAAATCATATAAAAATTGTCTTTGGTCAACATTATTGGGTTTTTCTGATAAGTTACAATTTTCATTAAATGAAGGAAAATACTAGTTTTTATTTGAAATCAACATATTAATTATTATTCTTTAAAAAGAAATATTATATTAAAATTTGAATAAAAATAAACATTTATCAGTAATATCATAGAAAATTCAATTTCTGTAAAACTAAAAAATATATTATGTAATTTATATATATATATTTATATTTCTTTTAAGATGAGACATTTCCCAGAAAAGCAAGGGTCATTTATTAAGTAAAAAATAGTCAAAATTAAATAATAAAAATGGAAAATTTACCTTGATCTCACCACAACAAAGGAAAAAAGATAATTAGATATCATATCATACCATAATAAAGTATCTCCATTGACACACATATTTTCATGACCATCTTCCACCACATTGGCCTCCCTATAAAATTGTGTGATAATATATTCCATAGAGGAGAGAGAATACGGGCAATTGAACCATCTATTTGTGAGCTTCTAGGAAAAATGAGAGATCTTATGCTAATGGAAGACATAATAGTGGTAGAGTCACATTCAAGAAATATATTGTCCCACTTTTCATTATGTTTCTATTCCATAGAAATGATAATTCCCCTCATCTCTGCCTCAATTGAAGAGGATATACTGCAAGAACCTTGAAAGCATCCAAGGATCTCTCCTCAATGGTTCCTAAAAATAGCACCAGAACCAGAGGGCCCCGAGTTTCCTTATGAGGCACCATCCGAGTTGATCTTGATCCTTGAAAGAAATGGTTCCTTCCATAAGACATTAAAAGTATCAAGAAGAGGTCTAAAAATCCCTTTAACACTAACCCATCCAAGGACAGATATATAATGAATTGAATCAAAATAATAACATTTCATCGAAGTGAAAACCTCTCAAAAAGCAATAAGAGTAAATGAAATTTCATCAATAAATTTAAAAGAATATTTTCCATGGATAACTAAATTCCTATCATGCTAGATAATGGTGAACAACTTAGCTACAATAACATGATAAATATCTATAAGATACGGAGACAACATCATATTGCGCTATCCCGGAGGAAAACCTCGTATGGAATCCATCCGAGGTAATATAATTTCGAAAATATCTGAAATAGACTTCCACATTGATAAAGCAACAAAACAACTACGAAATAGGTTATCCACATGCTCTTTGGTTTTATGTCAAAGAACACAAATGGAACACAAATAAATACCACAATATTGAAGATAAAAATCAGTTGGTAGCTTTATATTAGCCACCATCCAAAAAATAATGGATCAAGAGGTCCTAATGATTCTCTTGTACAAATATACCATCCATTGAGCATCAATGTTAAAATTCAGAGAGTTCATGATGAACAATTTAGAAGAAAAAATTCCTTGGACATTAGGTTCCCATACCAAAAATTATTCTCGATTAGATATATAATGACAATTAAAAGTGTCAATGATATGGCTCAGGAGACCCTCCATATTCTGAAGTTGTTCTTTGAAATTAATATCCAGATCCAATGTACTCAACCTCATAAACAAGGGATTCAACAGGGGGATGACCATTCCAATTATCCTTCCAAAAAGGGAGGGAATGATTTCTATATACCAACCACCTAGATTTAGAAATAATTAATGTATAAGGGGATTTAAAAAAGGCAATATATAGGAATTAATATAACAAAAAACTACATTATTAAAAAGATGCATGAACATATCCCCATGGAATTCGAGAGGCCCAGAATCACCATTTACAAGTCTATATATTAATGTAGCTTCCATGGAATTATTTAAGTATTCAAGGATCTTGATGCCAAGGCCCACTGCATCATATGGTTTACAACAAGTGCTCCAGGAAACCAATGCTACATTTACCTATAGAATATTTCCACTAAAGATTAAATTCTTAATAGACACATTGATGTTATTAATGAGATAAATGGTCAATTTATACACCATAAAGAAGTAAAATAATATTGGATATAATAATATCTTTCACCATACATACACGAACAACCATTGAAATAGAATTAACATTCCAAGTAGCATGTTGTTTTATGACCTTGCCGATGAAATCTGAGATGTATGTGGCTTTTGGTCTCCCCCAAAACATGGGAAGCACAGGTAAATAAAGAGGAAAACTCCCTCCTAAATGCCCAATGTTGTGAAAATGTCATTCTTCTTAGGGAAAGAAAATTTCTTTCTAAAATAAACAAGGAACTCAATCCAGGTGATCTCTTGACCAGAAACATTATCATAATGTGATAGAGCCTAATTGATATTTCTGATGTTCCTTCTATCCCCTTGAGTAAAAATTATGATTTTATTAGGATATAATAAATTATTAGGAGCAATTAATCCACTTCCACCACTAATAGATTTCAAATTCCCATTTCCATCCATAATGGAAATAAGTCTTCTAAGATATCTTTAGCTATCGAAACAATGGTCACAGAAAGTGGATCACCATGCCTTACTCCTCTATAATATACAATGTACCCCTCAAGAGATCTGTTAATCAATACAGAGATGTGTGAAAACAGAAACATGGGTTTAACCCAATTAATGAATACATTTTTAAAGGCAAACATATAGAGGATCATACAAATTAATTCCAAATACATTGTATCAAAATCCATTTTGACATCATGTTTTAGTGAAATATTGCCACCTCTAATGTGTATTTTGATAAACTTGACATATTATGAGGATGTAATGAGATAGTGCTGAATGGATCTGCCCTTAACAAAACCATACTGATTATTGGAGACAATTCTGGAAGAAATTGAGGTCAACCTCATAGCTAAAATCTTGCAAATGATTTTATAAATGCTGTTGACTAATGAAACCTGCCTAAAAATGTGGATCTCATTGGTATTTTCTACCATTGGGAATTTATAATTTTTATATTAAACTATTTATACCTATGTAAATTTTCCCTTTAAAAGAAAACATTTTCATTGCATATATATATATATATATAATTTTAAAATTTTTTATCCCTTTTTTCATATATAAATTTGAAATATTTTTAAAATATATTTAGTCATAATATTTTATATTATTTAATATTTTAAAATTAATTTTTCACCATCATGGATATTTAGAGTAGTAAAAATTAATATCAGAGGCTATTATAAATCTAATTTACTATGGGATTTATCTAATAATAAATGGGTTACACATCACCAACCAAAATTCCCCAATATAATATTATGGAACACTATTTATCATAAAACATTTAAGTTTCTATAATTACACTTATTTAAGTTATTAGAATGATAGAAACAAGGGTGAAATTGACTATTTTCAATAAATGGTATGTCTGTCATCTCCACCGCTTATAAAAGGTCACCCGCTCACATCGCTATCCACATATCTGAATCCATTTAGTTAAAAAACTTATCCAAATAATGTATAAACATCCTATATTACATGTTTTGATAATAAATATGTCTCTAGAAGTCTTATGATGTAACCCAAAGAAGTTCCCTAAAGAAGTGATAAATTTATTAAACAAGCATTTTCATTTTGTTTCTTCTACAACCCCTTTCAAAATTTATTAAATTAATATTATATTGTTACCAAACTATATTAAATATTTTATTATTTTATTATTTTATGAGAATGACCTATAAAAATACCCTCTTCCATAGAATGGGAAATAAAATAGTATAATGCGTGTTTGGCGGAGTGCCGCCTCGTGAACATATGAAATTCTTTTTCCTTCACTACCTCTCAAGGATGGGTATAATGATGGATTTACCATGTTCATATGATATTTTTTATATTTTTTTCATTAATTTTAATATAAATTATAGCTTCTTAGTTTCCAATCCATAAAAAATTGATAACGTTTCACATTTATACTAAAGGTTATCCCCTCATAATGCTTTCTGATTCATGTTTAGTTATGATTTACATAGAAGGTGATTAAAAAATATATAACAAATATATGTGATACATTTATCATGATATGAATTCTATAAGATAAATATACAACCCAAATCGTTACCCTTTTCACTCGATAATGAAATGATATAGTCCCTCGTGCATATGTACAATATACCATCTCAATGGTGCATTGTGGTTCATCTTCCATATAAAACCATAATATATGATTATAAAAAATGAATATAAATATAAAATATGGTAATAATTAAAATACATTACTTTTGTATATGATGTAAATATATTATTTCTATGAAAATGATGTTTCATAACATAAGACACTTGAAAAAAACAAGGAAATAAAAATAGAAAATAATGGAAATAATGAAATATTATTAACCAATGGGTCGTAAAATATCATAAGGTTATAATTAATGACAAAAAAATATGAATATTTTCCTTTTATAAATTTGTAATATTTTAAAAACATTATAATTGATGTAAATGCATGTTTATCAAAAATTAAACATGGGTTAATAAAATTTATCTCAGTTTCCATTCATTATATCATAGTGTTATTCTATACACCTAATTAAATTTATATTGTGTATATACTTCTAATTTGAAATGTAAAATTATTATTTCTCAATAATTAATTGAATTTTATGTTTTAATTATCATTATTTCATCCAATGATATTTCAGTTTTAAATTAGAAGGTGTTAAATGTTATTTTACAATATCTTCTTCATTTGGGATTTTTTATTTTCTCAAGAAAAAATATCATTATTATTATCATTTTCAATAAAAAATAACATTTTTATAAAAAGTAGTTATTAATTTTGTATGGATATGATTATTACCTGAAACCATATAAAAATATAATAAATATATTTTACATAGAGTGTAATTTGATTAAAGGTTGAAATAATTATTAATCTATATCATTTACTAAATAAATATATTTGATGATAATGAATATTTATTCATAAATTTAATTATTAATTTATCAAATATTGAATTATTTTGAAAATAATATATTTTTTTTGAATTGTAATAGATATCCTTTTATTCATCAATAATTCTAATGAGAAAAATTATTTGTCCAATCAGATGGGTTTTTACTCAGTAGTTTTAAAAATTTATGTGAGCGTTCTTGATAGTTGAGGTATCATGACGCTAGAAATCATGATAACTAATAAATAATAATTTAATTCTTTTATAACTCTGTTATTATTATTATCCATTTAATTTTCACATTGATATTACACTAAGATTCATTTATTCTCATTTTATTGATTTAATGGCTTCTGTTTTATGTTATTTACCATTCTATATTTATTATTACTTAACCAATTATGGTAGTCAATGTACTTACTAAATAGAACATGTTTTATGTTAGTTATCTTTTCATATTGATAAATTTTGTATTGATTAAAGAAATAATCTAATCTACATGATAATTAATCCTAATTTCTGTTAATACTTATTTATTTCCACTACACACTATACTAATAAGTATTCTAGGAATTAGAATAATGTAGATAAATTTTTCTCATTATTTTGTTTACTATTTTTTTAATATGTAAAATATGTATCATGTATGTATAGTTCAACAAAATAAATGAACTACTCATTCAATCAGATCTTTTACCCTTTTATTTATGAAAAGGTTGTAAATTATTCCAGCATCCAATGTTACTAAAGACAGGTTTTTTGTGATGAACATATACACATAGAAGTTAGAAATTCATATATAAAAAACCCATTAACTATTATCTGGTCTAATAAAATCCCATTATTATTATTTATATCATCACTAGAAGGACTATTGTTGTTATTAACCTGTGTTCATAATTTATCAAAAATTGGATTTATAAAATAAATTTGTATATAGACTTCAATGGGAACAGATTTTGATGAATAATAATTTTTTATAAATGTGTAAAATGAATTTTATATTATTAATATATAATAGACATATAATATAATGATCTATAAATAAATACTATAACTACACTTTGTATTTTCATCCAAAAGGATACAAGATGGATTTATTTGGTTGTGTAAATATAAATGATAATTCAATACCATAATACATTTTATGTAATGATGTGGACCTCACCTAGACATAAATTACCTCATATGTTCAATACCAGTGAGTATTTATTAACATACAACAATAAATGTGAATGAATGAAGAAATATATATCTTTCAGCTGTTATTTTAATAGATATGAGGATTGATGAACTTTATGGGTTATTTGTTTTCCACATTACTGAATTATTAGTTAAAAATGATTTATAATTTTATAAATAAATTGAGTTATCAATATTGTTGATAAATGGAGCCACTAACAAATTAGTTTTCATCATGGGAGTTCAAGGATTGTGTTGAGAGAAGTAATATTTTAGAGATAATCCAACTCGGAGTTATGTAAATTTGGTACATAAATATTCCTAATAGAATAATGACTTGTAATATTGATATTGGTTTTTCAAATGATGTAACCATAAATGTAAAAATCTACATTTCATGCGCTTCATTAAAAAATTGAATTATTATCATGATTAGATCATCATGCGTCTCATTGAAAAATGAGTGGAACCACCCATGTACTTCATATATATTAATGGTTTGGAACTTATTTCTGATTGTAAGAATCTAGTGATTGAAATAGAAATAAAAATACTATAAAGATAATGTACAAGGATAAATGTTCAATCTGACATTTCTCATAGGGACATATAAAGAGTGGACAAATATTGTTTTAGTGACAAAGAAATTTCTATGTTATCTCTTTAAGAGAATATATAACTTATATAATGGTGTATATATAGTATCAACATTTGTACAATCAAATAAAAAGAATTTTATGTCTCAAAAAATATCAATAATATCTGAATATAAAAGAGAGTATACAAATTGGAAATTTTAAAAATATCTATCTCAATTATGGTGATATAAACAGAAACTTCCTTGAATATATTTAAGGTTTTAGAGACTTTTCTCGAATCTATCACTATTTAATTAAGGTGAATAGGTTATGGATGATTGTAAATCCCTTTCTAAAAATATTATATATTTATTTATGAATCTCATCAATGGAATGACAAGTAATACTGATTTATGGGAAGCTATCATTCCAAAAGTGGCCAATGGTTATTATTATTCAAGGATAACATCAATTCCTATTGACATTGATATTTAATATAATGCGATTGGACTAAATAATACTAAATCTATTATCCCATGTGGTTTAAAATAATTATTTCAAACATACTATGATATTATTCCCTATGAATTTTGTAGGTTGGTTACTCATTTTTTAAAAGTGGTACTCTCACGAATGGTGCCAATTCCCAATTACATGTTTTAATTTAAAATGTGATCAATAGAAGTGAATAATTTTATTTCCATCCAATTTCTCTGGTCAATACTATTTATAAAAGTTTATGTTGAATCATATCCAACAGAATGACTATCATATTAAAAAAACCATGTCATTGAGTTAGATTGGATTTATTAAGGGAAGAACATTAAAGATTAAATTATTATTACCTATAAGTGTATGTATATTATCAAGAAATCTATAAGGTGTGGTAATATTACTTTTAATCAAGATGTCAAATAATCCATCGAAATGAGGGATTAAGGATTCATTGGTAATTCTATTACAAATATTTTCCTATTGATTTTTGTCATTGGAATAAAATAATATTATGATCATCATACAGTTATGTTATCATTAAGGTTTCCCTTAATGGATAAATTATTTGATATATAGGGGTATGAAAACGAGATTATCTCTCGGCAATTATAATTTCCTCTATAGACAAATACCTTAATAGGAATCTTCATAATATGGTAGATAACGCTAAATTGAACACTATCAACGCTTTGACAGATTTATGTAATCATTAAAACATATGAAATACTGATGAAAATATATTCTTATCTATTAGATAAAAAATTAATATTATAAAATTTAAAAATTACCTCATTCACTATCATTGAGTTTCTGGGTAAGAGATCTGATGGAGTAATTACTTCATAAATTTTGGAAAAAGTAATACAACAAAAATGTATATACGATTAATCAAATATGAATAAAATATAGAATTTTACCTTTTAAAAACATTCGATTTACATAATTTTGGGAAAGACCAATAGATTTTCATATGGATGACAAATTGTCTATGTTAATATGGGTTTGGTCTTCATCAAATAGTATATCTCTTTTAATGGAGGTAATAATGTGCTTGTTGAATCATATCATTAACCCAAAATATTTAACATTTTAATGGTTTATAAATTACCTAGGAATCAACTATATAATATCATCACTTTCATCAAGAATATAATTTTTATTGTATATATAATATAGATAATTATCATCACTAGTCCATGTAAGTATTTTTTCTATCCATGTTCACTATGAGGTCTTTGAATCAGGAATCTTTGTAACGTCAATCCATCTGGTAGAGATAATTTTGTTTAGATCGTGATATATGAGAAATTATACTATCTTTGATTTCTCATGAAAATATGTTTAAGAAATATAATGTCTAGGTATATGAATTATGATTACTCATCAATATGCATAGCCTTGAGAAATTTCTTCACTATGATTTCATTATTCTATGACTGGAAAACTGTTATGTAATCCTATTTAAAAAATTTAGAATTAGAATTAGATAAGATTCAACTAATTGAAATTCTATTTTCCTCTAATTAGGGTTTTTATCTCAATATTTTAATCAATCCATTCATGAATAATATGGAAAGGCTTATTGATTTTATTAATCAAGGTGTTATGGATTAAAATATAATAAATTAAGATGATATTATGATCTAAAAACCTATACAGAATGGAATTGATTCTTCTTGGATGTATTATAGAAACAGTAATTCGGTGTAGCATCAATGTTGGAACAGAATATTAAAAAAAAAGATGTATTAGACCATCATAGTTAACACTTGGTTGGTTTGGGGGCTTATTAAAAATATTCGGTAAACTCTTTCCAACTATATGTTGGAATATGTAAGGATCCATCAATAAAACATTGCATATTTTTTATTTAAGTAAAAAGTTTCACATTCCTTCACGTTGATGTTTTTTTTCAGAGTTGTATATATAAACATTTAAACAATAAAAAATACATAAGAAAACTATAAAAATATAAATTAGACACTTCTGATCATTATCCATTTTTTCTATATTATGTAACGTTTGTAATAAATCATGATCACTTTTATAAAAACTCTACATTAAATTCAACATGACATATCGCAATCTTTTCTCTTACATCAGAGGTGTGGAAAACATTAAAAAATGTGGGGTGATCTAAAAAATTTCAAGAAGGCATATAAAAAAAAGGAAACACTTAGTCTTTTAATAAACATTAGAACTAATGACCATATTACCATTAAGTAATAATTTTCATCATTAATAATTACTAAATACTTTCTGTTCAAATTAATATAATTGAATACTTTTTATATCTCCTTATTATCATAGATCATATATAGTGAAAACAAAATATATAAAGTTACCTTGGTACATAATTTTACTAGTCACTCTAATAAATTAAATAACCATACAATGTACTTCCATTACTATCACACCTAAAAATGTAATTGTCAAAAAGTAATCCTCCATGACTAATTAAATAGAGTTTAAAATGTAACCCACCATTCTTCATTAATAAAGAAACAACCCTTCCATGATTTATTCTGTAACCACCCATCATATTTCCATGTATTATTATATAATAAAAACATAAAAAATAATCAAAATTTCAATAATTCTCTCTTAAAATTTCATTTTAACTCATAATAAAACATTTCATGTTATTGAAATAATCAATACATTTTAAAACCCCAACTTTAAATACCAAAAAACCATAAAAATAAAAAGGGGTTTATTTTTCATTAAAAAATATAAGGCACGGAGAAAATCATACTATCAAATAACTGTCATGACGATAGAGATGTTGTTTTCACTGTATAAAATAAAAAAAACATTTTTTTATTGTTTGTAAAGGAAGTTTAAAATAACCCACATAAAACATTAAAAAATTACATTTTTAAAACCTTTAAATTTTATTATAAATATACATGAAATTCCTTTTTATATTCATTTAATTAAAAAAATTAAAAATAATATCACGAATATTGATATAGAAAAAATTATTTTATAATTCATACTTTAAAAATTTTGGTGTCCCATACCACATTGAACATTTAAATAATAACCCTCTTGGATGAAAAACGTATAAAAAACATGAGAAGAAATAAATTCATGATTTGATAAATCCATGTTTTTTGTAAATTCACCTCATTAAAGAAGGTGGTTTTATAACATCAAGATATGCCTCAATTAAAAGAGATTATGATGAAGCCCCTTACCATGAGTTTGATTTATTACATATGTTATTTATCTTCTTCAATTATAAAAATATATTATTTATATTATTTATTTATAACCTCTTCATTTTTATTATTTCTTTTATATTACTTATTACCATGTTATAAAAATTAATTATTTATTTATGTTCACGTTGGACATTTTGATGTTATTCAATACTATATCCCTAAGTGATTTTTTTGATATATATTCTTAGAAGGGACATTATTTCATAATATTAAAAACAATATTCTTTATATTATAATCATTTTTAATCCTAAATTATATATTTATATTAAATAATTTATTATTTTTATTAAAAATTAAATATGTTATAATCATGGAGACGGTACGTCGTACGTACTCATGTGTAACGTTTCCATGCTTCAATTATAATTATTTATTAATAGTATTTATTGTTTTGAATTTAGAGAATATTCATAATAACATTATTATCATATTATTAATTTAAATTTTTTTATATATATCATCCATGGGATGTGGTGATGAAAGACGGATCACATCACTTCGTGGAAGTGACAGATTGCCCGTACGCACAAACGACATCCTTATTTTTATGCTAGTTGGAATTAAAAAAAATTAATGATATATTATCCAATATTAATGAATATTATTTCATTGATATCATATATATAAATTAATTTTATCATTAAATCTAGTCTTGAGATACAGATATCAAAACGGATTATAAAATTTCGTGAGGCGGTGGTTTTCCATACACACGAATAACTAATATTTTCTCTTTTCGGTGAAAGGGGGGGTGGATTTAAGTGACGATATTAAAATAAGAAGAAATATCTATATTATGAATACATTCTATTATTATTTCATCATTGGTGAAGATGATTTTAATGATTTGGAAGCTAAAATAATATAGAAATACATAATTATAAATGGTACCTCTTCTCTGGACAATCTCAAATAATATACACATTAACACATAAAATAATGGTGTTGTGACAAAAATATGGCCTCTATAATGTGGGTAGGGATTCCAAGAAAGGTTTTCACATGATATTTGCTTAAAAATTGGGTTTTAAGTGTGAATAAAGGTGATGAATGTGTGTACATTAATAGGAAAGGGGAGGGTAATCCTGAAATAATACATTTTATTAAATAAATATAAATTAATTATCTATTCGAAATGGATCCTAAATGGATTATTTGGAATATTGGGTGATTGTTTATAAATTTATTTTCATAAAATAGTAGTTATATTGGCTTTACCAATTATTAATGATTTTACTTTTTTAACTCTTATTTAATCATTATAATTCTTATTGTGATATCATGAAATGTTACTATTTGATGGTTATTATATATAATATAAATGATAGAATAAAAATATACAAATCATAGATTAAATATAATGAATCATTCAGATTATTTGGTTTTGATCTTTTTTTATATTAATTTTCTAACATTTAATAAAATTTTATTTATTTTAACATAATAGTTATGTCAATTTGGACACTATTCATTACATGACAATTTTAAAATACCATAAAAACATGATATTTTTAAACAAAGATGTTAAAAAAAATGTCATATTAATCCATAAATATTGTTGACATAACTAATTATATCCAATTATATTTATATTAATAGTTTCAAAATTAATTATTTCATTCTTCAACTGATTAGAAAATTATTGCATCGCCATTGTGTCACCCTTTAGTAAAAAAATCTTATTAGTAAACATTATACATAATTTAACATGATTTATAGAAAAATATTATTTATTAAAAAAAATTATTTTAAAAATAATTTCATATATAACCCCATATTAAAAATATTTCTCTTTTTGAAAACAAATGTATGACCAAATTGATTTTACATTGAATAAAGTATTATTAAGGTTACATTACCATAAAAATTGAAATAAATATACTCGTAACAAATCTTTTAATACATATGGATGAAAAATAAACATTTCATTGAAATTAGTACAAGATTTTCTATAATTTTCTTATATTTATATTATTATTTTTAACCTTAATTTCCTGATTTACCATCAATTGTGGTCATGAAAAATTTACTAAAGATATAATTCATACTGTCATAAAATTAAAAGGACCAATTTGCTAAATTTTTTACTTCTTATAAAATATATTGAACCCCTATTTTATAATTTCAATAAAATAAATTGCATAAATTAATTAAAATTTTATCATGTAAAAGGAATGAGATAACAAATTTTTAAACATTATAAAATCAAATGTTCATTATGTTTTTAGCAAAGATTATTATTAAATTTATTCTAATAAACTAAATTGGATTACGAGATATATAATTTATAAATTATAATTTTAAAAAATAATATTTATTTTAACTATATACATTTTTAGAAAAAAATGTGTTTTTTAGGAAAATGATGTATTTTTTTCACAATTCGTCAAAAAAAATTTATTAGAAAAATAGGAAACATTTGGCCAAATTTAGTTATAGTATTCCAATTTTCAATATTATGTTTAATTTCTAAAAATTATTTTTAAAATTTTTATATTATTGTTTTGAAAAAAATGCACCATTAAAATGTTGCAGACCTTCCTTTTTAAAAGAATACTTCTTTAATCCATAAAACAAATTTCATCTTATAAAATGTCTAGAAAATAAATAATATTAATTATAAATATTATATTTAATATATTTTATATATTTAGTTAATATATTAAAACAAGGTTGATTTTAATATTTAATGTTATAAAACAAACTTGTGCACATTTAAATAGTTTTTGAAAAAAAACCTTTCCATTTATAGTAAAGAGGTTTTAATTTTCAATTATAATCATTTGGTAAAATAAATAACTATTTATATATATATAGATATATGTAAACCATATTTTTGTAATGCAATTAATCAAGTTGATTTTATCCATTCTATTCCTTTGTTATAATGGAAATATTTCAAAAATAATATCCATTTGTTCTCTTATGCTCGTTGTGGCATATCGTGTAATCTATTGAACAATGCATTTATTTTTTAGAAAAACAAATTATGTTACATTATTCCCACTTTAAAAATATCATCCTCACAATTCGAAATTTAAAATAAAAACTAGGGGTTTGAATTTTTGGAATTACATTTTTGAAATCCCTAATTGGAAAAGTGTAACGCCCCGACCCCAGCTACCCAGAGCCGGTGCATTACTTCGTAACATTGGCATGATCACAAAAGATCAAGTCTCGAAAGACCGATTAGTTTAGTAGCCTTGGAAATACTAGATATATTTATAAGTTTTACATTACATCATAAAATGAAAAACTACTACAACAACATAATGTCTCCACAGTCCACACTATTATCCCCTCATAATATCCCTGCAGGTCATTCATAATTTACTTCTTCACTTCCTGGGAAAAATAAAACATAGAAAAGGGGTGAGATCAAATGCCCAGTAAGGATAACAATATAGCGGAAACTTTCATAAATAAGAATAAACATTTAAGGCAATTAATAACTAAAACAAAAGCCTTTTAAACTTGAATATCAACATAATATGGCAAAAGTAAAATGAAATAACGCCATTTACTCATTCACATGGATATTCTACTAATCGAATAATCACATGAAAAATCACTATCCACTTTCATAATGTTGAAATGCATAATGCCAGACTATCATAACCACATAGCCAAGGCCTCGTTCCAAGAATAAAAATAAGATTTTGTCTAGGCATTGTGCCAAGACACTAGTTTGTCTCATGAGACCTACCGATGCATCGAGGAGCTATAGCGGGCTCCACCCGTCACATATTATGTCCAATGCATTCCCATATGAAAAGGTTTAAACATAACATAAACATTCGTATTAAAACTAGCATATGAAATGTCAATAATTTCACCATAAACAATGAATGGTATAAAATAGCACATCCACAGTCAAACATATCACAAAAACCTTCAATACAATATAGAGGTTTTGTATTATAATAAATCATCTTCAAATAAGCGTAAAATCCATCAAAGGATATTGACATAGATGAAATCAAAACACTTTTTAGAGAAATATCTCTTTCTATTTTTGAAATCATTTAAGCGCCATATAAAACAAAAAAATTTCTTGAAAATATTCTTATAAGCTTGTAAGGAAAGCTTTGAAGATTTTATAACGGCGGAAAATAACCGCACCCGCCGTATAAGTTAAAAAAACATTCTTACCTCAATTCTGTCGAAAAGGTTAAAAAGGACCTTGTTTTGAAAACGACGGAAAGATTCCTCTTATAAAAAGTCAAAAAGGGTATAAATGACTTTAACCCATATTCTTGTAAATAATAAGAATGTTTTGAAATACATTTTGATGAAACATGGATGTGGATGATAACGAGGTCCCAGTAGATAAAAACAACCTTGGATAATGAAGAGGTTGTGAAGTAAACCCTTACCTTGTAATTTTCCTTGGTTGGGGTAGGTTAACCTCCTGTATAATGGTGAAATAATTGTTATTAAATTATACGAGAATCATATACATTCATATGATATCATATATTATCTTTTAACATTGCTTTGTTAACAATATCTTAGATTTATCGTTGTTTCGAGTGTTAACTTACTCGTTTTCTTATATGTTTTGTTACGTAAGTCATGTTTTTCATGGATAGGTTGTATCTTATTCATATCCAGAATGATATCATGTCATTAAAAATTATTTTTAAATTATCAAATTATAATTATACTTGAATGGATACGACGGAGAATGAATCTCATCGCGTTCGTGGAGACGGTAGTCCGTACGTACGCACGAGCGACAATATCATTATTTTGATATTAAAATAATATATAATTGGATATTATATCATATATACAGAATAATTATCATGTTATATTTATTATTTACATGAATTACATATCATTATTATACCCATCTAAATAATAATATATTGAATAACAATTACACCATGACGTGGAGACGGTAAGCCGTACGTACGCACGTATGGTGACATGTCATTAAAATGATGGGTACAATACTTAATATGGTTGTTCCATATTTATAATAACATCACAGTATATAGAAGTTACTGGAGTTATAATTTTAGAATTGAAATAATAAACAAAGAGGGAGTGGAAGAAGAAAGAAACATGAAAGAGGGTGATGAAAATGTTACCTCTTCTTCGGGTTCTTCCTTTTGATTTGATCAAAAGGACTCCTTAGGATGGCTTTCTGACTAAAGTAAAGCTTCTAGGATGAAGGGAGAAATGTTGGGAGAGTATTTGGGCAGAGGTTGGCCGAACCAAAAGGCTTGAAAGTGTGAATAAGGTGATAGAGTTGGGGGCCTTTTATAAGAGGAGAGGAGGGGCTCTTTTGGAAAGATTGAAATGTTACATTGTTATACCATGCTTTTCGGATTCTAAAGGTCCCACACTTATATAATTCGTGGCTAAGGTGATAAGGGTTCGACATCCCTTCATCCAATAGGCTTTGGACAAGTGTATGCCTTGGATTTTTCATTATCTTCTCATTTTATTTAAATCGTTAAATAATGAGGTCATCGCCGCATCATAATGATGTCATAAATAATTTAATTTATTTAATGTCTAAAAATTATAAAAAAATACTATGATGTAGGAAATCTTTTTATCTTTCTAATTAATATTTATAATCAAAATTTGGACTTGTGTAACCCCACTAAAAAACTGTTTTAGTAAGACAACACATGTTTGTGTCAATTTACTTTTAACATTAAATAAATATATATTAATGTCATTTTCCAACTAAAGTGGCTCCATGGGGTCCCCAAGTTGACCCATGGGTTATCTTGGTCGGCCATGACTCATCCAATAGAAGTAGGACAAGTGTCATTCTCATCTCATATTATTAAAACATTATTTGTACCTTAAACTACACTAATTACCTCTAATCGCGATTAAGTACTTAAAAGTTACTATTCACCAAAAATTTATTTTAATCTCATTGAACCACATTTTACTTCTTAATGACAACCATGTATGTCGGATTTTTGAAAATCAAATCACAGAAGTGGTAATATTTCATTTAAATGAAATATCAGTTATTTAACTACCACTTAGTGGTTTCACTATTCATCAAAAATTGAAGTTTTTCAGAACAAAGCCAAAATATCACCCTAAGCTATAATTGATATTCCGAATTCAAAAATGATGTCTATTTCACAAAATTCTAAACATATAAGTTGCATTAATTAATTTTATAATTAATTCCCGCTGTTACAAAAAATGGCGTGTTTCTAAGAAACAATTTATATCAAAAGATTGACATTTGTTTATGTCCGATTTCAATGTTAAATTAATTCTAATGACCACCATTGGATAAAATGGTAAAAATATATTCTAATTATACTTTAAAACCACTAAATAGTATAATTTTTCACTATAAATTATTTTTATTTAAAAAGTTGTTTTTAAGTATTTTTCACTATTCATAAAAAATTCGAAGTTCTCAGAAAAATACCAAAAATTCAACATAGGCTAATTTCGATATTCCGAATCCAAAGATGAAGTCTATTTTGATAAATAAAATTTATAAAATTTCAAAAAGTATGTATTACTATTCACAACGGCTAGTTTAATTAGTTGTGGTGTGTGTTAGAGCTCGAGGTTGCGTACAACACACGCTATTGAATTATTCGAAGGGAAACGTACCGTGGAAGCTTGGGGTGTTACATTCTCCCCTCCTTCAATAAATTGCGTCCTCGCAATTTGAAATTTTTCTTTGAAAATAAAAGGTTGAAAATAGAAAATACCTTTGTGGAAAACCCACATCGGAAATAAGGTTAATAAAATTTAGTCTTAATAAGAGGGAAATGGAAATAAGAAAGTCACCACCAAATTATGATCTTGATAAGGAGAACATTGGTGGAAATTAGAGACATATAATTGGAGGAAAAACCTAAATATTTGTAGGGAGTGATTGAGGTCATCAATCACAATCAACTGTCAAATTGAGGGCCTCAAAGCCTTTAATCTATGTTGAATTAAAATATCATCAGTTCAACAAGACATAAGGTATTAGGATAACACATTTTTTTGTTTTAATATCCTTTTACTAAAGTTTAAGAATTAATTTAATCATTGAATAAGAGATAGGTATATATATATTTATGCTTGACAACTAGAGTTTCAACCTTCAACTCATCTTTCAGTCAAAAAGATAATAGAACTCAAAAATATTATACTTATCCTAATTGTATAAGGTTACAAATGTTAACACATACCATTTAGATTAGTAAAATTATTTTGTAATAACCAGGGGCTTCCTGTAGGCTAGTGGTAGGAAATAAAGTCATGTCGCACCATGATTGTTGGTTCGATTCCTGCAGCTTTGTCCGACGCGACGGGTTATGCCCCACCCTGCAGGTTGTCCTTTTCCTAAAACTATAGTATTATAATATTCCAAAAATAATATTCAGAAATGCTTTAACCTTAAACAATACTATCCAATGATCAACTTAATCCACTCCAACCTTTATAGTAATCCAAAATACCTATGTCCAAACTTTCTCTAAAAGGTCTCTTAATTCCAAAATCAATTGTAACCTCAGATTCCCCAAACAAAGTAAAGTTTCTCTTATTGTCATATACTAAAAATATAATTACCTTCATCAAATTAAAACCTTACTGAAATCAACAAGTACTGTAGTACAATCCTTATATATATCACATTATTCTAATAACCAAAATATAATCCATGAGTCCAAAAGCACCAATACATTAATTAGTCCGCTTCAACTGTAGTCACAGCATAAGATTGGCCTTGATCCCTTGGCCTTTTCTAAGGTAAGTTTCCTTGACGCTTAGGACATTCATTTGCATAATGACCCATTTCTCTACAATTGTAGCATTCAACTTTGATAGCCTCTTTCTTTCCCTTGCAATCACGAGCCTGGTGACCCTTATCTCCACATTTATAACAAACTCCCATTCCTTTTAGGCAAGTACCCAGGTGATTCTTCCCACAATTATCACATAATGGAAAATCCGTCTTTCCCTTTTTCCGTTTATCTGTCTCTTGTTCCACCGTTCTCTTCTTCTCTTGCTTCACTTTGTTGTCATAAGACTTAGAGAATTCCTTTTCTGTCTTGACAGCACACGAGACAATATCTTCGTATGATGAGAAGGATTGTGATACTAAAGCTCGACGGAGAAATGGTTTTAACCCATCAAAGAAACGATCAATCTTACTTCTTGGGTTACGTATGTAATCTGCAGCTTACCTTGCTATCCTTGTAAATTTAGCCTCATACTTTGCGACATTCTCATCCTCCTTCTGCCTCAGACTCAGAAATTGCCTTTCCATATCCGCTCTATGGTCTTGAGAAAGTATTTTTCTAAGAACAGCACTTTGAACTCTTGCCATTCCATGTTTGTTAATTCATCATCTTCCTTTGTGTTTTGAATTAGTGACCACAATTGATCGGCATCTCCAGTGAGGCGGTAAACTGCCATGACAACCTTCTCCCTTTCACTACTCCCCAAGGCATGGAATATTTTCTCTAAGGAATTTATCCATTGCTCAGCTACTATAGGATTTGTACTCACATTGAAGGTTGGTGGTTGTTGCCTCATGAAACAATCTAGCATTGATCCTCCACGTTGCGGATCAGGGTGCTCCATACGAGTAAGGTTATTATTCATAACCTGAGTGAGTTGTCCCAGTATGGTAATAAGTTGATCGGCACCAGTTGCATCACCAGCCCCACTATAATTATCTTGAGCAGGAGGGAAATCCCTACATGGAGTGCGTGCATTGATACAGTTTCCATTTCTTCCACTAGGCGCCATTTCTAAACAATGGCATAAACTAGATCAGTTTATGAATCAAAATACATAATCCTATACTTATAAAACACTTAACATAAATTGAACTATTTATGGATATAATCCATAATCATAAAAAAAATTTCTTTGAGGAAGTATATACTCATAAACCCTTCATAATGATTTGTAGAGAAAATGAGAGTTATCCTAAGAATATCCCCTGGGAGTGTCGTAACCAAGAGTGCAGCAAGGCCCGTTGTCGTGCACCAGTTCCCGTTCGAGTCTAGCTCAAAGCGGTGTTTTCGGGTTTTACCCCTAGAAACATATGTGCCAGAGCCGCCTCTACCTGCTCGTATCCAGACAGGGATGTATTGCTCGGAAAACTCACAAAATCTCTACAATACCAAAATTCTAGGAAGTTCTTCTATACTAATCCTCAAAGTTCATCTTAGGTCTATGTGCTCTAATCAGATTTTATCTAAATCTAGCTTCCAAGGTTTGTACTAAACTTCCTCTGATACCAACTGTAACGCCCCGACCCCAGCTACCCAGAGCCGGTGCATTACTTTGTAACATTGGCATGATCACGAAAGATCAAGTCTCGAAAGACCGATTAGTTTAGTAGCCTTGGAAATACTAGATACATTCATAAGTTTTACATTACATCATAAAATGAAAAACTACTACAACAACATAATGTCTCCACAGTGCACACTATTATCCCCTCATAATATCCCTGCAGGTCATTCATAATTTACTTCTTCACTTCCTAGGAAAAATAAAACATAGAAAAGGGGTGAGCTCAAATGCCCAGTAAGGATACCAATATAGTGGAAACTTTCATAAATAAGAATAAACATTTAAGGTAATGTATAATAAAAACAAAAGCCTTTTAAACTTGAATATCAACATAATATGGAAAAAGTAAAATGAAATAACTCCATTAACTCATTCACATGGATATTCTACTAATCCAATAATCACATGCAAAATCACTAACCACTTTCATAATGTTGGAATGCATAATGCCAGACTATCATAACCACATATCCAAGTCCTCGTGCCAAGACTACAAATAAGATTTTGTCAAGGCCTTGTTCCAAGACACTAGTTTGTCTCATGAGACCTACCGATGCATCGAGGAGATATAGCGGGCTCCACCCGTCACATATTAAGTCCAATGCATTCCCATATGAAAAGGTTTAATCATAACATAAACATTCGTATTAAAACTAGCATACGAAATGTAAATAATTTCACCATAAACTATCAATGGTATAAAATAGCACATCCACAGTCAAACATATCACAAAAACCTTCAATACAATATAGAAGTTTTGTATTATAATAAATCAACTTCAAATAAGCGTAAAATCCATCAAAGGATGTTGACATAGATGAAATCAAAACACTTTTTAGAGAAATATCTCTTTCTATTTTTGAAATCGTTTAAGAGCCATATAAAACAAAACATTTTCTTGAAAATATTCTTATAATCTTGTAAGGAAAGCTTTGAAGATTTTATAACGGCGTAAAATAACCGCACCCGCCGTATAAGTTAAAAAAACATTCGTACCCCAATTCTGTCGAAAAGGTTAAAAAGGACCTTGTTTTGAAAACGACGGAAAGATTCCTCTTATAAAAAGTCAAAAATGTTATAAATGACTTTAACCCATATTATTGTAAATAATAAGAATGTTTTGAAATACATTTTTATGAAACATGGATGTGGATGATAACGAGGTCCCAGTAGATAAAAACAACCTTGGATAATGAAGAGGTTGTGAAGTAAATCCTTACCTTGTAATTTTCCTTGGTTGGGGTAGGTTAACCTCCTGTATAATGGTGAAATAATTGTTATTAAATTATACGAGAATCATATACATTCATATGATATCATATATGAACTTTTAACATTGCTTTGTTAACAATATATTAGATTTATCGTTGTTTCGGGTGTTAACTTACTCGTTTTCTTATATGTTTTGTTACGTAAGTCATGTTTTTCATGGATAGGTTGTATCTTATTAATATCCAGAATTATATCATGTCCTTAAAAATTATTTTTAAATTATCAAATGATAATTATACTTGAATGGATACGACAGAGAATGAATCTCATCGCGTTCGTGGAGACGGTAGTCCGTACGTACGCACGAGCGACAATATCATTATTTTGATATTAAAATAATATATAATTGGATAGTATATCATATATAAAGAATCATTATCATGTTATATTTATTATTTACATGAATTACATATCATTATTATACCCATCTAAATAATAATATATTGAATAACAATTACACCACGACGTGGAGACGGTAAGCCGTACGTACGCACGTATGGTGACATGTCATTCAAATGATGGGTAGAATACTGAATATGGTTGTTCCATATTTATAATAACATCACTGTATATAGAAGATACTGGAGTTATAATTTTAGAATTGAAATAATAAACAAAGAGGGAGTGGAAGAAGAAAGAAACATGAAAGAGGGTGATGAAAATTTTACCTCTTCTTCGGGTTCTTCCTTTTGATTTGATCAAAAGGACTCCATAGGATGGATTTCTGACTAAATTAAAGCCTCTAGGATGAAGGGAGAAATGTTGGGAGAGTATTTGGGCAGAGTTTGGCTGAACCAAAAGGCTTGAAAGTGTGAATAAGGTGATAGAGGCGGGGGCCTTTTATAAGAGGAGAGGAGGGGCTCTTTTGGAAAGATTGAAATGTTACATTATTATACCATGCTTTTCGGATTCTAAAGGTCACACACTTATATAATTCGTGGATAAGGTGATAAGGGTTCGAAATCTCTTCATCCAATAGGCTTTGGACAAGTGTAAGCCTTGGATTTTTCATTATCTTCTCATTTTATTTAAATCGTTAAATAATGAGGTCATCGCCGCATCATAATGATGTCATAAATAATTTAATTTATATAATGTCTAAAAATTATAAAAAAAGTACTATGCTGTAGGAAATCTTTTTATCTTTCTAATGAATATTTATAATCAAAATTTGGACTTGTTTAACCCCACTAAAAAACTGTTTTAGTAAGACAACTCATGTTTGTGTCAATTTACTTTTAGCATTAAATAAATATATATTAATGACATTTTCCAACTAAAGTGGCTCCATGGGGTCCCCAAGTTGACCCATGGGTTTTCGTGGTCGGCCATGACTCATCCAATAAGAGTAGGACAAGTTTCATTCTCATCTCATATTATTAAAACATTCTTTGTACCTTAAACTACACTAATTACCTCTAATCGCGATTAAGAACTTAAAAGTTACTATTCACCAAAAATTTATTTTAATCTCATTGAACCACATTTTACTTCTTAATGACAACCATGTATGTCGGATTTTTGAAAATCAAATCACAGATGTGGTAATATTTCATTTAAATGAAAAATCAGTTATTTAACTACCACTTAGTGGTTTCACTATTCATCAAAAATTGAAGTTTTTCAGAACAAAGCCAAAATTTCACCCTAAGCTATAATTGATTTTCCGAATTCAAAAATTATGACTATATTACAAAATTCCAAACATATAAGTTTCATTAATTAATTTAATAATTAATTCCCGCTGTTACAAAAAATGGCGTGTTTCTAAGAAACAATTTATATCAAAATATTGGCATTTGTTTATGTCCGATTTCAATGTTAAATTAATTCTAATGACCACCATTGGATAAAATGGTAAAAATATATTCTAATTATACTTTAAAACCACTAAATAAATAATTTTTCACTATAAATTATTTTTATTTAAAAAGTTGTTTTTAAGTATTTTTCACTATTCAAAAAAAATTCGATGTTCTCAGAAAAATACCAAAAATTCAACATAGGGTAATTTCGATATTCTGAATCCAAAGATGAAGTCTATTTTGATAAATAAAATTTATTAAATTTCAAAAAGTAGGTATTACTATTCACAACGGCTAGTTTAATTAGTTGTGGTGTGTGTTAGAGCTCGAGGTTGCGTACAACACACGCTATTGCATTATTCGAAAGGAAACGTACCGTGGAATCTTGGGGTGTTACAAAAAGGTATTAATGAGACATCCATATTAATGTAAAGAAACGGAAGTAAAATGCTAACCCATGATAACACATACTGTTGTTTCATATTATAATTCAAGTGTATTTAATAACAGACAAATCTTCATGTTCTGATAGAGAGTTATAGAAAATGTGGTCCTTATATTATTATCTATAAAAAAATTGTAAATCTGTGATGGGTTAAACGGTCACCGATTTCTTAGAGAAAAAAGTAAACACATATGGTATATATGAAAATTTCACATATTTGAGGATTTATTTTACCGTTTAAGAGTATAACAAAATATACATACTTTGTAAATTTCCATTTCACAATCACCATTTAATCCTCCTATAATCAACATCCCTTAAAATATCATTAATGAAAAAATATCATATAAACACTAATTTTTTTAAATACCATAAAAATCGTGTCACAAAATAAAGGCATACAAGTCATTAAACTATGTCCTTATATAAACATATACCAAATTAACCATTTCCGTAAAATTCCCTGAAAACATTATGATCACATCACTTAAAACATCAAATGGGATGTATTAAAACTTTATCCTAAGGATAGCCTCTGAAAATGTCAAGCTCCCTATAGCATCAATCACTTCACAAAATTTATCAATATAAATTTATGAGATAGAAAAATATTTCCCCATATATATTTTTATCATAATTATTGTTACCATGGTAAATTAACATCGAAAAAACGTTAGAATAATTTGGTTTTTCATTAAAAATAAAACAACATAATATTTTATTCTATTTTCATTCCAAATCAATTAACTTACAATAATGATACATATGTCCAATAATAACACATCTGAATCACTTCTCCACCTTTTAAAGAAATTATCCATTATGATTTTGACCACAATTATCATAAAATAGGAACATGGTTTTCCTAAATTCATTATTCTTTGATAAATACATTCCCATTTCCCCCCAATTCAACCCTTTATTTTTTGTTATTTTATGGGATGTTTTATTATTAAGAAACTACATTTATACATTCTCATTACATCAAACATGTATCTCATTTATTTTGATCTAATGGGAAGTTAATTCCATTTTATATATTGGATTAAATCTTGAGAAAAAACTTTTTTTGTTATCAACATGATATAAGATAAAAATTTTCATTTAACATGACAAAAAGATGATGATTTTACAAATTAAATCCAAAAAATCATAGATTAGTTGTCTAAATTCGAAGAATTTATTTTTCATCCTATGTTGAACATTCTAAGGAAAATATTTCTCAAGAGATATATTATTATATTCATTTTAATTTATGGTATAAATCTATAAACTTTCTCTAATATTCATAACAAATAACCACAATATATCTACATCCCCTGGAAAATGGTAAATTTCAATTTTTGCATTTATTTCTCCAAACTACCCATGAAATAAAATATCTTTTCAAGGGATTTAATCCACCCTTCACTTAGCATGAGGTTGGATGACCCTATGGATGATGGGGAATGTTTCATCATGAAATGTTCTCCTATAGACATGTTTCATCATGGTACAATAAGTTCCTCTCTAGACATAATACAATCACCATTTACAACATGTGTCAAGTTATCCCTCATTTGAACATTCTATTCTGTTCTAATCCCAACCGTCTCTTGATACGTATTTGGAAGAATCTTTTACTCTCAATTCCTTTCCTCAACAGAATCCTTATCTCCTCTGTGGAAAACAATTATGAACAGACATATCGTAGATGATGAAACTAGTTAATAATAAAATGATACACCATTTCAACTTAAACATAATGTAAAATATTCTAATAAAATTCTATTAATACTATGTCAACATCTAAATTTTACTAAACCATTCCTTTCATACCAACTGCAAATACATAGCCTAAAAACATTACATAACCTTGAGTTATGTTAGGATGTTTACTTAATTTTACATTGTAAATCATTTCAAGTTAATCTATTTAGAGAATTATCATATAAACCATACATAACCAAACCATTATAATAAATAGTGGATACTTCTGAATTGTTTCCATTTTTCCATAATATAAAAAAAATTAATATAAATCATGACCAATTTAATAAAATCACTTCTTGAAATTCAAAATTGAATCTTCTAATCCTTAAAAATAATTCATTCAATTGAAAATGATTAAAACATTGTATGAGAATAAAAGTCTCATTATGGGTTATAAAGGATAATTATTTATACCGTTTATAAAAATTTTAACTCATAAAAACTATATCAAAATTTAATATTTTTCTACATTAATAAATAATAAATACATTCCTTTTAAATTAATATAATTTCATAGTTTCATAATTTCATTATTAAGATAAAACTCATATAAAGGAAATAAAATACAGAAATCAGATTAATAAATAATTATACATGTCACTCTTATAAATAGAATAAAAATGATGTAGACTTCTATACATATCACTCTTACAAATGTAATGACCATGTTGTTGTCTACCATACACAATTTATTGGAGATTACAACATAACCCCCCATACCCGGTTTATCATGGAATAACCCATCCTTGTATTATCACGTAACCAACCATCAATTTTCTATGTACCATTATGTAATCATAACACAAATAATTTTTCTATTGTCTATGACTCTGTGCCTTGACCTCCTGATGTTATCTCTCCACTGGTGACGACGGCCGCCGCGACGCCAGCTCCTCCACCTTGGTGGGGGAGGGGATTCTGTGTCCCATGAGAGAGATCGTTCTTTCCGACCATTCTCCAACCCGGAGTTTCTTCCTCACTTCCCAGAGGCTTTGATTAAACCTAAGGTGAATGTCCAAATTAAAGGAGCACCGAATCTTCCCCTCTCATTATCCGAGTTCACGAAGTCTTCAGTCATGCTAAATCTCACTCCGGTGGCTCGTTTCAAGAATAGAAGACCTTTGGTGGATGACTTTGATCTCTTTGTTTTTGGATTTTTCGATCTTCACGAATGTGAGGTTGTGGGTTTATAGGATTGTAAACATATTATGATTAGGTTCGAGTCTGAGATAGACCTCATTCAGGCTTGGGCTAGGGCTCCACGAATCTTCAAAGGTAACCGTTTTATGCTTCTGCGTTGGTTATTTGATCTGTATATGAACTGGGATTTCCCTTCCATCGTTGTATGGGTATGTTGTCCCAAATTACCTTTACCATTTCAAAACCCTTATGTTATTCACCTTTTGGGTAACATGGTAGGAAGATATCTCTGTTCCGATTATCGCACAGAGGTGGTTTTCCATCTGGTAAATCAACAGGTGTGTGTTGAATTGGATTCCTCGCGCGTTCCTTTTGATTATATTTGGATCACGATCAGGGAGGAGTATAGATATATAAAAAGGGTTATCTATGAATGTTTGTTAGATTTTTGTGGTTTTTGTAAACTCTTGGGCCACCAGATTGATGTTTGTCGAGCGAGGGGGAATGTTTCAGTGGGAAGCAGGCTAAGAGGAGTTCTGAGAAGGGTATAAGGCATAATGAAATGGGAAATGATTTGGAGCTGATCCTAGATTCGGTGACGAAAGGGGTAGATTAATGAGGGAGGGGCTCCCAGATGAACGCTTCAGCTGGGGAAGACTCTACCTCTAGTTCCCGGGTTATTGTCTTTGAGGAAGATAAAACGATTGGAAATTCAAGCACTGCAGGTCCAAAGTAGGTTAGAAAGGATCGAAGATGCTGTTTTGTGGAAGTGGTATCCACGGCCAGACCGAAGGAGGCTAAAGGCCAGGATCCCATGGCTAAACATTTCATGGCTGTAAATAATAGGTTTGATGTTCTTACAGAGAACAATGTGGTTGAGGGTTTGGAAGAGGAGGCCATTACAGGGGGTGAGGGTGATTAGGTGCTTGCCGAGAACAGGCAGGAGGACCACTTGGGGTAGGAATAGGTTGTAGGTCCTGTGGAAGAGAATGCTGAGTAGGGTCTTTCTGTGAATTCAGTTGGGAGGGATAAGTCTCATGAGGTACTTTTTCTTGAGGGTAAGGGGAAAGAGGTTGGTGGTATGGCTGGAGAGGATTTTCCCCTGCAAGAGGGGTGCCAACCCTTGTTAGAAGGAAATCCCCTTGGACAGAGGATGGAAAATTTGGATGGAGGTCAGGAAGCTAGGTTAAAGGATCAGTTCAGGGTGGGAAAGGAGTGCTCTATGGGAGGGAAGGAGAATTGGAGTACACCTGATGGCTGTTCATTTAGAGATATTGTTCAATATGGAGTGGAGGAGGGGTCTACAGGTTTTAGACCTTTATCTGCAACCTCTACTAGGAGGCAAAGAAAATACTACTCATATCTCTTGAGTCCAATGCAGACAAGTTCTTCTAACAAGAGGAATAATTAGGTGGTCCTTGCAATCAAAAAGGGTAGTGTGGTTAAGAAGGCAGCATCATTTATGACTAATCTGGACCTTCTTATCAATCGGGATCAAAATGCCAATTTTTGGAGAAATCTGGAATGGGAAGCGGCTACGGGAGAAGATGAATCCTGTATGGGATATAGGGAAGACTGCGGTTATTATGATATTTAAATTGTCTTTTTTATGTTGTGTGTTGTTCTGGTTATTTGGAACTTGTTTGGTGTTGTATTTTGGGTACCAGACACCCTTAAACCGACATTCATTATATTAAAAAAATTATTTGGCATATTGTCTATATTTTTCGATCGGATTATACCAAATATACACAAGTGGGGGGTGAATTGTGTCTTTTAAGAAATCTTCTCGAGATTGTGCTCTTCTTTTTTACTTTAATCGGATGAATAATGCAGTGGAAATATGATGTGCGGAGACACACAATATAAAGTGGTTCGGGGAACATAAAACCCCTATTCCACTCCACCAACACTCTATTCCACGAGCTTGGTGATTTTCACTATCTGTTCCTTATTTGAACAGTCCTTTCAACAACTGAGTAAAGGTAGTTGACACATTTACAAATTAAGGAAAAACAAAGACTTCTGGTTCACATAAAATAACCTACACAACTTAGTATGAGAAGCTGGTCACTCAAGAATAGAAAATTAAGATTTTTGTATTCTAAAAATACATTCCAGATGTTCTCCACAATTGCAACAACATGCAATTGATAGTAGATAGATCGTCACCTTCAGAAACAATAACATTCATATAAGTGTTGTTCTGAGATGATCTCGTTGCAATAGATATAGAAATATATTTCACAATTTCAATAGTAGAAGATCAACAAATGATCTTAAATGTACAACATATGAATCTTTTATCAGGATTTTTCATCTTCAGAAAACACTGCTTTGTTTCTCTCTTGAATTAGCAGATCTGAATTCTCGAATGTCTCTGTTTTTCATTTCTTTTCTCTGAAATATTGATAGATCACATAAGATCGTTAGATACTATTCAAAACGGCTCAAAAATATATACAATACTGATAAGCACTTCTCTTGTAAATTTAGATCCACAAAAGTCATCTTTTTAATCACGATATTCAAACATTTGAATTTACAATGTATTTGAATCGTCACTGAAGATGTGTCATAGAAAACTCCTTTTAATTCGATATTTAACCATAAATAAAACGACTTTGATCAGTCAAAGTAACATTTTAAAATCATCTTTAAATCCGGCATGTAATCCTCATAATAAACAAATTGCAGACCGTTGCATAAAAATATCAACTTTAAATTCTATGATGCCAAACTTAAGGTAGAGTTGTACTGTATTCATCCTATGAACTTAATGTTTATGATGTAGTCCTCAAACGTAGGGTTGGTCACAAACGTAAGGTTCATGTTGCTTTCTTAAAATGTAAGGTTGATCATAAACATAGGGTTGATCATCCATACATTCCTCTTCAAACTTTCAAACGTATGGTAAAAGATCCAAACTTTTACTTAATCCATACTTTTCCAAGAATGTATGGTTGTTCGCAAAAGTATGGTTGATGAAACATACTCTGAGAAACAAATGTAACATTTAATACTTACATACGGTTCTCCATCCATACTTGTCTCATATTCAACACATAGGGTTCCTTCCTAACGTAGGGTTCTATTATATACTTTGCTGATAACTTATGGTTTATTAACCATACTTTTCTCTTATCTCAAAAATTATACACGCTTTTCATCCTTATGTTGTGTTTCTCTACATAGTGTATGAACAGTGTTTTTAGAACACGCTAAAAGCAGATCCCGAATATGGAGCACCGGAAAAGTATTTCCAAAATGCACTAAAAGAAATTACCTTCGAAATTAATTTCTCGTTGTTTAAAAATTTAAATATTTCATCCAAAAATAAAATATAATTAATTAAAATTTCCACCAATAATTTTAAAAAGAAAATCATTACAAAATAATTAAGGGTATTTGTGATCATAAAAATTATCAAAAAGAGATAGAGTATTGTTCTCAAAAAAACTCCTCCTTTAAATAAAAAAATAAGTATTATTGAAAACAAGAATTTCTCAACATTCTACCCCTTTTTGATGATCACAAAACCCATAAAATAAATAATGAAATTAACTTAGAAAATTAATTACAAATAGTTTTGAATTTTGGAAAGATAAATACAATATTAATTTCTCCCTTTAATCTTTCCATTTTTTAACTTCTCCCTCAATAAAATAAATTTAAAATAATTATGAAAATGTTGTGTTTGTCCAAATTTATCCACCATTTTGTGATATAAAAAAGAATTATAGAATATGGAATATAACACAGATTAATGTAGCACATGAACATAAGTAAATGCTAAGTAACTGGTTCTTAGTAATAAATTCTAGATTACTGGAATATCAAAACAATGTCAATAAAACAAAATAAACATAAAATGAGATATCAAAATGTTTTATTGAAATTATGGTATAGATAAAACTATTATGAACAAATGAATCAATGTTTGGTCAGGGTAGGAAAGTGGTTTTATCTCCTTTGAACTGTAGACTTTATCTCTGTTTAATGTACTTTGAAACTTACCATCATCCCATCACCATGATAAACAATAAAAACATTCACCTCCTTAGTCATATGAATGTATTCAATGGGATTGACTCTGAATAACTAGTGAATTCATTCTTCCTTCTCTATAAACAAAGACAACTTCTCTATGAACTTATTTAATACAGATATGATTCTTGGATCACTAGATGTCAACTGATCAACAAATAAATTATGATTGTCTAACAGAACAGATAAAAGATCATTGTTTCATTTAAGATCATGAAACATGTCATTCATGTTTCTCATTGCCGGTGTGATAGCTTGAAATCTTTTGAGTAATTCATTTGAAAAAAATGTTCCACTAGCAGCACTACTCCCAACTGATGCAAATTGTGTCTTCATAAATTACTTAAGATCTGATAAATTTGACTTCATAACCGTTTCAAATTTTAATAATCCAACATCATTCAGCATATCCCCATTAAAAATTTCAACTTCTTTCCTTTAAATTGTACTCTCCATAAGACTTTTATATTTCAACTGTTCTAATTCTAAGGCACTTCTTAGAGTATCATTCTCCGATTGCAGTTGAGATAACTTTGTGTACAGCTATTCAACTTATGTATTCCCTGAATCAGAGGCACCCTGTGATTGATTCTCATTATCAGGTTCAGTGTGATGCAGCAGTACTAAAGTTACTGAATCTGCATCATACATTTCTTCCTCCTTTTCCTGAGTAGGTTGGTCCACAAAATTTTTCATCAGAGTCCTTTTCAAACTCTTCCACATAAAAATACTTTTGAAGTACTTCTGTGTGAGCTTCAGAAACATGCTAATCATAACCATCAAATTTTGTTCCATAAAATATTTTTTCTAAATTTATATCCTATGGTGTTTCTTGTGGTCTGGCCATGTTCTAACTAGGATCTGCATATTTATATTGTTTAACTGTAACTTCAACTTCAGCTACAACCTGTTGTTCTGATCTTTCAACTTCAATTCATTCAAGGTTATGGTCTGTAACAGCCACATTATGTTCTTGAGATTTTTCAACAAACTTTTCTATGACAAAGTTATAATAGAGTAAATATCTTGTGGTCAATTCAGGGGAAATATGTTCCACAATCACTGTTCTTTTCCTCTGAGATTGAAGTCCATCCTGTCTTCTTTCTCCCTCAGTATCTTCCACTTCAAATATGATCCCTCTTGTTGTAGTGTTGACTCTCGATTCAGATTGTCCCTCCTTGGACATAGATGATTGAGCCTGAGAACTCTTTGATTCATCCTCAGCTCCTAAGGGAAAAAGTTTTCATTTTATAGTTCTCCAAAAATAACCAAATCTTTCTTAAAGTTCCAGAATTAAACAAATTAATGTGATGACAATGCACTTTGGCATCCACTAGTCTCACTATCTTCTTCTTAAACAAATTTTGGAGATGAATCGTCCAAAAGGGTAAAAGTTCATTCAAGAATCACTCTGACAACAATATCTTATGTATCTATCCATACACTGAGGAAAATTTAGTTTAATATCACTAAGAAAAAGTTACATTTTATACATATCATGATATAATATATTTTCCATCTCAGAAATCCTCGGTGCAGTCCCTTTTTGCACAAATTTTACTAAAGTTTTCTAATATGGCTCTGGATCCTTTATGAACATATTCTTTATAGATGTTGTACCAAAAAGAAAAGACATCATGTCCTATGATATATGCACAGAATCTCCAATATTTTTCAAATACAAATGGAAAACTCTTTCATGAGGGAATTTTAAAATTTGACCAATTTGAACTGAAGAGATCCAAAAATATTTTTCCTATATCTTAGCCAGCATAATATCCTATTTATCTCCCAGACTAAATCGTATAGACTTGATGAAATTTAGAAGCTCTACCTCATACAAAAATTCTTTATTCTCACTATTGAATTTTTATTCGAGATTTTGAAACGATAGTGCTTGTTTCAATAGAAGATTTGTCTGATATAACCATTCGAGATCAATCGCCTTTCCTTGTAAGATTTTATTTTCTTTCCGAATGCTGTCTTTTGACATTGTTGTTCTCATCTTCATCATCTCTCTTAGTCTTTGTCATTTCTATGAGAATCTCTGAAGGTTTGAAGATTAGGGTTTCTAAGGTTCGATGAATAGGGTTTTCGAGCAGTGGTACGATTTCATGGGTTTGGAAGGATTTAGGTAGAAATCAAATGGTTTAGCATACGATAGGTTTCTGACAACCATAATTCCCATGTTTTGAGTAATCATTACATAGATTTAAATAATAATTACAATGGGAAAAGAAAATTATTCTGTTTGAAAAATAAATTTCCAAATTAATTTAAATAGAATTGAATTAGCATAGTTAAAATAAAACATTATTTAAAAATTAAATAACCATAGCTCCCCCTTAATAATATCAAACCTTGTAGTGTGAAGCAGCTTAGTAAAAATATCAACTAGTTGAATTTCAGTACTTACAAATTCCAAAGATATATACTTTTTAAGAACATGATCTCTTAGAAAATGATTGATGATATCAATATGCCTAGTTCTATAATTATTAATGGGATTTTTTGAAATATTTATAGAAGTTGTGTTATCACATAAAATAGGAGTATAATTAAAATTTAGTCCAAAGTCCATAAGAGTATTTTTCATCCACAACACTTGTGAATAGAAACTACCAATAGAAACATATTATGCCTCGGCTATTGACAGGGAAACTGAATGTTGTTTCTTACTTGACCATGACACTAATGATTTCCCTAAAAGGTGAAATTTTTTTGAAGTAATTTTTCAATCTAATATACAACTCCCAAAGTCTACATCTAAATATAAAAGAAAATTAACATCCAAGGTTTTGGGATAAAGAAGAGATTGAAAAAATAGTCCCTTTAAATATCTAAAAATTATTTTAACATCAGTTAAATGAGAATATTTAGGATTTGATTGAAATCTTACTGAAAGACATAATAAATACATTATATCTGGCCTACTAGCAATAAGATATAACAAACTCCCAATCATACCTCTATATAAATTATTGTCAACTAACTTTCCAGTTTCATCCAAATCATGTTTTATATTAGTTCAAATAGGATTTGTATATGTCTTGTTGTTTTCAAGTCCAAATTTCATTAATAAATCAGAAATTTATTTTATTTGCTTCAAAAAATTTGAAAAATATTTTTGATAAATTTGAAGACATAAAAAAATTTAGTTCTCCCATCATACTCATTTCAAATTCTTTTTGCATTAACTTTGAAAACTCTAGACAAAGGGTTTTATTAGTTGATCCAAAAATTACATCATCAACATATATTTGAACTAATAAAATATTAGAATTTATAGTTTTCATAAAAATTATTGGATCTTCCATTCCAACAATAAAATCATTTTTCAACAGAAAGGAGCTTAATTTCTCATACCATGCTCTAGGTGCATGTTTAAGTCCATAAAGAGCTTTAATATGTTTAAAAATAGAATCTGGTTTTTGAGAATTTTCAAAACAAGGAGGTTACTCAACATAAACGTTCTCCATTAAATAACCATTTAGAAAGGCATACTTTACATCCATCTGAAATAATTTAATGTTCATATGAGATGAATAGGCTAAAAGGATCCTAATGGTTTTTAATCTAGCTAATGGTGTAAATGCCTCATCATAATCTATACCTTTTTCCTGATTACATCCTTTTTCTATATTTCTAGATTTATTTCTAGTTATTATTCCTTGATCATCTTCATTATTTATAAAGACCCATTTGGTTTCTATCAATGGATAGTTCTATGATCTTTCAACTAATTCATAGACTTCATTTCTTTTTAACTGGTTTAATTCTTCTTGCATTGCTATCATCCAACTTTCATCATCTAAAGACTATTCTATAGATTTGGGTTCTAATTGGGATAGAAAGGTATCGAATTATACTAGATTTACTATATTTCTTCTAGTTTTTTATCACGTATCTAAGTCGCCTAATATAGTTTCTAAAGGGTGATTATTTAGGGTTCTAGTCTATCTAGGTAGTACACTCATAAGTTCGTTAGTATCATGTTCTTATGAACTGTACAGAATTTAATTTATATCCTTTTCAAAATCAATTTTTAAGTTCTCAAGTCTCATGTTATCATTAGAGACTGATTCATCCATTTGGTTCGTCCTTTTCTCAAAGGGATTAGACACATCAAATTTTAATTTATCTAATTATTCAAAAATCCTTGACTTCTTATTATAGTATCTATAAGCATTTGAGGTAGCTGAATATCCTAAGAAAATGCCTTCATCAGATTTTGGATCGAACTTACCAATATTATCCATGGTGTTCAAGATGTAAACCTTGAATCGAAAAACATTAATGTAGTTAAATTTAGGTTTTATGTTATTCCAAAGTTTATAGGTTGTATTTTTCAAAAGAGGTCTAATTAAAACTCTATTTGTCATATAGTAGGCTGTGCATACAGCTTCTTCCCAAAAATAGGTAGAGAGATTGTATTAATTTAGCAATGTCATAGCCATTTCCTGAATTTTCCTATTTATTCATTTAGCAATTCCATTTTTTGAGGTGTTATTTGTTGAGAGAAGGTGTATTTAATACCCATATTTGAGAAGATGGAATTAAATTATTGATTCTCAAATTCTCCACCATGATCATTTCTTAATGAAATTATTTTAAAACCTTTTTCATTTTGAACAGATTTTCAAAAACTATCAAATAAAGTAAAAGCTTCATTTTTTAATTTCAAAAAGAAAATCCATGTAAATATTGAATGTTAATAAACTAAAAACAATAAATATATTATATCAGCCAAGCATGCTACTCTTGATGGTCCATACAAATCCATATGGATAAGTTCTAGAGGTTTAGATGTAGTAATTCTGTTAACTGATATGAAGGATGATTTGTGTTGCTTGCCTAGTTGACATGCCTCACAGAATCTCTTACATTCAAATCTGAGACATGGAAAAGCATAAACTAATTGTTTCTTAGATAATTTATGTAAAACATATATATTACTATGTCCAATACTCCTATTCCAGATCCAAGATTCATTCACATTAGTAGTAAAGAAATTTAATTGTTGTTTACACAAGGAATTTAAATCCAAGGTATACACATTGTCAGTTCTGGGTGCTCTAAATTTAAGATGTTTATTCTTGAAATCAGAACCGAAATTGTTAGAAAAATCAACAATATAACAATCATCACATAGTTGAGAAATAATTATTAGAGTGTGTTTAAATCCTCATACATAATGTACATTGTTGATTGATAAATCTTATAGATTTCCAATTGTTCTAATAATAATGATCCTCCCTTTAGCATTATCACCAAAATTGACTAGACCACAATCTTTTTGTGTGTGTGTAGAGTAGTTTGATGAGCTCCCACTAAAATTACATGAGAAACCACTGTCCATATACCATATGTCCTTTCTGATTTTGTGACATGCTCCCTGCAAAGACATTTACACAAATTTCTTTGGTACCCATATTTTTTGGTGTCTAGGGGTGTTAGCTATCAAGGATCTGGGAATCCAGACATGCTTAGTTTTTCTTAGTTCACAATAGTCAAATAAATCATTTAATACAAAGGCATTCTTAATACCAATGATTTATGGTTGTCTTAGGAAACCTTTTTTTGAAATATTCCACATTATTGCACAATAATTACAATCTAGTCTTTTTGCACATGGAATAAATATTTTTTTTGTAGAACTTGGGTTTTTCACCATTACTTCCAATTCCAAATATTTTCTTTTTAATGATATTTTTCCCATGAATTTTATTTAAAGTATTTTCTCCTTTATTAAAAACTAGTGCTGAAATTTTATAGGGTTCTACTTCAGTTTGCAGAGATTTTATCCTTGATTCATAATCTGTATTGTTAGTGTAAATTGAGTAAAACTTCTCAGTTAACTCCTCATATTGTTTTAGCAATATATCTATTTCATTACAAACATCTTTTTAAATGCTCTTTAAAGACTTATGCTTCTTAAACAATGAATCATATTTCTCTTCAAGAATAATGCAGTAGGCTGCAAGTTTTTCATTACAGTAACTAGATTTAGAACTAGAGTCAGAAGAGTAGTATGATTGTACCTCATCTGTGTGTGTCATAAAAAACATGTGGATTTCAAATATATTTCGTCCTTCGCTAAGTCAGATTCAAAAGTGATACTGGAGTCTTTAGATACACTCCTTTTTTGCTTTCATGACTTTATTGTCCTTATGCTCATAATCATTTCTTTTGAAAAATTTCATTCTCTTGTCTTCTTTTAGCTAAGGATAGTCAGGTCTGATATGTCCCATTTTCCTGCATTCAAACATCTGACATCCTTGTCATCATTTTTGAAGGATTTTTTGAATCCATTCTTCTTTCTATAGAATTTAGTGAATATTCAGGCTAGCTGAGCCAATTCAACATCAGAATTTTATAAATCAGAACTTTCTAATTTCTCTTTTACACATTTCTTCATCTTTCTATTTTTGCTCTGTGATGACACTTTCAAGGTAGTGTCATATCTCTTAATAAGCACTTTGTGTTCATTTGCTTCATCTTGCATCTCAACTTCATACATTATTATTGTTCCAATGAGTTCTCTCATTGTTATTTTCTTGGCAGGTGTCGACTGTCTGATTTCAGTAGAGATTCCATTCCACTTTATAGGTAGTACTCTCATTAATTTTAATGCTTGATCAGCATGTTTAATGGGATCTTCCAATGCTGGTATGTTATTGACAATCTATATCAATCTTCAATTAATTTGAGTAATTCTTTCACCTTCAAACATTCTGAATGTATAAAATTTAATCATAGAAGTTGAATATCTCATTTCCCTAATATTGTTAGTTCCTTCATAAGCAACAAGAATAGTTTACCACATTTCATATGTTGTCAGGAATTGAGATACTGTGTTGAATTGATCATGTCCTAGAACACATATAATTTTATTCATTACCTTTGAGTTCATGTCATATTTTTCTTCAGTAGCTGCACTCCATGTTTCAGGTTTTTCTGGTATTGCATATTGAGTCATAATCTTCGAATATACTCTATATCCATGATTTTTTAGATAGATAATCATTCGAGACTTCCAGCATCCATAAATTTCTCCATTGAAGAATGGTTCTCTAACCATAGGCATTACCTCTCTTGTATCAGTCATCTTGATCTTTGTATAATCTCTTTAAGCTTGTTAAATATTTATCATAATGTTCAACCTCTGATTCCAATTGTAGGATCATATTATACCAAATATACACCAGAGGGGGTAAATTGTGTCTTTTCAAAAATCATCTGAAGATTGTGTTTTTCTTTTTACTTTAATCATATGAATAATGCAGTGGAAATATGAAGTGAAAAGACACACAATATATAGTATATCAGGGAACCGAAAGCCCGTAGTCCACTCCACCAACACTATACTCCACAAGCTTGGTGATTTTCACTATCTGGTCCTCATTTCAACAGACCGTTCAACAACTGAGTACAGGTAGTTGAAACCTTTCCATATTAAGGAAAAACAAAGCCCTATGTTTCACTCACAGATCATACACATCTTAGTATGAGAAGCTATTAACTAAATAATAGAAAATAAAGTTTTTTTATTCTAAAAATACTTTCCTGATATTCTCCACAATTGCAACAGCATGAAATTGACAGTCGATAGATTGTCACCTTCAGAAATAATAATCTTCACATAAGAGTTATTCAGATTCGATCCTGTTGCAATATATATAGAAATTTGTTTCACTATTTCAATAGTAGTTGATCCATAGATGATCTTTAATTTAGAAAAGATGAATCTTCTATCGTGATTTTTCTTCTTCAGAAAATAAAGCTTTGTTATTCTCTTGAATCAACAGATCTGAATTCTTGAAAGTCTATATTTTATATTTATTTTTTCAGAAAGATTGAGAGATCACATATGATCGTTAGATACTATTCAAAAATTCTCAACAATATATAAAATAGTGATAAGCACTTCTCCTGTAAATTTAGATCCACAAAAGTCATTTTTTTAATCGAGATATTCAATCATTTGAATTTACAGAGTAGTAGAAACATCTTTGAAGACTCAGCATAAAACCCTCCTTTTAATTCAAGCCTTAAACCACATATAAAACTTCTTCGAATCAGTCAAAGTTGCATTTTAAAATTAGCTTTATATCTGGCTTGAAATCCGTATAATAAACAAATTGCTGACCGTGGCATAAAAATATCGACTTTAAATTCTCTGATGCCAAAAGTAAGGTTGAGTTGTACTATATACATCCTTTGAACATAAGGTTGATGAGGTAGTCCTCAAACATAGGTTTGGTCACACACGTAAGGTTCATGTTAATTTCTTCAAACTTAAGGTTGATCATAAATGTAGGGTTGATCGTCCATAGTTTTCTCTTAAAACTTTCAAACGTATTGTAAAAGATCCATACTTTTACTAAATCCATACTTTTCCAAGAATGTATGGTTTTTCACAAAAGTAAGTTTGATGAACCATACTTTTGAGAAAAACCGTAACATTTAATACGTACGTATGGTTCTCTTTCTATACATTGTTGATATTCCAAACGTAGGGTTCCTTGCTAATGTAGGCATCTTTTCCATACTTTTCCAATAATGTATGGTTTTTTAAACATAATTTACAATTCTCTCAAAAAGTATACAATCTTTTCATCCTTACACTAGGTTTCTCCACGTAGGGTATGAATAGTGTTTCCAGAAAGCGCTAAAAGCAGATCTTGAATATGTAGCGCATGAACAATATTTCCAGAATGCGCTAAAAGCAAATAACTTAGAAATTAAAATATCATTGTTCAAGAATTTATATATTTTGTCCAAAAATAAAATATAATTAAAATTAATTTCCTTCAATATTTTTAAAAAGAAAATCATTAGAAAACAATTAAGGGTATTTGTGGGCATCAAAATTTTCATATAAAGATTGAGTATTGTTCTCAACAAAATTCCCCTTCCTCCTTATGTTATCTTGGATCATCCTCCCCTCGTTCGTGAGTTTGTGGTGGCGGTTCCCCTCTTGTGGTGGCGTAAGGTGACTTCATGGGCTCGGCTGTCTTGGCGTTTCACATCATTGTCGACCTGTCTCTTGCTCAACTCTTGTATGCTGGATAGGGCTCCTTGGTGGTCGAATTTCTCTCTGGTTTCTTGGAATTAGAGTTGTTAAAAAATGTGACTGGTTTTCATCCAGTATATCATAGATCATTGAGGGTTTTGATGACTAGTTTCATGACTGGAGATGTGTTTTGCGATTCTATTTGATTTTGACTGCCAGGTGTTAAGCGGATGGAATTCATGGATCCAAGGCTTCATATGGATTCATCATTTGATTTTAAGGGTTGATTTAAATGTTTTTGGTTTTGATTAGGCTTCTTTTAATTGTGTTGGGGATATTATTTTCTTTGTTGTCCGCATTGATCAGGGATGATGGCGACCTGGTTTCTGGTTCTCGGTAAAAGTGTTGATGAGGGTTTCTTTCACAATGACAACAAAGATGGTCACCGGTGAATCTCACCAGCGACATGGTTGTTGCAGAATCACATCCGTCTCGGGTGTGTTTCGAGGCTGGTCATGGTTCTAGGTGTTGCAGAGTTCGAGGGATCCAGATATTCGAGGCCAACGGGTGGGTTCGGGTCCCAAGGCATGAGGTTTGGTTTTTTCAAATATCGAATTCTCCTAATGTGGTGATTTGTATTCTGGTTTCTGGTTTGTCTGTTAGGTTACCGGTTTCCCATAAACCGTCTTTTTAGAAAATGAAAAAAAAATATTGCAGGTATAGAAACAATCAATCCATTTTTTAAAACCATTTTCAATACAATAATAGAAAAATAAATGAATGAGTCATATTTTCTTTAAAAAATGAAGGATTATAGAGAATAATAATATCAAATAATGTTCAAGGTAGTAGAGAAGATATAGTAATAGTAAACGTTGAAAAGAAAATTCTTTTTTATCATATATAAATGATGTCAAACGTTCCCAATGGAAATCATAAAATGATTAATTTTTCAAAATATTTAAATGAAATTTAAAATTGATATATAATTTTTTTATTGTCATTTTGAAAAATAAAAATATAAAATAATATCTTGAATATTGACATGAGAAAATTGATTTGATATTGGAATATTTAAACAATCATTGTATCCAAAACTACATTGAACATTTAAATCACAATCTCTGCGATGGAATAAAATTTAAAAAAAAATATAGTTAAAAATTTCATAATTTTATATATCAACATCATTTTAAATACAACTCATAAATTAAGGTGGGCGTATAACATAGAGATATTCCTTAATGAAAGAAGATTCAGAAGAAATCTCGTACATTGAGTCTGTTTGTCATGTTAGGTATTTATCATCATGAATAATAAACATATGTTAATTATTTACATGATTCACAACATTTTAATTTTTATTATTTAATTTATAACACTTATTACCATGTTATAATAATTATTTTATTATTAATGACTCCATTGGATGTTTTAACAATATTCAGTAGTCAAGTCCAAAATGAATTAGGCAGGATGTCAATAGTCATTGTGTTCATAAATCTATCATATATTGGATAATATTTAACAAATTATAATCATTTTTTTCATAATTTAATATTTTTTATCAAAAAATTATGTATATCTATGAAAAAATATCAATGTTATATTCATGGAGGCTGTAGGCCGTACATACGCATGTGTAGTGTCTCCATTTTTCAATGATCATTATGTAACGAAAGAATAAATTATTTTAAATTTAAAAATTTAATATATTATCATAAATATAATAGTAATAATTTAAATATTCTTATTTACATCATCCTTTTTAAGTGGTGAAAAAAATGAATCACATCGCTTTGTGAAGATGATCGTTCACACATGTGCACGAACGACATTATCAATTTAATTAGAAAGGAATGGTATGAAAAATAATGACATATAATTAATTGATAATGATAAATATATATTTAATATCATATATAAGCATTAGTTCCATCATTATAACAACTATTGAGCATCGGTGATGGAAAAAAAATTATATCAGTTCCTGATGAAGTATTTCATCATACACACAAATGATAAATCTTTTCAACTTTACTGGATGTGGATATTGATTTATAAGAATATTGTGACATAATAACATATCATTATATTTCGGATATATCATCTATTATTTAATCATAGTTTAATATTATTTTATGGATGTGGATGATGAAATATTATTGAAATACTTAATTATAAAAGACACCTCTTCGTTAGATGATCTCTTTTGATTAACACATTTAAACAACAATGGAGGGTGTTATTCATAATATAAGGCCTCTATAATTCAGGAATGATTACAATAAGGTACTGGGAATATATTTCCCGGACAAGTATGTTTTTAATTTCAAATAAAAGGGAAGAATGGGTAACCTTTTATAGGAGATGGGTGTGGCATTCATATAATTCATCAAATTATTAATACAAATTAATTTTCTATTCAAAATGGATCAAACTGATATATTTATAATATAGGATCAATATGGGTTAATATACATTAATTATAGGAAATTATAAATTTTTTCAATTTTTTAATCTTTTTCTTTTTCTTTTAACCATTATTTAACCTTTTAATTATTATTGCGATATAATGTAATTTAACACATTGAGGGTTAATATACTAACAATAAAATTCCAAAATTCTAATATATGATCTACATATAAAATTACAGAGCTTATGCCAATAATTTTATAAAATATTATATTGTATGAATTTTTTACCATTTAATAACATATTATCTATTTTCAAATACCATTTTTGTTAATTTTGGTGTTATACATTAACTAGGTTTTTTAAAATATCATAAAAACATGATATATTCCTAAATAAAATTTTAAAAATAAATATTAGGTAGAATTATTGCATAAAATTAATTAATGATTTTTAATATATCAAATTATATTTATTTTAATATTTTTAATGTCATTTGTTTGATTCTTCAAAAAATTAAACAATTGGTGCAACCTCATTTTGTCACCATTTTAGCAACGTATGTTATAAATACAAAATTTAAAAAATTACCATGATCTATATAAGATTTTATATTTAAATAGAATAATTTTATTTAATATTTTACATTCAATTAGACAAATTTAAAATAACTATCTTATTAAAAACAAAAGAATTATCAAATTGACTATCCTTTGAATATAAGATTTTAAATGTTATATTCTCATCCAAATATCCATTAATTACCCCAAAACTCATTTTTATCAATTAGGGATGAAAAAAACTCATCCATTAATAATAGTACAACTGTTTGTGTTATTTTATTATATTTTTAATATTATTTTTACCATTATTTATCATATTTACCCTTAACCGTTGTAAAAAATTATTAATAAATTTACAATATGCATTTTCAAAAAAATAGACATGTTTACTAAATTTTAAACTTCTTATTATAAATATTGAATCCATTTTTTAAAATTCGAAACACTAAAATTGTAGATATTAATTAAATATTTATCCTATTGACGCACCGATAAAATAAGTTTTTAATGTAAAAACGTTCTAAAATATCATAATGTTTTTATATCCAATCACAATTTGAAATTCATTAAAATGATATAAATTGGATTAAATGATATATTATTGATCAAATTATACATTATGTATAGTAAAAATATATTTTAACTATAGATATTATATTGATAATAATTCTACTATCAATTAAATATAATTATTTTTTCTACGTTCAATCAAACAATAATCTTATTAGAAAAATACCAAAAATTAAACCATTTAAATTATTTAACAATATTTCAAATAATATGTTTATTTAAACAAATTATGAAACTATCAAAAATATTTATTTAAAACAATGTCTCTATTAAGAGTCTATAATACTAATTTATTTGAAAAATAATTCTTTTATCCATTAAATTGGATTTGTTATTACATCACATCTAGAAAACACATAAAATGAATGTTAAATATTAAATTGATATTTATATATATATTTCATAAATATAATCCAATAAAAGATATTTTATTATTTTTTATTATAAAACACAGCTATGATCCTTGAAAACGTTTTCATGTAAAAATGTTTGTTTTATTTTTAAAAGTTATTATATTCATATATAATTAATTGTTAAAATAATTAATTATATAAAAATTTGAAAACCATATATTCATAATATATATAATTCTAATCGTTCCTACCATTATAATTGATAGTATAAAATATTAAAATTTAAATAATATATTTCACTAGTTCGTTTATGCTCGATGTGGAATATCGTGTATGCTATGAAAAATTGTTTTATTTTTATTTTAACATGGGATGTTTCAAAACATTTTATGACACATGTGAAGTTTATACAATCATCACAAGAAATGTGCCCATTAATTTTTACTTTGCTTCAGAAATACTTCATCTTTAGGAAATATGTTCTTTAATATGTTTGATTCTAGGTCTCTATAAGCATGTCAAATTCAAGACCTCATCAAGGAGTGTTTCATCCTTCTAATTTCTTAGTAGATGAAAATTTTTATCCGGATGGATATTTCAAAGATGATGCATATTCATTATCTTAGTATATATATGATCACACAAGGCCAAAATTTATTCACATTTTTTTTTCACATATCAAATCATGATGGTTTTTTGGGATTTCAACTTAATATATAATGATCAGCATAAAAACATGAAACTTATTTTTATGGTTCTAAATAATTTTGATATCACAAATAATTATTATCATCCTAGGGGGATATTAAATTTATTATGAAATTATCCTTATTATGGATGGAAAAAATGAAACATTCAATATGATTCAAGAAGGATTCTAGACCCTACGGTATTTGGTACAATTTTTAGATACCATAACAGAAATTTCATTGGGGGCATATCAATTTATTATTTGTGTGTGATTCTACTTATATTTTTTAAGTACCCATGCATAGTAATTATCATTTATCTTGTATGATCACTTCATATGGATCAAATATTTGTATTTTATATAATCCATGTATTATTACAGAACTCATGTATTTCATTAGTAAAACTACATTGTTAATGAATATTTAGATAACACGGTGATCATTGAGAATCAAATTTTATTTGATTTGTTTCCTGAGGAATTGATATGACTTTTTAAAATATATATTTATAAAATAACTTCCACTAGATTATTATAATATTTTTTATATTTTAATATAATTATATTAGAATTAAAATTTATGTAAGATATGATATATTTATTTAACAATATTTTTAATATTTATTAAATAATATTTTTATTATGAGGAATTAATAACCATTCATTTTTTTGAATATTTTATAGTAATTATTTCATTAATTTTAATTAATGAATTAATAATTAGGTTATAAAAATAAATATTTTTTGCATTATATGAAATCATGATTTCATTTTGTTATATGGTTTTCCGTTATCATTAACTATCTACTGTAAGGGATCAGTTCTAATATTTTTTGGGATGTATCTCTTATTTGAATGTTTTCATAATTTTTCAAATAAGGGAGATGTTATATAATTTGGGTATTAATATTAAAATATTTTTATTAGTGATCTTTTCACCCATGATCTTCAAATAGTAGTGGATTTTTTTTCTTAAAAAAATATGGTAAAACTAGATCATTGTAATGTTATTTCGGTCTTCTTCGATCACCGACCCATGAGGTGAATCTCATCTCAATGAAAGATATGTTGTTATTTTTGATAGTTGATAATATTATTGAATTAATATTAAATATAATTATTATATTTATGATATTAATTAAATAATAAGTTTAATGAATTGAGTAAGAAATATCTTGGTTTTTTTTTCGTGAGTGTTTTAATTCAGGGAGAATGATGGAGTAGCTTGCTACAATATATATTTTTACGGAATATTTCATTGGTAGAGGTACCATATGTTTGATGATTTCTATAATCATATTTATTATATCATGTTCTGGATTATCAATTTTTTATATTTCGGTATTGGTTTGATTTTATGGTATTGTTTGTAGATATTATTTTATGTGGTTACTCGAGGATGACCAAAATCACATGTTTAACTATCTGATTCCCTTTAATACAATGATGGTAAATTATCACCTGTGGGAGTGAAGACATTTATATCCATGAAATAAAAGAAAATAATAAGCTACTTTTGGTGTCTAAGGATGAGTGTTTTCATTGATAATTTTGTGTTTTGATGTTAATTATTTCCGAAGTTGAAAGAAATAAATAATGATCTTAATTGGTGGATATATCCATTTTCTCAATATATGTAGACGTGAGGGGTTATTTTAATTAAATTAATTTCTAATTTTATATGAGGATATGAGGGATATGATTTTAGCTATGTTATTGCAGATAATTTGAAATATCCATATCTATTTATGGCTATTATGAAATTAATATTTGTGGATTCATTGGTGTTGGTATTTCATTGGGGATAATTCGAAGAATGATATGGTTATGATGATGGTTAATCAATTAGAGATCAACTTTTTACCATACGAATTTGTAATGCTATACAACATTATTTTTTTATATCATATCTATCATATCACTGTGTTACATATATGGTGTGTGATTCAATAGAAAAAACTATCGAGTCATTATAGGACATATTTCTTGATTTCATTTATGATTATCGAGGTTCATGGTCAAAACACATACACTATTAAGGAGTATTACTATAATAATTTCAATAATTTTTCTATTAATATAACTATATTTGGGGAATTTTATATGGAATCCTATTGAACATAGTTATTTTATATTGAAGACAAGGAATCAATTTTCCTTAGTCCTCAATTGATATAGAAAAAAAATTCAATGTTTTAAATGATTCATTATTTGATAAATGAATAACATTTTTTATAACCTACAATTTGTTCATATGAGGATACCTATATTGTTTGAAGATACAAATTATGCAATACAATAGGTTTACCTTTTTATATGAATCAGATTATTGCTTGAGGTAGTAGGTGAGGTGAACCAAAAATTATATATATAATATTTACATTTGTTTCTAATTCAATATATCCAACTATACTACACTCCGCATAAAAATATTCATTAGATTAATTATAGAAAAGGAATATTAAAAAATATTCATCTACTATCTTTTACATACCATTAAAATTTCATCTCGCATTATACACTTATTTAACATACCATATATAAAAAATTATTTACATAATGTTGATAAGAAAACATTAAATTAAATGATATATGATTCATAAAAAGGTTAATAGTGGGAAATATTGAAAGACCACAATAATTATTGAATTATTATTACTTTTAAATATATTATACACAACAACATGTCCGGTTAGTAATACACGAAAAACATGCTTATAATTTCCTACACGACAGATTGAGTTTTATCAAAACCATGATATATATTCAACTGGATTATTATAACATATCCATTAAAAATAGTGGTATGAAAATCAATAAATATATTCTAAATATTAACTATCAATTCTTTATATGATGAAAACATATTGATTATAATATATATATTTGTTAGAATGTAATTATATGTTTTAGAAATATTTTTTTCAAAATAATATTTATATATACTTTTGGAATGAATAAAAAAATTTATTACTAAGAGTTTTATAAAATTAAATTTATAGTATTAAATTCATTTTTTTTAATGTCAAAATTATCATGTGGTGAATATCTATTATTTTTTTGAAAACAATTATTTTTGATGAATATTGATTAAATAATGAATTTTAATTTAAACAACTTTTTTATTTTATTTAATTACAAATATAAACTATATATTAATTTGGTATTAAATTATAATTAATTAAATTATTCTATTATTGATACAATTTAGTTCATTGGGATTAATTTGAAATTGAATTTATATTTAAAATCATTGTACTATTTATGAAAATTATCACATTAAAACCCTGCTTAATCAACATTTATAAATTATTATTTTTAAATTTAAATTTACCACATCTGTGAATTTAATCAGGAAAAATGGATTATAAATTTGATGTCAGTATAGTTTATTATTTATAATATGAGAATATTAATTATTTACCAAATTTTATAGTAATAAATGAAAATTAAATAACATTAATAAGGAAAAAATTGAATTAGTCAGGGTTAAACTATGAAGAAATGTTTAAAAATGTCGTACAAAATTATACAACAACAATTTTATATACATATATATATACACACTTATTTTCATGAACCAATCCATTGTTCCATTCAATTTTACACCAAAACTAGATCATGGAATGGCCCAATGGGAATTACGAATCCCCACTATTAGGAAACTTGTGCCTACATATCAATGATATGATTTGGGAATGATTTCACCCATCAATATGAACTTCAATAACCAACATAATCCAACATAACAATAATAAATGACTAAATCCAAATGAGGTGGAACAATTTTCAGATTCAATTATTTACAACTTTAACCAATAACGAATGTGCTACAACAAAATTAAAACAAATAGACTATCCAAAAAACACCATGTGAAAAGAGAGAAATCACCCTCAAGGAACCATAACTAACAACTACACATAATTGAACTCTTGAAATAGATCCCACATATCTATGTTACATCTTCATTTTACAAGATTCAATTTTAACAAGGGTTATATACACCCAAACTTTTATAGAGGGTGTAACCCAAAGCCCAGTAGGATAACACACAACTTATAGATTTAATTAAATAACAATATAAGATATATTAAATAAATATTTTATAAAAATGGACATCTTAAATGTTTAATTATTTTAAGGAAACCCATGATTTTCTTTTGAAATGAAATAAAGAACCATATGACGATGTTAAGTACAATATCACAAGAGAGAACTATGTCATGTAAAAACCCCAATTGGATATGGAACTATTGTTCCACTAGGAAAATCATATCTTAGTGAATCCTAGAATAAAAACAACAACCACATCATCGACATCCATGACCCATAAGAGTAGAATATATCCAATGTTCTACTAATATCAATTCTTCATTATAATTTTTTAGTGTTGTAATCATAAAGTATGCTAGAAAAATCCAAACGAATCCACATCCAATTGAAATAGAACAATATTTCTAGTCTTCCCACCTTGATACCTATGATTCACTTCATTGTTAATCTATATTCCAAATATCAAATAATACATCTTTTTCAAATATTCAAAAGCCAATCACTATAAACACACATGATAAACAACCATTTCCATATCCAAAACAAGTTTTTAATATAAAAACACACCAAATAATCTTCAATTTTTTTTGGCAAAATTAAACCATTTTATAAAAAATTTGAAAATAAACGAAATGAATCACACATGAAACACACATTGAACATAACATATTTACTTTAGAAGGTCTCAATTCAACACAATGCACCTTGAATCCTTTTAAAAATATATTTTAAACCTCATAAAAATACATTGAACATAACAAAGAAGAAATTAAATGATATAAAAGCTATTAAATTATTTCAAACCATGGATCCTCATACCTCATGTTTAGAAAAATCCTGAAATCAATGTTAAACCACAACCACACCAACATGGGACTCAATAAAAGAAAATATTAAACCAAAATAACATTATTTATCCCTATGAATCATCATTTAACCCTAAATAGGTATCCCAACACACTGAATATTTAAAACACCACAAAACGTGTAGAGAAACCCTAGAAAAGTGATTTAATAAAGAAATGAAACCAATAACAAGAATTTATATTGTAGAAACCCAACCAAAATATCCTTAAAATGACGTAAAATGGATCATTGGGGTGGTTTGAGCGATCCCTGGTATTGAAATAAGGATTATGGGAGAAAAGGATGGATTTCTTGTTAAATATAAAAAGGAAAAAATAGTAAAAACTAAATAATAATGCGCCAGGATAGGAAAGATAGTTTTCTTGATTGGTTTTTTAAACCATGCAGAAACAGTTCACCACTCACTATCCAAGACACACTAACTACATGGTTATCCTCCAGGGATTAAGTAATGATGCACTAACATCATGGTATCTACTGTCCAATTCCACACCCTCTAACCATTACCAAATTCTGTGAGCACATTTTCCCCTAACCACATTTGAATTGTGCGCTATATGCTTTCAACTCCATATTTTCCAATTTTTCTCCAAAACATAATGGGAACCCTTGGAATAAAATCAAAATTAAAAAAAATAGTAAAATCCTCATAGTGAAATTATGGATGTGAAAATCCCCCCCCCCCCCATGAAAACATTCCATACCAAAAAACTCATCCCGAATATAGATGATAGAACATGGATTCAATATCCACCTCAACCAAAGAATTTATATCCCATGTATCATGAACATAATTTACTTTTTTCAAAAGAACTTGGACCAATGTTATAAACATCATATGAAGAACTGTCTCCTATGAATCCAATATTGTCACAAGCTATTCATACACATATAAATCAACCTCCAATAGTAAACATTCTCAATTCATCAAATGTGATCGATCTGGGATGTAATTTTTTAACTGAATGTCATAGAACCTATAATTGATTTACATATAATGAGAAGGAAACACTAACCTTTATTACTCTTTAACAATGTAATTGGTAATCTCAAATGATCTGACACATTTTAGTGTTAGCTCCCCTTGCTTACATAAATACTGACGCGCCATGCGAGGTTCCTCTATCATGAACACCCGATCACCTATAGGAAACATCAAAGAACAAAACCTCTAGTAGACATTATATTTATATTGACTCTAATATTTCAATAATAGCTACTTCATCAACATGAATTTATCAGATTTATCTTTCAAAACATTCAATCCTAATAACATGGTCTCACCTACCTCGACCCATCATAATGGAGGCCAACACAGCCAACTATAATGTTCCTGAAGAGGATACTTTCAGATTAAGGACTAGTGGAAATTTTTATATAAAAACACAGCCAATATCAATTTGATAACAGAGAAACCTCTAAAATACATCCAACATACCTGGATAATGAGTGTATGTCGTACTCAATATGACATGAGATCTCAATTGCATCTGAATGACATACCAAATACATTAGGTAAAATGTTGATCGATAACAAAAAAAATTGATTATGGCCCACGGTGAAGACTCACAACCTTCTAACCATATAACTAATATAACACATCTACCTTGGACGAATCCCAAATTGAAATTAAATAGTGTGATTTGGTTAGATGATCAATCTCTACCCATATAGAATTCTTCCCCATGGTTTTACGACATAAGACTACAATAAAATCCTTTGTGATATCATCCAAATTATAGGTACAAATGGGTAGCATCTAAAGCATACTAGAGGGAAATTTGTTATCTTCATTGACCTATTGACACTTATAACACCTCCACAAAATGTCAGACACATCCTACATCAATCCTGGACACAATAATTAACGACACACATCATGGTATATCTTTCTAGGATGAGGAGGAATATCACACTAATACTCATTTATATCCTACATCAACACCATTATTTTTGACAATAGCACAAAAAAACAACCCTTGATATGTAAAACTACCTAATATGAAAAAAAAAATCACAAGGCATCTATAAACCATAAAGAAACTAAATAGAATACAAGAAAAAACATCACTAGGCATCCCCCCTAAATCAATTCCTTAAAATGAGTTAGCTGAATATAGTCAGATAATTCCCCTCTAATGTGCTCCTTGGTCTCCAAATTAATTTGAGAAAAGTGCCCCATCAAATTCCACTCTTCAATAGACATCTTCAATTCATGACCTGTGACCATTATATTCAAACCATCAGCCACCACCTTACATTTTGAAATGGAATTATATATTTAAAAATTTAACCCCTTAAGAAACTCAACCCAATGGTTTTTCATCTTATTAAAATAAATTGTGGATAAAATTTAGAGTACCTTATTATGATTGGAATAAGACAAAAATTAATCCCCAAATAAGATAATGTATCTATGTATTCAATGGATGAATCAATACGGAAAATCAAGGTCATGGATTGGGTAACTCTTTTCATGTGGTTGGAGATGTTGAGAAACAATAGACACCACATAGTAACCATATATAATCACACACCCAATACCCAAACCTAAGGCATTTCAACTGACTACATAACCCCTTCATGCTTATAGTGAGATAAAAACATAATCTATGGTCAAATATTGATTAAGATTCTAAAAAGAAGGATTGACACTATGGTATGCATTAAAATTTCACCCACTTTTGTGTTACCATAGTAATTGGTGAGGTAGGTCAACATAAATCTTGAAAAAGATTATTATAATAAATTTATAGTCCTAAAATTATCATGATCATGAAAAAATTCGTTAGGTCATCCCATTAAATTACAACCAAAATTTTCTCTAGGTCCACCTAATCCCCTATTTCAGAACTCACATCACACATAAATATCACCTCTCGAATCAAGAGGGGGTATTACGAAAACATAAAATATAGGTGATTATCCAAATGATTTCCTAACAAAATCATCAAATTCCACTCATGATCCTCCTCAATCCATGAATAGAACATGATTTCTTCCTTGAACACCTCAAAAAATGATTTGAGATGCTCGAGGAACACCATATTCATGAACACCATAAAGACTTCTAGAGAATTAGATAACCCGAATGGCATGACCATGTTCTCAAAATGGTTGTACCTTATTTGGAATGCTATTTTAAAAACATACACCTCTCTAAATTTGACATGGTGATAAAATGAAATAATGAAAAATATGGAAAAACACCTTTCCCTGCTATGTAGATCTAACTGATCATAAGTCTAGTTTAATTGATACTTGTTAATAGTGGTAAACTTATTCAACTTCTAGTAATCAATGCATTACTAGATAGATTCATTGGCATTTTTCGAAAACATTATTGGGGTGGCCAAAGGTGAAATGATGGGTGATTGAATACTTTGGAATTCAAATAATTCAATTGTATATTTAACTCCATTAACATAGTGGGGGACATAAAATATTATGCAATATATACCATCAATGTTACTAGTCTTAAATCAGTAGAGGACTCCAGGTCATTCTATGGAGGAAAAAATGAGAATGAAAAACATTTTGGATAACCTCTACCACTCAAGGAAATCAACCCTATAGAGGACCACCACCATCCTCCAACATGAGATAACATGTCAACAAAACTATATTTCTAATTCCATTACTTTAGGTCCATCATTTCTAGATTGAGGGTCATAATCACCATGAAAAACATGGGTACTACAGTAAGTGGCCACAAAAGACACCCCCAGCATATAAAATATTTTTGTTCTTAAAAATTCATTATCCAAACCATAAAAATTATTATGTCAAAATGTTCCATCCCCAAAAAAAGAAAATCCCATTTCGAATCTACCCCTGTCACGGTGAGTTCACAAAATTGAAACATGAATCACTAATCTCGGTTTTTTCTTATCAACAATAAACCATGCTCTCAATTTTTACAAATAAAAATTCCAAATCCATCACATATAGAATAAGATTTGTTAGAAACATTAAAATATTTACATGTTGGACATAAATAAAAGAAACCAAATAAATTCTATCAAATAAGAAAACATAAAAAATGATGCAATAAGAATGGTACCTTGAACTATCACATGCCCTGCATCTGATTCTGCTAGTGCTCAATCCACCACATAAAGCTACCTCATCTCTACTAGAGACTTAGAAATTCCAATATCCTATGGATCTTCCCTCTAAATAATATTCCTATAATAATATATATCTGTCATACCATGACAAAAAAACTGATAACCCTCCATTATGTATGGGTCTAAAAAGGCTTATATTGCACTAGAATCTATAGACCAAACACCAATGTAAAATGGATTTGAGGATTAGAAAAACTATTTACATTTTATAATTTTACCACATCGGTGAAATGTTTAGAAGTAGATGTGCACAGATTTTGTGAATGCCTTAAAATCCCACACTAATAGCACACAACTGACCTTGCATTGGAAGATTCATACGAAGGCAACAAGGAATGATGTCCTAAACTACCCCTCTTGTCATCCCATTATATTTCCACATCCTCTAATTCTAAAAAAATACTAATGCCAAAAGATGACAGTGATCCATGGAAACTAGTATTTTTACTATTATCCATCTCTACCATTATATAATTATCAACCACTTTTCCATAGCTCATCATCTTAATCAAGAAGAAATTAGATTTGATTTCTGGTAACAAAGCCCTCTCAAACCTTTCAGACATTATTTCCATATAAGAAATTATATCATAAGGGTAACAAAATAATTTTAAAAATCAGTTACTATATCCCTCAAAAGACCCACTACCTTGAATAAGATCCATAAACTCCCAATATCCTGATTAGGCCACAAACTGAGGATAATACATGTCATCGACAATTTCCTAGTTGTCTTTCTATGTCATCTTCTCATTCCATACAACATTCACCACTATGTCACACAACCTACTATTGGGATATTCCAACATAAGAGAAGAATTTTTCAATCTAATATCCTAAAAAGTATCAATGATCTTGAATATCTACTCTATTTTCTCAAGCCACTCCTCTTCATCTTGATGATCTATGCATCCTCAAAATTATTGAGGCTTGTTCTTTAGTAACTCCTAATAATTATCCTTACTAAGACCTAGTTTATGATTATTAACCTTACTAGGACAAATGGACGCTCCATTCCCCAAATCATAGATAGTCTAAACATGTTATTCCACTAATATCTGATCAATTTTTTGTAGAGAATTTTATCTAGCATCTTCTCGAGGTTGCAGAAGAATTATCTCGTGAGGAATTGTTTACAATATTAATTAACCAAATGAAAAAATAATTGAAAGATAATTATTAAAATTTTCAATAATTAAAATAAATACCAACATTACATAAATCAAATGTAATCAAATCCATCAAAATAACATATCAACCAAGACACTTCACCCACACACAATGTCCATATACAATCTGTAGCATGTACATATCACCTAGAAGAAAATTCAAACAATATCCAATATCAATATTGTGAGTTAAGTCATATAATGAGGTGTGCATGCATGAAATATTACTCACAAATAGATGCTCAAGCCTGAGTAGTCCATGATCCTGTCAATATAGACTCTTCCCCAAATAATGTGATCGAAACAGAGTGTGATCATATCTGATACCATTTTTTCAAGAACCAAGTCAGTGTTCCGTCAAATAATCCACCCATTTTAGTTCGAGGAATGGATTGAATCGTGGCCCGATCCCCATAGTTTGGAAACCAGTGTCTGGTTACCGAATATATGCATTGGGAATGATTTAACCAAATATTAATAACATAAAAAACTAACAAAATAACATCACAATAATAAATAACCAGACCCAAATGTGGTAGAATATTGTAAAATTCCTGTTTTAAAACATTAACCAAAACTAAATGTGATAAAATAAAATAGAAACAATGATACAATCCCAAAAACATCCATGTGATAAGGAAATCATCCTCAGACCAACACCACTAACACAAGCACAGAGTATAACTTTAGATATTAGATCCACTATCACGATGATATTTTTTTTACATTAAATGAGTCAAGAATAACATTGTCTATATACACCCAATGGTTTATAAAAGGTGTGATCAAGAGCCTAGTTGGATACCACCCAACAAATATATTCCATCCAAACTATTAAAAGAAAAATTAATATACATGTTTTATAAAAAAGAAGAAGATACATTTTTATAGAAAAATTATTAATGCAAAACAAGCTTTTCTTTTGAAATAAAAAATAAAAGTTCAATGTTTCTCAATAGTAAATACAATATCAAAAGTGACTACTATGTCAAGGAAAATACCTATAGGATGTTTGTCTAATGGTACATGTGTTACCTCATATATTAGTGAAATGTTCTTTAGAAACATCAAACTATGGAGTTATCATGCAAGATCAAATTGAGAGTAATCCATCTAATATTATTGGAGTATCCAACCATCATCATAATTTAGATAGTTTATTATTCGTCATTCCTACTACATAAATCCATGTTAGGACTCTTCCGAGTCAACTAGAATTATAGTCTTACACCACCCAACTAGATATCTTGGATTCCCACCATTCCAAATTCCATTAAATATATAACATAATACATCACAGTCATACCATCACAATCCAATCTCTATAAACTCACATGTTGCTCCACCATTTCCAATACCAAAACATGTTTTAAATTAGAAAATAAACCAAATTAAATTAAAAATATGATTTTCAACATTTAAAAATTTTATCAATAATCTTTAATAACAAAAATAATAATGAACACATGAAACTCACTTGTAACATAGCTTCTTTCCTTTGGAAAACCTCATTTTAAGAAAATATACATTGAATCCTATTTAAAACCCAGTCAATCCTCATGTACAATACATAGAACATAACTATAAAGAAAAAAAGGAACATAAAAATCAAAAAATAATGTTTATGCTTATAAACACATGAATATAGAGTTGAAACATCTAGAAATCAGTGTTAAACCACAACCACACCACCAAGGGACCCTTTAATAGAATTATTGAAGAAAAAAAATCAATAATTAACCATATGAGTCATGATTTAACCCTAAATGTGTCTCCCAAACTGCTAGAGATATGAAACACCGATAATAAAGATGAGAAAATCTAGAAAATTTGATTAGTCAAGAGTAAAACCACTTACGTAAATATTTCATGAGGAATCCCAACCAAAATCACAACAAATAATAGACGTTCATGGGGAAAGGGGAGGGTTGGGGGATCCTAGGGCTGGAAATCCTATGTAGGGGATAAAAGGGTTGGATTTTTGTTTAAATATGAACAGGGTAAAAAATAAAAATGCAAAATTTTAATGATCTAAACAATTCAATGGTTTTCTCACATGGTTATCCAAATAGTGGAACAATCGTGCACCCTTCACTATCCAAGAAGGTGTAACGACATATTTATCCCTCGTGACCTGACTAAATTTTTTTGTGCAATGTAGTATCTATTGTCAAAACCCACATATTTTTCATGGATACCTTGGTTGTGGTGAAATGTTTTCCCAAACCATATGCTAACCATGTGTCACAAACGGCCAAGCACAAATTCATCAATTGTTTCCCAAAAACCCAAAGAGAACTCAATAGAAAAAATATAGGAAAAATTTAAATAAACAAATACATCGTAATGAAATTATTAATGCGAAACTTATTAAATCAGATTACTCTTTATGATTATTTATCACTCGTTTCTTTGATTGGGGCATCTATAATAATTTTGGTAATTAAATTTTAAAAAAAGAACCTTTTATCCTTTTAATTATTATATTGATTTTGTATAGGGAAAAAATATGATATGTTATAAATTCTATTTCAGAATTTACATTAGTTTTTTATAATGTGAATTAAATTTAATTTTTTATATTATTTAAATACATTAAATTGTTATAAAGTAGTCCAGAAGTAGGTATTTAGTTAATAATTAAATTAAGGAAATTAAACTGAAAATATTATATGTGAAATAAATTTAATGAAATATTGTGATACATTATTTTATAATTGAATATATTATGTTAAATAAATGTTAAATTGATACTATTTAATTCAAAAAAAATTTAATAAAATTCAATTTAAATTACAAAATTCAATATTAACAGTAATGTCACTTTGTGATAAAATATATTTTATTATGTGATTTAACATTTTAAAAAGATTATCATCTCCTATTTTTTAAATAATGTATAATAAATATAATCTATTGTTAATTCATGCACCATTTTTCTATTATAATGAATACAAATTAATTTAAATATAAAAAATGAATTAGTGTGGAAAAGGTAAAAGCAGTGTTTGTGAATGTTACATGTGGTTATGACTTAATTAATTTTCATCAAACATCAGATTTATATAATATTAATTATATATCATATTTATAACAAATGGATCCAAATTATCAAATAATTATATGTCTAATCTACTCTTAAGGGATTATTTTCCTAGGTTGGAAAACTAGTAACAGCAGTGAAGAACTAAAATGGTAAAAATATGGAAACATAGATGATAGTTAATCAAATGTATAATACATGTACGTAATTGTGTGGTAGAGGTGTGTATCAACCGAATCAACCCCACAGATAGTTAATTATAATTTTTTGAGCCACTTTGAATATTATTTACTTATAAATAGTGAATGACATTGATTATTTACAATAATTCCACCCCTCCTCAATAATAGATGTGAACTCACTCTCCCCACTTAAACAGTACAATAAATCCATTATGATGAACCAAGATCATTCCAAATAACATGAAAAATTACCCACCATTTTATTTTAAGGAAAATTTTCTATATAAAGGCAAACGATAATGAAAGTAGTGAAAACATAAATAGGATACCTGAAGAAGATGTTGGATTAATGTCTCTGATAAAAGTCAATACTTATGGAAATGGATGCATATGTAACTTTTTACATAGTGAGGCATGTTTATAATTAAATTTAACATATATATTTATATTAATTAAACTTTTTTAATAAACTAAAATTCTCTGCTAGATTTCATTGTATGGTACACCATGTTATGTTTTCATTATACGAAACTATAAGTTAATATTCCTCTATAAGTAACATTGAGTTTAGATTTTTGTACATGGAAAACTATGTTTTGTAAAAGTTACATGAAATAACATGTTTATATTGAATTAAATGAATAAATTAGGTTTTACAATGTTACATACAACACCAATCAAATATTTCATTACACACATTATTCAATTTGAAAGAAATATGAAATTTTATTAATATATTTACATATTTATCACCATGATGCTAGAATGAGGGGAATGAAATTGATTTATTAAATTATAAAAATAATTATTCACAATTGTAAAAATATTTATTTGGTGAAAATTATTTTATAAAATAAATTATTTAATATATGAAAATAAATATATTCCATTTTTAAACATTATATTTTTATACAAAAACAGTTTATTTCTCGAAGAATTAAACAAACGAAATTTGATGAATTTTATAAATATATATATATACATATTATAATCAATTAAATTATTTTAATTAGTTTTATGTGATCATTGGATGTTTGATAAGAATAAATCCAAATTTATGCATAATAATGTGTATTTTTGTAAAAATATAGTTTTACTAAATTTAAATGGTGTAATTATTTAAAAAATAATTTTCTCACTTTTTTAAATTCTATATTAAAAAATAAAAATTATTTTTGTAATAATATTGTCAAAATTATATTACAATGATTTTGTTATTTTCCCAAATAGATGGATTTTTGGATGAAAAGTGAAAAACAATGAATATTAATTGAAAATGAAATTTTTTGTTGAATTATTAATGTAGTTAAATTATATATTAAAGAATGTTTAAAGTATAATAAGTTGAATTATACGTAATAAATTAAATTATGTTAATTTGAATCAATTTTACATTGAAATATGCGTAATGAAATTTCATAAGTTTTGACATTTTCACTTTAAAAATTTTGTGTTTCATCCCTTTTGATTGATAAATTTAAAATTAATTTCTCCCATTTATGTGAATTGAATATAAAACATTTATTCTAAATTTTGAATAAGGGGAAATTATAATTTAAAATAATTCCACATTAATTTTTTATAAATTTATTTTAATGAAAATAGTTAATATTAATCCTGATGATTAAAAAAATTAATTTACCAACAGATTTAAGACAAAAAACAAATAGAAAAATAAACTAGAATGTTTTCAATATACCATTTGATGTACATTTTTCGACCATAGATCATCATTGTTCAATGTGTTGGCAGTAGTTTATCCTTTTATTTGGTAAAATGTTTTGTACACCTAGCCTTTTTTTAAATGTCAAGTGTGTCATCTCTTTCACTTATAGAAGTCATCCATGTCTCCACCCATATTTAAACACTCAAAAGAATATAGATATCATAATACCAAAAAAAATAATTTATCCACTTTTCTACTCTCATATTATATTACTTACTTTTGGAAGAAGGAAAACCATGTATGTCCTTTGGTGAAAACCAAAACGAGATACCCAAAGAAGATGTAATGTTCAAAAATGAATGTTATTTATTTATTTATTCCTTAATAAAATTATTAACCTTATTATAGTTATATATTTATGTGTCAATTTAATCATCTAAATCCACACATACATTCATAAAAATGGTTATGAATTCATCATTCGTCTAAAGGGAGGTCTAATGTATTGTAAACTAATGTCGTTTGTTTTTTCATTACTGGTTATTATGGTTGGTAATAATGATAGAAATGCTATTTATATATGAAATTTTTTATTTTAATAAATGTCTAATATATTTATCTTTATTATATATTAGGATTCAAGGTGTACAATAGAAGTTAAAATGAATGGAGAGGGATATCTATCTCACTACTATTTTCTGTGAGACACAAGGAATGATTTTCACTTATTCCATATATGTAGTTTCTATAATTCTCACGGCTTTTTTTATTATACTCATTATAATTTCAAAAATCACTTGAGGATCTCTCTTTTATGGGGATTATATTCTCATTGTTACCAAAGTAGTAAGAGGATTTTTTTTCTTAATGTACTTTCTTTGAGATGTATGTTATCTTATAAACATATATTGTTTAATGATATGTATATATAGACACATTTACATTTAATATAATTATTTTTTTTATCTTTATGGTATATTATGTTTTAATTTTTGTTTTTCTTTTGTGAGTTTTATATTTTAATGTTAGAAATGTTTTACCAGTTTATTATTGCAATCACATTATTTATCAGGATCAGTTATGATTTTATTTCAATTTATGAAATATTATGATTCATATGTAAAAATATTTCTTGATTTTTTTATCATTTCGATATTAATTTCAAATTCATGTAATGGTTTTATTTCTTTTCACTATTTGGAACATAATATAATTATGAAAATGTATTCTTGAAAATATGTTGTTATTTCATCTGTTGGATGGATATATGGTTTCATCCAAAATGATGTTTTCAAAAAATATATTGAATTTTTTCAAATAAATTTCATGTTTCCTTTCAAATAAATGTATTTTAAACTTATTGATGTTTAATTTTTTATTTGATTTAAAAAATTATTTTATATGTTTTCAAATTCATTTTCATAGAAAAAGTTTTTGAAAATGAATTATTATTTTAATTTTTTTTTGAAAAGAAAGTATATTTTCCATAATATAAGATTTAAATGATATCAAAAACAATTTTAAATTTATTATTTAATCTACTTATGTTTTTTATTCCATACTCGATATATGATGCAAGAAAAAAATATTAATTCTTCTCTAAATGGTTTATGATTGGATGGAATGGTGTATAAGAATCAGATTTCCCTTCCACTGGTAAAAAAATCATAAACTTTTTATGAAACCCACATATTTTCACATGTAATTATATGATTAAATTAATATTAATACTTAATAATTTATATGTATAATAATATTAATAAATATTTACAATAATCCTTTAATTTCATAAGATATGATATGTTGAATCATTATGATCATGTGGATAACATAAATATGTTTTAATTATGTTATTAGTGATACCTATATATTTTAAAAATGAATTTGGTAATGATAAATTCCATATAATATTGAATGTTTCATGGCTAATAATCACAATCCTGAAACAATAGGTTACACTAGAGGTCATCCCAAGACTGAAATAGGTGGGTACATGGGTGGTCATTCCAATACTGAAACACGAGGATATATGGGAAGTCTTCCAAATTAGAAAGTAGTCACACTAGTGATTATCAAAATTATAACACATTATGAATATCCGTATATGTATCCTCTACATATGATTTTATATAATTATGTTTATTCCACAAATTTCAGGTCTTATTCCACTATTATACTCTCTTTCCTCTTGTGATTTCAATAACATAATATTCTGGTGTCATGAACATACAATTATTATTCTATGATTCAACATTATTTTCATTGATATTGAGGGTATTATTTGGAAATGATATTCACATATTTTCATACCCTTATTCAAATGTTATTCCTAAAAATTCACCTTGTTTATCCCTTATGATCATCTATGCTCCGTCATTATTATTCTTACATTGATCATGTTAAGAATAATGGTTTTATTATGAATTACTAAAGAAGATGATATTAATGTGTTGTTTTTAAGATCATTCAATAAATTATATAATTTCCATCTATGATTCCAATGGCACTGATGTATTATGGTCCTGATGTGTTTTTGGTTTACTATGATGAATATTAATCTGAAAAGATGTATTATCCTTGTCTAATAAATATGGGTCACCATAGTTGGTATCAAAGGTATGGTTTATTCAGCCTTATGAATCCTTACTAATAAAGCACTACTAAGATACGTAGGGATGTTTATAATGATATTTCTCGAGATTTAAATATAGATAATTCTAGGGATGAGTGAAACTATAGGAAAATATAATATAATATTCATAAAGGATATAGTGAATGTGTTAGTAGAAATACACCCCTATTTTGGTATTACATGTGGATGTGGATATGTAATATAATAATATTTTCATAACAACCACAAAAACAATGAGTTGATCTATACTCGATTGGGAACTAATGAATAACAATAGGCCATGTTGGACACCTTCTTTCACACTCCTTGGTGATATGAGATAAATATTCAAAAAATCATTAAAACCCATCATTATGAATTCAAATACAATATTATTGTGTATATCCAAGGATAAAATTATGGTTTCATATATTAATGAAATTTTTTATGATTTAGACAAACTATATGTTATTTTTAATCATTATGTGTTCCCAACATTGATTAGTGTTCCTCAAAATATTCTTTTTGTTTTAGTTGATGGTTAGAACATGAAGAAACCATGTTGATGGTGAGTGCTATAGAAAATGTGATGATTTTTACCTTGAGAAACCAAATAATATGGGAGATTGAATGGAAAAGATTTTTTAAATTATAAAACATCATTATAAATCTATGAATCATATTGAAATTCCAAATGAAAAAAGTTGTAACAAAAATCAATTAAATCTGTCATGGGGAAAAATCCACTGTCTTTCAGTGGTTACAATGATCCACTACTTACTATTAAATGGATTAGTACCAATGAAATTATATTTTCAAATATTTGGTGCTCATAGAGTTACAAATTAATTTTTTTGTTTATCATTCAGAAGGAAATGTATATCAATGGTAGTATATGATTATGAAGATAAGGGAATACAGAAAACATAATATATAGAATGAGATGATTTTAAGAGGATAATTTTCAGTAAGTATATCCCTTATATAATATAGTCAAAATGGAAAGATACTTTCATGATTATGAGAAAAAAATGGTGAATCAAATAGTAACTATGATACACATTTTACAGGACATGAAATATAAGACTCTAGGATAATCATTATACTTGAATGAAAAATCTATCAATTCCTTGTTGTAATAAAAAAATGTCTTTGAATGTTCTAAACTATTAATGTCATTAGTAGGGATTATGAATTCATTTTATTTGAACTAATGGTAGAAATGTAAATTAGATTTTCCCACCATTAAACTTGTTTTGATATGAAAATGGCCATAGAGTCCCAGGAAAATAGACACGGTGTATTGAAACTACATGTATCTGTATGCCAAAAATGTCGTAAGAATAAATTAGATGAATTATTGAAATGGATATAAAGGTGTTAAATGTGTGGAGTGGATGGTCATAGAGTTGTTGAATAATGAAGTAATGGAAAAGAAGTTAACTAATTTTGAGAATATTTAGAAAGCTCAATAATATACAACTTTGACATTTCAGTGCTTCAATTTTACTTTTTTTGGGAAATATACTAACAAGATTTTCTAAAAACGAACTAATATGGATAATAGTACACAAAAAACTATAAGGAAAAAATGATAAAATTAAATTCTTATTCTATAAAAAATGATTATGTAATGTCTGATAATTTCATAATATTTATCATCATATACTTAGTTGGGAATTTTATGTTTGATTTTGTTTGAATGGGCCTTATAAAAATCATATTTATCACTGTTAATTTTTATTTCATGTGATTATGTACATTTATTATGGAATAATTATATAACATATTTGGTCGGTGTAATGATAAACCCAAACATCCAACAAAAATATTTTTTTATAAGATAATAGATTATATTTGAAATAAAAAAACATGCTTACATTCAATATTTGTTTTATGATATTTGAGTAAATTACATTATTTTAAGAGATTACAAGATTAATGTATTCACACGCTTCATTCATGGAAATCTATATCGTATTTATTATATTTTACAGATTAAATTTAAATTTTTTTTATAAATTTAGTACCATTTTTATAAATTGTGATTTTGAAATATGTTTTAAGGATAACCATTTATGATAATGTTTACGCTGATCTTTGTTTGAGGCAGAATAGATTATAGTATTACTTAAACATATGATCATTTCGACATATTGGATAACATGTTTTAATAATTTTTTTCATGATAAATAATGTTCTATAGAATGACTTATCATTCTATCCATGTATCTTATGATCTAGTAATTCATCAAAAATAACCAATTGACCATTATTTCTTTGAGTATGATATGGTGTCAAATTTGATCAAGGCTCCTACGTTGTATGAGATTTTTCTTATGAAATGAAATGAATTAAAATAAGTATATCATCTTTTGGAAATTCATAGACATTAGTAAAATGATCTGAGAAAAATGTTACCCCATTACCTTTATTTGCAATGAATCAAATAGTTCCATATATCATCCTTCTTTCCTGGTTTTGTGATCATTAACTTCCAATAGCTCACTCAATTTATTTTTAACAGTGATCTTTATCACTCTCTATAATTATGTATGTATAGATTAAATATCCACATATTAAAATTAAAAATATTGTCTCCCAAGTGTAAACCTTTCAATGAGTTATTTTTTGTAAGAGTTATGTTTCAGACGTTCCATTTTTAAAAAAAAATTATTTTTCATTTTTTCGAAGTGGATTCCTATGAAATGAACATTAATGTATGAAAAACATAATGTACCATATAAATTTATAAGGTTAAATTCAATTTGGGGGCGGGGGTGTTGAATATAGCATCTTGAGTTTTTATTAATTATTATTTTTGAAAAAAATAAAATTTTCTATTGACATGCATTGAAAGTTGCACCCTGTTGAACTTGTACTATATGCCCCAAAAAGGTATGATTTCTCTACATAGAAAATAGATTTTATCTTTCAGTGCCCAAATATTGTATCTAGATTATATAACAACAAATAAAATGTTATTATTTCTTTACACACAACATCATTTCAAGATTTTGTTACTCTCAATACTAATCATAGCTTGTTATCCCTGAAACATTTTGTTTAAATGAAACCTGAAATATTATTAAAATATTAATATTTTTATCACCTAGAAATTGTAATGGATGTATGTAAAGGATTATATAAATCATTAAAATATTATTTATGCGTGTTTATAACATAATTCATTGGTAAAAAGTTAATTATAAATGAATGTATAAAATTTTTCAAAATAATGAAATTTCATTTAAAAAAATCATTTTTTCTATCCCCAAACATGATTCTTCTCAATAAATTAAACAAATATATTTTTTTAATTATTTTAAATATATATATATACATATTTCACAATCAAATATTTTAAATTAATATTACGTGTTCTGTAGAAAATTCACAAGAATACAACAAAGTATATGCGTAAATCTATATTTGTTTTTATATTATAATTTCTAAATGATCTTATGGTTATTTATAGGTTTTTTAAATATAGTGAAAAAAAACTGAATTTTAATTATGATATACCATAATATTTGAATTAATTATATAGATTATTTATAATTGATATTTTATGAAAGTATATTTATTTAAATTATATATCAATAAATAACATTTATTTCATTGTAATAAACTTCTAATTGATAATGGATATAAAAACATTTCATGCATTTGAACATTTTTACATTAGAAACTCATTGTTTTGTTCCATCTATGAGATTAATTTGGAATTAATTTCCACAACATATGTGAACTGAATCATAAAAATGAATTAATTATTTTAAATAATAATAATGCTTCCATTATAATAATTTCAAATTAATTTTTACCAATACTATTAGTATAAATACTTACAATTAATAATCATGATTTAGAGAAAAATGATTTTACTAACAAAATAAATATTAATCATAAGGGGATAAGAATTATAAATCTTTTAATCATAAATTTAATATATATATTTAGTCCTTAAGCCATTATTTATTTAATTTTATTATTTATTTAATAATTTTGATATGTAAACATGTTGTTATACTTAACTGTTTTTAAAAATTCTAATTGTGTCCACTTGCTCACATTTAAAAGTCAACAATATATCCACTAATATATACACAATAACAAAATTGTATCAGATATGAAAAACACAAATAACCTCTAAAATTTCTTACTCAAATCATAGAAGCATTAAATTTTTAATAATTACATCCATGTAATTCCATTGGTAGAAACCAAAGGGATGTACTCTAGAAAGAGGTAACGATCATAAAGAGACATTTTTTTATATCTTCATTAAAAAAATAAATTTTTTATATCAATATTATATAACAATAATTTTATATCAAATATATTTATATGTTGTTAGGTTATGGTTAATACCTATAAAAATACACACATACTTCAAATGTGTTATGAGATCATCATTCTTGTGTATTGTGGGTTACAACCTTACAAATTGTTGTTGTTTGATTTTTCATTACCATCAAACAATGTTGTTAATAATGATGAAAATAATATTTATATAATATATATATATATATATATTATTTCACTGTGATTGTTTAATTTTTATATAACACATACTTTCATTCTTTCCATTTTGTGGGAATAAAATAATGTCATTCATGTGTACTACAGACTACCACTTTCTGAAATGATGTTATTCTTTTAAACATTACATGGAATGTATTAAGAGTGATTTATATAAAAATATGTGGTATATATAAAATAAATATGATTCTAGTATGAGAATATTTTATAATTTGTATCTTTAAATGTGAAAAAAATGTGAAAAAAATGTTCATCTATACGTACGACTTACGTTCTCAATGAACGATGTATTCCGTTTCCCAATTCAATATTTTATACATTATTATAAAAATATATATACTGAATATATGTGATATATATATGATTTTTATCACAATATATAATATTATATACTTATTAACTTATGTTGTTCATAAATAATAGATATCTAAATATCTACTAAACAAAACTGTTATTAATTGAAACGAAATTTAAACATAGAAATGTTAATAAATTGGACCTAAAAGCTTATAATAATATTATATGATTTGATAAAAATCGATATCGTTCCATAATATTTTAATTATAATCTTATATTAATTATGTAGAATTGTTGATGGAGTACAATATAAATAAAAACATATGATAATGGATTTCCATATCACTTTTATTTTATATAATACTGAAGCTACAATCATGATACATGTATATTATGTGGTGTATATAGTTATATTGGATATGTTTTATAAATATTATAATGATATTTATTTTCACATACATATTAATTTTATGATATCATTTCGTGGGGTTTAGGGTTAAAACCATATAAAATAATTAAGTGCATTTTAATCTCAATTTTCCTTCTTTAATACATATATTATTTTTTACATCTATATTCATTCATGAGGTCCATATAATTCCCTATTGAAATTTAAAATCATGAATTTTTCATCATCATGATATTTTGCGTTACATTTTATGCTATTACTTCATGGGTTATATGATTTAACTTTCCCAAATATGAAATATCTTATTGCAACAATATTATTGTTTATTGTGATTGTTTATGATTACATAATCATTAATAAAATATTATGATCCATATCTGAAGAATTGTACTGAATATTATTTTATTATGGTTATTCAATATATCCTCATTAAATTTTATCATTTTTTATTATTTGTACATAAGATAAATTAGAAAATGTTTTAAACAAAATCCAAATTCATTCCTCTCTTGGGTAATAAATATTTTTTCTTTCAAAAAATGTATTATAAAAATATTTTTAATTTTTTTTAATGATATTTTATGGAAATTTTCAAATAAAATAATTTTTAAAATGTTTTGTACTTGAATAGTTTTTTTCATTATTTTTAATTGTTCCTTTATATTATTTAAAAAAAATGGAAAAAAATCATTTTCAAAAATTGTTATGTTCTAAAATGATTTTATTTAGAAAGGGACATTTTCCTAAATAAATGTTTTAAATGATCAGTAAAAATGATTTACAATACATGATTTAATCTAATGATTTTACATATGCTTTTATAGGTATACAATTGAAGGATACAATTCTTAATCTTTCATTGAGAGGTGTATGTTTCTAGGAAATATTGTTTATGAATCCAGTTAATCCTATGTTGTATATTCAATGAAAAAATTCTTATAAAATAAAATCATTTTAATTCCTTATTATATGATAAAATTTCAATGAAAACCTTCCCATTTCATTATTTTAAAATATGATTAAATGATTATTATACCAATTGAATTTAATTATTTATGATATAATTAATGTTTATGATCTTATGTAACACAGAAATAGGGTTTTCATTATGAGTTGGGTGGAAAATATATAACCATTCAATTCATTATTAAATGAAAACTTTTCGATGATATCATGGAGTGAACGGGTGGTTAGACGATTCCCACAAAAATAGGTTACAATGTAGGTTTTCCCAAGCCTACAAACAAGATGGTCTAGAGATGGTCATCCCACACCCAAACAGATGGTACCGAGGTAGTCATCTCATTCCCAAATAAGGTACACAAGTTATTATCCCAATCATATAATGTTATTAATTTATTTGATGATATTATATACATATTATTTTCTAAGCATACGTGTATGGCACAAATTCCATATCTTATTCCATTATCATACAATCATGGATAATATTCTTTGATTTTATTTTGATTCATGTAATATAAACTACAAATATTTATTCGATGATTCATGATTATTATCTTTCATATATGTGGTATGCTTTTTAAATGTCCTGGTCACATTCTCATACCCTTATTATCATATAATTTTTAGTTATTTCCCCTGTTTTCCCATAATGATCATCTGAGCTATCATTTTCTTATGTTTTCTGAAGTAATTATGTAGAAAATTTTTTTATGTAGGAGTACTGAAGGGGAGGATATTTAAATAAGATTTCGATTATATTTCACTAAAATAATAGAATGTGCTTCATGTTTCTTAATCCACTAAACATTACTGGTCCATATGAATCATCATTTACAATGTAAATAATATTTATCTAAAGAGATGTAATGTCCATTAATGTTAGTACTGGTTCACTAAATTAACCACCTATTTCTTTTATATTGTATATATATAGACCATTAACATATGTTATGATGATTCTTCTTAAAACTATTATGGTCCACAAGACCATTAATGGATCTTTGATTCTAGGGGTATGTGGTTACAAAGTTATCAACCAAAAAGGGTTATTTCTATCAATTTTCATTCATAGAGACATATATTTTTAGGCACCTATTTTCATTTATAATGTTTATATATGACAGATTTTAAATTTAATATAATGAACTTAATCATCCTCATAATATTTCATTTTTTCAATTTTTTATATCTTCAGGGGTCTTATGAATCATTTTTACCAATGTTTTAATGATTTTATGATACTATCTCATCGTTCATTTGGGATATTTACAATTTAATTTCTGATGGCAAAATATTATGATCTATATCTAACTAGTTATCATTAATTATCTGTTACTATTTATATTAGAGACCTGTTCTTGAAATGGTACCACATTCCCAATAATGGTTATATAAGATAATTAATAATTCTTTTTACAAAAATCCAACATTTTTTCACCTTATGAACATAAATATATTTTATTACAGAACATGTTTTATAATAACATTTTTGAGAAAAAATATTAGAATAGAAATGATTTATTAAATTAATTTTAACCGATATTTTACATTTTAGACATTTTTTGAAAAGAATCAATGTTTTTTTAAACAAAATAATTCCCATTGTTCGTTCATTGAAAATGAAAAGGGAATGTTCAGTATAACATGCTTGACATTAATTGATTTTCATGACCTGATGACCATTCATTTCAAAGAAGCATAATTTGTAATTTTTCAATGTTATTTTGAATGAAAAATGTTTTCTATTTGTTTTTTATTTTAAAAACTGTTCTTCAATGATTAAAGGATATTTTCCTCATAAAATGTCTAAAATTACTATCAATGTTTCCAAAATATGTTTAAAAAATTCAAATAAATTATTGTTGAAAAGATTTATATTTTAATATATTATTTTCTTAAAAATTTATATTTTTTTATGAAAAGTATGAAGTAATATTTTCATATCCTTCTCCATTTTAGATAAAATTATTTGATATAATTTACTTTATACTAGAACATTGAAACAAGGATACCATTATTTTTATCTCTATGAATAGTTTTTGTTTACAATGATAATATGCATGTGAACTCCACTTATCATCCCTAGCTTATACCCTGATTTAAATATTATGGAACCATATTATATTGAGGGGTTTTTCTATTATGAAATGATGTTATAAAATCGAAGGATGTCTGATTTTCATAAGTATGATTTGATAAAATTTTTATGGAACCCTTTTCATTTCAGGGGTTACGATATGATGAAATGTTATGATCTTATAGAACACATAAATATGGTTCTTTTTATGAGATGGTTCTTACCTATATCTACATCGAAACCACTGTTTAAGGCTAATTTCTCTACGATTTAAAGGCTACACCAGTTTTCAGACCTTTCCCAAAATGGAGGCCACATGTGTGGTCTTCCAAAGCCCCAAAATAAAGGTACACTAATCATAAGTCCATATCTCAATCAATTGTAGGAGTAGTTAGCCCAATCAAAACAGGTTGTGAATGTATGATTGGGTATCCTGGATATAATATATTCTATTCATATATATATATATGCCATAAATCAATCTTTTAATTAAATATTATACTCCCATGGTTCATGTTCATTGGTTTATTTTTTTATTAATACCTTATGAAATTCTAATATGTATTCCATAACTCATATATATTATCAATGAGATGTAGGTTTTAAATTTTTTAAATTTTTTTCATTATCACATACTCTTATGCATATAATATTCATTCATATAATCAGTGATTAATATCTATTTTTTTAACCCTTATTAGGCATATGAAATCACCCTTTCTTATGTTTCTAATCATTATGTTATGAAGAATCATTTTATATAGGTTAGGTCCCTGAGTAGTACTACATGGGATGAACATTATGTGAAAATTGATGTTCATTCACTAAAATAGAATATTGTTTTCCTTGTTTCCACTGAAATATAATTAATATGATCCTAAGGATTGTGTCTATTTATTTTTAAAATTATTCATAAAGGAATATTTAGTATCCATTTTTGAGAATACAAGGTCACTATATATGTCTTCAAAGTATTGTTTTTGTTAACCATTTAAAACTATTATGAGAAAAATTTATCGATATAGATTGATATATTTCTATGTATATTCCTAAAGATGTCTCTGATGATATGTCTATTTATTATTCAAATTATCATAATATTTCATCTTATTTATTAAAGGAGAGAGTGAGTGATTCAAAAAAACATTTATCTCTATCGAGTTACTACTTGTGGGCGTTTCTTTGAGATTGATGTACCTATGCATAGCAATAAAAAACACCATATTGAGATAAGATCTATTAGGAACAATTCCATGATAAAGGGACTTGGTTCAAATCATGTTTGACACTCCTAGATTATATGATTTAGTAACTGAAAAATATATTTCGAATCACATTGAAGGATTTAAATTAATGATGAATGTGGGTAACCAAGAAAAAAAATTTGAAATAGATTAATGATGATATTGTCATGAATTAAACAAAATATAAGTGATTTTATCATGAATAATTTGTTCCCCATTATGATTATTATTTCATAAACAATTTTATTTAGTTTTAATAAATGAATAGAACACAAATAATCTGTGTTAATGATGATTGTGAAAGATGGTTTTTATTGGATTTTATGATGCTACAATGATATGAGTGAAGGATGTTTTCATTATAAATAACCAACATTCCAGAATGATTATTGATAATTTATAACTTAACTAACACACAGATTCAAAAAAAAGAGAAGGAGTGATTTTCTATGGATCTTGGCTGTGGATACCATGGAGTAAGAACGATTCACTTACATATGTGTAAATATTGTGGAAAGATACTCCCAATTGAATATATAAGAAGAATGGGAAGATGTTTTGACTTTATAAAATAAGGGCGCTAATAAAAAAACTACAAAGGGAAAATTAAATGTTCTGTTAAATAAATGAATTGAAATATTATTCTCCATAAGATATCTTTGAATGTTTAATGCTTTAAATGTAGAAATAATGGGCATTATTGGTATTTAGATTTGAAGGGGATATCACATGCACTATATCAAAATGTTTTTATGGTTATGTGATATACATCTATTGATAAATACAATATACATGAAATCTGAAATTATGGAGGTATTCATGAATAATATAATAAAACCTATATAATAGTTTGAGATGGTAGTGGTATCATTGAATTATTTTTGTATAGTGATTCATGAAATATGATATTTTTATGGTTCTTTTGTTATATGTTTTTTATGGATTTTAATGAATATGTAAAATGTTACTAATTATTAGGAATATTTATTGAATATCATAGTTATAATTTATTGAAAACATGTGATTTTGTTAACGTATCCTCAATATGTTCTATTTGGTGAGTCTTTTTTTGTTTGGATGAAGATATTTTATATAATAAGTAATGAAAATTAATAGTATTGATTATTATAGATCAAAATAATTATATTTTAAAAAAACAATTATACTATCATGGATAGAGTTTATAATATTTTTCGGATTTATATAACATATCAAAAAATATGTGTCATATGTAATGAGTGAAGAAACATGTGAGTTTTTAGAATGGATTCATGGTAATTTAGGTTATTAGTATGTTTCAAGAGTTTAAATTACTATGTTATTCACACATTTATTAAATTAAATTAAAAATCTTATGAAGGATATATGGTAGAATTATTTTAAGATGATTTTGAAACTTTTAGTGAACTAGTCTCTAATGTTTTGTATTTTCAACATTAAAAAGAGTCAAAAGGTAAACTGTGTACAAAATGATTTTTATTGATATATTAATTTGGTTTTAGATATTAATTTTTTTTAAATGATTATTTATATATATTAGAAATATCGTTATAACCAATTTTTATGGTAGACAATGGGAATGGAATGAATTTTCAATAAATTTATATATCTTACTATTATTTAGTGTAAAAGGCATTAAAAAATAATTTTATTTCATGATATAATAGATGTTTTTCAAAAGGATCAAGGCACAATCATAAGGTCAAACTGTGTTTATGATCTGTAATGAAATAAAGGAAGACTAACATTTCATTAAAATTCATCAAAAAAATGGAAATGATCTTGAATAAACATTATATCCTTGTACTTTCAATTTATAATGAATTTATTGGTCCCTTAAATCATCAAATATATATGGTTTTGTAGAAGATAAAATTCTCTATATCAACCCCTTTATTATGATCAGTTATCATTATCACCTCTATATTTACTTATGCTTTTCTTCCATTCCCAAAACAGAACTTCCTACTTATGTACTCCTATTTTCAAAAGTAGTATTTTTTATTCTAAATGAAATTTAATCATTCCATTCTCAACTTCAAAATGATATTTCATTAACCCTTTTGTGATGGTGGTTTATATGAATAAAACCTTCAAATATTTAATCATTAATGATTAGATTATTTTTAATGGAAAAATAATTATTATTGAGGGTAGAATGTAAAACAATGACAGTTCATCAATTTATGTAAAGACCTATATTATCCTTGTTAATGTGTTTAATTATATGGAACTATTCTATGTCAATGAAATCTGATGGAATTTGATTCTGATGCCCTTTGTGCTCGAAACATAATTTTAAATTTCTTAATGCAATTTCAGTAAATGTGTTAGCGGGAAATCTGAACTTTTTAACTGGTTCTCGGAAATGAAATTTGAGGGAAACATTAAACTCATAGCACCATGATTCGCATAAGGGAGCCTTAACCACAACCACAAAGGTTTGAGAGAGGAAGGTGGATTTTATGGTTGATAGGGGGATTAATAAGATGAATCTAATTTAATTTTAATATCATCCACCTCTATTTTAGGTATTTGTGGACGCGACCACAAGGGGTAGTCAATTATTTAATAAATGACATTAAATGTCCGGTTACAATAAATGTGTAACCACCCTATATGCAATTTAAGAGGGTCATTAATTTCAAAAATTAATGAACCTCTCATTATTATGTTTTCTAATGATAAATCCACTCTTATATATATATATATATATATATATATATTGAATTCATTATAAAAGGAGTGGTGTTTTTGGAGAGGAGGATTTTGGAAGAGCCTCTTGACAAAGAATGGATCCATAATGCAATATCTGAAGATCATCGTTTGAGCGGCATTGTTGGAGGTTTTCTTTGGGATCGAAGAACACTGACCCAAACTCAATTGCGGGATTCTATCCAATGAATCATGAGGTAGGGTATTTTCATGTATAATTTTCATGAGTTTTTAAATCAAATATCTTCTCCCTGGTTATGATGTTAACACGGAGGGCGCGTGCCAAATGAATAAGGCATTGTCCATCCACCACTTGTTTTATCGTTTCTTTCTACGAGGGTGAATTTTTAAGATGGATGGATCCCTAATCTGAGGGTCATGTAGTGATGGAGATGATTAGTGAAGCTCATAAGTGCGATCAGATAGAAACAAAGACCAAAAAATATCACACGGTATCCCGAAGAAGACCACATGAGCAGCGCCAGCATGGTGACACCGGTGACCGGTGCCTGCATGCGTTGGAGGTGGCCGACACCGGCCGACCGTGGTGGTGGTGGAACGTTATCCAGATTATCATAAGGAGAAGGCCATATATTATTAGTGGTGGCAATTGAGAATGGCGGTTGGCACTAGCCAGCAGTGGAGGCGTAGAGGCACACCATTGCGCACTGTTGATGGTTGTGGCAGCTCGATGCGGCGACAGAGCCAAGGAACCAATCCCAACAGGTCACGCGGGTTACTAGGGGGCGCCACGTAATAGAACCGCTCCAAATCCTGAACGGCATAACTATTTTGGGGAAAGGGGGGACTTTTCCCCGAATGAAATCTAGGGTGGGCCCTGCGCCCTCCTACGGGTTGGGCGGTGCCCTCCTCCAGGCTGGGATCCACCCTCTTATGGATGGGGCCATGCCCCCCTGCAGGCCAAGCTGGGCCTCCCAATGAGCCAGCCCATTCCCCCTGTGGTCCGGACCGCGGCCAATCCCAATCGTGCCAGCGCAGGCCGGTTCGGGATATACTGCGTCGGACACTAACCGGGTCGGTTCGGCCCAGACCTAGTCATCCCGATTGGGTCGGACCGGACCTAGACGCATCCAGGCCTTCTGTCACATAAAATTCCATAACATGATATCCAAACGTCTATCTGACAAACTGTATGTGGCACTTGGATCCATGGAGCGAGATGATCCTTTTGGTATACACTTCTTGAATTTTGAAGAAAGTTGGTTTATCTTCGGGTTGGATCAAACTTAATTCCAACCCAGCCCTTGGTACTAAAACCCTTATAAGTAACATACTAGGTGTCTGATAGATGCACTGTCTGTCATGTTAGAAACATTAAGACATGGTTTTCCTTTGGGATTCACCATTGTGATTCTTATTTGCAATTGAGATACAACCAATATCTCGAGGATTAGATTTTATGGAACTCAAGGGAATTGTGTGTAGGGAATCATGTGGCTGGATGTCTTTAAAGTAGCGACACTATGTGGATCAGCATTACATCGGCCCTATGTTGATCATCAACATAGCTACCTGATGCGGGCCAGTTTTAGTGCGGCCCATCGAGGATCAGATTCTAACGACCCTCTTGTGGATCAGAATCGAGTGACCCTCTGTGTATCAGCATTTCATCGACCCTTTGTGGATCAATATTCTAGCCACTCTATGTGGATCAACAGTAGCATGACATGACGAGGAAATCATTATAGGGGCCTGTCATTGAACAACAACATACGTCCAATAGTGGTTAGGGAATAGACAGACCTCGTTGTGGATTTTTTTGGAACATCTAAATGGAATAAGATGATATATCCTAAGACTAATGATCAGTATTCCTGATATCTGATTTTTATACCTTATGTGAGCTTATTATTTCATTGTGCTTCGGGATTGATTTCTTGGTTTTTGGTTTTTCCTTTGTAGAACATTGGGAGACTGTCAGAGGTCTCGTGTTCCCTACTAAGTATAGTTATACTCTCCCCTACTTGGGCTTACCCTGCACCTTGTTGTGTCTTATTTAGATGATGGACAGCTTTGACCGAGGTTTAGGAGCCCGGACAGGATGGTGCTCTGATGTGGACCTTTAGATGTGATGAGCCGCGATGACGATTGACCATGTGTTGTACAAACCCTTCCAATAAGAACCTTGGAAGACGATTCCATGATCTATTTTTATATTGTATATTTACATTTCACTTGGGCTTGTATTCTAGCCCCTTTTACATATATTACACTCTCCCCTTTTTACTAAATATATTTACATCATAGAATGCATCATGTCGTATACATGGTCTTTGTGTTTGTATGTGTTATGGAAATTCCATCCGATTTACAGGGATATATCTTTTTCTGCTATTTTGTAACCCCTGGCCTATGGATGGTGGTATTGGGGTAGTCGCGGCTTAGGCCCTGTGGCAAAGGTCGTGAATAATTGGTATCAGATGAGTCAGTTATACCGATGATCTAGGAATTAGATCATTTATTGGGAAATAGTGTTAAATTTTATGAGTATGATTTTCAGTTTGGGGAATCCATTATTGGTGTTCCAGCCGATGTATCTATACAACAGGACCATGACTTCTGAATTTTGACTCAGTACATGAAAATACTAATTGCGTGTGTTTTTGAAAATATTGTCATTTTGATCACTTTTGAGTCAGATCACCTGGTTCAAATTTTTTATCGCGGTGCATCTATTTTCCTTTAGGATAACCCAATGCATAAAACCATCCAAGGTTCTAATTAGAGTTTGCAATGACTACCCACCGAGCGATGAGGATTTAGTGTGGGGACCACTTATGGAGATATTACCATCAGGTGGTGTACTAGAAACACCAATACCAATTGAGAAAGTGTTTCCACCAGCCACACCAGCAAATAGTGCACATCCAATGAGTGCATATCATGATTTTCCGCAGTAGTGGCCTCATATGTTCTAAGGTGAGATAGATTAGAAGGAGACGGAGGACTAGCTAGAGGCTGTGGATACAGTGTTTCACAACGTTAGGACACCAACAAACCAGATGGTGATCCTAGCTGCCAGTATTTTCTAGGGAGCAGTATGGATATGGTGGAGACTGATGCTCTAGATACATGATGAGGTGACTGTCACATTGGTATATTTTGAGTACCTCTTATGGGTAGAGATCGTTCTGGCGACTCTACGGTCTGTGCGTATACAAGATCATCTATAATTATAGTAGGGTAGCTTGACCGTGGCCATGTAATCAGGGAGGTTCACCGACCACTCGCGCTACACTACTGACATGGTGCGAGACCCTTTCATCAGGTTCCGATCCATCGAGAAGGGACTCTGACAGGATATCAGAGCTTCTATGGTATCTCTAAGCATCCTAACACATGTTGTAGTGTTTTAGAGAGATCTCTTGGGGGATATCTTTCTTGCTAACAAGACACCAACAGTGAGACTGACCACCAAGCGACACATAGCAAAGTCATCTAAGGCTAGTATAAGGCAGATTAAATGGCGGTCCATGAGTACCTGACCTACTGGTGGAGGACCTTGGGATGTAGGGTCAGAGATGCGAGGCTCACGAGGTAGAACAAGCCATAAAGGGAGCATATTGTGCTTCACATGCGACGTGTAGGGACACATGGCTCGCAAATTCCCAAACAGCCACACTGATGACTAGGAGATAGTTGACAGACCACCGAGGGAGAGGTAGAGATTCATGTGGGGAGATCTATAGGTATCATTTGAATCGGATAGAGGAGCTAGCCATGTAGCACGTTGTGGGTGGTAATTTGAGGTTCTAACACCACCACCTCCAGGTGGTCTACCCCGACCACAAGGTACTGATGGATAGAGACAAGCTCATCTCCCAGCAACTAAGGACTATGACCACAACACTCAAGATATGATTTGAGGTTCGATCTGTGTCTACTCATCCATTTCTACGATACATATAAACAAAGGTTTTAGTCTCTCCTTCATTTCCACAACCCTCATTTGGAGCTCGGAGATTTTGGTTGAGCCATTGGCTCAATCCTTATTGATTGAGTCTCCAATGGGTGGGGATTTGATGATTACACACTGGTTAGATCAGTGTGAGCTGACTATAGGAGATGAGATCATCATCTGCGATCTTCTAGTAGTGGCGTCGAGGCTTTACGACGTCATCTTCACTATGGACTGGTAATCCACCATCCATGTTTTGATTGACAGAATTAGGCGCCATGTTCATTTTATATATGAGGATGGGACCCAGTTTTCTTTCACCAGTGATAAGGGAATCTTTACGGCATAGGATGGACATACTCATAGGAGGCTTCATCCGATCACACATCATTTTTCTAGCCTTACCGTTATAGAAGTTTATGTTGAGAATCGGAGCTATCCTATAATGGTGGACCAGTAAGTTGATTCCTTCTTGGATGATGTTCTGGGACTACCTCCTCATAGATAAGTGGACTTTAACATTGATATGTACCCAGAGACGACAGTGATATATACACAAACATATTGAACGGAACTCATGGATCTTCATGAGTTGTTAGTACAGTTGGAGGACATGAAGAGGAAAGGGTTCATAAGGCCAATTTTTTATCCATGGCCAACCCTGATCTTGTTTTCCATGAATGCAGATGGGGGTTTTGGGTCTCTAGGTGGATTATAGATACCTGAACTAGGTTTTTGTGAAGAAAAAGTATCCACTTTTGAGGATTTATGATTTCTTCGATCAGCTTAAGGGAGCTCGTCGCTATTCGAATATAGACCTTAGATCATACTATCATCGGCTCATGGTACGTGATGAGGATGTGTAGAACAAGGCTTTCAAATGTCGGTATGGCCACTATGAGTTCATGTTTATGATATTTAGCGAGACCAACTCCCCTATATTTTTCATGGGACTCATGAACAAGATCTTCCAGCCATACCATGATCAATTTTTGGTGGTCATCATTGATGACATGTAGGTGTACTCTGTTACGGATGAGGTGCATTACTCTTTTATATAGATAATTCTGGATACACTATGAGAGAACCATCATTGTGGTAAGCTCTCGATGTGAACGTTCTAGATTCAAGATGTCAACTTTATGGGACATATTATCTTCGAGGCTGGAGTTACAGTGGATTCAGCAAAGATAGAGGTTGTACATTCTTGGGAGCCACCGAGGAGTGTGACCAAGGTGAGGATTTTCATTTAGTCAGATGGGAACTACTGGAGATTCGTAACTCACTTCTATAGAGGTACGACACTATTATTATCTTTGGAGAAGAATGGAAAACCCTTCGTGTGGATGGAGAGATTATAGCAGTGTTTTCAAGAGATGAGTCAGAGACTGACAATTTCCACCATCATGAGGCTACTAAAAGAAGGAATTCAATATATAATCCACTGTGAAACATCTGGGGCTGTACATGGATGTTTCTGAATGAAGGAGAAAGAAATGATTGCATATGGTTCATGATATCTAATACAACATAAGCAAAACTATGCTACCCATGACCTGGAGTTAGCAGTAGTGGTCTTTACCGTGAAGATATGGTGACACAACCTGATGTGTGAATGGTTTATAGTCTAATCAGATAACAAGATTCTCTGGTATATCTTATCATAGAAGGACCTGAACTTTAGATAGTGGTGATGGATAGAGTTCCTCCAGGAATATGACTTTGAGATAATCAATAGTCCTGGGTAGGGAAACGTGGTAGTAGATGCACTCATCCAGATTCCTGGTCTACAATTGTTGAGTGAGGCAATAAAGAATATAGCCATATTACAAATATATTTTTTGGATAGAGATGGAGAAACTTACCTCTAGTATAGGATAGTACCTCCCCCAATCAATCAGTTATTTAGGGAGGCATAGAATCAGGAAATTGACTAGGAGGCTCGATGTGCTCAGATATTCTCAGGATAGTCACTTGATATATTTTCTAGAAGGTGAGGAGCATGTCATCCTCTATATAGGACACACCATGGTACTAGTGGAACTACATGAGGAGGCATTGAGGGAGTTCCAAATGTCCCCTCTGGTGGTACCTCCCAATGTGGAAAATATATACTAGGACCTCTAACGTCCACACTTGTGGCCAGAGATGAAGATAGTAGTGGAAGATTTTATTTCATGATGCCTCACTTGTTAGTAAGTGTAGGCTGAGAATCAGGATCCAGTAGGCTTAGTTCAACCACTAGATGTGTTGGACTGGAAGTGGGATGTATTACCATGGATTTTGTGATAGGGAAACCACATACAACTAGGGGCCATAATTCCATCTGGGTGATCGTTGACCAGATGACCATGTCAGCCCACTTTCTACCAATCAAAGAGAAGGGATCAGTAGAGGGCTTGGGAGTCCTCTATGTATAAGAGATTATATGACTTCTTGGGGTTCCATTAAGGATCATATCTGATCATGACACACATTTCACATTCTTATTGTGGAAGAGATTTCAGGAGGCATTCGGGACAAAGCTATGTTTTAGCACTGCCTTTCATCCTCATATGGATGGTCAGATAGAGTGGACCATATAGACACTAGTGGACATGATTCCTGCTTGCATCCTTGATTTTGTCTGCAGTAGGAAGGATTAAATGCCTTTGGTAGATTTCGCGTTGAACAACAAATATCACTCTACCATCGGTATGGCTTCATTAGAGTCCTTGTTCGATCGAACGTCCAGATCACCTCTATGCTAGACAAACCTAGAGGACTCAGCACTTATGGGCCCTGAGTTGGTATGAGATACCATTGAGGTGGTGCAGATCATCCTGGAGATTATTAATATTCGATAGAGTATGTAGAAGTTTTTTTCTAACAGTATTTGCAGACCTTTTCACTTCAAGGAGGGAGACTGTGTCTCCCAATGGGTCTCATCTCGACGAGGTTTTCAAAGATTTGGCCTTGGAGGAAAGCTATCTCCATGGATTATTGAACCCTATCATGTTCTTAGCATTGTTGGTGAGGTGGTGTATTGCCTAGCTCTTCCCCCACATGTGCATCGAGTGCATGAAATTTTCCATGTGTCATTGCTGAGGAAGTATGTGCAGGATCCATCACATATTATCGAGTTGGGAGATCTGGACATTTATGATTGGGCGATGTTTACGAATGTTCTAGTGGAGATTGAGGATCGAAATGAGCGGTTTCTTTAGATAATTATTGATATATCCGGTTCGCATTCACTATAAGCCTCAGCACCTCTAGGAGAGCATATGGAAGCGGGAAGCAAAGATTTGAGCTCAACAACCTCATTTTTATCCTTAGTCTATGTTGTGCATTTTGTGGACAGAAATCCCAAAGGTAGGGAGAATGTAAAGACACAGATTTTCCATGAAATGTTTTTAATTATATGGAACAATTCTGAGGCTTCAAAATGTCACAATGTTTGATTCTGATGCTCGGTGTTCCCAGAATATAATTTTAAACATTCTTAATGTACATTTAATAAATGTGCGAGCAGGAAATCCTATATTTTGACCCGGTTCTCAGAATTTAAATTTTTCAGCACCGTTGAACTCTCAGCGCTGAGATTTTTTTTAGAGACCCTTAACCTCGAACGTAGTTGGTTGAGAGAGGAAGATGGTTTTTCCAGTTTTCATGGACGATTAATAAAATAAATCTAATTTATTTTAGATATACTCTATCTCCAATTTAGATTTTTGTGAAGGGGACTACAAGGGGTGGTCGGGAATTTAATGCAGGACATTAAATGCTCAGTTAATGAAAATCTATAACAACCATAAATGAAATAAAAGAGGATCATTAATTTAGACAATTAATGAACATATCATAATTAGGTGTTTTAAATATAACTCCCCTATTCTCACTTTTTGTTTTTTGAATTCATCGGAAAAAGGGTGATTTTTTTGGAGAAGAGGATTTTGGAGGAGCCTCTTGATAAAAAAATGGATCCATAAATCGTGAATTTAATATTGTCATTAGAGTGGAATCGTTGGAGGTATGCTTCAGGATGGACAAACACTGACCCATCATCAAACGTAGGACACTCTCACAAAACTCACATGGTAAGGTTTTTCCCAGTTTTTAATTCAAGAGTTATTGATTCAAATATCCTCTCCATTGTTAAGATACTAGCACGGATGGCGGGGCAAAAACGAATGAGGCCCAATCATTATGCCACTTGTTTTTTCATTGCGTTCTATGCGGGTTAATTTTCGGGTTAGTCGAATCCCAAATCTAAGGTTCAACCAGTGAAAGTGACGACCTCGAAAGCCCGTTGATGCTATCGGATGGGAAAACAAACCATCGGATCACACCCAGTGCACATGAGAGACTGATGGTGTGGCACCGGTGCAGCCACACCAGTGACCAATACAGAATGGCGATGGGGATGGCTAGAACCGGCCAACTGTAGTATTGGTGGTGTGCCATTGTGCACCGTAGGAGGAGGTCACACCATTAGGCCGTGATAGTCAGCAAGCGACCAACACCGGTCAGCCTTGGAGATGGTGGAAGCGCATCGTCGCGCGCCGCAGGAGGAGGAGGCCACTGATGAAGATGTGGTGGAGGAATGGTCCTTCTTCTTATAAGGCCCAGGGAGACTAGGAGTCTCTATATGTAACTGTCTTTCCAAATTTATATTGGATTGGAGGTTTGGGAAAAGGGGAGAGGATTACCCCCATGCCAACTAGGGAGGGCCCCACACCCCCTTGTAGGCTATGCAGCGCCCTTATGTGGGCTGTGATGCACCCTCTTATGGGCTGGGCCATGCCCCTGTGGGCTAAGCTATGTCGCCCTACGGGCTGGGCAACTCCCCTATGGGGGTCGGGCTGCACCGCCCAGTGGGTCGTGCCACACCCCATGCGGGCCATGCCTCGCCCTCCCGCGGGCTGGGATGGCCCCCCAGTGGGTCGGGTCGGACCGTGTGGTGCAGGCCAAGCCTGCTGCGGCCCTACCTAACTGGGTTGGTCCTGTCCGGTTTAGGTCGGGCAGTGTCGGACATGAACTAGGGCAGGTCGGCCCGACCAGGTCGGACCAGTCTTGGACCCATCTTGGCCTAGTTTGGCTTAATATGCCATAAGATGAAATCCAGACATCTGTTTGACGAACCGCCAGTGGTGATGAGATCCTTTTTGTGAAATAGACCTTTTTGTATACTCCATTCGAATTTTTGAAAAATTTAGTGTATGTCCGGGTTTGATCGAACATAAATCCAACCGGGCCCTTGTTACTAAAACACTAATAACTCACATACTGGGGGTCCAATTGACGCGCCATCAGTCGCGTTGGAACCCTTACGACCTGGAAGTCCTTTGGGATACTATATTTTAGAGCTTACTAGATTTTGAGGTAAAAATTTCATCTCAAGGAGAAGATTATTTGGAACTCGAGCGCACTGGGTGCGGGGAATCATGTGGGTAGTTGTAATTGAAGTACCCACCCTATGTGAATAAGCATCATAGAGACCATGTGTGGATCAATATCTTACCCAACAAACAAGGACAAGTTTTAGAGCATCCCATCAAGGACCATCTTATAGCGACCATGTGTGGTTCAACATCGAGGGACCCTGTGAGGATCAACATTCTAGGGACCCTATGGGGATCAACATTCTAGTGACCCTGAGTGGATTAGCAGTAGGGTGACCCAATAGGGACTAGAATTACAGTAGCCTATTGTGGAAAATTGACTTGCTTCCAAGAGTGAATTGAGAATAGAAAAACTTCTTTGTAGACCAGTTTTAGATCTTTTAAACGGAATAAGATGATATAGCATAAGATTAATAATCTATATTCACAATCTCTGAGTTGTATGACTGGTGTGAGATTACTATTACTTCATACTTTTTGATTTAGGTCTTGCTTCATGGTTTTTCCGTTTTGAAACTCTGAGAGACATTCGGGGGTCTTAGGGATCCTACTGAATATTGTCAAACACACCCTACACGGGATTCTCCCACACCTTGTTGTGGCTTGTGTAGATGACCAACATCTTTGACCGAGGTTTGGGAGCTAGGACTAGACAGTGCTTAGAAGTTGACCTTTAGATTTGATGTGCCACAATGGTGATCGACCATGAGAAGTACCCACCCTTCTAGTAGGAACCACGAAAGATGATTCTTAGATGTATTTTTCTATTTGAGTAGTACTTTTTAGTTGGGATTGTATTCCGGCCCCTTTTGCATACAGTACACGGCACCCATTTACTATACATATTTACTTCTTAGTTTGCATCATGTCATATAATTGGTTTGTTTGTTTGCAGGTTTAAAGGAGATGTGTTCCCATTTATAGGGATATGACTTTTTAGAGCTAGTCCACATCCTCTAGCCTGTGGATGGCGGGCATAGGGTAGTCGCAGCACGAGCCCCGAGGGATGGGTCCTGACCATTAATGTAATTAAGAATAAGTTTAATTTCTATTATTTATTTTATTACATGCAACACCATGTTATGTTATCACAACACATAACATTGTAATTGCTTGTGTTACACAAAACATATTGTTAAAAAACATGAAATCATGTCAACGCGATCATTATAACATATCCAATAAAGATATGTATATTAATATAATTAATTACTCTTTAAAATTTATGTAAATTGTTATTATATTATTAAATGATATAGATAAAAAAATGCATGATTTTCAATAAATTCGTTAATTGATTCAAAAATACTATTTTGTCAAAAAAATGTTTTTATCTTTTTTTTTTGTGAAAAATAATAAAAAGAATTTTTTAAAAAAATATTTAAACTGATTTTAAAAGGAAAAAAATCATGTTTATTTAAGAATTTAAAAATCATATTTACATAAATTTTAATTATTTTTACGAACAAAATCATTTTTGGATGAATAATGCGATATACTTAATTTTATATGTAAATTATATCTTAATTTAATTTATGTATAGTGATAATTTCTATATTAGTTATTTATAAAGTCAAATTACTTCTTTTAATTTTATATTAATTAAATGTAGTTCATTTTAGTCAATTTTATATTGAATTCAGAAATAAAAACATTGTATTCGTTTGATCATTTTCAATATAAAAACCTACATTTTTGACATGTCTGTATGATTAATTTGAAAACAAAATTTCACACATATGTGAATTGAATTTGGAAAATAGATTCCATATTTTTAATAAAAATATTTATAATGATTAATTATGGAAAATAAAAATTTCTCTAAAATGAGTAGTTAAAAAAATATAAATTAATTACCACATTTATGTTAAAAATGGTTTTATAATTTGGTAGAAAATAATACAAATATAGATAAAATAAATTAACTATTTATACATAACAAAAATTATAGAACTATATAAACCATTATGTTCACATGGTATATTTTTAATAGTTTTTGGGATAGTTTTCCTTGGGGTGGCCTATATAATTAGTTATATAACAAAAATGTCAAAAACAATTATTCATTTTAATTTATATAATGCTTTGGAAAAGAGAAAAACCCCACATATGTTAGGTTTGAAATATTATTATGGAAGATAAATGTGTTTTTTATGATATAAAATAATTTTTTATTTTTTTGATATGACATAATTAAATTAATTGATTGAGAAACACAAAAAACAATTATCTTCTTTGTAATTAAATATAAGAATTGATACTAAAATTTTAAAATTCGTGTAAATTGAATGAATTTGTGTGTTAAATTATTTTTTATATGTATATTTTATTTTAAATATTAGTAAACATAATATATTTTAATTATATTATAGTATTGAAATTTTTTGTATTTAATTTGTATTAATAAATTCAGAATTGACATTAATGTTATTTATTGAAATGATATATTTATTAATGGATTTAAAATAAAGAAAAAGTATGCATTCTACAAAGTGAATTATTTAGATAATAATATTATCAACTATGATCTATTAATAGGAAAATTTATCAATTATAATTTTTATTCTGACAATAAAATAGTAGAATCCTAGTTGGAATGGTAATTCCTAATGAAGTGTTGTTGAACATTACATGATCTTGTGTTAAAATAAATATCCAACACACATTAAATTGTTATATACTAAACGAGATATTGTATTTAGAATATATCTGTACAAATTATCTAATAGTTGTCAATATAATGTTAACTAAATGGTTAAATTTCCAATTTAAGAAAAAAAATTACCATAGTGAGAAACCAAGATGGTAAAAAGAGGGGTACATAAAAGTAAAGGAATAAAATGATTAAAACATGTATTTTAGTAACTAATAGAGGTTATTATAGACTGAATCATCACTAAACACCAGTAATAATAATATTTGGATCCCCATGATATATTTGTTACTTCATAATGGTGAATACATAGGAGTATTTATAATAATGTTACTCCTCCTCAGCAATAAAAGGACACTAACACTCCCCCACTTCTTCACACCTATCAATCCATACTGATCATCTAAAATATACCCAAATCAATTTCCAACCACTTGATCACCCTAGAAGTATTATTTTTGTAGAAAAAGGAACCATGGAAGTCTTTAGAAAAAACTTACAAGGGATCCTTGAAAAAGTTGTGGGTAAAATGAGTACAACCAGTGTCAACAGTTAAGGTAAGGGATTTCCTTCTCTCTTTCTTTCTATCATGGGACACATGTCATGTTCAATAATAAATTCTTTTATGTGGTCTATATACAATAAAATATATTATATTATGATTTTAATAATTAAAATTATTATTTTATCATATCCATTTGATGATATTAGTTTCTGGGGGTTTTATTTTTTATAGTTAATAAACTGGTAAGGTATTTTGTTCTTAATGTTCATTTTTTGAGATGTTAATTTGGTGATACATAAATATTAACTATGTTGGTGTATATGTAGACCCTTTAACATGTAATATGATTAATTTATTCATCATCCTAATTTAATATGATTAATTTTATGTTATTCCATTAGAGTGAAATTGAAATAATGTTACCAAATTGGTTATGATTTCATGTTATAATCTCATTGTATATTTGGATCATTTTTTGTTATGTTTATAATGATAAAATACTATGATCTAGAACTCCCTATTTATCATTAATTTTATTATCCACTATTTATTGACGATATATTCATGAAATTATCACATTTTCGGCTCACTAATACAGAAGATTATTAAGAGAATTATTTTTATGGAAATCCAAATTTATTTATCCTTTCATTAGGAAATATATTTTTTATATAATTATAAAAAAAAATTAATTAATGAAATTTTTACCCCTGTTTTACTTTTTCTAAAAAAATAATTGAATCTTCGTGTCATTTTCTAAAACAATAAAAATTTGGATTTTACTAAAAATATGAAATGAATATGTATTTTAACATCAACGATATGAAAATAATTTTAAAACGTCAATACCAATCATTATTTTGAGGACTCGTTTTTATGTTTTCAATTTTATTTAAAATGAAATTTTGTAATCGTGTTTTATTTTTTAATAGTACTTTCTAAATGTTTAAATGATATTTTTCTAATTAAATGTGGTATATATTTATAATTATTCCTTTATATGTTTTAGAAGATATTTTTAAAGAAAACGATTCATTAATGGCTAATGTTTTAAAAAGTGATTTACATGAAATTTTATTTTCCATAGTAAATTCCACATGAAATCATTATAAATTGATCGTCATCTAAGATGACATCCTTTCATTTATTTTATTTATTACTAAGGTTAGAAACCATGTATACCATTATAATTTATCCTATAAATTCTTTATGTTTAGGATGGAATGTTGTTTATGAAACCCACTTCTCATTAATGGGTTATGCCATGATATAACACTTTTGTAACCCTCTTCTTTTCATAAATTCTTATCTGAGGAAATGATGAATGATTATGAATCAGGTCTATATTCAACATGTTATGATATGATGACATTTTTATAAAACCATTTTCATTTCATTGGATATGATTTAAGTAATTTTCATTATTTTATGTCACACATAGATATAGATGTCACTATGAAATGGGTGGGAACTATATCTCTCTACAATGAATTGGGTAATTATTAATCCTATGAGAGAGAATATGGTACACAATTAATCATCCAAAGCCCAAAAATGGGCATACATTGGTGGTCATCTGAAACCCCAAATGGTTGGTACACAATTGTTCACTGCAACTCTTATACAGAGACACATGTGGTCAGCACAATCCTGACATGTTATACATATCCAAATGGGTATCCAAGACATTTGATTTAAAAAACATATGTGTATTCCTTAAATACATGTTCGATGCCAATATTATAATCTCAGGGATCATGTTATTTGATTACCTAATGATTCATATCAAATTAACTACCAGTATAAATGCCAGGACTCATGTTTATAATCAATGATTGCTAGGGTATGGATATAATTTTATTTTTCCCATCATGTAACCATATAATTATCATAATCTTTTATATGATCATAGATTCATATCACTTATGTTTTCCCTTACCAAACAAAATAGTTCATCCATTATTATTTTTCATTTCCCTAGGTTTTTACAAGTTGTTTTATATAGGGTATATCTACGAAGAGTAGTATATTAGAAGATATATATGGAATACATTGAGTATATTATATCACATTTAAATATTTTGATATATTTCTGTAATTTTATTAACCTATTATGGTCCTCAGGAATGTTTTTTCGAAATATAATTAATATCCATTTAAAATGATGTAATATCTAAGAATTAGTAGATTGTTTTTATATATATATCAATCACTGTTCTCATATAAGCATTTTATTGGCCTAAATGAATGAAATCATGAGACTAAAATTTTAAAATCACACCAAATAATTCATAGAACAAAATGGGGTCATAAATATTTTCAATTTACAATATATGAATTATAGATGAATCAAATATCATGATCAATGTGATCTTATCAAAATAATTATAACGTTTTGTTGGGATTGGAAGAAAAAATGTAAAATATTGATAATAATAAAATTCATATGTCAAGGATACCCTCCAATACATTCATCACATGTTAGTCTTAACTAACCACTAGTGTACCAACATCAGGCTTCTATTAAGAACAAAACTAAACTCTTTAAGAGTTTGTCTAACCAATAGTGTACCCTTAGAGATTATAATACATTAAATAATTCCTAATTTATTTGTGGTATATAAGAAAAAAATATGTGACATAATAATTATCCAGTCATATATATTTAGAATATAATTATCATATTAATCCTTTATTTAATAAAAACATATTGAAAATGGAATATGAATCATCAATATTTTTTTAAAAAAATTAATAAATATCCTTAAAAAGATTAATTATAATACCATTGAATATATCTATAATAAATATTAATAGATATCAATGAATTTTTATAGTTTAATATTAAATAAAAATATTAATGGAACATTTTACGAGGAAAATTTTCTTGTCAATTTGAAATAACACTTTTAAAATTATAAAATTCACAGAATTCTTGGTAAAACAATTTCCATTTAATGAAATATGATAATTATTATGAGATTCTTCAAATCAATTTTCATTCAAGGGTGTGTGAAAATATTTTTTATGTGATGGTGATTAAAAAGATTCCATTAAAACCATTGGATTCATATACCTTGTTCGTAAAATGAAAATAATATTCCTTTGAATCCCTTTTATAGAAATTTGAAAAAGGATAAAAATTAATTTTTCCATTGATTATAATACATTCAAAACATTTATGAAATATTTTTGATGAAAATACTAAAATAAATGAAAATAATTTCTAGAATATTATAGAAATATATTATATTTTGTGTAAAAATATTGTTTATGTATTATGAGTAATTAGATAAATGAAAATGAATGGAAAAAGTGTAATATCCAAAAAAAATTGATCAGAACACCAAAATGACATTAATGATTGTAAAATTGTAACATCTCGAACATATATCAATATATGTTTTTAGAAAAATTGATTAAACTTTCTTGAATATGATTAATAATATACTTACCATATTTAGGGAATCTCTTGGGAGTGTTCTAGAAGTTCAATAAATGAAATTGGGGAAAACGTGTTAATCCAGGGTCTATTACATTGTTAGAACATGGTTAGAAATAAATTTTCCCAACACCTATGTGTCCTTATAAAGGAGGGTCATAGTTATAAAACCACGAAGGATTCCTACGATACTATGAAAATCAATCATTGATGGAGAGAGGTGTGTTCAGGACCATTTCATGGGTTTGTAATCCAAGTGGGTGGCTAATACAGTTTATACATCCTTGACCCCTATTAGAATGTGAGTTCCACACTATTAGCCAACATTTTTTCAAAAAATGATGAAAACCCCTACATGTCTTTAAATTTTTTGAAATTCCCAATTCCACCCCTTAGACCATAATGATTTTTATTGTATTTTAAGCTCTTTTCCATAACTAAAAGAATGGATTATGAACCATTCTCCCTACTCCTTCATGATTGTTTCATCTTCAATCTATTTCCTTTTGACTAGTTAATGAGAATCGATGTTCTTAGTGATTCTATGAGTATAATTCATTATGTTTTATAGGATAATCATTTCTGATTGTTTTATCTCCTTCCAATGAAGTCAAACAATATTAACATAATGATTTTATATTGGGAACAAAAGGTACATCTGGATTGAATCGACAATTCATTTTTAGTGAGTTGTTGTATATAATCATGATTTATGGGGTATATATGTTTATTTTTTATAGAAATAATTTTTATTCAAGTATATGATGTTGGTTCATTTGTGCCCCTTCATTTCTAATTTGACGTATTATTATTGAATGATAATTTTTTTGTCTAAATTGTGTGTTTGACCATTTACGGAACATATTGGATCCATCTACTGTGAGTAATAAATGAATAAGGCCACCCACGAGGTGTGACACACTATTGATAATGGGAATTGTGTTTTTAAAGGATGGCATGAAGGGTTTATTATACTAAACCAATGGATATTGTGTTTATCATGAAGACATTCTATAATGGGTTCTTTTTGGATTTACATGTAATGTTGAATGGGTTACAATTTAATTAATGAGAAAAGTGATAAATTATAAAATGGGGAATATATTTTTTATCTAATGGTTGGAAAGTATATTTTATGGTCTTGGATATGAAAAAATTATAAAAATTTCAAGTTATGGAGTTAATTTAAATGTAATGAATATAATGATCATTGAGAATGTTGTTAAATGAAATGGAATACAATCATAGTTATAATTTGATAGGATGTTACTAATGAGGAACATTAGAAATTTTTTATTGATTGAATAATTGGAATGATGGATGATAGTTCCTCATCTATGGGTCATGCTTGACTGATGATAATTCCCCACATATGTATGGTACAATTGGGACGTTGGACTGGTACCTCGTTGTTACTTACAATTGATATGGCATCGATACCTATGATATGACTCCTAGATACTTTTAGTTGATTTCATTTATTAATAATTATGAAAGTGATTTAATATTTGAAACCCCTTAAATTAATTCATTCAGAATTCCTATGTAGGATGATGAAGGTTATTTGTGTTTGTACCATAATAGAAACCCACTGGATTGGGGATGAATGAAATTTGTTTAATAAAAATCTCTTTTCATTCAATATATTTTTTCATAAAATAATATTTTACATAAACTGATATTAGAGAGGATAATTTTTGACATTGTTGATGGTGGCCTTACATTTATAACCACATCGTACATTGGCAACCATTGGGCACATGATTAGACTTCTTTTTTTATGACGGTACATGGGAAATGAACTTATGAATGATCATAGATTTCATATGAATCCTGGATGATGGGAACTGCCATGTGATCAAGACCCGTATTTATGATATTATTTAATCTCATATATTGGTTTATATACAGATCATTACGGAATAATTGCAGGATATAAAAATTATTATTTTTTGATATATATACCTCATTATGGGATCTAGTTATGTGAGGGTTGGTTTTTAATTATTATTTAATATATATTTATTTATGATTTTAACTACTCATTTTGATGGTTAAATAGGTTATAATATCCCCAATTTATCCCCGTCACCCACATTTCTGTTTTTCTAACTCAGTAATTTGAGGATGCATACATGTGGTAATGTGGACAACATTCTTATTGAATTAGTTCAGTGGAACCAATAACATGCCATTACAATATGGTATTAGTGTGATTTTTATTTTATTGATTTTATATATTGGAAATGTGTACATTATGCAATGATGTGTTTGGGAATTGTTCTAATATCGTGTATTGGAGTATGTAAATGATGTATGGGGAAACCCAATGTTCCTTGTGGGGGATTTTTTTCATGGATGATCATTGTTAGGGACAAATTTTATTTCACATTGGGTCAAAAAAAAATTAGTGAGGTTATTTTCAATTTTGGTTATTCCCATGAACCTATATGAAATGATGGCTATCCTTGGTTGAATCATTTTAGGAATATAGATAATTTTGTGACATGAATCGTGTTATACACACAATGTGAAAATCATGCGGGATATGGGGAATAAATGGATTTTTTATACCATTATAATCTTAAATAAATAGTTCCATATATAGATGATGAAATTTATTAAATTTTAATAATGTAATTTTAATGGTCATATATTTATTAATGAAAATGTTGAAATTTATTAATCTGTTGATGGATGTTAAATGAAATATTTAGCATGACATCTATTATATTGTTTGAAATATTTATTTTTAGATTTTATTATGCTATCCAATCTAGTATATATAATTTATTAGTTTTTGTGATCATGTTAACATTATGAACACTAATATAATATTTGAGGAGTATTTTGTAATTTCATGTACAAAAACATTGATATAATCATTGTTATGTAATGTAATGTTCCATAAATTTGTTCTTGTAATTATAGAAATATGTCACTATGATAAAATTTTCATGTTGGACGATAGGTGGTTATCTTCAAGATTGTACCTCTAATAGACAAACTCGAAACAAACATGGTTATCAGTTAAAGGGTATTGGAAAATTTATATGATAATTTTACTAGAATAAGAGATTTTTATTAAAGGAAAATGATTGTATGCTTTAGATAATGAGGGAGATTCATCTATAGAACCCTCTAGTGTTTTTCATAAGGGGAAAACATGAGGCTGTAGTGGTCTCAATTGAATCTACAATGATAATATTGGATATCACAGAGACACTTATATAGAAAGGGTCCATTCATTCAATATATTTTATAAAAGGGTCCTCAATAAAATACTGGTATATTTGCGATTAAAGTTATCATGAATATGGTAGGCTATGGAAGTATTTCCAATAAATATTTATGAAATATTTAATTTTGGATACTCTATAGTAGGAGAGATATGTTGATGTTTTGAGGTTAAATTACGTGTTTTTTCAGAGATGGATTATTTTTCCCTACTTTGCTTCTTATGAATATTTCATCTCTTATATACATGGATGAGGAGTTTCTTTTCAGATATATAATATAGGGTTCTATAATCAATTCAGAACACCAGGTCACATTTCTTTTCAATTACCTCAACCAACAGTATAGTGTAGAGCTTCCAATTAGATTGTGTATGTGCTGAGGATCTGTTTGAACCCTCAATAAATAGCTGATGATGGAGGACCGAGATTGTAAAAGAACACGATAAAGGTTTATTCTCTTACGTCGTAGTTTGGGTGTTGGATTTCAATATGAAACAAAAATACGGGTGGGGATAAAGAACTATGGAATATGTTTTTCTATATCATTTGGGAATTCCAATGAATGGGAGTCAACAATGAGCCCTGGGTTTGGAATGTGAAAACATCATATAATTTATCATATTATATTTGATTGTGAGGACATAACGTCTATAGTCGAATATATTTTTATTGTACATTTCACACTTGCAGATGCATTATTTAATATAGGTTATTCTCACAATTAATATCTCTATGTATATTTAGTGGTTTGGGATTATTTTTATCAATATATATTTTGTATTATAATATGAGGGTATGTAATGATTAATGGAGTGTTCCCATGTGGTTTGTGGGTACCTGATTCATTGCGACTTGTTCAAAAATGAGATATGAGGATTTGATATGATACTTAGATATTAATGGTTGGTCTTATATAATGATCCTTGTTACTGTTACCATAGTATTGTGAGTTTCACATCTCTCTAATTAGACTCATATATCTATCACTATGAAAAGAATATATATGAATTTTCATCACGGTTAGTTTATGAAAAGATGTGTACAATCAAAACCTTGGAGGAATGTCTCTATCACAACTGGTCCTCCAAGGCCCGTGTCATTACTACCCCAATCCCACCTTCCACAGGCCAGGGGCTTGTGACAAACACAGGTAAGGCATAAACCATAAAGTGAAGGCATTGAATTTAAATCTTGACACACACAAAGACAGGGCATACAACACTAAGAAAACCAAAATGGAAATAAAGTAGTATAACCACATCAAATGATCACTTGAGAGTAATGTGCCAAAACAATACGTAATGGAAATATAATACAAACCCAACATAAAATAATGTACATAAAAAAAGTATATGCTCTGGAGGTCATCCGATATTGATGCTACCTGAAGGGTTGGTGCTGCTCTCTGTCAGATGTCACTACAACACTCACATCAATAAATCCACCTCCATGCACCCTCTATCATGGCTCTGCAATGTCCCATTCAATTATTTTTTTCATCTGCATAAGACACAATTAGTGAGGGAGAATACCACACTTTGGTGAGTATAATAATACTCAGTAGGGACCCTGATACTTTCGATGGTTTTTTAGTAATCTATGAATGAAAACACCACAATGAATGATACCACATAGATAATACCACCAAACATGATCTCAAACACATAGAACATAGTAAAAGACACAACTCACACATGGTGTAACTTTAATAAAAACATAAATATTATTTTTCATAATGATATATAATCATATTCTGTTGAGTGGCTCTGCTACTGACCGACAGAGGATCTCTATGTGATGACCCACAGAGTGTTCGTATGTGCTAACACATAAAGGATCACTATGTTCTATCCCACAGAGAATCCCAAAGTATTAACCCATAGAGGATCTCGAGGTGTTGACCCACATAGGATCACTAGGTGCTGACCCACAGAGGATTGCAATTCATTCATCACACCGCAGCTAGCCACTGTATTCCCACACTTAGCATGCGTTATTTATTTAGGATCCTCCCCTCAATCAATAGGCTGTACCACAACCTCCATGAATTCCCACATGGAGTAACCCCAACGGACCATCTTGTCGTAAGGGTTAGAATTCAATAGATGGTGTGTCGATTTGATGCCTCGTCGGCATGTTATGGGATTATTAGTAAAAAGGCCCTAGTGGTATTCAAGTCCGAAACAACCCATCCATACTCCGACATCCCACAAAACTCAATTGTAGTATCTCAATAGGGTGCCTAATCACAAGTGTCATCTCACCACAAACGTTGTGTCAAACAAATGCCCTATCTGAATGTTATGATCATTTAAATGAAACAGGTTCGGTCGGGTTTGGGTCTGGTCTGACACCGTCATATCGACCAGACCCATCCCTTTCTAAGGGTCCATCCTAGGTTCCACTTGGGTCCATCACAACATGACCATTAGGCCCTTGGATCTGGATTTGTAGAAAGGGTTTGTCCCAGCTGTGCGTGTATGTCCCGCATATCCGCAATTCTGACCTACTAGCTGACCAGGTCCGCCCAACTGAGACATGGCAGATAGTCACGTACAACGTCCCTCTCTCCCTACGTTCGACCCTGGGCAGACTCCTTACCATGGTCAAGGGACCACGGTGGGTCCACGTGGTTGGCCGAGCTTGGTGGCTGTTTCACACGAATGCAGACTGGGTACACATGCCTCAAGTGTTCCCAAGGACCCCAAGAAGGGTACTGCTTCCTGACGCCGTAGCGTGCTGAAGGGCACACTTACATCCTCTTACCACAGCCTTCGCAGGGGACCCCTGGGTGCCACCACCGGTCACCACTGCTGGTGCTGATGCGCTAACGGTAACTTCGAAAGTTCACCAGAGTCGCTCTGGTGGTCTATTTCTCGAGCTTCTTGAGTCTACAAAATCGTTTGGCCATCACCCTCACTATAACGACCACAAAATCATTTTGTTTCTATCTTGATAAGTCATCCACAATGAAATCACAATAAACAACCATGTAGGATTGTATGAGGCCTGTTTGGGTCGGCCCGCACCATCTACATTAGAGTTTAATCATGGGGGAAATTATTAATACACACAAAAAGTGTAAAACCAAAATTGAAACACCTGCACAATATCTCCTCTCCATTAATGAGTGATTTTTGGATCGAATAAATAGTCATTTTATTGAACCTTTATTTTTTATTCTCATGAACGATTAAAAATCATAAAAAAAATAGAATTCATAAAACCCTACCATGTGGGTGTGCGATGTCGAAGCATTAATCCGCGAGGTTTCATGACGTTGATGTCTCTTCTGTCTTGGAGAGGAATCCTATTGGTTGTTTATCATAGAATCCCAAATGTTTAATTCTCTGTTCTCCCACATGTTTTCTTAATAAAAATAATCATGTCACAGATTTTCTGTTAGGCTACAATGTTGCATTTCTATGATCTTTCTTTTAAAAAGTGGCATCACTATTACACTTACTTTATATCATCATTAAGATGTGTCATATGACGCATTAATGATCCTAATTAATGTACCTTGTTTCTTCCTGGTCACTGCACCACATCGTCGCCATCCTCAACCCAATGGTGACTAATGGAATAAAATAATTCCATTAAATTATTTTAATTTTTTTCTAGAACTGTCTGAAAAATATCTTTTCTGCTTGGCCCTTTCCGGTTTATTTTTAGTCATTTCAAGAAAAATCTCTGCATTCCTTATTAAATAGTTACCTTGAATTTTCTATCCCAGAACTGGTTCAAAATATTTGAAAAAAAACCACTCGCTTGTTTAATGAACAAACCATAAAAAAGTTCAAAATTTTGTTCAGGATCTCTAGACCTCAGAATAATGTGTTGTCAGAGCGTGGAGTCTCATAATAATTTCCTTTAATTAAAAATAAAATTACATAGAATTTATGAGATATTAAATTCACCATAACTTACTGATTTTCTTCCTCAAAATCCAAAACAAGGTCTATCTATACAGGTACATGTACTGAGCATGAATTTGAGCCTCCCACTCCAATGTTCTCTCTTATAGATTCTCGTGCTGCCACCAAATGCACACTAGAGGAATCAACCTGCTATGTAGGACCCAATCCTATCGATCCTGTATCTCCACAAAGAAATCTACAATCATCACCCTATATTCAATGTTTGTAGTACCCCAGTCGATGACGTGCGATGGATCATACACATATCTCCCCAACTGCGAGACATGGAATACATTATGCACATGGTCCATTTACAGGGAATGATCTGGGTGGTTGGCCACCTCAAAAACTCTATTTATGATCAGAAAAGGACTGATGATCCTCAAAGGTATCTTGATACCCCAGACCAAATCTAAGTAATCCTAGTAGGGGTGAGACAACAACGAATACATGATCACCCTTCTCAAACTACAACTGTGTCTATCTCTGTTAGGCATAAGAATTATGCCTATTCTGTGTAGTCCTCATCCACTCCTAGGTGATCTTCACCTTCACAGTGGTAGCACGTACCATCATTAGACCCATGAGTGCTGACACCCCTAGTTATGTCCAGCAAAGGGGTGATCTACAATGCTGCTCGTACAAGGCCTCAAATGATGCGTTACGAATTATGGAGTGGTATATATTATTTTAGGAAAACTCCCCCAATGGAAGGTGGTCCTCCCAACTAAAACCAAATTATAGGATGCAATCACATAGCTTTTCTTCCAAGGTCTATATGGTCTTCTCTATATGACAATCTATATATGGATGAAAAGAAGTTCTCAAATGCAAGTGAGTCATGAAATCATACTTTAAACAATAACACCCCAAGAATTTATGAGTTTTATTATCTTTAATTTCAAAATTTCGTGTGTACTATGCTACACAATGATTTTCTTGTTCTATACGAAACAATATATTAACATTCAGTATTCGCAACACTATTCTTATCATGTGTTGCACACAATTTCATAGTCCTTTGATATAATTCATTTTACGCAACACGAAGTATAGATTTTTTTCAAAGAATAAATGAACTAAATTTTTATTCTGTCATATGAATCAATAGAGGATTCTTTCACTACACGCAACACTGACTTGGCTTATGTTACATGCAAGAGTGACCTTCCTAGATAGCTTTCGTTCTATGAAATACCGAGTTTCACTAAACAAAAATATATTTTTAAAACCTTATTATTTAATGGGAAACAAACTAGTAATTATGAATATTATTAACTAGATTTTGAAATTTATATAACTGTAGAATTTTTCTTACACATGATTTGAGACCAAAATCATTTTTTCTGGATAAAATAATTATTTTTCTAAAAATGCAGATTTCTGCCATTTAACGGAGCAAAAAAAATTTAATCTAGTTTTATAAAATTGTATAAGATAGTTTAAAGGAAAAAAATCTTTCATTGGAATCGATACATAGAAGTTTACTTTGGATAAATTTTTGATATCTTTCTAAAAAGTTTTATATTTCAATGTATAGGGAAAATATGCTAAATTTTAACTGGAAAAACAATTTTCATTGAAACAATTTATATTGATAAAATATATTATTGAATGGTTATATAGTATAAATAGAATATATTTTAATATTTTAATACAATTTATTTCATTTCCATTAATTTTACATTGAATTAATATGTTAAATCATTCCAATCTCATCCAATGTGTTAAACAAAAACACAATTTTTTCGACAACGAGATTAATTTTAAATTAATTATTGCATCTTATGTGTTATGAATTTTGAAAAATGGATTCTATATTTAGAATCATTGCTTCCAAATTATGTAATTGGGATTATTTGAATTTTTTTGTATTTATAAATAGTAACTGTGGTAATTATTTTTATTACCATAATTAAAGGTTAATAAGGTTATTAGGGGTAAAAATAATATTATAAAAATACCCTAATAGTTGAAATAATTATATTTATTGAGTAAAAGTAGACCCATATAACATAATCATCTTAATAGATTCATTTAATGGACGTTTTTCCATGAAAATGACGTAATTATTTTTATTAAAAATGAAAGTGACAACATGACAATCTCTTTATCTTATATGTGAAATAATTTTAATTTAGTAATAAAATTCATAACACTTAAAAATTAAATAATAAATATAAATCTAGTTAAATTTTATAAATAATTTCTTTTGATTTATAATTTTTATATATTAATTATTTATCATTAATAATGAAACAATAATGATATAAAATTTTATTTTATTAAAAGAAATATAAAATAAATGGTTTTAAAAATATTAAAAGAAATATCATATGAATTTATTAAATTGATACCCAAATTCTCTATGTGACTATGAAATTTTAGGAGTGTATTATATATTTTTCTTTGAATTTATATTTTGTGGGGATTTTATTTATAGTCAAAAAATTAATAGTGTCAAAATTGACATAATTGATATTTTATAAAAATAACATTTTTTAAATTATTTAATAATCATAAAAATATTTAAAAATTAATAAGTAATAATTATAAGGTCTAAAATTTCGTAATTTATCAATTTATTATAAATTAACACCACAAAATTAAATAATCCTTAAAATTAAATATTTATAAGTTTATTATCAAAATTAAAATTTAATTGAATAACATTTGGTCAATTAAAAAAATATGGTTTCAATTGAACAAGTATGTTTCCAAACATTTATTGGTTGATAATATTACAAACCTATCCAATATCATCTATGAATTTTTAATAATTTGAAGGTTTTTGGGAAGAGTTTGATTTTATTCTAAATTAATATTTTGGAGATTTTTTTAAAGTTCTTATCTCCTCTCTTATAAAAGGTAACTTACTCCCTCTCCACTTCACTCCATTTTAAGCCAAAATTCATTGCAAAAAGCTTATAGTTTATCTTCTAAACTCACTTAGTTACCTTATATATGTTCTAGTATTCTTAAAAGTCTATCTCTAGTGACCTAGGAGGTAATTTAAAGGAGTCACGTCAAGGAAGAAGTAATCGCTTATACCGATTTTGTCAAATTTATTTCTTCTTATACTTCCACTCCATTAGTTTTTGGATTATAAATTAGTAACATCAATATCACAAATATAAAGATATCATATTATAAATATTAAACAACCCTATTTCACTTTCTATCCATCCTAGGAAAAATGAATTCACAATTCGTGTGTACATACAGCTTTTCATCTCCATGTTATAGTGTAATTTGTTTTTCAACACCAACATAATTGTATGGGTATATTGGTAGAAATAATAACTATATATTATTATTATAACAATAGACTAATTCTGAGATATTATACACCATCCAATTCAATACTATTCAAAATTATGGGAATGATTTCATCGCTCGTGCGTACGTACGACTTACAGTCTCCGTTACATGATTAGATTCAGTCTCCATGTTAACCATTCAAGAATGATTATAATGTATATATAATATATAATCATGAAATATATGAAATAATATTTCTACTAGATATATATATATATATATATATATTTCATTTTGTTACTCCCATCAAATTTAATAACGAAACGAAAATAGCGTTCATGAGTGTGAATGGTCGACCATCTCCATGAATAGTGTCTTCCGTTTCATTTATCTTTATATTATATATTTATTTATATAATGAATATATAATTGATATATATATATATATCAGGTATTACATTCTGTATGTAATTAAATCATGATCAATGTAATAATATCAAGAATAACAAGTCCAAACTCTTACGATAAATGGAACGATGTGTACACAAAACATTGCTTTAACATGATATTGACAAATGAATAGATGATATAAAGTCTTAAGTGAATCATATATGTTATAATAAATATTATTTTTTTTACAGGTTAATAATTTGTTTTAGTCCACTATACAGAATTCTTGGAAATATACGAATGAAATTAGACCTAAGGTAAGGGAGAATTTCACAGTATTCTTATTATCTAAGATTGTCTACTCGTAAGTATTTGATGGGGTGTATTTATCATCCACATACATGTTTTCATAAAATGATTTCATAAAATTATTAATATTCTTGTATGTATTTTGAAGTCATTTTTACCTCTTTATTACTTACAGTAGAAGGTTTGAAAGGAATCATTCTTTCATTTACCATAAGAGTTACCATTTGACTTCTCTGAGAAAATAATGAGGGGAATGTTTTTTTAAATTATACAGAATGAACAGATTTTTATGATTTCATAATGTATTATTTCCAGGAATATTCCTTTACATTTTTTCATGTTTATTTTCTATTAACTTATTTTCATTAAAAACTGCATGACATTTTGAGAAAACAAAATGTTCTTGAAGAAAAAATGTTATTTTCCTTCAAAATTATGTTCATGTATTTTTTCAAAATTATTTTCTATCTAAGATGACATAGGGTTATGTTTATATCACTATTATTACCTTGAGTTGATTATGATATGATGGAATTATTTTCATGAGGAATATTTATATTATTTGGATATGTTATGATAACATGATTTTTAGGAATCCCATTTTATATCGTGGGTTATGATATGATATATGATTTATGTTTTGTGGAACATATAAGAATTATTTAAATATTATATTTGTTGGACCTATATCTACCTACAATTAATTGGGTAATAATTTATATCCCATGGTATAGACATGGCTGGAATAGTAGGTAAATATCGTTTAGTAAAACATGGATGGAACAGAAAGTAAATATGATTCAGTAATGGTCTTTTTCCACGATGTTGGTCTGGGAAAAAATTCCTCAGCAACTATGGAAATCATAATATGTGATTATTTGTTTTCCACAATTACATGTTTTATTCAAAATCTATTTTATCATGGTTAATGTTTCTTTATGATCCATGCCTTACATGATACCAAGATATATGTAATTGCTCATGATTTTTATATTTAAACATTATATTCATGTTTTTACGTTTAAATGTTTATGGTTTGTTTTATGTTCTACATGTTTACCCTTACTGAGATTTTCTACCCACCCTTTATATGTATTATTTTCCCCAGGGAATGAAGAAAATTTCAATGTAGGAAAAAAGGAGGAAATCATTATTGGATATGTTGAAGTTATTTCACCATGATTAGAATATTATGTTCCAAGTTTCCAAAGACAGTAAACTAATATGATTTTTCGGAATTTTGTTTCGATGTATTAAGTCTTAAGCAAATCAAATGTAATGTTCATGTATGTCAAGCTTTGGTATCGAAAGTTGGTATCATAGAAAAGTATTAGTTAACGTTTGGAAACAAGGATGTGAAAACTCTTGTGAGATCCATAGAGATATTTCAAAGTTATTTATAGGGATGTACCTATGGTTTAGTATATTTATAAATGAAACTCATATAATTATGGTAATGGTCATGAATAACCTAGGTTTAACATTATGTTTTTAGAGATCAAAAGTACCCCCCTTGATATTTTTGTTTTCTTAGTATGAATTTTCCCTCTCAAACTATTCTTTTTATTGTTTTAGACAATGGATGGAAGGAAAAGGAATAGTGTTAATCATCAATGAACTGGGAAATGTAATGATTGTCCTTCGAAAAAACCAAATATTATGAGAGATGGAATGAAAAATTATATTGTTATTCTTTCACTAGATATGAATCATTCTGGACTCCAGAAATGTAAGATATGGGGAAAAAATTGTATTATGCCCATTATGATGAAGAGTCCACCTTCATTCTATGGACCATCTGTTGAACATGTTGATGAAAAATCGATCAGTATTATAGAGAAGATATTTTACATCAGTTTTTGTTCAGAACATGAAAAATTCAATTTGGTTGTCAATCGTTTAGAAGGTGAGGCTGACTAATGGTGGACTCTAATTAATAATACAAGGCTACAAGATGAAATTGAATCCATATAAATAAACACCTTCAAAAACATATTTTTCAATAAGTACTTCCCTTGTATTCTTTATATAATGATGGTAAAGTTATTCATTGAGATTATACAAAAGGATGATGAATATGCTGGTACATACAAGAATAATTTTACAAGACATGAAATTTATTGTTCTGGCTTTATCAACCAACCTAAATGTAAATAATATCGATTATATAGTGGATTAAATCCAAGTCTTCAAAGGGTATTAGTTACAAGAAACTGTAGTAGCTATGAAGGGATTGTGCGTTGTTCAATACATGTAGATCTGGAAGTTGGTGTTACATAGTCATCTCATCGTTTTGACAAGTAATTAATGATGGTATTGAAGTGAAAATCTCAAAAAAAATCTTGAAAAGAAGATAATTGTTTCCTTATGCACAAAATGTGGAAAGAATCATGTTTTATGTTGTCTTAAAGGAACTATAAAATCTTTCATGTGTGGAAAATATGGTCATTGAGAATTATATTTCCAAAGTAATGGGAAAAAGCATGCTAATGATGTGAATGGGGAAAATACTATAGAGAACTCACCACCATAACTTCATTGCTACAAGTGAAAGTAAATGGGGAATTTTTCTAACCAATTACCTAATCCAAGGGTTAATGATGATGGTTGTCAACAACCACTTATGGAAAATGAAAAAGGGATGTCACATGTGATCACTATTGGTGATGTTGAGTTTGAAAACAAATTGGTGGAATGATTATGTTTTTATGTAGTGGGATTCTAAAATTTTGATTTGGAATCTCATTTATAGTATTATGGAATCTTTGAACATTTATTTATTGGTCCATTATGATTTTATATAATCATATTGTTCATGTAACCATGAAAAGTGATTGAATTTTTTTTGAAGGCACATGAAATTCACATAACGAAGGTATAAATAGATAATGAGGTGTTTGATAGTATTAATGATATCATGAATGATTTTAGGATAATGCGGTATCTTGGATTGATTTTTTTGTATTCTTGGTGTGTGTAAAGAGTTAAATTTGATCAAATACTTATTCTGACAATGGTTATATGGTAATTTATTTCTCAATAGAAGTCATGATTACTGTATTCACCTGTTTGGAATGTGACCAAAAAGATATATCTTATGATATATGAGGGATAAGTGGTGTTATTCATAACTTGTTATATGAATGTTCTTGTAAATGTTTTATTTTTATTGTGATATTGGACATATGTATTTTGCACAATCCTAAATGTTTGAATGGATTATGTTGGACATAAAATAGTTTTATTTAATGCTGGTGTTTTTTTCAGAATGTTATAATATTATAGTTCTATAAAAAGTACAACCTACAGGACGAGCAACAACACATAGTGTCGGACAAGGTTGTGGGAATCGAACCCACATCTGAAGTGCGACATGCATTTATCACTTTCCATGGGCCTACCAGAAGTCCCTGGTTAGTAAAAATTAAATTTATTTTATTATGTGTTATGATAGATTATGTATAAGACCCTTTTTGGAATCATATACAGTTAATCATACCATATATGAACTTATGTATATTTAATAACTTGTGCTAACATATTTTTGATTGAGACAGATGGAATAACCTATCATTCCATCACATGATCTTCTAACACAATAATAATGAAAAAATCGACATCATTTCTTCTAATAAGATATGAAGTTGAAATTTTTAAGGCCTAAACAACGATGATGTTTTACCAAAATTAAAGAAATTATTTATTATCAATAGAGATTCAACAAATTTCAGGAAAGGACATTGAAAACAAAGAAAAATCATTGTACCTTATTATCTGATGAATCAGATGGTCCCTTAAATCATCACATATTTATGAATTTTTTGGAGCTAACTTTCTCTATACCTTATTCTCTATCACTGTCCATCAGAACATGATGGAAATATTTCTCTTTTGTATCCATGTTTTTGCTTCCTACATATGATATTCTATGTGGAATCCCAGTGAATAGTTAATTTGGGTAACCTAATTTGTTTTTAACATTCCTTTTATAAATTAATTTTTAGTATTCCTTTTTACAATGTGGGTTTCTATGAAAAAACATTCAAGTACTAATCCATTTATAAACCCAATAAATTTCAAGGGTGAAAATTATTTGAATGATCATAGAATGTAACACCCCATGAATTTTTGAGACGGATTATATTTATTTTCTTCAACTTTTTTTGTGTGATACACCATGATTGTCTTGATCTATATGAAACACTGTATTAACTTGCAGTATATGGAACCATATTCTTGGCTTGGGTAGCACATAGTTTCAAGTTCCATTGATAGAATTAATTTCATGAATCATTGAGTATAATTTTTTTTAGAGAATAAATTAACTAAGTTTGTATTATATCATACGCAACCCCAAATAAAGCTTGCACTACACACAAAAACGACTTGTCTTGTGTTACACACAAGCGAAACCTTCCTTGATAGCTTTCGTTGTACACAAAACCGAGTGTCACTAATCAAAGATATATTGTAAAGTATGATTATTTAATTTTATATAAAGTATTATTTATGTATATTATAAAAAACTTATTTAATTTTATATAACATTATAATTCATATTACACATGATATGAGAACAAAATCAATTTTTCGGATAAAAGAATTATTTTTCAATAAAAATGCATTTTTTTCGCCTTTTGATGGCGCATCCATGTTTTAATCTAGTTTTTGACACTTTTAAAAGTTAGATTGGAAAATATAAACAAATTTATTGGATTCAGGACATAAAAAAAATTTGAAAAAATTTTGATATCTTTCTGGCAGCATTCATATTTTGATGATTAGTGAAAATATGGTAAATTTTAATTGAAAACATCAATTTTCATCAAAAATATTTATAAGGTTAAAATATATAATTTAATTGTTTTAATGTATAAATTTAATATAATTTTATATTTTAATAAAATTTAAGTCATCGCCCTTAATTTCTATATTGAATTAATACATAATAACATTTTAATATTTTGTAATGTTTCAACCAAAAAGCCATTTTTTCGACAACGAGGTAAATTTTAATTTAATTACTGCAACTTATATGTTTTAAATTTTCTAAAATGGATTCCATATTTGGAATCATTATTTCCAAATTATGTTAATGGTCTACTTTTATTATTTTGGAATCATGAATAGTAACATTGGCAAATATTTTTATTACCATAGTTAAATGTGAATCGGGTTATTAAAGAAAATATAATATTATAAATTTCACATAACACATGCCAAAATTCTATTCGATGATTAAAATTATACCATTATCACCTAAGGGTCTGAATAGATTCATTTCATGGACTTCATTCCATGAAAAGGATGTAATTATTATTAAAACAAAAGAATATGAAATCATATCACTCTCTTATATCTTATAAGTGTAATAATTTTAATATAGTGATAAACATTATAACACGTTGAAAGTAAATAATCAATATAAATATAATTAAATTTTCCATGTCATGTTAATTTATTTAAAATTTTTACAGATTAATAAATTATCATAAATGATGACACAATAGTGATGTAAATAATTTTTTTATTAACAGAAATATCAAATAAATGGTTTCAAAAATATTAAAAGAAATAAAATATTAACTAATTAAAGTGCTCCATAAATTTTATAGGTGACTATGAAGTGTTGGAAGTGTATTAAATATTTCTCTACTAATTTATCCTTTATGTGGATTTTATTTAATGTCTAATAAATAAATAGTGTCAAATTTGACACTATTGATATTTTATAAAAATAAAATTTTATTAAATTATTTAAAAATCCAAAAAATATTTAAAAATTATAAATTAAAAACTATTATGTCTAAAATTCTATCATGTATCCATTTATGGTCAATTAAAACCAAAAAAGTAAATATTATTAGGCATTAAATATTTATAATGTTATTAACAAATTTAAATTTAATTGAATAACTAAGTGTCAATTAAAAATATAAGGTTTAAATTGAAAATATAAGTTGAAAAAAAAATATTGGGAGATGCGATTACAACCATATGACATCTCATAATCAAATTTGGAAAACTATTTAAGAGTTTAGTTTGGTTTTTATTTTATTATAAATTAATATTTTATATAATTTCTTGAAGTGCCCGTCTCTTATCTTATAAAAGGGAACCTCCTCCTTCTCCACTTCACTCTATTTTAATACTTAAATATCAGATAAACCCTTCCCATTTCTCTTATCAACTTCCCTAGTTACATTATAGAGGTTCTGGTCTCCTCAATAGACCAAATCTAGTTCCCTAGAAGAGATTTAAAGGAGGCACATCAATGAATAAATAATCACTTCTACAGATTTTTTAAATTTTTTTTCTTCTACTACCACTTCTTTAGATGTTTCATTATTAATTAATAAAATATGTAACACTCATATACTGATATGTTATTTTAAATATTAAAAAACATATTTGACTGTATATCCATCATAAGAAAAATGAAGTCATCGTGCTTGTGTACGTAGGGATTACCATATCCATGTCGTGGTGCAATATGTTTTTCACCACCTTCTTACATGGATGTTTATAATGGGGGAAATAATGAATATATATTATTATTATATTATTATAATAATATTGAGATGTTATATACCATCCACATCAGTACCATTCAACATTTATGAGAACGATAATGTCGCTTGTACGTATGTTCGGCTTACCGTCTCCACGACGCTGTTAGATTCATTCTCCATGCTAACCAATAAAGAATGAATACAAATTATATATAATAAATAGTCATGAAATAAATTATATAATAATGATACAATAATTATATATATATATATATATATTTAATTTACTTACTTCAAATAAAGTCAATAAGAAACGAAAACAATGTTCATGCATACATATGGCCTACCATCTCCATGAATGGTGTATTCCATTTCATTTATCAATCTATTATATATATATAATTAATATATAAATCATATATAAATCATATTTTACATTATGGATGTATTTAAATCTTGATCTATGTAATAATATCTAGAATAATAAGTCGATACATGCATAATAAATGAAATGATTTTTACCCAAAATGTTGCATTAACATGGAATTGACAAATGAATGTTAATATAAAGTCTTCAGTGAATAATATATGTTATTATAAATATTATTATAGTTTTTCCACATGTTAATAATACATTTAATCCCACAATTGATTAATTTCTGACACATATGAAGAACTCGGACCTAAGGTAAGGGATAATTTAGGAATCTCATTATTACCTGAGACTGCTTATTCGTAAGTATTTACTGGGGTATATTTATCATCCATGCCCATGTTTTCTAAAAACGTTTTCATAAAAAAATTACTATTATTAAATGTTTTTTTAATTTCATTTTTACCATTTTTTAGTTTTATTACATGGTATGGAAGGAATCATTCTTTCGTTTACCATATGAGATACTTTTTGAATTCTCCTACAAAAGAACAAGGGGAATTCTTTTTAACTTATACAGAATGACATGATTTTTATTCTTTTACAAATAATTATTTCCATGAAGCTTTCTTTACATGTTTTCAAGATTATATTCAATTAACTTTTTTTATTTTAAAAATGCCTGAAATTTTGAGATAAGAAATGATATTTTTTCAAAAATTATGTTATAGTATATTTTAAAAATTATTTTTCATCTATGATGACATATGGTTATGTATCTATCCCTATTATTACCATGAATTGTTTACATTATGATGGAATTATTTTCATGAAGTCCATTTAACATATATTGATTATGTTATGATGTCCTGATGTTAAAGAATACCATTTTATTTCAAGGGTTATGCTATGATGTATGATATATAGTTTTGTGGAACAGGTAAAAATGGTTTCAATATTAGATGGGTGGGAACTATATCTAATTCCAATGCATTGACTAAATATTTATATCTCATGAGATATACATGACTGGAAGAACAGTAAAATCTGGTTTAGTAATACATTGCTGGAACGACAAGTAAACGCGGTTCAGTATTGGAATTTGACCACTATGATGGTCTTTGATACATTGGAAATCATAATATGTAATTATTAGTTTTAAATAGTTACATGTTTTATTGGAATTCTATTACATCATGGTTACTATTCCATGGGATCCATGCCTTATGTACTTCCATGATTTATGTCATTGATCAACATTTTGATGTTTAATCGATGTGTTCATGTATTTACATTAAATTTTTTATGGTTGGTTTTATGTTCTCAATGTTTACCATTACTGAACATTTGAGCTCACCTTTTCTATGTTTTCGTTTCCCTAGGATATAAAAATAGTTTTTAGGTAGGAAAACAAAAATATTATGATCTTTATGGGAGATGTTTAATATATTTCACAAGGATTTGAAGATTATGTTCCATGTTTCTAAGGACACTAAACTAATACGGTATATGTAAATTTTTTTCATTTATTAAGTATTCTGTAAAAGGAATGTCATGTCCATGTCTGTCAGCTTGGGTTTCTACATAACCCCATCAACATCCGGCATGTAATGTGACTACCAGGATCTAATACAGTCATCGAAGGAACCCCATGGAGCTACACTGTCACTTGGACATAGAGGCGTCTCATGTCCTCTACATGTCTCTACTCCCGAATGGGTAGAAAGTGAGGCCACATGGTGAGTTAGTCGATGATCAAACTGATGGAATAACGGATCGTAGATGTACATGGCAACCCCATCAGAAATTATATCGGCATACCATCCCATTTCATCTCTTGTATTTTAATGGCCCAGACCTCCCTGGTCCAATCTCTATGAAAATATTGTTTTTGAGGTGTTCATGTGGTAAAGGTGACTTATCCCTAACACTTTTCCAAATTTCCAATTCTATGAACAGTTGCATCGGTGAGACCGATGGGAACAGTACCATCGGTGATACCAAACTGAATAGTTCTATCAGTGAGACCTTTGTGAACACTGCCATCAGTGAGACCGATGCACACCATTCCATCAGTGGGACCAATGCGAATAGATCCATTAGTGAGACTGATGTAAATAGTACCATCTGTGAGACTGATGGAAGTAGTATCATCAGTGAGACGGATGTGAAGTGTTCCATAGATGAGACTGATGCGAAGAGTACCATTTCTGAGACTGATGCAGATAGTTCCATCTGTGAGACTGATGCGAACAGTTCCGTTGATGAAACCCATGTGAATAGTACCATCAGTGAGATCGATGTGAATAGTACCTTTAGTATGGGTGAGTCATTCTGTGAACAATACCAATAGATCGGTGAGTCGTTCTGTGAACAATACTATCAGAACTAGTCTATCGTTTTGTGAAAAGTACCATCAGCATCAGTGAGTTGTTCTCTGAAAAATACTATCATATTTGTGAGTCGTTCTGTGAACACTACCATTGGAATCAATGTTTCATTCTATGAACAGTACAATTGTCCTCGGTTAGTCATTCTGTGAACATTACCATCAGATCGGTGAGTCGTTATGTGAACAGTACCATCAACATCAGTGTTTTGTTCTCTGAATAGTATGATCAACATCATTGTTTCATTCTGTGAACAGTACCATCATCATCGGTGAGTCATTTTGGGAACAGTACATTTAGATAAGTGAGTCATTCTATGAATAGTGTTTCCATGATCAGTGAGTCTAGGATCAGTGAGTCATTATGTGAACAGTGAGTCCATGATCAGTGATTCATTCTAGGAATAGTGTATTTAGGATTAGTGAGTCCATGATCGGTGATTCCAGGATCGGTGAGTCATTCTGTGAATAGTGTTTCTAGGATTGTTGAGTCCATGATCGGTGAGTCAATCTATTAACAATGTTCCCAGGATTGGTGAGTCCATGATTGGTGAGTCATTTTGTGAAAATTTTATCTAGGATCAGTGAGACCAAAATCAGTGAGTCATTGTAAGAAAAGTGTTTCCAGGATCATTGAGTCATTATGTGTACAGTGTTTCCAGGATTGTAAACACTTTTTCTAGCTTCCTACACATTCACCCCTTTGTAATTTTCATTAACGTAAAATGGATTCAAGGACTTGTTTTAAGAGATTTATGGCCGAATCAAATCCTATAACTTTTATAAAAAATATTACTAATGCCTGAGAAGTCTTTACTGGTCGAACCGTGTGGTTTAATGCAATCCTATTTTAATTGACATTATAGCATACTATAAACTAATGACATGTAAATTCTCTACAGGGATGAGATATCTTCCTACCTTGTTATACCATCTTGTTCTCTGTTTAGATATGTTCAAACCTTTATTTATTTTGATAAGAGTGGTGTGATCGAACCATAATCCTTGGATTGTTTCCCCTTGGATTTTTTTCCTACTACATTTTCACCACCTATTGTTGTGAAACCACAAAATTTTGATCCTTCATCTATATAGGTTATGTCTTATCTTCATTCGATTGAGTTCATCTACTTTTGTTTCCTAGTTCCTTGTTATGGTATGTGATCTCCATTCTTATAATGGAGTTTTCATGTGTTTTGGTTGCTGTGGTCATACAGTGACATCCTCGGGTCTATGTAATTGTCACGGGAGGAGGCGATCATGATCCATTGTGTGTATTATTCTTGTATAAAGAGCGTAAAAAACATTTGTGGTAGGGTATTTATTTCTTATCTATTATTTTATATGCAACTGTAGAGTTAAATTTTTTTATCCAAACGTATCATAATGGAATTGGAATAATAAACATTTGAATCAGATAACTAAATTGCTAACGATTGTATGGTATTTCTTCTTGTTTTCGAAATAGTGTGATATATATTCCTACTTTTTTTACCGTTTAATTATTTATGGAAACTATAATAGAAATTAAACTATGATTAATTGTAATTAATTTCCAAGGATAAAGAGGAATGTAAATGAATCTATTTTTTCTTGTTGTAATTTGATGTTAATCATATTGATGCAGTGAGAAAGTTTTCTCAATTTGTGTTTTATTACAATTTAGGTTTCTTGAATTTGGTACCTCTGAATAATAAATTGGTGAATTCAAGATGGATTAATGAATTAGTTGTTTGATAAAAGATAATTCTTTATAGGATTCTGAGTTACAATATTTCAGGATTAAGGTCCAAGAGCCCAATTGATATGATGTTTGTTTTCCAGATACATGAGTTTTAATATGATCCCGGAAAGATGTTGTGATATGCGGGGTAGAGGTGCCTATTTTTTGTGGCAGAATTTGACCCATTGAGTGGTGAGAAGCATCGGTTTATGCATGTGGGTGTTGGGGAGGACACTAGAGATGATGGAATGAGATGGATGTGAAGATTGGATGTTTGTTGTTTCTTGATGGTAGTTTATCTTCTATACATTCCCCACTTCTCAAGGAACCTGGTTTTTTTACCTTTCTTCCAAAAAAAGGGTAGAAGATGTGTGGGGTATGCCACATGCTTTCTGTGTATAGTTTATCAAGTGAGGATTGGTTTATTCTCATTGTTTATGTGTCATTGACTTTATGGGTAGTAAAAGTACAAACCGTGTTGAGCCCCCTACGTTCAGAAGCATAGAATGTTTTTCTCGAATGCTTTGTAACATGGAAAAGTAATAATGTTGTAAATAAATGATTGAATAAACAATGTCAACCCATAGAGATAGAGCTAGCTTAGACATTATGATGAGGTTTCAATTTAAAAAATAGTGGACATTGGTTGTGATGCTAAGGAAATATAATTGTGAAATTGATAATGGTTAATTAATATTTAAAGAATTAATGAACGTAAGGTGAAACTGATAAAATGGGAATGATGAAATGTAATAAATCATTATAAATGGTTGTGTACGTATAAGATACCTAGTCATAGAAGTGGAAGCCGAGAGTCTGAGAGATGTTAGCTATGGTTGACTATATGAATAGGTAATGCCCATAGTGTGGTTGTGGGGTATAGTATACTTTTTACTTTTTTTGGTTCAAAACACTACTCGACCCCTTATGTTAGGGAAAATGACACCCTGGGGATTCTGATCCCTTGGTGGTGTTTTCCCTGAGATTCTAGTGGGTGGATGGATTGTTGAATACCCCCGTTGGCGCTGCTCTCTTCCCATGGAGGTTACTTATTCTAGTAGGCACAACGCATAGTTTTCCCCATATATGGTTTTAGATGTATGTAATGGATTGTGGTTATTAGTACACATATAATCCAGATATATTTTTCTATGGAATACTATAGGTGTAATGGGTATAGGATATGATGGCTTGAGTATCATTACACGGTTTATCAGCTATAATGGCTTGAGGATTAATACCTGACATATGATACATGTTATGTGAGTTATGGTGGCCCACGAAAAGTACCTGGTTACTTTTCATACATGTACGTGGTAGTTTTGTTGCATGAGGGGCATGTTGGTGTTCTTCAACCACGTGTCTGCAGGCAAGAATGTTTAGAGAGAGATGCGGAGGACATGTGAAAATTTGGAAAAGAAGAAACCTAGTGGGGAAGTAGTAGTAGGGTTCCCTTGATATTCACTATTATATTATATAATCATATATGTGATACTTGGTGAGAGTAGCCATGGGGAGGCTGGGAAGTTAGTATAACTTTTTGGTTGATGAGTTATTTTGACTTTTTTTCACTGTTCTTTAGCATGCTATCATTACTTTTGCATGAGAGGATCCTAGGAGGATCCTTTTGAGTAAAATTCTATACTCACCCTTTGTATATAAATTTTTTTTTTCACGTCTCTTGGTGTAGGTTGGAGATCAGGTTGGTTACTACTAACTCGGGGTTGCAGGAGCTATTCAGGATTTATGGCCACTGTTTTTTTACTTTCATTTGGGTAATTGCTATTTTCCCCTTTCAGTAGTAGTTGTTTTGAATGAAATTACATATGTGTACTTGGTAATTCATTTATATTTCGGTCTGAGATGGAGGTGGTCGATGTCTTCCTTATATCCTACTTTAGAATGTGTTCTCATAGAGGGTAAAGCCTCTCATTTGGGTGTTTACTATACCCTCAATTCTAGTTTCCAAACCAGGGCCTACTAGAGGTGGGAATCGAGGGTCATTATCTCTCATCTCACATTTCTAGCCCTGTAGGGGTACACCTTGTAGGGAGGGGGTCATGAAAAAGTCGTATCAGAGGTCTGGTTGAGGGATTGGATGGAGTTTTGTGTTAGGTATAGGTGATGTTTCATGGGTTGGTAGAGAAAAAATGACAATCAAGTTTAACAAGTGATGTAAACACTAGAGTCCGACTGATACATGGTCATTTAGATTCACCTATGATCTGATGACTGAAACATTATGTTTATAATGTGTAATAATCAAGGTGATAGAAGTTGCAGGTTAGAGACCAAGGAAAGGATAATACATATTTCTTCTTTGTTCCCATGTTTTAATGGGTAGACCATGGTATAGGTTATCCTATAATGAATAAGGAAAAACAAGTAATAAATTCATTTTGAGTCTTCTATATTCGAGGTTTAGGATCCTTAACTATCTATTATTTTGTATGTATGGCTTCAGTTCGATTTCTTCGTCATGTTTTCCTGGAAGATGTCCAGTAGGTTATTCCTGTAGATAGCCTCAGGGTAGAGGTTTACGATGATGAAACATGGAGCAGGACACTTAGTGAGCTACAGCTCCAGAGTCTACAGAGTTATGAGGGCTTCGTTTTAGAATCATACATGAAATACTAATTAGAGGAGGTCAAGATAAGATTCAGTTTGATGTGTGCTCAGAAGTATCACATAGATTCCTTAGATGTGATGATGCTATGTTGAGTAGTGAGGTAGTGTTTGTTCTTGTTCTTCGAGAATTGTGAGGAGTCGGCGATCTCATGGGAGGAGTTTCGAGATATGTTTATAGTAAAATTTCTATCTTTGACCTCAATGGTGTATAATAACTAGGAACTTCTTACGCTTCGACCAGGGAGCTCTAGTGTGGGGGAGTTTGGATTCCATTTCAGGAACCTTTTACGATATTCTCCGGACCTATTTCACAACAAGGAGGCCAGGGAAAGGCATTTCAAGGAGGATTTGCGTCTAGAGATCCAACGCAAGGTCAAAACCATTTATGATAAATAAATATATTGAGGTGCCAGTGAGGGAAGTGGTTATTGAGAGGACATTTCCCAGAAACAGGCCATCATGAGAGGTGAGTCATTATGATTCCTCATGATGTAGAGATGTGGTATGGGGTTCCCAGTTTTCAGGGAATAAGAGTCTCCGTTTGGCCAGGGGTATGTCCTAGACCTCTAAATCTTGTTTCTACGAATGCATTGGATCTTAGGCCTAAGCTAATGAATCATGTGCTTGTTTTTCTTGAGGGGGTTCATGTCATTAGTAGAAATAGTTCCCGACCATTAAGATCATTCATTGTGCACTAGGTGTACCGCTCCAGGTTCCTCCTTTTAGTTAGATCCAACCAAGGTAGTAGCAGTATGTTTCACCATATTTGGATCTGTAGAGGGTAGATGGGACATGCATAGGACAACTCTGTGATTCTCCCTATCCTCCAATAGAAGATCCCAATGGTGGTGGTGGTTTTCATCAGGGTCAGAGTGGCTATGGAGTTGGTCTGGGTAAGCTTAATGATTTACCGTCTTCAGTCCCTGGGGAGCCATATGTAATTTGAGGATATGTTTACTTGTTTATAATTTGGTTTATAACTTATTTGATTCATGAGAGACACACTCTTTCATATCTCCAACCCTTGTACATGATTTGGTAATTGAGGTAGAGAGGCTTCTTGTTCCCTTGGAATTCAATACTCAATTTTGAGGTCGAGCTGGTTTGTTTGATGTATTTAGAGACTGTGAACTAGTGTTATGGAAACACTGCTTTTGGGGTTATTTCCAATGTTTACATATACAAACATGTGATGTAATCCTTGGCATGGGTTATTTATATTCATTTCCATCTATAGTGGATTTCTTCAAGACGAAAAGTTGGGTTCCTCAATGACGATGGAGAGCATGTTGGGTTTATTGGAGAGTGAGACCATCAGATGGGTTAGAGGATTCCTCCATCCTTTTAATCCACGATGGATGAGATGATGCTGAGTTATTTAGAGGTTCAGTAGTTGTCATTTCATAGGGTCATAGAAGATTACCCTGATGTCTTTCCAGAAGAGGACTTAGAATTACCCCCACTACGAGATATCAATCATTGGATCAAGCTACAAGCTGAAACGTCTCTTACCACTATTTCTCCATATAGGAATTACCATTATGAGTTACAATTGGTACATATATAGCTTGATGTACTTTTACAGTGCGGTTTTTTTAGATGAGTGTGTCATCATGGGGTCTGATAGTTTTTTTCGTGAAGAAGGCTGATGGTAGATTGTAGTTGTCTATCGTTTAGCGTCGCATAAACAAATTGATAGTAAAGAATCACAATCCTCTTTAGTGGATTGATGATCTATTCGATCAGTTGAAGGGTGAATATTTGTTCTCAAGGAGATACTAGCAGCCAGGATACAATCAGATGCCTCTGAATGATGAGGATATCTCAAACACTGCTTTATGTTGTCGTCATGGGTATTATGAGTTTGTTGTAATGTCGTTTGGTGTGACAAATTCGATGGACGTGTTCATGGGATTGATGAACGCGGTGTTCCATGAGTTCCAGGATAAGTTTATTATGGTTTTCATCGATGAAATTTTTATGTACACCATGTCTGAGGAGGAGCATGCAGAGTATCTACATGTAGTATTGGGAGTTCTTTATCAACATCAGTTGTTCGAGATGTTTTCGAAGTGCGAGTTTTTGGATCAATATGTTCATTTCATGGGGAATGTTGCGTCCCAGCATGGATTAGTTGTATATCCATCTAATATAGAATCATTTGTGTCTTGGGAAGCCCCCGGGATAGTGGTAGAGGTGCAAAGATTCTTGGTGTTGACAGCTACTAAAGGAGGTTAGTAGCTGATTTCTCTCAAGTTTCCACTCCACTGACACAATTTACAAGGAATGATCTAGAGTTCATGTTGATTAATCAATGTAAGAAATATTTTTAGTATCTAGAATTTAGGTTAGTATGTTAACCAGTTCATTGTCTTCATATAGAGGGTGTTCAATTTGATTTTTTCTACGATGCTTAATATCTGGGGTTAGGATGTGTTATGATGCAATAGAGATACATTTTTTCTTATAGGTCTTGGAAGTTATGTCCCCATGGAAGTAACTATTCCACCCCTGATCTTGAGTTGGTATCCAGGGTGTTTGCTCTGAGGTTGTAGAGAAATTATCTCATTGGATAGCACTTTGTGTTTTTCACCGATTGTTAGTGCCTGCGGCAGGTTTTCTTCCTGTGTAACATAAAGATCCAACAATGTTAGTGGTGGGAGATCATACAGGAATATGAATTTAAAATAACATATACCCCTAGAAAGGGGAATGTTGTAACTGATATTATGGGAGAAGTTGGGGGAAGATGTGTCCTTTTCCAAATGATAGTGCAGTCATCTCTATTATAGAAGGTGGAAGAGTCCTATTTGTGAGATATTGAGGTGGAGGTCTGTAGAGACCGACTTGTTTGTGGAAAGGCTCATTATGGGTGGTCTGAGGATAAACAACACATATTGTTGTATCATGGAAGAATATATTTTCTATTGGCCATTCACGATACAGTTCTCATTGAGTTCCATTGTATAACTTTATCAATGTATCATAGTATGAAAAATATGTAACGAACCATGAGTATTCAGTTTTTGTGGCCTTTGTTAAAGTGTACAATTGTGGAGTTTGTGTCATGAAGTTTGGTTTTCTAGAAGTATAAGGATGAGAATCGTGTCCCTGGTGTATTTCTCTAGCCATTATATATTTCTCAGTAGAAGTCAGAGTACATATCAATATAAAACCAGTTTAACTAGATCTCCCAGAGTACATGATATTATTTGGGTGGTAGTGGACCGTTTAACGATATCATCCCACATTATAGAAATCAAGTAGTAGATCTTAGTGTCAGTTTTTTCAAGGAAGTATCTAGAGGAGGTGGTGAGACTCCATAGAGTCCAAAGTACAATCATTTCGTATTGAGATCCTCATTTTACCCGTAGGATGTGTAGAGGTCTCCAGCATGATTTGGGTTCTTAGTTATGCCTTAGCACATATTTTCATCCAAAGAAGGAAGGTTAGATAGATCGGACTATCCAGACTCTGGAAGACATGTTGTTCTCTTGTGTCCTGTATTTTTGAGGTTCATGGATGAGGCACTTACCCTTAGTGGATTTATCGTTAAAAAATACTTTTCACTCCACCATTGGTATGGCACTGTTTGAATCCTAATATGGCTGACCTTTCCGTTCTCCATTGCACTGGACTTGGTGTCAAAGATTCACCAATATTTGAACTAGAACTAGTTTCTAATACACCATATATTGTTCATGTGATTAGTGAGAGGATGAAGACAACACATGATTAATAAAAAACTTATGTCGATCAACATAGGTGACCTTTGGAGTTTGAGGATCGGGATCACATGTTTCTGATGGCGAATTCCCGTCATAGTCAGTGACGGTTTGGTCATGGGAGTATGCTTTCTCCCAGGTTTTTTGGGACTTTCGAGGTGTTGGCTCAAGTTGGGTCTATGGCATATAGAGTAGCACTTCCCCCACAAATGAGTTGGATACATGTTGTTTTTCATGTCTCGGATCTCCCTAGTTATCTTCATGATGACTATCATGTCATCGATTGGGGAGAGATCGATATTGATGATGATACAACCTTCAAGGAGCATCCCACGGAGGTCCAAGACTGCGAAGAGAAGTTGTTGCACCAAAGTTCTATTCTCTTGGTTTGTGAATAGTAGCAACACCGTGGTGCGGAGGAGTGTACATTGGAATGTGAGTCACATATACGTGCTCAGTACCCCGAGTAGGTTTATGTTTAACTATTTTCTTGTTAAAAATAAAATACATTCTCTTTTTGGTTGTAGAACAGCCATGTTTATGATATGGTTTTCTTTGAATGCTTATTGTGCCTTTCTCCATTTTGAGAGGTATCTCGATGGGTGTTTTTTCGGACGTAGTTTCGGTTACCCTTTTGGTAGGTTTTGAATTCTCGAGGACGAGAATGTTTTGAGACTTATATAATGTAATGGATTGGACCTCTCTGGTCTATTCCTCTATGAAAATATAGTACTTGAGGTGTTCTGGTGGTCAATGTGACTTATCCCCATCACATTTCTATATTTCCAACTATAAAAATTATTCCATCTATGAGACAAATGGGAACAATTCGATCAGTGAGACCAATGCGAAGAGTTCCATTGGTGATACCAATGGAAAAGGTTCCATCAATGAGATCTATGTGAAATGTTTAATTGGTGAGAATGATGGGAATATTTCTATATGTGAGACCAATGTGAAGAGGTGCATCGATGAGGGTTATTAGAATAGTACCATCGGTGAGACCTATGTGAATAGTTCCATCAATGAGACCTATGGAGATAGTTCTATCGGTGAGAGTGGTGTAAACAATACTATAGGTGATAAAAATTTGAACAGTACCATCGGTGAGACCAATGTGAATTTTTCTATCGATGAGAATGATGTGAATAGTTCCAATGGTGATACTGGTGTGAACAATAACATCCACATACAAACCAGTGATTTATTCGGTGAATAGTACCATCGGCCTCAGTGTGTCATTTGGTGAAAATTTATATCAACATCAGCGATTCATTCAAGGAAAAGTACTATCAAGTCAATGGGTAATTCTATAAAAATATAACATTGACATCGTTGTGTTGTTCTATGAACAATACCATCAGAACCCGTGGGTCGTTTTGTGAATAGTACCATTAGTATTGGTGATTCGTTCTATGAAAACTACCATCATATCGGTGAGTCATTCGGTGAACATTGTTTCTATGATCGGTGAGTCCAGATTAGTGAGTCCCCGATCAGTGAGTCATTCTATGAACAGTGAGTCCAGGATCAGTGAGTCTAGGATCGGTTAATCATTTTGTGAACTATGTATCGAGGATCTGTGATTTTAGGATTGGAGAGTTATTCTGTAAAGAGTGTTTCTAGGATGAGTGAGTCTAGGATCAGTGATTCCCAGATTGGTGAGTCATTCTGTGAACAGTGTTTCAATGATCGGTGAGTCATTATTTCAATAGTGTTTCCAGGATTGGCGAGACCATAACCAGTGAGTCACTATGTGAACAGTGTTTCTAGGATCGATGAGTCTAGGTTTGGTGAGTCATTCTGTATATAGTGTTTCTAGTATCGTGAATAGAGTTTCCAGCTTCCTATAGTTTCCCCCCATTGACGTTTTCATTAACATTAAATAGATTCAAGGTCGTGCTTTAGGTTTTTAAGGCAAAATCCAATCCCATAACTCCTATATTAGTTTTTCCTATGGTCCTAGATTTTTTACATGGTCAAACTGTGTGGTTTAATACAATCATCTTTTAATGGAAAATATATGATGCCTTAAACCATTGGTCTGTATATCATCTAAAGGGATGAGATATTATCCTCCCTTATTCTACCTCCTTTTTCTCTATTGAGAGACACTCCAACCATTCCTTATTCACAATGGAGCAGTGTGGTCTAATTATAATCCTCATATCATTAACCCTTGTAGTTTCTTCCTTCTGTATTTGCACACCCTATTTTGCTGCAAGCATCATGGGTCTATAATTCATTGATATTAGGAATGTTTTATCATAGTTTGTTTTGGTTCATCTCCTTCTATTTCTCTATTCTCTGTTATGGTATGTGATCTCTATGCTTCTAATGGAGTTTTCTTGGGGTTTGGTTGGTGCTCTCATACCGCGACATCCTCGAATGGATACATTTATCATGGGAGGATGTGATCATTATTTTTTCTATGGTTCATTCTCGTTTAAATAGTGTCAAGAACTCTTTGAGGTAGGTGATTCGTTTCTTCTCTATTATTTTATGTGAAACTATATAGTTAGCAAGTTTTAGCACACTTGATCATAATGGAATTGAAGTAATAAATATTTGAATTTGTTAAATAAATTGATATTGATCCTATGTTATTGCCTCTTGTTTTCTAGATAGTGTGATATCTATTCCTTCTTTGTCTTGCATTTCCTTCTTAATTGAAATTGGAAATGAACGTAAACTATGAATAATTGTAATTAATTGTCAAGGATAAAGAGGCATGTAAATGAATTTGTTTATTCTTATAATAATTTGATATTAATAAAATTGATGGAGTAAGCATGTTTAATCACTTTGTGATAGATTACATTTAAGGTTGTCAAAATTTGGAACCTACAAATAATAAATTGATTAATTCAAGAGGTATTAATGAACAGGTAGTCTGATAAAAGATAATTCTTTATAGTGTTCTGAGTTACCATCATACTGGGCCAAGATACCAATTGATATGATGTTTGTTTTACTTCTTATTCTGTTGTTATATGATCCTAGAATGATGTAGTGATATGGGGGGTAGATAGTCCTATTAGTTGGGGTAGTATTTGATGAATAGAGTGGCGAGATTTATCAGTTTATGCATGTGGGTGTCAGAGAGGACACTAGAGATGATGGAACGGGTTGGATGTGAATGTTTGGATGCATGCTATTTCTTATGGGTTGTTTATCTTGTTTTCATTTCCTGCTGCCCATTTCATCTATTACGATTACCCTTCTTCCAAAAAAGGGTTAATACATGTGGCATATGTTGTATCCATTTTGTGTTTAGCTACTTGGTGGAGGATGGGTCTACGCTCTTACAGTATGTGGAAAAGACTCAATGGGTAGTTAACATACTCACTATTTTGAGAAACTTGTGTTTAGTAGCATAGAAGGTATTTCTAGAAGTCATTTGAACATGAGGATGTAATAATGTTGTTAATAAATTATTTAATAAATGATGTTAACACATGGGGTTGGAGATCATTGGGGTGAAATGATGAGGATGCAAATTAAAGGAATAGTGGAATTTGGGTGTGATTCTAATGAAATATAATTTGTAAATAGTTAATGGTTAATTAATATTTAAATAATTAATGAACATGAGGTGAAACTGATAAAAATGGAATGATGGAATGTTATCATGATTTTTAAATGGTTGTGTGCTTATATGATACCTAGCCTTTTATGTGGCGGTCTGGAGTCCGAGAGATGTTAGATGCAGTTGAGTCGATTTCTAGGTTATTCCCTTAGCGTGGTTGTGAGATATAGTATATTATAATGTTTTTTGGTTCTATATGCTACTCCACCCTGTAATTAAGGGAAACTAACACACCACGGATTTTGATCCATGGGTGGGGTGTTTTTCCATACATTTTAGTGGGATGATTGATGGCTAACTACCCCCTTTTGGCCCCACTCTCTTCTTTTGGTAGTTACTTATGATGGTAGGCACAACGGTTAGTTATCCACATAGATTTGTGTAAATGGATGTAATGGAAAATGGTTATTCACACTCATATATTATGGATATTGTTTTTTATAGAATACTATAGGTTCAACATATATAAGTTCTGATGTCTTGAGTATCCTCACTTGGTATTTCGACTATATTGTCTTTATGGTTAATACCCAACATATGATACACGTTATGTGAGTTTTGGTGGGATCATGAAATGAATTGGTTATAATCCATACATTGATTTGTGGGTTTTGTTGCATGAGGTGCATGTTGTGGAGCTTCACCCAGGTGTCTTCGGGCAAGCCTTTTTTGAGAGAGATACTTAGGACGTGTGACGTTGGGGCAATGCGGCATCCCAGTGGAGAAGTAGTACTGGGGTACGCTTTATATTCTTCATTATATTATATAATCTTGTATGTGATACTTGGTGAGAGTATAAATGGTGAGGCTGGGAACATAGAAAACCTGTTTGGGTTGATGAGTTAGTTTTAATTGTTTTTTATTATGCTTTAGCATGCATTATTTAATTTTTCCTGAGAGGCTTCGAGGAGGATCCTACTGAGTATAGTATTATACTAATCCTATGTATATGTAATCTATTTTTTAGGTCACTTGGAGCAGGTTCCTAATCAGGCTGGTTACTATTATCTTGGGGTTGCTAGAGATGTTTTGTCTTCATGGTCGGTGCTGTTTTTTTTACTTTCTTTTGGCTAGCTGTAGTTTTCCCTTTTTAGTTGAAGTAGTTTTTCATGAGTTACATATGTGAACATGATATTTCTTTTAATTTTATATCTGAGATGGAGATTGTTGGGTCTTTCTTATCTCTCTCTTTTTTATGTCTTCTCTTATAGGGTAATTCCTCCCATTTGTGTGTTTATTATACCCTCATTTCTAGTCGCCAACCTGAGGCCTACTAGAGGTAAGACTCGGGGGTCATTATCTCTCACCTAAAATTTTCACCCCAAAACGATTACACCATATGGGGAGGGGGTCGTGATATAGTGTTATCAATGTTCTTGTTGAAGGATACGATGAATTTTGGTGTTATCCATAGGTGATGTTTCTTGGGTTGGTAGGGAAACAATGCCAGTCAAGCTTAAAAATTGATGTCAACACTAGAGACCAGCTGAGATATATGAATTTATGGCCCCTTGTGATTTAAAGAACAAACCATTTTGTTTAAAAAGCTATTAAATTATGTGATACTAGTAGAGGTGTAGAAACGTTGGAAAAGATCATGAATTATTCCTCTATGTGCCTGTGTTTGAATAGGTATACCTTGGAATAGGTTAGCCTAAAATGGCAAAGAAAAACAAATTAATTAATTAATGTTGAGTCTTCCATGTTCTAGGTTTAGAATCTTTAACTATTTTTTATTATCCAGGTATGGATCTAGGTCGACATCCTTGTCATGATTTCCCAGAATATGTCCAGCAAGATGTTCTAATAGATAATTTAAGGGTATATGTTGACGACGAAGACACATGAAGGAGGTCACTCTAAAAGTTTTAACTCCAGATTCTACATAAGTGTGAGGGATCCGTTTTAGATGCTGTCACAATTTACTAGTTAGAGGATATCATGATAGGATTCCATTCAATTCTTTTTCAAAAGGAACATTGGGTGTCCTTGGATGTGATGATGCTGCAGGGACCAGTGAGGAAGCGGTGGTTCTTTTTCTTTGGGGATTTTGAGGAGTAGGTGATCCCATGGGAGGAGTTCTGAGACATGTTTATAATAGTGTTTCTTTCTTCAACCACAAAGGTGTGTAGTCGCCATGTTCTTCATACCCTTCGATAGAGAAGCTCTAGTGTGCGACAGTTTGTAATCTATTCCAGGAAACATTTATGATATTTTTTGGACATGTTTCTAGAAAAGGATGCCAAAGAGAGGTATTTCATGGGGAATTTTAATCTAGAGAAACGGCGACTGGTCCCCCCATTTATGCAAAAGACATATCTTCAAGTCCATGCATGGGAAATGTTTTTTGAGGGGACATTATCTTGAAATGGATCATCATGAGAGGGGAGTCATTATGAAACCTCAAGAAGCATATCTGATGTCTGGGGTTTCCATTTTTCAGGGCAGAAGACCTTTCGTTCAGCCAAGGGTAGTTCCCAAACCTCAGCATCTAATTTATTTGAAGGGAGTGGAAATTAATCCTATTCCAGGGGATCATGAACTTTTGTTTCTTGATTTGGTCATGGTCATCAGTAGTGAGAGTGAATGACCTTTCATATCATTCCTCATTCACTTGGTGTTCCGCTCCAGGATCTTCCGTTGAGGTAGTTCCAACTGAGGTAGCAGTAGTAGGTTGTACCAGCTTTGGATCTAGAGAGGGTAGATAGGGAATGTATAGGAAAACCGCATGATGCTCCCTATCCTCGTAGATCAGAGCACGTCCGTGGTGGTGGTAATCATTCGGGTCAGAGAAGTCGTAGAGGAGGTTGTGGTTAGCTTCATGCTTTAGCGATGATAGTTCCAGGCGATCCAGCTTTCATTCGAGGTACCATTTCCTTGTTTTAAATTTTGGTGTTTTTTTATTTGATTTAGGAGAGGAACATAGCTACATATCACCTACAATTTAATATGGTTTCAGACACGAGGTATTGATTCTTCCCATTCCCTTGGCATTGACTACACCAGTTGGAAGTCGAGCTGACTTTTTTACAAATGTAGAGACTGTGAGCCAATTCTGGGGCAGCACCGCTCTTTGGAGATTTCCTATGTTTATAGATACAACAATATGATGTCATATTTATCATGGATTGGTTGTTATCAGTGCATTCCATAGTGGATTTCTTTAATAGGAAGGTTGTGTTCTTCGATGCATACAGAGAGGCAGTGGTGTTTCTTGGAGAGGGAAACCCTCATATTGGTCAGAGGCGTGTTCTATCCTTATCATCCATGATGGTTGAGCTGATGCTGAATTATTTTGCGGTTCAGCGTTGGAATTTTCGAGGGTGATATAAGTGTACCCTGGTTTCTATCCAGAAGATGTTTTAGCATTATCCCATCTATGAGAGATCGAGTTTGGGATCGAGCTACAACAAAGAGAATATCCTATCTCAATGTCTCCATATAGGATGGAATCATCTGAGATACGAAGGCTACTTATACATGTTTACGGTATGTTACAGTGAATTTTTTGTTTGGCTAGGTGTCTCACTATTTCGTGCACCAGTTTTCATCGTGAAGAAGGATGACGAAAGTTTGTAGTTGTGTATCGATTATCATAGATTAAAGATAGTGAAAATGAATAATCATTATCCTCTTCTGTTTAATGATGATATATTCGATCAGTTGATGGGTGCATGTTGGTTCTCAATGATGGACATGAGTTCAGGATACCATTATATGTGTGTAAAATAATTAGGATATCCAAAATACTACTTTTGGTTGTCATCATGGGAATTATGAGTTCATTGTAGTGTCATTCAGTACAACGAATGATCCAGATGTGTTCCTGGGATTGATGACCATGGTGTTCTGTGACTACATGGTTAAGTTCATGTTAGTATTCATTAACAAAATCCTTGTGTAATCCATGTATGAGGAGTAGCATGTAGAGAATATACACGCTGTTTTGGGGGTTATTCGTCAACATAAGTTGTTCGGGAAGTTTTTGAAGTGTGTTTTTTGGCCATGAGAAGTAAATTTATTGGGGAATGTTGTGTCCCATCCGGGAGTATCTGTGGATCCATCTAATACAAGAGTATTTGAGTCTTGGGAACCACCAAGACAATGTGTAGGTGTTATGTTTCCATGGACATGGAGGAAAAAACAAGAGGATCGTAGCTGATTGCTCTCTCGTTCCGACTCCGTTGACAACATTGACCTGGAAAGATCAGGAGTTCGTGTGGGCTAATTAGTGTTATGTAGCTTTCGAGTATCTATATGAGATGTTTGTATGTTATCCATTTCTTTTTCTTCATATAGAGGGTGTTCAATTTGTTGTTTTCTATAATTCTTCACATCTTCGGTTAGACTATGTTAGGATGTAGTAGAGATCACTTGTTTCTTATGGGTCTCGATAGTTACATCTCCATGAACATAAATATGTCACCCATGATCTTGAGTTGGTAGCCATGGTGTTTTATCTGATGTTTTAGATACATTACATCATTGGTGAGCACTTTGTGGTTTTCACTGATCAAAAGAGATGAGGTATGTTTTCTCCCAACATGAAATAAAATTTTCACAACATCAATGGTCGGTGTTTTTACCAAAATACGAATTTGAAATATCATATACCTCTGGAAAGGGGAATATTTTAGCCGATGCACTGAGTTGGAAGTCACGTGGTGATGCAGTGCCTGCATTTGGGGACTCCTGGTGTGTTATGGAAGAACTTTCAGTATTACATCTTCATATGGGATATGTTGGGGGTAGATGTTTTATTTTCTAGATGATGGTACAATCATCTCTAGTGTAGCATGTGGAAGAGTCCCAGATGGGGGATCTTGAGGTGGAGGTCTGGAGACACTGAGTTGTTTGTGGCATTTCCCGTGATGGTTGGTGTGAGGATGAACAACAATGAGTGTTATATTATACCAGACTATTTGTTCTATTGGCCATGTGTGAGATGTTTCTAACAGAGTTTCATAGGTCTCCATTAGTAGTGAATCCCAACGTGATAAAGATGTACTGATCCTTGAGCAGTCAGTTTTGGTGGCATGGTTTGAAGTGTACAATTGCAGAGATATTGTCTTGATGTTTGGTCTTACAGAAGGTCAAGCCTGAGAACCGTGTCCTTGGTGGTTTTCTGTAGAAATTTTATATTCCTCAATGGATGTGGGAGGACATATAAATTGACATTATCACTAGTTTACCTCATGCTTCAAGAAGAAATGATTCTATTTGGGTGGTATTTGACTATTTAACAAAATCATCCCACATCAATGAAATCAATGAGTTGAGCTCAGTGGCTGTTTTGTCAAGGAAATATCCATAGAAGGTTGTGAGACTCCAAGGAGTCCTGAGGATGATCATTTATGATCAAGATCCTCGTCTTACCTCTATGGTGTGTAGAGGATTCCAACAAGATTTTGGTTCTTAGCTATTCCTTAGAAGTAATTTTATTCCACAAAGGGACGGTCAGATACAGTGGACTATCTTGACTCGTGAAGACATGTTGTGCCTTTGTGTAATGGATTTGGGATGTTCGTGGATGAGGCATTTACCCTTAGTGGAGTTTTCTTTCAAAAATAGTTTTCACTCCACCATCTGTATGGGGCCGTTTGATTCCTTGAATGGATGACCTTTAAATTCTCCAATGTGCTGGACTAGGGAAGAGAGCTAGGAATACTCTGACCCGAACTACTGAAAAATACAACAGAGATTGGTCATGTGATTCATGAGAGGATGAATACATCACATGATCATCAGAAATCAAATGAAGATCAAAGCAGGAGACCTTATTATTTTGATAATGGGGATGTCTTGTTTTTTACAGTGACTCCCCATCATGGGATGTGAATGTTTGGTCAAGGGAGTAAGAATTCTCCTCGGTTTGTTGGGCCTCTTGTGGTGTTGGCTCTAGTTAGATTCGTGGAATATCGAGTTGCACATTCATCACATATAATCAGGATACATGATGTTTTTCATGTGTCATGTCTCTGTCATTTTCATCATGATGTAGATCACATCATCGATTGGGGAGAGTTCATTGTTGATGATTATTCAACCTTTGAGGAAAATCCATTGGATATCCAAGACCAAAAATAGAAGGTGTTGTGTGGGCATTCTATTCCCTTGGTTCATTTCTTTTGGTGACACTATGGTGTGGATGAGAGTACATGAGATCGTGAGTTATGATATGTTCTCAGTACCCCGAGTTGTTCGATTTTTAACTCATTTCATGTTATAGTAAGCAATGTTCCCATTGTGGTTGTAGACCATTTGTTTATATGAGCTTACATTATTTGGATACTTCTTGTGTCTTTCTCTCTATTTAGTGGTATCTCGATGGATGGATGTTCACACCCCATTTTAGTTTCTCTTTAAGTAGGTTTTGAATTCACGAGGATGAGAATGTTTTGAGAGGTATATGATGAAATGGATTATACCAATTTGGTCCATTCCCTAGCAAAAATATAGTGTTTGAGGTGTTCTGGTTGTCATGGTGACTTATCCCTAACACTTTCCCATATTTACAATATTGAAAATAGTTCCCTCGGTGAGACCGATGGGAACAATTCCATCAGTGAGACTGATGCGAAGAGCTCTATCTGTGAGACCGATGAGAACTATACCATCAGTGAGAGCTATAGGAATAGTTCCATCAGTGAGACCGATATAAAAAGTTCCATCAGTGAGACCGATGTGAAATGTACCATTGGTGAGACTGATGGGAACAGTTTCATTAGTGAGATCGATCCAAAAAGTTCCATCGGTGAGACATATGCGAACTCTACCATCAGTGAGACCGATGCGAACAGTTCCACCGGTGAGTCTAATGCCAAAAGTTGCATTGGTGAGACAGATGTGAACACTACCATTGGTGATACTGATGTAAACACTATCATCCATGGAAAATTTGTGAAAAGTTCCATCAGTGAGACCGATGTGAATAGTTCCAACTATGAAAACGATTTGAATAGTACCATCGGTATCATTGAGTCGTTCTGTGAATAATACCAACGAATCAATGAGTTGATCTATGAATAGTAACATCAGCATAAGTGTTTCATAATCTGAAAAATACCATTGGCATCAGCGAGGTGTTCTAAGATCAATATTATGAGATCAGTAAGTCATTCTGTGAATATTATCATCGACATTGATGTGTCGTTCTGTGAACAATATCATCAATATCGGTGGGTCATTATTTGGATTGTACAATCGATTTAGTGAGTCGTTCTATGATCAATACCATCACCATCAGGTTTTCCTTCTATAAATAGTACCAATAGCATCAATGTGTCATTCTGTGAACAATACCATTAGCATTGGTGATTTGTTTTGTTAACAGTGCAATAAGATCGTTGAGTCCTTCTGGAAACAGTGTTTCTAGGATATGTGAGTCCGGGACCAGTTAGTCTAGGATAGGTGAGTCATTCAGTTAACTATGATTCCAAGATTGGTGTGTCCTAGATTGGTGAGTCGAGGATCAGTGATTAATTATATGAACAGTGACTCTATGATCATTGATTCTCATATTGGTGAGTCCATGATCGGTGAGTCCAGAATCAGTGAGTCATTTGGTAAAATAAATTCCATGATCGGTGAGTCGAGGATCGTTGATTCATTCTATGAACAGTTTTTCTAGGATCAGTGACTCCATGATCGATGAGTAATTCTATGAATAGTGTTCCCAGGATCAGTGAGCCCGAGATCAGTGAGTCTGTGTTTGACCAATGTTTCCAGGATCGATGAGTCCATGATCTGTGAGTCATTATGTGTACAGTTGTTAAAGGATCGTGAATAGTGGTTCCATCTTGCTACAGTTTAACCCCTTTGATGTTATCTATGATATAAAATGGATTCAAGGCCTTGTTTTATGGGATTTATTACCAAATAAAATCCCAAAACTCATATATTAATTTTTTCTTAAGGCCTGAGATTTCATTAATTGTTCAAACAATGTGGTTTAATGAAATCCAATTTTAATGGAAAATCTATAGTACATTAAACTACAGCTCTTTCATTCTTCTAAAGTGATGATATATCTTCATCCCTTTTTCAACCATCATGTTCCCTAGTGAGAGATGTTCGAACCTTTCCTTCTTCATATAACAATTGTGTGATCGAACCTTAATCCTCATATCATTTTCCGATGATGTTTCTTCTTACTGCATGCACACCCCCTATTTTGGTTCATTCAAAAAATGTTGTTCCTTCATCGATATAAAGTATGTTTTATCATTGTTTTTTGGGTTCATATCCTTTTGTTTCTCCTTTCTATGTTATGTTATGTTATATCCATGCTTTTAATGGAGTTTTCTTGTATTTTAGTTGGTGCATTCTTACCGCAACATCTTCAGGTAGATACAATTGTCATGGGGAAGGTGATCGTGATCTGTTGTGTAGACCATTCTCGTATAAATAATTTGAAGAAACGTTTGAGGTAGGGGATTAAATTCATATCTATTATTTTAGGTGGAAATGAATAGTTAGCATGTTTTATCCAACTGGATGACAATGGAATGAAAATAATAAATATTTTAATCGGATAGATTAATTGATATCGATCCTATGTTATTGCCTCTTGTATTCTCGATATTGTAATATCTATGGCTTATTCTTTTATTTTTTCGTTCTTGATGGAAATTGGAAAAGAATGTATAATAACATTAATTTTATTTAATTGTCAAGGTTAATGATGAATGTAAATGAATCTATGTATTCGTGTTGTAATTTCATAATAATCAAATTGATGCAGTAAGAATGTCTAATAAATTTATGATTTCTTATTGTTTTGGTTTCTAGAAGTTTGAACCTACAAATAATAAATCATTTATTTCAATATTGATTTAATAACTAGATGATTGATAAAAGATACTTCCTTGTTGGGTTCTGAGTTACACTACTGCTTGATTAATGGAAAATAGCCTAATTGATATGATGTTTATTTCCTACCGCTTGTGTTGTCATGTGAGCCTGAAATGATGTTGTGATATGTGGGTAGGGAGGCCAATTAGTCATGGTAGTATTTGATTCCTATAGTAGAAATATGATTTGGTTTATGCATGAGGGTGTCGAGGAGGACACTGGAGATGAGGGAACGGGTTGGTTGAAAATGTTTGGATACTTTCTGTTTCATGTTGGTTGATTATATTATTTACTTTTCATAATGCTCAAGGAAACTGGTTTTCTTACCCTTTATCCAAAAAGGGGAGAAGATGCATTGGCTATACCACATTCGTTTCGTGTTTAGATTATATAGGGAGGATTGGTCTACGCATTTTCTATAGGTGGAAAAGACTCGATGGGCAGTTCACAAACTCACCATGTTGATCCCCTTGTGCTTAGTAGCTTAGAATGTTTATCTGTAATACATGGAAATATGGGAATGTAATAATGTTGTTAATAAATTATTGAATAAATGATGTTATTCCATAGGGTTGGAGCTTTTTGGGACACAATTCTGTGGTAGCAATTTAAAGGAAGGATGTTCTTTGGGTGCGATGTTATAAAATATAATTAAAAAATTTCTAATAATTATTTTATGTTTAAATAATTAATGAATGTAAGGTGAAACTAATAAAAAGAGATTGAATGACTGTAGTAAATCTTTTTAAATGGTCGTATTCTTATAAGATAACTAATCATAGAAGTTGAAGCTGAGAGTAAAAGAGATGTTATCTATAGTTGATTCCAATACTATGTTGTTCCGTTAGTGTGGTTGTGAGATATAGTATATTATATACATTTTTTGGTTCTATATGATACTCCTGCTAGTCAGTTAGGGCAACTAACACCCCTGGGATTCTGAGCCCCGGTGGGTGGGGGGTGGTGTTTTCCCCAACATTCAAGTGGGTGGATGGATGACTGACTACCCCATTTGGCCCCAATCTTTTCTCTTGGTAGATACATATAATAGTGGGAAATGTGGTTAGTTTTTCCTATATAATTTTGTACAGGGTTGTAATGGATTGTGGTTATACATACACATATATTCTAGATATAGTTTCTTATGGAATTCTATAGGTGTAACATATATAGACTATGATGGCTTGAGGATCCTTACTCAGTGTATGGGTTATAATTGGTTGGGTTTAATACCCAGTGTATGATACATGTTATGCGAGCAGTGGTGGATCTCGGAATCTATCGAGTTACATGGCTTATGTGGAAGTGGTGTTTTTTTTCCATGAGGTTCATATTTTGGTGCTTTGCCTAGGTGTACGCGGGTAATCCTTTTTGTAGTGAGACGATTAGTACGTGTGAGGTTGGGGAATAGAAGGAACCCATTGGGGAAGTAGTATCTAGGTACCCATTATATTATTTAATATATTATATACTCTTGTATGCGATACTTGGTGAGATTATCAATGGTGATGATGGGAACCTACTATACATGTTTGAGTGATGAGTTAGATTCTCTTATTGTATACGGTGCTTTAGAATGCTTTCTTTACATTTTCACAAGAGGCTCTTGGGAGTATTCTATTGAGTACATTTTTATTTTCACCAAATGAATATATAAAATATTTTTATGTTCGCATGGAGTAGTAATGAGATCAGGCTGGTTACTACTACCATTGGGTTATAGGAGCTTTTTAAGCTTCATAGTCGCTGCTATTTTTACGTTCATTTGGGTACTTTAAGTTTTCCCATTTTAGTTGTAGTAGTTTCACATGACAATAAAAATGTGTACTTGGTATTTATTTAATATTTATGACTGATATTGAGTTGGTTGGTTAATGTATTATATGTATTTTTTCACATCTATTTTCTAAGAGGAAAATTCTACTCATTTGTGTGTTTACTATAACTTTGGTGTTAGTCGCTAACCCGAGGTATGCTAGATGTGGGAGTCTGGGTCCTTATCTCTCTTCTCACATTGTTAGCCAAAAAGGGGCACACCATGTGGATAGTGGTCCTGAAAGGTACCTCTAGTTGCTAGGCCGATCCTTCTAGACCCTATTTCCTAACCTTCACTTGATGAAAAGTCAGACATCATGAAACTAACTCTGCCACAACATTACTCATCCCAGACAACCTGTACTAACATTGGAGGTCATGGTCCATATTTTCCACTCCTGGATTTACTACCAAAGGGGATTAATGTAACTCCCTCAACACCTACTCCCTCAATGTCACCTGTACTACATTGTGGCCTCTGAAAATGATGATGTGCTCCCCACCTATCGAAAATCCATTATGAGCCCATCCCAGGGATAAATGAGCACTTCATCCCTCACAGTCCACATCCACTAGCTATGACACCCTGAATCACTCTATGAGTGGGGGAGTAACATTAATATATTTATTTTATGATTCTCCATCACTATCCACAAATCATATCTGCGTCACGACTAGCTGCTCCATCGCCTCACTCATGAGCAGCAAACCAGACCCCCTTCTAGGTGCTACGACCACCAAATTCTCCTTCCCAGGATTATAGAAAATCTAAAATTCATAGTCCTAGAGGATCGCTAGCAATAGTCTCTATCTCAAGTTCATGTCCTTTTCGGAGAAGATATACCTGAGACTCTTGTGGTTAGAGTAAACTATAAATTGTTCACCCATCAAGTAGTGCTACAATATCTTCAAGGAAAAAAACACTAATTATAATCACAGGTTATTAGTCACAGAGTCTTTGTCATGATTCCTCAAATGTATTGAGCTGTAGGTGATCACTTCTCACTCCAAAATCGGGACACAACCCATTCTGGTCCCTGAAGCATTGCAGTAAACAACATACCCAACACCCTTCTCTAGTAGCCTCACTATGAGGGCACAATTCAGTCTCTTCCTCAGATCCTGGAAACACTTCTGACATCTCTCGATCTATAAAAAGGGTTGTAAATTATTTTTAAAAGATGGAAAATTATTCTTCTACTCCAGAAAAGTCATGTACGAATCTTTGGTAGTACCCATCAAACCCCCAGAATCTCTGTACCTTAGTCACGCTTCGTGGTGTCTCCCAAGCAATCACTGCCTCAATCTTCGCTGGATCCACAAAAACTGTAGCCTATGAGATTTTGTGTCCCATTAAGTATACCTCACAAATTATTAAATGTATCTTGGAGATCTTACTATAAAACGGGTACTCTCAGAGTGCATCTAGGACTATTTGTAGTGGTGTATTGTGCTCGTCTTCGGATGCCGAGTACACTAATATGTAATTAATGAAATCCACCATGAAACGATCAAGATAAAGTTAGAATATTCTTTCCATTAGTCCCATGAAAATATATGGGTAATTGGGCCTGAAAAAAGGCATCACCAAGAACTCATATTGGCCATAATAACCCCTGAGGGATACATTTAGTACATGCTCATCCTGTTCCTAATGATGGTGAAAGCATGATCTGAGGTCTATCTTTGAGAACCACCCCACTCCCTTTTTCTGGTTGAAGAGGTATTAAATCCACGACTGTGGACAATTGTTCATCACATTCACCATGTTTAGTAATTGGAAGTAAGAACATATCCTCAAGATCATGTCTTCATTCATGGAAAAAAAACACTAGGTTTCCAATGGATAAACATTAGGCCTTACGAATACCTTCCTCAACACGTCCTCCAGCTATACCCTCAACTCACGAAGCTTTGCGGGAGCCATCCGATATGTAGGTGTAGATATTGGTGTGTTAATTGGGTAAACATCAATGAAAATTTCAACCTCTATGAAAGGTTGTAGTACTGTGACATCATTTGGAATGACATCACCATACTCGTCCACCACTACATGAATGGTCGGACTCCCCTCATCCATTGTACCGATGGTGAGGCTGCCCAAATAGTGAGTGACCAGCTTCCCCCTACACCAAGATTATCTATCATGTGGTACAAAGTTTCCCTTCTCACTAGTGAAGGAAATCATGGTCCCATCCTCACGGACACACCATACATTGAGCGTAAAATATTCGATCTAACATGGACTATGGATAACCAATTCATACCGAAGATGATGTAAGGCCTTGACACATCTACTAAGAGATTACACCAAATATTTCGCCTTCTAATTTAAGCTCACACTGTCAACACCAGTGTGTAATCTTCTAATTATCTCCCATATGAGTCTAAAATCATAAGGATCAAGCCAACAACTCCATTGGCATCTCTTTGAACTAAATGTGAGCCGTGGAAAATGAGTAACTATCACCTCTATCTATAAGATATGTATCTAAGGTTGAGTAGACTTATGTTGTCCCTTTAATCATCCCGAGAGAATCATGGTCATAGGACTCCATTACCTAAAGAAGGCCCTACCACTGTCCACATGCTCTTGGAGCTCGAGGTTGACATCCAAGGGGTGGTGGTGGTAGTACCTGAAACCATCGTCCACCACCTTTCGCTCGTCCTACTCCCCTGCCACATCCATCTCCCTATAAACCACCTCACTAGAACCAATGTCACTGTCTCGGTGTGCCCCTCATCCTTCATCTGGTCATCCACCTGGGGAGTCTGATAGTTGTGATCCATATTCTCATGTACTCTACAAGAATAACAAACTTTAGTCCCCATATGAACTCCTCTACCTCGCGAGCTCCACACCTCTAACCCTACATCATGGGGTCATCCTCTAGAAGGCCTAACCCATTTAGGAAACTACATCCTGTGCCTACTATATACTGTAGATGAATCATCCCCATTTCTTCTGGTGGTGTCTCTCACTGTTTGTGCCTGATTGGATAAGAATCTCTCCACCAGTAGGGATCGTTCTAGCACTCCACTATGCATTAGGATGCTGAGAGAAATCATCGACGCCCTGATCTCCCATCACAGTCCTTGCACACATGTATATTCCCTGAAGAAAAAGTCACATAAGATTTTAGTGGATTTTTGGGGGAGGGCTGTAAACCTCATTAAGTACTGGTACACATTTAGGCTTCCCTGATGTGGGTGAAGTAACTCTTGAATATTCACTGAGTGTAGTGTTGCTAGTACAAAATCCACCCTAAATAGGATCATGACGTCCATATAGACTGGGGTCACATCCTCATGTGTCTAGAGCTCCTAGATACACCACATCCTTATCATTCCCTAAAAATTTCTAGCGCCTAGAACTAGCATCTAGTATATCGCTGTCTCTACTAGGAAAAAAACACATGTAACTGCCTCCAGCCAATCCTCATCTTCATAAGGATTTTTCATGTCTCAATTTTTTAGAGGCCTCTATCTCTAGAAATCATGTAGCATGCTCAGTCAGAAAGCACTATCTGCTGGTGGGGATAGTAGCAACTGCTGCTCTCTAGTTGGTGGTGGTGCTGGTATACCACCCGAAGGCACAATCGCAGAAAATGGTCCTTGTACTAATGCCTCATCACTCGATGGACCATTTTCGTGATATATCACTCAAATCTGGGATGTAGGTATTCATGGAGGCACTTGTAGTGAAGTATATACACCACGGTATATATGTTATACCTGGTGATATGACTCAAAAGAGATCAGCAGAAAAGCATTTATAAATTACATTCAAGTATTTTTTTTATATACCGAGTTAGAAAATAGAATTCAGGGCCCTTGTATATGTATACGTCGGCTGCCACACCAACACTGGACTCCCTTTACTAAAATCCGAACTCATTACACTTAACAATAATTCCCCCATTAAATATAGAAGCACATAGTTTTTATGGTAGAACTAATTTCTCTTTGATACCATGTTGTCATGACTCATCCCCCAGGGCCCGTGTCATGACAACCCCAAGCCCTCCTTCCATAGGACATGGGCTGGTGACATGCTCCAAAAACACATAAAACAAAATGGGAAGGCATTTCCCCTAAACTAGTACACACACAAAAAAAGGATACTAAAAAAATAGAACCATAGAGTAAACAATATAGTACAACCACCCAAATTTATTTCTACTGAGATTAATGTGTGTAAAATGAAAATAAAGGGGCCATAATACTAGACCTAATGAAAGGAATGTACAAAAAACGAAGTAAAATATTTGGAGGTTGTCCGACAAGGATCCTACTTGATGTGTATGTACAACTCCATGTTGGATGTTACTGTAGAACACTACATCCATTGTTCCACCTCTGAGCACCATCTAGTCCTAGCTCCAAAAAAATCCCAGTCAAGGCTGTCTGACATCTAATCAAGACAGAACAGGTGCGGGCGATGCCCATGCATGGGTGAGTATAACAATACTCAGTAGGGACCCAGAGAAATCCAATGGTCTCTTAGTAATCCACGAAGGAAAACACCATAAAGGAAGATACGACAAAATTAATACCACCAAGAAAGATCTCAAACACATAGGAAAAAGTTAGAGACCCCGATCAAGCCTAGTATAATTAATGTATTGAAATAAATATGATAATTTGTAAATCTATATCATCTTATTCTGGAAAGAGGCTCTGCTGCTGACCCACACAGGGTCTCTAGATGCTGAACTACAGAGGATTATTGGGTGATACCCCATATAGGATCTCTATGTTCAGACCCACAGTGGATCACTAGGTGCTGAGCCATTGAGGATCACTTAGTTTTGACTCATATTGGATCGATAGGTGATAACCCTTCAAGTATAACTATTTATTTACCCAAAATGGATCTCTAGTCCTTCACATCACAACCAGCCACTGGATTCTTGTACTTAGCATGCTTTATTTTCGGGTCATCTGCTCCTCAAGTCATCGACCATACCTCAACCTCCATGAAGTCCCTCATAGTGTAACCCCAAATCATATTTTCTTCATAAGGGTCATAATGTAATAGGCGGCACGTTGATCGGATGCATGATCTGTATGTTATAAAATTTTTAATAAAAAGGGACTTGTTGGATTCGAGTCTAATCCAACCCGGACGTACACTATCTTCTACCAAAACACAAGTGGACTATCTCAAAAGGACCACCTCATAGAAAGGGTCCTCGAGCCACATATAATTATTTATTGGGATACCTGATATTAATTTATGATCGTTTATGTGCTATAGGGTCAGTTTAGTTCGGGTCCAGTCTGACCCGGTCATACCGACACGACCCGACCCTCTCCGGGAGTCCATCATGGGTCTCGTAGGGGTTCAGCCCAATCGACCCATTGGGCCTACTAGTCCGACATCATAGGATGAGTCTGTCTTTCTGGCGGGTCAGGCACATCAGTGCGGGTTTGGCTTAGCGGTGCGGGTCTGACCCGGTGGTGTGGGTCCGACACACTGGGCCGCGACTCTGGCTTGCTAGCTGACCTTCTCCACCCAGCCAGGAAGCAGCAGACATCTGCATCTTGCATCCCTTCCACCCCATGGACAATTTGGGTAAGTCTCATTACCATTGTCAAGTGACCTCTTTAGATCCTCAATGTCGGCTAGGCTAGCCGACCATTTCACACGCATGCAGACCAGGTCCACGTGCCTCCAGTGCGCCCGAGTGGCCCTAGCGGGTTGCTCCTCCACCTGGCGTAGACTGTCGCCACTCCACCTCACTATCATGGTTTTTCGGCTACAACATCTTATCGTCGCGGTGCCCAGACGGGAACAACCCCATCCTCTACTAGTATCCGCCACCGCGACCCATCGTCGGTCATCACCGTCAGTGCCGGTGCACTGACGGTTCCTTCAATGGGCCACTACAGTTACTTCGGAGGATCGTTTCTCAATCCTCTTGCATCAAGGGAATCACTAGACCGTCGCCTTCAATTTGACCACAATAATCACACTTTTCCACCATCTCCAAAAGTCATCCATAAAAAAATCACAATAAAAAACCATGGAGGAGGGTAAGAGACTTGTTCGGTTTGGACCACACCCTCCTCCTTAGAGTTTAAGAATAGTGGAATGTATTAATACACACAACATGAGTAAAAACCCAATTCAATCACCCTCATAGTAACCCCCCCTGAACGAATGGGTGATTCGCATATAATCCCAGTAGTCTATTGATTCATTATTTTGCGATAAATCTCATGAACATGGAACAAATAATCAAAAACATATAATTCATAATCCCCTACCTTATTGACATTTGATTTAGAAGTTTTCGTCTTTGAGGTTTCACGATGTCAACATCACTTCTAGATTTCTTATTCAAGGAACATCGATGATGATGAATTCTCGTCGACGTTTGCCATTGTTCAATGGTGAGGAAAACTACTGCCGAATCTTTAGAGAATCCATGTAGTTTAATTCCTTATTCTCCCTGGATTTGGATCAATAAAAAAGATCACGTCAGAACATTTATTTTACTCTCTCACATTGAGTTGTTATGCTGCTTCATTTATGAATCAACATTAGTGTTACACATATATTTTTTCATTTTTACACTATGTGATATGGTCCATTAATGAGCCTAATTAATGTGTCTTGTCGCTGCACCACAATGTCTCTGTCCACCACTTATTGGTGAGTAATTAAATAAAATATATTTTTTAATTATTTTTCTTAAAAACTCCAAAAAAATATCTTTTTTGTTTTCCCCTTTCCGTCCAAATGTATGACATTTCTAGTAAAATACAAGCATTCCGAATTCAGCTATGCCCTTAGATTTTTGATCTGAGAACTAGATCAAATGACAGAAAACCACTCTCACACATTTAAAGGACATACCTTAAAAAGATCAAAATTACGTTTTGGGTTCTCTAGGCATCAGAGTCACATTTCTTCAAATCGTGCAGTCTTAGAATAAAAAAATATAATTTAAATAAATTCAAACAATATCTAGGACATTATAGTTTCATTCTAGATGTTGATGATTTAGAAAATCATAGAATCTTCCCTAGTAGAGTAGATATATTCCCTGAAACCATTCTTAAAAACCTTTGTCGGATGACACCTGAGGTTGTTGTTCCGTTTTTTATTGAGATTATGAAAATAATATGTGATAGTTTATATTATGCCATACAGAACATCACCAAAAAATCTTATTGATCTCCCAAATCAGCTGGAGGAGTTATGGAATACTGGTCTTATTTTTTTTGAACAATTCACCTTTAAAATGTCATGTTTTATATAAGAATAATTCCAATAGAACATTTAGCATTTGTGTCATTTAACATAATACGTATCAAATAATGAAAATGAAATTGTATCATATTCAACACATTGATAATATCTTGAATAGATTAATGGATGTATTCTCAAATATTAATTTCATATCAAGGTATCCTAAGAAAACATGAGACCTCTTAATATACCATAAATGACTATTATATTATTGTATAGTTTTTATGTATATGTTATGATGATGTTTGGTATAAATAATAATCCCACTATGTTCATAGATTTGATGAATTGAATCATTAACAAATATCTAGAAATTTTTTATTTTTTTTCATTGATGAAATATTTTATTTTCTACAACACTGATGAAGATTATGTGAATCACCTTGTTGTCATCCAGAGTACATTTATAGTGTATCAAATATATGGAATGATAAATAAGTGAAATTTCTTGATTGGAAAGGTCTATTTCATGGGCCACATCATTTCTATAGAAGATGTCATTGTAGTCATAGATATGATTCATGAAGTCATTTATTAAGAGAATCCAATGAATTATTTTGTTATTGGATGATTTTCAGGTTTATTTAGATATTGTTGAAGGATCATCAAATATTTTTCCATCATAGTGGAACCGATTTGAGACAGAATAAGAGGGGTGTAACTTTTCAATGCTCTGGATCATGTGATAATTCCATGAATGAGTTGAATCATAATTTGAGAAAAGATTCAATTCTTATCATACCTAATCATGGTGTATGATATACTTTATTATGTGTTTAATATGAATTTAGTATTGCGTGATATTTTTTAAATGAGATTCAGTCGTGGCGTATGGATAAAAATATATAACTAAAAAAAGTAAATTTTCACAAACCTATAGCCATGGTTTTAAAACCATGGAAATTTGTATGATATAGTCATATTTCTGGGCCATATAGCCATGTTTTTAAATCCAATTGCTATAGGTCTCCCTCCCTTGTATAGGAGAAACATTTTTCCACCAAAAAGATTACTAAAACATATATTTCTATGATTTTTAATATATTCTTAGGGCATTAAATGATATAATTGTCATTATATATATATATACATGGATTCCTCAGAAGTGTAGTGGATTGGTGACTGAAATGTAAGGGTGAGGTTAATGGATCAAATATGGATAGGTAAATATTGTTAAGGATATATTTGTAGGTTACTGAGGCTATAACACAAAATTTTCCACTGTTGAAATATCACATATTTCCATGGTCTAAACCACGCCCATAGTTTAAACCATGTCCATTGGTCAACTAAAAATGTTTAAAACATCAAGACATATTTCCATGGTCTAGAAATAATTGGAAATAGTTTATACTCAATTTACGTGGTGATAGTGTCAACGGTTAGGAAAAACCATTGTCGTTGGCTACAACTACGCCTTTCGGACATATTACCAATGTTGAAAACCGTGGCAATAGCCCTTTTCCTAGTTGTGATAGTTGAGGCTACTTTAAAAAGATACAATATGAATTTTAATTAATTATCCATATTAGATTATGTGTTAATGAGTTAGACACATATCCTTTTGGGGTAAAGGTTCATTGTTTATAATGATCATAAGAACATTATTTTGAACTTTGACCTATATGAGTTAGGTTTCAAGTAGCATATATGGGTTTAGAGTAAGGAGTTATACTGTTTTTGTCTATCTAATATTACAAGAAAATTAAATTGGATATTGGATTATTTGAGAAAAATTAGACAATCCCGGGATGCCTTAGAGAATGGTTATGAGTGGAAAACAATGGAATTTTTTGCTGAGAAGTGTATATATGTTTATAAGGAATTGTAAAAGATGAATATTATATCCTTATCCATATATCCCTAACTTATGAGACTTATGAATATTATTTAGTATGATAATACAATGTTTTTAGAGTTGACGAACATCTTTGATGGTGAGGAGATACCTAGAGATTGGAAACATGGTAAAGAAGTGACAATATATGCCTAGGCTCTCATTATTGTGAATAAAAGTACATGGTAGGATATGATTTGTGTGACTTATTCCTTGAAAAATGTTTTTCACCCATGAAAGAATGTAATGCATCTTTTAATTTTTTGATATAATTTTTGGGCGAGAATGATGACAGCAGGTGCATGTTTCTTAAAACAATGGCACAAATGTCTGCAATTGAATGTTGGGATCCAAGGACCTAAGACCATGTTACTATCATTAACAATTCAAAATTTATTATGGTATTTTATTAATATGGATTTTGTGGTGAGAATTATGATTAATTCGTAGAAAATTACATTATAGTGGTAATCGTGTATTACGTGGGAATTATATAACATTTGTTCTCTGATATGGGATAACAACATTAGTAATCAGTTGGTTGACATTAATTTATCGTAAAAGGTTTATTTTCCAAGGGTGTCTAACATTATTTTTTTATATAAGCGCCCTTATTTTACATTACAATTATAATAGAAGTTGTAGAAGGATCTTGGAAATCATTTTTTACTATAGATTTACACACATAGACCAAAAGGAAATCAGATCAAACTATCCAGGATTTTAGGAAATTATGAGTGTGTTATGTGTAAATTTTATTGTAACATGGAAAAATAACAAAACATTTTAGAATTTAACTATAATAAAATTATTATTCAATAAATTTGGTTAGAACCATATGAGGTTCACTATAGTAGGCCATGACGACGAATGTATTGTTTTATGTAATTTGGAAAATATGGGTTTTTGGATCAATTATCATTATTTGTAATTTGGAGAATATTCATTTTTTCTGAAACAATAAAGAAACATAATAGAGTAAATATAATACATAAGATGATCATCGTATTAAATAACATTACTTTTAAATTGGATATTGTGTGCTTATTTGTGTGTTATTGGGATTTGATCACCTTTTAATTAATATGTATGCTATTCAGACACCATGTAGCACCCCAGTATTTTAGAGTATGTTATCTCTTCAAAGTAATTCAATAACATGCGCAACACGCAACCCTGAGTTCGAGCACACCACGACTTACCAAACTAGTTGTTCAAAAAAATGCTTATGGATATCATTAACTGAATTTGGAATTTTATATACACCATATAATTTTAACATCCATATTTTGTGTTTCTTAGACATAATATATGAAATAATTCAATTTTTCAGATAAAAGAAGTATTTTTCAAAAAATGAAATTTTAATGCCTATTAATGTAGACCCTTTTTAAATCCAAAATTTGACACTTTAATATATTATATTTGAAAAAATAAACTTCTTCTTTAGAATAGGGTCATACAAATTTAGTTTTTATAAACTTTTATTACTTTTTAAATAACTTTCATATTTTGGTGAATAGTGAAAATACTAACGTTTAATTAAAAAAACATTTTTAATTGAAAGAAAATATATTTTTAAATTATGAATTTGAATGGGTTTTAAGTATAATTAGATTATATTTTTATCAATTAATACAATTTAGGTAATTATAATTAATTTCACTTTAAAATTGGACATAAACAAATCTCGAACTTTTGATAGATGTTGTTTCTTAAAAACACACTATTTGTTATGACAAGGGGAAATAATTTGAAATTAATTAATTCCACATCTGTGTTTTGAATTTTTTAAAATAGACATCATTTATGAATTCAGAATATCAAATATTTATTAGGCTGATTTTTTGGAGATTTTCGAAGAAACTTCAATTTTTGATGAATAGTGAAACCACTTAGCAGTAGTTAAAGAAACTAAATTTTTCATTTAAATGAAATATTACGTCTTCTGTGAATTGAATTTTAAAAATCCGACATACATGGTTGTTAATGTTAAGTAAAATGTGGTTCAGTAAGATAATGTTTTTTTAAAAGTAACTTTTTACTATTATTTAGTGTGGTAAAAGGTAAATAAGGTAATTTTAGGTAGAAAGAATATAATAATATTACAAAATTACCTTAAAACATTTCGTATCCTTATTTTATGAGTCATGGATGACCATGGGAATATTTTAGTTCTATTTGGGGCCTCATGGAGCCACATAAGAGTTATAATGAAACATTATTTTAATTAACATAAATTAAATAACAAAATTTCATAAACACATATCTTTTTGTAAATTAATTTTTACATGGGGTTATATAAGTTAACATGTAGACTATAAATATTATTTGTAAATAAATTTTTTTTTCCTACATCATGGTAATTTCTTTATAATCTTTAGACATCAAATAAATTATATTATTTATGACACAAGAATGATGCAGTATCTACCTCAATAATAAATGATTTAAATAAAAAAGATTATAAATATTAAAATAACAACAAAAACCAATCCAATTTTTATTGGATTAAATTATTTCAACGAAAATTCCTCTTATATTTGACATTAATTATTTTTAGACCTTTAAAAACTGAGAATCATTATATAATAAAATAATATTTTCACACTTTTCTAATGAACCCATCATCCGCCTTATAAAAAGCCATTAATTATAACCCATTCCTCACACCTATAATGCTACTTGGATCATCCATCCCCTACCCTAATAGTCTCTAAATATCCCTATATTTCACCAAGAAGCCATACCTTTAGTAGAAGGCATTTCAAGAAGAACATTTGTTTCAAACAAAAGGGAGATACCCGAATTAAAGGCAACAATTTCTCTTAAATTCTATTCTTTTATTTTACTTCTACAACCCCTAAAATATTTTCATTCTTTTATTATATAACAAAACCTGTATCCTCAATATACTGGGATATTGTTATGTGGAGTATTCGAACTCCAATTACACACACCTTCATCTAATGGGTAATGAACATACTATTCATGTGGATGGCTAACTAACACCTCTCAGAACGATGATTGTTCAATTATCTCCAACCACCTTTTATGGTGGCCATTATGATGACAATGTATTTATATATGATATATAATATGTTAATTTTCTCTTTATGCATCTGTATTTTTAACTTAAAACATACCTTTATGATTTCTATTATGAGTAAATGTGATAATTTCATTTGAGAAAGTGCGGACTACCGCCCCCTCAATGGGATATGACTCGTTATTACCATATTTAGGACATATAAAGGATGTATTTATTGAAATTATATATGATATTATACTGTAATTATAATATAACTATGTATAATTACGTTTTAATTCAATTAAAATATCAAATAGAAATGTAAGTAGTGTTCATGCGTACGTACGACTTACCATCTCAATGAACAATGCATTTCATTTCTTATATCAAAATATTATTTACTGTTATAAATAAATATATATTCAAGATATATATGATACATATGATATCTAAATCATGAATATAATTCTGGAGATAACATAATCTTGATCACATTGAAAACTAGTAATTATAAGGAGTTCATTTTTGACTCAAGTACCAAATATCGTCAAAACAACCATCATTAACATAAATGATTACATATTGTTTATAACATAGTGATAAGTGATATAAAAGGAATAATAAACTTGAAAAAGGGTTCTTAATCAATTATTAATTAACATATGTTTATTATTTAGGAAGAATAAGGAACAAAAAAGTCAACTCGGTTAAGAGGTAAGGTGTTTCTTATCTCACTTTAAAATCCTTGATATTTCCATTGTTCTCCACTTATTTCTTGTAGTGTATTGTGTACATCCTTTTGATATATATTATCATGATTCCATTTTTATTCATGGTATTCTGTGAATGATTTGGTGGTTATTATCTTTTGATCATACGACTAGATTGATTACAACATGGTAAGGGTTAATTCATCAATCTTATTATTATTTGAGATTGTTTATGGGTATGTTTTTACTGGGACATATTTATTATCCATGTCCATGTTTCATAAAATAGTTTTCAATGATATCATTTTTCAAGGGCTCTTTTACTAAAAAATCATTTTAAATGTTTTAAAGATTTATTCTTCTTAATATATCTCATTAATGTCATTACATTCAAAATTGTTTTAATGATTTATTTATATTGAGATGAATGGTTTTAAAATGTTAATTCCTTTCAATAGTTTCAAAGTGGTCTGGGAAAATTTTATTAAAATATTTCATTAAATGTATCCCTTTATAAATATTTTGACACGTAAATGTTTTAAAAATAGAAAGAGACACTTCCATCTAATAGTTTTCATATCATCTATGTCAACATACTTTGATAAATTTTACACCAGTTTGATGTTGATTTATTATGATAAAAATATTCAATATGGTATTTATGGTTATGAGATATTTGTGACCATGGATGAGTTATTTTTAACGCTATTCATGGTTTAGGGTTAAAGTATTGACATTTCATATTCTATTTTTAATACGACTGTTTATGTTATATATCAACCTCTTCTTAAGATGATTGTGTTGGAATAGTATGTTCTGAGTTACGGATGGGTAAAAGTAAGCCCTCCGGGTTTGGGTCTGGTTATAGTAGACCCTCCGGGTTGGAGTCTGGTTATATAGGCTCTCTAGGTTGGAGTCCTGTTAGAGAGGCTCTCCGGGTTGGAGTCCAGTTACAGAGGTTGTCCGGGTTGGTGTCCTATTATTGAGGCTCTCTGTGTTGGAGTACGGTTATAGAGGCTCTCTGGGTTGTGTTCTAGTTACAATTAGCTCTTAGGTCCTGGCACAAGGCTTTGATATAGAAATTAATGTCTTGAAATATTTATTCCATAATTCTAAAAGTGGCTATTGATATTGCATTTAATTATTATACTAGTATAATATTCATGCGTGAAATTAAATTGAATTATTTGATTTTATCATTTCCAGGATCTGCTGAAGTTTAATTTTAAAAGTATTTTTTTAGTATAACACATTTCCTTAAATGTTTATGCTTAATTATGAAATATTCTGCTATATTTTTATACTTACTGAGCATCTGATCTCACCCGTTTCAATGTTTTATTTTTCACATGATGTTAAGAAGTATTTTATTATTGATAAACAGGGTTAAGCTAAGGGATTAATGGAATTTTCAATGGATCATTTATGTTGTTTTTCATTTTTTATTATGTAATGTAATGTTCTTGTATGTAATCTATTTTTCAAGACTGATAATCTGATCAGACATTTTGGACATTATTCCCTCTAATCATGATAAATTATTAAAATAAGGCATCCACTCCCATAACTTGGGTCGTAGTGTAACAGTTGGTATCATATGAAGTTTACCAATAACCTTGGAAATATATTTAGATAAACTCTGATTAGAGAATATTATCCTATGATATACTTTGAGTATTAGAATAGAAGAACTTCCTAGAATTTTGAAACAGTATTGATTTTGTGTTTTTTCCTAGAAATACATTCTTATCTGGATACGAGCAGGTAGAAGAGGCTCTAGCACAGATGCACCTAGGGGTAAAACCTGAAAAAACCACTTCAAGCTTGTCTCGAATGGTAACTGGTGCACAATAACGGTCCTTGCTGCACTCTGGGTTACGATACTCCTAGGAGACATGTATAATATTATAGACATTTTCAATACAAGACATTATGAATGATTTAAGAGTAAATAATTCCTTAAATAAAACATTTTTATGAATATGGATTATATCTATGAACTGTTCAACTTTTGTTAGGTATTTTACATGTTTGGAATTATGAATTGCAATTCATAATCTGACATAGCGTATTCCATTGTTTAGAAATGGCGCCTAGTAGAAGGAATGATAATTCCAGCAATATGCATGATCTAAGGATGAATTATTATCTTATCTTTCACGGTATTAATCCAATATTTAAAAGGGAAATAGTATACCACATATTCTCATCATATTAATAAATAGTATCATGTGTTAATAATATAAGTAATGAATTATTTGAGTCCTATGGATTTAATGGGAATTAAGAGAATAAAATTATAGAAGAAAGAATGATGGATAAAGGGAAGAGGGGAAAAAATATTTTCTGATATCTGATAACTTTGGAAAGAATATCCTTGGTAAATGCATGAAGGGAATTGTAGTTGGTATATGTTTGGAGAAAAAGGACACCAAGTACATGATTTCAAAGGAAACAAAAATGTTTCAAATGTACAATGCTTTATCTACAAGGAGTTGCGACACTAGGCAAATCAATGTCCAAATCATCATAGTATACCAAAAATAATGTTGTTAGATAATAATCATGTTAGGATATTACCACAGATGAAGAGTAATGGCTAGTGTTCTTATGTTAAAATTAAATAATTATGTCATTTGTGCATTGTATCAACAATGTACAGGTTATAATAATTTTAGAGTATATAAGGATAGTACTAGAATAATATTTCATTATGGATTTGAAATTGTGTGGAACCAAAAAAAGTGACTCAATAGTAGGTTAATTGTTTTGGAAAAAATACGGTTTAATGAAAGGTAAACCATAAAATGGTCCTGATACTGAGGAAGGGATTTTGGAACAAGAGATGGTTGATTTGTATAACTTATATTGTATATTCTTGACTACCTTGGAACTAATTAATGGTTTGTTTATTCCATCACTATTGGAATATTATAATAATGGATATAAAAAATATACCTAGTATTCTATAAGAAATAAGGGATCATGAATGTAATCAATAAGGTTTTATTGTAATTGAGTGTGTTAGAATGTTTTAAAAGAATACATGATGAATGTATTCATATGTTATTACATGGAAAAGGAGATCTTCATTTTGATTACCTTCCTTATAAATTTTGGACTATGGGTTTGGACAGAAGTATTTTGGATAGCTATAAAGGTTTTAATTGAATATCTTTAACATGGGATAATATTCATTATGATTATTTTTGGAATAATATAATACTATGTAATTAGAAAAAGGAAAACCTTCAAGTCTGGAGATAACCCATCGCATTTGAAAAATTTGTAGGAATCGAAGACATAACCAAAGTGCAACAATGATTTTTGACATACCACTAGCCTACAAGATGCCTTTGGTTATTATAATGTAGTTTTTTTCATGGTATATGGGTAAATATAATATTTGTGAATTCTGTAATCTATTGGGGTGATAGGAGAGTTTGTGGTAGAAATTAGTTAAAGGATGGAACTCTACTTGTATAGTATATATATATATATATATTATATGAAGAAATTAATTATTAAAATTTAGGTAAGGGATATTAAGACCAAAAATATTATATCCTAATACCTTTGGTTTTGTTGAACTGATGATATTCTAAATGAACATAGGTTGATGGCTTTGAGGCCCTCAATTTTACAATTTTTTTTGATGGATGACCTCAATCACTTTTTATAAATACTTACCTTTTTTCTCAAATTATGATTCTATAAATGCCTCCAATTTTCTCTTATTCAAAACCCTAAGATCGTGGCAACATTTTCGTTTCCCTTTCACTCTTATTAAAACTAAATTTTATTAACCCCATTTTAGATGTGGGTTTTCCACAATTCTTTTTTCTATTTTCAACCTCTTATATGACATGAATAAATTCAAATTGTGAGGATGTAATTTATTGAAGTAGGGGAGAATGTAACATCCCATTATTTCATAGTATGTTATCTCTTCAAAGTAATTCAATAACGTTCACTACACCCAGCACCGAGTTCGTGCGCACCAGGACTTACCAATCTAGCCGTTCAAAAAATGGTTATGTATAGTATTAATAGAGGTAATATTTTATCTACATTTCAATTATTTAATCCTCAAAAATGTGTCTTTACATGTTAAATTTCATAATTTTGGGAATTTTGTTGTATCTTGAGCTAAATTGTGAAAATTCCCTAATTCTAGATTTTTATCATTTTTCATTAGTTTGATGTTTTGGACATATCATTCTATATGTTGATCCAATTTGAATTATTCCTTATTTTAGGAACCCCTGGAAAATGGTATTCACAGTAGTCAATTAGACCAAGTTCTAAATCGGCCATCTAGGAGCACAAATAAATCATTTTTTTGGAAAAGTTTGTACGTTCGGATGTGTGGAGCCCACATCAATGAATGTAGAATAAAATCGGATTTCTTTTTCCAAAGTCATTAATTCCAACTGGGAATGCAAGAATTCTCCAAGGAGTGAGTTCATGATGAATTTAACGTTCATAGTCGATACTTATGGAACACTTTTATCTAGTCAAACATGTGGGAGATGAAGGGTGTCCTTGGGAATAGCAAGAGGCACTGAGTAATTAATTCATCACTTCTTCACAAATTCTAGAAAGAGGCAGAATGTTTGAGGAGATACATAGGAGAAAATATAGAACAACTCTCTAGAATGTTCTAGAGGTTGATTCGGTTGGGGAGGGTTCCAAACAGAAGCATATTTCGGGCGGACAGAATCTGGACAGACGAAATTTCAGCCTTCCACCCCCCACACTCCCCATTTTCATTTTTTTTCAAGCGGAGGATGGATTTGTGGAGACCATGATGATGACGGTGTGCACTATTTATGAAATTGAGATTATGTGGGCATCTAATATGATGCGAGGCTATGCACCAAGTGGTAGTGGATGGCGAAAACCGACAGACACTCCCTTCCGAGTTTTGATCTTCATGTTTAATCCCAATTTGCTTCTTTATTGAACGTATATTTCTTTGATGAAAAAAATTGTTTTATTTCAAGAATATATTTTCAATTTTTTTTGGATGTTTTCCCAATATATGAAGTAAAATAGTTGATTTTAGTATTTTAATTTCTCCGGTGAGGTCTTTTCGTTGAGCCTAGTGATTTTGATTACGTATGGTTACTTAATTGTCTTCAAGTAATTGGATAACTTCTATAGGAGGGGAAACATTAATATTTGGATTTTAAAATGATATCCTTTCAAAATATGTTGTTTATCTAGAGGTAATTGGGTAGGCATTGAGAGATTCATTATGGATATAATTTTAAATATGGAAGAGGGGAGTGTTCGGGAGGTTAAAGCTAGTCTGTAACCACTGTTTTGATTCTGGATCCAAACTTATTTTATTTCTTATGAATTTTCTATCTCATTCACAAATTTTATTTCTCTCTAGTTTTTATATATTATCTGATCTTGATTATTTAATAAAATACCCAATTTTCCATTTCACGGGAAAATAAACTAAAAAAAGTGACAGTTTTGCAACTCAAATTGCAACCTCCTCGAGAGACAATTCACGGACAGCTATATTACATTGTTTTTTTGGGGGGAAAATTATTGATTTATGATTTCATGACAAATAATCCTCACTTCAACTGGCACTGTTGTCGGGGATGTTTCTTGAGTTGATTTGTGTGGAAATTGTTTTTGCATGACCCGAAATTCGAACCCAACTTTGTTCCCATTGGATTCTGAAATTGATAGAACTTTTTACTCTAAGGATAGAGCTACTAGAAATCCCCTTGTCCCAAGTTGTGAATCTTTTAATAACGCAATTATATGAAACATAGTTGAAAATGAAATTTCACTGCCTAAAATTAGAACCTTGAATTAATTGGCTTTATCTTATGATGAAAATCAAGAAAATCCTTTTGAATATCCTAATGCACCTAGTGGGTTTGAAATTAAATCTGGTTTCATTCACCAAATCCCAAAACCTAATGGTTTTCCTAGGGAAGATCCACATAAAAACCTTCAGGAATTTAGTTATCTTTGTGTAAACATGAAACCCCAAAGTTTTGATGCAAATAAAATGAAATTGAGGTCATTTCCATTTTCATTATAAATAGTTTCCAATGAATGGGTTTTCTATTCACATTATACATTGATTAGGGATTGGAATGAATTGAAGAAAATTTTCCATGAAAATTTTCCCAACTTTTATAAGTGCTTCCATTAGAAAGGAGATTTGTGGAATTAGGCAAACTCAAGGTGAAACATTGCATGAGTTCTGGGAATGGATCAAAGGACTTTGTGTTAGTTTCCCCCACCTTCAAATTAGTGACCAAATGCCCAAGAGTTCCCCATTGCAAGTCCTAAAAACAAAATGATTGCGAGTCAACTTTCTAATCTTACCACCACGGTGTGGTCAATGATGTTATCCAATAACCCACCAACAGCACCAAAACTGGAAGAAACATGTCAATCACAAGACTACAATTGAATTTGTTCTTCCAATGACCATTTTAGTGAACAATGACCTCAAATGTAGGAACCTCCTGAGAACTACATTGTTGTTTTTCCTGGAAAACCCTTTCAATCAAACCAAAAAAGGCCATTTCAATCAAATAAATATTTAAATCAAGGCTTGAAAAACCACTCTAATGAAAGATTTCTACAGAATGAACAACCTAGAATCTTCTTCCAAGGATAATCAATAAATTCACAACCAATATATTTTAATGAGCAAGCCAATGCTCATTCTGGAAGAAACATTCAGCCTCCCCCTCTGAGTCAAAATTCAGAGAGTAATATTGAAGATGCAAAGAGGATACAACATGAGCCAATGAAACAAAAACAAGACCAACAAAAAAACATGTTGAATGCCCTAATGACTCAAATGGGTCTACTTTCCTCTAATATTATTTTCATAAAAAATAAAATTACTAGAGGTTTTCCCTCACGACCTCAAGTGAATCCGGGAGATAAAGGGAAGGAAAATGTGAGTTCAATTTAACTTAGTATTGGAAAACAATTGAATATCCTTCAAATAGGGAAACCAAAACCTTCTGTTGAAACTGTTATTGAGAATCCCACCACTGATGGAAATAATGGAAAATTATGAATGTTATTTGAAATGGAATACAATGTCAAGAGATGAAATGTTTTTTGAAAGAACAAGGAGGGATTGGAAGATGATGTATGGTCCTTTTGTTTCTCAATGAAGTGCTCAGAATAGACTAAAAACAACCAAACCACCATTTCCTTACCCTAGGAGTGAACCACACGTGATGTCGAGTGCTGCAAAAGAGTTGGATAAGGAGGTTCTGGGGACTTTTAAGAATGTTCAATTCAATATACCTTTTCTTGATGCTGTGAAACAAATTCCAAGGTATGCAAAGTTTTTGAAACAAATGTGTACCCACAAGAGGAAATTGAAAGGAGTTGAAAATGTCAACATAGGGAGGAAAGTTTTATCCATGATCCATCATGCATTTCCTATCAAATGTAAATAACCAGGAAAATTTAGCTTTCCTTGCACGATTGGTAATTGTGAATTCAAGGATATTATGCTTCATTTAGGGGCCTCCATCAATGTTATGCCACATTTTTTTACTCATCTCTTCATGTAAGAGAATTGAAACCTTCTGGGATCATCATTCAACTGGCCAACCGAAGTACCACCAAGCCTAGTGGAGTTATTGAGGATGTTCTAATTCAGGTGAGAGACATGATTTTTCCTGTGGATTTCTATGTCTTGGATATGGAATATGATAGGTTTAGTACCAATTCACCTGGCACTCTAGGAATACCATTCATGAAAACTGAAAAAGCAATCATCAATTTTCACAAGGGAACACATTCACTAGATTTTGGAGTTGAGGTTGTTCATTTAAATATTTTTCCTTCCATGAAACACCCAGTCGAGGATCATTAATCCCTCTAAGTGAACATGATTGATTGTTTTTACACTGATATCTTCCCCAATTTTTCCTATAATGAGAAACCAGCTGATATTTTTGATGATGGGGATTTTTTTGTTGCTGAATCTAATCAACAAGAGAGGGAAAAGGATTCTTATAATGAATCCTAAAATGTTTAGACTGCTTTGAATGATTCTACTGATCTGAACATTGATGAAGATGTATCTCTGGAAATCCCTATTGCTTCTAGTGGTATCCAAGGAGGAATTGAAAATTTTCCACTAGAAACAAATTCAGAGAGAATTGAAATTGATCATCATGGCGATTGTCCTTTAAATTTTGGATCCCCACTAAACAACCACACCTATGAGCAATGTTAATTGATCAATGAAAATACCCCAGATGAGTTAGAGTTGAAAACACTTTATGAGAATCTCAAATATGATTTTTTAGGTGAAAATGAAATATTCCCTGTTATAATTTCAAAATAGTTCTTGAAGGACCAAGAGAATCAATTGTTAGGAGTCTTGAAAACCCACAAGAAAGCTATTGGATGGACTCTATCCGATTTAACTGGATTCCGACCCTCAGTGTGCATGCATAGAATTTTCATGGAGGAAAAATGTTAAACCGGTGAGACAATTTCAAAGGAGGTTGAATCCAACACTTTTAGAAGTTGTTAAGTTGGATGTTACGACCCTTTTAGCTGCTGGAACTATTTTTCCTGTCTCTAATAGTCAATCGGTGAGTACAATCTATTTAGTTCCCAAAAAAGGTGGCTTCACAATCTCACAGAATGAATTCTGTGAGCTTGTTCATGTTAGGATACCAAATAAATGGAGAATGTGAATTGATTACAGGATGCCCAATTTGGCTACAAGGAAAGACCACTTCCCACTTCCATTTCTTGATCAGGTCCTTGAAAGACTGGCTGGAAAACCCCATTATTGTTTTCTAGATGGATTCTCTGGCTATTTCAAAATTCATATTGCACCGGAGGATCAAGAAAAAACCACATTCACATTCCCATTTGGACAGTTTTCATATAGGAAGATGCCCTTTGGTTTGTGCAATGCCCCTGGAACTTTTTAATGGTGTATGATGATAATTTTATCTGATTTTTTTAAAACATGCATAAAAGTTTTTATGGATGACTTCACTGTTTATGACACATCATTTGGAAGTTGTTTGGAAGGTCTGGCTCATGTTCTTGAAACATGCATTGATAAGAACCTTGTTATTAATTATGAAAAAAGTCATTTCATGGTGGGTAAGGGAATTTTTCTTGGACATGCTGTGACTTTGGATGGAATTCAAGTTGATAAATCCAATGTTGAGGTCATTTCTTCACATACATACCCAAAAATAGTTAGATATGTGAGATGTTTTCTTGGTTATGATGGTTTTTATAGGATATTCATTAATGATTTTATTAAGGTTGCACTTCCATTGTATAGAATTCTCCAGAATTACACCCAATTTTTCTTTGATGAAAATTGTAAACAGGACTTTGGGGAGCTAAAACAAAAAATGATAACTCCTACCATTGTTGAACCTCCCAAATGGGACTTTCCATTTGAAATCATGACTGATGCATCTGACTTTTCCATTGGGGTAGTTTTATGTAAAAGGCTGAAAATGAAATCTCATGTGATTTCCTATGCCTCTAGAACATTATATTAGGCCCAATAAAACTAAACAACAACTAATAAGGAACTATTTATTATTGTTTTTTCATTGGACAAATTTAGATGTTATGTTCTAGGATCTAAAGTGATTTTTTCACTAATCATTCTGTAACGAAATTTTTTATGAAGAAACGTGATGAAAAACCACGAATGTTGAGAAGGATTTTGTTGTTACAGGAGTTTGATGTTGAAATAAAGGACAATAAAGGAAGTGAAATCTGTGTTGCAGATTATTGGAGTAGGATAACATCAGTTTTGAATGGGGATCCTCTAATCTATCTGCCAATTAAGGAAACTTTTCCAGATGAGGAGTTATATTCTTGTCAAACTAAAATTCCATGATTTGCTGATATGGTGAATTGTTTATCTTCTGATGATGTTCCCTACTAGTTTTACAAGAATCAAATTTCTAAAATTTTGAGTGATTCAAAGCATGAAATTTGGGATTATCCTTACTTGTGGCATTTTGGTAGTGATGAAATTATTAGGCTATGCATTCCAAATTATGAATTTCAATCTGTCCTAATCCTTTGTCACACATTGAGCTGTGGAGGACACTTTGGACCTCAAAGAACTACAAGAAAGGTGCTTGATTCTTGTTTGTATTGGCCTACCATTTTTAGAGACTCTTTTGATTTCTGCATGACATGTAGAAATTGTCAATTTCAAGGGAGCATTACCCAAAGGAATGAGATGCCACAAAAACCTATGTTGTTTTGTGATGTATTTGTTGTTTTGGGTATGGATTTCATGGGGCCTTTTTCCAATTCTTTTGGATATCATTACATTTTTCTTCCTATTGATTATGTATCCAAGTGGGTGGAATCTATTCCCACAAGAGCTGATGATGCCAAAACTGTGTCCCAGTTTGTGAATGGAAATATATTTTCAAGGATAGGATTTCCAAAGTTCTTGATTATGGATCAAGGTACTCATTTTTGTAATTAGACTTTGGAATCACTATTTAATAAGTATAAGGTTCATCATAGGGTCTCTACACCCAATCAACCCCAAACAAATGGAATGGTTGAGTTGTCCAACAGAGAAATAAAACAAATTGTGGAAAAAACTATGAACCCAAATAGAAGGATTGGTGTTTGAGACTTGATGATGCACTCTAGGATTATAGGATAGCATTAAAAACCCCAATTGTCATGTCACTATTTAGATTAGTCTATGGAAAGGCTTTTCACCTTCCAGTTGAGTTAGAACACAAATATTTTTGGGTTGTTAAAACATGAAACATAAATCTATATTCTACTAGAGAAGAAAGAAAATTTTGATTGTAGGAGCTGGAGGAGATCAGAAATAATGCCTATGGAATTTATAGGTTGTACAAATAATGAACCAAATCATTTCATGATGAGATGATTCTTAACAAAAACATTAATTAATGAGACAAATTGTTTCTATTTGATTCCAGATTGATGTTGTTCCCAGGTAAATTTCATTCCAAATGGTCTGGTCCATTCATTGTTACTCATGTTTTTCCTTTTGGTGCAATACAGATTAATGATCCAAGAAAATGGACACCATTCACATTCAATGGGAATAGGTTGAAGATATTTAGAGAGAATGTTCACGATCCTCGAGGGGGGAGATCCATCTTCATGAAGCAGAATACAATTTATGCTAGGTTGTGTTTTTCCTTATCACTTTTTTTTGTAATATCTTTGATTTCGTGAATTTCATATTCATATTTTTTTACACAATGAGTACATTGAAAAAAATATGTGTGGGGGAGGAACATGCTGGGTATATTATGATTTTGTGAGCTTTCATTTCAATTTTTTTTCATTGCTTTTCACTCTCTTTAAATTTTGTGTGTGTTCTTTTATTTTTCAAAACATTGTGTGTTATATTTAAAATTTTGAAAAAAAAATTCTGAGATTACATGATGATCATTGTAATTTTTTAAAACTCTATCAATGAGTGAACCAATCAATCCCTTGAATCTGGTTATAAATGAATGAAGAAAAAGACACTATTTTATGTTCAAATATTTTGAAATATCCATTGAATTTCGAATTCCAAGCCATGAATGCTATCTAATATTGAGAATCAACTACCTATGAGTATTTTTAACCCATTTTTCATCTTCTTCACATTCATCATACTTCATGAGTATACCAAAGAATTCATGTTTGATTGAACTAGAACGTGATCTATTTCTATCAAAACATTAGGGATATGGTGAGTGTGATTGAAATAATTGAGGCAATTTGTTTTTGATTGAATTCCCCATTTTCCATGATTATCATTTTTATTCTAGTCCACTCTGTACATTTTATCTTTCTTAAGCCCTTAGTAGCCATGTAAAACATTCTAGATAGCCATATTACAAGCCATTTTCCCTTTCTAACCATCTCTGGAAGTATAAATTCATCATCTAGTTGAACTTAATTGTGGGGGTAGATGACTTGGGGTGAGCTACATCATTAGGTGTTACTTTAGGTGGTTATATAAACTCTGGAGAGATGTTTTTTCTGATGAATAATGTTTTTCTGAGATCTTTTCCTGTCTGGAACTCTCAATGGAAGATATTTGTGCCTATCTGGATCTCTCAATGGAAGAGAGTTTTGCCTGTCTGGAGCTCTTAATAAAAGATAGCTATACCCAATCTTGAGCATTTGAAAAAGAAGAAGAAGAAATAAAATGTAACATTTTATCCTGAAATGTTAATGGAATGATGTTGAAAATATATTCTTAGATATTCTCAAATCTTACTATCATTGTAGGAGAGTAAGGAGGATTCCCCAAATGGGTGAATATTAGATTTATGCATTTTTTGCTTCCAAAATGAGCCAGAACCCTCCTTATTCAGCTCTAGATGTTTTGACATTTGAGACCCACCCACCTTTTTCCGTAGAAAAACCATGAAAATAAATCATGATGATCACATTTTTCTTAGCTCACATCAGGTGGAGATTTTGAATATTTTCAAGCCTATGATGATTCTTGCATGTTTTCATGAGAGAAGCTTTGTTGTTAATCAATATTTGTGTTGAGAGAAAAAATTTGTGAGGTAACTGTGTTGTGTGAATGAGAGGAGAATTGGAGTGGAAGTGGATTGAATGAACTAAATTTAAAACGTGAATCATTTTTTTATGAAGCATTATATCATTTGATTCTTGGTGGTTGATTGGTGAACCTTATTGGTTTGTGTTTTGAATTTCAATGATTTGATTTTGATGATCACTTGTTCAAGAGACCATGTACTTAGTGTGGGGGAATTGATAGAGCTGATATTTTCAATATTTTTTATCTAAATTTCAATGCTTTAATCCTCACAAATGTTTCATTACATGTTAAATTGCATAATTTTCAGGAATTTTGTTGTATTTTGAGCTAAATTGTGAAAATTCCAAAATTCTGGATTGTTATCATTTTTCACTAGCTTGAGGTTTTGGGAATATCATTTCATATATTGATCCAATTCGAATGTTTTTTTAGTCACCCCTGGACAATGTTCTTCACATTTTTCAACTGGAACTAGTTATTAATCGGCCATCTATGAGCCCAAATAAATCAATTTTTGGAAAAATTTTGTATGTTCAGATGTGTGGAGCCCACCTCACTCAATTTAACATAGATTCTGATGATGGTTTCTAAATTCATTAATTCCAATTGGGAGTGAATGAAGACTACAAGGAGTGCGTCCATGATGAATTTAAAGGTCAAATTTTATAATTATGGCATACTTTGAGCTTGTCAAACAAGTGGGAGATGAAGGGTATCCTCTGGCAGAGCAAGGGAAACTGAGTAATTAATTCATAACGTATTCACCACATATCGAAAGAGGCTGAAATTTTTATGAGATACGGAGCTGAAAATTTGGCACAAATCATTAGATAGGTCTAGAGGTTGATTCAGCAGGGGAGGGATTCAAACAGAAACATATTTTGGGCGGTCATAATCTGGAGGGAAGAAATTCCATCCTTCTTACCCCCACACTTCCCATTTTCCTATTTATTTTCAAGGGTAGGTTGGATTTTTGGATACCGTGGTGAAGATGGTGTGAAATCTTGCAGGAATTGAGATGATGTGGGCTTCTAATGTGATGCGATGCTAATAACCAAGTAGTTGCGGACCACTACAACAGACAGACACTCCCTTCGGAGTTTTGATCATCATGTGTAATCTCTATTTTCATGTCTCTTGAACGTGTATTTATTGGATGAAAACGGTTGTTTTATTTCAAGAATATATTTTCAACTTGTTTTTTTGGATGGTTTCCCAATCTGTGAAGTAAAATAGTCTATTTAACTATTTAAATTTCTTCGGTGAGGTCTTGTCGTTGAGCATAGTGATTTCGATTAGGTTTTGTTATTTGAAGGTCTTCAAGTAATTGGATCACTTCTATAGGAGGGGAAACAATAATATTGAGGTTTTAATATGATTTCCTTTCAAAATAAGGTGTTTATCCAGAGGTATTTGGGTAGGTATTGAGAGATTCATTAGGGAGATAATTTTAAACCAAGAATAGGGAAGTGTTTGGGAGGTTGAAGCTAGTCTGCAACCACTATTTTTATTCTAGTTTGAAACTTATTTTATTTCTTATCAATTTTATAGCTCATTCGAAAATTTTATTTCTCTTTAGTTTTTATTTATTTTCTGATCTCGAGTCTTTAATATAATCCCTAGTTTTCCATTTCGTGTGAAAACAAACAAAAAAAGTGATAGTTTTGCAACTCAAATTGCAACCTCCCCAAGAGACAATCCAGGGACTGCTATATTGCGTTGTTTTTGGGAAAATAAATTATTGATTGAGGATTTCACATCAAATAATCAGCAGTTCATGTATTAACGAAATTTAAAATTTTATATAATCTATATAATTTTAACATCCATAATATGTGATTCTTTGAACTAATATAAGAATAAATTAATTTTTTTAGATAAAGGAAGTATTTTTCAGAAAATGGAATTTTAACGCCTTTTAATGGGAAAACCTTTTTAAATCAAATATTTGACACATAAAAATTTTAAATTTGACAAAATAAGATTAATGAGGACATAAAAATTTAATTTTGATATGTTTTTTGTATTTTTCTGATAACATTCATATTTTGGTGAATAGTGAAAAATTCTAAATTTTAATTAAAAACAACTTTTTTAATTGAAATAATTTACAGTGTTAAATGATGAATTTGAATGGTTTTTTAGTATAAATAGATTATATTTTTATCATTTAACACATTTTTTTCATCATTATAAATATTTTCACTTTGAAATTTGACATAAACAAGTGTCAATCTTTTGATAGATATTGTTTCATAAAAACACACTATTTGTTTTGACAATGAGAGTTAATTTTAAATTAAATAATTCAACTTCTATGTTTTTAATTTGGTAAAATAGATATCATTTTTGAATTTGGAATACCAAATATATCTTAGGCCGAATTTTTAGTATTTTTCTGAGAAACTTCAATTTTTGATGAATAGTGAATCCACTTAGTAGTAGTTAGAAATCCGACCATTCCATTTAAATTAAATTTTACTACTTCTGTTAATTGAATTTTGAAAATATGAAGTAAATATTTTTTTATTATTAATTAAATTGTGGATCAATAAGATAAAAATAATTTTTTATGAATAGTAACTTTTGCCTTTTTTTTACCGCAGTTAATGATAAACAGTGTAATTCATGGTAAAAATATTATCATAATAATAAAACAATAAATTACCACTTGTCCTAAACATATTGGATGAGTCATAGGAAACCATATGTATCTTTGGGATCATTTTGGGACCTCATGAAGCCACTTAAGAGTGATAATGACACTTTATATTAATTTACCTAAAGTAGAAAAAAATGACATAAACAAATATCTTTGTGTAAATTAATTTTTACATGGGGTTATATAATATAAAATATATACAATAAATATTTAATGAAAATATAAATAGTTTTCCTATATCATCGTATTTTCCTTATGATTTTATACTTCAATTAAATTAAATTTATTAAAACACAAAAAATATGTGGTATTTACCGCATTAATAAATAATTTAAATAAATAAGATTATAAATATTAAAATAAAATCCAAAACCTTTCCAATTTTTATTGGATGAATTTATTGCTACCATGAGTTTCTTATCTTTGACCTTAATGATTTTTTGACTTTTAGAAACCAGAAGTCATTACATAATAATATAATATTTTCACACTTTAATAAAGAACCCCACCTCCACCTTATAAAAATCCATCACTTCTAACCCATTCCTCACAACTCTCAAGCCCCTTGGATTGTACAACCCAAACCCAAATAATCTATCAATGTCTCTATCTTCCTTAGAGAAGCCTTACCTTAGGTAGTAGGCACTTTATGAAGTCCATTTGGATCAATCTAAAGGGAGTTACCCAAATTAATGGTAACCGTCTCTCTTAAAAGATTTTCTTTTATTTTACTTCTCCATACCCTAAAATATTTTTATTCCTTTTTTATAACAAAAATAGTATCATAAACATACTAGGATGTTTTTATGATAAGGATTATAACTACACTAAAAAAAACCTTCATCAAATTGGTAACAAACATTGAATTTCTGTGGATGGAAAACTAACGCCTCATGAAACGATGATTGTTCAATTATCTTCTAAAAACTCTTATGCTGGCCATTATATTGACACTATATTTATATATGATATATATTATGTTTATGTTTTCTTTATGCTTATGTATTATTAATTCATATCATACCTTTATGATTTGCATTAAGAGTAAACACGATAATTTAATTAAGGATGTGCGGACCACCACCCCCTCAAAGTGATATTACTCGTTCTTACCCTACGTGGGACATATAAAGGATGGAATTATTGAAATTATATATTATATTATACTAGAATTATAATATAACTATGTATAATTATTTTTTAATTCAATTAAATTATGAAATATAAATGAAAGCAGCATTCATGCGTACGTATGACTTACTATCTCCATGAACTATGCATTTCATTTCTTATCTCCAAATGTTATGTACTGTTATAAATACACACACATATATATATATACACTAGACATATAAGATATATATGATATCTAAATCATGCATATAATTCTGTAGATAATGGACTCATGACCACTTGGAAAACATTTATTTATAAGGTGTTTATTTTTGACTCAAGTATCAAATATCAAAAAAACAACTATTATTAACTTAAATGATTACATATTGTTTATAAAATGGAAATAAGTGATATAAAAGGAAAAATAATCTTAAAAAATAATCTTAATAAAGTATGAATTAACTTAACATTATTATTCAGGATGAACAAAGGAAAAATATGTCAAGTTGGACACGAGGTAAGGGGTTACTTATCTAACTTTTAATTCGGTGAGATTTCCATCATTCACCACTTATTTCATGTGCTGTATTGTGTACTAAAATTTGATATATATTATCAGTATTCTCATTATATTCATTGTATCCTGTAAATGATTTGGGGGTTATTAACTTTTGTTCATATGACTCAATTGATTACAACGTGGTAAGGGTTAATTCTTGAATCTCATTGTTATTTGAGATTGTTTATGGGTATGTTTTCACTGGGACACATTTATTATCAATGTCCATGTTTCATAAAATAGTTTTCAATGATGACATTTCTAAGGGTCAATTTTACTAAAACATCATTTTAAATGTTTTAATGATTTATTCTTCTAAATATTTCTCATTAATGTCCATACATTCAAAATGGTTTTAATGATTTATTTATATGTACATTATTGATTTTAAAATGTAAATTACATTCAAAATATTCAATGGGGTATGGGACACTTTGATTAAAAAATTTCATTAAATTTATTCCTTTCTAATCAGTGTGATTCTTAAATGATTTCAAAAAAGAAAGATATACTTCTCTCAAATAGTTTTTATTTAAACCATGTGAACATCCTTTGATAAATTTTATAATTGTGTGAAGTTGATTTATTATGATAAAAATATTCCATATTGTATTTAATGTTTGGTGATATGTTTGAATGTGGATTGGTTATTTTTATGCGATTCAGGGTTTGTGGTTAACGTATTGACATTTTATATTAATGTTTTAATAAGAATGTTTATGTTATATTTCAACATATTTGTAAGATTAATGTGTTGGACTAGTATGTTTCGGGTTGGGGACCTCTAAAAGTATGCCCTCCGGGTTGGGGTTCGTTCATAACAGACCCTTCGAGTTGGTGTTTGGTTGCAGAGGCTCTCCGAGTTGGAGTCTGGTTATAGAGGCTCTACGGGTTGGATTCTGGTTATAGAGGCTCTCTTGTTTGGAGTCTTGTTATAGAGTCTCTCCGGGTTGGGGTCCAGTTATCGATATCCCCTAGGTCCTGGCATGAGGACTTGACACAAAACTTAATGTCTAGAATTATGAATTCGGTCATTAAAAAAGTGGCTATTTATATTTCGTATGATTTTTCGACTAGTATAATATCAATTCGAGTAAGTAAATAGAATTATTTGATTTTATATTTTTCTTATTATTATGAAGATAATGTTTAAAAGGGTTTTTTAGTATAATAAATTTCCTTAAATGTTTATTCTTATTTATGAATGTTTATACTATTTTGTTATCCTTAATGAGCATCTTTGCTCACCCCATTCTATGTTTTATTTTTCCCAAGATGTGAAGAACTATTTTATGATTGATAAGCAGGGTTATGCTAAGGGATTTTTGGATTTCTGAAAGGATAATTTATGTTGTGTTTTATTTTCAAATGTTTAATGTAATGTTATTGTATGTAATTCATTTTCCAAGACTATTAAACTGACCAGTATTTGGGGCTTGATTCCTCGTAATCATGCTAATGTATTAAAATAATGCACTAACTCCAATAACTGGGGTCAAGGTGTTACACACCCTGGAATGACATGGAATTTTCCATCACATGGAGGATTATAGTAGTGGAGTACCGGTTGGATCTTATAAAGTTATCACTATGTCCGTTATCATGTAATTAATATTAATGATGCTGATCTCGAGGCTGATGTGCCCTTTTAGGAACATTCATTTTCTATTGTGGATCCTTGTACATAATTTTTTGACCTAGGATTATTTCACTGGTCCATGTTTTGAGGGTCTCTTTGTATAATTCATGATGAATTATTGGAGTGTGAAGATGATATATGGAATTCATGGAATGTTTACTATACCATAAATGATTAATGGTTTATGGGAATGTGCGTTGTGGATGATCCATTATATGGTGGAAATGTGAGAATATCATGAACATCTAAAAATGGATGTTTATATTTAAATTATTCTTAAAATACATTTTACATTTTTAATAGAATAATTTAGATAATTAGGTAATTTTTGAGGAGTGTTCGAGAAGACATAGACATAACAAGTGAGAAAAGTTTTACATCAAATTCATGTTGTATGGTACGGGAGTGGTTATTTCTATCTATTGTATGTGATATTTTTTCTTTATAGTGGAGGGTGAATGGTTAGTAAATTGATAAATGATTCACAATGAACTATTTAGAATATTCCCTATAATAAAACATTGTGGTTGTCTCGGACAAGCCATGCGGTGTGGCCTCCTTTTGGATAGAGGGTGACACATCATTGTAACATGATATGTCCAAATCCCATTCCTAATTAACATTAATGAAATTAAAAAATTTCTAACTCAGACTTTAAGGTTTCATACCCAATTGGTCTGTTATTTTCTCTTCCAATAGTATTCTTTACGAACTATGGGTATCATTTACTTTCAATTTTTATTATAATTAAAAAATTTGTTGATTGGTGATCCATTGGTTTGGAATTGATGTTTCAGTTGAGTATGATTCCACATTGATATATTTTTTATAGGAAACATTTTTATTGTATTATCTCTTTCTAATTAAATAAATCATAATTTTATAGTAGTTTCATATATTGGGTGTTGATAGTTGTTTGGGATTGAATCAGGGGTTGTGTTGGTGAAATTGGTTGTCTCCCAACTTGAGGTTGTCAGTATACAACATATTCTGCATAGTCTAGTTGTATAATCGAGTGTATCCAATTTCTTCTTTGGTGTCTCTATATTATTAAACCGATTCCTTGTTATGTAATTCTAGAATTGGAATCTAAATTGAATTTTATTAAATTCATAAAGATATTGGATCTTGTAATTATGCGGAGAACAGGTTTAATTCCAACCATTTTTTCCACTTTTTTGACCATAGGAATTGATTAACTAAATGATTAATTAATGGGTTTATGAGATTAATACAATGGAAATTTTATTAGAATCTATACATGGTATAATGCGTATTTTGAAAGAACATGTATTTTTGTAAGTGTTATATGATAATGAAAGGAAATAATATAAATGGTAAAATGTATAACGATAATGTTGTTTTATGGATTTAATGTTCGTGAAATGATTATGGTAAGGAATAAATTATAAAATTGTTTTTTTATAGAACATAATTGAAATTAATTCTTGCAATAAATCATGTAAATTTTTTAAGATCAATAGGTAAAACCTTTTTGTTACTGTTAGATATAAGGATAACGATGATAAAAAAAGAAATTATGATTGGTGGTATAGTTATGATGTCTGAATGAGTCTCTTAATCTTTATGTTGGGATAGAAAAATTATATAAGACCCACCAATGAAATGTACACATGAGATAATGGAATTTCGATCCATTATTCCCAAAAATTAACATAATATGGATACATGTACTGAGGCCACATGGTATAATTAATTGATTTAATTGACTAATGATCGCAAATGTTATGTAAACATTTCAACACATTATTTAATATGGATTTGACATTATCTATGAAATTATGAATGTTTGTTATGTTGGTTCCATATTTGAAATGTTGATCTGAATTAATAGCATGTATTTTTTTAATTAACAATATGTTTAATTTAAAAATATTTTTTTATTCTTGTTTGTAATTATACATACATTGAAATTAGACTGGATATTATTATATACACCATTGGTGGTTTCCTAATAATTTTTACTCCCACCTTTCTTAGGATTTCATTGGGTACTTTAAAAGACATCATGCGTGCATAGCTATATAGGGGAAAGGTCCCACTGATAGATTGTACATTTTTTATGGATCATGGACGAGTGACTAGAAAAGTTATTAGGACTCATTGTGGGTATTATATAATTTTTCTTATTCATTAGACTACCACAACATTAAATAACAATTATTTTGGATTATCAAACATACCAAAATTTTAGAGGCATTTATGTTAGGATTTATTGTTATTTATTATTTAATATTGACATTTATTATGTTTTCTGATCCTACATTACTCTGGAAAATAGAGTATAGTCTCCCCATGTGTTTCATTAGATCTAAAAACTATTCATAACTCTATAAAGTATAAAGATGTGAACCAATGGCCATATGGAGAACATGAATGGGATGATAGTTTATTGTAACTTGGGTTGGGATGTTCTATAGATCATTTAATTTCATCATAAAAATGATTGCATAAATAGTCATAGACAATAGTGATATCAACGTATAAAACCCCCACCACTCAAAAGATTTTTTAATCATAAGCCCCGTAAAATAATTAACATCAAATGTATCTATAAACACCATTTAAAAAAATATATTCATGTTATAAAATAAATAATTTTTACTATACACACCATAAAAATATAACGACTAATGAATATAGAATTGGTCTCATCGAAATAACTATAAGATGAGAAACTCTTAACTTAGGTTTTGAATGGTTTTTATGGGATATTAAATCTTCTATATGAAATTTAAATTTATTATATATCACTATAAAACCACATTTATACATATAATACCATAAATGTTTTACATATAATAACTTAACATCTATTCCATTAAAATAATTCATTATCATCATCATTTTAGGTGTTAACTGCTTAATTTTTATGTATGCTATGGTACAATTGTTATGGCCCTTCAATCATGGTCAGAATTTCAACCCCTCTATAATTTACACCATGATATTAATATCATATATAACCAATATCTCTATAACAATATATAAAACCATGTGCTAGAAAAATAATGTTCATGGTTCTTGGAGATGGTAATATAAACTTACACAAGGGAGTGATTTTAATTATCGAATAAAAATAAAGGAATAAATAAATTATTTTATCATTTCATAATCATAATAACATAATAAATATTACATATATTTTATTAAATCAATAATTTCATAAGTGAAAATTAAATGGTGATGGAAAATGATACATATCGCTGCTTGGTGGGGTTTGTCAACACGTAAACCCAAGCGATACTTTAATTTAAAATTTTATCGAAATGAGGTGTAAAATGGTTTTTTTTCATTATAATAAAATATTAATATGTTAATGTTGTTGGATTAACAATGTTAAGATATAATAAATTTATTTATAGGTTATATATGAGGGAATAATCTTTTAATGAGTATTTTTATACAAGTATATTTTTTTTGAGAGTCCTCCAATAAATTATGCATAATACCATTTAAGATTATGTTTGTTATGTTAGGGTTTTTTTCTTTGAAAAAAATTAATTATTTCCTTAAACATGTATCACAATGGTTACCATGGATCTACCTTACAAGGAATTAGTTGGAAACATTAATAATCATCACATTCTTAATAATTATATGGTAATGTTATGGGTACAAGTGAGGATAGTTGGTTTCAAGAAGAATTATGAAAACTAAAAAATAATTTACAATTTTTTCATTTATGTTACTAAAAGGATTCATTGAAAATATATGATATAAAGAAATTTCGATATATTTCATGGAAGAAATGTGAACATAGGATACTTTTTCATTAGTTTATAGTACAATCAAGAAATTGTATTTCTCAGTACTCACTCAAAAACCCCAAGACTAACAAATTGATTTCATAGAAACCACATAAAAAATAAAATATGGATGTTTATCTACCTATTAATAAGATTATTGTTTCAAAATACCTCCAAAAAGAAACAAAATATAGATCTTGTTGTGTATAGTGGAGAGACCTCAACTAGAGATGATTAAAAAAAGACAATTATTTTACAGATATTAGTTAGTAAAGAAATTGATAAAAATAGAAAAATTCACATTAAAAATAGAATATATGACTCCTTAAATAATGAATTCATTTTCCATAAAATATGATATTGATATTTTGAACTACCAAATTAAAAAGGGATTCTTTCTTAGATCTTTTCATCTTGAAATACATGGATTTTATCACTTCATGGATTAAATAATCCATTAGAATTAATATATTCTATTTCAAAAACCCTTATCACAGTCTGTACCTCCCTCTATTTTAGTCCTATTAAATAGAAATGGGGACCTCAATTTATAAGAAATTGGCTTCATTATATTTCTATACAGAATATATAATTCGAACTGATGATTATTTTAGTATCTAAAACCACTGAATTTTAAATGGTTGTGGTCATAAATATTGTTCATCATAGAGTATATATAATTTTATTAATCATTTTAAAAATTTAGACATGGGTATGGAATGTTATAATGGAATAAGAAATTTTTTAGAATAAATGAATATTTATCATAAACTGTTTTCATATGATAAAATAATACCTTAATAATGGAATATCTCGTTGAAATATAATAATATTTCACACTTTGGAGTAATCATTATTATCCAACTTTAATCCCATTCATTGAATTTATAAATCTCATTTTTAAACAATTAATATGGGTAGGTAAATTATATCTGACTATATATCCATTAATTTTGAATTACTATTTTAGGCATATTTTTTCAATTCAAAATATTGTACAATAGATGAAAATTAATCCCACAAGAAAATTGACCCAACTAAAAATGTGTAGTTCAGATATATTTAATCTAAAAAATCCAGGATAGGGGTGATGGTGGCTCTCCGACTGACCTTGTGATTGCTCACCTAGAAAAAAATATCCTCGCTCAAGATCACTGATCACTACAATATAGCGTAATAGATTTCATTAGTCATGGCCTCATTCGATCCACAGTGGGATCATAACATTGAAATTTTTTTAGTTATGGGTTTTATGAATTTTTATAGAAAATGGATAATTTTTTATTATTTTAAAAAATGGGTCTCCAGATGCGTGAACCCCGTTCATTCATCTTCTATGTGGAGAGATGTGTGAACGGGGTTCAAGCATCTGGCCAGGAAAATATATAAAAGGGGGTCTTCCCCCCTCCCAAATTCATTCTTTTCCTTGGGATTTTTTACAAAGCCTTACATAATTTATTTCTCAATAAAAATTTTCAACTTTTAAAAAGGTAAAAATTCTATTTAAATTTTCATTTTTTTATTTGTGTTTATTTATTTGATTTGTATGATTTATTTATTTGATTTTTGATAGGTATGAATTAGTGTTTGTGCGTATGTTTTTTTATATCATATGTATTGATGTGTAAATTAGTGTCTTTTGTATGATTTAATTTTTGAATGGTGTGTTTGTTGTATGAATTCTTATTGAATTTTTATAAATGTTAATTATTCCAAGTCTAAAATGTTGTATGAATTCATATTGAATGTTTTTGAGAATTAAATATGTTATTAAAAATGTTATTTTGAATATAATAATAATTTAATGTGTAATATCATATACACTAGTATTATAATTTATGAATAATATTTTATTTAGACATATAATATATAAATTTATTAAAAAGTATATAAAAGATGGGATTTTTTAATGTTATAAAAATAGATTTGTATAAATAATAATTTTAAATTATATTAGCTAAAATTATATTTCATCAATATAAATATAGTGTAGATATATAATAGGTTTTTCATCTAATAATAGATATGATAAGTGTACCCAAAAACATGGTATTATGTGTGGTGACTAATCTTGAGATGAAAGACCGATGCGTAATTGAAATTGCATGCCTTGTTTTGGGAATTTGGTAATTCAATTTGTGATAATTGCATTTATTTTTCTGCATTGATGACATGTGATTCATCACCGACTAAGTATGAAAGGACATACGTGTCCTATTAAAAATTTATGTTTTTAATACCCCTAGACCACATCACATTAATCTGAGTAAATTTGTAATTAAAAGAAAATCTACAAGAGGAATCCTCGAAGAGGCATCCCCGGTGAGGTTTCCCTGAAGAGGCATTCGAGAAGAACCATTTGACAGGTGGAATTTGTGTTTGAATGGAGACTGATGGTTGCTGAGATATTTGATTATAGAGAATCCTTGAGTCAACCCATTGGTTTTGGTTATATTATCAAATAATGATAAACCCATCATAAGTCTAAAGATCATGTCATGATTATTTAATCATAAGTAATTAATATATATTACGTTATATTAATTTTTTTTGTAACAATACCATCATCACTATACCTAAATGATGGGAAATAAATACATAAAAACACTCAAGATAAGGTCAATTATTGAAAACCAATTTCTATATTCTAAAATATTGGTGTATTATATACTATTTTATTAATTATTTTACATAGGTAATAATGTCTCTTCAAATATATTGCAATGGTGAGACCATATATATACAGAAGATATTTACCTATAGTGTTCCACCTATTTTAGTGTTAAATCTTCATGGTTTTAATACATTGGATTCTATTCACAGTAAGATTCATAATTGATTAATATTTAGGTTTGATCAATACATTTCATAAATAACATATCAATATCTAAAACATATTAACATATCTGTCCAAAAAAGTAACATTTGGCCGATAATGATGATTGGATGTATGAGTCTTCTTTATTTAGACAACAGTGTAGAAATTGTTTGATGGAGTTGTATTTAGTGATTTCTAATATAGATGTAGTGAAACTGACTACTACATAACCTTGTTTTGTGAGGTCTGTAGAAGTTGATCTTTCACATTAGTCATATGCATTGCCTCCTTCTCATATAACTCCAATAATATAATAAAATTATGAAGAAGAAGATAAAAATTTTAAGGAAAGGAAAATGAAATCCCTTTGTGTGCTGATATTGTGAATGAAAGTTTATCTGAGGAAAAATATTCCGGGGAGCCATTATGAGATGATGTGGGTGAGGGTGATGTGGGGAATAATCCTTTTCGGTTCATTTGAGAGATGTGGGTGAGAATGATGTGGGAAAAAACCTTTTGATGTTCCTTTGAGAGAAATGAATCCACGACATCCACCGGTTAGTGCTAATAATCCATTAGTATTGAGTTTCTTAGTTAAAGGAATGTCTGGGGAAAATAATTTTTTTTAGGATTTCATTACACCGACATTTGAATTCCCTATCATTATAGGGAATAGGTCTGTATCAAATGATAGCACCATCTACGTCATGAAGAAGTTTGAAAGTAAATTTTCCCTGAGAATTTTGATAAATCAATACCACATTGAGAGACATTTCACATTTGAGGATGATGTGTCAAAGAAAACAAAATATATCATTCATTGTGAAAAATATTCTCTAGAATGTAAATTTCGATTAAGAGATATACTTGATAATTTTTTTAATCTGAGTGGATAACCAAATTTAAAGGGCCACACACTTTTGTGAGTCCCTGCTTTTCACAGGATCACTCTTCCTATGATAAATAGATTATATCAAATATTATTTGTCTGATGATATGAAAATATCTGGATGATCACGTATCCCTTGTTCAAGAAATTATTCAACAGTTTATAACTATATGATATCATAACACAGTCATTTCTCATTTTATTGTTCTAGATTTTTTTTAAATAATAGATGATAGATTTTATGGAATTCACTATAATAATGAAACTATGATATCATTTGTGAAGATGACAAATTTTTCTTCGCTCTCATCTTAGGATACTCATGTATCACATCATGTATTAGAGGGAAGTCCATTGCCTTCAATGATTTTACGCAGATATCACCATTTCCATCATACCACACCACTTCCCGCTATCATCCCTCATCTTCGTTGCCTTGGATTCCATGGCGTAGCAATGTGCGACATCACATTTCTTGACCATCATCTCATTGATGTGCTTGTACAGAGATAAAGGCTAAAGTCACATACATTCCATTTTAGAGAGGGGAATATGACTATTACCCTGTAGGATGTGGCCATTATGTTGGGCCTCCCCATCGATGGTGTGGCTCTAATAGGCCAAGTTGGAGAAGATTTTCAGAGTCTTGTTTATAGACTAATTGTAATAAGGATCCCTGTTGATGGATGAACCATCATTGGTGGTTGATTATGCATTCCTTGGTTAGACCAACACATCACACAGTTAGCAGAGGACTCTGATGAAATCACCGTTCTGTGTGTTTCATGAACATATAATTTGAGGCTGATCGATGGAACACTTTTTGGTGAACACTACTCTACTTTTGTACATTTGATATATTTAACTTTTCTGGGGGGATTTTGAGGAGGTGGGCTATAATAGATTATGCTAAGATTTTCTAGAATATTCGTATATTGTGCTATGCAGCTCATGTTGCATCGATTAGATACAAATCATGTGATTCATGGTTCATCTAGAGATGTGGGTAGGGGAAAACATCCCTCATCTATATCCACATGCTCGTGTTCCATTGCAAGAAGATATTGTTGCAGAGGCTCCAAGTGGACATTAGTATGTTATTCTTTCATTATAATGCATACCATAATTGTATAACATTCTATTATGAAATGTAAATATAGCAATATTATATATAGGTGGAGTCATGCGAATCGACATTCAAATTCCCCCAGACATGAAGTCGATGCATAAAGACATATGTTTCACATTATTCAACCACTCAATCAAATTTATTTTTGTTTATTTTGTTAAATATTTATTATTTACTATACATGTATTTATTTGTTAATAGTTCATTTATTTTTTTTCTTTCAGATTTTATGTATTTCATATACAGATTAAGTTATCCAGAGTCTTCCACCATACTATTCGATGATTCTAGATATCAGATCCTATTGGGTTCCATTAATTCATTTTGATATAGTCGAGTGGCATTAGACTGACAGAGTTATCAAGCAGTTCAGATTATTTCATCCAATTCAAGACCAGCCCAGTCAGTTTGATTCACTGCATTCCCTAATGATGTTTCGGAAGAGAGATTTTAATTGGAGGAGATACGATGCCGGATATATTGACATATACGATAGATAATAGGAGTTTCAGTTGTGAGGAACTGGTACAAGGCGTTTTCATTTTTTGGATATGATAGATTATGCATCATAGTACTACATGTCCCATGTCATATTTCTACCACGAAAAGGATGAGGCTTTCATGAGATGGTATACATAGTTCATTCCAAAATTCATAGGAATGATTATTTATATTACATAACAATAGAATTTTTTATAGAATTCTTGTATATACCATATAATTCACAAGTCGAATCTAGTAGAGCAAACCTTATTTGACCTTACATAATTTCACACCCCTATTTCAAATTTTTTTATTCAATGGATTATATTTATCGTGGTATTTTCTTTGATTCACCACATGTAAAGGAGGCTGTAGAGCCTGTTGAGCCTGATGAGGATCTTATAGATATACCAGGGGTGACGAACCTGTAATGGATCCTGCTCCTCTACATGATGAGGATGTTCACCTTGATTAGTCATATATCGGTATTCTACCCGAGGAGGGTGTTTAGTATGATCAATCATATGTTCCTCCACTTATCAGGCTCAACCACAGGTAGATATAGACATTGACTAGGTTGAGATGGATTGTTTATTATAGAAATCCATATCCCAACATCCATCTTCATTCAATGTTGGAGAGAGTTACAACCAACCAAAACTATCATAAGATGCCGATCAGGGTACAAATGGTGATACTGTACATCCACCACCTTTCACACAAGAAGATGTGGAGGTCGCTGCTGAGGATGATGTGCAGCATATACCAGAGCAATGATGTAGATAAACACGATGTGGTTGCGTCGAGTATACACCATGTTTTGGGATATAGGAGCATTCATGGTAGAGGCATAGATTAGGATGATTTTTTATTTATGATACATAATATATGTTCATTACTATTATTCATTTATAGAGTTATTCTTTTTTAATTAATGTATTACTTCTATCAAATTATCTTCATAAATTTAATTTTTTCTCTTTGTTATTCATTAATAAATATTATTACGCTACCTGAAATGATCGGTGAACATCATGAAATCAAGAAACATATTATTGATCTCAAAGATTTGAATCGAAAAATCACGGAACATGATTATTTATTTTAAAAAATAAAACTGCATGAAGAATAATTTCAACGAATAATAAATAATTGAGAACAGTAGATAATTTTGATTGAAGATCGTAATAACCACAATATGAGATGTATGGAATTAGAAGTTCATTTATCTAATTTTGGGAAAATACATGTAGAAAATCTATAAAAGGACACATGTTCTACTGGTACACAATTTTCACTGGAGGATTTTACCATTAAAATACCTCCATCATGTGATAAAATTATGGAGATTATGAAAAACAATGATTTTATATTCTAAAAAAATATGAAACAATCCTTAAGAGGGTTATGAATTTGTTAGAATATCAAAGAATATGTATTGAAGAAGATCATTCGTGGTGAAGTTATATAAGCTTTAAAAACTGATGTTTATGAGTGTTTCTCTTTAGGGGGAGGTAATGAAGAAATATTACATTACTACCAAAATTTTTATATATATTAGAATCAATTCTAATTAATGTAGAAAATTTAGGAAGATCATGTTATTAAAATATTAATGTTTTTCTGAATCAGCCTTCTGTTTAAAAAAAATATTGAATATAAAGGGGTTGTAATTTAATTAAATAAATACATAAGAAATTTCTTCTTCTAAAAATTGATGATTTGTTTACCTTTTTGTAAGATGTGTTAATGGGGATCATGCATCATTTAGAATATTTATAATTGATCTTTGAATCTTGTTCCCGTATACTAGCGATGGTAGACGCATGAATGTGGTTCATGAATCCTTTATCAAATCTACACAAGATGTGTGAACCCCGTTCACACATCTCTCCATGCCAAACATGCATTAATGGGGTTAATGCATCTAGAGACCCTTTTTTAAAAACAATCAAACACAATCCATTTTCTAAAAAAAAATAAAACCCATAAATAAAAAACATCTTACTTTAAACGTGAAGTAAGGTAGGGTGAATTTTATACTGATGACATCCCAAATTGAGATCCACACGGAATTATCAAAAAGATATCCTTTATTTAAGAGATATAATATTCAGATATTCCCAAACATACCTCAACCAAAGTCCCCGTGTTCAAAAAGTAATACGATGTAGTTTTGTCCATTTTTTCTGATCCTAAACCCTTTCAATGGAGATTAAATATGTGTAATTTTACTATCCTCGAGAACATAACATATTTAAAAGGTGATAAAATATGGACATCACTTGACCTTAAACATTAAATTTCTTGTTATTGGGGAAAATACAATTAGAAAATTTTTCTAATTAGAATGGCCTATTTCTATATTACTTTACATTTGTAGTATGGATTTAATCATTTATGGGAAATGGGAATCATTCAAACAAAGCATTATTTCCTCCGTTTATCTGAATTGGATGATTCAATCAACCCATACACACATAAGAACACCATGGAAGGAATTTAGATATGATTACATGGGGTTATATAGGATTTATTTCACCTTATTATATTGAATGACATTACCTCTTGAATTTTTGACCCCATGAAAATTGATCTACGTACACTGAATGGAGAATTTGGACTATACGTGAGAGTAATGGTATTGGTTGATTTAGTCTCAAAATTACCACATGTGATTAGCTTTAATTCCAAGGACTAACATATATATTTCAATATTTAATATGAACGTAATACCCCTTTCTATAAATTTTGAAATATTATTGGTCACTCCAATATTAATTCCAGAGTGGTAAAAAAACATTTTACAGAAACTAGTGATATAGAATAGACTGAACTCAAAAGTAATAAGAATGATAAAGGGACACTCTTGGAAAAACCATATCCCTCAAAAAAAATGAAATATGGTTGAAATGATAACTGACCTGAATCCCTCAAAGGCTCCCCCATGTAGATAATGAGAATATGTTACTGAATAGGAGGGAAATAAAAATCAAGATCAAATTTTTGTGGATAAAATTGATACTTTTTCATGTATATTGTCAAAAAACCTCAACAATAATTATCTCTTTAAGGATCCATGTCCTATAAGGAGGATAAAATTGATGACTTGAACATTGTTCATGTTTCTGTTCTGGAGAGTTCTACTCATATCATAGTAAATAAGAACTCCACACAGGTAACTACAAATGTGGTCTCCTTACACTCTGAGGAAAAGGATATATCCACCTCTAAAGTCAGTATTTATTCTATAATGACTTAATCTTTGAAATTTATCAGTATCACTATCATCAATAGTTCTATTGAATGTAAGGAAAACTACTCATAAGCTATAGAATTAAACCTACAAAATTCTATTACTGTTGTTTATCCAAAATATGAATGAATCTGCAACATGCTAGATACTAGAGTTGGTGAAAAAATTTCTCCAATGGTTTGAGAAGATGTGAAGACTATTGTCTCTACCCATTTTGATGAGATTAATGGGAACAAACTTTAGGATATTGACATTACAGATAATTTAACTGATCCCTAAATAATTCATGCAAAAAAATTTATCAACCCTACTCACCTGAACACCTCTATTCAACATTATCAATGAAACACACCAGACCCCTATTACTCTCCCGAAATAACTATTGGAATTTAAATGTACACCCCAATTGAAATAGATGATAAGGCAATGTAATTTACCCCTTCAGAGGATATAAAAAATAACAACACTCAATGGTTCTCATTTCAACTTCAACTGATTTTGTTCACCCAAATTGAATAGGAAATACCCAAGGATCATTCTACTGAAAGTCATAGTAATCAACAAGGGAAGCATATTGTAAAAATGTATATACATATAATGTCATATCTTTCATTACATATTTTTCTATGAAGAGAGAAAATAATTTGGCCCCTAGCCCTATCAAGAATAAAACAATCATAATCTCATCTTGGAGGAGGAGCTTCATGAGTAAAAAGTATTGCATTCCGACCCAAAAATAAGTTCAATGGAATACTTTATTTGGTAATTTTTAGTGTATTTCTAACTCCTTCACAACTCTAATAATTAAAATATTCTTTATAATAATCTTCCTAAATTTTTTCCAATTTCTAAAATCAATATTTATTTTTTTCTTATTTTTAAAATTTGAATCTCATTTGAAATAATTTTCATGGTACTATATTTAATAATTATTATGTTGAAATACTCTAGATCTATTCTCACACTGATTTACTTAATTATAGGGTTCTCAACATTTATGGTTAAATTAATACATGTGAACTGGAATCCAAAAAATCTCATATTTTCTTCCCTTTTTATTATGCTAAAATAAGCATTAGGACATGATACCTTTTTTTAAAAACCCATTACTATTTATGAAAACGAATTCACATAAGATGGATTATATTTAAATACTATAATTTTATTCTTCTTCTTAAGGAAAAAAATGGCACCAGATCACTCCACCATTCCCTATAAATATTAAAAATTCATAGCTGAGGATAACAATCTAATTTAAATGAACATATTTTGGGATAAATAATTCTCTTGTAGAAGACGATATAATACAATTGTTTCTTGTAAACTGGATCGATAATTCAATAATGATAAAAGCCTAGATATACGGGACACCATATCCCACATCACACTCCTCAAACTCAACTCTGTCCACAACCTAATCCTGGTATGTCTCTTTATATGATATACTAAATCTTCTTCCCCTTTCAGATTCAATTCATCATGGGTCTTAGACCGAGACTATGGAAATACTTTGAAAAAAATCATTTATTTCTATGAAATATTGTAGGGACTCTTTTTCTTGATTACTGAAGATTAAATTCCTTAAAAAAATTATAAAAGGATTCTGTAAATCCATATTCATCCAAATTGATTAGAATTTTGTTTCCCTTGAATGAACTCTTAGCCAAATTGAAAATACTACTACTAACTCTAACATTACTATTCATCTTCAACAAGAAATTAATTATTCTAAAAAAATGATTCTATTCATTCCATTAAATATAACCGTAACTATCTAATCATAATAACTGAATGGATTAAAGATGATGACCAGATCAAAAACTTAGTCTACTCACTTCAAATAATTAGAAAAATATATTGGGTTCTCACTTTTCTCAAATATTATGACAACCTTATTGATACTAAGGATGATATTTCTTGTCCCATTGTATCCTAATATTTCAATTTAACCTACATATCTGATCATAAAAAGTCATCCTCAATTATTTCATTCCATTCATGTTTATCAATGAAAATTAAAAATTTCTCAATAGTATTATTTTTTACCATGAGATAAATTATATGGTATGTATATTAAAACTAAATAGTTCTACTGAACTTGACGTTTTTAGTAATTCTTTATTTTCAACATCACTATGATTTAATACAAACTAATGTTTGTTTTGGTTTCAAAATTTTTTTCCAATGGCCTTCTCCCTCCTAGTCTTAATGCTCAATTTCATTCCCAAATACCCAATGTTGGAAACTCATCTGAGATACACCTCATTATAATTATTGATCTGGTCAAAACACTATACAAAATCATTTCTAAGCTCTATTAAAAGAGAAATAAAACTATTCCTAACAAAATTATCTTCTAGAACTAATTTTGTTTTATCTTGGGAAGAACCATATAGTATATCATATGACTTAGCTCTGAATCTACAAAACTCATAAAGAGTAATAAGAGAGTTTTTTTATATCCAATAAACATGACATTATAAAGGATTTTGATACCATTGATTGAGACATTATCTAAAAGGACCTTCATGGAATCAGTTTCAATAATCAATTCAATAGCAGAATTAAAACTATCATTAGCTCTGCCAACATATCCATTCTTATAATTGGATATCGTAAAGTGTAATTTAGTTACACTAATGGTTTCTGACTTGCAGATTCTATCTCTATTACAATTTTCTTTATTTTATAAGAATATTTAAGAAGAATACCCACTCATCTTATAGATAAATGTTAACATTAGCCTATCAATGATTCTAGGAGTCGAGCTATTACCACTCACCTAATCTATTAAGATGACATCATACTATTCTCTCAAGGAAATAATATAAATATTAAAAATCAAAAGGGTTCTATTTACCATTATGATAATTCCTATGGTCGATTCATCAGGTGGTGTAAATCCATAATCTACACTAGAAAAGGCATTCCTATTAACAGAAAAGTCCAAATTACTATGTATTTGGGCTTAAATGAATGTTATTTCCATTTTACATATCATGGTGTCATTATACTTTGGGTGAGAGCTAAAATATTATACTTTTGTATAATTAGTAATGATATTAAAAATCAATATTCTTCTTATAAAGAGAAATATATATATATATGGGACGTATAATTTTCCATGTCTAATAAAAAAATAAATTCTAAAATTGTTTATTCTATGGTGGTCTGTAAATGGCCTATTGGAATTATAAAAAATTAATCATCTTTATTAAAAAAATATTTATATTGGAAGAAATCTATATTTAAATTTAGAGACTATCCCATAATCTTACTATTACAAACATCTAATCAAGGTTGGACTTGAAATTTAAATCATTAAACCTATCAATGATGCCTTACAGGCTATAATTTCATGGAATAGTTTTAATAATGACTTTATGCCTCTTAATATAAATAAAAATAAGTTCCTTGACAAGCTGAAAAATTTCTACATAAATTATATGGGCTCATATATCATTCCTTCCATCAAGGACACTTTCTCCAACATTGTATCTAATTATAAATGGATAATTAATAGTGATTACTCTATAAATTTTTGTAATGATAACTAGATTTTATCTCCTATGATTTATATGGTTGATGCAAATCATTTACCTAGTAAATCCAATATTTATATAAATGTTTTTTTAAAATCACCGAATTTTGGTATCCCTGTAAATGTTAACCATTTCATTAAAAATTACCCCATTTCAATCTCTAATTATTTAATAATTTTTAATTCTTATATATATGGAATTCTAGAATATTAATTTTTTTATAAATATAATTTTTGATATTTAAATAATGATTTTTATTGGCATAAATTTTTTGATAAGAATTGGTTAAAATTGTCCAAACTCACTCTTATTTGGAGAACAATTAACAATAAGATCCCCACTCATACGTGTCACCAATATTTTGTGGTCCATCTCTTCTGTAAACTTCATATATGAAAACATCATATGAAAGAAAATAACCATATTTTTCATTATTATTCTATAGTTTTTTATATTGGATGTATATTCTTTAACTCATTTCCTATAGATTGTTACATTGGGAGTCTACCACTATTAGGAAGATACAGACTCCTCTTCACAATGTAGGAAAACTTTTCTTAAGGTGGTTGGTAATATTATTCATGTGATCTAATATGAAATATATTATTATTTAAATTATAATATCTCATTTAGTTTCTATGTAGGCCTGGTGATGATCTTTGCTTCCATTATAGAAGATGCATCGATCAGACAAGAGAATTTTATAAAGTACATGTCGAACATTAGTATCTTAAGGTGCCTCATTGTTGGAGGAATCTACCATCATAACTGATGAACTTTTGAGATTTTTTTGGGAACCCCCTCTCCCATGTTTCGTTAAAGTTAATGATAATGGCGCCTCTATAGGTAACCCATAACCCTTGGGAAGAAAAGTGAAATACATTAACTACCGTGTACATATTACAATTATTTTTATGGAACTTGTGGAATCAACACTTTTTTTGAGGATGAAATGTTGAGTTTTATGCATGATATTACCTTCACAAGGAAGGAATACAAGAAAAATATATGGATAGAAGGGACTCAAACAACATCGTGTAGTCTCTTTAGAATTTAACAATGCATCTTACTTGGCCACTCACAATTAGATGGATGGATTTGTCTCTTTCTCTCTTGGAGATCAAGAACATTATGCTCATACATTTCATGACAAAAAAAAGGTTCCTGATGGGATTTCCAATAAGGGAGTCAACATTGAAATCCCATACTAATATGGCCTTCCATTGGCCTTTATCACACTTCATTAAATATATTGTAAAAAGAATCCCATAATTTTGACTTTTGAATCACATTAATTATTTAATAAATGTGCCTTTATTTTTTGACCAAGAACCACTTTTTTTATAAATTACTAAAAAATCAAATTTCAATAATAAAATGTTAAAAATATAGATTTAAAAAAATTAATATTCAGTTAAAAATTAATAAAATATCTAAATTTAATTTCATTCCAATTGAAAGTAAAAATAAACGGGGATAACATTATTGAAATTTCTATAAAAATCATAAAAATAATATCTCTATCAATTATTCCACAATTATCACATACACACTTATACATGTAATAACTATATATCATATCCTATTAAATTTAAAAGCATATAACTAGTAGATCGTCCAATTTATCAAGAAAAAAAAATTATCATCTATAATACAAATCCTTTATTTCATGTTCTCAATTTGTTACATTCAATTTCATTGATCACTTCCTTTATCCTCCCATGCATATAAAACACTTACCTTACATGAATTTTTCCTCATTAAAGAGTTATATATATTCAACAAGTATTTTATCATCTAACCACATACAACAACCTCCATAGGATTGATGAATTCATATATCACTACTAGCTATAGTTCAAATAATTTTATTTAACATGAATACTTTTTAGGGTTTGTTATGTGTATCTGTGATTATAAAATTTAAACGATAAAAAATAAAAGGAAGAATATTTTGGGATTTTTTATTTTGAATGAAAAATCATGAATATATATATACTAATGTATAGTATAAAAATTCCACTATTATTTAAAAATTTTTCTCAAAATATCTTCCATAATTCATCGAATATTGAAACCATTTAGTATTTTAGTGTCATCATGATATGCACTAAACAACATTCAATAAAATATAATTTCTTTATTAATATTCCAATTTATAAACATTCTAATTTCTTAATAATTTTATTGTTAATTATTGTTTCAAATAGTGGAGGGACATTAATCCCTTCATAACAATGATAATATATTTTTTTCACCTCTAAAATATTGATATTAATTTTTTTTTTGTTGTTCATCACAATAGTTTTTTTGAAATATACTCTTGAAAAGTTATAGTGTGGAATATCATCATGCATAATATTTACTTAAACTCCAAATTCAATGTTCATAACATGATTTACTATCTATAGCCACAAAAAATGATATATAAAATCACATGATAACATCCCCAAATTGAATTTCGACTATGTGATTAATTGATTACATTCATAGTCATCTATATAGGGAAATGAGGCTACCAAACAAGGTCATTCTAGAATTTATAATGTGATAAATGTATAAAATATATACATATGATTGAATAAAAAGAATTTCTATCAAAAAATAAATTTTAAAACCTAGAAATTATTTATCATTTGAAACAGAATTACCTCAACCCACCATGTATTGAATGAAATAAATCATATTACAGCTCAAGAAGTAGTGTTTATGTTTCTCATGAAATGAAATAAATTTAATCAATATGTCATAAATAATCATAGGAATTATTGAAAAGTGATTTGAAATATAAAATTTGTGATTTCATATGGGATTGAAAATTATGTAATATTTTCATAAAATTATCAATGTATTGATGTTGAAAAAATGTAATTTTAGTATTTATTTATTCTCAGTTTAATTGTTAAAATTTTCTCACTCTTTTTCATGGATCTATAAAATGATAATGACCATAATTTTAGTGTACACACTACAAAAACAATTGAATTCTAAATATGTAATGTTTCATTGAATTTTTTAAAAGATAAAAATAAGTATTGCATTGAAATGAATACCCACCATAAGGATACCCTAACAAATTATGATCCTAACACAATTAATATTTTTTTAAATTCACAAATTGTGCATAGTTTATTTGAGAAATATTAATCAAAGATGATATGGAATGATGAAAAAATTGGGAATTACAAACAGAACCAAGTTTTTGTGTGCAATATCAGCCTTATGTTATCCTATCAAAAGATAAATGATGGAACACTAATTTAAAATAGAGAGTGATAAAGTAAAAAAAAAATTTAAATGTAAATAAAAATAAAAGTAAATAAATACATGTTGATAATCATGATTTCAATCCTCGGGTTGGTGCTAGTATTTCATTACCCCATATCATGATGTTTTAGTGTTTCAACCCTTGAAAAATGGTGGGTGTGATTTATTTCTCGTGATCTAAAAAATTGATATTTATCAATATTCATCTATGCAAAAAATCATTATAATCCCTAAAGGGATATTTCTTCCTGTTATATTTCAAACATTTAAGGGATTTAATGATGTAGTTGTAATAGGAAAGATAAATATATAAAATCAAGTGACCTGATCACTGAAGATTACTAACATTATTGAAAAAAATAAATTAAAGGATCTGGTTTATAATTACTTCATCTTGATTTATGTATAAAGTCTAGGATGTATTCTGAAATCTATCATCCTAAGGAAAACTAATGTACTTTTAAACTAGTTAAACCATATTCCTTGTAAATTATATCCATCAATGTATATGTATCCATAATGTAATACCTCAATGATGATTAATATATTATATAAAAACATGGTAATTCAGTATATAAACTGGTTTCAAAATAAAAATATTCTTAAAAAATGTATAAACACCATAAAATCCATCCTCATGGTTTTTAACCTCAAGAAAATCTCTTAGGAGGTAATCATGTATGGGAATAAGAAATTATAAACCTTCATCAAACTAGTAGAAGTCGATCATAGTTTAATATTCAAAAATACTATAGTAAAATGCATTGATTTTTCATTAAAAAAAGTCAGTTATAAAATGAAAATTTCATTCCTAATAAATATTACCAATAAATATATATATATTTTTTTTCACCAACACTCAACTCCAAAAATACCAATTGTAATTTTATCCACTATTATTATAATGTATAACAAAAGGCCTAATTTATCTCAAAATGGATTCTCACATTTTGTTGATAAAAAATATTTTTGGGGAATTTTATTCCATTTCATGTACATCTTTTTGATATTTTTTTATTATAATTATTTTAACTTAGTATCAATAATATCTATTTTTCCTATATTATGATTAATTAAATTGTTTAACAGAAGCACCAATTAATTTTTACTGATTTTGAAATAGTTTGTGAATAATAGTGATTTTCAAAATTCCTCATTACAAGACTACTCAAATGGATGTCATTGGTTTTTTTGAAAAAAAAACTAGTAGTTCCCCAATTTAATTACTGAAATTTGGGGAGCACAAGATTTACTCATGAGGATACTACATCCTATATTAATAACTTTCATTATGATATTTTTTGTTAATGTTAGTGTTAAAAGTGGGTAAGTTGATTTAAGGTTTTCTACAAAACTATATAATTTGTTTCAAAATGTTTTAATAAGTTATTAATTTGATTTACTGAAAAAATATGATATAAAAGAATTTTGATAAATGAAATAGACAAAAACATATCCTTCGATAATCCTTTGATTGTAATTCACCTGAATCATCCAACAATATTTGTAAATTTTCACTCAAATTCATCAAATTGAAATTTGATATAACATAGAATTCATATCAAAAAAATAAATATAGGTTCATTTCGACTTTTGAGTTTCATTAGATTTACCAAAGACATAAAAGAAAAAAAAATTAACTGAACATATTGTATTAAATAGGGAGACCTCAACCAATGATTTCTACATAGAAATACAATTAGTTTATAATAATATAATCAAAATCAATCCAGAATAGAAAAAATGAATTTGATTACATTAGAGAAAAAATCTTTCATTCATGAAAATAGTTTCCAGAAGAATATAATAATAATATTTTGAGCTACCAAACACAAAATGTAATAATCCTTTTATTTTAATTACCACCGCCACTACGAGTTTTATTATAATTCTATATAATATCCATGGTCACCCTCTATAGACATCCATTGAAGTGGAAGGGAAGACATAAATTTATAGGAAAATAATTAATTTGGTTTTCCCAAATGAATTTTAATTTGTAATGTATAAATATTTTGGGCTCCCAAAACCATAGAATTTGGACATCTTCCATTAAATTTTTTTTTCTTCCTGGAGATAGATTTTATTTGTAAAATTATTTTGAAATTTGGACATGTTTATTAAATATTATCATCGAAGTTCACAAAAACCAATTTTTTTGATGAAGAGTTTTTTAACAATCATCCTTATAAAAAAGGTATAAAATCCATTAATTAGTTAATGTCCCCTATAAATTGAATAATCAATAATGTGTTTGAGTCATATTTCACCTCTATATGGAATCTTCTTTTATAATGTTGTATATAATAGTTCATTACCCATATAATTATTGTACATTAATTAAGTTTTCCCATTCATCTTCCAATTTCCAATGATTTTTTTGGCCCTCAATTTTTTTGAATTAGCACTTCATCCAGTTGATGAAAATAAAGATAATATTCAATGAAATCCTACAAAGGTATAATTTGAAAAATTATTTTTGTGTTGAAAATGTTATCACCAAAGTACCAATGTGAGAAAAAAATATAAATCAAACAATTTGTTTTTGTTCAAAAATTTACTTATAATTTATCTAGAATAAAATAATAATAAGGATATATATATTAGTTTTAAAAATTCCTCTCGATTAAATAATTGAAATACATATAATAATTATCGAAAATAGCATCTCAATAAAATATTTTATGAGAAGAAGGTCAATAATGGATAGGAGTGATAAATTATTATGATTCATTAGGGATTATCCAAGATTTAGTTATCAATGTTTCGTAATATGGGATTTGAAGTGGTTCTCGTATATAAGTGGGGGTGGGTAAAAATAAAATTACATAAAAAAAATAAATAGTATAAATTAAATTTGCTGAGAAAGTGTCACACAATGAAATTAAGTTATTATATGAGATAACATAAGGCTTATGTACATTAAAAATATAATATTTAAGAATGGTTATTTTCCATTTTTACCATTATAACTTTATTTTTCCCACAGTAAATCCTTTTCAATCCTATCATTGGTATATTTTTTTTACTATTTTTACTATTAATTCATACAACAAATGAATGTGGCCTCATTAAAAATAATTTAATTCTTATTACAAAAATGGAATCCAGTATATATGAACTAATTTTCACTATTAGAAACAATTTATTTTAAATTAATGTGAAAATATTAATAAAATATTTAGTTTATAATTCTGTATTTTAATAATAAAATTGAGTTTATATTATTTTCATTCTGCATACAAATTATTTGATAAATTTGTTATTTTTTTAATAAATAATATATTAAATTATTTAGACACATTTATAAATTGTGGTTGAATTTTTATCTTATGATTAAAAAAAATGTTTTCATAAAAATTATCTTATAATAAATAACCCCTTTAAAACAACAAATGCTTTTATCATCACTACAAACCATTAATTAACTAACTGATGAATTATTATTGAAAAATTATCCATAAAATTTTATAAAAATATTTTTATTTATTGATCAATATAAAAATATACATTATATTATGAAAAATATAAGTCTATGAAATATTAGCCTTTTATTCATGAAATTAATTAATTAAAATTTTAATGATATTTCATTGTAAATAATCAGTAGATTTGAGTAATAGATCAAATATGTTTGTAATGTCATAATGTTTCTAATACTATTCATACATTCCAATCCAACAACTAGAATTTGGTATTTTTCAATATTTCATTTGATTTCGATAAAGGGTTTCTTGTAATAAAACTATATAATATTTCCCCATTTTTTTCATGGACTCAATATAAATTCACATGGTGTCACATTCTACCCCCTTATAATAATATTTCACTTATATTACTATTATTTTGATACAAAATTCTATAATAATTTTTCATTATTACATCCTTTGTGTCCCATGTTGCTTCCTCAAATTTATGGTTTCTATCATTAAAATTTGACAATTTTAGAGGTATTGTATTAAAAAACATTATATATATGATATAAAAAATCCATTAGTTGTTACTAATATGATATATCAAGAAATATAGGAAGTAAATATGTTTTTTTACATGATATAGATCATGTATGTACGTCATTAGAAGGGATTCAAAGAACACTTCTAGAACAAGGTAGTGATTCAGTGTGAGTTCTAATGGATAAGAACCCATTACGATTAGATAAATAATTTCAAAAGTATATGTATATCTTGGGTTGGTTTTTCAATTAAATATAAATTTTATAAAATTATTTTAAGTAAAATTTTTTATGAATAACATCTTACCAAATTTTTTGAATAGTTATAAATAATTATTTTTTATTTTCTCTTTTGTTGATTCTAAGATACCCTGATGTGCCGCTAAATATACCTATCATTCTAAAAAATCCCCCAACTTTCTCTATAACCAAAAGATTCATTATCTAGAATCAACCTATAATATTTTATTTCTATGCATCAATCATTAATATTCTTCATAACAATCCAATTTCGTACATGAGTGAAATATATTATTGTAATAAAATTAATCAAGATGAAGGTGTGACACAAATAAACATTGGAATTTATATAGTAAAATCACAAAATATCCTCTCATGTTTTAATGGTCCTCATATAATGACCATAGTATATGGGTAATATATATTATTGAATAAAAACTATTTATTCAAATTTCATTTTATTTTTCACCAAAACATTGTGGTAATCATTGAATAGTGATTAGATATATTATAATGTAGCACAAAATGAATCCATATGACATCGTCAATTTATATCTATGAAATATTATATAGAGTAAAATATTCTATAATTATAGTAAAATTTGATGAAATTATATGGTGATTGACTATATATTCTTTTAAATAAGTTCCATTAGATTTCACTGAGATTCCTAAACCAGTATTCATGCTAACATTTTCTCATTTCCTCAATGGTATTGGTAATGGTTGTGACTTCCACATAGACATCTATCATATGACTATAACATTTCATAAATCTATTAAATGAGATACATACTTCAAAATAACTCAATTCTTATTATGAAAAACTGAATTAACCTTATGGTATCTATAAATCTTCACACATTAATGTTCAATAGATGATGATGATAATCTATATGCTTCCTCTAACAACACCTTAAATTTATGGTTAAAAAGGGAAAAATAATCTATATAGGATACTTATAATTTCATCACAGTAAAGGATGAATGTAGAAGAATTTATGAATATATAATGCTGCTATATATCTTCCTCTAATGGGTATTTAATCATCACATGGACATATTATTAAAAAGACATTACAGTATGTTAATATTTCTCCCATTCATTCAATATTTCATGATCCATCTATACAAAGTGCATAAATATTAGCAATTTTTTATTCTCATATTCTCATGTGAATATTAAACTTTTTATGCAAAGATTATATACAATAAAATTTATGATTAGTACATGAATCACACCTTTCTCAATAATAATAATTCCTATAAATATTTTATTCAAAAACTACCCTTACTTACTATAAATAATGTGTCATGTAATTTTTCATATTAAGGAAATATTTAAGAGAGTTAAAATCTTTAATTATATCATTATAAATAATAGAAACTTTGATCCACTTATTATTTATAAAAAGGTCATTAACGTTGTCTACTTTATGTTATTATCAATACAGGTTCATTGATGAATCTTATCTTAAGATTCATGTTTTCTATTCAAATTCATCAGTCTAAAGGAACATAACTCAAATTCTTGTTTTCTAGGTTAGTGGATCAGAAAATCATGATAAATAATTCAAATTTTATTTACAATATTCATCAAATCCATAAAAAACACAGTCATTAGTCACAATGGTTTTTGGGACAATTTCCTTTAACAAACATCATATGAGAAAGCACTAATATACCCCATAAAGTCATACGATGACCCAAAATGATACATTACATTACAAGAATTCACACATACTAAATATGACATATATTTTATTCCTTCACATGGTTTTAAACCTATTTATCATGTGATATTAAGGATCTATCTTTCTCTTTTATTATATAATAATATAATCTATTAAGATAATTTTGAGTTGATAGAGGTAATATGTAAAGGATATATTTATTTAATGCCCAGATTTAGTGGTGGAATTAATCTCTCCAAATAGTGTAACTATAAATTAATAGTATCCAGACATGATGGAGAAGGATATCATATTCATGTATTAACTTTTTATTCTAAATTGACATTATTCCAAAAAGATATAAACCTTGTGTATCTATCAATATCATTTTTATCGATAAACCATATCATAAATACATAGTAGTGGGCACTTATTCTTGATTATTCTCTTATAATGTTCCCAAAAACAAATACAATGTCACATTTATCCATTATTCTTATGAAAAAATTAATACATGTATCCCATATTGATGCACTTCAATAAATGAATCCTTTGACATTATATTCATTCAGTTGGTCCTAAAAATGTAAATAAATCATGGATAATATATTTAGTGTCATTTAAATATTTGATATGATAGGTATGAGTAAAATTGGAAACTAATCCACATGATTCATAGGAATACTAGGAAACTATTAAAAAATACATAAAAAACCTTTTTTATAATAATCATATTCTCGATGTTGAGTTTCAGCACAAAAATATGAGACAAATTACATTTTCAAATTTGTGCTATGTCCACTAAAATACATTTAACATAAATTATGTTTTTTTCTTCAAACTCACCTTTAAATAATCATGGTTAATATGAAATTAGAAATTTTAATAAACTTTAATGGAAATTGATTGACATTATCTAGATAGAGACAATCCATGGACAAAATCACATACATTGTAAATATAGAGGGACTGAAAATATTTGCAGGGATGAAATCCCCACAAACATAATTCAGTGAAGAATCATATAATTAATAAGTCACCATCATACCAATAACTGTTTTCATTAATATTTTAACAACTAATCATTCAATTTTTAATTTTATACCCATAGTAAATTAATCTGAGATGAATGTTTAAGTAGAAGAAGAATCTAATAAGGTATTATCATTTCTACATTGGATAGTAAATTTACATTTCAACCCATAATTCTCATATCCCACATCTAATATAATGAAAATTTAAAATGTTCATTTGTGTATAGGCTTATGATTTTGATGAAGTCCATTCTTTTAATTATCAATAAAATTTGAGAGAAAGTTTCTATAACACCCATTCTCCGTACACTTGAAACAATAGAGTACGGATGGTTAATTATTTAGATCTTTTTCTCTATCCTCATCATTATATAAAATCTTTCAATAACTTATGTATTCAATTTTACGATTACCATCAAATGCCTTTATAAATCTATTACATCTCCATTTCAGATAGTTTTCTCTACGTTTCCTTATAGGAATCTTGAATAATGGAATTAATATCATCTTACCTCAATTTTTTTTATTATAATAATTTTATTTTTATTCAATCATTCATTTTTATTAAAAAAATGAAATTGATGGGTAACATAAATATTGACATCAATCTAAGTTCACATATATTTATTTTGACATATGTTAATAAATAAGTTATAGTTTATAACATTAAAAATCATCGTTTTAATATGTAAAATAATTTATTAATATATCATTCAAGTTTTAGGACAATACCAGAAGCGTAAATAAAATTACTATTAATGTTTTCCACATTTTTAAGGATGGATTTATCATCCATATATATATTATATCAAGGAATATTTGCTATAATTTCATATGAAGAATATGAATAAATTAGTCACTGAAAAACAATATACAAAACTATTCCAACCCTATAGAGTATATTTATTAACATTCCCTAATATTTTTGAAAATATTTCACCAATTACCAGCTTCTCCATACAAATGATGAACAAAAAATTAACTTCTTTTATATATAAATGTAACATATCATCCCAGGTACCACATGTTGGTTCCCTAATACCATTCGTATCATGACCTCAAGAACTCCTTCCAATATGACTGGGTAAATTGATTATAAGAATGATTCTAATATCAGTAGTGGGAACAATATACCCTCTTAGTGAAAGTATCACAATATCAAAAATTAATAAACGATAGTCAAAAGTTATAACCAATAGCCAGATGAGGCAATATCATATGATTAATTAACTATGAAAATATCACATCCAAAATAAAAAGTATATATTCCATGCTAGGTACCATTAAATTGTCAATATGAAAAAACATAAAAATAAATAAAACTGTTGACAACTCCCATGTCGGTCCCACATCACATTTACATTCCACAACCATTCTCCATCCGGACATAGACATATTAAATATGGCTATTCACCTAATATAGTCTTACAACCACAAAATCTATTCTTTTACTAATTAGGAATCCCATGAAGGGTGTGAGTACAACATAGTAGGCCACACTAATGGATCCTACAAAATATCCAATCACTGTAGTGTATACATATGTATTAAATTTTTTCAAATATGTGTTAATTAACAACATCGACCCCCCTTGTCTCAGAAGAACCATAAACTCCCAATACATACATTGGTCTATACCAGAGTCTAATCTATCCCCAAGGGATATCATGTATATAAATTACATTTTTAGTATAAATAATCTCAATTCAAATTGAAATTATATTTTTACCTTTCATTATCTCATCTTGTATATGAATTGTATATTTACCTCCTAATATCAAAACACAAATGTTGATGATATTGTTAACATTCATCATCAAAATTCAATTCTGAATTATATTTTTACCATTTCTCCTCACAATTAATTCTTAAATTCCATTATTACCAATCATCATCATAGTTCATATGTAAATTCTTTTGTTAACATTATTCATTACATTTATTATATGAAATTCATAATTACCATTCATCATATAAATTCATATATAATTTCGGTTATTTCCAATCATCATGTAACTATGGGATTTTGAAGCAGCAGCCCTCATCCCTCAGAAAATTTTCATATATATGATAATAGCACAATTTATCATGTATCTCACTAACACATTAATTAATTCAAAAAATAATTAATCAATATTAAAAAATTTATATTTAAATCATTCCATTAATTAATTCAAAATCTAATAAATCCCATCAATTTCATTAAATAATTCAAAAATTAATTATTGACAATAATATGAATAATTATTTCACTAATATATTATTTACAACAATTCTATTAACTAATATAATAAATCAAAAGTCCAAATTCAACCAATTTAAGAACCAAAACAATAACCAATGCAAAATTAATATAATATTTAATCGAATTCAACAATTCCAATAAGCCCATAATTAATTCAAAAACAAATTATTTCAATATAAATCAATTGAATACCCCGAATTTCACAATTCCCTAATTAATAAATTTTTCCAAGTATTTAATTAAATTCAGGGAACTCCATTTCTAATCATCCAATATTAAATCTTCAATTAAAAACACAACATTTATACTAGGAATTTTGGATTTGAATTATAAACCACCACCCTCATAATCGGTGATGCAGATAACGTTACTACACACATTCTATTTCCATGAAAAATAGAAGTACCTCATCTTGATTGATGAAGTGTTGAAGATAACGTTACTACACACATTCTATGTCTAGAGGCTCCATTGTTACTATTATGTCAGGGGTTCCTTTAGCAATTATTTAGATGACTAGTCATATCGTAAGATCGACACTCTACTAGTTTTTGGATATAGTATATTACAAGTTTCTTTACCTTCCAATCCTATGAAATATCACATGATCAATGTCTTGTGTGACTAAAAATTCCCATAAGATATTCTGAATTCTATCACATTGGATATCATTTGTGAAGATAATCTTCATTCTCATAGATGTCCTACCTTCTAGACATCTCTTAGAAACCAAATTTCCTTGACTGGAGGCCTCCCTTAGGTCCCTTTCAGTTATTGTAGCCTCTTCCACCACATCGTCCAATATATTTAAACGAAATATGTTAAATATGGAATTAATCTCACATTATATCCCATCTTATATGTGTTCATCCCTAGAAGTATCATCCCATTCTAGAACTAGAGAATAACACTATAAATATGTAATGAGACCATCATTTTACATCATAGACTTACTCCCCTGAGTCAACCACCTGTATTAAAAAGCACAATCATATCTCACTGTCTCTAGGTTAAAGGGATCAGGTAACATCTCCAAAAATTATTTCCAAGCCATCCCATCTGCCGTCCCTATCAATGCTTGAACATAATACTATCTCTTTTCTTATTCATTAAACATAAAAACTACCATACTAAATCATTTCTTACTAGTAGTCTTTAAGTGTTCATGTATCATCAAGATGGATTAAATCTAGAATTGAGATTCCTTAGGCACACCTTCTCATATTAATGTAGAAGGGTGGTACAATTGAATCTACCTCATCTGATCTGACATTAATTTCACACACACATTGGGTCTCTATCAATGAAATGATCAAACCAATAAAATTTCTCTTTAATGTTCTCTCCATCCTCCTCAACTATAACTATTGGTTCCTCATGATCCCAAACGAGAGGAGCATCTCCACAATTTTATTCCTCTATCCCTATCACCATGAATAATCATGGAGTCATATCTCTATAATGACAAATATATGTCTCATGTCACATAATTCATGATAAAAACATTTAACTAGAGGGATTCACACAAGTTAGTAACAAACCATTCCCCGTTATTTCATCACTTGGTCAACTTCGAGGATCTATCACCACCCTTAACCATCCTACATCTATGTCATCTCCATCAATATTTGAATTCATTATGAAATTTATATTTCTCATTATAAATTCATTTATTCATAGTTTTCATCAATTTTTATTTTTATTTTTGATAAAATTTCTACATTCACATTATGCTCTCATGAATGATCTCTTAACTATGACCAAACACATTATATTCTATTTTCTACCTTATCCAAATAGTATAAAAAAATAAATGAATGTGAAAAAACATTTTATACCACATTGTAATATCTTGAAAATGGTTTCACACACTGTTTCTTTACATGTTCAACTCCGAGGATCTATCACCACCCTTAACCATCTAGACACAGCCATTATAAATAAAGAATTTACCCTTATGTTGTCCATAAATCATAAAATCTATTTTTTTGTAATGATCCAGAAACTCAAATAGGGTTTTCCGTACAACTCTGTAGGATTAAAATAATGGAATTTAACTTAATATATAATAAAAATTGCATATTAGTTTATATAAATAATAATAATATCAACAAAGTAAATTATTTACATTTATTCGAATATTTGTATTGTACAACATAGAAAATCCACTTCCCAAGGAAACACGAACTCTCAATTCCTAAATCGGACCTTGTATGAGATGGAACTATTAATAAAAGATATCATATATATCTAAATTCCATTATTACTATTCATTTTCTCATTTACAATATGAATAAAATTTATTCCATTCAATATCTCAATTAATAATTGAATTCTAGTGTAACCTTTCATCATGACAATTCATATCTGAATTCCATTATTTCCAATCATAATCACAATTCATATCTACGTTCCAATGCTACCATTCATCATTACAATTTATATTTGAATTCCATTATTATCATTTATCATCCCAATTAAAATTCAAATTTCATTATTTCCATTACACATCTGAATTCATATAAGAATTTTCTTGTTACCATTCATCATTACAATGCATATCTAAGTACAATTTTTTTATTTCATCATATAACTATGTCATTTTGATGTAGAAGACCATTTCATTCACACACATATCACATATAACAAAATTTCACAATTTCATATCTATCTCAATATCACATTAAATAATTTCCCAATTAATTAATGAAATTAAAAAATTAATATTCAAATCATTTCATAAATTAATTAAAAAACTAATTATTCGATATAATTCTATTAATTAATTCAATAGTTAATTAGTCACATTAATATAATTCATTAATCCTGCAATTAATTTATCACAAAAAATACATAAATTAATTCCATAATTAATTTATCCCAATTCAAAAAACATCCTAACCAAAAAATCACCCTTAATTAATTAAACAATTGATAAATGTAATTAAACAATCCCAATATACCCACAATTAATTCAGTAGCAAATTATTTCAATTATATCAATTCAATATCATCTATTTCACAATAACTAAATTAATTAATGAACCAAATTAATAAATTATATTCTATAAATTAAATTTATAATCATCCTAAATAAAATCTAACATAAAATTATCCAAATTTAAATCACGGTTTTAGGATTTGAATAATATACCACCTACCTCGACATCAATAATGAATTATAACCAATTAATATTCCCAATTTAGTAAAAATATACCTAAACATGAATAAGAAAAATATCATGATTCAATTCTATGATCGACAATTTAATGAAATTTGATATAATAAAACCTAGATCAAGAACTTTCAAAAATAGAGGAATAGATCCCTTCCAGATAATGAGACAAATATGAGAAACAAATTGCGATGTGGACATATTAATGATAGAAGTAAAGATATGTAATATTACCATAAATTAAATATTAATGGAGGTAGGGACTAAATGGAATATTTCTATAAGACTCCAAAAAAATCAAATTTTTAGGGTCGAGCTAGAGATGATTAAGGATTAAAGAGAATTTTTTATTAATTTCGATTATATTTTTTGAGTAAATTACAGACCCACACCGTGTTTCCTAGGAAAGGGCACAATGATTTCCAGACCATGCACCTTAATTGTTCACCTATTCTTAGTGGGTGCATGGTTTTTTCTAGGTGGGTGTAAAATTTTAAAAACAATGCACCATCAATGAGGATCCCCTCTATTTGGGTTCATATGTTTATCTACATTCGAGTGCATGGTTTTGGGAAATTGTTCACCAACCACGCAGCTACAATATTACATATGAAATTTTCCATATTCAACCTAACAAACCCCCATGGTACAACGCAATCCAAAAGTACTAGGATCGTGATAATAATACCTATAAAAAACATAATACATCTCAATAAAATTTAATAATCTAACACAATGAAATGGGTGTTGTAAAATAATATTATAGCCATGCTAATCAATTTCTGTATAATTAGTACATCATTAGACCCACTAAAGTAATGTAGATGTCTCTACATGAGAGTTCAATTGTACATTGTTCTTTATATTACTCATTCGGAATCTCAATATGATAATGGACATAATTATTTTTTATAGGAATAATAGTAATAATTTGAATTATCAATCACATAATATTTGGTCATCGGACGAGATAGTAATTTTATTTTCTATCACATTATGAATGAGTAAATTCCCCCCCCCCAATCTGAGCTAATATACAAATAAATATATAATAGTGTGAACTAAAACAAAAATTTTGTGAAATTATATAATCATAAAAAAAAATTCACAAAATGTTTCAACTAGAAAAAAATAATTTCAATCGTAAAATAATATAGGCCGTCTAGGATCATTATGTATTAAAATACATGATTAAATTTTAAAAATAAAATGTTTAATTTCCCAAAAATATCCCCTATAAGTTTCATTCAATGTGGGATGTCTGAAGTCCACTCCACATGCAGTCATATAGATCTAATTAATAATCAATCATATAATTATTGATTATTTATGAATAGGGTAATCTATGACATAACTATATCCACCCTCCAGTTACTAAAAATGGATGTCTGTTCTAGGAAAACCACACACCTTTCATTAATAAAACATTAGACATTCCATACTAATTATTCATATCTGATGGGTTTTCATTAATTTCTCTAGTCCCACTAAAAAAACTAAAACCTTATCTAATATTAATATGGGTGACCCCAAAATTATATAAATTATTCTTACATCTATTTAGATGAATATTGTACACATACCAAAATAGCTTATGTCCTAGAACAACAAATGGTTAATGTATATAGAGACTGCATAATTAAAAATAAAATTTATTTTAATATCATCAACTTCTCCTACCATGATCTTATCACATTATTTATTTCATAGATATAACTACATAATGACTTTCTTCATGACTTTGTGATGATAAAACCTAATAAAGCGTGACTTTGAATTCTTAGTAATGGTAAAAATGGGAGAAATCTGAAATTTATTATATATTAACATAACATAAACATAAGTGTATTAGAATACAATCCTAAATTTTCAAATTCATTCATAATAATTCATATATTATAATCAAGGATTAATGCATTGTCACCTCATAAGACATGAATCATAGAAGAATAAAAGATCACGATCCATAAAATCATCTCATAGGTATAATAATATAAAATATATATGGAAATAAAAGGGTAATACTACTGATAAACATTGAATTCATGTATCATGGAACACCACTAATACACTATTCATCTCTTATGCATGGTTTAGTGGCCCATGTACAAACATCATGACTTGATTTGGCACCGTATTAACATTTTATATGCCTAGGAGGAGCCCAGATTCACCCTTTTTGATAATAAAAACATAATAATCATCGCATTCATTTGAGAGATATAAAAAAACACCAATAAGATAATTTTTTGGGCTTGGGCTAGGCCCTTAAGGTGGTTTTGGATTGAATTAAGGGTATTGTTATAGTTATTTATAGTCTACGAGTTTGAGGTAGCTAGTACAGAATTTTTTCAAAAACTCTATATGTTTAGACAATTGTATCCAGATTGTTCATTATTGCCTCTATATTTAAAGTTGTTTCCGTCATACATAATAATTAAATATGTTTCTAAGTGGCATGTTGGAACATTCATGGACCCCATTGGATCTATTAATATTGATGATATTAGGTTTAATTCCACCCATTTTGTCTTCCACTCCCATCAACATGGAAATGAGTTATTAAATGATTATTTGAAGGTCTTAAAGATTAATCCAATGGACATTTTTTTATAATAACAAAATTGTATAATGATTATTTTCGAATAACATGTATTTTTTAAATTATTATATGATAATTAAGGGAAAATTGAGAAATTGTAAAGGGTTGAATGATCATATTTTTATATTTATTGATTTTTTTCGGTAATGGATATGGTTATTAATAAATGATAAAATGTGATTTTCATGGAATTGAGTTGAATTAAATTTGTGTAATGGATCATGGAAATTTTCTGAAATGAATAGGAGAAACTTTGTTATTATTGTTTAAAAAAAGATTAGTGATGATAAAAATAAAGAATTATGATTGATGATATGGTTGAGATGTTGAAATGAGTTTCTTTATCTTTGGCTGAGGCTATGCTAATTCTCTAAGCCCCACCAATGTAAGGTAATGTTTATATAGTGGAATACAATCCATTCTACCCGAATAAAGATATAATTTAGATACATGGACTGAGGATATAGGGTATAATAATTTTATTTATTGACTAATGATTGCACAAGTGATGTAAAAAGTTAATCATATTTTACAATATCGTTCAAAAATCTATTATGGCCTGATGAATGTTAATTATGTTGGTTCCACAATGGAAATTGCGATCAAAGATGAATACTATTAAATGTTTAATTGAAAATATTTTTATTTTAAAAAAACATTTTTCTTCCTATTTGTAATTATAGATACATTGATATTAGATTGGATATTGTTATATACACCCATAGTAGTGGCCTACAGATTTGTACTCTAACCTTTCTCATCCGTCCATTGGGTACATGAGAAGAATTCATGAGTGCGTAGGTAGATAGGGGTATGGTCCCATTGAGAGATTATTGATTTTGGATTAATCGTGAATGAGTGAACCAGACAAGTGACCAGGACCCATTTTGGGGATTGAGTAATGTTTATTATTTTGGGTTATATTTAGTTCAATAGACTGTCACCAAATGATATAACTGTTATTATTGATTATTGAACATTCCCAATTTATAGACATATTTATGTGAGGATTAATTATTGATTATTATTTGTTATTTATGTTTATTATGATTTCTAATACATCCTTATTCTATTAATGAGGGCATGGCCTCCCAACTTGATTCATTTGATATCGCAACTAGTCATCACCATATGTAGTATGTAGAGGGGAACATAACGTTCATTAGGGAACTGGAATGGGGTTATAGTTTTATGGTACTAAGGTTGGGATATTAAATAAATCATTTAATTTGATCATAGAAAATTTATGCACAAATAGTCTTTGTAAAAATTGATATCGACATATAAGACACCTACCGCATTGAAATATTATTAATCATAAGAACCATGAAATAATTAACATCAAATTTAAATATAATACATTTAACGAAAATATATTCATGTTATTAAATAAAAAATGTGTTGTGTATAAACCCCCCAAAATTAAAAAATATATAATATGAAATATGTATCACTGAAATAAATGTGAGATGAGAAACCCTTACACCAATATATAGATATATTTTAATGCAATATAACATATTGTATAGAGAATGTAAATTAATTATATTTCAATATCAAATTAATATTTATACATATATTACCATAATTGTTTTACTTATAATATTTGATCATCTATTCATTGGAAATCAGTCATTATCATCATCAATCTAGGTGTTATCAGCATCATTTTCATGTATGATATCATTCAATTAATATAGTCCCTAAATCATTATTAGAGTTCTATCACCTCCATAATTTAAATCATGATATAAATATAATATATAACTAATATATATATATATATATATATATATCCATTTATAAAATAATGGGATAGAAAAATAATGTTGATGGTATTTTTGAGATAGTAATACATACTTACACATGGATGCAATTTTGACTATCAAATAAAAATAGGTAAATAAAAAAATTATCATTACATAATAAAATTAATATAATAAATATCATATATATTGATTAAATCTATCCTTGAATAAATTAATATTAGGTGATGATGGAAAATGATTCATATCGCTGCATGGAGGGGGTATTCCACATGTAAACAGTAGTGATACATAAATTTCCAATTTGATGGAAATGAAGTTGAAAATGGTTGTTCCATTATAATAATGAAATATTAATATACTCTTGATGTTGGGTTCATTTTTCAGGAAAGTTGGAATTGATTTAAAGGATTTATATTGAGAAATAATCATTTAGTGTCTCTAGAAATATAATTAACTTTTCTTTTATAGGCTTCCACTAGCTAAGGCATAAGACATTTTATGGTTGTATTACATGTGTTGGAGTTTTTTTCATTGAAAACAAATATCATAATTTACCCATAAAAGTGTAGCACAGTGGTGACCAAGGGGTTATCTTAGAAGGATTTAGTTAGCAGTGTTAATAATCCTCACAATGATAATTGGTTTTTTATAATGATATTCGTAGGAGTAAGGATTATTGGTTTCAACACCAATTATGAATACTAAAAAGAATTTAATAGTTGATGATTAATGTTAGAGATTGGATATAATAAAAAAACTGATGATATATAATAATTTAGATGGATTATGGGGAATATAATTTTTCCTATGATACTTCATTTATTATTATCAATTTGATTCTTGAAATTGTATTTATCAATACTCTTTCAAAACCTCAATATTAACACATAAATTACATTGAAACCATATCAAGAAAATAAAATTTGGGAGTTTATCTACCTATTAATATTATTTTATTCCAAAATACCAATAAGAAAATATAAAATTTGGTTTTTTTGTGATAAATGGGGTGACCTAACCTAAAAAACATTAAATCCGAAGACAACATCTTTTTATATATAAGATGGTAAAAATCGATAACAAAATAGATTAATGAATTTTAAAAAGGCAAAATAGAAACCCTTCAATCATAGAAATATTTTACACAATTTAATAAGAATATTTTAAAAAACCAAATTCAAAAGGGATGAATGCTATTATATTTTCATCCACAAATACATGGAGTTTATCACATCATGGATATAATTTTCCATTTAAAGTCATAAATTATCCATCATGATACAATATCACAGTAATGGCCTTGCTCTTTATTAGTCCTATGAAATTGAAGTGGATACATAAATTTATATAAACATTCATGTAGTATATTTCCATATAGATTGTATAATTATAAAAAATGATCATTTTAGGCACTATAAACCAATGAATATTAAAAGGCTATAGTCATGAATATTGTTCCTCATAGAGAAAACTTTATTCAATGAAATGTTTTCTAAATTTTAACATCATTATGAAATGTTATCATTGAATAAGAAGACATTAATTTATAAGGAAAATTGGTATCTTTATCTTATGCAATTATCACATAATTAAATAATTCACTAATATAGAAAATATATTTTAAATGTAATGAAATTTTATGCTTTGGAGTAATCATTATTATCCAACTAGCATTCCATTGTTTAAATATTATTAATCTCATGTTTTTAACATTTAATTAGAGTAGGTTAATTATTTATGACCAATTTTCATACATTATGGAATTATTTTTTTGGACTATTAAAATTTTGTATAGTGGGAGAGAATGATTCCCAAAATCCAATGGAGCTACAAAAAATTATTTAATTTTTTAAAATGTAATGCTAAAACCCTAATTTAAAAAAACAACACTTAATATTCTTGATTTATCCAATATTAATAAGTTATAAAAAGTAAATATTTATGTTAATTTCAATTAAGTTGAAAAATATATGGGGATTAAATTATATAAATTTTAACTAATAATATAAAAGTAATAATATAATCAATTCCGTACAACTAATACACAAAATCATAAATAAGTAAGCATCATAGCTCATATCCATTTAAATTAGAAGTCACATACCTATGAGAACATCCAATTTATCAACAAGAATCAAAAAATATCATGTGTAATACACAATGATTATATCATGTTCTTTATTTATTGTATTAAATTTATTTAATCATATTATTTAGCCTCCAATCCACAAAAAACACTTAACTCAATTGAATTTTCCCTTATCAATCAATTATATATATTCAACAAGGAATTAATCCAACAAACACATACAAGGGTCACCATAAGATTGATAAATTACTATATCACCACCAGATACAGTTCAAGGAATTGTGTTTAACATGAATAAATTTTATGGTATGTTTGGAATTCTAGTTTTTAAGGGATTTAAATGTTAAATATTCAAAGAAATAAATTGTTGGGATATGAAATTAGGAAAAAAAATTGAGGATACTAAATTATTTTATAGTATGGTATAATCTTCACCCACCTATATATGAAAATATTTTAACTATCTTTCATCATTCCTCGAATATGGACTCCATTCGGTACTTCAGTGTTAATATGATTTCCCCTAAACATCCTTTGAAAAATATAATTTGTTATTAAAATTTAAATTTTGTCTCAACTAGGATTTTGAACAATGTCAGGGTTTATGGATGTTTCCAATAGTGGTGTGAATTTTATCACTTCATTAAAATAATTATTAAAATTTTATCCTCTGAAAAATTGATATATATTTTATCTATTTATTCAACATAATAGATTTTGTAATTATAATATGGAAATGATCTCGTGTGAAATATATTATTTTTGAATCATTTTTTTCAACTCTAAATTCATCTTTAATCCCATGATATTATCTGTGTATCCACACAAATATATGTATCACATCAAATCCTAACACCCCACACTAAATTTCATGAAAATCATGAATTTATTACATTAATAGAAATATGAATTAGGAAATGTGGATAGAAATGTAGTTATATAAAAAGGTTATTCAAAAAACTATACAGTCATAGAAGGATAAATTATATACATATGGTTGAATAATAATTATTTAAATAAAGAGTGAAATTTTAAACCATAGAAATTTATGAATCATTTTAAACCCTGTTATCTCAAACCCTTATGTTCTTAAATGAAATAATTAATAATAATATTTAAAAGTGGTTTCTATTTTTCTCATGAAATGTGATGAATGTATTGAATTTGTCAAAAATGATCACATGCCTCACAGGATGGTGGTTTTAAATATGAAATTAGTGATTTGTTGCATGGTACTCAAAATTATGTAGTATGTTTTTTGAAATTCTTAATGTTTTGATGCTGAAAAACATCATTTTAGTATTTATCTACGACCAATTTAATGGGTATCATTTTATCACTCATCGTCCTAGTTCTATAAATAGACCAAGAAAATCATTTCAATATATATGTTTTAAAAAATATTAATTGAAAAACATAAAATGTTTCATTCAGTACTATTTTTAAATGAAACAAAGAACTAGTACTTTGAAATAAAATCACACTCTAAAAATACTCAAAAAAATGATAATCCTTCCCTAATACAGGAATTCAAAATCAGAAAGATATGAAATAGAAAAAACAATTTGGAATGGAAGACACAACCAAGCTTTTATTTTGAAATAACACTCTTGATATATTCTCCTAAAAGTTAAAATATGGAAAACTAAAATAAAATACAGAGACATAACATAATAATTTTTTAATTAATGTAAAAAAAATATTTGTTTAGAATCCTGGTTTGAACTCCCTTGTGTGTGCTAGTATTTCACTACCCCACATCTTAAGGTTATAGTGTTTCAAATCTAGATGAATCTTGGGTGTGTTTTCATTAAAATGAACTAAATCAATAAAATTTATCAGGTTTTTATATGACAATTTTTTATAATACTTGAAGGAATATTATTTCATGGTGTATTTCAAAAATTTTATATTCTGATTGATGTAGTTGAAGTTAGAAAGAAATGTCAAAGGAAATTTTAGATACATGATAATTATATAATAACATCATTGGTTTATGAAATTAAATTAGAAGATCGTGTTTATCGTTACTTTCATATTGAAAAGTGAATCTATCAATGCATTTCATCTTAGTTCTATTATCCTCCTTAAAAAATTATACTCTTAAACAAGGTACAACATTTCCTCAGGAATTTTTTCCATTATTATATCTTCTTCCAGAAAGGAGGATATCAATATTGATAAGTATATGATTTTCTAATTTGGGATTTAAGTTTAAATTTTTTTAAAAAAAACCATTCTCAAAAAATAAATCTCCACTATAAATTTCATTTTAATGATACTGAAATGTAATAATTCATTAGGGATTTTATTATGTGTAGGAAGAAGAAATTTTATATTTTCATTAAACTAGTATAACCCAAATATATTGAAAAGATTGATAAAAAATATAAAAAAACCATTTATTTTTTATTAAAAAATGTCAGACATAAATGGAATTTAAATTTTTAATAAATATTAACAGAAATTTTACATTTTATTATTATCCCTGATTATCAAATAAAAAAATAGAATTTATACTTCTTCCCTAATTTTTTTAATGTAGAAAGAACTGATGAATTTATCTCTCAATGTATCGTCACATTCATCATCAAGAAAACTATTTTTTGTGTATGGTTATCGTTTTCATGTACTAATTTTTTATATTTTAAATCATTTAATTATTATAATTCTTTTAAGGAAGTTTCAGTTATTTCAAATATTTTAATTTCATCATGATTAATGAATGTATTGTGAAGAATCACCAAAATTATAATCAATTTGGAAATAATTTTTCAAGATTTGTTTTTTAAAAAATTCATCAATAGGATTCTTCAAAAATTTATGTTATGTTTTTTGACTTGAAACAAAAAATAGTATTCCCCCATAAAATTGAAGCATTATGTTGACCTCAAGATTATCCCATTAGTAGATTATAGGTTATGTTAATAATTATTACTCTATGAATATTATTTTGATAATGTTACTGTTAAATCTACGAAAATAGAAATGACATCCATCATTAATGAAAATAGTTTCATGAAAAAATAAAAATAAAAATTTGAGGAAAAAAAGTGAAAAGGATGTAATCCTTTGATTTCCATTGCCACCAAATATTTGATTTAATTCTTTAATGGAGGGATCACTACAATTCAAATCTTAAATTTTCCATTATGATCCTATATTATATCCCTAGTCTCCCTCTATAACTATCATTGGTATTAAATACAAAGACATAAATTTATAGGAAATGGGGTGTTTTGTGTTTCCCAAATGAATTTGTAATTTGAATGTATACATATTTTGGCCCCCAAGCCAATAGAATTAGGACATGGGGGCTTGAATTTTTTTTTCATGGATATGGAATTCATTCATCAAATTTTAATGAAATTTTTATGTGTTTATTGAATAGTATCATTGAAATAATAAATCAATATTATTTTGGTTGAAGATTTTTTTCACCACTCTAGATATATAAATAATCATAAAATATATTATTTAGTGAATAAAATCCTTAAATTCTGTAATCATGAATGAATTTGAGCCATATTTGACTTCCATATAGACTCATTGTTTTTGGACATCTTTATATTGTGTTATTCCTCATATAATTTGTGTATTTCAAATCATTCTGACCATTAGTCTTCCAATTTCTAATTATTTGTTTGATAATAATGATTTTAGAATCAGAACTCTAGACAAATGATGAAAATGAAGCTCATAATCTTTTAAATCATATTAAATTATAATTTCAAAAAACAATTGTGTTGAAAAAGATATCAGAAAATTATAAATGTTATAATAACTTAATTAAATAATGTTATGAATTTATTTTTGTTGTTAATCTTAGAATTTATCAACAAATAATAATGGTTTTTTCTTTGTTCCAAAAATTCATCATGATTAAATAATTTAATTACATTAAATAAATATTGGAAACATCATCTTTATAAAATAGTGTAAGAAAAGAAAATCAATAATGGAGAGAATTGATAAATTAATGTAATTCTTTATGGATTTCCAATAATTTGTTATCAATGTTTTTTGAATATGGGAGTTTAATTAGTTCCCTTATATATGTTAGGGGAGGGTCACATATGAAATTACATAAATTAATTAAATAATATAAATTCCCTTCTATCAAAAAATTGGATCCTAATGGAAAAAAATTATACGAGATAATATAAGTTATATGCATCATTAACAAATATGATTTGGACATGTCCAAGTGGAGTTTTGACCCTTATCTCTTTTCATATCGCATGGTAAAAAAATTTAAATAATAATAATGGTATATATTATTTCTGTGTTTACTGTTCATTACTAAAAAAATTAATGTCGCCTCAACAATAAATATGGTCATTCTGATTAAAAATATTGAATCCATTTTATCAAATTTAACATTCATTTTTTGGAGAAATAAAATTTACATTAATGATAAAATTGTAATAAAAATCATTATTTGGAGAAATGTATTATAGGAATAAAATTGTGTTTATATTAATTATTTTTCATCTAAAAAATACAAGTAAAATGTTATATTTTTTGAATAACTATTCTATTAATTTCAGTACCATCAATAAAAAATAGTGTTTTTGATTAATTTTTATGATAAATAACATTCATTTCATAAAATATAAATCTAAAAATAACCCCTTTTAACTAAAAAAATGTTTTTATCATCAATCTGAACAATTTTTAAAAACTTATTAGTGGTTATTGATACTTTATCAATAAATTAATTTAATAATAATTTTATACATAGATTAATATATAAATATACATTAACTTTAAATAAAATAAAATATGATACTTTTATTCAAGAAACTATTGTACTAAAAATTTAATGATTATTTCATTAGAAATAATCAAAACATTTAAATAATATGAAAACACTTTGTTTAAAATATCATGTTGCTAAAAATATTATTCACACCTACTAATCAAAAACTATAATATGGTATTATTCTATATTTTTTTTGATTAAGACTCGTGGATTTTTATATAGAAACTGTCGAATATATTAAATGTGTTTCTAATGAATTCATATAAACTCATAGGGTGTCACATCCTTACCACATATAAAAATATTCCCATTGAATTAATATATATTTAATATAAAAATTTATGATAATTATTCTTCATTATATCCTTGGGGTACAATGGATCTTCTTCAAATTACTGGTTTCATCAAAAACATTGACAAGGTTACTGTAGTTGTTTTATATAACATTTTCTATTTGATCTTGAATAATTTTCAGTTCTTCCTCATATAATAAATAATGAAATAAAGGAATAAAATATATGATTACTACAAGTGAAGTATCATGCATGTAAATCCAAAAATTGGAAAAATGGAATATTTCACAAACAATGTATAGATTTTATAGATGTTCTAACGGATATGAAACTATCCCTATTAGAACAAGAATTCACAATGGGTTGGTATGTATAGGGGTAAGATTTTTATTCTTTTTGATTCTTATAATCATATTTATAGATGGAATTTACGAGTTTCTTCTCAAAAACATTAATTTCTAGTTCTCACAAAATTTTGTTCTTTAAATATACTCTTTTTTCCAATCTATGTTACCCTGATGTACCGCTAAATGTATATAACATGAAATAACCATTCCTCACCTTTCTCAAGAAAAATAAAGAATCATTATGAAAAACCATGCTATAATATTGGATTTATTGACTTATATCGATAGTAGTATTTATAAAGATCCATTTTTATACATAATTAAAATATATTATTATAATAAAATTAAAAAATAAATAATTATTGACACCAATAAATATTTCAATCAATATACTAGGATTGTAGCATATCCTATACAGGTTTAATGCTCCTCATAGAATAACCATATGTATAAGGATATTATATATTATTAAATAACAACTATTTATTCATATATTATAAAATGAATTACCAAAACATCAAGGGAAACCTAGAATATTTATTATATACATTATAATGTACCACTACATAAAACCATACCACTTCTTTAATGTATAGTTATCAAACATGGTGTATAGGGAAATATTCACTAACTATAACAGAATATGATGAAATTATATGGTGATGAACTATCAAAAAATTAGAATTTTTCCCATTATATATCAGGCATTGTAGAACACCATTATTCATTGTTATGTTTTCCCATATCCACAATATTATTTGTAATGGTTTTAATATCTGAATAGATATATACCATATATCCTTTACTTTTTATAAAACCATGAAATTAGATACAGAATTCACAATATATCAATTACTAATATGAAATATATAATTCCACTTATTTTCCCAATACATCATCAAAAATCGTGGATGAATAGATGATGATGATATTCTATGAGCATTGTCCAATAACTCCATCAATTCTGGTGTAACAAAGGCATACACTATATACATAACACTTATCATTACATCACAATCATGGATTTAATCAATACCATTTATCACTATATAATGTAGCTATATAAATTTATTCTATGGATATTTATTCTAAAGATAAATATATTATTAAGAACACATTATGGTAATATAATATTTCTACCCTTCACTCAATATTTAATGATCCATCATTTCAAAGTACAAAAATATTGGATGTATTCTTATCCTCATATTCGTTGGTTAATATTCAACTCCGTCTATATGAATATATACATTAAAATTTATGATCAACATATGAAGAACACCATTCACTATAATAATCAATACTATATATTTTATATGAAAATAACTTCTATTGCATACTCTAAATCTTTTTTTATGTATTTTTTATCATGAAAAATTAATTTGAGTGAGTTAAAAGCTATCACTATATAATTCTACATAACAAAAAATGTCATCTTTTTATTATTTATACAAAAATAACTAATAAACTATTATCTAAATTAGGTTAATTTTATTATAGGTTAGTTGAAAAACTTATCTTAAGATCCATCATTTTTTGTTTCAAATTTATCATTCCAAATGAAATCGACTCCATTTAATGTTTACATTTTATGTGGATCAAAAATCCCTGAGAAATAATTCATATTATATTGATAATTTCCATCTAATACTTCATAATTACAGTCCATGTTAATAGTGGTGTTTTGAAACAATTTCCATTTTTACCCCTCTTAGATGTATGCACTAATATTCCACCTCTAGGGATTCAATGTCCCAAAAATGATACATTCCCTAAAAAGAATTCACACTTACTAAATTTGAATTATATTTTGTTCTTCCTCATGGGTTTCAACCTATTTATTATATGATATTCATACTCTTTCGTACACTTTGAAGTTTTAATAATATCACATATTAAGACAATATATATTTGATTAAGATAATATCTACAGATTATATTTATTAAATACCAAAAAGTAGTGGAGAAATTTCAATCTTTAAATGATGTAAATAAAAATTAATTGTGTATATACATCATAGTGAAGGATATTATAGGCATGTATTAACTTTTGATCCACAATTGATAGTATACAAATTATATTTCATGCTTATGAAACTATTAATCATTTTTTATTGATCATCTAAAACATAAATATGGGGTAAGAAAACACTTATTCCTGATCATTATCTTCTTAAGATCTTGAAAATCAATATAGAGCCACATTGATCCATCATTCTTATGATAAAAATGAACAGGTGTATTGTATAGTGATTCACTTAATTGAATTAATCCCTTTTCAATATTCTCATTGATATTGTTCTAATATAAACATAAACCAATCAAAGATATTATATTTATATTCATTTAAATAGTATAAACAATATGTATGAGTAAAATTGAAAAAAATCATCATGATTCATTATAATACAAGTAATCTATTAAAAAATAAATCATAAACGTTATAATAATAGACATATATTCAATTTAATGCTTCATAACAACCATATTAGATAAATAACATTTTAGAATTTTTTTTCATGTCCTTTAAAATGAATATAACTTATGTTAATTTTTTCGCTCATATTAACTATAGTAAATGATCTTGGTTAAATAGAAAGTTGAAATTTTTCTACCCTTTCAAAAAGATTATATGATATCTATCAAGATAAATTTAATCAAAAACCTAATCACATAAACCTTCTCGATCTAGTAAATGGAAATATTTATAGGAATAAAATTCTCAGAGGCTTCAATCAGTGAAGAATCATTTAATTCCAATGTGACCATAATACCATTAATTGTTTTCACTAATAATTTAACAACTAACCATTGAGGTCTTAATGTGATACCCATGGTAAATTAATACTAATTAAAATATTATCTATAACAAGAATCCAATAATACTTTATCCATTATATATTGGATAGTAAATTTACCTTTCACTACCTCATTATCATATCCCACAATAGCTATAATGACCATATGAAATTTTCTGTTTTGTACTGGCTTATGAGTATGATGAATTTTATCATTTTCATAATCCATAAAACATCAGAATTATTTTTTATAACACAATTTATCCTCATACATTAAACACTAGAGTATGGATGGTTAATGGTTTTGATCTGTTTCTCGATTTAAAAAATTATCTATCATTTTTTTATCAAATATGTATTATATTTTCTAATTAATTTCCATTCCACCGATAAATCATTTACTATCCCCCTTTTGATAGTTTCATTAATTTATCCTTATATGATTATCGAATAATTGAATGATTATATTCATTCATATGTGGTTTTTATTATAAATGTTTCATTTAAATTCCATCATTCACTTGTATTCCCAATAATGAAATTTATGGGTAACTCTAATTATTACTTATTTATATTTATAGATCAAATGATTTATTTATTTTTGATGAAATAACTTCTTGTTAATATCATTAAAAAAATTGTTTTATGAAATAAAATAAGTTTTTAATATGTCTAATTGTTTGATGATAATAAAATAAGCCTACATCAAATGTATTGTAATATTTTTAACATTTTTACTGATGGATTTTTTTAACCAAACAATATCAAGGAAAAAATCTATAATATAATATAAATAAAATGAATAAATTAGTTATTGAGTTAAAACATACTAAACTGTTCCTACTATATATAGTATGTTAATTCATGGTCCATTATGTTTCTGAAATTATTCCACTAATTATTGGATTCTCCACACAGATGATAAATTAAAAAATTATATTTTTATAACCCCAAGCGTAACATCTTATCCTAGGTTCCATAGACATATTCCCCTCATCCAATTAGTTACATGACCTCATGTATGAATCCCCATATAGAAATGGTTGCTGACTAGAAGAAAGGGTATAATATAGATCATGTGGACACTATAACCTCTTTGTCAAAGTAGCACAAACATGTAAAAAAAATTTAAATGATATAACCAACATCTAGATGATCCAATATCACATGATGAATAAAATAGTTAAATATAATATCCAAAAAAAAGAGTATATATGCAATTCCATGTATCATGCAAGTGTCATAATGAAAATCCTAAAATAAATAATGAAACTAAAAACTCTAAAGTGGGTCTCGATTCCCATGCATTTACCTCAATAATGATCGATATTGACTACGAAATTTTAAATATATAATTTCCCCTTAACATGTCATAAACACATGAAATTTATTAGAGTACTAGTCATGAATCCCACAAATTATGTGATTATAACTATACAGCCCACCACCAACAATATCTAAAATAATATCATGTCAAAATAGTGAATTCATATGTATAATGAAAAAAATTCCACCTATAATTTAAAAATATTATATTTGTTAAATTATATGTATATAACCACATAAACTGCTCAAGATCAAGAAGAAACCATAAATCTCAATACTTATTTCATCCTTTATCAGAGTATTAACAATCTACATGGGATATCGAATATATAAATTCCATTTATACAAAAAATCATCACAATTGGAATTGAAATTCAATTGTTTCCATTCATCATCTCAATTAATATCTGAATTCTATTGTTACATTAAATCATCAGAATTCATATATGAATTATATTGTTACCATTTATCATCAATATTTATATCTTAATTCCATTGTTACCATTCATCTTCACAGTTCATAACTAAATTCTATTTTTATCATTCATTATCGCAATTATTATATGAACTTCATTGTTACAATTCTTAATCACATTAAATATCTAAAATACCTTGTCTCTATTCATACTAAATATTAATATCTCAATTCAATTATTATCATTCCTTATATAACTATGTTTTTTTGATGTATTAGACCATGCCCAACACGTGATTATCTTATATATCACGATATCACATTTTCTCTTGTATCTCAATATCAAATTAATTAATTATCAAACTAATTAATCAATCTATTCAAAAAGACATTAAAAACATTTCATAAATTAATTCACCAAATAATTAATCCCATAAATTACACTATCTAATTAAATAATTAATTTTTTACACATTATTCTCCACAATTCCATTAATTAATTTCACTATTAATTAATCCATATTCCACCAATTTTATAACCGCAATAATCACACTTAACTGATTATAAATTTAATTAAAATAATTAAAACATCCTAATATACCCACAATTATTCAAAATTTATTTATTTAAATTAAAATTAATTCAATATCCTTTATTTCTCAATCCCTCAATTTATTGACATTAAAATTTTATTAATTAAATTTCAAAAACACAATTTATAATCATAAAATATAAAATCTACAATTATATACAAGAAATTGATATCTGTACTTTTGGATGTGAATAAAAGACAACCAACATTAGAATCTGTGATGAATTCTCTCAAACAGATATCTCAAATTTGGGTGAAATAACCCGAATACAATGAAGAACAAGATAATGAATTAAATCCTAGACCGAAAATTTAAATGGAATCTATATAATAAAAACTATATATATATACATAATGAAGAAAATAAAAAATAAAATCAAGGATTTTAGAAGAATAAGAATGATATGGGAAACTAATTGAGATGAAAATCACTTAATAGGAGAGGTTCAAATTGGAAATCCACCATTATTTTAAAAAAAAGAGTTTGGGAGGTCTTGTAATCCTTTTAAAAAACTAAAAAAAATATATAATGTTAAGGTCATTGAAAATGATTCTTTGTTGGTAAATTTTGGGGGGTGTTTGATAAATTTTATTTTTGTTTTTAGATTAATTAAAAATCTATGATCATTTTTCGGGGTAGGGGGACACTTTTTTCCAAACCACGTGTCATAATAATGAGCCTCTTATATGGTGTGATGGTGAAAGATTTATCCTATGTTGGTGAATAGTTTTAAAATAAATGTTCTTAACATGTGAATCCCCTTGGATTGGGTTTTCACATTTGTTTTCATGGGGTGAATAATTTTTGAAAAGATAGCACCAGCCATGACTATTCCCTTTTACTTCCAAAATTCACAATTTTCACACAGACACCATGTAATAATATGAAATATTTTAAATCAATTGAGAAAAAATAGTACCAATAGACTAACCCATTACATCTTTAGAAAAGTTTTAGATATTATGGTCTCAACCCTTATAATATCTCATTCTCATGATGAACTAATGTGAAACAATAATATTCAAAGTCAACAATCCGGAACCACTAAGGCCAAATTTCTTATTATCATTCCCATATCTCCTCCTCCACACAACCATGTTTCCACAATTCATGAAATATCACCCTAGTCTTTCATCAGATCACTTTCATTCTACGATCTAGAACATGTATCATATCCTACATACAGAATGAATCTATCTCATGCTAAAAATCATTCACAAAAATCACATTATAAGGTTAGGGGTGATACCACTATTGTTCTAAAACATTTAAAACATCACGGAAAACACATTGACACTAAATATAATCTAATTTCTATAACGGTGGCCTAATTCTCTCTACAACCTGAAATGGTCTAATAACATGGGAATCAATTATACCTATCTCTGTATCCTATATTAACCCAATCCCTGTTACAAGAAAAAGAATACATGATCACACTTATTAAATATATGGGTCCTTTATTTCTATCATCATATTAAATTTATCCATGTTGAGATATAACCATGAATTTACAAATTAGATGATCATACTCCAACTTCTCATGCTTAATACTCAGTCACAACTTCTCTTACTCCCTTGACTCCATCCTACATATAGGTGATCTACATGAACTACCATAAAGATCCTAAAATGGGGCCATTTTAATCATATCGTGAGTAATATTTTTGTAGGAAAGCTACAACAAATCATGGTGCTTCTCCCGAGACCCATAAATGTCTAAGAAATATGCTCATAGCATATTATCATGTAAATTAATAGTATTCTATAATCCATCTATCTATTTTGTGGAATTTTGTACTCAAAAGAATCTATATTCTAAGAACCCTCTTCAATCCCTACTAGAATAACAATGTAAAATGAAAATCCTACTCTAAAACAATATTCTTTGGCACCCCATATAGACTCAATATATCTATAACCTATATGTATCACAACTGATCCACTAATAATGTCTATCATATATGTATGAAATGAGGTACAATAATTTGTTGGTCCACAACAACCAAAATAGAATTATTCTTCCTTGAACTCTTCAAGAGACATCCAATAAAATACATGGTGACAACATCCCACATCCATTCTGAAATGGGACATATTTTCAGTAAACTACTAGGTCATTGATACTTGACCATCACTTTTTGAATGATGTACCATCATGTCACAAACCATACTATCTCTAGTTTCATGCTCATCCACCAAAAATATCATCATTGGTCACAATACAATTTTATCACACCTAGATGCATTTCCCACAATGATTCATGAATTTCTTACATCATCTATTTCACACATACTCATATCGAAAAAAACCCCATTCCGAACATAGATGATCTCATATTTTTCTATTATCTAATCTCATGGTGTATCTCAGCCAAAAAAATCATCATAATTAACATATTATTCGACTCCTGAAATGCATGAGTGTGATTTTTTCATTCTTAATGAAACATCCACACAATTTCATTTTATATGTATATGTGATAGCTCAAAATCCAATGACAATATATATTACACCCATCTCCACTATCATATCTTAATGTGTCTTTTTGAAAGGATATATATCAATCTCATGTGATTTGAATACGTAGTAAACATTTCACCCATTATATAGTGCCTCCAATAATTCAAAACATAAACAATTTATTTCAGATTGATCTCTTTCATGAGGTAGTTCCTTTCATGTGGCCTCACCTATAGATACCCATACGACACAAATCAATCTCCCTACATCAAAACCTCTCTATGTATAATTTCAAACATGTCATAATTCACTGTATACTCATCCACTTGATTGGGTAGGAACAATGTTTTTGTGAATGATAAGCACTTATTCATCTTTTAGAAGGAATTATTACATTCTTTAGACAATTCAAAAATTTTCCACATATTCTTTGAGCATTAATGTGATGCTACCAAATGGGAAAATTCCAAGATTAACCAATATGTCATACATATAAACCACAAAAACTGATCTAGGTAATAATGGAATATTCAATTCATCAAGGCCATAAACACTCATGGGGCATTCAAAAACCTAAACAACATTATGATGACCTCAAAGAGTCCATACCTTCTTCATAAATATGTCCATGTTATATTATATTTTCATACTCTCAATGGATTATACCCTGATCTCAATTCAATTTTTGAGAAAAAAAATCTACTATTACATATTATTATAGATCATTATTACATATAATAGGGTACCATTACATCACATTCAACTAGTTTAACACCCAATAGTAATGTCACAAGAAAAATGATTCATCAGCCTTCTTTGAAAATATAACCAGAGAACCCTCGGGTAACGTACATAGATAATTTAATCCCTTATCCTACAACTCTTGTTAATGCGTCTTAATCTCATGAAGATCTCTTAGAGATATTCTAAATGTTGGAATAAAAATTGGATTATCCCTAGGAAGGAGCTATATTGTAAATTCCACATATCTCTTAGGTGGAAGCATAGTGATGTTTTTTGGAAACATATATTGAAACCTTTCCATTAATGGTGGAATGAAAATATTCATTAAACTATATTCATTTAGAAAAATTCATGAAAATTAGGCGGAAATCTCCGCAAGTTTCTAGTGAAATAACCATGCATGGTCCAACTAGATATCTAGTTCCCCATAACGAATATAGTTATCATCTATAAGAGGTGTAAATGTCTCTCTCCTACAATGAAAATCTATATGGGCATGGTATGATACAATCTGTTTCATGCACATAATTTTTCAAATACTAACAATTCAGGAATATAAATATACCATTGAAAATGATTCTCCAAATCCACTAGATCACTCTGCTTTCATAAACAAATTTCCCCCAACTGTACTCTTGATGGTGTATCTATCATCGACACCCCTCTCATGAACACCATTTCTAGGCTCAAACCACTCACAATTTGTGATGAAAAAAATAATAAGAGGAACCAGTATCAAATATAGAAGAAGATAGTGTGGAAGATATAATAATAGTAAAAATAACTGTTGATGGTACATCATCACTATCCATAAGAGTAGGTTCAATGGAAAGTAACTACATTTCCCATATTCCCTATGATGTAGTCTAAGTCCCATGAGGTTAACCACTCTATTGATATGGGTGCCCATATCCTAAAGCACTAAATACACTACCGATATCACCATGACTATTAGAGCTAAAACTATTAGACTTATGAGGTGTTGAAGGCCCCATTTATACACTCAAAATATGTCATGATGCTCCATCATTACCCGTCTATTGTGAGTTCCTTCAAAATTATGATGATGTCATATCCTATTATAAGATTATTACTCAAGTAGTTGTTGGGATATTTTATCCAAATGTGTCATTACCTTTCTCACTGGTGAATGATCACATGATCATGTTCCTGTGTAACGGACCCCCCTTGTCGACTCTTCTTGTTTTAATCATGGCTAGCATTCTTGTTGTGATGCTTATTACTCTTGGAAGTCCTACCTCGTGACCATTAATTAGAAACCACATTTCCTCCACTTGAAGCCTCTCTAAGATCCCCCTATATTATTATAGCATGATCCACTAACTCGTCAAACACGAAATAAAATATATCAAATTGGGTATTCATGTCACATTTTAACCTATCCGGGAAATTCCTTTCCATATATATCTCATCCCCTACCAGTTCTTGAGAAAATCAGTACATGTATTTAAAGATACCACCATTTTCCATCATAGATAGAGTCCCTTGATTCATCTAAATATACTCAGTATCTCCCTACAATCTTAGCATCTCTAGTTTAATATACTCTAGGAAACATCTCCAAATAATCATTCATATCCCGCACATCAGCCTATCTAGTTCAGGCCTTGACATACCAGTAGATAATTTATGATCCATTCTACATGTAAACTCATATCTTGAACATTTTATTTTTAGTTTTCTCTATGTGTTGATGTATCCACTAGATAGGATCAATATATAACTTAGCTTCCTTAGTCCCACCCTCTATGGTAAACATCATAGGGTGTTGGAATTGAAACTCCCTTGTCTGATCATATATTATTTTCAGAACCCACAATGGGTCTCCAACTTTAATTTCTTAATCCAATATAATTTATCTCATGAATTGCCTCCAACATCCTCACACGACACTACCATGGACTCATATTACACTACTAGAGGAGTATCTCCCATAATATTTTCATGTCTCCCTCTCCCTGAGAAACATCATATAGGTATAAAAATACATTGAAAAAAAACATGTCTCAGTTCATGTAACCAAAGATTAACACATTAAACATTAGGTATTCACATGAGTCCATATAAAATCATTTCCCATTATTTCTCAACATGGTCTCAATTAGGCACTATATATAACCTTAACCATCATAAATATAGGTAACGACCAAAAAAAGTTAAAAGAACTCTAAAATTAATGTTTCTCATGAGGCACCCATTTATTTAGGATTTGTTTCAATTTTATATTCATTTATGATACCATTTTTATATTCAAATTAGGCTAAATTTTAATAAAAATTAAAAAATTAAGGAAAACCATTTTAATTTTGACAACATACACATTACCTATGATCCCAATCATCCTTAAAATGATGAATGTCACAAAATAATATTAGGTTCCTAGAATTTTGTATCCTTTATAAAATATGATTAATCTAAATTCAATGAATCAAATATCGAAATATATCAATAAAATATGTGCATCACACAACTAGTTCATAACTCGAGGTAAAATAGTATCAATTGTATCAAAACACAATAATTAAAAGAATCAAACCTAAGATACATGGATTTTACCCTCATACATGGGTTATATAATCCCATTAATGAATTATTAACGATGAAAATATTCATCCTATTGTATTTTATACCTTTTTAAAATATTAATACAAAATAAAAGAAAGGAATAGTCTTGTTACCACTTTGTAACTTCTTGATCTGCGATTCACACACTTGTTCCCTGAGATGGTAGTTGAAAAGAACTCAAATGTGCATCATCATATTCCATAGGTTTCTGACTAGAATAAGGACTCTTATATAAATAATTTTGAGACTGTAAACTCTTTATCAAAGTAGTACAATAGAAAAAATAAATAAATAGTGATATTGTATAACCAACAACCAAATAAACCAATATCAAGTAATGATTAAAATGGGAACATAAAATATCCAAATATAATAGTATATATCTCATTCCAAGAACATGTCAAATTTCAATATGCAATACCCAAAATAAATAAACTGAGACATTCATGTGGGTACTAAATATCATCTGGTTCCCTCCAATAGTCTCTTTTATGACATAGCCATATTTTATAGGGATATTACCTTAACATGTCCTGCAACTACGAAATCTATCCGGGAACCAACCTAGATACCCATGTAGGGCATCAGAACTACTCATTTGGTCACCACAGATGTATTGTACTGAAATATTTAGCCACAATAGTATATTTATTTATATAATAAATAAGTACTAGTAATAAAGTAATTTTTTTACATTTATTCAAATACTTTTTTTCAACCACGTAGACCCTCAGGTTCTTGAGGACACCCAAACTCTCAATTGCTTCTTCATCACATGAAAGAGTACTTACTATGACCAAGGGATATCATAGATCTAAATTCCATTATTACCATTGATCATCTCAATTCATATCTGAATGACATTTTTATGATTAATTATCTCAATTCTTATCTTTATACCATTGTCAAAATAAATAATCAAAAATAATATCTACATTCCATTTTTACAATTAATCAACACAATTCATATATGAATTCCATTATTACCTATCAACCTCATAATTATTAGTAATATTCCATTGTTTCTATTCATCATTCTGATTCATATATAAAGTAAATTTCTCTATTTCCCCATCAAAATTCATACATGAATTCAATTATTACCATTCATCATAAAAATTCATATAAATATTCCATTTCTACATTTCATCATATCACTATTGTATTTTGATGCATCATACCATGTAGTGCACACAATTATTACATATATCATAATATCACAGTTTCACATGTATCTCAAAAGCATATTAAATAATTCAATAATTAATTAATCAAATTCAAAAATGTATATTAAAAACATGACATTAATTAATTCAATAATTAATTAACCCCATTAATCTCATAAGGTAATTAAACAATTAATTAATCACCTTAATATTATTATTTTATCCAACAATTAATTAATATCAATAATTCAAACAATTAATTCAAAAAATAATGAATCTCAATTCAACCAATTTATTAACATCAAAATGGCCCCTAATAAATTTTTATATTAATTAATGACAATCAAGATTCCCAATATAGTCGCAATTAATTAAATAATTCATTATTTCAATTCCATCTATTCAATATCAGTAATTTCAAAATCCATAATATAAATAATTTACCAAATAAATTTATTAAATTTTAAAAATCTTAATGATAATCATCAAACAAGAAAACTATAATAAAATAAATTTAATTGAAATCTTGATTTTTGGATTTCAATAATTGAATGCCTACCTTAACATTGTTTATGAAAGATAGGTAATGGATATCAACAATTATGGAAAAATAATTCTATTCATGAAAAAGAATGATTCATGGATTCAATTACAAAATATAATATTCGAGTGATTTATATCTAATAATACTAAGATCACGATCCATCAACAATATAAGAATAAATCAGATTAATGATAGGGAAGAATGGGAAAGAGATGGGAACCCACTCAGGATGAGGAATGTATAATGGGAAAGTTCATGATCTCCAATCATCCCTTAAATTCTCCAATAATGGAGGAATGGAGGGCATGGATTTTTTCTAGAAGCCGCTAAAAATAGTGAAATTTTTAAGGTCAAGTAAGGACTTATTAGGGGTTATAATGGGGGTTACTATAATTAAATTTTAATTTATATGTTAACTAGAAACCCACATATGGTTACATGGGAAATGGAACAAGGTTTTCCAAATAGTTCACCTTAACTATGAACCTTTTCATGGGGGTGCTTGATTTCTCATAATACATAGTGAAATTTGGAAAATAGTTCATCATCTACGTGGATCCCTAAAACATGGGTTCACACAGATTGTTGGTATGGGGCACGCAACTTAGGGAAACAATGATCCCACCATGCAGTTCCCCTATTCATTCCAAAATATTAAATTTTACCCTAAATTCACCCCAAGGAACAAACCAAACATATATTTACCCAAATATAAAAAAAATAGTAACTATAAACAAAGATGACATATCTCAAAAAATGATCAGGATCTCACACATGGAACTAAGAATTGAAAATAATATTTCAGTGGTGCTAATCCATTTCATTGTAATTAGTCAATCATTAAAACAAATAAGGAAGTGTGATTGTATCCACATGAGAACACAATTGTACAATTTTCCCTCCATTTCTCATTTAGAACATCAAAAAGATACATTAGATAAAAAAGTATTATATTATTGAAAATAATATTATTACTTTTCTCTCTCATAATATTTGTCCACTCAATGAAAAAAAATATTTCATTTTTTATTACATTACTCACCAATGAATTTCCACCCATTTCGAGCAAACATATAAATATAAAATGTATATTGTGAACAGAAATAGTCATTTTGAAAAATTATATAGTAATTGAAAACATTCAAATGATGTTTCAATCAGGACACAATATTTAAAATATATAAAAAAAATCTAATAAGCGATCCAGTTTAATTATGTATTCCAATAGATCAAAACTGTATGATATGAATATGTGAATTTTATTAATAATAGCCTCTAAGAGTGGTATTCATATTGATATTTCTTAGGCCCACTCAACCAACAATGATTATGATCTAGTTGTTAACCAATCCAAAACATTTTGAGTTTTTATCCATATGTGAATTTGGGACCCAACTACATTAACCATTCACCAAATAGAAATGGATATATATTCTAGGAAAACAACACACCATTCTTTTAAAAATATCAGAATTTTTTTAACATCTATTCTTATTATATGGTTTCTAATTAAATTTTTATTGTCCCAATCTCAAAAATAATTACACCCTACTATGATATCAATCAGGGTGACCCAAACATTATAAAAAATAATTATCATACCAGATTAGATAAATATTCAACATAGTACAATTAGTTCTTCTCCTAAAACAATAAATTATTTGCCTATTGGATACTATATAAACTAAAATATTATATCATATTTGTTAGGTCCACAAGGCTGAATACCCTAAGAGGGGGGGGGGGGAGGGTGAATTAGGGTATGACTAATTTAAAATTAAATCACGTTATGATCATGTTTCGCTGTTAAGAAAAACACTCTTCTCTCTTTTCCTATTGCACAATATATACAGAAAGTAAAGAAAGCACATTACACAACAATTTTACTTGGTTCAACGCTAAGGGATACATCCAAGGAGCATACGCCGATAGGTTTCCGGTCGTACCAAATTCCACTATACTTCACTAGCTGTGGATACAATAGTTCGGGCTAGATCACTTCTATGACCAGGCTCACTGCCCTTACAATGTTTAGGGTCAGCTCACTACTATCCCAAGGGCCACTCCCTGTTTCCCTCTCTCTAGCTCACTGCCGGTGGAGAGGATCATTTTATTCCTCTTCCTAAGCTCACTACTCTATGAAGGGATTCACTCACAGTTTATAGACCTGTAGGTCTCTTCATTTTCATGAATGCACACATCCTTAACTGATGATGGATGCTCTATTAGTGTCTAAATTTCATCCACTGATGAATACCTCTTTGCCTCTGAACACTGGGTAATTTCTTTTGGAAACACCATCGCAAAGCACCCTAATTCGCGAAGCTCCCAATTTCGTGAAGCTCAAACAATCCTTCGCGAAGCTCCTGCCTTTTCGTGAAGCACTTTCGTGAAGCACTTTGGTGAAGCTCAGCCCTTCGCAAAGCAACGTCCCTTGCGAATCTGAATAAGCCAACATAGAGCTCACAGGTTTCGCGGAGCTACAATAGCCGCCGTGAAGCACCTCTTTCGTGAAGCACACTGGCTCCGCGAACCACCTTTGCAAATCAAGATCAATGGATTTTCTCTGAAAATTCTCTCTACTTATCTCGAGGGGGTCGGCCTCTATTTATAGGTAATTCCACCAACCCTCGTCCCTTCCGCGTGAAGTCAACTCCACGTCATCTCAAATCGTGAAGCTCCAATGTTTCCGCCGGGATTCTGCCCAAATCGCGAAGCACCACGACAATTTTCCGTTCGTGAATCTTGACGTAATCGTGAAGCATCACCATCAACATTCCTCTGCGCCTTCGCCGCGAAGCTCCCTCGCATAGCCCTTCACCGCCACGATGCACTTTAGCCTCTGCCATTCGCGAAGCTTGACGTAATCGCGAAGACTCACCGCCTCCATTCTTCTGGTTTTCGCGATTTCCAAACCATGAATCCTATCATCGCGAAATTCATGCCTTTGCCATATTAAATTATACTCTTCATGGAAATCCTATTTTCACGATGCCCACTAAACTCCAAAATTTGGACCCCAAAAATTTGGCAAACACTGGGAAACGGCGCCACCCTGTACTGCTCTTTTGTACTGCCTCCACATCGTCCTTTCCTTTGTCATCATTCTTTGTCAACATGGTTTGTCAACAAATTCTCGGGAACTCGAAAATACTCCATGGAAACCAGCTTTGTCAACAAAAACAATCAACCCAAAAATACTTCAATGTCACCTTGAGGGATATTTTCCCAACAATATCCCCCTTTGGGTTTGTTGACAACACTTCACAACTCTGCTCAAAAATATTTTCTGCACTTTGATACCTTACTGAGTCTTCTTCCAGCCACTACCACCATTCTCGTTTTACGAATATGATAGCGTTCAAGGATTCACTTAACACGTACTCTATGCCCACATGAGCAATGCTTGGCGTGAGAAACAATAGTAGTATGAAAAGTTCATCAATGAATCACTTCATGTCAAACACCAATTGGCAATTCCAACCTGATACCAATGCATAAATTGATACCATTTCTTAAACCACACTGATCCCAATAGGTGATAGCTGGACACCTTCTCTCACCATTCCAACAACACTGTTCTACTTTTATCACGACCCTCAGCTTTCGTGACATATCTGCTTTGATCGATCAATTCTAGCATCTTCAGATTCAAAAATCTCCCGCTTTCTCATTTCTCCCCCTATCTGGCTGCTCCACTGGTCAGCTTCTCCCCGTATATGTCATGATTTCTCGTATAGCCACACTGTCTCCCCCTTGAAAAATGACTATTTCTCCCCCTTTGTCAACAAACCCAAAGGACCCTCCTTTGTAGTCTGTAACATAGTAGAGAACACATATCAGCACAACAGGGAAAAACACATCATACCTCTAGGAGAGGGGGGTCCACATCCACACTATTTTAAGTGTGGGGAGTCGACTGAACTCCCAGAGCCAGTCGATGCCTTTCAAATGGTTCCTTGGGTAAGGCCTTTTTCAGAATGTCTACAACCTGTAGCTCTGTAGGCACATACTCCAACTTCATGATTCCCTGCTCAACCTTCTCCTTGATAAAATGATACTTTATCTCAATTTGCTTTGTCCTTGAGTGATGGACGGGATTTTTGCTGAGATTTATAGCACTTGAGTTATCGCACTGGATTCCGATCAGAGTCTTCACTTCAACTCCCATATCTTCAAGCTGCTGCTTCATCCATAATAGTCGGGTGCATGCTTAAGTGGTCATAATATACATAGCTTCCGCGGTGCTCAACGAAATGCAATCTTTCTTCTTTCTTAGCAAAGAAATACACAATCAACCAAGATAGAAAGAACCACCTAATGTTGACTTATTATCATCCGCTGAACCGGCCCAATCTGCATCAGTATAGCCCAATAACTCTATCTGAGATTTATCAGTATATGTCAAGCCGAAATCCACTATGCCCTGGATATACAGAAGTATTCTTTTCACTGCAAGCATGTGTCTTTCCTTGGGATTGCTCTGATATCTCGCTGCTTGGCATGTGGCGAAAATAATATCAGGCCTTGTTGCAGTCAAGTACAACAAACTTCCAATAATTTTCCTGTATTCTGTGATATTAACTTCCTTACCATATTCATATTTCGATAATTTTATCCGGGTGGCAACCAGAGTCTTTATCTCCTTGGAATTTTCCATTCCAAACCTTCTCAGGACCTCCTTGGCATATTTAGATTGAGAAGTGAATGTTCCATTCCTTCCTTGTGTCACCTATAGAACAAGAAAAAACTATATCTCTCTAATAATTGACATTTCAAACTCATTTTTCATGAATTTGGAAAACTGTCTGCACTGAGCTTCATCTGATCCGCCAAATATTATGTCATCAACATAAACCAATACCATCATCCTTTGATTACTGTCATTACTGAAATAGAGATTGTAATCAACACCTACACACTGAAAACCAAGCTTCTTCAAGTACTGATCAAGCCTTGAGTACCATGCCCTTGGTGCTTGTTTCAACCCATAAAATTCCTTCTTCAGCCTGCAAACTTTGTTCTCCTACTCATGAATGAGAAAACCATCTGGCTGCTCAATATACACCTCCTCTTCCAGAACACCATTCAAGAATTCAGATTTGACATCTATCTGGAACACTTTAAACTTTATTTTCACTGCTATGGCCAAAAATAATCTGATTTTCTCCAGCCTTACAACCGGTGAAAATGACTCATCAACATCTATTCTTTCTATCTGGAAGTATCCCTTGCAAACTAGTCGTGCTTTGTTCCGAATCACTGTTCCATCTTTATTCATCTTGTTGCGATAAACCCATTTAGTCCCGATGAAATTCTTGTCTGCTGGTCTCAAAACAATCTCCCATGTCTGATTCTTCTCAATCTGATCAAGCTCTTCGTTCATAGCCTGAACATAGTTTTCATCTTCAGCTGCATCGGAAAAATATTTCGGCTCCACTTGAGACAAAAACGATGTTTTCTATAATGATTTAATTCATTGAGTCTGAACTGGAGCTGTTTGATCACCAATTATATTATTCCTATCAATTTCATCTTGACTCTTTGGCTTCCTCGCAGACACAGACTTGACACTTTCTTCATCATCATCAGTATCTTCTTCTGAGTCAGCTTCTGCCACTTCTTCTCCCCCTGGGTTTCTTACGTCATCATCACTTTCATCTAGGAACTGTTCACTGGATCATTGAGTATTCTATTCATTTTCAACTATAGTGACATCATTGCTCTCAATGATTTTTCCCACCCTTTTGTTGAAACATTTATATGCTTTTCTTTTCCCTTAGTATCCAAGGAATATCCCCTCATCTCCTCGTGCCTCAAACTTCCTGTGATTTTCTTTGTTGAGAATGGAACACTTACTTCCAAAGATTCGAAAGTATTTCAGTGTTGGCTTCTTTCTGTACCACAGTTCATACGGAGTCTTCCCTTGCTTCGGACACAACATAGACCTGTTCAAAACATAGACCGATGTCAAAACTGCTTCCTTCCAAAATTTCTCTACCAGGTCTTTATCAATACGCATCATTCTAGCCATGTTGTTGATGATCTGATTTCTCCTTTCAAACACTCCATTCTGTTGGGGATTTCTCACCGATGAAACTTGAAGCCTTATCCCATGTTTATCGAGATAGTTTTCAACTTGAATGTTTGTGAATTCTGTACCGTTATCAGTACGAAACTTCAGAATTTTCTGCCCAAGCATCTTTTTTGATTCCCTCCTATACTGCTTTATGCAACTAAACACCTCTGTCTTATGGGAAATGATGAATACCCAGGCCATTCTGAAATATTCATCAATGAAAAGGACATAGTACCTTTGCCCATTTATAGCTCATGGTGAGATAGGTCCACATAAATCAGCATGAACCAGTTCGAGCACTCTAGTTGATTTCTGTTCTTCTGGCCTGTATGTATTTCTGAAGATCTCCACTTGTGGTCAAGCATCACACGTATGAGTGCAATCACGTGATAGCTTGGGAAGGTCTCTAGCAGCATCACAATTTATGAGATCCTCCATAGATGGTTGGCATAGATGACCAAGTCTCTTATGCCAGAGCTGGTTTTCTTCCTCTATGGATAAAAGACATGTATCTTCTTCCCCACCTACAAGGTAGAGATTTCCCTTTGACCTTTTTCCCTGCAGAACAGTTGCTCCATCTTTTCCTTTCACAACACACATCTTCTCGGTAAATCGGATAGAGTGCCCAGAGTCACATAGTTGACTGACACTTAGTAAGTTATGACTGAGACCCTCTACTACCAAGACTTCAGCACGTCTCATCTCTTTGCCCCCAAAAATGGATTTCCCTGAGCCAACAATCTTCAGACCTTCATCATTTCCAAATTTGACAACTCCTTCTTTGTCATATTTGATGCATGTAACAAGATCCTTATTACCCATCATGTGGGATGTGAAACCACAATCAAGGATCCAAACACCAGATCAATATGATTCTTTAAGGGAAATCTCCACCACCATGACCTTCTCATTTTTCTTCTTCTTGGACCATACTTTTTCTTTTACACTCGGCATGGATGGAGACTTCTGTTCTTTCTCAGAGCATGATGGACCAACCTCATCTTGCAAAGCCGCAAATCTGTTATCCAGTTTTAACTCACCTGTCGATTTATTGATCTGCTGCTTGCGAACGTTTTGATTCTTCTTTGGAACATTTCTCTAAATGGCCGAAGTACAATACCTAGCCATGTGCACAATTCCTCCACACCAAAAACAGTGTCCTTCAAAATATGTTCTGGAAAACCGTTCAGGGTTGGGCTGCCATCTCTGTTCTTGTTCCCTTCGATATCTCTTGGCTATGGAACACACATACTGTGAATGTCCCATTTTCCCACAGCAATAACACCTGATATAGGATACATTCTTTCGTGATACTTCAGCACTACAATTTTCCCTTTGTGATCTATGAATATTCTGATTCTGTTTTGTGCCCAAATCAACCTTCAATTTCGGGACGGGTGCTTGCGGTCTGACATTAACTACCACCGATTTTTTTTCTTATCAATCCCTAAATCAACCTTAGCATTTGAGATTTATTAATGCTTCACTCCTGCTGAACTACGAGACTCCTCTTTCATTTTCTCTGTCTTCTGAATGGCCTAATTTTCTGATATCACATTGGGGGTCAAGAGTTTTTCTTGATCCTTCATTTTTTGTCGCAGACTGACCACTTCTTCTACAAGCTCTTTGATACGTCTGACCTGCTCCTTTCCTGTGTTAGTCAAACAATCAATTTCCTCCTTTTGTTCCTCAATTTTAAGCTTATGCTCAACAATATTTTCTGATCTCTCTGGTGTTGATGATTTTAGTCTTTCAATTTCTTCTAACAGTTCTGACATTTCTTCGTCCTATTGTTGCAAATAGAGTTTCCTATCACGAACCTCTTTATGGGATTTCTTAGTTTTGGCTCTCCAAACATCTATCTCTTCAAGAGATGCTTCCAATTCGGCTTCCATATCAAATATTCCTTCAACTTCATCTTCCCCTTCTCCAACGTTAGTTTCTTCCTTTTCCTGAGAACTACCGACGACCGCTACCATAGCATTTTGTCTATGATCTTTACAATTTTCAAACTCCTCAACATCTTCATCCTCAGATTCATCTAAACTATCTATTTCTTGTGAAAGAAGATTCTTCCTCTTGAAGAAATTTCTCTTGAACTGCTTCTTCCCTATCACATAGGCTGAAGATTTCTTCTTGGGAATTTCAACTTCATCATCATCATCATCGTTATCTTGAAATTTCTTGGGGAAAAATTCCACAAGATGACCAACCTTTCCACATCGAAAGCATGCTAGTGGAAGTTTACCTTTAAACATTCCTCTTCCTCTTTGCATATTTGAAGAAAGTAATGACATCACCTCATCTGTCTCTTCTTCTTCATTAGAATCTTCAATGGTGAGTTTCTTCATGGCCTTGAATTCCACCTCTTTGGATTTTCCATTTTCCACAGTCTCATTATCATCGTTTCTCATTTCATATGCAACAAGAGTGTTGTGCAGGTTATCCAATGTCAGTTCTTTTGGGTCTTTATCTTCCAAAATAGAAAATATCGGATTGAACCGAGGTGGAATTTTTCTCAATATGCACTTCACAATTTTTATATCTTTGATAATTTCTCCAAGACCCTGCATGTCTTCTACCACTGAATTTACCCTATCAAAGAATGCATCAACAGACTCATTCAGGTTCATTCTCAGATCTTCATACTTGTTCCACAACACCTGCAGCTTTGCCTCTCTGACCTTTGTATCCCCTTCGTATATATTTAAAAGCTTTTCCCACATGGCATGTAACATTTTGCATGACATCACCTTTGTATAGATGGGGTTAGAGAGGGATCCCCCTAAGGAATTTATTGCGTTGGAATCAGCATCCAGCTCTTTGTGCTCAGATTTTGATAATGCACTACTAGAAATATCAGATGTGATACCATGCATAGATCCTGAAAACAAATCCATTACCAAATATCCTAAATAGTGTTGCATTCGATTCATCCATATCTAAAAATTTCATCTGTCAAAGATCGGAATCCCACTATGATTAGTAACCTCCATTTGAGAGAAAAAAACTGTCAACCTGCCTCTGATACCAATTGTTAGGTCCACAAGGCTGAATACCCTGAGAGGGGGGGGGGTGAATCAGTGTATGAATAATTTAAAATTAAAGCCCGTTATGATCTTGTTTCGCTGTTAATAAAAACACTCTTCTCACTTTTCCTGTTGCACAATATAAACAGAAATTAAAGCAAGCACATGACACAACAATTTTACATGGTTCACCGCTAAGGGCTACGTCCAAGGAGCATATGCCGACAGGTTTCCGGTCGTACCAAATTCCACTATACTTCACTAGTTGTGGATATAATGGTTCGGGATAGATCACTTCTATGCCGAGGATCACTTCCCTTACAATGTTTAGGGTCATCTCACTGCTTTCCCAAGGGCCACTCCCTGTTTTTCTCTCTCTGGCTCACTGCCGGTGGAGAGGATCACCTTCTTCCTCTTCCTAAGCTCACTGCTCTGTGAAGAGATTCACTCACAGTTTATAGACCTATAGGTCTCTTCATTTTCATGAATGCACGCATCCTTAACTGATGATGGGTGCTCTGTTAGTGTCCAAATTTCATCCACTGATGAATACCTCTTTGCCTCTGAACACTGGGCAATTCATTTTGGAAACACCTTCACAAAGCACCCTACTTCGCAAAGCTCCCAATTACGTGAAGATCAAACAATACTCCGCGAAGCTCCTACCTTTTCGCGAAGCACTTTCGTGAAGCTCAAGACATCGCAATGCAACGTCCCTCGCAAAGCTGAATAAGACAACGCAGAGCTCGCAGGTTACGCAGAGCTACAATAGCCGCCGTGAAGCACCTCTTTCGCGAAGATCACTGGCTCCGCGAACCACCTTCGCAAATCGAGAGCAAAGTATTTTCTCAGAAAATTCACTTTACTTCTCTCGAGGGGGTCGGACTCTATTTATAGGCGATTCCTCCGACCCTCGTCCCTTCCACGCGAAGTCAACGCCACGTCATCTCAAATCTCAAATCTCTAAAGTTACTGCCATAATTCTGTCCAAATCACGAAGCACCACGGAAATTTTCCGTTCGTGGAGCTTGACATAATCGCGAAGCATCACTGTCAACATTCCTTCACTCCTTCGCCGCGATGCTCCCTCGCAAAGCCCTTCACCTCCGCGATGCGCTTCAGCCTCTGCAGTTCGCGAAGCTTGATGTAATCATGAAGACTCACCGCCTATATTCTTCTGGTCTTCGCGATTTCCAAACCATGAATCCTATCTTCGCGAAATTCATGCCTTTGCCATATTAAATTATGCTCTTTATAGAAAGCCTGAATATTATATTGAGGATAGAGGAATTTTGGAAAATATTCAGCATTATTGTATGTTACAAACCCTTCAGGACATCAATGTGGATGAATAAGTTTAAACCAAGTTGTATTATCAGAGAAAAAGGTGTTTTGTTCCATAAAGAACCATTCAAATAAAGCATGTAGGAATTATGAATGGAAAGGAATGATAAAAGATAATATTTAGGAAGTGAACCTCGATAATCAATTCATGAATATACTTAATAATATGGGAAAACTAACCGACAAATTTTCAATATGTAACCAATATATAATACAATGAAAAGTGATGGAATTTTATGATGAATTACATTAGAAGGAGCCATTGGGAATTATCCGTGTGAAAATTAATGATGAAATGAATTAAATTCATTTCAATAAATTTGTGTTATGTTTTTTCATTTTTTAGATATATATTGTCATTTGATTCAAATATATTGGGAAAAATTGAAAACATTTGAAGGGGTATATCACCCATATGATATAATAATTAGAACCACTGTGTGAAGTTTATTCTAGAGTCCCACATGAAAATCATTATTCATAGTTATATTTTCATTCAAATTTTCTATTTATGTAGTAATTTATAAATTATTTCTTATTTAGTGGATATATTCTTTCATTAATAATATTAAATATAATTCATTAATGGGATAGGAATTTTGAGTTGGTGGAATTGATAATTGAAAAATCTTTAAAATAACAGTGTGAGTTCATTTTAGTAATATATTGGACATGAATTCAATTCAATGTCACACTCATTTTCATGATTTAGACCAATGTAATTCCTAGAGGGAACCCTTATTATATTTGACATGTTATTTCAATGATAATTATTTATTATAAAACATTCAATCAATGAGGGAAATTTAATACACATGGTTGAGTAACTATTTCCAAACCAATGTATAGTCACTAAATTAGGTGGCATCAGTGATATTGACTATTGGGATTTAATTACATTATGACCATATTGTGGTCATTAAGACATGATTGATCAAATATCCAATCAATATTATAAAATGAATACATCAATTATAAATTAATATCGATCGTTGAATTCATATAATGAATTTTATTCCTTGTTCTTTCTTTCATATTCTATTATATCGATTCATATATCAATAATTCAGTCAATAAACTATTTATTCAGTACTGACAGGATCATGATAGGCAAATTATAAACTGATATTTGTCTCTATGTATCCCGATTCTCCCAATTATTTACCACAAATATCTATTATTCCACATCTTTGTATTTAGTGTCACTTAAATGAAACATAATATTCTTAAATGGTTAACCATTTTGAAGGTACGATGCTTTTATGGTGTGTGAATATTTAGATTTGTTATTACGGAGAAATGGAACAAACCTAAAAACATGAAACTTATTCTTTATTTAAACAAAAATAATTTATTATCTATATTATTTTAGTAATTTTATATTATAATTTTATTTTTTAAAAATATTTATTCAAATTTTCATGAATATTATTTTAAGTGCTATATATGATGGAATAAAAATACTATCAACACAATGTCTCGCTACAATTTATGTATAGTAGATACCGAGTAGAATACACTATATAGAATGTTCTATGGGTAGAATCATAGTCACAATAAGATGTTATTTGTAGTGATCAATATTATTATAGTAATGTAACTTACCAATCACAATTTTGGAATGGAAAATTTCATTAGACTAATATAGGATCTCCTTAATATGATAATTACCACGGTTGATCCTCTGTAGCACAGTATAATAAAAACTAATGAAATAACCACCTATATAATGTCTCATTATCCTAACAATGTAGTGATATTTATCATGAAGTGAATTAATTTGTTTGATTAGTGGATGAATGATAAATATTTATATCTCAGAAAACAAGAATATATGTAAAATAATTTTACCTATACTATCAAATAATTAAATCGACATATGCATAACATATTATTTTTTGAAATACCATTAAAAAAATAAAAAAAATCACTAGTGGTGGTTAAAAAAATTATTATAATCTATATAATAAGGAACTAAAAATTATAAGAGGTTAATAAGGAGGAGTATTTGGAAAATTAGTTTTTATTTGAAAAAAAGAACTTCCAAATTATAATAATAGAAAAAAGTATACCTAGAAACCACTTTTAAAGATGAAAGAAGTGGAGAACGAAACACATGATAATATCCATCCCTTATAAGAATATTATGAAGGGATTATGATAGAATTAATAAAATAAATTGAATATGGATGAGAGGGAAAGTCTAGACTTGAAGAGTTCAATAGGTTTTATTACCTTCCAAGTAATGTCAGGATTGATGATCTTGACATCATAAATATAAAAGAGTTCTTTCATGTGATAAGACATATAACACCATAACAAACTAATGAGAGCACAATTGACCAACCTATAACCTATACAACACATGAAATAAGAATAGAAGATGTATAGAATGAGAGGAAATATGAGAACAAAGCCGCTAAAATTACATTACCCATCCCATAAATCAAGAATAAAGGGAATATTGTAAATATATAGAATGATTATTGTTGTGATATGGTTAGAATTTTCCAATAATATACACCATATATACCTAAACATAATGAGTTATAGGTGGGTAATTAAAAATATTACATGAAATTACTAAAAATACTAATAAAGTTGAAGAGTGGAACTTTCTCATAAGCATACAAAAAGTTAATGATGATTCAACATAGATAAATTTGGTCATCACTATTAAAGAACCTTTAATTGAATAATAAGAGGATTAAAATTTTATTGGAATTAAATATATAATTCAATATTATTAATATAATTAAAAGAAAGAAGAATATATGATAGATCATGAGAACTACAATATATTGTTATATTTCAATTTCCTAGTGTTTTTTTCAAATGATTCCTCTCAAAAAAGGATACCACATGTTTATATATAGTGACAATAATGGATAATATGGAGGGTGTTAACATAAAATAAAATATATCTCCATTTGGTTTTGCAATAAGAAAATAAAAGAAAATTTCATTCTAAAATTACAAAGCTCTAAGATAATTTTTTTAATAAAGAATATAAGTAAATAACCTCTATTTTTTGGGGAGTTTTTTATTTCATTATATAATATTACTTCTAGATTTTAGTTCATCTAAGGAACACCGCAATTGTATATAAACCACAATATTATCACCTTAATTTTGTTGGACCTGGCACATTTGCATACTTTTGGATGTTAATGGTTCAAAATAAATTGAACATTTAATTAGACATAAAGTGATGTGGAATATTAATAATAACTAGTAAACCAAGGAAAAGAGAGTTCTGTTTTTATAATAATTTATTTTACATTACATTACTAAAATATTTATTTTTCTTAATATAATGATGAATAAGATCACTAAATTGTCTACTGAGATGAAATTAATTATATTAACCCAATTATTGAATATTTATTTATTTTCATTTATTTTTTATGGACAAATTACAATATAAAAAATATTGTTTTATAAGTTGAGAAATTTAATTATTTCATGTAAATGATCATATATATATAGTTTTAATATTTATAAATTAATATCTTATTCATATTTTCAAATTATAAAAGTCATATCTATTATGATTATTATTTTTTAGTTGGATTCTTGGAATCCATCATTAGTAAACTGATAATTGATGTCCATTCAATGAAATGATTGACATGGTTATATATTTCCCACACCTAATATGTTTTTAGATATAATATTTCTTATTCATTCTAATCATATTTATGGAGTGATATCATAGTCTTGGAAATCAATAAGAACATGAATATAGGCATTATTAAATATATTAATAAACAAAGATAATATCTATATGATCTATATATTTAATTGATATTCCATTTATCCTTGTGTGACAATAATTTAATGAGACAATGTATCCCATAGAATCTAAGGATGTCCTATTTAGGAAGATCCACATTACAAGAAAAAATTATATTTCCCTACAAAACTCGTTATATTTTTCATTATATAAAATTTAATTAATATTTTTATGTTGTGGGAAGGGGTTATTCATAGTAGATATAGGATTTTATATATTGATAGGAGATAAAGTTTTTCTAAATGTATATAGTAAGGTGTATGATTGATCAACCGTTGTATTTAATTTATATATATATTCTTGAAAAATAATGACAATCAAATGTAAATGAAAAAATAAGAAGAAAAAAATCGATTATGTCTTATAGAGCTCTAAATTCACCCATAATTTACCATTCAGGTTAAATTCATATAATATTAGCCGATTAATTATAGAAATATATTGACTATTTCATTTGAAAAAAAACATAAAATAAAACACACAATAAAATTTGGACATCATTCATGAGATTTTGATTTTAGATTTGGGGAGTTTGGGAGTTAAAAAATATATTTTGATAGAAGTATGTATATTATTTATTTCATGTACAATTATAATTAAATTTTCATTATCATTTTTTTTAATAAATAATACCAACCTACCCCTAGCCTTCAAGTCATTTTACCCAAAATTTTATAAAGACATTGTTAATTGTAATATTTTTCATTACACGGTGTAGAATGTATATTTATTACAGTCCTATGGCTAGGATCATGTACATGATAATTATAATGACACTAAATATAAATTATTTAATATTGAGTTAATTTAACTTTTGGAGAGGTGAATCATATGTGGAATTGATGTTGATGAGAGGTATAATTTGGATTGTAGATATGGAAATAAGGGATGATTTTGTAATTATAAATGAAGCATTACATTTCATTAATTTTTATGTATTTGTTTTTAAAAAATTCACTATAAATATATTTTTATTAGAATGAATTATTTATAATATCTAAATTTTATTGGTAAATTATTATTATACTAGAATAATTTTACGAAGGATTAGAAAACTTTTTACTATGTGGGAGTTTGATATCTCTGTTATACATTTATATATATCGAATTTAAAATGCGTGTTAAATAATTTATTGGTTTCATTTGGAGATTTATAGTTTTATTTATTGTTTTATGTGTTTTTTTTGAATTTCTGTCATTTGTATTGACTGTGGATTGATTTAGGGGAAATAAATTATAATTGGTGATGTTACATACACTTTATACTATGTCACAAAGATGAAAAATTCTAATTAATTTATGTTTAAGTTCCAATTCCAGACATGCTTCACATTACGACGTTCAATTTACACCTTGACATGATACATTAAGAATGTAAAAAATGCTTCAAAACATCATTCAGGTAGTGAACCACAACCCTTATATTGTGAATGGACATAATGAGCTAAGAAAACATGAGATGACATTTTTCATTTCATGAACAATAAGATAAATCATGATAATTCATTAAGTTTATATAGAATGATCATTGAATATAACAATTTTCCATTCCATATAAGAAAACTAATCACAATAATAAATCATTTTTTTAGATTTATAGGTTTTTCTATTTTATTTATTTTAGCTGGGAATTGATGATGTCTAACCCGAAGACCATGGCTGTCAGATGGATAACCTAAAAAGAGTATTTTTACCATAATTGGGGAAACGTTTTTGATACATGGGGAGATATTACTCTGATTATGGCCCATATATCGATCATTATAGTTGGTTTATCCTTTCTAATTTTTTTACTTTTCCATTAAATATTGATTTTATATATTAACGTTACTCTTAACCCAAATTTGATAATCTGTATCATTCAATAAGGTGTAATACACTATCTATAAGTTGAATTGAGAATTAGAAAACTCATTGATATACATGGTATGATTAGTTGTGTTAGGAATTGGACTATGAAAAAATTCACTATATCATAACATTTCAAGATCTTGACAAAAGGATTTCATTAGGAGGAACCCAAAATCCAATTGAGATGATTGATCTATGATCTCTACTTATTTAATATAGGTCACTCTATGAGTGGAATTAGATACATTCATGAAGGTATATATTTCCATATTAGGGATAATTCATTAAATTAGGTATAATCAACTATCTTGACCATTGGAAATTTATTACCATTGTTAAACAATGTGTCTAACACTGTTAGATTGTTCCATGAACCAATTAATTATATACTAAGAGTAAATCTATAAGGATCCAGCCTTAAACATTACTTAATATTGAATTAAAGGAATAATTTACATTGATGATATTTTTAGGTTTAGAGTTTTAGAGAATTAGATCATAACTATTACATCTCAAAAGATTACACTATAGACACTTATACAATGTTTCCTTTTTTACAAAACATGAACTCTTAAAAAAAGAGTCATGTCTAGTTCTATGTTTAAGACAACATGAGTTTTCCTTGATCCCATTATTGTCCCTATTCCAAATTATGTCCTGTGAAAAACATATCAAAAAAAAATTGGGTGAGCATTAAAAGCTCGGAAATGGATACACAATGAAGGAAAACTGTTAGTTTTTCAAAACCTCAAGTAAACCATGAATACTTTACCAAAGTAACACTTTTCACCTTTAAGAAGTAGTAAATACTCTTCACTGAATAAAAGAAAATTAAATTCCCTTTTGAATCAAAAATATTAACATCAAACCCATATAAAAAACACATAACATATATAGGTATCTTGTGACATAAACATACTTAAATGAAATAACCATACGATCGACTTCCACACATATCACTACATGGAATAGTCATACGGCCAACTTCCATACCCAATGGATCGTAGGTTATAACGTAACCACCCATCCTGGTATTCACGGCACTATCCATCATTTGGGTAATCACGTAACCACCCATCAAATTTCCTTGTACAATTATAAAATCATAACACATAAAACAATTATTAAGGATAGAAATCATTTCCACATTTCAATCACAATATATCACTTAAATATATTGACCTAAAAACCCATTATAAAAACTATTTTCAATACAAAAATACATAAAAGAGTATATGGTATTTATTTCATTTTAAAAACATTACATCTTGTTGAGGAAGCCAAATACCAAATAATACTCATGGCGGCGGAAAAGGTCGTTGTCATTGCATACGTTAAAATAAACATTCCTTTTTGTCATTTAGTAAAATGCTTCATAGAAAAAAGAATCCCTTTGAATGAAATGAAAATTAAAAGGTTTTTTATACAATGTATACAATAAATACTTATATTAGAACAAAATATACCTCAATGAAATTAGATTGAGATAAATTCCCTTACCTCGTATCCAACTTGACTCGATTGCTTTTTAATCTCTTTTAAATCGGGTAACTTCCGTTGGTTTGAACCAAAAGGGTTTCTTGAAGAGATTTCTGCTTAAGTTACGGCTTCTAGGATGAGGAGAGGGATGTGAATAGATAAAATGTGCAGATTTTGGTCAATCCAAAGGCTTGATAGGTGTGGGTAAGGGGGTAGAGGTGGGGGCCTTTTTATAAGAGGGAGGATGGGCACTCTTGGAATGTCTTGAAAAGATACATTATTATAAAATGATTTTCGGATGTTAAAGGTCCCAAAAATATTTATTTCGAGGATAAGGTGATAAGGGTTCAAAATTCACCCATCCAATAGGTTTTTGAGAAGTGTATGTCTTAGATTTTACATTATATTTTCATTTTATTTAAATAATTCACTAATGATGTAATCAGTGCATCATCATGGTGTCATAAATAAATAAATTAAATTATTGTCTAAAAATTATAAAAAAATACTACGATGTAGGAAATATTTTTATCTTTCTAATTAATTTCTATAGTCAAAAATATGACTTATATAACCCCATGTAAAAATTGTTTTAGTAAAACAATACTTGTTTGTGACTTTTTTATTTTACTTTAAATAAAAAGTTATTAATGTCATTTTCTTATCCAAGTGTCTAAATGGGGTCCCCAAGTTGACCCATGGATTTTCATGGCTTCCATGACACTTCCAATAAGTGTAGGACATGTTTCAAGGTCAATTAATATTATTATAACATTATCTTTACCTTAAGTTACACTAATTACCTTTCATCGTGATTAATAAAACATAAAAGATACTATTCACAAAAAAAATTATTTTCAACCCATTGAACCACATTTTACTTAATAATGACAACCATGTATGCTGTAAATTTGAAATTAAATTCACAAAAGTGGTCATTTTTCATTTAAACGAAATATCCGTTGTTTTAACTTCTACTTAGTCATTTCACTATTCATCAAAAATTGAAAGTTTTTCAGAAAATACCAAAAATTAACCCTAATCTATTTTTGATATTCCGAATTCAGAAATGATTTTATTTTAAAAAAATTAAATCATATAAGTTTCATTAATAAATTTAATAATTAATTCTTATTGTCCGAACAAATAGCGTGTTTTTATGAAACAATATATATCAAAATATTGACAATAGTTTAAGTCCAATTTCAAAGTGAAATTAATTCAAATGACAACTATTGGATTAAATGGTAAAAATATATTCTAATTTCACTATAAAACAAATTCAAAAGATAATATAATCATATAAATAAACTATATTAAAAAGAGGTTTTGAATTAAAATAAAACATTTTCCACTTATTCATTAAAAATGAACTTTATTTGAAAAATAACACAAACATACATAAAGTAAATATTGATGTCTTGATTGTAAAGAACGATTTAATTTGGTCCAATAGAATTTATAAGATGAACAAAACTATTTATAATTAATATTCTCCATCAAAAGGCGATAAATCGTCCTTTTAGTGAATATTTGAGTATTTATTCATAAAATTGAATTATTTTCTTATTTTAAGCCTTAATATTTTACTGGATAAATGTAAAAACATTTAACAAACATGTATAATCATATTTTAGTTATTTATATTCATTCCCGCCAATATAATGGCTACATGTTAACTACCATTTAAAATAATATTATTATATTATTAGTGTGCAACTGAAGATTTCAAAAAAAACTCGTTGTCGCGTATTGGGTATGCTATTGAACATAGAAACCCCTATAAAGTAAAATTAATATTTAGTTCGCAAATATTAATAAATATGAAAATGAATTATTCATTATTTACCTGGGATGTTAGATCCTTCCCCCCTTTTTAGAATTGTGTCCTCGTAATTTTATTCACATATCGAAATAAGTGGGGGTAATTATCCCTCATAGCATTTTCGTATTTCCACGTTGCCTCTTCAACCATATGGTTTTTCCACAAAACCATTACCTGGTGGATTACTTTATTCCGCAACACATTCTCTCTATGGTAATTAATATGGACCGGTTGTTCTTCATAAGAGATAATATCTTCTCACTAAACTACATGTGGGCTCAAAACATGAGATGGATCTGACATATACTTTCTCAACATCGAAACACGAAAAACATTGTGTACCTGGGATAAACATCGAGGTAAAGCCACTCTGTAAGAAACTGTTCCAACTCTCTTTAGAATTTCATATGGTCCAATGAACCTTCGACCCAGCTTTCCTTTCTTACCAAATCGCATCTCAAATTTCCATGGTGAAACATTGAAAAAAACATCATCACCTACCTCAAAATATAGATCCTTCCTCCGGTTAGCCGCATAACTTTTCCGCCTGCTCTGAGCTGTTCTCATGTGTTTTTCAATCAGCTGAACTTTTTCTGCCATCTCTTCTACCAATTTTGGTCCCAACAGCTTCCTTTCCCCTACTTCATCCAAAAAATTTGGAGTTCTACACCATTTACCATATAATGCTTCAAACAGAGCCGTGAGTATATTGGAATGAAAGGTGTTGTTAGAAGAAAATTCAACCAAAGAATGATGTTGGTCCCAACTTCCTTGGTTACCCATCGTGCAATCACGTAACATATCCTCCATTGTTTGAATTGTTCATTCTGACTACCCATTTGATTGAGGATGATATTATGTACTAAAATTTATTTCAGTACCCAATGACATTTGAATGCCTTTCCAAATGTTAGAAGTAAACCTGGGATCCTGATTAGATACAATGGATAGGGGAACTCCATGAAACCTGACTATCACTTTAACATAAAAATGAGCAAGTTAATCTAGAGAAAATGTTTCTCGAATAGGAAAGAAATGAGCATATTTAGTCAATCGATCAACAATAACCCAGATTGCATTATTACCTTGAGATGTCTTTGGTAATCCCACAACAATGACCATGTATATATTTTCCCATTTCCACTATAGAACCGGTAATGACTGAAGAATCCCTTTTCATAAAATCCGATCGACTTAAAGCTGCTAACAAGTCAAACACGTCAAAGTAAAATCAGCAATATCTCTTTTCATTCCATCCCACCAGTAATACTCCCGCATATCTATGTACATCATAGTACTGCTAGGATGAGCTGAAAACGGGGAACTATAAGACTCACATAAGAACTCATTTTTCAACTGTGAATTACAAGGAACACATAATCTCATCCCAAACCACAAAACACAATCATTATCAATGTTAAATTCCAGCAACATACCCTTCTGAACCAGCACTACCTTATTCTACAACCCACTGTCTTTCTTCTATGCTTGCTTAATTATATCTAATAGAGATGATCTCACTGATACCTGAAACAAAAAAGAAGAAATTCCTACACCAAAAACTTCTATTCCAAGGTTCATATAATCCTTAACACAAGGATCACGTTTCAACGTCATATATTTAATGAAGCATTACTTTTTCAACTCAAAGAATCAACCACCTTATTGGATTTTCCTGGATGGTAATGAATTGTAAAATCATAATCCTTGATTAATTCTAGCCATCTCCTCTGTCTCATGTTCAATTATTTCAGAGTGAATATATACTTTAAACTTTTTTGATCAGTATATATTTCACACATTACACCATAAAAATGATGCCTCAAAATTTTTAGAGAAAAAACAACAACAGCTAATTCCAAATCATGTGTAGGTTAATTTAACTCATTAGTTTTCAACTATTGTGAAGCATAAGCAATTACCTGATCATTCTGCATAAGGACACAACCAAGTACCTTCAACAAAGCATCACTGTTGATAACAAACTCACCATTTCTGGATGGAAGTTCCAAAACTAGAGCATTCACCAATTATCTTTTCAACTCCGGAAAACAATCATCGCATTATTTTGTCCAGATAAACATGAAACCCTTCTAATTTAGCTTAGTCATCGGACTAGATAAACATGAAAAATATTCAACAAACCTTCAGTAGTAACCTTCCAAACCAAGAAAAATATGGATCTCGGTTATATTTGTCTGTCTTGGCCATTCTTCAATAACTTTTGTTTTAGCATGATCAATAGTTATGCCATTTTATGAAACAATGTAACCAAGGAAAGATAATTGTTGTATCCTAAACTCACACTTGATGAATTTTCCATACAGTGTATTTTCTTTTAATGTTTTCAAGATACACCTTAAATGACTTTAATGCTCCTCTTTACATTTAGAAAACACCAAAATATCATCAATGAAAACATCCACAAAAATATCCAAGAAATCATGGAAAATTATATTCAGAAGGTCCATGAATATAGAAGGTGAATTGGTTAAGCCAAAAGGCATAACTAAAAAGTCATAATGTCTATATCTAGTTCGAAACACAGTCTTCGGATCTTCTGCTTCTTTTACTTTCAACTGACGGTACCCCGACCTCACGTCAATCATCGAAAAATACTGAGCTCCCTAGAGCTGATCAAACAAATCATCGATATGAGGCAAAGGATACATGTTATTAACAGTGATTTTATTCAAGGCTCTATAATAAATTAAAAGTATCTTTGAACCATATTTCTTTCTAACAAACAAGACAGGAGAAACTCATAGTTATGTGCTAGGTCGAATGAAAGCTTTATCCAATAACTCATGCAATTGCTTCTTTAACTCCAATATTTCAACTTGATCTATTCGATAAGGGGGTTTTGAAATTGGCTTAGAATGAGGAACTAATTAAATAGTAAATTCAACTTCTCGATCTTGAATAATACCAGGCAACTCATCAGGAAAAACATCAAGATACTCATTTACAACTGCCACATCATTAATCTGAAAGGTTTCTATATTTTCAACAATATGTTCATGGTAACATTGATTTCAATATTTTTCTAGTTTCTCAACTTCCTGTTATATTATCAAAAGAAAGGGTTCATTCTTGTACACAAACTGAAAATCGTTCTTAAAAGAAACTTATTTAGCTCTATAGTCAATCTTAGCTTGATATACCGAAATCCAATCCATGCCCAAAATAACATCAAACTCTACTAGAGGCAAATCAATAAGGTTTGCAGGTAGATTATTTCTGCACATAAAGAGAGGAAGGTTCATATAATTTCTTTTTGTCTCAATGTTTCCTCCGGGTGTTTTTACCATAAATTCAGGATTCATATAATGAGATGGAATTCCCAATTTACTAGAAAACTTCTCAGAAAGTAAAGAATGTGTAGATCCTGAATCAAAAAACACATTGGCATAATCTGAACAAACAAACAGTGTATATGATACTACTTCCTTTGATGGCCCAACATCTGCTGATGTTGTTGAAAAGGATTTCACCACCCATTTCTTCATGTATTCTGGCTTCATTTCCTCATTTGAGTTCTTCGTTAGACACTCTTTTGCATAATGAACCATTTTATTACACTTAAAACATCTTACCATTGGATTTTCATTTCCAAATTGATCATCTTCCTTTCAGTTACGAGCAATATAACAATACTTTCCACACCAAAAGCACTTTCCATACTTGGATAAACATTATCCAGGATTAATTTTACCACACTTATCACATGATGTATATTTGGTTTTCTTACCTACTTGCTTCTTTGATGAATTCATCCCCTTTTCCTGCTAACTGTACCTCTTATTATCTTGTTTGTCAAAGAACACCTGATCATCATCAAACTCTATTTCCACCTTCCCCGCACATCGAATATGTTTTTAATAACATTTGAACTCATGAGAATCTAAATCCCTTCTATACTTTGGATATAACCCAGAGTAAAAACTATTGATTTTACTATCAAGATCTCATATGAAATTTCGAGCATACCTTGCCAGTCCAGTGAACTTTTCTTTATAAGTTTCCAATGAGTCATCATCCAGCCTCAATTCTAGTAATTGTTTTTACATCCTAAGATGAACCACATTAGGAAAATATTTCTCAAGATACATACTATTGAATTCTTCCCAGTGAAGATCTTCAATCCCATCAATATCCCTGATATGTTTCACCATCGACCACCACTAATCAGCTTCACCTTCAAAACAGTAAACAAAAAGACTAACCTTTTGATGTTCTCAACACCCCATAACATCAAAAATCTTCTCAAATGCTTTAATCCACCCTTCTGCTAGAACAAGGTCAGATGATCCTATGAATGATGGGGGATGTTGCCTCATGAAATGTTCCACCACTAACATGTTCCTCTGCGGTTGATCTGGATGATCTCGTGCATGGATACCACCACCATTTTTAGCCTGAGTCAAATGTTTCATCACTACAACAAATAATTTAGTTCCAATTCCAACCATCTCAGGTTTCTGATTTGGAAGGTTGTCTTACTCTTGTTGTCGTCCCATCATAGTTGCTTTGTTTACTCTATGGAAAACCATTCTGAACACAGAAATATCTTAGGTGAAGCAACATGGTAATCATTAAATTCTATATCATATCAATCATACCATAAATTTATTTATAATTTAACAATTTTCTAACTCCTAAAGTTGTCTAAACCGACCTTTGATACTAACTATAAGGCCCCGACATTAAACATTACTTAATATTAAATTAAATGAATAATTCACATTGAAGATATTTTCAGGTATAGTGTTTTAGAGAATTAGATCATAACTATTACATCCTAAATGATTACACAGTAGACACTTCTATATAGTTTCCTTTTTTTACAAAACATGATATTGTAAAAAATGAGTCATGTCTAGTTTCATGTTTAAGACATCATGACTTTTCCTTGATCCCATCCTAGACCATATTCCACATTATGTCTTGTGAAAAAAATTTCAAAAAAAACTTGGGGTGAGCATAAAAAGCTCAGTAAGGGATACAAAAAGAAGAAAAACTATTAGTTTTTCAAAACATCATGTAAACCATGAACACTTTACCAATGTAACACTTTTCACCTTTAAGAAGTAGTAAATAATCTTCACTGAATAAAATATCATTAATTACACTTTTATAAACAAAATCTTACCAAAAAACCAATATAAAGAACACATAACATATAAATCTAACTTGGTACATAAACATAACTAAATGGAATCACCATAAGGTCGACTTCCACACATATCACTACAAGGAATAGCCATACGGCCGACATCTATACCCAATGCATTTGAGGTTATAGCGTAACCACCCATCATGGTATTCATGGAACCACCCATCATTCGGTTTATCATGTAACCACCCATCAAATGTACATGTACGATTATAAAATAATAACACATAAAATAATTATAAATGAAAGAAAACATTTCCACATTTCAATGACAATATATCACTTAAATATATTGACATAAAAAATACATTATAAAAAAAATTTCAATTCCAAAATACATAAAAGAGTATATGATATTTATTTAATTTTAAAAACATTACTGCTTATTGAGAAAGCCATAGACCAAATATTACTCACGGTGGTGGAAAAGGTTGTTTTCACCGCGTAAATTAAAATAAACATTCCTTTTTGTCATTTAGTAAAAAGCTTCGTAGAAAAAAGATTCCCTTTGAATGAAATGAAAAGTCAAACGTGTTTTATATAGCGTATTAAAGAAAGACTTGTATTAGAACAAAATATTCCTCAATGAAAGGAGATTGAGACGAAGTCCCTTACATCATGTCCGACTTGACTCGATCACTATTTAATTTCCTTTAAATTGGGTAACTCCCTTTGGTTTGAACCAAAAGGGTTTCTTGAAGAGATTTCTACCTATGGTAAGGCTTCTAGGATGAGGAGAGGGATGCAGAGAGATAAAATGAAGAAATTTTGGTCAAACCAAGGGCTTGAGAGTTGTGTGTAAGGGGATAGAGGTGGGGGCATTTTTATAAGAGGGAGGAGGGGAACACTTGGAAATTCATGAAATGATACTTTATTATAAAATTATTTTCGGATATTAAAGGTCCCAAAATAATATATTTCGAGTATATGGTGATAAGGGTTCAGAATCCACCCATCCAATAGGTTTTTGACAAGTGTATGCCTTAGATTTTACATTATCTTTTCATTTTAATTAAATCGTTCAATTATGAGGTAATCACTTCATCATCATGGTATAAAAAATAAATTAATTTAATTATTATCTAATAATTACAAAAAAAACTAATATGATATAGGAAATACATTTATGTTTCTAATGAATATTTATAGGCAAAAATATGACTTGTATAACCCCATGTAAAAATTGTTTTAGTAAAACAATACATGTTTGTGACATATTTATTTAAACTTTAAATAAAAAGTTATTATTGTCATTTTCGTACCCAATTGGCTCCATGGGGTCCCCAAGTTGATCCATGGATTTTCGTGGTCGGTCATGACACATCCAATAAGGTAAGGACATTTTTAAATGTCATTTCATATTATTATAAGCATATATTTACCTTAAATTACACTAATCACCTTTAATCGCGATTAATAAAACGTAAAAGTCACTATTCATCAAAAAATTATTTTCAACCCATTGAACGACATTTAACATAATAATAAAAACCATGTATGTTCTATTTTTGAAATTCAATTCACAAAAGTGGTATAGATTCATTTAAAAGAAAAAACAATTTTTTAACTACCACTTAGTGGTTTCACTATTCATAAAAAATTGTTGTTTTTCAGAAAAATACCAAAAATTCACCCTAAGCTATATTTGATTTTCCGAATTCAAAAATGATGTCTATTTTAAAAAATTAAAAATATAAAAGTTGAATTAATTAATTTAATAATTAATTCCCATGTTCAAAACAAATAGAATGTTTTTATGAAACAATATATATCAAAAGATTGGCATTAGTTTAAGACCAATTTTAAAGTGAAATTAATTCCAATGACCACTATTGGATTAAATTTCAAATATTTATTCTAAATGATTTTAAAACCAAATAAATATATAATCTTATCATATAAATAAATTAGATTAAAAAGAGGTTTTGAATTAAAATACATTATTTTCCATTTATTCATTATAAATTAACTTTATCGGAAAAATAACAAAAACATACACAAAGTAAATTTTGATGTCCCGATTTTAAAGAAAGATTTTATTTGGTCCAATAGGATTTATAAGAGTGACCAAAACTATTTTTAAAGAGGGTTCACCATCAAAAGGTGATAATCGACATTTTAGTGAATATTAGAGTATTTAGGCATAAAAATGAATTCTTTTCTTATTTGAAGCCTTTATCTTTTATTGGATAAATGTAAAAACATTAAAAAACATATATAATCATATTTTACTTATTTCTAATTATTCCCTCCAATAAAACGGCTACGTGTTAACTACCATTTAAAAAAATATTATTATATTATTTGTGTGCAATGAAAGATTTCAAAGAAACTCGATGTTGTGTATCAGGTAAGCTATCGAACATAGCAACCCCTTTAAAGTAAAATTCATATTTAATTCGAAAATATTAATAAATATGAAAATGTATTATTATTTATTTACTTTGGATGTTACCAAATCCCTTGAAATTGATTCATGATACAATATTTTATTATATAAATTTAATCTTATCTATCATGATTTAATTTACTTCACATTGAGTTTTTTAAAATAATTTTAATCATAATTTTGTGTGTTGTGATCCTAATCTGATGAGGATGACATAACATTATATTTAGGGTTGTTGCTACTCATCCCTATTATCATTATAATTGATCACATAGATCCTCTATTATATTTATTAACCAATATTGTGCTATATTAGAATAGATAATTTTTATATACTCTCTCCAAAAGGAATGTAATGAATCCCAGTATTGGGTTAAGCACATTCAAATTCTACTAAATTATTCTATATTATCATAACTAAAAAAACTCACTTATCCTCATATGATATATGGATATATGATCTTTATTTTATCCAGAAAACCCACTTCAGTGGTCTCTTTTGGGTTATTATATGTATGATATAGTTTTGTATAAACTATATATAACATTTAGTGTGGAGGTGAACTTCCATTTTTGATAGATAAATGTTTCACCTAAAAAACGTTCTACTATAGTGTAGTTTGTAGTGTAATGTTATTTTAAAACCTTTATATTAAGCATTTTCGACTATTTCACCACAAATATTTACACATAAATTTAAAACATTTCATTCTCCTATGAAATTATATTTCCTGAAACGCTCATAAATATGTTATCAAGAGTTCACAATATGAAATTGGTTATCTTATTATATGATATGCATAAAACATAGCAGGATCATTATTCTTCTACTTATATCATTTTTTCTTTAAAATCCCAAACTCCTAAATTACCTAAAGTTCCCATAAAAATTGATTTATACATCACAACATCATAGTTTAATAAATATTAAATACAATATGTCTTACCCAATGTCTATCCAACAATTATATTCCAATTTTAAATACAATATGTCTTACCCAATGTCTATCCAATATGCATAAAAGGTGATGAATGATTCATATGTTTCCCTTGGGTGATGTTTTTCATATGTTAATCATCGTTTAATGGAATGTATATTTCCCGTGGAAGTAATAAATTCATATATCCGTACATAATTTAATTTTCTATAATGGGGATTGGTTGATTTTTATATATATTCTACTGTAAAATAATTTTTAAGTTGTATCCACAATAATGACTTATTTTCATTGATACTTCTCTTATCATTATAATATCTATTTTTTAATATGATTAAGTTTTCAAATATATGATGTGATATGTCTTCTCCGAATCTATCCTTGAAATGTTGTTCAATTTTAAAAACTTTCCATCCTATATTCTTTATCATTGAAAATTGGATAACCTTCTTTATCACCAATACATATTGAATCATTTTCATATTACTAACATATTACATTATTGATAAAAAATAAAATATATTTTTGGGTTTGAAAATATTAACTTATGAATTTATTACCAATACCATCTATATATCTCAATTTTAATATTTGGACATTCCAATGACCCATTTATTAAAAAAAATTAAATGTTTCATATAGGGGTTGGCATATCAATCATTTTTTCCTTATCGTTGCTTATAAATAGTCTAAGATTACATTATAAATCTATACATATCCATATTTAAATCAAAATTATAGCATATTATACTTATTCATGTATTTAATAATCCATCAGATATCATTGTGATGTTTCACTAACTAGTTTCATCTATGTCCTCATGGGAAAATTCTATGTAGGAAACAATTGGGAGTAACTAATGTGATAAATGATTCCCAAAACTAAAAAATTGTTACCCAAATGAAAATACCATATAAAACAAGAATTATAAACACCTTTATACTGAAATATCCATAAAATGTTGTCCCAATAACATATCTCATCAATGATATTATAAATTCCCTTTATAATTCACGAAAATAAAACATTATTATATGTTTTGAATAAACTAAAACTCCCTCCTTAATATCAAATTCATAAAATCAATAAAATTATTATAGATATTATTTTAAATCATAAATTCTTAAACATGAAAAAACTTTATTTGGTTGAAATATTATATTTAATATATTTATTTGATATCCTAAATCATGTATGATTCACCTAAACTATTTATATTCCTTTTTCATTCTTATTGGTAAGTTACATTCCTTATTGTATTAAATTTTTTTATCCATTAATGATGATCCTAATCCCCTATGCCTAGTTATTTATGTCAGTTAATTGAACGCTAACACATCTAAATAATAAAATAGAATTATTATGGGGGATATGAAGTGACAATATTATATTTTGAAGGATAATAGTCCCCTATTAGCTGAAATTTTTGATTCTATACAGATTATCCATTTTGAGGAGTTATTATTAATTTTTATTAGATTTTGTAGTTCTTTTCCCCTTGATAGATCATATTTTTATGATTTTTTTTAATCGATACTCTGTTGTGGGATATTTTTTTCATTATGAGATAATAATGGCCACTATTATTTAGATTATGGATTCTTCCTATTTTTGACATTTGTTTATTATGATTGTTTTAATGATTTACTTGTTGATTTTTTCTATCTTTCTTGTTCATCCAACATCACACATTGTCTTATATATTTCCTATAATTTCATTAGAAAAGAAATTTTATTGCCCAGAAATATTTTATTCCATATCTAAATAAAAACCGTGAGTTGAATGGTCAGGTTCTATTCTTCCTCATTGATCACTATTTTTTTATATTGCATGTATAGACAATATAGTACCATTTTAAACATTAAAATTCTATCTTATATAGGTATATAACATTATGATAATACTTCATATCTTTTTTTTATATTTTTCACCTATAATTTGGATAGTTAGTTAGTAGTGACATGTGATTTTGAATCTTATAGGATTTTTGACTAGATAATCCATAAAATTTGTATTTTCCATTGCATTTTTCTAATTTTAGTGTCTTTTGTGGGTTTTTTATTACCATCCATGATTATTCAAACCTTTATTATGAATTATTATTTGTAGTATTTCTTTATTTCAATTACTATAATTCACCTTGATGTGGTAGTCATATTATTTAATCATCTGTCATTCTAAAGTCCTTTATGTTTTCCCTTAGAATATGAAATTACTCAAATTTGAGTTTCATTGACTCTTTATATATTTTATGTATTTTGTACAATAATTTTGGGGATTATTTAATTTTAAAACATGGGTTATTTATGATGATAATCAACTATAATTTAATGATTTTTATCACTGTTTTCATTGTGTTTTAATATTTTTTTCCTTAAAATTTATGCTTATTTAGTACACCATTCATTGCATCCATGTTGTCAACAAGATATTCAATCATCTTTTTCATCTATAGATACATTATAATGGGAATTTTAATTTCTTTTAATTGATCACTAATTATCAACATTTCACTTATTATCACCTTCCCAAAACATCATAATCTTTTTGTTGAAATTTTTTTACAATGTATGTGGGTATTTATGACATTCACATATAATAAAAATATTGTTTTGTCTCCCCTTTATCATTGGTTCATGAATCTTAATTGAATGTCACACAGGATATGGGGGATCCAAGATGTTGAGAGGGATCATAATCAGCATCACCTATAGATAATGATTCTTAAATCTCCAATTTACAAATTAAATTTAACCTAAAAATTATTCAATTCTCATATCTCTTGAAATGGATATCAATTTATATTATTCTCAGAATCATTCTTCACTAGTCTTAATATTCATATACACGATCAGTTTCATGAAAATTCAGGTTTCTAATATTGACTAAAAATTTCCCAAAACCTATAAATTTAAATAAATTAAGATGTATTTACATTTTATACTTCAATATTCCTCCTCAGATGTTTTTAGATATAAAATATATGTTTCAGATCTATTCTCAATTATTTTCATATTATTAATTATATTGTTATTTAGGTTTCTAATTTTTTATCTTTGGAAATTTCATTTCAATAAATTCCATTTAAATTTACACATTCTATTTTAGAAGGATGATTTTTCTCATCTAATAGTATCTAACAAGATTCACAACCCCCTAGAGAAAAATCAATAATATAATCAAGGAAATATATCCTCAGATCAAATCAATAAGAGAAATTTAGGATTAGTTTCATCATAATTTTTTATTATTCCTTTTTTATAACTAATCCATGTAAAAGTGTCATTATCAACATTACTGTAATGAACTAATAATTGATTTTATAATTTTCATTAATCAAAATATAATCAATCATTCAGTTCCATTAAGATGATCGAATTAATTTATCATTAAATTTCATCCATGAATATTTCATCATTTTTACCATATCTTCATTGTAGTTTCGAAACACAATACATTTTCATTTACCATTTAATAGAGGGGTGATAGGCTGAATTCCATATTTTTCTATATACATCATGATTTATCATATCTGTATGATTTATTTGAGAATATCTTCTTATTAATGTAAAGTATTATTTAATAACATCATTCACCCAATGGTTATAATAAATTATAAAAGGATGAATTAAATTCATATATTGAGAATAGTTATTTCCATCAAATAATGATAACCTCTACTAGAAACTAAAGTTAAAATCTCAATCAATATTCATCCACAAAGGAGGTATATTAAAACTATTATCTTGGTTGTTTGATAACACATGTAGTACCCATGATTTTTTAGTTCACTGAGTTGGGGAGGGTTAATTATTCATCCCACTGATGGATATAATTTTTTCTCTTTATATTATCATATATTTATCATTTTTATCTAAGCCTTAGGTTTTTATAAATATCATCCTTATATTGGTGATTCAATATGTAATGTTATAGTTACTAGAATTTACATGTGTTGGTCTAAATGAGACAAATTATTTTGATGTATAGATTACTGGGATTGGATAATATAAATAAAAGTCATCAAAAAAATTAATTTATAACTTGAAAATATTATAGGTTGTGTATATCTCTAAGATTTTAAACGTATAACATTATGTTAGATAATGTATTCAATATGAAATGCTGAACTTAATAACATGTGAAATATATAAATGTTATATCCCAACCAATAAATTCTCTGGTATGAATAGTATTAACTAATGTATGAAATATATATATATATATATCTTACACACTATAAATGTTTTATTAATTCTTATTTATCAATCAATCAATTTTTCGTATCGTGAATTTATTCTTCAAAATATTTTTTCTTCAAAAATTATTTTTATTGTTTTATCAGAGAATATAATTATTATTTATACAATATTTTAAAAAAAATATTTAATTGTGAAAAATTCATTTTTAAATAATCTTATAAAAATCAATTTGCATAAAAATTTTGTATATTTCGGAAAAAAACATGTTTTTTAGTTAATATGGGAAATATTTTTTTATGATGTCATGTCTTATAAATAAATCCACTAATATAAAAGTATTCATGTGTTTTGATTATATATTAATGAAAAACACATATTATTTAGTTACACCTATTCTAATTATCTATCTTTGAATAATATTTTTGTTTTATTTTAGTACATGCATGTTTCTGATAAAAACATGATTTCTTTATGAAAACAGCTTCAACATTAATATTATTTCTCATAAAAACTAATTAAAAACCCCTTAAAGTATAGTTATTAAAGTAATTTTTTTATTTTATATACCAATATATTTAAATATTTATACAAAAAATTACTATTATTAATTATTTATTTAAAAGAAAATAATATTTTTTTCTTGAAAAATGCAGTTCATGATTACATCTATTTTTGTTGCGTCTATCAGTTTACATTTAAATTAGATGAATGATTGTCTTTTAATTGAATATATTATATCATATTTTATATTTTTATGTATAATAATGTTTGTTATTAACACGGAAAAATTATCTTTTTACCAAAATAATGATCAAAAGAGAAAATTTTAATTATTGTGGTTATGGTGAAAAACGTTTTACAGGGTGTTAATCAGAAAATTATAATTCTTGAATTGACTCAAAATTATATGAGATATATTTTATAGATATATTTAGACATTATCATTTATAATAATCAATAGTGGTCCATTTTATTCCCTATGTTATATGAGAAACGTGTTAACACGATTTTCATTACAAGAAATAAAAGTGTTCTATCCATTAAATTTTTACATACCACATAATCAACTCTCCTATTAACACAATAAAATTTTAATGGGTTAATAGTGACGTTAGAAAATTCATTCATAACATCACTTCACTAAAACTAGGGACCTTTTTTATCATAAACACATTCATTAGAATTCTTTTAGTGCATACCTGAGGAGGTAGTTTGAAGAAGAGCTATGTTTCATAACCAAGAGTCTTTTTATATCATCTTCTACAACCATAAAATATTTTTCAATTATTTAGATTAAAAAAGTATATAAAATATAGTTAAATATTATTATTATTATTTTATAACATAAATATATATCATCTTATATCATATGGGATACAAAACCACCATTTGTGTATACAATGGACTACCGCCAGGAAATCCAATGACAATCCTTCTTCACAATCACATATCATTGATTTTTATAATGTTGTAATAAACATATATGTAACACCCCACGATTTTGAAACTAAATATAGAATGAAATTTTATAATATAGCCATTATAAACAACTTTACCTCTTATATGCACTGAATTTCGAAAATTTGTCATCTAGAGTTGTGTTCAATAAGTCATTCAGGGTCTGATAGAAAAAACATGATTTTTTTGTTAATAATAACATACCCTTATGAATAGTAATATGAATATTAATATGAATATTAATATGAAATGTAATATGACCCTTTGGAATAGTAAATAATATTATTATTTTACTTTATTAAGGAAATATGATAATGGGATATTAATTAATTTTTCAATGTCACATAAAACTAATTACACTTCAAGATTGTTATTTTTCGAATCTACTATGACCTTATTTATAATTTAAATTAATAACATATCGAAAAACATTTTTGAAAATGAATTTCACTTTTGAATTCTACACGTCTAAAAATCGTAGGGGTGATTTATTGGGACTTTTATGAAATTCTTGAATTTTTGATGAATAGTGAAATACGATAAAATATCATATATACAAATTATTAGTTAAATACACTATCTATGACATCAAAAGTGATTCAAGGACACTTGGTTAGAGCTCACACGCCATTGTTACTATTAGGGGTTACTTGAAACAACATTATTGGTTGTTTTGGGGGAAATAATAAAATAATGAATTAAATATTCAAAATTTATTCCTCTCCTCCACTATAAAACCACTCACCACTCCCTCTTATCTTCACTCATGTATGCCTTTAAGCTCCTAAATGTTCTTCCTGATTACCCTTCCCTAGTCTCTCCCCACATCCAAGAAGCTTCTTTTCTTTCCAAAAGATTGAAACCCCTTCCCTTAAAGAGTTTTTCAAGGTGGTTATTTCAAGAGGTAAACCACCCTTCTTTTTCATTTGGTTTCATTACAATTTATCTTCTTTTGATATACTCTACTCACCTCATCTATAAAAATGACCATGAAAAATCCAGTAACATATAGATAATGGATTTATATCATGTTAACTGAAGAACCTTCATAAATATTTGTACTCCGTCCCTTTTATTTTCCAAAACAATATCAACGTCCATAAGGTTCCGATTTATAACCTTCATAGACGACGAAGTTTTGTTATTCAATTTATTATTAATTACTGTTCATGAAATCATATTAATGGTTGAACCAGACTATAATATCTGTTTTATAACCTAATTAATATTCAGGAACCGGAATATTTATATATAATTAAGATATATGACAAATCTACATCATAATATTCAAAATACCGCTGAATAATCGAAGTGGTTGTCATCTAATGATTCATCCTCATTCCATGTAAAAAATGATAAAAATTACCATTATAAATACTTTATGTTCATTAATAATATATAATTCCAACTGTGGAGATTTATAACCATTCCACATGGACATCATTACTTAAAAACAAGTGAACCGAATATGAAAATAATGGAAACAAACAGTCCAGAACGACGAAATTCAATATAATAACATATCAATAAAGACATAAATGAACTAACCAGAATTATGGTAAACTAAAAACATGTCTAATATTTTCTGAAATAAGTTATTAACAAGTATAATTTCATATTTCATGAGCTTATGTACAAGAGGGGAACATGTTTGGAGTTAAGGTGAGAGTTTTTCCACCTAAACATTCACTTTAATTCGAGATACTTTCATTGTCTAATTACGTCGATGTTATTATTATGTATTGTTATGTACTCATAATATGTTCGGTTTGAGTATCATATATATTTTTAACTACCATAATCCTTCCTTATTTTATGGATAGTTATAGGTTTTAAAATGAACTTTTAAAATTGTTTAAAAAATACAAACTCGATTCAAAGGAATTTCTCAAATACTTACTTATTTCAAGGGTACTATATAATCTATTTTTGGAAACCGTTATCCTTCTAAAAAAACTAATTTTATCATGAAATACTATCTTACTTTACTTATAGTTTTATATAAAAATTTTATCCAAAAGAACTAATCCTTTCAAAATAAAAGTGTATTTATCTCCAGAATTGCATAATGATTTTATAAGAGTGTTTTCATCTAATTCAACACTCTTGTTGATTCCATGTTATTTTTGGGTTAAATAATTAACGAATTAATTTACCAAATATTATTTAATGGATTATTACTAACACTATTGTGAATGATCTATCCTAAAACCATTCACCATATTATTCTGAATGGTTAGTGTTTTATGTTTAATGATTGGGGAAAGATAGTTACATATCATATGATAGTTTCAATATGAATTTATATGTTTTTTATGTTTATCCCTGCTCATATGAGAAATGAATTGGACTTATTGTGATGTGATGGCCCACAATATCCCCTCGATGCATCGGTAGGTCTCATGAGACAACTAGACGTCGAATTGGCCGATGCCTTTCCCATTGTGATATGGATTTTGGATGAGGCCTTAATCATTAGATATCCTGGCCGAGGCCAAGAAAAAATGTTTCATAATGTCTGGTATATTCACTATCCACATTATGAAGCTACTAATTGAAATTTCATGTGGTTGTTTGACTATTAGAATACACATGATTCGGTTTTATTATGGAATTATTTACTCTACTCATATTCCTACCATAATGTGTTCATGTTTATTATTAAAGGAATGTGTTTTCAATAATTCACCATGTCTAATGTTTATAATATCTTCTGATGTATTTCTTACCCTTACTTATCATTTGAGATCACCCCTTTATTATGTTTCATTTTCTCAGGGCAAGAAGAATTCTATTTTTAATGACCTTCTGAAATAACCTAGGAGTTATGGATGTAGTCTAAGGATTTTCTATGTTTTTTTTATTTCAAGTTGTAAAGATGAAATTATGTATGTATATTATTTCCAATAATACTAAACTACTCATTCCTTCATGATTCACATTCCTTGTTTTTATGCCAATGTAATCAAATAAAGCACCGACTCCAGGCCACTCGGGTCTGGTCCTTACAGTAGGTATTAGAGGTAGTTTAGTAGAATAATTGGAAACTAGATTTAGAAAATGTATAATTAGGAAAGAGTCCCTCTGTTAGTATTTGAGGAAATAAATCTAATAACATCATGGAATTTTTTTATGGAATAGATTATGTGGATATTTATTTCAATACATCCCTGTCTGTATATGAGAAGGTAGAGGCGGCTCTGGAACAGATGTCTCTGGGGTTAAAACCTGAAAACACCACTTTGAGCAAAACTCAAACGGAAACTGGTGCACGACAACGAGCCTTACTGCACTTTGGGTTCGGACACTCAAGAAGGATATGCTTAGGATAATTCATATTTTCTTTACAAGCCATTATGATGGATTGAAATGTAAAATATTCCTCAAAGAAACCATTTTTTTGAATATGGGATTAGCTATGTGTAGAATCTCAATTTTTCTGAGTATTTTTAAGTTAAAATTATATATTTTGATATATAACCTAATATAGTGTATGCCATTATCGATATATAGAGCCTAGTGGACGGAATGGAAATCACACGAATGAACGTGTCCTCTATAGGTATTTTCCTCCGATGCTAGATACTGATGTTGGCTCTGGTGATGTGACTGGTGCTATGCAACTCATAACTATACTGGGAAAACATAATCAAGTTATGAATAATAACCATACCTATATGGAGAATCTGGATCCACCATATGGAGGATCCATGCTAGATCACATTATGCAACAAAAACCTCCATCATTCAACAGGACTACAAACCCATTTGTAGAAGAGCAGTATATATGTTCCTTGGAGATGATATTTCTCGCTTTGGGATGTAATAAAAGAGAGAAGGTTGTCATGGTAGTATATCGTCTATTGGGATATGCGGATCATTTGTGGTCATTAATCCAAAACACAAAGGAGGAAGAAGAGGTATAAGAGATATAATGGAGGGATTTTAAGGAAATATTCTTAGAAAAATATTTCCCTTGTGAGAAGCAAGTAGATATGGAGAGACAATTCTTGAATCTGAGCCAGGATGAATATGATAATGTTGCAAGGTATGAAGCTAACTTCACAAGATTAGAGAGACATGCTTTAGACTACTTATGAAATAAAAGGAGAAAAATTGATCTATTCTTTGATGGCCTAAATCCATTCCTTTAGTGGGAACTGGTCTCCCAATGTTATTCATCATATGAGGATATAGTTTCATGTTCCATTAAGCCAGAAAAGGAATTCACTATGTCTTATAACTTTAAGGGAATGCAAGAAAATAATAGGGCTACTGAAAACCCTGGGAAAGGATATAAGTAAACGAGGAAGATGTGAATAGTTGAATTTCCACCATGTGACAATTGTGGAAAGAAACACTCTGGTGCATTCTTAAAAGGAAAATGAGTATGATTCAAATGTGGTCAGAATGGTTGTCTTGTTGGTGATTTCAATGTGAAGAAGGAAGCCAATGATTTTCAGTGCTATAATTTTCAGGAGGTGGGACACTATGCTAATGATTTTCTAAAATGTCAACAAAATATGTAACAGAAAAGGCCAAGGGATCAGGGACAAGATTATGCAATCACAACTACAAAGGTTGATGTTCCTAATAACGTGGTGGCAGGTACATTAATTATTTTTTCAATTTTAGCCAATGAAGTATTTTATTCTGGATCACCGCATTGTTTCATATATTCCTAGTTTTCTAATAAAATTAGATAGTTTAGATTTGTTTTAACAATGGATTTGTTCTTCAAAACTCTTAAGGGAGGTATCATTGGTACATAGTTATGTGAATCAGTTCCCATTAGGGAATATAAATGTTCATTTTCTACTTATATCATCGTCATACCCATGATTGAATTTGATATAATCCTCTAAATGGATTGTAATTAGGACCATGATGAAAAAATTTATTGTAAGAAGAAGGAGGTTATGATTGTTTATGACGATGATAAAGAACACCATATCATCAGAGCTGAATCGTCACGACATGATTCTTATCTAGATCCACCCCCAATAGCTCAACTAAATTCATTTATTGGGGAGGAATAGAATGAAATAACTATGGGTGAGGAATGGAATGTTCAAATATAGGATGTACCTGTTGTGAGGGAATTGTTTTATGTGTTTCCAGAATATTTACCTGCACATCCTCCAGAATAAGAAATTGAGTTTTTCATTGATTTAATTCCTCGTACGAGGCCCATATCGATGACCCATTATAGAATGGCCACTGTAGAATTAGTGGAACTAATGAAACAACTAAATGAATTGAGTTATAAGGTATGTATTCTCCCTAGTGTTTCCCCATGGGTATCCTCTGTCATTTTTATTAAGAACAAATATGGATATATGAGGTAATGTGTCAACTACAGGGAGATCAATGCAATAAAAATTAATAAAATGTATATCCTACATATCATTGATGATTTATTTGACCAACATCATGGATACGAATACTTTTCAAAGATTGAACTTGGAACTGGATATCATCAGTTGTGTGTGAAGAAGGAAGACATTCCGAAAATAGCATTTCGAACCAGGTACGGGAATTACGAGTTTACAGTGATGCCTTTTGGATTGACTAATGAACACCTTGTCTTGATGTATCTAATGACCAAATTTTTCAATGAATATCTCGATGATTTTTTAGTGTAATTTATTGATGATATCATGGTATACTCCAAAAGATACGGAGATCATGAAAATCACTAGCATATTATCCTGAAGACTCATAGTAGACATGAATTATATGTCATGTTTAACAAGTGTGAATTCTGGATTCAGGAAATTTATTTTCATGGACATATTGTCTTTATGTATTGAATCCTAGTTGATCCTGCGAAGACAAAGGAAATCCAAGATTGGCCCATGCCAACAGACATAACTGAGTTATACAGTTTTATTGTCTTAACAGGTTCTTATCGGCGTTTCATGCAGAATTATGACCGACTGGATACCCCGCTAACAAAGCTCATATTTAAAGGGGTTAAATTTATTTGGACAAAATATTGTTAAGAATGGTTCGAAGAACAAAAGAGATTTTTATTCAATGCTCCTATTTTGACTCTACCATCGGGGAATAAAGAGTTCGTTATATACAGTGATTCTTCAAAAAAAGGACATGGTTGTGTCCTTATGAAAAAATGATTAGGTTATTACTAATGCATCACGACAAGTACAATTTCAAGAGAAAAACTATCTTACTCATGGTCTTGAGTTAGCTGTTGTAATCTGTGCTTTGATGATATGGAGACATTATCTCTATGGGGAAAAATGTGAGATTTATACTGATCACAAGAGTTTGAAGTATATTATCTCATAGAAAGAACACTACATGAGGGAAAGGAGATAGATTGAACTACTCGTGGATTATGATTGCATGATACAATACCACCCAGGGAAGGAAAATAAGGTAGAAGATTCCTTGAGCAGAAAGGATCATGGAGTTTTGAACAAGATGAGAGTTAAAGGGATCCTATTTTCATGTATCTAGTAATGATGAATATGGGAATTACCATGGAACGTGAAACATTAACAGTTTTTCAAATGGTTTCCAAACTAAATTTACTATAAAGGATAAAAGTTTCTCAGGTTAATGATGAGGAGTTTCAAAAGAAGATTAAAGCTGTGAATGATGGGAGATTGAGTGACTTCGTATATGAAGAAGGAATTTTGAAATTTGGGAAGAGACTTTGTGTTCTCGAAATACCTGATCTAAAAAGGGAATTTGTTGGATGATTATCAAAGTTCCAATTTCTCTATAAACCCTGGTAGCACCAAGATGTATATAGATTTTAAGGAACATTTTTTGTGGTACAACATGAAGAGGGAGATTGCTGATTTTGTGTCAAGATGTATGATTTGTCAACAAGTGAAAGCTGGAAGGAAACATCCTAGAGGATTATTTCAACCTCTTCCCATACCTTAGTAGAAATGGGATAATATCACAATGGACTTTTTCATGGGACTACCAAATAATCATATAAGGAATGATGCAATATTGGTCATTTTTGATCGTCTTACCATGTAAGCACATTTTCTTGAAATAAGAGAAGATCTACCACTTGAACATATAGCAAGAATATATATTAATGAAGTTTTGAGACTTCATGGAGTACCCCTAACGATTGTTTCTGATTGTGAACCATGTTTTACATCAAGATTCTGGATAAGTCTTTAGAAGGCCCTAGATACTGATCTTCATTTGAGCACTGCCTACCACCAACAAATGGATGGACCATTAGAACAGACTAATAAATCATTGGAAGACATGTTATGGTCTTGTTCACTTGATTTTAAAGGAATATGGGATCAGTATTTACCTCTTATATAATTTTCCTACAACAATAGCTTCCATTCATGTATTCAGATGGCACCCTATGAAGAATTATATTGGAGGAGATATTTTACACCAACTATCTGGGATGATGTTGGTGAAAGAAAGCTTGTAGTGCCAAAACATGTTGAAGAAACAACGGAAAAAGTGAAGATTATATAGAACCATATAAAAATAGCTCAAAGTATGAAAAAGAGCTATGATGATAACCGAAGGAAGGATTTTTAGTTTCTAGAAGGTGATCATGTTTTCATAATTGGATCTCCATGGAAGGGTATTATAAAATTTGGTAAGAATGGAAAATTAAGTCCCAGGTAAATCAGACCTTTTGAAATTCTGGACCGAATTGGAGCCATAGCATAACGTTTTTCAATTCCACCAAGTCTCTCCAAGGTTCATAATGTGTTCCACATGTCAATGTTAATAAAGTACATGCCAGACCCAACACATGTACTCACCTGTGAAGAAGTATAAATTGAGTCTGATCTATCTTACTGTGAAGAGCCTATCATGATTATTGATACTAGAGAACAATTACTGAGATATCGGACGACACTACTGGTAATGGTTCTATGGAAAAACCATAAGATGGAGTAAGCAACATGGGTGCCTGAGGAGCTTATGTTAAAGTCATACCTGAATTTTTTTATTTAATATTTTGTGAATATTGAGGAAAAAAATTTCTAAGTAGTGTAAAATATAACACCCCAAGGTTTTGAAAATTAATATAGAATTCAATTTTATAATATAGCCATTAAACCAAAAATTGCTTCTTCTATGCTTTAAATTTCGAAAATTGGTCATCTAGAGTTGTGTTCAGTTTGTCATTTGAAGTCTGATAAAACAAACATAATTTCTGTTGAATAGTAACATACACTTGTGAATAGTAATATGAATAGTAATAGGAATAGTAATATGACCCTTATGAATTGTAAATAATAGTATTATTTTATTTTCTTTAGAAAATATGATAATGGGATCTTAATTAATTTTTCAATGTCACATAAAACTAATTGCACATCAGGATTGTTATTTTTTGGATTAAATCTGAAATTATTTAAATATTTAATTAATAATATTTAGAAAATTATTTTTGAATAAATTATTTCACTTTTTAATTCGACACAGTGAAAAATGGTATTGGTGAATTTTTGGGATTTTTCTCAAATTCATGAATTTTTGATGAATAGTTAAATACAATAAAATACTGTATATAAAAATTATCAGTTAGATACACCATTTATTACAATAAAAGTAATTCAAGTTCACATTATTTGATCTGAAATTAACTTATTACTATTAGGGGTCACATGAAAACACACTATTTGTTGTCTTGAGGGAAATAATAAAATAATGAAATAAATATTCAATATTTACTCCTCTCATCCACTATAAAAACCCCTCACCACACCCTCTTATCTTCACATTTATAAGACTTGAAGCTCCTCAAATTTGTGACTAGTTACCCTTCCCTAGTCTCTCCCCACTTCCAAGAAGCTTTTGGTCTTCCCAATAGAAAACCCCCTTCCTGTAAAGAGTTTTTCAATGAGGTTATCTCAAGAGGTAAGGCACCCTTCTTTTTCGTTGGGTTTCATTTCAATTTAACTGATTTTGCTATCCTATCCTCACATCATCTGTAAAAATGACCATGATAACTCATGTGACATCTATATACTGGATTTTTATAATGTGAATGGAAGAACTGTCATAAGTATTCTTACTCCCTCACTTTTATTTTATTAAACGAAATCAACGTTCATAAGGATCTGATTTATAACCTTCATGGACGATGAAGTTTGGTTCTTCAATTTCCTTTTCATTACTGGTCATTAAACCATATTAATGGTTTAAAAAGACTATAATATATGTTTTATAACTTAATTAATATTCACGAACAAGAATATGTACATATAATTAAGTTATACGACAAAAATAGTTCATAATATTCCTAATACCGCCAAATAATCGAAGTGGTTGTCATCCAATGATTCATCCTCATTCCATGTAACCAAATGATAGAAATAACCATTATAAATTATTTATCATTATTAATAATATATAATTCCAATCCTGGATATTCATAACCATTCCACATGAATGTCATTACTTAAAAATATGTGAACCGAATATGAAAATAAAGGAAACAAACACTCAAGAATGATGAAATTCTATATAATAACATATCAATAAAGACATAAATGAACTATCCAGAATTATGGTAAAGTAAAAACATGTCTAATAGGTTCTGAGATAAGTTATTAACAAGTATAATTCCATATTCAAGGATCTTATGTACAAGAGAGGAACATGTTTAGAGTTAAGGTAAGGGTTTTTTCACCCGAACTTCCACTTTCATTCGGGATACTTTCATTGTCTAATTACCATGATGTAATTCGTATGTATTGTAATTTACTCATCATATTTTATGTGTGAGTATAATATATATGGTTAAAAACATAATTCATCCTTATTTTATGGATTGTTACAAGTTTTAAAAGGAACTTTCAAAAATATTTCAAAAATACAACCCCGGTTCAAAGGAATTTCTCAAATTCTTACCTACTTCAAGGGAACTCTATAATATATTTTAAGAAACCATTATCATTATAAAAACACTAATTTTATCATGAAATACTATTTTAGTTCACTTCTGGTTTTATAAAAATATTTTTTCCAAAATAACTATTCATTTCAAAATAATAGAGTATTTATATCCAGAATTGCTTAATGATTTTATAGGAGTGTGTTCATCTAATTAAACACTCTTGTTGATTCCATGGTATTATAGGGATTCATAATTTATGAAGTAATCTATAATATTTTATTTAAGGGATTATTACTAACTAAATTTTTTATGATCTATCCTAAAACCATTTACCATATTATTCTGAATGGTTAGTGTTTTATGTTTAATGATTGGGGAAAGACAGTTACATTTCATATGATAGTTTTAATATGAATTTCTATGTTGTTTTTGTTTATCCTTGCTCATATGAGAAATTCATTGGACTTATTGTGATGGGTGGGGTCTTCTATATCCCCTCGATGCATCAATAGGTCTCATGAGACAACTAGACATGGAATTGGCTGAGGCATTTCCCAATTTGATATTGATTTTCGCCGAGGCCTTAATGATTAGACGTCTTGGACGAATCCATGAAAAAATGTTTCAGAATGTCCGGAATATGCACTTCCATAATTATGAGGCTTGTAATTGAAATTTCATGTGTTTTTTCAACAATTAGAATACCCGTGATTATGTTTTATTATGGCATTATTTACTCAGCTGATATTCTTTCCATAATGAGTTCAAGATTATTATTAAAGGCATGTGTTTTCAACTATTCACCATGTATAATGTTTATATTATCTTATACTATATTTCTTACCTTTACAGAGCGTTTGAGCTCACCCCTTTATTATGTTTCATTTTCTCAGGATAAGAAGAATTCTATTATGAATGACATGCTGAAATAACATTGGAGTTATGGATTTTTTCTACGGATTTTCTATGTTGTTTTTTATTTCAAGTTGTAAAGATGAACTTATTTATGTGTCTTGTTTCCAATAATACTAAACTACTCGATTATTCGTGATTCATATTCCTTGTTTGTATCCCAATGTAATAAAATAATGCACCGTCTCCGGGAAACTGGGGTCAGGTCCTTAGAATATATATATGAAATTCACAATATAAATATATTTATTTTGTTATTATATGACATATATATTCAGACATTACATTCCATGGGGGATACGATAATCCCCCAAATGTGTTTGGAAGTCAACTACCTAAAAAAGGGGTGTCATTCATTTTTCACTAACAAATTATATGTAGGTAATAAAGATAAAGATAATTAGTATTTGTAATAAAATTTCAAAAAATACTATATTCATGACATATTTATCATTATAATAACATAATATATCATTTTATTTTTATAATGATAAATAATAATGTGTTTTGTTCATATGTGTGGACTACCACTTCCATGAAGCAATGTGACTATTTCTGTGTAACAAAATCACATGTATTATATATTTTAGAATATTTTATGAAATAATAATATATTAATGAATTTATTTTTATTATTTAGTGATAAAATAATAAAAAATATATTTCAATAATGATCATTGTAAAATGGAAACGTGTCTCTTGTGTGTGTGAAACCTATCGTCTCCATAGATGCAACATAGTTCATTTCTCTTAAAAATACTTCATGATTGGATTACATAATATTATAATTGATTTTTAAATAAAATAATAATTTATCAATTCTTATTCATTATATTTTTGAAATAATTATCACTTTAATGATAGTCAACACTACAAATTCATTTTGAAACAATGAACCAAACATTCTCAAAACACCAGACATGGACATGATTTATTAATTATTCAAATAATTAATTTAAAATAAATAAAAAATTATTTTAATTATACATTATTAATCATTTTATGGGTTCTTATGATATGAAATATATTTTTTAACATAATTATACTAGATTTATAATATATACATGAAATATCTATACTAAAGATTAAAGATTCTTATTTCATTTTTATTTCTGTGAGGTATATTCCAAATTACCTATATATTTTTGTTTTGATATTTATATACTAAAATAACATGTATATTATATTACATTTAATTAATATTTATTTATACTTAAAAACCTATTTCAGGTTCTCTCATTCATGGGTTTTTTCAAAAATATAATACCAAGGCCACAAGGTATTTCATCTCATTTTTCTTTTATTATGGAATAATTCTTTGTTATACTCTAAATATAATTTATATGTTGTATATAATTTCTTTTTTACATTTATTAACATGAATACCACCAATTTTTTTCAATTTGTATTATTTCACGTAATTATATTTGAATTGAAATTTACTTGGTGATAAATAATGTCATAACTAAATTTCATTTCCTTGGGGAATATTACTAATTAGTTGTATTTTATATTCTATGATTATCTTTTTAATAAATTTATATTTTATTATATTTTATTCATTGTTATTGATTAATTGATATTTTATATAATAAATATATTATTTCATTAATTCTGAAATTCAATGGTATCATCTTTGTAGTTATTTTTCATCTCTAATTCAGATTCATTATTACGTTTATTTATGATGTGCAAAAATATTCATTTTTGTGGTTTTAATGAACCCCTCGGATATATTATTTCATGAAAAACCTATTTTTAATAATATTTTATTAAAAATATTATTTTATTCATTCAAATGGATTAAAATTTAAGAGTTACAAACGGGAAAATAGAATTATGTAAAAATTTCATTTCTTTTTGGATTTTTTATATTAACTATTATTTTGGAGGAAATAATCTGATTTTACATTCATTGTAAACTTATATTTTATTTTCTACTATATTTGAATGTTATCAAGATGTTTAATAGTCATTCCCACCCCTATATATTTACGAATGATCAAGAAATGCATTTGTATGTGATACCGATATAGTATTTTCATTTATATCAGGTATCATTATCATCCAAATATTTTTTCTCTAAATTCTTAAAATGATTGTTTTCTTATGATAAATTATTATTATAAATAAATTAAAAACTATCTATTAAAATTATTTATATTTTCTTACAATAAATTTCGTAGCTTTTTCAAAATGGGTCACTTTTAAATGTGTTTTTAAAATTATTTTGAGAAAAATATTTATTTTTTCATTTATGGAATGGTCATATTTTACCACATTAATTTACATTATTTTAATTTTTGTATCCTTTATATCATCTAATTTTTATTTTAAATTCACATTATTTACTAAATATTTTTTGATTTTTTAATTTTTAATAGTTATTTTCAAAATAAATATATTATTTTTCCCAAAATATTTTTTATTTTTCTATTCAATAAATTTCAATTAATGAATGTTTATATCCATATCCATTACATATGGTTCAGTGGTTATATTATATAATTATAAAATCCTCATTCTCTCTGTGGAGAGATTAATATATTTTCTAAGAGATTTATATAGAACATGTTTCCCTTCCACAGGATAACTATATTTCCAAAAAAATATCAAATCCTTTTCTTCTCCACATTCATTCTTTATTTCAATGTTTTTTATAGTATTAATATATTTTAAATGTTTTCATCATTTTCAATGAGTTTCATTAAGAATCATTCATATTTTCCATTGATTCATCTTTTTCCAAAGTGATTTCTATGGAACCAATTTATTTTCCAGGTTTTAATAATGTTTCCAATATGCCTTTGTAGAACACATTTCTATTCCATCGGTTAATCACATATAAAAAAATATTATTTTTTAATTAATTTCTATTACCTATTTTAATCATGTTTTACAAATAAGAAATGTTTTTTCTATTTTTTTAGGAATAAATTATTTTACTATGTAATTTGTTCATTATATTATCCTTAGATATTTCATGTAATATTTTCTGGTTCTATTATAAACTAGAGATTTTTGTTACATTATTAACCAATTAATGGTGGTAATGTTATAAGATAATAATGGATGGTTCAATGATAAACCATTGATGTGTTTTCATGAACCAATTTGGGTTCCATTCAACCTGTGACGAGACCTAACATGGAGGGGGGCAAATATACAACCTAGAAAGACTATTTGGAACAATAGGGTCATCACCCTCAAGTCACCACCTCATGTACCTACATGTGATGAACAATAGAAACTAAAAGGACCAGTTTGGGATATACCTAACACTGAGAGGGGGGGGGGGTTGAATCAGTGTTGGGGACTTTTTAAACCAATTCCAACTTTTATCCCTGTACCTCTAGACCTGTTAGGATCTTGATTCTCTTATTCTCTTTTCCCTGTCGCATGCAATAATAGAAAGCAGTAAAAATGTGCACCCGATATTTTTACAAGGTTCACCACTCGATAAGAGTTGCTACATCCTTGCCATGCATAGGTATGACCACTGCATGGATTCTCCACTATAAAGTAAAATGCTGTTATAATGGAGTGGCTAGGAAAACAATCCTATAGACAGTGTGAGTCCCTACACTTTGGAGGGGGGTGGGAAACAATCCTCTTCCCTGGACTGGTGAAAGCCAAGTCCAACTTGCAGCCTCTAGCTGGTTCTTTATACTACCTATCGAGACAGTCTTCGTCCTTCTTCAAATGTTTGGTTCTGCTCTTGATCTATTGTAGTTCTCTTCACTTGATTACTTGCAAAGCAGTAGGCAATCAATTCTCTTCTTTCTTTCTCTTCTTCTCTAGTGCAAAAACAAACTGCACTAGTTCTTATTCCTTCTTCCTCTTAGTGAAAAAACTGACTGCACTAATCACCTTCTTTCTTTAGCTAGAATCACATACACCAATGTGATTATTCAAACACTGAAGATCTGATCACAAAGCATCATCTGAATTAAACTGCACTGAATAATTGTCAGCCTTCAGTTAGGCATACTCTGTTCTTTTTCTTCTCTTCCTTCTCTTCTCAATACCAACACCTGAGTGTATTAGTATACTGAATTCTTCCTTTGTGCAGATATGAGTTCAATTGCATGTCTAGTTCTTCTTCACTTCTCAAAGCACAACGAGAGTGTTAAACACCAGTCGTGTGAGTGCGGTTCAACTTCTCTTTGTGAAACCGAATGGTTCACAGTTCTTTCTTCTTCACAAGGCTGCTTCGAGAGTGCTCTGTACCTGTCAAAGGCCTGCGGTACCCTCAAATTTTTCGTGCAACCTTCTAGGTGGCTTGCGCGTAAAATTCAAGCCTTGCGAGTAAAAACACCTTTTGGCGCGAAAAACCCTTTTCACGCACAACTCTTCTTTTTCGCGCAGAACATCCTATTTTTCGCAACAATTCTTTTTCCGCGCAACACTTCTTCTTTTCGTGCAATGCTCTATACAACAATTTTTCCGCACGCCAGATCTCGGGATTTGTCTATGTGTTGAGTCTAACATAATGAGAGGGGTTCACCTCATATTTATAGTCATTTTGGACCTTGCGCATAAAAACCTCTACCTGCGCGTAAAACCTCCTCCATGCACCTAAAAACTCTTTTATGAAACTTCATATTTCATGCCATGCTTCAATATTTCGCCCACCTCATGCCTTTCCCATTTTTCATCCTTCTAAGCATGAAGCACCAATTGTGCACAAAATTCCGCACCGCGTTCTATATTGCGCGCAAACCCAATCTTTCCTGTGACATCAGATTTCGCGCACTGCTCCAATCTTTCGCGCATTTTATGCCATTGACAATTTTTGAGCTTCTGATCTCGAAACATCATTTGCGCGAAAACTTCATTCCTCAATTTCGCGCACCATGCCAATATTTCGCACAAACTTAATTTTTCGCACAGCCCGCTGATATTACGTGCACGACTTTTTTTTTCGCGCATCCCACTGATTTTTCGCGCAACCCGCTACTATTTCGCGCATCCCGCAGATATTGCGCGCACCACTTTATTTTTGCGCGAAACGTGCCTAAATTTCCGCGCACTCCATTCCTTTGACATTTTTCAATGTTCTGACCTTGAATAACTCTTTGCACGTATAAACCATCTTCAATATTACGCGCAACATCCATTTCCAAGCACATTTCTTCATCTCCCGATTTTCAGGCCCTAAAATTTGGCAAACACTGGAAAACGGCGCCACCTTAAACTGTGCTTTTCTGCCATCCCCAGATTGTCTATTTCTTTGCCATCTTATCTCTTTACTACTTCCCATAACCATTCTTCTGCTCTTATCACGAATCCCACTATCGTGATATTTATCCTTTAATAGATCAGCTTAAGCATCGTCAGAGTTGCAATGGGAACTGAATCTTTCCTATCTTCCATCAGCATCATTCCTTCCAATCAAAACATTATATGACTGGCATAATCATTTCTCCCCCTTTCCTTCATAAGGCTTTCATCACAAGTTCTCCTAACTCATGATTTGTGTGAAATACATACCAGCAAAACATCGTCTGATTTCGCTTCATGGAGTGTTGCCCAAGCCTGACATTCAATGCTATGATTACCTAACAATGCTACAGGCATCCTCACTTCAGTCGATCTCCATTAACTTTGGAGTCCTTCTTCATCTCCTTCTTCATTTTGACCAGCATTGACAACAGTTGACAACAAATACAATCTTCATATACAAAGTGGTCCCAACAGAAACTAGTTTCACCATCACAAACATGGAATATCTTGCCTTTAATAAGGTCAAACCTAAAAAATCTATATACACCCCTGGGTGTATGTAGGGTGTGATACAAAGACTACTCTAATTCCACTCAACTAATATTCCATTCCATAACAATAGAATATAAATTAATATTCATGTCATACTCTAAAAAATGAATATTATATTATCAAAACATTTTGATCTAATCATTTAATGAATAAATTCCCAAATGAACCATGATTTATAAGTATACATAAGATTATTTTCCACCATATGATGATGGTATAAACAAAATCACAATAGATAAACATTCCATAAGAAATCACCGTTGGATCTATATCTAGAGATACCCTATGACCCTCATATATCTATGAATCATTGATTAACAACCATAAACACAAAATCCATATGCATGATCAATAAGAGGGGAATCGATCACATGTTTTAGTGGTCGCCAATAATAATCATGTTTTGTGAGTTTTGTGTCATAAATCCTATTAGAATACACCATGCCTCAGCCCCACCGATCTAATGAACATATTAGTCCTATTCCACTCACTTAGATATGTTGGGTTCCCTTTATGATGAATTATCATTTCATGTGTCACATTATCACCAATTTCACATACACACTCTAAAAAATATGAGTACGCTTGAAAAAAAAATTCATAAGAAGAACATCTATCAAATAATTACACACATCAGACCAATTTAAAATATATTTCACATCACATAGATAATTATCAAAATAGGTTTAATAAGTATAACATGGGAGAAAAAATCAAAGGCCAAAAAATTTCATTATAGAACCATCAGTCAATATATGAAAAACCGTCATATTTATGAAAACACATTTATCACCTATCAGACAATCCATTTAACACGTTCATGGAACAAATAGAGCATACTAAATTAATATAATAATTCCGAAACATGGAATTGTCTACTTCACACATAATAGTATCTAGAATCATTTGTAATGCATCAAATGCATATAAAATAGACCATTTAAATTCATGGTCCAACAAAAAATTAGTATATTACCTAAAAACTACTGATTTAACCCTCTATGGGTCAAACAATATTCTGGAGATAAGATAACTCGAGAAACAGGGAAGAACAACACTGGAAGAAGAAGAAAATCAAGAGAGTAGGGACATACATGATGATTTCGTGAAGATCCGCACCAAATCCACCACAATAGTGAATATCAAGAGGGCCAATGAGAATAGAAGGAAGCTCCAAGGAATTGCAATCACATATGGATCATTTAAGGGATGGTTTGGGTATAAAATTAGAGAGGTTAAAAGGGAAATATATAGGTTCTATTGACATATATGGTACACATTGTTAGTCTTCATGGTTTCTCAAATAGTTTAGAAATCATGTGGCCTCCCATATCTAAGAGGAAAAAGGCCACATTTTTTCCTGATGAAAGGATCATAGCCATGTGATGGTTGGGGGCCTATAAAGATCCATTTTCTATGGAGTACAATTTCTCTTAGGATGGTGCAAGGTTTCCCTTAGCCACACATCAACCATGCACCACCAACTATAAGGTCCAAAAACCTAATTTTCTATAAAAACAATTTGGAAACCTATGGATAAATACAATAAAAAAATAAAAAAATAATTCTACAAAATAAAATCATGGATGTAATAATTCTCCCCACCCTGAAAGAATTTTGACCTCATAAATTCATTCAAGAGTTTAATTAGAGAACATGAAATTGATAACGCTCCTCAACCGATGAATTCTTCTCCCATGTCTCATGTTCATGTTTACCATGATACTAATGAAATTGGAACCCCACTATAAAATCATCCTAAATAATATTATTTTATGAATCCAATTTCTGTAATGGTAAATCATACATTGAAAAATCATGTTTCAACTCTAACTCTTACCAACTCATCACATCATATAGATTCAAATTTAACATATTTAGTTCTGAGACATGGAATGTGTCATGAATTGAAAACAAATGGGATTGAAAATCTAAATAGTATTCTACCCTAATAACTCTCTTAATATCATCTAAATGACTTTTATACCCACAAGTTAGGTTCAAATTCTTACCAAAATGATGGTGATCTAGGAGAGGTTCAGTCTTCAAAAGCACATGTTCACCAACATAAAATTCCAAGATTATATTCATCTAATCAGAAAAATATTTATGGGATTCCAGATCTATCAAAATGTACTAACTATGAAACCTATAATTATATAATAACTCTTACATGAAACTTTGTCCAAAATATAGTTTTTCACCAACATCATATAACCACAATAGATACCCACATTTCTGACAATAAAGGTACTCAATGGGATCCATCCAAATCACGGATTGTATGTCACACTCAACTTGATCTGTAAACCAATTTCCAAAAGAATGCTTCCCAAAACCATGAGGTAAAACTTAGGGTCCCCGTCTGAAATCATTTTTGACAGAACACCATGAATTGTCACTATCTCGTGAAAATATATTTGACCCATGAACAGGATTAAAACTCCCATTGATACCATTTTCAGTTGTTCAGAAAATAATCCATTGGGCCACCCAACCTGACATGTGTTGTGGAAAGAACCAAAATCCCTATACCAATCACTAGAAACATATTCCTTGGTTTCAACATTTCCCTTTTCTGAGTGATTCCACTAAAGATAAATAAACAAAAACAATGATCAATGTCAAACATCATCCTATGATTAATATCTATAAAAAATTGATACACCATTGAATATTAATCATTTTATAAGTGTAAACTAAACCAAATCAAACAAACATAAAAAATAAGGAGGGGTAGCAATTACACAACTGAAAAACCTCAATAAAACAAGAGGTTCAGATCCCTCAAGCCACCTCCACGAATACGTACTAGTAAAGACAAATATAAAATAGATCTACCTTCACCACTAGGGAACATATGAAATTTACGTGAGATAAACATAATAATGTCTAAATATACACAATGGAGTATGTACGGTGTGATACAAAGCCCAATAAGATGGATCCCAAAATAGATTACATTCTATAACATTAAAAGATAAATTAACAAGAAATTTGTAACAAAAAAATAGAAACAAATTGGAAAAATATTTTGAGAAAAAAAATTTAATGAAATCATTTCCCAATGAAGAATTCATTAAATAAAAACACAATATCAAATTTCCAATTAATATTGTCGGTATTCACAACATCCCAAGAGAGTACGACATTTGGAGAAATCCATATGGGATCTAACTCAAGTGGGACACTAGGAAGACAATAGCATAGTGAAACATTTCTTAGAAACCATAACTCACAATGTCCCTGTGAACAACACACTAGAGGGTTATCCTAAAAATTGTCTAGTGGTCTCCAAACGTCATCATATTTAGTTAGGTATTTATTGGAAATACTTCTAGAAGACACTAGGCCTCAGTGATGTCGATTCAACAAGCATACTATCCCTAGTCCACCAATATAGATACAAAGGGTTCCCTTCTTGATCATTTTTTATTTCACATGTTATATAATTACAACTGTCACATTGGAAATCCAAAAATTATTGACAAAAATTTAAATCTACCATTTTTCATAAGATAAAACTCTATAAAATCCATACGCACAGAAAATCCAATTTAAAACATACATCACAAAACATTCAAAATTTAAGAAACACATTTACATAATAAAGAAAGCCCACCAAAATCATCTAATAATTATTAAACATGGAATCACATGACTCACAATTGAAAAATTCCAAAATCAAGTGGAAAACCATAATCAAACCTCAAAGTGACCCTATAGAAGAACGATCCAACTAAAAACACCATGATTTTACCCAAACCCTCCATATAAAACCCACATTAGGTTGAACAATCTGTTATAGAAATGCGAACCCAAGAATGAGGGCGGAAGAACCATATTAGAATCAATAAATCGATAGATAATATACATACATATTTATTTCTCAGAGATTCAATACACATTTACTAATATATTAAAGATAAAGAGAGAAAATCAGGATAGGTGGAAGCCCCTGAACTACAAATTAGGTATATATTAAATTATGATTGACTTGTTTTTATAAAAGTTGTAGTGATAAGATAAATTTTAAATCCCTAATGTCAAAAACATGCCACATTATTATCCCATAGAGTTTTCCAGATCGTGCGGCAACTGTGTGGACCCACTATCCAAGAGGAAACCAACTATACAATTTCCCATTAGTTTTTGAACACCCATGTAGTAGGTCATTCATCATGGATAGTGGCACTGTCTAGGGTGAACTATTTTTTATATGTTATTTCATGGATTCCCCAATCCATTATCTAATAGTTTATAGCCTACTATAGGGCTATATAACTACATTATTCATCAAATAACTATTGAAGAAGCTAACTGATAATTACATGGTAAAAAATAAAAAAGTAGTACCACGTAATAAATTCCCATATGTGACATTTGTTGATGTTTGATAGCTCTCTAATGTAACGGGTACTCGAGATATAGATGATGACTATATTATATATTCTATTTGTATAAATTTGTATAAAGATAATATCCCCTGATAAAAATACCTTTTCTTTTTGATCTATATAGTTCAAAATGTTTCCTTTTATCAAGATTGATATCTTGTGGATTGGTATTATTTTTTATAATCACTTTTTCCATTATAAATTCCTTATTCCATGTTTTCATGTTTTTTGAAACACATATTGATATTTAAGAATATTCTAATGATATGCTCATAAACATTGATTTTACTATCAAACCCTTATGAAAATAATATAATCAATGGGTTCATTAACACTTTAATTAATATATCTACATTTATAATGGTATGTGAACTTGCAGTCATTAATTTTAAATTTCAACATGTTACCATGATTTCTTTTTTAATAATTATTTATTTTAGGGGTTCATATATTTGATGATGATGACCTGTTATATAATATGAAAATTTGGTATCATGGGAGGCTATATACATATTTATGACATTTTTGTTTTGGAATAAATGATATTAAGAGTGATTAATATTTCCTGAAAACTATAAATAGAAAATGATCTATAGAATGTATGTGATATAATATTTCTGTCTAATTATGTATGTTATGGATAGATATATTTGAATCACAATCATAAATATCAATCTATATATGAAAATTTTGTGGATTTATCATTGGATCATGAATTGGGGGTTTGAGGGTACAATAGTTGAAATAAAAAAAGGTTTTCTTGGTATGATTTTTATGGTATATTTTTCAAAAAGCTATGCCATTGCTGTAGGAAAATTAGAGATATCTTTTTACACTACACTCATTTAGTAAAACATGTATTTGGATGCTTATAAATATGTTCAGGGTCATGATAGCTTCATTTTTTTCCAATAGAAGATAATTGTTATGACTTTTTAAATGTCATTTTTATTTAGAATTTGTAATTAATTAAAAATTAAAAAATTTTGAAATTGATGTTGGGAGATAATCTTGCAGTTCCATGACCTGTCCCTTGGGGCCTGTGCCGTGACTACCCTAATCCCGAACGTCATAGGACAGGGGCTAGTGACTAGCACCAGAAATGAAAAACCCAAAAATGGAATGCTTGGGCTTTAAACATGTACACACACATACATGACACACATCATACAAGTAAATCATAATGGAAAAGGTATTGAATAACTATTACTAAAAACCACCAATGAGAGTAAAAGTATATACCAAATCTTAAGGGGACAGTACTCAAGCCCAAATAGAATGAAAATATAGAAAAACGGGTAAATCGTGCTTTGAATATCATCCACCAAGGAACCTACCTTAAGGGATGGAAGAGCTCGTCATATGTTGTCAATGCTGCTCACACAGTCTGTCAATCAACTCCAAGAATCATCTATCATCATGTGCCTGAGTCTCATTCAAACTATATATCATCTGAAAAAGTCACAAATATGTGCAAGTAATGCTCATACATGGGTGAGTATAGCAATACTTAGTATGGACCCTGAGAACCTCGAAGGTCTCTGAAAATTCCACAAAGAAAAACCCAAAATAATAATATCAGTCACAAAGTATACAGTAAATTACATATCAAAATAGGTATGAAACAAAAATAATATGAACACTGAATATCAGTCATGAAGCTAAATCATTTTATGCTGTTAAGAAGTTCCACTATTGTACCATGAATAAGTTATTCCAAAGCTGATCCACACAGTTTCGTAAGACTCCCATCCACACGGGGTTAGCGTCATATGTTGTCGATCCACATAGGGTCCTAAGTCACTGATCCATGATGGAAAAATATAAGGTTGTTCCTCATTGGGTAATGCTAGTATTGATTCAGACAAGGTCATAAGTCATCGATCCACACATGGACGTAAGTCACTGATCTACACAGGGTCGTATGTCATCAATCCACAGAGGGACGTAAGTCACAGATCCACACAAGGTCATATTTTGTCGATCCATAGTGGGTCATACGTCACCGATCCACATAGGGTTGTAAGTCCTTGATCTACATAGGTTCATAAGTCACCGATCTCTATAGGGTTGTATGTTTTCGATCCACACAGGGTTGTAAGACACCGATCCACACATGGTTGCAAGTTGATGGTCCACGATGGGCAGCTCTATGACTAGTCATCAACGGGTCACACTACTGTTGATCCACACAGGGTCACTCTGATAATAATCCACAAAGGGCCGTATGTAACTTGACATCCAGCTACAAGATTCCCTCATGTGGTGCACATGAGTTTTTGAGAAAATACATCTCAAAATATCAGTTGAAAATAACCCTCCAAGATGTCCCATGAAGAAGTAACCTGATGAAATTAAATGTCATAAGGGTTCCAATGCAATAGATGGTTCATCAATCAGATGCTCGGTCTGTATGGTATATGAATTTTAGTGCTAGGGGCCCGGTTGGATTGATGTCTGATCCAACCAGGTCATACTCCAACATTCTCCAAAACCCAAGTGTACTATCTCAAAAGTACTGCCTCATCTTAAGCATTTTGGCTCCACAGATGGTTTGTCTAACATATATCTGGTTTAAGGGATATATCCCTGTAAGAGAAACTTGGTCATAAGGGGTGAGGGTCCGGTCCGACCCAACATGACTGACCTGGCCCAGCCTACAGGGCCCTGACCGAACCACCTGTTCCCAACCTAGTTTGGATGGGAATGGTCTGACCTTTTGAGTAGCATGCTATGCTCCTCCCACCCACAGAGGCACGACCTGTTAGGCCACTGAACCTAGCTGACCCACCGGTTGGGTGCAGCTTGCCCTCTAGGTGTAGGGGTAGGCTCTCTTCTTAAATTGTCTAGATGTTCAGGTTCCTCCATCAACTGTGCTAGTTGGCGTCGCTCTATCTTTTCAGTCTACGTGGACCAGTCGATAACAGACCCGCGAGGTTGGGTCTTCCCTTTACCATGACCATCCTGTTGGATCGAATATGTAAATGTATTTGTATATTAGATGGAAAAATACAAGAGGGGGCGTATTGTATGTTTAAAAAACTTTGTGTTTTAAACACTTAAGAGATTAGTTTAAATGATCATAAACTAATACAATTCAAACAACCACAATTGTATTGAATATAAAGGTATGATGTAATGTAATACTATTAAGAAAAGTAAAGTAATTGTATTCAAGATGAATACAATAATCATAGTATAATAAGTGTGAGATATTCTACCATAAAGCGTATAGAATCTATTAATACAAAATGCAATAGAATAATTGTAATTGAAACAATTACAATTGTAAGTGTAAAGAAGAAAGGAAATAATAAAAATTATTTTATAATACAAACAGTAGAATAAAAGTAAAATTATTACAATTCTTTTTAACCCAAAGAGAAGGGTTATCCTTTAACCAAGGATTAGAGGTCTGTCTTACCACTACCCAGGTATGCCCTTGATACTATGATCGCAATGTCTGTCTGTCTATCCCCGACATCCCTCGATATGATGATCGGTACGCATGTCTACCTATCCCCGGCAGCCCTCGATTTTGTATGTAATCGACACCTCTGTCATTCAATCACTTGAATGACCTCGATACAGAGATTGGTCACACAATGCACAAAGAATGAGAGAATTCACATCATCTCTCTCTAGAACTTGATAGAAGTAAAGTATCATCATTCTACTTTCTCAGCTTCAAATGACCTCCAATTTATAGGCCTCAGGTTCCAATGATCACATTTACTCTAACGGTCATATTTCTCCGAATTACTCAGAGGGACTTGGACACCTGACATTATAACGGTCATATTGAAATAGAAAGTACAGAATCATTTTGATTAGTTTGTAACTAACTCAATGACATCATATTGGTTAAAATAATGATATATGAACATGATAATCAAGAGTACGATTAATATGAAACATGTGTTTTTGACAAAGTACCAAAACAAGCAAGTAATTAAAGTATGAGCATTATAAGTATTACTAAATGTAATGTATTGATATGATACAAAGTAAGATACACAAATGTGAGTACTAATGATAGAGTCAGTACGATACGATTGACAGAGTCAGTATGGAAAAGTATAGTCAGTACAATCTGTATGGTTAGTACGATCAGCATGGTCAGTACGATCAACATGGTCAGTACGATCACCATGGTGCATACTATTAGAATGGTCAGTACGGTCAGCATGGTTAGTATGATCAGCATGATGAGTACGATTAGCATGGTTAGTACGGTCAGCATGGTCAGTACGATCCGCATGATCAGCACGATTAGCATGGTAAACGACATTTTTGATTTCCAAAACAAGATATAGAATTCAAAATAGAAATTTTTACTCAACAATCTCTCCCTTTTTGAAAATCACAAAACACAAAGTAAAGACAACAAGAAATACTTATCTCCCCTGAGTTATTATAAACACTTATGAATATGAATTTGAATACAACTAACTCCCCCTTAGGTATATACATTCTTAAATATTGTATTCACAGATTTTCCTTGGTTTCAAAGTATTTGATTGAAACATTTTACCTTTGTAAAAATTTATCACCCTTTATAAAACATTCTCCCCCTTTGTGATTTACAAAAAGAATGGGGTAACCTTGAGTTTCCTAAAATATTTAGAGAAATGAATTGCAGGACAAAAGAAATAGTAACATAAAAGTTATTAAAAAACAAAGACTTATTGGTTTCATAATAAAAGAAAAACAAAAACAACAGTTATTTTATTTCTCTTTCCTTTTCCTTCTTTAATAGCTCATGAAGAACAGCTTTCATCTTTTTTATTTCTTTCTTATCTTCAGAAATTGAATCACCCTGTGATCTGAAAATCTCCTATTGGTCGGAAAAAAGATTATATTGATTCTTGATAGTCTCCTCCTGGACTCTGATTACATCCTCAAGGGTATCAATTTTGTTTTTAAAATTCTTGTTATATTTGGATAACAAAGAGTTTAGTTTCCTCAACAAAACCATATCAACATTGAAAGATGAAACCTTCGGAAATTCGGACTGAAAAGCATTCATTCATTCTTTCAACTCTTTCACTGAAGGGATATCAGCTCCATGAGTTAACTGATTCAGTCTTTCAACAGTTTCATTGTTAATCTTATTGAATGAAATCATAAGATCATTTGACAACCTCCTTATATCTTCAATTTCTATCTCATGGTCATTCACTAAGCTTTCTGATTTATATGACCACTTGGTCATCCTGTTGTAAGCCTTCATATGAGCAGCTAATGTTTTAGATAAAACATTCAAACCAGATTCAACAGACAAAACATTCTTTCTTAATTCTCTTACAAATCCAAATTTATTTTTCTGATTGTCAGCAATGAAATCAATTTTTCCTCTAGCCTAGGAAAGTATGGAATAGTATTTTCAACCCTTTTTAAAACATGAACACCGTAATCACTCCTCTTGAGAGATATTGTTTGTTCTGAATCAATATCTTCTTCATACGAATGAAATTCATTCGACCAGATTGAGTCAACAACTACCTGTTTTCCTTTTGCTTTTTCTTTCTCCCTTATTTGTTCTTCTACTTTGTCATTGATGAAAATAACTTTTTCTGCATAAGAAGATTGAGAACCTTTCTTTTCTTTAGAAGTTGTTTTATCCGGAGTTTCAAAAGATTAAACTGGTGCTTGATCTCCGTGTGGAACTTGTTGAATACCTTCACTTTTCTTTTGAAGCGATTCTTCTCTACTCTTTTTTATACTTTGATGGAATTATAAAAGAAAATATTCTTCCTATTATTCAACATTCTCTCTCTCATGCAACATTTTTTTTCTTTTTTATTCACGGGAAGACTCTGTACAATAGGTTATTGATGTATTTCTTCCGTTAGTTGAGCACTATCATCCTCAAACATTTTCAGTACTTTAGAGATATCAAAGCCTTAAGCCTTTCTTTTCAAAAAAGTATTCTTTTTCTTTTCAGATTGAAGGTTTTCCTCTATCCTTATTCTTTCTGCAAAAACATCATCTGGGTAAACCCCGAACATTAGATCACCTTCCTTTTTCTATTCCTTATCTTTTCTCTACTTGGCCACGACTTCCTTAATATATATGGTTTTCTTCATTGGCTTTGAACTGGTTTGCAGATCTGACTTTTGAGGAGCACTAACAGATGGATTATCTTTGATAGGTATAGGTTCTGATTGATTTTGAGCCGATTCTGTTTCTAAATTATTAACAAAAAGTTTTTAATTCGGATAAAAAAACATTCAACTTCTTTGAATTACTCTTACTAATCCAGGATGGCTTCAAATCTATCAGATTTCCTTTCAAAGTAATATTAAAAAACTTCATACTCTCGAGAATGAAATTCGTATGAATAGCTGGATACATAATCAAATGGGACTTAATTACTCCTAACTTAACATTATTTATAGTTTCAAAAACATATCCCATGAGATTTAAATTTCTCATATTTAAATGATAGTCCAACATGAAGATATCGGAAGCCTTCAATGTCTCTCTATCCCCTTTCATTGGGATAAGAAAACCTTGCATCAACAGAGCCACAAATCTGTTATGTGGAGAAAGATGAGCCACATTCCTCCTCTCTTCATTTATAATAAATAGATACTTTTCAGCATTCTCTTTGTTAAACGTACCAACTTCCTTTGGTAGTTTATGAGATGGAAAGAAAGAGTCGCCTTCTATCGGAACATTCAGAAAATGAGCTACTTGATTTATAGACATAGAAATATTTCTATCGTACACAACAAAGTTGATAGATAAGTTCTTACCGAACGATACGGTTTTGTAAAAATGGATGACTTCATCAATAAGAACCGGATCATGGGACATTTTTTTTCAACAAAAAAATGCTCCCAGCCTTGAAATAAAATAATTATTTTCATTGATGAATCGTACGAATCAAAAATGTCCCGAGAAACTAACCTTTCTTTGAAAAGGTATTTCTATGAAAGAGTCATGGAGGACACTTCAGCGGGAGTATTATCAGAGGACTGAGACATATAGTTGAAGCAACTAAAATATCGTAAGATGACTTAGATCGGTGGATCATAGCTTTTCCAAAAATCCCAAAAAACCGGTGAGGGTTTGGGGAGGAGGGGGTATATTTATAGGCGACAAAAGGGCGACCGTTGATCTTCTACGGTTGAGATTAGAAGAGAAGAAATCAACGGTTAAGATTAAAAAGAAAAAAAATTTAAAAAAATATGTACATGTTGGAGATCGTAAGGAGATTGTTGGTTTGGATAGTATTGAAAAAAAACAAGCGTATAAAGTAAAAGAATACAATTATTCATCTTGCTGATGGAAAACAAAGTTGTTACAATTAACTGACAAGCTGGTGGAAAAAAATTATTTACCATGAACTGACAAGCCAATGGAAAACAAACATGTTACCATGGATGGACGTGCTTATGGAAAAGAAAGCCATTACCATAAACGGATGTGCTGATGGGAAAGAAATTCATCACCATGAATGGACGTGCCGAGAGGAAAGAAATTCATTACCATAAACAGACGTGTCGATGGAAAAGAAATTCAATACCATGAACGGACATGCTGATGGAAATAAAATTCATTTCCATAAACAGACGTGCAGATGGGAATGAAATTTATTACCATGAATGGACATCCCGATGGAAAAAAATCATGGTACCATAAACTGACAAGCCTATGGAAAACAAATTTGTTACAATGGACGGACGTGCCGATGGAAAAAAAGTCATTACCATAAACGGACGTGCTGATGGGAATGAAATTCATTACCATGAAGGACATTCCGATGGGAAAGAAATTCATTACCATGGATGTACGTGCCGATGGGAAAGAAATTCTTTACCACAAACAGATGTGCCGATGGAAAAGAAATTCATTACCATGAACGGACGTGCCGATGGAAAAGAAATTCATTACCCTAAACGGATGTGCCGCTGGGAAAGAAAATTCATTACCATGAACGGACGTGCCGATGGAAAAAAATCTTGATATGTTAATCAGTCAATACGATAAACAGATAGGTGAATAATACGATAAAACAGTCAATACGATAAATAGAAAAACACATACTGTGAGAATAAATAATTAAAGATCATAAGATAATAAGAAACAAAGTAAGAAATGTTCTCCCCCATTCTAATAGGAGTTGTTTAATGTATGGAGAAATTTAAAACATGAAGTAGATATGAATGATTATTTTAATTTAATCATTCCTAGTTTCTGTTTAATCAACTCAAATCTATTGGAAGGTAATGGTTTTATAAAAATGTCACCAAGTTGTTCTTGCATTCCGATGAATTGTAAAATAATATCTCCTTTTTGTGTGTGATCCCTGACAATGTGATTCCTAACATCTATGTGTTTTTCACGAGAGTGATGTGTTGTGTTCTTACTAAGAGCTATGACACTAGTATTGTCACATAGAATTTGGGTTTTGGGAAAACTCAATCCATAGTCAGTGATTTTTTGTTGCATCCACAATACATGAGCACAACAACTTCCAGCTGCTACATATTAAGCTTCAGTAGTTGAAAGTTCTACCGAGTGTTGTTTCTTCTAGGACCAAGAAACCAGAGAATCTCATATAAAATGACATGTTCCATATGTACTTTTTCTATTCACTCTACAACCTCCAAAGTCAGTATCTGAAAACTTTTTAAAACAAAATCATTTCTAGAAGAGTAAAATAGTCCTAAATCTATAGTTCCTTTTAAATATCGAAATATTCTCTTTACAAATTTTAGATGAGACTCTTTTGGATTAGATTGGTATCTTGCACATAATCATACTGAAAACATTATGTCTGGTCGACTTGCTGTCAAGTATAAAAAACATCCTATCATACCTCTAAAAGTTGTTTGATCTACTGGTTTCTCAGTTTCATCATGATCAAGTGTATTTGAGTTACCAATTGAAGTGCTAATACATTTAGTTTTGTCATATCCAAAATTTTTGTGTAAATCTGTAATATACTTATGTTGAGATATATATGTTCCTTCTGGTTTTTGGGAAATTTGAAAACCTAAAAAGAATGTTAACTCACCCATCATACTCATTTCAAACCCATATTTCATTAAATTTTCAAAAGAATCTGTTAAAGATTGCTGAGTTGAACCAACTATGATGACATCAACATAGATTTGAATAATCAAAACACTTTTTTATTCCATTTTTATAAAAAGGGTTGGATCTGTTGTATCTTTTGTATAATTTTTTTTAAAAGAAATATTTTACGTCTATCATACCAAGCTCTAGGAGATTTTTTAAGACCTTATAGGGATTTGGTAAGATTAAATAATTGATTAGATGTTTTGGGTCTTGAAAACCACGAGGTTGTTCAAAAAAACTTCTTCTTGAAAAAACCCATTTAGAAAACCACATTTAACATCAATTTGAAATAGTTTGAAGTTAAATTATGCTGCAAAGGCTAATAGAATATGAATAGATTTATGTCTAGCTACCAGAGCATATGTTTCTTCATAGACTATTACCTCTTTTTGATTATATCCCTTAGCATCAAGTCTTTCCTTATTTCGTACAATGATTCCATTTTCATCACATTTTATTCTGAAAACCCATTTTACTCTAATTAGAGTTGTTTCTTTAGGTCATTCAACTAAAGTCCAGACTTGATTCCTCTCAAATTCATTTCGTTCATCTTGCATTACTTTGATCCAATCTTCATAACCTAAGGCCTCACTTGGACTTTTAGGTTCAAATTGGGAAAGAAAATCAAGATGTTATATTTCATTTCTTAAGGAATTTCTAGTCCTTAAAGGTTGATTTACATCACCAATGATATTACCAATTGGATGATTCCTAAGAAACAATTCATTTTATTCGTAAAACCTGTTTATCAACATATTGTAGAAATTATTCTTTGGTAAGTGTTTTAGAAGTATCTTATTGAACATTTTTCTTATCAGAAAGATCTTCTAACAAAGGTTGACAATCAGTTTTTGAAAACACAACTGGGGAGGTAGGTTGGGATGATTTAAAAACAAAAGGATTAGTTTCGTCAAATATTACATGTACTGTTTCCTCAACAATACAAGTGTTTTTATTGAAAACTATATAATCCATATTAGTTTTGGTGTAGCCTAGAAAGATTCCTTCCTCATATTTTTGTGAAATTTTGGGTAGATTATCTTCTGTATTCAGAATGAATACTTTTCACCCAAAAACATTGAAGTATAAAACTTTAGGTTTTCATCCAGTCCGTATTTCATAAGGTGTTTAATTAAGAAAATGTCTGATTAAAACACGATTTACAGTATAACAAGCAGTACTAATAGCTTCAACCCAACAATGCTTAGCAATTGAGTATTCACTGAACATGGTTCTAGTCATTTCTTGAAGAATACGATTTCTTCTTTCAACAACACCATTTTTCTGATGAGTTCTTAGAGATGAGAAATTGTGAGTAATACCTTTTTTACTACAAAAAGAATCAAATTCACAATTTTGAAATTCACCACCATGATCACTATGAACAGTTATCAGTGGTAGGTTTTTCTTATTTTTAACTTCGGCTTTAAAAGTTTTGAAATAGGAAAATTCATCAGATTTCATTGTTAGAAAATAGACCCATGTAAATCTAGTAATTTCATAAACTAAATCAAATACATAGTATTTCCCTTCAATGCTTCCAGTTTGTGAAGGACCAAAAATATCCATATGCACTAGATGTAATGTATTAGAAGTTGAAACTTCATTAATTGATTTAGATCTAGTTTTATGTTGCTTTCCAAATTGGCAATGATCAAAAACATTTGTAGAATCATATCTAAGATCTGGTAGAACCATTACAAGTCTTTTCTTTGTGAGTTTACAAAGGTTTCTTAGATTGCAGTGTTGTTTCCGACGCTTTCGCTGGGGAGCACGCCCGTCCGTCCGTGGGGGAGGACGTGCGGCGCTTCTGTTTCCCCTCATTCCCGCTTTCCAAAGGCAGGCGGAATTCGCTCCTTATTCAGGGATGTCTGCTCCTTGATCGAAACGGGATGATGGGATGTCGGTTCTTCCTCCTGTGGATTCCTCCTCAGAACTCGTCACCTAGTCCGGGTCTCCCTTATAGATTTAATACATAGTTTGTGAAACCCATCCCAGTGCCATGTTTCCTTGGATGCCGGTTAATTACACTGCTTCTGTCGGGACATTCCAAAGGGTCCAGTCAGGGCAGCAACCTTCAGTCAGGGGAGTAGTCACGTTGAGGCATCAGTAGCGTGTCTGGATGCTAGGGTACCTGGCATGTCTGTCTGTTATCCTTGACCACAAGGCTTCTCGAGGGCGTGGAAGCCCGAGGCATCCCACATCGAGCGTGGGGAATTATATGTCGTAGACACATATCTGAGGTTTTCCTCAGCTTCACGTGCTCAACAAAGGGTATGCCGCAAGTTTAACGTCCAGCGGAGACGGATCAACCCAACCAGAGCATTAGCTAGGATAGATCAGATTGAGGGATCCTCCTTGAAGGGATATCGATACCGGGGCCAGCCCATGGGCGACAGTGAGGAAGAGCGTACCGACATGGTCTCACCAGGATAAGACGGTCCGGGCGAGAATCGGAACGGGTGGTTGGTTGATGAATGGAGTGGAAGGAGAGTGAAGTGGGACCATCGCAGGAGTGACAGTGAAGTTGCGCTTGAGCCTTGATGAGGCTTCCTACGTATCCCCGTGGCAGGGAATCAAAGTCCGCGTAGTTCGGGATGACGTCGATAAGCTGACGTGAAGGTGGACCTTGGCCCGATGGGTATCGTCAGTGTACCGACGTGATGGTGGACCTTGGTCTGATGGGGATCTTCAGTGTACCGACGTGAAAGTAGACCCGTGGGTCCACTAATTGTGGACTTGAACCTTGGGAAGGTTTCCTACGTACCATGCCTTGAAATGGATCAAAGTCCTCGTAGTTCAGATTAGGGAATACAGTTTAACGTCGTGTGGGACGATAGTGAACCCTGATGTGAATAAACGACGGGCATTGGGTGTCAGTGAACCGAAGTAAATGAGGGACCTTGGTCCAATGGTAGATGGGGGCTAGGCACACCGACAAGGAGATAGTCTGGGCCAATGCTTGTTGGTCTTGAACCTCATGGAGGCTTCCTACGTACCATGCCTTGACACAGATCAAATTCCTCGTAGTTCGGATTGGGGAATACAGTTTAATGTCATGCGGGATGGGGGAGAACCGACGTGAATGTGGTTGGGACGACCAGATGGTGGATTTGAACCTCGTAGAGGCTTCCTATGTACCATGCCTTGACATGGATCAAAGACCTCATAGTTCGGGTTAGTCACAATGGCTTGCCGTCGGACTGGAATTGCAGTTTAACGTCATGCTGGACGTAGGTAGAACACGACGTGAATTGGATGATGGGTGGGCTTGTACCTCGTGGTGGCTTCCTACGTACCATGCCTTTACATGGATCAAAGACCTCGTAGTTCATGTGGGATGGGACGCAATGGCATACCACTGGACCGGAGTGCAGTTTAACGTCTTGCTGGACGGGGGTGAAACCCGACATGAAAGACGGGTGGGCTTGAACCTCATAGAGGCTTCCTACGTACCATGCCTTGACATGGATCAAAGATCTCATAGTTCAATGGATGAGTCCGTCGGTGAACCGACGTGAAGGTAGACCCAGGGATCCACTATTGGTGGGCTTGAACCTCATTGAGGCTTACTACGTACCATGCCTAGACATGGATCAAAGTCCTCGTAGTTCACAAGGGAATGTGCAGTTTAACGTCATGCTGGACGGGAATGAGACCCGACGTGGAAGAACGACGGGTGGGCTTGAACCTCGTGGAGGCTTCCTACGTACCGTGCCTTGACATGGATCAAAGACCTCCTAGTTCTGAGAATCTTCAGGGTCAGGGTCGGTGCTCACTCTAAGCCCACGTGAGTCATGCTCAGTGTGAGAAACAAGAGGTTGCAAGGACCTGACGATCACGTCGCGACGAGTGAGTCCGTGAGAGGTGAAGAGGGGCCTACGCCTTGGGCGGCCCATGGTGTTGGGACTTACTCCAGGATGGAGGCCCATGGCACGACAGAACGCGGGAATGATGGACCTCGGTCCGACGATGGGAGGTGCCTCGTTCCCTATCACGCCCTCCACTGACCTTGGTAGTGGGGAAGTACGGAGATGCAGAGGTGAAGCCATCCGTTGAGGGGGCTAGGGTCGCCCTTCTCTTACGAACATACGCCACTCCGACAAGGAGGATCTCATTCCATGTGAGGAAGAGTTCCATTCCCGTGGAGACGAGTGGTGTAAAAAATGTTCGAGTTGGGGGGACCCTTCGCGAGGGGCACGAGGTCCGATCACAGTTTAACGTCATGTGTTAAGGACGTGGTGCTTGGTAGTTTAACGTCCTGCAGCTCAGACGAGGTGGGTTCACTCCACACCCCTAGGACTTACATAACCGGTACCCTCTGGTCCTTGGGGAAGGGAAGGTACCGGTAAGGCCATGGTTAAGGGGGGTCGTGAAACGAACCATCGAGGGGCCCACGTTAGCGTGGCTATGCAAAGAAGAAATAGCCGTTAGTGTGCCTATGCGAAGAAGCATTAGGCGAAGCAACGCTACGGGTGTTATTGTCCATGGGACTTTGAAATCACATCATGCAAACCTGGAGGGCCGCACGGGAGGAGGAGTCGCTAAGCAGAGGAGTGTGCTTTGCGAAGTGGAGTGCCTTGGACTTAGCATGGGGCGTAGGGGTGAGTGGAAGGTACTTCGCGAAGTGGAACAGTGTTCGTGGAGCACTGCCTCGCGAGGAAGGGGTGTCTCGCGAAGCAGGGTCCTGCGGAGCAGTGCACTTCATGATGCATAGTGATCCTGCCTTGGCATAGGGATCACTAGCATGGGTTGGGTGTTTCGCGAAGCATAAACGCTCCGCAACTGCCCGGGTTCCCTTGGGAATCCCCTTCCTTCGCGAACGCCCTTGAGCTTCGGAAAGGGCATCCCTCTCGGAAGAGGGGCTCAAAACGAGACAAAGCAGAGTCGTCTCGCGAAGTAGAAATACCTCGCGGAGCTCATGATTCTCGGGAAAAGAGTGCTTCACGATTCGGGAGAGGAGAAGCCGAAAGGTCAGATTGCCCGACCCCGGGACTCAGGGGGAGTCCAGTATTTATATGGAAGGGGCGCCGCGAAGCAGGGCTCGCTCGCCGCCTCTAGTGCTTCGCGGCGCGCTCGCGAACGTCAAATGGGTTCGCGGAGCATTACCACCTCTGGTGCTTCGCGGCGGCTCGCGAACGTCAAATGGGTTCGCGGAGCATTACCGCCTCTGGTGCTTCGCAGCGGCTCGCGAACGTCAAATGGGTTCGTGGAGCATTACCGCCTCTGGTGCTTCACGGCGGCTCGAGGGTCGGGGCGCTTCGCGTGGGTGCTTCGCGGCGGTGCTTCGTGGCTGTGCTTCACGAGGCAGCGCGCCAGCTGTCTTTTTCCTTCATTTCATTCGGGCCCTATTTTTGGCGCCAACAAGTGTCTTAGTCTTATATTCCATATCCATGAATGGATTTCTATTGGATTAAAGTACGGTTTGTTTTGGCTCCTAATGTCTTCTATGTTAATAGTGTATACATTCTCTTTCATAAGGGCAGATTGAATGAACTCATCCTTGGAATTATGAACTAGACATTTATCATTTAAAAAATTTACAAGGTAACCTTCATTACATAATTGACTTATACTGATGATATTGTTCCTAATACCTTTAAGGAACAATAAATTTGAGATAATAACTTTTCCAGGAAAAAAAATATTACCTATACCAACTATCTTTCCTTGAGAATTATCTTCGAATGTATCCTTCCCTCCTTTTGATTTGAAAATCTTTTCAAAAGAAATCTTTGTTTTTGGTCATGTGTTGAGAACAACCACTATCCATGTACCGAATATTCTTGTTGGTACAACTTCTCATTTGCCTGAAAAAGAAACAATTAGTTTTTCAGAATCCAAACTTGTTTGGATCCAGAATGGTTAGATAACATAATTTTAGGTATCCACGTTTGTTTTGCAGAATGAGCTTTATGGAATCCTAATGACTGAGTTCTATTAAGATAATAATCTCTTTTCTAGTGTCCACAACATTGACACTTATAACAAAAAGGGTTATTTTGTGGAACAAAATTGTTATTACTAAAAATAGGTTTCAAATGAGTATAACCAAGTCCAGAATGATTTCTCAAATGCCAGATTTGGGAATACATTTTGTCAAAGTTCTCCTTGCCATAAGTAATGTTTGAAAAACGTTTTTTAAAAGAAAATATTTCTGACTTTAGTTTTAAAACTATATTTCTATCCTCCAAAAAATTTAATTTTGAAATAGGGTTAGGCTCTAAACCATTTTTCTTAGAAATTACGTTTTCTAGATCCTTAGAAATTTTATCCTTATTAGATTTGACATTCTCAAGGGTTTTTAAAATATTTTCAAAATCATAAGTTTTCATATCAAGATCTTTTGAAAGATCTGATACTTATTTAGTTAAAACTGTAATTCTAGAATTTTCTTTATCAAGCTATTTTTTACGTTTAGAATTTTCATTTTAAAGTAATTTAGAAAATCTAGATACTTCCTCAAAAGAAGCTAATGTATCATATTCTGATGATGAAGAATCATTATTTGAATATTCATAATATTTATTATCAGTATAATTTTCATTTAAAGAGACATTTGTAATAGTTTCAGTAATGTGTACCTTAGCCATGAGATGATGATCTTCAATTGGTAGTCTGACTATAAGTCCAATATTTCTCTGTCCTGAGGACTCATATTCTAATGAATTATCTGATGAATCGGTAACACTTGCACTCCAAGTATCATTTTCCTTCAATTATTTCATTGTCTTTGTCTTGTAATACTTTTTCTTATTTCTTTTAGAATTTTTCTCCTTTCTATCTTTTCTCTTCAGTAAATGACGATCAGGCCTTATATGACCCACTTTCTTACATTCATAAAAACATACCTCTGAATACTTCTTATCCTTCATATTTTTGAATATGTAATGGAATTATTTCATTCCCACAATCTTGTTCATCCTTCGAGCAAGATTGTCTAACTCATTTTCTGAGTAATCACAATCACTTGATTTTGATATAACAACATTCTTGGCTTTGGATCTTGTTATCCTTTTAGGTGTTTTATATTTAGATGTAAAGGCTACACTTCAATTCCGATTTTTCTTCTTATTGAAATCAGAATCTCTCTTCATTCTTATCTCATGCTGTAAAAGAGTTCCAAATTGTTCATCAAGAGTAATCTAGGAAACTCTTATATTTTCATCAATAGTTGTATTTTTGACTCCCATTAATTTGTAATTATATCAATAATCTTATCTACAAGAGATTCATTATCAAGACCTTTTTCTCCCATATATTTTAAACTATTGACAATTTTCATAAATCTTTCTTGTACTTTACATACTGGCTCTCCATAAGGAAAAACAAATCCATGATTTTCTGCTCGAAGCATTGATCGTCTTGTTTTTATAACCTTGGTTGTACCAAAATGTGTAACATCTAATTTATTCCAAATACAATTGGCTATTTCACAGGAATATATCTGGATGTATATATTCCTGGCCATTAGGCATTATTAAGTATTGCGTACCTTGTAATTATGTTTATATTCATTCTTCTCATTGTTAGTGAATGTACTGACTTCTTCTTCAGAAATTTTGTAACCTCCAGTAAGCATAATAAAATTGTCTACACTGGTGTTGATAACAAACATCTTCATTTCATCTTTCTAGTACCCATAATCATTCCCATCAAAGATAAGTGGTCTAGAAAGATTTAGGTTGTCAATTGACCCAATATTCATCCATGCCATCTAATGAAACAAAATCTTTTCCACTTCACATGTTAGTGTAGTATGTAGTTAAATTGAAAGTTTAAAAGAAATAGAACAAGTAATACAAATCAGTGGAAACCATCTCTAATACCAATTGTTGGATCGAATATGTAAATGTATTTGTATATTAGTTGGAACAATAAAAGAGGGGGGGTGAATTGTAGTTCTAAAAAACATTATGTTTTAAACACTTAAGAGATTGGTTTAAAAGATCTTAAACTAATACAATTCAAACAACCACAATTTTATTGAATATAAAGGTATGATGTAATGTAATACTATTAGAATAGTAAAGTAATTTTATTCAAGATGAATACAATAATCAGAGTATAATAAGTGTGATAGATTCTACCATAAAGAGTGTAGAATCTAATAATACAATATGTAATAGAATAATCGTAATTGAAACAATTACAATTGTAAGTGTAATGAAGAAAGAAAACAATATAAATTCCTTTCTAATACAAATAGCAGTGGAAAAGTAAAAGTATTACAATTCTTTTAACCAAAAGATAAGGGTTATCCTTTCACCTAGGATAAGAGGTCTGTCTTACCACCACCATGGTATTCCCTCGATACTATGATCAGAACGTCTGTCTGCTTATCCCCAGTAGCCCTCGATACGATGATCGGTACGTCTGTCTGCCTATCCCCAACAACCCTTGATTTTGTAGGTAATAGGCACCTCTGTCTTTCAATCACTTGAAAGCCCTCGATACGAAGATCGGTCACACAAAGCACAAAGCATGAGATAATTCACATCATCTCTCTCTAGAACTTGATAGATGTAAAGTATCACTATTCTCATTTCTCGGCTTCAAATGACCTCCTATTTATAGGCCTTAGGTTTCAAGGGTCACATTTCCTCCAACGGTCATATTTCTATGAAAAACTCGAAGGGACATGGACACATGGCTTTATAATGGTCATATTGAAACAGAAAGCATGACATCATTTTGATTAGTTTGTAATTAACTCAACGACATCGTATTGGTTAAAACAAAGATACATGAACATGATAATCAAGAGTACGATTAATATAAAACAAGTGTTTTTCAATAAGTACCAAAACAAGAAAGTAATGAATGTATGAGTATTATAAGTATTACTAAATGTAATTTATTGATATGATACAAAGTAAGATACTCAAAAGTGAGTAAATATGATAGAGTCAGTACGATAAGATTGACAGAGTCAGTACGAAAAATTATAGTCCGTACGATCAGTATGGTCAATACGATCAGCATGGTCAGTACGATCAACATGGTCAGTACGATCAGCATGGTCAGTATGATTAGCATGGTCGATACGGTCATCTTGGTCAGTATGATCAGCATGATCAGTATGATTATCATGGTCAGTAGGGTAATCATGGTCAGTACGATCCGCATGATCAGTACGATCAGCATGGTAAAAGACATTTGTGATTTCCAAAACAAGATATAGAAGTCAAAATAGAAATTTTGACTCAAAACCTCCTCCATTGCACAATACCGCGGATCGCCACCTTAGTCTACATGGCCAGCGTCGACCGACGGCCCCTGTCCCACGTGGTTCATTCGGGAACCACCGTCCATTCATGTTCGACCATATCCGACTTTTTCCCCCTCTGGTATCTGAAAGATCACCCATGTGCCTTCTATAAACCTCCAAAAGTAAATTTTATTTTCCGACTATGCCTACGGGCCTCCTGAGGAGTTTTCTTCAATGTTTGACTCACGGTTTCGCCATGAAGCCATTTTGGTGGGTTTTCCACGAAGAACGCATACCATAATGAGATCGGTGGAGGGTATGTTCCTTGTTTATTCAGAATATTCCCTATGCATTAACGTTATTTTGTGCAAAAGAAATTCACATCATCAAGGGTAGATAAATCATAAAATTCTTAAGCATAACCCCTTTTAGGAAACCCTATAAGATACTGCAGATGTGGGAGAAGAATCAGAAAATGTTGGTTCTCATCGTCGCCCGCCATTTTCTTGTTTGAATCCTCCAATGTTCATCAAATCTCCTTTCAATGTTCGTGGAAGACATATCTGACACTTCGTTATAGGTTCCTCTCTTGAGTCACCAAAACCCATTCCCATGATTTTTTTAAATAGAGATTAGTCTCTCACATAGTTTATAACATTATTATTCCTTAATTAATTGTAATTAATGAGTCAATTAAATACATAAGTGGTATTATTACAAAAACAAAGAAAATAGAGGTTTAATACAATAAAAATATCCATTATAATTCAGATATGGAATTGTGGTCCCACCACTATCGCTCAAATGTGAAAAGGAAGCAATAAAATAACATTGGAGTAATTTTATTATTATTTTTCTATGGTCCAAAAATTAACTTCTTCGTCGGACCCTTGTTTGTCAAAGATAAGCTTCCCTTATGTGAATCATGGTGTTTCAGATTCAATGAAGACCTTGAATATTTAATTCAAGAAATGCTTCAAAATATATCAATTACCACCCACTTGTTACTGAATGTACCTTATAAGAAGTTCATTAATTCGTTATGGGATCTTCGGGCCACAAAATTGTCTATTATCAATATTCATCGATTCATAATAATCCCAAATTATTTAAAAACGACTATAAGAACAATTATGTGTCTTTACATCCTCCCTACCTAAGTGATATAAATTCTAAAAATCCGAAAAACAACTACGGAAACATGTGGGGGTATTGATATGTATTTGAGCCTCCCACACTCATGTCCTCTCCTAGAGGATCACATGCTGCCACCAAACTCGCACCAAAGGAATCAACTTCCCATTAAGGACCCACTCATATCGGTCTTCTCTCTCTATTGGGAACGCTGCAAACATCGCCCCAACATCAATTAACAGCTCAACCCAATTAATAACGTGAGATGGATCATGAACATATCATCTAATTGTGACACATGGAATACATTATACACTCATTGAATCTATAGGGAAGATCTATATTGTATGACATATCACCAAATCTGATAAGCATCTTAAAAGGATTGATGAATCTTATATATTTCAATCCTCCCCAGCCAAATATCTGCATTCCTTGTCGGGGTGAGACTTGTAAGAAGACATGGTATCCCGCCTCTAACTCTAAGGGTCTCTATTTCCTATTGGTATAATACTTCGTACTGCTATTTTCAGTCCTCATTTCCTCTTAGATGACATTCACCTTCTCATTGGTAGCACGTACCAACTCTGGACCCATAAGAGCAGACTCACCTGGGTCTCTCTATCATAGAGGTAATCCACATGGTCGCTCATACAATGACTCAAATGGATCCCTGACGATGGTGTTGTGATAACTATTGTTGTATTTGATCTTCAGCAGTGGTTGTTGGTCCTCCCAATTGAATCCAAAATCAACGACACAAGCACGAAACATGTCCTCAAGCATCTGTATAGTCAGCTCTGTCTGACCATATATCTGAGGATGAATGGTAGCGCTCAAGCATAGCTAATTCCCGAATGCCTCATGTAATCCCTTACACAACTGAGATGTGAAAATAGTGTTATGGTTTGTGACAATCGTCATTGGTACATTGTAAAGCCGTACTATATCATGTATGTAGAGGCCTTTTTTTCCCTATACTAACCCCTACACTTAGATGGGTTGTAAGTGTGATGACTTGGTGATTTGATCAACAATCATCCAAATGGATCTATGTCCCTAGGACACACATGGTATCACGATCTTGAATTCCATGGAGACACCTTCCCAATTTCATTGTGGATGCTCACGTGGTTTTGATAATCTTGTTGGAACATGATGCTCAACCTTCACATCCTCACAAGTGAGGCATCATCAAAGGAACTCTACTACTGATTTCATCATCCCTAGCCACTAGTACTAATGTCGAAGGTCCTGGTACATCATCGACACACCTATATGTACCACCAAATGAGTTGTTTCAAAATACTTAATCACATCCTCTTATAGAATCACTGGTACCATAATGCATCTTATGAAAATTATGACATTCTCCCAACCTTTAAAAAATATTTCAAGTACCCATATTGAGAATATCTCAGCATGTTGGGCCTCATATTCAACATCACCAAGGTGTGCCTCCCATACCCGCTGAAGGAGTGGGGGAGTGGCAGTTATTCTCTGAAGGTATGATACTCTGTCTCTATCCATGAAGGATATATGAAATGGTGCTAGCTACTCTGTCACCTCATTCAGAAACTATATCCCAGACCTCCTGATAAGTGCGTCTTCCACCACGTTCCCCATCCCATGAGAGTAGACTATCTCAATGTCATAGATTTGGAGGAACTACATCCATCACTACTTTCTCATGTTTATGTAATTCTATGAGAAGATATATTTGAAAGTTTTGTGATCAGAAAAGATAGTAAAATATTCTCCAATCAAGTAGGGCATCCTCATCTTCAAGGAAATGAACACAACTACTAACTCCAGGTCATGGGTATCGTAGTTCTGCTCATGCTGCCTCAGTTTCCATGAGCTGTAGGTGATCACCATTTCCTACTTCATCAGTAAACATCCTAGTCTGGGTCCAGATGTGCATAATTAGACTACATACCCAACACCCTCTTCTAGTTGTCTCAAGATTGGGGCACTCATCAGTCTCCGCCTCAGCTCCTAGAAACTCTGATGGCATATCTCTGTACATAATAACGGTTTTACCTTTTCAATAGAAGAAGTGAATGTTGTTTCCACTCTGGAAAAGTCATGTAAATATCTCTGGTAGTGCCCATCCAACACTAATAGACTCTAAACCTTGGTCATACTCCGAGGTGGATCCCAAGAAATCATTGCCTCTATATTTGATGTAACCACAAAAACTGCAACCTCTAAGATAAAATGTCTTAGAATGTGGACCTCCCGTATCCGGAACGATAACATTCAGAGCATTAACATAAAGCGAGAGCTATTAGAGTGCATCCAGATCAATCTTCAGATGTGTAGTGTGCTTCTCCTCTGATGTCGAGTATACAAAGATACCTTCAATGAAAAACACCATGATGTTATTGTGGTAAGGGTGGAAGTTCATGTTCATGAGCTCGATGAACACTACCAGAGCATTGTTCATGCCCAATGGCATCACCAAAAACTCATAGTTTCCATACCGAAATCTATTGTCTGTCTTCGGTACATCCTCATCCTTTACCCTGAGCTGATGATAGCCAGATCGGGGGTCTATCTTCGAAAACCACTGATCTCCCTTTAGCTAATCGAAGAGATCATCAATCCTCGAGTGTGGATACTTGTTCTTCATAGTCACCTGGTTCAGGTCCTAATAGTCCATGCAAACCTTGAATCTCTCGTCTGCCTTCTTGGACAACAAAATCAGAGCCGCCCATAGGGAAACACTGGGCGTTATGATCCAATTAAACTACATGTCCTCTAATTTTACCATAAACTCACAAAGCTCAATAGGATCCATCAAATATGGTGGTGTAGCTATCAGTGTTTTTCTAGGGTAAAATTTGATGTGTAAGTCCACCTCTCTTTGAGGATGTAGGCCATGAACATTTTCTTGAAATACATCACCATACTTTTCCACCACAATAGTATTTCATAGACTCCAATTTTCAACTTCTCTAAGGGTGAGTCTAGCCAACATATGAGTTATCAGCTACCCCATCATCTGCAAAAGACCATCATGAGCTTCAAAGGTTCCCTTCCCACTAGTGATGGAAAACCTAGTCCCATCCTTGGGGGCACAATGCACTTTGCACCTAAAATAATCAATCTATGTAGGGATCATGGATAACCGATCCATACCTAATATGAAATAGTAAGGCCTCAATGCTGCTACTAAGATATCCTAGCCAAATTTATCACCTCCAAGAGTATTCTCACACATCCGGAACCAATGTGTAATCGTCAAATCCACTCCCGTATGAGTATTTAATCATAAGTATCAAGACAATGACTCAACCAAAATCTACAAGCTACGAACAAGAGTTGTGGTAATAATTATGTGGTTGTAACTTGTGTCTCTAAGTACTATAGCTAGGGTGGATTTGACAAGGATAATACCTTGAATAATCTCTAGATCTCCATGGTCATAGGCCACAGTAGCCTGAAGCTATGCTCATCCCTATCCACTAGATCACTATGGACAGGGTGGACCACCTAGAGGTTGTGGTGGTATAACCTCAAACTATCACCCACCTTCGGCTACACGACCTGGTCCTCAATCACATACACCACACTATGGACCTCCTCGCTCGAATAACATCCTCTTCCTTGGCTGTCCCTCAATCATCTATTGATCATTAGTGAGGCGGTTTGGGAAGTCGTGCGCCATGTGACCCAGCCCATCGAACATGATGCAAAATCTTCCCCTCTGCCGACCTCCTATCTCCCTTGAGTTACGCACCTCCGACCCTATATCATATGGTCGTCAACCAGGACGTCTATCCCACTAGGGCCTCTGCATCATATGCCTAATACCTGATGCAGATGACTCGGTTGTATTCGATCCAGTGGTGTCTCCCACCATCGATGCCTGATCATCTAGGAAGCTCTCCATCAATAGTGCTCACTCATGCACTCCATCCTACGTCAGGATATTGAGAAATATCATCGATTCTCTGATCTCCCATCAAAGAGCACGTACAAAGGTCTAGGACATGAAAAAGGGTTACATTCCATATCAGTTGAATAACATGAGAGGTCAGTGAATCTCATTGAGTATTGGGCCACTGTCAGGCTTCCAAACTGTAAGTGTAGTAGCCCATTAATATGCACATTGCATGAGGATGCTAGAACTAGTTCCACCGTGAAAGGGATATCGATGTCCAAAAAGGTCAAGGTCGCCTCCTCATGGGCCTGGAGCATTAGGCTCCACCATATACCTATTATTCCTTGGAAGAGGCTAGCAGCATGGATCACCATCTGGTTTGTTAGTGTCCCATCTAGGTAGAAAACTCTAGCCAGAAGATCCAATCAATATTCATCTCCCTTGGGATCCATCTCACCGCAAAACCTCATAGGCCACTACCGCTAGAACTCATGCAACAAACTATGTTGTTGTGCACAGTCCGCTGGTGGGGATGATGGAAACCGCTTCCAATGGGTGGTGCAGCTAGTACAACACCAGAATATAACATATCTAAAACATGGCCCAGATCTAGAGCTTAATTGCTCAGTGGGCCATCATCTTGAACACCCTCTGGAATCCAAGATAGTTGTCTGTGTGGAAAAATATTTTAATGAAATTGATGCTCCATAAAAAATAAGTTGATACATCATGAGAAGTTTCAAAAGATACTAAAAAGAAAAACCACATTTTTAAAACACATGCAATTTGTTTCTTCGTGTATTGAGATAGAAATTAGAACTGAGGGTCGTGGTGTACATATATATTGGCCTCTACACCAACAATGGACACTCCAAACTAAAAAGTGTACTCAATAAACTTATCACTATTTCCCCATTGAAAACATTAACTCTTAGTTTTTTTGGTAGAACCGACCACTTTGACACCACTTTTTCACGACCTGTTCGCCAAGGCTCATTCCATGACTAACCCAATGCCGCCATCCATAGTCCAAGGGATGGTGACTAGTACCGGAATGCTGCAACCCAACAAGGGAAGTCATTTCCTTTAAACATTATGACACATAGACAGGGCACACTTCAAACAAGTTAAACCTGATGGTGTTGGTAATGTATAACCATCAATAGAACCCCCACTGAGATTAGAAGTATATACTGAATGTTAAGGGGCCAGTATTCATGCCCAACTGGAATGAAAGTACATCAAAAAGGGGAAATGTTCTCTGGATATCATCAACTAAGGACCCCACCTGAAGGTTAGGCACAACTCGTCATCTTTCACCACTTCTTCTCACCCCATCTATCAATCACCTCCAAGCAACATCCAGTCCTGGCTCCTTGAGTCTCAGTCAAGCTTTCAGTCTTATGCACAAGACAAAACATGGTGAGAGAGAATCCCATGCAGTGGTGAGTATATCAATACTCAGTAGGGAACCTAAAACCCACAATGGTATTTAAGGATTTCACAATATAAATTCACAAAGTATGGTCTCAAAGAAAAAGAATAATGTAAAATACATCTCACACTAGGTATAAATCGTAAATAACATGAAAATAATGATTAGGAATGAATCTAAATCACTTTATTCTATTATAAATTTCAACTACTGTACATCGAGAAAGTCATTCCAAATCCAATCTGCACAGGGTCATAAGTCACCAATCCACACAGGGTAATAATTCTTCGATTCACAAAGTGTCATAAGTCACTAATCCATGATGGTATTATCTTAGGATGGTCCTTGTTGGGTCGCATTTCTGTGGATCCACACATGGTCATAAGTCGTCGATCCACAATGTTTCCTAAGTAATTGATCCACAAAGGCTCGAATGTCATCCATCCATAAAGGGTCATAACTCACCAATCCACATTGGGTAGTAATTATTCGATCTATAGAGGTTTGTATCTAACTAATCCACACATGGATATAATTCGTCAATCCACACAGGGTTGTAAGTCACCGATCCACATAGGGTCGTCATTTGTCGATCCAGACTAGGTCATAAGTCACTGAACCACATAGGGTCATATGTCGCTGATCCATGAAAAACCACTCTACGTATGATTCTCATTGGGTCACGCAACTGCTGATTCATAGAGGGTCACTCTAAGATCAATCCAAATAGGGTCGTATATCACTTGACAGCTAGCCATAACATTCCCGCACTTGGTGTGCTTGAGTATCTAAGAATCCTCTCATCAAGATATCGGGTGTATATCAACCTCCACGGTGACCCTATAAGATGTAAACTAATTAACTAAAATTTCATAAGGGTTCCAACACAATAGACGACATGTCAATCAGATACTTGGTCTATAAGTTATAGGTATTTTATTTCCAAGGGCCTAGTTGGATTCTAGTTTGATCAAACCCAACTGTACTCCAGCATTATCAAAATTCAATGTGAAGTACCTCAAAAGGACCAATTCGTCCTAGTAGTCCCAGTTCCACATACGGTTCTTCAAAGAGACTTTCAGTTTATGATATATAGCACTTTAGGTGAAACTAGGAAGTATGGGGTTTTGGTCCGATCTGACACGGTCTGACTGACCCGGCAAGACCTAGTCCAACTAGGCATGGTATATCTTATTGGGCCATGGGATGGGCTTAGCCCACCAGGATTGGTGTAGCCAATTGGGCCTATGGACATCCTGTCCTGTTTTTCATGGCCTGTATGTTGGGTGTGGGGGCGGCTCTCCTCCCTAACAGTCTAGCCCATCAGGATCATCCAACATCAGCGCTAGTTTTTTTTTCGCTCAAGTTGTCACTATTGTTGTTGGCCTGTTTATGTGGACTAGTCCATAGTAAACCCACATGTGTGGGTCCGACTTCCATAGCGACTCGGAGCTGTGGTCCTCCTCTATGGCACGCCGCTACATTCAACATGTCTAGTGCCGGCCGATCATTATCAATGTAGTAGTCATCGGCCATCCGCCATCAATGCTGCTAGCATCAGCCAGTCACCATCAACGCGGCTGGCATCACCACGCTGCCTTAAACATGGAAGGTTTCAACCAGCAGCCCCTATATGCGGCGGTGCATTCAGGCACCGCCCTCCCTTCACGGCCTGCGTGAGCTTGCTACCCTCTCCTCTGGTCTCCGGAACAGCCGCACCAGTGGAGCTACAACGAGACTCTGGTGATGCTATAGTTGTCCTTTTTCTTTTAGAAATATGCCTATGGGCCACCCTGGATGATATAATCATTGTGTGACTCCCAGTTTCATCATGTCGTTGTTTTTTGGTCATACACGACGAACGTGATCAATAGCGAGATCGATGGATGGTCCATGACTTGTTTGTTCATCCTTCACAGTTTTCATTAGTTTTATCACATGGAAATAATTTAACATCATAAATGGTAGAAAATCCTAAAATTAATAAACAAAAACCACACCTAGAATCGGTGGAATACACTACAGATGTGTGGGAAGAACCCATGTTCATTGGCACTTATCGTCGCTCGTCGTTGCCTGGTTCGAATCCTCCAATGGTCGTCGAAGTATCATTATTCATTGGTGGAACATGTTGTCAGCACATCATCATATGTCCCTCTCACGAGTCACTAAAACCAATGCACAAGATTTGTTTTAATGGAGGATAACCTCTCACATTTTGTTTAACATTATGATTTATTAATTTATAGTAATAAATGAGTCAACTAAACACAGAAGCGTTTTCATTACGATACAAAAGAAACAAGATGTTAAGAAATCAAAAGTCTCTCATTAAAAGTCTGATTTTTCACTATTGTCCCGCCACCATCGCTCAATGGTTGTAAGGATTGAATAAAATAACATGACAGTTATTTTATTATTATTTTTGTATATTCCAAAAATTAACCTTTTCGTCTGATGCTTATCAGTCAAAGTTAATATTCCATCAAGTTAATATCAGTGATGCAGATTCAATGATTTCCTCATATGTTTAATCCAACAACCTGTTCAAAAGATATAAGTTTTCACCCACACATTTACTGAACGTACCTTTAAAAAGTTCAAAAATCTTTTTTAGGCTCTCCAGGCCTCAGAACAATGTGCTATCAATTTTCTCAAACTCGTAATAATCCCAGATAATTAAAAAAAATTATATGGAAAAATGTGGGACTTTACATGAAGAATAGTTACATTCTTAGATGTTGTTTCTGAGCATCTTAGGCTCCCAGAGAACTATACCTCATAATTGACCCAGAATAAACCTATTATCTTTTCACCAAACTAGATCTCCATAATGTTTCTCTTTTCCCAAAACCTATTATTATTTATATAAAATAATTATTAATTAATTTTTTCCCTTTATTTCATTATCCACCTTTTTTAGGTTTCTATACCATTTATTATATGATTTTCTCTACTTTCACATTCACTAACCTATTTTTCCACATTGTACGATCAATAAACATTCCTTTATGATTCTTTGAAAAATAAAATCTGTCTTAATTAAATTTTATTGTACATTCATTTTTATATCACACAATGTGAGAGAAATTTGGTTAAACACAACATTTGTTCTCTATTCAAAAATGTTCTGTAAAATCAAAATATAAATATATATTCAATTTTTTTTAAAAATTATATATTTAAATTATATATTTATCTATTTTTTATCATATTAAATTGGGTTATTTTTGGGCATGTATTTTATCAACATTACTCTATAAATATTAATTGGGTTTTTGTGAGGAAATACACTTTTATGTTTTAAGAATGATATTAATGTATGTGTCTTTTAGGAAATTAATATTAATTTTTTTATTTATTCTGTAATTATATTAAATTTTTTAATTCACTCAAGATATTATTAAAATTGTTTAGAATTCTCTTCAGTGAATTTTTAAAACACAGTTCATACCCATCATTTTGAATGTAACGTACGGAATAAGCCATACACATGGGAATAAGCTTTATAGTTATTTTAAAACATATGTTAGTAGATGGTGTGTATGGATTATCTATCATATTCTTCGAAAAATGTACAGATAAAAAAAATATGTTTGGATGGAACCATAAGCTTGAAAAGATAAGAAAGAATGTTTAAGTAGCCATATGTTAATTAGAAATACTACATTTGGAGACACATAATTGTAGTTCCTTAAACCTAATTTTATGATGAACCATAGACATTAAACTTTATGTTCCGAGAAATAATTATATTTAGTTAAACCGCACATTTGGTATTTTTTTCATTTTTTGATGGACTCTATGTTTTACTTTTCAATGTTGGAGATTTAATTTCATGATTTTATTTGAGATTTATCCAATGTTCTTAGATATTTATAGGTATTATGAAGTCTCGTTTTTTAATAATTAAATTCTCTAGATGATTGATTCAAATAACTATATACATTGGAAAACACCTCTCTTATTCTCTAGGGATTTTTTGACTCCCTTGTCAATTCTAATTTGAATTTCCACAATCTATCAAGAAACATTAATGGATCTGAAATTATAAAAAACATGATATATATTATATATATTCAAATGGAATATAATTTCTCAATATGGGGTATCCATGTAATTATATTTATATAAAATATCATTCTTGTAAACATATCATACGTTCCTTCTACAACGAACAATTGATTTTGAAAGAAGGTGTACATTTGGAGGCATCTATGTTAAATCCTTTATTACTGTAAGATTGCTTCAAAACATTTGTTGTTACAATATTTGAAGATCTTTTATCAACTAGGATCACATCAAATCTACACATTTTTGAAGAAATTTATTTCTATTGATGAAGATCTATGTAGTATCAATTTCTTATACTGTAATTGGTGGAGTTCAACCTGATCCATCATCTAATCAATCAATTTTTATTTTTTTGAGTTTTATCTAGTTGGAATCAGTAGGGGTGGTGTATCAACTTATTGATCTATGTTGTGGTTAACTGGTTCTTTATTAATGAACCAGAACAACTCAATTTAGCCTTATTTTGTAAAGGTGTCAATTTCATGCACTTAGTTGGGAATTTATGGTCTTAAGATAAGGGGGGCATTCTAGTGAAATTCACCAATATTATAGAGACAATGATTGGTTTAGTGGACTAGGGGATCATTTCTCCCTGAACCACTCTAAATGGAATTTTTCTTTATTTCTATTTATCTATTTTGTATATTCATTACATAAGTAAACAATTTATATTCTTAATAATCACAGAGGCTGTCAAAATAATAAATTGTTGAAGATTCTTTAAAAGATGCAATTCGCCCCCAGCCCCCCCCCCCTCTTGTGTGATATTATATTATTCCGAAATAATAATAATCATTAAGATATAGTTTCATCATCATTTTAACTATTCATAGAGAGTGGTTCTAAAAAAACATATAATTAGAGCAATCATGTATCTCACAAATGTGGTCTGATATTATATTCCTATCCCAGTAGAAGATTTTGATAAGGATAAATAATTTTCAAATCAACATTATGGTATTTGCAAATGGGTTCCCTAAACATACATTATCATCAAGTAGACTCTTTAGGAAATATTGATAATAAAGAAGGGGTAATTTTTCATATTTTGCTTTCGATTAGGCATTAGAAGGGTTGATTAACCACTATTTTATTCCCTTATCCTTTAATTAAAAATATTCTTTGAGGGGTTTGTAACCCTTTAATGTGATCTAATCTTGTTTTTTATTTCAAAATGTGATTTGGATGATTTAATGTATAACTATACTGAGATACATGAATTAGCTACTCTAGAGGCACAATTTTATGTTTTGCTAGTTTCACAGACAACAGAGGTGTGAGAGTATTAGGCTCAAATAGCATGGATAAAGCCAAATCTATACTAAATAATTATCGGATTGAATTACATAAAATTGAAAGGTTAGTATCTAAAATAATTTATTATAAAAATGTATCCATTACTTTAATCTAATGTTTAGAATAGATCAAATATAGAGTACTCGCATGATGGATTTCTAGAGTGGTTATATAATTTGATACATAAAGTTGTTGATGTATTATTATAGTCCTTTAATTTATTTTTCATTACAACATAGGTGTAGGTAGAGTCTCATGGACTCTAATACTCTTATAAATTTTTTCATATGAATGTAATTTTTGAGTTTCTCCATCATTTATCTCTTATTTAAATCATTCCTTTGAAAATTAAATAGTATTATTGGATTTGAAATATTTAATTATAAAATTTTATGTGTATTATTATATTTCAAATAATATAATAGGAATAGGATTGTTCATATAATTTGGATGTTTAAGGTTGTGTAGGACAAGCTATTAGTGTTTTAGGTCAAACAACTTTGACCAATAACTATGAGATGATTACTTGATTACAGACATCTATCTTAGAATGTACACAATTCATCAGAAAATTAAATGTAAATCTTATTCATTGATTTTTTTATTTTATAATCTGAAGTATGATGTTGGAAAAATATGGGATGATTGACCATAGATCCTGTTTGAATAGCGGATTCCGGTTTAATTTTTGTCGGGGATTCTGCATAAAGTAGAGGCCACTTATGTCGATAAATGGTATTTTGATTGATAGGTCCTTTTTGGTGACTTATTCAAAGGAAAACGTTTTTTGTGTCATCATATAGTAATAAAATGGTGTTCCCCAGAATCTAACATCTTCTTATCATTTTCTAGGTAGTTTCTTATGATCTAAATTTCCAAATATTATGAAGCGTGGTTTTCCAAGCGAATAATAAATGAATTGATGTAGAACATGTATTGGAAGTAACTATGAATTATAAACCACTGATACAGGAACATTCCATCTGAAAAATAGGGTATTCTATTTTCTAAATAACATCTGGGGTAAAACCCTCCTTGGAAATCCTGGTTGAAGGATAGTGGTATCTAATATCGTATGATGAGAATATGAAATACACAGTTTAAATTTTTATGGAAATATTATTGAGTTATATAGTTTAATGACATTTATATTTGACCAATATAATAACTATTTTCCATTTTAATTGTAAATTTTCCATGAATTTATAATTACTTACAGAATTAAAGGGTAATGGTTTGTAAGCATTAAATTGTGGGTTTCTAGATCTGAATTGGTACATGGGAGAATGTGATTATATAGATAGAATTTATATCTTTTATGAATGAAAATACCTCTAGATGAAAAACCATTTTTGTGGAGACAAATGAAATGACAACTGGGGAATTATAATTAATAGTCTGACAAAGGATCATTTATATTTTTTTTGTTCTATCACTGATGGTCAGAGATATTTTATAGAGATATGGATTCGTTATATAAATATACTATCTTGTGGATGGAATTTTCCAAGTTATAAAAGAAAATTTTCATATTAAAATTTCTCAAGAGGGGTTGAATGTTTCCCTATACAGGTTTGACCCATATGCAGGATAAGAGGGATTTTATTTAAATTTTTTTGGGTACAAATACACTGGATATATTTGTCTTTATACATATACTCAAGGTGATAATCATTCCACACAAATTCATGGAATTATTTCCCCACACTGATTGAGTTGTTTTGTTGGGTTGGTGAATTTTCTTAATAGGAGCTGACAAATAATGTGACAACATTTACCAAACCATCATATTTATATCAGACCCATACATAGGAGAGTTTTGTAATTTATTATTATGTTTAAGGAATATGATTTAGGGTCTCAGCATCACTATGTATCTCATCAAGGTTATAATCCAGCCACATGTTTTTTTTGATATATATCAAGCCAGGTATTTCAACCATGTAGATTAATGTCATGTGGTAAAGTCCTTCTACCAAGATCATGATACCTTTGATGTAAACTAATATTATATGATCCTGTGAGGATTCCTTTACCAAAAACTAAAAATTACAATAAGATCTATTATATGTTTGAGAAATAACGATTTTATGAGCTTTCCTCCAATATAAAAAAAATGATTAAAAACAAGGAAATTGAATTTGGATCTTGTTGTGGATCAACCAGATGCATGTTCTGAGTGTTTCTATGTATATCATAGGGGTTAGAATCATGTTATACATAGTTCTGGGATCATATTAATAAATAATTATATCGGTTATAACCATTAGGTTTTTTATCTTGTTGGAATGATGAAGGTTGCATTGAATAAAAAAAGAAGATATGAATCCCCATAAAAACTATTTAGGAATTAAGGGAATTATATTATGAGAGGCATCCCATGTTATTGATATGGGGATTCATGATATAGCTTTCCAAGGAATCCTATATTTGGTACATAGTTTAAGAATAAATTTTAATTTCACATGACGAATAAAGATTCATAAATTTTTACATAATTTAACAAGGATGACAAGTTTTCTTTCATTTTAAGTTAATATGGCTATGAATATATATCATAGAAATAATGAGTGATAAAATGGCTTAAAGATAAAATATTGAAATTACACATACATTATAAATGAGGTCTATTTCCTCAATATATGTTGGTTACATGTTATATAATATTATAAATGTTTAAAATATACATAAATAAAAAAAATTATCTAATTAACAATGATAATTGAATTATTCATCTATGGAAAAAATTAAAATAAAAAAAATCAAAATTTAAAAAATAAATACAAAATAAAATAGACAAATTGGGAAATTTTAAATTTCCACAATATTCATGAGTCATCATCCCTATAATAATTTTTAATGAAATAAACAAAATATTAGTAAAATAATGAAAATTTTATGAATTGAATATATAACATTAGGGGGTATTGTAATGAATATTTAGAGTAATAATTAATTATTATATATATGTTATAATGAAAAACCGGACATTTTGGATTCTAAAAATATAAGAACATTTTTAAAATCTGACCACTGCTCAAATGTGATAGTTGGTCAGTATGACTGTTACTCAATATGACTATAAAAAACTAATCCAATATTTGATAATCATACAAGTTTAATTAGTGTTTATAAAAAGTAATGAATTATGATAATTGATATAGAATAGAGGATCAATGGGCACAACCAATTTTGGCTTGTTGTTTAAATACAATTTACCAAAACATGGGAGGGAGGTATCATTGTTGGGGTTACCGCTTGACCCAACCTAGGTCAGGCACCAATAAGTAATGGTTTTGTAAAATCTCATACTGGGAAGTTCATGTTAGTGGAAATTACCCCTGATCAATGTTAGTTGATCCACCCCATCAAACTACCAAAATCCCACACCATACGCTTAGGGCATATGATGGTGTAATAAGGTATTACTTGTCTAGGTCTTAGTTACATATAGTTTAAAATACATTATATAAATGAAATATTTATTCCATCAATTGAACTTAAGTATAATTTAGATTAATAAATGATATGTATAATTGAGAGAAATTCAATAATATGATTTTTGACATAAATAAAAAAAATTATATTTTTCTATAATAGTTATAAATATTTATAATCTGAAGTGTCATTAATAATATTTTTTATAATCATATATAATTTGTAGACAGTCAGATAAATTTAAATAATAAAATTTCTTTATAATGGGTTTGGAAATTGATTATATGTCTCAAAATATTGATTGTTCCTTAAAAAATAATTTTTATAGAATTTAATAATTTTTATATAAAGGAAATTATTCTAGAAAAATAAATCATATATTTTATATCTAAACATCAAAATCATTATAGGATAACTTTATGGTAATTTTATAAAATACATTATATTTTGTGATAGTAACGAATACAGTTTTTTGTTTTCATTATATTTTATCAAATAATATTTGTTTCATAAGGATGTAATAATTAATTAAATACAATCAAATACCTAAATAATGTTACTTAATTAAAATAATTATTTTAAAATATTTAATCAATTTCATAACTATAAGTTGCATTACGAATTATAAAAATAAATCTTCATTTTTTTAAATATTGCATTGTGGAATTATTAATATTCAATTCTAAAAGAATTATTAAAAATGTGATTCGGTTTTAGTGGACAAAATACCATAATGTGTGACCAAACATCCAAGAAAATGATAGAACCCCATGTGTAAGACAATGATTTATCATTTTCCTCAACTATGATTTCCAAGGACTATATTTAGAATTCATTAAAAAATTTGTCCATGTTTTCTATAAATATCAACCCATTTAACAATTACACATCCCAATGAATCCATCAACCATTTTATTCTAGTAAAATTTTGTCTTGAGGAGTCCCTTATAGTTTCCTCTTTCCTCCAATGTTCCATCCTCACATTTTAGGAATAACTCTAGATGGTAAGGGATATCTTCACTTCTCTTTTCCATTCACCATCACTTTTCATTTGTTATGTATTAAAATATCCAAATTAATTATTTTTTTCAATCTTCTAATCTTTAATCACTATATGAATAGTATTTTATGAATGGAAGGCTATTTCCCCTATCATTATACCCTTTTTTAAATCCATGTTTAATACTCACCATGATGCCAAATTTCTTTCCCAAATATCCCAATTTTTCATGAGAAATATAGTTTTCAGTTTTATTTCAATACACAAAATAAATTTTTATTCAATGGTTATTCAACTAGGTTTTAAAAGTAAACATTGATTCAGTTATTTATATAAATTAAACCCATATTCCTTACATTTTAAAAATGATGTAATGATCATGTCTTTCATATCATTTTATGCCATGCATTTTGATAAGAAAACCAATCTTAATTCTCCATGGGTTATTAATAAAACGATTTATTATGACATAATTCAGAAACAGTAAATTAAAACATATGGCGGGTTTCCCTAATAGTGATCGAATTCATGGTAAGTAATTTAATCTATCGAGACGACATGTTTTGCGATAAGTTGGTGAATAAACTTGATAAATTTCATCTACACCCCCTAATTGACAATACATGGTGAAATTAATAATAATATATCGTTTAATTAAAAAATCCACATTTCATTGTTATGATTCATGTTCATATAATTATCTTTTATATATTTTTCATTCATTGTTACTATACCTCATTAAAATTTTGATATGACCCTTGATCAAATGTTATATTTCTATCTTCCATATTATTTTACATGGCTTTATGCTCACAACATTCCATTGATGAATGTACCTAAGATATGAGATATAGTTAATGTAATATAGGGTCATCCAATGAAGATATGTTTCGAGTGGATTTGGAAATATTGTTTTTATTTTCTGTATTATGTACCTTATTTATAAGAATTTAAACATTAAAATATCCTCTGTTTAATCCATATAATGAAAAAATATGTAAAAAAATTTGGGATTTCGTTGTTGTTATCAATATATGATATCATTATTTCGGTAAATTATGTCATGAAAACCTTAGGAAGAACCCTAGGAACAATTATATATATAATAAAACATCCTTTTATTTTGATATGTATTAAGTAAGTCGTTTCCAATCAAATATATACCTATAAGGATACTATATCGGTACGTCGCCCTCAAATAGAAGTATATAGTGTTAACACCTAAAAATTGCATTTAGGTAATCTTGAGCTAGAACAGGTGCATGGAAATGGGACTTGTTTCACACCTATTTTGACAATAGTGGGGGATATAATTGTTTAAAAAATGTATTTTAATGAATAATTATGATATATATATTGAATATGTAATTTTTATTAGAAGGTTTTAATGATATATTTAATAATGATATTTTAATACATAAAAACCACCATTAGAATTATTAAAGACACAAAAGTGACATGTTTCTAACTAAGGTTTTCATATTTTGGAGAAATTGAATGAAATTAGAGGAACCACATAAATAATGATTGAAACATTGGATACACTAATGATGTATTGATGGAAGTTGAAATAGAAAAAATAAAAGGGATGATAAATAAACTATCTAATGTTCTAAAAAATAACATTAATCAAGTCAGGATCCATGATTCACATTGATGGGTACAACAATATGTTGAGTCCTTTAAATGTCAATGATCAGCTTATTTTAGTGGTTCTACCAAACTATTTATTAATTAACTATGGATAAGCTATGTTGAAAAAATATTTTCTATAATCCATTGTTCGTAGCTAGAGAATGACACCCTTGAATATTCCTCATAGAAGGAGAATCTAATTAGTGGTGGACACTAATATAAATTAAAACGACATGAAGGGAGATTTATGTAATTATGTGGTATGAGCTAGTTGATTCATGTTTAAAAATATTTTAATAGTTCTCTGAGAAAACATGGATAAGGAATTCATAGAACTGAAAGAGAATAAAATTTAATTCGTGGAATAAATGATATGAACTTTAAAGTACTTTCTTGAGACACCATGATCATTATTATGTATCGAAAAGGGATTTTTGATAGATTCTTTAGTGGACTAAGACCACATTTGTAATGGAATCTTGAAAATTGACACTACGGATGATATGGGGTGATAGTGTGGGATGATTTGAAGGTTGAATTAATTATTGGCGAACCATGATGTTCCAATATATTGAATTAAAGAGTTAGATAATTGGATACAATATCTATGAAGAATATTGATCATGGAAGATGTGGAATGAAATTTCAACTTCCCATACGCAACAAATTTGAGAATATTCATTAAGTTAACTACTTAAATAGAGTGGAATATTATACTTTTTTTGAATGGATCTATATATTGATAAGAACTATTATGGTGTGGTAAAGCCTCATATTATAATCACTATAAAAATGTGATGATGGGGCTAGCCCAACCAGATGATCAGTGCCTCAACCATGGATAACATGGGCACTTTTCCAATAAATGACTAAATTATAAGGTAATTACAGAAATTCACCATAATAATCAACATAAAATAATAGATAAGGGATTCAAATTTCTTATCATGGACGATTATGTTGATTTTCCAAATGACTTCATGGAAGATACAATCTTTTTTTGTCATCGATATAAAGTAATTTATTTATTCTAGTTCTGCACATTCTATTATTTCATCCACATTTTAGAAAATATTGTATAAACCCCTCAACTAATAGATGTACGGTTATCATTCAAGATTCCTTGAGGAATTATCCATGAATCAATAGTGTAATAAATATCCCATCTCAACTTTGGCTACTAAAATATCAGTGAAAATATATTAGTTATTCACATGGTGTAATACAAAACTATACTAGGCATGAAATGGTTGTCAGGTTATAATGATAATTTCAACTGTAAAAGTAAGAAAATTTATGTATCCATGAATTTAAATGTAATATTCATTTTCAATGGAGATATATCTTATCCTGATTTTTTTATAATCACCTCCAATATCCTTCTTTATGGATATTATTAGTGAATAGGGAGACAAAAATTAAGTTTAATGATTGAAATATCCCCATCATCTATGAATATATCAACGTATTCCCTGATGAGAATGAGGAACATCTAGGGGTTATGTTGGGAACAAAAATAAAGGATAAGTTATTTAGAAAAACCATGAAAATAGATATTCTAGTGAAAATAATTATCATTTTTGGGGAACATTGTAATGAATGAAAGAATCTTTGTTTATCATATGTAGACAATTTCTATAATAGGGAATCAAAATCCTACATTAGTAACTAGGATTTATAATTTCCTGATATAATATTGGTATTATAGGATGTCTATGAAAAACAATTTCATGAATTTATAATTTACTATCCATGTTACATAGAAAATGGGATATGTTCATTTGGACAAATGAGTGTGAAAACAGATTCCATGGACTAAACAAGTGATTGGTTACTTCATCAATGTGAACTATATCCACTGTAAAAAAAAAGGATTTCTGATTTATATTTATTCATCTCTTTAAGAGAATGGGTTCATCCTCAGGAAAAATTTGAAGGTGATTTCTTATATATTGTGACAGTTAAAGCCAAAAGATAATAATTACCCTACACATGTGATTTAAGTCATTTTAGTTATTTTTTCCTTAAATATAATAAATCACTTTCTTTTTTGGGAGAAATAAGATAGATACACAGATTACTATAAGTGGATGTATATATTAATGCAAAACAAATTGAACATCATATATTAGATATGGATATAACATCAAAATTACTACGACTGTTCTATTAATTATCACCGAAGAAGAGATAAATTTATTGACTCATTATGTAGAAAAGATCATGTTATGCTGAGATTGATAATGATTCATGGAGACCCATTGATCAAGGACATTGTAAAAATTGGGATGGGAATTTTAAGGTTCAAAAAATAATAAATCCTATAAGAAATTATTTATTTTAAGTCATTACTAGATATGTTCTCGAATGATCAAATGGAGGATACTTTTTTACAAAGCAAGATAGAGGCTACGAGTTATTGGATGCTTCCTGAGAACAACAATGATCACGAAGGTGTATTGAAATTTTATTGACGGATATGCGACCAATATATCATGGTGTTAAATAAGGATTTATTGGAACATGTTAATAGATATAGATTATTTATATATCCTAGAAGAACTATATTGTATAAGGACATTCATTATCATTATTGGTTTCATAAAATAAAATGAGAGATACATGAATACACTGCATGGTTCTTGGTGTGTCAGTAATGATGGTGGCCAGGCAAATTCCTAATGGGGTGACACAACTGCCAACCATACTGGTATGGAATTTGGACAATTTCACTTCATAATTCATCACTGTTATTTATTTAACATCCTATATATATAGTGAGATAGATATTATAGTGGATCAACTCACCAAGACATCCCATTTCATTTTTATTCAAGATGATTTCTCCCTTAAATAATTTTACAGGATATGTGTAAAATAAGTGGTGAGGTTTCATGTGGTGAAACACTCAATATTTTTTTATCATGATCAAAGGTTCACATCTATATTATGGAAAAGTATTCATCATTATCTTAATATTGAATTGAAATTTTTTATTTCATATCTCCCCCAAATTTATAGCCAGTCATTAAGGGCTATTCACACACTAGAGGAATTTTTTAGAACAAAATATATGAAATTTAATGGTTGGTGTGATAAACACCAAACATTAGTTGACTTGTCATACAACAATTGCATAAAAATGATTTTTCTAATGTAATGTTTTGAATATCTATATAGGAAGTGATATAAAGATCATTTTATTAGATGATTTTTATTCAGAGAAATAGCTTTGGGTTCATATTTTTTATGATATGGATGAAAAAGATGAAGACATGAAACAACATATAAAGGGTTCTCTGATTTGGATGAAGAGAAATGATAAAACTATTCAAGGGACATATAGATTTCTGTTGGGGGAAAACTTTTCCTTATGATATCAACATGGAAGAGAGTCATTTTGTTTTCCAAGAAAGGAAACCTTAGAACTAGGTTTTATTTCCCATTTGAAATACATAATCACATAGAAGAAGTGACCTATCCGATAAAATTTCTACCAAATCATTCTCAAGATTAGGATATATTCTACGTATTCATTTTGTGTAAGTACACACTCAATTTTTCACATATAATAAATATAGTGGTGGTACTACTGGAACATGACCTATTATATGAGGAGAAGTTATTAAAGATCATGGATTATAGAGACAAATTTCCAAAAAACCATACAATCCACCCCTTCATAAAAAAGTTTAGGAAACATAATTATGAAGAAGTGATTGAAGTACTAAATGTGAAAATGAAACATAAGTACCTAAACATTTTCTCAATCGAGGAAATGAGTTGAAATTTTGATTTTCCAATCTATTTTCGGAGGATTAATGTAATTACCCACAATCTTTAACTAATATTGGTATCATGAATAAATGTTTCATTCATAATATATAACATTATAAATGTAAAAAATAATGGTAATCCAAAAAACATTATCCCATTAATAATAGTCATTATATTTGTTTTTTATGAAACCAACTAAAATGAACAACATTACAACTAGACATAGAATATAAAATAAACTATTTAAAATGGGAAATTATGTATCTTATCAATTAGCTAAAATCATTAGACAGCAACAAATTCTATATGAATAAGAAAATTTTTAAAATCCAATCAAAATATTTGTAAATGAAATTATTATCTTATGAGGAAAATGTGGGGATATTTTACTGAAATAATGATGTAGGATTTATAGGGTTTAATGTGAAATTTTATCATTGGGATAAAACCATTTGTTAAATATGATTGTTGGTCAAATTTGAATATTTGTAACTATGGCTGTTAGTCGATATGAAAATTGAAACTATACCCCTTGTTTAAACTTTTCCCATTATAATTAGTCTTTACTGGTATTAATGGATAAGACTAATTGACACATAATGTCTTGACCCGTCCTCTGGGCCCATGCCGTGACTACCCCAAGCCCGCCTTCCACAGGCCAGGGGTTGGCAACTAGCACCATGGCGTAAATCCCGGTAAAAAGGGAAGGCATTGCCTTTGTAAAGTAAACAAGCACCATAGAGTAAGCAAGAAGAAAAGTAAATACTAAGTATAACCAGAGTACATCTGTAAGTGAGGAAAAGTAAATGGTCCAGTATACAAACCCAAACTAAAAGTAAAGTACAACTCGAAAGGGAAAACAACAACTGAACAGTAAAAGCCACTACACCGAGCTGTACACTGGAAATCCCACTTGAAGGGTGGGTACTGATATTTCCTCTACTCCTCGGGTCCCGCCGTCCGCTCTGAGCACGCCCCGCCTAGTGGTCCACCTCCAGGTAACGTCCTGCTCTGCGAGCCTCAACCATGATCAACGATGTCTGTCGTCTGCAACCAACACAACGTAGTGCGTGCGTAGCCCATGCAGGGGTGAGTATAAGCTACTCAGTAGGGACCTCGAGACCCATAAAGGTCTCCCAAACTCCACAAAGGATAAACCACTAAGGAAAGATACAATCACGAATTAACAACCGACACTTCTTAGGTATATTCCCATACATATACCTAAGTCATCAATTTCCAATACGCTCCAACCTCCGAGCCCAAGTACAACTCAGTCCACACAGGAAAGTATTCGTATTCCACACAGGAAAGCAATACGTAATCCACACAGGATAGAAAAACACATTCCACATAGGAAAGCAAACAAGATTCAGCTCACACAGGTATACTTCTTCGAATAAGATAGAGATGATCACTGGTCCATCTAAGTCATCGGACCCACAAAGGATCGATAGGTACTAACCCCCTCAAAGACCCACATAGGATCTGTAGGAGCTGGCTCACACAGAACTGATGAGCGCTGACCCACACAGGATCGGACCCACACAGGATCGGTAGCACTGATCAACATAGGATCGCTGAGTGCTGCAGTCGTCGTCATCGAATCCACTGAAGATCTCTGCACAGTCGTCGTCGCAGTCACAGTAGCAGTCGCAACCAGCTCTATGGATCCCACACACAGCAAGCTCGTTCCGGAGGGTCCGCTCCACGAGCCGAGAGGATGATACATCAACTGTCACATAGTCCATAGTTGATGAATCCAAAAGTTCCGTATCGTCAACATGAACTCAACGTCGCAGATGGCGCGTCGATCGGACGCCCAGTGTGAGAGTTATTGGCTTTTTCGTCCCTGGGGCCCGGTTGGTTTTTAAGGAAAAACTAGCCCGACCATAATCCACCTGCATCCAAACCTCAGGCGGACTATGCCAAAAGATCCGTCTCACTAAGAGGAACTCAAGAAAGTCGACGACACGTCAATCAAACGTCTGTAGCTCAAGATATGAGTGTTTCTGCTCCGAGGGCCTGGTTGGTTTCGTGTACGAACCAACCCGGACGAAATCAAATTATTACAAAACCTTGAGTGAGATATACCGAAACGACCGTCTCATCCCAAGGATCGTATCTCCACTGACGGCGCGTCGATCGGAGGACCGTAGCCCGAGTTATGGGAAATTGAACCCAAACGGTCCGAAAAAGGGGGTTTCGGGCCCGGACCGACCCGGCCCGAGACCCCCCGGTTGGCCCGAACCGGGTCGACCCACCCCGGACAGGGTCGGCCTGGCCCGGTCTGGCAGACCGGCCGGGTGCCGGTCCGGCTGGGGACAGCGCGCCCAGCGCGCTGTCTGCCTCGGCCTTTGGCCTAGCCGTTTCGTCAAGGGGGGGGGGGGGGGGCGCCTGCCCCCCTGTGTAACCGCTGCTCCCCACAATTATGGGGGGCCGTTTTGGCCAGCAAGCCAGCCGGCCGGGGGTTTGAACCTCTGGTTGCACACCGGTTCGGCAGGCCCGCCCTGGCCGGCTGGTTCCGGCCTCCACGGGACCGGCGACGACCGGTCCCCTTCTTCGCCGACACCGGCGGCCCGGTCCGGCCGCCGGTCACCTTGCTCCGCTGCGGCCCAGAACCGGCTGCAACCCTTGTCGTCCGGCGCGGTGCGAAGGCACCCCACCCCTCTGCCGTGGCCCCGCTCCGGCCGTGACGCCTTCGATTTTCTTCGACATGGCGTGACGGCGTCGCGTTCTTAAACTTCTTTCCATGGCGCGGCGCGACGGCGCCGCGCAATACTTGTCGTGTGATTACCGCGTGGTGAGATGGCACCACGTCATCCCGTTCCATCCGCAATGAAATCAAACATGAACATAGGAGGGGGGTTCGACCGTGTCAGTGCGGTCCGGCCCCCCCTCTCGTTAAATGATATCATCTAGTCGAAAATCCACGATAATCGATATACTAGAATCATCAACGGAAATAATTAAATAAAATAATCCCCTACCTCGGTTCAGGAATGGTGTTCGTCAATGAGCCGCGGAAGATGAGCATCGCGGAGGTCGGGTGTCGCGGGGGAACGTCGACGTCGCGAAGCGAGGATTCGAAGTCGTTGATGGGGATTTCGTCATGGAAAACCTTCGCGGAAGAGACGACGCAGAAGAAGAACGTTGCGTCGCGGATACGGCGTCGCGGAAGAACCGTGTTCTTCGGCGGAGAAGTTCTTCGTTGAAGAATGGTGTTCTTTGCGTTCTTCATCGAGGTTGAAGAAGAAGAAGAAGATGCTTTCCCAATCCTCTCAAGGTTGCAAAACTCTAACATAATAAAATAAGACTAAGTATTATTTTATTAACACAACCTATCAATTTAATTTCAAAAGTTTGAAATTCAATAACCACACAGAACTCACCTCATTAAACTTATTACATTTAAGCCATAATTTATAATTTAGGTTAACAAAATTAAAGTGAGAGTTGAGGGGGGTTTAGAGGATATGAAGGGGTGGGGTTCGTGTGGGTCCCACCACCCTCATAACCTCCCAAGGGAGGTTGGATGGTTACCCAACTTCCATCAAGAACTAACACTTAGAGTAAAATAATAAAAATTGTAGTGTAATTATAAAATATACTTCAACAATTTTTATTATAAACACTCGTGTAAACGCAACTCCGGAACAGGAGTTCCTAAGCAATTAACGGCACTGCGGTTCCATCGGTGCCCTCGAAATTCGATTATGGGTACCGGTTCAAAAGTTAGAGATTCCCGCTCATTCGTTCACTGAACATACCTGATCCAAACTTCAGAAATTGATTCCGGGCACACCGAGCCTCTGAATCAGGTGTCGTCAGAAACCGCGCTCTTGTAAAATTCCAATGAATATTAAGAAACAAGTTCCCTTGAATTTTACGGGTCTTTACATTACTCCCACCTCTAGGATTTACGTCCCCATAAAGATACATCAAAACTAGGGAAACAAATGAGGTTACTAAGCATGCATCTAAGCCTCCTGCTCCCAAGTGCTCTCCTGGAGGTTCTTGTGCTGCCATCTGATGCGCACTAGAGGAATCGACCATGCAAGTAGGACCCACTCCTGTCGATCCTCGATCTCCAACGGGACCTCCGTAAAAGTCTCCCCATCGTCAACGTCAAGCTCCCCATGGTCAATGATGTGTGTCGGGTCATGCACGTATCTTCTCAGCTGAGATACGTGGAAGACGACGTGCACCCGGTGCAGCTGAGGTGGTAGAGTCAGGTGATAAGCCACCTCGCCAATCCTGCTGAGGTCCTGGAAGGGTCTGATTAAGAGCGGAGATAAATTGCCTCCTTGGACAAATCATTGTAAACCACGTCGAGGTTAGACACGCAAGAAGACGTGGTCTCCATCCTCAAACTCTAGTGGCCTCCGCCTCCTGTCAGCGTATGACATCTACCGGCTCTGAGCTGTCCTCATCTGCTTCTGGATGACCTGGACCTTCTCTGTCGTGGCCTGGACCATCTCCAGTCCCACAAGTGCTGACTCCCCAGGGGTTTTCCAGCTCAAAGTAGATCTTCAAGGTCGGTCGTACAATGCCTCATACGGTGCCATCCTGATGGTGGAGTGGTAGAATTTGTTGTACGCAAACTCCACCAAGGGTAGGTGGTCCTCCCAGTTACGACCAAAGTTGAGGATACATGCGCAGAGCATGTCCTCGTGAGTCTGAATGGTCCTCTCCGTCTGACCATTCGTCTGAGGGTGAAAGGCTGTGATCAGATGTAGCTGTGTCCCGAATGCCTCTTGAAACCCCTTCCAAAGCCGGGAAGTAAAGCGAGCATCTTGATCGGAGACGATAGATAATGGCACACCGTGAAGCCGAACAATCTCTTGAATGTATAATCGTCCCATGCTCTCCACTGATCCCTGCTCTCTGATGGGTAAGAAGTGAGCCGACATGGTGAGTCAGTCGACAATCACCTAGATGGAGTCGTGACCTCTAGAAGTGCGTGAAAGTCCAGTCACGAAGTCTATAGATATCCCATCCCACTTCCACTCCAGGACCTCCAAGGGCTATACCAAGCCTGGTGGTACCTGATGCTCTGCCTTCACCTGCTGGCAGGTGAGGAATCGATAAATTAACTCCGCCAGAGCCTTCTTCATGCCCGACCACCAGTGCTGTCATCTGAGATCCTGGTACATCTTCGCCACTCCAGGATGTACCGCCAAAGGAGAAGTGTGAAACTCTCTCAACACCTCCTCCCATAAAGCAACCGGTACCAAGGTACGTCGTCTGAAAAGGATGTCGTGCTCTTCTCCAAAGGAGAAACCATCAGGTGGCTGTCTTGAGGATATCTGTGCATGCCTTGTCTCACAGTCAGCGTCCCCACACTGGGCCTCTCTGACCTGCTGTAGTAGTGGAGGAGTGACTGTGAGAGACTGAAGAAAGGATGCTCCATCTCTATCCATGAAGGATATCTGCAAAGAGGCTAGCTGCTCTGTCGCCTCCTCATGTAGCTGAATGCCCGTCCTCCTGCTGAGGGCATCGGCCACTACGTTCCCCTTCCCAGGAGTATAGAATATCTCAAAGTCATAGTCCTGGAGGAACTCGAGTCATTTCCACTATCTCAGGTTCAAGTCCTTTTTCGAGAAGATGTACCTGAGATTCTGATGGTCAGAAAAGACTATAAAGCGCTCGCCCATCAGGTAGTGTCGCCATGTCTTTAGAGCGAAGACCACTGCTGCTAACTCCAGGTCATGGGTAGCGTAGTTCTTCTCATGCGGCCTCAAATGTCATGATCTATAGGCGATCACTGCCCTATCCTGCATCAGAACACATCCGAGTCCGGTCACTGATGCATCACAGTAGACTACGTACCCTACTCCCTCCTGAGGAAACCTCAAGATAGGTGCGCTGGTCAATCTCTGTCTCAGCTTCTAGAAGCCCTACTGACATCTGTCTGAACACACAAAGGGTTTCCCCTTCTTCATCAAAGCTGAGAGTGGTGCCGCAACTCTGGAGAATTCTGGCACAAATCTCGGGTAGTATCCAGCTAGTCCCAGGAAACTCCGCACCTCCGTCATGCTCCTAGGTGTCTCCCAAGCTAGTACTGCCTCAATCGTCGTAGGATCCACTACAAATCCTACCTCAGAGATGACGTGTCCCAATAAGGGGACCTCATGTATCCAGAACTGACACTTCGAGAGCTTACAATAAAGCTGGTGCACTCAGAGTGTCTCTAGTACAACCCGTAAGTGGTAGGCGTGCTCCTCCTCAGTAGTCGAGTAAATAAAAATGTCATCGGTGAAGAACACGACAAATCGATTGAGGCATGGCTGAAATATCCTGTTCATGAGAGCCATGAACACTGATGGAGCATTGGTTACGTTGAATGGCATAACCAAGAACTCATTGTGGCCATACCGACATCTGAAGGCAGTCTTCTGTACGTCCTCATCTCGAACTCTGAGTTGATGATAGCCTGACCTGAGGTCTATCTTCGAGAACCATCGTGCTCCCTTGGGCTGATCAAAGAGGTCATCAATCCTCGGTAGCATATACTTCTTCCTCACTGTCACCTGGTTCAGGCGACGATAATCTACACACAGTCGCAAGCTCCCGTCCGCCTTCTTGGCGAACAATATCGGGGAAGCCTAGGGTGAAACACTGGGTCCGATAAACCCCTTTCCATGCAAGTCCTCCAACTGTACTCGTAGCTCTCGAAGCTCAGCGGGGGCCATCCGATATGCTGGATTCGATATCGGGGCTGTCCCGGGGTACATGTCAATATAAAAGTATACCTCTCTGCGAGGAGGTAACCCTGGAACATCATCGGGGAAAATGTCCGCAAACTGATCCACCACTACAGGAAAACCAGGACTCCTCACGTCAACTGCTTCTAGGATGAGGCTAGCCAACTGATGAGTGATGGGATGTCCTCTCCTCCGTGGAAGACCATCCTATGCTACAAAGGCTCCCTTCTCGCCGGTGAAGGTGAACCTGCTCCCGTCGGTGCGTACACATCACACCTTGCGCCTAAAACCGTCAATCTGTTCATGGACCGTAGATAACCAATCCATGCCCAAGATGACGTCGTAAGGCCTCGACGCCGCTACAAGAAGATCCCAGCTGAAGCTCTCGCCTCCCAGAGTAATCTCACACTGCCGGCACCAGTGCGTAATCGTCGTGTCTGCTCTCGTAGGAGTCTCTAGCCGTAAGGATCGAGCCAACGTCTCTGTCGGAATCTCCGAGCTCCGAACAAGGGAAGCAGCTATGAAAGAGTGACTCGCTCATGTGTCTATAAGTACTCCATCAAGGGTGGAATAGACACAGATAGTACCTCGAATCATCTCGAGCGCGCCATGGTCGTAGGCCTCTGCTGCCTGGAGCTGTGCCTGACTCTGCCCGCCAGCTCCCTGTGGTCGGGGTGGTCCTCCTGGTGGTGGTGGTGGTAGAGCCTCAAAGCGTCTCCCACCACCTGCTACTCGGCCAGCTCCTCGGCCTCGTACGCCTCCTCTGTATGTGCCACCACGGTCGACCCTCTGCCTCTGCCTCGGTGGTCCCTCAACCGTCTGATGCTCCTCCGCATGGCGGGTCTGGCAGTCACGAGCCATGTGGCCATGCCCGCCACAGGAGTAGCACTGTCTGCCTCTCGAAAGACTGGCTCCGCGTTGTGTGCCCCACACTGCTGAGCCAGTGTCCTAAGGTCATCTGCCTGAGGGTCTGGTCTGCCTGGATCCCCGAGTCATCCGTTGACTGCCTGCTGCAGAAGACTCTGCCACGTGCCGCCCTGCGGTGGGTCTCGGCGCTGGTGTAGACTCAGCAAGAAAGCACTCGATCAAAAGGGCCCACTCTAGTACTCCCGTCTGATTCGTAATGCTGAGGGAGATCAGCGATGCCCTGATCTCATGTCTCAATCCCTGCTCAAAGGTTCGGGCCTAGAAAAATGGGTCACGTTCCATGTCGGTCGAGAAGCGCGAGAGATCGGTAAATCTCGCCGAGTACTGGATGATTGTCATGCTGCCTTGCCGCAGCTGAAGAAGCTCTTGAATGCACACCGCACGGTGGGTGGCTGGGATAAAATCTGAGCGGAAGAGGCTCTCAAACTCTCTACCGAGTAGAGATGCCACATCGTGCACCTGGAGCATCAAGCTCCACCATCGGCCCGCTGCTGCGTGCAGTAGGCTCGCAGTGAGGATCACCATGAGGTTTGCTGGTGTCCTTACTAGCCTGAAAATTCGTACCACTGCCTCCAGCCAGTCCTCGGCTGCCTGGGGGTCCGTCTCCCCACGGAACCTGGGCGGTCGCTGGCGATGGAACTCATGAAGTACACTGATGCGACGTGCATCATCAACGACTGGTGATGGAAGCATCGGTGGCTCGGTGGGTAGAGCTACTGCCGGTGCCACTGCTGACGAATGGCCCTGCACCGAGGCCTCGTCGCTCAGTGAAATGTCGTCACGCTCGACTCTCGGAACCCTAGCTGGCTACCGTCGTGGGGCCATCCTGAAAAGGAAACAGGTGCGCCACGGTCAGAATAGTATACCTGTTGAGCTAATACAATGTAATCACAAAGAAAACCTAAAACACACAAGCAATCAATGTTTTTGTGCATTAAGTCGGAAATAAGAAGTTAGGGTCCTAATGTACGGATACGTCGGCCGCCGCACCAACACTGGACTCCCTGTACTGATAACCACACTCAATACGCTAAAAACTATTGCTTCACATAGAAAAGATCAGAGTTCGCGGTAGAACCGAACTCCTCTGATACCAATTTGTCACGACCCATCCTCGGGGCCCGTGCCGTGACTACCCCAAGCTCGCCTTCCATAGGCCAGGGGCTGGCGACTAGCACCAAGGCGTAAATCCTGGTAAAAAGGGAAGGCATTTCCTTTGTAAAGTAAACAAGCCCCATAGAGTAAGAAAAAAAGAAAAGTAAACACTAAGTAAAAATAGTGTACATCTGTAAGTGCGGAAAAATAAATGGGCCAGTATACAAACCCAAACTGAAAGTAAAGTACAACTCGAAAGGGAAAACAGAAACTGAAAAGTAAAAGCCGCTACACAGAGCTGTCCACTGGAAATCCCACCTGAATGGTGGGTAAAGATAGCTCCTCTATTCCTTGGGTCCCGCCGTCCGCTCCGAGCAGGTCCCACCCAGTGGTCCACCTCCAGGTACCGTCCTGCTCTGCGAGCCTCAACCATGATCAATGATGTCTGTCGTCTGCAACCAACACAACGTAGTGCGGGCATAGCCCGTGCAAGGGTGAGTATAAGCTACTCAGTAGGGACATCAAGACCCCTGAAGGTCTCCAAAAATCCACAAAGGATAACCCACAAAGGAAAGATACAATCTCGAAGTAACAACCGACACTTCTTAGGTATATGCCCATACATATACCCAAGTCATCAATTTCCAATACGCTCTAAACTCCGATCCAAAGTACAACTCAGTCCACATAGGAAAGTATATGTGTTCCACACAGGAAAGCAATACGTAATCCACATAGGATAGAAGAACACAATCCACACAGGAAAGCAAACAGGATTCAGCTCACATAGGTATACTTCTTCGAAGACGATAGAGATGATCACTGATCCATCTAAGTCGTCGGACCCACAAAGGATCGATAGGTACTAACCCCCGCAAAGACCCACACAGGATCAGATCCACACAAGATCTGTAGGCGCTGGCTCACACAGAACCGCTGAGCGCTGACCCACACAGGATCAGACCCACATAGGATCGGTAGCACTGATCCACAAAGGATCACTGACTGTTGTAGTCGTCGTCGTCGAATCCACTGAGGATCTCTGCACAGTCGTCGTCGTAGTCACAGTAGCAGTCGCAGCCAGCTCTAGGGTTCCCACACACAGCAAACTCGGTTGGGAGGGTCCGCACCACGAGCCAAGAGGCTGATACATCAACTGTCACATACTCCAGAGTTGATGTATCCAAAAGTTATGTATCGTCAACAGGAACTCAACGTCGCTGATGGCGCGTCGATCGGACGCCCGGTCTGAGAGTTGTTGGCCATTTCGTCCCAGGGGCCCGGTTGGTTTTTAAGGCAAAACCAACCCGACTGTACTCCACCTACGTCCAAACCTCGGGCGGAGTATGCCAAAAGATCCGTCTCACTTAGAGGAACTCATCAAAGTTGACGACACATCAATCGGACGTCCATAGCTCACGATATGAGCGTTTCCGCTCCGAGGGCCCAGTTGGTTTCGTGTACGAACCAACCAGGCCGAACTCAAAGTATTTCAAAACCTTGTGTCCGATATACCGAAACGACCGTCTCGTCCCAAGGATCGTGTCGCCACTGACGGAGCGTCGATCGGAGGTCCATAGCCCATGTTATGTGAAATTGAACCCAAACTGTCCGAAAACGGGGGTTTCGGGCCCAGAACAACCCGGCCCGAGACCCCCCGGTTGGCCCGAACCGGGTCGACCCGCCCCGAACAGGGTCGGCCCGGCCCGTCACGGCCCGGCCCGGCTGGGCGCGGCCCGAGCGCCGGTCCGGCTGGGGACAGCGTGCCCAGTGCGCTGTCTGGCTCGGCCTTTGGCCGAGCCGTTTCGGCAAACGGGGGGGGGGGGGGGGGGGGGGGGCTGCCCCCCTATGTAACTGCGGCCCCCCAAAATTAAGGGGGGCCATTTTGTCAAGCAGGCTAGCCGACCGGGGGTTTGAACCCCCGGTTGCACACCGGTCCAGCCGGCCGGCCCTGGCCGGCCGGTTCCGTCCTCCACGGGACCGGCGACGGCCGGTCCCCTTCTTCGCCGACACCGGCGGCCCGGTTCGGCCGCCGGTCACCTTACTCCGCCGCGGCCCGGAACCGGCCGCGACCCTTGTCGTCCGGTGCGGTGCGAAGGTACCGCACCCCTCCGTCGCGGCCCCGCTCCGGCCGCGACGCCTTCGATTTTCTTCGTCGTGGCGCGACGGCGTTGCGTTCTTAAACTTCTTTCCATGGTGCGGCGCGACGACGCCGCACAATACTTGCCGTGTGATTCCCGTGTGGTGAAACGGGACCACGTCATCCCGTTCCATCCGCAAAGAAATAAAACATGAACATAAGATTGGGGTTCGGTCTTGTTAGTGCTGTCCGGCCCCCCTCTCGTTAAATGATATCATCTATTCAAAAATCCACGATAATCGATAAACTAGAATCATCAACAGAAATAATTAAATAAAATAATCCCCTACCTCGGTTCAGGAACGGTGTTCATCAACGAGCCGCGGAAGGCGAGCGTCGCGGAGGTCGGGCGTCACGGGAGAACATCGACGTCGCGAAGCGAGGATTTGAAGTCGTTGACGTCGATTTCGTCACGGAAAACCGTCGTGGAAGAGACGACGCGGAAGAAGAACGTTGTGTCGCAGATACGGAATTGCGGAAGAACCATGTTCTTCGGCGAGAAGTTCTTCGTTGAAGAATTGTGTTCTTCGCGTTCTTCGTCGAGGTTGAAGAAGAAGAAGAAGATGCTTTCCCAATCCTCTCAAGGTTGCAAAACTCTAACATAATAATATAAGACTAAGTATTATTTTATTAACACAACCTACAAATTGAATTTCAAATGTTTGAAGTTCAATAACCACACACAACCCATCTCATTAAACTTATTACATTTAAGTCATAAGATATAACTTAGGCTAACAAAATTAAAGTGGGAGTTGAGGGGGTTTTAGAGGATATGAAGGGGTGGGGTTCGTGTGGGCCCCACTATCCTCATAACCTCCCTAGGGAGGTTGGGTGGTTACCCAACTTCCATCAAGAACTAACACTTATAGTAAAATAATAAAAATTGTAGTGTAATTATAAAATAAACTTCCACAATTTTTATTATCAACACTCGTGTAAACGCAACTTCGGAACAGGAGTTCCTAAGCAATTACCAGCGCTGTGGTTCCATCGGTGCCCTCAGAATTCGATTCCGGGTACCAGTTCAAAAGTTAGAAATTCCCGCTCGTTCATTCACTGAACGTACCCGAGCCAAACTTCGGAAATTGATTCCGGGAACGCCGGGCCTCGGAATCAGGTGCCGTTAGAAACCACTCTCTTGTAAAATTTCAAAGAAAATTATGAAAAAATTTCCCTTGTATTTTACGGTTCTTTACACATAATATATGATTAATGGTATCAACTCTTAATGACATGTTGTTTCCATCCCATTTTCAAAACATGGGAGGGAGGTATCACCAATGGGGTTCACCCTTGACCAATCCTATGAATATCATCAATTGGTGATTCCTGAATAAAATATCTCTTATTAGAAGTTCAATTTAGTGTATATTACAACTCTTGTTTTCATAGATGAGCCACCAAATGAACCAACCAACATCATACACCATTCCTTAAGGGAATATGTTGGTGTAATAAGGGGTTACATGTCCATATCATTATTAAATAAAAGGGTAAATTCATGTTTAAAATTAATTTTTTCCCACCAGTTCCTCTTAAGAATAGTTATTAATAATAAAATATCTATTTAATTGAGATGAATTTGATAATTTTATTTATTTAATCTAAAAAAATATAATTGATATTTTTGAATATATATATATATACAATTTTCTAATAAAATATAGAATTATAAAAAAAAATTTTAAAATAATGTTTTAATAACATTCAACATAATATAAATAATAAAAACATTTTATAATGGAATTGGAAACTTTTTACAAGTGTCCAAACATTGATTATCCCATAAAAATTGTCCACTTAAAAGTAGAATTATAAATTTTTAAAAATAATCTAGAATAATAAAAATTATATATTAAATAATCTTGTCAAACTTTGGTTACTATAAATTTATTAAAAAAATTTAAAATAATATTTTTCCGTGAACATGAATAAAATTTTTTAATTATTACATCATATTTATAGAATGATGATTTGATAATTAATTAAAAACATAATAGACCCAAATAATGTTATTTTATTAATATTAGTTATTTTAATATATGAAAATAATTTCTAAAACAATAATTGTATTTCGAAATTCTATAATTGATAAGTTTAATTTGTAAAAAATAAACTTTGTGGAATATTAAATTTTCAATGTGAATGAAATTTTAAAAATGGTTTTTGATTATGTTGAAATAAATATAATGAAATTTTACCCAAATTTCAAAATCGATGAGTAAAAAGCATGTGTAAGCCAATGGTTTTTCATTTTCCGAATCCTTTCGCTCCAATACCTATATTTTGAAATTATTAAAAAATTGATCCATCTTTTGTTTTAAATAAAAACTAAATTCACTATTACCCTAAACTCACAATCCATCCAACATAAAGATATGGATATTCTTTCTCCTCTATATTCCCCATAGTTATCCTCAGTCCCCCTGGTTCCATCCTCATGTATTAGAAACAAAACATTTGGTTATGGTAAATATCCCCTTATCTTTTCCATTCGTGTAACGTTTTCATGCTGCATGTATTCTAATTTCAAAAACAATATATTTTATCCACCATATATTATCCCATTACTATAATAATAGTATTTTATTAATGGGATACCCTTATAAATTATCATTTTACCCTTTCCTAAAACCATGTTTTATACTCATCATACTTCCATATTCACATCTCAAGTTTTCCTCTTTTACTTGAAAATTTTCCATTTCTTTTTTATTTTAACAACTAATCCTCATTTATTTTCAATCGGTACTAAACTATATTTAAAAATGATTTTTTAGTTATTTATATATATGAATCCAACATTCCATTAATGGGTTAAAAATAATGTGAATATCATGTCTTTAATATATTTTTAATGAAAATATTTTTTATAATAAACACATTATTTATTCTATAAATATTATTTATGAAATGATTTATTATGGTCTATGAATATCACATGTGGTTAATACATATTAAGGGTTCACCCTAGTAGTTCTAAAACACAATTGGTATTGAATGTTTCTCTCGAGATGTCATGTCTTACGATACATTGTTGAATATCTTTGGTAATTACCATTTATCATTCCTTTATTAGAAACATTTGTAATATGCTTATGAATGTAGAATTAAAATATTGTAGACACATTTCTATAAGAAGAATCATGTTATCATTAATAGTTTTTACACTTATTCATAACTTACTGTTATGCCTTATATTCTTTTTGATATGTCCCGTGATCAAATTATATAGGTCTATCGATCATATTCTCTTACAGGGAATCATTCCCACCACCTATCATTGATTTCTATCCCTAGGATATAAGATATAGTACAAGTAAAAAAGGGTGAACCCATGAATATTCTTTCATGTGGATTTATAAGTATTTTCTATGATTTCATATATTATGTACCTTATTTACCTGAATCTAAATTTTTTAATATCGTATATTTTTACCGTGTAATGAAAAGATAGGAATATATGGCCGAATTCAATAATCAATTTTTGAAATTATTTGAATAATATGAGGAAAATCAACAACCATGATCTTGTGTCTTCAGAAATTAGGATAAATGACATGGTACAAAAACTCAATCAGTGATCACCAAACATGTTTGTAATGAAGTTTCTAAAATGATGATGTTGCTCTATATGATGATAGGAGAGGAAACTCTTATTAATGAATGTGACACTTGTTGATAGGACAAATGTTTTTTCAATATGTGAAATTATGAAATAGGGAGTATGAATAAATAATCCAAAAAATGTGTCCTCATGTTCATGATATCGTTTTATAGTAGGAAAATGATTGTTTATATATATTTAAAATAATCTAGGAGAAGGATTGTTATCTGTGGAAGGAATGTATCCAGGAACAAAAGAATAATTAATACTGGTATTAGACATGGAGTGTGAATTTCCCAAAATAGTTATGGCTCTTATTTAGGGAATGGATATTTTTGTTTTTAAATTTTGGGATGGAAAGGAAAAAGGATGAAATCCTCTCTACAAATCATATATATATCCACTTCAAGCTAATATAGTTATACAAGATATTGTGGAAGAATTTCAATGCTTGAAATGGGGCACCCTCTCTAGAGAGGACATTGTATAATCCCACGAATGTCATTAGGTGTCCTGTATTTATAAGATGTGGTAAGGATCTTGTTTATTATCATTTTATCAAGGTGTTGTAAATTTTTCCTCTCTTAATCATCCACACAAGGGTTACCTTGAATTTAAAGGGGTAATTATAAATTTTATCACCACATAGCTTCGACCGTTATTGGGTTGAAATTTTTAAAATGGGATTATGTGGCAAGAAAAAAGTGTTGAATCAACACGAAATGAGGTATAAGAAGACACATCTCCATACATAGTCGGAAGGAATATTTCATAAGGGTCGATATAACCTTACCAATGTAAAATTAATTTCTGTTGTGTTAATTATTTTTTTGGACCATTGATAATTTTCCCTGGATCCTCTGTATATCACATTAGAATGGGATTCAATACTTATTTTGTTTTGAAGAATGAAATAGAAGAAAAATGATGTGATGGGTGGTGTCATCTCTAGTGAGGATAATGAAATATCTCGAATTTTTAATACGAGGCATCCCATGTTTATTACATTGGGAAATTAAATAGTTTAACGATGTTTTCTATTGAAATTTAGAATATAGATTATTATCACATAGAATGTACATTAAATATTTTTACTTGGTGTTCTACGGATGGTTAATAACCAGTTTAAAATCAAGTAGTTAAAACAAATACCACATAGTTGAACGGAATTCTATAAGGATGATTTACTATGTAGTTTAATGTCATGTGATCAGGATGATATGGTGTTTCATTTATGGTCTAGAATCCAATGCAAATATTCTATGTGGTTTTATGTTGTATTGTATGGATAAAAGAAACCATGCAATTTGATGTGATACAGTAGGAAAAAATTGTGAATTCTAATCACATGATGTATTCTTATGGAAGCTCACATTTGTGGGGGTATGGTAAGATATCTCTTTATTGATATCAATTAATATTCTCCATTAGGGTAGTTTTATTAATGAAATAGGTCTCCTCTCACATTGATTGTAGCTTTGGAGTATTATTTATAAATAATATCAGAGTCCTGAGGGCCAACACCATCTCTCCCTCAAAGAATCCACAGACGATAATGTTTCATTTAATGGATTTCACAAATCAATTTTGGAGGACTTCCAAATGGTGTAAGGTATTCAATATCATCTTATGAATTCTCTCAAATCCATAATTTCTTGTTTGGACATATCTCCTATGCAATACTACTCAGATATGGAAATATATAGAGCATGAAATTGAACCTCAATTGTTAGGATAACTACTTCTTAATATAGAAGTGAGTATGGCAAGGAATTCATGGTGATGATTGTTGTGTATTGGTAATCCCATAAGGAGGTGACAAGCATGTCATTCCACATGTTTTTTCCTTATTTACCATATTTTATAATATATTTTATAGGGTATTATTTAAGGACTATATATTTCCATTATCCACTGCATGAGAGTTAGATGAATAGGTGGACTTGATGTTATAATCTGGACATACCCTTCCCATACTATCATATAGAGTGTTTATAACATTATTCATTATCATATTATGATGTATGATAGATTTACTATGGAAATCAGATATCACAAAGATGAAAATATTTGATTCCTAATCTTCTTTGATGAGTATATATTTTACCCCGTTGAAGAAGATGTTGGTTTCAATGACTATGTAGTGAAACAACATGGATATGGTTGGAGGATATTGTCCCAAAATGACCATTTTCCATATTAAATAGTTCTATGTGTATTTTACTGTGTTTAGAATCAGAGGGGTTTGATGAATGGATTTTTGTTATTCCGAGAAGGAATCGAATGTTCTGTTTAATTCATTGAAATCATGAGTCATTTTAGGCATGTAGTACCCAATCCACTGAAATTAATGTGAAATATTTAATCATGAATAGTGAGTGTCTCATGCTATAGTGTGAACATCATTCTTTGAAATAGTGGTCACTTCCTAATCAAGGAACTAGATAAGAACCCCATAAAGGATCCACTTATAGAAGAAGTTTTTTTTAATTTTTCCCATCATAAAATATAATATTAATTTTTCATTTGATGGTTTCCACTTTCCTGGGTGTTTCCTAATGGATTACATAATTTCAAAAGTAGTCCAAAATGGGTGTCATCAAACATATCACATCAACCCCAGTTTAGAATTAATATTGACCTCTTTGAACTCCTACATTTTTTCGCGATCAAAACAAACCACCATTCATTGTTATGTGATTTTTTTTGAGTTTTTAATCCCTAAATGGATCTTCCAATGTTGTTGGTACATATTCTAGAGAATCCTCTTGGAAATTATGTGAGAGTCATATGTGATCCAATGTCAATTTTTCGGGGAATTCCACCAGTAATCCGCAAACATATATAGGCCAGGATATCAAAACATTTTTTAATATTATAGTATTTATTGATGTGATTGATGAGAAACATCCAATAACATTTTATTTTAATGTTAATATTTGTGCTCGATGTTAAATATATATCCCATCAATGTAGGAATAATATTATAATTTACGGTTTTCCACCCATCCAATAGAAGGATGGAATAGCGTAGAACTTCCATTGATGGGTAAATGAACATTACTCCAAACCCACCATTTTTGAGCTTGGTATCACCCATCCTCTACCATGTATAGATTCTAGATATTATGTCAAAATACACCTCCCATACATAGGGCCCTCTTGTATTCAGAAGACGTATTAATATGGAAATTTAGTAGCCAATGACATCATTTCATCAAAGGGATATTCATTAAGGAATTTTTCAAACTCCTAGTCTTTACCATATTAAAATTAGTGATATCAATATCAATCTTATGTATGATTACTTCCCATCCAAATAAATTTATTTTTCAAATATGATGACTAAGAGTGAATTTGAGTGGGTTTCTATTAGAGAGAAAACAAACCTAGTGATTTTATACGTAATTTCTCAGTTACAGACTATAAATATTACTTTTGAGTAGCTCTTCTTAATATTCTAATAATGAGTTTCAATATCAATAATGGTACAACTAAGTTAATAAAGGTTATTTTGACAACTAGGTTCATTTATTTGTGTTTGAAGGACCCCAATGTCCACACATTAGCTATATTATAAAAAATTGGTTTTATTCCTTCAATATGTGGAATCAAAATTATAGGCATCAAAATAAATTTATATATGACATGTAATTAATCATGATAGTTATTAGTACAATGATATTGAACCCCATTTTTCATTAACCATCTGATGGGAATCATTTTCTTGTACGGTTGGATATAATGTTCTAAATAAAGTCCATGTTTTTTATGTCCTCCAAATTTATGAGAATTAAAGGATGAAACATGTGAAGGAAATCCCTAAATATTTTAGGGTCGAATTTAGTGCCATGATGGTGTACCAAAAATAAGAGAATTTAACTGATGTAATATTGAAATCACATTTCCAGGGGTTCATTTTCAGGATGTGATGTCACAATTAACCAAATATTGTTTTATTTTTAGAATGGTAGATAATGAGTTGATGTGATTTAACAATAGTATCATTGATGTATCATTAAATAAATTTTCCATAAATTGATTGATGATGATATTCAGGGTGCACAGATATGTATCACAATAATTCTCATATGTAAAGGGAATCACCCAGTAATAATATACACCAAGAGGTGAAATAAAAGAAGTGAATTACTCATATTCAAGGACCACATAATTATTACTCTATCATAAATAAAATTATACGAAGGATAGAGAATCATACCCAGCTATCAAGTAATTAGATGATTTCTAATCAAAATAAGAAATGCTTTTTTCAAAAAATACTAATTGACATATATGAAATAGGTTGAAATCATAATTTTCACATTATTCTTACTAAAAGGAAAAAATGTTTGAAATGTATTTCAAGGATTACTCATTAAAAATATATAACTCCATGCCAAAATTTTCATCTTTAGCTTCAATTTTAGAATTTTGATTTTGGTCTATGATTCTGGATGCTTGCATATAGCTTATATGGTTCTCTAGTAAACTCATGTGGTGAGTGGACACCTTGAGATCAAAGAATATAATTTCTATTTAATTCCCTAAAAACAAGTCCCAATGATTCTTTAGAAAAGTGGTATACCTCTCTTGTTCTTATGAAGATATCGATGCACTGATGAAAGTATGTTCTAGGTCCTCACATATACCCATTTTTAACATTTTGGGTTCATTAATCGTGGAAGACACACCTTCCTCAAATGCAATGGGGGAACCCCTAAGGTCCCCAATTTTTCAATTACATATATTAATAATCTTGTTCTATAGGTGGGGCATGTAATGGACTAGGATATCTATTTATATGTGAGGAGAAATAGATCTGACATCTAGAAACTGAAGTGACTTCCTCTGACTCTGCTAATAATGTGGGGTCTCTTTTAGACTCCAGAGGGGATGTAGTCAGGGAAGGAGATAGAGTATCATTATCATATCTTGGGGAAATGACACCCTCTTCTGAAATATATGATGAGTATAGGTGTATTTTATGATCAAGTAATAGAATGAAGGAATTTACAACTGTGATATTTCCATTCTATATAGAGAAATGGATTTTCATCACTACTGGGATCAGTTGTCATTTTAAATTTCAAAAAGTATTTTAAATATTTATTTGAATTTAGACTCATATAATTGACCTGATTAATGGTTAACACGTACTCTTATCTAATCTATCTAAAATTGTTTTACAGGTTTATTTATATAATTTTTTGGTGATCCACTCAAGAGGAGACAAAAACCATTTTCATGTCCATTCCTTATAATAGAATCTTGCATCTGTATAATGTGACTCAAAAAATTCAATCGAGGATTTATCAATGTTAAACATAAATATTTTTCCATTAATTCCATATTTATTGTATTTTTACTATATACAAGGGATGGAAATTTCCTAATGCATCCAAGGCCTTTCAAGGAAATAAATATAGTTTATATCATACAAAACAACCTAAAATTATACGTAGAAAACATGGTCCCCAAACAGTTACTAAAAATAATTTTTCTTTCATTCATTTTATAACCTCAGTCTTTAACATGGAGTGTCAAAGTGTATGGTTTTTTGTTAGAGTTATTATATCCCATACGGTTATGTGTCCACACTATAATGAGATTAATTCCATAGCTATTGGTGATGAATTTCCATTTTACATTGCTACCAGAATTCATTCTAGAAATTTAAAAGGGTCAGAGGTGTCCGTTTATAATTACATATTTAAATTTCTCACTAATGGAGACAAGAACCTGAAATTTCGTAGTATTAATCTTTGGGTGATAGAACTAAACAATGGTATCCCCAACATCAAACACATGGGGGCACATCAAATCCAATATGAGTGTCTCCCTTCAGTCTTTTGATTAATTGAGGGAAACCAAGATTGAAGCCATGGATGGTACAAGGTATAACTTCATCATGTTGTAGTACTTGTGGGATAAATTCATGGGCATCTAGGTTTATATATTTTACTTTTCAAGAATCTTAGACGAAAATTTACTTTTTTAGGTGGATTTTCCTTCAAAATATGAGTTGATTGTTGTCATGTTCTTAATGGGTATGGCCGGTAAGATATGACTAACTACCAAGGTTGATTAGAAACATATAGCCCTTATGAATGATAATCAAAAAGTATATAGTAATGAATGCTTTTAGAATATTATAGTGTATTTACCTAATCATGTAGGACTTGCTATATGTATCTGTTATGAGTTTTCAAAATACTCATAGTCATAGATATGATGTGGATATAGTTTGGGTTTCAGTTGTTACTATTTCTTACCCATTACCAAAATATCATAATTTATCATCCTCTAGTACCCAAATAGGGTATGAGGAACTTGTGTTCATAGACAAACATTTCATCAAATAATGGATTAATTAATTTACATAAATTAGTGGAATAAAATATTAATTCCACATTAAATGATGATTATGTATTGCAAACCGTTTATGGTGGTGCCATTTGGTGGGGCATTACCCATTGTTTAAAAACAAATAGAATAAAGTCTATGATATTAAAAGACAATATTGTCCATAGTGAAGGTTCATCTTCCTGTATTTTCTCCAAACCCTAATACCATGATATTTTTTAGAATTCATACATTTAGAAGTCATTATTAATAGTGGGTTTTCATTCTCCATTACTAAAGATGACGGGGTTAATAATTTATTTATTCAACTATTATAAGAGTTTACAATGATTTAAAATTGTTTTTTGAGTAATCTAATTAAAAAAATATTACCACATTTACTAGAAATGTATTTCCACAACACCCCTTCTTCATTTTCTATACCAGAAACATATTTTATTTTTTATGGTGATTTTCCCAACATTACATTCCATGATTCTACCATTTCAAATAGGATGTCATTGAAAATGAGTCATTCTTGAATAGTGTGCTATAACATCTAGTAAAATAGGAAATAATTAGTTGGTCATCAAGATATATCTAGTTAGGCCTCTTGATATCTTTATATTGGAGTTAAAAACTATACATATGTTTTAAAAATGGTTTCAAATATTATCATATAATAATGAATAAAATTTATTCATTCACATAATGAAATTTTAATTCCTTAGACCCTCCACCCATCATAATAAGTTGTGTGGTTATGTGTATTCTCAAGGTGTGTATTGTGATATGGCATAGGATTTGGCATTGAAGACAGCATAGTGTATATCTTAGGAGTGATAGTTCTATGCTTTGACATTATCATTCTCTTCCTCAGGGATGAAAGATTCATTTTCATCATGAGATTTCTTCAATATATAGAATCTTACATTCGTTTAGAAAATGTTCCTAGATCCCCAAACCCACCATTATATCTTTTCAAGATGTTAATCTTTAAAAAACAATCACAGGTTTTCCCTATATAGAGAGAAATAAAATGATATTAGAGATTTTGTAGGATTAAGAAGTATGATATACCTTTCCACATAGTAGTAAAATATGAGACCGTCTCCCTCTCCAATTTTTTCTGATTGATTGGTCACAGATTATTTTATATTTTATTATTTGGAATAATTGAATGATAAACTACTGATGGAGGTCTTCCCATCTTTTGATTGATCAATATGGAAACTCACATACCCTGTGTAAGTCGGACCAATATTGGTTTGCTTGAAACATCTATTTTTCCCATATTTTGGTCATGCATGGTTTAAATTCATTGGAAAAACATGTGAATTTGTTTATGATGCTTCAATGGATATCCTACGCTATTGAAAACTACAAGTTTTTTTTACCATGATTCTGGGATGGTGGGATCACGGTCACTTATTCATAGTAAAAATTATGTTCTTATTATTCTTATATTAATCAATAATCTATAGATTCCAATTCAGATACAAATGATTTTATGGTATTGGTAATGCCTTAATGAATTATTGGTTGTATAGGATCATTAATATATGATATAATAGGGAAGGATTGTTGTTATGTCTCTATCAAAATTAGTGGTTGTCCCCTAATGGGGAAACTCTTCATATTCTTCCATGATCGGTTCCAATATAATATGTGTCCTAGAAATATTGTTGAGTGTAATCAACTATTTTTACTATTATTTTCAACCGTGGGTGATGGGTATCATCTATAATTGTGTAATAAGGTTATTATTAATGGACATACCTAGTGGGAATGTTTCCTTAATAGAATTTTTCATTTAGACTTTTCAAATCTTTCAACTCTTCATCCTACCAATTGAATTATTCCATGAGTGTAAGGGGTTCAAACAACATAGGGAGTTTAGTGAGACATAACATTAACATTACCCTTTTCCATTACATAATCTCTTCAATGGGTTTTTGGTGGAATATTAACTGGAGCCTTATGTTTTTTCCAAACATATAATTCGTTGTGCATATAGCTTCGTCATTTACCTCAGGGTGAACCATGTTTTAAATAGAACCATAATCTCTTTTATCCTCTCCATTGGATTCATATTAAGTGTCACCTAAATGAGTGATTCCCACACATAAGGAATTTTAGTGTTCGAATTTTTCTTCAAAGGATTGCATGGAGGTTTTTCAAATTTAAGGGATAGATTACCACCATTATGATAACATTTTATAGATTCTAGGAAAATATTGAATCAGATATAACCAGAAAAAAACAATTTCATTCATTTACCCTGTGTGTGAAATGGTTCATGAAATAGGGTGATCTGGGAGACCACATTTCATGGTATTCCCACCAAAAATGAAATGGTTAATTGCTATTGAACCATAGGTTGACAAAATAAATACTCACACCCCAATGTGATGGGGTTCCCCATGTTCATTCATTGTCATATACCAGGATGAATTTTTTAGCATTGATGAAGAACTTTTTGTTTTGAATTACCTCATACCCACAAGATGGGGTTGATTCTTTATTTATTTTGATGTTTTAGTTTCTACCTCACTCTTCATCATGTTCATCCCCATTCAAGAATGTTCCATGTGAAATGAATGATCATATCCCAAAATACCTAATTATAAGGAAATATGTTTTTTCCTAATGATTGGATTCCATTATGTGTTAATACTTCTCATTTATCTCTGTTGAAATTTTTTTTAGTCTCTCAATATCTTGACCTCATAGGGATTGAAACGTTTGAGACATATTCAGCCCAAATTATAACTAATTTCACCTTTTTTTTGAGTGTGGGTGATATAGGATATCCTCCATAGAGTAATGAAATTATAGGATGTTACATGTGGTGTATTTTTCTAGTTGGGAAATGAGGTGAAATGAAATGATTTATGATTTCCACATCTCTAGATATGAACAGTAGGTGGAATTTCAATGTTTATAAAATTTTATTTATATAATGTATTGGAGAATTTAGGTTCGTGAACATTCCACTACTTCCCAAATCATGGTATCCATTCATATAGAATGGTATCCCAGGTGAAATGATGATGATTCTCTCCCAAAAAATTATCATGATATTTATACCTCGCATATGTCAAGAACATATATTTCTGTTGGTAGAGAGTTATCATGATATTTGGAAGGATGTAATATATAAACACTTTTAACATTACCTATGGACATTTTAATTTAGAATTGGATGGGGGATAATAAATTATGGGTATAATTTCCATGTCCATATTGCTTCATTTATTTTTAATCATATACTAGATACTCAACTTCTCTATCAGCCCCACATGGTAACATAGTCGCTATAATTTTACATGTAGCAGGGCTTGTAGGGGTATCATTATAATGGAATCAATCAATATGAGTTTATATGAATTTCCATTTAATTAGACCATATTCTAGTTTATAATTAATGCATCTTGTTATAGATACAGTTGGAGGCATGATAGAACCATTTTCCCATGTACCATAGAATATGATGAATTTCTCAAATTTGATCCAGTAATGGGGATACATTCTTATTGATAGATTTTGTATCCATGAGTATGGATTTTTTTGTTCTCAACTTGAAGTGGGCCATCGTGATCAATCATATTGTTCCCATATGGAAATCTTTTATGGCAAAAATTATTGTGAGGACCTACAGTTATATTGGTAGTAGTATTTTATGGAGGAAAATTAGGAATACTATAACAACATCTTAAAATCAGTAAAATGTCATAAGAATACTATAAAATCATTGATATATGTTTTATGGGATCATTAACTCCATCTATTAGTTTAAAAGCATCGTGAGTCGCTAATAAAATATTTAACTACCCCAATATAGATTTATTTTTCAATGCACTCCTACAGGTTTCTATAACTACCTGATGTAAATGTATATTCCCATGAACTAGAGTGAGTTCAATCGATACCTATGTTTTTTTCAAATTATTTCGATGAGTTTTATGAATTTTAGGAGTGACATATTTTTTCCAAGTGTGGCCTCTAAAATGTGTTGGTGATTCTTAGTTGGGTCAGGGTTGTAGACCAAAAATAGTTGTCCATATATCATCGAATAATTCCAATGACAATACTATATGTTAGCAGGGATGTATGTCTGCATCTACGTAACCCTTCAACTGTGTGGTTGGGACACACTATTAAAGGAGGTTTAGTCATGCATGTTACTCCATGTTATTTATATTAACATGATTATATATTTTAATGTTTGCAACATGTGATAAAGAATTTATGTACGACCTTCACTAATTGTAAGAACATGATATGAAATATCCTTAGAAAGAACATGGATGTACACCAATTCTAGTGTTAGATCATGAATATGAGTCTAAAATTGGTTATTATCAACAATATACCAACTAAGTTCTCCTAATGATACAATATTTTATTGGCCGTCTTCAAATGCAGATGTAGGGATATTAATTTTCTCATTGGATTCCACTTAATTTGACTAGTTCCCTTGATATAAATGAGAAATTATTTTTAATACCAAATGTTCTCTAACATATCTTAATGGAATACATGATATGTGTCAGCAGGTACTTTCATGTTTTCGTTCATTATAACCATATTTGACTAATAGCCTTGACATTCCTGAGTTTGGATTTTAATCTGCTCCATGTTTCCTATCTTATTTGACTAGTGGTCAGGATATATATGATCAAGGATATGTTTATTATCATTATTTATAATTTATGTTATTGTTGCGATTGATATGAATGATTTGGTATTTTAATCTTGTCATTTTATTGCTAATATTTTTTACTTTTGGGAATTATATGCATGAGAAATAATTCTCATCTACTCATATAATGTAGTCTTATTTTACTGGGGGGATTAATCAGCATGAAAAATTAAAATGTCATGTCCCTAATTGTCAAAATATTCCACCTTTTGGCCCCCCCTTGGGGGCCTGGATCTGAATGACTTAGATTGGATCTCGTGGGAGGTGTTGTCTTCATGCATAGGATGCTAGTATGTATGGTGTGGGAAACGATAACTACTGTTTGGAACCCTTGGGTGGGACCCCTATGTCATAAGGATGGAGTCGTTTTCTACATATTTATCAACTAAAAATATTTTATGGATGTAATAAATTATTTCATTCTCGGGATACAATCCTAAAAAAAATTTATATAGCTACTGCTGTCGTTGACTAATACAACAACATTTTCCATTGAGCTGATCATTGGTGAGTTTTCATGCACTAGAGGAATGTACATATAGCCTAGAAAGTTTTGAGAGGACCATAAAGGTTGTACTAATTTTTCAATGTATTTGTAACTTAACTTTTAGGTAGTTGGGTAGGTGATGACATCATTAGATTTGAAGTAAATTTAGTATACACGATGGTCAAGGAATGTATCTTCTCAAACCTGTGATATTTCGTTTAGATCGATCGGAGTTATCATTAAAGTATCCATGTTATATAAAAAATTCAAAATCCAAATCCACATGTGATACGAATATAAATAAATTAATGAATTTTTAATTGATCATTTGGATTCATTTTAGGTCCAATTTTATTTTTGTCACTACTCAAATGGGAGTGAAATGTTGGAGATATAGTCATCATTGTTAAGGATTCATGTCAGGTTCACCATTATTGTTTCATTCCCGTTTTTATGTGTCGGTTTCTAGTGGGGTTTGTTTATAGATCTAGAAAAACCTAATGGATCTCATATCATGGATGGCTCATGAAAATAATTTCGAATGGTAGGATCTCATTAAGAAATTTGTTCAATGATACTTATGAACTCAAATTGGTGGATAAGATGGAATTTTAGACTCATCAAACCTTTGGATTTGAATTATTTCTAATTCAAGGACTATCTCATTGTTTTGATTTATTACATGTTAATGAATACTTTATTAGATCCCAAATACACAATACAATTCACTATTATGTTATCAAAGAATCATTATCATATAAGAAATTTATATAATTTTAATTTATCTATGATTTCTTATCAATGGTATCATTTAAATGGATGGATTATTGATTCCTTGGACATTTATTATTATGATAATTTTTTAGGCCTTATAGTAGGGGAACTTTGGAGTTCATTATCATTTAAAGAAATTGATTTTTTTAGATTTCAGAATCAGAACCATAAATTATATATTCTATATTTCATTTTGAAAGGAATCATAACACATATAGTTATGCTCTATATAATAAGGCTTAACATACCATTTAACGTTAGGTGACAAGGAAAAAATTTTCCTATTTAATTTCATGAAAAAATGATGCCTAGGGAGAAGGTTCCTAGTCCAGTATTCAATCGCACTTACACTAAAGTTTCCTAAATGAACATGAAGGGATATGACCTCTTATGTGGGGAAATGGTCTTAATTGTTATGATTACAAATAAGGATTGTGATTAATGGAGATCAAAAGGAAAATAACCTTTTAAACTGGATATGAATCTACTTGGATTATGGAACAAATTACATTAGGATGAATTTGGTATTTGGTTTAGAAGTCAGGTAGGGTTCCTATGTATCCCATTTGGTAGCTAATAAAACACCATTCTGTTCGTAATGTAGTGTATTAAACCATTATGGGTGTGATATAATATATATTCATCGATAATATATATCTTCATAGATTCTAATCACTAGGAATATGGTCCATTGATATGTTTATAACATTGTTGGGTTTTATATAGGAGAGTTGAGACATTAGACGATATAGTTTGGTATTATACCAATGGGGAGGACCCTAATTTGGATTGTTTTAGATATCCAGAAACCAGTAACCTCTATGACTTTGTGAGTCATGCTTGGTGTGAGAAATAGGAGGATGTGGTAGATAAAGAAAACCAAACAATCCTTTTCCACTAGTCTATGAGGCCATTGAATTGGGAGATAGGGAGATAAGTCTCTTGATCATGAATCCCCTCTTATTTTAATGACCTTACCTAATTAAAGGGATGAGGGGTGTAACATCATGGTAGGGTATTACTTCATGATGGATTCCATACTCCCAATTTTATATGGGATGCGATAAATATACAAAACTATCCCTCATCGAATCGAATGACAAGTGGTTCCCCTCAATATCTGAAACATGGTGGTCCCCCACACAAATTCCATTGTTTGGAGCCTCGTTACCATAATAATGTATAATGGGAATAATTATACATACCCCCATATAATGTTGGTTACCAATATGAAAAATTTACTAATAGTATGTATAATTGAGATGACACAGTACTATTTCTAGTTATTTGATCATAAAAATTGGTTACCTTTGAGAGAGGACATGGTATGATTCTTCATGAGAGGTTACCATTGAGGGATTAATGATTAATATAATAAGATGAAAGAGAAATATGTTAAGACCATCTAAAGAGGGGCCATGATGGGTCTGAAATGTGCACTAGAGGGATGAAATGATAGAGGAATGTGGAACACCCAAAGAAGCCCCATTAAGAATAGGATTTTACAAAGTGTGAAGTAATTTCCTTCATGAATGTTTTTTCATCATTGGTGATGGTTCCTTCTTCACAATGATTTGCTATGTGGGATTGATTTCAATCCACGTAAACCATTGATTCATGGGGAAAGATTCATTTTGTGTATATTTCTTACACACAAGGTGTCTTTAGGAAAAGTGATCATCGAAATATGTCTCATGGTATGGTGTTCGTAAATTATTTTTTTTGGTATGTGGATGGTGAGTTTATTTACCATTATAATGTTTCATTATGTTGTAATTTTATATACTAAAAATCATTTAATCGACATCCTTTCCTCTATTTTTCAACTATTCTTTTTATGTTCTGGTTTTTGTCTCTACCAATGGTGTTTGTATATAGGCAAAATTGTAACCACCTTTAGTAAAAACCCGATTTCCACATAAACTGTGGGAATTATTCATTTTTTAAGCTGAAAAATGATATCATGTACCCACAAATTAATTTTATTTATAATTGATCCTTGGAGACACAATAATATAACTACGTATGATTTTTTATTTTTTAATTTGGAAAAACTAGCCAAGATCCTACAAATAATTTTGATTTTTTGGTGCTGGAAAAGAGAATCAACAGAGTGAAATGGTTTTAGATTTTTTCAACCTATAAAATTGCATCATATAATAAAAATGATTTTATATTTACATGAATTCATATTGAGCGGCAGCCAACATCAACTTATTTGTATGAGGAAATGATCATATCATTGAAAAATTTTATTATTTTCCAATTTTTTAGTTATATATTACCATTACGATGTTCATAAAATACTTTTCGCTTCATGTGGAGTATTCACAAACCAAAATAGGGTCATTTAGGATTACAAGAAAATTGATATAAAAGATAAATATATTTTAAAGAATCAATAAACCTCATTTTAATTGATTAAATAAACATTATTATGATTGTTAATTTAATGAGAATAGATTTCCATGCTCTAACATGTAGTGTCATAGGTTTTCTGATAAAATAATAAAACATTTATAATTTTATTTCATAATTTTTAGATAAAAACTTTATAACTCAACCACATCCCTCCCTCTTTCATAAATTCATAGAATAATATGAATCATTTTTTCATTTAAATATTATCCCCACAATATTGAAATACATCTTCTCATAAATAAATTACTACTATTTTTAATTTCATAATTGAATCTTTCCTTTAATATTGGGAATGTATTAAGATACATTCTTATACATTCCTATACCATAAAATCCCACACCAAATCCTTATAAAATATTTCTATAACATGTAACTATAAATAGGGATAACCATCAATGGTACTAAAATTGGTAGAACCCATGTAGATAAACCTTCAAATGCCCCAAAGTCTATATCAACACACCGATTCCAAATTCCTAAAATTAATTTAGAATAAAAACCATTTGGTATAGCGTATTTTAAATAGATCATAGTGACCCAACAGAAACCATTCTTAGTCAAAATGCACTAAAAATATTGATTCAATTATATTAGGAGGGAAATTTTGTTTCATAGTTTTAGAATGTTAGGATATAATTTTAATAAATAACGAACATTTTTATCTAAAAATATATATATTTTTACCCACAATATAAGAAATTATATTTTCTATAATAATTATTCATCAAATCCAAAAAAAATAATCCACACAAGTTATTATATTAAATAAATATTTTGTAATAGATTACTTTATATTATGGGGGAAATAGATACATAAGAAGGGGTGAGATAAAATTTCCATTATTGATGAAGATATGTGATGAAATTCAAAAAGAGGAAATGAGAAAATGAGGAGAATAAATAATATAGAGGGAATAGATTATAAAAATATTTCCATAATTAGAGGATGATTTTATATTTACATATCCATTGTTCACGTATCATTACATAATTGAATGGGAAAAAATTAATATATTATTTAACATGAAAGTAATAAGCCCAAAAAACTAATTCCATTCTAAAACCCATAACATCATTATATTATACCTAATTATCTTAAGTTCAGGTCACAATGTTTGAAAAATAGTTTCATCTATAAAAGAATTTATCAAAATGTCCTAGCTAGTTTTCCTGTGAGGCATATCGATATATCATGTGGAAATATTTGGCCCCAACCTTATGTTTTTATGTATAATTTATTAATCACTAAATATCATATATTTTAAATATTCAATAAACATACACAATGGAATAATGGTGTACATATTTTCTTTATTTTTCAAATCAATAAATTAAATATCATAATATATTAGAAACCCTTCAAATAACATCATATAGTGAAATGGGTACATTTTTATGTCAATAAATTAAACAATGGTAAAATGTTTTAAATATTGGTGAATATTATTCAAAAAATAAATGGAAGTATAGAATGTTAATAAAGGAAATGATTTAGAATAATATTATATCCATAAAGTTGGTTGATTTTGAATGATAATGTATGTGATAGATTTAAAAGAGTTTAATCCATGAAATATATATTAATGAGAGAAATTGGAATGTAATACCTAACCAATATAATAAAAAAAATATGGATTAATTTGTGAATATGAATAATATCTCAATAAATAATAATAGAGATGAAAATACACTAATGGATATGGATGCATAAGAATAAAGTTAAGTGATAGATATAACATGAAATTAAAATATATTATAATTAATGATATTCATAATAAGTGACAGATAGAGGTTTTTGAGTATATCATATAATATAAATTATATTATAAAATATAAAGCAGTACTTCAGGAAACAATAACGTCAAATAAATTTTATGACATTTGAAACATTCCAATCAATACCCCATGAAGGATAAAATTTATAGTAGAACATCAAAAAAATAATGATTAATTCACTGTATAAAATATAAGTGTGGATTAATGTACACCTTATAACAGAAAACCATTTGAAATCAAGAATAATATAACACATAATTAAAATATAGTCAATAAATTCTTATAATGAACATAATCATTTATTTTAGTATCTATTGATAATGAATTGATATGGAAGATGTTGGTCGGAGTGGAATCTCAAGATGGGGGTGAATTGAGTTCCTACTTAAAATTTATGTTATAAAAATTTTTAATAAAGATCCCAAAAATTTTAAAAATGGCCCAGTTAATTCCGGAAGTAGAGATATTGATGTCTAATTGGACAATAGGTCTCTCAAACGGTCATAAGTACTTAGTTTAATTAGTGAGAAACACTTCATCAACTATTGAAACAACATTAATGAATTAAAAAAATATACACACTAACCAACACTAACTATCAATGAGAAAGAAATATAGTTTTATGTTTTAGCTAATATAGGCAATGGAAATTAGATAAAATAGATTGTAACAAAATATAGTGCATAGAAAAGGTTATTGAATGGTTATTCCTTGTTCGTTAGTTATTTATTTCTCATGCATTAAACTTCTAGACAAGATTCATCTTATATTTCTCATCATTCTTCTATATATATATATATTTAATTCTTACTCAGTCTTCTTCTTTCATATTTGAGGTTAGACAATTGTAGTAAGTACATCACGTGAAATATTTCTCATATCTTGTACTGTCAAGATATGGTCTCCTAATATGTATAAAATTAGCATTAATTATGTTAGAAGCATTAAATTTAGAAAAATATAACCATTAAAATAGTCATACGAATTTGAAAATGTATGGAGTAGAAGAGTATGGTAGACTGGTAACGGTAGCCTTCACATCGGTAGGCTTTAATCAGCAGGTTCACATCAGCAACTTCAAACTATAGCCTTTCATTGGTAACCTGCAAGAGTAACTTACAGCAGTAGGCTTTTATCTGTGACCTTGTAATAGTGACTTTGTAACGGTGACCTTGTATTTAGATAAATTATATACTCTAATCATATCCAATCAAGTAGTGAGATTGAGAGTATATTTATATTACTCTTATAGAAACAAGAAACATTAATGAACCATAATTAACATAGAATGAAAACATGATTAAAACTTGATTTGGGATTATCAAAACATGATTTGGGATTATCAAAAAATGATTTGGGATTATAAAAAATTGATTTTGGTTTATCAAAATATGATTATAGATTATGAAAATAGGTGTGTTCAAAAATCTCCCCAATTTTTTATAATCACAAATTATGTCATTGAATCATTAGGTATAAAATTTTTGAATAAAGGTTAAACACATATTCTATTTTCATCAGTGATGTGTCCATACAGAATCTTTATGGTGGACACTAAATTCAGGAAAGAACATATATAACATATATAAATTAATATAAACACTCTCCCCCTTGGGGTAACTGAGAGAGTTCTAGGTGGAATATTTTCTCCCCCTTTGTGATTAAAAAAATCATAGATAACAAAAATAGAGAAACGAGAGTGTTTGTATAATGAAAACTGGAGTACAATAGAAAAAAAGAAATACACGAATCCCTATCTGCTAGGACAATCCACATTCAATCCACATTAGAGATGTCCATTGAAGATTTTCCCTTGGAAGCTCTAGATGCTGGTTCTGAAGTTGGAAGGAATGGATGAGGGTCGAGAGTTAACAGTGTAGGAGGAGAACTAATAGAATCATCCTTAGACCTATAGTGAGTAGATATCTAAGTAATGGTGGGGGTCATGCTTCTGAGTGCCTGGGCAGGAGTCATCAACGGTGTAGCACTGGAAGATCTAGAGTTATTTGTGGTAGAGAGAAAGGTTGGGGGAACAATGATGGGAGTGCAGTCCATATGGAGAAAGGGTAACAAAAGATTCCTGAAATCTCTAATGATATTACATCCTCTTTCTATAGTTGAAATGAAATTATCCTTAATCTCCATAAATTTCTCAAAAGCAGTTGTTACCTGTCGAATCCTACTCACATGATCCTTAAATTCCTCAGTGATTGGTGGAATCCTCAAGTTCTCCTACAGCAACTGGAAGTGTCCATCCATCAGATGATTAGTGTATAACATTTTGTAATATAATTCAACATCATCCTTGATGGTCTTATAATCTTGAGCTGATTCTATTAAATAATCTCCCACAATCTTATGAATTTCCCTGGTAATGAAAATGACATGAGAGTCTTAGGTACTAGTACAAGAGAGCTTCGTCACTTATTCTCTTACAATGGTCCTGAAAGCATCAATTTAAACTGGATGAGAGGTTTAAGAATATTATGATGCACAAAGAGGTGCGAGAGTAAAAGCAACAGTCTCTTAAAATGATTTGGTTTTCCCACTGATCATCCCTTTTACATCATCATCTTGGCCTTTCACATGGGTTTCCAGGGATTTCATAAATTCCTCAAACACTATGACCATTTGTTGAACCATAATTTTAACATATATGAAGTCTCTATACACCGGAGCTCTTGAATCCATATATGCATCTAAGATGGAAATAGACTATTTAACTTATTCCATAGACTCTTCCAATGTTATTACATGATTCTGACATTCCATGACGTCATGTAACCCAGCTATGTGAGAGGTAGAGACTATCCTTTCCACTGAAAATGTCACAAGTTCTTGATTGTGAGCTATTTATATTGCTATATAATTGTTTTTTTCATTAAAATTCTTCTTTATGTCAGATTTCAAAGATTCAAATTCATCTATTCTATATAGTCATGAGGTTACATAACCATTGGCTGCACAATGGTAGCATCTGAGATAGTAGGAATTGGATGACTTCTGACAGGCTCATCATCTTCATAATCATAATAATTTAATCCTAATACCACAATTCTAGAAGTATATGTCTAGTCCTCTATCTCATGAGCAACAACAACTAACCCTGTAGTAACAGGGTTTCCCACCCCCTCAATTTGAGAATTCTCTTAAACATCCACATCCATCTCCACCAGACCTCCTTGATCGACTTCATTAAAATGAGGGTCCACTGCCACTTCCTCGATAAAATCATCAATGACTTCCAAAATAATTCTATATTCAACTGAATCAGCAACATCTTCTTCTACACTTTCTACCCTTTATGTATGTCTTATTAGAGGACTTAGAATTAAACATTCCTCTTCACATTCTACAGCAGGTGTCTCAAAGTCATCTTGACTTGAATAAGTGTCCTCATCCTCATCTGAGGTATCTCTAATGTCTCTTAGGACATTTGCAACCCCATCTACTTCACTAGATTCCTCATCAATGTCCCTTAGGATAGTATCCCTTCTAGGAAATCTCTTTGGTGGGATAGTCTCACCATAGGATATAACATTAGAACGCAAACTTGAGGGAAGGTCAGGATCACTCTTGTCATATATAGGAGAATAAATCTTTTTCTTGCACAACCGTAGCCTCTTCATCTTCATCGGAATACACATGCTCAACTTCATCAAGCTTAAAACCAAGGTCTCTCTTATTCTTAAGCCTAGAGGAATGAGTCACATGCTTAAACTCTTCATATACCTTAGCCTCATCATTTACCCATCTCCTCATCCATGGATTCCAGATAATCTTATTCAACTTTCAGATCACATTAGTGATGCAATTTTTATCTTGCACAATAATAGTTCCATATTTATCTCGATCAACTCCTTCATTTTCAACATAAGGGATATCTAGTTAGCATGAAATTGGGCATTGGATTTGGAACTGGGATATGTCAAATCCTCTAGTTGAATCATCAACAACCTACATAAGTTGATCTTATTTTCATGCTTTAATGGATACAAGAAAACAACATCCTGATACTTTGAATATGCAAATTCCCCACTTGTGTGACACAACACATGATGGATAAACTTGAAAACTGCATATCTTCTCTTACCATTTCAGAAGCTATGACTTCCTAGGACTTCCATTCCCTGTCAATTTAGCCAATTCTAATTTATAGCAGAAAAAATAACTAGTGGGATGCACCAATTTTGAGTATCAATCATAAATTCCTTCATGAGGAACCCAAAGATAGTCATCCCACTCAACAGAGGGGAAACTCACATTTAATTCATTCAATATGGAAGTCATTAGGTGCTCAATCTCAAACTGATCAAATTTGAGATGCTCATAAAATTTATTCACTAACGTCGGGTAATAATGTTCATTGTTATTTTGAAAACACTCAACCCAGCCCTGAGCTTTATGTTCCTTTAGTAATAATGACTGGCTTGATGACAGCCATTCTGAACATAACTCCTTCCCAACCACAATTACCCTCTTCGATAAATGCGGGTTAAGAACCATTGTCCCATTCTAGCTTCCACTAATCAACTCGGCTCTATGTCTTTTAGGATCAGGCACATCTCTTTATCTTCAACTGATGAACTTTTGACTCTTTCCATCGATCTGCAGTGGTTCAAGGATTCAGTAGAGGATTAGTTTCTGTGATTGGGGAGAAAAAGGTTAGGGAGAGGGTTTTCTGTGGATCCAAATGTGATCTTTGTTTTATTTTTTTCATTTCGAGATCGAAAAAGAAACCTATAAGTTAAATAAGTAATATACACAAAATGATTCACATTCAGGATGGTAACAAAAATGTAAAGTCCTAGACTCAAGTCGTCTATTATTAAGGAGGTATCAGTAAGTTCTAACGGTGAGGTCGTATTGGTATGGTCTAATAGTGAGGTCTTATCGGTAAGGTATAATGGTGAGGAAATATTTTTATGGTCTAATGGTGAGGTCATATCGTTAAGGTCTAACAGTGAGGTCTTTTCAGTAAGGTCTAATGGTGAGGTCCTTTCAGTATGGTCTAACGGTGAGTTCCTATCTATAAGTTCTAATGGTGAGGTCCTATCGGTAATGTCTAATAGTGAGGTCATATCAGTACGGTCTAATGGTGAGGTCCTATCGGTAAGGTCTAACATTGAGGTCTTATCATTAATGTCTAACGATGATGTCATATATATATGTTATAATGGTGTGGTCCTATGCCCAAATGTTTATCATACCTAACTCATGTTTGAGGTTATTTAACCACTCATAATTAAAAGGCGTTGTGAATAAATCTGACAATTGGTGTTCAGTACCAATGAATTCAAGAGTGATATCACTTATTTGTTAATGATCTCTCAAGAATTGATGTCTTACATCGATATTCTTTGTCCTAGTATGAGATATTGGAATTTTAGAGATGTTGATAGAACTTGTGTTTTCCCAGTTTATAGTGACTTGTTTGAATTGATATCCATTGTCTAGTAAAGTGTGTTTCATCCATAGAATTTGGGATGAACAACTACCAGCATCTATATATTCAGCTTTGTCCGTAGATAATCCAACTGAATTCTATTTCTTACTACACCGTGATAGTAGTGACTTGCATAACATGTGACATGTTTCATAGGTGATATTTCAATCTAATTTACAACCAACAAAGTCAAAATGTGAATAACTTATTAATTCAAATGGTTTTCCTCTTGGATAATATAGTCCTAGATTTATTGAAAAAATGAGATATTTAAAAAATCATTTTAACAACAGTTAATTAGATTCTTTGGGATTAGCTTGAAAATGAGAGCACATACATACAATGAACATAATGTCAGGTCTACTTGCAGTAAGGTATAGAAGGCTCCCAATCATACCTCGGTAATTGGTTTGATCCACTAGTTTACCAGCTTTATCAGCATCTATCTTACAAGTGGTACACATTGGTGTATCACTAAAATTATTACTATCCAATCCAAATCATTTCAAAATATCATTATAATATTTAATTTTATTTATAATAAAACTATTTTTATTTTGGAAAATTTTAAATCCAAGAAAAATTTTATGTTCCACCATTTAACACATTTCAAATTCTTCTAGTATCATTTTTTAAATTTTTTTACAAATAATGTTTTTAGAGGATCCAAAAATTATATCATCTACATAAATTTTTAATATTAAAACATCTTTGGAAAAACGTTTAATATAAAAATTACAATCCACTATTCCTTTATTAAAACTTTTTGAAAAAAGGAAATAACTAAGTATACCATACCAAGCCCTTGGAACTTGTTTCAGACCATATGAGGCTTTTGATAGTTTAAAAACGTGATTTTGAGTATGGGCATTTTTAAAACTAGGGGGTGTTCAAAAAATACATCATCATCTATGTACCCATTTAAAAATTCAATTTTGGAATCAATTTGATATTGTTTGAAATTCAGATTAGCTACATAAGCAAGTAGTATATTAATGGCATCTAGTCTAGCTACATGAGAAAATGTTTACTCATAGTCTATCCCTTATTCAGGAATATATCCTTGTGGAACTAATATAGCCTTGTTTCTAACTTTGTTTCTAGATTCATCAACATTATTTCAAAACACCCATTTAGTGCCTATGGTCATGGTGTCTTTATGTCTGTCCACTAATTCCCAATCTTTTTTCATTAAAACTAATTCAATTCTTCTTGCCTAGCTATCACCCAAAATTTATCACTGATAACATCATTGATATTTTTAGGTTCATGCTGTGAAATAAAATCTAGATGTTCAACCAGGTCTCTAAGTGAATCTATAGTTTGTTTCCTCTCTTGAAATCAACTACTACAGAATCTAAAGGATGTTTTTTTGATAGTTATAATACCTTTAGAAATAGTTGAACTAGACTCCTCAAGGTTGTCAACAGGTTCTGACTCAATAGGTGCAGATTCTAGAAGATTATAAGAACTATTTAATTTTACAGGGGGTTCACTATAATTTTCATTAAGGTCCAGAATTTACATATCTTCCTCAAGAAGTTCAAGAGAGGATTTGGGTTCATGTGGATCAGTCTCATAAAATTTTACATGAACAGATTATTCCCCATATTTGGTTCTCTTATTAAATAATCTATAGTCTTTACTAGAGATTGAGTGACCTAGGAAAATTCCTTCATCACTTTTGGAGGCAAACATTTCAATATTTTCCTTATTGTTATGTATAGAGACATTTGAACCAAAAACTCTAACGTAATTAACCTTAATCTTCCTATTATTTAAAATCTCATAAGGTTTCTTCTTAATAACATGTATAATCAAGACACTATTGATTGTATAACATGCTATATTAACAAAATCAGCCCAAAAAATGAGTATATTTTACTCATTGAGCATAGTCCAGGAAATCTCTTGAAGTCTCTTATTTGTACATTCTACAACTCCATTCTGTTTTGGTGGTCTAGGAGCATAGAAATTGTGAGTATAGACTCTTTGTGAACAAAATGTATCAAAGTTTTTATTTTCAAACTCGCATCCAAGATCAATTCTCAAGGTATTTATTCTATGTCCACTACGATTTTCTATAGACTTAGAGAATTTGATAAAATAAGAAAAATTGTTAGTTTGGTGAGCCAGAAAGTATACCCAAGTGTACCTTGAAAAATCATCTACAAGAACATAAACATAGTGCTTATCATTTAAACATGAAACTCTTTATGGTCCAAACAAATCAATTTGAACCAAGTCTAATGGTTGAGAAGTAGAAACTTCTTTCTTTGGTTTGAAAGAAACATTGTGTTGTTTTCCCTTTTGACAGGGATTACAAACTCTGTTAAGTGAGAATAATAGTTTATTTAGGTCTCTAACTAAACCATTTCTAGTCAGTTTCCTACGTGAGTGAACATAGACATGCCTTAATCTTCTGTTCCACAACTAGGATTCCTTATGAAACACATTTAAACAAGAAACATTTTTCATAGACACAGAATCTAAATTAACAGCATATATATTCTCATTTATAAGAGTAGTAAATATTCAATCATTTTTATAATTAAAAACATTACATTCATCATTCACAAATTTAACATTGAATCCATCATCACACAACTGAGAGATACATAGTAGATTTTATTTTAACTCATCAACTATACGTAGTTTTGAAATTAATATGGTATTAGGGTACAAATATGGCCTAATCCGACAATCTTTCCTTTAGAATTATCTCTGAACGTTACATATCCTCCAACATCTTTAATTTGTCTTTTGAAGCATGAGTAGTCTTCTATGATGTGTTTTGAAAATCCATTGTCCATGTACCATAGTGTTTTATAAGAACTCTTTCAAAAACAATTCCTCCAAATCGATTAAGTGCAGTATACCTTTGGTACCCATATTTTCTTGGGTCCAGAGATGTTAAAATGTGAAACATTATGAACCCATTCTTGTTTAACAGATTTTCTATAATCAGCAGATATATTTGGAGACATAAACACTTTGTTTGGTTCTTTAGATAATTGTTTATCAAAAAATGGTCCACAACATGAACAAGATATGAATTTTCAAGATTTTGAAACAAATTTAGTTTTAATGATCCATATATATCCTGGTCGATACCCTAAACCAGTTGTATATTTTGGATCAATCTGTTTTCCTAGTAACTGAGTCAAGGAATCACTACCTATAGTAAACTTCTCAAGATCTCTCTTTAGTTTCTCATTTGAAAATTTGTGTTCTGTATTATCTTTTAATAGCTGAGCACATTTTTCATTATAAATATTCAGATCAGACTTATAATTGTAATTTAGAGCTTGTTTCCTTTTAAATAATTTATATTTATCTTCGAGTTCATTAAAGGTATCCTCAAGCATTCCACAGTTTTCAAATAATTAATCCTTTTTCATATAATCATCATTATGTGACTCAATATTATTCCTAGAATAATAGGAATTATGAATAAGAGAATTAAGTGTCAGCTCTGATGTTTTATCAGGAGACATAAGTTGGAATTATTGTTTGTTCACTATCATAAGCATTAGATCAACTAGAAAATTCTTCTAAAGAACTCCAAGTAGCTTTCATACCCTTTTTAAAACCCCTTCCTACCTTCACATGACCTTTATGTTTTCACTTATATAAGATTATTTCATTTGTATTGTCATTCCATTTTTTTTCTTTTCTCCATTGTTCTTTAATATCATAATTTCCCTCATAGTTTGAGTTCCTAAATAATTTCTTCATTTGGTAGAACGCTTTGATCCTTCTTGCAAGATGATCCATCCCCTCATCACTGTCTGAATCTGACTCTTCACTAGTGGAAATGTCTATAAGAACATGAACCATTTCTTTGTCTTTTCTTTTTGAGGTTGATGTCTTGAATGCTACTGACTTATTCCTTGGTTCTTCATCTACGTTTTGATTCACTATAATATTTTCTTTGTACATCATAACTTTCCAATTATTTCTTTTACTGGTATCTTTCTTATATCACATGATTCTTAGATATAAACAGATGTTACCCTCTATCTGTCAGGTAAGCATCGAAGCAACCTCATTATCTGTCCCTTTCAATCCACTGGTTTCCCAAGCGGGCTCATGGTGTTCACTATTTTTTTGAACGTTGAGATACATTTTAGAAATGGCTTCATCAGGCCTCATTTTAAAATTATCATATATAATATTATATATATTTAATAACATTTCTTTAAAATTGGTTGTTCCCTCATGTGAAATAATAAAGTATGCCAAATTTCAAATGTAGTTTTAGAAAATGATATTCTATTGAATTCTTCATCACCTAGAGAACAATACAAGGAATTTATTTCTATATAGATGTAATTATTTGTAGATTTAGTCAACTGAGACCATGTGTCCATAGCAGTATCAAGCAATACATGTTATTCTTCAATTGTGTCCAATATTTTAGGTCCCATGCCCTCTAGATACATTTTCAATTTTAATTTCCACTAATAATAGTCATTCCCATTATAGAAATATGTCCTATTTGTAGCAGCACCCTCATCTCTATTTTCCAATGTTACATAGAATTTAAAGAACTGAAAATCATGATATGATAGAAATTTTAAGATCTTTAGGATACAAATAAAATCATAGAAGAAAAGAATTTGAACCATGGATAAAAATCACTATGATACCAAACTTTTGGTATAAGTAGATTCTCAAGAGGGGTTAATTGAGATCATACTTAAAATTTATATTTAAAAAATTTATAATAAAGATCCCCCAAATTTTAAAAACAACCAAGTTAATTCATGCATTAGAGATAAAGATGTCTAATTGGTCAACATTTTTCTCAATGGGTGATAAGTCCTCACCTAAATTAGTGAGAAACACTTCTTAAGCATTTGATACATTTTAAATGAATTAAACAAATATACACACTAACCAAAAATAACTATCAAAGAGAAAGGAAAAATAGTGTTATGTTATAGCTAATGTAGAAGGGAAAAGGTAGATAAAATTTAGTATAACAAAATATTGTACACAGTGAAGGTGCTCAAATGATTCTTCCTTGTTCTTTAGTAATTTCTTTCTCATGCATTAATATTATGGACATGTTTTGTCTTATGTTTTTCTTTATGATCTTATATATATATATCATTCCTTCTTGGTCTTCTTCTTTAATATTTTATTTCCAACAATAAGAGTAAGTATATCACGAGCAATCATACTTGTACCTCGTACAGTCACGATATGATCTCTTGATATGTCTACAATAAGAATTAATTATGTCAGAATCGCTAAACTTAGAAAAATATTACCTTTAAAATAATCATAATAATTTCACAATGTATAGAGTAGAAGAGTATTGTAGGTTCGTAATGGTATCCTTCACATTGAAAGGGTTTAATCAGCAGGTGTACATCTGCATCCTCCAACTGTAGCCTTTCATTTATAACCTTCAGCGGTAACCTATAGTAGTAAGATTGTATGAGTGACCTTGTAACGGTGAAATTATAATGGTGACCTTGAAACGGTAACCTTGTAAATAGAAAAATTATATACTATATTATTAACCAATCAAGCTATGAAATTGAGAGTATATGAAGATTACTCTTATTGATAGAAGAATCATTAGTGAAACATAATTAACATCGAATGAAAACATGATTAAAACATGATTTGGGAATATCGAAACATGATTTGGGATTATCAAAACATGATTTGGGATTATCAAAACGGGTGAGTCCAACATAAGAGTTGATAATTATTAACACTATGGTATAAATAATATTCAATGTGTTCATTATTTATAATATATTATTCTTGGAGAAATAGTTTTTCATTATATATGCTTTTAATTCAATGGACCAAAATTCAGATAGCACAAACCCATTTATTAACTCTAGCCTAGTTGAAATTAACACTAATGGCCAATATAAATAAAATTAATATATCAATATTTTTTTTTTTTTGAAAAATTGATGACATGAACTGGTTTCCCAGTTCATGCCACCCAAAGGAATTTATTAAAGACAAAAAGTATGCAGTACAGACTCGAGGTGTAAAGAATTTACACCAGCAGGGAATTAAAGGGGATACAAGAAAATGACAAAGAAAAACAGACTCCCCAAGGACCCATTTTCCTACTTCCACCTTCTTCAGAGCATCTTCGTTGGCATCTGAGTCTTCTTCCGTAGAGTCAGCCTCATAATCAACTTCAGAACTATCATCGGCATCACCCATCTTCAGATCATCTTCATCATCGCTGTCATCCAAATATTCATCCAGTGTGCACCACCTTCTGGACATCAGTCTACTGAGGAGAAGTGAGACTCTCCTTCATGGCAGGAACCGGAGTTTTGTGTCCAGAGAAAAATAACAGGTCTTCAGTAAGAGACCACAGCAAAGATTCTTCCATTTAAGACTCCATTTCATCATCCAAGTGCTTCCAGACTGATGTTTTCATATTTGCAGACCACCAAATCAAAATGCAGCATTATACAAGCTCCAAGATGAAGAGCAGCCTTGCTGCAGGGCAATGGACTTTCAGTCCTACTCCAAGAAGTGCAGCAACTGGGAAAGCTCCAGGGACCCATGATGATGTTCCACTGGCCGGGGTCAACAGAGGTGGCAGGACATTTGCAACCTTCATGAGAGGGAGGGGCAGACCACGCCTTACTTGTAGACATCTAAAAACAAGAATGCATTCAAACAAAAAAACAAAAGAACAGCATCAAAGAACCAGGATAAAAGCATCCAGCAGCTTCCAGGTTCCAAAAGACAAGGAGTTGCTTTCAAGCATAGCAGGTTTGGATCAGCAACCAGAGGATAAGGAGTCCCCAAGCAAAAACAGGCTAAAGCAGCACATCCGGAGACTGAAAGGAAACCATCCAGAATTAGGATGATTTGGAACTCATCTTTTCTTTTTCCTCAGCAATGGATCTTTTTATACTAATGAACTCAGCCTGAGATATCTTTTTTTCTTGAAATTCTTGCTGGGAAATTTCTTGTTTCCTATCCATATACTGAATCCAAACTTGTAAATCCTGCTCATCAAAATTCTGAGAAAAGTAGTACAATTGAGTACTAGAAGCAGCAACCAGAGTGTTATCTTGAGTTTTCTCTACTTGCAATGGTTTGGAGGCCTCTACCAGAAGGGCTTCCTTAGGAGCCTCAACTGGTTCAGACTTGGAAGCATTCATTGATCTGGTCACAATTGTGCGCTCAGTGTTCGAGAAATCCTTTCGTCTTCTAGATTTTCTTGATTGTGGGGTAATAAACCCATCCTCATCCACAATGGGTTTCTTACCTTTTTTTGCCATTTCATTTATGAATGTTTCAGCAATCAGGTCTGGTTTATCCCTTAGACCAGAGGGAGCATCTTCTAGTTGCCCAGGGATATCATCCTTTTCAACCGATGATCCACAAAGGTCAGAGTCATCTTTTTGGTCTCTTTCTCCTACTACTTGAATTGCATTAACAGATAGAGTAGGAAAATCCTTACTTGCATAATTTGCTGGGTTAACATCAAGATGCAAGTTATGATCTTCCATGGCATGTTGGACAGAAACATTGTCATTTACAGGTTCATGTTGTGTGACCCGATTTTCCACATTAGCTTGTTCTGTAGCATCGAGAACAGCCTTGACAAAATCTCCAATTTGATTCTCAGAATTTTGAGAATCAACAGTAGCAACCCTAACCTCCAGACTAGGTACACAAATCTGTTCCACCACCTGAATGGGATCATTACTGCATCACATGAGGTTCTGGAATATGTTTTTTCTAAATAGTTAAATTTTTATATTTTCATTCATTTTTAGTTGTAGTTATCCTTCATAACAATGAAACTATTGATGAGTATTTTTCAATTTTTTTAACGAACTGACATTAGTATATTAATTGATGAGTTTAATATTTACTAAAACATTAAAAAATAAGTTTTTTTATTATTTTTATCATATATTACAATAATTAAAATTTTCATTTTCATCCATGATATTAATTTGTAGAATTACTCAATTAGCTGGTTAAACATAACAAAACATGAATAGAAAACAATTAATGAATTAATAAAAAATTATTTACATTCTAAAAAACAATCATTAATCATAATAAAAATTTATTGTGTTTAATATTAGGATATATTATAAATTAAAATAAAAATAGAATAATATTACATTTATAATTATATGACATGGTATAAAGTAATATATTTTTTCTCTTAGAACTCTCTTTTTGACGGTTGAATTTACTATGGGGTTCTATTACTATTTTTTATAATATTTTTCCCATGTTTCTTAACAAGAATATAATATTTTTTTAAAAATTAATATTTATTTCTTAATAAAGTTCCCAATACCACTATTAAATGGTGGTGATGAAAATAATAAAATCAAAATCAATAGTTATATGGAATTGATAGTATACAAATATGCATGGTTTAATTTTTTTTATAGAATGGGATAAAATAATAATTTGATTTATCAATTAAAATGAAAATCCATGATATAAATTTTAATTTTTTTTATATAATTCAAATTTATAAAAATCATTCAATATATTTATAGAAAATGAATCATACCACTTAATAGAGGTTGAAGTCCATATATGCTCGTGAAAGTATTTTTTTCATGATGGCAAAATTGAAATTTATTAAGCATTCATTACCATGAAACCATTATATTTTCAATAAAAACCATATAGATCAAATTATATAATAATTATAAAATTGTAATTATAAAATAAGTAACGAACATAAAAATTAATAGTGTAAATTAGTAATCACATTAAGGTCATTTTCTCGCAAATGGATGGATTTATGTGAAGGGTGCTTTTTATAATCTCTTATGAGATTAGTATTATTAATGTAAGAGAGGATTATACATAAAGGATTAATGGAATATATTTAAGATAAAATTTATCACATTCATTAGTATTTAAGTGGTGGTAAAAGTCCGAATTAATAAGTGTTGAGAATGTATTGTTTTAAAATATTTCAACATAATACAAAGAGGGATATATGATTCACATGTCTAGTGGTTCAAAATATTGAATTTATTGGGATGAGGTAAGGTATATAATCACATAATAAATCATTTTAACATATGTTTTAAATATTTTTTGATGTCCTTTAATCTTATAATTATTTGTTTTACCATTATTTGTTTCATAACAGTAATTGGTTTTTCTGAATTTAATATAATTTCATACTATATAAATAAAATATATAATATGACATAATCTAAATACAATGATTCATAATATGAAATTATTTTTATCAAATAAAATTAACATGTGTAATGAAATAAATTTTTTTCATTAGCATGTGTAATATGTAAAAACCTATTTTTTTAATAGGTTCATTTTTAATCTTAACAATTTTGTGTGGGATAAAATTATCCATGTCTCTAGTTTTTAGGATAAAAATTAAATTAATTTTAAAATATTCGGATACAATATTAGTTTTTATGAAATTCAAAAAACATGACATTATGATACATGTATCTAAAGCTCATGTCTATGTGGTAAGAGTGTTCCATGTCCCATAAAAGGAATAAAATTCCACAAGAACCAATCCCATTCTATTTCTCACATGGCCTCTATCAAACATCTCCCCTGAGAAAAAAGATACATCAAAATTAAAATTCATAAATGTACTAGGGGAATCCCAATTGATCAATCTAACCTAATTTCCTTCTCTTCCATCCAATAAAACATATCACCTTAGTAGAAACATTTTGAGTGACGGATAAGAAATCTTACCATTCATACTGGAGTCCCTCTCCAGAAATATAGACATGACATGAACATGAATGAAATTAATATAAATATACAATTCATCATTATAATTGATTTGAGATTCCCAAAGAATCCAATTTATAGAAGGAAAAATATTCCCTCACATCCAACTGTGATCCATGAAATCTTGGGTTAGGGTCCTTTACTTTTCATTATCAAAACACTATAAATAGTGATTCTGTTGGACTATAACATTTTTGGCCCATGTGATTCTTGTAAAGTTTAGTGTGTATGTTTCTAAAAAATAATAAAATGATAATATTCAGATTGTCACCAATATAAATAAAATTAGATATCGTTCAATTTTAACCCAAACCATATTTTGAAAATATTAATATTTAGAAATCATTAAAGATAAAGAATATTTCTTTTATTATAAATTATTATATTTGTTCTTAAAATTTTAAAAGTTGTTTTTCTAAATTCCTAATGGTTTTAAAATCATTTTATTATTAATCCATTAATACATTTTTTTTAATTAAATTATTTTCTTTTATTTTAGTTGTAACCACCCCAATAATATTATCATGGAACCAGTGTCATAAATTATTACATTGTTATAGACATAGTAGGGGGAATTCCTAAGGAAAAATTATATTTTCACTTTTCCACAACTAGAATCATAGATCATACACGTTTTACATTGAGAAAAGAAAATAAAGCACAAAAAAGTAACATATTATCATCCTTTAAATTGATTCGTTGAAATCATCTTCATATCGTATAGAAATGAAAAAAATGGTGAGCTCAAATTCTCTATAAGTGTTATGTAAAGTGGAAGATATCATGCATTATTAACCATAATATATATAGAATGAAAAATAAATGAACATAAATTCCATTTAAATAACTTGAATACATGAATATATATTTCATAGTCATTTTGGGAAGGTAAATAACTGGAAACATGTTTTTTTTAATCAATAAATGATAATGAAATGAATCTAGATATAATTACATAGTGAAAGTATCCTATATAGTAATAAAAGAATAATTAATAAAGAAAAAGATAAATTGTTTGACATCATGTGGCCTAGGAACATGATACCTTTATCATCAAGATGTACCCTCAAGATAGTTTAAAACCTACACTGTAAAAACACATCTGATTTGGCCAACTAATTCATCTTAGGTGACTACTGATTCATCAAGGTGCTTATATTAACCTACCCCCAACCTATTTGAATCATTTACAATTTATGCTTCATATATTTAATAATTAATTTATTTCATAAACAATTTTTCATATAATAAATCTATATTCGGTGAAGGATGTAGACTTATCAATATTTCCCTAATAAATTAATTATGTTAAAAGTAAACACCATGTGAATATTTTTTATTCATTATAAAAAAATATTATCCTACATAAAAGGATGTAGATATGTCAAATAAATTTAATGTCTAATGTAAATTTATTAGATGAATATGATAGTTTCTAGTGAAAATTATAATCACAAAAGGATGTGAGACTGTATGATAACATTTACCACTTGGTAATATTATTTTAAAATTACCATGGATGAGATTATTCAATGTGAAAATTATAATTCTATGATGTATTAATGATTGATGACATTATATGTTAATGGGGAATTATATAAACCAAATAAGATTTATTTGGTTTAAAAAATAAATAATAATCAATGGAATGTAATTTGAAATGAAATCTCATACCCAAAAATTTATTTTTCTATATCGTGATATAACCTTATGTAAACTGGTATTAAATATTTAACTAATATACCTAAAAACATGTAAATATTTATGATATCATATTTTTTATGACATCTTATCTCTCATTAATTAATAGTTAGACTTTATTTTTATTATTTCGAGTATTAATATCTTTGTTTAATTATGACTGTTTTATCATTAATGATCAGGTTCAATCACATATTATAGAGATTCATGACCTACATAATAATTATCATTTAATATTTTTCATATTTATATATTAATTATTTTTTTAATATATATAATTAATGTTGGATATGAAAAATGATGTGAATTCTAATCATAGAGATGACAAGTTGTTTGTATGCCTAGAAAACAATTCCATTTTTCAATGATCATTATGGAAAGAAGGTATGTAATATATTATATTAATATAATGATAATAATATCGTTAATTAAAATTTATATAAATATATATTATATGTGGGTTTGGGAAATGAAAATACAGTCACATCGCTTAGTGAAAGCTGTAGTCCACATGCTCATGAATGATGTTATCATCATTATGTTATTGAAATAGAAAGTAATAAAAAGATATATATTATATTCATAGAGTGATGAATATGTAATTAATAATATAATTATATCATAATTATAATATATATATATATAATATTCATTAAATATTTCTTTATCACATCCCATTTAACGCTTTAGTTAAATATGAACCACATCACTTAGTGAGGCGGTAGTATGTCAATTACATGAGCGATATTATTATATCTTCTGATAAAAGGAAGTTAAATACATATATATATATATATATGATATAATTAATATAAAGGTATATATATTATAAATATATATTATCATTTCATTTTATACATCATCATACAAAACCATGAGAGGTGGAAACAGAGAAACGAATGACGTCAATTCGTGAGGCAGTATTCTCCCATTCATTGAAAAAATGAAATTATATCCCATTTAATTGAAGTGGAGATACTTTTAGTTCATTAATTATTGATAACAATATCATATTTTATGGAAGATACATATTTTATTATATAATTGTGTTTTGAAAATTTAATAAGGTGGAAAAAAAGTAAAATAAATATGCTCATTGATGAACAATACAAATTCTTCAGGTATCTTCCATAGGATTGTATCAATGCCTTGAAAGGTTGTGTTTATACCCAAAATAAGAATTATAAGATTATTATAGGATATCTAGGAAGTTATTTAGTATGGTATTGTCTGAATAAAAGTGCTTTGAAGCTGTGAAGTGGGGAGGACAAGGGGATTCCTTTTATTGGTTATGTACATGTCATAGAAGAAAATTTCTGAATTGCTAAATTCCACCAACATTATATTGAAGTAAACAAGACCAAATAATATTCAACAATATATATTATTATTTATATGATCTTAATATTTCAATATAATGATTTTTGGATAACTTTGGGTTATTTTTACAACATTTATTCTATGTTTAACCATAAAGTAAATGAGTTTTTACCTTAACCAGTGTAAATAATTATAAATATATTCAATTTTAATTATTTAATAAAATATGATAGACATATTAGATAATATAAATAATTCTTATTTAAAATATGGAATCATTTTTTCCAAATTTAACTTACATAATTGGAAGATTTTAATTTAATATTAATATTTCAAAAATGTTTTTAATGTGAAAACAATAAAATTTATAAAAAAATTTTCATCAAATTAATCTATTAAATATATTCCAATTACATAAATTGGTTATATTTTTATAAACAGAAACTAATTTGAAATTTATTTGAAATTTTAAAATCTAATTAAACAAAAAGTTAGTTTTAAATAATATTTAGAAATTACCACTATTTATTAAAAAGTAATATTTTAGAATAATACGAAAACCTAATCCTAAGATAACAATGATATTAAAAAAATTAGTTTATTTTTTGATATAAATTATATTAAATTGGTAAATATTAATTATAAATTATGTGTGTAATGTGTTACTAATCCATCCATTAATAGAATACATTTTTTAGAAGAAATTTAATTTTAATTTAAATGATACTTATATTAAAAATCAAAAGATAAATATAAAAATTGTACAATATATATTTTCATAATATATATAATCATATTAATACCCTCAATTATAGTTTCTAGTCTATATATTAAATATTAATCATCATAGTGTATTTTATCCAGTAAAACTTTGACTTGTATGGAACATATAATTTTGACGAAAGTCATTATTTTATATGATATAAGATAAATGTAGTGCTACAGGTATGGATAAATAAAATAAATTTTGTGTGTCAAATATTATATTTAATAAGATTATATTCTTTTATAATAATATGGGTGTTCAATTATCACCAACATAAATAATTTTTCTCTCACAATTTGACCCTCACAATTGAAACAAGGGATTTGGAATTTGAAAAATATTTTTTAAAACAAAATTACAAATATATTTAGTTAAGAAACACCGTTAAAATAAATAAATTGAATTAAATAAGTCCAACTTTAGTAACCATATAACTAGGTTTCCATAAAGGAGAACACATGCTGGAATTGAAAGCATTGAGGTTGAATAGAATTCTTATACCCAAATACTAAGTTAGAGGGATAAAGAACATGTTCAGTAGAATATTAATGAACACAAATACATAAACTATATGTGCGATAATGTCCATTTATATCACAAAAATGTTAAAAATAAGGAAACATTATTATTTCGCGATCCTTTCAAAATATTATAGGAATCCCTTTGTTATGTTTGAATATAAGAAAATATACTTTCTATGTACCCAATTTATAAAATAATTTCATACTTTTTTTCTTTGATCATTCTCAAATATATCCATTTCACTAATAAATGAAATCCTCATATAAATTCTTACACCTAGAGAACAAAAATTCTCATTTAAAAGACCATATGATCTATAAAAGTGTAAAACATTATTCCTCATCTCCCTACTGAAAGAATTGTTAGAAAAATTTATCCAATAACCCTATATTTTAAACATAATACATTCAATAAATAATAAACTACAAATATCATTCAAAATATGTCTAAACAAATTTATATAGAAGGTTACTAATTAATATCCCTAGTGAATATAAAGTGTCACCTAATCGTTACATACCAATCATGGGAGTGCATTCATCTTGTATTCTCTTAAAACAAGTTAATAACATTAATTTCCATAATAAATTATTGAAATAATTCAACATTACTTATTACCTATGTGAAATATATAATATTTTATATATTCCTTAAATCCAAATATGTTATAAACTTGGTCAATTAAAAAAGATTCCACATTTTCAAGAAATGATTAGTTAATTCCTTGATTGAAATCATTAGCCAATTTAGATTATCCACGTCATTCATGTTATTTCACAACAATATTCTTAAAACCCCAGGAACATATTAAGGTTTATCTTTCCTTTAGGCATGTTTTTTCAAAGATGTTTGACTTTACACTGAATAAAACTTTTAGTACCATTCAATATATACATTAAAATCATTTATTAAATAGTACTGAGGTATAATCCATCTATATTTCATAATTATTAATATTATAATATCATCAATGAAATAATTTTATATCATATTCAATGGATCTAAGTACTGAATCAAAATATTCATTCCACATTTTTTATATCAATTTAAAAATATTGATCTTGACCCCTTAAATTATTCTAATATATATTCCTTTAAAACATATGAAAATAGATTGTATAGTTAGGCATATACTTATAGTTAAAAAACTAAATATATGTGTTTAAATTCATAACATTGAATATTGTTTCCTTGTTACACTTTTCTCTACAGTTATACCAAACTAAAAATACCTTTAATCACTTCCCTATCTGATTTTTTCAACAATTTTCAATTGTAGAAAAAAACTTAATTACCTAATTCCCTTTAATCCGTTATGATTATAGCATGTATCATATTTAATTGCTTCATTTTTTGGAAATAGTAATTGTTGAATTATATCTCTCTACTGATAGTATATTACATTATTCTATCATATAACGAAAAACTGTGAGATGCCGACACCCCTCAGATACTAGGATTATTAACTTCAAAAAAATAGTCAATTACGACTTCATGTTTAGATTTTAATAAACATAATACAGATTTATCCTTTTACGGATAACATTATACTCTGTGACAAATTCTTATTGCATTTGTTTTTTGATATGAATCTTCATTTCTCTCATTTATTTTCACACGAGTGAAATATTTTTCAACGAATGTTTCATTAAAATATTTCTATTCCATGACTTCAATTTTATCTTCCTTCAATGAACTATATATCATTAGACCATATTTATTAGAATCATCTTTGAAATAATATAATATAGCCGTAACATTTTCCATTTAACCACATTTTGATTTAAAAAATAACTTCCCCATAAAAATAATTAATTTATTGACTACCATTTGATCATTAGTCCCACTATATTATGTTTGTATCCTTCACATAATTTTATCCAATATAGGATAACCTTACTATACAATAGGATTACGCTTTTTGTAAAGGTTACTTTTCATATAATTGGTAATATGATATAATAAAACTATAACATACTCAATTCTAATAAAAAATTTATTTGCTTCCTCTTGAGGAAAATATTTTTCTTTTCAATGATTATAAACTCCCTTCTTACCTCCAGGTTACTAATTAAAATAGTATAACATGCTGTATTAGCTAATAAGAATATAAAGTTTAAATCATAAAGTAAAATTCCCTTTTAAAGCTTATCACATAACAGAAATTAAAATTTTAATCATCTTTAATATTAAAATCGTAAAACATTGGATTATTTGAAGATATATTTAGTTTTATATATATTTTAAAGAAAATGTTATTTATAATAATCCATTCCACCTGGAGTGTAAAACCAAGTGTGCAGTAAGGCCAATTTTCAGGTACCAGGTAATGCTTAAATCATGCTCGATGCACCTTTTTAGAGATATTTTCCCTTGGTACATATGTACCTAAACCACAAGCCCTTGTTATATACAAATAGGGATGTATTACTAGGGAAAAAGTACATTACCTTAAAAAAATTATGATGCACTTCTATTATTATCATTAATTAAAATCACTAGGATATGTTCTCTAATATATGATTTCCTAAATTTAGTTCCAAATGTTTCTTTTAATTTTACTCTAACACAATCATTATTATCTTTGATCTCAGTAGATTACATCTAGCGTGTTACATTATTACACTAAAATATATATAATGGATCGAATACGAAAGGAATGATTAATTTAGTTATTCTAAAAAAAATAGATACATACATGATACTCATTGTACATTGGGAAAATAAAATTAAGATTATTAAAATTAAAAGTTCATCATCACGGAAACCGAGTACAAGAATTAGGAAATATATCTAGGGGATAGGATACAAAATCAAGCTAAGTGAGAAATGGTCAGCAAAGACAAATTACAATAGACTAAATCATAAATCAATAATCATAATCAATGTTCTAATATAATTAACTGAAAAAAATTACATTTAATTTATAAATAACAGTGAAATGAATCCATAGGTAATTTCACAGTGAAAATCTCCATGATAGTAATAAATGAATAATTATTGAAGGAAATGATTAATTATTAGACATCATCCCTCTAAGTAAAATGATACCTTAATCATCAATAATGATCATCATGATGGTTTAAAATGTTCTGGGAAAAAACCCATATGATTTTTCCAACTTATTCATATCAGAAGAAAATTGAAACATATAAGGGTTTACATTAACTATTACTCAAACCATTTAATAAATTAAAAAATAGTTTCTCATATATATAATAACAGATTTTGTTTATAAATGAAGTTCCTTATCAAGTATTTGTTTAGTAAAGGATATAGATTTATCAATATATCCCCAATTGATTTGATAAAATTCAATATAAACACTTTATTTTAAGGTTGTATAGAATGTTTAAAATATTCATATCCATACAATAGTATTATGGATATTTAAATAAATATAAGGTTTAATGAATGTTATTTGTTTCAATACAATTTTCATAATCAAAAAATAGAGTGATGTAATATGATTACTTTTAGAAATTGGGAATTTTGAAGCTAAAAACCATTGATGGGATAATTCAAAGTAAAACATAAAATATAAAGAAGTATGAGTGAATATTGATATCTCATTTCAATAGGGTAGTATATGAACTCCATTAAATTTAATCTTTTATAAAATCAAATAGGTCTTTATGTAATGTAAATTGAAAAGAAATATTTCACTTCACACCTACTTTTTAAGGAAAATGTTTTAAAATTGATTATAGTGGTTCTAATCATGTAATTAACATTGAATATAACCATATTAATAATTAGGAAATTATATAATATTCATTAAATGACAACTTATCACCAATTCATTAATAATCATTATTTATTTTTATTATTTCTGTTGATAATTTCCATGTTTTATTATACGTGTTTTGCCATTAATGATCAATTTCATGAAAATATTAATGTTTTTCATCACCTCCAGAAGAACAATCAGAAAATGATAAAATTTTATTTTTTAATTAATCATTAATAAATAATATTTAATTATTAATTTCAAAATTTATATTGGTTATAATCATGGAGATTGTAGGACGTTTATACACATGAGTAATGTTTTCATTCATCAAAGATCATTATGGAAAGGAGGTAATAAGTGTTGAAAAATTTTATAATTATTATAATATCCTTAATAAAAAATTATATACGTAAATATTTCATCAATGTTTTCTGATGATTAAAATATAGTCAAACAACTTCATGATTAATGTATTCCTCATATACATGAATGAAGTTATCATCGTTATGTTATTTAAAATGAAATGAGTAGAATGATATATATTTTCTATACACACTTGTGATTATTTCATGAATATATAAATTATGTCATTTATATCATAAATATTAATTTTATTTGTCTTTGTCACCTTCCATTTGAAGTGATAGTGAATGATTAATCACATCACCTTTTGAGGCGGTAATCTTCTTCACACCCAAGCAATGTTATCATTTATCCTACACAATAGAAGGTAAAAACGAAATATATATATATATATATGTGTGTGATATATACTCAATAATTGTACATATTTTCTTTATATCATATACATTCATTATATCCATCATCATACCCAACCTTGATATATTGAAAAGGGGAAATATATGACATCATTTTATTAGGTGGTAGTTCACCGTACACATAAATGTGATTTTTTAATTTATTTTATGGAAGAGGATATGGATTTAGCTCATGAAATTATTTTAAAAATAACCTAGTTTTTATCATATAATGAATATATTATATCATCATGTTTTTAACACAAAATAATAGGGTTGGAAAAAGATTTAAAATAATGATTTCTATTGAATATAATTACCTCTTCATTGGGTATCCTCATTAGAGTTGTGTTAATGACTTCAAAAGAAACATTTCATCCCAAAAAAATGAATTTGAATATGAGATAATAGATTTTTGGATGTTATGATTATAGATATTGAATTATCCAAAGTGGTTTCATGGTGTGAAGTGGATAGAAGAGGGTCATGCCTTTTATAATTAGTTGAGTGCCACACTTGTAATATTTTTTAAGAGTGAATTACAACCACATATTCTCATTTAAAATGACTCTATAATCATTATTTATTCTTCATATAAGGTATATTGTTATAATATTTCACGATATTTATTTTTTTGATTGTTTTTTTATACTTTTTATACCTTATATTCTAAGATCAATCATTACATAATACCAGCTTTACGTTAGCAGAACAGATTAATTTTAACATTTATCCCTAATCATTAATGTATAAAAAATGATGAAATTATTATATAATATAGAATATTTTGATTCTAATTATAGAATATAATTTCCAATTTTAACTCACATATGTGAAATACGTTATTTTAAAATTAACCTCATCGACATTGTGAGAAATCAAAGATTCATATTTAACGTTTTTAGGAGTTTATAATTATATTATTTTAAAATTAAATATGAAAATGTTTCCAAAACATAAATTTAATTAATTGATATAAATTTGATATACTTATACTATAAAACAAACCAAAAGATTTATTTTACCTTATAAACTAATTTGAAAAATGTATTTTTCAATTATAATTATATATTTTTTTCATTATTCAGCAAAAAATAAAACATTTCATAAAAATCCCATAAATTAAAAATAATAATGTTTTGATTTTAAAATTGAAAAAACAAATTTCATTTTTTTATAAATTATTGAAATTTATTAACAAATAACAATAAAATATTTTCTCAGTGTTCCACCAATTTGTCTTTTAGAAAAAAAATTTAGGAAAAATTTATTTTAAATGAAACTTATTTATAAATAAATAATAAATATTTTATAAAAAATTGTAATATATATATAAATAATTCATTTAATTTTATCAGTATTCATCATTATATCAGCTATATAATATATAATATAATAACTTTAACAGTATTGTATTCTTTAGTAAAACTCAACATTGTGTGTAATGATGGATTTCAAAGTAACTCATGCTATTGTTTAATGAATGAAAAATGAAGTGTTGTATATACCACAAGATAAAATAAATATTTTGTTTCACATATTCAATTGAATAATGTTATATTATTCTTGAATTTTCACGTTGTTATATTAGTTTTATCTTATATAATTATAATGTCATAAATGATAATATTTTGAAAAAATACACTTTTCCCAGTTCAACATAGAATGATATATTTTTGAAAAATATAATAAATTAATCCTAATATACAATGTAAATATTAATGTAAAATATTATCTTTGTTTTCACATTTTACAATTCTAATTTTTATTACTTTAACTTATATCTAAAAAAATAAATATATTGCAAAAACTGTTTAGACAAACAAACCACATAAAAAATACATTAAATTAAATATAGTTATATATATTTAATTATATATTTACATTAAAATATGATTTATAATATTTTGGAACTGAATGATATATTTCTTCAACAATATATTTTTTATCATACAACAATACACATAAAAATCAAATTTAAAAAGGTTTAATTTTTATGTATAAACCAGGATTTTTAGTTATATAGATACAATAATTGAATAATATTAATTAAATTATAATAAGATTGTCTGTTTTCCTAAATATATTAATGTGTTGTAATAATTTTTTTTATAAACTAATTTTGATGCTACATTTTATATAATATATGAAATTTCTACGTTCATTTCAATACATTTTTTACTAAAATAAATGTTTTTAAACACATTACATTTTATAAGAAAATAAATTTTGAGATTAAGTGTTGTTAAATTATTCCCAATTAAAGAATTTGTGTCATCACAATTTTCAATATCAAATACTAATAGAAATGATCAGGAGTATATAATTAATATCTATAACAAAATAAATATTTTTGAGAATATTCCCACCTTTATTTATAATATTTGTCAAAAAAATAAATCATTGACTATAATATTGTTCACAAATTGATTTTTTTATGAATAAAATTTTCATCTATGACATCCATTTATCGAAAAAACATCTTCTAGTTCATTTAGGAATATTTCTTTGGTTCTCCTCCCTAAATGTTTGACATTTATGGAAGAGAATACTACTTCGTTGTCAAGATTCTCACTCGATATTTGATGATTTCCTATAATTATCTTATTTGGTGTTCATGGAATTCAATTTTGTTCATAAAAAAATTGTAATTAATGATATGTTTTTTGAAATAATTAAAAGTTATATGATCTCAATTATTATCATATTATGTTTTTAGTACATTCTCCACAATGCTAGTGGAAATCATGATTAACATGATTCATTTGGGATTCACCATTAGTAAAACTCAAAATGGATTACATATGTGATTATGAATTAAAATAAAATAAATAATAATAAATGATCACTTGAAAACTCAACATCAAAATGAATTACCATTGAAGAAAATCAATGTGGCTATCAGTTAGACATAAAAAAATCCTTATTCAATTTTGGGTAATTTTTTTCAGTATTCTAATACTGTTATTAAAATTCATAAAAAAGATAAATCCATCTTAATTTATTATTTAGATAATGTTACTAAAGCATGTAAATATTATGGGTGCAAAAAGGTTTTTGTGTATTGAGACCATGATTTTTCACTAAGTGGTGATTTATTTAATATTGGATACACAATTTCATGGTTATTAACTAAAGTAACTTTTATGCCAAACCATGTTTTTATTTACTGTGTCTAGACATGAAGTAATTACTAGGTGACTGAAAATTGTTTATATTTCCAAAATTTGGGATGTTTCCATATAATTAGAATCATCCCTATCATTTTCTCAGAATTTTCCTCATCCCATTTTCCATACAAAAACATTTTTTTCATACTTCCTCAACTAGCCATAAATTAATATGTATAAATTAGAAAGTATTATCTACATTATTTTATAATCCCTTTAACAAATTTAATACTCAAATATTATCAGCATATAATGAAATCCTAATCTATAAATATATATGAACCATCATGTGTTAGAAAATATGATCCCCCTATTATAAATCATGCTAAATTCAGTTTATATAAACACTTACATTATGTACCATCTTTCAAATCAATAGAAGTTTCAAATTTTTAACCATCAATAATTACAATATCACTACAAATATAAACTCACTTTAATTAAAAGGGCCATTATAAATATTTTTTAGATATTTAAGAGTAAACATTTGATAACAAATCAATGTTATATCTAATAAAATAGAAATTACTATTAAATTATATAAGAAACAAGAGAAACAGTAATTATTTCACAAAATCTCCACAATAATGTTAACATAAGATATTATGTTAGATATAACATTTTTTATAAATTTAAAACTAACTAGGTAATATGGAAAACAATTGGTGGAACAAAATACGTAGTATGGGTAATCCCAAGTGACATCAACCAATGATCATAAGTGAACATAAGATTTTCATAATTAATATTATAGAACTATATAATTAAAACAACTCCATATTTAAAATGATCTATTAGGATATCATGTTATTAGTTGAAAAATAAATAAATAATTTCAAGGATACCATTACATGATTCCATATTAATGAGATATATAATACATGAAATTTATTTTCATTCCCTAAAAAATATATCATGATCTTAATCATCATGATCCTTCCATCATGGGTATGATTTTATGAAATATATTATTCTAGGATCGTATACACCAAAATAACCATTCTAGTCATTACAATTAGTGATATTGATGAATATATGATCTATTGAGTTCATCAAACACAAATATTGTAGTCCACCTCATTAATCAATACATACTATATATTCCATAAAATATCATGTAATATCCATATTGGAATGAAAAATATCAAACATTTTAATATTTATCTTGTAAATAATTAGATCATAACTCTATGTATGAATCCATAAAATTGAAAACATTTATTGAAATGGATTTATGGTTATGTTAAAAATTTTCAAATAAATTTACTTATGGATTCTATGTGAACAATCATTAATCAATGTGTAGAAATATAGTGTGTTTATAAAAGACTGTGATTAGATGTAAAATTATGCTTCTAATAGAGTATTATTTTATAAGGAATACGTAGTGATGGATATCAATAATTTTATTCCATAAAATTAAGAAATTATTATACTATTTAGAAGATAAATCATGAAAAATATACACACTGTAGAAGATATATATTTTTTAATACAAATTATATCTCAATGAGAAAATACTAAGATGAAAAACCGTTATATTAAAGGAATTAAAATAATCAAAACTACATGTGAGAGATAAGATTAAATTCAAATATAATTTAATGAAATATATTCACTATAGTTTATGTCAAAATAGAATTCAATACACTTTATAAATGAAATGGTGGTTCAAAAAATCAAACATATATTATGTAATTGAAATAGGAAAAAACAAGGAATATGGTTTTAGAATCATTTAAATAAAATCCCTTCAAAGGATCAGAATTTAAATAGAATTTTAAATAACAGTAATAATGGGAGAATAATGGTATGAAATATATAAAATATTGTTGATGACACCATTCAATTGAAAACTCATTTCAGTACTAAATCGTGTATCATATAATTGAAATTGGAGAAATATAACCCTTAAATGTAACGTAACCATTGATGTAAGAATCATTGGATACTATATTCCAATGTAATAAGTGAATAACCAAAAAAATATGGATGAAATAAAATATTCATTAATCAATATATAGAGTAAATAAAAATTGGAATAATTGATTTTGGATAATGGGGTTAGTACCATAATGAATTAATATTTTGTTTGAAAAACATCTCACTTTATTTCCTTCATAGTCAATATATCTATCAAAGAACATTTATAAATTAAATAACAATATTAGTGGAATATTTCATAAAAACAAAAGTTAAAACATTTTATAAAACATCATTTATAATTTTGGTCTACAAGTTTATTTGTTAGTTATTATCTCCTTCTTGATATTGTGGGTCAGTAATCGTGATTATTTTGAACTATTTTTTTTATTATTTCTTATCCTAAAGTCATTTGTTCTAGATAATAAAAGGAACTATATTTCATTATTAATAAAAAATATTTATGCAATATTTTAAATCAATGTGATTTTTTTTATGATCATTATAGATGAAATCAACATTAAACACACATATATTTTTTTAACAAATAGACATTTGTATCATAAATAATGGAATTAGTAATAATTTTATAATTTTAAAAATATATTAAATTAATGATTAATTATTTAAATCCTATATTAATAGTTATTAAAATATAACATACATATATTGTAAAACCACAAATTTTTATGGACCTATTTTTCGAATAAATTTAAATTTTCATTTATATATTTCAATGAAATAAGTATTAGATTCCTTTAATATAGAAATGACTCAGTATATATTGCATGAATCTCTGACTGGTAACATGTTCCACACAACACCTACTTGGCGTATGATGCACACAAAACTACGTAGGCATTCGATACATGCAACCCTAGGTTACTACATTATTTTTTATTCTATTTATTATTTAAATAATAAAACTATAAACTTTTTTCTAAACATACTAATATGAATACTAAAATCTTTTTTTTAATTTTTTTATAATTTTTTAAAATAAATAGAACATATTGATAATAAAATATATAATTTTTAGTAAACTTCTTTTTATGTCTGAAAACATTTGATCACGAATAATTTACTTCTAATCATGAAAGTATATTTATAAGAATTTTTAAATTTAATTTGAAAAAATAAAATGAATTTTTATATTAATAACATCAAAATTCGATTAGAGGGAATTTTTGGGATTTTCCTAAGGAACATTATTTTTTGATGAATAGTGAAAAATACTACTTTTTTATTTAAAATAATATTTTTCTAATTATTATTAATGCTAAATGACATTAAAAATCTTATTTAAGGTAAAATTAGATGAATAATAAATTTAATAAAAAAAATTCATTTATTTGAATAAATTTCACTTTGAAACTGAATATAAAATCTTAACAATCTTTTGAAAATTGCCTACCTGAGAACCCTATTATTTTGTCACATCTGCGGTATAAGAACTAATCAAAATTTTTCCTCTTTAATTATTGGAAATTATAAAATATGATGTAAACCAAAGTATTCAGTCTATGTATTACACTATAATACTGGAAAGATAAATTTTTACCAAAATGATTACTAAATGTGATTAAAATTAATCACAGCGGTTAAGGCAAAATTAAGATTAATTAGGGACTAAACAATAAAATTTAGATCCAAAATTTCCTAGAAAATTGTCTAAAACCCTATTTATGTCAATATTTCTGACATAAACCATCTATAATATTGTGTTTTTGGTTTTTTATGAGTTATTATGTATGAACTTGTGCACACCAGCTTTGTTTCGAAAAATTCGATGTGGGTCTTTTTCTTCATATAAAAGGTCACCACCACTACCCATTACTCAGAACACTTAGGAATATTATGTTCTATATATACATGTCCAAAATATCTCCAAAAAATCCTCCATTAAACTTGAAATCATTCATTTGTGCATAAAGCCTCTCAAGAAATACTTTTAGCACAAACCAAAAGGATTTACCCGATAGAGGCAACATCTTCTATCAAGATCCTTTCTTTTTTTCCTTCTCCACACTGTCAACTACGATTATACCCTTATTTTATAAACACACCATTATAATCCATATTATGTTATGTTGTTATTTGAGGTTTTGACTGATACATACACACACATCCATCTAATGGATGGTTAATATATTGTTTCTGTGTACGACGAACAACAACCTCACGAAATGAGGATTGTTCATTTCACTTTTACCACCAATAAATGATTGAATTATGATATAAAATCTATTAATATATATAGTATATTATATTTATTATTTATTTATATTATTTATTATGCTTAAAAAACACATATTTTTAACATCTATTTGATGTTAATATATTAAACTTATTTGAGGAAGTGTGGACTACCACCCACTCAAAGGGATGTTATTTGTTCACACACCACATTTAATGTATTAAAGATAATTTTAATGAAATTATATGATATATATGATATAATTATTATAATGTAATAATTATATATATATAATTATGTCTTTTACCTACGTTCTTTCAATACGATAATTAAAACGTAAACAACAGTCATGCGTAAAAATGGCTTTCCAACTACATGAACGGTAAATTCCATTTCATAAATCATTATGAAATAAATTATAATAATAAAAAAATAATGTATATAAATGATATTTATATTATTTTATACATTATCGAATCATGATAAATGTATATGGACTAGTGCTATATAAAATTAAGACACATGCAAATTACAAAGTGAATGATTACCTAAAGAGAAACATTCACAAATGATGATTAACAAGTGGGTAATATAAGGTTATAATAAAACCATATATGGATTTATGTACAATAATATTATTATGTAAAATACATATAATAAAAATATATTTAGTATATATGAATCTTGTATGAGTAAGGAGAGATTCAAGGCACATGGTAAGGGGAATGTATATTACTTTTAATTTCAGTGAGATTTGGGTTATAATTACCACTCATTCCTTTTGTGTTGTTTTTTAATAACCATGATTAAATTCTATGTATCATGCACCTGAATTTTTAGGTATTCACAAATTAATTATGTTATCCTTCATTCATGGTGTTTAACTTTCCAGGGTTACCAAATCAGTAAAACATGTCTTTCTCAAATTGCCTTCTTCGAGACTCATGTTTTATTATACACCTAAAATATTTTTTGAGGTGTATATAATTCATTTGTAAAATATATACCATTTATCGCTTTATATTAATTAAATATTATGATTTATATAAATCCATTTTATTAGGTGGAGTGTATGATCCCATTCAACCATGTTATAATTATTTATTGAGACAATATTATCTTTTATCGAGCTTTTTTTTGTTTATGTATCAATGGATGAAATTTATCAACAAATATTTTTAAGTCTCTTAATCAAATGTCTAATGTAGATATAATAATTTTTATTACCATTTTTTCTACAATTTCTATCTAAAGATAATGTTATTAATAAAATCATATTGTCTCTCTCTTCAGTAAGAAATCCATTGTATTCAAAAAACACATTTTAAAAAATGTTTTCAAAAGATCCTCAAAGATACTTTTCAAGGAAAAATGATTTTATAAATATTTTTCCAATCATCCTTTATATTTTTTCAAATCGATTTTCAATGAAAAACGTTTTGAAAATATTTTATGTTATAAAATATCATTTTCAATGAAGATAGTATATTTTCTTTATGAAATTAATTTAATGAAATTTAAAAATTTATTTCACCTATAGGATAACATCCAATGGAATTGATCATTCCATTATGGGGAAATTATTCCATTTTATCCATTAATATTATTTTTTTCAATGGATTAAGATTTTATGGCATGATATTTATGAAGCTCATTTCTCTTTTAGGGTTATATGATTTTGAATCATACCTCTTTTCAAAAGTTATGTTTATGGTGAATTGAATGTGATAGCTGTCTATATCCACAAGTAATGATATGATTACCAATTAATGTTACCAATTTTATTTCATGGGTTATGATATATTAATTTCTGATCTTGTGTAACATGTGTGTATGATTTAATTATGTGTCATGTGGACCTATATCTCCCTCAAATGAATTAGGTAAATATTTTTATCTCATGAGATAGACATGGATAGAATGATTGTTTACTTAGTTCAATTATACAGGTATGGAATATTGGATTACTCTATTCAGTAATATAAGGCTAGAATGAGTGTGTACTCAGTTCAACAATATAAGGCTAGAGTTGGGGATTACCCAGTTTAGTAAAGGGTGTTTTCCACTAAGATTGTCTTCGAATTGATGGCTTTCCTACTACAGAAATCATTATATGCTTAAGTTTATCCACAATTCCATGAATTACTCATATGTGATGATTTTATAGAATATTTCCTATATATATTTTTGATTCAATTATTATAAAATTCCATGCCTTATTCCATGATTCATGTATGTGATCTTTGATATGTATGGTATAAACTTATATTTTCATGATTATGTTCTCATACCCTTATTATTATGATTATGATTACATGTATCCTTTTTTAAACTTACTAATAATTTTTTCTCACTCATTTTTATTCTTCATTACCCATTTTATGGATATATATATTATTTTTTTATGTGTATAAGAATGGTAATAGTTGCAAATAACTTTGTGTGAGATAGCGTAGCTCACTTATGTTCTAGTGTTTATGTTTACATATATCCAAAGGAACTATACCAACTATAGTCTTAGGGAATATATTTTTATTATGTATATGTACTCCACATATGTAATGAAATATTATTGTTTTTAAATAGACGGTTTCTATAGTTGGAATTACAGTAAAGGTATAGTTAACCTTGGGAATCACATATAAAAAATCCTTATTGAGAACCCAAAAGACATGTCTATGGATAATTTTAAGGATAATGAAAAGTATAAGAAAAAGTCTTATAATATGTGGGAAATAAATGTTGAGTGAATTACATTAAATACATCCCTTTCTAGATACTACAAGTGGATGTCGCTCTGGAACTGATATACCTAGAGGTAAAAACTCTAAGAAGATTTTTCGGGATGGACTCGTGATAATCCTATAAACAACATCAGCCCTTATAATACACATAGTTTAATGTAACACCCTTACCCAAGAATCCTAGAGTCTGTGAATTATTACATAACATTGGCATGATCACAAAAGAAAATGTCTCAAAAGGCAGATCAGTTTAGTAGCCATGGAAGCACTAGATAAATTTATAAGTCTTACATTACATGATAAAATGGAAAACTATGACAACATTGTTTCCAAAGACAACACTGATATCCCATAGAATATCCCTGAAAGTAAGTCAAAATATACTTTCTCAAATCATGGGAAAAATAAATCATAGAATTGGGTGAGCTCAGATGCTAAGTAAGGATAAAAATATAGTGGAAACATTCATAAATAAGCATAAACATTTTGGCCAATGTATAACAAAAAAAAGCCTTTTAAATTTGAAGATAAACATAACATAGAAAAAATAAAATGAAAAAATTTTGTTTACTTATTCACATGGATATTCTAGTAGTCGAATAATCACATACAATATCAACAACCACTTTCATAATGATGGAATGCATAATGCTATACGATCATAACCACATAGTCGAGGCCTTGTTCCAAGACTACAAATAATATTTTTTCCAGGCCTTATGCCAAGACACTATTTTGTCTCATTAGACCTACAGATGAATCGAGGAGCTATAGCAGGCTCCTCCCATCACTTATAAAGTCCAATACATTCATTATATGAACATTTTTAAACACAATATAAACATTCGTATTAAAACGAGCATATGAAATGTCAATACTTTCTCCATAAACCATGAATGGTATAAAAATAACACATCCATAGTCAAACATATCAAAAAACATTCAATACAATATACAAGTTTTGTATCATAATAAATAAACATTAAAAGATTAAAATCCATAAATGATGTTGACATAGATGTGATCAAAACTATTTGAGATAAATATCACATTTTTGAAATCATTTAAATGTAACATAATAATAAAAGAAAACATTTACTTTGAAAATATTCTTATAAGCCCTTATGTGAAAATTTGATGATTTTATAAAGGCAGAAAATAGAAGCACTCGCTATATAAATTAAAAAAATACATTCTTACCTTAATTTTGTCGAATAGGATAAAAAGGACATTGTTTGGAAAAGGATGGAAGGCTTCCTTTAATTATTTTTATAAAAGTCAAACAAGGGTATAATTGATATTAAAAAATAGTATATAAAATATTAATAATTTTTTGAAATACATTTTTAAGAAACATGGATGTCGATGATAAAGAGGCCCCATTAGATAATTACGTATAAACAATCTTGAATAATAAAGAGATTATAAAAAACCCCTTAACATATAATTTTCAATGGTCGAGGGTTAGTTAAAATATTTTATAATTGTGAAATAATTATTATTATATTATAAAAATTTTATATACATTAATATGATATCTTATAGGACCTTTTAACATTGCTTTAGTAAAAATATCTTAGTATAATTGTTGTTTCGGGTGTTAACAGATTCATTTTACTTTATATTATTTGTTATTTGAGTCATATTTGTTGTGGATGGGATGTATCTTATTCATATTCAGAATTATATCATGTCATTAAACATTATTTTTAATCATCTAATGAAAATTAGTCTTGCATGGATACAATGGGAAATGAATCTCATCGTGTTCGTAGAGACGATAATCAGTACGTACGCACGAGCGACAATATCATTATTTTGATATTAAAATAATATATAATTGGATGATATGTCATATATAAATAATCATTATCATGTTTTATTTATTATTTAAGTCAATTTGACATCATTATTATACCCATCCCAATAATAATGTATTGAATAACAATTACACCACGACGTGGAGATGTTAAGCCATATGCATGCACGTATGGTGACATGTCATTCAAAGGATGGATAGAATAATAAATTTTGTTGTACCATATTTATAATAACATAAAAGTATATAGAAGATACTGAAGTTATTATTTTATAATGGAAACAACAAAGAAAAAGTAAGTGGAAGAAGAAAGGAACTTGAAAGAGGTGATGAAATATTTACCTCTTTTCGGGGCCATCCTTTTTATTTTATCAAAATGGATCCTTATGTTGGATTTTTGACTAATGTAAGGCACCTAGGATGAAGTGATGGAATGAAACGGTATTTTTTCAGGGGTTTCCTAATCCAAAAAGATTTTAATGTGTGAATTTTAGAGAAAGGGGAGTGCCCTTTTATAATAGGGGTGAGTGGCTCCTTAGGAAAACCTAGAAATATTATTTTATAATAAAGTCATTTTCAGTTACTAATTATTCCAAAGAAGATTATTAAAGGATATGGTAGTTATGGGTATAAAACCATACAACCAATAGGTTTTAGACATGTTTGTGTCACATAATTAACATTATCTTTTAGATTTAACTCTTAGATAAATAGTATGACATTTACCATGTCTCATTGTGTTTTTATATTATATGTTTAATAAACATACTATATACTTCATAGAAAACCCCAAGAGGTTAATTAATGATACACATATTATAGTATAAGTAATTTTTCTGAACATTAGATTTTTATAAATATAATATCAATTAATAATATAATATTTGTTTTAAAAAATCGTTTATGTCAATTTTGACACTATTTTGTATTTAGTTTTTTATAAATTCATAAAAGCATTATTACTTCGAATAAAATTCATATAACCAACCCTAGTAGTCATATTAACCTAGAAAAATTTTGGAACTCATAAAAAGTCTCAATTTATAATCATTTGTATATTTATAATGTCAATTATTTTAATATTTCATTAATTATGTAATTACTGCATCATCATTGTGTCACAAATAATTTAAATAATATAATGTCTAAAAAGTATAAATAAAATAAAATTATGTATAAAATTTATTTATCATTTTATGGAATAATTATAGTCGAATTTATTTTAGGTGTTACCCTAATTACAAATGTTTTAATTATTATACATTTATTTTAACTCTTTTAACTCTTCTTTGAATTAAATAATAATAAATGTTCTAATATAATCTAAGTGGACCAAAGTGGTTCTTATTTTATTCAGAAGGTTTTTTTGGTTGAATTATAATTATCCAATAGAATTATGACATGTGTTAGGGTAATAATAATATCATTTTACCCATAATTACCTTATTTAATTTTTACTGTGGTAAATAAAAGAAAAAAGTTATTATTCACAAAAATTTATTTTCATCCCATTGAACGAAATTTTACATACTGATATCAACCATGTCTCTAAAAATATTTAAATTCCACTCAAAAAAGTAGTATAATTAATTTATATGTGAATTTAAAAATTATCCTAAGAGGAAGGTAAAAGACAGTGAAAAGTTCAATAAAAATTTTATATATCTAAACATATTATAAAATGACTCTAATGAATTAAAATTAACATATATAGGTATTATGTAACTATTTTTACCTAAAATAAATTTAAATAAAAAAATAATTATTTAAATAAAAAGTCAGTTTTAAAAAATAACTCATTGTTTTTCAATATTCATAAAAAATTCAACGTTTAAAGAAAAATATCAAAAATTCACCATATTCTAATTTTGATATTCCGAAATCAAAAATGAATTCTATTTTACCAAATTCAAAACATATATTATTAATTTATTACATTAAAATTAATTCCCGTTGTCAAATCCATAAAGCGTATTTTTATGAAATAATAACTATCAAAATATTTACACTTGTTTATGTCCAATTTCAATGTAGAAATTACATAAAATGACCAAAATTGGATTAAATGGTAAAAAAATTATCTAATTATACTTCCTAACCATTAAAATTTATAATTAAAAACTATAAATTATTTTGATTAAAAAATTGGTTTTCAGTTAAAATATAGTATTTTCCACCGTTCACCCAAATATGCATGTTATAAGAAAAACACTAAAAATTTATTAAAAATAAATTCTTATGTCCCTATTTTAAAGATTTTATCTTTGTAAAATTGAATATATAAAAGTTTCAAATATTGTATTTAAAAAAAATTCTCCATTAAAAAGTGGTAAAATTGCATTTTTTGAAAAATACATATTTCATCTAAACAAAAATGAATTTGTTCTTACATTATGTCAAAGAAACTCATAATATGGAATATAAAATTATAATGATTATATAAATTTCAAAATTCTGGTAATACAATTCATAAACACTTTTTAACGAATTGTTTGGTAAGTTGTGGTGCGCTTAAACTCAGTGTTGCGTGTAGTACATGTTATTGAATTACTTTGAAGAAATAACGTACTATGAAATATTGTGGTGTTAAATTATTCCCTCCTTTAATAAATGTCATCCTCAAATTTTGATATTGTTTTTCGAAAAAAAAAGGTTGAAAATAGAAAATACCTTTTTGGGAAAACCCACATCAGAGACTAGGTTAATAAAATTTAGTCTTAATAAGGGGAAACGGGAAAAACAAACTCACCACAAAATTATGATCTCGGATAGGAGTACATTAGTGGAAATTAGATACACTTAAATGGAGGAAAACATAAATATTTATAGGAATTGATTGAGGTAATCAATCACACACAATTTTAGTATTGAGGGCCTAAAAGCCATCAATCTATGATGATTTTAAATATCATCGGTTCAACAAAACATAAGGTATTAGGATAAAACATTTTTACATTTAATATACCTTACCTAATTTTTAAGAATTAATTTATTCATAGAATAAGAGATGAAAAAAAAATATATACTTAACAAGTATAGTTCCATCAATTAACTAATGTCTACCACAAACTCTTCTTTCACCCTAATAGAAAATATAACTTAAAAAAATATTCTATTTTTCCTATTCATATAGGGTTCCAAAAAAAATGAATTTATAATTCACCTATCATTACCTTTAAAAAAATTTATACAATCCAGGGACTTCATGTAGTCCATTGGTAGGCGACAAATCCCAATCACACTACGGTTGTGGGTTCGATTCCCGCATCTTTGTCTGACGCGACGAGTTTTCACACGATCTGTGTGTTTTCCTTTTTATAAGAATATAAAAATAACTTTAACAATAGTATCCAACATCAAACATTACCCAATCCAACCTTTAGACTTATCCAAAATACTTCTATCCAAACTCACTATACTTAATTTATAAGGAAGTTAAACACAATGAAGATCCTTTTTTCCACGTAAAAACATGTGAAAACCTTCATCATGTATTCTTTTCAAACACTACAACATCATGAAATACCATTAATCCTTATTGTTTACATTAATGCTACATATTCTTTATATAATATTCCATATACTCCTCCTATACAAAAATGTTGTAAAAAACAACAATGATGGAATATACAAATCATTAATCAGTTTCAAGGTTGTTAAGAATATCCAATATAATTTATCCAAATCAACAATCTCTTATTCCAAAATCACTACCTCATTATCAGGATCATATGAAGGATTATCATTCCCTCAACCATGTATTTTCTAAAAAATTTATCTTACTATTATGTCAATTTTGTTAGAACCATATAATCTCAAATCCTAAATAAAATAGTATTGCATTAAAATCCTTATATACTCTATAAATATTATAACATGTACATCATTAATACAATACTCAACTGACACAATACTATTATAACAACGTATGAAATCTAATCATTCCTTTTCATCTTTCGTTTTACCATACCTTTATTATTATTTAATAGCATCATCTGGGGTATACTCTGATTATTTGGTCATTTATTCAGGTAGTGTCTCAACTGCTTGAAGATGAAGCATTATATATTTGAAACTTTTTTCTTACCCCTGAAATCATGTACTCGATGACCTTTTCTCCAAAATTATAAAAAACTCTCATTACCTTCAAGAATTTACCAAGGTGATTCTTTCAACAGATATCACATATGGGAAAATCATTCATTTTCCTCTTCCATTTATCTATATTTCACTCTTTCATTCATTTCTTCACTTTCTTCCCAACAAATCCATATGACTCATATAATTATTTACTTGTCTTATTAACACATGATATTATTTCTCCCTATGTTGAGAATACATGGTAGACTATTTCCGTTCTAAATGATGGCTTAATACCTCAAAGATATGATCACTCTTACTCTTTGGATCATATGTATTGCTGAAGTTCACATTCCTTCTACTAGGCGCCATTTCTATAAAATGGAATAAACTATATTAGTTTATGTATTGAAATACATAATTACAAACTTGTAAAACCCTTAACACAAATTTAATAGTTTATGGATATAATCCATAATAATAAAAAATGTTTTCATTGAAGAAGTATATACCCATAAACACTTCATAATGGATTGTTAATAACATGATAATTATCCTAAGAATATACCTCAGGAGTGTCATAACAAAGAGTGCAGTAAGGACTGTTTTCATGAACCACTTCTCGTTCGAGACTAGCTTAATGCGGTGTTTTTGGGTTTTACCCCTTGGTACATCTATACCACAACCACCATTTCCTTCTCGTATCCAGAATGGGATATATTTCTTGGAAAACTCACAAAATCTTTACAATACCAAAATTCTTGGAAGTTCTTCTATACTAATCCTCAAAGACTATCTTAGGGTAATGTGCTCTAATCCGAGATTATCTAAATCCAGTTTCCAAGGTTTATACTAAACATCCTCTTTTTCCAACTGTAACACCCTGACCTTAGAAGCCCAGAGTCCGTGCATTATTACATAACATTGGAATGATCACAAAATATAATGTCTCAGAAGACCGATTAGTTTAGTATCCTTGGATGTACTAGATACATTAATAAGTATTACATTATAATATAAAATGGAAAACTACAACAAAATTGTTTCCAAAGAAAATACTGAGATTCCATAGACTATCCCTGAAGGTCAGTAAAAATATAAAATTTCCCATCATGGGAAAAATAAAACATATAAAGGGGTGAGCTCAAATTCTCAGTAAGGATTCATCATAATATGGAAAAAATAAAATGAAATAATTCTATTTACTTATTCACATGGACATTCTAATTGTTGAGTAATCACATGCAATATCAAAAACAACTTTTATAAGGATGGAATTCATAATTCCAGACTATCATAACCACATAGTCAAGGCCTTTTTCCAAGAATACAAATAATATTTTTTCAAGGCCATTTTCCAAGACACTAGTTCATCTATTTTGACCCGCAGATGCATCGAGGAGCTGTAATGGGCTCCACCCATCATTTACTAAGTCCAATGCATTTCTTTTATGAACAGGTTTAAAAATAACATAAACATTCGTATTAAAAATAGAATATGAAATATCAATAATTTATCCATAATCCATGATTGATATAAAAATAACACATCCACAGTCAAACATATCACAAAACATTCAATACAATAAATAATTATTGTTTCATAATAAATCAACTTCAAATAAGATTAAAATCCATCAAAGAATATTGACATAGATGAAATAAAAACTATTTGAGAGAAATATCAATTTTATGAAATCATTTAAATGTCACATAATTATAAAAGAAAAAATTTACTCTGAAAATATTCATATAATCTTTTAAGGGAAGCATGGATGATTTTATAATGGCGGAAAGTATCCGCACCCACTGTATAAGTTAAAAAATAGACATTCTTACCTAAATTTTTTCGAAAAGGTTAAAAAGGACTTTGTTTGGAAAATGATGGATATATTCCTTTATAAAAATTCTATAAAACTCAAACAATTATATAAATGAATTTAACCCATAGTCTATAAAATATTATGAATTTTTTAAAGTCATTTTTAAGAAACATGGATGTGGATGATATAGTGGTCCCCGTAGATAATTATGTATAAAAAATCTGAAATAATGAAGAGATTGTGAAATAAACCCTTACCATGTGCTTTTCCTTGGTAGAGGGTATGATAACTTCCTTTATAATGGCGATATAATTATTATTAAATTATAAAAGATTTATATAAATTAATATGATATCATATGTGACTTTTTAACACGGCTTTATTAATAATATCTTAGTATTATCATTGTTTCAGGTGTTAATAGATTAGTTTTCCCTTATATTCATCGTCATGTGAGTCATATTTGTAGTGGATGGGATTTATAATATTCATAACCCTAATTATATCAAGTCATGAAGCATTATTTTTAATCATCTAATGAAAATTAGTCTCAAATGGATACTATGGGGAATGAATCTCATAGCATTCATGGAGACGGTAATCCGTACGTACGAACGAGGAACAATATCGTTCTTTTGATATTAAAATAATATATAATTGGTTATTAAATAATATATAAATAATAATTTTCATGTTATATTTATTATTTACATCAATATCACATCATAATTATACCCATCCAAATAATAATGTATTGAATAACAATTATACCATGATGTGGAGACGGTAAGTCGTACGCACGCACGTATGGTGACATGTCATTCAAAGGAAAGATAGAATAATGAATTTTGTTGTACCATATTTATAATAATATCCCGATATATATAATATACTGAATATATTATTTTATAATTGAAACAACAATGATAAAGGAAGTGGAAGAAGAAAGGAACATGATAGAGGTGATGAAATATTTACCTCTTCTATGTGTTCATCATGTTGATTTGATCAAATGGGATCCTTATGTTGGATTTACTAATCAAGGAAGGCCTCTAGAATTAAGTGAGGGATGTTGAGAGGATATTTTGGTAGGGGTTTTCCGAGACAAAAGGCTTTGAATGTGTGAATATGAGAGAAGGGTGAGTTCCCTTTTATAAGAGGGGTGAGGGGACCCTTAGGAAAAGCTAGAAATATTATTTTATAATAAAATAATTTTACGTTTATAATGGCTCCAAAGTAGATTATTTAAAGGATAGGGTAGTTATGGGTCGAAAACCACACAAAAAATAGGTTTTAGATAGGTTTGGGTCACTATATTATCATTATATTTTAGATTAACTCTTTGATAAATAGTTTGACATTTACCATATCTCTTTTTATTTTTATATTATATGGTTAATAAACATATTATATACTTCTTAAAGAATCCCATGTGGTTCATTAATGATACAACTATCATTATATATGTCTTTTGGATGAACATTATATTTTTATTAATAGAATATCAATTAATTATATAATATGTGTACTATAAACTCTTTTATGTCAATTTTGACACAATTTGGTATTTTGTTTTTTCTAAATTCATAATAGAATTATTACTTTGAATAAAATTCATCTAACTAACCCTATGATATCATATTAACATATAAATATATTTTAATTCATAAAAAATCTCAAATTACATTTATTTGTATATTTATAATGGTCATTATTTTAATATTTCATATATTTGGTAATTATTGCATCATTATTCTGTCATAAAAAATTTAAATTATATAAAATATAAATAATATAAATAAATTACCATTATTTAGGAAATAGGTTTATAATTTTAATAAATATTTATAGTCATATTTATCTTATGTATTACCTTATATTAAAAATTTTTTAATTATTAAACGTTGATTTTAACTCTTTTAGCTCTTCTTTGAATTAAATTATAATGATTGTTCTAATCTAATACATGTGGACCAAAGAACTTAATATTTTGTTCCTAAGGTTGTTTTTGGTTGAATTATACTTATCCAATAGAATTCAGACATGTGTAATGGTAATAATAATATAATTTGTACCCTTAATTACCCCATTTACTTTTAACAATGGTAAATAAAAGAAAAAATTTATTATTCACCAAAAATAATTTCCATCTCATTGGAACACATTTTACATACTAATATCAACCATGTCTCTTGGATTTTTTGAAATTCCACTCACAAGAAGTGGTATAATTATGTTTTATGTGAATTTTCAAATTCTCTTAGAAGGTGGGGTAAAAGATGGTGAAAAGTTCAATAAAATTTATATATATCGAAAAATATTATAAAATAACTCCACTGAATTAAATTGAACATATATATTTATTATGTATATATTTTTACCTAAAATAAATTTAAATAAAATAAATAATTATTTAAATAAAAAGTTTGTTTTAAACAATAACTCATTGTTTTTCACTATTCATCAAAAATTGAATGTTTTCAGAAAAATACCAAAAATTCACCCTAAGATAATTTTGATATTCTGTATTAAAAAATTAAATCTATTTTACCAAATTCAAAACATAGAAGTTTCATTTATTAATTTAAACTTAATTCGCATTGTCAAAACCAAAAAGCGTATTTTTATGAAATAATAACTATCAAAAGAATGACACTTGTTTATGTCCAATTTCAAAGTGAAATTATTTACAATGACCATAATTTGATTAAATGGTAAGAATATCATATAATTACACTTCAAGACCTTTCATATTTATGATTCAAAACTATAAATTATTTTCATTAAAATAATTATTTTCAGTTAAAATATTGTATTATCCACTATTCACACAAATATGAAATTTATCTGAAAAACACCATAAAGTTATTGAAATTAAATAATTATGTCACAGTTCTAAATAATATGTTTATTTGGTCAAATTTAATTTATAAATGTTTCAAATATTGGATTTAAAAAAAGGCTCTCCATTAAAAGGCTGTAAAATTGCATTTTTAAAAAAATTCATCATTCAAATGAGAAAAATGAATTTGTTCTTACATTATGTCTATGAAACTCAAAATATGGATTATCAAATTATAAGAATTATATAATCTTCAAACTTCTGTTAATACTTTTCATAAATACTTTTGAATGTCTAGTTTGGTAAGTTGTGGTGCGCTTGAACTCAGTGTTGCATGTAGTGAATGTTATTGAATTACATTGAAGAAATAAAGCACTATGAAATTATGGGGTGTTACATTCATCCCTCCATCAATAAATTGTGTCCTCGCAATTTGATATATTTTTTTGAAAATAAATGGTTGAAACACGAAAATAACATTTTGGGAAAACCTAGATCGAAATTTGAGTTAATATAATTTTGTCATAATAAGAGGAAAAAAGGGGAATGAAAAAGTCACCACCAAATTATGTTCTCGATTAGGAGGAAATTGTTGGAAATTAGAGACACATAATTAGGGGGAAAATGTAAATATTTATAGGGAGTGATTTATGTCATCAATCACAAACAATTTTAGAATTGGGGGCCTCAAAGCCATCAATCAATTATGATTTAAAATATTATCGGTTCAAAAAAACATAAGGTATTAAGATAACACATTTTTAGTTTTATGATCCCTTACCAAAAGTTTAAGAATAAATTTCTTCATATAATAAGATAAGAAAAAATATATATATACTTGACAAGTAGAGTTCTATCCTTTAACAAATTCTTACCACAAACTCATCTTTCACTCTAAAAGAGAATAATGTTTAAATAAATATTCTATTTATCTTATTTGTATAGGGTTCCAAAAAAATGAATTTATAATTAACCTATCACACCCTTTAAGAAAATATACATTATTCAATCCAGGGACTTCACGTAGTCCTATGGTAGGAAATAATTCCCAATCTAACTATGGTTATGGGTTCAATTCCAGCAGCTTTGTCTGCCGCGGCGGGTAGTCACACGGTCTGTGTGTTGTCCTTTTTATAAGAATACAAAAATAACTTTTACAATAATATCCAATTTAAAACATAATCTATTCAAACCATTAGATTTATCCAAAATAGTTCTATCCAAACTCACAGTACATAGTTTATAATGAAGGTAAACACAATGGAGAACCTTTTTTCTGCGTAATAACATGTGAACACCTTCATCATGTATTCTATTAAAATAGTGAAACCATCTGAATTACCATAAAAACATATTGTTTACATTAATGCTACCTTAATCATTATAGAATACTGGATATAATCCTTCTATAATTTTTTTTTGTAAACCCCAACAATGATGGAATATACAAATCATTAATCAATTTCAAGGAAGTCAAGAATATCCAATATAATTTATCCAAATCAACCATCTGTAATTCCAAAATCACTACATCATTATTATGACCATATTAAGGATTACCTTTCCCGCAACAATGTATTTTTGAAAAAATGCAACTTACTATTAAGTCACTTTTCATACAACCATATAATCTCAAATCCTTAATAAAATAGTACTCCAGTACAATACATATATACTTATATTATTCTTATAACATTTACATCAGTAATACAACAGTCAAATGGAAAAATACTATAATAACAATGTAAGAAATCAAATCATTCATCTTTATCTTCGGTAGTATCATAACATTATTATTATCCAATAGTAGAATTTGGGGTATAATCTGATTATTTGGACATTCATTTGCGTAGTGTCTCGACTCCATGCAGATGAAGCATTGTACATTTGAAACTTTCTTTCTTACTCTTGAAATCACGTACTCGATGCCCTTATTCTACACACTTATAAAAAACTCTCATTCCCTTCAAGAATTTACCAAGGTGATTCTTTCCATAGTTATCACATATGGGAAAGTCCTTCTCTTCCCTCTTCCCTTTACCTGTATTTATATATTTAATATTTTTCTTCTCTTGCTTCCCTTCAAAGACATAGGACTTAGAGAATTCATTAGATATTTTATTAACAAACGATATTATTTCTTCATATGTTTAGAATACATAGGATACTATTTCCCTTCTAAATGTTGGCTTAATACCGTGAAAGATATGAACCTTCATAATCTTAGGATCATACATATTTTTGGAGTTCACATTCCTTCTACTAGGTTCCATTTCCATATATTGGAATAAACTAGGTTAGTTTATGAATCGAAATACATAATTCCAAACTTGTAAAACACCTATAATAAATTTCACAGTTTATGGATATAATCCATAATCGTAATAAATGTTTTAATTAAGGAAGTATATACTCATAATCCCTTAATAATGTTTTGTAATGAAAATGAGAATTATCCTAAGCATATCCATCATTAGTTTTATAACCAAGAGTGTAGAAAGTCATGTTATCGTGCACCAGTTCTCGTTCTAGTTTAACTCAAAGTGGTGTTTTTGGGGTTTACCCCTAGGTACATTTGTTCTAGATCCACCTCAACCTGTTAGTATCTAGAAGGGGATTTATTTCGTGTAAAACTAACAAAATCTCTAAAATACTAAAATTCTATTAAATTATTCTATATTAATCCTCAAAGTCTATCTTAGGGTAATGTTCAATAATCAGAGATCTAGCTTCCATGGATTGTACTAAACTTACTCTGATACTAAATGTAATTCCAAGACTCAAGAAGCCCAGATTCAGTGCATTATTACATAACATTGGCATGATCAAAAAAATCATGTCTCAAAAGACCTATTAGTTTAGTATCCTTGGATGTACTAGATACATTCATAAGTCATACATTACATGATAAAATGAAAAACTACAACAAATGTTTTTCAAAAGACAACACTGAGATCCCATATACAATCCTGACAGATCAGTCATAATATACTTTTTTGCATCCTAGAAAATATAAAACATTGAAAGGGGTGACCTCAGATGCTCAGTAAGGATAACAATATTGCGGAAACATTCATAAATAATAATAAAAATTGATGGAAATTTACAATTAAAACAAAAGATGATTAATCTTGAACTTCAGTATAATATGGTAAAAATAAAATGAAATAATTCCATTTACTTATTCACATGGATATTCTACTAGTTGAATAATCACATACAATATCAACAACCACTTTCATAATGATGGAATGTATAATGCCTGACTATCATAACCACATTGTCAAGGCCTTGTTCCAAGAATACATATAAGAATTTGACAAGGCCTTCTGCCAATAAACTATATTGTCTCATGAGACCCACCGATGCGTCGAGAAGCTATAGTGGGCTCCACACGTCACATACTATGTCTAATGCATTCCTCATATGAACAGTTTTAAACATAACATAAACATTTGTAATAAAACTAGCATACGAGATGTCAATACATTCTCTATAAACCATTAATGGTATAAAAATGACACATCCACATTCAAAACATATCACAAAACCATCAATACAATATGAATGTTTTTTATCATAATAAATCAACTTAAAATAAGATTAAAATCTATAAAAAGATGTTGACATAGATGAAATCAAAACTATTTGAGAGAAATATCTCTTTTTTGAAATCATATTAAAGTCAAATAAATATAAAATAAAACATTTACTTTTAGAATAGTTTTATAATATTTTAAGGTAAGCTTCGATGATTTTATAACGGATGAAAATAACCGCACTCGTCATATAAGATAAAAAAGACATTCTTACCTTAATTTTGTTGAAAAGGATAAAATGGAAATTGTTTAGAAAATGACGGAATGATTCCTTTATAAACATCATATAAAAGTCAAAAAAGGGTATAAATGAATTTAACCCAAATTTTATAAAATTGTAAGAATGTATTGAAATAAATTTTTAAGAAACATGGATTTGGATGATAAAGAGGTCCTAGTAAATAATTACATATATACACTCTAAGATAATGAAGATACTGTGAAATAAACCCATACCATATACTTTACCTTTTTTGAGGGTAGGTTATCCTCTAGTATAATTGTTAAATAATTGTTATTAAATCATAAAATAATAATATACATTAATATGATATCATATATGATCTTTTAACATTTCTTTATTAATAATATCTTAGTATTATCATTGTTTCGAGAGTTAACAGATTTGTTTTCCATTATATTTTTTGTATTGAGAGTCATATTTTTTGTGAATGGGATCTATCATATTCATATACAGAATGATATCATGTCCTTAAAAATTATTTTTATCATCTAATGAAAATTATTCAATAATGGATACGGTGGAGAATTAATCTTATCGTGTTTGTGGAGACGGTAATCCGTACGTATGCACTAGTGAAAATATCATTCATTTGATATTGAAATGATATATAATTGGATGGTATATCATATATAAAAAATCATTATAATGTTATATGTATTATTTACATCAATTTAAAATCATTAATATACCAATCCAATTAATAATGTACTGAATAATAATTACACTACGACATGGAGACGGTAAGTCGTACGTACGCACGTATGGTGACATTTCATTCAAAAGATTGATCGAATAATGAATTTGGTTGTACCATATTTATAATAAGATCACAATAAATATAATACATTAGAGTTATTATTTTATAATTGAAACAACAATGAAAATGGAAGTGGAAGAAGAAAGGAACTTGAAATAAGTGATGAAATATTTACCTCTTCTTCTAGTTCTTTCGTTTGATTTGTCAAAAGGGATCTTTAGGATGGAATTATGACTAATGGAAGGCCTCTAAGATAAATTGAGGGATGTTTAGAGGGTTTTTGGGAAGGTTTTTTCCTAGACAAAAGGCTTTGAAGATGTGAATTTGATAGAAGGGGGAGGGCCTTTTATAAGAGGGTTGAGGGGCACCTTAGGAAAAGCTAGAAATATTATTTTATAATAAAATAATATTCGGTTTAAAATGGTTTAAAATTGGATTATATAAAAGATAATGTATGGATGGGTCTAAAACCACACAAACATTATTTTTTAGACATGTTTTGGTCACTATATTAACTGTATCTTTTAAATTTATCTCTTAGTTTAATAGTTTGACATTTACCATGTCTCTTTATATTGTTATATAATATGGTTAATAAACATACTATATACTTCAAGAGAACCCCAAGTGGTACATTAATGATACAAATATCATTATATAAGTCCATTGGACGAACCATATATTTTTAGGAATAAAATATCTAATAATAATATATTAATTTTTTTAAAAAACTCTTTTGTGTGAATTTTGACACTATTTGGTATTTTGTTTTTTCTAAATTCATAATATTTTTATTGATTTGAATAATATTTATATAAACAACCCTAATATATCATATTAAACTATAAAATTATTTTAATTCATAAAAATTATAATTTTACATTTATTGGGATATTTATAATGTCAATTATTTTAATAATTCATTAATTTGGTAATTACTGTGTCATCATTGTGTCATAAATAATTTAAATTATTTAATGTCTAAAAAATATAAATAAAATACCATTATTTAGGATATCATTTTATATTTCTAATGAATATTTATATTCTAATTTATCTTATGTATAAACCTATATTAAAAATGTTTTATTAATTAAGGTTTCATTTTAACTCTTTTAACTCTTCTTTAAATTAAATAATAATAAATGTCAAAATCTAGTCCATGTGGACGAAAGTGGTTAATATTTTATTCCTAAGGTTATTTTTGGACGAATTATACTTAATCAATATAATTAGGAAATGTATTAGTGTGATAATAATATCATTTTTACCCTTAATTATAATATTTACTTTTAATAGTGGAAAATAATAGTAAAAAGTAACCATTCAGAAAAAATTATTTTCATCCCATTGAACCACATTTAACTTAATAATGTCAACTTTTTCTCTAAAATATTTGAAAAACCACTCATAGAAGTGGTAATATTATGTTTTATGTGAATTTTCAAATTCTCCTAGGAGGTGGGTAAAAGACGGTAAAAGTTCAATAAACATTTTATATATCAAAACTTATTATAAAATGACTCATGTGATATAAATTGAACATATATAGGTATTATGTATGAATTTTGACAAAAATTAAATTTAAATAAAATAAATAAAATTAAATATAAAATTGTTTTTAAACAATAACATAGTGTTTTTAACTATTCATCAAAAATTGAATGTTTTCATGAAAATACCAAAAATTCACCCAAAGTAATTTTTGATACTCCAAATTCAAAAATGAAGTCTATATTACCAAATTAAAAACATAGAAATTTCCTTTATTAATTTAATATTAATTCCCATGGTCAAAACAAAAAAACATATTTTTATGAAATAATAACTATCAAAATATTGACACTTTTTATGTCCAATTTCGAAGAAAAAATTACATAAAATGACCTTAATTGAATAAAATGGTAAATAAATAATCCAATTATAAATAAAAACCATTAAATTTTATAATTCAACACATTAAATTATTTTGATTAAAAAAGTTGTTTTCAGTTAAAATATAGTATTATCAACAATTCACCGAAATATGAAAGTTATTCGAAAAACACCAACAATTTACTGAAACTAAATTATTATGTCTCGATTCTAAAGATGATGTTTATTTTGATGACATTAATATATAAAAGTTTCATATATTGGATTGAAGAAAATGTTCGCCATTAAAAGGGAGTAAAATTTCTTTTCTTGAAAAATTCATCTTTCGTATGAAAAAAATGAATTTGTTCTTACATTATGACTAACAAACTCATAATATGGATTCTAAAATTATATGTATTATTTATATATCAAAATTCAATTAATACTATTCATAACCTCTTTTTAATGTCTAGTTTGGTAAGTTGTGGTGAGCTTGAACTCGGGGTTGTGTGTAGTGAATGTTATTGAATTTCATTGAAGAAATAACATACTATGAAATCTTGGGGTGTTATATTTAACACTCATGGGGTTAATATTTTGTAATTCCAAAACTATTCAGATACCATTATTATGTATTTAAATATATTTTATTTTGGAATAACATTGGATAACATAAGTTGTCAAAGATTATAGATGGTGTTATATGTTAATTATCCTATTTGTGATTTTTCAAGATTATGTGTTTGCTCATATTTGATTCTGGATATACCCACTCTTTCATATCTAAAGAATTTTCTAAGGGTTTTAATATTCACCCAAAAAAATTATAGGTCGAATAAGTAGTGAACAACCCTAATGGTATAATTATTGAATGTCACATTTATGATTCAACTCTATTTGATGTTTTTGGAAATGTGATTCAACCAAATATTTTCATTTTTCATTTCATCAAATTTTATTTATCATATGCATGGATTTTATTTCTCTACATAAAACCCACAAAAATTTTAATTAATCTGAAGTTACGTTCAATATTTAAAAACTTCCTATGAGCATACATAAATGTGAGGATAAGTTTGAACATCCTATGTAGATTACATCTAGTGTAAAGGTTTTAATTCCGATTAAAACTAGAAGATTATCTCAAATGGATAAGGAGAGGATTGACATCGATGATATTCCTAATTCTTGGGATTTATTTGGTGTGTATCTAGAATATTTTCTTATTCTTCAACCAAAACAAGAATTATAGTTCTCAATATAACTTATACCATGATCCAAAAAAAATTCAAGAATCTTTATAGAATGGCACTGATTGAGTTTTAGGAATAAAAAATAATTTCCATGAAAACCATGATAAGGTATCCATTCATCCATGTGTGTCACCTTGGGATGCATTGGTTCTTTTTTTGGTGAAGAAATTTGTATCAATGAGACTCTTCATTGATTATAGGGAGTTTAACAATGTCAAAATCAAGAATACGTATCATCTTCCCTATATTGATGACTTGTTTGATCAACTGCACGGAGCTCAATGAATTTCCATGAATGACTATCAATCTCTTTATCCAAATTTGAGGGTCACGATCGAGGATATAACCAAGATGACATTCCATAAATGTTATTGTCACTATGAATGTAAAGACCTATAAAAATCAAGGGAAATTTTTTTCTTAATTTTATTTGGAATTTTACATGAACGCAGTTTCTGACGACACTTGATTCCGAGGCCTGGTGTGCCGAAAATTCTATCCGAAGTTTAGCTCATGTACGTTTAGTGAACGAATGAGTGGGTTTTTCTAACATTTGAACCGATGCTCGGAATCGAATTCTGAGGGCACCGATGGAATCGCAGCGCTATTAGTTTCTTAGAAACGTCTCTTCCGGAGTTGCGTTTGCTCGGGTGAGGTTTTTAATTTTTGGGGTTAAGTGAAGAAAATAAAATAAAGTGGTGCGACAACTTTATTTTATTTTACTTAAAACCACTTAAATCCACTTAATGCTGCTTAAGCTGAGTTGAAGCGGATAGGGTGGAACCCAAAATATCCTACCCTCCTGGTAGGATATTTGAGAGGTGGGGCCCGCACGAGCCCCACCATTTCTTTTCCTCTAAGTAACGCACCTGCGAAAACTCCTCCTTAATGAAAGTCAACTGGTGCGTTTTCTAAAACTCATAACGCCCCTATAAAATGGACAGTTAAGTCGTTACCATAAATTCACCAAATTAATGGTTCGTTTCATAACTAATTTTCCAAACTGTAGGCATAATAATAAAATAAGACAAACACACTTTTTTTGACGGGTTGCTTGTTGAGAGGATTTGGAGAAACTGTATCTTCATCCTCTTTCACGAATAATGCAAAGAATGTGAAGAACACCGACCTTCGACGAAAGGTGACGAAGAACACCGAACCCTCGGAGATCGACGACGCGACGCCGTATACCGCGACACCGACGATTTTCCTCCTGCGACGTTCTTCGACGACAATCCTTCCCCGCGGAAACCTTTGAACAACACCATTTGAGGTAGGGGATTATGGATCTTTTAAATTTCCTTTTTGGATTTTATCCTCAACATGGATTTAATTCGTGAAATTAAATCTGTGCGTTTTCTTTAACCCTCGGATATCGTCGATGCGACGTTGTGTACCGTGACGACGCGACGATCCTCTTCTTCTGCGACGGTCAATTCCGCGAAGAACTCGTCCGACGAAAACGATGAGGTAGGGGTTTGTTTTATTGAATATCTGTGATTTATACCCGCGGCGCTTCATTATCAAAATTTTTGTGAGACTCTTAAACTGATAACGCGGTTGGTGCATACTAACGAACAAGTCTGAACCCACCGCCCCTTTCGTTCTTGGTGTGCGAAATGGCGGACGTCGACCAAGCAAGCCGCACGGGCGATGCGGGGTCCTCGCAGTGAGGGAGGGATCACGAGAGGACTTTTGGCGAAGACGGCAAGGATTTTTGACCACCAGAACTCATCCGGTGGTCCGCGGAGAAAACCGTCGGCGCGCCACTCCGGCACGGCAGCGCCGGCGGCGGAAGGCGGCGACCGGCAGACCCGCGACCGCACGGGTCCGGTGTGAGATGGTACGCGGCCGGTTTCCGCTTCTGCTGGCAAGGGCGGCCCCAAGCGGTGTCGCGGTACTCTCACGCGGGGGCAGCACACCCCCTGCGCCGCTCGGCCGTAACCGGCCGAGCTGTCTTCTGGCAGTCGGGCCGCGCCCGCGCCGGCCGGGCCGGGTCACGCCCAGGCCGGGCCGGGTCCCCCCCCCCCAACCGGGTCGGACCTGGACCCGGGTTGGGTCACCCTGGTTTGATCCGACCCCGGGGGGGTGGGCCGGGTCGGTCCGGGCCCAGACCCCTAGTTTTCGGACTTTTTGGTCTTTTTCCCGTATCTTGAGCTGTGAGCCTCCGATCGACGTACCGTCTGGAGTGATGCGATCCTTGTACCGAGAAGGTCATTTTTACATATAGCACTCAATGTTTCGGAATACTTTGTGTTCTTCCGGGTTGGTTTGTACACGAAACCAACCGCACCCTCGGAGCAGAAACACCTATAACATGAACTCTGGATGTCCGATTGACGTGTCGTTGACTTTGTTGGATTCCTTTAAATGAGACGGATCTTTTGGCTTACTCTGCCCCGAGGTTTGGACGCATGTGGAGTACGGTCCGGTTGGTTTTTCCTTAAAAACCAACCGGGCCCCTCGGACGAAAAATCCAATAACTCTTAGACCAGGCGTCTGATTGATGCACAGTCTGCAACGTTGAGTTCCTGTTGATTATACGGAACTTTTCGATACATCAACTCTAGAATATGTGTCAGTTTATGTGTCAGCCTCTTGGCTCGTGGAGCGGACCCTCCCAAACGAGCTTGTTGTGTGCGGGAACCCTAGTGCTGGCTGCGACTGCGATGACGACGACGACTGTACAAAGATCCTCAGTGGATTCGACGACGACTGTGCAGAGATCCTCAGTGGATTCGACGATGACTATAACACTCAGCGATCCTTTGTGGATCAGTGCTACCGATCCCGTGTGGGTCTGATCCTGTGTGGGTCAGCGCACAGCGGTCATGTGTGGGCCAGTGCCTACAGATCCTGTGTGGGTCCGATACTGTGTGAGTCTTTGCGGGGGTTAGTTACCTATCGATCCTGTGTGGGTCAGATCCTTTGTGGGTCATTTAGGGGATTAGATACCTATCGATACATTGAGGGTGAGATCCTTTGTGGGTCATTGCGGGGGTTAGTTACTTATCGATTTTTTGTGGGTCAGATCCTTTGTGGGTCATTGTGGGGGTTAGTTACCTATCGATCCTTTGTGGGTCCGACAGCATAGATGAATCAGTGGAAATATCTGGTCATCTTTATCGTCATAAGAAGAAGTTACATGTGTGAGCTGAATCCTATTTTTCTTTCCTTTCTGGATTGTGTTGTTCTATCCTGGGTGGATTTATGTTTTTCTTTCCTATGTGGATTTACTTTTTTCTTTCATGTGTGGACTGGGTTGTACTTGGGCTCGGATGTTGGAGCCGAACGAGAATTGATGACTTAGGTTTATGTATGGGCATATACCTAAGCAATGTCGGATGTTACTTCGTGATTGTATCTTTCCTTTGTGGATTATCCTTTGTGGATTATGGGAGACCTTTGGGGGTATCGGGGTCCCTACTGAGTAGCTTATACTCACCCCTGCACGGGCTATGCCCGCACTACATTGTGTTGGTTGTAGACGACGGACATCGCTGATCGTGGTTGAGGCTTGCGGAGAAGGACGGTACCTGGAGGTGGACCACTGGGCGGGACGTACTCGGAGCGGTCGGCTGGACCCGAGGAGTAGTGGAGGCTATCTGTACCCACCCTTCAGGTGGGATTTCTAGTGGACAGCTCGATGTTATAGCTTTACTTTTCAGTTGTTGTTTTCCCTTTCCAGTTGAACTTCATATTTAGTTTGGGTTTGTATACTGGACCACTTACTTTTCTGCACTTATTGTTGTACCAGTTTTTACTTAGTGTTTACATCCGCCTGCTTTCTCTTTTGTGTTTTTGGTTTACATTACAAAGGCAATTACTTCCCTTTTACTGGGATTTACACCTTAGTTCTAGTCGCCAGCCCCTGGCATATGGAAGGCGGGCATGGGGTAGTCATGACACGGGCCCCGAGGACGGGTCATGACAAATTGGTATCAGAGGAGTTTGGTTCTACCACAGAACCTGGGACACTAATCTTTTTCTATGTGAAGAAATAATGTTAAGCATATTGGGTGTGGTTATCAGTCCAGGGAGTCCAGTGTTGGTGCGGCGACCGACGTATCCGTACACCAGGACCATGACTTCTGATTTCCGACTTAATTCATGAAAACATTGATTGCATGTGTGTTTCAAGTTTTCATTGTGATTACTTGTGTCAGCTCACCAAGTATACTGTTTGACCATGGTGTACCTATTTCCTTTCAGGATGGCCCCACGACGGCAGCCAGCTAGGGTTTCGAGAGTTGAGTGTGACGACAGCCCACCGAGCGACGAGGCCTCGGTGCAGGGCCCTTTGTCAGTAGTGGCACAGGAGGTAGCTCTACCCGCCGAGCCACCGATGCTTCCAACCCCAGCCGCTGACGATGCACGTCGCCTTAGTGCACTGCATGTGTTCCAGTGCCCGTGACCGCCTAGGTTCCGCGGGGAGACAAACCCCCAGGTAGCCGAGGACTGGCTGGAGGCAGTGGTGAGATTTTTCAGGTTAGTGAGGACACTAGCAGACCTCATGGTGATCCTCGCAGTGAGCCTACTACACGCGGCAGTAGACAGATGGTGGAGCTTGATGCTCCAGGTGCACGATGAGGCATCTCTCCTCTGGATGGACTTTGAGAGCCTCTTCCTCTCGGAGTTCGTCCCAGCCACCCTCCGTGTGGTGCGCATCCAGGATCTTATAGAGCTGCGGTAGGACAGCATGACGGTCGCCCAGTACTCGACGAGATTTACCGATATCTCTCGCTACTCGAAGGACATGGTACGAGACCCATTCTTCCAGGCCCAGACCTTTGAGCAGGGATTGAGACATGAGATCAGGGCATCAGTGATATCCCTCAACATTCTGACTCAGGAAGGAGTACTAGAGCGAGCTCTTCTCATCAAGAGATTTCTTAGTGAGTCTACACCAGCGCCGAGACCCACCGCAGGGCAGCATGTAGCAGAGTCTTCTGTAGTAGGCAGTCGAAAGATGACTCATGGGTCCAGGCAGACCAGACCCTCAGGCAGACGACCTCAGGATACTGGCCCGGAGGTGTGCGGCACACGCTGCAGAACCAGTCTTACGAGTGGAAGACAGTTCTATGCATGCGGCGGGCAAGGCCACATGGCTCATGACTGCCCGACCCGCCATGCAGAGGAGCAGCAGACGGTTGAAGAACCATCTAGGCAGAGGCAGAGGTTCGACTGTGCCGGTCCGTAGGGAGAAGGTGTACGAGGCCGAGGAGCTGGTCGAGCGGCAGGTGGTGGACGGCGTTTTGAGGCTTTACCACCACCACCACCAGGAGGTCCACCCCAACCTCAGGGGAGGCCACAGCTTCAGGCAGCTAAAGATTACGATCATGGAGCTCCGGAAGCGGGTGGACTAGTACGGGACTTGCTCCAGGCATATAGGCATTTTCCCGTAAGGCCTCTAGCTTCGTAGTTTGTGTTGCCTTGTGTCCTTGTACTTTGAGTTGAAGTAATAAAAGACGCTTGCAATAGTGACATTTTCTTTCTTGTCTTTTGTTGTTAATACTAAGAGGTTCCGGTTAAAAACTATTGACCTGACCCTCACTTGTGAGATTCTTACTGGAGGAGACCCAGTGACCAGACACTGATGCCGACAGTGTGACTCAGCCCTTGGAGGCGAGAGTAATGGTTGGATATTTTGGTAGCAGCGTCGAGGCCTTATGACGTCATCCATGCCATGAATTAACTAATCCTGATGGGATTGACTGTACTAGGAAAGGAATGTGGTGAATCTAGGGGATGAGACAGTATTTCCCTTTTTAGTAAAGGAGAAATCTTTGCAGCTTTGTAGAATGTTAAGGGGGAAAGGGAAACCCTTCGTGTGGTCAGACAGATGTCAGCAGAGCTTGCAGGAGCTGAGACAGAGATTGACCAGTGCCCCTATCATAAGGATTGCAGAGGATGGAGTAGGGTACGTAGTCTACTGCGATGCATCAGGGACCGGACTCAGATGTTTCCTAATGCAGGAGGGGTCATTGATCGCCTATGGATCACGTCAGTTGAGGCCGCATGAGCAGAACTATGCTACCCATGACCTGGAGTTAGCAACAATGGTCTTCGCTCTGAAGACATGTATACACTATCTGATGGGCGAACACTTTTCATTATTTTCTGACCATCAGAGTCTCAGATACATCTTCTCTCAGAAGGACCTGAATCTGAGACAGCGGCGATGGCTCGAGTTCCTCCAGGACTATGACTTTGAGATAGTCTATATTCCTGGGAAGGGGAACGTGGTAGCCGGTGCTCTCAGTAGGAGGACGGTCATTCCGCTACTTGGGGATGCGACAGAGCAGCTAGCCTCTTTGCAGATATCCTTTGTGGATAGAGATGGAGCAACCTTCCTTCAGTCTCTCATAGTCACCCCTCCACTACTACAGTGGGTCAGAGAGGCACAACGTGGGGACAATGACTGTGAGACGCGACGTGAACACATATCCTTAGGACAGGCACCTGATGGTTTCTCCTTTGGAGCAGACCATGATGTTCTTTTCAGAGGACGTACCTTGGTACCATTTGCTTTACGGGAGGAGGTGCTGAGAGAGTTTTACACTTCTCCATTGGCAGTACATCCTGGAGTGGTGAAGATGTACCAGGATCTCAGATGACAACACTGGTGGCCAGGCATGAAGAAGGTTGTGGAAGAGTTCATTTCTTGATGCATCACCTTCCATCAGGTGAAGGAAGAGCAGCAGGTACCAGCAGGCTTATTACAGCCTTTGGCGGTCTCGGAGTGGAAGTGGGATGAGATATCTATGGAATTCGTGACCGTACTTCCACGCACTTCCAGAGGTCACAACTCCATTTTGGTGATGGTCGACTGACTCACCAAGTCGGCTCACTTCTTAACCATCATAGACCAGGGCTCCGTGGAGAGCTTGGGATGTCTCTACGTTCGGGAGATTGTGCTGCTTCATGGTGGGACATCATCTATCATCTTCGATCGAGATGCTCGCTTTACTTCCCAGCTTTAGAAGGGATTGCAGGAGGAATTCGGGACGCAGCTACGTCTGAGCACCGCCTTTCACCCTCAGACAGATGGTCAGATGGAGAGGACCATTCAGACTCTCGAGGACATGCTCCGCACATGTGTTCTCGACTTTGGTCGCAGTTGGGAGGACCACCTACCCTTGGTGGAGTTTGCGTACAACAATAGCTACCACTCCACAATCGGGATGGCACCATACGAGGTGTTGTACGGCCGACCTTGCAGATCTCCTTTGTGATGAACAGACCCTGTGGAGTCAGTACTTGTGGGACCAGAGATTGTCCAGGCCACGGCAGAGAAGGTCCTTATCATCCAGGAGGGGATGAGGACTGCTCAGAGCCGGAAGAAGTCTTATGCTGACAGGAGGCAGAGGCCTCTAGAGTTCGAGGATGGTGACCACATCTTCTTGCGTGTCTCACCTCGACGTGGATTACAGAGATTTGACCGAGGCGGCATGTTGTCTCCACGCTTCATCAGACTGTTCCAGGTCCTCAGCAGGATTGGCGAGGTAGCTTATCTCCTGGCTCTGCCACCTCAGTTTCACCGGGTGAAAGACGTCTTCCACGTATCTCAGCAGAGGAGATACGTGCACGACCCGACGCACATCATTGACCATGGGGAGTTGGACTTTAATGATGGGGTGAATTTTACGGAGGTTCTAGTGGAGATCGAGGATCGACAGGAGAGAGTCCTATATGGACGGTCGACTCCTCTAGTGCGCATTAGATGGCGGCACAAGAATCTCTAGGAGAGCACTTGGGAGAAGGAGGCTCAGATGCGTGCTCAGTAACCACATTTGTTTCCCTAGTTTGTGATGTATCTTTAAGGGGGAGTAAAGCACTGAGGTGGGAGTAATGTAAATACCCGTAAAATTCAAGGGAATTTTTTTTCTTAATTTTCTTTGAGATTTTACATGAACGCAGTTTCTGACGAAACTTGATTCCGAGGCCCGGTGTGCCCGGAATTTCTATCCAAAGTTTAGCTCGGGTGCGTTCAGTGAACGAACGAGTGGGTTTTTCTAAATTTTGAACTGGTGCTCGGAATCGAATTCTGAGGGCACCGATGGAATCGCAGTGCCGGTATTTGCTTAGAAATGCCTCTTCCGGAGTTGCGTTTTCTCGGGTGTAGTTTTTAATTTTTGGGGTTAAGTGAAGAAAATAAAATAAAGTCGTGCGGCAACTTTATTTTATTTCACTTAAATCCACTTAAATCCACTTAAAGCTTCTTAAGCTGAGTTGAAGCGGATAGGTTGGAACACAAAATATCCAACCCTCTTGGTAGGATATTTGTGAGGTGGGGCCCGCATGAGCCCCACCATTTCATTTCCTCTAAGTAACGCACTCGTGAAAACTCCTCTTTAATGAAAGTCAACTGGTGAATTTTCTAAAACTCTTAACGCCCCTATTAAATGGACAGTTAAGTCGTTACCATTAATTCACCAAATTAATGGTTCTTTTCTTAACCTGTTTTTCAAACTTTTGGCATAATAATAAAATAATACCAACACCCTTTTTGTTGACGGCTTGTTTGTTGAGAGGATTTGGAGAAATTGTATCTTCATTCTCCTTCGCGAAAAATGCGAAGAACGCGAATAACGTGAAGAACGCCATCCTTCGTCGAAAGGCGACGAAGAACACCGAACCCTCGGAGATCAATGACACGACGTCGTGTACCGCGACGCCGACGATTCTCCTCCCGCGACGTTCTTCTGCGACAATCCTTCCCCGCAGCAACCTTCGAACAACACCGTTTGAGGTAGGGGATTATAGATATTTTAAATTTTCTTTTGTGGATTTTATCCTCAACATGGATTTCATTCGTGAAATTAAATCTGTGTGTTTTCATTAACCCTCGGAGATTGTCGACGCGACGCCGTGTACCGCGACGACACGACGCCCCTTCCGCGACGCGACGATCCTCTTCTTCCGCGATGGTCAATTCCGCGAAGAACTTGTCCGATGAAAACGACGAGGTAGGGGTTTGTTTTATTTATTCTTTGTGATTTATACCCAAGAAGTTTCATTATTAAAATTTTTGTGAGACTTTTAAACCGCTAACGCGGTGGGTGCAGACTAACGAACAACTCCGAACCCACCGCCCCTTTCGTTCTTGGCGTGCGAAACGGCGGACGTCGACCAAGCAGGCCGCACGGGCGATGTGGGGTCCTCACAGTGAAGGACGGACCCCGGGAGGAAATTTGGTGAAGACGGCAAGGATTTCTGACCACCGGAACTCATCTGGTGGTCCGCGGAGCAAACCGTCGGTGTACCACGCCGGCACGGCGGCGCCGGCGGCGGAAGGCGGCGGCCGGCAGACCCGCGACTGCGCGGGTCTGGCGAGAGACGAGACGCGGCCGGCTGCCACGTCCGGTGGCAAGGGTGGCCCCACGTGGGGCCGCGGTACTCTCATGCGGGGGCAGCATGCCCCCCGCGCTGCTCGGTCGTAACCGGCCGAGCTGTCCCTTGGCGGCCGGGCCGGGTCGCACCCAGGCCGGGCCGAGTCACACCAAGGCCGGGTCGGGTCGCGCCCATCCGGGTCGGACCCGGACCCCGGTCGGGTCGACCCGGTTCGGGCCGACCCGGGGGGGGGGGGGTCGGTCCGGGCCCAAACCCCCCGTTTTCGGACATTTTTGGTCTTTTTCCCATATCTTGAGCTACGGGCCTCCAATCGACGTACCGTCAGCGGCGATTTGATCCTTGGACCGAGAAAATCGTTTTGAAATACCGCACTCATGGTTTAGGAATACTTTGGGTTCGGATGGGTTGGTTCGTACACGAAACCAACCAGGCCCTCGGAGTGGAAACACTTATAACTTGAACTCCGGACATCCGATTGACATGTCGTCGACTTTGTTGGATTCTCTAAGTGAGATGGATATTTTGGCTTACTCGGCCCGAGGTTTGGGCGCAGGTGGAGTACGGTCGGGTTGGTTTTTCCATAAAAACCAACTAGGCCCCAGGGCCGAAAAAGCCAATAACTCTTAGACCAGGTGTCCAATTGACGCGCCATCTGCGACGTTGAGTTCCTGTTGACGATACAGAACTTTTGGATACATCAACTCTGGACTATGTGTCAGTTGATGAATAAGCCTCCCGGCTCGTGGAGCGGACCCTCCCAAATGATCTTGTTGTGTGCGGGAACCCTAGTACTAGCTGCGACTACGAAGACGACGATGACTTTATAGAGATCCTCAATGGATTCGACGATTACTGTGCAGAGATCCTCAGTGGATTCGACGAAGACTACATCACTCAGCGATCATTTGTGGATCTATGCTACCGATCCCGTGTGGGTCCGATCCTGTGTCGGTCAGCGTTCAGCGGTCCTGTGTGGGAAAGCGCCTACAGATCCTGTGTGGGTCCGATCCTGTGTGGGTCTTTGCGGGGGTTAGTTACCTATCGATCCTGTGTGGGTCAGATCCTTTGTGGGTCATTGCAGGGGATAGTTATCTATCGATCCTTTGTGGGTCAGATCCTTTGTGGGTCTTGTGGGGGTTAGTTACCTATCGATCCTTTGACAGTCTGATCCTTTTTGGGTCATTGCGGGGGTTAGTTACCTATCGATCCTTTGTGGGTCTGATGGCTTAGATGAATCAGTGGAAATATCTGGTCATCTTTATCGTCATATGAATAAGTATACCTGTGTGAGCTGAATCATGTTTTTCTTTCCATTGTGGATTGTGTTGTGCTATCTTGTGTGGATTTACGTTTTTCTTTCCTATGTGGACTGGGTTGTACTTGGGCTCAGATGTTGGAGCCAAACAAGAATTGATGACTTAGGTATATGTATGGGCATATACCTAAGTAGTGTCGGATGTTACTTCGTGATTGTATCTTTCCTTTTTGGATTATCCTTTCTGTATTCTGGGATACCTTTGGGGGTCTCAGGGTCCCTACTGAGTAGACTATACTCACCCCTACACAGGCTATGCCCGAACTACATTGTGTTGGTTGCAGATGATGGACAGTGCTGATTGTGGTTGAGGCTTTTGGAGCAAGATGATACTTAGAGGTGGACCACTGGGCGGGACGTACTCGGAGCGGTCGGCTGGACCCGAGGAGAAGTGGAGGCTATCTGTACCCACCCTTCAGGTGGGATTTCCAGTGGATAGCTCGATGTTGCGGCTTTACTTTTCAGTTGCTGATTTCCCTTTCCAGTTGTACTTTACTTTCAGTTTGGGATTGTATACTGGCCCACTTACATTTCCACACATACTGTTGTACCAGTTTTTACATAGTGTTTACTTCCGCCTGCTTTCTCTGTGGTGATTGTGGTTTACTTTACAAAGGCAATGCAATACCTTTTACCGGGATTTATGCCTTGGGGCTAGTCGCTAGCCCCTAGCCTATGGAATGCGGGCTTGGGGTAGTCACGATACGGGCCTCGAGGACGGGTCGTGACAATGAATATATAGTGAAGTCTTTTGTTCATACTAATTCCTTTACTATCATCATCGATATAAAATCAAGTATTTAAGGATAACCCTAATATGTTTCTGTTAGTATTTATAGATGATATTCTTATCTTTTCATAGTTAAATTTAGACAATGAAGTACATATTAGAATTTTACTAAAGACCCTAGGGAAGGAGAATTTGAAAGGAAATTTTTCAATGTGGGGATTTTGGCTACAAATGGTTTCAATTTTTCGTCTCTTTATCTCAATAGATTCGTATAGTAGTATATATATCAAAGATGGAGGCTATTAAAATATGGTGTAGACCATCCATAGTGAAAAAGATCCATAGAATTGCTGGTTTTGATAGATAATTTGGATAGTTTGTGGAGAACTTATCACGACTATATAATCCCCTGAACATGTTAACTCAGATGGGTGAGAAGTTCCTTTGGACAAATTAATTTGAGAAAAATTTCAAGGAACTGAATAAACAGATGGTCAATGCACCTATGTCTAAATTACCATATAGTGGATATGGTTATGTAATCTATAGAAATGCATCGATGGAGGGATTGGAAAGTGTTTTTAGGAAAAAAAAATGTTATTGCATATTCCTCAAGATATTTGATGATTCATGAGAAATATTACCCAACACACGATTTGGAGTGTGCGGAAATAATTTTTGCATTACAGATATGGAGGAATTAACATTTATGGTGAATAGTGTGATACACATACTGAAAATAAAAGACAGAAATATATATTCACATAGAAAGAGTGGAACATGCACCAGAGAAGGTGGTTATAATTGATAAAATATTATGACTAATCAATATATTATCACCCAAGGTAAATGAGATGGGTGTATAATACATTGATTCTGAAGGATCGTGTTATCTTTTTCTTGATGAGATTCAAAAAAGATCGAATATTTGTAGATTTTCATTTGACGGATCTATAAATTATGAAGGAATTGGAAAATTTTATCTTTCTCAAATTAATGTTCATCCCTCTAACCAAGTGGTGATTAAGGAGTTGAAAATGAAGAAGAAGATCTACAAAAATGGATATCAATGTTTCTATGTCTATCCTTGATAATGATGTAATGATAAGGTTCAAGAACTATTTATGACATCCTTCCATTCCAAATTTGAAGAATGAGAAATTAGAGGAAGATCATAGGTCATCATTATCTAATCAAAATAGATGTTCGAATATGTATTGGGACATGATGAAATACTTCTTATGGCATGGCATAGAGGGTGATATTGTGGAGTTTGTATCTAAATGTTTGGTATGCATGTACGTTAAGAATAAGAGGTAAAAGTCTTCTAGTATGTTCCATACATCAACAATACAAGAATTGAAATGGGAGAACATCATTATGAATTGTTTTCATTAGAATATAGAAAATATCTAATGGGCTTAATGATATATGGGCATTAGTTGATCACCTTTCTAAGTCTTCAAACATTGTTACTATTAGAGATGATTTTTTTCATTATCCTCTTTCTAAATATATATTATGTATGTGGTAAGGTTTCATGGAGCACCACATTCTATTATATAGAATAGGTATCTAAGGATTACATAATTCATCTAGAAAAGTATTCAGAATGCACTAGATATGGAATTGTGTTTCAGCACTGCATATCATCAGTATACTGATGATTAGTCTCAATGTACAATTTATACCCTAGAGGATATGTTGATATATTGTTAAATAGTTTTAAAGGGTGGTTTGCATCAATACATTCTTATTATTGAGTTATCATTCAAAATATATTTCACTCAAGAATTCATATAGAACCTTATGATTCCCTATAAGGGAAGAAATGTAGATCTACAACATGTTGGTATTATGTTTGAAAAACAAATCTATAAGAAACTTAAATCACAAAATAAATGGTCGAGACATTCCGATACATTTCAACATCATATCAAGGAATCTCAAAGCAGACAGAGATGTTAGGATGATAACTGTTGGCATGATCTGGAATGTGAAGGTTGGAAAACGGTTTTTTTTAATCTCACCCTAAAAGAATGTTGTTATATACGACAAGAATGGGAAACTAATCCCTAGTTATATCCAGCCCATTAGATTTCATAATCTTATTGATACATTATCATATCACATGGAAAATATTCTAAACGTATACAAAGTCTTTTATATGTTACATGTATCACTCATGAGGAAGTAAATAAATGACCCTTCACATGTACTAAACATAGATTTTATACTATTGGAGAATAAACTTTCTTATTGGGACCAACCACATGAAATTCGAGACCCCTCATAAAATTTTCTACAAAATAAGACAACTCGCCTAGTCAGTGTCATGTGGAGAAATAAGCATTTAGAGAATTCTTCTTGGGATATTGAGGATATTATTAAAGAGAAGTATCCTCACTTTTTTTATTCGAATGTAAAATCATGAGGTCAATATTCATTTTAAGGGGGATAGAATGTAACACCTCATTTCATTATGGACGTGTTTTATTAAATAAATTTAAATTTTCATTTATATCATGAAATTTACTAAGTCAATGATTCCTTTCACATTGAAATAACTCGGTATATTTTACACACAAAAACATTTTGGCATAAGTTCCATGAAACACCGACATGGCATTCGATTCACCCAACACTAAGTTAGCGTATGATACACGAAACACTGACTTTCTACAAAATATTTGTTTCATATTGTTTAAATTATTTGAATAAGATAATCATATCCTTATATTTATACATATAATCATGAATATGAATAAAAATATTTAAAATAATTTTTAAGAATATTTGATAAAAATAATAAATATTAATAATAAAAAATAGGATTCTTGGCGAAGTATGTTTTATTAAAAAATTATTAGTTTTCAAATGAACTTCATCTTATAATGAAAGTAATTTTAGAGAGACTTATAAATTTAATTGGATAATATAAACTTCATTATTGAATTCATAACAACCAAATTATCTTTGGGTAATATTATTTTATTTTTCTGTAACACCCCGAGCTTCCACGATACGCTTCTCTTTCAATAATGCAATAACTTGCATTGTACGGAAGTTCGAGATTCTAACACACCGCGACCAGTAAAAATAGCCATTAGGAATAGTAATATCCCCATTCTGAAATTATATATATTTTATATTTCAAAATGGAATTCATTTTTTTATTCTTAATATTTAAATTTCTCTAAGTTGATGTTTTTGTAATTTTCTGAGAACTTCCAATTTTTTATGAATAGTGAAAAATAGTTAAAACAAATATTTTTATAAAAATAATTTATAGTGATAAATTATACTATTTAGTGTTTTTAAAGTATAATTATAATATATTTGTACCATTTTATCCAATGGTTGTCATTAGAAATAATTTAACATTGAAATTTGACATAAACAATTCTTAATCTTTTGATATATATTGTTTCTTAAAAACACCCTATTTGTTGTGACAGCGGGAATTAAATATAAAATAAATTAATGAAAATAATATGTTTGGAGTTTTTTTAATAGACATCATTTTTGAATTTGGAATATCAATTATATCTTAAGGTGTAATTTTGGCATTGATCTGAGAAACGTCAATTTTTTATGAATACTGAAACCACTAAGTGGTAGTTAAAAAACTGATTTTTCATTTAAATGAAACATTACCACTTCTGTGATTTGATTTTCAAAAATATGAAATAAATGGTTTTCATTAGGAAGTAAAATTTTGTTCAGTGGGATTAAAATAATTTTTTGGTGAATAGTATCTTTTATGTTTAATTAATCGTGATTAAAGGTAATTAGTGAAATTTAAGTTAAAAATGATATTATAAAAATATTAAAATACCTTTACAGTTGTCCTACCCCTATTGGATGAGTCATATCCGACCGAGACAATCCATGGGTCAACTTGGGGACCCCATGGAGCCACTTTGGTTGTAAAATGACACTAAAAACGTTTTATTTAATGTTAAAATAAAAATGTCACAAACATGAGTTTTTTTACTAAAACAATTTTTAAATGGGTTTAAAAAAGTCATATTTTTTACTATAAATATTTATTAGAAAGATAAAAAAATTTCCTACATCATGATATTTTTTTATAATTTTTATCCATTAAATAAATTAAATTATTTATGACACCATGATGATGCAGCGATTACCTCATTAATTAACGATTTTAATAAAATGGATGAATAATGTAAAATCTAAGACTTACACTTGTACAAATCCTATTGGATGAATATATTTAGAACCCTTATCACCTTATCATCGAAATATATAATTGTGGGTTCTTTAAAATACGAAACGCATTATATAATAAAGTAACATTTCATTACTTTCCAAGAGTGCCCCTCCTCTCCTCTTATAAAAGTCCCCCACCACTACCACCTTATCTACACCTTCCAATCCATTTGGCTTGGACAACCTCTTCCCAAATACTCTCTCCACTTCCACTCTTACTCCTAGAATCCTCACTTTGGGCATAAGTTTTCCCAAGGAAGCCTTTGAGCTCAAATCAAAAAGAGTTACCGGTTTTAAAGGAAGTTAAAGAACGATCTAGTCAAGTCGGACACGAGGTAAGGGAACTTATTAACCCAGTTTATATTCATTGGGTTAATCTCCTACTTTAAAATTATGTCATGATATTATTATGTCCTATCGTGTATTTGTACATATTTTATGTTTACTTATTCTGAATACACATAATAGATTTATTTTATTTTAAAAAAATAATCTTTGTAAGGGACTTTGTCTCAATCTCCTTTCATTGAGGCATATTTTGTTTTATACACAAATTTATTTTATAAGGTGTATAAACCCTTTTGATTGTTACGTTTATTCAAAAGGTTTTCTTTATAATTATGTGATTTTTAAATGATTTCAAAAAAGATATATTTCTATCAAATATATAAAAATCCAGTGCAAATTTATACGTATTCAACGCAAGGTTAAAAATGTTTTCAGAAAACCTGACTCTCGAGTGTGGTAGATAGGAAGGGATTGGGAGTGGACCCATCATGTCCTGTAATTAGTCGAGAAGTCTCAGAATTAGTTATTTTGTTTTCAGAAGCTTGCATAATGTTTTCCGGAAAACATTGGAGTATATTTGAGAAATTTTAAATGAAAGTATCTTCTAAAAAAATGCATCGGTAGTTCTCATTAGACAAACCAGTGTCTTGGCACGAGGCCTTGAAAAAATCATATTTGTAGTCTTGGAACGAGGCCTTGGCTATGTGGTTATGATAGTCTGGAATTATGCATTCCATCATTATGAAAGTGGTTATTGATATTGCATGTGATTATTCAACCAGAAGAATATCCATGTGAATTAGTAAATGGAATTATTTAATTTTACTTTTTCCATATTATGTTGATGTTCATGTTTAAAAGGATTTTTTATTTATACATGCCTTAAATGTTTATGTTTATTTATGAAAGTTTCTCCTATGTTTTTATCCTTACTGAGCATCTGAGCTCACCCCTTTCAATGTTTTAATATTTTCCAGGATGTGAAGAAGTATTTTATGAATGACCCACAGGGATAGTCAGAAGGGGATATGAGTGTGGAAAATGGAGACTATATTATTGTAGTTTTTCACATTATGATGTAATGTAACATTTATGAATGTATCTAGTGTTTCCAAGGGTACTAAACTAATCGGTCTTTCGAGACTTGATCTTTTGTGATCATGCCAATGTTACGCAGTAATGCACCGACTCTGGGTAACTGGGGTCGGGGTGTTAAAGATGGTATCAGAGGCAGTTTAGTACTACCCTTGGAAGCTAGATTTAGATAAACTCTGATTAAAGTACGTAGCCCGAAGATAGACTTTGAGGATTATTATAGAAGAACTTCCTAGAATTTTTGTATTATAGATATTTTGGAATTTTCCGAGCAATACATCCATGTCTGGATACGAGCAGGTAGAGTCACCTCTGGCACAGATGTACCTAGGGGTAAAACTAGAAAACACCGCTTTGAGCTAGACTCGAATGGGAACTACTTCACGACAATGGGGCTTGTTGCACTCTTGGTTACGACACTCCCGGGGGAAATGCTTAGGATAATTATCATTTTCTTTACAAACCACTATGAAGGGTTATGAGTATATACTTCCTCAAAGAAAACTTTTTTATGATTATGGATTATATCCATAAATAGTTCAATTTATGTTAAGTGTTTTACAATTATGGAATTATGTATTTTAATTCATAAACTAATCTACTTTATGCCATTGTTTAGAAATGGTGCCTCGTGGGAGGAATGTAAACCGTATTAATGCATGCACTCCGTGTAGGGATTTCCCTCCTGAACAAGATAATTATTGTGGAGTTGGAGATATAACTGTGTCGATCAACATATCACCATACTGGGACAACTCACTCAGGTTATGAATAGTAACCTTACTCGTATGGAGCACCCCAATCCGCAATGTGGAGGATCAATGTTAGACCGCTTCATGAGGAAAAAACTTCCAACATTTAATGGGGGTACAAATCCATTAGTAGATGAGAAATGGATACACTCCTTAGAGAAAATATTCCATGCCTTGGGGTGTAGCGGAAGGGAGAATGTTGATATGGCAGTTTACCACCTCACTGGAGATGCCGATCAATGGTGGTCGCTGATTCAAAATACAAAGGAAGATGATGAAATATCAAGTATGTAATGGAGGGATTTTAAGGAAATTTTCATAGAAAAATACATTCCTCATAACCATCGAGCAGATATGGAAATGCAATTTTTGAGTTTGGGACAAAAGGAGGATGTGAATGTCGCAATGTATGAGGCTAACTTTACAAGGTTAGCAAGGCATGCAGTAGATTATATATGTAACCCCAGAAGTAAGATTGATCGTTTCATTGATGGGTTAAAACCATTTCTCCGTCGAGCCTTAGTCTCACAATCTTTCTCTTCGTATGAAGATATAGTCTTGTGTGCTATCAAGACAGAAAATGAATTCTCTAAATCTTATGACAATAATGTAAATCAAGAGAATAAAAGTACGGTGGAACAAGAGACAGATAAAGAGAAAAATGGAAATAAGGTTTTTCCATTATGCAATAATTGCGGGAACAATCAGACCGTTACTTGCCTAAAAGGAATGGGAGTTTGTTATAAATGTGGAGAAAAATGTCACCAGGCTCTTGATTCAAGGGAACGAAAGAGGCTATCAATGTTGAATTCTATAATTGTAGGTAAATGGGGAATTATTCAAATGAATGTCCTAAGAGCCAAGGAAACTTACCTCGGAAAAGGCCAAGGGATCAAGGAAAATCTTAAGCTATTACTACATTTGAAGTGGAATAATTAATGTATTGGTGATTTTGGAAACAAGGATTATATTCTGGTTATAAGAATAATGTGATATATATAAGGATTGTACTGTAGTACTTGTTGTTTTCATTAAGGTTTTAATATAATGAAGGTAATCATATTTTTAGTATGTTACAATAAGACAAACTTTACTTTGTTTGGGGAATCTAATGTTACAATTGATTTTGGGATTTAAGAACCTTTTAGAGAAAGACTGGACAGAGGTATTTTGGATAACTATAAAGGTTGGAATGGATTAAGTTGAAATTTGTATAGTATTGTTTACGGTTAAAACATTTCTGAAGATTACTGTTGGAATAGTATAATACTATAGTATAGGAAAAAGACAACCTGCAGGTTAGGGGATAACCCGCCGCGTCGGACAAAGCTGTAGGAATCGAACCCACAACCATAGTGCGACAGACCTTTATTACCTACCACTAGCCTACAGGATTTCCCTGGTTATTACAAAATTTTTTTCCTAATCTAAATGCTATGTGTTAATATTTTAAACCTTATACAATTATGTTAAATAGAATATTTTTGAGTTGAATTGCCTTTTAGAATGAAAGATGGGTTTGTGGTAAAAATTTATTAAATAATGAATGTCTACATGACAAGTATGTATATTCCCTTATGTTCTTAGTAAATCTCCTAAATAAATTCATCAACATTATAAAATGTAGCTTAAAACAAAAACATTGCTGGTTAACTTTTCCAACTGGGGATTCAATGAAATTTTAACCAGTCACATGTTTGTGATTTTCTTGTGGTTAAATTTCTCCTAATCCAGATTTCTATAACTCTCAATCAGACCTTGATGGTTTTTTTTCTTCCATATCCATATTTTTATAGAATCCTAGTATGGGATATCTTGGGTGACCTTTGTACTTATCTTTCTTTCTTTTAAAGTTATATTTATATTAACCTTATTTTCTATGTGGGTTTTCCACAAAGATATTTTCTATTTTAAACATTTTATTTTCAATGAAAAATTTCAAATTGCAAGGACACAATTTATTGAAGGAGGGGAGAATGTAACACCCTGAGATTCCACGATACGCTTCTCTTTCAATAATGGAATAGCGTGCATTGTACGGAAGTTTGAGATTCTAACACACCACGACCAATCAAAATAGCCATTATGAATAGTAATAACCACTTTTTGAAATTATATATATTTTATATTTTAAAATGGACTTCATTTGTTTATTCGTAATATCGAAATTTCCCTAAGTTGAATTTTTTGTAATTATCTGAGAACTTCCAATTTTTTTATGAATAGTGAAAAATTCTTAAAACAAATTTTTTAATCAAAATAATTTATAGTGATAAATTATACTATTGAGTGGTTTTAAAGTATAATTAGAATATATTTTTACCATTTTATCTAATGGTGGTCAATAGAATTAATTTAACATTGAAATTGGACATATACAATTGTCAATCTTTTGATATATATTGTTTCTTAAAAACACGCTATTTGTTGTGACAGCGGGAATTAATTAAAAAATTAATTAATGAAACTTATATTTTTGGAATTTTTTATAATATATATCATTTTTGAATTTGGAATATCAATTATAGCATAGGGAGAAAGTTTGGCATTGTTCTGAAAACGTCAATTTTTTATGAATAGTGAAACCACTAAGTGGTAGTTAAAAAACTGATTTTTCATTTAAAAAAAATAGTACCACTTCTGTGATTTGATTTTCAAAAATCTGAAATACATGTTTGTCATTATGAAGTAAAATTTCTTTCAATGGGATTAAAATAATTTTTTGGTGAATAGAAACTTTTATGTTTAATAAATCGCGATTAAAGGTAATTGGTGAAATTTAAGGTAAAAATGATATTATAAAAATATGAAAATACATTTACACTTGTCATACCCCTATTGGATGAGTCATGGCCGACCAATAAAATCCACAGGTCAACTTGGGGACCCCATGGAGCCACTTTGGTAGGAAAATGACATTAAAAACTTTTTATTTAATGTTAAAATAAAAATGTCACAAACATGAGTTTGTTTACTAAAAAAAATTTAAATGTGGTTATACAAGTCATATTTTTTACTAGAAATATTTATTATAAAGATACAAAAATTTACTACATCATGATATTTTTTTATAATTTTTATACATTAAATAAATTAAATTATTTTTGACACCATGATGGTGCATCGATTACCTCATTAATTAACGATTTAAATAAAATGGAAGGATAATGTAAAATATAAGAATTACACTTGTCCAAAGCCTATTGGATGAGTAGATTTAGAACCCTTATCACCTTATCCTAGAAATATATAAGTTTGGGTCCTTTAAAATCCGAAACTCATTATATAATAAAGTAACATTTCATTATTTTCCAAGAGTGCCCCTCATCTCCTCTTATAAAAGGCCCCCACCACTACCTCCTTATTTACACCTTCCAAGCAATTTGGCTTGGACAACCTCTTCCAAAATACTCTCTCCACTTCCACTCTTACTCCTAGAATCCTCACTTTGGGCATAAGTCTTCCCAAGGATGCCTTTGAGCTTAAATCAAAAATATTTACCCGTTTTAAAGGAGGTTAAAGAACGATCGAGTCAAGTCGGACATGAGGTAAGTGAACTTCTTAACCCAAGTTATATTCTTTGGGTTAATCTCCTACATTAAAATTATTTCATGATATTATTATGTCATATCTTGTATTTGTACATATTTTATGTGTACTTATAGTGAATACAAATAATAGATTTATTTTATTTTCAAAAATTGATCTTTGTAAGGGACATCGTCTCAATTTCCTTTCATTGAGGCATATTTTGTTTTATACACAAATTTCTTTTATATGGTGTCTAAACCCCTTTGACTGTTACATTTTTTCAAAAGGATTTATTTATAATTATGTGATTTTTAATTGATTTCAATAAAAAAGTTATTTATATCAAATATATGAAAATCCAGTGCAAATTTATACGTATTTAACGCAAGATTAAATTTTTTTTCAGAAATACCGACTCTCGAGTGTGGTAGACAGGAAGGGATTGGGAGTGGACCCATCATGGCCTGTAATTAGTCAAGAAGTCTCTAAATTAGTTATTTTGTATTCAGATTCTTGCATAATGTTTTCAGAAAAACACTGGAGTATATTTGAGGAATTTAAAACGTAAGTATCTTCTAAAAAATATTCATCGGTAGGTCTCATAAGACAAACTAGTGTCTTGGCACGAGACCTTGACAAAATCTTATTTGTAGTCTTGGCATGAGTCCTTGGCTATGTGGTTATGATATTCCGGAATTATTCATTCCATCATTATGATTGTGGTTATTGATATTGCATGTGATTATTCGACCCGAAGAATATCCATTTGAATAAGTAAATGGCATTATTTCATTTTACTTTTTCCATATTATGTTGAAGTTCATTTTTAAAAGTATTTTTTTTATTTATACATTTCCTTAAATGTGTATGTTTATTTATGAATGCTTCCACTATATTTTTATCCTTACTGAGCATCTGAGCTCACCCCTTTCAATGTTTTAATATTTTACCGGATGTGAAGATGTGTTTTATGAATGACCCGTAGGAATAGTCAGAAGGGGATATGACTGTGGAAAATAGAGACTATGTTATTGTTGTTTTTCACTTTATGATGTAATGTATCATTTATGAATGTATTTAGTGTTTCCAATGCTACTAAACTAATCGGTCTTTCGAGGCTTGATCTTTTGTGATCATGCCAATGTTACGCAGTAATGCACCGACTCTGGGTAACTAGGGTCGGGGCGTTACATTTTCTAAGAAACTTAAATTTTTGATTAATTGTGAAAAATACTGTTTTTTTTGTTAAAAACTACCTTTTGTGTAATTATTGAATTGAAATGAAATTAAAATAAGTTTTAATGTAAATTTAGATTAATACTAAATATATAAATATGATTTAATTCGTTATATTAAATTTCACATTGAAATTGAATAAAAAATCATAAAAAACATTTGAACATTTTCCAACTACAAAACCCCGTTATTTAGTCCCATTGGTGGGATTATTACTAATCATAAATTTTCTAATTCTATGGTCATAATTTAGAAAATAATATAACACCCATTTTATTCTGTCTAATTTTTAGTATTTTATAACACCATGTATATGTTTTACCATAATGATTAGTAAAATTCATTAAAATTATTCACATCGGTAAAGGCCAAAATCAGAGGAATTAGGGAATAAACCCTAAAACTAAGGGCCCAAATGAACTACAAATTAATAAAACACCACTTTTCTATCTATATTTCTTAAAATAAAACTTCCATTATTGTGTTTTTTGGTATTTGAAGGACTCTTTTTGGGAATAACATGTTCACACATAATTGTTTTCTAAAAATTTATCTTCAATCATTTTCCTTCCCTTTAAAAGGCCACCACCTCGACCCACTCACAACACATCTATAGCCTCTTAAGATAATACAATATATGACCAAATTTCATCCCATAGATCGTATCTTCAACTATACATCCATCCTTTGGGAATATCCCCTCTCAAGGAAAACATGTGGGCACAATCGAAAATGGGTCACCCGATTTATAGGTAATGTCTTCTATGAAGGCCCTTTCATATATTACCCCCCCCCCCCCACCACCACTATCATTATACCCAATTTTTGTGATAAAAATAGTATTGTAAAGAAATAGGTTGTTTTTATGAGATATTTTATATATACACTTACACACACCACCATAAAATGGATGTTGAACATACTGTTTCTGTGTATGGCGATCTACTAAGTCACAAAATAGTGATTGTTCATTTCTCTCATTACCATCAATAATGGTGGCCATTATGATAGAAACTATATTTATATTATTAATATATTATATTTATTAGTCATTTATTATTTATTATTCTATTTCAAATTACATATTTTTACCATCCATTTGGTGCAAATACGATAATCTTGTTTGAGGAAGTGTGGCTACTACCCCCTCGAAGTGATGTGATTTGTTCACATAGGACATGGAATGTATTAAAGATTGATTTAATGATAATATATGATATATATTATATTTTAATTATATTTTAATATATATATATACATACATATTACATTTAAATAATTTTTCTCAATGTTATAAAAAACTAAATCAACATTCACGCGTATGAACTACATACCGTCTAAATGAATGGTGTATTCCATTACATACATGAATAGGAAAAAAATTATTATAATATAAATATAATATTATTAACATATAATTATATCATGTTCTGAATTAGTGAATCATCATATAATTAATATTTCCAACGCTATAACAAATTACTACACATGTTAAAAACAAAGTGAATGATTACCTGAGCGGAAAATTGTACATAACATCACTAACAAGATGATAATATAAGATTGTAATAAAAAATATATGTTATTATGTATAAGAATTTTTTTAAGAAAATTATTTCTAATAAACATAAATTAATTATATAAGAATATTTTATGAGTAAGGAGAGATTATATACACCTGATAAGGGGGATCTCATCTCACACTTAGTTTTTTTGAGATTAAGGTTATGATCACCACTTACTTTTTACATGGTGTATGTAATGAACATTATTGAATTAGATTTATATTATAATTAATTTTACAGGAATTCACATATCTATTTTGTGATCTTTATTTCATGTGGTTTAACTTTCAACTGTTAATAAATGGTAAAACAGTTCTATCTCAATTTCTTATCTTTGAGACTCATGTTTTGTTATGAACCTAATCACTTTATTAAGTGTATATAATCCCATTATAACTTCTATATCATGAATATAATTATTTTCATGATATCTTAAGATTAATTTTATTTTATTTATTACATGGAGAGTATGATCCCACGTAATCAAATTATAATTTTTTATTGAGATAATCATATATTTTTAAGACTTTTCATATTTATGCTTATTTTGATTAAATCCATAAAGAATATTAATGAGTTTATGTATACAATCTTTATTCAATATATCATCATTTATTAAAAAAAATTACACTCATTGGTACTTAAAATAATGTTTTTTAAAAAAATGCAATGTCTCTCCCTTCGCTTAAAAATCCATTTTATTCAAAAACCTGGTTTTTAAAAAAAATCCGAAATGTTATCATGATAACATTAAATATAATTTCCTAGGATAATGTATTTAATTTTTTTTATGTTTTTTAAAAAATTTCTATGAATAAAGGATATTATCATCAAGAAATGTTTTGAAAAGACCATAAAAATATATTTACCATATAATATAACATACATTTCTTTTTCTCATTACTTTGTAGGGAAAGCATTAAATTACTCAATTCACATTATTTCTCAGAATGCATTATGTTTTGATGGTGTGATGTTTATGAAGCTCGTTTCCCTTTCACGGGTTATATGATTTCCAAACCCACATCTTTTCATGGGTTAGGTTTGTGATGAAATGATTAAAAAACCTATGTATTTCCATAGTATATGATATATTTACATGTTTTGGATACCCATTTAATTTCATGGGTAATGGTATGTTCATTTATGATCTTATGGCACATGATTGTTTCATTTCGTTATGTTACCTTTAGGACCTATCTCTCCCTAAAATGAATTGGGTAGAAATTTATATATCATGAGATAGACATGGATGGAACAAGGGTATACATAGTACAGAAAAATAGAGTTGGACTGATGGTGTACTCAGTTCAATAATATAGAGTTGGATCGATGGTTTACTCTGTTCAGTAACATAGGGCTGGATTGGGGGGTCACCCTGTTTAGGAAATTATTTTTTCTACTATGTTGGTATTTTTATTGATAAATTATCTACAATGTAAATAACTATATGCTAATGTGATTCCAAAATTACATGTCAAAATCATATGTGATGATTTCATGGCTTATGTCCTTTAAATCCTTTTGATTCATGTATAATGAACTTCCATGATTTATTCCATGATTCATGTATATTATCTTGGATATGTAGGGTATGATATTTTATTTTCATGTTCATGTTCTCATACATTTATGCTCATGATTATGCTTACATATCTCCCATGTCTACCCATAAAAATAATTTGAGCTCACAACTTTTTAGGTATCCCTATCCCTGTTATGAAGATATGTATATTTTATGATTTGTATAAGAAGGGTGAAAATCCCAAATAACCTTGTGGGATATAATTTTAGTCACTTATGTACAAATGTTTATGTTTCCATGTTTCCAAAGGCTCTATAACTAATATTTTCTTTGGGAATATGAATGTAGAATGTTTTATTATTCTCTACGTTTAATGAAATTATGATTTTTGAAAATCAGGGGACCCAGTAAAAATGATATAATTATTTTTTAAATATTATTATTAATTGTCAAAATTGGCCAAAAAAATATATACAATAATTAATGAATTTTTATGAAGTGATTTAATTTTAATATAAATTTAATACAAGTGTAATGAATAAATACAGTGTTTTGTAGTGTTAGATGTTAGAATTGTAAATAATTATATGAATAATATGAAGAAATAAATTTTCTCATCTTATAATTCACTCATGGATGATTGAATTCAATATAGTTACTTATTTATCATATTTTTAGTAGGTTATAAAATAGAATTCATATATCCAATATAAATTCATTAAAAATTTATACATTAAACCAATTTTCATTACCATTGAAAAAAAATTATCGAAATATTGTTTTTAATATCTACCTTTCCATGGATGCATTACTCTACATGAACTCAAGGTTGGTGATTTCAATCTCCATATAAAAAATTAAATGTATAACATGTTTTATAAATTTAAAATATAAATAATATTATCAATATATTTCTTACTTTTTAAATTTAAAATTATGAAAATCATTTGATTGTTTATAATGAAAATAATTGATTCATCGTGGAGGTATTACTTCCATCCACGTGTAACACCCCAGGTAAATAAAGAATATGACATTTTCATATTTATCCATATTTGTGAATAAAATATTAATATGACTTTAAAGGGGACTCTATGCTCGATGGCGTACCCAACACGCAACAACGAGTTTCTTGGGAATCTTACATTGCACTCTAATAATAAAATAATATTATTTTAAATGGTAGTTAACATGTAGCCTTTGTATTGGAGGGAATGGATAGAAGTAACTAAAATATAATTATATATGTTTTTCAATATTTTTACATTTATCCAATAAAAGATAAAGGATTAAAATATGGAAAGAATTCAATTTTAGGCATTTATACCCTAATTTTCACTAAAGGTTCACTTATCGCCTTTTGATGGAGAACCGTCATTAAATATAGTTTTTGTCACTCATAAACATTATATTGGACCAAATAAAACTCTTCTTTTTAATCGGGACATCAAAATTTACTTTGTGTAAATTTTTGGTATCTTTCTGATAAAGTTCATTTTTTTAATGAATAGTGTAAAATGTTGTATTTTAATTCAAAACCTCTTTTTAATATAATTTATTTATATGATTAGATTATCTTTTGAATTGGTTTTAAAGTGAAATTAGAAAATATTTTTACCATTAAATCCCATAGAGGTCCTTGGAATTAATTTCACTTTGAAATCAGACTTAAACTAGTATCAATCATTCGATAGTTTTTGTTTCGTAAAAACACGCTATTTGCTCTGACAGCCAGAATTAATTATATAATTAATTAATGTGACTTATATGTTTTGAATTTTGTAAAATGGACTTAATTTTTGAATTCGGAATATCAAATATAGCTTAGGGTGAATTTTTTTGATCTTTCTGAAAAACTTCAATTTTTGATGAATAGTGAAACCACTACGTGGTACTTATAAAAACTAATTTTTTACGTTTAAATGAAATTTTGTCATATTTGTGTTTTGAATTTTGAAAATCCGACATACATGGTTGTCATTAGTATGTAAAATTTGGTTCAATGGGATGAAAATAATTTTTTGGTGAATTGTAACTTTTTTTCATTAATCGCGATTAGAGGTAATTAGTGTAATTTAAGGTAAACATGATATTATAAAAATGTGAAACCACCATGAAACTTGTCCTACACCTATTGGGTGAGACATTTCCGACCAATAAAATCCATGGGTAAACTTGGGGACCCCATGGAACCACTTTAGTTGGAAAATGACAATAATATATTTTTATTTAATGTTAAAATTAAAATGACACAAACATGAGTTGTTTTACTAAAACAATTTTTCAATGGGGTTATACAAGTCCAAATTTTGACTATAAATATTCATTAGAAATATAAAAATATTTCCTAAATCATATTCCTTTTTTTATAATTTTTATACATTAAATAAATTAAATTATTTATGACATCATGATGATGCACCGATGACCTCATTATTTAACGATTTAAATAAAATGGAAAGATAATGTAATATCTAAGACCTACACTAGTCCAAAAACTATTGTATGGGAATATTTCGAAGCCTTATAATCTTATATTTGAAATATATCAATGTGGGACCTTAGAAATTAGAAACACTTTTGAAAATAAAATAATAGTTTCATGATTTCCAAAAGTTCCCCTCCTCTCCTCTTATAAAAGGCCTCCACCTCTACCTCATTTCACACACTCCTCAAGACTTTGGCTCGGCCATACCCTGACCATTTACTCTCTCCACATCCCTCTACTCATCCTAGAGTATTCCCTTTGGGCATAATCCATTCAAAGGAAGCCTTTAGGCTCAAATCAGAAGGAGTTACACTTTTAAAGGTAATTCATTCTGTCATGTTCATTTGTTTTATTTTTCTTCTCAAACCCCCAAAACTCTTTTTATTTACTTCTTTTGTAACAATACCAGTATCTTAAAAATACTAGGATGTTTTTATATGATTTATTCGAGCTACACTCTCACACAACTACATCAAATGAATAAAGAACATACGGTTTCCGTGGATGGTGAAATTCTGCCTCCCGAAACGATGATTGTTCAATACCCATCTAACACCTTCAAAGGTGGCCATTATGATGTCAATATTTCTATATATGATATATAATATGTTTATTCTTTACATAAGCTTCTGTATTTTTCATTTTTGGCTTACCTTTATGGCTTCCATTATGGGTATACGTGATATCTTCATTTTAGGAAGTGCGGACTACCGCCCCCTGAAAGTGATTTGATTCGTTAATACCATATGTGGGATGTGTAAAGGATAAATATAATTATATTATATATGTTTTTATACTGTAATTATAATATACTCTTATATCATTATGATTCCATTCCAGAAAATACGAAATAGAAATGGAAGTAGCGTTCATGCGTACGTACGGCTTACCGTCTCCATGAACGGTGCATTTCATTTCTTACCTCTAAATGTGATGTAATATTATAAATACAGGTATATGATGAATATATATGATATATATGTTATCCAAATCATTAATATAATTCTGGATATAATGAACCTTTGACCAAATTAACAACATGTAAGTGTAAGAAGTCTATTTTTGACTTAAGAACCAAATACCGACAAAATGAACATTATTATCTTAAATGATTACATGATGTTCATAACATGGTATAAAAATGGATAATTAACTTGAAAAAGGTTCTTAAGCAAGTATAGATTAACTCAAGTTTATTATTCAGGAGATTAAAGAATGGTCGGGTCAAGTCGGATACGAGGTAAGGGATCCTACTCCTCTCTTTCTTTTTAAGTACACTCTTTTATGTCATTCCCTCTAAATCTCATATTTCTTGTTATTGGGATGTTATTTTATATTACAATTACTGTAATTTTTATGTTCATGTGATGAGAGACCCTATTCTCTCTCATCAATCCATTTAGGAGGTTTTGAGTGGCGCCGTTAGGCTGCCGAATTTTCGTAGGAGATCTAACCTCTCTCTTTCTTTTTAAGTACTCTCCATTATGTCACTTATTTTAAGCTCCTATTTGTTATGTTGGGGGATGTTATTTTATATTCCTCTTTATATAAAATTTAAGTTAATATAATGAGATACCCTATTTGAAATCATCAATCCATTTTTGTATGTTTTATGTGGCGCCGTTAGGCTGCTGAGTTTTCCTAAGGGATTTTTCATCTCACTTTTATTCCCGTGAGATTTATGCTACATTTGCCACAATTTCTTTTGAGTGGTGTATGTACTGAAATTATTCTACTCTTTGTGTAATATACTTTAGTTTATGAGTATTTACGTCAATGATGTATTGTCCTTATTTCATGGGGTGTATGTTTTGAAAGATACCCAAGTCGGTAAGGAAACCTTTCACCCTCCACTTTTTAAAAGACTTCTTTTGTAGGGTCTTTTAATTTACATATTGTTATTTTGTGATATGTTCTAATATATCCTTATTGATGTAAATTTTGTGTCCAAGTGATGATATACATTTTTTCTCTCTCATCAACTCATTTTGATGTGACGCTGTTAGGCTGTCAAGGGAACTTCTTTACCCAATTTCGATTTCTTTGAGTTCAACATGTAGTTATTGAATATGTCATCCTTTGAATATGTGTGAATGACATTTTATTTTTTTACACTTAATATCCACTTATATTGGGTGTATTTATATTTTCCACACTTAATTTTGAGATTGATTTATCCTTAATTTAAGGATACCTTCTTTATAAGGGATTTCATCACATTTGACATTTCTATTGAGACTTCATTATTGTTATGCACCAATTCACTATTAAATGGTGTGTATACTATACTTTGACATATTATATCATGAATCCCTTTATTCTCATGATATTATAAAGTTCATATTTAATGTTATTCCGCAATTATTTGTATTCAAGAGTCTCTCATTTTGTTAAAAAACTCTTTAACAAAAATATCATTTTAAATGTTTTAAAGATTTATTATTCTAAATCTTTATATTTAATGTCCATGTTTTCAATATGGTTTTCAGTATTAATTTATATGGACATTAATGTTTTAATATTATTATACCATTAAAAGCTTCAAACTGGTATGGGACACTTTGATTCAAAAATCTATTTTAAATAGTTTCTGAAAATGGATTGATTAATTCAATATCTGGGAATTACTTATTGTGATTGCAAATGAAATTTTTTTATTGAAATTTTTATATTTTCAATATTTTATGTGTAATCATGGTACTTGGACATTATGACGGGTGGTGCCGTGAATACCAGGATGGGTGGATATGTTATAACCTCCAATGCATTGGGTATGGAAGTCAGCCGTATGGCTACTCCATTAAGTATGTATGGAAACTGGCCATATGGCTATTCCATTAAGTGATATGTGTGGAGTCGACCGTATGATTATTCCACTTAAGTATGTTTATGTCCCAAGTTACCTTTATATATGTTATGTGTTCTTTATATGGGTTTTATGGTAATCCTTTGGTTACAAAAGGTAAGTAATGATACTTTATTCAGTGAAGAGTTTTTAATACTTCATGAAGGTGAAGGTATTACTTTGGTAGAGTATACATGGTTTACTTGATGTTTGAAAAACTAACAGTTTTCATTCTTTGTGTATCCCTTACTGAGCTTTTTATGCTCATCCCATGTTTTTGAAATTTTTTTCATAGGTCATGGGGAAGGTACATGATAAGATGATAGAGTCAAGGATATTTCAAGAAAGAATCCAAGTTTTATTTTAAATATGTTTCTATTTATGGGAAGAATGAATCATGTCTTTTATGTAACCACTTTGTTTAAAGGTGGAATGCAATGCAAGTTTCATGATCTAATTCTCTAAAACTATAAACCTGAAAATATCCTCAGCATGTAATCTTGTGATAAATCAAGATTATGTAAGGTTTAAGGATGGGGCCCTATAGTTGGTATCAAAGGTCGGTTTAGATAACTTTAGAGGTTAGGGTATTCTCTAAGCACAAGTGACATTACCATAATGGTTAGGATTTCGGAAAGAGTCCTAGTTTTAGATAAAGTGAATGAGTAAGTATATCTTAGTGTTTATCTTCCTCATTAGTACATGATGGTTATGTTGATATACTCACACTGACCTTTTTGGTTTTAGTAAATGGCTGGATCTAGCAGGCACCAAAGTGACAATGGGTTTGAGGGAAACTGTGGTGGTTCTCTGATTAAGTGACTGGATGAGATGGGGGATTCAATGAGGAATCTCATGGTTGTTCTAAACCAACTATCAAGGAGTCATGATCAACCACTTCCACCATGGTGAGTTATCTAATGCATCATGTACGAGATGGCCAACTCGATGTGGAAATTCAGGTAATAATTATTAAGGTAACCATTAGGGTTTATATGATCCTTACTTTTTAGGTAATTATGGGTTACTCTATGATATGATGGAAAATAAAAGGAATGAGATAAAATTGAGGTTAAAATATGTTATGATCATTTTTGAAGATTTTATCTCGTTTTGTGGGATGTTTTAATAATTATATAGTTTTGGAAAAAGGACAACACGTAGACCGTGTGATAACCCGTCGCGTCGGACAAAGCTGCGGGAATCGAACCCACAACCAAAGTGCGACTGGTATTTATCACCTACCACTGGACTACGTGAAGTCCCTAGTTAGTTTGACTGATTCTTTCTAGTTATATGATTTTATGAATTAAGAGTATGTTGATTTTTGGTTGTTTATGAAAATGATTAACCTATCATGGAGGATATGTGATTAGGGTAATTACTTTTCAATATGAGACTTTAGGAGCAACTGATTATGTTTGGAGATAAATGTTACGATTTAACATGGAAGAATATGTGACTAAATCCTTCAAATATTTGGGTTTCAATCTTAGATGGGTTTACTTTGAAATATTTTATGGACAAATTGTTTATCGAATGATCCTTGTTGAACTTTGTGTTTTTTTTGAAAAATTTTGGAGATTAAGAATAGATTTTCTTTTTATAAAGGGTTATCCTTTTCTGGTTATTTGATCTTGTACTAGCTTTTTTTTTTGTTTTGGTTAAAGTCTAAAGACATGGGAAATATATAGTTCTCTTTTTTGGATTAGGTGACTCTCTAGAACTTTATTATAGTACTCTTAATGTGAACAAGTCTTCCTAAATACTCACCTTTTAGAGAAAATATGAGTTTGTGTAAGGAATCTAATAAAAGTTGAAATTCAACATGATAAGTGATTATGTTTCCTTATGAATAAATTCCTCAATAAAAAGTAACTTAAAACAAAAATTTTGTCTATTAACTTTTCCTACTGTGGAATAGAATACTGTTTAACCCATCACAAGTTTGTGATTTTCTCATGGTTAACTTTCTCCTAAACATGTTTTCAATCACTCTCCATCAGAACATGACCCATTGTTTTTTCCTCCATGTCCATATTTTCATACTTGTAATCCTAGTATGGGTTAACTCGGTTGACCTTTGTACTTATCTTCCTTTATTTTAAAGTGATTGTTTTACCGACTCTTGTTCTGATGTGGGACATTCAAGGATGTTTCCAAGCTCAATTTTAAATATTGCGAGGACGCAATTCCCAAAAGGGGGGAAGGATGTAACACCCCAGGTAAATAAAGAATATGACATTTTCATATTTATCCATATTTGTGAATAAAATATTAATATGACTTTAAAGGGGATGCTATGCTCGATGGCGTACCCAACACGCAACAACGAGTTTCTTGGGAATCTTACGTTGCACTCTAATAATAAAATAATATTATTTTAAATGGTAGTTAACATTTAGCCATTTTATTGGAGGGAATGGATAGAAGTAACTAAAATATAATTATATATGTTTTTTAATGTTTTTACATTTATCCAATAAAATATAAAGGCTTAAAATATGGAAAGAATTCAATTTTAGGCATTTATACCCTAATTTTCACTAAAGGTTCACTTATCGCCTTTTGATGGCGAACAGTCATTAAATATAGTTTTTTTCACTCATAAAAATTATATTGGACCAAATAAAAATCTTCTTTAGAATCGGGACATCAAAATTTACTTTGTGTAAATTTTTGGTATCTTTCTGATAAAGTTCATTTTTTAATGAATAGTGTAAAATGTTGTATTTTAATTCAATACCTCTTTTTAATATAATTTATTTATATGATTAGATTATCTTTTGAATTGGGTTTAAAGTGAAATTCAAATATATTTTTACCATTAAATCCCATAGTGGTTATTGGAATTAATTTCACTTTGAAATCAGACCTAAACTAGTATCAATCTTTTGATACTTTTTGTTTCGTAAAAACACGCTATTTGCTCTGACATCGAAAATTAATTATTAAATTAATTAATGTGACTTATATGTTTTTAATTTTGTAAAATTGAATTCATTTTTGAATTCGGAATATCAAATATAGATTAGGGTGAAGTTTTGGGAGTTTTTCTGAAAAACATCAATTTTTGATGAATAGTGAAACCACTAAGTGGTGCTTATAAAAACTGATTTTTTACGTTTAAATGAAATTTTGTCATCTTTGTGTTTTGAATTTTGAAAATCAGACATACATGGTTGTCATTAGTATGTAAAATGTGGTTCAATGGGATGAAAATAATTTTTTGGTGAATTGTAACTTTTTTTCATTAATCGCGATTAGAGGTAATTAGTGTAATTTAAGGTAAAAATGATATTATAAAAATGTGAAAACACAATGAAACATTTCCTAAACCTATTGGGTGAGTCATGGCCGACCAAGAAAATCCATGGGTAAACTTGGGGACCCCATGGATCCACTTTAGTTGGAAAATGACAATAATATATTTTTATTTAATGTTAAAATTAAAATGACACAAAATGAGTTGTTTTACTAAAACAATTTTTAAATGGGGTTATAGAAGTCCAAATTTTGACTATAAATATTCATTAGAAATCTAAAAAGATTTAATACATAATAATAATATTATTTTTTTTTAATTTTTATACATCAAATAAATTAAATTATTTATGACATCATGATGATGCAGCGATGACCTCTTTATTTAACGATTTAAATAAAATGGAAAGATAATTTAATATCTAAGACCTACACTTTTCAAAAAACTATTGTATGGGAATATTTAGAAGCCTTATCATATTATATTAGAAATATATCAATGTGGGACCTTAGAAATTCGAAAAACTTTTGAAAATAATATAATAGTTTCATGATTTCCAAAAGTGCCCCTCCTCTCCTCTTATAAAAGGCCTCCAACTCTTCCTCATTTCACACACTCCTCAAGCCTTTGGCTCGGCCATACCCTAACCATTTACTCTCTCCAAATCCCTCTACTCATCCTAGAGGATTCCCTTTGGGCATAATCCTTTCAAAGGAAGCCTTTAGGCTCAAATCAAAAGGAGTTACACTTTTAAAGGTAATTCATTCTCTAATGTTCATTTGTTTTATTTTGCTTCTCCAACCCCCAAAACTCTTTTTATTTACTTATTTTGTAACAACACCAGTATCTTCAATATACTAGTATGTTTTTATATGATTTATTCTAGCTACACTCTCACACAACTACATCAAATGGTTAAAGAACATACGGTTTCCATGGATGGAGAAATTCGGCCTCTCGAAACGATGATTGTTCAATACTCATCTAACACCTTCAAAGGTGGCCATTATGATGTCACTATTTCTATATATGATATATAATATGTTTATTCTTTACATAATCTTCTGTATTTTTCATTTGTGGCTTACCTTTATGGCTTCCATTATGGGTATACGCGATATCTTCATTTTAGGAAGTGCGGACTACCGCCCCCTGAAAGTGATTTGATTCGTTAATACCATATGTGGGGTGTGTAAAGGATAAGATATTTATATTATATATGTTTTTATACTGTAATTATAATATACTCTTATATCATTATTATTCCATTCCAGAAAATACGAAATAGAAATGGAAGTAGCGTTCATGCATACGTACGGCTTATCGTCTCCATGAACGGTGCATTTCATTTCCTACCTCTAAATGTTATGTAATATTATAAATACAGGTATATGATGAATATATATGATATATATGTTTTACAAATTATTAATATAATTCTGGATATAATGAACCTTTGACCAAATTAACAACATGTAAGTGTAAGAAGTCTATTTTTGACTTAAGAACCAAATACCGAAAAAATGAACATTATTAACTTAAATGATTACATGATGTTCATAACATGGTATAAAAAGGGATAATGAACTTGAAAAAGGTTCTTAAGCAAGTATATATTATCTCAAGATTATTATTCAGGAGATTAAAGAACGTTCGGGTCAAGTCGGATACGAGGTAACGGATCCTACTCCTCTCTTTCTTTTTAAGTACACTCTTTTATGTCATTCCCTCTAAAGCTCATATTTCTTGTTATTGGGATGTTAATTTATATTAAACATACTGTAATTTTTATGTTCATGTGATGAGAGATCCTAATCTCTCTCGTCAATCCATTTTGGAGGTTTTGAGTGGCGTCGTTAGGCTGCCGAATTTTCGTAGGAGATCTAACCTCTCTCTTTCTTTTTAAGTACTGTCCTTTATGTCACTTCTTTTAAGCTACTCTTTGTTATGTTGGGGGATGTTATTTTATATTCCTCTTTCTATAAACTTTAAGTTAATATTATGAGATACCCTATTTGATCTCATCAATCCATTTTTGTATGTTTTATGTGGCGCCGTTAGAATGCAGAGTTTTCGTAAGGGATTTTTCATCTCACTTTTATTCCTGTGAGATTTATGCTACATTTGCCACAATTTCCTTTGAGTGGTGTATGTACTGAAATTATTCTACTCTTTTTGTAATATAATTTAGTTTATGAGTATTTACGTCAATGATGTATTGTCCTTCTTTCATGGGGTGTATGTTTTGAAAGATACCCAAGTCGGTAAGCGAACCTTTCACCCTCCTCTTTTTAAAAGACTTCTTTTGTAGGGTCTTTTAATTTACATATTGTTATGTCGTGATATGTTCTCATATATCCTTATTGTTGTAAATTTTGTGTCCAAGTGATGAGATACGCTTTTTTTCTCTCATCAACTCATTTTGATGTGACGCCGTTAGGCTTCAAGGGAACTCCTTAACCCAATTTCGATTTCTTTGAGTTCAACATGTAGTTAATGAATATGTCATACTTTGAATATGTGTGAATGACATTTTATTGTTTTACACTTAATATACACATATATTGGGTGTATTTATATTTTTCACACATAATTTTGAGATTGATTTATCCTTAATTTAAGGATACCTTCTTTATAAGGGATTTCATCACATTTGAAATTTCTATTGAGACTTCATTATTGTTATGAACCAATTCACTATTAAATGGTGTGTATACTATCCTTTGACATATTATATCATGAATCCCATTATTCTCATGATATTATAAAGTTCAGATTAAATGTTATTCCGCAATTATTTGTATTCAAGAGTCTCTCATTTTGTTAAAAAACTCTTTAACAAAAATATCATTTTAAATGTTTTAAAGATTTATTATTCTAAATCTTTATATTTAATTTACATGTTTTCAAAACGGTTTTCAGTATTTATTTATATGGATATTAATGTTTTAAAATTATAATACCATTAAAAGCTTCAAAGTGGTATGTGACACTTTGATTCAAAAATCTATTTTAAATAGTTTCTGAAAATGGATTGATTAATTCAATATCTGGGAATTACTTATTGTGATTGCAAATGAAATGTTTTTATTGAAATGTTTATATTTTCAATATTTTATGTGTAATAATTGTACTTGGACATTATGACGGGTGGTGCCGTGAATACCTCCAATGCATTGGGTATGGAAGTCGGCCGTATGGCTATTCCATTAAGTATGTATGGAAACTGGCCATATGGCTATTCCATTTTGTGATATGTGTGGAGTCGACCGTATGGTTATTTCCACTTAAGTATGTTTATGTCCCAAGTTACCTTTATATATGTTATGTGTTCTTTATATGGGTTTTATGGTAATCCTTTGGTTACAAAAGGTAAGTAATGATACTTTATTCAGTGAAGAGTTTTTACTACTTCATGAAGGTGAAGGTATTACTTTGGTAGAGTATAAATGGTTTACTTGATCTTTGAAAAACTAATAGTTTTCATTATTTGTGTATCCCTTACTGATCTATTTATGCTCATCCCAAGTTTTTGAAATGTTTTTCACAGGTCACGGGGAAGGTACATGATAAGATGATAGTGTCAAGGATGTGTCAAGAAAGAATCCAAGTTTTATTTTAAATATGATTCTGTTGATGGGAAGAATGAATCCTGTCTTTTATGTAACCACTTTGTTTAAAGGTGGAATGCAATGAAAGTTTCATGATCTAATTCTCTAAAAATCTAAACCTGAAAAGATCCTCAACATGTAATCTTGTGATAAATCAAGATTATGTAAGGTTTAAGGCTGGGGCCCTATAGTTGGTATAAAAGGTCAGTTTAGATAACTTTAGAGGTTAGGGTATTCTCTAAGCACAAGTGACATTACCATAATGGTTAGGATTTCGGAAAGAGTCCTAGTTTTAGATAAAGTGAATGAGTAAGTATATATTAGTGTTTATCTTCCTCATTGGTGCATGATGGTTATGTTGATATACTCACACTGACCTTTTTGGTTTTAGTAAATGGCTGGATCCAGCAGGAACCAAAGTGGCAATGGGTTTGACGGAACCTGTGGTGGTACTCTGATTAAGTGACTAGATGAGATGTGGGATTCAATGAGGAATCTCATGGTTGTTCTAAACCAACTATCAAGGAGTCATGATCAACCACTTCAACCATGGTGAGTTATCTAATGCATCATGTACGAGATGGCCAACTCGATGTTGAGATTCAGGTAATAATTATTAAGGTAACCATTGGGGTTTATATGATCCTTACTTTTTAGGTAATTATGGGTTACTCAATGATATGATGGAAAATTAAAAGAATGAGATAAACATTAGGTTAAAATATGTTATGATCATTTTTGAAGATTTTATCTCGTTTTGGGGGATGTTTAAATAATTATATAGTTTTGGAAAAAGGACAACACGTAGACCGTGTGACAACCCGTCGCGTCGGACAAAGCTGTGGGAATCGAACCCACAACCAAAGTGCGGCTGGTATTTATTGCATATCACTGGACTACGTGATGTCCCTGGTTAGTTTTACTGATTCTTTCTAGTTATATGATTTTATGAATTAAGAGTATGTTGATTTTGGGTTATTTATGAAAATGGTTAACCTATCATGGAGGATATGTGATTAGGTTAATTACTTTTCAATATGAGACTTTAGGAGCAACTGATGTTGTTTGGAGATAGATGTTATGATTTAACTTGGAAGACTATGTGACTAAATCCTTAAAATATTTGGGTTTCAATCATAGATGGGTTTACTTTGAAGAATTTTATGGACAAATTTTTTATCGAATGATCCTTTTTGAACTTTGTGTTTTTTTTGACAAATTTTGGAGATTAAGAATAGATTTTCTTTTTATAAAGGGTTATCCTTTTCTGGTTATCTGATCTTGTACTAGATTTTTTTTTGTTTTGGTTTTGGTTAATGTCTAAAGACATGGGAAATATATAGTTCTCTTTTGTGTATTAGGTGACTCTCTAGAAGTTTATTATAGTACTCTTAATGTGAACAAGTCATCCTAAATACTCGCCTTTTAGAGAAAATATGAGTTTTTGTAAGGAATCTAATAAAAGTTGAAAGTCAACATGATAAGTGATTATGCTTCCTTATGAATAAATTCCTCAATAAAAAGTAACTTAAAACAAAATTTTTTTCTATTAACGTTTCCTACTGGGGAATCGAATACCGTTTATCCCATCACAAGTTTGTGATTTTCTCATGGTTAACTTTCTACTAAACATGTTTTCAATCACTCTCCATCAGAACATGACCCTTTGTTTTTTCCTCCATGTCCATATTTTCATACTTGTAATCCTAGTATGGGTTAACTCGGGTGACCTATGTACTTATCTTCCTTTATTTTAAGGTGATTGTTTTACCGACTCTTGTTCCGATGTGGGACATTCAAGGATGTTTCCAAGCTCAATTTTAAAAATTGTGAGGACGCAATTCCCAAAAGGGGGGAAGGATGTAACACCTCAGGTAAATAAAGAATATGAAAATTTCATATTTATCCATATTTGTGAATAAAATATTAATATGACATTAAAGGGGACGCTATGCTCGATGGCGTACCCAACACACAACAATGAGTTTCTTGGGAATCTTACGTTGCACTCTAATAATAAAATAATATTATTTTAAATGGTAGTTAATATGTAGCCGTTGTGTTGGCGGGAATGGATAGAAGTAACTAAAATATAATTATATATGTTTTTTAATGTTTTTACATTTATCCAATAAAAGATAAAGGCTTGAAATATGGAAAGAATTGACTTTTAGGCATTTATACCCAATTTTTCACTAAAGGTTCACTTATCGCCTTTTGATGGCGACCCGTCATTAAATATAGTTTTTTTCACTCATAAACATTATATTGGACCAAATAAAACTCTTCTTTAGAATCAGGACATCATAATTTACTTTGTGTATATTTTTTGTATCTTTCCGATAAAGTTCATTTTTTAATGAATAGTGTAAAATGTTGTATTTTAATTCAAAACCTCTTTTTAATATAATTTATTTGTAAGATTAGATTATCTTTTGAATTGGTTTTAAAGTGAAATTAGAATATATATTTACCATTAAATCCCATAGTGGTCATTGGAATTAATTTCACTTTGAAATTAGACTTAAACTAGTATCAATCTTTTGATACTTTTTGTTTCGTAAAAACACGCTATGTAACAGCCCGAGATTTTATGAAAAATATTATTTTTAATTTTATTAATGTCTTGTGTTGTACGCTACATCAAAAGGAGCTTGCACAACACACATCCTTGACTTGTCTTGCATTACACGCAATCGCGACCTTCCTCGATAGCGTGTGTAGTACGCAATAACGAGTTTCATTAAACAACAATATGCTATTAAAATATTATTAAAACTAGCCGTTATGAATAGTAATAACCACTTTTTAGAATTTTGTATATTTTATTTTTGAAAATGGAATTTATTTCTGGATTCGTAATATCGAAATTAGCTTAGGGTGAAATTTTGGAACTTTTCGGATAACATTCATATTCTGATGAATAGTGAAAATTACTAGATTATGATTAAAAAAACTTTTTTAATCGAAATAATTAATAGTGATAAATCATTAAATTGAGTGGTTTTAAAGTATATTTAGAATATATTTTTACAATTTAATACGATGTTGGTCATTGGATGTAATTTCACATTTAAACCAGACATAATCAAGTGTCAATCTTTTGGTAGATATTGTTTCTTAAAAACACACAATTTGTTTTAACAGTGGGATTTAATTATAAACTTAATTAATGCAACTTCTATGTTATGAATTTGGTAAAATAGACTTCATTTTTGAATTCGGAATATGAAATATAGCTTAGGATGAAATTTTGGTATTTTTCGGAAAACTTTCAATTTTTGATGAATAGTGAAACCACTAAGTGGTAGGTTAAAAACTGAATTTTGCATAAAACTTAATTTTACCGCTTCTGTGAATAGAATTTTGAAAATCCGACAGGCACGGTTAATATCAAGGACTAAAATGTGGTTCAATGAGATGAAAATAATTTTTGGTGAATAGTACCTTTTTACTTTTTTTTTACCACGGTTAATAGTAAATAGGGTAACTAAGGGTAAATATGATATTACTATTACCCTGACACATGTCCTAATTCAATTGGATAAGTGTAATTCGACCAAAAACAACCTTATGAATATAATATGACCATTTAGGTCCACTTGGATTAGATTATGACATTTAATATTATTTTATTTAGTGAATAGTTAAAATAGTTAAAATCAAAGTTTAATAACTAAAACATTTTTAATATGGGGATATACATAAGATAAATTAGACTATAAATATTCATTAGAAAGCGAAAACGATTTCCTACATAATGATATTTTATTTATAATTTTAGACTTTAAATAAATTAATTTATTTATGACACAACGATGATGCAGTAATTACCCTTTTAAGGAAATATTAACATAATTGATGTTATAAATGCTCAAATGAATGTAATTTTAGCCTTTTTATGAATTCCACTAATTTTATAGGTTACTATGATATATTAGTGTTGATTTAATCAACTTGGTTCGAACATATAATTCTGTTATGACTTTCACAAAAATCATATATCAAATAGTGTCAAAATTGACACAAAATAGTTTTTAAATCAAATATTATATTATTGATTGTTATTTTAATCCTAAAAATCTAAGGTTCGGCCAAATGACTTAGATAAGGATATATGTATTAATAATAAACAATTTGGGGTTCGTTTGGCATGTTATAGTAAGTGTATTAACCATATAGTGAAAGAAAACAAAAAGACACGGTAAAAGTTAAATTATTTAACTTAGAGTTAAATCTAATTGATAAGGTTAAAATAATACCCTAAACTTGTCTAAATCTTATTGGTTGATAGGATTTCGACCCATCCCCACTTTAGCTTCGAAATAAGACCCTTTGGAACCATTATAAACCGATTTTGACATTAATATAAAATAATATTTTGAGGTATTCCTAAGGTGCCCCTCTCCTCCCTTATAAAAGGACACCTCCTCCCCCTCCTCCTCACACCAATTTGAGCACTCAAGCTCGGCCAATGTCATGACCCGCCCTCGGGGTCCGTGCCGTGACTACCCCAAGCCCGCCTTCCATAGGCCAGGGGCTGGCGACTAGCACCAAGGCGTAAATCCCGGTAAAAAGGGAAGGCATTGCCTTTGAAAATAAACAAACACCACAGAGTAAGCAAGCGGAAAGTAAACACTAAACAAAAACAGAGTACAACTGAAAGTGCGGAAAAGTAAATGGGCCATTATACAAACCCAAACTTAAAGTAAAGTACAACTCAAAAGGGAATACAGCAACTGAAAAGTAAAAGTCGCTACTCCGAGCTGTCCACTGGGAAATCCCACCTGAAGGGTGGGTACAGATAGCTCCTCTGCTCCACGGGTCCCGCCGTCCGCTCCGTGCACGTCCCGCCCAGTGGTCCACCTCCGGGTACCGTCCTGCTCTGCAAGCCTCAGCTAAGGTCAACGCTGTCCACCGTCTGCAACCAACACAACGTAGTGCGGGCAAAGCCCGTGCAGGGGTGAGTATAAGCTACTCAGTAGGGACCCCGAGACCCCTGAAGGTCTCTCAAATCCACAAAGGATAAACCACGAAGAAAGGTACAATCACGAAGTAACAACCGACACTGCTTAGGTATATGCCCATACATATACCTAAGTCATCAAATTCAAATACGCTCCAACCTCCGAGCCCAAGTACAACTCAGTCCACACAGGAAAGTAAACGTATTCCACACAGGAAAGCAAAACGTAATCCACACAGGATTGCACTACACAATCCACACAGGAAAGCAACAGGATTCAGCTCACACAGGATTTTCATTATAAAAAACGTAACTACTGAATAGCCCCATCTCTGAAGTGTACAGTGTCGTGTCACGACTCTGAGATACTGCTCACTAACCTAAGACTGCTGAGGTACTCCTCCTGTCGAGTACCGCGGGTCTGCCGCCAACTACCGGGCGCTCCGTCCGCTGAGGGTCTGCTGCCAAATACCAGGCGCTCACCCAAATAGCCTACAGAGGTACTCCTCCAGTCGAGTACCGCGGGTCTGCTGCCAACTACCAGGCGCTCCGTCCGCCGTGGGTCTGCCGCCAAGTATCGGGCGCTCCGTCCACTGGGCTAGTCGACTCACTCCAAGTCGATTCTGTCGAGCAGTCTTCAGGTCTCAGCCGGCTACACGGTCTCCGTACTCCGTACGCTCATCTCCAGTATCGCAGGTCTGCCACTACAACCAAGCGCACCACCTCTATCGAGTGAAACAGAAGATTCAGCTCACACAGGTATACATATTCGGATGACAATAAAGATGATCCCTGATTCATATAAGTCGTCGGACCCACGAAGGATCGATAGGTAACTAACCTTGCAGTGACCCACACAGGATCGGGCCCACACAGGACCGGGCCCACGCAGGACCTGTAGCACTGATCCACGTAGGATCACTGAGTGCAGTAGTCGTCGGAGTCCACGGAGGATCTCTGCACAGTCGTCGCCGCAGTCCACTGAGGATCTCTGCACGGTCGTCGCTGTCGAAGTAGCAGTCGCAGCCAGCACTAGGGTTCCCGCACACAGCAAGCTCGTTCGGGAGGGTCCGCTCCACGAGCCGAGAGGCTGATACATCAACTGACACAAAGTCTGAAGTTGATGTATCCAAAAGTTACGTATCGTCAACAGGAACTCAACGCAACAGACGGCGCGTCGATCGGACGCCCGGTCTGAGAGTTATTGGCATTTTCGTCTCCGGGGCCCGGTTGGTTTTTAAGGCAAAACCAACCCGACCGTTCTCCACCTGCGTCCAAACCTCGGGCGGAGTATTCCAAAAGATCCGTCTCACTAATAGGAACACAACACAGCTGACGGCACATCAATCGGACGTCTGTAGCTCAAGATATGAGCGTTTCCGCTCCGAGGGCCCGGTTGGTCTCGTGAACGAACCAACCCGGACGAACTCAAAGTAATCCGAAACCTTGAGTGCAATATACCAAAACGACCGTCTCGATCCAAGGATCGCGTTACCGCAGACGGTTCGTCAATAGGAGGTCCGAGGCTCAAGATATGGCCAAAAGACTGTAAAAGATTCGAAACAGGGAGGTCCGGGTCCGGGCCGACCCGGCCCGACCCCCCCGTGGGTCGGCCCGGCCGGCCGGCCGGCCGGCGGTGCGGCGGCGCGGCGGCGCGGGGGCCACGGCGGCTTGTCGCCGCATGGAGGCAGCGCGGGGGGAATTCAATTCCCCCGCTGATTGGAAGTCGGCGCGGCTATATGTCGCGCCCCCTTTTTGCAAACCGCCCCCCCCCCCCCCACGTGGGGGGCTTGATTGGCAGGAAACGGGGGGCTTTGCCCCCCACATGGAAACCGCCCCCCACATGGAAACCCCCCCCCCCTCTTAAAGAGGCGGGTTTAAATTGCTGGCCGGGGGATTAATTCCCCCGGTTTAATGGCATCCGGCCGGCCAGCTGGCCGGCCGGTTTTCTCCACCGGGACCGGAAAATCCGGTCCCCTCTTCGGCTTCCGACGCCGGCGGCCCGGCCGCCGGTCTTCTCATCCCGCCGTGGCCCGGAACCGGCCGCGGTCTCCTCATCCCGCCGTGGCCCGGAACCGGCCGCGGTGTTCGTCGTCCGGCACGGTGCGACGGCACCGCGCCCCTTCGCCGCGCATTTGATTCCCTTCGACGCGGCGCGACGGCGTCGCGTTCTTTATGATTCTTCCAAGGCGCGACGTGACGGCGCCGCGAAATTTAATCATAATATTATCCACGTGGTGCGACGGCACCACGCCACTTTGCTTCCACCCTCAAGATAGAACAATAAGAACGATGGAGGGGGTTCGGCCGTGTTCATGCGGTCCGGCCCCCTCACGTTAAATAATAACTCAACATAAAAATTCAAATTCCACAAGTTATTCATGCGAACCATGAGCAAGAATAGAATAATTAAACAATAAACAAAAACCCCTAACTTGGTATAAGGTTCGAAGATTTGTCAACGTTCCGCGGAAGACGACGTCGCGGAGGTCGGGCGTCACGGTCGTCGTTCGTCAAATTCGATGACGAAGAGGTGCGTCCGAAGAGGCACGTCGTTGGCGAAACCTTGTACGCCGACGAAGGTTGTCCGAGGAAGAAGCGGTGTTCTCTCTCGTTGACACGGAAGATGAAGAAGAGCGGAGCGGCGTTCTTCGTCAGAACTTGAGCGTTCTTCGTCAAGTCTTGAGGAAAGTCAAATAAAAAGAAAACAACGAACTCAAGAACCCCTACCTCGATAGTCGCACATTGACGTAGTCGTGGAATATCGGTGTCGATTCCTTTGACGTTAGTGGAAGAGTCGTTGTCGATGGCGTTCGTCGCGGAAAACCGTCGCGGAATAGATGATGCGGAAGAAGAACGTCACGTCACGGATATGGCGTCGCGGAAAAACCGTGTTCTTCGGCGAAGAAGTTCTTCGTTGAAGAACGGTGTTCTTCGTGTTCTTCGTCGAGGTTGAAGAAGATGAAGAAACAAGAAGAACCTTCCCAACTCTCTCAAGGAGACAAAACTAAACCCAAAATAAAATAAGACTCTATCTTATTTTATTAACACAACAACACACTAGAATTTCAAAAGTTTGAAATTCAAAGAAGACATAACTCCACATTAATTAACAAATTGTCATGTTAATTAATGAGGGGTTAAGGGAGTTTGAGGGAAGATGTAAAGTTAGGTTTCGTGTGGGCCCCACCACACTTAATCCTCTCAAGGGAGGTTAAGTGGGTGTGGGTCCCACACCTAACTTCCTTTGAGAGAAGTTAACTATTAAGTTTAAATAAAAATTGTGTTTACATATTTTTATTTAACTTATTCTAATCTCCCAAAAACTAACTCTCAACCCGAAACAAACGCAACTCCCGAAAAGGTCTCTTTAAGCGAATATCGGTGCTGCAAGTTCATCGGTGCCCTCAGATTTCAATTCCGAGCACCGGGTCAAAAGTTATAAATTCCCGCTCGTTCGTTCACTGAACGTACCCGAGCCAAAATTCGGAAATTGATTCCGGGCACTCCGGGCCTCGGAATCAGGTGCCGTCTGAAACCGCGCTATTGTAAAATTCTAAAGAAAACTAAGAAAAAATTTCCCTTGAATTTTACGGGTCTTTACATTACTCCCACCTCAGGGATTTACGTCCCCGTAAAGATACATCAAAAACTAGGGAAACAAATGAGGGTATTGAGCACACATCTGAGCCTCCCGCTCCCATGTGCTCTCTTGGAGATTCATGTGCTGCCATCTGATGCGCACAAGAGGAATCGATCGCCCACGGAGGACCCGCTCCTGTCGATCCTCTATCTCCACCGGGACCTCCGTAAAAGTCGCCCCATCGTCAACGTCAAGCTCCCCATGGTCAATGATGTGCGTCGGGTCGTGCACGTATCTCCTCAGCTGAGATACGTGGAAGACGTCGTGCACCCGGTGCAACTGAGGTGGTATAGCCAGTCGATAAGCCACCTCGCCAATCCTGCTGAGAACCTGGAAGGATCCGATGAAGCGCGGAGATAACTTGCCGCCTCGGCCAAATCTCCGAATACCACGTCGAGGTGAGACCCGCAAGAAGACGTGGTCACCATCCTCGAACTCCAGTGGCCTCCGCCTCCTGTCAGCGTATGACTTCTGCCGGCTCTGAGCTGTACTCATCCGCTCCTGGATGACCTGGACCTTCTCTGTCGTGGCCTGGACCATCTCCGGTCCCACCAGAGCTGCAAGATTTATTCTTTGCCGATAAGAGAAATCTGGTCCCATCCCATGGATGAACCACATTCTTTGCCTAAAACAGTCAATCCTAACATGGATGATACTAATCCATACCAAGGATGACGTCGTAAGGCCTCGACGCTACTACTAAGAGATCCAACTGTTACTCTCGCCTCCAAGGGTTGATTCACACTGTCGGCATCAGTGTATGGTAACTGGGTCTCCTCCAGTAGATGTCTCACAAGTGAGGGTCAAGTCAACAGCCAAAACTGGAACCTCCTAGTAACAACACGAAAGAGGACAGGAACGAAAATATCACAAAGGTATGCGTCTTTTATTATTGCAGCTCATAAAACAAGATGCTACACAAATGCAACAAGGAACCAGAAGTACAAAGGATGTATCCACTAGTTCTGCTCCTGTCCATCGGCTCCCAGAGCTCCATGATCGAAGGCCTCGGCTGCCTGAAGTTGAGCTCTCGCATGTTCACCTACTCCCTGTGGTCGGGGTGGATCTCCTGGTGGTAGTGGTGGCAGAGCCTCAAAGCGTCGCCCACCACCGGCTGCTCGTCCAGCTCCTCTGCCTCGTCCGCCTCCTCCCAGCGGACCGCCACGGTCGAACCTCTGCCTCTGCCTGGAAGGTTCTTCACTTAACTGCTGATCATCAGCATGGCGGGTCGGACAGTCACGAGCCATGTGACCAATCCCGCCACAGGAGTAACACTGCCCACTCTCTGCACGCCTGACTCTGACTCCACCCCGGCTTCCCCGTACAACTGAGCCTGAGTCGTGCAGTCGGCCACCGGTAGGTCTGGTCTGCCTGGAACCCTGAGTCATCCGTCGGCAACCAGTTGCCGAAGACTCCGCTATCTGCCGCCCTGCGGTAGGTCTCGCTGTGGACTCAGCCAGGAAACTCTCGATCAGGAGGGCTCGCTCCAGTACTCCTGTCTGAGTCGGTATGCTGAGGGAGATCAGCGATGCCCTGATCTCGAGTCTCAAACCCTGCTCGAAGGTCCGGGCCCGGAAGAAGGGGTCCCGTACCATATCTGTCGAGTACCGAGAAATGTCGGTGAACCTCGCCGCGTACTGAGCGACCGTCAAGCTGCCCTGCCGCAGCTGAAGAAGCTCCTGGATACGCACTGCACGAAGGGTGGCTGGGACGAACTCCGAGCGGAAGATGCTCTCAAAGTCCGTCCAAAGAAGAGATGCCTCATCGTGCACCTGGAGCATCAAGCTCCACCATCGTCCTGCTGCTGCGTGTAGTAGGCTCGCAGCGAGGATCACCATGAGGTCTGCTGGTGTCCTCACTAGCCTAAACACTCGAACCACTGCATCCATCCAGTCCTCTGCTGCCTGGGGATCCGTCTCCCCGCGAAACCTGGGCGGTCACTGGCGCTGAAACTCATGCAGTGCGCAGAGGCGACGTGCATCGTCAGCGGCTGCTGCTGTAAGCATCGGGGGCTCGGCGGGTAAAGCTACCGCCGGTGCCACTGCTGACAAAGGGCCCTGCACCGAGGCCTCGTCGCTCGGTGGGCTGTCGTCACGCTCGACTCTCGGAACCCTAGCTGACTGCCGTCGTGGGGCCATCCTGAAAAGGAAACAGGTGCGCCACTGTCAAACAGTATACCTGGTGAGCTGACACAAAGAAATCACAAAGAAAACATTGAAACACACACGCAATCAATGTTTTCGTGCATTAAGTCGGAAATCAGAAGTCAGGGTCCTGGTGTACGGATACGTCGGCCGCCGCACCAACACTGGACTCCCTAGACTGATAACCACACTCAATACGCTAAACATTATTGCTTCACATAGAAATGATCAGAGTTCGCGGTAGCACCGAACCCCTCTGATACCAATTTGTCACGACCTGCCCTCGGGGTCCGTGCCGTGACTACCCCAAGCCCGCCTTCCATAGGCCAGGGGCTGGCGACTAGCACCAAGGCGTAAATCCCGGTAAAAAGGGAAGGCATTGCCTTTGAAAATAAACAAACACCACAGAGTAAGCAAGCGGAAAGTAAACACTAAACAAAAACAGAGTACAACTGAAAGTGTGGAAAAGTAAATGGGCCAGTATACAAACCCAAACTGAAAGTAAAGTACAACTCGAAAGGAAATACATCAACTGAAAAGTAAAAGTCGCTACTCCGAGCTGTCCACTGGGAAATCCCACCTGAAGGGTGGGTACAGATAGCTCCTCTGCTCCACGGGTCCCGCCGTCCGCTCCGTGCACGTCCCGCCCAGTGGTCCACCTCCGGGTACCGTCCCGCTCTGCAAGCCTCAGCTATGGTCAACGCTGTCCGTCGTCTGCAACCAACACAACGTAGTGCGGGCAAATCCCGTGCAGGGGTGAGTATAAGCTACTCAGTAGGGACCCCGAGACCCATGAAGGTCTCTCAAATCCACAAAGGATAAACCACGAAGAAAGGTACAATCACGAAGTAACAACGGACACTGCTTAGGTATATGCCCATACATATACCTAAGTCATCAAATTCAAATACGCTCCAACCTCCGAGCCCAAGTACAACTCAGTCCACACAGGAACGTAAACGTATTCCACACAGGAAAGCAAAACGTAATCCACACAGTATTGCACTACACAATCCACACAGGAAAGCAACAGGATTCAGCTCACACAGGATTTTCATTATCAAAAACGTAACTACTGAAGAGCCCCATCTCTGAAGTGTACAGTGTCCTGTCACGACTCTGAGATACTGCTCATTAACCTAAGACTGCTGAGGTACTCCTCCTGTCGAGTACCGCGGGTCTGCCACCCACTACCGGGCGCTCCGTCCGCTGAGGGTCTGCTGCCAAATACCGGGCGCTCACCCAAATAGCCTACAGAGGTACTCCTCCAGTCGAGTACCGCGGGTCTGCTGCCAACTACCAGGCGCTCCGTCCGCCGTGGGTCTGCCGCCAAGTACCGGGCGCTCCGTCCACTGGGCTAGTCGACTCACTCCAAGTCGAGTCTGTCGAGCAGTCTTCAGGTCTCAGCCGGCTACACGGTCTCCGTACTCCGTACGCTCGTCTCCAGTATCGCAGGTCTGCCGCTACAACCAAGCGCACCACCTCTATCGAGTGAAACAGAAGATTCAGCTCACACAGGTATACATATTCGGATGACAATAAAGATGATCCCTGATTCATATAAGTCGTCGGACCCACGAAGGATCGATAGGTAACTAACCTTGCAGTGACCCACACAGGATCGGGCCCACACAGGACCGGGCCCACGCAGGACCTGTAGCACTGATCCACGTAGGATCGCTGAGTGCAGTAGTCGTCGGAGTCCACGGAGGATCTCCGCACAGTTGTCGCCGCAGTCCACTGAGGATCTCTGCACGGTCGTCGCTGTCGAAGTAGCAGTCACAGCCAGCACTAGGGTTCCCGCACACAGCAAGCTCGTTCGGGAGGGTCCGCTCCACGAGCCGAGAGGCTGATACATCAACTGACACAAAGACCGAAGTTGATGTATCCAAAAGTTCCGTATCGTCAACAGGAACTCAACGCAACAGACGGCGCGTCGATCGGACGCCCGGTCTGAGAGTTATTGGCATTTAAGGCTCCGGGGCCCGGTTGGTTTTTAAGGCAAAACCAACCCGACCGTACTCCACCTGCGTCCAAACCTCGGGCGGAGTATGCCAAAAGATCCGTCTCACTAATAGGAACACAACACAGCTGACGGCACGTCAATCGGACGTCCGTAGCTCAAGAAATGAGCGTTTCCGCTCCGAGGGCCCGGTTGGTCTCGTGAACGAACCAACCCGGCCGAACTCAAAGTAATCTGAAACCTTGAGTGCGATATACCGAAACGACCGTCTCGATCCGAGGATCGCGTTACCGCAGACGGTTCGTCAATCGGAGGTCCGAGGCTCAAGATATGGCCAAAAGACTGTAAAAGATTCGAAACGGGGAGGTCCGGGTCCGGGCCGACCCGGCCCGACCCCCCCTGGGTCGGCCCGGCCGGCCGGCCGGCCGGCGGTGCGGCGGCGCGGCGGCGCGGGGGCCGCGGCGGCTTGTCGTCGCATGGAGGCTGCGCGGGGGGAATTCAATTCCCCCGCTGATTGGAAGTCGGCGCGGCTATATGTCGCGCCCCCTTTTTGCAAACCCCCCCCCCCCCCACGTGGGGGGCTTGATTGGCAGGAAACGGGGGGCTTTTCCCCCCACATGGAAACCGCCCCCCATATGGAAACCGCCCCCCCCCCCCCCCCTCTTAAAGAGGGGGGTTTAAAGTGCTGGCCGGGGGATTAATTCCCTCGGTTTAATGGCATCCGGCCGGCCAGCTGGCCGGCCGGTTTTCTCCAACGGGACCGGAAAATCCGGTCCCCTCTTCGGCTTCCGACGCCGGGGGCCCGGCCGCCGGTCTTCTCATCCCACCGCGGCCCGGAACCGGCCGCGGTCTCCTCGTCCCGCCGCGGCCCGGAACCGGCCGCGGTGTTCGTTGTCCGGCGCGGTGCGACGGCACCGCGCCCCTTCTCCGCGCATTTGATTCCCTTCGACGCGGCGCGACGGCATAGCTTTCTTTATGATTCTTCCAAGGCGCGGCGCGACGGCGCCACGAAATTTAATCATAATATTATCCGCGTGGTGCGACGGCACCACGCCACTTTGCTTCCACCCTCAAGATAGAACAATAAGAACGATGGAGGGGGTTCGGCCGTGTTCATGCGGTCCGGCCCCCTCACGTTAAATAATAACTCAACATAAAAATTCAAATTCCTCACGTTAGTCATGCGAACCATGAGCAAGAATAGAATAATTAAACAATAAACAAAAACCCCTACCTTGGTATAAGGTTCGAAGATTTGTCAACGTTCCGCGGAAGACGACGTCGCGGAGGTCGGGCGTCACGGTCGTCGTTCGTCAAATTCGATGACGAAGAGGTGCGTCCGAAGAGGCACATCGTTGGCGAAACCTTGTACACCGACGAAGGTTGTCCGAGGAAGAAGCGGTGTTCTCTCTCGTTGACACGGAAGACGAAGAAGAGCGGAGCGGCGTTCTTCGTCAGAACTTGAGCGTTCTTCGTCAAGTCTTGAGGAAAGTCAAATAAAAAGAAAACAACGAACTCAAGAACTCCTACCTCGATAGTCTCACATTGACGTAGTCGTGGAATATCGGTGTCGATTCCTTTGACGTCGGAGGAAGAGTCGTTGTCGATGGCATTCGTCGCAGAAAACCGTCGCGGAATAGATGATGCGGAAGAAGAACGTCACGTCGTGGATATGGCGTCGCGGAAAAACCGTGTTCTTCGGCGAAGAAGTTCTTCGTTGAAGAACGGCGTTCTTCGTGTTCTTCGTCGAGGTTGAAGAAGATGAAGAAACAAGAAGAACCTTCCCAACTCTCTCAAGGAGACAAAACTAAACCCAAAATAAAATAAGACTCTATCTTATTTTATTAACACAACAACACACTAGAATTTCAAAAGTTTGAAATTCAAAGAAGAGATAACTCCACATTAATTAACAAATTGTCATGTTAATTAATGAGGGGTTAAGGGAGTTTGAGGGAAGATGTAAAGTTAGGTTTCGTGTGGGCCCCACCACACTTAATCCTCTCAAGGGAGGTTAAGTGGGTGTGGGTCCCACACCTAACTTCCTTTGAGAGAAGTTAACTATTAAGTTTAAATAAAAATTGTGTTTACATATTTTTATTTAACTTATTCTAATCTCCCAAAAACTTACTCTCAACCCGAAACAAACGCAACTCCCGAAAAGGTCTCTTTAAGCGAATATCGGCGCTGCAAGTTCATCGGTGCCCTCGGATTTCAATTACGAGCACCGGATCAAAAGTTATAAATTCCCGCTCGTTCGTTCACTGAACGTACCCGAGCCAAACTTCGGAAATTGATTCCAGGCACTCCGGGCCTCGGAATCAGGTGCCGTCTGAAACCGCGCTCTTGTAAAATTCTAAAGAAAATTAAGAAAAAATTTCCCTTCAATTTTACGGGTCTTTACAGCCAACCCCTGCCAAAATCTCTTCTCCACTTCCCTAACAACATTCTAGAGGTTCTTCTCTTCCTCAAAGACCAATTTTAGTGCCCTAAAAGGTGGTCTCAAAGAGGAGCTTCAAAGAAGAGGTAATTACCGTTACCAATTCTTTCATCTTTATTTCTTCTTCCACTTCTTCTTCTTAGGTTGTTTCATTATGAAGTAATAACATCAGTATCACTCATATAATGATATGTTATTTTATGTATGAAACAACCCAATTTCACCATCTATCCATCCTATGGAAAAAAGAAATCACCGCGCGTGCGTACGTACGGAATACCGTCTCCACGCCGTGGTGTAATCTATTTTCCACCACCACATTACATGGATGGGTATAATGGTGTAAATAATAACTATACATAGTTATTACAACATCATATTGATTCTGATATATTGTATAATCCACTCCAATTCAATTCAATAATTATGGAAATGATATCATCGCTCGTGCGTACGTACGGACTACCGTCTCCACGACGCGATGAGATTCATTCTTAATGATTAACCATTCATGAATGATTAGAAAGTATATATAATAAGTACTAATGAAATATATGACATAATAATGATACTGTATTTATTTATATATATATATATATGTAGGTCATCTACTTACTTCCATTCAAGACAACAAGGAAAGAAAAACAGCGTTCATGCGTACGTACGGACTACCGTCTCCATGAACGGTGTTTTTCATTTCATTTATCTATCTATAATATATATATATATATATATACTGAATATATATGATATATAAATCATATTTTATATTCTAGAAGTAAGTAAATCATGATATAAGTAATAATAATGTCAAGAACGTCAATTCAAAACACCTACGATAAATGAAACGATTTTACCCAAAACGCTTCTTTAACATGGAATTTACAAAAGAAAGGGTAATATAATGTCATAAGTGAACCATATATGATATCATAACAATGAATATGATTATGTAATAAGTCAATGACATTATTTAAATCATTATACAGGAGGTTCGGACACATACGAAGCAAATCGGACCTAAGGTAAGGGAAATATCACAATCTCATTTTTATCCGAGATTGTTTATTCGTAAGTATATACTGGGGTGTATTTTATCATCCACATCCATGTTTCATCAATATGTAATATTATTTCCATCCACCTACAATTTTTTAAATCCATTTTTACCCTTCGGTGAGTTTTTAGTAATATGTATGAAAGGAATCTTTTGTCGTTTTTCGTACGAGGTACTTTTTGACTTTTCTGACAAAAGTACGAAGAATTTTTTTTAAACTTATACGGCATGAATGGATTTTTAAAACATTATTTCCAAGAAACTTCCTTTACAAGTTTTCATGTTTATTTTTAATCAAATTCTTTTATTTTAAAGTCGTATGACATTTTATGAAAGGGAAAAAAAATTTTGAAGTAGAAAGGATATTTTCCTCAAGAATGAAGTTCAAGTATTGTATCAAAATTATTTTCCATCTAAGATAATAAAAGGGTTATATTCTTATCCCTATTATTACATGGATTTGATTATGTTGTGATGGAAATATTTTATGAATTCCTTTATCTTATATGAATTATTTTATGGTGTCATGTTGTTTAAGAATCCCATTTTTATTACATGGGTTACGCTATGATGTATGGTTTATGATTATGTGGCACACATAAGAAAGGATTCATTATAAGATGGGTGGGACCTATATCTCCCTCCAATGCATTGGGTAAAGATTTTATATCTCATGAGATAGACAGGGCTGGAACGGTAGGTTATACCGGTTTAGTGAAACAAGACTGAAATGAGGGTTAATCGATTCAGAAAGGGACTTTGTCCACTAAGATAGTCTTGGCAATGAGTATTGACTAACAAGAAATGATTCTCGATGATTATTTGTGAATGCCACAAAGTTTCATGTTTTAAGTTATGATTATTGTGATTACATTTCACTGCCATGATTTATCCCATGTTATGAATTTATGCTCTCTTTTGCAGGTTAAGATTTCCAAAATGTTATGTTCTTATGAATACGATGTGATTGATATTTCTTTTGTTTACCCTTACTGATAATTTGAGCTCACCCTTTTATGTTTTCTTTTCCCCAGGATATAAAGAAAGGTTTTAGGTAAAAAAAGGAAGATCTTTATAGGAGATGTTGAAGATCTTTCACCACGATTAGAAGATTACGTTCCGAGTTTCCAAAGACACTAAACTATTACAATCCTTGTGTGTGTGTTTTTGTTATGTACTAAGTATTCCACAAATGTGATGTAATGTCAATGTAAGTCAAGTTTCGGGTCTCTACAGTTGGTATCAGAGGAAAGGTTTAGTCAACCTTTGGAAACTAGGATGCGAAAACGATAGTGAGATCCCTAGAGATATTTCTAAGGTATGTCTAGGGATGTCTCTAAGGATAAGTATACGTATAGGTTATAGTCCTAGAATTGTGCTAACGATATTAGAATTTAACCTAATATGTTAGATATTGAGGGTACTTCCACTTTATTATGTTGTTTTCCCTAGCATGATTTTTTCCTCTCACACTATTCTTTTTGGGTTTTAGACGATGGCTGGAACCCGAAGGAACCGTGTTGATCAATGCAATGGACAATGCAATGATTGTCCTCCTGAACAAACAAATGTTATGGGAGATGGAGTGAAAAATCTTATTGCTATACTTACACAAGCTATGAATCATTCTAGACTTCCAAATGAGCAATGAAGGGAACAATATTCTATTGAGTCCTTCATGAGGCAACATCCACCTTCTTTCAGTGGGTCTTCTGATCCACTTGTTGCTGAACAATGGATCTGTACCACTGAAAAGATATTTTCAGTTCATCAATGTTATGAACATGATAAATTCATCTTAGCAGTATATCGTTTGGAAGGTGAAGCTGATCAATGGTGGAATCATATCAAGAATACAAGGCAAAGAGATGAAATTGAGTCCATGGAATGGGACGAGTTCAAGAACTTATTTTTCAATATGTACTTCTCTCGTATTCTTCGAACAAAGATGGAGAAGGAGTTTCTTGAACTAAAACAAAAGGATGATGAATCTGTTGGTATATACGAAGCGAAGTTTACAAGACTTGCAAGTTATGCATCTGGCATTATCATCCAACCTGAAAGTAAAGTTGATCGATTTTTCAGTGGCTTAAAACCAAGTCTTCGAAGGGCATTAGATATAAGAGACTTCAGTAGCTATGAAGAAATTGTGCGTTGTGCTATCAAGGTAGAAATGGAAGTTGGTGTTACATATCCATCTCATGGTTTTGACAGGAAACGAAAGATGGAGTTCAAGGAGAAATCTCAGAATAATGGTGAAAAGAAGATGAATGTTTCCTTATGCACAAAGTGTGGAAAGAAGCATGGTGGAGATTGTCTTAAAGGGACTAGAAAATGTTTTATGTGTGGAAAAGAAGGTCATCGAGCAGCTGAGTGTCGAAGTAATGGAAAAAGGGTTTCAAATGATGTGAATAAAGAAAACACTGCAGAGAACGCACCACCAACACTTCAATGCTTCAAGTGCAAGGAAATGGGGCATTATGCTAATAAATGCCCTAATCCAAGGGTTAGTGATGATCAACATGAGAAACCACTGAAGGCAAAGGACAAAGGGAAGTCACATGCGATCACTATTGGAAATGTTGAATATGACAACGATGTGGTGGAATGATTAAGTGTTTATGTAATGGGATTCCAAAATAATGTTGTATCATTGAGTATTGCAATATTTATTGATGTGGTATTCAAAGTGATTGAGATATTTTTTTGAAATAAGATGATATGTGCATAATGAAGGGAAAACGAGAAAATGAAATGTTTAATAGTATTCATGAGCTCATGATTGATATAAGGACTAAGTGATATCATGGTTTGAGTATATAGAATTTTGAGGATTTTGGTATGTGGAAAGTGTTAACTTTAAACTGCATTCATGTTTTCACTAAGGTATTCAAGAGAATAAATGATTAAGGACTTTGAATGTTTAGAATGTGACCAACAAGACATATCTTATGGGGATCAACGATGGTATTAAATCTCTGGTAATTGTTTTCACTATATTATGAGAGTGGACTGCAGTATTATGGGTAAGCCTAAAGATTGGAATGGATTATGTTGGAATAAGTTAGTATTGTTTAAGGATAGAAGTTTTTTTTCGATATTATTGATGGGATGTTATAGTAATATAGTTTTAGAAAAAGGACAACCTGCAGGACGGGCGACAGCCCATCGCGTCGGACAAGGCTGTGGGAATCGAACCCACAACCGAAGTGCGACTGGCCTTTATCGCCTACCACTAGCCTACAGGAAGTCCCTGTTTAGTAGAAACTAGATTTATTATATTAAGAAGTATGATATATGAAGTATAAGTCCATTTTAGGAACCATATGTGATTAATCTCACTATAGATCGACTTATGTATATAATTTTTGCTATCCTTTTTTTTGACAGATGGAATGACCCGTCATTCTATCACATGATCTTCTAACACTTCACGAATAACAAATTCAACTTCATTTATTTATGAGATGAAGTGGAAATTGTTAAAGGCACGAAAAACAGTGATATTGTACCAAAATAAAGTAAGTATTTATTCTAATTCAAATTCATTAACTTTAGGGAAACGATCTTGAAAACCAAAAATGTTGTCCTAATGATCTTATATCTGATGAATCAGATGGTACCTTAGATCGTCACAAATTTATGGCTTTGTGATTGCTATCTTTTTCATAGCCATGTTCTCTACCACTCTCCATCAGAACATAATGGTTAGATTTCTCTTCCATATCCATATTTTCACCTATGTGGAAACCCAATGATTAGTTTATTTGGGTAACCGTTACGTTTCATACATTTGTTTTTAAAGATTGGTTTTGATATTCCTTTTTATGATGTGGGTTTCTATTAAAGAAACTATCTAATAGTAAACCATTTATAACCCCGACGAATTTCGAGGGCGAAATTCATTTTAAGGGGGGTAGAATGTAACAGCCCGATATTTTATGAAAAATATACTTTTTAATTTTATTAATGTCTTGTGTTGTACGCTACATCAAAAGGAGCTTGCACAACACACATCCTTGACTTGCATTGCATTACACGCAATCACGACCTTCCTCGATAGCGTGTGTAGTACGCAATAACGAGTTTCATTAAACAATAATATGCTATTAAAATATTATTAAAACTAGCCGTTATGAATAGTAATAACCACTTTTTGAAATTTTGTATATTTTATTTTTCAAAATGGAATTTATTTCTGGATTCGTAATATCGAAATTAGCTTAGGGTGAAATTTTGGTACTTTTCGGATAACTTTCATATTCTGATGAATAGTGAAAATTACTAGATTATAATTAAAAACAACTTTTTTTAATCGAAATAATTAATAGTGATAAATCATTAAATTGAGTGGTTTTAAAGTATATTTAGAATATATTTCTACAATTTAATACGATGTTGGTCATTGGATGTAATTTCACATTTAAACCAGACATAATCAAGTGTCAATCTTTTGGTAGATATTGTTTCTTAAAAACACGCTATTTGTTTTAACAGTGGGATTTAATTATAAACTTAATTAATGCAACTTTTATGTTATGAATTTGGTAAAATAGACTTCATTTTTGAATTTGGAATATGAAATATAGCTTAGGATGAAATTTTGGTATTTTTCTGAAAACTTTCAATTTTTGATGAATAGTGAAACCACTAAGTGGTAGGTTAAAAACTGAATTTTGCATAAATCTTAATTTTACCGCTTTTGTAAATGGAATTTCGAAAATCCGACAGGCACGGTTAATATCAAGGACTAAAATTTGGTTCAATGAGATGAAAATAATTTTTGGTGAATAGTACCTTTTTACTTTTTTTTACCACTGTTAATAGTAAATAGGGTAACTAAGGGTAAATATGATATTACTATTACCCTGACACATGTCCTAATTCTATTGGATAAGTGTAATTAGACAACAAACAACCTTATGAATATAATATGACCATTTAGTTCCACTTGGATTAGATTATGACATTTAATATTATTTTATTTAATGAATAGTTAAAATAGTTAAAATCAATGTTTAACAACTAAAACATTTTTAATATGGGGTTATACATAAGATAAATTCGACTATAAATATTCATTAGAAATCTAAAACGATTTCCTACATAATGATATTTTATTTATAATTTTAGACTTTAAATAAATTAATTTATTTATGACACAACGATGATGCAGTAATTACCCTTTTAAGGAAATATTAACATAATTGATGTTATAAATGCTCAAATGAAAGTAGTTTGAGCCTTTTTATGAATTCCACTAATTTTCTAGGTTACTATGATATATTAGTGTTGATTTAATCAACTTGGTTCGAACATATAATTCTGTTATGACTTTCACAAAAATCATATATCAAATAGTGTCAAAATTGACACAAAATAGTTTTTAAATCAAATATTATATTATTAATTGTTATTTTATTCCTAAAAATATAAGGTTCGGCCAAATGACTTAGATAAGGATATATGTATTAATAATAAACACTTTGGGGTTCGTTTGGCATGTTATAGTAAGTGTATTAACCATATAGTGAAAGAAAACAAAAAGACACGGTAAACGTTAAATTATTTAACTTAGAGTTAAATCTAATTGATAAGGTTAAAATAATACCCTAAACTTGTATAAATCTTATTTTATGATATGATTTCGACCCATCCCCACTTTAGCTTCGAAATAAGACCCTTTGGAACCATTATAAACCGATTTTGACATTAATATAAAATAATATTTTGAGGTATTCCTAAGGTGCCTCTCTCCTCCCTTATAAAAGGACACCTCCTCCCCCTCCTCCTCACACCAATTTGAGCACTCAAGCTCGGCCAACCCCTGCCAAAATCTCTTCTCCACATCCCTAACAACATCCTAGAGGTTCTGGTCTTCCTCAAAGACCAATTTTAGTGCCCTAAGAGGAGGTCTCAAAGAGGGGTTTCAAAGAAGAGGTAATTACCGTTACCAATTCTTTCATCTTTATTTCTTCTTCCACTTCTTCTTCTTAGGTTGTTTCATTATGAAGTAATAACATCAGTATCAATCATATACTGATATGTTATTTTAAGTATGAAACAACCCTATTTCACATCTATCCATCCTACGGAAAAAAGAAATCACCGCGCGTGCGTACATACGGAATACCGTCTCCACGCCATGGTGTAATCTATTTTCCACCACCACCTTACATGGATGGTTATAATGGTGTAAATAATAACTATACATAGTTATTAAAACATAATATTGATTCTGATATATTGTATAATCCACTCCAATTCAATTCAATAATTATGGAAATGATATCATCGCTTGTGCGTACGTACGGACTACCGTCTCCACGACGCGATGAGATTCATTCTTAATGATTAACCATTCATGAATGATTATATAGTATATATAATAAGTACTAATGAAATATATGACATAATAATGATACTGTATTTATGTATATATATATATATATATGTCATCTACTTACTTCCATTCAAGACAATAAGGAAAGAAAAACAGCGTTCATGCGTACGTACGGACTACCGTCTCCATGAACGGTGTTTTTCATTTCATTTATATATCTATTATATATATATATACTGAATATATATGATATATAAATCATAATTTATATTCTGGAAGTAAGTAAATCATGATATAAGTAATAATAATTTCAGGAACAACAAGTCAAAACACCTACGATAAATGAAACGATTTACCCAAAACGCTTCTTTAACATGGAATTTACAAAAGAACGGGTAATATAATGTCATAAGTGAACCATATATGATATCATAACAATGAATATGATTCTGTAATAAGTCAATGACATTATTTAAATCATTATACAGGAAGTTCGGACACATACGAAGCAAATCGGACCTAAGGAAAGGGAAATATCACAATCTCATTTTTATCCGAGATTGTTTATTCGTAAGTATATACTGGGGTGTATTTTATCATCCACATCCATGTTTCATCAATATGTAATATTATTTCCATCCACCTACAATTGTTTAAATCCATTTTTACCCTTCGGTGAGTTTTTAGTAATATGTATGAAAGGAATCTTTTGTCGTTTTTCGTACGAGGTATTTTTTGACTTTTCTGACAAAAGTACGAAGAATTTTTTTTAAACTTATACGGCATGAATGGATTTTTAAAACATTATTTCCAAGAAACTTCCTTTACAAGTTTTCATGTTTATTTTTAATCAAATTCTTTTATTTTAAAGTCGTATGACATTTTATGAAAGGAAAAAAAAATTTGAAGTAGAAAGGATATTTTCCTCAAGAATGAAGTTCAAGTATTGTATCAAAATTATTTTCCATCTAAGATAATAAAAGGGTTATATTCTTATCCCTATTATTACATGGATTTGATTATGTTGTGATGGAAATATTTTATGAATTCCTTTATCTTATATGAATTGTTTTATGGTGTCATGTTGTTTAAGAATCCCATTTTTATTACATGGGTTACGCTATGATTTTTGGTGGTGATTATGTGGCACACATAAGAAAGGATTCATTATAATATGGGTGGGACCTATATCTCCCTCCAATTCATTCGGTAAAGGTTTTATATCTCATGAGATAGACAGGGCTGGAACGGTAGGTTATACCGGTTTAGTGAAACAAGACTGAAACGAGGGTTACTCGATTCAGAAAGGGACTTTGTCCACTAAGATAGTCTTGGCAATGAGTCTTGACTAACAAGAAATGATTCTCTATGATTATGTGTGAATTCCACAAAGTTTCATGTTTTAAGTTATTATTATTGTGATTACATTTCACTTCAATGATTTATCCCATGTTATGAAATTATGCTCTCTTTTGTAGGTTAAGATTTCCAAAACGTTATGTTCTTATGAATACGATGTGATTGATATTTATTTTGTATACCCTTACTGAGCATTTGAGCTCACCCTTTTATGTTTTCTTTTCCCCATGATATAAAGAAAGGTTTTAGGTAAAAAAATGAAGATCTTTATAGGAGATGTTGAAGATCTTTCACCACGATTAGAAGATTACGTTCCGAGTTTCCAAAGACACTAAACTATTACGATCCTTGTGTGTGTGTTTTTGTTATGTACTAAGAATTCCGCAAATGTAATGTAATGTCAATGTACGTCAAGTTTCGGGTCTCTACACGCTATTTGCTGTGGCAGTGGTAATTAATTATTAAATTAATTAATGTGACTTATATGTTTTGAATTTTGTAAAATGGACTTCATTTTTGAATTTGGAATATCAAATATAGCTTAGGGTGAATTTTTGGGATTTTTCTGAAAAACTTCAATTTTTGATGAATAGTGAAACCACTAAGTGGTACTTATAAAAACTTATTTTTTACGTTTAAATGAAATTTTGTCATATTTGTGTTTTGAATTTTGAAAATCCGACATACATGGTTGTCATTAGTATGTAAAATGTGGTTCAATGGGATGAAAATAATTTTTTGGTGAATTGTAACTTTTTTTCATTAATCGCGATTAGAGGTAATTTGTGTAATTTAAGGTAAAAATGATATTATAAAAATGAGAAAAAACCATGACACTTTTCCTAAACCTATTGGGTGAGTCATTTCCGACCAAGACAAGCCTTGGGTAAACTTGGGGACCCCATGGAGCCACTTTAGTTGGAAAATGACAATAATATATTTTTATTTAATGTTAAAATTAAAATGACACAAACATGAGTTGTTTTACTATAACAATTTTTAAATGGGGTTATACAAGTCCAAATTTTGACTATAAATATTCATTAGAAATATAAAAAGATTTCGTACATAATATTAATATTTTTTTATAATTTGTATACATTAAATAAATTAAATTTTTCATGACATCATGATGATGCAGCGATGACCTTATTATTTAATGATTTAAATAAAATGGAAAGATAATGTAATATATAAGACCTACACTTGTCCAAAAACTATTTTATGGGAATATTTAAAAGCCTTATCATCTTATCTTAGAAATATATCAATGTGATACCTTAGAAATTCGAAACAGTTTTGAAAATAAAATAATAGTTTCATGATTTCCAAAAGTGCCCCTCCTCTCCTCTTATGAAAGGCCTCCACCTCTACCTCATTTCACTCACTCCTCAAACCATTGTCTCGGCAATACCCTAACCATTTACTCTCTCCACATCCCTATACTCATCCTAGAGGATTCCCTTTGGGCATAATCCTTTCAAAGGAAGCCTTTAGACTCAAATGAAAAGGAGTTACACTTTTAATGGTAATTCATTCTCTAATGTTTATTTGTTTTATTTTACTTCCAACCCCCAAAACTCTTTTTATTTACTTATTTTGTAACAACACCAGTATATTAAATATTATAGGATGTTTTTATATGATTTATTTGAGCTACACTCTCACACAACTACATCAAATGGTTAAAGAACATACGGTTTCCGTGGATGGCGAAATTCTGCCTCCCGAAACGATGATTGTTCAATACTCATCTAACACCTTCAAAGGTGGCCATTATGATGTCACTATTTCTATATATGATATATAATATGTTTATTATTTACATAAGCCTCTGTATTTTTCATTTGTGTCTTACCTTTATGGCTTCCATTATTGGTATACGCGATATCTTCATTTTAGGAAGTGCAGACTACCTCCCCCTGAAAGTGATTTGATTCGTTAATACCATATGTGGGATGTGTAAATGATAAAGATAATTATATTATATATGTTTTTATACTTTAATTATAATATACTCTTATATCATTATGATTCCATTCCAGAAAATACGAAATAGAAATGGAAGTAGCGTTCATGCGTACGTACGGCTTACCGTCTCCATGAATGGTGCATTTCATTTCTTACCTCTAAATGTGATGTAATATTATAAATACATGTATATGCTGAATATATATGATATATATGTTATCCAAATCATTAATATAATTCTGGATATAATGAACCGTTGACCAAATTAACAACATGTAAGTGTAAGAAGTCTATTTTTGACTTAAGAACCAAATACCGACAAAATGAACATTATTAACTTAAATGATTACATGATGTTCATAACATTGTATAAAAAGGGATAATGAACTTGAAAAAGGTTCTTAAGCAAGTATATATTAACTCAAGTTTATTATTCAGGAGATTAAAGAACGGTCGTGTCAAGTCGGATACGAGGTAAGGGATCCTACTCCTCTCTTTCTTTTTAAGTACACTCTTTTGTGTCATTCCCTCTAAAGCTCATATTTCTTGTTTTTGGGATGTTATTTTATATTAAACTTACTGTAATTTTTATTTTCATGTTATTAGAGACCCTAATATCTCTCATCAATCCATTTTGGAGGTTTTGAGTGGCGCCGTTAGGCTACCGAATTTTTGTAGGAGATCTAACCTCTCTCATTCTTTTTAAGTACTCTCCTTTATGTCTCTTCTTTTATGCTCCTCTTTGTTATGTTGGGGGTTGTTATTTTATATTCATATTTCTATAAAATTTATGTTAATATGTTGAGATACCCTATTTGATCTCATCAATCCATTTTTGTAAGTTTTATGTGGCGCCGTTAGGCTGCCGAGTTTTCGTAAGGGATTTTTCATCTCACTTTTATTCCCGTGAGATTTATGCTACATTTTCCACAATTTCCTTTGAGTGGTGTATGTACTGAAATTATTATACTCTTTGTGTAATATAATTTATTTTATGAGTATTTACGTCAATGATGTATTGTCCTTCTTTCATGGGGTGTATGTTTTGAAAGATACCCAAGTTGTTAAGGGAACCTTTCACCCTCCTCTTTTTAAAAGGCTTCTTTTGTAGGGTCTTTTAATTTACATATTGTTATGTCGTGATATGTTCTAATATATCCTTATTGATGTAAATTTTGTGTCCAAGTGATGAGATACGCTTTTTTTCTCTCATCAACTCATTTTGATGTGACGCCGTTAGGCTGTCAAGGGAACTTCTTAACCCAATTTCGATTTCTTTGAGTTCAACATGTAGTTATTGAATATGTCATCCTTTGAATATGTGTGAATGACATTTTATTTTTTTACACTTAATATCCACTTATATTGGGTGTATTTATATTTGTCACACATAATTTTGAGATTGATTTTTCCTTAATTTAAGGATACCTTCTTTATAAGGGATTTCATCACATTTGACATTTCTATTGAGACTTCATTATTGTTATGCACCAATTCACTATAAAATGGGGTGTATAATATCCTTTGACATATTATATCATGAATCCCTTTATTCTCATGATATTATAAAGTTCGGATTAAATTTTATTCTGCAATTATTTGTATTCAAGAGTCTCTCATTTTGTTAAAAAACTCTTTAACAAAAATATCATTTTAAATGTTTTAAAGATTTATTATTCTAAATCTTTATATTTAATGTCCATGTTTTCAAAATGGTTTTTAGTATTTATTTATATGGACATTAATGTTTTAAAATTATAATTCCATTAAAACCATCAAAGTGGTATGGGACACTTTGATTCAAAAATCTATTTTAAATAGTTTCTGAAAATGGATTGATTAATTAAATATCTGGGAATTACTTATTGTGATTGCAAATGAAATGTTGTTATTGAAATGTTTATATTTTCAATATTTTATATGTAATAATGGTACTTGGACATTATGACGGGTGGTGCCGTGAATACCAGGATGGGTGGTTACGTTATAACCTCCAATGCATTGGGTATGGAAGTCGGCCGTATGGCTATTCCATTAAGTATGTATGGAAACTGGCCATATGGTTATTCCATTAAGTGATATGTGTGGAGTCAACTGTATGGTTATTCCACTTAAGTATGTTTATGTCCCAAGTTACCTTTATATATGTTATGTGTTCTTTATATGGGTTTTATGGTAATCCTTTGGTTACAAAAGGTATGTAATGATACTTTATTCAGTGAAGAGTTTTTACTACTTCATGAAGGTGAAGGTATTACTTTGGTAGAGTATACATGGTTTACTTGATGTTTGAAAAACTAACAATTTTCATTCTTTGTGTATCCCTTACTGAGATTTTTATGCTCATCCCAAGTTTTTGAAATGTTTTTCACAGGTCACAGGGAAGGAACATGAAAAGATGATAGAGTCAAGGATGTGTCATGAAAGAATCCAAGTTTTATTTTAAATATGTTTCCGTTGATGGGAAGAATGAATCCTGTCTTTTATGTAACCACTTTGTTTAAATGTGGAATGCAATGCAGGTTTCATGATCTAATTATATAAAACTCTAAACCTGAAAAGATCCTCAACATGTAATCTTGTGATAAATCAAGATTATGTAAGGTTTAAGGCTGGGTCCTTATACCACGCATATGAATGTTGTTTTTCTAATGGGAAAAATAAAGAGTGGTAATTAATTAGTTAATTAACATAATTATATTTAGGTAAAAAAGATATTTATTTTATTATATCATATTGATGAATATATATATTTAAAACAAATATAAAATAATTTCTTTAACTTTTGAAATCATGTTTAGGACATGGGCTCTCCATTGGAGGACTACTAGGAATCAGAGTGAATTTGATAATGTATTGTGATGAAATATTTATTTGGATGAAACTAGATTCCAATGGAATGAATTCAGGAATAGTTTTATGTGGAATCCAAAATTATCAATTGGTATTTAAATCTTGGTAAATATCCCTTTTTATAATTGGTGGTACTGGAATTTTGGTAACTATTTCAAAATTTATATAAAGAGGGAAATGATTAACATGTCCTGATTGTTATAAAATGGAAAATAAATGAGTATTGGATGGGATAAGGTCAAAATTATAAAAAAAATGTATTTTAATCATGTTTAAAGCAAACATTTATGTAATTTTCTCAATGAATAATAGCTTTTTCTATTTATGACTTAATAGTGATAACTACTTTTTTTCTTGGAAATTTTCATTATACTATACTAAATTGTAGAATATAAATATATTAATTCAAATTATGAGATTAAATATATCTTATAAAATTTATATATGTTTAATTATCAACAGTTTTATTAGCATGTGTAACACTTAAGCACCCGTTATTTGAAAAAATAAGTATTTTCTGGTATAAAATTTATTTTTTGGGAAACTTTTTCAATGTATTTAATTGTAATGAATATTTATATTTTAAATAAAAAGAAATATTTGGATTATAAAAAACACAACATCCACAATTTACAATTTTAGTATATAATGAAAATAAAAGACCCATTTGATTTTTTTATATGAAAATGTAACTTATGTTCATAGAATGAGAAAATTGGTTTTAGAAATTTATTATAGTATTTAAAAATGTATATAATTACACATTATATACATTTTCCCATTCAATGTTTTTATATACCATTATTTTTAAATTATATAATTTTTTACTTTATAAAATTAATTTATTTGTAAAAATTTTATTTTTCTTCATCCCCCAAAAAATACTCTATTTCATGAATATATCAAAAAAAATTAAGAAAATAAATTAGTTAAAATTTTAAAATTTATGACTATTTTATTAAATTAATATTATAAACCTTATAATTTTACATACATATAAAAACATATACATATAGTAAAAACTATTTACATTTTCAAATATTAATATTTAATAAAATATTAACTATTCTATTACATATTTCCAATAAATTACCAATATATTGGGTGTTAATATATTTTTAAATAAAATAATAAAGTTTCACAAATAATATTTTTTTGAATTTGAAAATTTTGATCATAAAAGTACATTTCAGAAGGATTTGTTTTAATAGAGTAAATTCTTTTTCTTAGATACTTAAATAAAAAAAATTGGAATATATCAATCCAATTATATTAATATTGATTTTTTTCATATATTTCAATATTTGGTTACATTTTTTTACTCACCAAATAAATGACTACATTTTAACTATTATATTATGATCCTCAATTCGTAGTGGTTTGGTGTTGTGTGTGAATAAAGTTATCAAACTAATTGCATTTTAAAGGAAAAAATAATATTATTTCTCAGGGTGTTACTCTACCCCCATATATAAATCATTTCAGATTAATGTAAATGATCATATACTAATAAAATTATTATAGTGGATAAATATGATTTATTTTACTCACGATATATTTTTTTAATGAACCATCGACTTTATTATCATAAATATTATTAGTAAATATATCAAATCTATTTCAATTTTCACCCAATTTGATCATCTTGTTTTCATTACGTTTTGATATATATCCAAATTCTATAAAAAAGTATAATACTCCTATTATCTTGATATATTTTCCCTAGTTTTTGTTCCCACAAACATGACATGTATTAAATTAAACAATAATTACATTATCATCTTCGGCACATGAATATGAGTAATAATACATCCTTATCTGTTTGGATTATTTAAATAATTTCCAATGTACATGATTTTATTCTTAACTCTTGATAGATTTTTAGTACAATGGGAAGGGTTATCAAATTAGTGCTTAGAATGTTAGGATTATTTTTTGAAAGATCAGTCCATTGTCTATGGACCCCATCAGTAACTAGATTTGTTCTGGCCCTATCCATAACTAAAATCAATTGATCTAGACATTAGAGAATCAAAATTAAAAACATAATAGAATTATTATAAATTTTATCAATATAACCCATCCATGTATATCATTACCCTGAAATCCACCACACTACCTTTAATTTAAACATACATTTGTCTCATTTTATTATTGGATTCATCATCTTATGGTAACTCATACTTATTATCCTAATTTTAAACATACTAAATACTTAATAATGATTATAGGAAGAATGAAATGAACCCAACAATATCCCATGGGAGTTCTAATCCAAGTGTAATGTTTTTCATATATTTTATGCATTATTTGATGACTATGTTAAAATCCTACCCTTATTTTTCATTATTCTTACCCATTGGTACATATATTTCTATGACTCCATATTGATGTATTATAAATATAAATATTTAATATCCATGGGGCCAAAATCAATATACATTTCCTACATGTAGTCTTTTATCCAATATATATTGAATAATGACCTTCTTTTTTTCTAATCTCCACTCATAATATTTTAGAAGAATCCCAATGTATTCAATATTTCCTTAAACAATCCTAAGTTTATGTATACCATATAAACAATGATGAACCAAAATTTATTATCATATGATAAATTTCATAACTCATAAGTTATATCGAGTAAATGAAACCATAATTTCTTTTATTATCTACACTATCCTTTGAAACCAACTATGTTTCAGTAGACTAGAACATTGGGGTTCTGGTGTTAATATATACCATAATGAAATATTGAATTTGATATGTATTATAGTTACCAAATTATAACTAAAAATTAATATGTGATGAAAAATATTGATTAAGGTAATTTAATTAAATTTCATGATGATTGTTTTAAATATTTTTTAAAATAATTACCTAAAAATTTCTAATTATATCTCGAGAAGTGGAAATTAATTATTATAATATATAGAAAACTATATAATCTGTAATAATTCTTGGAAATATTCCAAAATATTGTTCATGTGATCTATTCTATTCAACGATATATTTGTAATAATATTTTTTATGAACTAAGGTAATGGAAAAAATATATAAGGGGTGAGATAAAATGTTATAAAATGATAAATATAACTAATAAAAATCAACTTTGATAATAAATAATATTATGAGGATAAATAACATGGTTTGAATAGATAGTACAAATAATTCCATAATTTAAAAAATTTATTAACATAAGATATCCATGGTATATATAAAAATAAATTAATGATTGACTATAAGTAACTTGTTACAAAGAGATGAAAGGAATAACCTCAGAGAGCTAATTCCAAGACCTATTTAAACAGACTACGATCTTAGATTCCATGATAATACATTCAAGGATCTATGATTAACAGTACTATATTCATGGTTCATATACACCAAAATACCTAATTGTGTTTATTTAATCAGGTCAATTGATCTATCATGGGGTTGTTGCAGGACCAACCCATAAAAAATTAAATTTAATTCATTTATCAGCATAAAACATATATTATTTAATAATCAATAAATATTTTAATTGGAATAATGAGTATCTAAATTTTTTATATTTCTCATGACAATATATGGAACACATTTCATTAAAATCATCACTAAAACAAAAAATCTCTAAGTGAATGGGATATATGGTTCTGTCCTTAATTATTAGGCAATTTAATAAATGAAATATAATGGAAAATTATTTTGTCATTGGAATTAAATATATTTTGATCACTATGGAAAAAAATTGTGATAAAAATTATCCCTAGAACATAAGATGAATTGGAAAGATATAGTCATTGATGAATTTAAATTAGATCAATCCCCCTTAATAATATAGCATTAGCCATCATAGAGTATCATATATGAAGAATAAATACACACAAATTGATGAAAAAGTGGTGAATTTTTATTATATTCAACGAAGTAAAATTGAAATTCAAAAACCCATACAAAAAGGATTAAAAAAGATTCAAAACGACACAAAATATAAAAAATGTAATTATAATATAATATATTGATATATATTAATTAGAACTGATTAAAATAAGGCACTGAAAAAAAAAATATATAATGGTGCTTCCAAATATCAAAGATGCCTCATGTAATTGAATATATACAGAAATAAAACTTATATATTTTGAGTTGTTCGAATCAAATGCTCTTGAAGAATAGAATTTCAAATGGGGAATTAATTTCAATGAACAATGAGAGAATAGTTACATAAAATATCAATGTGTCAATAAGTACACTATATAGTAGAAAAAATATATAATATTTTTATATGACTCAAATAATTGAAATTTTAAACAAGAACACTTTCATGTAACGTAGTTATAACGAACCATACATTATATAAATGTTTATTACATCAATATTTAAGCATACTTATTAAAACACATAACAAAACCATTATAGGACCGTATAAGTATAGTGTCTTTAGAAACTGGTAAACATAAACAACTAGTTCATAAATCATCTACATATTATCCAATTTATTTTTTCATATCTAGAGTCCCTTTTAGAATATCCTACTTAATAATGTTCTTCCTGACTCGGGGAAACGAAAACATAAAAATAGTGAGCACATATTCTTAGTAAGGGTAAAAAAGGAAATATGAACAATATCATATTCATAAGAACATATCATTTTGAATATCATAACCTACAAAAGATATCATAAAATAAGGACATGGGATAAATCATAGTATGGGAAATGTAATCCCAATAATAATTATATAAAACAATATAATTTTTTTCCTACAAACATAATCAAAGAAAATCATTTCATATTATTCAAAACTCATTTCCATGACCATCATAGCGGGGAATTCCCATTACTGAATCGAGTTCACCCCTCGTTTCAGTCCTAAATCACTGGACTCGATTAACTTTCCATTACATCCATGTCTATATCATGATATATAAATAATTACCCAATGTATTAGAGGGAGATATAAGTCCCACCCATCTCCTAATGAAACCATTCATGTGTGTTCCAAAAAAGCATAAATCATAAATCATAGCATAACCCATGTAACAGTATTGGGATTCATAAACATGATTCCATCATAACATAATCCATATAAGATAAAAGGACATCATAAAAACAAATTCCACCATAACATAATCAAATCAATGTAGTAATTGGGATATAAACATAACCGTATATTTTATTAGATGGAAAATTATTTTTGAAAAAACACTTGAACTTCATTCTTGTGTATAATATCCTTTCTACTTCAAAAACATTTTTTCTTTTGCAACATGTAATTCAATTTTAAACTAAAAGGAGATAATTACAAATAAACTTGAAAAAATATAAAGTAAGCTTCCTGGAAATAAATTTATCTAAAATATTAAGAATACATTAATTTCGTATAAGTTATAAAAAAATTATTCTCATACTTTGGGTGGAAAAGTTAAAAAGTATCTCGTACTGAAAACAACAAATTATTCCTTTTATATCTTTTACAAAAAAATCAGAAATAGGTAAAATTGGATTTGAAAAATTATAAGAGGATAGAAAAAATATTAAATATGGAGGAAACATGGATTTGTATGATAAATATGCCCCAGAAAATTTTGAAGTATATATAATCTCGGATAAATATTGATATTCCAAGATTGTCCATTACCATAGGTCTCATATGCTCTGTACGTATCCGAACCACCTCTTCTTCGATGCGCCTCTTCTAAACCTCCTCATAAGGCTTTAATGTTGGACTTTGAAGAAGACCTGGACCTCTAGTATGTTTCTAGGGATGTGTAGAATAGAAATTGATAGGGTTTTTCCGAGCATGAAGGCACAAAATTTTGTGAGTATGAGAGGGAGGAGGTGCCATTTTATAAGAGAAGAGAGGGGCACTTTTGGAAACCTCTAAAATATTAATTCATAATAAACTAAAAACCCACCTAAAAACCTCAAAAAATTACTCAAATCCAATTATTAGATGATATAGGGTAGTAATCTCATCAACCAATATGATTTAGACTTGTTGGGAATTTATTTTAAACCTTATCAACTTGATTTATCCTTTTTAATCTATTTAAATTTATTTGAGGTAATAATGTTATAAATTTTAAAATTTTATAAATAATTGATTATGTGTTATGAATTTTCCATAATTGGATACTTTAGGAAATTTTAGACCATATAAATTTCAATTTATAATTTTTAAATATTTTTGTGATTAATAAACAATTTTATAATATGTTATTTTTATAAAATTACAATAGTGTCAATTTTGACACTTTTCATTTATTTTAATTTAAATAAAATCCACACAGAGTATATATTCAAACCAAAATATATAATATATTTTTAACATGTCATATTTATCTAGAAAGTCTTTGGATAAAATTAATTAGTTCATATAATATTTATTTTAATATTTTTAAAACCATTTATTTGATATTAGATTTAATAAAATAATTTCTACATCACTATCGAGTCATCATTAATGATAATTATTTAATCAATAAAAATTATAAATAAATTATCATGATGTAGATAATTTTATTGGCCTTCAGGAAACTATTTATATTCTATGTTTTTTGACTTTTATCACTAAATTATAATTATTACTGTTATAAGATATAAGAGAGTGACATATTGTCACATTCTTTGGTTTTAATAATAATTATATCATATTCATTGTAAAAAGTGTATAATATGAATCTATTATAACCCTTATGTGATATTGGACGACTTTTATTCATCTAATAGAATTTTTCCAAGTCTTAGGGTAATTTTATAAACTTAGTTTTACCCTTAATTACCTTATTTACCTTTAACTATTGTAAATAAAAATTACCGTAGATACAATTCATAATATCAAAAAAAATTAACATATTATCATAATTTAGACCCACTGAATCCAAATACGGAATCCTGTTTTCAAAATTTGAATCATAGAAGTTGTATTAATTAATTTAAAATTAATTCCATTTTTAAGAAAATAGGTTTTAAATGTTATAACATTGTAATGATTGAAATTTTTTTACCTATGAATTCAATATAAAATTAATGTAAATGAGATAAAATATTTTAAATGGTAAAAATATATTATATTAATACATTAAAACCATAAAATATTATAATTTAACCATATAAAATATGCTGATGAAAAATGTTTTTTTCACCAAAAATTTAGCGTATTTTTACTCTTCATCAAAACATAATAGTTATCAGAAAAGTATCAAAAATTTATCCAATGTAATATTTTATATTCTAATTCAATGGAATAAGTTTATTTTGTAAAATTGAACTTACTAATTGTCCAAAATTAGATTTAAAATGGGTGCGCAATCAAAAGGCAATAAAACTATTTTTTTTAAAAAAATACTTCGTTTATCTGAAAAATTGATTTCGATTTCATATCTCATTCTAAAAAATCTGTAAGATGAAATATAATGTAATAAAATTAAAAATTTTGTTAATAAAATTCATAACGACTAGTTCATAATATTATAATAATATATCATTGTTTATTGAAACATGGTATTGCGTAAAACGCAAGCTATCGAGAAATGTTTCTTTTGCGAGTAACACACGCCAGGCCAGTGTTGTTTGTAGTAAATTATTCCATTGTTTTTGCATATAACAAAAGACATTAAAAATATGTAGTTCCCATAAAATATCAGGGTGTTAAATTCTCCCCCCCCCTTGAAAACAATTTCTCCCTTAAAATTCTTCACTTCGTTACAAACAGATGAGTACACCTATCCTTTATCATATCCTCAAGTTCCCATTTAGATTATTTTAATTGGTGCTCCCTCCATAAAAAATTAACCATGTAAGTGGTCTTGTTTCATAGAATATTTTCACTATGATCTAGTGTAACATCTCAGGTAAATAAATAATATTAAATTCTAATGTTTATCAATATTTGTGAATAAAATATTAATATTACTTTAAAGGGAATGTTATGCTCGATGGCATACCCAATACGCAACAACGAGTTTCTTTCAAATCTTACGTTGGACACTAATAATATAATAATATTGTAATAGTTAACTCCTAGTAGTTATAATGGTGGGAATGAATATAAATAACTAAACAATTATAACATATGTTTGTTAAAATTTTAACATTTATCCAATAAATTTGAGAAGCTCAAAATCCAAATGAATCCAATTTTAATAATAAATACTCAAATATTTTAAAAAAACATTTACCGCCTTTTGATGGCGAAATTTTTTTAAATATAACTGTTGACAATTTTATATGCTATATATGTCAAAATAATATTATTTTTTATGGTTGGGATGGTTAAATTTACTTTTATTAAATTTTTGGTATGTTTCTGACAATGTTCATTTTTTAATGAATATTGAAAAATACTGCATTTTACATCAAAACTGCTTTTTCATCTATTATAAATATATGGTTATATTATCTTTTTAAATGATTTTATAGTGTAATTAGAATATATTTTTACCATTTAATTAAATCATGGTCATTATAATTAATTTCACTTTGAAAATGGACATAAATATGTGCCAAATATTTCATAGATATTGCTTCAAAAAAACCCATTATTTGTTTTGACAACAGGAATTATTTTTAAATAAATTATTTCAATTTCTGTGTTTGGAATTTCGTAAAAAGGATTCCATATTTTGAATCAAAATGTCCAAATTATGTAATTAGGACTTTTTTTGGACATTATGAATAGTAACGATGGTAATTATCTTTAATTATCGTGATTAATTAGTAATTGGGTAGTTAAGGATTATAAAATAATATCATAATAATAAAAAATGACCCCAAAATGTGTCCTAATTCTACTGGTTGTGTCCTTTCCTACCATGGGATTCCTTGTTCCATACTTTGGGACCCCATGGAATCACTTTTGTGTGATAGTGACACTTTATCATTTTATATTTAAAGAAAGGAAAATATAACAAAAGTATGTATCACCCAAGTAAAAAAAAATTAGTTTTGTCTATGTAAATGATATCTTAGACTATAAATATTCATTTTAAATCTTAAAATATTTCCTAAATCTTAGTATTTTTTTAATAATTTTTAGACATTAATTAAATTAATTAATTTTTGACACCATGATGATGCAGCAATTACCTCATTAATGAACGATTTAAATAAAATGAAAGGATAATTTAAAATCTAAGACTTACACTTGGAAAAAACCTAATTGATGAGTATATTTTGAACCCTTATCACCTTATCATATAAATATATCAATTTGGGACCTTTAAAATCTGAAACTCATTTTAAAATAATGTTACATTTCTTGACTTTCCAAGAGTGCCCCTCCTCCCTCTTATAAAAGGCCCCCACCTCTACCTCCTTACCCATACATCTAAATCCTTTGGCTCGGCCAACCCCTACCCATTTCATCTCTCCACATCCCTATCTTCATCATTGAAGCCTCACCTTAGGCAGAAAGCTCTTCAAGAATCACTTTTGGTTCAAACCAAAGGGAGTTACCCGATTTAAATTTAATGTCTTCTCATATGTTCTTTTGTTTTATTTTGCTTGTACAACCCCCCAAAATCTTGTTATTCCTTTCTTTTATAACAAAAACAGTATCTTAAATTTACAAGGATGTTTTTATATGATGTATTCGAGCATCAATTACACACACATCTGTCCAATGGTTAAAGGACATACTGTTTCTGTGGATGGAGAATTACTGTCTAACGAAGGGATGATTGTTCAATATTCTTTTAACACCTTTAAAGGTGGCCATTATGATGTCACTGTATTTTATATAGGATATATATGGTATTTCTATTTTCTATATGATTCCATATTTTATATTTAAAACATACCTTTATTCATTGCATGTTGTGCAAATGTGATAATTTCATATGAGGAAGTGTGGACTACCGCCCCCTCAAGTGATGTGACTCATTCATGCAATAGATGGAATGTATAAAGAATGAAATTAATGATCTTTTGTAACATATATAACATATATATTATAATGGAATTATAATATATATATCTCTCAATTATTTTTAATTCCATTAATATTTCAAAGAAATGAAAATCGCATTGATGCGTACGTACGGCCTACCATCTCCATGAACAGAGAATTTCAATTATTTTTATCTCAAAATGTTTTGTAATAGTAAACAATGAATATGTAATGGATATATATAATATTTATATCATTAATAATATTCTGGAGATGATGTACTTAAACTACATGGAAAATTATTTTCAAACAAATTCATTTTGTACTCATGTACCAAACATCCACAAAAACATCTGATATGAACTCACATAATTAACTAATTATTATAACATTATAATATTTGATATTAAATGAATAATAAAATTTAAAGTAGGTCCTTAATAAATTAAAATTTTACAAAAGTTTATTATTCAGGAATATACTGAAACAAACAAGAAAGGTCAGAACTGAGGTAAGTGATCCTACCTCTGTCTTTATTTTTAAGTACTCTTTTTTATGTAACATACTTTAAGCTCCTCTTTATTATTTTTGGGGATGTTCTTTTATATTAATCTTGATTTAAATTTTATTTTAATATGATTAAATACCCTATTTGATCTCATCAACCCATTTTTGGATGTTTTATGTGGCGCAGTTAAGCTGCCGATTTTTCATAAGGGGATTTTCATCTCACATTTTATTCCCGTTAGATTCATGCTACATTGGCCACTATTTCCTTTTGTGTGGTGTATGTACTGACCATTATTTTACTATTTGTATAATATACTCTCATTTATGGGTATTTACATCTTCATTGTATGACCCTTTTTTCATGGGGTGTACGTTTCGAAAGTTGCCCAAATCGGGAAGGGAACCTTTCACACCCTCTTTTTAAAAGACTTATTTTGTTATGTCTTTTAATTTACATCTTATTATGTTGGGATAAGTTATCATATATCCTTATTGATGTAAAATTTATTTCAAAGTTATGAGAAACCCTTTTTGTCTCATCAACTCGTATTCTGAATTTTATAGTGAGGTCGTTCACCTCTCAAAATTTTTACAAGGGAACTTCTTAACCCAATGTCGATTTCTTTGGGTTCAACATGTAGTTATTGAATATTTCATCCTATGAATATGTGTGAATGAAATATGGTTTTCTTACACTTAATACCACTTATATTGGGTGTATATATATTTTTCACACATTAGTATGAGATTGATTTATCCTTAATTTAAGGATGCCTGATTTATTTGGGATTTCATCTCATTTTACATTTCTATTTAGACTTCATTGTTGTTATGCACCAATTAACTCTTATATGGTCTATATACTCTCCTTTGGAGTATTATATCACGAATCCCATTATTCTCATGATATTATAAAGTTATGATTAAATGTTATTCCTCAATTATTTGTATTCAAGTATCTCTAATTTTGTTAAAAATACTTTAACTAAATTATAATATAAATGTTTTAATGATTTATTCTTATAGATATTTCTCATTAATATCCATGTTTTAAAAATGGTTTTAAGGATTTATTTATATGGATATTAATGGTTTAAAATGATAAAATCTTCAAAGTGGTATGGGACACTTTGATTAAAAAATCACTTTATTAAATGTTTTAAATGGTTATGAAAATGGTATTAAGATTTGATTCATTATTTCAATATCGTAAAATGTTATATTGTTATTTCTATATGTAAATGTTATCTTTCCTTTATTCTTAAGTTATGTGTTACGATTATGTTATGGTTCTTGGGCATTATTTCTGAATATGGGTGGTTTTGTGATAAACTATGTGCGGGTGAGCCCGATATAGCTCTACAATGCATTGGGTAACGCGAAGGGGTTAAACTCTAAGGTTTATCCAAAGATATTTAGGGAATATACTATGATGGGTATTCCAAATGTAACCATGAGGGTTACTCCCTACGTAAGAATGTTATGAATTCCTCAAGATACCTTTATGACTTATGATTTATATTGTGTTATGCATAAATCTTATGATTTTATGAGGTTTGGTAAATTGATTATGTTTTATGAGTAAAGTATGATTTCATTGATTCTTATGTGTACAGGTACTAATGTATTCTTTCCGTATTCTTATAACCCATACTGAGTTTTTTATGCTCATCCCATGTTTTTTTGAAATGTTTTTCACAGGACATAATGTGGAATAGGGTCAAGGATGGATCAATGAAATGTTATGCTGTCTAAAACAAGAACTAGGCATGAATCCTTTGTTCAAGAGTTTCTATTTTGTGGAAAAAATGGAAACTAAGTAGATGTTCCAACATTGTAATCTTTGAGATGTAATATTTATGTCCTAATTATCTAAAACTCTAAACCTGAAAAGATCCTCAATGTGAATTATTCAATGTAATTCAATATTAAGTAATGTTATAAGGCCGGTTCCTTATTGTTGGTATCAATGGTCGGTTTAGATAACTATAGAGGTTAGAGTTTTGTTTAAGCATAAGTGACAAGTTTTGTTTAACCACAATGGTATTTATATTAGATAGAGTCATTGTTATTTTTGAATGTTGGAATGAGTTTGAGATAACTTGGATAAGTATATCTTAGTGTTTATATTCCTCTTTAGTACATGATGATTTTGTTGATATACTCACACTGATAATTTTGGTTTTAGTAAATGGATGGATCTAGCTTGCACCAAAGTGACAATGGGTTTGAAGGAAACTGTGGTAGTTCTCTGATTAAGAGACTGGATGTAGTGGGGGATTCAAGGAGAAATCTTGTGGTTATTCTAAACCAACTATCAGGAGTCATGATCAACCACTTTAACCTTGGTGAGTTCTCTAATGCATCATGTACGAGAGAACCAACAAGATGTGGATGTTCAGGTAATAATTATAATGGTAACCATTAGGATTTATATGATCCTTACTTTTTAGGTAATTATGGGTTACTCTATGATATGATGGAATTTGAAAGGCATGAGATAAACATGAGGTTAAAATATTCTATGCTTATTTTTGAATATTTTATCTCGTTTTGGGGAATGTTTTAAGAATTATATAGTTTTGGAAAATGGACAACACACAAACTGTGTGACAACCCGCCGCGTCGTAAAAAGCTGCGGGAATCGAACCCACAACCAAAGTGTGACTTGTATTTATCACTACCACTGGACTGTGTGAAGTCCCTTGTTATATTGACTAATTATTTTTATTTTGATCATTTTATGAATCAAGATAAAGTTTATTTTGGGTTATCTATGGAAATTATTAACCTATCATAGAGGATATTAGATTAGGTTAGTTACTTTTAAGTATTAGACTTTAAGAGTAACTGATGTTATTTGGAGAAAAATGTTAAGATATACCTTGGAAGACTATGTGATTAAATCCTTTGGAGATTTGGGTCTCAATCATAATTTGGTTTAAATTGAATAATTTTTTGGGCAATTTTTTATCAAATGGTCTTTGTTTGTAATTTGGGTTTTTTGGACAATTTTTGGAGATTAAGAATGGATTTTCTTTTTATAAAGGATTATCCTTTTTGGTTATTATCTGATCTTGTACTAGCTTTTTTTTGTTTTGGTTTTGGTCTAAATACATGGGAATTATATATTTATCTTTTTTAGATTATTTGATTTTCAAGAAGTTGATTATAGTACACTTAATTCGAACATGTCTTCCTAAATACTCATCTTTTGGAGAAAATATGAGTTTGAGTAAGGAATCTAGTAAAAGTTGAAAGTCTAAATTATGAGTAAGTATGTTTCCTTATGATTTAGTTAAGATCTAAAATAAATTCTTCAATGAAAATTAACATAAAACAATAATGTTTTCTTTTAACTTTTTTTACTGGGGAATCGAATACCGTTTAACCCATCACAAGTTTGTGATTTTCTTGTGGTTAACTTTCTCCTAGACATGTTTACTATCACTCTCCATCAGAACATAACCCTTTGTTTGCTCTTCTATATCCGTATTTTATTATGTGGAATCCTAGAATGAGTTAACTCAGGTGACCATTGTACTTCTCTCCCTTTCCTTTAAAGTGATTGTTTTATTAACTCTTGTACCGATGTTGGACTTTCAATGAAGTTTCCAAGCCCAATTTTGAAATTGCAAGGACGCAATTACCAAAAGGGGGGAAGGATGTAACATCCCGGTTAAATAAATAATATTACATTCTAATGTTTATCAATATTTGTGAATAAAATGTTAATATTACTTTAATGGGAATTATATGCTTGATGGCGTACACAATACGCAACAATGGGTTTCTTTGAAATCTTATGTTGCACACTAATAATATAATAATATAATAATAGTTAACGCCTAGCCGTTGTAATGGACGGAATGAACATAAATGACTATAAATGATTAAATATGTTTTATAAATATTTTTACATTTATACAATAAATTTTAGAGGCTTAAAATCCAAATGAATCAAATTTTAAGAATAAATAATCTAATATTTTTAAAAGATTGTTTTAATGCATTTTGATGGCGAAATTTTTTTAAATATAAATTTTGACAATTTTAGAAGCTATATTTTTTAAAATAAACTTATTCTTTATTATTGTGACATTGAAATTTACTTTGGTTAAATTTTGGTATGTTTCTGACAATGATCATTTATTTAAATGAATAGTGAAAAATACTACATTTTACATCCAAACTACTTTTTCATCTAATTTAAATATATGGTAATATTATCTTTTTTAATTGGTTTTAATGTTTAATTAGAATATATTTTGACCATTTAATTAAAATATGGTCATTATAATTAATTTCACATTGAAAATGGACATAAACAAGTTCCAAACTTTTCATAGATATTGCATAAAAAAAACCCGCTATTTTTTTGACAACGGGAATTATTTTTAAATTAATTATAGAAATTTCTATGTTTGGAATTTGGTAAAATGGATTCCATATTTTTAATCATAATGTCCAAATTATTTAATTAATAATATTTTGTTTTTGGACATTATGAATAGTTACGATGGTAAATATATTTAATTATCGTGATTAATAAGTAATCGAGTAGTTAAGGATAAAAAAATAAAATCATAATAATAAAAAATGACCCCAAAATGTGTCCTAATGATACCGGATGTGTCATTAACGACCATGGGATGCCTTGTGCAAAACTTTGGGACCCCATGTAATCACTTTTGTGTGACAGTGACACTTTATCATTGTATTTTTAAAGAATGTAAAATATAACAAAAGTATGTATCACCCAAGTAAAACAATTTTAGTTTTGTCTGGGTAAATGATATCTTAGACTATAAATATTAATTGGAAGTCTAAAAAGATTTCATAAATCATCGTATATTTTTTATAATTTTTAGACATTAAATAAATTAATTTATTTATGACACCATGATGATGCATCGATTACATCATTAATGAACGATTTAAATAAAATTAAAAGATAATGTAAACTCTAAGACTTAAAAATTGAAAAAACCTATTGTATGAGTATTTTAGAACCCTGGTCACCTTATCCAAAAAATATATCATTGTGGGACCTTTAAAATCCGAAACACATTTTAAAATAAAGTAACATTTCTTGACATTACATGAGTGCCCCTCCTCCCTCTTATAAAAGGCCCCCAACTCTACCTCCTTACCCAGACCTTTCAAGAATTTTTCTCGGCCAACCCCTGACCATTTAACCTCTCCACATCCCTCTATTAATCATTGAAGCCTCACCTTAGGCAGATAGCTCTTCAGGAAACCCTTTGGGTTCACACCAAAGGGAGTTACCCGATTTAAAGGTAATGTCTTCTATTATGTTATTTTGTTTTATTTTTCTTCTCCAACACCATAACCTCTTGTTATTCCTTTTTTTATAAAAAAACCAGTATCTTAAATATACTAGGATTTTTTATAAAAATTAATCGAGCTATACTTACACACACATCAGTCTAATGGTTAAAGAACATACGGTTTCTGTGAATGGAGAATTACTGCCTCACGAAACGATGATTGTTCAATATTCTATTAACACCTTTAATGGTCGCCATTATGATGTCACTGTATTTTATATATGATATATATGGTATTTATTTTTTCCACATGGTTCTGTATTTTATATTTAAAACATACCATTATTAATTTAATGTTGTGCAAATTCGATAATTTCATATGGGGATGTGTGGACTACTGCCCCCTCAAGTGATGTGACTCATTCATGCAATACATGGAATGTATAATGAATGATAATAATGAAAATATGTGACATATATTACGTATAAATTATACTGGAATTATAATATATATATATATTTCAATAATTTTTAAATCGATTAATATGACATAGAAATGAAAGTAGCGTTTATGCGTACGTACGGCCTACAGTCTCCATGAACAGAGAATTTCATTTCTTTTTATCCCAAAATGTTATGGAATTGTATAAAATGGATATGTAATGGAAATATATGATATTTAAATCATTAATACTATTCTGGAGATGATTTATTTATAAGAACATGGACAATTATATTCAAACAAGTTCATTTTTGACTCATGTACAAAACATCGACAAAAACATCGGATATGAACTCATATAATTAACTAATTGTTATAAAATTATAATATATGATATTAATTGAATAATAAACATTAATGGAGGTACTTAATAAATTATAAATTGTTAAAAGTTGATTATTCATGAATATAATGAAACGAACAAGACAAGTCAGACCTGAGGTAAGGGATCCTACCTCTCTCTTTCTTTTCAAGTACTCTTTTTTATGTCACATACATTAAGCTCCACTTTCTTATGTTAGGGGATTATCTTTTATATTCTTCTTGATTTAAATTTTATTTTAATATTATTAGAGACCCTATTTTATCTCTTCAATCCATTTTTGGAAGTTTAGTGTGGCGCCGTTAGGCTTCCGAATTTTCATAAGGGGATTTTCATCTAACTTTTTATTCTCGTTAGATTCATGCTACATTGGCCACTGTTTACTTTTGTGTGGTGTATTTACTGCCCATTATTTTACTATTTGTATAATATACTATCATTTAAGTGTATTTACATATTAATTGTATGACCCTTCTTTAATGGGGTGTACATTTCGAATGTTTCCCAAATCGGTAAGGGAACCTTTCACAATCCTCTTTTAAAATACTTATTTTGTTATGTATTTTAATTTTCATCATATTATGTTGGGATATCTTCTTATATATCCTTATTGATGTAAAATTTATTTCCAAGTTATCATATACCATTTTTGTCTCATCAACTCGTTTTAGGAATTTTAATTTGACACCGTTATGCTGTTAAATATTTACAAGGGAACTTCTTAACCCAATTTCGATTTCTTTGGGTTCAACTTGTAGTTATTGAATATGTCATCCTATGAATATGTGTGAATGACCTATAGTTTTTTTACACTTAATACCCACTTATATTTGGTGTATTTATATTTTTCACAGATAAGTATGAAATTGATTTATCCTTAATTTAAGGATACCTTCTCCATAAGGGATTTCATCTCATTTTACATTTCTATTGAGACTTAATTGTTGTTATGCACCAATTCACTCTTATATTGTGTATATACTATCCATTGGAATATTATATCATGAATCCCATTATTTTCATGATATTGTAATGTTCTGATTAAATGTTATTCCTCAATTATTTGTATTCAAGTGTCTCTCATTTTGTTAAAAACTCTTTAACTAAAATATAGTTTTAAATGTTTTAATGATTTATTTTTATAATTATTTCTCATTAATATCCATGTTTTCAAAATGGTTTTAAGGATTTATTTATATGGATATTAATGGTTTAAAATGTTAAAAGCTTCAAAGTGGTATGCGACACATTGATTAAAAAAATCTCTTTATTAAATGTTTTAAATGGTTTTGAAAATGGATTATAGAATGGATTCATTATTTCAATATCTTAAAATGTTTTATTGTTTTTGAAATATGGGAATGTTATCTTTACTTTATGATTAAGTTATGTGTTACAATTAAGTTATGGTTCTTGGGTGTTGTTTATGAAGACGGGTGGTTCCATGATAAATTAAGGGCGTGTGAGCCCGATATAGCTCTCCAATACATTGGGTAACGTGTAGTGGTTTACCACTATGGTTTCTCCGATGATATTTATGGAATAAACTTTGATGGGTATTCCAAACGTAACCAGGAGGGTTACTCCCTATGTAATAATTTTATGAATGCCTGAAGTTACCTTTATGCCTTATGATTTCTATTGAGTTATACATAAATCTTATGATTTTCATGAGGTATGTTAAATTGATTATGTTTTATGAGAATAGTATGATTTCATTAATTCTTATGTGTACATTGACTAATGTTTTCTTTCCATATTTTTATAACCCTTACTGAGATTTTTATGCTCATCCCATGTTTTTTTTTTGAAATGTTTTTCAAATGATATAAAGTGGAATAGGGTCAAGGATGGATCAAAGAAAAGTTATGTTGTATAAAACAAGGATGTAGACATCACTCTTTTGTTCAAGAGTTTTTATTTTGTAGAAAAAATGGAAACTGAGTATATGTGCGTACTTTGTAATCTTTGAGATGTAATAATTATGTCCTAATTCTTTAAAACTATGAACTTGAAAAGATACTTAATGTGAATTATTAAATGTAATTCAATATTAAGTAATGTTATAAGGCTGGGTCCTTATATCTATAATCTCTATCAGTTGTTCTTCATAAGAATGATCTTGATCCAGTTGTACAACTTATGCACTTAGTACATGTGAAGGATCGAGTATGTACATTTTCAGGAGAGATGCATTGAACACATCATGAACATGAGAGAGATTTGGTGGAAGTTTCAATCGATAAGATACCTTCCCAACATGATCCAGTATTTCGAAAGAACCGATATACCTAGGGCTCAGTTTTTCCATATTCCCAAATCTCATTACTCTCATCCATGGAGATATTCATAAGAACACTTTATCACCCACATCAAACTCTTGGTATTTTCATAAGTTTTCGGCATAACTTTTTTGTTGACTCTGATATGCTCTTATGTGTTGTTGAATAGATCTGACATTTTCTGCCATCTCATAAACCAGTTCAGGTCCTAATAGATTTCATTGCCCAACTTCATCCCAGCAATATAGAGTTCTACATTTCTTTCCATAGAGAGCTTCATTAGGATCCATCTGAATACTCGAGTGAAAGATATTACTATAAGAACATTCCACCAAAGGTAGGTGTTGATCCCAACAAACTTTGAAATTTATAGAGGAAGCTATCAACATGTCTTCTAAATTTTTAATTGTGTTCTTAGACTGACCTTATGTCTAAGGATGATAGGCAGTTCTAAAACACAACTCTGTTTCTAGAGAATGCTGAAGACTTCGCCAAAACATCGAGGTAAACCTCAGATCCTGATCAGATATAATGGAATTTGGTACTCCATGAAATATTTCCACTTTCTTTATATATATCATTACAATATGATCAAGAGTGAAATATTCTATAATAGCAATGAAGTGTGTCAACTTTTTAAGACAATAAACTATAACCCAGATATCATTATTTCCTTTGGATGTTTTAGAAGGAAAGTGAAAATGTCCATAGTGATGTTTTCCCATTTCCATTCTGGTATGGGTAATGTTTATAACGTCCCTTTAGACTTATATCTCTCGACATTAACATGCTGAAAAACCATGAATCAAGAGACATTTTCAGCAACATATCATTTTATGCCATCCCACCATAAGTACTCTTTTATGTACAGATACATCGTCGTGCTTCTATGGTGAAAAAAGAATGACAAACTATGAGCCCCATCCAATATTTCCTTCTTTAATTATGGGATGGGAGGAACACAAACCCCATTCCTGAACTTTATTATTTCATCACAATCAATGTGAAATTTAGGAACATTTCTCACCTTCTTTTGTAACTCTACATCTTCATTCTATTTTCCTTTAATGTCCACATGTATAAATGGTTGATCATTAATTTGATAAAGATAATATTTTTCCCCTTATATTATAATTCCATGATCTATCCATTGTAAATCCATAAATATAGGATCTTTTTTGATCCTCATCATGGATAAGTTAGCATGGTCTTATCGACTTAATATGTCTGCCACCTTGTTCGATTTCTCAGGGTGGTAATGAATTGAGCAGTCGTAATCCTTAATCAGCTCCGACAATCTTCTTTGGTGCATATTCATCTCTTTTTGTGTGAAAATATACATTATAATTTTATGATAAGTATAAATATCACTATTTTCAACATAAATATAATTCCTCCAAATCTTTAATACAAATATAACCACAGATAACTCCAAATCATGAGTGGGGTAATTTTGCTCATGGATTTTCAAGTGTCATGAGGTCTAATCTATAACCATGTCATTTTGCATGAGAACACTCCCAAGAACCTTCTTGTATTAATCACTGTAGATCAAAAACCTTTCTCCGCTACATGGAAGTGTTAGCATAAGTTCACTAGCTAACTATATTTTCATCTCCTTGAAATTCTCTTCACATTCCACCGTTAGAACAAACGTAACTCCTTTCTAAGTCATTTTGGTGAGTGGGATAGATAATATTGAGAAATAATTCAGAAAAAGGTGATAATACCCAGCTAAAGTCGGAAAACCTTGAATTTCAGTTACTATTGTTGGTCTCAAATATCTTTCAATAAACTATATTTTTTCTTGATCCACACATATACCCTCTTTTGAGATTATGTGACCGAAAAATGAATCTTTTTGAAGCCAAAATTCACACTCTATAAATGTGTCAAATGGATTCTCCTTTCTCAGGGTCTTCAATAAAATTCTTAAGTGATCTTCATGTTCTTCCTTTATCTTTGAATAGAATATAATATCCACTATAATGACTACCACAAACTGATCAAGATATTCTCTAAAGACTATATTCATTAGATCCATGAAGAGAGCAGGGGCATTAGTAAGACAACATGGAATCACTATAAACTCATAGTGTCCATACCTTGTACGGAAAGCCATATTTGGTATATACACATTTTTGAAACATAATTGATGATACCATAAATGAATATCAATCTTTGAAACGTATTGAGCTCCGTGTAGTTGGTCAAATAAGTCATCAATGAGTGGGAGAGGATAATTTTTCTTGATAGATATCTTGTTATGTTCTCGATAATAAATGAAGAGTATCATTGATCCATCATTCTTCTTAACAAACAGAACATGTTCTCTCTTACGTGATAAACTAGGGCATATGAATCCCGTATTAAGATTCTCTTGGAGTTGCTTCTTCAATTCCTATAACTCAATTGGGGACATTCTATAAGGTGTATTTGAAATGGGTGTAGCACCCAGTATGAGTTCTGTTGAAAACATAGCTTCATGATTTGGTGGAAGACCTGAAAATTCCTCTATAAATACATCATTGAACTCTCTTACTATGGGAATATTCTTAATCGTGAGTTTCTCTCAAACCATTTGAGATATATAACCTTCATCGATTGGAATTAGGACCCATAAGATGGAAAAATTCCCACTGGAAGGTTATATTCATCCTTGCATTGATAGATGATCATAGATTGATCAGGAATAAGAAATGTGACTTACCTTCATTGGAAATTTATATGAGCTCAATATAAATAAATCCAATCAATGCCATCAATCACAACAAATTCCACTAATGGAAGAATCACAAGATTTGTAGGAAGTACTTTCCCACAAACTTCAATCAGAGAAGAATCTTAAACTTTTGAGGTGACTATTGTTCCATTAGTGGTTATCACAGCTAACTCAACATCAAATTTCGAAGGTAATATTGAAATACCCTTTGAATATTATTCAGAAATAAAAGAGTGGTTGGATCTAGAATCAAATAAAAAATTTACTATTTCATATTGGATGGTAAGTGTACCTTTCACCACTTCTTTATCATAATCCACATCACCGATAGAAATTGCATATGAATTTCATTTATCATTGGCCTTAAGAGTTTGTTGAAATCGATCATCATCATAAACCCTTGTATTAGGGCATTTATTGGCATAATTCCCCATATCCTTGCACTTGTATCATTGACGGGTATGAGGTGCATTTTGTGTATCATTTTATTTGTTCTCGTCACTAGACATATTTTTCCCATCACTACGACATTCAATTGACCAATGACCTCATATTACTCACATAAAACATTTACTTGTCCATCTAAGACAATTCCCTCTTTTTTTTATTTCCACACTTTGAGAATTAGGGAAAACTCATCTTCTTTTTAGTGTGTTCTGTAGATTCTCCTTTGAATTACATTATCCACTTCTTATCAAACTCATATGTCTGATGGATAAATCCAATATCAATATCAACCGTGATAGCACATCAAACAATTTCCTCGTATCTATTAAAGACCTTTATAGATAATTCCCCTCAGATACTTGGTTTAATTACACTAAATAATCAATCGATATTACTCTTAGGTGGTATAATAATCCCAGAAGTGTACCTTGAAAGCCTTATAAAAGTTGATTTGTTAGTACCAACAGATTCATCATCCTTTTGCGTCAGTTCAAGAAACTCCTTCTCTATCTCTGTTAGAAGAATACAAGGGAAGTACTTATTGAAAAATAAGTTCATGAACTCATCTTATTCCATAGACTCAATTTCATCATTTTCCTTGTATTCTGGAAAAGATTCCACCATTGTTCTGCTTCTCCTCCCAAACGATATACTGCTAAAATGACTTTATCATGATCAGAACATTGAAGGACTAAAAATATCATTTCATTTGTACTGATCCATTGTTCATCCACTAATGGATCAGAAGAACTACTGATTGAAGGTGGACGCTACCTCATGAAGGATTTAACAGAATGTTTCTCCCTCTAATGATCGTTTGTAAGTCCAACATGATTCGAATCTTGAGAAAATCGTTTGAGCATGGCTACAAGATTTGTCATTCCAGCTCCCATAACATTTTGTTGATCAGGGGGACAATCATTTAATTTCCCTTCGCATTCAGAATTAACACAGTTCCATCGAGTTCTAGCCATTGAATAAAACCAAGAATCATAGTGTGAGAAACAATAATTACAACAAGAAAACCATATAAATAGGAAAAAAACTTCACATTTTAGGTCTCATCATAGGTTATTAATGGCCATTTCTAAAATACAAAGATTGTGTTATACGTTTAGACATCTCCTTAGGGTTCTTACTAAGGCTTTCACATCATAGTTTCTAATGTTTGACTATTCCTTTCCTCGGCTACCAACTATAACAACCCATAATTTACATACATTGTTATTAAATTAAAAAAGTGAAGCATAATTATTATAACATATAACAAAACCTTGTTAGGAATGTAGATGTATAGTGTCATTATAAACTGGGAAAGATAAATAATTGGTTCATAAATCACTTACATTGTCTCATGTTTATTTCATTATATATAGAGTTCCTTTTGGAATATCATACTTAATACCCTTCTTCCTTACCTAGGGGAAATAAAACTTACAAAGGGTGAGCTCAAATGCATAGTAAGGGAAAAAAATATCAATCATATAACATTCATTAAAACATAGCATTTTGAAAATCTTAACCTGCAAAAGATTTCATAATATCATGACATGGGGTAAATAATTGTAGTGAAATGTAATCCAAATAATCATAACTCAAAACATGAAACTTTGTGCCATACACACATAATCATAGAAAATAATTTCCTATTAGTCAAGAAACATTTCGAAAACCATCATAGCAGAAAAATTCCATTACAGAACTGAGTTCACTCTTCGTTTCAGTCCCGTATCACTGAACCAGATTAACTTGTCATTCCAACTGTGTCCATCTCATGAGATATAAATCCTTAACGAAGGCAATGGAGGGAGATATAAGTACCACTCATATCATAATGAAACCATTCGTATGTGTGCCACAATATCATAAATCATACATCATAGAATAACCCATGTTACAAAATTGGTATTTTTAAACATCATGCCATCATAACATAATCCATATAAGATAAAAGGTCTTCATAAAAATAATTCCATCAAAACATAATCAAATAAATGTAATAATAGGGATATAATATTAACCCTATATTATCTTAGATGGAATATAATTTTTATAAAACACTTGAAGCCCATTCTTGAGGAAAATAACGTTTCTACTTCAAAAACATTTTTCCTTTCACATCATGTCATTTAATTTTAAACTAAAATAATTTTATTGAAAATCAAGTTGAACACTTGTAAAGGAAGAATCATGGAAATAATTTTTTATGAAATCATAAAAATCAATTCTTTTCATACAAGATAAAAAATATTATTTCTCGTACTTTCCAAGGAATAGTTAATAAGTATCTCGTAATAAAAACAACAAAATATTCCTTTTATATATTTTACAAAAAACTCACCAATGGATAAAATAGGATTTATAAAATTATAATAGGATAGAAATAATATTATATATTTATGAAACATGTAATTGTATGATAAATATGCCCTAGTAAATTCTGATGTATAAAAAATCTCAGATAAAAGTTGAGATTGCAATATTTTCCCTTACCTTAGGTCTGATATGCTCTATACGTATCCAAACCTTCTTTTCTTCGACACACCTATTTTAAACCTTATCTTAGGGTACGAATGTTGGACTTTGAAGAAGAAAAATACCTATAGTATGTTTTTAGGGAAATTGATAAGAGAAATGGATAGTTTTTGGCTGATCATGAAGGCTCAAAATGTTGTGAGGAGGAGAGAGAGGAGGTGCCCTTTTATAAGAGAGGAGAGAGGCACTTTTGGAAACCTCTAAAATATTAATTTATAATAAAAAACCCACTTAAAAACATCCAAAAATGACTCAAATTTGAAGATTAGATGAGATAGGGTTGTAATATCATCAACCAGTAAGCTTGAGACATGTTTGGAATTTATTTTAAACATTATCAACTTGATTTATCCTGATTTAATCTATTTAATTTTATTTGTGGTAATATTATTGTAAAATTTAAATTGTTGTTAATAATTACTTATGTGTTGTTAGTTTTCCATATTTGGATACATTATGAAACTTTAGACCATATAAATTTCAATTCAAATTTTTTAAATATTTTTGTGATTTTTAAACAATTTTATAATATGTTATTTTTATAAAATTACAATAGTGTCAATTTTGACAGTATTCATTTATTTGAATTTTTAAAAAATACAAAAAGATGATATATTCAAACCAAAATATTAAATAGATTCCTAACATGTCATATTTATCTAGAAAATTTGTGGAGAACATTAATTAGTTTTATAATATTTATTTTAATATTTTTAATAACATTTATTTGATATTTCATTTAATAAAATAATTTCTACATCACTATTGTGTCATCATTAATGAAAATTATTTAATACCTAAATTCTTCAAATTAAATATCATGATTTAGATAATTTTATTAGACTTTTGGAGACTATTTATATTTGATGTTTTATGAGTTTTATCACTAAATTAAAATTACTACACTTATAACATATAAGAGAGTGTAATGTTGTCACTTTCTTTGGTTTTAATAATAATTATATCATTCTCATAGTCAAAAGTCAATGAATGGAATCAATTCCGACCATTACTTGATATGGGTCAAATTTTATTCATCCAATTTATTTTTTGCATGTCTTAGGGTAATTTTATAATCTTATTTTTACCCTTAATTACCTGATTTACCATTAACTATGGTAAATAAAAATTCCCATACGTACTATTCATAATATCAAAAAAATAAAAGTAACCTATTAACATAACTTGGACCCAATAAATCCAAATATTGAATCCATTTTTCAAAAATCAGAACACATAATTTGTAGTAATTAATTTAAAATTAATCTCATTGTTAAGAAAATGGGGATTAATTGTTAAAACATTGTCAAAGATTAAAATTTATTTACCTATGAATTAAATGTAAAGTTAACAAAAATGACATAAATTATATTAAATGAAAACAATATATTCTACATTTACTTTAAAACAAATTTTATCATTTAACCATATAAATTATCTTGATGAAAAAATTTGTTTTTAAGAAATAGTCTACGTATTTTTACTATTAATCAAAATATGAAAGTTATCAAAAAAGTATCAAAAATTTATCCAATGAAAATTTTTATGTACTAATTCAAAGGAAGAAGTTTATTTTGTTATATTAAACTTATATACATGTCAAATATTATATCTAAAATGGGGTGCCATCGAAATGCGGTTAAAATGCATTTTTTGAAAAATAATTCTTTTATCCGAAAAATTGATTTTATTTTCAAATATCATTCTATAAAATGTGTAAGATGAATTATAATGTTATAAAATTAAAAATTCGGTTAGTAATATTCATAATTTCTAGATAATAATATTATAATAATATATCGTTCTCTAGTGAAACTCGGTATTGCGTACAACGCAAGCTATCGAGGAAGGTTTCTCTTACGTGTAACACAAACCAATCCAGTGTTGTGTGTAGTGAAAGGTTCCTTTGGTGTTGCGTATAACATATGACATAATAAAATATAGTTCTAATAAAATACAAGGGTGTTACAATAGTCCTCAAGGTAATAAATATTTTATATTAATATTAAAAGGCTGAATTTTGAAACCCTATGAAAGATTTAAGAAATTTAATACCATGTATTAATTAGGTAGAATAAATAAGTATAATAATAATTGAATTTTTATATTTATTTTTGTAAAATAATGGATGAAAAGTGAGTTAGAACAAACCAATAAATTCATTCCTCCTTTGTCAGAATACACTCTAACAACTTGTATAAAATTAATTACTATCATAATGACTAATTGTTTATGGTTTTTAATATATATAATTTTATAAACATAATTTATAATTATTATTTACTTGTGTGTAAAATGTTTTTCTATTTTTTTATATTAGGTGTGAGTAATAATTATGACATATAACATGTTTCATAATAGAAGGGTTGTTCTTCATCCTTCGCCCAAAATTCATTAATAGATAATAAAATATCCCAGAATTTATGATTAATAATAAATTATAATAATATAATTTATTTATAAATGTCCATTAGTAGTGATACATAAACCTAAAATCTTCAATAGGGTTCTCTTTATGATTAATAACATTTAATATCGGTATCTTAGGTGACATTTTTAATATTAAAATATCTATTATAGATTTTTTTTACTTTTCTCTTGTTTATATAATAAATTATATGATATTAAATTTCAATATTCATTGATGTTTGAAATATATAGTATTATTGATGTAGATGGTTAAATATACCAAAATAATTAAATAATATAATAAAGGTATGAAGAAGAATATATTTTGTAACAATTTCATTATAAAAGTAAATAATAACCATACTTATCATTTATTAATGATATATATTATATTTTTCAATAATTAGAAGAATAATATAACCTATAAAATTATTTTACATATTTTATGATATGTTTTTTTCATTTAGAACTATATTTTGGACTTTAGAATTTACCATAGGTTTTTATATATTATATTTTAATAAGATTTCCAATTATATTTAAATAACATTAATAATAAAATAATATTATTATTATTTAAAATTTAAAACCATTATCTTTAATTAAAATTAATATAGGTGGTGAATCTAAATAAAAAATCAATCATTCCATGATAGCGGTACTCTATACATTCATGTGGTTGATGATTTCATTTTACATAAAATGATAGAAATATATAATATTTTTAATCGATAAAGAAAATAATTTTTAAAAAATATGATAATTATTTTGTGGATGTATTAGTCTACACAGATTCCCAAATGTTATTTTGGTTTCCAATAAGGGATTATTATAACGATGTTTAATATTTTTTACCTTATCTTAGAAATATTAACAATAATAAATATACAAATCTCCTCATATATGAAATATGAAATTTGATTTCAAATAATCATATAGAGATTAATTGCAATTGGGAAAATAATTTCTCATGTGGCTGAGTTGGAATTTCAATTGGTGGAATCCTTGGAATGAGAGGGAATTTGATAAAATTTTTCTTCTTGGGGCATAATAGGGTGAATTATGACTGTATATTTTTCATTATGGTTTAGGTATCAAGAGTAGAAAATAATTATTTAGTGTTATTGAAGGGGTGTTGAGATGACACTTTTTTAGTGGTGAGAAAGTCATTCTTCTAAATAATTCGTCTTCATATAAATGATGGCACATATTTCACATTCCAATTTTCACTAAAACATATAAAATAGTTAATTAAATAAATTTTAAGGAATATAATACCATTAACATTAATTTTATCCAAATTTATTTAACATGCTTTGAAGTCCTTCACTCTTAGATGTTTCACTTTTACCTGTTTTTGTTTTCTAGTGGTGCCTTATTTTTAGCAAGTTAATTGAATTATAATTAGAAAAAATAACATTAATTGTAATAAATAATTTCTCATTAATAATATAATATAAGAACTTTTTTATTAATATCAATTTCTATATGTATTGAAATTCATATTTTCATTTGTGATTTTTACAAGTAAAACACCGTTTTTAGATAATGTGTATTTCATTGTATAAATATTATGTGTTGAATATAATTTCAAGTATATTTTTTATTTATAGTAATTAATTTATAATTTAAATATTTATTATTATTTTGACTTCATATAAATAAAAAAAATTATATAACCAATATAATATGTAAATAATTTAAATATTAAAAATAGTTTCCGATTTTAGAATACATTATTTATGTTCCTAATATGTAAAACATATGTTTTATAAATTTTTAATTGTGTTTTAAAATGGAATGTATTAATTCATAAAAATATAAATGACAAATTAAATGGATTTATTGACAACTATGTATTTGATATATAATTGAAAATGTATAAAAGTTATAGTTTTGCTAAAATCACTATTTTTACTATTCTCAAAAAAATATTCTATATTAAAAATATCCAAAAAAATATATCTTCATATAATATTGAAATTAAATCCTTAAAAATTAATATTATATTATTAAATTAATATTAAAAAGTATCTCTTGACATTTAAATAATAACTGAAAAATATATTGAGAATTATATTACTTATAAAATAATATTTCATAAAAATAATAATCACTTTTATCTAGGTTGACTATAAATTATCCAATAAATATGTGTTAATTTGTTATCTTATTCAATAATATATTTTTCAAATAATATATTCAACATGTTAAAATATTTTTCATGAAATAAAATTTTTCTAGTGATAAATTTATATGAATAAATCATTATTTTCATATACATATATACAATGATTTAATTTTATTTTTTTCATATTAATAATAAAATTTATTTTTTTATTATAATTGTATATCATATTATTATTAAAATAAATTTTTTATATTCAAATTCTACAACATTATTTTAGCAGTTGTATAACATCTTGGGGGTTTTGTGGTTTACCATTCTATGTTTCGTATATTATTGGAGACATTATGTTCTAAAGGGAAAACAATTTTAGATCTAATAGTGATAAAAATTTCATAATAATAATTGATATAAATATGGAACATTTAAATAATTTAGCCCATATCTAGTGAATCAATATAAAAATATTTTTTTATTGAAAGGAATTAGAGGATTGTGTTGACAATTGATCTCATTAAGATTAGATGTTCAATTGAAATAGCTAACAAGGTCCAAGACTCACTATCACTACTATTAAAATTACAATTAAATTTATTGTATAATGATATTTTCACCCCATATTAATGTCAAATTTATAGTTTTTTTATATTATGATCTATTAAAGTATTTTCTTCTAATGCAGATCAGTGTATTTAATAAATGAAGTCCCACCATCAACATCAAGGTCATATTTTTATGGAATTAAATCCAAAATAAATATGATTAATAATTTTATTACCAATATATATTAATGTATGTAAATATGGATATATATGAGGATTAAATGTGATTAGAAATTTTAAAATTGGATTTTATGAATTTTAATTGATATTTTTTAAAGATTTTTATAATTACTCTGAATATGTTATTATTGTGTCTGCTCATTTGGAGGAGTAATAGAGCATGTTTTAGAGGTATTCGTGGTCATGATTTATATAATGGTGTCTATAGATGGAAATTAGTTATCAAATATTTTGGAACTAGGTACCCAATGTGGTTACATGGGCATCATACGTAGTTTCAATTTGGCGACCATATACTAAAAACTTGGTTCTAGTGCTAAAAACACTTTCCATAATCAATTATATTAATATGAAGTTGGTTAAACCAATAATTAGATTATTTCATTTCAATATATCTAACAATAGATTAAAAATAAAATTCCTAAAAGAAAAATCTTTTGAGGTTTTATGATTATGTAAATGAAAAACATAAATTTTATTGCTGGTGAAATTTTCTCCATTATCATATAACATATAGCCCGCTAAAAATCATCTCATAGAAAATACAAAAAACCTTAATGTTATTAATAGAAACCTAATAATGGGTTGATATAAGATTCAAAAAAAGATATAAATAATAGAATACCAAATGTTGATCACATTTGTAAAAAAGAGAAACATGTGAATATAATAAAATAATCATGATCCATGATTTTTTTTAAAAACATAGTATAAAACAAGGGTCATATTATATTATAAATAATAACGTGAAAAATTTTCAATATATGATAATATAGATGAAACATATGAATAAAAATAATGACATAGTTTATCAAGAATCCCAATCTATATCTATTAGTGGATCTGGTGTCACTTACAAGTATTCTTTTGTGTACCGACGTTCACTTACCTATATCTCATGTTGGATCATGATTTAAATATATATTCTCAACTACAAATCAAACCTGAAATATCATTTCTATTTATCTTATAAGATATAAATATTTATAAAATCAATTTATGGGATATATAATTCACATTCATAGAAAAATGAAAACCATACAAATAAAAACAAAAAGATCATGAAATCAATCCTATATTCAAATATCCATGAATTAAGTCCTGATAATGAGATTAATTTCATAAAAAATTCAACAAGAAAATAACATATGATATTTAGAGAAATTAGGTTAATATAATTAAATGAACTTATTCTATTTGTGACATATGTTATGTGAATATTTTTCATAGATGAAAAATTTAATCTATCATGTTATTGGAAAATTTGATTGGTAAAATATAATAAAATATACAATAAATCAAATAAATTAAAAAATAATAAAAAAATTACATAAAAAAATTTCAGCTTGATAAAAAAACATTTTTTAAAATTACCCTTTGAATACAAATGGTGTTTTAAGATAACAGATTTCAATGATAAATATGAATTAAAAATTCCATTTGATGTTATAAAATAAATTGAAGTGTTCTTACATAAAAAGCATTCCATTAATTTCACATTTAATATTGATAATTTCATTTTAAAATGAAATTTAAATTATAAAAATATAAAACAAATATTTCATTTCATTTTTAAAATCAATATTAAAAAAAAATTTGTAAAAAAATTTTATAATTAGTAATCATAATATGGAATAATTCTATAAATTTGGAAGGAACATTATATATATATATTTTTTTTAAATGATAATATAATATGTGTAAAAGTTCAACACATGGGTGACTTTACAAATTATGTTGTGAATATGTGAAGTGAAACTAATAAAAATTACGTTATAAAATAAATCATCAATAATAAATATCTAAAAATGAAATAGTCATTTCGATGAAAAAATATAGAGCGAATGTTTTAAATAAAAAAATGAATGTGACATAATTTTTTATGGTTAAAAATACCATAAAACAGATATTATTAAAAGAGTGAAAAAAAATTATAGTAAAGAGGAAAATAAAAATTGAATATCATTGTAAATAAAAAATATTTGGATTTCATAAATAATGAAGAAGATTATTTTCATGAAACGGTATCATCAGCATGGTTTAAAAATATATGCATTTTGAGAGGATGCAAGATATTATAATCATTATCAAAATTTATTAGTAAAAAATTTGGTTTTCCTGATTTCCAAATAAATAAGGTTATATTAAATTAATAAATTGATATAGAATAAAATAAATAATTAGTTTTAAATTTAATAAGGACAATAATTATTTTGAATCCAGAAAATATGTTGACTCAAAAAATATTGTAACATGTTTTTAAAGAAAGAAAACAAAATTTATTGAAAGGGATTATTTATAATAGCCTCATGAACTAGGATAAACCAATACAAATATGTATTCATGAAACTAAAAAAGAAAGGATAAATGTTTCTAGGGGCTTTACAATGTTGATATTAAATTTGAGCCCTTTAATCTCAACCCTAAAGAGGTGTATAAAAATCAGTGAACTAAAATGAGAAAATAGAGCTTATTTTCCTAATAATCCTCTTTGATTGCTCATTAAACTCTTAATGATATACCTTTTATACATGTGAGAAAACCAAAATAATATGACTAAGTGATTGAAGATAATCAATCCATTAAATAATTACATTCTATAGGAAATTATGTGTTCAGGAAAACATGGTAGCTAAACTAGGATTTGAGTATGATTCATTCTAGAGATGATTTAATAAATTATAAACATAATATTATTCCAAATAAAATGTTAATATATAAAATCCGGTTGAGAAAAACATGGTGGTTATGAATGTAACATTCACTCCGAGAGGGTGCTACAATGTTTGGAGCCGCACAATAAATATACACCTGGATCAACACTGGAATTGAAGGAATATATTGAATAGATTTTAACATAAAGTGTCTTTTGGAACTATATTTAATAACCTAAAATAGAAAAATATTTATATCATGGAATTTATTTTCCATCACACCTAATAATATCGTGTATTCTATTGAAATTTCATCTTGAATGACCATGATTGCCCCATGGATATAATGATTCTTTATTTTTTGAAGCATCTCATTTTGGTATTCCAATATCTAGTAGAAAGTATATGATTAAGGTTACAGAAATAGGCTGTGTACCATTTCACTCAAGGTAGTAGAAATTATATATTTAATAAACCAATACACATGTTTATTTGGGTATATTGTGATGCCAAATAGATTATAGACATTGTACAATGTCTGTATTAAAAAAGACATTTTTTGAATATTATTTGTGTTCTATCAAAATAATTCATGCACAATTGACCGACTGAATCATGTTTAATTCAATCCCTATGTAGCTAATCATTAATGGGCATGAATTTCCTCTATATTCACCAAATTTGTAGCCATATATTGGTATGAATGAGTGGAATTTTAATTTTTTTCATCCATGATGTGGTTGTAATGATGAAATCACAATTTATCCTCTTTGGTATTTTATTATTGATGAATTAAATTCCATTGGGTTTCGATATAAGGAGAAAATATATGAAAATATATACCATTATAGATCAATATATGTATATGAATGGATTATACCATTTAGATTACTATTTAGGTGTTTAAACTCAACAATTGATAAACTATATATTCATGGTTTTATATCGATGATGCCTTCAAGCGGTCTATATAGGTAGGGTGTATTCATACCGTTCATTTTGGATTGTTTTCATAGCATCTATTTAATGTTTCTCATAATAAAATTGAATGATATTCAAAGAGTTAGATATATTGACGTGTAAATTTATTGATATGAACCATTTAAAAGAATTTTAGTAATATTTTTCAATAAAAAATATATACAGGGTTCATAGGATGTTGTGATATTCCATGTTAATATTCCGTTAATTTAATTATTTAATATCATGATATTCTTTTTGCATTGACTTCCCATATAAACATGATTAATGAATTAATTCAATGAAATATTTTAATTTTTTCAAGGATAAAACCCATCCAAATAATTTTCTTAATCATTTTGCCTTATTTTTTAGAAGAAATCTAGTCTATTTTTATCAAGGGAAGGCACATTAAAATCTTAATTTGATCACCATGTTAAACAAGTAAATTTCTTCATCTTTTAAAATCGATTGTCATTTACAATTTCACATATGTTTGATGATGGTACAATTTTTTTTCATTGTAGTATATTTTATGTTGTTCCTAAAATAGGGTAATATACTAACTAATAAACATGTATATTTCAATTTTATCTCTATGTGTTTTTTAAATATTATTTTTTCAATGAAGAGGAGTCAATCACTGAATAAAATGACGTATTTGTTATAGAAAATGGATTGATCATCCAATAGTTCATAGTGATTTTAAATATATTTAAATGATGAAAGTGATTTCTTAGAGGACATACCAAAAATTCTATGTCATCCGCATAAAAATGGTGTTAGGGAGTTAAAAAATTTCTACCATCATTGAAAAATTAGGAAATAACACTTTGATTAAAATTATTAATGCATTTATTAATATAATATTCATTAATGCAATTGTTTATGTCTGAGAGGGGGTACCCTTATCTTAATCCACTAGTGAACTAGAAGAAGACCTTGGGGGATTCATTTATTATTTTTAAATGTATGAAAGTTGTAACAATTTTATTGATCAACATGACAAATGGTATGGAGAAACTACAATTAAAGAAGATAAAAATAATAAAACACGACTTCATTGATTAAATTCTCTTGAGATGTCTATATTCGTGAAAAAAACATCATACACCACTTTTTCATTTTTAGATTGATGAATTATTAAGTAGTAAATAGGATATCATGATTATTATTTCCTAGTACAAATCTAATTATATTTGGAGTGATGATGTTCATAATGATATCACTTATTCTTGTTTTAATGACATTGCTAATGATTTTAGGGATTGCGTTACCAGCTCAAACTATACTGAAATTTATTATGAATATTCCACATAAATTCATTATAATAGAGCTATAAAACTAGATTTCATTCCATTTGTAATCTAGGAATGGTTAAATAGTACTTAGATCACATTCTACACTTCATCCTATAAGATATCCAATTATAACATAAATAACATTTTAGAGAATCCATATAGTCTTGGAAAATATCAATGATGAGGTCTAATAGTTCATTTACAAATTCAAATGTTCAGACTTCCATTATAATAATTCTATATTAGTAATCATTAATTCATTAGGGATTTTAGAACACATCATATAAAGGTTATCATTTTCATCAACAATATAGCGGGTTTGAAACATAGTGATCACAACATTGGATATGTAAGATTCAGATGTTAGTGTGGATCCTTTGAAAAGATTTGACTTATATCATATCCTTTACATTTTCTCTCTATATAAAGAGTAAAAATATTAATGTTTATATCTCCATAAATTATCAACTTTTCATGATAATAATTAGATCCAACCACTACATAACTATTACATGTTCTTCAAGCCTATAAAGAGATGGGGTTTCTTCACTAGAATGACAGTCCTCATTCTATCGAATGTTAATGATGTTTTATAAAAGAATTATAAATACACATTTTATAGGGTATTTTATTGTAATATAATCCTCAGGAATTAGCATAAGATTTATTTTCACACTATAATATAAGAGAACCCAAAGTATAAAAGACCATACACTAATTATCATAATTTTCCTTGAATGCTATAATGTCTATGAATTTTAATCCTTTACTCCATTTATGAGTCTTCTGAATGTGACACATAATTATTTTTTATAACTTTTTGGATATGATTTATGTTCAATAAATGGGTGGGTCTATTGAATTGGAGAGTGTTAAAGATAATTCTAGAGTCCAATTCAATATCATTCAAAAATAGATACATGATCTATAGATTTCCAACATTATTTGAATTTCATGATCCCTTTCCATGAGTGAATCACCGTTGAAACAATAAAATAATTTTTTTCCCATTACCACTGACCCCATATAATCACAAAAAAACCATACAAAACCCATGTGACTGGAATAATAGGATACATTGATATTGATCCTGATTACAATGTCGGGGGGCCTCCAACACACCAAATGTCATTATGCATTAAAATGATCTATAGAAATATTTATATGACTTACAATGATCACCCTAAAAGCGTGGGGGGGATATCTTAGTACATCACTAGTAGGTCTAGGTAAACCACAATATTAGGGGACCATAACTTTATGGAGATATATGAAATTGGATCCTTTCCATGATGTTCCTAATTTCATATGCTATAAATTTTTTACCAACCTTACCCAAATAGATCCAATCATTCCTTGCATTATTTAATATTATTAACCACCCATTTTAAAAAGAAATAAATAATATGATAGTAGTGTTTCTTGGATGATCGATCCCCTTGAGAGATCTAAATCCATACCCATGTAGCTGCTCCCCAATTAATTTGAAATAATATGTTGTTGTTGGATTCTTCCTTGGGAAGACAATAACACCATTAGTTGGGTGCAAGATGAATTCCCTTTTTCTTTATCTGATCATCAGTTCAAATAGTGCATTTTTTCATCATCCGAAAAATGATGTTAATTTTTCCTAGTATATCTCTGAAAAATTTACCCCTCCCACTTTCACAACCCATCATGGATACTATTTCAATTCGTAACGATGCAGTATGAATTGGATTGGAAAAAACTAGTAAGAACCACATTGAATGTGAGCCTATCATGGTCAAAATATATCAATATGTTATTAATAAGATAAATATATTGAGGACTCATACATTTCTAAATAAATGATGGGTACATACTAGAATGAGAAAATGATATATCATGTTCTTAGCATCCAAGAAAACCTAGAGTCTCACCCACCTAGATACATCTCTAAATTTTTATTTCCCCATTTCCACAGTACACCATGAGTGGTACTGAAATCTGTGAATATTACCTTAAATTATCTTGCATAAACATAATGGAATTTCCATTGGATTATCCTTGTGTATCTCACTGTTTTTCACTATAAAATTTCCTGAGAGGGCACCTCATTCAAAAAAATCCCAAGACAACTTTTCAGAAGTATTTTTTTGAAATACATCACAATTCTTTGGTTCATTACTCTAGAGTATTTTGGTCTCACTATTCATTCCCCTGATTCATAGTGACATCAACCCTCCCCATGAAAATTTCAAATGATGGACACTTCCACATTCCCAATACACTATAAATATTTTTTAGAATATCATTGGAAATTCATAATGTTCATATAAATGGATAATATAATGGAGTTGACAAGAGTGATCCATCCTCAGCATGAAATGATGTCATTTATATAGTCATCGATTGTAATAGAAACCTTATCCACCAATATCTAAAAATGATGAATAAAAATACATCCTACGGACATTAGAGTTCCTAAGTGATCTATGGAAAATACCATCTAGTTTATATTAGTGAGGTCGGAATTTCTTTTCCCTATATGCATCAGGCATAAATTAGAATATAGTACTCTTATTTCATTCTTCTGGATATGTTTTCTAATCCATTTACTATTTTATCATAAAAATATTGTTGAAACCATTAATATATCCTCTCTTTATATTAGTAAAAAATATCATTTAATCAACAAAGAGGAGATCAAACACCCCTATGGTATTTTTTTATATAGGAAAGGATGATTTGATCAATTCAGAATACAAAAAATATGATATTAACTAGGGTTTTACATGGATAGAATAATAAAACATGGTGAAAAGGGGTCCCCTTTCCTCAACTCCTTAACAGAATTAAATAATCTATTATTCATTCCCATAAATGAAACGTCTATCCATGGGGAGCTGTTTTCCCAAAAGAAAAATCCAGTTACCCATGATTAGTATCCCATTGTCCCCTTTAATATGATATTATACCTCGATTATTGCGTATCATAATCCTTATCAATAACAATTGTCCTGGAATATATGACCCATGAGTTGAGTTATCAACCACATAGATCATTTCTTGAGAAATTCTAACATCATATTAAGAATATATTTAACTAGTAAAGTAATGTTTCTCCTTAGAAACCCAACCATATAGGTGATGTGAAAAGCTCGTATTTATCTCAGTAAGGAGGATTTCATAGGGGGAACTACACAATATTATATGACTTTAGGTATTGTGATATAATAGTCAATTCAACTTTGGTTTAAAGATAAAATAATTTGTATTTCCAACAATGGGAAGACCACCTTCCCAAGAGAAATGCTCGATCATACTTATAATCTCTTTTTTAACAATCTCCTAACAGTATCAATAAAGTAATATAGGAAATACATAATGTGACAAATTTATTTCTTGATTTATAGAATGATATTCTTATCAAAAGTCCATTTACACTAGTGCATTCCCAAAAAACGATTAATTATATCACAAAAAAAAATTGAATGGAATTAAAAACATAAACCTAACCTATAGGGTAGTCATTATGAATTAATGGGTTTGGATCAATAAGAATAAATCTAAATAATTAATATTCATACCTCCCACTTCAACTATGTCAGTAATAAATTATCCATTATCCTTTAAAATTATAGGACATATTCCTCTATTCACGTTATTTAAGATCACTTCAAAATTATAAATTTTTCAATATCCTTATCTCATTCATGCTTGTTTTGAATTCATATAAATGTTTCTCTCATATTGATGAATAATTTTATCAATAATAATGTTCTTGAAAACAAGATCTCTAAAAAAATATTCATCCATGTTATCCCTGATTGTGTCTTATATATTATCAATCTCGTGTTTAATGGAAATAAACCCTTGGGATATCGGTGATTTGATTTCGATCCGTTGCTAATGATCTCCATTCAGGCTCCACAGAATATTATGAAAGCTTACTAACTTATTATTAGTCATGTGATTCTTATTGAACTATATCACCATTGTATGGTTATCTGAATCTCCTGCCTACATACTGGAGTAGAAGAACTATACATTATCATCATGGTCTGGAGATATACTCACATGCTGGGTATCATGGTCAGATATTCCCCAAACCTCATGGTTAAATATTTAATATAATAATGATGAAATAGATATAAATTTTATATGAAATGATCATGCCTTGTTTATATACACTTCTTTCTTTTTTATTATTTCAAAAGTTGTACATATAACCTATGAAGCCCATATCTGAAAGAAAATTTTATGAAATAATGGAGAAAAATATCTTCAATATTTCCATGGATAGATACATCAAACCCAATTCTTCTACAAATCAATAATTCTGTTAATGTCACCCCAACAAACCATGTAGAGTCCCCGTAGTTGAAGAAATCCCAGTCACTCTACAAATTCTCTCTCAGACGAGTTTCGCACATGAAATATATGCAAGATAGGAAATATAAGTATTGTTATAATATGATATTAGATTATATGAAATTGTCAAAATCATCAATAATCTCTACAAAAAAAATAGTTTTGTAGAAAATCCACATTTTATGATTACCCATATCTCTATGAATGAATTTACATAATTTTATTTTTTGGGAAAAGATAAGAATATTGGAAGATATTTATCTATTTTAGGCATGAAAACTATAGAAAAGTTGATTCAATTCATGTAAAAAGATAAAATTGTTTTTTTCCTATTCAACCATGTCTCATGTGTTCAATATAATCAAAAATATTATGGAAACTTGAATCTCCGTGATTTTTTTTGAGTTACTAATGATCCCTTTGTATGAGATGACATGTGAAACTTGAGGATTTTTGACATAGACCATGTACAAACACTACTGGGATAAGGGAATGTGTTTGAAACATGAGAATCTAAGAGTACCTCAGCATGGGATAATATCCTATAGTTGTTTTAAATATATAGAAAAATTTTACCGAAGGAACTAAGAGATCATTGGTAGGACACATGAGAAGATGGTTGGAGGAGGTACAAGTGATTCACTTGATCATTGTAAGGATTGATCATATAATATAATACCTCTTTTCAAACAACTATGGAATATGAAATTTTTTGAAGAATTACAGAAATAATTACATGCATGGGATGTAAAAATATACCCAAAATTTATGATGGTTTGACCCAAGATGAAAAATAGAGGAGGTATCTATAAAAGGTTTAGTAGGAATAACCAACTCATTGTTTCTATGATAATTTATCTAGAAAACCAATGGAATCAAAAAAACATTATTCCCTATGCTATTGAAATGAAGAATCAAAAGGGATTAAAGTATATATGAGGTTAAAAAAATACTTAATAAATAAATCAGGATATATAGAGACCATTTGGGAGTCATTGGGATGACTATGGATCCTTGAGATCGATGATGATTTGGGGCCTAACCAGGATGAGTGATCGGGTCATTAAAAATAGGATAGTTGTATTCTCTATATTTATTAAGAGTTACCTTATAGGTTATAATCCATAACAAGGTATACATGAAATAGATAGGGTATTTGTTACAACCATACCACTGATTCCTCATCTTGGAGAAAAGGAATAGCGGTATAAATTTGATATATGTCCATTCTGAAGTAGATACAGGAAACTGAGGAATCCTAGAGGTTAAGGGTTCGATCATCCACACAATGATAAGAAATTATGGAATAACCAATTTCATAGTAGAGAGTGTCATTAATGAAGGGGGGTGGAAGTAAATAGAGTTTAATACAAATTTATTCATTAGAATAGTATCAAACCTTATGAATCCCCATCAACCAATGAAAAATATTAAATAAAAATACTACAATTGATCTATAACTAGGGGACTAATAAGAAAAAAACTCATCACAACATGCATAGGAAATGATGAATAATTTACATTTAATCATTAAAAACCTAGCCAGTTACGACGATATAGAAGAAGAACTGTTGTTCGTAATGAATGAAATAAAGTGTTTTCACATGTCACACCATGCCTCAAGTGTCCACATATGAAGAGATAATCCATTCACAATGGATAATAGAGAGATTTTGATCACCAAAAATCCCTTATTTAAAGCATATTAGAGCCCTCCAACTTATATTTTTGGAATCTATGGAATGGAATTATGGTATAGGTGATGAAAGGAGATGTAGACATTATTCATGGAGTGGTCACACAACATATCATTATCAAACTCTCTAAGTATTGTCCGCACTAATGAATCAAATATTCCAGTACCCATACATGGATTATGGGATGAATATAATTCTAATGTTTATTAGTTGGAAATTGGTGTAAAAATGTGAGTTGAATATAATGAAAAGTTATAAAACAAGAACATTATGATGTTAATAGGTATAATTATAATGGGGACCAATATGATATCATTTGATAGAAAACAATATATAGCAACTTAAATGCTATTCCATATTCATGAAAGTCATTTCTAAAGGTGATTCATCATTGCGACATCTGATTTTACAGAATTCAGGATCGTATTTAGAAATCTTAATGAGATTATCATGTGTAGATAACTGTTTTTTATTCCACTCTTTTATTAATCTATTTCTAAATTTTAACCCTTCTAATAAGTTCCTAGAAATTTGGTTTGAGGGGTTCTGCCTTCCAGGATTCAATGGTGAATTCCATGTACACATGAATTAAAATAAATGTAATATTAAATGCATATGTTAGGGGATATGTCCTTGTTGGATGGATGTTTGGACCAATAAAAATATGAATTTGATCGTAATTTCATTTAGGGACAGAGAATATTGATACTATAATGAAAACACTTCTATCACCCATTTAAAGAGATAACATATCGAGCTTACTATCCTTTCAACTATTTATAGTGTATCTACTCCTTGTAATATCATACCCACATACTATAATATAGAAAATACCATAATAATGAATAAATAGGATAACTCATGCATTGAAATTATGTTGAAATTTGTTCCCATAATCTCATCTCATCTCACGACAGTGTTCTATTCCCATACAATGATCCGTTTATGAACTATTATATCCGTTGTTATTTCAAACACCCTCAATAGATCAATTGTTTTGATATAAGTAGAATAATCATATATGAAAATATAGGTGGTGGAATTAAAGTGTATGTAATAGGTTGTATTAATTGGTTGATAAATTTTTCTAGATTGAATAATTAAGATTATATCATGTTTTAACACCCATATATTATCCATTTAAATGTCATGTACATTCTAGGAGATAAGAGAGTATCTACGTGTGTCCCATTTAACGTATATTGTGTTTTTAAAAAAATACTTTTCTTAGTACGCATAATTAAAATTGGTTTATCTCATACAAGAAATTATTTATGGGATATGACCATCGATGAATTTAAAATTCCTTGATATTTCTTACATAAGAGACTCATTAGGTAAATTATTTTCTAATTTCCAATGGCCTACCTTGTTAAAGAATCTATATATTGAATTCAATTCCATTTCACTTTTCTTTATTTATCCCTCATTTAATTTTTACAAAGCCTATTATTTTTCAGAGTCCTCTGGGATATTTTATTAAATCCTAGTTAGATTCATGATTTTTCATTTATTCAATATCATTAGCCCAAAATGTTACATTTAAATAGACTAAAATGTAGTTGGAGTGTATAGTTTTAGTGGAACTGTTAATATTTCCCCATCCCCATACCTTTTTCATAAGGGTAAAAAATGTTTTTTCATTATGGTTCACAATGAAATGATTGAATTTCAGACATAATTCATATGATGGAGACTTTCACTATAGTTTATAGTTGATCTCGTCTGCAACACTTTGTTTCATGTTCCATTGCAGTAGTTATATGGTATCCATCCTTTCCATTATCATTTTTGGTTTTCTCATCCGAATCTTTGGTGATAGGTTTATCATTTATACAATTTAATTAATTCCTCCCAAAGTTCATTTCAGGTGGTAGGAGATGGGTGTATCAGTTTATTTATCTACTATATAATCTATGATATTTTTGTTGTCATGTGCATAAAATAGATGGATTCCTCCAAAATCATTCCGCTCTAGAATAATATTAATTATTCATTTAATGAATATACTGGGGATATTAAAATGTTGATATTGGGGGGATTTATAATCCTCCTCTACATAAAATATTCTAATTACTACTACATTATGGGTGTTATATACAACATCCAAGTCTTCTGAGGATGGATAATGACCTGAGACATGTGATCCAGGCACGGGTGTAGGGACCTTTGGGGTTTTATATCCATATATGTTCCTAATGAATAGGGGACCAATGCCATAATTCTTGGATGGATGGTTACAAGGACTTTTTGTTTCACCATTTCGTTAATATATGTTGTTTAATCATTTAAAATTTATTTATAAAATCGTAAAATTTGTCCCTATTTTATTATGTCATTCATGAAAAAAGATCCTCATATTTTTGATTTTTTTTTCTTCTCTAATATTAAGTTTCCATATTGATTCTATCATCATCCATTGTTAAAAAACCCCACACACAATTTTTTGTCTATGTTACCCTCCAATAACACATTATAATAATTCCAAAATCATGTGTGTTAGTTTTTCTATACATTTTTATTAGGATTGAAATTAATAATAAAATTTACCAAGTGAATATTTCATTATAGTTAAGGCATTTGAGATTGCTGATTATTTTCAAAAATTATAGGGGGGTATCAGAGATAATGCTCAAATCAAAATTTTTGTATTCCTCAGGTGTTAATATTGTTTTATTGATCACAAATAATATGCATTATATAAATCTTATTTAATCTATCTAAAATCTTGTGTACAAATGATTAGTTTCATTATACCTTAAATAATTATTGTAAACTATTTTTTATATAATAATTGTCATTTGTAAATGATTATGTTTAATTCATTCGATGAATATAAATTTTTACGTCTATGTAAAGTGATTGGGATAAGTTTGAGAAACCATGAGTCTTCCACTGGTTGTGTTTTTCTGGAGAAGGACTCAGACACAGTAACCTTCCAGACACCAGAACCATCCGGACACCAGAACCATCCAGACACCATTACCATCCAAATACCATAATCATCCATACACAGTGGCCATCCTATCACCATGACCATCCATACCACATGACCATCCAGGCATGGTGACCATCTAGACACTGTGACCATCTAGACACTGTGACCATCTAGACATTGTGACCATCCAGAAAATGTGACCATCTAGACACCATGACCATTCAGAGACCGTGACTATCCAGCTTCCATGGCCATCCATACACCATGACCATCAAGACATCATGATCCTAACAACGAATATGTGCTACATGTTCCTTATTTCTATACAACTACACCAGCATAGTTGTCTCACTGCTCAAATACAAAGAAGGATACACCATTTCAAGGAGACAAATTCTTAGAGACACTGTTTCAAGGAGACATTGTTTCATGGAGACACTATTTCAAGGAGACACCATTTCATGGAGAAACCATTTCCAGACACACTATGACAGTTTTTATTAATCTTTTTTTTATGTTTTTTTAATTTAATTACAAATGTTCATATTTGAAGATTTTAAATGTACTGACGTAATTAATGATTTTTGGTAGACAAGTTTCCTGATAGTACGAGGTAAGAGGTGCAGAATACTTGTATCGTGTCAGATCCAACACATGCATTCCACGAATAAAAAGAACAACGTGGCGAGAAGAATAAAAAATTGATCGCATTGATGATAGAGTAGTAGAAAACCATGTGTGTGAGAGATTAAAAAGAAGAAAGGGCATTCATGCATCCAGAAATAGCTTAAGAACACGGGAAGATTAATATAATCCTAGATTCAAGATCATTTTCTCACTATCAACTCCATGAATTACATGAGCCAGATCTAGTTGACTTAAGATTATTTGTTTTCCTTGAGAGGACTCGATTTCTACAACTTCTTTATCTTAGAAGTATATAGCTATATATACTAACACTCAGATCTCTTCTAATCTTATCTCATAATTTCTCCTCTGATGTGTATTTTCTTTCTCTTTTGAACAGTGAGTGTGTCTACATAAAAATACACAATGTTTCTTGAATCAAACTGAATGATACAAGATATCCTTTCTCTTTAATCTTTTTACACGTGTGCATACCAACAGATTAGTGTGGAAGAGGTCTCTGTGTGAAATGTTTGTTCATACCAAAAAAGAACTATATAAGAGGTCTATTACCTGGATAGTCCTATGTACTGTTGAGAACCCCGATCGATGGTGTGTATCATTTTTATTTATATAAACTACATGATGTTAGTTGATCACTAAGTTGAGTGAATTAGGTCTGGACATGAGACTGAACCACATGATTTATATTTTATGTGTTGTTTATTTTAGTTTGCTATGTTTTATTGATTAATTGAGTTATCAACAAATTTACTTTGATAGTTAATCGTTTAAAGAAGTTATAATTTTTTGGACTTATTATAATAACTTCAAAAGTAATTTAATAACTGATATTAAAATTAATGAGATTTAATCAATCTCTTAAGAAGTTATTTAAATAGTGAAAATTTTATAACCGTATAACCTTGATTTATTAGGTTTTAATTAAATTTATTTTGTAACCTTTTTCAGATTACTTGTTAAATAGAAATTCTTATATATACTCAATTCCCCCCCCCCTCTTGATTACTCAACACAGACCAACATTTAGTATCAACGGGATGTAAATGAAGACTATGTTTTTGAACATATTCAGCTATGATTGTAGTTGTAATCAATGATCTATAAATTTATGTTAATTATAAATTTCTATCTCTTTTGAAGTATTTATTTATTATAGATAATATATTGGAATGTTTTGTAACAAACAGACCACCATTCGTTAATGGAACAAATTATGACCAATTGAAAATTAAAATGAAAATGCATTTAGATAGTATGAGCTTTGAAATATATTATAAAAATATAGATGAATATATAATTTCTTCTAATGATATAATTATTTGGTATTAACAATCCAAAACTATCTACAATAACAATTTCAATTCTATTAATTCTTTATAATGCTCTTTAGGATATGAGGAATTTAATAGAATCTATGCATGTAACAGTACGCAAGAAATTTGTGATACCTTGTGTGTTTCACATGAATGAACTTCTAATGTGAAACCAATAAGGCATAATACTTATATTAATAAATATGATAACATTATAATGAATTTTGAACAGCATATTTCTAGCATGAATATCATGTTCAATGAAATTATCTACACCATGATGCATCTTGGAAGAGAAGTCACTTCCAATGAACAAATAATGAGGATTCTCGGATGCCTACCTAAAACCTAGAGAGGAACGTTTGTCTCTATTAGAGAGTCATGCGACATCAACATGATACATATAAAAGAAATCATTGGAAACCATATGATGTATGAAGATGATGATAAAGTTAACATTTAAGAGGAGGATGAACCAAAAATAAAATTTGATGCATTCAAGACCACCACCACTAAAAACAATGAAGAAGGGAAATAAGACATTTCGGTAGAATGTTTCAGTAGTGAACAATCATCACCTGATAGTGATGAGAATATGGATCAAATAGCCATAATGTTTAAGAGATTTTACAAGAAGAATAATTTTTTTACAATTCCTAACTTCATGGGATGATATGATCAAAAAGGATGTTGACCGAAATCTTTTAAAATAAGTGACAAGTATAATGAGATAGTATGTTATGAATGTAAATGATATGGACATATCAAGGTGGATTTTCCCAAGATCATTTACAAAAAGAAATATAAGGATAGATTTAGAAAGTATAAAAAGAAAATGGAGGCATCATGGATTTCTTCTGACGATAGTTTAAGAGGATCAGAATCATCACATGATGAACAGTCTAACAAAACCAATATGTGTTTTTTGAAAAACACATCTGAGGTAATACTATAATCTCTTGTATAGAATTCCTATTATTCTGGATATGAGAGGTAATCCGAAAAAAAGTATAATGAAGAAATGTTTGAATATATAATATTCATGAATATAAATTCATTGAACTAAAAGATAAATTCATGTATATTAAGAATCAAACTGCCCTTACCTCAACTGTTAAAACTGAACTCATTGTTTAAAGGGATAAAATTTATAAATTACTGAAACAGAACAATGAACTAAAACAATCAAATGAGAAATTGAAAAATGATATTGAAAGGTTCACTAATGGTATATATACCTTGGTATAAATTCTAGGTAAACAGATTTCTCCTAAATATACTACAGGCTTTGGATGTCAACCCAGTATAAGAAATTTTTGAAGAACTTATTTTTATTCAAGGTCGAGGACATACAGCTTTACACTCTATTCTAGAAAACATTTAGTTATATCATGTTGTGATACACTATCCAATGTTTAATGATTTTATAGACCAAATAGAGTGTATTTTTCCTATACTTTACATAATGTTTTTCGGAAACTTATGAGGCATATTAGGGTTCCTAAAGCACTATTTACTAATATTACTGGACCCAAACAAGTATGGGTACCAAAATCTGATATATTTGACTATTTTTTACAATAGTTTCTTAAAGAGTTCCTGTAAACTCATATGGTACTCGAACAGTGGGTGTCCAAGACACATGAGTGGAGACTACACATGCATCATGAAATTAATAAAAATTGATGAAGGACATATCAACTTTGGTGACAATTCCAAAGGAATGATTATTATCCTTGGCCAAATCGGTAACTCTAACTCATTTTTGATTTACGAAGTTATTTTTCTTGACTGATGGAAATATAATCTTCTAAGTATTTCATAATTATGTGGTGATGTATTTCATGTCAAATTTTAAAATGATGCTTGAATTGTTTTTAATTCTAAAAATCAATTAGTGTTTTTTTCATTATGAAATGAAAATGTATATTCCCTTTAAATAAATTCTTTTGCTTCTCAAAATTATTCATGTTTACGTGTGTTTCACGAAGTGTCTTTGATTTGGTATAGGAGACTAGGGCATTGTAACATTCACTCCCTTAGAAAGTTAACTTGAAAAATCTTTGTCAATGACCTACCAATACTTGAGTTTCCAAATGATAAAGTGTATAGTCCTTGTCAAAAGGGAAGCAATACAAAATTTCCTTCAAACCAAAGAAATAAGTGTAAACATCTCACCCTCTCAAACTGGTTCACATGGATTTTTGTGTAACATCTAGAGTATCTAGCTTAAATTGAAATCACTATGATTATGTTCTTGTAGATTCCTTTTATATATATACATGGACATTTGTTTTGGCTCACAAAAGTGAAGGATGCACCCATTTTTTCAAAAATTCAAAAAATTTTGAAAATCTTAGTAGACATAGAATTAAATATTTCAGATGTGATCATGGCCGTGAGTTTGAAAATAATGATTTTGAATCTTTTTAATCACAAAATGTCTATAGTCATAATTTTTCTCCCCATAGAACACCTCAATATAATTTAGTTGTAGAAAGAATAAATAGAACCATTAAATAGATTCCTAGAACAATACTTATGGAATATGATTACATATTTACTAAGATGAAGCTATAAATATAGAATGATACATAATAAGAAGAGTATTGATTCGACTAATTCTTAAAATAACACTATATGTGTTATAGAACAATAGAAAACCCAAATATAGCTACTGAAAATTATTTGGTTGCAAAGTCAACATCCTTAATACTAAGGACAATCATTAAATTTTTGGATCCAAGTGTGATGACAGAATCTTCTTAGGATATTCAATTTCTAGTAAATCTTATAGAGTGTTTAATAAAAGAACTAAATGTGGGGAATAATATCTCCATGTAAATTTCGATGAAACAGATAAACATGAGCCTAAGACCACTCTACAGAATATGAAGGATGATGTATCAAATCTGTTCATTAATTTGAAATCACCTACCCATCTTGCAAAGGAATCTATAAAGTCATCCAGTTCTGGAATTATTTTTTTTACTCAAATCACAATGAACCTAACCTTGTTTAAGAACATGAAATCACTAGTACATATTTTTCTAGTGCTATTAAAACACTAAAGAACCATCTTCGAGATGCGGTTGTAGGAGACTTAGAACAAGGGTCTCAAAATAGAGTTTCTCATAGAAATCAGGGTGAAAATCATGTCTTCATTCAACATAAGGAACCTAAACACATTAATGATGATATCAATGATGAATTTTGGGTGATTTCTATACAATAATAACATAATCAGTTTGAAAAAAACAATGTTGTGGAAAACGGTTTATAGACCCAATGACATATTCACCATAGGCACTAAGTGGATGTTTAGAAATAAGGTAGATGAATCTGGTAATATAGTTAGAAATAAGGATTGATTTTTTTCACAATGTTGTAGTCAAGAAAATGTAATTGACTACGAAGAGTCCTTTTTCACCCGTACCTAGACTTGAAGCCATCGGAATTTTTATTGCTTATGCTACACATCTGAATTTCATAATATATTAAATGGATGTCAAAAGTGAATTTATAAATGGGTATATAGATGAGGATATTTCTTTTGAGAAACCCCTTGGTTTTCCAAACCCTCATGTTCCAAATAATTTTATTAAATTATCGAAATCCTTATACTGTTTAAAGATGACCCAAGAGCTTAATATGATAGATTAAGTAATTTTATCATTTCCAATGGTTTTACAAATGGAATATCTGATCCTATTCTTTTTATAACCTAAATTTACAATTATGTTTTAGTATTTTAATATATATAGATGACATTATCTTTAGAACTTCAAAAAAAAAATATGTATTGAATTTTCTAAAATGATGCGAAAGGAATTCAAAATGAGTTTAATGGGTGAATTAAAATTATTTCTTGGATTTCAAATCATTCAAAATAATAAAGGTATTATTTTAAATCGAAGTAAATATACTAGAGAACTTCTAAAATGTTTTGGATTGGATTGCACTAAAAGTAGTGACACTACAATGAGAACTTCTTGTATATTGGATCTTGAGGAAGATTGAAAATTTGTTGATCAAACCACTTACAGAGGAATGAATGGAACTCCACACAACATAACTAATTTTTGACCTAACATTATGTTTAGTGTGTGTATATGTGCTCGTTTTGAAATAAATCAAATGGAATCGCAATTAAATCTTGTTAAGATAATTTTCAAATAACTCAAGCATACAACTAATCTATGACTATTCTATCCTAGAGGAAAATCATTTGAGTAAGTGAGTTATTCTAATGATGAATTTGGTGGTTGTAATTAACATAGATAAAAATCTATGAAACTTGTCACTTTTTTCAAGTCACTAGTATCATGGTGTAGAATGAAACAAAAGTTGGTTACATTATCTAATGTAGAAGCTGAATACATAGCTGCTGGCAGTTGTTGTGCACAGAATTTTAAGATGAAACACACATTACTAGATTATGGATATCAAATCAGGCATGTACCTATAAATTGTGATAACAGAAGTGCTATTAACATCTCAAAAAATCATGTTTCACACTCTAGGAAAAAACATATTCATGTAAGACATCAGTTTTTGAGAGATCATTATCAAAATAGTGACATCACATTGGAGTTCATTAGAACTGAATATCAACTTGATGATACATTAACCAAACCACTAAATTATGAATGAATATATTACATTATATATGACTTGGGAATGATAAATCTTATGTAGTAAGTATAATGTTTCATTTTTTTCATTTTCATAAGTCACTATCCTAAGACTACTATTTAACATTAATGGTTCTATAGTTTAACTATAATAAGATTTGATGTTTCATGTTTATAGTAACATAGTTTATATTTCATTGTTACTATTTGGGATATATTTCCTCATACAATACGGTTTCACTGTTTACAAATAAAACATGTTACGGTCTCAACGTGAACACTTATTACAGTCTCACCGTGAAGGCATGTTATGGTGTCCCCGTAATATTTGATTACAGTCTCACTGTAACGATTTTTTATTGTTTTATTTATACATTATAATCCATATTGTGGTAATTAATTGGTTTTTTCATTTTACTTTCCAAATCTTTTGATCCCACGACACTTGATATCCCATCATCGTCAACTCTTGAGAAGCACAATTCAATGAAGAAGTTGAAAATCATGATGATGCTAGCACCCAAAGGCCCTCTAGATCTGAATCTAGTGAACAACATAGTGGTACATACAAAGGATATATTCTCTAAATGGCTTCTTTCAATTATGTATTTGTTTTTGAAAGTGATATTGGAGAAAGGCTGGATTGATTGTTTCATGATGGATGAAATGCCTATTTACCCAAATCTAGTTGCACAATTTTATCAAAATGATAAATTATCTTTTAATTCATAAGATGGATATGTTGTGGGCATTTGGATCAATGGAAAGAGTTTTACCTTTTTTGTAAGGTCATGGGTTAAATGATTTATGATACCTCATGAGGGTATTTGTGAGGAATATCAGATAGTTCATCCACATTCGAGTGAGTTCTTTGTTTTGTAAGAAACTTTGATAAGTTTAACTGGAAATGAAACTGAGGGGAGAGTCATAGCTTCAAATATAGATTAATAAACCCGAATCTTTTCTTACTATTGTTCTGAATATGATTATCCCCAGATAAGATGATTTTGATATAATCAAGTATTATGATGTATTTTTGATACAGCTCATGAAAAATGGACTTATGATCAACCTATGAAAGTATGTTATTCGTCATATGTGTGATTTGATCCGGACAACATCTAAGTCAACCTTCTTCTTTTATTCAAGGCTTATATAAAATATGCATCATGCATAGGGATTGGTTGTACAAGATGAAAAATCTATTAAGGATTCTATGTTTGATCATTCAAAAGATACAGTAAAGAGAATGAAAATCAATTTGAATCCATAGAGAAAGGTTTCGGGGAAATATAATGATAAGGTTTATGAAACGATTTATCTAGTGTAACACCCTCCAAGACCTAAGTATATTTATGATCTTTGTTTAGAGTTAGATGATCATGTGGAGTATTCTAATAAGGATTAATGGGAAGAGGTTGTTGTACCTCTGAAAGAAGATATTCTGGTTTTGGAAGATAATGATTCTTCTCCTCAAGTTGATAAAGAAATACATTTTCCTGAAGATGTTGCTGATTTGGAAAAACAACCTGATGGTGAGGAAGAATTTGTTGTTATGGTAAGAAGAAATGATGTTGTAGAAGAGAATATATAAAAGGATCTTCCTATTGTACAAGAAACATCTCCTTAGGAACACAAAAAAGATAAATATGTTGCTGATGTTATTCCAACTACTGATTAGACAATGGAGCAATCCTTTAAGTTGGATAGAATGAAAATGGGTGAGGAAATTAGGGATGAGTTTGTGGAAATATATCAAGGATATAAATCTATCAGTACTGAGAAATATGAACCTATCAAGGGGGAGATGGCCCACAATCTAGAATCTGTTGATGTCCCTAATCTGATTGATCCATGGTCAGAGGATTTATGGTATAAATTCCCCAGTTATTTTGATGTTACAGATTCCCAGGATGTCTCGGTTAATTGAATTGATATGTCTACTATGTTTCATTTGAAACTTGCATCTTCTCTTGAAGATATCCTTTTCATGGAACCTGAGCCTGTCTCCACTTTTATTATTTATACTTTTCAAGAACCTACATACGTGGTTAATACAGGTGATCTAAACGCATTAGGAGAAACCATATTAGTTGTAGTTGAGAAACTCATTAATACCCAACATTCTCTGGTAACCATTATGAATGAAAGATATGATTCACTGTTGTTTGAAATGGTAATACGGCAGATTCATCCCCAGATTCAACACATGATTTTAGAATTCATAGTTGAGAACAAACCACTCAATGATGAAGTAAAGACCCTGAGAGGTATGGTTGATGATATGCAGAGAATGATAACCTCATGAATATACCCAATTTCTTATCCTATTGAGGTATTTGTTAATCAGACCCCATAAGAAGTAGCCTCACTGATTCAAACTATTCTAACTTCATTAGCTAAAAAGGTAGCAGAAAGAAACAAGATGATTGTTTAAGAGATTATAGAGATTGGATTTGGTCATAACAAGTAAAATTGTGTGTAAAAGGCCAATCTTCAGAAAGTTCTAAATAAACTAAAATCCTTTAGCTTGGTTGTAAGTGCTCCTCGTACTTTTGGAAAATCACCCCAACCTTTTTAGACAGTGATCTGCTCCAAAACTTTGTCCAATAAGAACTTCAATATATGATTAGTGGCTTTGACAAACAATATTTATATGATGTTATCAATGACAATTGCGATTTCTTGATTTGGTGAGAAATCATTCGAATATTTCCAATGATGATCAGCAAGAAATTTCTAAAAAAGTGAATTTCTACTTCAATAAGATCTTCTCTAATAATTTCATGACCATCTTCTTCAAGTACCTTGTATTGAATATAAGGATTCATCCTATCACTCTTGAATTCAAAACACAAGTCCAAAATCTCAAATATTTCACTCCATTGTGGGATAAGTTTATGGGGAACAAGGATGTCTTTTAGAAAGATATGTAGTATGGTGGTTAGATAATTTCTAGCTTCATCAAGCATCTGAGACTGTATCTTCATGTATAAAGTACTACAATTATTTCTCCTACAGTTGCACCCCTTAGATCAGGTTTTCCCACTTTCTCATTATCTGCCCTTAACTCCACATCTATGTCTGTCTCTCGGGATCTGAGTTAGATCAGGCTGTTTATCCTTCTTCAACAGTTTCCTCAGACTTCCACTTCACCTACATTGGCCCCTTTTATTTTTGAAGGATTCCATTTACCTTCTCTTTCAATAGGTTCAATCCCTTCTTCCACTTATACCGCTCCTCATATGGATTCTTGTTCTGATGTTTCTACTAAGGGAAAATAGATGGGAAGATAGGGCTGAAGAATTGTGACTACTATCTTTTGACAGGGACGTTTTTTGTATTATTGTTCCATAGTATTTGTAGTGACATGTTTTATCCATCTAAGGCATTGTGCATATTTATTATCTATTTCTTATTTTACTATTTTCATAATACAGAAAGGGAAAGAAATATGTATTCTATATACACTAAAAGAACATTAAAGTATATACACATTACCTAAGAATAAATCTCTCACTCACATGATTTATGATCATCAAAATGTGTGACATTGTTGGACTCCTCATGTGTTAATCATGTTTTAATGATCACAAATCATATACATTTGTAAGTCTTGTTTAATTTATCTAAAATCATATCTATGTATGGATGGTTTCTTCATTCCTTAGATAATTATTGTGACCTATTTTTTCTTTAATAATGTTCTCTTTTAAATTATTATGTTTAATTCATTCTATGAATATCACTATTTAAGTCTGTGTACAATGATTTGGCTAAGTCTGAGAAACTGTGAGTCTCCCACCATTAGTGTTTTTTCGAAAAGGACCCAAACACTGTAACCATCCAGACACTGTAACCATCTAAGAACCACATCAATTAAGACATCATAACCATCTAGTCACCATAACCATTTAGACATAGTGACCAGCCAAACACTCTGACCATCCAGACACTGTGACCATCCAGACACCGTCACAATCCATACACCATCACCATCTAGACACCGAAACCATCGACACACTGTGACCATCCAGACACCATGATAGATGTCTCACCACTCAATGAAAAAGAAGGAGACACTGTTTCATGGAGACATTGTTTCCATAAAAACTAGGACACCATTTCTTAATCTGTTTTGTCGTTTTTTAATTTAATTTCTAAGAGAAATATTTGAAGCTTTTAAATGCACTTGAATAATTAATGTTTCTTTATTGACATGTTTTCTGATAGTACACGGTACATGTTTTTGAATACATGCATCATGTCTTATCTAACCCATGTATTCCATGATTAAAAAGAACTATATTGAGAGAAGAAAGGAAGTAATCATAGTGACTATAGAGTAAAAGAAAATAGAGTGTGTGTGCGACAATGTAGAATCCCTAGAATTCATGAAACACGATACTATTGAAGAACACATGAATCATACTTTAATACTATAGTGGAGAACATTTCTGCACTATGAACTCCATGAAGAACACGATCCAGATCTAGCTGACCTAAGAAACTCAATTTTCCATGAGAGGACTTGATTTCTACATCTGCTTCATATCAGAAGTCCAGAGTTGCATAGATTAACACTCAGAGCACTTATAAACTTATCTCATCATTTCGGATCTATAATGTATTATTTTTATCTTTCAGGTATGGTATGTGCCTGTATAAAACATGCACCATCTATGGAATCAAACTGAAAGATACAAAATATCCATTATCTTTAATTTTTTTTACATTTGTGTATTCCTAAAATTAAGTGTGGAAGAGGTCCATGTGTGACCTATTTGTTCATACCCACGAAGAAATGTGGAAGAGGTCAGGTGACCTAGAAATCCTTGTGTACTATTGTTAACCCCAATCCATGGTGTGGATAATGTTTATTTATATAAACCTTTTGGAGGCATGTGATAACCAAGTAAGGTGGATTAGGTATCAACCTGAGACTGAACCACTTGTTTTATATCATTTGTGTTTATTTTAGTTTTCAATCTTACAATTTTATTCGAAAATCACAAAATTTACATTGATAGTTAATCTTGGAAAGAAGTTATAATTGTTTTTCCTTATTAAAATATTCTCAAAAGTAAATTCAATAGATGATATTACGATTACTATGAATTAATCAATCTTTTCAAAAGTTATTTAAAATGTCAAACATACATAACCATATAACCTTTCTTGACTGGGATGTATTTAAATTTATTAGGGAACCTTTTTAAGAATAGTTGTTAAATAGAAATTTTTATAAATACTCAATTCACCCCCTTCTGATTACTCTACTCTGACTAAAAAATTATTATCTAACGCTAATATTCAGAGAATAATAGTTTTCATGGTAATAAGGAAAAAATTAATTCCCTCTATTTACAATTTTCATAGTGTAAGGCATTTCATATAATCCCATCCCCATCATAATCGTACTTTATTCATTAAATCTTTATATTAACACAACTATATTGATAATATCATTAAAATTCCACTGATTCATCCCATTAGGAGTGATTAAAATCCTAATCATATGAAAATTAAATAGTTTAATTCTTTCCTAAAAGAAAACATGGTTCACCAAGACATAGAGAGAGTTATCTTTCTTGATGAAGCCTCTTTGGTATGTGAAATATTTTTCTGTGATGGATATATTAATGAACAATTTTTCATTTCCGTGAAATTATTCTTCATCACAAATATCTAAAAGAGAAGACAATAAATCCAAATTATGTTTCATTTCCCAAAATATTGGGTAGATATATTTGTGACAAGGATGATCGAGAGAAATATTTTCATTATCCATTCCACCAGTTTGAGAAGCATTCGATTCTTCCTAACACTCATGACATCTTGAATTGACATGTGTCTCTCATTGTTCTTCCATTATCCACTAACGTTATGTACCCTAAAAGGTTTTAAATAAATACAATATACTTAAAAAAATAAAGACCCATATAATAATTTTTAAATTGTGATGTATAAAAAATTAATATAAAAATGCTAGTGTATAATAAAAATGACTCGACAACTGAAATTATGAGATAAGAATACCATTTATTACTTTTAAAAATCAATAGAATTGTATGAATCTTTTATAAAATCATAATAAAAATATTAATATGATATTTAATAACTATATTCATGGATATAACCATTTATAAGAATAATTTATATTATCTCAAAGAAGTGCGAACCATGGGCTCTGACCAGTGATTCTATAATTTGTTGAATATAAAGAAATAAAATGTGAAAAATGGAGATGGTGTATGGAAAATAGTGACAAAATAATTCCATAAATCATTGTATAAAAACACAAAAAAATATTAATAAAATTTATCTTGATATCTAAAATCGTCCACCATCCCGACAACATTGGTGGTGGCCCATATTCATGGTTTTAACTTTTCCCATATCCTAGCTTCATCATCCAAATGGAAAAAGTTTTCCCCAGGTGGTGTGGGATCAGACTGGATTCTAGGTTCCTTTTCAAATTTCATAAATGAACCTGATGATAATAAATGATAATAAATGATCATTTTCTTAATAGCCTCAGTTCATGGAGATTGTTATTTAAATTATATTAGTCCACGAGTGTTATCAAATATTCCACATAGAATATTCCTTATATAATATATATTTAAGATGTTTTGAAGGACATATTTTTCTTACTAAATCTATAGTAAAGTGGAGACATATCTCTACCTATGAGGGAAAAAATCCCATAGGTTTCAGAGTATAAATTTTATATAAACATAAATAATTTTACCGTAATTTTGTGTACCACCATTTCTAATATTTTTAGAAACATCCAAAAATTATTCATATTTCCCTTATCCATTTCCCACTGTTTAATCCTTTTGGTCCTAAAAATTTGTTATAGTGACAGTGAAAAGAGGAATAATTTAATGTTAATCACTTGCCTTCATAAAATCTACTTCAATTGGATCTGAAATTCCTATAGTTTGTTCACATCACACACATTGGATGATAGAAAAATCCAACCAAATTTCATTGTTCCTATGAGTTAACAACATAATATTTATTATCCATCTAAATATTTTGAGCCTTTACACGAAGGGAGTAATTTCACATGCTATTACCAATATTCACATAATTATCCTCAATAACAATATAAACATAAATCAAATCCTCATAATTATTCAGATCGATCACCATATGAATGGAATGTTAATCTTTTCCACCAACTATGATGCATAATGAACCATCACCTTCAACAAGCCGACACTGCCACATAGGTTGATGCGAACTACCACATAATAAAATAAAGTAGATTTCCATCTATTTTCTAACATCTCCCCATTAGTATATGGAAGGCAATATGAATCTTCAATGAACTACCAGGGTGACTAAGTTGACACACCCCCAGAGTGACTCTGTGGAATTATTCTAAAGGTCCTACCAAATCTAGATAAATCAGGTACTTCATTTACAAAATAAATATTTGAAATATATATTATACATTTCTCACTCACAGATACTATTTATTAAAATTATAAAAATACAAGACATTTTAGTTTTTTAACAAAAATTTTTATGTGGAGACATGATTGAACGAGACCATGTGGATTTTCATCATTATTATGTAATTCAAATGTATACTCATTGTCTACAAACATTAAAATATTGTTGAGAGTTAAATAAATTTCAATCTCAATAAGAATTTTTTTTTTCAAACAATACATGTTCTATTTCAATATCGAACATCATGTGGATCTAAAATATAGAGACCACATTAACTAAATTTGACGGTTCCATAAATAACAACTGAAGCGATAAATCTAAATCTACACCAGAGTGTTCGATTTTCCAATAGACAATAGATTAAAAATAGGATTCTATTCTTAGGTTCTTATAATTATAGTTTTAAGGGGGAAAATTTAATTTCCACATGATTTATTCATCATATCATATGATTTAAATATATTTTTATAAAAAACCTTACTGAGTGAAAGGATCTTCCAACCTCTAAAGCCCTAAAAATAGATTAGACAACTTCTAATATTCATTCTTCACTGTCTCTGAATGGTATTGTCAATTGAATATTATAAATTTGATGATAATCCTTCAAATAACCATATATGTACTATAGTTTATGTTTAGTGATGATTTATAATATTAAAATTTTATTCCATACTATTTATTTTTAAAATTAATTAAAATGGTATAAGGTACCACATTGTTTTTCAAATATATTTCAAAAAACAATACGGATATATTAATATTAACTTTAAATTTCATAATATGAAATCGCCCAATTTTTTTCATGTAAAGTTTTTCAATACATAATAATAAGTTTTTAAATAATTTTTGAAATCATCCTATGACTATAGGATCTTTAGAAATTCAATAAAAATATATTAATTATAATAAATTTATTATATCACCCTCTTGTTGTACTTAGGTTCTAATCATTCATATTATTATAGATGGCACATCTGTTTAATTAAAGATCTTTATTAAATATACATCGTAAGTTTTATCCTAGGTATGGTAAATGTTTTTTCATTGTTTGGAATTTAAATAGAGTTCATTTTCTAGAGATAACAAGAAAAAATAAATGACATTAATTATGTAATTATTTATGATATGATTAATAATTAACATTTTAAATGAAAAATTTTACAAAAAAAATTATTTTGATATCTGGGGTAATCCACATTACCATATTTGCTAGGATGAGGTATTCCATGGGGATAATCTTTAGGGATAACAAGGGCTACAAGTGAAGGTAAAAATGAATGTAATGAATTTTTCAATGGTATTTTATTTGAGAATGTCTTTTCCAATGATGTCCATAGATATCACAAAATATGTAGAATCATTGTCTAGAAATTATAAATATTTTACTGATGTAGGATTATTTCTTATTAGAGTAATTTTCACTCTCAATTTTTCATGGGATAATATGACTTAATTACTATAGAAATTTTATTCATGTATCATTTTTTTATTTTGTGGAAGAATATTCAAAATAATTCAACATTTATTTTCTTCCTCAATCATTGATTTTTCCATAAATGAATTGATGTCAAAATAAAAAATTAACATTTAACATTTTCTCTCTTATTTGTGATTTTTTTCACCCATTCATTAAATGATCATCGTATTTATTTCATTTGACTGATGGTTTGTCATTATCTATGAACATATAATTGTTCACTATATCATTGAGAAGTAATATCATTCATGTAGGTCCAGATAAAGGATTTAATGTGTGATTTTGGGATGATGAAGGTAAATGGGGATGAATTATTATAAATACCTGATCTTTTTCAATGATATTTGTTTCCTAACAATGCATGTTTTATTATTTTCACTATAAATTTTTTTTTCTATTTAATAATTACGTGAGTATAATTTGAAATGTGAAAATTATTTTTGGATCATTATATGACCATTGGTCAATTATTAACATTGGAAAATACAACCATTGGAAAAAAATTCATAATAACAATTTTTACATTTTAATTAAATTTTTTAAGTCGAACTCCCAATAGATGATTAATGATAAAAATAGAAACGAGGACCTAAAAATGTAGATTCAGTTCGTAAAAATCCCATACATCCGAAATTGGGATGGAGGTAGTGTCACTAGCATTTTATCTTCACAAAGTCCAAGGAAATTTTCAAAAAAATATATCATGAACCAAATTTCCTTTGGTAGAAGTTCATGATAGTGGAAATTATCCCTTGGGAAATTTTAGATGAGACACCCCATGAATTTATCACCCTCACACACCTTATGAAAAGGATGCATGAATGTGAATAGTGGGTATTGTTTCAAAGAACTAGTTAATTAATGTTTAATTATTTTATAAAAAAAATTTCCCATCATTTTTGTTTATGATTTTTTTCATCATTACATAAATATATTATTTGATATGTTGATTTTTTAGATAGAAATTATACATTTTAAAAATAAGATAGTTATTATAATTAAATAATTTTTTATGATTAATGATTATTTTAATTATATATTGTGAATAAAATAATCAATTTTAAAAAATAATGATAAATTTTTTTTTTGTGATGGAAATTTTACTATGAATTTTCAATCCAATAATATTTTAAATAAATATGTTTTTATATATTTAAAATATATAAATACCATATTTTTTTAATTATAATGAAAAAATAAATATAATTTCTGAAATCAGAATGTATAAATTTCATTAGGATGAATTTATAAGAATTTTATGTTATACATTAAATTTACTTGATTAGTATAAATTCGTCTTCTGTTATTTTTGTGCTATTAATTACATCATAATGATGCAATGAATAATTAACCACATTACGAGATGTAAAATTTGTTATTTTATTAGTATCATTTATTTTAATATATTTTAATAATATTTAAAATGTATAATATATTTTCCAAATTCAATAAATTAATCTTTACCATTAAAAATGTTATTTTGTGAAAGAATTTGTGTTTTCCACCAAAATATGTAATATAAATTGGTGATAGAATCTTTTGGATTTATTTAACACAATAGGTCTAACAAGTTCTAAATAACATTGGAAAATACCATGTTCAAGCCCATGTTTTTTTATTTACAATTATGTATGTCTATGAGGCCTTTATTTTTATATTAATATAAAAATCCAGCACTTTTTCTACAAATACCTCCCCATTTATCCATTTCCATTCACTAAAAATTCATCATACTCCATGATATAATATCCATACATCCCAATAATAACATCCAATGTCTCTTAAATCCACCAATGTCCCAATCCTCATTTTTGAGGAGTCATCTTTAAGTGTAAGGTGAATCGCCACTTATCTTTTCTATTAATATCCACTCATTATGTGGTAAGTCTTTATAATTTCTAATATAAGTTATTATAACCAATTTATATTATCCTTATACTATATTAATAGTCTTATATTAATGGGGTCCAAAATTTTTATCTATTTTTACACTATTCTAAAACCACATTTCGTACCTGTTTTGTTCCCAATTTTATTTCTCAAAAGTTATCTCTTCTCCTCAAGAAATTCCCATTTATATTCATTTACTGAATACCCAAAAAAGATTCATTTAAAGGGGTATTAACCAAGAGATAGAAATATTTTATTTTATTCTTTAATTAACATACATAAATCCCTCATTCCCTTTTCGTGAATTATAAATGAAATAATGATAGTTTCTTTAAATACTTTTTAAAACACATTAAGTTTTATATGAAACTCAATTCTTATATTCTCCACGGGTTATTTATGGAATTTTTTATCATGATATTTTTATATCAATTTATGTAATAAATAGAAAGTATTTACCCTAATACAGATCCAATGAATTCAGTAATGAATTTTATCTCCATATATAACATGTTTTATAATACCTTGTTGAATAACCATGGTAATTATTTTGACAACGTAATGACAAACCATGGTGATATGATTATGAATATCACATTTAAATGTTGTCAAAATTTATTTATATTATTATTGATATTATTATTATTTTTATATTTCTATTAATCATTAGTTTATATTAATTTCATGTTCTTATTGATTTTTCCTCAAGATCACACGTAACCAGTTTCCATTCATTTCCCTTGCTGGGCATTTTTTGATAATATTATTTTAGTGTACGCACCTAGTTTATGAGATGAAATAATTGTACATAGTTTTAACCTTTTAAGAATCCTTTTAACTATATAAGAATCAATTTTTTTGTTTTCTAATACTATTGACTTTGTTTCCATGAAACCAAACATTATAAGATCCTCTGTTTTGTATAATGTAATGAAACTTTTATGTAACAAAAAGCTATTATACCATAATAATGTATAGAAGGGGTTCATTTAATGGGTTTTATAACTTTTAATACATGATGTGGGTAATGTTAATTCTCTATAATATATTGTAAAGAATATTTCATTCGGTTGTCACGAAGTTGTTAAAATCTCATATCTGAATTTTATGGAGTTTTTTATTAAATAAATTGAAGAAATAGTGGCGTGAGTAAAGGAAAATTGAAAGATTTGTTATTTATATGGAATCCTGATATACATGGTTTGTAGTTATGAAGAACACTTGGAGTGCTGAAATGATTACATAACAAATATGGTTTCCATATTAGGATAAATATCACACCTTTTTCTAAATTGGCCTCATTATGTTTGGATCAAATACGTCGACTCATCTTTTACCTTTGAGTATATAGGAACATAAAAAAATAGTGTTCATGGGAATGAATATAGAACGCGAGCCTGGTTTTGAGAAAAAGTCCCTAGAAATTGTGTGTCTAGAAAATGTGGGTCATACATTCTTACCCTTGTACAGAATGTTTACCCCTTTTTGTGAAGAATATATACCTTTTTCCCTCGTTATTTTCATAGTTATTTGAATGGGTATATTTCCATTATGGTGATGTTTTGTATCCATTCCTGGGTATAGAATTTGAAATCTCATATATGGTTTAGTTCTAGAATGTGAATGTTATCACAATATGTGTCCCACTATGTGATCCTATATAATTCTCCCAATGGTTGGGTCAAGTATCTTATAATGACCCAGGATTAAAATCTTTTGATATCATTTCATTTCACTAAATATTAAAATATGATTCCCAAATAAAAATTCCTCAAAACTGTTAAGGTATATGGAAATTCAATATAAGATACATGAACATCTCTTTTAAAAACAATCTTCCTCATCTAAAACTTATTTATTAATACAATGCATCCATAAAGACAGATAACCCATAATTCCTTCCATTGAAACCAGGGAATGAAATTCATAATAAAGGTTGATGCCATATGTTCACTGAAATAAAAATTAGAGATATAAATCATAATAATTAATATGATGATTATAATGGTTTGATTTCACAGTCAAGTTCATGTTTTTAAAATGAATACTCATAGTCGGAAAATCATAGATCTGCAATTCCAATATATTTTTATATTATGAGTCATGTCGAATAAGTGTAATAAAGATGTAATAACCATCCAAGAGTCATAACATATATATTTTAAATCATAAAGATTTTATATCATATTATTTTGATACTAAATATTTTCAATATAATCAACATATATTAATATGAGAATGGATATAAGTGATCATAATCACACAAAAAATGTAAATAATGATATTTTTAATCATTTTTATGTATATTCCATTGAGCGTAGATAGTGTCAATCATAATCATACATAATTTTGTGAATAAATCAATTGAAAATCCTATACATAGTTATGATCATTATCTGAATAGAATTTTATTAACATTATGTAATCAATTTTAGGGATACAATGGACCCAAGGAGAAAATATTTATAATATAATCAATTGAATAACAAAAGATAAAAAAATATTCAACACATCATCAAATAAAAACCTATGAAAAGTAAACAGAATTTTTAAAAAACGAATTATTATAATGATAAACCATATAAGGATTGAATAAATATCATCTCAATGGTTTATATAAAATGTAAATAAAAATTAACATTAAATGATTTCATCGTAGATTAATTCTGTTATTTAAATTTAACATGAATATTTCATATAGAAATTACCATTCTAAATTATAAATGAACTAATTATAATAAGAATATTTGTAAAATATTATAAGATAAATCATCGTTAAAATAATCATAGTAAAAAATGTATATTAAGAATCAATAAATATAATGATCACGATGAAAAGGAATTTTATTTTTTCTATAATCATAGAAAAAATATTCTTTTCACACATTATGTAAATAATACATTGTTTATACAAGAAAAAATTTATTTTAGAAAAATTTTATAATAAATAATAATTGTGATGAATATATTTTTTAATTATAATAAGTGAATTGTAAAAAAATTCAACAAATCCTTTTAAGGAACAATGATTTTGAAGAAAATGATTTTCGATCAAAAAGGAAATAAAATATGTTTTTCAGAAAAACATTTTCCCAATAATTTAAGGAAACATGAGAGTAAAATGGAATGATGAGATAAAAAATTCCATAAATAAACCATATTTAAGATAAAATAAAATTTTTAATAAGATATGTTCAATATAATTTCCAAAATATAAATAAAATCATACACTATCTCATTAAAATTCCCAATTAAAAATAAATCCCTTACCTTAGGTCTCATCATTTAAAAAATGCGTTCAATCACAATTTATACAAAATATTGATTTAAAATAAACATATTCATGAATTATATTCATATATAAAAAACTATTTAAAATTGATTTTTAATTTAATATTATCCATTTCTTAATAATTCATCTTATAAATGGTCATTCATGTTAAAATTAGTACATTTTCCACACATGTTTCAGTTTGATGGATATGGTCCATTCATATTAGTCATTGTTAAATATTTATAAAATAATAATAATTAAAATGTGATATTATTTATTCATTACATACACTTTTATGATCATCTTTTCAGTTTTTGATGGAAAATATTTTACATATCTTTAAAAAGATGATAGTTTGTATGTACAAATTACTGAAGTTTTCAAATTTCATTGGATGGAATATAAGAATAAAAAATAAAAATTTGTATATCTAGAATCATTATTATATTATACATATCACATTTTTTATCAAATCTATTCTTATTTCAATCCACGTAAATAGAAAATGAATGTGAATCAAAATCATTTGTGGAGGTAGTAGTCCAAACACATGCACATGTGATGTTACCGTTTTCCAAAAAAAAGATATGATATGATGGAATATAAGATAAAATAATTACTGATGAATAGTAATTTAATAAATATATTACATAAATACTAATTCAATAATAACAATAATAAAGTAAATCATTGCGATATAAACTGATTCATCTCACTACTTGGATGCGGTTGTGCACACGAATGCATGAGGGATATATTTATTTACCATATTCTTGAGTAAAAGGTGGATAATGGTTGCTGAATATTAATGGTAAAATTCAATTATTTAGTGGATAAAATATTTATTATTTTATTATTATTAAATAAAAAAATAAATGAGGTAGATGAATAATTATTTTTAGTGAGGTCATGTAAGAGGATTACCACTTCTGTGATTAACATCCATCAAATACATTCTTCAGGTCCCTTATATTGGTTTTTTAAGAAGTGGGGTCCATATTATTCTGGTATCGAAACATTTTGGTCATAATTGGTAATGTTTTTGGTTGATCTGTGTAATGTCCCAGACCTCTCCGGACCATTCCTTTGTCAAAAAATATGGCCAAAAAGTGTTTTGGAGGGTAAAATGGACTTTTCCAACACTTTCCAGAATTTTGAAACTACAAGCCATGTTCTTTGAGTACACTCCGTGTACCCCCCTTTTCGGGTATACCCCATGTTGCAGGCCGGGTCCTCGCTGTGTGAAATGATGGGTGCACGTCGTGTGCCCAGTTCTACACGCCGTGTAGTCCTTCCCCGCATACGTATTACCAGTCAACAGTCGTGTACCATGTTGGATCCTTGTCCTTGCTGTGTGCAATAAATGAGTACACACCGTGTGTGTAAACTACACGTCGTGTAGTCCTTCCTTGTGTATGTGTTACCCTCAAACCGTGTGTTGACGAGTCAACGGCCACAGAACCGTGTTGGAAGCCGCGTGGAGACCGTGTAAAATAACCGAGTACACACCATGTACCATAAAGTACACGTCGTGTACCATAAAGTACACGCCGTGTACTTTTCCTTTTCTCACCTATAAAACTAGGTGTCCTGTCCTCCTTTTCAATCCACTCCTCTCCTCCCCTTTCTTATGAGAAGAGCTCTCCCAAGAGACTCGAAGGCTCCTTTTCATCCATAACTTCTTCATCCGAGCTCCAATTTACGATCCGTCAGTGACCACGAGATCGTAACGATGAGGCGGAACTTCCGAGTTTGGATCTGTTGTATTTCCTTCAGCATTTCCTTCCCGACATCCACCCGAGGAGGTTTCTCCAGGACTCGACGGAAGTGACGGACGCTGACGAACGTCTTCTAAAGTTGATCCGGGGGAGCGTTGTGATCAGAACCTGTCAAGGTAGGGATCGTACCTTTGTCTCTCTAATTTGTGCATCATGTAGGGTGGGTGTCCTCTTGTTTACATGCAACACTTTTGAACCGATTAAATTAAGATAATAACTTGTTAAAGAACGGGGTTGGGAAGTTTTTGATTGTTGTTACTTTGTATCCTGTGATATTATGTTGTGAATTGAATAGGATTATGCCTACTGAAAATCACGGTCATTGGGGGCCTTTTCATGCACAATTAAATGTTTCCCTATCTTTCTAGACCGTTTTTGTGGATGGAACATTGTGGATTGTGGAAATTGGTTAATCACGTAAAGTTGGCTGTTTAAAATATGGAACCCTTTTTTGATCACCCCGGTTAAACCAAAACGGAATAATGAACATGTGGGTTTTGTCTTCGATACATGGCATGTGATTGGGGTGTTTTGTGGGTTGTTTTGGATCAGGTGAGCAGCGGGGCTGCGGTTGACTTTGTTGTGGTTTGGTTTGAATGTTATGTTGGTGACGGGTAGTGGTGCTACGATAAGTGGTATTAAAGGGATAATGATGTATGGGTTTCGGTGCGGTTGTGGTTATGGTAGTTGGCAGCGGGGCTGCGGGGGATGGGTTGAATGTGAACAGACATTGGGTTGTGAATAATTAATAAAAATTGGAAGAGTTAATTAATGGTGGGGTGTGGTAATGAAACAGAGTTAATAATCAATGGGATTGTTTGGTTAATTATAAGTACTTGGTTGTGTTGCTTGTGTTTTCCTAACATGAATTTTGGATGGCAGGGTTATGTTTTATGAATGATCGATGTGGTTGGTTGTGGATAGTTGCCCAGTAGTTAAAGAACTAATAAACTAATTCTGCTGAAACGAGAAAACCTAAATGGGGTTGCGGTTGTTTGTTTTATGCATGCTTCGTAGTAGTAGTGCCGAGGCACATGCTCAGTTTCTCTGTAGAGAAGCCATCGATTGGGCTGTGTGTTTGGTATATATATATATATATATATATATATATACACACACATTTGTATCTTTTGTGTTTTATCGCACACCACCCATGTTGAGCACTTAGTGCCGAACACTCCCATTTCATGGGAGAGGGTGTTTTTCCCTTAGTTACTAGCTCCTTCCTGCTCCTTCTCCCCTAGGTTGCGATGTCTTGAGGCAACCTTACACCTAAGACTCTTCGGGTAGGTTTCTATTGGGGTGGCTTTAGCCCAAGACTCTTCGGGCAGGGTCAACTGTTTCCCAAGAATCTTCGGGATGAGGCCCAAGTCTGTGCGGTCGGGATACGTGGTAGTGAGGCCCAGGTGTGTGCCGATGGGATACGTGGTTGTAAGGCCCAGGTGTGTGAGGGTGAGATACGTGGTTAAGAGGCCTAGGTGTGTGGAGGTGGGATATGTAGTAGTGAGGCCCAGGTGTGTGCGGGCGGGATACGTGGTTGTGAGGCCCATGTGTGTGCGGGCAGGATTCCTTGTTTTCTCACACTACGTTTACTTGTAGGTTTTCAGGAGGACTACCGGGGTCGTGCGGGACCCTACTAGTTGGACAGTTGGAGCTTTTGCAGTTCTTATTCACTTGTTTTCTTTTGGTATTGTACTTTGACCTTTCTTGTACTTGAACATTGTTATAAAATTGTTTAAATATGCATGTGGGCTTGGTTTGGGTTTAATTATATGAACTTGTTATTTTTTCCTTTTAGCTTATTGACTTGTCCTATTTCCCGATCATAAATAATAAAAAGGGTAATGCCTCCCGTATTTGTGAAAACTCATCCCCTTGGTGCTAGTCGCCACCCCGGGGCATACTGGAGGCGGGACTCAGGGGTCATTATCTCCCTTTCACCATTGCCAGATCAGGATGGGCATCATTGATGGGAGAGGGTCGTGACAGAATGGTATCAGAGGTGATGGTTAAGAGATAGGATAGAGTCTTGATTTAGGCACATTGAGGAATGAATGGGATGGTAGGGTGACAATGTTAGCCAATCTTGGTGCGTGGCATAGGCCATGGAAGACTGGATAGGACACAGGAATTTAGGGCACCTCGTGATCCGATGTGAGGACTCTGAGCCTACCAAACGAACAACTGAGACTGCATTGATTTCATTGTAGAGACCCTAGGGAAGGTACAAGCATCATCATGATTGTGTTTTACATGATTTGGGTGTTATTGGAAATAATTTGAAATAAAAAAATAAAATAAAACCTTGAGTTTTCCTTACTACATGGGCTTAGGCGATATTTGATTACCGTACAGCTATGAAACCTGGACGACATCCCCGGGTGGCTCAGACGGACGAGGCCTAACATATTCAGAGGGTCGATCAGCTGAGTATTGACCGAGAGGATCAAGATAGCCAGTGGAAGACGACACTCCATTCATTCCAGTGGAAGACCATCAAGAAGTATGAGGGTAGTACTTCAGATACAGAGACGGAGGGGTGGATTGAGGACCCAGGGATCGCTTTTACCTTGATCCATGCTCTGAGGGAGTACTGGGTTCCCCTAGATGTCAGTCAGCTGAGAGGTGCAGCGCGATATTGGTGGACACTCTACCTAGGAGAAAGGATAGAGGCAGAGGTTCCATGGGCTGACTTTGAGAAGGAATTCCGAGAGGAGTTCCTTTCTTCCATGATCAAGGAGGATAAGCGGTAGGAGTTACTATCCCATCAGCAGAGGAGTATGTCAGTATTATAGATGGGGATCAAGTTCAAGGATCTCCTGTTCTTTACTACAAATCTCTTTCCGGATGAGGAGTCTCGGGCAAGACGTTTGGAGGAGGTGCTTCGTCCTTCACTCCAGTATGCTGTCACCCCCTTCACCCTTCCGATGTACTTGGTGGGACAGAAGAAGGCAGAGGTTGTAGAGAGGATGCACTCTCTGGGAGGTGCAACTCGAGAGGGGATACAGCCCGGCTTGTCGAAGGGGAAGGAAGTCAACATCATGTGTCCTATGACGGGACCATCCAGGTTCACGCCAGTGGGGAGTAGGCCCCAGCAGTTCCAGTTCAGATCTTCAGGTCCTCACCCCTTTTTCACGAGCCCAGGACCGAGGTGTTTTTCTTGTGGAGGATTCGTGCACGTTCAGAGTCAGTGCCCGAAATGAGCTCAGTATTGTGGAGATGGCCAGGTTCAGCACCCACCTCAGTAGTACCAGTTGCCGGTGAGGCCCTTCGAGCAGCAGCAGGACCATGCTCCCCCGAGGGCAGACTTTCCGGGAGGAGGCAGACCTCAGGGTGCTCCTCAGGGACCTCGACCATGGCGTGGTTGGGGAGGTGGAAGAAATCATAGAGGCAGAGGAGATGGGTGTGGACAATTCCACGCAGCAGAGTTTACATCTCTGGCAGGACCAGAGGTGGTTCAAGGTACGATTTGTTTGTTTATCACTCTTGTTTTTGCTTTGTTCGATTTGGGAGATTAGCACTGTTTTGTTGCACCTGTTCTAGCCCATTCTTTGTGAAAAATATAGAGAGACATTCCATAACACTGGTACTGAGTACTCCAGTTGGAGGCCAGACTAGCTCATCTTGTGTTTTTCGGGGATGTGGGTTGACGTTGGGACCACATCGATCAAGTGGGGTCCTTATTCTATTACAGATGCAGCCATATGATGTCATCTTAGGCATAGAATGGTTTTTTTCTGTTAGTGCCATTATCGACTGCTTCTGGAGAAGAGTCGTGTTCTCCGAAGTAGATGGGAAACACATATCTTTTTTTGGAGAGAGGAGCTATCAGGTTGGAAGCCGGCATGTGGTGCATCTTCTTTCCTTGTTAGGTGGGATATCAGTGGTTCCAGCTGATATAGAGATGATGGATGTCCCGAACGTTGTTGGGGAGTTCCTCGAAGTTTTTCCTGAGGAGGTTGTGACTCTACCCCCGGATGTGGCGTTGAGTTCAGGATAGACGTACAGCCCGGTGCCTGTCTGATTTCGATGGCCCCTTATCGGATGGCACCTTCGGGGTTGCGGGAGTTGCAGATTCAGATTGATGATCTGATGGAGAAGGGTTTTGTTCAACCCAGCGTATCGCCATGTGGTTCTCTAGTTTTTTTAGTGAAGAAGGAAGATGGTGGTCTCAGGCTATGAATAGACTACCGAAGGTTGAACCAGGTAACGGTCAAGAACCATTACCCCCTTCCAAGGATAGATGATCTCTTCGACCAACTGAGGGGAGAAGGTTGGTTTTCCAAGATTGATCTATGTCCTGGATATCATAAGCTGAGGGTAAAACACAGTGACTTCTCGAAGATATCTTTCACATGTAGGTATGGGAACATCAAGTTTGTGGTGATGCCGTTTGGAGTTACGAATGCACTGGTTGTGTTCATGGGACTTATGAACATTGTCTTACAAGTGTTTCTAGACCGGTTCGTCATTGTGTTTATCGATGACATCCTGATCTACTCAATATCAGAGGAGGAGAACGTTGAGCATATTAGGGTAGTCTTGGGAGTCCTTCGACACCACCAGCTTTACGGGAAATTGTCCAAGTGAATGTTCTTGACACAAGAAGTACACTTCCTTGGGCATGTGGTGTCTCAGCATGGAGTGTTAGTGGACCCGTCAAAGGGGGAGGTCAGTGTTTCTTTGGCAGCACCAAAGAGCGTGTCATAAGTTCGTAGTTTCCTAGGGTTAGCAGGTAACTATCGGAGGTTCATTTAGGACTTCTCTAGAGTTTCTGCTCCATTAACAGCTTTGAAGAGGAAGAACCAGGTCTTCCTATAGAGTGAGCATTGCCAGAAAGCTTTTGACTACCTGAAGGAGATGTTGGTCTGTGCTCCCGTACTCAGGTTTCTAGAGGAAGGGTTGCTGTATGAGGTTTTTTTTATACTTCTGGCCTTGTTCTGGGGTGTGTGCTGATGCAGAAGAAGGGAGTGATCTATTATGGGTCCAGGCAGTTATGCCCTCACGAGCGTAACTATGCCACCCATGACCTGGATCTTGTAGCAGTAGTGTTCGCACTAAATTTGTTGCGACATTACCTCTTTGGGGAGTGATTTTTGGTCTTCACAGATCAGAAGAGCCTATGTTATATCTTCTCACAGTGTGATCTAAACATACTGCAGCGGTGATGGGTTGAGTTTCTCCAAGACTATGACTTTAATATCTCTTACACTAAAGGTAAGTGAAACATTGTGGACGATGCCCTAAGCAGGAAGTCACATCAGGAAGTAGTTCGGGAATCCATTGATGCTTGGAAGGTGATGGGAGAGTTGGCCTCCTTGCACTTGGATGCTAGGGTAGAAGGTGTTAGAGGCTGTTTGTTTCAGATGATGGTGCAGTCCTCCTTGTTGAAATAGGTGGAAGAGTCCCAGTGGGGACACTCCGAGGCGAAAGTGATACGGCATCGTGTCAATCAGGGGAATGCTCCAGAGGGATGGTCAGAGGATATTTGACATCGGATGCTTTTCCATGGAAGGTTGTTTGTTCCAGAGGCAATGTGTGAGGGAGTTCTCCGTGAGTTTCATAGCTCAGTCTTGGAAGTAAATCTAGGAGTTTCGAAAATGTACTGAGGCCTGAGGGAACAATTTTGTTTTCCCGAGGTGAAACGGGGAGTGGCAGAGTTTGTGGCTAAATGTCTAGTGTGTCAGCAAGTGAAGGCTTAACACTGTGTTAGCAGTGGGTTGTTGCATCCTTTAGATGTCTCCGAGTGTAAGTGGGATGACATCTCAATGGACTTCATCATAGGACTACCCAGATCTCAGGGTGGTTATGATGCTATCTGGGTAGTGGTGGATTGACTGATTAAATCAGCTCACTTTTTAGCAATTAAGGAGTTAGGCCCGGTGAGTACCTTAGCACAGAGGTATGTAGACAAGGTGGTAAGTTTGCATGGAGTTCCAAAGACTATCCTCTCAGATCGGGATACTCGGATTACCTCACGAGTCTGGAGGGGGTTACCACATGCTTTGGGCACCCAGCTACACCTTAGCACTTCTTTCCACCCCCAGACCGATGGGCAGACAGAGTGGACTATCCAGACGTTGGAGGACATGCTGGGAGCATGCGTTTTGGATTTCAGAGGATCATGGGTACAACACTTTCCTTTAATAGAGTTTTCCTACAACAACAGCTTCCACACTACTATTGGCATGGCACCGTATGAGGATTTGTATGGAAGACCATGTCATACACCCATTTGCTAGGTAGAGGTTGGTGAGATAGGTTCTCATGGGCCAGAGGTAGGGTAGAGCACCACAGAGAAAGTCCAGCTTGTTTTTGAGAGGATGAAAGCGGATCAAGAACGCCAGAAGTCTTATGTTGATCGTCGGAGGAGGCCCTTGGAGTTCGAGGTGGGAGATCATGTGTTCTTGAATGTTTCCCCTTGACGGGGGTAGCAGATTTTTGGGAAAGGGGTCAAGCTCTTACCTAGGTTTATCGAACCTTTTGAGGTGCTGAGGTGAGTCCGCGAGGTGGCATATCAGCTGGCCCTTCCACCTCAGTTGGAGAAGGTTCATGAGGTCGTCCACGTCTCCCAGCTTTGTCGGTACTTACACGACCACTCCCACGTTATCGACTGGGGTGAGTTAGATATGGAAGACGACACGACCTTCGAGGAACGACCAGTCATGATCGAGGATCGTAAAGAGAATGTGATTTGTGGATGAGCCATTCCATTGGTTCGTGTGTTGTGGAGGCATGGAGGCCTCGAGGAGAGCCCTTGTGAGCAGGAGACCCAGATGCAAGCTCAGTACCCAGAGTTGTTTTGACTTGTGTTTTCCCTTGTTCTTCTGAGGTTTTTGTTGATGTTGTACTTTGTACCTTTGATATATGGAATTCTTGGCTTGTCAGTTGTGAGACCTTTTGTTTCCTTGTTCCCTGGTAATGTGTAACATGTCCGAATGTGTGGGGAAAGGGAAAAACCAGACCCTTAATCGGGAGGCATTAATGAGGATGCGATTGAACCCATGCCAGAAAGTCAGTGTCGCCTAAAGCGGATAATAACTCGACATAGTAGAAGGAATTTCCCAAAACCACGTGTTCGGTAGTGTGTTGGTTGTGTGGTCTAGGGGGTAGTACGAGTTGAAAAATACTAATGTATGAAAGGGGGAAGACCCAATTCTGAATCGTGACGCATTAATGAGGATGTGATTAAACCCGTGCAGGTGAGTCAGTGGCGCTTAAAGTGGATAATATCTCGACATAGGAGAAGAAATTCCTAACACATATGATTAGGGTTGTTAGTTGGGTTCCTATTATAACGAGAACCCTTAGAGGTATCTTGTTGGGTTTCCTCTGGGTTTCTTTTTGAATTCTTAGGGACGGGAATGTTTTAAGAGGTATCAGATGTATTGGCCCGGACCTCTCCCGCCCATTCCTTTGTCAAAAAAGAAGGCCACGAAGTGTTTTGAAGGGTAAAATGGACTTTTCCCATACTTTCCAGAATTTTGAAACTACACGCTGTTTAGTTTGAGTACACGTCATATACCCCCTTTCCGGGTATACCCCGTGTTGCAGGCCGTGTCCTCGCTGTGTGAAATGATGGGTGCACGTCGTGTGCCCAGTTCTACCCACCGTGTAGTCCTTCCCCGTGTACGTGTTACCAGTCAACAGCCGTGTACCGTGTTGGAGTTGTGTCCTTGCCATGTGCAATAAATGAGTACATGTCGTGTGTCTAAACTACACGCCATGTAGTACTTACCCGGGTATGCGTTAACCTCAAACCGAGTGTTGACCAGTCAACGACCGCATAGCCGTGTTGGAAGCCGCGTGGAGACCGAATAATATAACTAAGTACACGCCGTGTACCATAAAGTACACACCGTGTACTTTTCCTTTTCTCGCCTATAAAAAGAGGGGTCCCCTCCTCCTTTTTAATCCACTCCTCTCCTCCCCTTTCTTCTAAGCAGAGCTCTCCCAAGAGACTCGAAGGATCCTTTTCTTCCAAAACTACTTCGTCCGAGCACCGATTTATGATCCGTGTATGGCCACGAGATCGTAACAATGAGGCGGAACATCCGATATTGGATATGTTGTATTTCCTTCAGCCTTTCCTTTCCGACTCCCACTCGAGGGGGTTTCGCCAGGACTCTACGGAAGTGACGGACGCCGACTGACTTCTTCTAATGTTGATCAGGGGGAGAATTGTGATCAGAACCTGTCGAGGTAGGGATCTTACCTTTGTCTCTCTAATATGTGCATCATGCGGGGTGGGTGTCCTATTGTTTACGTGAAACACTTTTGAACCGATTAAATGAAGATAATAACTGGTTAATGAACAGGGTTGGGAATTTTGTGATTGATGTTACTCTGTATCCTATGATATTATGTTGTGAATTGAATAGGTTTATGCCTACTAAAAATCATGGTCGTTGGGGGCCTTTTCTTGTGAAATTAAATGTTTCCATATATTTCTAGACCGTTTTGTGGATTGAACATTGTGGAATATAGAAATTGGTTAATCACGTAATGTTGGATGTTTAAAATCTAGAACCCGTGTGTGATCACCCCCGTTAAACCAAAACAGAATAATGAACATGTGGGTGATGTCGTGGATACGTGGCATGTGATGGGGGTGTTTTGTGGGTTTTTTTGGATCGCGTGAGCAGTGGGGCTGCAGTTGACATGGTTTTGGGTTGGTGTGAATGTTATGTTGGTGACTGGCAGTGGGGCTGCGATAAGTGGTTTTAAAGGGTTAATGATGTACGGGTTTCAGTGCAGTTTTGGTTATGGTAGTTGGAAGAGGGGCTGCGGGGATGGGTTGAATGTGAACGGACATTGGGATGTGAATAATAAATAAAAATTGGAAGAGTTAATGAATGGTGGGGCATGGTAATGAAACCGAGTTAATAATCAATGGGGTTGTTTGTTTAATAAGAAGGACTTGGTTGTGTAACTTGTGTTTTCCTAAATTGATTTGTGGATGGCAGGGTTATGTTTTACAAATGATCAATGTGGTTGGTTGTGGGTAGTTTCCTAGTAGTTAAGGAACTAATGAACTAATTCTGCTGAAATGAGAAAACCTAAATGGGGTTGGGGTTGTTTGTTGTATGCATACTTCGTAGTAGTAGTGCCGAGGAACGTGCTCTGTTTCTCTGTTTAGAAGCCATAGGTTGGGCTGTGTGTTTGGTATACATATATATATATATATATATATATCTTTTCTGTTTTATCGCACCCCACCCATTTTGAGCAGTTAGTGCCGAACAACCCCATTTCATGGGAGATGGTGTTTTTCCATTAGTTACTCTCTCCTTCCTACGCGTTCTCCCCTAGGCTGTGATGGCTTGAGGCGACCTTAAACCTAAGACTCTTCGGGTAGGTTTCGATTGGGTTGGCGTTAGCCCAAGCCTCTTCGGGCAGGTTCTACTTTTTCCCATGAATCTTCGGGATGAGGCACAGGTGTGTGCGGTCGGGATACGTGGTAGTGAGGCCCAGGTGTGTTCAGGCGAGATACGTGGTTGTGAGGCCCAGGTGTTTGTGGGAGGGATACGTGGTTGTGAGGCCCAGGTGTGTGTTGGCGGGATACGTGGTTGTGAGGCCCAGGTGTGTGCGGGCGGGGAGAGTGTGGCAGCGTCCGGACGTTTTCCGTTAGGAAGAGCAGATAACTAAAGGGAAATGGTGTGGGGTACCCAATACTCTTGTTTCTTATATACTACTACCTTTTTTTCTTGTGTTTTGGTGAGTGTGGCTGGTGAGGTTGGGTGGATAGTATTCCATCCTAAGATTCTTCTGTTGTTCTCACGGGACATTAGGATATCTCCCCACTAGTGCACGAGAGATTTAGGTTTCCCTACTTAGTATACATGAATGCTCACCCTATGTTTACTATCATGTTTTTAGGAGGACTACTAGGGCTGTGCGGGACCCTACTAGTCAGAGAATTGGAGCTGTTGCAGTTTTTGTTCCCTTGTTTTCTTTTGGTATTGTACTTTGATCTTTCTTGTACTTGTACCTTGTTATAAAATTGTTTAAACATGCATGTGGGATTGGTTTGGGTTTAATTCTATACACTTGTTCTTTTTCCTTTTTGGTGGTTGAGTTGTCATATTTCCCGATCCTAAATAATAAAATGGGTAATGCCTCCCATATTTGTGAAAACTTATACCCTTGGTGCTAGTCGCCACCCCGGGGCCTACTGGAGGCGGGAATCGGGGGTCATTATCTCCCTTTCACCATTTCCAGCTCAGGAGGGGCATCATTGGTGGGAGGGGGTCGTGACAATATTTGATTCACAATAAGGTGTAACAAAAATTGAGGTGGGTGTCATTTAAAAAGTGTTAGGAGGGACACAACATGAATATTTTCAATGATTAAAGAATTATTATTTAAATATCAAGAAATAGTTACTAATAAAAAAATAAACATAGAGACTATGTTTATTAGTGTTTATATAATCTCATCATAATATAATTATATAGTTCAAATGTTTCCCTAATAATTAGTTTTAACAATGGTTAACCAATGTTTTCCTTTATTACTGTAGTGATATTTTCTACATTTTATACTATTCATTATGAGACAAATTGTGATGGAATAATTAAATATTTTTAATTATTTGGATTCAAACTATGGGATTGATTTTGAAATATTAAATTTACATAAGTGGTATAAATTCAATTTAAAATTAAAACCACAAAACATAATAAAACCGATTTAAAATAACATTTTTATGAATAAAACAAGCTTGCATTTAATCCAATCAATATAAATCTCTTTTATGAATTTTAATTTTTATAATTGATTTTATTATCTAAAAATATTTCTAAATTCATTGAAAAATATATATTAATTTAATTTCAAATGATAGAAACACATTTTGTGCAAAAGAAATGTACAATGATTTTTTTACATGCCCAAAAATGTTCATTTACCAAAATAAAGTATAATAATGATTCATATAAAATTGATTATATTATTTTTGTAAATATATATATTTTTTCATTTATGAAAAAATGGAACACATAATCTATCTTTTACTTTAGATGGTTTATTAATTTTACAAATATGGTTAATTTCCACCATTAACTGTAAAATTAATATTTATAGAAATATCATGAAATTTCACAAAAATATAATTCAAATATACTAATTAAAAAATGATATATTTTTTATAAATAAATTTTTATAATGTTGTTCCAAATTAACTATACTAAAACCACATAAAATTAATTATAAACCATTTATAAATAATAAATTCTCAATTATAAATAGTCTTTACTAAAAATTTAGTATTCTTTCATTAATCATTAAAATTTTCCATTAGGAAAAAATTTAATAAAGTCATTATTCTTTTTCACAAACACTAATTTTTTATATAGTTTAAGACAAGAGACTATATTACTATTTATTTATACTTTGGTTTGACTATAAAATGAGAATCAAATAGTAATTGTTTTATTCCAATGGGTTAAATATAAACATATATAATATCTAGATGTGACATTATTCCCCATTAAAATAATTTCCATCTGAAAAATCCATTACACCATTACAAAAAAATTTAGATACTTATTCTTCATCACATCTTCATGATCCAATGTGACATCATTTACTATTTCATTCTTCGAGACAACCTTAAACTAGTGTTTAGTCTTCTTCCATAATTCTTTTTCTCAATGATAAATGATTTATACTTCCTATTATTCAAAAAAAATATCATGATATAATGGTGTTAAATATAAGTTTAATACATGTGAAGGATTAGGTATGTTATTTATTAGGAGACATACATGTTGTGTGGAAATATTTTTGTTAATAATTTAAAAACTTTTTTTTTGAAAATCAAAATACACTTCCTTAAAATCCAATACATTTCAACCATTTTTTACTTTTTATTAATTAATATTGTGTTGTTTTAATTTTAAATATTTTATGAAGAAGATAGTTTCCTTATAAATTGTGGAAACATTTTTACATTTCTGAGATAAGCATATCATATAAAACATTCTTAATCGAAAAATATTGAGACTGTAAATTGAAAAAATGGAAAATAATTCATCGAATGGACGAATAGGAAGTCCAAAAATCCAAGTATAATGAAGTAAATATAATTATATTCTACCATGTCTCTCAGGACTAATTTATTTAATAGAGGAAAATTTTATTTCATTATGAACTTTTTTAAATCTTACTAATTTAATTAGAATATATATTCTATTGGATGAATAAATAATGTTTTTTCTCAATGCACATTAAAATAATTACATTTCTGTATATCATAATAACTTTCAGATAGTGGTTATGAACTCAATGTTCCACGTGATGATGGATTTAATAAGATTTCATTGAAATAAACTTCATGAAATATAAAATATAACCATTGGATAAAAGTATTAAATTAGATATGTTTTGGTGGTTGAAGAATAATGTAACATCTTTGACTATATAATATTTTAGTAAATAACTTTACCTATTTTATTCATGACTATTCTCCGTTATAATTTTAATGGAGTATCTTCAAATTGTAATCCATTGTAAAGATTATTATATATTCCATTAGGTCATTTGATTTTGTAATATATGCATTTCACTTATTACAATCAATGGATTATATTGACAAGGAAGACATATTATATACTAATCTAGTTTGATCAAGGGGTCCTAAGGTATGTGAAATAAGGATGGGTTGAATCATCATATTGAGAGACTTATTAGTGTTATAAATATATACCTTTATGATAATCTAAATACTATGGTTACCTTGAGGCTGGATAATGAAAACCTTGTCACATAATGATAATCTCTCGATATATTCTAATAAAATGAACGTAATTTTCTTTATAAAATTCTTTTATATGTTTTTTTTACTTGTTTCTATAATATTTTTAATCCATTTTTCATTTTATATAATAAATTATTTATATTATTTGTTATAAAAATTTTATAACTATATTCTAGTGATTACAAATAAAATAATCATTTGATAACATTCTATGAAGAGGTTAGAGAAAATTATATATGTATTTCATAAACTAAAAATCTCCCAAAAATCTTGTTGTAAAATGCATTCTTTTTTATCGAATGATACATTGAACACATGATGTAAGTGAGAGATGGCCGATTTAGAATATATACAATAAGAAACTATCCTGAACTGAACATTAATTTCTATGGGTTTGATATATACATTGATCAAAATAAACTTGTTTCAAAATATCATGAATATATACAATATAGATATTTAAAAAAATCACCATCCACGAACTTTAATCTTAGCAATAATAATCAGCATAATTTTTCTATAAGAATTTAGAATCCCAAACGTTCTACTGAATAGATGTAACATTATTTAACATTTTATAAGATATATTAGTTCCTAATATCTCTCCATATATAAATTCCTTTTAGTACATAGGATTTCAAAACTTTTTTTCATATATGGATTCATAAGGATCCTTTTTAATCCTCAAGTGAAAATAATTATTTCATTAAAATTATACCAAAATATGTTTTTGACCCTAATATCCATTAAAATATAAAATTAATAATATAACCATGTCGTCTAGATATTTAGTGTCCCTCATTGATTTACTAATAGTCTATGGGTGATATATTGTTCTGAAAATCATCTATTTATCTGGAGCCCATGGAATAATTTTCAGGAACATTTAGGTGAATCTCATTTTGTTATTAGATAAAATAGAATATAGAACTACATGAAACATTAAATATTATTTATTTTCTATGATACAAATCCAATAAAGTTATAATTAATATTTTCTTGAAATAAAATATTATATATTAAAATGGCTATGAACATTATCCTAAATGACATTGAGGACATTATATATTTAGTGTAGTTATAGGATAAAATACAATGAAATGTTTTCAAATTTCTATTCTGGTATGGGTAATGGGTATAAAATTCCCATATATTTCAATTCCTGAGCCATTACATAATGAAAATCTAGGAATAAAGAATTTTTTTTTAATATACTATTTCATATCCACCCCCTCCCCCCATTATTCATTCAGATCTATATAAAACAATATAAAACTGTGATTAATTGAGAATGATGATCTATGAGATTTATCAAAAAATTCATCGTTCATATCATCTTTTTATGCAATAAATACTATTTTCATAAAACATATTATTCCATAAAAATTACAGTTTAAATTAGTAATATATATCTACATCTTCTAGAGTTACACATTATTCAATTATATTTATTTAATCATTAAAATAATTATGGTGAAATTTTAGTCTAAGAAATATATGATATATCATAATTCCAAAATAATTCATTAACTAACTTATATAAATATATATAAATTGGATCTATTTCAATACTCCAAATTTATAAATAATCATTGTCTTTCCAGCTAATAGAATTATTCACCTTGTTCTATATCTATGTGTTATAATGTACTCAACATTTATAATATTTAAAAAACACCCACAACCTTCTATAGGTAATATTAAACTATTTTTTTGTAAAAATATATTTTATTATTTTAGCATCATTATTTATATCGCATCATTCAATATAATTAAAATTAATCTAAATATTGTTTTTATAAATTACTACTGCATACTACAAATCGTGATTCATGTTACTTTTCTCGTGAATTTTCAATTGGTACATAGAATGATCCATAAACATATCATTATACATGAGGAATCATTCCAATGACTTATATAATATATCACTAAAGATCTATAACCTTTATCCACTACAATTTAATGTAAGAATCAGTGTACAGCATTACATTAATTTCAACTCCATGAAATATTACTCACATTTATCTGTCAATGGAATTATGACTGTTCTATCAAAACTTTTTTATTAGATTTGATATCAAGGAGAAAAATCTCCAAAATAATAGAGAGTGTCTATCCGGACAATGAGAAATTAATATTGTAGTTATTTTGGTTGGTATCTATCAGATTTTATTAACATTCATCAATAAATGATCTTCAAATATTCCATCATAAAAAATTATAAGATCCAAAACTGATAAATTATATATTCAAAAAAGAATGTCGGCAAATTTTTGTAATAGGTTATCCTCCATTAGGTTCTTTCACTCAATTCTCAAGTAATATGTATTCTATTACATAATAAAATTATCTATAATAATGTAATTATTAAATACTATAACAAAATGTACTAGGTAATGTTTTAAGTCTACATTCCATAAATACATTTACAAATTTTGGGCATTGGGTTTTCCAAATGGAAAGACTATAACTTTATAATTATGATTCCAATTATACAGGGTTCTCAAGGGTATTTCATCCTTATTCACCTTCATATAATAATATATATAATGAAGGTATATGTATATTTTAATGTATTAAGGCCCATGTAGTAGATCAATAAAATATTCAGTATGATTTATATGATTATTGTTCTTGTAATTTATCTTGTTATGGTCTCAAGAATCAATCAAAAAATGAATTGATCCATAAAACTTATTCAATGAAAATAATTCGTTCAAACCAAGGTGATGTTTTAGTCTGAATTATTTATATATCCATATTATCCTAGTGTCTATTCTCTAAATATTGAAAAAATAGTTTATATACTATATGGAGTCGTTTAAATATCAATATCAAAATGAATAATATCTACTGAAATCTCCAATTTAGGTTTGAGGGGGAGACTTTGAATTTCATTAGAAAATAAATTAACATGATCCCAAATAAAATTTGATATATTTAATTATTAGTTTCTCCCAATCCAATTTGAGATAAATATCACATATCCCAAGTTATTAGAATCGAAACAATTTATATACTTTCCATTGGATGTTCATTGTCATATTTTCACTAATGGAAAATCATTTTTTGATTTAGTATATAAAATTCTACTTCACCTCATAAAATATTTATAGTCATTTTATAATGGAAGACATTAATTAACAAATAACTCATTAAATTCATCTAATGGATGGATCAAAACACTATTATGACTAAACATTAATAAAATTATATCAAAGAGAAGATAAAGAAATGATATGTGACCATATTTCTATTAGGGGTTTTTATTTATAACAAAAAATCTATCCTATGAGGTGTTTATTTATTAAAATTAATGAATTAATGGGATATAAATTAGTTGGACAATCAATAATTAAATATAATGGGTTTAGTTTTATACTGGTTGGTATTTGTATATTCTATAATGTTATTCTTATGATCCACATGATTTATGATTGAAAATGAAATCTCATTATCCTTTTTCATGGGGGGGGGGTTAGAGACATACTACCCTCCTTATATCATAGAATATTATATTTATTTTCATAATAAATAAACTTCATGTATCTAAAACATTTATGTTCATTGATAAAGTGGTTCTTCTCATCTATTAAATTTTTTAAATCTTTTTATCCCCTTTATATATGTAGTAGCTTGATGGATTGACATTCAATAATAGACCAACATACCAGTATCATTCAAAAAATTAAATGACTTATTTACCCCATATATTTTCAAAATTGTGTTTTTAATAACATTCCATGGGATTTACCATTGTATATTCTTGGAAGATATTTTTATCATTTTTTTTCACTTAACCAAGAAGTATAATTAGAGTTATAACTCTTTATTTCTACATAAAAATAATATTTTACATTATCTTTTTTGATTCCAATGTATCTTCTAGTTAATCCATTTCGAAGTCTTTGTTCATTTTTTCCAATTAATCAATAAATTTTAATTTCTATTCTCTATTATAATTCTTGAATTATATCTTGAATGACTTGTAATATTTTCCTCCTAAGTACCAATAGATTCATCTGCATTCTATTTTAGCGTCATAATTTCCCTTTCTATATTTGGGTGAAGGGATAATGGTATGTATTTATTGACAAATTACCTCTTAAAATCCACAAATTCCATGTATTTTATTTCATACATATTCTACATGTGTATTATAAGATACCCCCGTTAATTGTGTTCACCGTCGAAGACATAGACTTTTAAGAAAACATGTTATTCTTTAGATAACTGAGAAATGAAAATTTTCATTTATATCAAAATGATCAATTATCCAAAAACTATTGGATTTGAAAATATATAGATGTTAGTGGTAAGTTTTCATATAAAATAGTCAACATTTTTATCCCCCTCCATTGAGTATTCATAGGATCAAAATGAATCATTTTATTAACTGTATATTGTAAGAGTTTAGATTGTGTAATCCAAAGACATTTCATCCCAATATTAAATCCCTATGGTTTCTCTTGTGTAATTTTATTTTTTTTGTTCAAATTATTTTTTCCACATTATTCCTTTCATTTGTATAAATTTACATGATACAAAAACATAGATTCTGCATCAAGCTATAATAATCATTGTAAAAAATCACTATTTCATGAAATTCATTAAATTGTTATCATAAATTGTTAAAACCTATTATCATAAAATATCACTTTAGTTTAAAATATAATAGTTTTTTCAATATAGGTTATTCTTAGGATAAAGAGTCATATTTTAAATAACTGAGTTTCCCACCATGACTAAATCATGATATGATACAAACAATACTATCCAATATATATATATATATTAATCATATATTATTTTTTTCAATGTATTTTTGAAATATTAAATCGTGATAGATTTAATGTTTTAGTGATCATGGATACTAGATATATAATCTACTATATTAAGTAAAATATTAATTATCTCAAATAGTAGTTTTTATATAACATTCCCTTCTAGACTCATCATTTATAAAATATTCCATCAAAACCCAGATATTTAAAATATAAGAAAGGATGAGCACGAATTCCCAAGAAAGGTAAAAACTATAGATACCAAAAACATGAAATTATAATATCATCATAGTTGTGTCACAACACAATCAAGTTTTATTTCTTAACAAAAACTATTCTATACTCGAAAATCACTGATCATAGACTCCAAAAGTAAGTCAAATCATGATTAATGATCAATGAGGGTTTCAAATTAGTAATAGTCATTCACGATTCATGACATAGACATATTTAATTATAATAATAAGAAATTATAATATAGTGACCATTTGTATTCAAAATCATTTCCACCCATAATAATGTTGTAATGGTTGAGAAGAGTTCATAGACATATATCTAAATGTAGAAAAAGATATTTATAGTCATGTAATGTGATATTATTTTTCAAATATATAAATGCAATCAAACTCACACATAGTTAGTTGAAAATAAATTTAGAAATAATTTCTATATAGAACATAATAATCTTATGAGATATCAATATTATATTACAGAACACAATGAATATCTATAACAGAAAAAAGTGAAATGACCATTATCCATATATAGGAACCCCAGATGATAATAAATAATTAATCATGTCATCATAGAATATTAAATTCCAAATAAAAGTGTTTCATAAACATATCATTATATTAATTATAAATAATATAGAGAGATAATATGAAAGGTATCATTGGATCACATTTCAAATAAATCATAATCAATATCTAAGGATGTAGTCAATGATAATTCAATTACTATAATTGTTGACTTGATTTTTTTAGGAAAAATTCCTTTTAATTTTTAAATAAATTATTTTAAATGAAAATAAATCAAAAATATAAATAATTATTGTTTTATTGAAAAAAAAGTAATTGTGTAATGGAATCATTAAATCAGGGATCATACATAATTGTAATAAAATAAATTTATTTCATAACCATTAAACATGATTATACTAACATAATTTTAAAAAGCTCCTCTTGGAATATGGAAAAAATATTATTTATAAAATTTTATTGAATGTAAAATAGATATAAATATTAATATAATCAATCATTCAGGAATAGAAAAAAATTTAAATTTTTTATCATGGCTACGAAATAAAATGATTCTCGAATGTATATGATCTAAATTATGTTTTTCATAATATATATTTCTCAATCACTTTAAGAACCCATGAATGAGAAAATTGTAATATAACTTGATAATTACATTAATAAATAGTGGATAATAAAATATATTATGGTATATTTGATAAGGGTCAAATAATATACATTATTTAATTTCAACTATATATAATACAGAATAAAAATATATTGAAACCCAAAGGTCTTACAACAAGTTTCAGCTTGTATTTTATGTACTTAAACATCAAGTATAATAAATAAATATTTATTAAAAATATATTCAATAAACATATTATTAAAAAACATAGTTTTTAACATTCCATTTTAATTTCATATAATCCATTTATTATAACTTTTCTTAAAATGGATATTTGTGGTAAAACAAGTTTCTTTTCCAATATGGTTTTGGTTTGAAAGATCTTATAATTGTGCCCTGGTAAAGATTTCAACATATTTTTTCTGATAATAATAAAATATTTATAAAATTTAATCATTATATTTACATTTTTAATCATTAATAAAATGTTATGATGAAACATTAATTACATCACATCGTGGAGATGGTTTCATGTATATACGAATGAAAATTGTTTTTACATTTAAATGGATTGAATGAAAGAACAGTAAATAGTAATTCACCTTTTTAAATATATTAACATATAATTGATATTATTTATATTTATTTACTATAATGTTAATTTAATCCATGTAATTTTAATATGATATGAGAATCTCATTGCTATGATAAGGTGGTTTTAAATATATACAAATGAAAAATGTTATCATTATCTAAAATAGAAAATTTTATTTATATAGAAAATGTATAAAAATTTATACAGGATTATGATGTCATAATAGTTATATTAAAATATTAAACCATCATGAATTCCAAACATGAATTATAGTGATGTAAGAGGATTCATTTCTATATAATGAGATGGTAATCCACACAAACTCATATGGAATACATTATTTTAACATTTTTGAAATGTACGTCGATAATGGTGTTTCTATAGAATTTATCGCGGATTTCCACTAAAAGGTTCCCAAATATAGGGGGGTAAAAGTGCAAAAGCATGACTCCACATATACAAGAGTAATCATACTAGTACAGAGGGACTTGGATTTGACTGTGGGGAGACTACTCTCTCATAAAATACTGTAATAACATCACTAAAAAAATAATATTAGTTGAAGAATAATAAACAAAAAAATTTAGAATTTGTAATGAAATAAAAAAATAAAATTAAATAACCATTTGAAAAAGACTAGGAATTATAGATTCAAAATGGTTATCTTGTTGTATTTTTTCTATTCAATGAGTGTGTATAGGGAGCTGGGAAATATAAGAATGTAATGGATGCTTGAAAACTATACATAATAAAAACAATTCTACTAAAAGAATATCAATCATAGGATCGGTCCTCTTCCCCATGATCCATAAAAATGATACAAATTAGTCATGATTCAGCATCATCAAGATTACCTTTATCCAAACATGTGATCATTAAATCTTATTGGGTGCCACGAGATGTCAATGATGGGTGTGAGATACAATGTATGGGGGTCGGCACCCATGGTGTCTATGATGATCTATTTGTTATCTAAATAAATAATGGAATAACATAATAATTAATATAGGGAAATATAAATTTAAAAAATAAAAACCTCATATTGGTATCATAAATGGAAAGCCAATAGAAACCACCTGTATCGGCCTACTCAAGTTGTCTGGTTGTAGACCCCGTGTAGGCTACCCCTTACCCCTTATGAGTTTCAAACCATGTGTGCAGCAAGGCCTATTTTCCTATACCTAATTTCCCCATTTTAGGCCCATTAAATATTTTTTGATTTATTAATTGAAGTTACATATGTTCTAGATCCACATCTACTTGTAATATCCAGAAAAGGATTTATTTCTCGGAAACGAATAACTCGATCTGACACAAATAATTCTAGGACATTTTAATACACATTTTGTTATCCTTAGAATTATACTGAGGATTTTTTAGGGTTTTAACTATGTTTTTTTTTCACCCTAAATTCCATATATTAAATAAAACATTACTCTGATACCAAAAATGACTACCCAATATTAACATCCATATAAATTTCATAACTTCTATGGTATAACTAAAACATAATACAAAAAAAAACCCAAGAACTACATTTTTTTAGTGCCTATGGAATCATGGAAACATAAACACTGGTGCATAAGTGAGATACATTATCTCCCACTTGGTTCTTCCTTACAAAACCCCTTCTTAGACAAATCATACATAATACATATCGTTATAACCAGGGAAAGTAAACATAAATAGGTGTGATCTCAAATGCTCCATAAGGGTAATCATGGGAGATATGTATGTATAAAATTGAGCATAGGGGTACGGGAAAGTGATAAATCATTATAAGATCATACCCTACATATCATAGCTCATACACATAAATCATTTCATAAATCCTGAATGTTCACAAGACAATATCATAAGTAATTAAATAACATAATCAATGAAAGCATTACAAAGGAATAAAACATGGAATTATTGAAAACACAAAAGTATATATTTTGATTTTCATTTTATCAAAGGCATCTCTTTCAACATTGTCTTAGTAGTATGGGTTCACATCCCATACCATATTGGTATTCATGTTTGAAACCCATGGTCATATTATTATCATGTTTTCACACCTCATACCATCATGGTAGTCATGGTTCACCCCCATGGCTCACTTATTAGTCAAGGTTCACTCCCAATATGGTCTTAGTGTATCTTATGAGATACACATACTTACTAAATGCATTCGTGGGAGATATAGGTCTCACCCATCTCATAGTGAAATCTTATATACAAGTCCCATAAAATCATAAAAAATCATATCATAACCCATGAAATGAAATGGGTGTAGTAATCATGTAATCATATATCAACCGATGATAAAATATATAGGTAGAATAATCATTAAATAAAACTATAACCCATGAAAGGAAAGAGGATTCATAAGAATATAACCTGTGAAAAGTAATTGGTCTTTATAAACATATAACATGTGATGATGAAATAGGTTTTATAAACACCATACCATCATATATTAAACCATGTTGAGAAATAATATGAATTGAATGATTGAATAATTTACTTATAAAGGCATGAGTAAAACTGACATATCACATCTTGGATAAAGAATAATTTGGAAATATATATTTAAAACATTTACTGATGAAAATATTCTTTTATATTTGAGAAATTATTTTTAAAACATTTAACATTTTCAAAAAAATCTGATTAAAATTATTATTTTTAACATATAAAGAAATCTTGAAAACATTCTTAAAACCATTATCCATGATAACTTATTAGAGGATATTGAAAAAATTTGAAAACCATTTTCCTTATCAATTAAATGAAAACATAAAAAAATATTGAAAATGATTTTGAATACCTTTTTCTTTGAAAACATACAAAGTATGATTGAAAACATTTTCAAACCCATTTTATTATAAAACTTATATAATAATATTGAAAACCATTTTAAAACCTATTTTCTTGATACATATGGTAGAAGATTATACCACATTAATTTGAAAATAACATTATAAACGAAATATTGGAAAACCATAATGCGTCTTTATAATCCATATTACCTGATAATTATCAACTAATATCATTTTTAATAATTTTTTTAAATTATGGTTTTTGAAATAGAAAAGTTTTTTTTACCGAACAGAGAAATACAATATTATTTTTGTTTAAAACATTTTTTAATTATAATAAAAACTAATGAGTGGAAAATAGTTCAAATACATGATTATAACATCAATAAATATATTAGAATAAAATTACTAAGAGTTATTAAGATATATATCAATTTATTTCATCAAAGTGAGTATAAACTCGAAAAGCAGTGAGATAGTTTCAATAAACACTTACCAATTTTCATCATTGAACAATGCTCCTCGTGTAATAATATTAAATTAAATGCATCTAAAAATATACTTAAAATAATTATACTCATGATATAAAAATTAAAAGGTAGTTCATAAAACTCATGACAAAATATAGGTATATAACATGGCTTGTGTCTAAATGAAGGGAAATTGAGACAATATTACTTTACTAATTTGGTAACTATTGAAAGATAATCCCCATGAATGAAAGACCATAAAAAAGGTATGTAAATACCCATATATTTAATTATAATAATAATATAATAGATCCATGGGTATTATACATTCCATGCAATGTAATTGAGTGGTGGTTAGAGAATGTATCTCATCCATATAAAAAGTTGAGTTGAAATACCCTTACCTTGTGTGTTGACTCTCATCATACTCATAAAATACACTTTAAAAATAAATATTAGTTTATTATAAATTTATCACATAATAATATTTTTGTATCTAAAGCCATTTATTATTTTATTAAGACATTATATTTCCCTCTTTTTTAAAATTTCATGTTAAGGATACACTTCGGGTAATATTCACTTTGTTTTCCACACGTGTCTTAATTTGATATATATTTGGTCCTTATTCATCTATCATTATTTACATAATTTAAAAAATATTATAAAAATATTTTATAATCATTGTATGGGTAGTATAAAAAATTTTATAATATATAATAATGAAATGAATATAGTGTTCATGGATATAATAGGTTGTACGTATGCATGAGCAATGTTTCTATTTTTTCATCGTATTGAAATAATGATCGAAAATTGAATATATGTATATATAAATATAATATAATTAATGTATAATTAATAGATCATATATGTCATATAATATCACGAAACCCATCATTAATATATTGAATGTAGTGATTGAATGAATCACATCACATTGAGGGGGTGGTATTCCGCACTACCTAAAATGAAATCATCTTATTAACACCAACATTAATGTATAATTAACAGTGTTTCAAAAGGGTTATAATCATAATTAAAAAAATAATATATATTCTATATACTATATATAAATTGATATTCAAAAAAAATTTCAACAACGAGTGGCAATAAATGAAAAATGAACAATCATTATTTTATGAAAAAGTAATCCACCGTACCCATAAATGATATGTTCATTCCCTATTAGATGTATGAGTGTGATGACTTGGATTTTCTCCATTTGTAGTATGATAAATTAATTAGGAAAATTCGGAGCCCAGACATTGAGACGACATAAGATTCAGTGTTTTATAAACCAACTTGGGTACCCTGGTAACCATATAATCGAGCTTAACCTTATATGACTCGATGGGTGTTCTTGGTCCCCACGGGCTGGTGACTAGCACTTAACATCATAAAACATTCAAGTGGGAATGAATTTTTCCACAACACTATGGAAGAGAATGATAAAAGAAAGTATGTATATCAATAAGAAAACTCTATTAGGAGTAAATGTACCATAATAAGGTGATGCATAAAATCCAATATACTACAACCCAAAGTATTAAACATGAACAAAGGCCCAATGTCTGTAGCGACTCCACACACCAAGTCAAAATCTAAACAAATAGATCCACAACAAAGAGATCCATTTACTTTACTCGAGATTAGAAGAATAAAGTCAATAAACACCCAAATGAAAAAGTAGGGTGTGAGCCTAATACCATTAGGACACCACCAAAGATTCCATGACAGAAACTGAATTTATATTAACCAAATAAAATAATTCATTTTTTCAGAACAAACTGGTTTGGAAATTTAAAATCATATTTAAACAAAACATGCTACACAATTTCAAAATGAAGGAAAATACATTCAAGGAATATGATTTACATTACATGAGACTAAATATTTCTGAAAAAGAATTATGTCAGCCATTTATATTAAAAATGGTTATATAAATTAAGCAGTAATGTAAAGAAATTAAAAAATATAGTGGCATAAAATTATACATCAAATATAAATTAGAAACAGAGAAACATGGTAATCTGTATAAAGACATGATAGTATTAACCATCTATAGGATTCATCACACTCTATGTGAACTCAAAAAAACTTGTACACACACATAACTATGACACAGGCCAAAGGCAACTCATTACCATCCTATCAGGGATATAAACCACTTCTTGTATGTTTTATAACGTTGTAAAAATGTAGAGTTTATTCAAATAACTCACTAACTACCTAAGGATTTAATGTGATCTTATATGATGGGAGAACTATTTTAAAACTATTTATAATACAATAAATCAAATTCTACTACTTCAATGAAGCCATTTTCCTTCCATTTAATTTAAAAATAGGTATTATTAAAAAAATTATTTATCAAAGGATAAAATCATCGGGCTTATAAAAATACTTTTAACCCAATTGCATGTTTAAAATTCATTCAAAAATAGTTCCATCCTTTTCACAATTCCATTTCACAATTTAATTAGAAAGTATAACTGAAACAATATCAATCCCATCGAAAATTTATATTCAGAATTTTAAATTAGACTATTTCCATAAGCCCACCCCAATTCAAAGGAATTTGGTGTTTTCCAAATTTATGTTAAAAAATTTTCATATCTCCTGATTTATTTCAAATGTATTTTTATCAAATAAATAGAAATAATGATTAATAAAATGAATTTAATTCATCAATTGAAATAAATCTAGTGAAATGAAGGTAATCGATTTGGGCAGTCGAGACGGAACTGCCTACCTCTCTCTCGATGAATGACACTCGCAATGGAACCTGTCAAAAAGAAAGAAGGTGTATGAGATCATTAAAATCCACCTAAATGCAATATCTAATAGAAAATGGAATATATCCATAAATTCGTAAATGATACATTGAAAAAACAAGAGGAGAGAAGTATATAATATCATAGAACATGGGAGAGAACCTACCCTATAATCACACATTAAGAAAAAGGATGATCGAAAGAAAATCGGATCTATCGAAAAGGTTAGGTACCTCATAAAATCTCATAGGGAGACTCTAGGATAAAAATCAAATAGGTCAAGGAGAAATAGACCAAGTGGTATTTATAAATTCATTATATAAGGTTAGGTGAAGGCCGAGTCATGACATATACCTTGGTCTCATGACGTGTAGGCCACGATGGATATACACTCAAAAATACACATCTTCTTAGGTTGTAAATGAACTATTTAACCCATAAGCAGCATGTGAAAATTGTAAATGATGTGTACCCACTCATGAAATGATCACCCAATTAACAAAATTATCTCCCAGTCTATGACATGAATCCTTCACCAAGTACACAACGTGTACTATAGGTAAATGGAATGTACATATTCTTCACTATATATTTAACCCATAATAACACAGAAAAAGTATTTTTAACTCAAATTGAACATAGAAAAATTAGAAACCCAACCCGATTAATATAATGTGATGATACTATCTCACACCATAAAAACATTATTCCCACAGAAATCATATTAAGAAGATTTCATGCCAAAGAGGTGTAGCCACTGCACACTCATATGTGCCTTGAATTCCCACATCTCAAGAATATCAAAACCATTTTCAAATGTTTCCTAAACCAATGGTATATATTTCCCACAAATCTCCATAGACTCAGAATCAACAATCCTGGTTGGTTACTAAATCAAAGATAAAACTGGCATGATCTCAAGATAAATTCATCTCAAAATGTGAGATAGATATGACATATATTTTAATAGCTATGATAAATGGAACACCTTATGTATCGATGTCAACAGTGTTGGAAGTTCCAAATGGTACACAACATTCCCCACCTCTTCCACTACCTCTAATGGTCCCAAAAAGTGATGAGAAAGCTTCCCTTTCCTACCAACCCATCTATGACCCAACTAGGTGAATACTTTATAAAAACTTGTTCACGAACTGAAAACTCTCTAGTTATATGAAACCGATCAACATAAGCCTTATATCGAGGTTTTTCTATCAACATCCTCTAAGAAATCAGCTGACTCTTTGATATAGTCTTCTACACAAGTCTTGGTCCAAACAAAGAACATTCAACAACTATTGACCAAAGCGATAGAGATTTACAATGCCAAATATAAAAGGCTCAAAAATGTTTCATTCATATCACGGACTGGTAAAATATGTATTAAATAAACCCTAAAATCCCAAACTGATAATCCCAATACCCATTGATGTTGAAAACATAGGTGCGGAACGTATCCTCATGAATCTGTATATCTATTTTTGTCTAGCCATCTGACTATGAATGGTAGGTAATTCTCAAAAGAAACTGAGATCTGAGTGCATTGTAAAGGAATCTGCAAAAGAGAGAAGTGATTCGGGGATCCCAATCTAATCCTATAGTAGATAGAAATCTGTGTAAGCGAACATTTTCTTTCATGTATAGATTGACCTGCTCCTAAACATTGGTTCTATCGTGAATGGGTTTAAATTGATCTGACTTGGTCAACCTGTCAATCAGAACCCATATAACATTATACTTTCTCTAGTTCCGAGGAAACCCAACCACAAAGTCCATAGAAATATCATCACAAATTTATGTAGGGAATTGAAGTGGTTGAAGCAATCACGATTGTTTCTGGTGCTCATCTTTAAACTGTTGGCATATATAGAAATGACATAAAAACACAGTAAATGTACCATCACATAATTGGCACCAGAACTACTGCCTAATATAATAGCACATTTTAATGGTTCTTGAGTCCACATCCCACTAAGAGTTATGACAATCTCACATCACAACCTTCCTTGTTGATAACGACACAACTAAGTGGTTCTGATATCATAGAATAGAGTATTCGGAGAACAACCAATTGTAATATGTTTCCCATTCATAGAGGGATTTCCTTAATGCTGCAGAAGTCAACATCATGATGTTGGTCTTGGAGAATAATATCAAGGAGAGTAGATGTCGACTCAATAACTTCTAAAGAAATCTCATCCAATTCCTCCTAAACACTAATATGCAACTGTGAAAAAAGATCCATCATATTATAGTCATTAAAATATTCATTCAATTTTTAGTTTGGAATTTCTCTAGTAAAAAAATCAGAAATGGCATTCCCTTTCCATGGGGAAAGGGTGATGTCAATGTTGAAAGACTGTAGGTATTCCACCCAAGTCCTCCGATATGAATTCAAATACGTTTTAGATAAGATATAACCACTGATTCTTTTTTCTGAATACACAAGAAAACTTTATCCAAAAAGGTAGTGCTTCCATCTATTAAGTGCATCCATCACTATTGGACATTAAAAATCATGGGTAGGTAAATTCTCCTACTATGGTATATGCTAATGAGATCTATATGCTACTACATTATCACCCTGAAAAAGAACACATCCAAAGCCTGGACATGGGGCATCACAAAAGACCACATATCCCTACCCAGCTTCTGGAAGAGTTAACACTAGTGTAGATGTTAATAGATTCTTAATCATAGAAAAATAACTCTGAAATGTATCATCCCATGATAACTTCATCCCCTACATTGTTAGATAATTCACTAGAGATGTCATATTTGAGAATACATCATGATGTTCCAGTAATATTCAGCTAAGCCTATGATTCTTCAGATCTCAAAGACATTTCATGGATTCTCCCAGGTCATAACAGACCTCACCATTTCCTAATCAACTGATTCACCATTTTTTGACGCCACGTTTCCCAAGAATTTCCCTTCCTAAATCCAAAAACCCACCTTGAATTCTTTTCATAATGGCAGCAATTTCTAACTAGACTCAAAATTGATCTCAAAATTTTCACATTATTTTTCTCAGATATAGTGTAGGTGATAATGTATTATAAAAACTACCTCAAAGGTATCTAGATACTCATGGGAAATCATGTTCATTAAGGGTATGAAAACTATAGGAGTATTTATTAAACCAAATGTAATAACAAGGTACTCATAGTGTCCATACCTACTTCAAAAGGCATTTTTTAATGTTAGATTATTTTATCCTCAACATATGGAAACCAGATCAAAGGCCAATCGTTGTAAACCCCTTCTCCCATTTCAGATATTCTAATAGATTATCAATCCATGGAAATATATATTTTCTCATTATCGTGACTCGATTGAGTTTTCAATAATAAACACATATGCAAAGAAAAACATCAGCCTTCTTTAAAAAGTGGATCGACGCTATCCATGGTGACCCATTTGAATGAATAAATCCTTTCTCAAGAAAATAGTCCAACTAAGGCATCATATCATTTATTTTAGCTAGATCCATTTTGTATGAGGGGATAAATACCAGTTGAGTACCCATAATTAAGTCTACAAAAAACTAAGCCTCTCTTTTTGGTGGAAGTCCAGAGAAATATAATGGGAAGATATTGGAAGACTCGGAAACAAGTGGATGAATTTAACCACCAATTGAATCTCATGAGAAGTTAAAATCATGCACTGATACCACATTCCCATACTCTAGATAATAAGGTCCCTCTATAATTGAATGTATATTGCTTTCTCTTATAAAACCAAGTGGCACACCACTAGGTGTAGAAAAGTAGACTCGTTGAAGATAACGATCAATTTGGGATTTTTGGAAATGAGCCCATCCTCCCAAAATATGACATCAATATATTTCATATAAATAACTAGAAAACTCCAATTTACATTGACTTTTGATAGAGATAAAGAAATATAATGACTCCAGATACCCTATATTATCTTCATACCAAAGGGGTCTTCTAAATCCACTGCACATGATAGATGTCCCATAGAAAGATTTGTCATATTAATTATATAGGATGAAATGAAAGAGTGAGATTAACTGGTATAAAAAAGGGAATTTAATAATGATGAAGAAGTGGTATTGGTACCTCTCATTGTTGTTGGACTAATGTATGCTTCCCCTTGGGAATATTTCACTGTGTGAAGATGCTTCATTCTAGATACCAATTAATGGAACCATTTTATCATCAAATCATTTGATTTACCCATAGTTTTTTGAGGCGATGATGATCTTATCCCATTACGTGGAGAAGATAAGTTATTGAATAACCTATAAAAGTTCCTTATTCAACCAAATGTTATACAGCTCTTGGGTTCTTTGATGAAAACCCTCTAGAATGTATTGTCATTCTACAATTTTAGGAAGTCAAAGAACTTCCTATTGAAGCTATAAGAGGTCTTGAATGACTCTGCAGTGAAGAATTGTAGTGAGGATCAACATGCATACTTTTTTACAATTGATGGGACCAACACATCCACTAGGATAAAAAGGTACCCTCTTCAACCCTGATATACCAGCCAAGTCCATCTCAAACATCATCATCATATCCCACACATCAACAAAAGTGTTTAGCTTTTGAAAGAAAACATAGAATGTATATCTGGTCGATAAACCAACTTTAATGGAAGAGTCTTCATTCTCATATTAGATACAATACGAGGTGAAAATTTCACCAGCATTGAAAAGAAATTTAAAGATTCAATCATGGTTTCTTGGCCTGATCATTCTTAAAAGACTCCAAATCCATTGCCAACACCATCGACACAGAATAGAAATAATTGGTGAAATGAACCTTTATGGGTTTGGACTGAATGCCCTAATTTTTTCCAATCATCACCATTATGTCCAACCATCTCCAGCTCAGACCCTCTATCCAGATGGAGGAACACATCGCCCTAACAAATTCTAGTATCTCGAAGAACTCGAACATATGTTCTATCGTTCCCACCCATTCAACTTCATGTTCATGATCAGTAGAGCCTTTGAATACTAGTGGCTTCTAGAGAAGGAACTCTTTAGAAAGATTATGAATAACTTCTAAATGAGCATCCACTTATAGAGCCTGAGCGGCAACTGGATGTGTTTTCATTCCCAAAAAAGGACATTGTGCACAATCACCTCATCCAAATACAGAACAACAATAGGATTTTATTGGTGGGGTTCAGTTGAACCCTCTTCTTTAATCTAATTCACACTTCTTCTCGAAGGAATAATGCTACAAAGCATTAGAAGACAAATGGAAGACATTATATTAACACTTAAATAGGGTAGAAAGACAAAATAATCACAATTAAAGGTACAAACAAGACTTGGATTTCTATATATCCAAATCTCAAAAGGGAAAATACTCGAACTAATTAAAAGATCGCATTCCCTAAACACCCCTAGTGACTTAAGGTTCATTGTAGTGACTGCTATATAGACAGTTAATCACATCAACTTCCTATGTCACAAAAATATTTAAAAAATTCATGTTGAATTCACAATAGAATCTAGATAGACTCATCAAATAAAAATATTTCATGAACCATCTAGGTTACCCTAGTAACCGAATAATCATGTTAGCCATAAAATGATCTGAAAAATGTTCCTGATCCCCATTCCATTGTGACTAGAAAATGGAATCATACAACATACAAGTGGGAACAGTTTTTTCCCATAAGAATGTAAAATCGAAAGAAAAAATATAGTATGCATATTAATAAGAAAATTCCATAGGGATTAAAGGTACCGGAATACAGTTATGAATAATATTTAAAGTATTATAACCCAAGGTATTAAAAATTAATCCAATCCCAAGGTCCCTATGGATGCAATTCCCTAAGTCCAAAGCTCAACATCTAGATCTATCTCTAAGATATTTCTTCCCTTTACCCGATCCTTAAAGAAGAATGTCTGCAAACACCCAAACAAAAAACTAGGTTGTGAGCCTAATAATAGTAAGACACCACTAATATTTCTATAATAGATGTCAAATATTTTTTTAACAAATTAATAGTTTTTATTTTTCAGAACAAACATTTTTGGAAATTTAAAATAATATTTAAAAAACATGCTATAAATTTTCAAAATAATGGAAAACACATTAAAAGCATAGGATTTACGTTAAAAGAGATGGAAATTTTCTAAGATGATGGATTATATATAACATTTATATAAAATTCTCTATATAAATTCATTAGGCATGTATAGTAGTTCAGACAAATAGTGGAATACATTTATATATCAGATATAAATATACAAGCAAGTAAGATAGTAATATGCCAAAAGATATGATAGTATTAACCAAGTATAGGATTCCAAAATCATTATATGAACTAAAAAAATGTGAATACACACATATATATGACAATATCTATAGGAGAATCATCACCAACCCATCAGGGAAGTGACCCACTACATGTATATTATAGGATGTTGTAATAGAATAATGTGTATCCAAATAAGTCACTAACTATCTAAGCCCTGAATTCAATCTTACATGTTGATAAAACAATTTTATGACTGTTTAAAACATGATTAATCCCATTATTCCATTTTAATGATTCCAATTTCCTTCTTTTTAAAACAAAAACTGGGTTTCTTCAATAACATGAATTTTTTACAATATAAAACCATTGGGTTTCTATCAAATCATTTTATGCCATTTTCACATTTCGAAATTCATCAAAACCAATTCAATCCTTCTAATAATTAATTTTTAAAATTAAATTGAAATATTTAATTGAAAAAATTTCCATCAAATCCACAATTTATATTCAATAATTTATATTATAAAAATTCCATAAACCTGCCCTAATTCAAAGGAATTAGGGGTTTTCCAAATTATAATGTCAAACCCATTTAAAATCAACTAAATCATTTGTATTTTGACTTTAAAAAATCAATTTAAATAATTATTATGAAATTTAAATAATCCATGACATACAATTGTAATAAATTTTGGAAATTGGGACAGAAACGCCTACCTCTTTCCGAAATAACAACACTTGAAACGGAACCCGTCAACGAGAATGAAGGTGAATGAGATATTGAAATTCCACCTAGATGAATGATACAAAACTACCATGAATATATCCATAAATAGATAGATGATAAATTGAAAACAAAATAGAATAGATGGATTAAAAATCAATTAAAATGCGATAGAACATTCCAGATAATCACACCATAAGAAAAATGATGATCAAAAGAAGATCGAATCTATCTGGAAGGTGGGGAGACTCTGAAAATTAGTTAGGGATATCCTAGATACAATATCCTATAGGTAAAATAATAATAGACTATATGGTATTTCCATCCTTGTTACATAAGTTTGGATGCAGGCACAGTCATGACGTCTACCTTGGGGTCATAATATGTTGTCCATGTTGGATAAGTACACTAAAACCCCATTCAATTTAGGTTTGAAAAAAACTATTTAACCCATAAATTATGTCCACCTAATCTACATGACATGTACATACTGACGACATGATCTCCTACTTCACGAAATGCAACCAGCAAAAACTACACGACATTTACTTCTGGTAAATGGTGTATACCTATTCTAAAGTCTACAGTAAACCCAAAAAAATAGATAAAAATTATTTGTAAACAAGTTTTAACTTTAAAATAATGAAACAATTACCTGATTAAGGTAACAATATATTACACCATGTCCTGATGTTACTTGAAGGATATAATGGAAAATATGATGTTTTTAATAATGATCACAAAACATTACTTCTTTAAACTGTAATTATTTTTAAAAGGGTTCTCATATTGTTTATATGAGGGAATAGTTGCATTCAGAGCAACATATTTACCTTAGGGGGGACCCAACATCGATAGGTGTAGGTCGACAGTGAATTTTGGAAATGGGACGTAATTTTCATCAAAATATTTTAATAAAAATATTTTACTCAATGTAGTGTTGGTTTCATTTAATTAAATTCTATTGTCAGGAAGACATGGATATCAGAAAAAAAATCGAAATTAAACTGAGGTAAGGTGACATAAACCTCTCAAACAAACGATGTCAAATGCTGGCAGATCAAGGATCAATGATGACATGGAAGTCTTTTCTTCTTCAACGACTAATCCAACCTCAATTTAAGATGTTGATTTTGTTTTTTATTTCCTTTCCCCTCTTAGATTCAAATGAATAACATGAGAGAACCTATGAATAGGTTTATCCATTGTACATTTATTCTTGTGGGATGGATATATTATTACTGGGATTAAAAGGGTGTTAAATATTTATGGTTATCATTATTTTTTTTCTAATTATTTGTTAATAACAAATTAAGGCCAACATAAAATAGTCCAATATTTATCTTATTGTGGGTTTATATTCTTTGTCTCTTTCCCCCAAAATTTGAGTTCCTCATTCCAAAAAAATGATGATTAATGTATCATTATGCCTTTGATATGTGGCACAATGATATGAGATCAGGGATCTAATCTCGCGGAAGTGGATATAGATGTTTGTGAAAGGATACTAAAGTGCAAGGCGGTGACTATAGGCGACATCTCTATCTGGACAGGTTGATCATGACACATCACGACTGGTGGTGGGGTTACCAGAGATGGAGGTAGCACCGGCCCAGGAAGGGAGGTAGAGTTTGGGGGAGCATAGTAGGAGGCTTCTAGAAGGGTGGGCTATGGAGGTTGTGTGACGCACTCCATGTGTGACCACATCGGAGGAGGCCCGCAACCAATGAGGCCACGTGCAGTAACCATTGGTCATGGTAGGATGTTGACGTAAGATTCATCGACTATATAATAATGACGCAGCTCTGAGCTGTGTTAAACAGATTACCCATATAGGTGGTGAATCAGTGATACAAAGAGGATGATGTGAGACGATAGTGTGAAATGCAGTTATCCGCCACGTATATTAGGGGAGTAAGCTAACCACTCTATCAGGTGACCGCATAGAACAGAGGGAAGTGGCTATGGCTGGACCAGCCTAGGGGATCAAAGTCGACCCTCGTAATGTAGGACATGCAGGAGAACTGGGCTGCATTGGAAACCTAGTTGGTTGGATCATGCGTCCCATCATGTTTGGACCCCAAATATGGTCAAGCTATGTTGTTCAGACCATGTCGGGTCAAACCCAGACTAGATCGAACATTTTTTAGAAAATTCTCAATATCATTCAAACTATGTGTCCTTTTGGAACGCTCTTTGTGGAGTTCAAACCCTTGTGATGAGGAAAACCTTTTGAATACTCTTTGTGAGTTTTATTATAAATTGATTTATGAGATAATTTCTTGAGGGTACTTTATCTTGGAACAAGCACACAATGAGTATAATCATATGTCTAGTCATGATTATGAGATATGGGTGACTATGTGACTTGGGGGCTACATGAAACATTGACGCTCCATGAACCATCGCTTATCCAAGTGCCACCGATGCTCTGTGCTCCATCAAAACTCTATGTACCATCAGTTTTTGGGATTCCATCTCTGCTACGAGATCCCTTTACACTTACTGCAGCACTGATTCTTTGTGGTCCATCGATGCTTTGTGCTTCATAGACACTCTATGTGCCCCCGACACTTATAGTTTCATAGAGACATAATGTTTTATGATCTAAATCAAGAAATCCATTTCATTATTCTTTAGACTAATACCTTTGTGGGTGACTATATTGACTTTACTTCATGTGATTTCCATTTTTTGTGTACTTCATGTGTATAATTATTGTTGTACATTAGATGTAACCTTTTTGGTGTACATGGTGAAATTCTTAGTGGTTCCCCTTTGTGGATTTAGGTTTCCTATAGAGTTTGGTTTACACACCCATACATGGGATATTCAAACACCTATCGTGTCTTTTATAGACAATAAAAACATTGATGGACTCCTTGGTGGATTGGGTATAGATGGTACTTAGAGAGGGGCTTGATAGAGGAGGTGTGATTCTGTGACATCAGACAGTTGTTTCTTTACCAACCATTCTGGTACAGTTTTCTATGGATGAGATTTAGGAGCCTCTATTTTCCATTTTGGATGGGCATTTATTCTGGCCATGTTCACTTTTCTGTTTATATACTTTCATACTGTATTGCTAGAATCTTATAGGATTTCATACTTGTTTCATAGTTCATTCAGTTAGTACATTTTCAGGGATACATGTGTTTATGTATGGATACATAGTAAAATGACTACCATTTTTGGGATATTCTTAATCAGTGCTAGTCACTAGATGCTGGCCTACTAGAGGTGGGCTTGGGTTAGTCACGACACATTCTCTAAGAGACAGGTTGGGATTGAGTGGTAGTAGAGGAGGTCCATTTTACATAACAAACCAATATTCTATGATATTGGTTTGGGGAAATAGTGTGATGTGATTCAAGTTAAGTTATTAGGCTAGGGAATACAGTGTTGGTGTAGTAGCCAATGTATCTATACACCAGCACTCTAAATTATACTTTACTAAATTGTTAAATGAAAACACTAGTCGTACTGAAAATAATGGTAGATGCATCATATTAGAGTGAGTGTGATCTCATGTACTTATTGCGTCAGTTTCAGCACACCATTTATAATCTAATGATTGTGGTACATCATGAAAATTTAAGGATGCATCCGTGAAGCCACCCAACTAGGATTATATTGCATGATCACGAGGATGATTTGGCTAGAGATGAGGCTTCGGTACACGGATTAGAACTATAAATAGACCCACCCCCCATCAGTGGTGAACCAATGATTAAACCACAAAGAGAGTACCAGTTACTACCATCATTACCAGTAGAGGATGCACACAAGAAAAGTGCATTGCATGAGTTCTATATGAATTTACCTTCTAGGTTTAAGTGTGATGTATACCCCCAGCTAGTTGAGGATTAGATAGTGATCCTTTTGTGTGACTTCGACGTAGTGAGGATGCATATCAATCATATTTTAGTCCTATCCATGATTCATATACATCTCTCAGTGGAGAGATGGTAGATCATAGTGATCCAGTTGCATTTGGAGAAGAACAAAACTTGAACAGGCATTAAGCTTCTCTTTAGGGGGGAGTTCTTTTCATTATCAATACGCACAGTTTGTATACATGAGCTACTCTATCTTTAGTATGGTGGCCAGATAGTTGTGTAGTACTCAGTGAGGTTTACAGATCTGTCTCGATGCTACCTAGATATGGTGTGAGACCCATTATTTAAGGCCTAGAACATAAACCAGGGGCTACACCAGAAGATTAGTGAATCCATGTGATCCCATCACATTCTGAAATATGATGCGATCTAGAGAGAGCACTACTAATGGATAAATTTCTAGCGATTCAAATCCAGTAGTAGAAGCTACCACCATGCATCAGGTTTCTAAGTCTTAGACAGTATATAGTCGAAACCTTATGCATTAATACAAGAAGATCAATCAATTCAAGTTATTCGGCATGAAATAGGGTCAGTGTTGCGAAGCTCCCAGGGTAGAGAAAGTTAGCTTATGTAGAGGTTGTTCTACTCGTGAATTTGATGAGGAAAATGATTTTAGATTTCCCGATTTGATGTGCGGATGATTACAGACTATCGAGGGAAAACCATGGAAGAGGGGGGGGGGGGTAGGGGGTTAGGATTAGGGTGGTCCATAGGGTTGTGGACATGAATTGGACCAGGTAGAGTAGTACGAGGTTTATGGAGGTTCAACGTTCTACCACCACCACCCCATGGTGGTCAACCACAAACTCGAGGAGCTGGTTTACAGGGATGAAGCTTGCTTCAAGCGATGGATTCTTATGACCTCGGTGCTCCATAGATTATTATATATACGATCAATGTATTTTCCATCCTAGATATACTTTTGATTGTAAAATTTGTCAGTTACACTTTTCTAAACATGACCTTTATTAGAGATTCATAGATTACAATTGAATCGTTCATTCGATTTATGTGCTTAGAGACCCCTACGAGAAATATTCAAAGATCACATAGTAGTTCTGATAGTGTTCCCTTTATCATGGGGATATATTTTTTATTTATATATCATGATTGTAGTGTCATGACCTTACGATGTCATTCTTGATTTGGACTGGTCCTATATAGTTCATGCCCATATTAACTGTTATAGGAATAAAGTGTGGTGTGTCCATAGTGATGGGACTGGGTTTTCTTTTGTTGGTGAAAAGGAAACAAATGATGTTAATGATAGAGTTACAAATATTATGGTGAAACATATTACACATCAATTGGCTAGATGGACCATCAACATAGTAGATGAGATGAGTCCTCAATTTTATATAGTGGAGGCAGAGTATGAGGACGTAATTCTTCAGGAATTCCTTGGATTATCTCCAGAAAGTGAGGTATAATTTTGTAGCGATAAATACCATGTGACTGTACTGATATCAACACCCACATATCATATGGATCCCATAGAGCATCATGAGTTGTGGGTACATCAAGATTACTTGCAGAGGAAGGGATTTGTGAGACCCAATTTTTCACAATGGGCGGCCCCAGTATTGTTTTCCAAGAATCAAGAAGGGAGAATGAGATTATTTGTGTAATTATAGTGCATGAACTAGTTGACCATGAAGAATATGTATCCACTTCAATGGATTTATTACCTCTTCGATTAGATGAATGTAAAAATTTGGTTTTCGAGAATATACCTTCGATATGGCTATCACTAGCTTCTTGTACGCAATGAGTATGTATAGAAGAATTATTCAAATGTGGGTATGGACACTACAAGTACGTAGTGATGCTATTTTAAAGGCTAATTCCCTAGAAGTGTTCAAGGGACTCATGAATAGAATCATTTAGTTTTACTCAGAATAGTTCATCATGGCCATCATTAATGACATCCTCATGTACTCAGCATCTGAGAAGAAGAATGTGATACAATTGAGGATGGCCCAAGACTGACATTGAGAGAACCATATTTATTAGAAACTCTTAAAGTATCCATTCTAGAATTGTGAAAGTCCACTTTCTATGACATGACATTTCATAAGCTATAGCTATAGTTAATCAGATGAAGATTGAAGTGGTTCTTGATTTGGAGCCACCCATGTGTGTTAATGAGGTGTGGATCTTTCTAGGTTCGACTATGTACTATCATATTTCTGTACATAAAATTTCCATAGTTTAATCACCCTTGAAAGCCTTGATATAGATGGGGAACCCATTTGTGTGGATTAAGACATGTCAATGGTTATTTTAGTAGATGATGCATAGTTTCATAAGCGATACCATTGTGAGATTAAGGGAAGAGGGTGTTGATTTTGTGGTGTTCTATTATGCATCAGGGTCAGGTCTTGGATTTGTTTTGGTGTAAGGGAATGTAGTGATTTATTATTTTTTACTCAACTTGAGGCATTATGAGGAAAACAATGGAATCCATGATACAAATTTGGTAGTGGTAGTTTTCACATTGATGATGTGGTGGCACTACCTGATGGGAGACCAGTTTACCATCTTCTATGACCAAAAGTTTCTCATGATTATCTTCTCTCGATATGATTTAATCTTGAGATAGAGTTGTGGATAGATTTCCTCTATGAATATGTCATTGAGATAGTCCATACTCCTATGAAGGGGAATGTGGTGGTAGATGCTCTCAGCAGGAGATCCATCGTTTAGATTCTGAGTGAGGTGATAGAGTTGTTTTTTTAACGTTGTAGGTATCATTTGGGGATAGTGATGGAGGATCATAACTCTAGTTGATGGTTTTCACCCCTCTACTATTCCAGAAATTCAGGGAGGCGCATTTTTTAGACACAAAAGTTTAGACATTTCAATATCAGATTTCCACAAGGCATGCCTCTGATGGATATTTTAATGGTTGAGAGATCATAGTTCCCTTATAGGTAAATGGTAATTGTAGTGAAATTATAGTAGGAGGCCTTGGGGGAGGTCCCTAATTCTGTTTTTTTGTACATCTAGGAGTGGAAAATATGAATCAGTTACTATGATATTAGTTCATGTTGTAGGGGATAAATAAGGTGGTGAAAGAGTTCGTTTCTTGACGACTCACTTAAGATAATCTAAAGGCTGAGGACCAAGTGCTAGAGGGCTTCACAAAACCACATGAGGTGCCAGATTTATAGTGAGATAGAATTTAGATGGACATTGTGATGGGTTTACCATTCGTGTCTAGGGGAAAATATTCAATCTGGGCGATTGTTGACTGATTCAACATTTCCTATGACATCCTACCGATCAGTGATAAGAGTTTTATTGATATATTTGGACACCTCTATGAGCATGAGATAATTCGTATTCACAGAGTCATTCGACAATCATTTCACATTGTGATGCATGTTTCACATTCTGGATATGGAATTGATTACATGTTGTTTTAGGGACTCATCTATTCTTGAGCATGAAATTTCATTACCCGATGGATCGCCATACGAAGATGGACCTCCTTGTTCATGAGGATATGTTACAGGCTTTCATCCGAGACTTGGGTCGTTGTTGGTAGGATCAACTACCAATAGTGATGTTTCTATAAAACAATGAATATCACTCCACCATTGGTATGACAGTATTTTTAGACCTATTCAGGAGACCTTGCAGGCCACCATTATGTCGGATAGACCAAAAGAAGTTATCACTTATGAGTACAGAGATGGTGGAGGCTTACATCGAGAAGGTACATATCATCCAAGAGTGGATAAGGACTGCACATATATAGAATAATTCATATGTTGAATGGATAATTATGCTTCTAGAGTTCTAGGATGGTGACCTAGTGTTCATTTGGGTCTCACGTTGAGGGTTATTTTAGAGATTTGGATGGATGTTATCTCCAAGATTAGTTGGGCCTCTTTAAATTTTGAGTAGAGTTTGAGAGGTCACATACCACCTAGCTCTAACCCTAAGTTGCACGGGGTTCATGATTTCTTCCACCTGTCGTAGCTGAGGAGGTACAAACATGATTAGTTTCGCATCATTGACTGTGGATAGTTGGACATTTATTATTGGTTGAATTTTGGGGAGTACCCGTTTGAAATTGGGGATTGATAGGAGTAGATCCTTTTTGGGTGGTTCATTCCTCTCATACGTGTTAGGTAGTAGGATAGGAAAATCTAGAATAACACATGGTTGAGGAATGATCAGATTAATTCTTTTTAAACTCATATTATTATTAAGTATCCTATGATTTTCCATTTGGGGAACCATAGACCTGAGGTGGGGAGATGGTAATGACATAGATAATCTACTGTTTCATTTTTATAAATTAGATAGTAAAATTCTAAGACAAGGCACCTAGAGGGTTTGGGATTATGAGGCTTGATGTTCGTGGCATAATATGATAAAACAATATAATTTTTTCAGCAATTTGTGTATGGTGATTCTTATTTAAACTAGATTAATATCATAAGAGGTGCCCAGATCAGAATTCCAAGGGCCCGGATGTGGTCCGAGAAATGACTAAACCTTAGGCAGGTCCAGAAATTAAATGGAACGGGTTGACTGTTAATGTCATAAACTAGACATAACCATCAATAATATAGATTAATACAAATATGTTATTTAATTATGTGATGGTTTATTTTTATTAATTATTTTTGATAGGAATCGTTTTTTATCACTATAACATTGTAAATTCTACTGAGGCAAGGAGACCAAATCCCCTTCGAAAAACGATGACAAACAAAATATGATCGATGGTAGATTATGATATGGAGCTCTATTCATGGTTAACAAGTGATCCAACCTTGAGGTATGATTTTTTACATTCATTCTGATTTCATCCCCCTTCATAGATTCAAATGACAGACATGGAATGACCCACAACAAAGTGGATCCATGGTTCATTCATTCATAGAGGACATATAGATATTTATTTGGGATTAAAGGGGTGTTAGATCATTATGGTTATAAGTTATTTATTCTTTATTAATACATCTAAAATGAGAAGGTTGAGGATGAAATGAAAAAGGACAATATGTTTCCAATTGGGTGTTCATGTGCTTTGTCTCTTTCCCCTAGTATTCGTGTTACTCGTTCCAAAAGAATTATGATCAATGGATCATTGGTAATTTGATCCATGGTGAAAAAATATTAGAATAGGGATCTGATCCCATGATCGTGCCAGGAGGTGGCCGCATATGTTTGTGGAAGTGAAAGGAAGAATATGATCTAGCTGGTTCAGAGGAAGTATGTTAGGGAAAGGCTAGAAGTGGGGTGGCCAGGTGTAGAGGTACAACCAGCCCAGAATGGGTGGGTGGGATCAAGAGGAGTGGGACTAGAGGTTGCAGGCAGGGTGGCCTACAACGGCAGAGAGACATGATCCAGGCTAGGTTGTGTTTGAGGAGGCCACATAAGTGGCAACATTATTCCACCTAGAGCCGAATTTTATAGAGTACCCTATAGAGATGGTGATTTCATGAGACTTGGAGGATGAGGTGGGCCACTTACTTGAAATGTGGTATGACCCTCTATTCACCGGGGGAGTTAGATGGCTATGTGGTTAGGCGACTGCATGGACCAGAGGGACATGACAGGGTGACCCCATCAGATGGAGTATTTCTAGACCGTGCAATGTGGTATAGTCGGAGAATTGAGATTCTCTAGTGGACATGTTGGTTGGATCGTGTGGTACATCATGTTGGGTCGGTTCGGACCATCCTTGAATGAATAGGTCGGTTCGTGTCTCCAAACCGGGTCTATTTGGCACTTGACTGAACCATAACCTTTTTAAAAAAATTTCCATATATTTCATACGATGTATCTTTTTGACATGATGTTTATGGAATTGGGACCCTTTAGGTGATTTTTCCTTTTGATATAATCTATGTGTGTCTTTATAAAGTTGGTTTAGGACCGAATTTCTTGAGGTGTAGGTTCTCAAAAAACAATAGTTGTACAAGCAGAATCCTATGGATGGTTGTTACAATGTGATCCTCGTGACTATATGACTTGGTGGATACATGAAGAATCTATGCCCCAAGCACCATTGACTCTCCATGTGCCCCTAACACTCGGTGATCAGTCGACACTCTGTGCACCATCGGTGCTACGTGAACAATGGAATATCCATTATAAATTGATTCTTCATGCAACACCAAAACATCTAGGGCCGTATATACAAATTGAAATATACACTAAAACTGTAAATCCTTATCATTGAGCTTTATACATATACCTTTGTGAGCTGACCATGTTGACTATACTTTTTGTGTTTCCTTTATGGTGTATGTTGTGAGTTTATATTGTGTTTTACTTCGTGTGTTTTAATTTTGGTGTAATTGGTATAATTATTAGTGGTGTACCATTTTGGTTTCAAGGTCCCTATTGAGGATTTCATTACTCACCACTGCACGGGCTATGCCAGTACGTGTCATGTTTTGTGTAGACGATCAATGATTTGACCGATTCTATGGTGTACCGGGGAAATGTGTGATTCGAGAGGGGATAATTATATGAGGTGTGCTTTAAAGACTTGAAAAATCTATTATTCTGTCTACCCTTCAACGAGGGTTTTATACCGACAAGATTCATATCTTGTATTTTCCCTTTTAGTTTGGTTTGTATTCTGGAAAAAGTATACATTAATGTTTTTGTATTGTCACACACTATTGATGATATATTAGAGGAAATAATGTTGGTTTACATAGTGTTTTTTGTTTAAAACATTTTCATGGAGACATGTCTGTGTGTATTGGTACGTTGGAAAATGCCTCCCATTTGTGGGATATGCCTACTCGATGCTAGTTACCAGCCCCTATTATATTCATGGTGGGAATAGTGTAGTCACGACAATGGTCCCATGGGATTGGTTGTTACAATGTGTGTGTATGTTTTGGTCATAAAAATATCAAAGCAAAATCTTTGTATATTTATGATAGTAGTTTTTTATTCAATAATTTAACATGATGTAATTATGGGGTAGATAATGGAAATAACATAAAATAACTTGAAGAAGCATATTACCTCTAATTTAGGTAACTCATTTTGGTCATCAAAAAAGGGATTACCTGGATTTCATTCACTCCAATTTTAGGATTCTAAGAAGAAGGGTGGGATTTTTTTTACAATTGTGTAAAGGATGGACAATCGAATTTGTCTTGAGTGGTGTGGGGAAGTGGAAGATTGCATTCCTTTTTCTATTGGAGGGGGAGTCGCACTCTTGTTAATATCACAAGGTAATTAATAATAGGAGTTATACCATACCCAATGTGCCACCAAATTGGAAAAATATTTTATTACATGGAATGAATGATTTATAAAATTCTGAACCTCAAAATGTCCTTTTTATAATTTATTTCCTTAATATATATGTTTCACCAATTTTATCATTTTGGTTTTTATTAAATACACTAGTTTTCTATCCTCTGTAGCTAAACCATAGGAATATAATAAATTAAAATTTCACTTCAAAAATAATTATAATTAATTTTAAATATGATATATAATTAAAAAAAATAAAAATCTCATGTTTTTTCGAAATTAATTTTCAAACAAATGCATATAACACAAAAAATAATACTTCATGACAGACTGTTCTATAAGTTGTTTTACAATAAATGGGTTAATATGTTAATTATAAAAGGTAAATTTTTCAATTATTATATAGTATTTATTATTTATTATATCTTAAATGTCAGTTTTAAGAATATATGATTTTTATTAATTATAAATACTCTAACAAAATATCATTTACTGTAAATAACATTAATGTCGATTTTGACATTATTTAGTTACTATTAATTTTAAAAAGTCAAAACAATATTTGAATTCAATTATATTGAAATTAAAACTTTGAAAAATGATATAATCATCTACAAATATTATAAGAGATATTAATTTATTCAATTTACTTTACGTTAAATTCATACAATATCAATTATTTTTGTTAATTAATATCTAAATAGTCACTACATCAGCATTTCATAACCATTTTATGAAACTCAATCATGTATATAAATATATTTAAATAATACTTTGATAAGAAGAACTCATTTATCATTAAAAATAATATGTATAAACGAAAATATAATGTTGGGTACATTTCTCAATGTTATATAGAAGTTAGTGGTAAGGAAAGTTTCATTCTTCTCTTTTTATTTTCATATCCATATTATATAAGAAACATCAATTTTATAATATAACAATTACTCATAAAATAAGAACCATGATGTAATATGTTCTTATTATAGGCATAAAATATCATTTGGACCATAGTCTATGCCATTTTAGCCCATAATATTATGTTGTAGTCCATTATTGATCATAATTTTACCCTAATCACCCTAATTAATTTTAATCACTTTCACTAATATTTTAGTTCAAAAATTAAATTGATCGAATTAAACCAAAAATATTATATTGATTTCAACTGTTTATGTAGGGGTCTTTACCACTCCTGCCCATTCATTTATGAAAATATGTCGTTTGAGGTTTTTTGGGAGGTCAAAGAGACTTATTTTAACACATTTCCAACATTAGATGTTTATTGAATAGTGTTTCCAAAATGGTGACCCACGGAATAGAAGCTCACTGAATAGTAGATCACCAAATGATGACTTGCTGAATGTTAGCTCATCGAATGCTAGTTCATCAAATGTTGACTTGTCGAACAATAGATCACTAAACTTCCATTCATACAAGGTTCACTCATCCAACATTGACTCATCCATCGGTGAGTTAACCAAGGGTGAGTTGTCCAATTGTTACTCATCCAATGGTGAGTCATACAATGGTGATTCAACCAATGGTGAATAATCATATAATGATCCATAATGTGGTGACTCATCCAATGGTGACACTTCCAAGGGTGAATCATCCAATGGTGACTCATCCAACTGTGACTCATCCAATAGTGACTCATCCAATTGTGTGATTGGAACAGTGTTTCCAGCTTCCTACCATTTCATACCTTTGACGTTTTCAATGATATAGAATGTACTAAAATACTTATTTAATGGGATTTAAGGATGATTTTACACCAATTACTACAATTTTAAATTTCGTAATGGCATGAGTTATTTTACACGATCAATACACATAATCTTGTGTACATCTTTCTTTAATGACAAATCAAACATGTATCTAAAATGCTTCTCCAATTAAAGATTCAAAATGGATGATACACCTTCACCCATTTTTCCTTGTTCTTGTTTTCCTTAGTACAAGATTCCCAAATATCTCTCTCCCGTAGAAGTAGTGTGATCGAACTACAATCCTTGTATCATGTTCCCTTTGGAGTTTTTCCTACTGCATGTGCACCCCATATTTTGGAGCAACTACGTAGTGTTGATTTGTCTTCAATATAATGTATGTTATACCTCTGTTATTATCGGTTCAATGATCAGTTTTCTCTATTTCCTACTTTCCATGTCATGAAATGTGATCATTAATTTTCTAAAAGAGATTTCATCATTATTATTTTTTATATTAGTTTCCTAACATCCTTGACTGTATATAGTCGTTTCTTTAGAGGTGATCAAGATATGTTCCATTATATTTTATTCTATGGAGAACATCAGTGACCATTTGAGTTAGGGTATTCATTTCTTCTCCTTTTTACTTCCATTCAATCATATATCTCGAACTATTTATACAATATTATCACATAGAGATTGACATAATAAATATTTTAATCGGATTACTGAATTGGTATGATTTTAATATAGATTTTATTACCTATTTCTTTTCTATAGAGTGAGATATCTATTATTTTCTTGATTAAGAAGAACATTTTTATGGAAATTGTCAAATAAGTGAAATCCATAATTAATTTTAAATTAATTTTTAATTATTAAGAAGGAATGTTAATGAATGTAGTTTTGGTTTTTATTTTATTCTAATAATATGGATATAGTTATGAATGATTAATTAAATTTGTTATGGAACCTATTAAATTTTTTTTATTTATGAATGAATTACATGAATGTAAAATTATTTACTTAACTAATTTCTGATATCTATGATATAATGTTTCTATGGTTTCGTGTAGTTGGACCATGTGAATAATGATTCAGTTAATTCAAGGTGGAATAATTACTAACTGTGTTATTAAAATGGTTAATTCTGTATAGGGTTTGAGTTAACTTACTTCTTATAAAGGCCATGTTCTTTATGTGTTGGATCTATTATAGCTCATTGTGTGTGAAGTATGAATGCATAGATTAGGGTGAAATATATTATCACTATGTTTGTTTCATGGTTCGTGTGATGTGATGTGGGAAAAAGATGGATGATCCTAGATAGTTGTTGTGGTATGTTAGGGTAGATATGCCTAGTGGTTGTTATAACAAAAGTTGATGACTTGAGTTTTGAGATGAATTAATTTATACAAGTGGGTGTATGGGAGGAAATTGAAGATGATGAAAGAGGATGGAACTAATCATAACCATTGATATGAATTATTGATGGATATTGAATTTTTTGATTTTACATCTTCTTTACATTCCCCAATTCTTGAGGTATATAGTTATTCTTAAAATACCTAAAAAATTGATGAATATGAACAAGGTATGCCACCTTATTTATTATTTAGATTTTCAAGGATGGATGGATCTACTATCTTAATATAGGTGGTAGAGACTCCATGGGTAGCTCATCTTGTCACCATGTTTAGTACCTTTTGGTTGGTACCTTAGAATGTTTTCCTAGAATACCTAGAAGTATGAGAATAAGGAAAATGTTAATGTTTTTAATAAATGAGTAATTTTTTCCCATGGGACTGTATTTTTCTTGGATGTAGTGCTCCAGTTATGTTTTTGAGAAGTTGTGGAATTTGTTTGGTTATGTATGGGAGGAATGGATCTTGCATTGAATGTTAATGGTATATAATGTGGAATTGATAATGATTAATTAATGATTAAATAATTAATTAATGTAATGTTCAAATGATATAGAGGGATATGTAACTTAATATAGATCATTAAATTGATGTGTTCTTATAGGATATATAGTCATAACAATGACAGTTGGGGTCTGAGAGACATTACATGTGGTTGATTCTGTGATTAATTTTATTTCATAATGTGGTTGGTATCTATATTATATCCTATACATTTTGTAATTCTATGTTTTACTACACAATATTTTTTAGGAAATTTACACCCAGGGGATTCAAGGCCATGGGGTGGTTTTTCCTCAAAATATATGTGGGAGGATGGATATCTTACTATCCCCTTTGATCCTACACTCTCCACTAGGTGGTTACTTGTGATAGAATTCATTGATATTTGTTTTCCCTCACTTATGTGTGTAGATGGATGTATTTAATTCTGATTATTTCAGACACATATATTTGGGATATGGTTTTCTATAGAATACTATAAGTTTAATGTGTATAGGTTTTAATGTCTTTAGGATCCATATTCGGTGTATGAATTGTAATGGCTTGAGGGATAATACCTGATGTATGATACAGTCAACGAAAACTGTGGTGGCTCCTAGGTTATACTAGGTTCCTTTGGTCTATGTGGACATGGTGGTTGTGTTTCATTAGGTGCTTGTTTTGGTTCTTTGACCATGTTTCTTCATGCTAGACATACATAGAGGTATTCTTTGGATGTGAAATATTGGGAAAATGTAGAAAACTAGTAGGAAAGTGGTAGTGGGATACCGTTGATATTCATTTTTATATTTTATAATCTTGTATTCAATACATGGTTAATGTATCCATGGTGAAGATCAGAAAAAAGTATACATATTTAGGTGATCAGTTAGCTTCTATTTTTGTTCACTATATGTTAGCATGATTTCATTACATTTTCATGAGAGTCATCTGGGAGGATCAAACTATGTATACTGCTGCACTCACCCTATTTATATATACATTATTTTATTCTATTCATTTGGTGTAGGTTTTAGATCAGTCTGGTCACTACTACCTTGTTGGTTTTAGGAGATGTTTGAGCTTCGTGGTCACAATACTCTTTACCTATGTTTTGGTACTATCATTTTTTCCTTTCAGTTTTACTTGTTCATGCATGAAAATACATATTTGATATTTTTTATACTTTTATATTGTACTCTGGGCAGAAGTTGGATGGTTTATATCTTATCTATCTCTTTCTCATGTGTTCTCTTATAGGGTAATTCCTCCCATCTATGAGTTAATTATACACTTAGTGCAATTATCCAAAACAGGGCATACATGTGGTGGGAATCAGGTGTCATTATCTCTCTTCTCCCATTACTTCCCTATTGGGGTGCACATTTTGGGGAGGGGTGATGATAGAGTGGTATCAATGCTCTGTTTGATGCATAAGATGATGTTAGAGTTAGGCATAGGTAAGGATGCATGGGTTTGAAAGGAAACAATGTCAGCTAAGTATATAAAGCTTTGTAAACATGGGATACTATTTAAGAGTTGGGTATTTAGGGCCCCTTTGATCTGATGCTTCTGCCTTTAAGCATAAAGAGGATACTAAATGTTGTAATATTGGTTTTAAGGTAGAGACCTAGAAATTATCTTGCATCATTCTTCTTCGCATACGTGTTAACATGGGTATAACATTTGATTGGATATCCTAAATTGAATAAAATAAAACAATAATATAATTTTAATGTATTCAATATTTCAAGTTTAAGAGATCTATGTGTTTTCCATTTTATAGGTATGACTCCATGTTGATGTCCTAGTAATGTTCTCATAGAAAATTTCCAGCATGTTGGGCCCACATATCATTGTATAGTAGAGAATGATGACATTTAAACTTCGACGAGGACACTCTAAGAGTTTCAATACTATAGTTTGTAGAAGTAAGGGGTATTCATTTTAGATGAAGTCACATAACACAAGTTTGATGTGGTTAATATATCTTTCAGTTTGATCCATTATTGGAAGGATCACTGGGTATTATTGGTTGTGATGATACTGTGTGGGGCAGCAAGGAAATAGTGGTTCTTGTTCCTTAGGGATCTTGAAGACTTATCTGTCTTATTTTGAATGATCTAAAAATGTATCAGTCCTTTGTTTTAATCATCGACAGTGAATGTGGATAGTCACATGGAGATTCTTACCCACTGTATGGGAATCTCCAATGTGCGGGAGTTCGAGATCCATTTTTTTGGACCCTTCTGTGATTTGTTTTAGACCTGATGGTAGATGAAGAGGCCTGAGAAAGACTTATTGATGTTTCTTTTCACCTATATATCTAGTTCCATGTCACTTATTTTTATTCTGACGAAATTTCGTGAGGTGCTAGAGAGACCAGAAATATGAATGATGCATGACCCTTTCTTAGAGGTGTTGCATGCACCAGGTGAGCCATATGTCATTCAAGTTACCCTTTTATTTTTTTCTACATGGTTGCATGACTTGATTGATTCAGGAGATACAAACTCCTTTATATCTCATTCCCTTGTCCTTTAAATCTTATTTTAGGTATAGATACATTGATTTCCCTTGGAATTTACTAAGCTAGTTAGAGATCGTGCTAACTTGTTTGATGTATGTAGAGACTCTGATCTAGTGCTGTGGAAGAAAAAAACAAGGGTAGATTTCCTATGATTGTGAATATAGACATATGATGTCATAATTATTATTTATTTTTTGTATTTGTGGTATGATATCATTGATTTCTTTCTGATTCTAGTGGTGTTCTTTGATGTTGATGGAGATTCAGCAATGTTTGATAGTGATCTAGACCCTCATATGGGTCAGGGAAATTTTCAATCATTATCATCCTTGATGGACGAGATGATGTTGTGTTTTTTTAGGTCCAGTAGTCATGGTTTCCAAGGGCTATGAAAGATTATCCTGATGTATTTCAAGAAGAGATTTTAGCATTACCCCATCAATGAGAGATCGTGCTCGAGATCAATATACAACTAGGAATCTCTTTTATCTCTATTTATCCATCTAGGATGAAACCCTCTATGTTTTAACAAATGCTTATACAACTCGATGGTCATTTGTATTACAGTTTTTTTCGACTGACTGTGTCACCATACGGTCCACCCATTTTGTTCTTGAAGAAGGCTAATTGATGTTTGTGGTGATTTATCGACTGCCACATGAACTGAGTGATAGTACAAAAATGATCTAATCTTCTATAGATTGATGATTTATTTGATCAACTGAAGGATGAATATTTTTTATTGATGTTTGATTTGTTTTAAGGATATCATAATATGTTTGTGAAGTATGAGGATATCCTGGAGACTTCATTTAGTTTTCATGATTGGCATTACAAGTTTATTGTGATTCCTTCAGTGTCACGAATGCTCCAGCTATGTTTAGTAGGTTTGTGAATTCAATGTTCTGTTATTTCATGGATTTGATATTGGTGGTTTTCATTGATGACATGATTTTGTACTCTATTCCTTATGATAGCATACAAGACATCTTTGGGATATTTTGGGAGTTCTTCATTATGAGAAATAGTTTGTTAATTTGTCGAAGTGTGAGTTTTGTTCATGAGAAATCTATTTCATGGGGAATTATAAATCCCAGTAGGGAGTATAAATGTATCCATTAAATATATATTCAGATGTTTCATTTAAATTCCATAATACATTTTCATAAGTGAGAGGATTCTTTGGTAATGCAATATCTTACAAGAAAATCATAGCCAATTTATCTCAGGTTTTGACTCCTCTAATATTGTTTACCATAGAAAATAATGTGTGTGTGTTGAATGAATAGTGTGTGGAATGTTTTGAGTATCCAAATGAGATTTTGGTTAGTGGTACAGTTCGTTCTCTCCAAGTATGACAAGTTCTATTTGATATTTTCAATGATTCATTGCATCTGGGGTTAGCATGTGTTCGGTGCAGAAGAGATCCATCATTTCTTATGGGTCTCAACAGTTCTGTCCAAACAAATGTAACCATGCATCTCATGATCTCAAGTTGTGGGTAATGGTGTTTTCCCTAAATATGTGGGGACATTATCTCATTAGAGATCATTTTTTGGTCTTCACCAATCATATGATCCTTGGGTACATTTTCACCCAGCGTGACTTGAACTTGTGATTGGGTCAATGGCTGGTTTTATTACCAAAATAGAACATCAATATTTTTTATACACCTAGAATGTGTATTGTTGTTACTGATTCACTAAGACGGAAGTCATGTACTGATGTAGTGTGTGAATCATGTTGTTCCTGGATAGAGATGGATGAATATTCCACATTACATTTGGATATGGGTGAAGTTAGGGGAAGAGGTTTTTTTATCATATGAGGTTGCATTAATATATTTTGTAGTAGAGAGAGGAATCCTAGTTGCGGGATCTTGAGCTGGAGATCTATAGGTATAATGTTTTTTTTGATGAGGTCCCTGATGTTTGGAAATTGGATGAAAAACACTGGGTGTTGTTTTGCGGATGAATTTCTGTTCCATTGGGTATGTGTGAGATAGTTATCAGACAGTTCTATATTTCACCTATAGCAGTATATACTTGAAAGAAAAAGGTGTATCCAACTTTTAGTGGTTAGTATTGGTGGAATGGGCTGAAGCATGTAGTTACAAATTTTTTGTCTCTATATTTGTTCCTCTAGAAGGTGATGGTAGAGCACCACATTTCAGATGGTTTCTTCCAGCCATTAAATGTTCCTCAGTGGAAGTGCGAGGACATCTCGATGAAATTTTCACTCTTTTACCTCGAGATTAGTGGAGGTTTTATTGAGTAAATATCTAGAGGAGGTGTTAAGACTCCAAGGAGTCCATATGAAGATCATTTTTGTTCGAGATCCTTTTTTTTACCAATTTCTTGTAGAAAAATATCAATCATTATTCTGGTTCTAAGTTATTCCTAAACACTTAGTTTCATCCAGAAACAACTAGTAAAATAGAATGGATCATCCAAACACTTGAAAGCATGTTGTACTATCATGTCTTGTATTTTTGTGGTCTTTGGATGAGGCATCTTCTCTTTTTAGAGTTTTCACACAAAAACTGTTTTCATTCCACCGTCAATATGTAGCTATTTGATTCCTTTTTGGGATGAACTTTTAATTCTCCATTATGTTGTACCAAGGCCATAGAGTTAGAAACACTCTGGACGGAATAGGTAAGTTGTAGGACATAGATGGTTCAGGTGATTCTCAAGTAGTTGAAGGTAGCAAAAGATCGTCAGAATTCCTATGGTGATAATAGGGGGAGACCTCTAGAGTTTTACATTGGGGATCACATGTTCTTGAAGGTGATTCCCTATCATAAGAAGATAAATATTCTTCCTGTGAGTAGGATTTCTCCCCAATTTGTTGGTAATTTCAATGTGTTGGCTCGTGTTGGAGAAATGGCATATAGGGTAGTACTTTTCCAGTAGATGAGTTGGAGACGTGATGATTTACATGGGTTGAAACTTCATTGTTATGTTCATAGGGAATCTCATGTCATCGATTTAGGTGATATCAACATTAATGATTGTGTGACATTAGAGGAGAGGCTTGTAGAGATATATGTCTACAAGGAGAAGGTGTTTCACTACCGTTATATCACTTTAGATCATGTCTCATGGTGACACAATGGTGTGGAGGTGAGTAAATGGGTACCTGAGTTTCATATTCATTCCCATTACCCATAGATGTTTTAGGATTATATTATCACCTGTTATATTTTTTTCATTTTTTATAGATCCTATCCATTTATGGGATGGGTTTATTTGGTTTCTTGTTTTGGGTTACATATTTTTTATAGGTATCTTTTATAGGAGAGTGTTTACGAAAATGATTTAGTTGTAGGATGGTTTCAAATTTTTTCTCGATGAAGTGGTTGAGATCCAATGGTGGCTAGAGCCACTAGTGCAGAAATCATTTTTTACGTCACCATTTTTTACGTCGGTAATATATAACCGACGTAAAAATGCGGCGAGTAGATTTTTCACGTCGGTTATTTTAATAACCGATGTTACAAATCGTGCCTGTTGGGTTTTTACGTCGGTTATCTTATAACAGACGTAAAAAACCAATGCGCGGGGGGTTTTTTACGTCGGTTATTTGGTAACCGACGTAAAAAACCTGATATCGACGAGTTTTTTACGTCGGTTATCAAATAACCGACGTAAAAAACCAAAGCGCGGGGTGTTTTACGTCGGTTATTTTATAACCGACATAAAAAACGCGTCGATATCAGGTTTTTTACATCGGTTACCAAATAACCGACGTAAAAAATGCTTAGATATCAAGTTTTTTTACATCGGTTTCCAAATCAGAGACATAAAAAAACCCGATATCTACGCGTTTTTTACGTCGGTTTTAAGATAACCGACGTAAAAAAGATAAAAAATAGTTTATAACGTCGGTTATATAATAACCGATGTTATAAAACATTTTATAAAATTAAATCCTGTGTTCTGTCATTTACGATTTTTCGATTGACAGTCGCCGGCTCGTCTCTCTCTCGCGCGGTAAACCCTAATCGGCTCGTTTATCGCCTGCATTAAACTCATTTTGGCTTCATTGTTTATCTTCTTCACTCCTCTCGGATCTATCATCTAAACTCGCGACATTCATGTAAGCCTTCCATGAATTTATTTCGTTCGTTTTTGTTTCGATTCTTGATGTTCTTTTCATTCATTTTTGAATCTCGTGGAATTTTTTGTTATTGCAAATAGTTATTATGTCCATTCAACTCGCAACATTGAACTCACAACATTCAACTCGCAACATTCAATCAGGTGTATTTTGGATAAGACTATTTTTAACTCTTATTCTAGATTTTCATTCTGATATACGCTTTTTGATTCTATAGTACAATGAAAAAGTAGATTCATTAAAGCTTCTTAAACCACTTATACTTCATCTTTTCTTCTGAAATACGAATTAGTAACAAATCCAATATGATCGCTATATTGATCTATCTGAATACCAGCAACTTCATTACGAGAAACCTCTTAAGTATCTAAATAAATCAATATCTGATAAAAATATTACTATGACCATGAGAACATAGATATTTGACTTCACAACCATTCAAATTATTCAATCATTTAGAAAGAATAATTAATTTTAAAACATTGAGGATTAGCTTCAGCAAATTCTGAAAAATAATGGGTGGTACTGTAACGTTTCATTCTTCCAGCAACATTATTATTTACTACTTAGCTGGAATGTGTCTTTCTGGATGAAGATTGGTAGTACTTATTTTCTTAAAATCATATTTTCAATACGATTGTCCAGAAAATGATTTTCATGAATGAAATTGGACTAGGTACAATCAGTAATACCTATCCTTAAAATTTCATTCAGCATTCTTAAATCATAATATTTTTTAAAAAAATTATGATTTTTAGAACTCCTAGATCAGAAAACCATCATTGTTTTTCATCTGCATTGATAAAAATATCAATTCATACCTATTACAATCAAATATTTCCTTCTGGACTCATGGTGAGTCTGATAATACATTTATTCTTTCAGTCATCTCCTAAAAATGATGGACCTTTTCATGCAAAGTGTATCTGATTTCTTGAATACGATGGTATGTCCAATTTTCAACAAAACCAAGTGAGGTGATTTCTTTTATTATTAATAATTCATAAAAAAATTATAATACCTAAATATTATTATCATCCTTTTCAGATTTTTCATTATAAAAATGGTAAAGGGTACTTTCTTTTCATTCTCAAGTTAAATTATATTTTTTATAAAGGTCTTTTCTATCTAGGTAGTAATAATTTAACGATAATTAGATTGAATTAGGTATATTATCTTATCTTACCATCCAAACACATTTTTATGTATTAATAATTATTATGTTCTGTAAAAACAATTATGACCCCCATTTCATTTTTGTTAGTTAATTGATCTACGAAAGTGTTATAAATGATTTGATGATCAAGATTCACCCATATATATGGTTAGTCATTATGTGACATTTGGGTCCATAATATCCTTCTAATGCATTCGACAATGCATTATATATCATAGATCAATATGGGATACATATGGTTATACCATGTCCAATGTGTTATGTGATGTGTCTCATAAGAAATATTATAATAAATTATAGGAAATGTGATTAACATATTCCAATATGAGGTGAATGAAACTATGTTTTCCCTTGACATATGTTATGACTTATATGATTATGTTTGTGCAACACTCTTATGTTATTCCACATACCAATGTTGTGATCTTGTGAATAAGGTTTTTTAAATCATGTTCCCACTATCATATAAATCATGTCTTATGTTATGCTAAAATTATTATACTTGGACTCATGTTTTATGATCTATGATTATATAGAACTTTTTCACTTATCTTTTTGATCATGTGCTTTGTGTATGCTCTTATACCCCCATGGATATCTTTTTATGAGATTAGATATTATATTTATATATATATCATGTTTACCCATAATGAGTATCTTAAATCAAAACATTTTTTATTTTCATTCCCTAAGTTATTAATATAAGTATTATCTAGGATGATTCAAAAATTTAATCTGTGAGATGAGTTGTTATATGTGTGAAACCCAGGCCAAACACATATGTATTTTTTTGTTGGTATTACATATATATAGTTCGACATATACTTTTTTTTTACATTACCATGATATTAGCATTACTTTTTCTAAAGAAATATTAATTTCCTTAGATTATATATCGGATCAAAAGGATATAGTAATTCTAATATATAATCAGAATGATCAGATAATATGACAATATTATTAAACATAAAACAAATGGTCTATATTCATATTTCTAACATGACACTTACGATGTATAGCTATTTGGTGTTGGGAACTTATGAAAACTACTACCACTTTCAAGATTTTGGCACTTGAAAGTGTTGAGTACTTTAGATCATAATGATTGAACAACAAGAAAGAATAACACATGTTATATGATCCATTAGGTATTTCTATATTTTAAGATGTTTATTAGTATATTGGCATGAGATTATTATAAATGTGTATCATCTGATCATATTCACTTATTCCAGATAAAAATCATTTTGTTTATGTTTTATTGATGTATATTTTATTTGGAGAATCATTAGGCGTCATGGTTTTCTTTGATTCAATGAAATTTAAAACTGTTACATCTAACTATATTGTGTTTTAAAAATAATATTCAAGCATATTTTTTTAAATACCTATAGATTTTTTTTATATTTTAAATTGTTTTACATTCAAATTATGATTTGTTTCATATAAACATGTATTTGTCTTATCTTAAAAATATATATATTTTGTTGAAATTTGTTATAGGTAATAATGAGTCGAAGTTGGATTACGACACATCGAATGAGCAATGAATTTGAGGAAGGTGTTGATGCCTTTTTGGAATTTGCAAAATGAAATGTTCCAAGTAGTGACATTTTTTTCTGCCCATGACTGAAATGTTTGAATATGAAGAAGTTGAAAAGTAGAGAGACAAAAGATCATATGATATGTCATGGTTTAAATCCGAGTTACAGCCCTTGGATTTGGCATGGTGAAACTGGACAGAATGTCACTGATGATGATGATTCGCAAGATGGTAACTCCGATGGAATTGAAGAAATTATTCGTGATATTATAGCAGAACAAATTGAGATAGAACCGACAGTTTCACGTCTATATGGTGATGCTGAAAATCCATTATATCCTGGTAGTACAGATTTTACGGTTCTGTCGGCGGTGTTAAGATTGATTAACCTGAAGGTGAAGCATGGATGGAGTGACAGAAGTTTTATAGAGCTGCTACAATTGATGAAAGACATTCTTCCAAAAGATAACGATCTTCCAGATTCACATTACAAATCCAAGAGAATATTATGCCCGATGGGATTGGGATACAAGAAAATACATGCCTGTCCGAATGACTGCATTATATGTAGGAATAAATATGAATTTCTATCAGAGTGTCCAAAATGTGGGACATCATGGTATAAGGTGAAAGAAAAATCACAGGGTGATGTAGAGATTACAATGCTCCCTTCAAAGGTATTTTGGTATCTTCCTATAATTAATCGTTTCAAACGTTTATTTGCTAATTCACATGATGCAAAAAGGTTAAGATGCCATGCTGAAGAGCGGGTATGTGATGGAAAAATACGTCATCCAGCAGATTGTCCACAATGGATGAAAATTGATGTGCAGTATTCTACATTTGGAAATGAAATAAGAAATCTCTGACTAGGGTTGTTCACAGATGGAATGAATCCATACCGAACACTCAGTAGAACACATAGTTCATGGCCTGTTTTATTGGTAATTTACAACCTCTCTCTTGAAGTTTTTATGAAGCGCAAATATTTCATGTTGAGTACAATTATCTCTGGTCCAAAGCAACCCGGTAATGATAATGATGTTTACTTGTCACCGTTGATTGATGATTTGAAACTGTTATGGGCTGATGGTATTAGGGTGTATGATTCTTATAAAATGGAATATTTTCAACTGCATGCAGTGCTTCTGTTCACTATAAATGACTTCCCAGCATATGGAAATTTGTCTGGATACAGTGTTAAAGGGAATAAAGCATGTCTAATTTGCGAACAATAGACGTCCTATTGTCAATTGCATCATGGGAGGAAAACAATGTACATGGGTCATCGAAAGTTTTTGCCTATGGAACACCCTTATAGAAGACTAAAAAAGGCATTTAATGGCTCACAAGAATTTGATACTGCTCCAAAACCTTTTTCCTCTGATCTGTATTTTGAGAGGGTGAAAAACCTGGACGTGACATTGGGAAAGACATAGAAATCTGGTAATGATAGACATATTTGGAAGAAAAGGTCAATTTTGTTTGAGCTACCATATTGGAGGTATCATGAAGTTAAACATAATATTGATGTCATGCACGTGGAGAAGAATATCTTTGATTAATTGATTGGAACATTGTTAGATATTAAAGGAAAGACTAAAGATGGGTTGAATGCAAGATTAGACTTACTATCAATGGGAATACGTTTGGAGTTAGCTCCCACTCCTAAAGGAAGACGAAAATTTCTTCCCCTAGCTTGTCATACATTATCGAAGAGGGAGAAAACTAGCTTATGTCAGTGTCTTCATGATACCAAAGTTCCTCAAGGTTATTCTTCTAATGTAAAAAATTTTGTCTCATTGAAGGACTTGAAGTTGATAGTTATAAAATCACATTATTGTCACGTCATGATGCAACAAATTCTACCAGTTTCATTGCGTGGAATATTTCCCATTCATGTCAGAAAGACTATAATGAAGTTGTGTTATTTTTTCAATTCAATTTGTAACAAGGAGATTGATGTGAATGCTTTGAACATTTTGGAAAATGATGCAATTTTTATACTTTGTCAATTGGAAATGTATTTTCCTACAACTTTTTTTGATATAATGGTGAATTTAATGATTCATCTGGTTCGAGAAATATAGCTTTGTGGACCTGTATATCTTCGTTGGATGTATCCTTTTGAAAGGTATATGAAAATATTAAAGGGGTTTGTTAGAAATCTATATCGATCTGAAACCTCCATTATTGAAAAGTATATTTCTGAGGAGGTAGCAGAGTTTTGTACGAGCTACTTGGCTGCGGCGAAACACATAGGTTTGCCTCCATCTCACCATGAACGACTTAATAATGAGGGAAAGGGGATTAGTGGCATGAAAGTCAAATCATTGTCAGCTGAACAGATGAAGAAGTTAGAATCATACATCTTGAATAACATAGCTAATGCTCAACCATATATCACATTGCATATTAATGAGTTGAAACAATGTCATCCAAAGAAGAAAGAAATGTGGATTTTGAATGAGCACAACAAAACTTTTTTGTCATGGATTAAAAAGACTTTGCTTGGTAGATCAGATGTATCAGAGACATTAAAATGGATAGTGGGTGGTCCATGTTTAAATGTGATAACATGGTGTGGTTATGACATTAATGGTTATACATTTCATACAAAAGCTCAGGACAACAGAAGTGCAGTTTAGAATAGTGGTGTATTGGTGTTTGCAGAAGCAATGCATTTTTCGAGTGCTAAGGACAAAAACCAAATTTCTGCATCAAATGCATATTATTGAGTGATTGAAGACATATGGGAGGTTGATTACTTTAAAATTAAAGTTCCCGTTTTTAACTGTAAATGGTTTAACGGTAACAACAGTGTCAGACACGATGAATTTGGAATGACACTTGTTAATCTGAATAGATTGGAAGACACAGCTGATTCTTTTATAATGGCAACACATGCAAAACAAATTTTTTATGTAGTAGATCAATCAGATATGCAGTGGTCTGTTGTTTTACAAGGGAAAAAACAATATGTTGGTGAGGATCAACTTGATGAATATTATGATTTATGTGAGATCCCTACTTCTATGGAAATATTAACAGAACATAATGACGATCATGTTGAAGACATAGTTTGTGCCATAAGGAACGATCACAAAGAAGGAATTTGGGAAAACAATCCATCTGTACATTCCTAAAATTACAGGTAACATATGTTTATTTCTTGTTTACATTTATTTTTTCCATAAATGTTAGATATTGTAAGTTTTTTATTTATTAAAACATGTTTTAAAATAAAATAAGTATATGTTTTTGTTTTTGTTTGTTTTAAGTTTGTTTAGTTTACATTATCATGTTTATAACCATTACATGAATTTTAAAATGCTTATTTTTGTTCACTGACAATTACTTTACCATGTTTACAATGTTTACCAGGTTTACCATTTTTACCATTTTTACCATCTTGACCATCTTGACCATCTTTGCCATCTTTACCATTGTTTAACATGCTTACCATATTACCAATGTTTACTATTATGTAACTTAGTACACTTTTCTATTTTCTGATTACAGTAGTATTAAAATATTTGAATTTGTATATTTGTTCACTGAAAATTACTTTACCATGTTTACAATGTTTACCAGGTTTACCATTTTTTCCATTTTTTACCATCTTGACCATCTTGACCATCTTGGCCATCTTTTCCATCTTTACCATTGTTTAACATGCTTACCATATTACCAATGTTTACTATTATGTAACCTAGTACACTTTTCAATTTTCTGATTACAGTAGTATTAAAATATTTGAATTTGTATATTTGTGAACTGATGTTTGTTTTTTTGATTTGAAGGATAATGGAAGATCATTCAGATGATCAACCACATGATTCTGGAGAGGAGCATATTGCTGTTCATACCTCTGGGGATGAACATTCACATGCTCCTATTACGACAAAGAGTTCAAAGGTTGGTAAACATGGTTTCACACGTTTACCAAAATTATCACTTGCTCGTACGTAGGATCAGAGGATAGTAGTTTAGTTTGATGATGATGATATTCCTAGAGGTCCGAATGCCAATGATTTTAAGAGTTTTGTTGCAACTCAGGCTAAGACCAAAGTAAGCATTCTGTATGATGATAGGAGAGGTGTGGATAAGATGATTATCTCTCAGTTGTGGGAGACGATTTTGGTAAGATCTTTTGTCATTGTTTGACCATTCTTTTAATGTTTCTAGTATATATAATATGTTTAACCTCTTCTTTATCAAATGACATTTGATATTCCTGACACTGGAGGAGTCAGGAAGAAATGCTTATCGTTGGCTGCCAGGAGATGGAGGGATTTCAAATAAACCCTCTCATCTGATTTCATTTATGGTCATAGGATTCATGACAATCTATGTCGTATATATCCTTTTATAGATGAAGACACATGGAGGCAGTTTTTTGAAAGTAGAAAAAAGAGTCATTTCTGGTAAGGGAAATGTAAACTTTTATAAACTTTCTTATATAAATGATTTTATTAATGTTTTGTTAATGATTTCTTATTCTTAAATTACATCAAACAAGGAAATATCATCAGGAGATCCAATCAAAAAATGTATACCCTCATAGTTTATCTCGGGGAGGGTATACATTATTGGAAGAACAAATGATAGCAGAAAAATTTCAACAACTAAGAGCTGAGTCTTCAAGCTCTGGAGAGGTGGCCCCTCCACCCCCTCCTTGTAGACATGAAAAATGGAAGAGAGATCGGAAGGGAAAAAAGGGCAATATCTTTCCGAAGAATTGAGAATCGTAGCTGAGAGGATTGTAAGATATCTATTTAATTTATTTAAGTTAACTTTTTTCTTCATATAAGTTTCAATCATTAAAGAAATGTTCAATTAATTAATACAGGACTCTCTTGAGGAGCAGAGTTCAGAGGGGACATTTACAGCTACTGGGAGGGGAGATATTTTATTTGCAGCATTGGGAAGGCCTGAACATCCTGGTCGTGTAAGAGGATATCCGGCAGGTGTATCGGTAAGAAAAGTGTTTCCACGTTCTTCAACTTCTAACATTGAGGGGGTTTATAAAAAAAATAGAATCCTTGGAGGCTGAGGTTCAAAATATTAATGCGGAGATGGAAGACAAGATTAGAGATTCGGTGCAGTATATGTTTGCAGAAATGCAAAGACAATTTCAGACTGCAGCTCCCACTCTTCAACCTCCCCCTGCAGACCCCATTATTTATCCTCCACCTCCGCCAGTAGCTCCCACTCCCCCACCTCAGCCCGTAGACCCCATTTTTTATCCTACGCCTCCGCCGCAGCTTCCTACATATTGCGAGTTGTATGTTGATGATTCTTAACAACATATAGTAGAATACGGGTTGGTATATTGTATAGGAGATACAGTTCATCATCAACAATTATAGGTAGAGAATCAGAGGGTCACTGTACAGGATGTTATAGATAGATCAGCTAGGGTACCAATACCTACAGATGAGGTGGCGACAGTTGGACAGAGTATCGGCCATTTTTTAGTTTGGTCATCCAGACATCTTCAACTCATTACCATAGAGGTATGAATGTTATATATTTTATTTTATTTTATTTATTAAAGTTGTTTTATCATTTGAAAACTACTATAATTCTCAATTTTGTTTTCACAGGAATACTTCAAAGGTAAAGAAATACTGTATAGACAACAACAAAGACAACAGGCTATGACATCAGATACAGATTCCAGTGGACTTGACATATTGTAAAGATATTCACATTTGTTGTTGGGTTTTTATGAGTTTCCAATGGAATCCCATGTTTGTGGACGTGAAATAAGTGTGGGGATTACAAAATATGATATCATGGAGCTTGTTACTGGAGATAAGTTGGGCATTAACGTGGTGCAAATGTTTTCCAGGTAAGTCTTAACACCTTTTCCCTACGTTATATTTATTAAAAATGTATACTTATATATGTTTTGTATTAGGTATATTTTTAAAATTTGTGAGAGGAATGAACTGACAGAAGTATATGGATTCATGGACCCGCAATTGATTTCCCCTGAAGCATGTGCATTGACTGAGGAACAAAGAATGGTTTATATTACTGAAAGATTTGAAAAGAATATAATCCAACAATGTTGGATGATGCCTTTTTTTGAGAGGTATGAAACACATTTCTCTCAAAGAGTTAATTATCTTTGAACATAAAAAACCACTAACATTAAATTTCCTTTTATCAGTAATCATTGGATGTTAGGGATTTTTTTCCCAAGGGATAAAGCTCTTTATTGGATATTCTCTGTTCATGGTGATGTGCAGGCAAGTTTTAAGAATATATTGGAAATGTAAGTTTCAATTTCTCAATAGTTTTATATATTATAATGAATTTTAAATTTACCCCATTCTTATTATTTTCTAACAGTGCGTGGGTCTACTTTCGAAAAAACACAAAGAAAAGAAATGCAAAGATCAAATATGTAAAGGCGAAGGTAAATTTCCATTTATAATTTCTACTTTTTGATTTATTACATAAAAATAATATATTGAATTTACACTCATTCAAAACAGAATTTTCATGAACAACAAGGCCTCATCGAATGCGGATATTATATGTTAAGATTTATGTATGAAATAATAACAACTGGGACAGTTGTGAATTTTGACCTGGTACGATTTCCTCTTAAACATTGCCATCATATTTCAATTTGATTTATTCATTATACACGTTAACTATCTTCTTTTTCATTTGTAGCTTTTTGATGACCCTCAACCCTATACTGCTGAAGACATCAAACACGTACAAGTGGAGTGGTCAAATTATTTTACAGGTTTGATTGAATTTTAGTTGTTTGTAATGTAAAATGTAATTTTGAATATTGTCGTTTTAATTGTGTCTTTGGTAGTTGTTTAGGTTTGATTTAGTTTTTTTTGAAGTTGACAGTGTATGTTTTGAATGTTATATAAGTGAATGTTTAATTTTGCTCTACTTCTTATTTTGGTCTACTTTTGATGGTTCTTCTGGTATGGATTTGGGTCTGTGGGGGAAGGGTTCCAAGGGTGTGGGGGTGTGTTCAGTGGGGTTGGGGGTGTCCAGCGGTCTGGGAGGGCTGTCCGGTGGGGTGGGGGACAGTCTTGGGGGGGGGGGGCAGGGATGTCCAGGGGTGTGGGAAGCCGGTCCAGGGGTGTGGGAGTGCTGTCCAGGGGTGGGGGGGGTTGTCCAGGGGTGTGGTGGGGGCTGCCAAGTGGGGTGAGGGGGTGAGGAGGTGCTGTTCAGGCGGGTGGGGGTTGTCGAGGGGTGTTTGGGGGTGTCTGGGGGTCGGGGGGCAGTCCGGGAGTGTGGTGGGGGCTCCAATGGGGCGGGGGAGGGTTGTCCAAGGGGTATACATGAGGGTGGGAGCTTCAATGGGGTGGGGGAGGGCTGTCCAGGGGTATACATGAGGGTGAGGGCTCCAACGGGGTGGGTGAGGGCTGTCCATGGGGTATAAATGAGGGTGGATGCTGTCTAGTGGGTAAGTTTTATATGTTATCTATGTACATGCTTAATTTTGATGTACTTCTGTTTTTGTGGTACGATTTCTTGATTTATTTTCTGGTTGATTCTGGTTGAGAAAAGATCAATGCATTCTGTTTAAAAAAAATTGGGTATATCACGTCGGTTATTTAATAACCGACGTGATAAAAGGCCTATAAAATGGTTTATCACGTCGGTTATTTAATAACCGACGTGATAAAAGGTCTGGAGAATGGTTTATCACGTCGGTTATTTAATAACCGACGTGATAAAGGGCCTAGAGAATGGTTTATCACGTCGGTTATTGAATAACCGACGTGCTAAACGGCCTGGACAATGGTTTATCACGTCGATTATTGACTAACCGACGTGATAAACCCCCTCCCACCGGTTTATCACGGAGGTTATACAATAAACGACGTGATAAACCCCCTCCCCCCGGTTTTTCACGTCGGTTTTATATGAACCGACGTGAGAAACCACGCTCAGCCCGGTTTATCACGTCGGTTCTTATAGAACGGATGTGATAAACCACCATCACCCTAGTTTATCACATCAGTTCTATATGAACCGACGTGATAAACCCCCTCACCCCTGTTTATCATGTCGGTTGTTTAAGAACGGACGTGATAAACCATTGTCCAGGCTGTTTATCACGTCGGTTCTTCGATAACCGATGTGATAAACCATTCTCCAGGCCCTTTATCACGTCAGTTCTAAAATAACCGACGTGATAAACATCGCTGTTTTATGTTTTTAACATCTGTTTTTAAATAACCGACGTCAAAAACCTTATTTATAACGTCGCACGTATTAACGTAGGCTAGAAACCGACGTAAAAAATTAAAAATAACCGACGTAAAAAACGTTTTCTGCACTAGTGAGCCTTGAGATGTATCTTGTGTTTTGGATGTTTAGATGACCCCTTTTCTAATTCATCAATGGATTGATTTTGGATTATAGAGTGATAGAATATTATGAAAGGTATCCCATGTAATAGAACAGTCCTTTCAGGTGCATTACTTTTGAAAAAAATGATGTTTTAGGTGTTCTAGGAGTTCAAGGTGACATATTTCAACACATTTCCATAATATCTAGTAATCTGGATATTATTCCTAGAACGGTCACTCTCCAAATATTATCCCACCGAGCAGTAGCTCAGTGAATGATAGATCACCAATTGGTGACCCTCTTAATGGTGTCACAGAAAATGGTAGGTCAAAAAATAAAGACACAGTAAATGGTATCTCACCAAAAATTTACTCATCCAAAAATTACATGTACAATAGTGACTCATAGAATGGTGAGTCTTCCAATGGCGACTCTTCCAACAGTGACATGTCCAATGGCCACTCGTCCAATACTTGTTCATCAAATGGTGACTCATCCAATGATCACTCATAATATTTTTATTCATCCATTGGATACTCTTCCTATGGTGAATTGTCTTGTTGTGACTCATCCAACGGTGACTCGTCCAAAGATGAGTCAGGAACAATGATTCCAACATCCTATAAATTTTCTCCATTGATGTTATCAATGATTTGAACCATATTGAAATCCTTATTTTAATGTATTTATATCAATTCAATTCCCATAACTCCTATATAAAGTTCCCTTAGGTTATGGTTATATTAATCTATCAAAACACTTAATCTTAACTAGATCCATCTTTTATAGAAAATACAAAACGGTTCTAAATCGTGGCTATGTTTAGATTTCAAAATCACTGAGATACCATCCTCCCTTGTTTATACTTATTATTTTAATTGGTATTGAATTACAGAGTTCTGACTCCCACAGGAGTCTTTTGATCAAACTCAAATCCTTGTATGGTGTTCACCTTGTATTTTTTCCTATATCATTTGCAACCTATGTTTTGGTGGAAACTGGAAGTATTGATTTGTCTTCAATATAATCAATGTTCTGGTTCTGTAATTCTGGTTTCATTGATCTATTCACTCCTCTTTCCCATTTCCATGCGATGTCTTGTGACCTACATGTTTTTAATAATACGTTATAAGTTGTTGGTTGGTGTAGTGGTGTCACAACATCCTCAAGTTGATGTTGTCATTACATGAGAGGTAATCATGATCGGTTTCATGGTATGTTCATGTGTGAAGAACATTAATGACATTTATATGTATGGAATTTTTGGATTCTCTATTTTATTATGTGTAATCATATATCAATCATGATTTATAGAATTATATCACAATGAAATTATAATAATAAATAATTGAACAAGATTATAGAAATGGTATCATTTACATTGAGATGTTATAGCCTCTTAATTTATTCATTTTGTTGTATCAATTAATTTATTATTTATCATATCGTTTTTATGGATATTATTAAAGTACGTAAATCTAGGACTAATTTTAAAATGATATTATAATTAATTAGATTTACATGTTATTGAATATTATTGTTATTGGTGTGATTTGGTGATAAGAAAATGGATGCGGTTATGCATGTTTTATTGAATTACTTAAATAACAAGAAGAATATTTGTGTTTTTAAATAAATTAATTATAGGTGTGTTAAATTAATTGTTTAATTAAATTTTTTTAGCTATGATGGCTTGTTTCATAGGTTTCCCATGATTGGAAACTATGAATAATGAATCATTTAATTAATGGAGAAATAATATGTGGTTGTGGGATAAAACAAGTTAATTCCTTATAGGGTCTGAGTTGCCTACTTTTTTTTAAAGGCCATGTGCCTTAGGTTTTAAAGCCATGACAGCTTATTGTGTGTGAAGGATGAATGACTTGCTTCGTGGCTAGGAGGACGTTGTTATTTTTGTTTCCTGATGCATGTGATGTGATGTGAACTTCGGATGGATGAGACTGTATGAATATTGTGGTTTGTGGGGGAAGGGGGAAATTGTTGTTATTTTTGCAGCTGATACGTTGAGTGGCAATATATATCTGTTTATGTAGGTGTGTGTCAGTGAGGACATTAGAGATGATGGAATGGGTTGAATTTGGGCTTACCAGTTTATATGAATGTTATATTCTTGTTGAATATTTGTTTTATCTACATCACTACCCCCACTTCTTAACGAATATAGTTTTTCTAACTCTCCATCAAAAAGTGGTGAAGACTCCCAGTGTACACCATATTCTTTCAGTGTTTATCTTCTCAAGGATGGTTGGTTCTACGAACCTACAATATATGGAAAAGACTATGTGGGTAGCTCATCCACTCACTCTGTTGACCCCATTATTTTTGGAAGCTCAGAATATTTATATATAATACCTAGAATTATGGATAAAAAGTATAGTGGTAAGGCTGTTCTTAAATGTTAAATTATTTAACCCCTAGGGTTTGTTATTTTTGGGATGCAGCGATGAGGTAATATTTATAAATATCCATGGGCTCAGTTAGGATATTCGTGGGGGTAGGGTTTTTGGTAGAAATGATAATGGAATGTTATTTGGAATTGATAATGGTTAATTAATGTTTAAAGAGTTAATTAACATAAATGGAAACTGATAAAAAGTGATAAGTAAAATAATGTACCTCATTAAATAGTTTTGTGCTGATAGGATATCTACTATTAGTAGTAAATATCAAGATCTATATTATACAATTTAATTTTTCTGTTTCTCTATGCTACTCCACACAATGCATTAGGAAAACTAACACCCCATGGATTCTGATCAATGTGGTTGTTTTCCTCAATATCTCGGTGGGATTATGGATGGGTGACTACCCCCTTTGAACCCCCACACTTCTCTTATGAGTCACTTATGATAGTATTCACAGAGGTTAGTTTTTCCTATATATGAGTATAGAGGGATGTAATGGAATGTGGTTATTTCGATAAACTGTATTCTATATATATTCTTATATGGACTATTATAGGTGTTACTTGTATAGGTTGTGAAGGATTGAGGATCATTTCATGGTGTATGAGCTATAATGGCTTTAGGTATAATACTTGATATATGATACATGTTATACTAGCTATGATGGATCATGGAAACTATGTAGTTATTTTTGGCTATGTGGATGTCATTGTTTCATTGAATGAGGTACATGTTGTGGTTCATCACCTCGATGTATTTAGACTAACCTTTTTGGAGATATTCTCAGGATGTGAGAGATTATGGAAAACTAAAAAACTAGTGGGGAAGTTGTAGTGGGGTACCTTTTATATTTTCTATTATATTATATAATACTATATCCCATACTTGGTGAGATTATCTACTATGAGTATTGAAAGTTATTATACCTTTTTAGGTGACCATTTAGTTTTAATAGTTCTTCACTGTGATTTAGCATGCGTTCATTAATTTTGAATGAGGGGCTCTGGGGAGTATCCTACTGAGTATAAAAATATACTCACACTCTGTATTAATAAACATTTTTAGGTTAGTTGTAGTAGTATTAATCACTAGATGTTATCTATAATCTGTATGGCACCAGGATGTTTTTGGGCTTCGTGGTTGATGCAATCATTACCTTTATTTTGGTAATTGTAGTTTTTACTTATAGTTGAAGGAGTTTATAAATTAATTTTCATATCTTTTCTTGGGTTTTATATTTATATTATATTTTGGGTAGGAGTTGGCTGGTTTTTATCGTATCTGTGTCTATTTCATGTGTTCTCTTATAGGATAATTCCACCAATTTGTGTGATTAATGGAACTTCGTTGGTAGTCACCAACTCGAGGCCTAATGGAGGTCGGACGTAGGTGTCATTATCCTTATTCCCCCATTTCCAGCCTAGAGGGGTTGCACTTTGTATGGTGTTGGTCATTAGATTTTATGTTTTATTTCAAAATTCAAATCATAAAATTGAAAAAAATAAGAATAGTGCTATTCTTGAAGAATTGGCACGAAATAAAATTTTCAAAGTAAAAACGTTCAAATGTTCAATAAGTGTTTACATATAATGTCAATATTAAAATGATTATAATGAACTAATTTTTTTAATATATTTAAAAATTTTCTATATGGGAATTAAAATAAAATTTAAAATAAAATTATATATTAATTTCCATTTAATTGAAAAGGATGTTTTTAACTAATTTTCAATAATTTTACTATTCATCGAAAAATATTGTTTCTTCAAATAATCCCAAAAATTAATCCTAAGATTATTTCAAAATTCTGAAATTAAAAATGAAGATTATTTTATAAGATTCAGTTTCTTGGTGTGTCTAATATTAATATTATTATTGTTCATAGAAGGACAAGAAAAAATATTTTCTTTAAAAAAATATTATTTTTAACATATAAGGACTTTAAGAAAAATTATAGGGTTCATTACAAATATTTTTTCTTTATATAAACCCATTATATATAATATTTGAAAATTAAATGTTAATTTTAACATTAATATTTTGAATTTATAGGTTATAAATATCTATTTTTAATAATTATAGAACTTAAATAATGTTTTGTTGAAACCTTGGGTTTCATGTAACACATGTGAAGTCAGAATTGAGTGTTTCACAAGACAGTTCAGTTTCATGTGAAAGGTTTATTTGACATACTTCCATGAAATAAATTACTGAAATTTAATTTATTTGAATAAATATCCATAAAAATTAAGTTGTTACATTCTACAAACATTAAAATGAATTTATCCTTTAGAATGTGTTTGGTTTATCAATGGTTCAATACCTGAAAGTTCCATTCATAAAACCCACATTGTAAAAATGAATAATACAACATCAATTAAAAAACATATTCATATTGGTTAAGAAAATTAACTCATAACTAGGTTACCACATATGATTACATAGGTGTTAAGTGAAATCATGGGTATGGATGATAAATCTGAGAGTCTTCTCCTGATGGAGATTAATAAACAACATTTTCTGTTTAAATTTATGAATCACAGTGCAATAAATATATACATATATTTTTTAACATTTAATTATTATGATGATAATATACTGGGACTACCTTTTAATTTTAAATATCATTTCCCTATGGTTGAATATTTTTCATAAAATTTACACGTACTTGATTTCATTGCCTTTCATAAAAAAATATCCCTCTAGTCTTGTCAAGATCAATTTCCACTTCACCTCTTTCTCCAAAAATAATTGTGTTTTTTTCATTCCTGAATAACTAACAGATCATGAGATCTATGAAAATTTATACCATCTCCCTTAAGTTACCATTAAGAGGAAATTTTATGATCATTTTATCCATTATACATAAATATTCATGTGGTGAGATAGTACGATAATATCACAAAATTCAACCAAATTTTAACTTAAATATCCTATAAATCTTAAACCTTATAATCATTATTAAAATTGAAAATCCAATTCTTTATAAAGAATTTAGTTATTTATTATTAACAGTGATCCCCAATATATCACAAATTTTCTCTTGTTAATCTCATTCAAAACATGAGAATACCCTCATTATATATTTCATTGAAACATGGTAATTAACTCCATTATAATAAATCATTTTGGAAAACATTAATTCTTTCTTATTCTTGTGATTACTGGATACATGATTTAAATACAAGAATTTCTAAACTTCCAACTTTATTTCATAGAAGTGTTTTTTTATATTCAACTTCAGTGTAATTTGTACCATCCAATTTACTTATTCATATCCAACACATCATTATCCAAAAATCATTATCTCATCATTGAGTAATAAATAAGATTCAGCATACCTTAAATAAAATATCTACTTTCCATGAAATAACAATTCAAAGTATCCATTTAATTCCTTAATAAAAACATATACTTAATGATACAATATATAAATATATATAATGATTCATATAAAGAAATATATGAATACTAAAATAGAAATACTTCATTAATCTAACATTATTCATACACCATTACTCTGGAATAATTCAGTTATTCTATAATACCTCTTTCACAGAATATAAAATATGAATCATATATTACGGTTTTTAATGTTAATCTAACCATGATTCTTGTGTAAACTGTTAACAACACTGGAATCATATCACATGCAATTCAATTGTTTTTTTGTGGTTTCTTTATCATTAGAAGTATAACCAATACCCATACAACCTCCCAAATTCTATTTTTGATATTTTCACTAGGAAATCAGTTTTCATAAATCCTATACATTCCAAATTTTAAACATTCATTGTTAACTAGATTATTTCTAGTTCACTGTATTTACTATAACTAAAATGCATAGGGTGGGAACTCATATCATAAAAGAAAACATCATAATCAAGTAAAAATATTTCTATGATTTCTTAATCATAACACATACTTTTCAATCATTGAAACAATATTTTTATACAAGATTATTCATATCAATGTTTTTTTAAATCTTTCATGATGGTATGCATATTTTTTAGAATTCCCAAGACATATACCAGGGGAGTGTCAAACAAAGTGTGCAACAAGTCCCATTTTTGTGTACTATATTACCTTAATTTATGACCATGACATTTTAGTTTATTTTTTAACCCTAGGAACATATTTTCAAGAACCACATCCTCATGTATTTTCTAGACATGGATGTATGTCTAAGAAACCACTCACTATATAATTTAACAAATAACCAAGATATTTCTCAAAGACCATGTTAATTTAGTTCCTTTTGGAAATATGGAAACATAAACACTGGGAATTCCTCATTGATAATAGAGTAGATCTCTCAGAGTATTTCATATCACAATTTAAGGATTTTTTTAATGGCCCCCAATCCACCATTGATCCGTTGGGCGGGGTGATCCCATAATTTTTGAACCAAGAGGACAATTCCATTCTTACGATTGTTCCTCTTTACCCAGAGATCATGTAGGAATTATTTTGTCTCAAATATGAGAGCTTCCCTAGTACTGATGGCTTTGGAAACATATTCTTTCAAAATTTATGGGATTTAATTCATGGAGATTTATGAAGGTTAGTAACTCATTTTTTTGGAGGTGGATCTCTTCCTAAGGAATCGAATGATCAGTTTCATGCCCATATTCCGAAAGTGGAGAAATATTGAATTCATCTCTTTAGCCCAGTGGTGTTAGTTATACCATTTATAAAATCATTTAAAAAATTATTTCTAATATGATTTCCTTTATTTCTTACAAAATTGTTTCTCCAAATTATTTTTGCTTACTCAAAGGGTGATCAAATCATGATTGTCTTATCACTGCCTTAGAGTATGTAAATCGCCTCAAAAATCCTACCAGAGGTGGCAATATTGCACTCAAATTGGGTGTCAAGAAATATTTTGATATAATGTATTGGGGTTTCATCTGAAAAATCCTTGTTGTGTATGGTTTTGATGTTGTTTTGAATATCTTGGTTAAAATCATTTTAATTTCTTGTCATACTTGAGTCCTTATAATTGGATCTCCTGAATGATATTTAGATTGTTCGGGAGGTGTTAGGCAGGTTTATCCTTTGTCATCCATACTTCTATCCTTTGCTGAGGATTATCTCAATAGGGTTATTTCTATCATGGATGAGAATAAAAAATTGAATCCTATTCATACTAGAAGGGGTATGGTTGATCATTCCCATATTTTATATGTTGATGACATCATCCTATTCAGTCAAGGGGATAAAGGTAACATCAAGTATATAAAGAGAGTACTATTTCACTAAGAAATTATAACAACCCATACTTTACATACATTGTTATTACTTCATAATTGAATCACACTTATTACAACATATAACAAAACCAAGAAAGGACCATATAGGTATAATGTCTTTAGAAACTGGGAAACATAAACAACTGGTTCATACAGCATCTACTTTGCCTCCCATTTATTTCATCATATCTAGAGTCCCTTTTTGACATATTCTACTTAACAACCTTCTTCCTGACCTGGGGAAATAAAATATACAATAGGGTGAGCTCAAATGCTCAGAAAGGGTAAACAAAAGAAATATCAATCACATCATATACATAAGCACATAACTTTTAGAAATCTTAACCTGCAAAAGAGATCATAATTTAATAACATGGGATAAATCATAGTAGTGAAATGTGATCCCAGTAATCATAACTTAAAACATGAAACTTTGTGGCATACGCACGTAATCATAGAGAATTATTTCTTATTAGTCAAGACTAATTTCCAAGACTATCTTAGTGGACAAAGTCCCTTTCTGAACAGAGTTCACTCCTCGTATCAGTCCTGTTGCACTGAATGATACTGAATCTCAAACTGAGCAATCCCCTTCTCATGATGTTATTCCTGACACCAATATGAAAATATCTATTCTACCTCTTGAAAAGGTCTCTACTCATAAGGCTGAACAAACCCAAAAACTGGGAAGTTCAGCTCCAATGTCTTCCTCAGATCCTTCCTCTATCCCTAATGATGATCTGAATGCTTATCTCTCTCACAGTTCTGAATCAAAGGGGAGTCAACATAATTTATCTTCTACCTCAATGGTTACGAGATCCCAAAAAAATAAGGGTTCTGGTAAATCAAAAAAGAAGTGTTCTAACCTAAGACATAATTGGAAATGAATTTTCTCTTCTGGAACTGTCAAGGGGTGGCCAATAATGACACCTCCACTACTCTTAGGAGGTTTTTAAACACTCATAAACCTCACCTGTTGCTATTGCGGAACCTATGGTCAATTTTAAAATGAACTTTATGAGATTTGGAGCCATATATTACAGTTTTCTGGGTTCTTGTAATAACATTTCTCATGTTGACTCTCTGTGGATTTTTTGCCACAATACTTTAAATAATAATAACATATTTCGAGTTTCTGATCAGCATCTTACTTGTAACTTATTATGGAATAGTCATCACATCTATTGTACAATGGTTTATGCCAAAAATAGGTATCATGATAGGAGAGTTTTATGGCTTGAACTCCTTGATATTGCTAGTCTTATTCAGGACTCTTGGATTTTTTTGGGAGATTTCAATGCCATCCTCACTTCATCTGAAAAAATTTGTCCCTCTCATATTTACGTCTCTTCTCGAGGGTTTAAATATACTATTGATGACTGTAGCCTATTTGAGATCAACCTTATTGCTGCAAAACACACCTGGTACAGAAAACATTATAATAAGAATGTTGCTAGTAAACTTAAGAGAGCCTTTGACAATATGAAGGCTCTTGATATTTGGGATAATGTATCTAGTGTCACTCTTCCTATAATTAATTCAGATCATCATCCCATTCTTGTCAATCTCCTTATGAATGATCGAACACCTTTCTTCCCTTTCAAGTTTCACAATGCTTGGTCTTCAAATCCTGATTGTGTCACTTTTATTTCTAACACTTGGAATTCAATGAAGCATCTTAATGATTCTTATGCTTGTTTTCATAAATTGAAATTTCTTAATCAAGCTCTCAAAGGTTGGTGTAAAAACTCAATCTCTCAAATAGACCTTGACATCTCCTACCTTGATGATGAGCTCAGTCTCTTCCAAAATGAGAACACTAATTCTGATTTTATTTTGGATCCTCAGTTAGAAGCTAATATCTCTTCTAAACTTAATTCCCTACTTACTTTTAAGGACAATATTCGTAAAGAGATGTTTAGAACTAAATGGCTTACAGATGGTGATCGCAATACTAAATTTTATAATTGTCATCAAAGAATCAAAAAGACCAGTCATCCCCTTACTATGCTCATTCATAATGACTTGTTCATTGATTCTGAAGAAGCCATTACAGATCATGTTATTTCTTATTTTTATAACACTCTTAACGGTCCTGACTGAAATTTTGATATTAAACCTGACATCATTCCTTTGTTGGTTGATGAACGAGATAATAAATCCCTATTAATCACTCTTCTTGAACATGAAATTAAAGACATTGTTTTTGGGTTAATCCCAGACAGTGCTCCTGGTCCGGATGGATTCAATAATGGGTTTTTCCAAACTCATTGGGATATTATTCATCATGATGTTTGTAACCTTGTTAGGATCTTCTTTACTCATGGTTCTCTGCCTCAAGGAATCAATGCCCAATTTCTAACATTAATTCATAAGGATCAGAATGCTGCTGAGATACACCAATTCAGACCTATAGCTTTGATTAACACTATTTAAAAAATCATTACAAAAATTATTGCAAATAGACTTGCGCCTATCTGCAATAGAATTGTCACATGGAATCAATTTTGTTTTATCAAAGGAAGAACCATTCAGGACTGTTTATGTCGTGCTTCTGAATGTATGAATGCCTTATGCAAACAAACTATAGGTGGGTGTGTGGCCATTAAACTATATATTAGGAAGGCTTTTGATACCATTTATTGGAACTTTATTTACAAAGTTCTTAGTAACTTTGGTTTTAATGACTCCTTCATTGGAAGAATCAAGACTCTTTTTCACTCTGCTCATATCTCCATCCTGATTAATGGTACTCCTCGTGGATTCTTTAAATGCACTATAGGTGTTAGGTAAGGAGACCCTCTTTCTTCCATCATCTTTGTTATTGCTGAAGATTACCTTAGCAGACTCATAAACCACCAAGTCTAACAAAATTTGATTAAACCTATTCAGGTGGCTAGGAACTTAAATGCCCCCACCCACATTTTATATGCTGATGATATTATTTTATTCATAGAAGGGGATCAGATAAATCATCAAGCCCTCAAGAAAACTATATCTCATTATGAGGATGTCTCTGGTCAAGCTATTTCCTGGAACAAATCTTATATCTATTTTGGAAAGAATTTTCCTGCAAGAAGGAAATCTGGTATCATAAATCAATGGGGTATTAAAGAGGGCCTTTAACCTTTCAATTATTTGGGGGTTCCTCTATTTTGTGGACGCCCCAAAGCTACCTATTTTTACAATATTATCTCTCATATCACAAATCAACATTCTAATTGGAAAGGAAAGTCTCTCTCCATGGCTGGAAGAATATTTTTGGTTAAATCGACCATTGTTTCAAAAATGGTCTATTACCTCATGGTTTATAAATGGAATGTTGGTATCCTTGGAAAAATTTCTATTTACATTAAAAACTTCATTTGGTCTGGAAGCATCTTTGAAAGGAATCTTGTCACCGTTCCTTGGAATTCTTGTGGTAAACCCATTTCTAATGGTGGAATTGGCATTAAAAATTTAAAGTTGTTCAATGACGCTCTTCAGGCTTGGCTTAATTGGCGCATCATTAACTCTTCTTCTAAAGCTACTGATTTCCTTAAGCATAGGTTTTTTCTATGCTTTTAAAAAGTAAGCTTAATTTCATTAACTCTTCCATCTGGCTTTCCATCTGCGACTCTTAACAAAAAATAATGCAAAATTCTAGGTGGATTTTCAGTGCTGATTCAACCATTATCTTTTGGTGTGGAAAATGGTGTGTTAGTCCACTGATTTCTTTATTAACCCCTACTAATCCTCCTGATGTTACTAATCAATATATAAAAGAGGTCTTACAATCTCCCGATTGTGATCTCCCTGATTTTATTTTGGAAACTATTGAGAATTATACCTTCTCTTCTATTAGTGACTTTCTTATTTGAGAACCTTCTTCTAATGGTATTCTAGATTCTAAAAGCTTTTATAATCATAATTTCTTTGATCATGAATCTAATTTCTCCTGGGAGAATAAATTTAACAAACCATGGATTAAACCTTCCAGGCTTACTCTTATTTGGCACATTGCGCACAATAGATTACCTTTGGAAACTAATCTGCAAGACATTGGCATTTCTCTTTGTTCCAAGTGTCGATTGTGTAATCAGCATAGGGAATATGCTAATCATCTTTTTCTATCTTGTGCGACGACCTCTGCTCTATGGAATTACATCTTTGATATTTTCAATTGCAAAAAGCTCATTAATGACTCAGTTACTTTTTTTCTAAATAATTGCAGTAGACATGAAGCTTCCCTGCAGGTCAAAAATCTGTTTCTTATGGCTGTGGCAGAGCTCCTGTTTGAACTCTGGTATGTTAGAAATGATCTCTTTATCAATAATCATTCTCTCAATCTTAATGCAGGAAAGTCCCGTATTCTTCTTGCAATTCATGAAGCAGCTTCAATTCAAAAGAAATGTTTCAACAACTCAGTTGGTGATTTTATGATCCTCCCTCACCTCAATGTACCTGGAATTTTCCCAAAGCCTAAACGCTCCTTTGAAGTTTTCTAGAAAGCACCAATACCAGGATGTATCAAAGCGAATGTTGATGGAGCTTCCAAATCCAATTCTGGCCCTGCCAGTTGTGGTGCTATCTTCAGGTACTCAACTGGTCAATGTCAGGGATGTTTCTTTGTTGGTTTTGGTCAATCTACTTCTCTAGAGGCTGAAATGCTTGGTGTCATTCATGCTGTTGAATTTGCTCTTCAGAGAGGTTGGATAAAGTTATGGATTGAAAGTGATTCAACCACTATTATTCATGCCATCTAGAATCGAAACATCCACCTAGCCTGGTCTCTCACTGCGAGATGGATGAACTGCCTTAATTTTCTCCATGGGATTGAATACAGAGCTACTCATGCCTACCGTGAAGCCAATGTCGTTGCTGATGCTCAAGCCAACTAAGGAGTCCATCAAAGCATGACTTGGATGGATGCTGTCCCTTCTGACATCTTATATCTTTTTGATAGAGACTGTAGAAAAATCCCTTCATTTCGCATTTTTTAATCTGTTTCTTCTTATCAATAAATTATGCTTTGGTCTTTGACCAAAGAATCACCTTTAAAAAAAAGAAAATAAACACTCTGTTGGTGTTTCTTATGAATTTTATGAAACTAAATCATCTTTCAAAATTAATGATAAATTAGGATGATAAAAATAACCTATAAATATTTTATAAGTATTTGTATAATTCAAAATATAAAGTTTTTACATATCATAGGTTTTATAAATGTTAAAGTTATAGAATGGCCTCTTTTGGTCTTATTCCTTATCTAATAATTTATAAAGGGAACATCCATTTAATAATTTCAAAATAGTCATTTTAATTTAATTGAAGAGGTAATATTTTCGAATTATTAGAATAAAATTTCATTTTACATGTTTCCATGTCATTTTGGTTATTTATCGTTGTTTTAATCCCTTATTAGGATTAATTTTACATCAATCACAATAAATAATTTTATAAATTTCCCTTCGCTTTTTTGTAAAAAATTAAGTTGATATAATTAAAATAAAAATATTGTACTTATTACAACTGTGTTAACCCATTTTTCAAATTTTATCTCACATTTGTGGGATAATTATATTTATAGTTAATCCTGCAGACGTGGGGAGAAAGCGTGGTTTCAATGTAAAAATGTTCAGAAGATTAATAATTGTTTATATATAATTTCAATATACAAATGAATCAAATTGACTAACATTGATTAATATATCAATAAAAGATCTACTTTGCCTTTAAAATCCATTTTAAAATATAATTTCATTGTAAATACGTTTTAAAAGAAAATGATGTTTTCAAATAAATTACAGTAATTTAAACTATTCACCCAAATATAACGATTCTTAGAAAAATCCCAAAAAATCACCCTACGATAATTTAAAAATACTTAAATTAAAAATTAATTTTATTTTATCATATTAAAATTCTATTATTATTTAAATAAAATTTTGAATTTTTCACAGAAGGACATAATAATATTTTTCATTAAGAAAATTGTGTTTTAAAACATATAAAGACTTTATGAAAAATTATATATTTCATTATCAATATTTTAAAATATATATGAAATGATTATAAATATTATTTTAAAATTATTTATGACAATTCATATTACATTGTATAACGAGTATGTTATAATTATCTTATTTTAACAATTATTGAAATAAAACGATGTTTCATAGATACTCTATGTTGCATGTAATGCATGACAAATCTTTTCTATGTGAATGGAATGAATGACATAGTTCAATAAAATACATCAATAAAAATTCATTATTTATAGAAATTTCCATATAAACACATGGTGTTACAACTAAACATGAAAAATTCATTGAATGAGTAATAATCAACAAGGACTACCCTATTAACTATCCCTAGTCCCCAATGAAATTTAAATATAATAAGATAACGAGATTTAAGAAGTATTGAAAACGGAAATGAAAACGTATAAGTAGTAATGAATTTATATTCAACACATTGGAATTTCAATATAGATCATCAAGTGTTATCATTTATATAGAAGGTGTGAGGAATAATACCCAAGGGTTAATATAATGTCCCATCATTTCAGTTAAATACAATATATAAAGTAAGGTCATCCATCAAGTAGTCACTCACATAAGGTAATATACTATTTATTAAATATAGAAAATACTATTAGAGGTGAGAAAACTCAAAGGGGTGTCCAATTAAAGGATATTGACTCACACATGGATTTATCCATATGGAGAAGTCTGATAGGACCAGAAAAAATAGTTAAAATAATTTATTAATAACACTAGAGGCATCATCTAAATGTTATGGTATGTTTTACAATGTTACATTATTTAAAAAAATGAAAATCCAGAGAAATAATCTAGAACACCTACCGTAAGGTAGTAGCGCTTCCATCATCCATTGTAAAGCCTTTATTCGATTTAGATTGGATGAAATGTTAGGTTTTCAAAAATTCAAAAAAATAAGGAAAAAGACATCACATTAAAATGTTTCAATAGATCTAACTAGATCCTTATATAGAAGAGTTATGAAGGAAGATAATACTAACATAGGTCAAATACTTCTGATTATGAGGAAAATAGAAAATGGATGTTGGAGATATATTAGAATCATATGGATGAGAGAGGAGGGAGCCACATAGTAAGGAAGATGATAACTCACACTATAAGGGAGAGGGGTTGATGAAATAATTGGTAAAAACATTTATTAAGAAAAAATTGGTATTTCTCACACACTAGATGTGTTTCACAGTTTGGATTCATGGTTGGCCAATCCATTCAAGAACCATGTGACATGTTCTACTTAAATGGGGTTCTCTGTATGGTTATGTGCACATTTTCCTTAGTCGTGAAAAGCTAGTGCAAAAATAAAATAATCTAGAAACCTGAAACCATTCGTGGTTATAAATCATGGGTTTCATGGTTTCTGAAAAATCTTGAAGCCATAAGGTCCCCACTCTCAATAACAACATGGTCTAGGGAAGTAATATGGTATGGGATGAAGAGTTCCCTATAATAGTGTGGCCCATTATTATTCATCCCATTTTTGTTATATGGTGTTCAAATGTGCCTCAAATTCACCTGAGAAATCTTTTAACCCCATAGGAATATTCCTTATGTACGTTTAATTAATTTAAAAAAATTAATAGGATATACTTTTTTGAAGACATAGGAAGTTACAAGATCCCCTCCTTAAGACAACACATCCCTGGGTTTCCCTTCCAATGGTGAAACGACATCATATGAGAGGATTATTGGCCACTATGAACATACATCAGCCTCTCACTCTTAGGTTTCATCTTGCAATCATCTATGCTTCCCTAGAATGCATGCAAGTGGAACTATCATACCCTAGATAAACATTATATTATGACCAATGATATGTATTGGATGCACCTAAATGGATGGATATGTATCAATATCAATATAATCAATGTCCAATTAATGAGACAAGTCCAGATGATGATATTGAAACTGATAAATATAGAATATGTTTTGAATGGCATGGTACATAAATGGTAACAATAACTGGTCGACTACCATCCCAGCCCTCTCCACTATCTCAAAAGTCCTGAAAAAATTATGTGATAACAATCAATGTCTATTTGTATGTCTATGACATAATCTAGGAGAAACAAATGGAAAGACACTATGTCTATCCTAGAACCCTAGAGGCCTACGATGATGATCAGTATAAAACTTCTTCCAGAACATAGCTATATCCTTACTGTTTTTAATCATCTATAGTAGTTTTAAAGTCACCTAAATTAGACATGTACTTATTAGAGTTTCCTCACACACCTCTACTTACGACATAAGGGACTATAATGGTATACTGTAGATGGACTCACCTAGAGCCATCATAATTATTTAATATAGAAAAAATAGTTGTTTGCAAACTAATATATCTGCATATGTTTTTTTATGAATCATCAAAATAAATAATACAGGATTTTATCATAACCTCTAACAATTGAATGTTAAACATGGCCATTCCATCAGTCAGTGGCTGATATATAGTACTCAAGAGAACCTGTGAACCATGTTCATTTTTAAAGCCTATCTAGATCCACAATTTGAACTGAGAATCTCAATCCTAAATGATATAATGGGATAACCTGGGATGTCAAAATGTATTCATAATGTAAATTATTCTTAGGTAATCAATAGATGCTGTTTATTGAATTTTTAGGATTTGTGAAACCTTTTCCATCATTTGGATGACCTCCCTTACTACTTCACTTCCACAAGAAGACATTGGAAAGGAAATCAAAAAACCCACGGTGATGTCGTCCCACATCCATTGAAGAAATGAGAGGGATTATCGAATTATGGAAGGTCCTTGGTGGTCTTCCTTCACCTACCGATAGGTGGAGCACCATGTATTAAAATATTTTATCTTCCTCCTCATACCTAGCCATAAATTATGACAATGAATTTCTTTTTATATCTTCTTGAAACCATGGAAGAACTCCCAAACATATGCATGAGATTCCTTCATCAACTCATCCCATATATTTTAAGGAACCAAAACCTGACCACAATATATATCAGTTTCACATCTATTAACAACCCAATAAGGACGAATTTTGACTCCATTAGCAATCTCCCTCAAGAGAGATCCCTCATAATTGGATAATTTACTCCTCTAAAAATTCTCTAAAAGAAAGGATTCCACAATATGATTCACTAGAACAGGATTCACATGTTATTCATGAACCTTAAGGTGTAACTCGTAAAAAAGTGGGATCATCTTCCACTCACTACTATCCTCTTTAATAGCTTGCATATGAGTCTTTCAGATTAAAAAATCGGCTTCAAATTCTACCTTTGATGGTTTGTATGAAATATAATTATCAATGGAATGTAGGTATTCAACCCACCTACACAATGATTCATGTATTTTTGTGTGAATATATATTTTCTAATTTTATTATTTGTGTAAACAATGAACCTGTCACCCAAGATTTAGTTCCTCAAATAGTTTATATGATATAATATAAATTCTCACTAAAGATCAAGAGTGGGGTAATTCTTCTCAAATGGCATAAGCAGGAGAGACACATAAGCCCCAACTCCAACACCATGAACTAGAACAGTATGAAGCCCAATTCATGAAGCATCGCAATATACTATATAACTCTTTACTACCCAAATAATAATTAGAAATGTAAATGAGGTTATTCAACCCTTTATTTCTGGAAAATTTACACCGAAATATTCATACCAAAAGAACTGGACAACCTTTTTAGTTAGGGTAATAAGAGTAACTGTTAAGTGTTTTATTTCAACAACGAACATCATATAATTTAAAACTACCCCTAAGAAGATGTGTATTTGAATAATATTTTTGGGATTCTCAGAGGAAACCACTATGCACATGTACTCTAAGTCCACTAATTATCTTACATCAGATATAATAAGACACTATATGTGAACCTTGTAGATCCCAATGTTGAATTTATAGATATTCTCTTATAGATGGTTCGTTCTTAGCAAATCAGCACGATTTCTATCTTATTCGTATGGTCATGTCTGGTGTGTGGGAATAATAATATATTTTCAATGAAGTATAACATGAACGAATCAGGATATGGGAGTTAAAATGGATTCCTCAAAACCATGAATATTGTTATTATATTTTTCAGACAAAATGGAAAAATACTATAATCATACAAGTTGTACATACACTATTAATATGTTCATGGTATATCTGATGGCCTCACATGAATCTATTGGTGTCCTAACATCAAATTGATCATGGTGAAAATGGACGTTCCACAATAAGGGTCAAAGAGGCCATTGATACGAGGTATTGGATTCAATTTTTAACTTTATGTTGTTTCAATCGATAGTAATCCTTAAAAAATAGAAGGGTAACATCTTAATTTTTGTCAAAAATGATTATTGAACCACAAGGTGATGTGTTGGGTCCAATAAAATTATTATCCAATAAGTATTAATGATGCTTCAAGAGTTATTGTAATCTATAGGTTACATTATATAAGGAGGAATGGACATAAGTAATTGAATTTGCATGTGGTCTATGGTTAACTAAACCCCTCTCTAAAAAGGTAAACTAGAGAAATCATCTAGGATTTTTTTAAATGATCTACAACTAGAGGGTACTCTATTAACTACATTAATTGATTTCTCATAAAGTGACTCACTAACTGAGTTTCACTTAGCAAATACTAGTACACATGTGTCCTGATCGATTTTCCTTGATATCCAATTCTAACTTGTGTACAAACCAATTCCCTTAGGTATGTGAAAGAAACTCAACATTGATATAAATCCACCTGGTCAATATAAGTGAAAAGATAGTTTGCTATATGAATTTCATTAAATATGATCATTTAAAGAATAAAACCAAACTCCATAACGAATTTCACCAACCTATATCAACGGGGAACTCACGACACTGGTGTATGACTTCACTTGTGTCCCCATAAGATGTGTTGAGGGACATGACACCACATAATTACAATATTGATGGATTAATGATTTCCATAACTAGAATATATATAAATGCGTGTGACGCACATGTATCAAAAAGGGACAAGAAAAATGTACATGGCCCCATAATAATACCACTAACCGAATATGGCCCTAGACACTTCTCTTTAGGTTTAGAATACACTGCATATATATGGATTGAACAGTGTCACTATGGTGCAACATAACTTCCCCGAGCATATCAACTCTTTTGAAACTGACACATCCAGGCCTGAATGCCTCAGAAATGACCACAACCATGTGGACAAGATCATCTAATATAGTACTAACTCCCATTCTATAATGGATTCATAGATCCTAAACCTATGTTAGTTTTATATATAGATCCCCACTTAGTGTATTTTGGAGGAAAAGTTATGATGAAACACAATAGGTTACCCGTCATGCCTAAAAATTGGTACTTAAGTGGGATCAATGTCCACTAGGGATTCATATGGTCAATCCTACCATACTGGTGAAACAATATTGAACTATTTTTGTGTATAACATAGCTAGAAAAACCCCATCTTTAGCCTTGAAATGAAAAATTTGACTACCACTAGAACATTTTAACTGTCTTGGAACTCAACCTATAAGGATCACATTTCAATCATCTCAATGACTCTAATTTTTAATTAAGGCCTAGTTAACAAAATTAAAAACATTCATCAATTTAAAGGAATTACCCTCTGGGAAGAAATAAAAAACAATTACATACTCAAAATGTCCCACATCCATTAAAACTTCACCGATATGAGATGAAGTGAAATTTTGGATCTTTATAACGCAAGAAGAGTACTCATGGATGGTCATAGGGCCTCGCTAAAGATGAGAAAACTGCCAAACACAATCCATTATCAGAGTCTCTGACATAATGTTTTCACAAATTTACATCTAGAAATCAACTTAGACTATACCCGGATGATGCTCAGAGTGAGATATGACATACCACTAATGCATGGATGAGTCATTCAACATATTGGTAGTGAGATTGACTCTCTACTATAGATTTATATTAATATGGTTGAAGAATGAAAACATAGACTCTAACCATGATTATGCATCATGAGGTCTTCCATCCCCTAAATAAGTGGTTGGATGCTACTTTTGGAGGTCTCGATTCATCGCTTCCATAGTAGGGGAAGGCCAGGGAGAACTGTGAATAGACTGAATAAACAAGATAAAATTCTCATGGAACTGAGCATTGATTCCCAGTGGATGAAAAGAAGGAGGTTCCTCAAGAGGAACTATAGGAGTACCATGGGTGGATCATGGTCCACCACCACTAGTGTGTTCTCATAGACACTCTATTACTATGGAACGTGAGCATATCTTAGTGGCATAGAACATCAATATACCAGTGTAATAAATGATCAATATTTTTAAACAGAAAGGAATAGATGATAAGGGAATGAGATATTGGAGGATAGGTACAAAGTCTCCCAGAAACATAATATAACTGAAATCATTCCCATAGAACCATACATATATTAATGGAAAAGGTCAAAAGAAGATCACTAAGACACAAATTACAACCCATTTCTATGGTATGTTCATATTCATTTTCTTAAAATTCACATGTTCAAGATCCAATTCATTTTTAAGTATGGGTTTCACTTTAAATAATTTATATATATAATCCCCTTTATATTTGTTTGACTTATGTGGACCACTATTCCAATTCCCAAGGACCCATACACCTCATGAGAGGATATTACTTTCATGTTAGTCAAACATAGTACAAATTAAGGAAAGGTGAATTTAAACACATCCATAATTATAAAAAAAAGAAATAATAGGCACATTATGTAATGAAAAACGAGTAATCACTATCAAGATATGAAATCAACCCTAAATGTAAATATTTCCATAATTTATTAAATATACCCTAATGGTTCTAAGTATGATGCATGATTTTATATATTCATTCATCTAAATGGGCTAAAATAATAGAATTAATCATTTATATAATACCAAATTGATAACACCATCATACAATTATGTCACCCAATGGTGAATTCGTATAAATTATAATGGGAATAATCAATAACTACAATTCACTATCCCTAGAAATTATGGTATCCCTTATCCATGGGATAGCTACATCCAAACACATGGTAAGATCCAAATTCCAATGTCCTAGTCTATTATCTTGGAAGAAAAATTAAGACTAAAGGAAAAGTGACTCTAATAGAACGTTGTGGAATCCCTACATATGTTCCATGAAATGGTTCATTGAGATGGTAGGCCATATAAAAATAATCAGAAATTCCTGAATTCCAAAGGTTGTTGACTAGGAGTGAGGGCCATGGATTTTTCTGTTGGGAGAAAATTATCTCATAGATCTATGTAATCATGGTGATAAATGATATATTATAGTAGTGGAATCATAAAAAAATAAAAACAAGTATAATTAATGAAATAATTTAAGATGAATAAATAAGCATGTTAAATCATAATAGAAATAATAGAAAAGTTTGATGATCATGGTGTTATGTGTTTGTAAAAAATTGGGTACTGTAACCCAGGAATACCAGAATATAACATGTGCTAGAAAAATATACAAATGGAAAGAACCAAACTACATGAATCTCAAGAATATTATCAATCATATGCCTCTTTCTCTATCCAAAATCTAAAAATCAGTCAAGCATAAAAAGCCATAGACTTCCATTTAACAAACCCTATGATCATAAAATATTCATGGGTTCCATTAACATTCAAAGTAGGGCTTGAGTTACAATCTCAGTATGCAATCCCAGACGATGTCGAGGCTCATAAATTAAGGTATCCAAATAAACATCAACATTCCATTAGAAAAAATGCATGGAAATAATCTTTTAAATAATAAAAACAATCCCCTAGGTTCTAAAATGGACACCAAACCAATACCACCACCATCTTCCTATGATAGATATCTAAAATAATTTTTTCAATTCATAATATATATACAATAGCCAACAAAAAGTAATGAACCAAAGTAGAGAAGTTTCTAAGCATGTGATTTATCATGGAGGTGACATTTAAGTATCATCATTAATAATTGATCATAATATAAATGAAATACAAAAAATATGAACAAGAAATAAACCAATAAAAAAAATCATTGTCGAAGCCTTGATCATTTACAAGGAGATCATAAACTAATCCTAGTGTCCCTATGGGTTTCTTTGATATAACCAATGGCTCTAAATATGTCCAAGGAAACCAATAAATCAACCCTTATTTCACACAAGGTATAGCAACATTTATTCTATAACATGTATATCACATAGTAGGCTAGGTATGAGCCAAGGCATAGTGTAGACATATTGGGAACAGTATCATCCTTGGTGTCTCCCCAAGGGAATCAGTGTGACTCATGAGTATAAGTAAAACATACCGGTGATCCCTTACCTGGAAAGCTAAATTTTATCTCTCAACACATCTATTAAATAAAACTATTAATGATGAGTCCATCAATGGAACAAATAAATCAGGACACAATGTTCTATCTCGTCTCATAGAAAGAGATCTATATAAATTAAGGAATATCACAAGGGAATGATTAATATTTATATAATATCAATATGTTTATGAATCATCATAATGAAATACTATCACACTAACTAAGAAAGGTAAATAATTTAAAGGGAAACACACATGGAAAATTTTCTATGGAAATGGTTCAAGGAATTGAACATGAGAAAGGTATGGTATAAGAAAAAGGCAACAAGGCCTATCATTTTTACAATCACATTTCATCAATGAATTTTCAATATCACCTCTACAATATTGACAAAACAAAACAAAATAGTAAGCATGGAAATATGGAATAATTCATTCAAATCTATGGAATATGGATTTCAATAAGAACAATCAAGCATTTGCTGTGAGGCCAGAATGTTAAGGGAACATTTCTTGGACAAAACTTTAAATCGATTATAATTTTTAACAAAATAAATTCAATAATAATGCAACTCACACTTGGTAATTTCTATTTATGGAATTTTGAATGACCTTTAGAGGGAAACACACACATAGGGGTGTCTGAGGACATGAAATCTACACATGAGTGGGTTTATCCTTAATTAAATATAAGATTAAACTTAATAAAGAGGTTATATTATTTTTTTAAATATCATTCTAGGTGTCAATAGAAGGTTCCGACATGATTCACAATGTTGTAAAATTAAAAAATTTATGTAAATACATGAAATATCCTAGGACACTAACCTTGATGAATTAAATCTCAAATCATCCATTTTTTAGCCTTGATTCATCCAAGAATAGATCAAATCGAAGTGTGTTTTAAATTCTTAGAAAATTGGGAAAAATCCATCCCAAAAAAATAAAACAATGTATGTAATATAAAACATGAAATACAATATATCTTATGTCAGATCTTACGGAGATGGATCCATTGATTCTGATGACAATACAAATATACACCAGAGGAGGGAGATATATTACAAAACCATCGATGAGGAAGAAGGAAGCTACACACATAGGGATAATGATAAATTCCACTATAATGGATATAAGATGAATAAATAATAGGATAAAACATTAATTAGGGTCAAAATGGTTATTTCACCCACATTGGAAGGGTATCATGGTTTGGATGCATGGTTGGAAAAGCCATACACTAACCATGTGGTAGATGTTTCTTGAATGGTGGATCCACACAGTTAGGTTAATAATTTATCTAACCATGTAGACCCTATGTTAAACCAGACTACACTATAAACCTTAATCATTGCATGATTATGTGCCATGGGTCCCACAGTTGTAGGAAAACATTGCTGCCATCATTCCCCCACTACATACAAACTCACGGTCCACTGAAACTATGTGGGATGGGTTGAAAGGCTCTCTCTAACCATGCAGTTTTGTCTCATTCTTCCAATTTAGACGTATATGGTGTAGAATAATCTTCAGACACAACCTATATCTCCTTTATTCCCTTAGACATCATTATTAAGTTCATTTTAATGAATTAAAAAAAATTAACGATATGTAACTCTGAGAAAAGTTGGATCATTATGGTTTTCATAATCATAATATTATTAAACATTATTGAGGATATTGAAGATATTAATTCAAGATAAATACTATATATTTATAGGAGGTACACAATGAAATTAGTAGAAACATTTCGGGTAAGAGGATTAAATTTTCATTGTTAGACCTCTGATACATCATCTTTGACCTAGAAAATTTTCATTATATAATAAGAAATCCAATAATTAAATGACTGGGATGTCTAAAATATAATAGGAACTACTTTTTTATATGTGTATTTCTCGATATTGTTGACATTGAAAATAAGATATGTATCCTTTTATATTCAAGGGAAGGGACACATGATGAATATTTTGAGGGACTAAAATATTATAAATTAATTTTAAACGACATGTTTCCCATAAGAAATTAATTTCAAGAATTCATGATAATAGTCAAAATAATGTCATCAAATAATATTTAATATGAAAAAATATTCCCTTATCACATAGTTTTATCCCATGTTAACTAGATTTACCCTTTTACCACGAGAAATATTTTTGACTATTTATATGATTCATTATGGCAAAAAATTACGTATGAATTTTTTAAAATAATTATTTATTATAATTAATAATATTTTAATAAAAATTAATGTATGTAATTTATACTACAGGCCAAAATTCATTTAACAAAATATGGGAAATGGAATAAAACCATTTATAGTGAAAATCATGTTTAAATATAAAACTACTTTTACTGTTATTTCTTCTATGATAATATTTATTTTAAGAATTCATTAATATATGATGGATTATTTTACCAAAAAAATAAATTATAAAAATGACCATATGATGATTGAAAAAATAATATCTTTTTAATGAAATAAAAAATATAAAGTTAAAAAAAATTTAATTACAATATCTGTTCAAAATTTAATTATAAACAATTTCAGAAGAAAATTTATTTTTGATTCATAAAATAACTTTAATAAAAATTGAGAAATTATTTCTTTATAATTAATAAAAAATATATATATTTTTTCATAATGTTATTATTTCTAATCATACCAAAAATATAATAGATATATTATAACAGAATATAGTATAACGGTTCATTTAGACTAAGGGTTGGGTTTATAAAAGATATCAAATACATGATGATTATGCTATATATATATATATATAATATTATGGTGATATATATCCCACTTATGAAATATATAGAATATGATCTCCATCATAGTTTCTTATCCAAATTTTTTTAGTTGTTCATCAAATGTCATAGTGTTGATCCCATACATATGTATAAATTTCTAGTGACTTCAGGTGCCCAAAAATAATGACATAGTATGGTGAGTGAGAAATACCAAATGAGTTGCATTGGTTTAAATGTGGCTTAAGAAGTGTCACATTTAATAAATGTTATCTCTGATCCTTAGGAAGAATAATTGTCATGTAGTAATGATGTGACAAATCATTGAGTATTAGTGTCTATTCCCATGTATATCTGGGATGCTATTTGCATTCTATATACTTGGTTTAACATTTTGATAGTGATAGTACACTCTTTTGATGTGTTGTGTTTGATGATTTTTGGGTGTCTAAATTGGAATGTTTATAGTCACCCCATAATGAGATATTGTTTAATGTGATGTGTCTTATGAGAATGATTATCCTTTAGAAATATTCTTAAGAAGATAAGTAGAATGTGAATCATAGATGTTCTTCGTTGACCACATGAGGTTTTGAAGTTTCATCTTGAAAAGAGGCTACTTTCATTAGTGTGATTCACTATTTTATAATTAATTTGGCCTGTATCTAAAAAAATACATTTCTATTGTGGTTGTGTAATATCCCGTTACATTCCTGAAAGGTGAAATATAAAAATTTGTTGTGATTTTCCCTTAATATTTACCAGGTAGGGTCGGGAAGGAAATGGAATAATACATGTGATGGTGAAGTTTGAGATCTGTTGGATTCTCATAAAAATCATTCTTGTTTGGTAGTATCCTAGGGATTTACATGCACTGTAATTTGGAAAAATAAATTTTAATTTAAAAAATATTAATAAACACAATTTTATCAAATGATGTTGGGGTTTTCTAGGATTTTGGTATTTTTACAATACAATACTTATAATTGGAGTGGATGTTGTATAATGTCCTAATTGTTTTTTTCCCGAGGTAATCTAGATGATTTTTCCTTTCAACCTCTTAATTATCCATTCTCTAAACCTAATATAAATTACTATGAGATTTTTAATCCCTAAAACCCTTAAGAGTAAATTTTATTAGTGATTAATCAATATTTTGGTTATGGTGTGACAGAATGGGTAAATGTTCTACCTACCTATTTTTCTAAAACTTTTATCATTCATAAAGTTTGAAAGAAAATCATTTGGCTGATGGATAAAGACTATTTTTTTGTTGAATCTTGTTTATAGGTTGAGTTCCATGATTTTCTGTTCCTCTGTTGTTTTTGATCTGTTTGGTTGTGTCCTTTGTGTTTCCGTGAGAAATATTCATCATTTTGTTATGATGGAAAAATTTGATTATTCATGAATTGATTGATCTAAATTATATTTTTTTATTTAATATCTATTACTTTAATTGCTTTCAATTATTTTATTGAAATTCTAAATTCCATTGAATCAAGGGATTTGAATGTGACCTTGAATTTATGGCTTAAATTTGGAGGAAACCCCCCAATTCCATTATATTAAAGTGGGTTTGATAAATTGATGGGAAATTATGGAATATAAATTGATGAATTTAAATTATAAAATTTATTTGTTCAAATTAATTTCAATGTTTTAGATGATATAATGTAAGGAAATGGGTTTTCAAATAAACATGGTGCTTTTATCTTTGAAAAAGACAGGTTTCTATTAAGAACCCCTGTTTTTGTTTTTATAATTATTATTGGAACATTTGAAATCTAAAAATTGGATGATTTATATTTTCATGAGACTAAAAATAAATTTTCCATAATTTTTCTAGTATATCACATATAATCCTCAGTAGTTATTAATTTTTAAGAAATCACTATTTTTATTCATTACAACTGAATCAAAACTAATACAACAAGTCATATCCTTGATGTGATGTTGATGATTAAACATTTTATAGTGTGAGTGGGATGTGTGTATATACATAATTTCATGATCACCTTCAAGTGTGTGTGGATCCTATAGATTGGAACAATAACACCATTTGAAAGATTAACATTTCTCTTGAATTTTTGTATATGAGATATAAATTTGTGATGATGTTTTTAAACTATTATACATGCCAAATTAATTTATATAAAATATTTTATTTAAATTTTATTATGAATCCATTTTATAAAAATTTATATCCTATAAAATGAGACCATAAATGGATTTCATCTCACTCTCTACCAATTCCTTCAGTTGTTTGGAGATAATAGTCATTAACGTTCAAGTAGGGAGAAGCATCACATGTTGGTAGTATCTATTGATCATTTGGGATTTGAGAGTTGCATCTTTTTGGAGAAAGGTATTATTTAGATTCTTTTTTTAATTTTTTGTAGTAATATAGGTTTTCATACAAAATTATCTTTTGGTACAGTTCTCCTTGTGGAGTTTTATTTTGTATGTTCTTTGACCTTTTTATCTGGTACAATAATATTGAGATATGAATCATTTAAAATTATTTTTTTGGATCCGAGTTTCTTGTCGCCATGTCATTGGGATCAGTAATTCACTTCAATCTATGTTAGGACTAGCTCGGTTATTAGGTTAACAAGGTACATAGGATAGTATATGACAATATTGTAACATATTACAAGGTTGAGCTTAATATCATGAAATAAATATGGTCTCTATAATCTTATTGGGATGTGTGAGGTAGTTATGATTGAGTTACTTTCCATCTCTCACCATAACAAAAATTAATTCAATAGTGGTGGTTACAGAAATAATCTTTAGGATTTGTTTTAATATTTTCCCTTCTTTTGATTTGGATAGGTTAAAATCCAAATCATGTTTGACTATCTATGGGGATTGAATTCCATCATTGAATGGTTTCAGAGTTCATTTTATATATTCCTGATTAACTAGTTATATTGTGTAATATCAAACCTCTGAGAATACATTTGAATCAGATTATATAGGAAGCTTTCTATGAACCATAGTGATAAAATCCTCCTATGGACCAAAGTCTGGTTGAGGTGACCGAACATTCCTTCCTTAGATTAGGATAAGAACCAACACTAATCCTTTTCTTTCCCCATTGATGGTACCTTAAAGGGATTTGTTTTAAGATCATTATTAGGAGTACATTTCAAAAATCCATCACCATAAAAAGTATCCAATGATCCTCAAGAGGTTGTGGAATGGTTGAAAGAATTATTTTAAATACATAGATATAGGTGATGAAATCATATAAAATTGTGTCACCATAATTCATAATGGTCCGAATAAGAGATTGTTGGAAAAGATGGTTGCAACAAAGAAACATGAAAGATTTGTGTGGAAGGAAATCATTCCAATTTTCAATTACTAATTCATTCCAGATTCGATGCTATTAGAGAAGGCATTAGGGATCATCAAACATGAGTATACTGAAACAAATGATTAGATTCGGAAAACTATATTACTGAACTTTTGTAGTTTTCACCTTAGGTAGTATCCATGAGAACATAAAGAATAATTGGTTTGATTTTTAACATCATGTTGGTATTCGACATCGATTTTTCTTGTGGAGTATTACTTCTTATGATTATGTAATGGATAGAGTGTTAATGGTTGAAATTAACATGGTTGGAATGTTAGGGTTGAAGGGAGTTTCTTATCATTGTAATGAAATGTGTTTTACTCTAAGGTAAATTAGAAATTTGTTTGTTCTCATGGTAGCACTCAACATTAGGGAATTTTTAAAGCCTAATGTAGATTTTGTAAGAGGTCCTTTGGTTTTATACTAGAATGGAATTCCTGGTAAATCAAACAGGGTTTTCAATGAGGCACCATAGATATTTGGCTATTGTGGATGCTCAAGTAACTGTTATAATTTATTCCCTAACATTTCTTCACAGCGTAGTATCTTATGATCATCAGATCCGACATAAAATGTGGGAAAATTAGATACTTCACAAAAAAGGTGTTCAATGCACTTGCATCCAGAATAATGTTTCTTCACGTTGTAGAAGAGTCTCTTGAGGAACCACTTACAACCCCATCTATTGTAAGAGGTATCATCATCATAGATTCATCATTAGTGAAATATTTATTTGATACTAGTATATCTCATTAATTTAAATAAAACCATATTGTAACTCTACTAAATCATCCAAAGTAAATTTTGTCTTATGTGATGTATATTACTACATCCCTTGTAAAATAGAGAGAGGAGGGTCAGTATAGTCCTTGTTGTGCTTTATCATTAATAGATGTCAAGATTTATTTGAGTTCATTTTTTTTGACATAAAAATGAATTATTTCAGATATGTAATGGATTGGATCATTAATAATAAATCCCATACAGATTGATATCTTCTATGGGTATCCTTTATTACACTTGTTGGTGTATTTCATATATTTCATGGCGAGTGGGACCCCAGGTCCTATAGATATATACCCTTTGTCAGGATATGATTAAATTAATATCACTATTTACTTTTTATATTTAGAAGTAATATTTGAGTTGTGGTATACAACTAGTTTTTATCGAGATTCCTCTTGTGTTTCTATCTAAATTCTATAGTTTTCCATAGGTAAGGGAGGTAGAGTTTACAACTAACATAATCCACAGTATTCAACTAGTTTCTATTCCTTCTATCCACTTAATACTAGATGATTAGATAGAGATAAAAATTTATTTTTATGGTCTTCTATAGAAATATTTTATATTGTCGAGCAAGTCCTCTTGGGCGATGTCAGTTGACATTGCTATGAAAACTATTTGATCACTTTTAATATGTATTAATTAATGAGTTCTCAGTCGAGTGATGGTAAAGAACCTATATCTTTAGGGGTTTGTAGTATTACAATTATTTAGAATGGATTAATGTGTTTTCAGACCATAAAAGGTTGGGTTATGTATTCTATCAGAAATATTTGAAATTATAACTAATTATTAGTTGGATTACATTAAATATTTCAACATTACCTATACCATTATGAAATGTAATTTCATTCAATATGAATTAAAATGGAATCATCTATCTCATTTTTTTACATAATATTTTGAATGGTGGAAAATTATGGATCTATTGGCACAGTTTCATATTGGGATCTAGGATTCAGGAGTTGAGTTTTCTTGGGACAGTGTTCTGTTAACCCTAGATCTTTTAGAAATAATTATACAGAAAAACAATAATGATAATTAGTCATGAAACATTATATAATCTCTTTATGGTTGGGAGACCATTTCTAATTCATTGTTCTCCAAAGAGGTCTTTCTTAGAAACTAGGATCTCTTTGTTTTTCCATTAGTGGTAATGAAATATTTCATAGGTGATCGCAACAAATCCCATAAAACATTTCACACAATAACAAAAAAGATGTTCATTGATATGAAGTATAAATTATGGTGGATATTTATGACATAGGGAATTGATGATTCTGTCTATCATTTTTACAAGTTCCAACACATTGAATCCATGCACCAGAAACCTTTAGGATTGCTTCACCACTTCAAGTCCCTACATAGAAGTGGGAAGATATCTATATGGATTTTTTGGTTGGATTTCCACATACTCAAAGGAAGAAAATTTTGAAGTGGGTTGTGACTGATTTGTTGACCAAATTTTATATATTTATACCTATTCAAGAAAAAAACAATGTTTAGGAGTTTGTAAATCCATATGTCAAAGATATTGTTTGTATATAAGGTGTTCCATCTACTATAGTATCTGATAGGGATCCCCTGTTCACATATCATTTTTGTAAGGCCTTCAAAATATAATATGATCTCACATCCTCTTGAGTATGTAATACCATCCATAGTTGTATGGAATGATAGAAAGATCTATACAGATTTGTGAGGACATGCTTCATGCTTGTGTTATGTATACTATTAGGGAATCTGAAATCATTTGGGAAATTTTGATTATTCATATGAAAATATTTACCATACTACAATAATAATAGATTATATTTAGGCCTTCTATGGCCATCATTATATAACATCATTATGATGGTAATTGATTTTCGAATGTGCGTTAGTTGGACTATGTTTTGAGAAATAGAAGTCAACAATGATTTAGTTGATTATTCAAAGGATGTTGATGGCATAGAGGAAAAATAAATCATATACTAATCATCATTGCATGCCAATTTTACTTCTCATTTAGTGACTTGGTGTTCATGAATGTTTAACCCTAGATGGGTAATCGATAGCTTGGGATGAAAGGGAATCATTATCCTTGTTTTTTGTTTCCATTTAATGTTGGTGAGAAGGTGGGATGAGTTTCTTACTATTTATCACATCCATTATAGTTGAGATATATACATAACCTTTTTTATGTTTCTTATCTATGAAATTTTTGATCTAATCCATCTCATATTCTAAGAGGGAGTTATCATGAAGTTGAACCTGATTTATATGTGACTGAATAACCTATTAATATATATTATTTTTAAAAGAAGGTACTTCATGGGAGGATGATCCCTTTTGTAACCATGCTATGGGAGAATGGTTTTGATTGAAATGATACATGAGAGAGTGAGGCCCTAATAGGAGATCATTGACCTCATCTATTTGATATGGATGCATCTAAGAAGGATTTTCAGGAATATATTTGTTATATGGTTGGGAGGTTATAATATCTTGTTTCCTTTCTAAAAGATATTATTTTAAAAACACGTCCTTGTTTTCCTTTTCCATTGATTGGGTAGGGTCGATAAGGTATTTAAGGATACATATGATTTTGAAGAATGATATTTGTTAGATTCTTAGATAAAATATTCTTTTATTGTAGTCTACTAGGGATTTATATGTCGTGTAATATAGTTCCACAACCTCTAATTTATGAAATAATAACAATCCCAATTTTATCAAAATGTGAAATGGTTTTTAGTGATTTTGGGATTTTTGAATTATACATCATGTAATATGGTTACAAATTATGAAAATTCTATATGGTTGTTTTTAATAGGTATTATGGAAAATGTTTCCTATCATCCTATTTAGTTTTACTTTATATTGACCAAAGAACCTTTTAAAGGAGATTTTGGATCCCTTAAACACCATGGGTTGGTTTTTTTAATGATTAATTGTAATTGTGGTTTTGTTGTGATTCACCAGGAAAGATTTTCCCTTTTCTATTCCTATCTTTCACTATTCTTCCATGGATTTATATAGATCATTGAGAAATTTATTGATATAAACATTTTGATGTCGAATATTTTTTTAAGGTTGAGATCCTAGATATTATGTTCCTTCATTCTAGTTGTCGGGTTCTTTTTTAGGTATTGTGTTTCCATGAGAATAGTAGGGGGTTCTGTTGTGATGGAAAAATATTATTATCCATGAATCGATTATTTAAATTCAATTGTTTGATTTAATTTTACTTCCATGAACTTCATTTAATTGGTTTATTGTGAAAATCAAATCCATTAAATTGTGGGATTTGAAAGTGAAATTGAATTTATTGAAATAAATTTGGAACCAAACCCCATTTCCATTTAATTGAGGTGTGTATGATAAATTGATGAAAAAAATGTGGAATTTAAATTTTTTAATTTAAATTATAAAATTTATTTATGGATATTTATTTTAAATTCATTTTTTAGATTTTTTTGGGAATGTTTTTTGAAATAAAGTGAATTGTTTTATCATGGAGAAACACATTTTTTATTAAAAATTTATTTTTTTGTTTGTTAAAATAAAACATGGAAATTTTGAAATGGGGGAATGGGATGAACTATATTTTGAATATTTTATAAATATATTTCCCATCATTATTATAATAGAGACCATAAAAGCCTTTTTAGTTACTGAGGTATTGGTAAAGAACTCTTTTGATTCTTTTCAACTCAAACATAACCTTGTTCATTAGTCCAATTCCCCGACAGGATAAAGACATGTCACTTTTAAACATTGTTAGAGGGATGTGTTTGTAAACATATTTTTCTGATCACCAATGAATGTTTGAGGATCCCATGTCCGGGAACTATAATACCATTTCATAAGTGACGATGTTTCATTATTTTTTATATATGTGATATAAATATGTTCCAATTGTTGTAAATTATTCTACAAGAATAATTAATTTTTTTAAATTGATTGATATAAATATTATGTGAATCCCTTTTTAATGTATTTACATAATTAGAAATTAAATACATGATTTTTTTATTCTCAGGTCTACCATACTAGTTTCTATAAATATTTAAAAATTACATGATTGATTAAATATAGGATTATTATTATTGAATCTTTGTTTATATTATACTAGGATTTTTATCACACCCTATATAATCCATCATGTGTTTATAGATTATATTCATCAAGGTTAGAGGAAGGGTAAAAAACACTAACCAAAAGTAACATTTGATCCTTGGGGATTTGTGAGTTGTGCATATTGGGACATGGGTAGTTTTTCCAATTTTTACTGGAATAGTACTATAGTAATTTGGGGTTACATACATATTTGAGTTTGGGTATAGTTATCCATGTGGGGTTTTCTTTTGTATGAATACTGAGTTTTTTATCTTCATCTGTAAATTTTGAGGAAAAAATCATTCCCACTAACATTTACTATTATTCCAGGTTCAAGTTTCCAACACATGGGGATCAAGAGTTTCCATTAGGCCATGTTCGGAAAGACTCAGTGATATGGTTACCAGGGTACCCAACCATTTTTCTAACACATTTAGAGACTTTGACGTGAGAATAGATGTATGCATATATATTATAAAAAAATTATTTATTCTTTCTTAATTAAATTAGTGTTTTTAATTTCGTGATATTTGAAAAGAAATTATCCTAGATCCTCCCATGTTTGTTATATGAATACACGATCGTTGAATACTCCCCTATGATAATGGTTGTTGGAATGTGTTTTTGCAATTAGTTTACTAATATCCATTCAATCCCTTAAAAATGTTCCATTAAAATAGTGTTATCATATAATTTTTTTTTAACTATAGTATAGAGAAAGTATTAATTTTTAGATTGGATGGGGAAATAGGGAAATAGTTATAAGAAATACCTAATCTAGATCTCAGGTTAGGGAACCTGAATATGGTGTGATGGTTGATGTATCTATTTCTTAGTCTTATGATTACCTCCTTATTGACTATGCACTAATGTGTAATGATTGTTTGGAAGACATCAGTACATGTGACATGTATGAATGGGTTATAGTTTCCAAATTATTTTTATTTCATATATCTATATATAATATTTAACTATGGTTCATCTAGGATCTTATATAATTTCTCCCTATTGGTAACTGAAATTGATTGTACAAAAATATTGTGATCATTAATTACAAGTCAATTATGATTCAATTTAGGGACATGTCTAGGGGGAAGTCCCTATTTGTTGTATTATATCATTTCCTCTATCAATTGAGAATATGATTGTTACAACACATTAAAAAAAAGATATGAAGAGGTTGAGAGAACTTCATGTATTGTATATGAATATATCACTTAGGTTTCGTGGTAATATAGACCCCTATGAATTTAAGGCCTTTTTCAATGAATTATGATGTTTTCTCATGTTTGTGAGGACCTCTCTTGATCCAATGCTGGTCATAATCATGATCCTTATTTTTTTTCTTGTAGCGTAGTGGGGGAGGTTTGTGTCATAAATATAACATGAGGATAGTGTCAATTAGAAAGAGTAATATCAATCATCATTGATTTATTTTACATGAATCAATGATGGAAGTGCATATATAAGTGATTTTAGATCTCCAGATTGGTTGCGTGTTGGTGGAATAATATTCTCTGAGGTTTAATAACCTCTTGTGTTAGTCAATGGTTGTTTTTTACAGTGGGTATTTTCAATGATATACCTTTCAGTATTTCTTATGTTGAGATATATTGTATGGAGTGATATCAATCTATATTCCACATAAGAAGGAGTGGTTGAAAAGGATTTTTTATAGTGTGCTCCATAGTTTTGATGATAGCATCATTGGTTTTCAGCTAATGTAGACATGGAGATGATACTTAAATAGTTTGTGTTATAATCAATATCATTTTTTGGGGAATGTGAGGTGGATTCAGAGAAAAGTTCAAGATAGAAGCTCCAGCACCCATAGATATCATGGAGGACCCATATTGTCGAGGGAGAGGTGGTTTTTTCTTTTAGATGGTTGAAGTCATATCACAATGTATTTTCTAAACATCACAGTAGTGTAAATGTAGATTGTGGATGGAAAATTGGCCAATATAAAATAGAATTAATAGGTGTCACCACATTGTGGTGGGAATTGAATAGTTGATAGTATACGAGTTGTTTTTGGATGATGTTATTCTCAGTAACCATGTCTACCACCTCTATCGGGTCCCCATCTAGATCAAGGATCTCATTATCAGGATCATAAAAAACTATAGGATGTGGGGGAATATTACCTAGAGATTCTGAGTATGATCTGAGGTACTGTCATTTTATTCTATAAAATAGATTTATTAATGAATGTCATAGTTGAGTTGCAATTATTCCTCTCATCATTTCTTGTTGGATAAAAAAATATTCATGTTACTGATTTGGATCAACCATTAAATTTGGATACTTCTACTGATGGAGATTAAATTATCTTTAACATCATCAAATAGTTACACCTGACTCATAGAGGATATACACTTTCTTGGTATATTTTCATAACTATAATGGGGAATATATATTCAATTCTAAATATTTACTAGCTAAACGTACTTCAATGATAAAATAAAAATTTAGAAGAGGGATACTACACATATGAGTTGATGGGAAGATATTTTCCTTCATTAAATTGAAATAATTCAATATAGTGGAAGATGTGATTGTACGTAGGATGACACATTGGATTACTCATTGTTGAATAGTATTCCCATGGAATGAGAATCTTCTATGACTAGTGAGTCTCATAGAGTTGTGGAGTTTTATGTGGACATCTTTCCATAAGATGTTATTATATTACCTCACAATTTGGTTATACACTTCTAAATTATATTGCACCCATGGAAATAATGAATATCTTCACTAGTATATTGGATAGAACCTATAGCGAAATGAGAACTCGTATATTAGTTGGTGTATATGTTGATAAAGGGAATTTTTATGCCCGTTTTTACTGTTGGTTTTTTCCATTATTATTCACCATGATGCTGGATTGGATATCATGGTTATGAATTTATTATAATCACTAAATCTTGGTAATTATCAGGAATATGTATGTACTGGTGAGAATCAATAACTTCATGGAAAAACATAAGCAGACTAAGAGGTTTTCATATAGTGATCTCAAGTCAGGTTATCTCTATATATTATTTTGAGGGAGGGATTTAATGAAAATAAAACTTTTGGTGCTTCAATGGTAACTATGAATTATTGGTGAAAAATATATCATTAATTAACACATGATGGGTGTTGAAAACATTGAAAAGGGAAATAAAATAGTACCTTTAATTTTGAAAAGGACTAAAAGAAGAATATGAAGAATTTAAGGGAAATATTTAATGGAGAAAAATTATCAATAGAAAAAAAGTTGGATCGTGATTGAAAAAATCCTTTGAAGATAGATGCTCACAATTACAATCCGCTAAAAAAGGACACCTACGATCTAAATGGATCGTGGGAGCCAGACAGCCATGACAGCTCCACGAATGTTGTCATTTACAGGATGAAGGTGGATAAATTCACCCCACACACTACATATTCTACAGACTAAGGCGGTATGTGGGAAAAGGGATCAAGATATCCTTCACAAACCACCAACCTACATGGAGGTACACATTGCAAGGCACCCAAAAACTAATCCAATGAGATGATTCACATGATGAATCTATGTCCCACTAATCAATTTGTCTACATGACAAGGTTTCTTCTTTATGCCTTCATAAAGGATTCTCTACGGCCCATTGATCTATCTCTTCAACCTCTCTATAAAATGGACTTTATAGGTACAAAAAATAGAAATGATTTTTTGGAGGACTTGAATGATGAAATTCATGGAAGAATAGAGTACCATAAAAGATACTATTTTGATGATTAATTATATCTATTTGACACCGAATATTATTAAATAATTAAACATAATACTAATTGGAATACCAAGAACCAACCTTAAATTCAAATGAATTTTTGACAAGGTGTAGAAAGTATTACCCATCTTCAATCTGGCATCCCACATAGCAAACATTTGTCCAAGTGGAACCCTAAATCATGTTGAAAAACCCATTGAGGATGGATCTCAGTGATGCATAATACTACTATATCCTGACGAATCTCATCACTGTGTAGTGAAGAAATACATGTCTTGGACCTGGTGTCCCATGTTAAATTACTATGTGGTCCAAATCTAGGTCTGCATACCAGCACAGTACAAAAATTCCCCCTTCACCCACATCATAACTCGTTGTAAAGAGGAAAACCAATCCCACATATTGAAATGTTGTGTAGAACGGGATATTTTGGAGAATTACAAAGTCTGGGTTCAATCATATCCTTCTGTTTCCATATATTTATCTATATCCCCTCAATTAAAAAAATCCAAAAACAATATTCCAAAACTTCTTATATATCCATATAACCTATATGATATAACCATTTGGAACATAAACACACCTTTATGAGTTTAAATACCCATGTTAAGGAAATTCATGAGGGAAATCTGTATAATAAATCAGACCCTATAATTTCTCTAGGTATACATTTCCATGGTAATAAGGGTTCTATCATCTGGATACTAACATATAAATCCCCATTCTATGGATTAAGTGTAATTTCTAGTCTTTCCCCACTTTGAGGGATAGTGGGAAATTAGGGAAATTCAAACTTGGATTCCACTTTGTTGAGGAATGAGCCTCCCCATTCAATGAACAATTCATAGGGAACTACATATGACATAATCTACTAACCCATTTTCAGGGAATTTCAGTTTCCTCAGCCTCTCCTATGGTAATCCACTTCCTTTTCCAACACCATCTAGGGGAAAGTGTGTGATCTTTCAGATCCACCGCTTCTTATTACATATCACACAATGAATGGATCACATGGTCCTTAGGATTAGTGGTGATCATGTTATATTCCTTATCCTAACAATAGTTGAACTATAATAACTATGATTCCATTAATAATAAGGATATGTTGGATGAAGGTATAAGGCCCGATCTCAAATGGTCCGTCCATATGGATGTAATCCCCAAACATGCCCCTATAATGGGAAACGTACAAGTGTAAGCCTAATATTTCAAAACTACATGGACTTTGGTTACCAATTAGTTAGGATACATTGGATACATCACTAAATATAAAGCTTTATGCCATCATATTACCATTAGTATGCCTATAGCATTTCTGATGGATGATACACTGCTTGTACATGTCCTTGTCAGACATCCTCAAAAGGTGACAATCTATTAATGTGACATTGAACTACATGGGTTCTGATTTAACTCATGATGATATATAGGAAACCAATTTGTTCGGTTCGATCGCAACATTGAAATTATTTCCATCCCCCCTAAATGATAAAAATGTCTAGAGAACCATCCCATATTTCTTAAAAGTAGCTATGTCTTAGTGAAAAACATCGTAGTTCATAGTCTCTCTAATAATAGGGTAATGGTATGGAAGAACCTCAAATGAATAGATGAGATTACAAAACCAGTCATATTAATTGTTGATCTTGTGACCTAGGAGTAATTCACAGACATATTATTTTAACTGAACAAATGATTCACAATCATATTAATGTATCCAAAATAAATTAAGTGTCCCGAAATATGAAAATATTTTCCCCAAAAGGGTGAAATAAGCTTGAGTTCCCATCCCACCAACCAATGTGAGTCCTTATGATTCATTTGATAAATATAGAAATGAGCATCTTCCACTGAAATGATTTACCTTGAATCATAGATAAGGGTGTCATTTTGTGTTTTTGTCTATACGAATAAACCTATTGGAGACTATCTGAGGGAATCGTAACCAACACGGATCAATTGCACAAAAATTGAACCCCCTACAATCACCCATAGAGAATACTTAACTGTGGTGCCTCCAACATTAGATAAATAGGATATATATCCTTGATCCCCTAGGAAAATATTCATATTTGGGATGGACACCAATCGTCTCAAGAAAAATATGGTGGCCCAAACATGAATTTTTAACCAAGGTGGTAGTATAACCCAATTGAAGACTCTTTCACATCCAACAAGAAAATGATACAATAATGATCATCAATTATTCAAATGGTCTTGAGAAGTTAAATTTAATGTTTTTAATTTTTTATGTATCTCATATATAGAAATTATACAAAGAAACCTCCATTCAAATTGCATCCTTAATATTCTCACAACCACACATGTCAATAAACACACTGACCGAGTCTTCCATAATGTAAGGGACTCTGTTACACAACCGGTGATTCCAATGAGAAGATTCAAATATATGGATCCCAGAGTAACACAATAATGGTCATATCCCTATATTGAATGGTACAAGATAGGCCGTAAAATTCTTAAAACCTCACCATCCACCTCTACATCAGTGGGTGACATTACAGAACCAGGAAGCTCCTTTGGCCATCTTCAATCATTTTAGGAGCCTATCCCCAGAACATGATAACATGTACGCCACATATATTAGAGAGATGAATGTATTCAACACCCATGACATTTTCTATACTAAATCTCACTCCCCCTAAAGGGCCCCTATAAGAGGACGTCTTCTCCAATGTCGTTCGACCCAGTATCCTCGTTCAAAAGAGGATAACACAATGAGGGCTCCTACCGAGGTTCAATAAACACCAGTCCCCTGAGATACCCGCCAACAGAAGAATACATTCAATAAGTAATTGTTCATCACCCTGGTTCCTAAGGAAAATATTCAACAAGAAAATATTTTAGCGTACTTCAAGCATAAATAAAATCGTGTCCCGTCTATCAAAACTTTCCATGGAAATATGGTGTAATTCTATGAGCGGATTCATATCTCATCTCACTATTGTGAAGACCACCACGAAAAAAAGGTTGAACATTATATGAAAGTAACAATTCATTACAATTATCTCCATTCTCACTATGAAAATAGGGATGAAAATTATAGGTAGATGAAAATCCCTCCAGATCCGCATAATTCCCATCATCCCAATAGTAGGGAAAACAACATGGAGTCACACATCGCTATTAATGAATTTGAATCCCACCCATTAAATATGGTGGAAATAGTGAATGGATGTAGTCCAAACCTAGATCCATCAGGTCAATCCCATTAGTAAAATATAATTGAAATCAAATACATTAAGAGTCAAACTCATTCAGATTCTTATGAATCCCATGAGACAAATACAGTGGAAAATGAGAAGATGCAAATCCTATTCGAAAATATAAATCCCTTCATCTAAATATGATGGATACTATAGAAGGAAGATAACATATCCCTGCATTAATCCATGGTAACACTCATTCCTCTAACTCAACAAAAGAGATAATCCAGTACCTACTAGAAAACCATAGATGACCATAGCCAGGAAAAATTCATTCTCTGACCTCAAAATTTGAATTTATCCTCATTATAGCCAAATACATATCACAAAACATCCTTGAATGGATGGATGATCAGATGTAAATTCCTGATCATATCCTCCAAACCTATGAGATGTAAATTACCAAGGGTATATGTAGTAAAATATTTCATTACGGTTAGATTCTTGAAAAAATGTGTAGTCCTCACAAACAAAAAATTCGGTACATAGGTCCTCTCCAGAGTCAACACTGACACAATCTAGAAGGTTCTGCCCTCACCAATTAATAAACTAGAAATCCTTCCTATTCTAAGGCACATGGAAATATGGATTCTAACATGATAGATAAAATTTATATGAAAAGATACATCACTAATAAAAAATAACAATTATTGGGGCTACACACGTCTTCTATGCCACCCCCATAGGGTATCCAATCATTAATCAATTTTCATGTCCTAAAAAAATAATTCATGTGTTGAATCAGCATCATATACACTTCACTCTGTAATGGGAATGTGTGAGATAAATATTGTGGAAATAGAACGAGTAACTATCGTTGTATGGCAGAAACCTCACCTATAGGTTTGGAGGCATTTTTGTCAAAAAAATTACCCTATAACACCAATAAATTCAAGTCATGGTATATAAACAAATGATTGTATAAACAATTATAGAATATGGCATGGGGAATTTTCACCTCAACTGCCTTCCCATCAGTAGTTATCCTTTTCCTGCCTTGGGATGAGAATGAATATAGATTCCACACTTTCCATCTCATCTCGTGATTCATTTTTTCCACAAGGGATGCCTATAAGAAAGGACATTTAAGGGTTACCATGGATTTACTCTTTGTTGAGAATCACTATGAAGAGCTTATAATAGAATTATAAAATCCAATAAAAGATGAAAAACCTCTCATACCATTCAAAAAATGTTACGAGACCCACCATGTGATATGAATTAGTTAATGGGATGGTTATCAATTGTACAGAGCCCCCCAAAAATGATTCCAATGAAAATGACTAGAGAGTGAATTGTTCCTCCAACAATTTTATCTACACTGAACATAATGGTGTGCACACCTAGAATCAAAGGCCCACCCTAGATTAGAGAGCTCCCTTGATCAATCCCTCGTTACATCCACTGTGAATCCTCATCATCATGAAGAATAAATACAAGTTCATATATGACCTACCTCTAGCCAATGAGAATGATCCACAGCTGCTTGAAGATATAATCACTCTATTGTTAGAAGAAATGAAAGTAATGTAGCATGTCAACGCATAAATTTTGTGAGGATGTCATCATGTCAGATATGATCCCAACTTAGAGCTTCAACATATACTTCTAGCAGGTGTTCCACTTCCACAAGGGCTTGCCCCAAAAAATTAAGAAATTCTAGAATTCTCATGAAAGGAAGAACCAGAACCATCAGTCAACCTGAAACTAATCCCTATAGGAAATAATGATTTACCTCCCTTGAGGAAAAAAATGGAAAAATCCAGGAATGTCCAAAATTGGATTCCCCTGGCTGAGTATCCTCCTCAAGAATTAGCAGCATGAGCCTGACTAATCATGCCTCCTATAATACCAAAATAATTCTCAATTTTAACAGGACATGAATCAGGGGATCATTAATTCAATTGAGTCATTGGTATCTCTTTTGGAAGACATGAATGTTCACTATTGATCCATCACAATGGGAATAGAAACCCTACCCCCACTAGGTGATTAACATTTTTCTGCACCCAAATTTAAGAAACCCTATGTTACCAAACATTCAATGAATCAGGTGACCTAAAAAAATCTGACATATTATGATTCATATTATGTTCCCATGATGGGAACCCTAGGGAAACATGAATTAGTGAAACTCAGATGTTTTGTGCAAACCCTAAATAGTTTGGCATTTGTGTGGTATACTGTTTTTCCAGCTCAATAAATAATAGGATGAGAGGATATCCATTAGAAGAATATTTTCATGTTTAGTTGAATATTTACAAAAATAATAGTGAATAAACTTATGATCTATAAATAGTGGGAGAATGAAAGAGTCTCATATTTCATTTCTATATAGAATGGTGTGACCTACTCTATAAGTTGACCACTTCCCCAAGATGATATGCTTTCTATGTGCATCGATAATCTCTATGGAGTGCTATGAACATCAATTATTCTAAAAAAAAGATGATTGGATTTTTTTCCCTACTTTTTCCCACATCATCCCTATGAAAACGTTTGGGATGATATGAAGTGACTTATATTATTTTTATGCCACCCCATGCACCATCCCTGGTTCGAAGGCCTACAACGAATCATGTAGGGATCATTGGGCATTAATGAAATCCTCTAACACTTCAAGATGATTAGAGATGACTTAGGAAAAATCAATTTGATGAAATAAGGAATAACTTTAACTTGTTCCCAAATGACCATGTTTTGGCTACATTGTATTCTCCATGAATGAAAACATGTTTTGTTTACCAAATCCAAACAAGGATGATGAAGTAGGTCTCGACAACCAGCTATTTTACAACCTCTTTCATCTAGTATTTGGAAACAAAATTCAATAGTGTTTAGTATAAAAATAATTCCCCTTGATAATGATACATTCAAGTCAAGTCATGCTAGGACCACAACCGGAACTAGTAGAAGAGGTTTCTACCTATGACCTGAATTATGGAGGGGTGTGAAAAAATGTTTTTAACATAATACACTACGGGAAAAATGAGCAATTGCGACGGGTTATTTGCGACGGGATTTATTCCCGTCGCAAATAGTCATGTTAAAAACTTATTTGCGACGGGGGTATTTCCCCGTCGCAAATAAGGAGGCTTTTGCGATGGGATTGCTTTCCCCGTCGCAAATAGTTTTCCCGCGATGCGCGCCAAATCGCGGGAAACTTATTTGCGACGGGGAAATATTCCCGTCGCAAATAACCGGCGGCGGTAAAAGGTATTTGCGACGGGAATATTCCCCCGTCGCAAATACTATGTCGGCAGGGATTATTTGCGACGGGACCCGTCGCAAATAACTATTTACCGGTTGACCGTAATAAATGTTGGCTAAGGTATTTGCGACGGGTCCCATCGTAAATAATACTATTTGCGACGGGAATCCCGTCGCAAATGGGCCCGTCGCAACTAATCTAACCTATAAATACCCCCATCCGTTTTTTTCATTTCATTCTCATTCCTTATCTTCTCTCTCTCTCAGAATTATATTTCTAGAGTTGAGTTTTTCTCCAGTTTAAGTTTTTTCTCCGGAGCTGATATTAAAGTTTTGAAGAACGATCAGAACAGATCAATTTTCAAGGTATTTATCTTCATTTTAATTTTTTATTTATTTTTAATTTCTTATTAGTTTCTATTATTATTAATTAGTTGTAATTTAATTATGTTTACATTGTTTTATTACTTAATAAATTTAAATTATAAGTATTGTTTATATGGTAATTAGGAATAATTAGTAATAATTTTTAGTAATTAAGAATAAATATTAATAACTAGTAATAAATACCAATAATTAAGAATAAGAACATTATTACATTATTAGTTTATTTTATTATTAATATTAAAATAATATAATTTTTTATATATATACAGTTCTTTTTTCATCTGTGTGTTTGCTGTCTTCACATGTATTATTTGTATGTGGAGATAGAAAACGCACAGATGAAAAAAGAACTGTATATAAATTAGAAAATTATATTATTTTAATATTAATAATAAAATATATTAATAATGTTATTATTTGTAATTATTGGTAATTATTTCTAATTATTGATAATTATTCATTTAATTACTAATAATTAGCAATAATTAAGAATAATTAGTAATAATTACCAATAATTAACAATAATTAGTATTAATTACCTATAATTAGTATTAATTACCAATAATTAGTATTAATTACCAATAATTAGTATTAATTACCAATAATTCGTAATAATTAGGAATAATTAACAATAATTAGTAATAATTAGGAATAATTAACAATAATTAGGAATAATTAACAATAATTAGTAATAATTAGGAATAATTAGGAATAATTAGTATTAATTAGGAATAATTAGTAATAATTACCAATAATTAGTATTAATTTGGAATAATTAGTATTAATTAGGAATAATTAGTATTAATTACAAATAATTAGTATTAATTAGGAATAATTAGTATTAATTACAAATAATTAGTATTAATTACCAATAATTAGTCTTAATTACCAATAATTAGTATTAATTACCAATAATTAGTATTAATTACCAATAATTAGTATTAATTACCAATAATTAGTATTAATTAGGAATAATTAACAATAATTAGTAATAATTAGGAATAATTAACAATAATTAGTAATAATTAGGAATAATTAGTATTAATTAGGAATAATTAGTAATAATTACCAATAATTAGTATTAATTAGGAATAATTAGTATTAATTACCAATAATTAGTATTAATTACCAATAATTAGTATTAATTACCAATAATTAGTATTAATTACCAATAATTAGTATTAATTACCAATAATTAGTATTAATTAGGAATAATTAACAATAATTAGTAATAATTAGTAATAATTAACAATAATTAGGAATAATTAGGAATAATTAGGAATAATTAGTATTAATTAGGAATAATTAGTAATAATTACCAATAATTAGTATTAATTAGGAATAATTAGTATAAATTACCAATAATTAGTATTAATTACCAATAATTAGTATTAATTACCAATAATTAGTATTAATTACCAATAATTAGTATTAATTACCAATAATTAGTATTAATTAGGAATAATTAACAATAATTAGTAATAATTAGGAATAATTAACAATAATTAGTAATAATTAGGAATAATTAGGAATAATTAGTATTAATTAGGAATAATTAGTAATAATTACCAATAATTAGTATTAATTAGGAATAATTAGTATTAATTACCAATAATTAGTATTAATTACCAATAATTAGTATTAATTAGGAATAATTAACAATAATTAGTAATAATTAGGAATAATTAACAATAATTAGTAATAATTAGGAATAATTAACAATAATTAGTAATAATTAGGAATAATTAACAATAATTAGTAATAATTAGGAATAATTAGTATTAATTAGGAATAATTAGTATTAATTACCAATAATTAGTATTAATTAGGAATAATTAGTAATAATTACCAATAATTAGTATTAATTACCAATAATTAGTATTAATTACCAATAATTAGTATTAATTACCAATAATTAGTATTAATTACCAATAATTAGTAATAATTAGGAATAATTAACAATAATTAGTAATAATTAGGAATAATTAACAATAATTAGCAATAATTAGGAATAATTAACAATAATTAGGAATAATTAGTATTAATTAGGAATAATTAGTATTAATTACGAATAATTAGTAATAATTACAAATAATTAGTAATAATTACCAATAATTAGTAATAATTACCAATAATTAGTATCAATTACCAATAATTAGGATTAATTACCAATAATTAGCAATAATTACCAATAATTAGCAATAATTACCAATAATTAGCAATAATTACCAATAATTAGCAATAATTATGAGTAATTAGAAATAATTACCAATAATTAGCAATAATTAGCAATAATTAGAAATAATTAGCAATAATTAGAAATAATTAGCAATAATTAGAAATAATTAGAAATAATTAGCAATAATTAGAAATAATTAGCAATAATTAGTAATAATTAGTAATAATTAGGAATAATTAGTAATAATTAGGAATAATTAGGAATAAGTAGGATTAATTAGGATTAATTAGGATTAATTAGGAATAATTAGGATTAATTAGGAATAATTAGTAATAATTGCCAATAATGACCAATAATTGCCAATAATTACCAATAATTGCAAATAATTAGGAATAATTAGGAATAATCAGGAATACTCAGGAATACTCACGAATACTCACGAATACTCACGAATACTCACGAATAATCACGAATACTCACGAATAATCACGAATACTCACGAATACTCACAAATAATCAGGAATACTCAGGAATACTCAGGAATACTCAAGAACACTTAGTAAACGAAATCTGCTTGGATAATGAAGGGAAAATTTATAACCATCTCCACAACGATGATTATCAAATTTCCTTTCATTATTCAAGCAGTTTTCCTTTTGCTAAGTATTGCTAAGTATTGCTAAGTATTGCTAAATTAGTAATAAATAGTAATAATTAGCAATAAATTGTAATAATTAGTAATAAATTGTAATAATTAGTAATCCTTGCTTGAGTGTTTTTTCTAACAAATTATTCAAAACCAGTAATGCTTTTATATTTTATAGAAAAATATGGAACAACGAGGTCGTCAACAGTCATTATTAGATGACCGCATATGGATAAATCAACGTAGAAATCCAAATGGTTCTGGTTTAAATCCAGTATATATAGAGGGTGTGGAGATTTTTTTATCATTTGCGGCATCAAATTCAGAATTTGTTTCAGAAGGAAAGATAAAATGCCCTTGTAGAAAATGTGCATTGAGAACGTTTGACACGTTTGACAAAGTGGGGGAACATCTCTTGCGTTTTGGTTTTCAAGCAGATTATGTTTTTTGGTATCAACACGGTGAACGCAGTTCCAGAGTAGATGATACCAACTTGATTCCGGATCCATCCCAGTTTCAAGATTTAGTACATGATGTTGCAGGTTCATCTGTTCAACATACAGAAACTCCGGCTGATATAGCTTCAAATCCTGAGTTGGGACCGTCTGAATTTTATGAGTTGTTGAAGTCTGCTGAGGATGCATTATATCCTGGCTGCAAGATGAGCAAATTAGAAGCAGTTGCAAAATTTATGGCTATCAAATCAGATAACGGAATGTCAAACACATGTTTTGACCAGATATTTTCTTTGCTGAAAACATTGTTACCCGAAGGAAATGTTTTACCTGCAAATTACTATGAAAGTAAGAGGTTGGTTCGAAATTTGGGACTTACTTGTCAGAAGATTCATGCATGTTCAAATGACTGCATTTTATATTCAGGGGAAAATGAGTCGTTGGATAGTTGTCCCACATGTGGGCAACAGAGATATAAAGAAGGACAACACGGGAAGTCTGGTTTGATTCCTGTAAAACAGTTGAGATATTTTCCGCTTACATCCAGACTTCAGCGTTTATTCATGTCTAAGAATACAGCGACAATGATGTCATGGCATAAAGAGAATATTTCAACCGATAAAAGCTTGAATCATCCAGCCGATGGTGATTCATGGAAACATTTTGATAGAGTGCATCCATCATTTGCTTTAGAAGCTAGAAATGTTCGACTGGGCCTTTCCACTGATGGTTTCTGTCCGTTTGGATCTTATGGTAGTCAATATTCATGTTGGCCTGTTTTTTTAACTCCGTATAATTTACCTCCATGGATGTTGATGAAGGAGCCATATATCTTTTTGACTTTACTAATTCCAGGACATCCGAAGAAAAATATTGATGTTTATTTGAAGCCATTGATTGATGAATTAAATTTATTGTGGAGTACTGGTGTCAGTACATATGATGTTGCAACGAAACAGAATTTCATACTGAGAGAAGCATTGATGTGGACAATAAGTGACTTCCTGGCTTATGGGATGTTATCTGGCTGGAGTACACATGGTCAGAAATCATGTCCTTACTGTATGGGAGAGAACAAAGCATTTATGCTCATTCATGGAAAGAAACCTTGTTATTTTGACTGTCATCGCAGATTTCTTCCAGCTGATCATCCTTTTCGCAGAAACAGATCTCATTTCAGAAAAGGAACAGCTGAAAGGGATGGACCTCCAAAAATGCTATCAGGTTCGGAGTTAAAATCGGTTGTATTTTCATTACCTCCCATCACTTTTGGTCCCACAATAAACCAACAGAAAATTTCTGGTTTTGGGAAAGAACACAATTGGATTAAACGTAGCATATTTTGGGATTTGCCATATTGGTCTGATTTGTTGGTCCGACACATGTTAGATGTCATGCATATTGAGAAGAACTGTTTTGATAATTTGTTTCATACAGTTTTGGATACGCCAGGAAAGAGCAAAGACAATGTAAATGCACGTTTAGATCTTGCCCAAATTTGCAAGCGTCCAGAATTGGAACTATTTGAGAATGTCAGAACAGAAAGGTTACTGAAACCAAAAGCAGCTTATACACTGTCTAAAGAAAACCGTTTATTATTTTGTTAGTGGATTGCAGATTTGAGACTTCCAGATGGCTGTGCTTCCAATTTGGGTAGATGTGTAAAGAATGGTAATATTACTGGATTGAAAAGTCATGATTGTCATGTTATAATGGAGAGACTTCTACCCATTGGATTAAGAGGTCTGTTGAATTCTGTGATTTGGGATTCCATAACAGACATGTCTCATTTTTTTCGGGAAATTTGTGCGGCTACGGCAGATTATGATGCTCTAGGCAAACTTGAAAAAGATGTTGTTGTAATTATATGTAAACTGGAAAAAATATTTCCGCCGTCTTTCTTCGACTCAATGGAACATTTGATGTTACATTTTCCATATAAAGCCAAATGTGGAGGTCCGGTACAGTTTCGATGGATGTACCCATTTGAAAGATGCATGCAAAAATTGAAAAGAAAAGTACGCAACAAAGCATCTGTTGAAGGATCTATTGCAGAAGCTTATTTGCAAGAGGAAATATCATTTTTCTGCTCCCATTATTTTGAATCTGAGTATCCTTCAAAACACAACCGAATGGGACGGAATGAGATGAATATTGATGAAATCGACAATCAATTATCTGTTTTCAACCAGTCAGAGCTTGGTTTTGGTGGAGTTTCTGAACGCTGGCTTTCAGATGATGAACATCATAGAGCTCATACGTATGTTCTGCTCAACTGTGAAGAGATGACATCAGTTGTACTGTAAGTGTTTATATCACTTATTCTATCATTTATGTTACAGTAAATAACTTTGGTTTTTATAGGTTGTATGATAATCATATCAAGAAACAAATTCCACAAATTACAGCAGCTGCTCTCGAAGAACGGCGACTGAAAAATTTCTCTCAGTGGTTTCAAAAACTGGTAACATAAATTCTTTATCATTTAGCAACTCATTCAATGTATAGTTTACTATATTGATAATTATTTCACAAATCTTCAGGTGTCTCGACATGCTGATAAAATTGACAAACGGCTCTGTGTATTGAGTAACCCACCTTCCAAACTTGTTAAAACTTATAATGCATATGTGGTGAATGGATTTCGATTCCACACGCATGCATATGGGGAATCGAAAAAAACAATGAACAGTGGAGTTAGCTTGAGAGGATCTCATCATCGAGAAAATGAAGTTGACTTTTATGGCATGCTTGATGAAATCATTGAACTCTGTTATCTTGGACAACATTACATAACCATGTTCAAATGTCGGTGGTTGGATACAGAGAGAGGCGTGCGTGTTCATCCGACTCATGGAATCATCGATATTAAATGTAAAAGTGTTCTCGCAGTAAATGAACCATTCTTATTGGCTCAACAGGCATATCAAGTTTATTATGCAAAGTACTGTGCAACATCAAGAGACTTGACTGATTGGTGGAGTGTAATAAAAATCAAAATTCGAGACAATCAGTTTAGTCAAAGTGAATGTGCTTTCACTGATGTGCAAAGAATTGAAGTTTTTCAAGAGAGTACTCAAAATCAATCTTTTTTACAAAGAGATATGAGTATCGATGACGACACCCCACATTTAAGAGTCGGTGATGACGATGATGTTAATGATGTCACACATGAATTTGAAATGGTAAGAGATGAAGCAACTGCAACTCGAATGGATATCGATGATGTTGAGGAGGAATATGAAGATGACATTGACATATATGAAGATGATGATGAAGATGAACACTTATAGAATTACATGGTATTTATATACAATCATAATATGTATATATATGTATATATAATAGTAATTATCAATTATTTGCTAATATTAACATTTTCTGTTTCAGATGGATGAGGCCACATTTCGTGAGTTGGCGGAGGCTGACCTGCCTTTCGATGCGGATGAGTTGCTGGCAGATGACCCTCAGCCTGCAGGCGCTCCAGGGAGTACGCGGAGGGGGCGCGGTCTTGCACGATTGATGATTCCTGACCCCGTCCCCGAGCGACGTCCACGTCTTGGGTTTGATCCGCGCACCCGGAGGTGTGATAACCTGTGTAATAACCTGTTAATTTGACTAAGATTTCATTAATCTATTCACATAATAAATGTTTATTATTTTTTCAGTTTTTCGCATATAGCAGTCGGACAGGGCAGCGCTATTTTGCGCAACTATTTCTCTCAGCCGTGGACCACATGGGAGCAGATTCCCATTGATGTGCAGCAGCCCATGTTCGGCCATTGGTTGGTACGTACGTAAATAAATAATTTTTATTTTGAAAATTATTTCATTTCTAACTTGATATTTTGATTTATTTGTAGGGTTTATGGTATCCGATCGAGGATACCATGCGTGACGCCATCCACGAGGCATGGGAGGTGGCCATGCGTGATCGCCTTCGTCAGTTTTTGCACAATTTAAGAAAAGCTGCGATGAAGAAAGCAGGAGTGTCATATTTTGAGGAGTCATGTAGAGCACACCGACCAGAGTACATTTCATCCCATGTATGGGATGGATTATGTGCGCACTGGTTGAGTGGTGCCTTTCAGAGGAGATCATCGGTGGGGAGGCAGAATCGGGGGAGGCAGGAGGTGACTCATCGAGCTGGGAGTCGTTCTTTCAGTACTCATAGACAGCATCTGGTACGTACATTATTTATAAATATTTTATATAACTATAAATATTAACAGTTTATTTTTTATTCTTATAGGCTGTCGAGCATCCCGATATTACAGAGTACGACGTATATCGGAGGATGTATAGTGATCCTGCTACTGGGGAGCTCAGAGGTGATCGTCAGCATCACATCGTGGTCAGTATTATTTGTTTTCAAGTTTAAAAATTAACTTCATATAATATATTCACAATTTTAATTTTAAATTGCAACTATAGGAGTCATATGAGGCCGCAGCGGCACAGGCCCGGCCTGAGAGTCAGGCCGAGTCATCAGATCAGACCACTGCCCGTCAGTTTGATGAGGCGGCATGGATGCAGGCCACCCAGTATGCCTTCGAGAAGGGCCGGGTAGTTGGTATCGGCTCTCGACTGACTCCCGGAGATTATTATGGCAGTGCTGCGATGTCGGCGTCCAGCTCGAGGGGAGCTCGTGCATCTTATTCTACACAGTATGAGGAGCAGTTGCGATCTCAGACTGCACAGATAGAGAGTCTCCGACAGGAGCAGGAGCAGATACGTCAGCAGCATGAGAATGAGCGTCGACGCCAGCAGCAGCTGTACGAGGAGCAGACGAGTCGGTGGCAGCAGCAGCATCAGGAGCAGATGGAGTACATGCGCTGACTCACTCATGCTTTAGGGATGGGGTTTCCTCCACTACCATCTGCAGATCCCCCACCTCCCCCCCCCCTCCTACAGATTAGAGTTTGTATTTCTGTTATAAAATTTGTGAAATCAAAATATTTTTTTTTTCTATTCGTAGTTTCTGTCTCATTATAAAATATTAATAATATTATATTTTTAAATAACAATATTAATATGAATAATAATAATATTTATATTTTATAATATTAAATTTTATATATATATTAAAATTTTATATATATATTAAAATTTTATAATATTATAATTTAATTATTTTTTTGTAATACTTGAATTATTTTAATATTTGAATGTAAAATAATTCTATTATTTTTATATTAATTAAAATAACTTATTAATATTTTTTTTATTTATGAATTATAATTATAATATTATTATATTAATTAAATTATTTATTAATATTCTATTATTTTTATTTTTGAATTATAATTCTACTATTATTATAGTAATTAAAATAATTTATTATTTTCATTTGTAAATTATAATTCTATTATTATATTAATTAAAATAATTTATTAATAATTTATTTTTTTTATTTTTTTTATAGTATTTGCGACGGGATACTATGCCCGTCGCAAATACTAGTATTATTAATAATTTTTTATTTTTTTTAAAAAAGAGTAATTGCGACGGGTCCCGGTTCCCATCGCAAATACTAGTATTATTAATTTTTTTATTTTAAAAAAAAACGTTATTGCGACGGTCCCGTCGCAAAAACAATTTGCGACGGGTACCGTCGCAAAAGGTATTTGCAACGGGCCCGTCGCAATAACTGTTTAAAAAGTTTTTCACAAAAAATACGGAATACTATTTGCGACGGGGAGAATGCCCGTCGCAAAAAAAGTCTGTAGCGACGGTCCCGTCGCAAATAAGTTTAGTTGCGACGGCGTTTTCCGCAACGGGCTATTTGCGACGGGATCCCGTCGCAAATAGCCCGTCGCCAATACCTGTTTTTCCAGTAGTGATAGAACACAATTTTAATAGTTTGTGGACTTGGAAAATAATCAACCATTCTTATAGAATACTCCATGAAAAGAGTAAGATATCGGTTATGCCTCAGACAAGCTCTTATGCAACATTGTTGACACCCACAGCCCCACAATCCCCCCAAGAAGTAGTTGTACATAGTGAAAGAACAAAAACCAACACCAATACCAAAACTGTCATTGACACTATCATATTTTGTTCCATCAAATAATATGAAATGGGAAAACCCCCACCAAACAACCCCTACTGAAGAAGTCAATCAGGTAGAGAGATCATCATATAAGAAACTGATATTTGGAGCCATTAATGTCATTGACATAGTGGATCCATTATTCAAGGAAGTGTATAGATATGAACACGAGTTTACTTCACCCATTTAGTAAACTGGTGGATGTGGAAACATAGTATTGGGATACCTAGGAAAATTATGTTCTGGAAGAAAAACAATTCCTAACCGCATAGCTGCTCAAACCGTTCATATTGCTGAATCCCATAGAAGTGACCTTCAATGAACCCAATATGAATGACAAAATTACCCTACCCCTACCAAAATAAACTCGTACCCAATTACTATAGAATATTTATCATAATAATAAAAATGCCTAATTTCCCACAATATGTAGTCAGACCATCTTGGACATATTCACAATGTAAATAAGAAATTGATGCCCATGCCTTGAGATATATCCAATTTTCATCCAATTCTCAAGACCCTAATGCACTTATGAAATAATATACCCATTTTGGGAGGTGTTGTCCATTATATTAGAGGTATGAAAATATTAATAAATTTGATTCATTTCTAGAATGTTTTCAATCCTTGATTCCATTAATTTTTAAAAAGATCTCAGAGATGTGCTTTTAAAATCCATGCTAATCCCTGAGGAGGTTTAAGACAATGTAACAGCTGTTGATGTCCATTGGTAAGAGATCAATCTGGTTGTATTTTGTGCATTTCTCTTCTTCCTTAATATGATGAAAATATTTTTTAGGGAAACATCAAACCCATATATGTTTCTATCAAGATAAAAATGCAAATATCTAAAAAGTGTTCATCGACAATGGATCTATAGTTAATATCATCCCATTTAGGACACTTCATCAGTTGGTCTGCAATGAGGATAACCTGATTCTCTTCTCCAAAACCTTTTTAGTAATGATAAATTTGGGAATAATCCAATAGGAGAAATCAATATCAAAAATCTATTTGGAAAACTCATGGTAAACTCATAATTTTTGTGGTTCAGAAAAGCACAGCCTTCAACATCCTATTAGGAAGGATATGGTTCTGTTAGAATGTATTGATTCCTTTTTCATACTATTAGTGCATCAAATATTTAACCAGTGTATAGAGTGAAAATTTTATCATTGATAATGGCCCATTTGAATCCAATGAAACACTCTATATTGGTGATGTTTTCAATTAGAATGAGTGGAAGATACCCTCAGTTAATATAATTGATTTGTAACCACTCCAAATAGTTTTTAAATGCTCCCTGATGATCTCTTCAATAAGATATGTGAATAATAAATTCTTATAATTAATCAGGTGGAGTGTATGAGTCCAAAATAAGACACATATTCATCAATGTTCCAACATTCATCCATGGCCACAGAGTCTAAGAGTTAAAAAAATCCCATGGACACCAAAACAATGGATAATGGTCAAATGTAAATAATCGCAATCCATATGCAAGATTAGAAATGATCTCTGCCTGAAGCGATATGATAGAAGATGAAAATTAATTTGTCATTCTGTCACTCAATATTCTCTTGAATATTCCCTACTGTCAGTTGGAAAAGAAGATGTTGCCCCACCCTCCATATTCCAAAATTAAGACTATTTTCTCAACTATAGAGAGCTCATATCCAGAATTATTTCCTAATAAAAATATCAAAAAATTTATAAAGATGATGAAGTTAAAAATTAATAATACCTTTAGGGATTCCCCGACAAAATTTGAGGAGTGTGTCTCTATGGCCATTAATAAACTCAAATAAAAATAAAAATGGGTACTGAAGAAGAATCAAAACAAAAACTAATTATTGATGCAATGTTTTTTGAAGAGAAACAGGTATACAACTTCTTCTTAAGGAATAATTGAGAACTCTTACCTTGATCTATATAGGAATTATAGGCCTCAATCCCAAGGTTTCCCCACACCACATGGTCCTCCCAAACGGTCATCATAGCTTTATAAAATACACTAGAAGGATTAAGCTAACATATACTGCCAAAATAGAAGTTGATTTCAACAAGATCATGAATGAAAACATCATTAAAGAAGTCCAATACCCTATCTAGTTGGAAACTATATTCCTAATAAAATGAATAATGGGAAATCAGAGGTTGCATTTACTTTAGGGATCTTATTCGGAACTACCAAAAAGTGGACTTCTAGGTCACAATTACAAAAACATTGATCGATGTAACTTCTGGATATATGGTTTGATCTTTCATTGAAGTATATTAAGGATACTGCCAAATCTGAATTTCCCATGAAGATGAAGATTCCACAACCTTTAGAGCCCATATGGAGTATTTTTCTACAAATTAATTCCCTTCATACCAATGAATGTTGGCGCCACATGCCAACACATCTATCATGGTATCTTCAAAAAATCCTTGGGAATATTAATCAAATAATATATTCATGATCTAGGGGTAAATCCTAAAAATGATCAAACCACTGTGAATATCAAGAATCTATCTTCAACAATCTATTAAATAATAGTCTAAAATGAACCCTTAAAATGATCTTTCGATGTTTTAGTCATGGAAATACCACAGCTTCATTGTATTCCATCAGGGCATCATGGTCAATCCTGAGTAGAAAATTATATCCTTGGATATTGACCTCCTTAATACTATATAGAGTTGAGGTGAATTTAAGGAATCCATCCTACATTCATCTATTCATATTCAAACATTCTAGAGAATGTTATCTCTTTACTATGTTGATGAATAAGGGGATTGAATATTAACAAAATGATGATTATCAAGATGAAGTTTACAACCTCATGAAATATAATTGGATTCCACCAGTGATAATTCCACATATTTAAGAAAGAACAATAATTCTATTTATGACTACCTTGGAGTGATCCTTAGGTTCATTCCCCATTCAATTTAATGATGGTGGCACTGAAGACAACCTTTATTATCTTATTTGTTCCATGATTATTTCTAAGACTCATTATGAAAATATTAAGAAATTGTTTTTGGCACTATTCTTTGTGGTCCATAAGATGAAACACTATGTACATCATCATGTGGTACATTTGGTCTCATGAAGCTACCTTCACAAGTATATTCTAAGTCATCTTATGTTTAATGGATGCCTATAGTTCTGGGAAATCATTCAACAGTAATTTGAAATATTGTTTATAACTCATAAATCTATCAAGGTACATGCATTAGAATATTTTTGTAATAACACCTCTCTATAGAGATAAATCCATTGGATGCTAAAATACCAGATAACGAAGTGTTATCTATTTAAAAAGATTCCCAAACATGGGAGATTCATTTTGATGTTTCATATTGATGAACAACAAGGAAAAGTATAAAAGTACCCATGATCAATGAATTGGGGATAAGAGTTATACTTGTATCTCCTAAATAGGATGTACTAACATACTCATCCTACTTTTAGAGGTGTGGATAAATAAATAAGTAGAGTACCAAGCCTGCTTTGTAGGCCTAGAGATGGCACTTCATGTACAAGAATAACACTTGATGATAAAAGGTGACTCTGAATAGGTTATCTAGAAATTCACTGGTGACTCTGATATCATGAAGGATGATATATTCCTTTTTGTAGAACATTTCTAGATAATTTTGAAGAATTAAAATCAGAGTTGAAATTAACTCATTTCCCCACGTCAAAAAAATCATAGGTCGATGCATTGGAAAATGCAGCCACCACCCTAACTGATCTAGACCGGGATGAAACATTCATCATCCTTTCCCACCATCTGATGATCTTATTGTTAGTTCGGTCCAAAACAATAGAAATTGATGAAATCACTCACACAATAGATCCATATGGTCCTTCCAATGGCAGGATGACTCCCATCATGGAATTATTACAAAAAGAATAACTCCTAACTGACATACATAAAAGAGAACAAATTTACAGATGAGTTATTAATATCGATCAATTTGAGTGAAAAATTAACAAAAGGAACATTATAAGAGATTCATTGATGGTATTCTTCTCAAATTTATTGATGGAGAATAGACTACTACAATTTTAAAGGAAGAGAATGTAGGATCCTATGTGTATAATCAATCAAAATCCATGTTATATAATCAAATTTTAAGGAATTGATACTATTATAACACTATAAAACCAGACTACACTGAATCCACCCAAAAGTAAAATTCGTATCAGGGTATTTCCAATTTCATCCATCAACCCCCAAAATTACAGCACACAACCATGTACTAGTAGTCATTTTTGATTTTTGGAATAGACATTGTAAGACCGTACCCTCCATCCATGGCTAAAAAATTAATATATATTCTCATATTAACTGAATTCATTGCCAATTGGAATGAAGTCATACCCCTTAACAATTCAGATAAAAAAATTATTTCTAGTTTTTTTATATCTAACATCATCACCATTTTTGGTATCCCTCATACAATAATGATAGAAAATGGAAACAATTGAGGCTCTATTAAGTCTAAGAAGTTATATGAGTTTTATGGAATCAAGGAAAACCATTGTTCAGAGTACCATGAAGTGGCCACTGGAATGATAGAGGCCTTAAATAATACCCATTACATCATACTCCAAAATACGATAGACAAGGATAATAAATCATTATTGTAAAAGCTCCTCCATGATATATGGGCTTACCAGACCACTATTTCACCACCACACAGGAGACCTTGTACTCATTTGTATATGGGATATAGGCGGTTCTACCCAACAATGTTCCACTACTATCACTAATCATTGATATCTGTGATAAACTATCAATATAAGTGAAATACCTGAAGTGGATTGATGTGTTAGAGAAACTTGAATAGAAATTATTAAACAATTTAAACTATTTTTAGGATAATGGAAATGGATTTCATGAGCCTTCAACAAAATTATTCTCAACCCATAATTCCTTAAAGGAGTAATGGTGTTGGCCTTCAAGACCCCTGATGATACATGGGAAGAAACCTTCAAAATTGGAGCCAAATTAGGAATTATCGTATGTCATACACAAGGTATTCTCAAATGGAGAATATTCTTTAAATTCAATGAATATAAAGTTCTTGAAAGCTCCCTCTAATGAATAGTTATTGAATATATATTTCATATACACAGAATGAAATGTCGAGATTTCATGATGTAAAACTGCATGATGAAATATTAATAACTACAAATCCAAAATATCTTGACATAAGAGATTAAACTATAATATATAACCTTACATTCCATTAATGTTGTGTGATTTATGTCATATGAGAAAGAATATATACTACATGGTATCTATCATCAAAACTAGATGACATTAAACTATATACGGATCACTGTGTTCCAAACAATGATTCATCAAACATGAGTCAAATATGTGCTTAAGAAAAATAAAATTTCCATTTTATTATGTGGGAGTCAGATCCACCTAGTAAACCTCTTTCTCTAGAACTATGAGTGGGTTGATTCTTATTGTCATTGAATACATTGTGACACAAAGACTATATGTCCCATTCCAACCCACCACAAAAACTTACCCCCTATCCATTTATGGGCCATCCCTACAGAGGGGAGGTCACTTCACGGGACTACTTATGGAATATTTCAAATGCGTCCCCAATACCTAGAGTCAACATGATGTTAGATATTGGTCCAATCTCTAAATAATACAAAATACATCTATTTTACCAACAACTAACATTTTATTGCAATAGAAAATTCTTGATATTCATTATTTCTCACTTCGAACATAGATAACATGATTTATGAAGGGGGATAAAGACATCCCTCGAAGGAAAAATGTGTGATTGTATATGAATGCTCCATCACCTTGAAAAAATGGTTTAAAAATCACCCTCCCATACCATGGGTCAGAATAATATAAGGAGCATCCTTCTAGAATTACACATGGATTGATTCCAACACTTGCAGGATATGTAGTGATTCATGGATACTATATCCTTGGTCCCAGCCATAGTCAAATAAATAAATAAATAAATAAATGGCCCTTTTCTAGACATGTGGACAAGACCAATGCAGAGAATTTCATTCTAGAACTACATTTGTATTGATTACATTCCTCTAATGATATATAGTGATTCTAAAATTTCACATACATTGTCCTTAAAAAATACTATTTCCCTATGTAAGATTATGAAATTCAGAAGGAAATCCATATAACAACATCGGGATCTCCAATCTAAGACTAGTTGTGAAAGGTGATTTCCCACATGTTCAAGTTGTATCAATCCACAATAGGATCTCCATGGTCCTGACATTGAGACCTAAAATACTATTCCCTTTCACCTCATAAATATGAAGTACTAACCATACAATGATAAATTTCATGTTCCTTATAGAAATATGTATGTCTTTACTCATACCCTTGTAGAATATGTTGTGATTGTCAGAATCAATATCCCGGTCCTGCCACTACCAAAAAATTAAAAAAAATCCCCCATAACCTATACTGAAACATAATCTTATGAAATAGATCCCAACCCATGATTCCTAAAACAAGGATTTTTCAAAAAAAACATTCCCCCTCCAACATATGAGTTAGATCTATTTGGGGGATTCCATATTTCACAACTAATCACTATCTGGATATTTCTTGTCTGCTTATATATAACCTCTCCATCCATAAAAATCCATCCCCTATGAAATCCTAGATCCCCAAAAACCTCCATGACCATTGGAAATTGATGATCAGTGTCCTTAGGACACTATTTTTTGACTATGCACACAATACCCCATCGAATCTACATATGTTTCCCACAAAAGGAACTTCAAAAAAAGGAAAATTACATTCTAGTATAGGATTTTACTACCTCAGTATTACCAAAAACGTCTAAGCCCCACCCTGGTCTCATACGGATGGTCCTTAATTAGAGTCAGAGGCTACTATATGATTGTATTATCGTGAACTCTAAGGTGGACATATACCGATTCACATAATAGACTTCCGAGTAATTCTCGACTCGAGAATTCATGGAGATGATACATATACGGTGTCTCTGAAATGTGGTCTATGAACACTTGGTGCAAGGAGTTACCTAAAAGGTTGAATTTTTAGGTTTTGCGCAAAAGGAATAATTATTATATGATAAAGGTGAATATAAAATGTAAGTGTATTCATCTAGATTACCACTACACTTTCTATGTACATCCTTAGATGGTATCATCATTTCTACATTTTTTTCAAAGAGACTAGGCACCTAGCCTCTTTCTCATATTCACTCCCTAGCCCTGGTTCATCCCTATTCAGTTCTCCATTGAAGACTTTATGTATTCCCGGTTCAATGGCTTAGAATGAAGGGATATGGAATGTAATGTAGAAACGGTGATTCTCACTTCCATATGCTGGGTCATTTGGGAGGCTTAGAATCAGGCCTGATTGGGATGTTATTACTCAATATTCATCATTCATATCATGTTTTGGGCTCTTAAATATAAATTTTACATTCTTCTAGATGGTATTCCTTCACATTATATTTGTAGTCTTATTCACCAGTATTTAATGTATGGTAGACCTGAAGGGAGATGGATCATATCGATTCCTCCAATAAATGGCATAAAGAATAATTTCTACGAATCTCTAATGAATGGACTCATGAGAGGAGGTGAGGTACTTCACGAATCTTCTGGATCAATAGTAGTGGAAATTAGTTATTTTTTGGTCTGGGTAATTCCTTGGGGGAGGAGGCTCATTCTCTTCATGCTGGGTTCATTGTTTCCAAGTGTTTTGGGTTGCAAGGGACTGAAATTGAATCAGATTTAGAGGTTCTGGTTATATTGGATAAAGGGGAATATTATGTTCCTTATGATCAAGATCATATGATCTGAAGATTTACATTAGATACTAGATGAGGGAATATTATTCATCAGAGTTAGAGGGACATGGTCTTCACTACAAATGTGCTTTCCCAAATGGGAAGGGTGGATGAATAGATTATTATTTATGGTAGATTGGGAGTTCTCCCTTTCGAGTGTAGGGAATCCATCTAAGTTATTCCTTTGGATTTCATCATTTTCATCCCACGAGGGTTCTATTATTCATTCGAGTTGTTTTTTATCACACTTTTTCTTAAGGGAAACTAATAACCACTTTATGTCTGTACCCGTGTCGTGAAATTAAATTATGCTTCCAAAATCCTCACTCAATGATATTTAACTACATGTAAGAATTATTCTACAAATATGACGTTAAACAACAAGGCCTAAAAGTTTTCTCACCTGAGATGATACCACCTTCAGCATTGATCACCTTCCCTGCCACATCGAAAAACTATTTACGACTTGATTCATGAGTACACTGGATACATTGTGATAGTCAGATTCTCATTTAAGGTCAATCACACTAAATAATGATACATTCCCCTCTTATATAAGGATTAGTCATACATATTGTTATTTTAGGGAATAAATATATGTGGAAATATTCTTGTTATCCCATGGGATACATGGTGTCACCTGGATAATATTTCCTTGATCTGGAACAAAAAATGCATAATAGTGTTCCCTTATCTACATGAAAGTTATGTCGTTGTGAGGGGATTCCACACATTCCCTATTTTTTAACCCATTTGAAGAAGAAGAATGTGTAACTTCATTCATGAAAAGTCATGTTGCTAAAATTTCCTCTAAACAAAAAATTAAACTATACAATTTTTCTCCTAATCTCATGACATTAAACTGGATAATAAAAAATCCTTGTTGTATAAATTTAATGATGCACTGAATCACCCCCAACATAAAATGTTCTTCTCCTAAATCATGCCATTATTGGGTGGTTTATTAAATTAATTATTCCACTTTATTCCCATACTATTCATATCTCACGTGGTTGTAGGTACCCCAAAGGGGATTCTCAAAAAATACATGGAAAATAATGCAAAGATAGTTGGCCCTAGTGGCACGACTATGAAAGGATTTGGGGTAATTTCTAGATTACAAATCATAGGCCTAACCACCTTTAAAAGAAAAAAGTACTTCTAAAATTACCCTACTCCCTACGTATGTACCATACCTTGGTAGGTAGTCTAATTACAGGACACCTATAACTTTAAAACCGTTTCTATCCCAAACAAAGTGTTAAAAATACACAACTCTACGTATGAATTAAATATATGTTGTGAAATATTTAATTTCATGGTTAATTATTGACTGAATATATCTAAATATATCCATATATAACTATTACATCCATCAAAATCTAAGCCCAACAAAATAATGGATCCCCATAATCCTCCTATGACCTCGAAAATGTATGTTCAGTGTTCTAGGAACACGTTTTTTGAATATTAATAAAATGCCCTCATGGATTAGCATAAGTTTCCAAAAAAAGGCCTATCAACCAAAGAAAAATATTTCTATATTATAGTATTCCAAAACCTTCATGTGACCAATGGATTCCATGTCGTGTACCACGTCTCTAGATCCGATATCTATCAGAACCATGTTTTACACTTTCAATCTTACCAACATCATGGAAATGTCGGGGTATCCTGGTATGGTAATCCTCTGGTAACATGGGGAATCTATATCAATGTAATAATTGTATTAAATTAAAATAGAATGATTCATGATACACCATGCTCACTCTTGGATCAAAACATGTAAATGAATATATTTCCCCCTATGATCTTTTGCATGAAATAAATCTGCAGTAGAAGGTTTGGTATGCATCCTGCCACATTTTTGAGCTCATATGCATGGGATGAATTCCCCACTTATATTCATGAAGCAGATCCTCGTATGAATAAACATTAAAACAAAAAATAATGGTTTCCCTATTTATCCGTTACCATAGGATATATAGTGACGCCCCAAATCTCATATCTCAGGTCTAGATATGAAAAAAAATTCACCCTCATTACTACGCATGGGTCGGAACTGTGTAAGGGAACCTCTTAACAAATGAATGTTAAGAATGACTCAAACCATTATTAGTACATCTCACCATGATATTACCCCTTTCACATTTATGAAAGCCCTTCAGAAAACCAAACCTTTTGTCTAAAAAGGATAGAATCCCCAAAATCATCCATGTCTCTTATAAATGGAATGTCAGTGTCCTGAGGAAAATTTTGTTTTACTATTCACATAATTTCCCATCAACTATGCATAATATTTCTACAAAAACATACTATCAAAATGAAATAAAATTCATCCTTAGGAGATGAATTTTCTACCTCCGTACACCCTTATGACGTTTACGTCTCACCGCACAGTTGGTTTGGAAAACCCCCAAATTATATTTTACATATTATGGTCCCATTCACTCTTGATGTTGATAGAACATTTCTAGTCATACTAACATGAAAAACATAAATTATGTATCATTTCATTATTAGTGTAATCAGACATTAAATAAAATGTCTCAAATGTCCCTGTTTTATGACGTTAAACTGCACCATTCTTCAACACACATTTTCAAAAGAGAAATTCATCTAGGAGTGGTTTCTTGACCAAAGATGATATAAATTACCCAATGACATTCAGACATCATTCCCTCCCCAGGAAGCACACCATGTCCTTCAACAAAAAATTACAATTCCTATAACTTTCCTATCTATCATAAATGGATGGAAATTGTTCGAAGAACACCATTGTTCGACTATATAGACATTACCCAAGTGGCTTTACATATGTTTTCCCCATAATGGTATGTAAACCAACAAAAAAATATTCTTTGTTAGATTCTATTCCTACTTCCATATGCCTCATGTCTCTCATTCCCCATATCATATCCAATATCTAGATTCCGAAAAAACCGAGTTCAAGAAAAATACCTAACTCATGCATAATAGTGATTGGAACATCCTCGACCATTGTTTCATAAATTGGGGAATTTATCATGAAAATAATGGCCAAAGATATTTGTAATAAAATATTAGTATTGATAATCCATTTTGATAGAATTTAAACTACCCAAAAAAAGAGACACAAAACACAACAGCCTGAAAACCCCCAAAGGGTAACATGGAAATAGTTGAGTACTAGGTTTCTAAGCCTACCCATAGAGCAGTTTAAGAAAAAATATCAAGTGATCAGATATATAAAGACACACAAATCATGGTTGGTCAATAACTAGAAAAGGGAGGCCTGTGTAGAAGTCATATTATAATCACTTATCCCAAATCAAAATGGGTTTCAAAAAAATATGAGTGGTAATGAAAATGGTGAAAATTGTGTCTGGAGTTCCATGTAACACTTAAAATAGTCGAACTACACTCACTGGGTCCCTCATCTCAAGAAAACATTAGTGCATGATTTGATTATTTTCAATTTATTTATCCTGCATCATGATTTAAATCATTATTCAGTTAGAATTATCATTCGAAGTGTGATTAATTACAACTAATTGACATCGCAGTAAAATATGAAAGAGAATTGTGGGAGAGAAAAACCTTTTCATTTAATTTAATTAATTTTAGAAGGGAATAAAAACATAGAAACTCTCCATATGATCCATTTATGCTAATTTAAACATATGATCAATATATTGAAAATATCCTATCATTGTCTGATTTGGTTTTTCAATGGATCAGATGAGATCTAACAAAGTTGTAGATTCATCATCCGCATTTCCACATAATTCCTCTAGCTCCATTTTTTAAACCATGTCAAACATTTCTCCCTCCACTAGTAGGAATTACCCTTTGATAACCACTTCCTTATGGTGCATCCATTCATATTTAATTCTCTATAATAATTTTCTTAATTAGTTCACATCCTGACCAAGTTGCTCAATTAAGGGCATCTTCGTTGCGAATTATCACTATACCCTATCCACTGCCCAGTCTTCTCAACAGCTTCATTCATTATGATTTTTTGGGTTTTTGTTAGATGATCCATGAAATCTATAGCATAATCAATATATTCGAGCACACTTGTATCCTCCATGGCAGCTACCACCTTCTTCACTATGTCCTGAATACCATGATAATTAAACCCCCATACCCATGAACTAAAAACATATGATGTATCTTGGGAAACATCATTCGAATATTTACTAGGGGGAATTTGTGAAAAAAGATTCCACTTATCCCACCCACAATTTCAATAGAATATGATGGGTGATAAAAAAGACCTCAAGTTCCACATCATAAACAATCTCAAAGGACAAAATGTAGTAAAAATGGGTTCCACCAAATATGGCCTTGATTTAGAGGCCTTAGTTAGATTGGACCTCTCCACTATTTCTTTTTTTATAGTCCTAGTAAGAGTTATGATCAAGTCATAAACCACAGACTGAGGTGATTTGTGTCATGATCATGAAATCAATGATAAATAAAAACAATTGTTTGAATCCACAAAAAAAAATGTTGATTAATGGTAAAAATAAACACTACTAGCTGATGTACCATCATCTCTTACACCCATTATGGAATCACCAACCAAAAAAGTACCTGATTCACCCTCAATCCATGAATGGGCCGTGGGATCATCTAAAGACTTATTTGGAGCAGAACTTTTCTTGGATAGATTGCGAGATCCCAGAAGGTTTCTTACTGGAATTATGACTACATGATTGAAAATTATGTAATATGGGATGATGGCTACTTCTTGGACTCCATATGCTGGATCTATCCTCTCCTCCATTGGCATATCCCACAGAGGAGTGGGATCTATTTGTTCATGGGGGTGAATACTTCTACAGATACCCCTTCTATGAAGGGAAAGTATCTTTTCATTCAGGTGGTCGGTATCTCGAGACATGGAATCTCCATCATGTTTTCTAATAATAGATATTCCTAACCAATCTCAACTGTTTCTCGTATGAATTTCCGAGACATCTCTATAAGGGCAGGATCACCACACTGAGCTAAAGTATCTAACTCCCAATATTCCCTCCCTGGTGGGACATTGGCTATTTCCCACAGAAGGAATTCCATTTTAGGACTAGTGAATCCCTATACGATCTCATTTTTCATGTTTTATCCAACCTAATTGACCATAACTCTTTATGGTTACACATCTACATTAGGAAGAGTAGAAGCCAGAGATTCCTGGGCAGTATCCACCGGAGATCTTATCAATCCCATGTTACAACAAATTTATTATAACTAAAAAAATTATTTGAATAGTATAAGAATGACAATCAAATAAAAGGATATGGATGTGAGATGTAATACCTTATTTTATATGTTTTTCTAGGCACTTTTCCTTTTAACAATTCATGGTATTCTAGGGAGATGAACCTATGGATGAATTAGTTGGAAAAATAAGAGTTGGGAATCCTATGGTGGGGTTCATGATGAATTATTCCACATTCCCTATAGCACTATGGTATCCCTCTATAGCACCCCCACATATGATGGTACATTCTCTAGAGTTTTAATTTCCATAGGGTTGTAATCTAGAGAATGTATCATCTATTAGGGATCCTCTGAATCCTACATGAGTAAAAAAATGAATTATAATATCATTACAAAGAGTGAAATTCATAAAGAGGTTAGAAAATATAACAATATATCCATAGTTGTTGATCATATATGTGATTATCACCATGAATTCCACCGGACCAAACAAATAAGGTCTATCATTGGAAGAATGATGTTCGGTGTCTATCACATTCAGGTACATAAGTGCATAACCAAGATGTTCCTCAATAGAAATCCACATAGGAGAAATGGATGCTATGGAACCCAAATGATCAAAGAACTCGTTTTGAAACAGCAAAAACATGTCCATATTGGAAAATTTTCCCTCAAATCATACTATGATCACAAAACCTATATTAATGTGGCTATAATAGGGCTGGATAATTCATTGGGATCATTCATTGGAAGATGATAAGGTTTCCGTAATCACAATTGGTTCATTGGTGCTTCTAAAACCCTAGAACTCTCACTAATTGGGCAGATATGAGGCTCAATGAATGGGTGAGTACTTTCCCCTACATCATATATAGTAGATAAATCAACAATATTTTCACCCTCTAATGATTGAATATCATATCATCTTCTTTGTCAACCTCTGGCCATAGTATGGAATGTACATGAAGAGAGTATTTACAATTATTTTTATGAGAATGAATTAGTTATTCAAAAACCTAAAGGCAATGATTCACTCATACTATATAATAATCATAAAATATTCAATTAGGGGATGAAACATATCCATAAATAGTAAAAGGAACCTCATCCTTTTGATGCATCATCCAAAATGTACGTGGGGACTGATCACGAAAGTACAAACCACCTCTTAGTATATCAGACAACCTCCATACCACAGAAAAGGAAATATAAAAAGGCATGGGAGGTTTTCCCTCAACAGCGGCACCATTATCCTATTATTTCCAAACCCATGATTTCAATGACATCTATAGAGGTTCAGATATGAGAGACTTCTGTGGATATTTCCTTGGTAAAGAATTATCAAGGGTTCGATTTTTCGTCCCGTTAACTCTAGATGCTTTAGGGGCCATTCCAACAGGAATCGGCTCTATCATCTTGTTGTTGTGGTATGGTTGAATCTAACCAACAACCTAAATAATTTTTAGGGAAGTTGAAAAACCCGTAGAATCTAGAATAATAAACATGAATTTTTTATCTTCTTCAAAATACAATAGACACAACTATTAGGCTATCATGAAATATTATTCATGGTATGCACTATTGAGGGTAGGTGGACACATCATATCGACATAGTTAAATATATTTCTAATCTAATAAGGAACATAGCCATCCTAGATTTGTTACCTATCAATACCGGAAACTGAGATACATTCCCAAAATAGGAAATGGTATCCTCATCTAACAAATTCCACTAATTTTTCCTTCACTAAAAAATGGTAGGGGAATTGTACGGTTTATAAGTATAGAGGCCTTGGAAGTCGATTCGGGCCTTCAATTCTTGTTCATTCCTTTTTCCCACTCAACCTATTTCTCTTTCATGATGAATTCTGATGACATGACCCCACTTGTATGATGAAGATATGGCCATAGATCAGTGTTTGAAATTGGTAGAAGATTGATGAATGTGTAACCCCCCCCCCATATAGGCTTATATCCGACACAATATGATTTGGAAATGTCCTACCAGCATGTGAGGTGGCTTTCCCTTTCTAATTCGGCCCACGAGGCGACATATTATCTTCAAATGGAAATTTATAGGTTGATTCATTTATCATTAGCTAGATGAGATTCCATGATAAATGATGTAGGTATTCCCCCATGACTGGAAGCACGTATCATTAGAAGCCAATAACTTAGAAACATGACTAGAGAAGACACTAATCAAAACAAATGGTAAATATAATGAATAAGTTTTCATTACGATTCAAGGAACTGATCGCCTTATCTGGAAGACCTGTAGGAACCTACCCGCCTTTTGGTCGTAATGGTTGGGCAGGAGCTAGGTCTATGTACATGGGTCTCCTGACCACTCTTCTTAGGAGAATAACTAATCCAATCAAAAAATATATTGTCTTGCTGTCAAAAAGGATTGATCTCCTTTTAAAGGGATTTTCTTCTTTAACAAGCTTCATGGCTAGGGGAGGATTAATATCCTCATCATCCCAAGTAAAACAGTGTGGTAGGAACTAATTATACATTTGTCATGAAATTGGAACCCCCAAAATAACCAAACATCTAAGATGCTAATACCGACCTTCCCATGTCCTGAATCAATGTTGATGGTATTTGGGATCCATCAACTTAGAAGCTGAAAAAATGAGTGCATTGGTTTGATGAGAATATTTTTGGGATACCCAAAGAGCCTCATAAATCCCTACAGTCTTCATGTTGGCTCAAACATCTTCACATCGTAGAAAAACCTCAAACGGTCACCTAGTCCATAAAAATTGGTCCTCTGGAATGAAGGTCTAAATTTAGCAACCAACCATGCTCCTCCTTTTCCATGGACTTCTATGAAATTCTATGTTAGTAATGGTAGTTTCCATATGATCCTCTTTATACACCCTCAAGTGGCCAAGGGGTATTGTTCCACAAGGATATGATAGCAATGAACATTAGTTGTAAGAATACCATTTATGAAATAAGAGTCTAAGGGATACCATTATTTTCAATTATAAAATCTAAACAGTAGTCAACCCAAAATGGTTCTAAAATTTTTATATTTGTCGGTTGGAAAATTTTGTATATATCTGACCTTTTAGAAGATTGATATTCTTTCCAACCTTCACTATGGAGTAGAGAAAGAGATTGATGGAATGGGAGAACTGAGATCGTATTGTCAACAAAATATTCCATGTCTTTTCTCATCACATCAGCAGTTGAAAGGGAAGTTGAAAGGGTATTTGGGATAGAGGTTGAAAATAGATAAGGGTTAGAAACCATCTTGGTCTCCATTAAAAATTCATGCAAGTAAAATAGTTAGCCAAAAAAAATTACAATCTCTGAAAAATGTTTGTATATTGAAGTATCTATGTTCGAATGGTCCATGGGAATTACGATATGTCAAATGATCATTCATGGAATCTCACAAGGCGATGAACTATGGAAAACTGGCTAATGAACCGATAGTTTATAGAGAAAGAGAATCATGTAATAACCCTCACTATCAGGTTTCCCAAACCCACTATTTGTATAAAGATGTTTTTTGGTTCACATATTCAAGGATTAGTTCACTAGAAAATGTATTATCTAAAGGACATAGATAACAGAAACGAAGAGGCTGAGAGAATCAAATGAGAATAATGAAAAAATATTATAGGGAAAATGAGGTGGTCCCCCATAATATATGTGTGGTCATATTTTATTGGTATACCCCATAGCACAAATCAAATTAAGTTAAGACTACTTTCTACATGGGAATAAGTAACCTTTCATCCCAATTGTACCCCATTACAATGAATGGAATTGTTTGGTTCTTCAAAATTATACAAATGAAAACAAAATAGTCCCACGAATTTAAAAAAAAAGAAAAAAAAGAAGGGGAATTAATTGAATGAATAATATTTAATGGGGAAAAACAGGGACAGGATAAAAGACAGATCGTGAAATAGAAATATCTTACTTAGATCACTGGTCATCATGGAGATCCACTATGCAAGGACACCAATAAAAACATGGTTTTTAGGATCTATTATACCGCAATATTACCACAGAAACTATATTTTGTGGGATGGGGGTGTAAAAATTCTCCACAAGTATTACATTTTCTGCAGACTCAAACGGTTTATGGTCAATGTAGAGCAGAGATCCTCTGTGGACAACAAGCTGGCCTAGAGGATTACTTCATGAGCCAATTGCAAACTAACCTAGTCATGGGATGGAAATTAAGAACATGTTATCTAATGACTGATTCATCCATGGGATGAGTTAACATCCTTAGGCCTCTGTAAGTGAGGATTTGTGGCCCACTAATTCAACTCTTTAACCTCCTTATAAAAAGACAATGTGGGGGATAAAAGAGGGGGAATTTTTTTAGAGGACATGGGTGATCAAACGATCCGAATAAAAGAAATGATAAAAATATAAACTCTTATGATGTTTCCCTAATGGTTTATATAGTTGAATATCAATAAATAAGGAAATATAATACTAATTATATGATCGTGAACCCGCATCCTCAATGGTTGATTTTCCAATGAACTATAGAACCAATTCACCTTATTCAATATGGAATACCTCATAACCATATTATATGTAGGTGGAACTATGACCTACGTAGATAAATACTACATGGATGGAAAAAAGTATCGTGTACCACCATAATATATAGAGAAAACTCAGCACTACGTATCAATGCTCTATACAGTCAGAACCTGGTACTGCATAGCCAAATGCTACACGAAGAGAATTTTGGTCCACGTACCATCACATTATGAGGATGAAAAATTCATCCACATATAAATATTCTAGGTAGAGGATACACCATCTTTCATAATTAAATGGTCTGAAAAATGGGGTATGCTTGAGCGTTCTACCCTCTAGGGTCAATAATATCCTTCAGTTTCCATCGCATTATCCATTTCTTCTTTATGAACCTGTTGGACTACACTAGGAAAAAACCTCTTATGATTCCACCAAAACCATATGATAGAGCCTTTTTGGACATTGGCATTTAATTTTATATTTTCATACCCATAGTAAGCTAATGCATGTGGTTAATCTCTTTAATAAGTTAGACCCAACAATTTTCATTAAGATTACATTCCCATGGTAATGAGGTTTCTGACCTTAGGATACTCACAAGTAACTCCACTTTATAGGGATTAAGGGTAATTTATAGTATTTACCTTCGATTAAATCCATGTATATATGTGGAAAAATCACACATGGTTTCCCCTTTGATAATAAATTCTCCACCCCATTCCCAAAATTAATCCTATTGAACTCCATCTAAGTTAATCCCTTAACCCCTTTTTTATGAAGTTCCATATCCATGGAATCTCCCAACATAATCCACATAAATTTATAACATAAGAGAGGGTAAAGTGAATGATCTATCAGATCTACCACTTCCACATGTTTCTGATAACGAACATGACTCATGTTAGCCTGGAGATTAGTGGATATCATGTAATTTGCATGTTCCATTCGACAATAAAACTATGATAACTCGGATTTAGTCTCTTACCATGACACATAGGACATCTATCTATAGACTGATATGAAATAATCCTTCCCTCTAAATTTATGACCCAAATAATTCCCCCATCAATAGGAAGCTTCAACATGTATGCCCCAGATTTTAGAACTACATGGACAATGATTCCCAATTAGCTGTGATACGTTTGAAACCACCTAGAGATTCAAGTCTCACACTGTCATATTCATATAAGTCTACATAAGTACATTCTGTAAGATAATAAACAAAATTTTCAGTTCCATATCAAATGACCTAAAAATGTGATTTTCCCAGCAATGAAACACCAAACAATAAGAGTTCTAGTTCATATCACCAAGATACTTAGGAAGATAATCATACAGGATTGATCAGAACATTGAAATGATCATCGTCCCCCAAGTAGATGTTAATATATGGAGCCCCATACCATATAGATTAAAACTGAAATTGTGTTACATAATAACAATATAAATTTTGGTCTGTCCAATAATAGGTTAAAAATAAGGAAGAACCTCAGATACATATTGGGTATTCTAGACCCATCTATATTTATGGATGATCATGAGACCTAAGAATAATCCATGTAAAAATTCATGTGAATGATCCAAGGATTAAAAAACATATGAAAATAGTATAAATATATAAAAGCATCTTGGAATAGTCAACAATTCCCCCCAAAAGGGTAAAATGTTCCAGAGTTCCAATCCTCTTGACCAATGTGAGTCCTTATGTGTCGTTGGCCAAATAATCCAATGATCACCTGCCTTTTGTTATGAAGGACCATGAATCATGGATATAGGGTTAGTTTTGTCTTCCAATCTCCACAAATACACATGTTGGAGACAATCTAAATATTTCCTCCCTGACATGGATATATTTCAAAAACACTTAACACCCTACAATAACTCACCAAGATTACTTAACTGGGGAACCTCTTTCATTGGAAAGAAGAATATACTAGCTTGTTCCTCTTAGACCATTTTCAATCTTGGGAATTATGCCAATTAGGTCAAAATGACATATTTTTAGTGTTCATGGGAATCATGAACTGGATATTTCAGTCCTACTTAGAACAATTCGTTGTTGTCTATATCAATTACATAATTCTTTAACAATTTTTATTATTGGAGAAGGGGAGCCATTTGATAATGGTTTCAGTTAAACTCCATTAAGACTTTATTTATAAGAATATCTCAATATTTTATTTTTGTATTTGATAGGTCCACTTCCAATGGCATTACATCTCTAATGGGGGAGAAGAGATAGACCCCCTCCAAGTTCAAAGTTGTTATTTCATGGGATCCACCAATGGTTGTGAAAAATATTTGAAGCATCCTTGGGTTTAATGGATGTTATTGGAAACCCATTCATCATTTACTAGGAATATGAATGCATTGAATTTCTTTACCAACAGGGGGAATAGTTTAAATTGATAAAAAATTCTCAACATTATTTTTATGTTCTATATTAGAGACCAATGAGTTACCCATCCCAAGACTATTGAGGAGGGTGTTGAGTATGTAATTTTATACTATTCCTATCAAAATGTATTTAATTTATTTTAATATAGACGTAGGTGGTCATTTCTTATGAGACACTTTTTTTATTGAATAAGTAGAACTACAAGATTCATGACTTAGATTTGGATGTGGTATTGTTTTTTTGATAGTAATAGTGAAGCTATCCTATAAGAGATAATTACATCATCGACTCTATCCATAAGAATTTTTTTTATATTTTCAGAGAATGATATTATCCAAATGAAGATGTAATAGATGTAGATACTATAGGATTACTATTTTGATATATTTTACACTCCCATAAATGGAATCATTGGGGATGATTAAATGGATTTAGAAATTATGTTCGTAGTTAATGATTGATGTTTCTAAAAAGATGACATCATTGCCATTCACCCATATTGATGAGGATGGTAAAACGAACCTCTAGTAAATGGAATATACTCGTATTCTTTTTAATTGTTTTTTCGAGGCCTATATTTTACATATAATGTGGTGTTTTTAATTACCAGATAACCACATGACATGTTATTGATGTACATTATGACGGTGGGGAGAATATCATCATTTTGTTATGATGGATGATGTTGACATTCACCTTGTGAGAGGATGGGGCCAAGGGTGGTCCATAAATCTTCTATAGTGACACATATAGGAGTGGAAAAGATATAGAAGGAAAAAAGATATATTTTTTAATTCATGGTATTAAAAGGTGTTCTATTGTGATTCTGTATTGTGGTCTCTGATTCCACTCTAGTGAAGGATAACAACTATGTTTAAGTGGGTTTTTTCCAACACTCTCAGGTGGTGGAGTAGATGAAAAATGGTATATCAATGGATTTAGTGAAGGGAATTTTATAATTATCTAAAAAAATAAATGTTATCTAGGTGACCATGGACCGAATCACTATGTAATTCCACTTTATTGACATCTGAGAGAAAGGATCAAAAGATCGTTTGAGATGTCTACACATGTAAAAGATAGTCATACATCATGGAGTTCCCTCAATATTAGTATCAAATGATGATGATATTTTTAAATCATAATTATATTGAAGATTATATGAGATCATTGGAATGTAGTTCAGGATTTAATTGAAATTACACCCCCATAAAAATTACCATATAGAGAAGACAGTTCGACCTCTATTGGACATGCTGGAGAATTTATGTATCTAATTGTTGATGTAGATTTTGGGATCATATTTACTTGGTATAGTTTGTGTATAACAATTGGTAAGAATCCACTATTGTTATATCAAAATTAAAGGTCATTTAAGAGATAAACTATAATTCATTTCCATTATGGAACGATATGGATTAACATCACTTATGGGTGGTGAGTTGTTTCAAATAATGATAAAGAAGGTGTAGAATATCCATAAAACGATGGAGATGGGTTTCTGAATTTTTTTGTATGGTGATGATTTGAGATATTTTACTATGGGGGTAAACTCTCTAGAAGATTCATTGGGCCATTCAACATACAACGTAGCTATGAGAACGTGAAATACTGCTGATCCCTACCACTGTATTTTGACAAGGTTTACATTGTATTACACATGTTTCAGTTGAGTAGATATATGAATGGATGATGGAACATTATCTATTGGGGTGTTTCAGATAATGAGGTGATACATTCATTATCATATTTCATACCTTCCATTTATTATCATCTTTATATGATCCTTAATGAAAATTTTATTCCATTAGTGTGTTTTCCTAAGGATAATTGAATTCTTTAAGAGACAGTTGAGAGTAAGAGAACCATATGTGAGCTTATTACTCTTTTAATATTGAGTTGGAAATTTTTTTAAGCATTAAAATTATTTGGTTTTGGAAAATGTTGTGATTGGGTATTTTAATTATAACAGTTTTTAATTTTTTAAAATAATATATTAATATTTAGTCATCAATCTAGAATGATATTTTTGAGCATGTATATCCTGAATGTTCATATGTTAAAAATATTAAATTTCAATAATAATTATTCGTTAGTATTTTAGTAAAAAAAATTTATCTCTTTATAAATATATTATATGGAATAATTGAAAAAATGATTAGATATAGAACATCAGATTCACCGTATGGGAGATATAATATTGTTAGTAGTTGGGTGTTCCAGAAGAGCATAGATTCTTGTAGAAAGTAGACTAAATAAAATAAATTAAATTAAATAATTAATTAATATTTAGATTTTTCTTCATGTAAAAGTAACCTACTTAATAATAATATTATTAATATATATGTGTTTATATATATAACCCCACGATACACAATAGAGTGATTCTTAGGGTGATTCCAAAAATTTGGTTGAGATGAAAATTAATGAAAGGATTTAATCTATGGTCATCATGGACAGATCACCTTCATTAATTTAGATTATGGATTACTAAAACAACAATGATTTTAAATATTTCACCCTCAGTGACCTACCGAATGTTGAAAAATACATTTTTTAGATTAATCCCATTACTTTATTTCTCCGTGAAAAATGTGAATTAATTCTATTTAGAAAACCAATTCAACTTTTTTTAGTTATTAAGTGTGAAATATTATTAATTATTGACTCTTATTTTTTTCATTTTCAATTCATTTTTATCAAGGAATTAAGGAAAACCTTATCAATGTCCAATTTGCATTTATCACTTTCCTAATTCTTGATTTTGTCTCATTTATTCATCAAATGTTCAACATATGCATTTCCATTGACTTATTTTTGAAATTCTCAGGGAATCAATCAATAAATAGTATATATTCATCATAATGGATAATTTAAACATTTTTATAATCATGATTTATGGAATGATAAAGGTTTCATAATGACGGTAGTGGATTGGTGTTATATCAAATGGTTTGGTTAATCTTGTTTTTGAATTTTGATAATGTATTACGATAATTGGATATTCTTTATCATTAGGTGGAAGGAATTTTCCTTGAAAGATTGATGTAATATATTTCTAATACGAACACAATTTTTGGTAGATTTTTCAATGAAATAGTTGGTACATGTTTTTGAAAATATTTAATATAAGAGATATTATATTTGTGTGATATAATGATATATTCGGTGTGTAGTTTGGAAGAATTAAATTAGAGAAGATACATTTAAATAATAGATATTGTATACACATGATGATAAATATCACATGAGTCTATGAACTAACCACATTAAGTGTGCCCATAAATCATTGACCCAATATATAACCATGGTTATGTGGGAACAAACACTACATTTGCACATAGGACAGACCATTTTACATGAGAATGGATTTGTGAATAAGAACAGAGTCATAGTAATATATGACATAGTAAGATAGTATTTTTTCCGATTAGAAAACAATTAATTCATAGACTAATAAGGGTTCAAAATTATTTTATCCTCACTTAAGTCATTCAATTTCATGTTTTGTATAAATTTGTCCCCATTATAAAGGATAAATTAGATAGGATTTTATGCTCCACAAGACCTCTCACAGATAGATAGATAGTGATTTCTAGGAAATATTACATGACCAAGTGACATGGTCATGGGATCCTCTCTTTGAATATAAATTGTGGATTTGAAAAAATTATAATAAAAAGTGATTACACTATAAAATCATTTTCCAGTATTTTGGTAACAATTTTAGAATAAACAAGATCCAACTACTTTTTAAAATATATAGATTAAGGAAATATAGTTCTTCACGGTCATAGTTTCAAAAATTATTGGAGTACAAAAAGATATTAGGATAAAAATTTTGTATTTTTGTATGTCCTGTTACATTTTATCGCATACAAAACTTCCAAATGAATAAAACCCACATATAGATCTTTACCAACCAAATTTCTCTTCAATCATTGCATATAACCATTATCATTTTTTCTTAGAGGTCATGATTTTTTATTCCACAAAGACTGTTAGTAAGACCACATGGGGAAAAAAATTGTGAAACATTAATCTAGTAAATTGAAGTCATTTGCAGTAGGAGGTGGTAAATTTTAGAGTCCCACATAGAGAAATAAAATTTTTATCCAGTAACATGGTTATAAGTAGATTACTATATCTATCTGGGTATTACTATGATGCTAGATATTTAAAAAAAATCATTCATTCGAATCCTCTAATAAATTCTTACTCACACATTATGACTAGAAGAGAAGACCCATGCATGTATTTATAGAAATCTTAGAATATAATTTTTATTCTTTAACTACTTTGGTAAAATTCATGATATTAAATATAAGGAGGGATTGTGTGATGTACTCTAATAATGGTTAGAAAATAAATTAATCTATCTTATAATTTGATGAATCATTATGATATAGGTTCTATAAAATGATTACCCATGTAATTTTATATATCTATTTCTATGAGGTCATCCCTATGTGAAATAATATGCCGCCAATCCTATGTTAACTATTTTATGTGGCTAACATTATGAGGTTATCCTTATCTGGATGCCTCATCAAGATGTATCCAGAATATATTAGTATAATATAATGTGATAAATCATAAACATTCAAATTCATGGGACTCCTCATTAGGTTTAATGACCATCCAAAATAATCTCACTTCAACAATCTATTGCCAAAAAATGATTGCGGGAGGGGGAGGAAACTAATTTTTGGCCACCTAGAGTATGTAATACCAATATCATCTCAATGGGACACCTCAAAGGTGTACTCCAAAAGAATTCATTCACCTAAAATTGATTTTAGATACTTATCATGGTTACCAATTCATCTCATTTTGAGATATATTTCATCGTTATTGTACCACATGGCACCTACCAGGTTTAATCCCCAAACAAATCATCAATTTCCTATGAATTTATATACACTTAATAGTTATTTATATTATCCTTAGTTTAGATACTTGAGATTAATATAGAAACTTTGTAATTTTACTAGGTGAATAAACCAAACAAGTTTTCAATTACCACTAACTTGAGATACTTCTCAATTTTATCATTATTCCCCTAGAGATGAGATGCTCTTCTTGGTTAATGAAACATAGGCATCATACTAGGTATAAGACCCAACCCAATTATTAATTTCCACCTAGTCGAGATACTATTACTATTTATCATTATTCACTATGAGTTGATATATTCATTATAGATTTAGATATATAGTGAAATTCTTTTCATAGTAATTGTTTAAACATACAATCACTCGACTAACCTTCTAGGTTATGTATCATAGGGATACTCCTCTAAAAGACATACCTTATTTAATATTCTTTTCCATTTCACAAAGCACCAATAATTGTAGGGTACCTAATGCTAAGGCTCCACCTTATTTCCTATAGTCAACACATTCAAAAAAATTAAATTATTCTTAGGGTATCCCTAGTGCATTATCCCTCATTTCACGACTAGGGAAAATTGTCAAACAATGTGGTAGATTTGATATTGTATCTTGTTTCACACATTGAGAATTACTCATGGAATATTAGAGATCAATGATTATCATATCATTAGATTTAATTAATTTTCCGACATTTTGAGCCACATATTCAAATTTAATCCACAAACATTCATCAAACAACATGGGTTTTGAGTGAAGTTCTCATATGATACATTACACACTAATTTGATGATCAATTCCAATAGTAAAATATCATAGATTTTTTTGGTAAAAAATAAATTCAAGAAGAGAAAACTGAACATATTTAAATAAAATAATAATAAATAAATGAGAAAAATAGAGGAAAATAGTAATACATAGAGAAGTTTATATATACACATGGTTTAAAAAATATCTTGGTCATAAGGGTAGCATTTCCCAAACTAGGATTCTGGAAGGATTAATGAATTCATCTAAAATTTATTAGAGTTTCCATGATTTGGAAGTATTTCCTCCCCATAAGATGTGATTTTATCGACCTCTCTTTATCATAACCAACTCGAGTCCCTTAGAATCATGACTAATATTGAAAGGGATTGGATTCCAATTGAGAACGGTCATGTATAATAGTTACTGTAGACATTAGAGTTTCCATGTTCTCTATATATACCTTATCATATTTTGTCTTGGTACATGTGTGAAAATTTTATTTGTACACGAATCATCTATATTTCATATCCTTTTGCAGTTGGGTTTTAAACTATTCTGATAGTATCCAAAACAATATAACATCAGTGTTTTAATAGTGTAGCTAGTCGATCAACCATGAAATCTTGTATGAGATTCTATATTTATGGAATTATTATTATTTTATAATCATGTCATTAATGATTTTTTATAATCTATACGGAATATCAAAACATTCCATCAAAATAAAAAATCCCTGGACAAGATTGTAATACCCATATGACACATCATGTCACTGCACTTAAACAATTAACATTTTAAAGATATGCCTCAAATACCATAGAAACTCTAAAATTATTGCCTCTTCATTCAGTATCATCATCCCAACTCCTCCAATTCTAGATGGTGGAAACCATGGTGTAGTTGTACCATTGCAATGAAACCTTACCAAAATTGGAAGAACTAAACGAATATCTCTATAGGATAAATCTCCATAATATATCATATTAACTATGGGCTATTAATATGAAATGGGATATTAGTGACATAATAAATGATTCTATAGTTCAATCCCCTTTTCTTAAAAACCCTTTAAATTTTATTCGAGGAGGTGTTGGTTGATATACACCACATGAAGGAAACCACACAAGATATTTCCTTGAGGGCCCCTATATATAATTGTCATCATCACAGATGTGTGGTACTAGTTATTAAACAAACTATAGAGGAAAAAATGAATGTTCAAGACATCTAGATTCAGGAATCATGAATTAGAGAAAGATAGGGGAAGCTGACCATTAAACTCTAAATTAGTTCCATGTTGATGTGGATACTATTATATATAAGAGTTATCTATATTTCCCAATAGTATCTTGAGGCATATTTATGATGAACACTACCTAGAAGATTTAAACATCTTCCCAATAAGCCTCAGTGATAGTATAATATTATTGGATTCCACATCACATTAGGGTGGTGTTATTTTAATCATTTTACACATTGTAATCACATACAATGTCATCAAGTGAGCATGAATGCACTATTATTTCTAATTATTCTCAAATGAAATCTATCTTTCCTAGAACATGTTTCAAATCATTAATGGATATAAAAATTAGACAATCTGATGATGTAAACCAATTTTATTTTTAAAAATATATTCGTATGGACACATTCACTACCCACCCATCACTCGATCATGGTTTATCCAATACATCAGAAGATAAGATTTAACATATTGAAGAATGAATCATATTACATTAGAAGATATATCCTGAGTTAATTTGGCGAAGAAAATACATTGATTACAATGATCATAATTATTATATTAACTACTGATCAACTAAAATGAATCAATTTTGGAATGTTTATTGATCCATAAGGGTAAAAGCGATCAACCCCATTAAAACAATATTATATCAATCAAATAATTCTACTAAAATGATGCTTAATTATGTTGTGTTAATGACACTAGCAAAGAATCAACTACCACTTCAATAAAATTATCAGAGACTAACTTGGAAGGGGATATCCTTCAAATTATTATATCATCATATTTCTTGTATTTATTCACTTGATAATTGTGATGCGTGAATAAAAAAATATAAGTATTTTTATCTATAACGGCTGTGTTTAAGTCCTACCCCATCAACTAATGTCCAAAATTAATTGACATTTGATTTAATGGGTGACCTATAATTGTATATAAACCATTTCTCTAACACGTGTGGCCCAATGATTGGAACACAAAAAATATGAGGCTCCCATTATCAGATGATTTTTTCCAAACATGGATGTACCCACCTTTTTTTGGTATATTACCATTATACTAAGTTCCATGTCATTTTTTTAATATTTTTGTAAGATATTCCTCTTCTAATCCATCTATAAATATATTATAATGTATTTACATGACCTATATGAATAGAATAAATATTAAAATCATTGGTCAATGGATTTTATTAAAATATAGAGGGGTTTAATATATTCCAAAAAAACAAATATTCCCGATAAATATTTTCTAGATTTAAATTATGAAGACATACAATATGATTTTTCATGAAAAATTATTTCATTTAACTAAATTCAATGATTTTAGTTGTTTATGTCTATAGAACTATATAAAGAGGTTATTACTAACCAAACAATGGAATGTTATTACCAAAAGACACCATCACATAAGTGGATTCCACTGAAAGGGGAAGTTGTTCTTGTTTCATTTATTCCAAAAATAATATTATTAAGTGAACTGGAAAGTATGATGATCAAAATCTATACATTCTATAATGATTAGTTTCCAAATTACATCACATTTTCTCAAAAATACAAACTAATCATGCTTCTAGAAGTTGAGAAGACTAAAAAATTCGGACAGTATGGCCATCCAAATTACTATCCATGCCATCATACGTTGGGTCACACAATCTAGGATTTATTCGTCTTCAATTATATACATAAAATGATTATTTATGAAGGAAAATTTTTAGTGGATAATTACATGGATAATACATAATTTTTTCATCCATTCCCCTCACTAAATAAAAATAATGGGTAAGAGAACTATCCCAACAAATGTAATAAGGAGAACCATCCCACCAAATGGATCTCTTAGTAACAATCCCAAAAAATGAGGAAATGATAATCATCTAAAAATTCGAATATTAAACTAAAGAGGAGTATGAATTCACCTAGTCTTACATCAATATGGAATCATCCATTTTAGGTAACATTCCAATTTGTTCAGAAATTGAAACTATTGAAGATAATGATTGTAAATTCTTTCAATATTAAATTCCTACATAGGATTTCTGAAACAGTTCATATATTATTGTTAAATAATGACATTTTATACATAGTCTCCCAGTTACAAATAAATTATTTACCATGATCATGTTTTATATGTTTTGTTTAATATAGCATATTCCCAATTTCATTGGATGACCCAATCTCTAGGTTCAACATTAACACTAACACTATCCTCCACCTATCCATCCAATGAATATGGAATTAATGTAGAGAACAACTCTTTATATTTGCCATTTTAGGATATAAGATTAAACATTATAAATGATGAAAAAAAAACTTTGATGTATCAAAATGAGGATATTTAAAATGTAATTATAATGATTTTTCATAGATCATTTCCTCATGTAATATGAGCATACATTTACAGAGTTCCCCATTATTGTGAAGTACACCGTCCCATAGTTTTATTTGATTATTAAAAATAATCAAACCATTACTGGGTGATTTGTGGATATCATTCCACATCATCACAACCCTCATGGTTAGGGAATTTAACTATTCTCCACCTTTCCATCTGTTTCATTATTGAAAGTTTATGAACAATATAGTTAACACTCATCTTCTGATGAGATATAGAGTTGACATTCAAAGTGTGACATGATCTGAATCTAGATCCTACAATGTTTTATCATGTTGATAACATGTTAATATCAATGTAATTAATCAGAAATCCTAAATTCTTCCATGTACCCTATACAAAATAAAAAAATTATAGAATTTAGAAGAACTGTTTTCATCAATATGTTTATGATATTGAAAATAAAATTTTATTACTTCAAACCAAATAATGTTTTATTGTATCTAACCAAAATCAAGAAAGATAATATAATAAATTTCAAGGGATTAAGAGAAAAATATAAAGATATTTTAAATAAAATCCAAAACAGAGAGAAAATCGTTTATTTTTGGAACATTCAATAAATAGGTGTCTTCCATCTAGGATATGATCTAGAAGTATATAGATGAGTGTATAATGGATCCAATGGCACCCATGATAATTATTCCTCCATGATGGCATGATGGTAAAAACACAAGAAAGAATATCAAACCACATTGAACAGGTATCACTCAGTAAAAGAATAAATATGATTTTTCCTTTTTGTTTCAGAATCTTTTCATATATATATATATCACATAGTCATTTGATAATGAAATTTCAAGATTTTATTCAGTAGCAGACTGAAGGAGGTAATCATGAATGATAATCCCATGTTTTGTTCCTTCCATAAATTTATGGGACATGTAATTTATGAATGCTTCATAATATAATGATGGATCAAATATTAATTAGATAATGTAGAACATCAATAAAACTCCAGTCACCAATTTCCTAGTCATATGTCCTAAAGATATTTAACTATATAATTCAATCAACATGACATTAAAATACCTAAAACTCATCCTTGTATCATGATGTTAAAATCTAATGAAACATCCCTTTTCTAATATGTTAATTTATATGGTACCTCTTCCATTCCATATCATGTAAAACTATTTTCACAATATCCTTTCTAAAAGTTGTTTAACTATACAGTTAACTTCTATTTCAGATGATATAAAAAGTGTAATTGTTTGTCCCACCTTCATTTGTTGTAAGTCTCTAAACTTGCCAATTTTTATCACTATTTACATCATTATTTATCATTTCCAGGAATATGTAGGGAAAATAATAATATTTATGCTAGACACATTCAGGAATCCATCTCTAGTTTTGAGACTTCCTTCATAAGCATTCATCCCTTGGGATCTCTATTCAGGTATGGATTATTATAATTGAATTTATAATATATCCCACCCAAACCAAAAACACTAGTCAAATGACCAAAAATTATATGAAAACAAGTTATTGATGGAATTATATAAGCTTTATATCATATTCAATATGATAGAAGAATTTAAAATATATATATTCCCAAGATTTACCATATATATGGTGTTAAATCCTGTAATGAAAGTTTACGATTAGGTCTTTGATGCATAATTTTAGTGATCATATAATTTATTGAGAGCCACATGACATTAAAATTGGGTGGTATATGATCTATTGTGAAAGACCATATAATACTCATGGAGGTAATTCAAAAATAATTTTAATCAATAACAATGATTCCGCCATTACTTATTGAGTTCGAGATTCCTGCTTGGATGGGTTTTAACGAAACATATATCATTTTGGGGTTCATTCCATATAAATGTATTTCCAATCTAGAACATGATTGTATATGTTAGTAATATAAAAAAAACTTTTTCAAAATAACATCCTCCACTCAACCTACATCATGATTTTAATTTTCGAATAAATGAATATCTTGATTGGAGACAATAATTCTAGAACCCCTAAAACATGAGATAATTAATGATCCAAATTACCAATTCATGATAAAAACATGTACTATGGATTGATGAACCTATAGTGACCCCAATATGATTGGGTGGTTAACAAACTTGTTCTCCACTAAACATGTAATGTAATTGCTTAGGGATTTTATATTCCAAAAATAATAGTCTGTTTGATCCTCATGTACTATCCAATAATTACATTTGGTAATGAATAGGAAACTCCAACAAATCTCCAATGATTGATAGTGGAATTATTTTAATAACCATTAATAATGGTGAGTATACTCCCGCCTATATTTTTACACTAATTAAAACATTTTATGTCAATATTTTTGTAATATATTTTATTATGTTTGAAGGGGTTGAAAATGTTTCTATTTTTACGCAATTATACTCGATACTGCTTCTAAGGATCATTCAAGTCCGGTGAACATAAATTTTTTAATTCATAATTCCAGACTAAATGAACATAAATTAAATAAAATGTTTTTTCAAAAATACCCATGTTCATTACATTCAATTCATATCTATATAAGATACCCAAAAAACCTAGAAATTTATGACTGATATTAAAAAATGGTGAGAATTCCCCAATATGAGAAAATCAACAACTAAATATAGTTTCTCTGTTGATTATTTAAAAAAATATTCATGTCAATTAACAATGTATTGGACAAAAAATGTAAAACTATATGATTATTCATCCTCATAAATTTTTTTAATCTATATTATTGACCACATTAGTACATGATGGTAAAATTAATGGAAAATGTTTTTTTATAAAAATACTTCCATGTTATTTTTTAACTCTCCATAGATTACTTATAATCATAGTTATATTCTCATACAACAGAATATATTATTTTTACAATTTAAACTATTCTTATTTTTGGGATATCATGCGATTCCAAAAACTATTGTTTTGTTCCCAGACAATAACATCTCCCCCATCGTTGTGTTATCTTATTATATAATTGGATCATCCATAGTCCCTTTAATAATTTTTTCATTTCAATAACTAGTTGGAGAATCATTCCTAACAAAAACATTAGTCGATATCATAATAAACATAACAACAAGAAAGCAAGGTCATATTTGTATAACATAAAGTTTCATGAAACTATAGTTTGAACAGCTTGACATTAAACTGCATAGTAGTATTTTATATATCATGAAATTATACTTCAGGAAAACATCTATTATAGAAGTATACAAACTCTATGACACATCATCAATTGAATAATATGTCAACATCTTATCAAAGATCCTTTATTAAAGGACCTACAATGTATGGTTCATATCTATAAGGACCCGACCTTAAAACCTTACATAATCTTGAATTAAATGAATAATTCATATTAAGGGTCTTTTTAGGTTTAGATTATTAGAGAATTACACAATAACTATTACATATCAAAATGAAATTTACATGTAGACACAACTACTCAATATCCATTTTTTTCATAAAATTAAAACTATTTTAAATAATCATTTCTAGTTCGAAGTTTTAGACAGCATGAATTTTCCTTGATCCTATCCTCGACCATATTCATCATTATGTCCTATGGATAAAATTTCCAAATCATTGGATGAGTATGAAAATATCAATAAGGGTTATAAAATAAATAAAGTAAGAATTAACCCATCAAAAATTAAAAATCAACGACACCAAACTTTTTTATCATAACATACCTCATGAAATCATAAGATTTATGATTTACACATAGAAATCATAAATAATAATGGTAACTTTTGGCATCCATATAATAATTAAATTATAGATATCGTATCTATTTTGGGATACGTGTTGGAATACCCATCAAAATATAATCCCTAAATCTATTAGGATAAATATTAACATTTACCGTTGTCACTTCACCCAATGCATTGGAGAGCTATCTCAGGCTCACCCGCCCTAAGTTCATCACAAAATAACCTCTATACATAAAAATTTATCAATAACTATAACATAACCAGAAAATATAATACAATAATAAAGTAAATATAAAATTTCTACATTCCAATCACAATATATCATATCATGATATTGAAATAAACATTTCTTTATCAAACCATTTTCAAAACAATTTAAAACATTTATTGAAGATATTTTTACTCAAAGTGCCTCATACCACTTTGAATCGATTAAAGGAATTATCATTTTAAAACATTAATTCTCATATAAATAATTCTTTAAAACCAGTTTAAAACAATTACTTTAATGAGAATGATTTATATGATTAAATCATTAAAATGATATTTTAGATAAGGAGTTCCAACCCAAAAGATAAATTCTTGAAAATAAATTATTGAGGAATAAATTTTAATAAAAGCATAATAATATAATGAAAATAATTTTTTATAGATATAATATTCCAAAGTATAGTATATATACCATATAATTGTGAATTGGTGCATAACAACAATTAAGTCTTAATGGAGTGTAAATTGAGACAAAATCCCTTATAAAGACGATATCCTCAGATTAAGGATAAATAAATTGTATAATATGAGTAGAAAATATAAATACAGTCAATATGATTTGATATTTAGTGTAAAAAATAGTGGTAATTCAAACATATTCATACCATTACATAATCCACATGTAGAAGATTAACCCAAAGAATTGGAATTGGGTTAAAATTTTACCTGACAGAAATTCGATATCCTAATGACATCACTTTAAAATTCAGAAAAATATTTGATAAGAGAGAAAAGGGCATCTCATAAATGTGGAAAAAAATTATCAATAAAGATATATAATAACATATCCCAACACAATAATATTTATATTAAAATACATAACAAAAAAAGAAGTCTTTTAAAAAGAGGAGGTTGAAGGTTTCCCTTACTGATTTCGTATCATAAAAAACATCCACCGCATGAAAGAAGGATCATAAAATGATGATGGAAATGCCCATAAATAGTATTATCTTAAACAAATAATATAATCATGGGAAGTAAATACACTAAACAAAATAAAATAGTGGAAAATATATCATGAATCTAAAGAGAATAAAAAGTGTGATGAATACCCCTTACCACATTGTAATCAATTTACTTGTATGAAAACTAGTTAATAACCACCAAATAAATCATATAATATCCTGAATATTAAGATAATAGTCATTATATATATCATATGGCAGTAAAAAATAGACCACATGAAATAAATAAGTGCCAAATAATCAAAATCTCGTGGAATTAAAAGTGAGATAAGACACCCCTTACCACGTTGTAATCAATCAAGTCGTATGAAAAAAACTCAATAACCACCAATTGAATCAAATAATAACATGAATATTATTAGAATAATGATAATATATATCAAATTTAAGTACACAATACACTACATGCAAGAAATTGTTTGGGAATAATGGAAATATCATGGAATTAAATGTGAGAAACGAAATCCCTTACCTCATGTCTTACATGACATGTTCATTCTTTAGTATCATGAATAATAAGATAAAATTTATTTCTACATTATTAAGAACCTTTTTATTGTTTATTATTTCTTTTATATCACATATTAACATGTTTTAAATTTTATTCCATCATTTTTGTTAATAATAGTCGTTTTGCCGATATTTGGTACTTCAGTAAAAAATGAAATTATTATAATTAAAAGTTGTTCATGTGGTCAAAATTCCATTATATCCAGAATGATATTAATGATTTTGATATCATATACATCATATATATCCAGTATATTTATTTATTTATTATATTACATAACATTTGGAGATAAGAAATGAAATGAAATGTTCATGAAGACGGTAAAGTGTACGTACGCATGAACGCAACATTCATTTCTATTTCATATTTAATAGAATGAAAATAATATTATGCAATGGTATATTAAAATTAAATTATAATATCATATTATATATATGTTACATAATTTCATTAACAAAATCCTTTATACATTTCATGTATGTTATGAACGAATCATATCAACATGAGGGGGAAGTAGTTTACATTATCTCAAATTAAATTAACATATTTACAAATATTAGAAATCATAACGGTATGTTTGTAAATAAAACTACATAATAATAGAGAAAAATTAAAAAAATCATATATAAATACAGTTCCATCCTAATGGCCACCATGAGAGGTGGTAGGAGAATATTGAACAATCATCGTTTCGTGAGACAGTAGTTCACTATCCACAGAAACAGTATGTTATTTCCAAATTAGATGGAGGTGTGTGTTAGTGTAGACTGAATACCTCTCATAATAACAACCTAGTATATTTAATATTCTGGTGTTGTTATAAAATAAAAAAATAAAAATATTTTATGGGGTTGGAGAAATAAAATAATGAAAAATAACTTAAGAGAAGATGTTACCTTTAAATTGGGTATCTCCCTTTGTTTTGGACCAAAAGGATTACTTGAATTCCTTTATGCCTAGGGGAAGGCTTATAAGAGGAGTATAGGTATGTATGGAGCTTAATTATAAAGAGTTTTGATGATCCAAAGAGATTGAGAAGGCTGATAAATGGGTTATAAGTGAGGGATTTTATAAGGGGGAGGAGGGTCTCTTTAGGAAGGTTTGCAAATATTATTTTATTATATAATGATGTTCAGTTTCTAATGGTCCAAAACTCATTAAATTCTACTATAAGATGACTCTTGATCGAAATAAAATCATCCAAGAATAATTTAACATGTTTTGGATAATTTTTTAATCATTTTAATATTATTTATTTGAATCACTCATTAATTAGTAAAACACATCATCATTATTGTGTCACAAAAATGATTATTTATATGATGTCAAAAAATTATAAAAAAATATCATAATATGAGAAATATTTTTAGATTTAAAATAATATTTATACATGAAAGGATAACTTATATAACCCCATGTAATAAATTATTTAATAAAAGATATCTTTTTGTGTCATTTTTTCCTTTTAAATAAATTAATTAATATAAAGTGTTATTATCAATCCCAAGTGGCTCCACAGGGTCCCAAAAACGACCAAAGAATGCCAATGGTCATAAATATATAAACAAATTAGTTTAGGACACATTTTAGGCTTATTTAATATAATTATAATTATATTTTCTTAAGCTTACTAGATTTAACCTTTAACCATTGTAAATAAAATTTTTACAGAAATAAATATTCATAATGTCTTAAAATAAATGTTACCTACATACATAATTTAGACCTCCTGATTCCAAATATGGAATCCATTTTCCCAAATAAAAAACACATATGTGGTATAAATTAATTTAAAATTAATTTCCGTTGTCATAAAAAAAGAATCTTTTTAAGAAATAATAACTATCAAAAGTTTTACAATTATATATGTCCAATTTCAAAAGTGGAATTACTTCCAATAACCAAAATTGGATTAAATAGTAAAAACATAAAATAATAACACATTTAAAATAATTATAAAGATAATCTAACCTTATAAATAAATTAGATTAAAATGCGGTTTTGAATTAAAATACAGTATTTTTAACAATTCATTAAAAATGAATTTTATTAGAAAAATACAAAAAGCTTACCCAATGTAAATATTGATGTAGGGATTATAATAAATTTATTTTTTCATATTGAATATATAAAATTATGAAATAGAATATTTAAAGAGGGCTCCCCATCAAAATGCGGTAAATCGACCTTTTAATTAATATTAGAGTATTTATGATTAAAATCATATTTTTTCTTATTTTAAGCCTCTAAAATTTTTTGGGTTAATGAAAAATAAAATAAAAAACATGAATATTTGTATTTTAGATAGTTCTTTCCATTCCTTCCAATACAACGACTAGGCATTAACTACCATTTAAAAGAATATTAAATAATAATTTTTTAGTATTACTCAGCATTGTGTTCAAAATAAGAATTCCAAGAAACCTGTTGTTGTGTATCAAGTCTTCCATCGAACATAGAATCCGTTTTAACATAAAATTAATTTTTAATTATATTTTTTTTAATAAATATGAAAATTTTATATTCATTATTTACCTAGGATGTAACATCTTTCACCCCTTATGGGAATTCCCTTCCCGCAATTTTACAAATGGGCTTGGAAACGTCATTAATAGCCACACATGAGAAAAAGAGTCAATAAAAATATAACATCAAAATAAATGAAGAGAAGTAAAAAAATACTCCTATGATAATAGATACTAGGAATCCATGAAAACATGGATGTGGAAGAGCAACTAACTCTCTTAGATTAACAGAGAGTGATAGAGAACATGATTACGAAAGGTTAACTACCACAACACCAAAAATTTTTGGTTGGGTAAATGTCAGTTGATAAAAGAGAGATTATAACATTTTTGAATCAATATCCTCTATATATAGTTGAATAGATTTATTAATAACTAGAATAATATCATAAGAAAATATATTAACTTGTCACATAGAGTGTCATCCTTTAATAATATTCTACCATTAACTCATCTTTTCTACAAAAGGTGAGAATTCAAGATTACTTGGTCACACCTAAAGATCTATAATAATCGTCTAGATTATCACACAATCTAAATAAGATAAAATTTATATTTACTCTATCATTAGACGTCTACTAAAACCAAATTTGATTAGTACAAGATCATATAATCCCCAAAAGAAAAATCCTTTATAAAAATTAATACTACTCATATTTTTTAAAATTCAAAAAAACCAAAAGATATATAAAGACCATTAAATATAGAATTTTCCTTAAAATTATTCAAAATAATTTAAACTAATATTAAAATCCAAAAATCAAAAGGACTTAATCACATAGACTTCAACATCAACTCTTAATATTTATCTCCAAAAAAATTGATTACTCTTAAAGTCTCTTATAGAAGTTTAGTTAACAAAAACACATATTTTATATGATAGAATAATCATTTACATAAATATCAGAAATCACCTTATGTCCAATATATAATCCTATATTCTTCAAAATTAATATTTCAACCATTACTACACAAATTATATCCCATTTGATATTCTTTAAGAATATAGTGTTCTCAAAAGAGGGAATAGATTCCAAAACAACCTTTATTACTTATTTACCAAATCATATTTCTATAATAATTCTTTCCATTTGATAAAACATAAGATCCCAAATAAACATATTACTAATCCATAAAATCATTTAACTAAAAAAATAGTCATATTATCCAGGGACATCACAAAGTCTTATGGTAGGTGGTAAATCTCAATCACACTTTGTTTGTGGGTTCGATCCCCCTAGTTTTTTCTGATGTGATGTCAATCCACATAGTCTGTGTGTTTTTCTTTTTCAAATTCTAGACAATTTCATAAAATTCTAGAAAAAGAGATAAATTCATCAAAAATAACTATAACATATTTTATCATCAAAGGTTATCTAATACCTATAATTTTTCACCCCAAAAGGAAATAACCATTTATCACATCTAAAATAACTATGACTCTTTATAATATGATAATTATTATGGTTATGTCACTAATTATTAAATAACACCATAACATATAAAGTTATCTAAACCAACCTTTGATACCAACTATTTGGACCATGCCTTAAAACATTACTTAATCTTGAATTAAATGAATAAATCACATTGAGGTTCTTTCTAGGATTATAGTTTTAGATAATTAGGCCATAACTATTACATATCAACATGAAAAGAACATGTATAATCTACTACTCCATATCCATTTTTTATGAAATTAAATCCCTTAAAACAAACATGTCTAGTTCCATGTTTTAGACATCATGACTTTTCATAGATTTATTCCTTGACCTATTCATCTTTAAGTAATGTGGATAAAATTTCAAAAACATGGTATGAGGATTAAAAGATCAGTTCGGGTCAGAAAATAATAAAAGGAAACATTAACCCATCAATAAATACAAATCATTGAAACCATACTTTTTTATCATAATATACGTCATGAAATCATATGATTTATGAATAACACAGAGAAATCATAAATCAAACATGGTAACTTGTGGGATTTATATCATACATACAATGTAGCTATTGCAACTACATAGGGGGTAATGTTGCAATACCCATCACAATATATTACCTACATCTCTTAAGATAAACATTAACATTTATCTCCATCATGTTATCTAATGTATTGGAGAGCTATGTTGGGCTCACCCGCCCTAGGTTTATCACGAAACCACCTATATAAGTAAACAAGTCCCAATAACAATAATATAATAATAAAACGTAACAAAAGAATAAAGGTAATATAACATTTCTACATTCCAATCTCAATATATTAGAATCAATATATTGAAATGAACAATTCTTTATCAACCCATTTTTAAAACCATTTAAAACATTTAATAAATATATTTTTGAAGCAAAGTGTCCCATATCCCATTGATGATTTTAAGAGAATTATCATTTTATAACATTGATGTCCATATAGATATGTCAGTAAAACCATTTTGAAAACATGGACATTAATTAAAAAGATTTACAACACTAAATCTTAAAAACAATATATTAGTTAAGGTGTTATTAAACAAATGAGAGATTCTTGAAAACAACTAATTGAGTCAAAAAATTTGATAAAAACTTCATAATATCACAAGAATAATGGTATTCATGATATAATACTCCAAAGGACTGCATATACACCATATAAATGCGAATTAGCGCATAACAACAATGAAGTCTCAATGATGTGTAAATTGAGACGAAATCCCTTATAAAGACGACATCCTTAGATTAAGGATATATCAATAATATAATTATGTGTGAAAAATATAAATACACAAAATATGATTTTATATTCAGTGTAAAACAATCAAAATTCATTCACACATATTAATATGACAACATAATCCACAAGTAGATTTTTATCCCAAATAATTGGAATAGTGGTTAAAAAGATCCCTTATAGAAATTTGATAGCCTAATGGTGTCACATTGAACTTTAGAAAAAGATTTTATGAGAGATAAAATTGTATCTCATCACATGGATATAAAATATTCATCATTAAGGATATAAAAAACATATCCCAACATCTAAAGATGTAAATTAAAACACATAACAAAAAGAAGTCTTTTAAAAAGCGGAGGGTGTAAGGTCCCTTTATGATTTGGTAACTTACAAACCATACAACCCATGAAAGAAGAATCATGCAATGAATATGTAAATACCCATAAATTTATGTATATTACCCAAAGAATACAATCATGGATTGTACATACACCACACAAAAACAAAATAGAACAAAAATATAGCATGAATCTCATATTTTATGTATGCAATCATTTTAAAATTAATAAAATTATTCCATCTTCTTGAGAGTAAATTTAATTTAATTAATTAATGTAATGTACAATTTAACCATGAAAACCAAGAAAACATAGTGTGTGATCCTCTATGATTTTTTCTCGTTTGCATTAGTCGGGCTTGCCTTTAGTCTAAGAGTAATGTCCTGTAAACATTTATGGCACCCAAGAGAAAGAATTTAATGTGGCCACTACGACATCCACATATGAATTCTCACTATGTAACATAATCCCTTTATCACAATATCTTATCAAGAATGATTCATGATAGTGTCATCATATTTTAGGATTTATAGGTCATTCATTGAGTACCGAAAATAACTCATTGTTACACCATGGACATTGAATTGCGTGTGATGGTTATATTTCAATAAAACAACCGAGATTTAAACATCCATAAATGGAAGGGAAAAATCCGTCCTGAAATCATCCATTAATAAAATTCCACTCATGACACACCCAATGTACCCTACTTTTCGCCGACTATCAACGTGTTGGTTTTCGAATGTAAATCAAAGTGCGCAAGTCATGACATGTATTAAAGAAAATCATAAAGTGTAATGATCATTACACACGATCAAAGATAGAAATATCTGATAACACCAAAACATTTTGAATTCCTACTAGCAGGTCATTTCTCATAATCTTTTCTCTTTGAGATTACCATGTGTGAACTTCATGAGAGGAAGTATCATGTACTTATGAGTACTCACACCTGACCGTCCTTATTATATGTGTCCCATCGTACTATGCCATCCTACTATAGAACAATATTTAATATTTTTTTGACTTTCAAGGTTCTTATCTTATAAGGGAACTACCATGACCTTATCAATACAGCAAATACTTTAAGAAATTATTAAATCATAGTCATACAAAACAATGAAAAATAAGTAATAAAATTATTAATATTTAAATAACTTAAAAGAAAATGTAATAAAAGTACAATAAGTAGGTTCTTTGATACCCACTCATACATGTATATGATAATTTATCAATGAACGAATGAATGTATGATATTTTATACTCTATGAAAACACCCCAAACAATGTTAATGTTACTCTAATGATCCTTCTCATAATCATCACATCGTTTCAACTGGTATTATTCCCATATTGTCAGTTATTCAACTAATTTTCCTTCCCGTATGATATTAAATTTTGTTTCTATAATTCGTAATGAATTATTGTAAATACAGTAGTAAACAAATTTAGTCAAATTATGTTTAACTATTTGTTATTGTAGACTTCTCCAAAGGGGAGTTCCACTCTTAGTTATAGTATCCTATAAAAATAAATGTTTCTAACTAAATTTGGCTAATGCACCATTAATGGGATAAATAGTGGTTCCCATATCTCTTATTCTGGTCCTTGTCCTAAAATAATCCCATATTGGTGAGATTTATTATGCTACTATGGGATCCACCTAGGACTCTCTATTCAAGTGGGATCCACCATTGTACCTCCATTCATGTGATTTTTTTTAATTATCTATCATGAACATATCCCTATCATCAATGGTTTATGTGCTCAAATATCTTCACCCTATGGCTTTATATTCATGATAATAACACACATATAACATAATTGACCTTTAAAAAACATAATAATATTTAAAAACGTTTTTCAATGTACAATAATTATTCATCTCTAAATCACGACTCTAAAATGTGTAATTAATATTTTTGAAATATGTAATTAAACTCTATGAAATTTAACCTTGTGGAATAACCTTAAAATTTTGATCACAGTCTGGATAACACGACCATAATACATGGAACATATGATTCCCAATATTATATCACCTAATTGCATGATACACTAACTATTCCATGTGACCCTTTAATTACATTAATTTCCAATCCATGTAATGGTACCTTCTATAATATCCCTATTAGTAAATCAATATTAGTGTTGTTAAATCACATGTAAGGAAACACAGATCTTCAATCAGTGGTTCTATCTAAGTAGATTAACATTATACCATTCACATTCAAATATGAAATATGAAAGTTTCCCCCTCATATATGTGATCATGATCTATATAGGGGTCCCATTTCATTTATCAGTTATTTAAAATTTATTGATATACAATTATAAAATAATTTCATTATCAACCAAAACTATTCTAACCATTACCCCATTTCCAATATAGTAATTACATCTTTTGAGACCCATTATTCAAGAACTATATGTGGATTGATTCCCAAATCATGGGATATGTATTACAGAGCATCGATTTTAATTTAGGACAAACCACTAATTTTATCAGATTCAATAACTTCCTTTTATGAGATAAAAAGTCATCTATATACTGTTGCATTATTGAAATGAAAATTACCCCACAAGTTCTATATCATGAATATTCATATCATTCCAATGATTTTCTATATATTCTCTTGCTTCTCATGCTCAACAAAGATTATGTGGGATGGTAAGACTCGAAGATTCATCCTTAGCAGAACAACTGAGATGTAATTTAACTAATGATATAGTACCATGTCCAATATTATTGATATTAAACATCATTGAACTAGTACATATTGTATTATTTTATTATACATAGTTACAATATCATCGTTAAAAGATATAAAATTTAAGGAAAATATAATTAATATAAGATAAAAATTATATTCTCCTTATCAAAAATAATACATTAATGACATTTTAATGAACTTTGGGTACACATCCAATTACATATAGTCTATAAAACAGATCATAACTTATATGATCATACTATATTTAGAGGATTATTCATATTTATTGGAGTTAGTTGTTCAATGACAATTTTTATTTAATAAAATTACATCATTCATGGACTTAATCTTATCATATTGGTACACTCCCAATTACTTCTTTATCTTCTACATGAGACATTGAAAAATGAAAATGTTATTGTCAAGTAGTATGGCATTATCATAGAACATTAACAATCATATTTCAAAAATATTAGTTAGATTTATTTAAGGAATCATCCATAAAAGTTTCTTTAGGTAGGCTCGAGTCCCATATCGGTGGGATTTTTGGTTACATCCTAGAATTCAACTTTAGACCCAGCCACCATATTCCTTGCCTAAATATTAACATCCCCAACACCCAAGTACAATATGGATCTAGGAAAAATATTCTAACCTGGATTTTCTCAGTTATAATCATGTTCAGGTATTATCATTCCCCCCCCCTCTATATGAGGTAAATATATTTCAATGATTTCATTATTTTATGAATGATGTTCTAGTTTATTCTCATTTTGACTACATATGTTATGGTGATAAGATATCATATCATAGACTTATACATATATGTCACATCCATTATTTTTGACCCTGAACATCTAAAATATTTTTTGAAATATATGTGATCCAAAACCATATTAACATTTTTTTAAATATTAAGGACCATAACCTCCAACCCTTCATGGTCTTAATAAAAAGGAAATAATCTAAAATACAAATGATTCCTAAAAAATGTGAGATTGTATACCTCTAAATAGAATCCTATTAAAAAGTAATTTACTCAGTTTTAAAACCATTCGATTTTATTGTTTTTGAAAATGAGGAGTATAAAAAATGCCTCATTTTTTTGTGGTTCACTATATGACCTTGGAAAAATACTTTATATGCTTGATTCACAACATTGTTAGGGAAACTTTTAGGAGAAAGTATCTCGTCCCTTCATAAGGTAACATAATCTATTCTAATATTCCATAACACTATCGATGATATTAAATCTTAAAATATATTATACCATTGCTTTAAATAATAATGTACTCAAGAATATGAAACAATATTTCATAACCATGAAAATTTTTGTAAATTATTGTAGTACAACATTTAGGGTTCATAATCCCTTATTTAATATTTTAGTTATCAATTATCAAGATTAGTTTCTCTGAGGACTAAATCAACATCAACCATTTTCCTTGGGTCAACACCCTCCTATTGGAATCCCTCACCCTTGGTTTTATTATTCCTCATAATCTTGTTTTTTTAATTTTTTTTTGTATAAATTGATTTATAAGAATGGATCCCACATTGAATCAATGTATAATAAAAATGTTTCCCATAATCTTATGAAGTAACCCCTATGGTTTTCAATAACCAAAATCATTCTCTTCTTGAATTATATATGTTATCCTTAGAATATTTTCTATAAAGACCTACCAAATATAAAAACATTACATTTACTAACTATGGAAGTAGTTTTCCATAATTATTAATGGATATTATACTATCCCCATAGCCCATTCCAAATTGACTTTGAAATTCACATGTCTTAGTTTACACACTCCAAAAACTAATAGCTCAATAATATTCAAGAACCCATTATGTTACTAATTTAGGTGTCGTTAAAACTATTAATGCATCTTTATGATATTATTTTTTTTTCTTTTTAATTTGGCTATACCTATCATTTAGAGACCCTAAAACCTTTTGTAGATGTTATCCTTTTGGAAACACATATACAAAATATAGTCCAAGATTGATTGTGCTAACCTAAATGCCTTCTATTTTCTAATGTGATTGACTATAGCATCATACACATAATAAGATTGGTTTTTCATTTTCCTAATTAAATATACAACCCCAATCAATTTTTGAAACAAGCTAATCCTAAAATTCAAACAGTCATCGGTTTGAGCACACTCAAATTAAAGTATAAATACTTGTAAATTATATAATCTATAAAGGAATCCAGCAATACTTTATAATTGGGATTATCTTTTCCATTATATTATATACTATCTCCCCACATTATTCGTCCCATGACTTGTGGACTTACTAATAATCAACATTTGGTTTTATATGTATGCTATTAAACACCTAAAAATTTGGTCCAACTTATAATACCTTAAACATCTAATGGAAATAATCCTATTACGCTCCAGATTAAATGAAAAAAATGGGATTATTGAGTAAAATTATAGTTACTTTTCTCTCATTATAAACCCCACAAATGCAATGAAATACAGAATAATTTCAAACAAAAATAGATTCAAAAGGCTTTTATGGTTCAAAACTGTTTTTGGGATACCTTTATAAAATCAATGTTTATAACCTCTAAGCCCCCCAGTGTTGTTATAAAATATATACATTATAAAAATTGAAATATATAAAACTAATAGGGAATTCGATTATACCCTATAAAAATAGATATATTCTTGCTAGGTCTATTTACCTTGGAACAAATAAGAGATAGCATTTTCTCTTCTAAAAATGTTTTAATAGATCATGTCATCATTTCTGGACTAAAAAAACAAGATACATTTTCTATCCAACATAACGTCAAGATATATAGAGAAAACAACCCAATGTTGTATAAAACATTATCATGAGAGCCAAATACATGGAATATCCACATGGAATCATGGGTCCATACCCATGAAGATTTGTTAAATTGATGATATTACCCTCTCCTACATTTGAGATAGATCTATGTTATAAATTTGAACATAGATTTCTTTATGAATAAACCTGTTTTAAAATTTTATTCCCTCAATGTATGATATTGATCTTTATATGAGACCATAGACAATTACTACATGGGGAAATAATCATGATCTAATGGGACTTGTTTGGAAGTCAAGTACTCCTATCTTTAATACAACAACACATCTAATTTAGTTCAACACCATATTCCAAATTACAATATATACCATTATTGAGTTAGGATATCCATACCATGTAATAGAATTACTCACCATAGAAACTCCAACACATTAGGTAATATATTCCAATTAGTTTCCAAAAATAATTAATAATATATTATTCTCATAGTGACATCCAAAATCTTGAGTTGATATCCTACATTTAAAAAACATATACCACTAGTTAGAAAACTCCAAATATGAATAGTTAAATTAAAAATACATCAATGTTCCCCACAATTATTATTGAATAATATTATTTTCATTCCAAATGTGACAAATTATAGAGGGATTGTGTTGGCATATAAAAATTTATTCCGAACTATTTTCATCAAGACCAGATACATTATTATCATTTAAGATAAAATATGTTGAGTTTGAAGATAAATTTGTATCTATCGAAGAAGAAGAGGCCGATTATATTTCCATATGATCCAATACTTCTTACAAAACGTGGGTGGTGATTACTTATTAATTTTTTTTATCCAATCAATTTGTGGTGAGAATGTCCGTTAATATTTTGGCTATGGATATGACAATTTTTTAATAACATTTTTTGAAAGCATGAACATACATTTTTCTGGACTTTTGTGGACTTTATTACACCAAAAAAACAATATTCATAGATATAATGATTAAATATCAAGGTTGTATCATACTCATTATGATTCTATTTGAAAAATCGTGGATCCAAAATGGAATAAGAGATAAAATTTATGATAATTTAATGATGGGTATCATTTTATATATAATAAAAACTAACAATGTGTTAAATAATTTATATAATATTTCTCTGGCCACATAGAATATCAATCATACCTCTGATCAACTGTATTTTGAGTCTCATAGGATGTTATTTTTCCATATACAATATGATTTTCACAAATATCATAGCACTAAAAATTGTTCAAAAACAATAATCCTAAGAACAATGATGTTCTCTGTCAAATGTAGTATATCATGGCCCATTCATGGAGAAGTTTAATAATAAGTGGCCACCTATTTCAATTTACATATATATTTATATGAGTTTATTAATATATTTCCAAATATTTCAGAAAAACATTTAACCACAACTACCTATAAAAATAATCACCCCCTCAAGGACATTAATATCATATATACTTATGACATGTTGGAAGTCTCATATTTGACTAACAATCCCAAAATTACTCAGTTAAAATTCCTAAGAATCAAATAGGGAAGGGATTTTATTATGTAATCTCATGATGTATCTATTCAAAAATATCATATCTTAATGTTATTTGAGAAGTTTTTTAGAAAAATGATATGTGGGCCTCCCTATGGAATGTTAAACATCCAACGATATGTATGAAACCCTATAAAAAATTAAATATTCCCAATCCTATATGAAACATCTTATTACACCTACCCTATAATATCAACCCTATGTGGATCTATAACATAGAATTCCCACAATGAAGAACCACAAGAACACACCTATGTTATTATGTGATCTTTCATGAACACATACATTTATATGAATCCCTATTAGGTTAATAACCCAATCATAATAACCTATATTCCCCATACCATTACTAATAGACGTTGGCGATGGAGGAAACTATTTTTGGGTCCCCTACTAGGTTTAATTCAAAACTCTAGAAAACAGGCCCCTCATAAAATTATTCTCTAAAACATAATCAATTAAATTTTATTGAGATATTTTTCATAGATATCAATTCACCTAGTGTTGATATACTACTCTAGGTTTAAGAAACATAGTAAACAAACTGGGTGTAATACCCAATAAACCAATAACTATACTTGAGTTGCGTTACTCCATATACTTGTCATTATACAACTTGAATCAAGATAATTTTATTGGTTCTAGAAACATAATCATCCTCTATGGTGTAAGGTAAAACAAAATAATTAATTTCTAATTAATTTATATAATTATCATAGTTATAATTATTTACCTCGAGTATATATACTCCTATTGGTTCAAAAAAACATGGGCATCCAACTTAGTGTAATTCCCACGTAAATGATCAATTAAAACCTTGTTGATATAATCCTGATGGTTATATTTATTCACCATGTGAAGAGAAAATCTTCATGGTTCCATATAAGAAATAGAATCCCCTATTTGTATTCCTTAAAACATACGCTCACTATACTAACCTACAATGTATGGTATCAGGGTGTATGAAACACGTAATCCCCACTATATTTTATGTATTCAATAGATTTATAAGTCTTGAATCATATTAATGTGGATCTTGTGTAAGCCATAAATTATTTCTTGTTGTATTACCATTCGTGATAAATGAATATTCTCATGTTATCCATAGTGTAGAAGAACACCCTTCAAATCTAAAGAAATAATCTCATGAAATGTGACAGATATGTTGATGCCTCTTATTTCTCACCACGTGCATTACTAGAATGGTATTTGAGATCTACAATGATTATCCCATTATCATGATTAATGTTTCCACATTTTGGACCTACTTCTTTAGTGTAATCACTAACAAATGTTCAAAATATATGGGTTTTGGTTCTTATTTTTAAATGATAAATATGATACCTTATTATGGTTCAATCGAACTCTAATTCCACACTAATCTCTATATATGAAAATATATTCTATTGATAAATGATAATCACCTTAAATCAAAATTATCAATAATTAATATAGAAAATATGTGAAACCACTAATACATATGTGTTTTCATATATCCAAAATGATTTAATTGGTTTTATCAACCAAAATAGTGCCTCAGCATGATCCCATCATTGTGCGCTGATATTTAATGTGTTCTAGCTAAAAACATGAATAAAAATGTCTATTGAATGTCACTAATATTTTTGTTGTTGTCAGTTTTATTATGAATCGATTAGTTCCCAATCATAATAATGTGACCATTGATTCTATGTTAGAATTTTAGGATAGCGTTGAGGATGTAACATTCCAATGAGAATTGATGTCTATCTAATATCATATGTGGGTTGTTATTATCATTATATATAATTTAATGAAAATTATGATATCGATGTATCTTTAATTTTTTGTATTTGGTTTTTTATTTTAGTTTTTCTTACATGGTATGTTTATAACCAATCGTACATTACTTATGCTGAAACGTTTCATGACTTATGAATATGGAATTAATATCAATAGAGTCATAGAAGGATTAAAAGAAGATCGTGATTAGTTTTGATAGACAGAAAACAAGATTTTCTAGGATTTATATCTTCATAATCAACCCATTTCATTATTACTATGGTAATTTTTATAGTTATGGTGTTATTATATTTGGACGTATACTTTTATATACACTTTTTTCATACACTGATGTGTGATTAACTATACACAAGAATATTTAGTATTAGTTGTTTATCCTTTCTGAATCATTTTTTATTTTGTATTAATATGTGATTGTATATGAAAATTTGGATATGAAATCCTATGTAAGTGATATTCTTTCTCAGCACTTCTTTCAGACCCTTGGCATATTAGAAGTGGGCTTGGGGTGTCACACTCAGATTTCTACAGGATAGGCAGCCCCTGCCGGGTCGATTCCTGGAATATAACTTATTAAGAATCCTAAATAAAAAATATATAAAGATTGTTCAATAATACCAATATTATAGACACATTTATCTAATATTATTGAAATTTATCATATCATTCATGCATATAGTAAAATTTTCCTAAATATGATCATGATATAATCTTAATTTTAGTTTGGTTAATAATGTTCTTATTTTTTCATAATATAATTATAAAATAAGTATATTGAGATTATATAGATTTTATTATAGAAATGGAGAATTTTTTAATATGTTCATATTCATATTTCTAGAACCGATTGAAAAATGAAATAGTTTGCTTCTTTTGTATTGGTAGTTTTTATGGGAAATATAAAATATTTCTATTGAATAATACAAATTGAATTAGAGATTTATAATTTAAGAGTTTCAAATATGTTATAATAATAGTATTAATTAATTAATTAAAACATTATAACTATACTTCTTATGGAATTTATTAAATAGATGGACCTCCTCACTTTTGGAGGTAATAGTCTTGACATTACACAACTTGATTTTATGATTTCCAATATATTGCAGAATGGGTTTCTAATTATTATTCAATCATAATTATAAAAACAAATGTAAAAATAATATTTATTTCATTATAATATAATTGATGATATAAACCATAATTATTTTGAATAATAATGAAAATTATAAAAATTGAAAGGAAATATGTTGGGTAGTTTTTCATACTCTATAGAGAACATATTTTCAAAAATGTAATAACCAAATGAAGAGTGGTACATTGAGAAGATAAAGACAATTGTAATGTGCCTAGATATTTTTGGGATATATATGGTTATTATTTATAATAAAAATATATTTGGGTGGGAAAAAATGTTTTTTATTGAATCTTTATTTTATAAAATATAGGAGTGGAATTATTTGAATATTTAAAATGGAATGTCACCCTTAAAATAAAAAATGGATACAATAACAAAAAATAATTGATTGTGGGAAGGGAATGGTTATGAAAGCCTAATTACATTTTCACAAATGTTTAAACAGATTGTAGATTTTCTTAAACATATATGTTTCACTTTTAACATTTCTGGATAATACCATAGTAACATATTTTTACATAAATAATTTTTATTTGATGCTTAAAAAATTGATGTTCCATATTTTGTCACTAATGTAACGAATATGTAAAATTAAATTATTATAACATGTTTAATTTTAGGATATATTTTTTTGTTATGGATTAATTATCAATTATTATGATTTCAATGATATTAATTTCATTTTCATTGATCAAATGATATTTCTGCGATGTTAAGTAAATAAATAAAAAAATCAACTTGAGAAATATTAATTAATTTAAAAATAGTAAAAATAGATTTATAAGAAGAAATTTAATTTATTTCAAAAATGTTAAATATGGGTTTTACAAATCCAAATTTTAATTATTCAATCAACAACTTAACTATATAGATACATTCATATCAAATAATGTGTCATAAATTTTTATGATATAACAACGTCTTAATATGGTTCTAGTATAATTTAATAACATACTATAGTCTTTATAAATGATGTTAAACATATCCTTGACTAAAGGAAAGTGAAAGGTAATGGGTTTTCATCTCACACCTTATTCTCATCATATTTGTTCTATATTGCCACTCTTACCTTTTGTGTGGTGTATGTATTGCCCATAATTATATTATTTGTGTAATAAACATTGATTTATGTGTATTTACATATTCATTGTATGATACCTCTTTCATGGGGTGTATGTTTCGTAGGTTACCTAATGGGAAAGGGTTAATTTAACAATCTCTTTATTATCCGAGGTTGTTTTTACTTAAGTATATAATGTAACATATTTATTATCCATGTCCATGATTCATGAAAGTGTTTTCAAAGGGATTATTTTAAGGAACTTTTTTACAAAAACATCATTTCAAATGTTTTCAATATTTATTCTTCTAAATCTTTCTCATTAATGTCCATTTCTTCAAAATGGATTTTAAGGATTTATTTATGGGGACATGAATGTTTTAAAAATGTTAATTCCTTTTAAATGATTCAAGGTGGTATGGGACACTTTGATTCAAAATTGTATTTTAATGTCTTCCTTTCTAAATTGTAAGACTTTTAAATGTTTTCATGAAAATGGGATATTTCTCACAAAGAGTTCTAAAAAACCATTTTCATCTATGTCAAAATAATTTAATGGATTTTAAACTTGTTTAAAGTTTATTTTTTAATGATACAAATCTTCTATATTGTGTAGAAGGTTTTGTGATATGTTTGACTGTGGATGTGTTAATTTTATACCATTCATGGTTTATGGGTAATGTATCGACATTTTTTATGCCAGTTTTAATAAGAATGTTTATGTTATGTTTAAACATTTTCTTATGAGAAATGCATTGAACTTTGAAATTGACGGGTGGAACTTGCTATAGATCCTCAATTCATCGGTAGGTCTCATGATACAAACTAGTGTTTTGTCACAAGGCCTTGAAAAAATATTATTTGTAGTCTTGGCACAATGCCTTGAAAATGTGGTAATAATAGTCTCACAATATGCATTAAAACATTATGAAAGTGGTTAGTGATATTACATGTGATTATTCGAGTAGTATAATATCCATGTCAATATGTAAAAGGAATTAATTTATTTTAATTTCTTCCATATTATGCTGATGTTCATGTTTAAAAGGCATTTGTTTTAGTTATACATTTCCTTAAATGTTTATTCTTATTTATGAAATTTTCCGCTTTATTATTATCTTTACTATGCATCTGATCTCACCCCTTTCAATGATTTATTTTCCCAAGATTCCAAGAAGGTTATTGTGATTGATATGCAGGGTTAATCCAAGGGAATAATTGCATTCATAAATTATTTATTATGATGTCTTTTATGTCATAAATTGTAATGTAACATTCATGTATGTAATCTATTTTCCATGAATACTAAACAGATCGGTCCATCGGAACTTGATTCCTTGTAATCATGCCAATGTCGTAAAATAATGCACCGACTCTGGGTAACCGGGGTCAGGCCATTACAGTTGGTATCAGAGGAAGTTTATAAATAACCATGGAAACAAGATTTAGATAAACTCTGATTAGAGAACATATACCTAAGATATAGTTTGGAGATTAGTATAGAAGAACATCCTATATTTTTGGTAATGTAATGATTTTGTGAGTTTTCCTAGAAAATACATCTATATCTGGATACGAGCAGGTAGAGGTGCCTCTAGCACAGATGTACCTAGGGGTAAAACCTGAAAACACCCATTTGAGCTAGAATCGAATGGGAACTGGTGCACGACAATGGGCCTTGCTGCACGCTTGGTTACGACACTCTCGGGGGATATTCTTAGGATAATTCTCATTTTCTTTACAAACCACTATAAAGGGTTTGTGAGTATATTCCTCCTCAATAAAAATATTTTAGTTATTATGGTTATATCCATTAACTATTCAATTTAATTTAGTTATTTTACATGTTTGGAATAATGAATTTCAATTCATTAACTGACCTAGTGTGTTCCATTATATTGAAATGGCACCAAGTAGAAGGAATGTGAACTCCTGTAATACATATGATCCAAAGAGTAAGAAGTATCATATCTTTCATGGTATTAACGAAAATTAATAAGGGAAATACTCTACGATATATTCTCAACATATGATGAAATATTACCATTTGTTAATAAGATATGTAAAGAATTCGTTGAGTCCTATGGTTTTGAAGAGAAGTAAGAGATGGAAAGGATGGAAGAGAGAAATATGGATAATGGGAAGAGGGTAAAGAAGAATTTTCCAATATGTGATAACTGTGGCAAGAAACACCCTAGAACTTTCCTAAACGGAATGAGAGTTTGTTATAAGTATGCCGAAAAAGGACACCAAATATTTGATTGCAAGGGAAAGAAAAAGGATTCAAATGTACAATTCTTCATCTACAAGGAGTTGGGACACTACGCGAACCATTGCCCAAATCATAAGTGTATACCACAAATGATGTTATTGGATTATAATCAAGTTGAGATATTACATCATATGAATATTAATGACTAGTGATCTTATGTGGTTATATAATTTGATTGTTGTATCAATAATATACTAGTTACATGAATTTTGTAGATAAATAAGAGTTATACTACAGTACTATTTTTTTGAGGATTTGAGACTATATGGTTATAAGAAAAGTGATTTAATATTAAGCTACACATTTTTGAAAATACATGGTTGAAGGAAAGGTAATTCATAATATGGTCTTGATAACGAGGAACTGTTTTTGGAATAAGAGATGATTGATTTGTGTAATTTAGGATGTTGCGATGTTGTAAACGAATACATGATGAAGGCATTCACATGTTATTACCTGAAAAAAGGATCCTCAATATGATTAACTTCCTTATAAATTTGGACTAAGAGTATGGATAAATGTATCTCAGATACTTCTAGAGGATAGAATGTATTATGTTTGAAGTTGGAGACTATTATTACGGTTATTTTTGGATTACCATTAAAAGGAAAACTCGGAGGTCAGGCGGCAACCCATCGCATCCCGCAAGGCTGTGAGACTTGAACTCACAACCGAAAGGTGACAAGGGTGTATCATCAACCAATGGCCCATGTGATGTCCAAGACTGAGTAATTTAGTTTTTTAAAGGGGTCTTGTAGATTAATTATATATTCATTTTTTGGAACCCTATATGAATAGGATAAATAGAATATTTTTTAGGTTTTATTATATTTTAGATTGAAAGATGAGTTTGTTATAGAAATTAGTTAAAGGTTGGAAATATACATGACAAGTATACATATTTTTTCCTCTCTTATTATATAAAGAAATAAATTCTTCAAAATTAGGTAAGTCATCTTAAAACCAAAAATGTGTTATCCTAATACCTTACGTTTTGTTGAACCGATGGTATTTTAAATCATCATAGATTGGTGACCTTGAGGCCCAAAATTCTATAATTGTTTTTGATTGATGACCTCAATCATTCCCTCTAAATATTTATGTTTTCCTCCAATTATGTGTCTCTAATTTCAACCAGTGTTTTCCTAATCATGATCATAATTTGGTGGTGACTATTTCATTTCACTTTTCCTATTATTAAGACTAAATTTTATTTACCCAATTTCCGATGTGGGTTTTCCAAGGGTATTATCTGTTTTAAATAATTTATTTTTGAAAAATAATTTCAAATTGTGAGGATTCAATTTACTGAAGGATGGATGAATGTAACACTCCAATCTTTTATATTATGTTATTTTATCAAAGTAATTCAATAACATTTACTACACGCAACATCGAGTTCAAGCGCGCCACTAATTACCAAACTATTCGTTCAAAAGTTGTTATGAATAGTATTTACTAAATTTTGAACTATATAAAATCCTTATAATTTTATAATCCATATTATGAGTTTCTTATAAATAATGTACGAAGTAATACATTTTTCAGATAAAATAATTATTTTTCAAAAAATATTCTTTTACCGACTTTTAATGGTGAACCCTTTTTAAATCCAATATTTGAAACTTTTATATTTTTAATTTTACAAAATAAATTTATTCTTTTGAATAGGGACATAATAATTTAGTTTCAATAAATTTTTGGTGTTTTTCTGATAACTTTCATATTTGGTTGAATAATGAAAAATACTATATTTTAACTGAAAACAACATTTTAATCAAAATAAATTTTACTGTTAAATTATATATTTTAATGGTTTGGAAGTATAAATAGATTATATTTTTACCATTTAATCCAATGATGGTCAATGTAAGTAATTTAAATTTTAAATTGGACATAAACAAGTGTCAATCTTTTGATAGTTATTATTTCATAAAAATACGCCTTTTGGTTTTTAAAGCGGGAATTAATTATAAATTAATAAATTCAACTTATATGTTTTTAATATGGTAAAATAGACTTCATTATTGAATTTTGAATATCAAAATTAGCTTATGGTGAATTTGTGGTATTTTTCTGTAATTTATTAATATTGGAGGAACAGTGAAAACCACTGAGTTATAGTTTAAAACCAAATTTTTATTTAAATAATTATCTATTTTATTTAATTTTATTTTAGGTCAAAATAGATACATAATACATTTATATGTTCAATGTAATTCATCGGAGTGTGTTTATAATAATTTTAGATATATAATAATTTCATTGAACTTTTCACCGTCTTTTACCCATCTTCTAGGAGAATTTTCAAATTCATATAAAAATTAATTTTACCGCATCTGTGAGTGTAATTTCAAAAATTCAAGATACACGGTTAGTATCAAGGAGTAAATGTGGTTCAATAAGATGAATATAATTTTTGGTGAGTAGTAACTTTTTACTTTTTTTTACCACAGTTAAAAGTAAATAGGGTAATTAAGGGTAAAAATGATGTCATTATTACCCTAAAAATTGTTTTAATTCTATTGGTTAAGTGTAATTCGACCAAAAATATCCTTATAATAAAATATGAACCACTTAGGTTCACTTTAATTAGATTAGTACATTTATTATTATTTAATTCAAAGAAGAGTTAAAAGTGTTAAATTCAATGTTTAATAACTAAAACATTTTTAATATAGGTTTACCCATAAGACAAGTTAGTCTATAAATATTCATTAGAACCCTAAAATTATTTAATACATAATGGTATTTTATTTATAATTTTTATAGATTAAATAATTAAATTTACTAATGATACATTGATGATGCAGTAATTACCTTATTAATAAAAGAATCAAATAAATTATATTATAAATATTACAATAAATATAATTTCAATGTTTTTACGAAATAGAAGAATTTTTTAGGTGGATATGACATGTTAGGGATGATTCAATGTATCATTTTTGAAGTAATAAACTTGGGATGACTTTCAAAAAAACAAAATACCAAACACTGTCAAAATTGACATAAAATAAAATTTAAAACAAATACAATATTATTGGACGATATAATATTCCTAAAAATTTAAGGTTCAGCCAAAGAGAAAAAAATATTATATATGTCATTACTGGGCCACTTGAGGTCCTATTGGAATCTTATAGTATGTTTATTAACCATATAGAGTAAGAATACAAAAAGACACGGTAAAAGTTAAACTATTTAACTAAGAGTTAAATCTAAAAGATATGGTTAAAATGTTAACATAAACATGTATAAAACCTATAGGTTGAGTAGTTTTCGACCCATACCCACCTTAACCATTAAATAATACATTTTGGAGACATTATAAACCAAAAATGATTTTATTATAGAATAATAGTTTATGTTTTTCCTAAGGTTCCCATCACCCCTCTTATAAAAGGGTCACTTCCTTCACTCTAATTCACACTTCCAAATCCATTTGGCTGGGCCAAACCCGACTAAACTATCCTCCCAACTTCCCTCACTTGAACCTAGAGGCCTTATTTCGATCAGAAAGCCAACTTAATGACCCCTTTTGATCAAATCAAAAGAAAGAATCTGAAGAAGATGTAATGATTTCACCACCCTCTTTCAAGTTCCTTTCTTCTTCCACTTCCTTTTTTTTCCATTCTAAAATAATTACTCCAGTATCTTATATATATTGTGATGTTATTATAATTATGTTACACCAAAATCCATTATTCTATCCACCCTTTTAATGACATGTATCCATACATGTGTAGGTATGGCTTACCGTCTCCACGTCGTGGTGTAATTGTTATTCAAAACATTATTATTTAGATGGGCATAATAATGATGTGTATTTGATGAAAATAATAAATATAACATGATAATGATTCGTTATAGATGATATAACATTAATTTATATATTATTTTAAAATTAAAATAATGATATTTTTTCTCGTGCGTACGTATGGATTACCGTCTCCACGACACGATGAGATTCATTTCCAAGTTCATCATTCATCGACGATTATAAAAATATATATTACTAATAAGTACGTAATATATGATATAATAATTCTAATGGAGATATATATTTTTATATATATATGTATTTATGTACTAACATATATCTTATTCACTTACTTCAATTCAATACTGTATAAAAATGGAAACAACATTTATGTGTACGTACGGACTACCGTCTCCATAAATGGTGCTTTCCTTTTCATATATATGTCTATTATACATATTTATATTCCTAATATATATGATATATAAATAATGTTTTATATTATGGATGTATTTAAATAATTATCTGAGTGATATAATCAAGAGTAACACGATAAAACATGTATGATAAAGAAAGCGATTATTACCCGAAATATTAATATAACATGGAAATTATTATTCAATGGATAGTATAAATTCAACAATGGATAGTGTATGATATTATTAATATTAATATGGTTCTGTTATAATTTAATAACACACTATAGTCTGCATACAAGAGGTTAAATGTATCCTCAACTAAAGGAAAGTGCAATGGGATGGGTTTTTACCTCACTCCTTATTCCCGTGAGATTTGTACCATATTGCCACTAATACCTTTGGTGTGGTGTATTTACTTCCCATAATAGTATTCTTTGTGCAATACAATTTAGTTTATGTGTATTTATATATTCATTGTATGATACCTCTTTAATGGGGTGTATGTTTCGTAAGTTACCAAATTGGTAAGGGTCAATTTCACAATCTCTTTATTATTCGAGGTTGTTTTTACGTAAGTATCTAATGGGACATATTTATTATCCATTCCCATGTTTCATTAAAGAGTTTTTAAATGGATAATTTTATGGCACTTTTTTAGAAAAAACATCATTTAAAATGTTTTAAATATTTATTCATCTAAATCATTCTCATTAATGTCCATGTTTTCAAAATGGTTTTTAATGATTTATTTATATGCACATGAATTTTTATAAAATGTTAATTCCTTTCAAAATATTCAAAGTGGTATGGGACACTTTGATTCAAAAATGTATTTAAATGGCTTACGTTCTAAATTGTGTGACTTTTAAATGTTTTCATGAAAAATGTATATTTTTCACAAAGAGTTCAAAAAATCATTTTCATCTATGTCACAATAATTTAATGGATTTTAAACTTGTTTGATGTTGATTTTTTTATGATAAAAATCGTCCATATTGTGTTGAAGGTTTTTTGATATTTTTGACTGTGGATGTGTTAATTTTATACCAGTCATGGTTTATGGGTAAAATATCGACATTTTGTATGCCATTTTTAATATGAATGTTTATGTTATGTTTAAACCTTTTCATATAAGTAATGTATTGGACTTAGTAAGTGATTGGTGGAGCCTACTATAGCTCCTCGATGCATCGGTAGGTCTCATGAGACAAACTAGTGTCTTGGAACAAGGCCTTGACAAAATCTTATCTGTAGTCTTGGCACAAGGCCTTGACTATGTGGTTATGATAGTCTGAAATTAATCATTCTATCATTAGGAATGTGGTTAGTGATATTGCATGTGATTATTCGACTAGTAGAATATCTATGTAAATATGTAAATGAAATTACTTTATTTTAATTTTTTCCATATTATACTGATGTTAAAGATAAAAATATTTTGATTTTGTTAGACATTGACTTACATGTTTATTCTTATTTATGAAAGTTTACACTGTATTATTATCCCTATTGAGAATATGAGCTCATCCCTATCTATGTTTTATTTTTTCCAGGATTCCAAGAAGTGTATTTTGATGAATGTGCAGGGTTATGCCCTGGGAATAATGGCATTCATAATGTATTTTTTATGTTGTTTTGTATGTTATAAAGTGTAATGTATCATTAATGTGTGTAATCTATTTTTCCAAGACTTCTAAACATATTGGTCCTTCAGGACTTGATTCCTTGTCATAATTCCAATGTATTAAAATAATGCACCAACTCTGGGTAACTGGGGTCGGGTAATTACAATAAATTTGAGAAAAAATATTTTAAGATATGAATGTTATCACATAAAATAATTAAACATTATTATAAAAAATGAATATATAATTACATTACAAGAATAATTAGTTTATAATGGAAAGATAATTAATTTTAAAATATATTTATACTGATTTCCAATTTCATAATTTGTGAAATAAAACAACATAAAACATTTAATGGATCCAATGTACAAGATAATGAGAAAAAATCATTTATTAAAATTTTTAGGTTATTTTATGAAAAAAAACCAAAAATTTAGTCAATTAAAATGAATTAATTTAATTAATTAGGTAAACAAAATTATATTAATTATTAAAGATAAATCATATATATATTTTTAAATACAATATACTTTTTATTGAAACATATTTACATTTTAAGAATAATTCATTCGTAATAATGAGTGTTCTTCTTACCAATAACATACATTCATTTAAAAAAAATTCTATTAAGTTGTTTTCATTGTTTATGAGAATTAATTTACCTATTAAAAAATATCTTATATCATATAAAATAGATGATTGGAAGTATAAAATAATTCATGAAATTTATATTCAATTATGAATCTTTATGACCCAATGAATCACCGGTTTTTTCGATGAAAACCATATTATGAGTTATCACAGAGTTGATGCACTCTAATGTAAATTATAACAAATATATTTATCTGAATAACCTATTATATATATATATATTCTTATATTAATTTCATATACATTTATTCTCTAAATGCATATTAACTATTTTCAATATCAGGTTTGAGTAAACATAGTTGTTTTGAACTAATTTCATAATTGTGGTGTTGTTAATTTTCATTCTCTCATAGTTTATCATTATATGATCCATACTGTTTTTGTAACTTATTTTTACTAAATATATTTACATTTTTAATATAATTTCATTATTATTTTAGTAGTTATCATTGATGACGAAGTCAGTGACATACTTGTGTTTTTAGTTTATAATAACAAATCATTGCAATTATATATTATGATTTAAATGTTTAAATTTACATATATAGAGAATAAAAATTCATTTTTTACATATTAACATCCAATATCATGTTTCTAATTCCATACCTAATTGATATTTTTAGAATTCTTCATGTTGGTTGTCAAACTGATAAAACTAGAATATGCTACAATCTATGAGTAAGTAATGTTATTAAAGAGAATAATTTCATATAAAATAACATTAAAAGGATATAAAATAATTATTTATAATTTTATGTTTATTAATAATAATTGGTAATATTTATACAAACAAGGTAAATTTAAAAAAAAATCACTTATAAATAAATTTGGTTTCCTCTTGAAATGTTTTTTGGTTGATTTTATACAATTATAAATTACTGAAAATTTTATTTATATAATTTCTACATTATATAAAAAAAATAATAAAATAAATAATAAATAACATATATAATAATATTAATTTTTTTATAGATATCCTTGAATGGTGGGGGTGAAAAAATAAACACAATGTTCACTATGGTAGCATTTTGCACACATTCATGAGAAACATTATAAATAGTTTCATTAAATTAGAGGGGAATATATAACTATTATATGATAAATATAAAAATTTATACTATATTACTTGTAAAGAGATCGTAGATATTTTGTTGATGTATCCATTAGAAATTTAGTATTACAACATTGTTGAAAAATTATGATAAAAAATAACTCAAGTGAATAAATATATAGTATATTAGTAATAATATTATTTTAAATCATGTATATTAGTTCATATTAAAATGGGTAGAAGTGAGCTTTATATATTTGTGAATATTAATGAAAAATATTTTGATGAGAATGATATTTTAGGGTAATAAATGGAATATTTTTATAGTTAGTTGATTATGGTGGGAATCCATTCTTAAAATATGTAGTAATTACTATATAACCATAAATAAATTTCTTTTAGGTATCAGTGTCAAATTGAAATTTGGAAATTTTCATAACATTATTTTAGCCATTCCCACTAAATAATCTTGATTAAATATTAATTACGGTTTTTAAATATTCACTAACATAAAAAAACCCATTTTACAAATTTTTACATCATGAATGTGGATTTTTCCCATTTTATTATAATTAAATTTATAAATATGGAAATATAAATTTTTAAATAAAATAATATATTGTTCTTGAAAACTATATTTGTAAACAAAGAAGTTTTTTTTCAATTTTGTATTCTAAATATTATTTAATAGTTATTACCAAACTAAATTTTTAAACATACTTGTAAATATTTTTAATTATAGTATTAGATTTTTAATTTAATATAGATATTTTATTTTAAAAAAATATATAAATGTCTCATTCTTTGAAATACGACTATTTTACATTGATAAATAATACTAACCATATAAATTTAATTTTTAGGGTAAAAATGAAATCGACCAAGTTTAAATGTTTAATTGGTATATTAAAATTATTTTATATTATTTAATTACTAAAACATATACAAAAAAATTCTATGTAATCGTGAATAATACATAAAAATTGTGTCTTGTGGAATTTATCTTCGATATATAAAATTATGATTATTTTATTATACATTTAATATTTCTTTTATAATGTGATAAAATCAATTGATAAAAATCATTCTAAAAAGAATAATGTAGTGATAACCTTATAATATTTTTATTAGTGTAAGAAAATTTTCATATTAGTTCAGGATTTTATACAGGATATGCAACTGGATTATTTTTTAAATGATGAAAAGTATGCACTAGAATCATTGGTGGCCACATTACATCCCGTTTAAAAATAATTTTATCAGTGAAATTTTATTAAAGGAAAGAAAATATATTGGGGTAATTTTACCTCATAAAAAACCATGAGATCCCATGTATACTCCTCGATCATATGATTCCACTATAGTACCATGAATACATCAGTGTCCTTCTTCCACATACCCTTATATCATTAGTCTATGATCATAAAAGGTTATTATTTATATTAATCTTCATGTTTCAAATTTAAAAAAAATGATTACTTTATAGAATGCATCATATACTCAATTACTCAAAAGAAATATATGGAATACATTGTGAAATTCAGAGTGATTTAGTGGGAGTCATAATATATTTTGTATGAATGTGAAAGAATTAGGGATCTTAAATAAACTAACGGTTCGTAGGATCTATATCCCTTTATTTTGATATTTCATAACACACTTACATATATGTTTTTAATATACCACCATTTCACTATATTTAAACCATTTATCTCCATTAAATTTATTGACATAACTTATCTTTCAACTTTTTGAGACTTTAAAATACTAAAAAACAATTCAAAGCTTCTCCATCAATTCTATGAAAAGGGTAGGATTTATTTGTTTACTCTAAAATTTAATCTGAATATATTAGAGTAATACATCTCTTCAAAAAAAATTCATCATATAATAAATTTTGAAATCGAAAAGTGGATCTATTATTACATGAGACTAATAAAAGGGAAGTATCTGATCTCAATAACCATTAAAATAAATCAATCATGATTGTATATTATCCTATAATGTTTGAAAGATTCTCTCAAAAAAGCATCTGTCGAAGGGTGATCAATTGTGGTGAAACAAATCTCTATCTTAAATATTTATTGAATACTTAAATAAAACCAAACTATAAATCATAAATCCAAAAATAGATACAATATATAATAGAACTCCATATGTCCCGACCACCTCTATTATATATATCATAGTTATTTAGTGAATAGAGAAATCAAATTTGATGGAAATAGAATGTTCTGGATTTTTATGGTTCTCATATTTTACAAAAAGCTAATTATTTCCTATATATTTCATTTGGAGTATTATGATTAAATAAAATATAACATTTCCCATTTTCTTAAATATTATGGCACATTATTTAAATATACTGTTAGATTTTTTTCTAGGCATATGTTGCAGGCATACCATGATTGTGACGTATTTTCAGCAATTTCTACCTTCATGTTATCCCATTGGATGGTTTTTTAGATCGTTATACATCATCATACATACATTATGACTAGTGAGGTATGTTAAATGTTAGTCATATAAATGTTTCTCCCTAAAATTTGGGTTTTATGGTACACATATCTCTATTCAAAAAAAAAACTCTATATTTATCAATTTTCACCTCCAAAATATTCTTTACCTACTTTATTAGATATGATTCATCTTTCTGAGTTTTATTAATCATCATGTGGATAGATGATTGTTTAGTAGGTTTATCAAGATAGTATTTATCTCTCCCATTAGGAAATAATGATTTATCTGGTAAAAATAAATGAGTATTAGTTATTTTGGAATCCTTTTCTATGATAGAGAAGTATAGATTTTTCGTAACAAAGTAAATGCCATTTTATTTCTATTACAAAGTTGGGAATGTATTCAATAGTAATAAAATTGTCTAGGTAACAAAAATTTCCATTTTTAATATTCAATTACATCTATGTTAGGATATATATAATTATATTTTGATCAGTATAAATAAAAAACTTTTATTTATACTATTATTATACCCATATATTTATTCTGACATTAATTATCTCTAACTCCAAATCGTGTTTTGGGAATTTTTTCTCATGTGTCATTAATTCAAATATGGAAATTGAAATTTAATTTAATTTCTATATTATAATGTAACCAATTCAATTTTGTTCATGTAACTATATATTGAAAAACATTCCCCACAATAAGTTAATATACATATAAGATATTTGACTAATGAATTATTATTTCCAGGAATCATCTACATCATTCACATATCAAAAAGATCATTAATACCTTCTATGTTGACATGGTAAGTGGATTTGATAACCATGATAAATTTTTCAACATGAATTAATAAAAAAATTAACCCAAGAATGTTACGGATCTCGGTAATTTTTTCTAGATTATGGTAGTTAACGACATCTTCAATCATTAATGGATATAATGATATTCTCATGAGTGTGATTACATGACAAAAAATTAATACTTTTCACAGCCCAAATTTATACTCTTAAAATTTAGTAGATAACTTATCCATCCTCAATGAAATTAATGATATAATTCAATGACCTTTATTATCTTCCATGATTATTTAATATTTAAAATGTCTTCTAAAAAGAGAAATATTTAATCAGGGTTTTCTCAAAATATTGTAGAGATTAAATATATGAACATTTTAGTAGAATATATATGTTCCAATGTAATTAATATAAATTCAAAGTGTTTATAACACTTATTGAAGATTGTAATGGAAATATTATCCTATTTACCCATATCTATTTGAATCATAATATATGGTCAATCATTTTATTATTTAGTGATATTTTTAGTTTAACAAACACACAAATGGTATGATTTAATGGAAACATTTTCCCAATCACAATTCCATTAAACTAGTGGTAATTTATTATTTGACTAATTAATCAATAATTCTTTTTTATAAAGAGCGCTAGTGTACCCAATGGAAGAGAAGAAAGGTACATAAAAAACTTCTTCGTATTCTATTATGGTTTCATATATAATATTTATAATTATATGGAATCCATTCAATATAATCTCTTATATAGTGATTATATTTTTGTGTTTTATTGAAATCATATTCTAATACATTAGGTGAGAAATAGTACGTTAATTAATAAAAGCATTTGTATATCCCCATATAATATCTCTCAAATCATTTTGACTCCCCCCAATCAGATGATTGCATATTACACTTAAATTTTGTATCATAACCATAGTAGATATATTGTTTCAACTAGTATTTCATCATCAACCTAATATTGAAATATGATATCATGTTTTTTTATATGAAAGAAGATTTTGTAATCTGTAAAGTTTATATCTTCTCTATGTTGACAGAGCCAATGTTGCCTAATAATATATCAATGTCAACCATGGGATGTATAACTCGATTCACAAGTAGTGTCTCCCAGGGAAATGAACTTTCCATAGACTAATATCTCATTATTTATTATCTATGGATTTAAAATGGGATAGAGTGCATTAAAAATTGTGTGATCAGACCCAATATTATGTCCGGACACTAAGGTTACTCATTTTATATTAAAAAATTGAATATTGGGAATGGGTATACCTGAAATAATGAATTGTAAACGTAATATAACTATAATCATAGATGGGGGATTGCAAAAATTACATTCATACATTAACATATAAAAAATAAGATTTAAACTCACTTATATACGGTAATTTTCCATACTAAATATCATTTTTATTGATTTATATCATAATGATTCATAAGGATTATGTGACTCAACTATAGAATACCCCTGAATGTGTCACGGTATGTTTTTAGTCAGGCCTTTTTTAGGCACTTCATGGAGATTGAGTTAATACCAAATAAAAATACACAAGTAAACTAGATTTATCTCAATAATACTAAATCCACATGATAATATGTAATTATATTCTATAGAAACCTAAATCATAAAATCTCAACACTACCAAAATTTTATGATGTTATAATTTTCTTATACAAAACTTTATATATTTTCCTTATGGTTCTCGCTAATGTTCTCTAAAATAATCATTAATATTACTATACTATTCTATATATATAACTAAACCCTACATTAAATCAAAGTAACATGACACATAAAAAAATATCTTTATTAACATATTAATACCATAATTAAAGTGGTAAAACTCACAAACAGACACACATCCCATGCATCATAAATTTTAGACTCTTGGATACATGCTGCATATATATATTATTTTGAAACATCTAATATCATTTCCCCTTTATTAAGATATTACATACCCTTTTATAGAAATATTCCATGATATAATTATATTCATGACATCATGAATGGAATTATAATAATGTTGTGATCTCATATTAAATGTGATGTTAAATCATTTCAAAGTTATCGAGATCAGAAAAATGAAGGGGAAAATGAGAAAAATGGAAAATATATTATTAAAATATTAGAATAAAATAGACAATAATAATATAATATTATAGTGTAAAAACATCATTAATATATCATTGATTATGGAAAATACGTATATTACAAAACATAAAATGCATCTCAAGGATCATTAAAAATTTTGAAATGAAATAATTGTGATTTTTAAAAAAATCATGCATGTCATGAAAATAATGGCATATCATAGAAATGAAATGAATTATGGAAATGAGATATAACATGATACACCACTATTCGTTGTATAATAATAGCATAAAAACATGGAAATTTAGAAATATTATAATAATAAAGAAATACATCCATTAAAACAAATTATTCCCCCAACATAAAGACTATCTCATTATGTTCGTTCCTAAAATGTGATGATACACATTATTCCCTCTAATTTGGGAAAAAATATAATTATTTCCATTCTTAACTATATCTTGGTATATTTTAAACTGTAAATTAATTATATTTTGGTATATGAAATATATCGTCTTCATTGTAACATATGTTTTACACATAAAATCAATCATCATCACGTCTCAATGTCCCGTGTAAATATAGATTTCTTATAAAATTAATTTATATTAAAAAAATGAATTTAATTAATCAATGTATATCTAAAATATCATATTCCAAACTGAATAATTTAAAAATAATATATTAAGTGTTATTAAAACATTACATTGTGATAGATAAATTATGGATGAAGAAAAAGTAATTTTTTTTAAAAACAATTAGAAAAATTTTCTTTAAATAAAATAAAAATTATGTTAAAAATATTATTATAAAAGAAATAAAAATAATTTTATAAGATTATTCTAAATAATTCCAAATAACTTGTCCTTGAAATGAAAAAAAATAAATTAGTATTCTTTGTCTACTGTGTTAATTAATGAAAAGAAATACCATTATTTTTACTTTTAAGAAATGTTAATGGAATCTCACAATGGAATAACAATTACATGAATTAAATTCATAAAAAATATATATTGTAGATAAAAATTATGAAACATATTTTAATATCATTAAGGAAAATAATTTCAATTCTAAAATAGAGATAAGTGTGGAAGGATTCATTTATACAATCATTAGTTATTAAATTCATCAACATAAATTTGGTCGTAAATTTTATTAATCAATGAGGGATCTCTTTATGATGAAATTTAATTTCCTTAGAAATAATGTGGATATAAAACTATAAAATATTAATTTCATGATCCAATAAATATATAAATTATTTTTTCATCTATTAAATATCATGACCATATGACTTGTAAATTAATATAGTGAAACCTTTACCATGAATTCAATGATAGTTGATCATAATATTACCCACACTAACAAATGTCAATTTATTATTCATATATTTATATATCTTATTCATATATATATATATATATATATATATATATCAATTTAAATACATCATTAAAAATTATTCTTCATATTCAAGTAATTTATTTTCCATATCAGATGTCAGTTCACTTTGTGGTTTTGAATTTGTTTCATAATAATGATGTTATTCGTAATTATTATACAAATTTATATCATTTCATGATTATAAAATGTAATTTAATCTATGTTTTTTAATTTTTTTAATGCTGAAAATCCATTTCATAAATATTTTTTTAATATGTATAATGATGAAGTCAATAATGAGCATCCTTTACTAATTTATTCTGAATAAATGGTGTCATATTAATTAAGTAGATAATTTTTTTATAACTAATATATAACCAAAAAATAATAATTTATTTATTAATATAAAAATATTGTGTTTTAAAAGGAATCCTTGATATAAATCTATATCATTGTTCATATTGGTGGTTGTTCCTCACCAACAAGAACATACTACAATACAAATATGAGTATGGAAAAGAAATATATTATAATTTTTATAATATTTTATTCAAATTTATAGAATTATATTATTTTTATGATATTAGAGTGATAAATCAATATTTCTAAATCTTAATATTAGAAATTAAATATATAATTTTTTTTCACTTATAATTTAATTTGTTATCCTCTTATAATGTTATCATTCAGGGGTTAGTTTTCCAATGATAACATTTTCAAAATATTAATTATAGAATCCCTCATTTATATTATTATAATAATAGTTAGTAAATAGAGAAGATATTTATTCACTACACCCATTTATATTATAATATATGAAATGTTGGGTGAAAAGGGAAATGTGTTATTTAATGGGGTGGCAATTCAAACATGTCCATGTGGAATGTTTTAATTATTATTTACTTGATTGTGGGGGTAATTGATAATTTTTATAACATAAAAATAAAAAAAACTTATGTATATTATTTATACATTTTTAATTATATTCAAATAGTTATAATTTATTGTTCGGGGTAGATGAGATAGATATATAAATGAAGCTGACGGGTATGTAATTCTTTCCATGGTGATTTGGATCTTCTCTTATTGTTTTATTTGATAATTAAGTGAAAGATAAATTATTGGAAGATAGTGCCTTCAAAACAGGTGTTAGGGATTTATAAGAAATTAATTTTATTGAGCTCCAATAATATTTCTAACTAGGGCTGTTTCATAAAATTTGTGGAACTGAACTCCTTTTATAGGATAAGAAGTGGGATAAAATCATGGAAAATAACGTTATGAATGGCATATAATTTTAATTGAATGATTTTTTGGTGTGTTACACGGGGAAATATTTTTTTATAATTAGGTATTATATCCCATAGAAACAAATGTATCATAGAATATCTAACTCTAAAATAAATTATGAAAAATTAATGACATATAAGGTTATCCGTTTTCGCACATATTAATAGTGAATAAATATTAATAATGGATATTATTTATAAAGAGAAACATAATATGAACCATATTTCATGACATAAATGTTATAAATAACAATGTTTCTGCATTTAATCAAATTATATTTTAAATATATATAAATTAACTATTTATTATAATCATATAACGTGTTCAGAAACTATTATGGTAAAAAAATTTGTTTTAATCATTACCTATTCAGAGTAATTTTTTATATATTAAAAATAAAATAATATTATAATAATATTAATACATTTTGTAACATAATATTAGTGTCTAAATATAATATATATGTAAATATATATATATATATATTTACTTTCAAAATACACATCAATAAGATATGTTCAATTATTTAAAGAAACTGTTCACAAAAGTGTTTAATATTTAATATACTAAAATAATTATATCGGTAAATATAAAATTTCCATAATTAAATATTTTTAAAATAATGAATAATAATATTTAAGTAATTATATATGATTAAATTTTTTATCAAAATGAAATTACATATAAAATAAATGGTCATAATTTTTAATTTATTTTAAGAAACATACATCATTTGACTATAATACGACCTTTTATTTTTTGTACCATTTTATAGAGTATTAAAAAACTTATATTAATAAAAAAATAATTATCTGTTCTAATATAATTTTAATATTTAATCATTTTATTATAGTATCATGGTTTAATTTTAGTTTTTTTTTTGCAATCAAGACAAGAACATAGATCTTATTAAATTAAGGAAATGTATTTGTTTAAATTAGGGTTCGTTATAAATAAACATGGTTTATAGGCTATATATAAGTGATAATATACTTCCATATTGATGTTATTATTTATTCTTCTATATTGAGAGAACCCCCAGACTTGAGAATGGTCAGTATTATAAATCTCGAGGTGTTATATATATATGTGCATTCATGATTAACAATGGTAATTTTGTTCAATATTTTTCATTCTTTATATTCAAATACCTTTATACTTTCACAATCAAAATGTGGACATTTAAATGAAACTATTAGCCGCAAATTATTGATTTATTCTGATTTGCTAATCATATGCCCTGTTACTTTAGAGATCTTCTACAACTTAGTGAAATGAATCAACTATGGTTTTGTAGTAGATGGATATACATTGGATCTAATATGGTTTTTAGAGATCGCACCAGGGGGACTCAAGGCCTGGTATTATTTTATAATCCTATATTTTTTTAAAATATATTTGATCGCACATATATAATATAAATATGGGTGCTCAATACATAACATAGATCATGTGACATTACATATACTCATTTTTTAATAATATATGTTTTTTTATTTGTTCATTAATTTAATATAAATATAATTTTTTATATTTCTATTCATTTTGTGACTAGTGATGATTACTTTTGTTTCACTGTATTTTATGGATTTTGTTAATAGTTATACTATTTCCTCCCCAAATCATACATAGTGCACCTATCCAGAAGAAAAAAACCATGTGTGTATGAGAAATTTATAGTGGGTGTATGTGGAAAACATTTCAGCCACAATGATGGTGAAATGAAGAAAGGATGCAGCAATTTCACTACTACCATCAAGTTTGGCTGGATGAAACACCCATTCATGTGTAATTTTAATAGTTTTTAAATACCAAATCAATAAATTTTATGTCATTATTAGTATCGATGATGTTGTAGATACTTACCACAAAAAATATCAAACATTATTCTCTTATAATATGATCATTCATCCTACGCCATTGGATTTAAAACATCCTTGTCAGTGCTATAAATTCAAAATCTAATATAATTTACATTAAAATAATTATAGTCATGGAAATATAAACATTTTTTCTATAATATATCTAATGAATGTTTGAGTATGTAATGGGAATAAACATTCTTTATTAACTTAGTATTGTATATAATGAGAGGAACAATTTAGATATAATGAACTATGAAGGGGGGATAAATCAGTGCTGAAAATATATTCACCACATATAAATTAATCCATTTTACCTCTTTGAACTATTTTTATCTTTATTTTATTAGTTTATTTTCATTATTAGATGATTCTATATGAAGGTAGCTAAATATGGAAGATTATATTTTTTTTCATTATTCACTACTATATAATTGTATCTAGTCTTTGGTAGGACCTGAAAAAATATAAACCTCAGAACCACTGGAAAATAATCCTTTAATCATTATTACATAAAGCATGGATTTTTGATTCACATACATTTCAAAATAATAAAATGACTGTGTTCTCTCTATAACAGTTGTGTGGATCTTTATAATAACCTTAAAGAAAATATCTACCTTTTATGTTTCATTAGAAAACAAATAAATAATTCCACTTGTTTAGTGTTTTGATGTGTTTCACATTGTTTCTATTGTTCTTCTGTTGACATCTCCACATTTTAACTTCATAGATGCATGCCAAAAACACTTCTTCATATACACTATAGCTAACCGAATGCTTCTTTTTATTTCTCTTATAAGATATGTAATTTTTTTGTATATGTTTTGGAGAGATAATAATATAATCCATATTCATCCAAATTGATAATCACATATATCTTCAATATCTGGTAAAAAAAATAACTTATTTCTTAATTATCTTCTAATGTATCAAATTTTTATAATCAAAACCCATAATTGTTATTATTTAATTAAAGAAATACCAATGTAAAATCATCAAAATCAAATTTTCATTCAAACAATATCAAAACTAAATGTTTTAACGAGTCACTTTTTTTGTTCATGGGTTGGAAAAAATTTAGTCATCTGAATTACACAACATGTTTAGTATTATTTCAATAAATAATTATATTTCAAAAACCTAATACGGTGAGAAATATGATAAGGACTCTTCATATATTTTTCATAGATTAATACTTATGTTCACTGAACACTATGCATGAATGTCATATTGCATGTTAATTTCACTATTTTCATGCATGGGTAACAGATGATTAATGGATCTTCTTAAATGTATAAACCCAAGAATATATCCGATAATTGTTGGTATTACCTTTTCACCTTTATTATTATTATTTTTTATTTAACATGCATTCATGCATATTTTTTATTCACATATGCATGCGTTTATAAAAACATTGTTCCAATTATTATTATTTTCTTCACACACACTACAATATCCACACTCTTTCTCATTATGAACAAATATTCATATCAAATTTCACTAAATCCACATATAAACATGGTGTCTTTTTATAAAACATTTGTTATTGTGCACATAATTTTTTCCATAGTATATGTGGATGAATTCTCCTTGACAAAGCATAATCACCAATTGATACTTCCTTCATCATGAAAACCAGGAATGAAACACTATCCTATTGTAACTTATTAAAATAATCATTCAATAATTTTATTGATATATATATATATATCATAAACTAGTTATGGAGATAAATGATTTCCACCAAAATAAGGACCTCTTGAGTTCTTCATGAACACATTTTCAGATTTGTTCTCTGTTTTTAAAGCTGAATCGCTCATGGTTATTCCCCGCTCAAAAATTGAGCTAAAAAATCCAATCATCACATATCCTAGGAGGATTTACTTTTATGTACCCCTCACATACTATAATTCATGGTGTATACACTATTTTTCTAAAAAAGTACCTCAATAGAATAAATTTAAGACTAAAAATATTTTTACCCTCAATGTTGAGAAATTTATAGAAATTGGTCACCACATATACCTTACGTACGCACTATTATATGATCATGTGTTTATTCCTTTTCCACTACTCTCTTGAATTCTAAACGCTCTCATTTTTGTAAATATTCCAACATGAGTTACATTCAATAGAAAAATAAAGTGTTAATCAGATTATAGTGAGACTCTACAAATGGCCATATAAATATATCAATGGGATGATAAACTCATTATTAATCATATATTATTTGATAAATCTTTATATATGCGTAATAGATGAATGAACAACATCTGAATCATTGTTCTTATTCAAAGAATTTTTTTTTCAATTTAACTTCTGTAAACGCACTGTATAAAATCATAAACGGGTTCTATATGTCATGAATGTATTATTAGAGAAACTAGATCATTAGAAATGAAAAGGGTGATTAATATAGAACGAATAACTCAAGTAGATCAAAAAATAATTGACGATTGGTTGAAGAGGGTTTTTATTGTGATTATAATTCTTAGATGAAATGGATAATGAGGGGGATATTTTATCATGACCCGTCCCTCGGGGCCCGTTCTATGACTAAGCCAAGACCACCTTCCATAGTCCAGGGGCCAGTGACATTCCCCTGAATGTAATATCCTTAAATAGGAAGGGATTTCCTTTTAACCTATAGAGACACACAGTCCCAGAACACAACATCAAGAAACCACGATATAAAATACTGTAGTAAAACTGTGTTGAATATAGTGGGGCCGGAATATGAGCCCAAATGAAAAGTACAAGAAAAACTAAAAAGTGGAAACATCTCATAGTTCGTCTACCAAGTATCCAACATGAATGGTATGCAAAGCTCCCAATCAGTTGTACTTGCATTATGCCACACCAAATGATCCACCTTGGAGTACCATCCTATCCTGGCTCCCTCAGCCTCGATCAATGTTGTCAATAATTTGCTCAAGACACAACATGATACAGGCATAGCCCATGCTGGGTGAGTATAATGATACTTAGTAGGTACCCCAAGACCCTTGTAGAACTCATACAGTTACATGAAGGAAAAACCACAAATAAAGACTTCAATTGTACTTAAGTATGTTCCTAAACATATAACTAAGTTATCAAGATATACTCATATCACACATGAAGGAAGAATACCAGAAAGGTAACACCATGAAAGTAGAAATACCACATAGCTAACACAACTGAGATAGAAGTACCGCACACATAAAAAAACAATGACAACATCACCAAGGTAGAATTACCAAAAATGGTAACACCATGAAGATAACGACTCAAGTCACAATAAGTATAAGTTTAGTATAGAAATTTCGATGACTAATCATAAGATAGATCATCTTATTCTGTTAAAAGGCACTACTGTTATCCCACACATGACAAATAGATATTAACCCTCACTAAACCACATAGGATATGATAGATGCTGACCCATGAAGGATCAATATGTAATGACTGACACAAGATCAATGATTTTCACATTACTGTCTGCCATAGGATCCCTTACACCCGGTTCTCTTGTGTTCTGTAGAATCTTCCACTCAAGATATTTTTCTTACCACAACCACCACTAATCTTCACAAAGAAGTACACCAATAGAACTCCATGTCGTAAGGGTTCCAACGTGATAGATGATGCATCAATCGGACACCTAGTGTTTGAGTTATAATTGTTTTATTTCTAGGGGTCCAGTGGGATTTAGGTTTGATCCAACCCATCTGTAATACAACTGTTTCCAAAACTCATTTAATGTATACCATAAGGATCATCTTGCACTCAGGGTCTCAGCACCACAGAGGGTCCGTCCAATAGAAACCCGGTTTTCATGATATGGCCCTTTAAGTGTTTTTGGGACTAGTTAGGCCTGGGTCAGGAATGATCTAGTCGGACCAGCCCCACCCGACCTAGTCTGGGCCAACCTAACCGTGACTGACCCCACCTGACCTGGCCTGGGCTGGCCAGACCCGGATCGGATCAACCCGTCCCAGATGGGCCGGGCCACAACGTAGTCGGCCCGGTGGGCCGTGGTGTGGCCTGGCCCACAAGGGGGCACCCCACTGGGCTCATGCGACCCGGCCCACGGTGGCTTGACCCACTGGCCTAATGCATCCTAGACCGTGGTGGAGTGTGGCACGACCTGAGCTGGAGTGCGGTCGGGCTCGAGGTAGAGCATGGCCCGGCTCGAGGTGGAGCGCAGCCCAGCTGGTGGTAGAGCGCAACCCATCTTGCGATAAAGCATGGCTCGGTCACGCGAGGTCCTCCGAGATGGTACCTGGGGGGTTCCCATTCAGAAGGTGAAGTGGAAACGCCTTTTGGCACTTCCAATTTCACCTGTGAGACCCACTGTGGGTCCCACCACAGCAGCGTTAGAGCTGCGACTTCCCCAGTGGTGCACTGGTCGCGCCTCCCACCTCTTCGGCGGTCGGCCTGTGTGCAAGATGCATCCTCCGACCTCAGCGGCGGGTCCATTTGGGAGCGTGGGTGTGCCACCTACTACCTTACAGTTGGCCGGTATGATGGAATCTGCCTTCATCCATCGCATATTCATCCCCTACCACTTTCTCTATAGCGGTGTGTGACTATGCGCCACACCTCCTCCTTAGCCGGCTAAAGTTGGCCACTCCTCTTACCATCCATGCATAGTGGAACATGCTCTTCTTACGTCGTGCGATGATGTGATGCCTTCATTATACCTGGTTGGTGTTGTTGCACAAACGGTCATCCACGGAGAACGGAAGGGTAGCAAGGTAGTAGAGGGTACAAGAAGGGTTCATTACGCATGCACCATCTGTGTTAGCTTGTAATCATGAACAAGGATTAATCGATACAAATATCAATAGAAATTAATCAAAATAAAATCCCTACCTCAAGAAGGACGGAGGATGCCTGCGATCGCAGAATTTCTGGTGTTTGTCTTTTCAACAATAAGCATCCAACGACGCCACTCGAACGTCGATTTTCAGTTCAGGGTTCAGGTTCACATGTCACCTTCCTTTGGAATAGGATCATTCCACCAATGTTTTTGCATCATGTAACATTATCATCACTTTGTTTCTTGTTGAATCATTGCTATTACCTCTCTCCAAGATCTATTATAATAGAAGAGGTGGAGGGTTTCTGAAGCTCATGGGATATTTGAGGGTTCATTAATTAAGAACCTTCCTAATTCAAAATGATGTTGTTATGTAGGATTTGAAAGGGAAAGACATTTAATGGCTTGAAACATCGTTGGTCCCATGCTTCCAATTGTCTATGGGAAGTAATGAAAGAATAAAATAACAATGTTATTTTATTTATTCTTTTATAAATGTCTAAAATCTATCTTTTTCTTCATCCCTACTACAGTTGAAGTTAAGTCATCCATAAATGAATCTCGACAATATGGATTCAATGGTGCTCTCAGATTTTTAATCCAAGCACCTGTTTAAATGTTAGAAAATGTTGGTCTTGTGTTTACTGAACGTACCATAAAAATTTTAAAAAATTATTTTGGGCACACTGGGCGTCGGAATCCCGCACCATCAATGATCGCAGACTTGTAATAATTACATATAATTAAAAAACTTTACATGGAAAATCTGGGTCATTACATTCTCACCACCTTTGGGATTCTCATACCTGAAATCCACAACATAGATTAAGGAAACAAAAGGGGGTACTGAGAAAGAATCTGAACCTCTCGCTCCTATGTTCTCTCCTAGAGGTTCATGTGCTACTAGCGAACACACACCAGAGGTATTGATCGCCCATGAAGGACACATTCTTGTCAATCCCCAATCTATACTGGATCTCTGAAAATGTCTCCCCATCATCAAAGTATATCTCGATGTGGTAGATTATGTGGGATTGGTCATGAACTTATCTCATCGGCTTGGATATGTGGAAGATTTCATGCACTGTCTCTAATTGTGGTCGATGTTCCATGGGGTATGCCACCACACCTATCCACTGAAGTACTATAAATGGTCTGATAATCCTCGGTGATGACTTGATGCCTCATCCAAATCATTGTAAACCATGTTGAGGTGTGACCCATAAGAAGACATGTTCTCCCTCTTCAAACTACAAATGTCTCCACCTCCTGTAAGCATAAGACTTTTGTATGATTTGTGCAATCTCTAACCTCTACTGGATGATTTGATACTTCTCAGTGGTAGCCTATACCAACTATGGACCCATAAGTGCTGATTCCCTTAGTTCTATCCAACATAGAGGTGATCTGCAAGGTTGGTTATATAGGGCATCAAAAGGTTCCATACCGATGGTGGAGTGATAAGTATTGTTTTATGTGAACTCCTCCAATGGAAAGTGATCCTCCCAACAACAGAAAAAATATCGGGTGTAAGATTGAAGCATGTACTCCAGTGTCTGTATAGTCATCTCTTTATGAAAATCTATCTGAGGATGAAAGGTGATGCTCGAATGTAGCTGAATCCTGAACTCCTCCTGTAATAATTTCCACAACCGTGATGTTAAACGTGTCTCACGGTCAGAGACAATCGTCGATTGTACCCCACGAAGTAACATAATATCATGTACGTAGAGGCGTCCCAAACACTTTACTGATCCCTGCTCTCTGAGAAGTAGGAAGTGGGCCGACATGGTGAGTTGGTCAAGGATCATACAGATGTAATCATGTCACCTGGATATATGTGGAAGCCATGTCACAATTTCAACGTACATTACATCCTAATTCCACTCTGGAACCTCTAGTTGTTGTGCTAGGCCTGCAGGAACTTGATACTCAGACATGACTTGCTGACTACTGTGGCATTGTGAAATAATCACATCCACTTATTTCTTCATCCCTGGCCACCAGGGCTAATGCAAGAGTTTCTGGTACATATTTTTCCACACTAATATGTAATGCAAGATGGGACGTATGGAACTCCCTCAACACCTTCTCCCGTAGAATCACCTATACCATGGTACATCCTCTGAAGAGAATGGCAGGCTCCCCACCTTTTGAAAATCCATCAAGTGCATGTCCCAAGAATATATGGGCACGTTGAGCCTCATAGTCAATGTACCTATGTTGCACCTCCCTGACTCGCTGAAGGATTGCGGGAGTGACTATAATAGAATGGAGGTATGATGCACCACAACTATTCACAAATGATATATACAACACAGATAGCTACTCTATCACCTCGCTCAGCAACTAGAGACAAGACCTCCTGCAGAGTGCATATGATACCATGTTGCCGTTCATTGGAGTATAGACTATCCCAATGATATTGTCTCTGAGGAACTCTAGTTATTGTTGTTGTCTCAGGTTCTGGTCCTTCTGAGAAAAGATATACCTGAGACTCTTGTGATCTGATTGTACTATAAAATGTCTTTTCATCAAGTAATGTCTCTACAAATTAAGTGATATGACCACTACTACTAATTCTAGGACCTGCATAGCATAGTTCAGCTCATGTTGCCTTATCTACTATCATCCGTAGGCGATCACTACTCATTCTTGTATTGGGACACACCCATGATTGGTCCCTGATTCATCGCAGTAGACTACATACCCAACTCCCTCTTCGGTTATCCTCATGATGGGGGAACTCATTAGTCTCTGCCTCAGCTACTTAAAATCATGATGGCATATATCTATCCATAAAAAGTTTTTTCACCTCTTTGTCAATGCTGAAAAGGGTACCTCAACTCTGGATAAGTCAGGCATGAAACTTTAGTAGTATCCAACCAACCACAGAATACTCTGCACCTCAGTCACACTCCCTGTGTCTCCAAAGCAAGTATAACCTATATCATTACAAGATCAACTGAAACTCCAGCCTCCAAGATAATGTGTCCCAAAAAGTGGATCTTTCGTATCCATAATTAGAACATCAATATCTTACCATAGAGCAGGATCCATTGGATTGTATCCCAATAAATCTGTAGATGATAGGCATGTTCCTCCTCTGATGCAGATTATATCAGGATTTCATCGATGAATTCCACCACAAAGAAATCGAGGAATGTCTGAATAATCCACTTCATGAGTCCCATGAACACTATAGGGGTATTGGTAATGCAAAATGGAATAACCAGGAACTCATAGTGGGTATACATACATCTAATGGATGTCTCCTGCCCATCCTCATCTCGTACTCTGAGCTGCTGATTGCCGGATCTGAGTTTTATCTTTGAAAACCAATGATATCTTTTCAGCAGATCGAAAAGATCATCAATCCACAGATGTGGATACATGTTATTCACGGTCACCTAGTCCACGAGATGGTAGTCCACACATAGTATCAAACTCACATATACCTTCTTGTATAACTAAATAGATGCTTCCCATGGAGAAACACTAGGCCTTATGAACCCCTTTCTCTGCAAGTCTTCCAACTCTACATGTATCTCATGAAGCTCCGTGGGATCCATCCAATATGCTGGTGTAGATATTAGGGATGTCCCAGAAATAGGTTGATGTAAAAGCATACCTATCTATGTGGAGGTATTCCCAAAACATCATCAAGAAAGACATCGATATTCTGGTCCACAAATATAGGATAGCTCGGTCTCTCAACATCTACTTCTCTAAGGGTAAGGCAATGCAACTGGGGTGTGATCAGTTGCACTCTCCTCCAGTTAATTACATGCTATGAATCAAAGTTTACCTTCTTTCCAGTAGAGGAAAACATGGTCCTATCCTCATGGACACCCCACACATTGCACCAAATAAAATCACTATTTTCATAGACTATATAGACAGCCAGTCCATTCCCAAGGTGACGTCGTAAGGCCTTGACGCCGCTACTAGAAGATCCCAGCCGAAGAACTCACCTCCTAGAGTAAGTGCACACTTACGGGTCTAGTGTGAAATCATCAAATCCCTTATCGTTGTATTATCTAGCCATAACAAACTTGCTTACAACTCCAATGAAATCTACGATCTCTAAACAAGGTTCATGGGAATAAAGGAGTGAAAAGAACATGTGTCTATAAATGCAATAGCTAAGGTGGAGTCGACACAGATCATATCACTAATCATCTTTGGTGCACTGTGGTCATAGGCCTCAGCTTCCTGGAGCTGATCTCATCCCTCTCCACCTTCCCCTTGTGGTTGTGGTGGACCACCTAGAGGTGGTGGCGGTAAAACCTCAAATCATCACCCACCACGTGTTGTATGGCCATCTCCTCTTCCACATCCACCTACCGCCTGCAGACCTCCATATTGAATATTTTCTTTTTACTCAGTGGTCCCACAACAATCTGTTGGTCATCCATACAGCTGGTTGGGCAGTCACATGCCATGTCACGATGACTGCCGCACAGGTATCACCGCCTTCTCCCCATTTTTCCTCCTCCATCCCATGACCACTACCCCACTGACCCAATATCCTGAGGTCGGCCACTAGAAGGCCTGGCCTGTATGGGCACCAACACCATCCATCTGATTTATGTTGTAGATGAATATTCTACCTAACATTTAGTGTGGTCACTCTCCATCAGTACCTACTAAGCTTGAAGCACTCCACCAAAAGCACTCTCTCTAATACCCCAGCCTGCGTCAGAATGCTGATCGATATCGTCAAGGATCTGATCTCCCATCGGATACCCTACTCAATGGTCTGGGCCCTAATGAAATGGTCATGTTCCTTGTTGGTGGAGGATAAGAAGAGATCAGTGAACCTATCTGATTACTGGTCTCCAGTCGTGATTCCCTACTATAAGTGTAGCAGCTCCTATATACAAATAGAGCAGAAGGTCGCTATGGAGAACTTTACATCGAAAAGGCTCTAAAAGTTCATCCAAATGAGGGTAACCTCATCATGTATCTAGAGCATCAATCAACACCATCTGAAACAACCCATGATCTCATAGTATGGTATCTCATTAATGTAATTTAATAGCTTGCACTACACGCAACACCGAGTTCGAGCGCACCACAACATTACCAAACTTGCCGTTCAAAAGTTTGTTATAAAAAGTATTAACTAAATTTTTAATCTTATATACTCTATATAATTTTAACAAACATATTTTGTGTTTATTATACATAATATAAAAAAAATTCATATTTTCTAATAAAAGATGATTACTTTAAAAAAATGAAATTTTACCGCTTTTTAATGGTGAATCCTTTATTAAACCAATATTTGACACATTTATATATTCAATTTGACCAAAAAAACATTTCCATAAGAATCAGAACATAAAATTATTTTTTCGATAATGTTTTTGTGTTTTTCTGATAACATTCATTTTTGGGTGAATAGTGAAAATTACTAAATTTTAAATGAAATCAACTTTTTTAATCAAAAATAATTTATAGTGGTCAATAGTACATTTGAATGGTTTTTCAGTATAATTATATTATATCATTATCATTTAATAAAATTTTGGTCATAATAAGTTATTTCACATTTAAATTTGACATAAACACTTGACAATCTTTTGATAGTTTTTAATTTTTTAAAAACCAAATTTTTTGTTTTAACAACGGGAATTAATTTTAAATTAATAAATGAAACTTATATGTTCTTTATTTAGTAAAATACAATTCATTTTGGAATTCGTAATATCAAAATAAGCTTAGGGTGAATTTTTGTTATTTTTCTGAAAACTGTCAACTTTTTATGAATATTGAAAAACAATGAGTTATAGTTTAAGACCTAATTTTTATTTAAATAATAATTTATTTTATTTAAATTTATTTTTGGAAAAAATAGATTCATAATTATTATATAAGTTCAATGTAATTTATTGGAGTCTGTTTATAATAATTTTAGATATATAAAAAATATATTGAAATTTTTACTGCCTTTTACCCACCTTTTAGAAGAAATGGAAAATTTGCATAAAACCTAACTTTACCTCTTCTATAAATTTTAATTCAAAAATCTAAGAGACACGATTGATATCAGTAATTATAATGTGGTTCAGTAAGATAAAAATAATTTTTGGGGAATAGTGACATTTGACTTTTATTTGCCAAGGATAAAAGTAAATAGTGTAATTAAGGGTACAAATGATATTATTATTACCCTAACACATGTCCTAATTCTATTGGATAAGTTTAATTCATCCTAAACCTAATTTAGGAATAATATATGATCCTTTAGGGCCACTTGGATTAGATTCATACATTTATTATTATTTAATTCAAAGAAGAGATAAAAGTGTAAAAATAAATATTTAATAACTAACCCATTTTTAATATAGAGTTATACCAAATATAAATTAGACTATAAATATTCATTATAAAATTAAAAAAAATCCCACATAAATTTATTTTATTTATAATATTTAGATATTATATAATATAATTTATTTATGAAACAATTATGATGCAGTAATTTCCTTGTTAATGAAATAATAAAAAAATGATATTATAAATCCCAAATAAATGTAATTTGAGACTTTTTATGGATTAGACTAATATTATAGGATAATATGAAATGTTAGGGTTTATTAAATGAATTTTTATTGAAGTTATAATGCTGTTATAAATTTAGTAAAATCAAAATACCAAATAGTTTCAAAATTGACATAAAAGGGTTTTTAAAAAACATATTATATTATTAATTGATATAATAATCCTAAAAATATAAGTTCCAGCCGAAAAAACAAATATAATTATAGATTTATCATTAATTAACTTATTTTCATTCACTTAGAAGTTTATAGTAAGTTAATTAACCATATAATACTGAAATGCAAAGAGACATGGTTAATGTCAAAATATTTAACTAAGAGTTAAATCTAAAAGATAAGGTAAATATAGTGACCCAAACCTATATAAAACCTATTTTATGATAGTGTTTCGACCCATTCCCACCTTATCCATTAAATATTTCATTTTTGAGCCATTATAAATGAAAAATTATTTTATTATTAGATAATGGTTCAATGTTTTTCTAAGGTAACCCTCACCCCTATTATAAAAGGGCACATTACCTTATCCCAAATTCAGACCTTCAGACCCATTTTAATCTGCCAAACCCATCCCAAATATCCTCTCAACTATCCTACCTTTATCCTAGAGGCCTTACATTGGTTAGAAAGCTATCATAAGGAGACCTTCTGATCAAATCAAACGGATGAACCGGAAAAGAGGTAAATATTCCATCCCCTATTTCATGTTATTTTCTTCTTACACTACTTCATTACTTGTTGTTTCAATTTTAAAACAATAAATCTAGTATATTCTATATAATATTATTTTATTATATATATGGTACAACCATATTTGTTATTCTATCCATTTTATGAATGACATTTCACCATACGTGCATACGTATTCCTTACCGTCTCCATGTCGTGGTGTTGTTGTTTTCCAATACATTATTATTTGGATGTGTATAATAATGATGTATAATTGATGTAAATAATAAATATAAAATGTTAATGATTCAGAATATATGATATATAATCCAATTATATATGATTACAATATCAAAAAATGATATTGTCGCTCGTGCGTATGTACAGAATACCGTCTCCACGACGCGATGAAATTCATTTGCATGTTCACCATTCAACGATGATTATAAAAATACATATTATTAATAAGTATGTAATATATGGAATAATAATTATACTAGATATATATATATGTATTAATGTATGTATTTATGTATGTAGATACATATATCTTTTTCACTTAATTCTGTTTCAATACGATATGAAAACAGAAGCATCATTTATACGTACGTACGACGTACCATCTCCATAAACAGAGCCTTCAATTTCATATATAAATCTATTATAAATATTTATAATATATATATATATATTATATATAATTCATGTTCTATATTTTGGAATCATTTAATTCATGATCTAAATGTTATGATAAAAAATAACAAGTTAAAACACATACAATATTGAATGCGATTCATACCCAAAATGTTAACTTATCATATAAATAATTATTAAATGGGAAATATAAAGTCATAAATGAATAATGTATGATATTATAAATATAAATTTGATTCCGGTATAATTAAATAACATATCATGGTCATTACACAAGAGGATAAATGTACCCTCGACGAAAGGAAAGTGTTAGGTAAGGGTTAGTTTCACAATCTCTTTATTATCTGAGGTTGTTTTTACATAAGTATCTACTGGGGAATAATTATTATCAATGTCGATGTATCATAAAATTGTTTTCAAAGGAATTATTTTTAGGGTAATTTTTAACTAAAACATCATTTTTAATGATTTAAATATTTTTTTTTCTATATCATTCTCATTAATGTCCATGTTTTCAAAATAGTTTTTAAGGATTTATATATATGAAAAATAATGTTTTTAAAATGATAATTCGTTTCAAATGATTCAAATTGGTATGAGACACTTTGATTAAAAAATTTATTTAAATGTCCTCCTTTTTAAATTGTGTGACATTTAATTGTTTTCATGAATAAGGGATATTTCCCTCAAGGAGTTTTAAAAATCTTTTTCATCTATGTCAACATCCTTGGATGGATTTTAAACTTATTTTAAATTGAATTATTATGATACATATATTTTATATTGTATTGATTGTTTTGTGATATTTTTACTGTGGATGTGTTATTTTAATACCATTAATGGGTTATGGTTAAATTATTGACATTTCGTATTCTAGTTCTAATACGAATGTTTATGTTATGTTTCAACCATTTTATATGAGGAATGTATTGGACATAGTAAGTGACGGGTGGAGCCCGATATAGCTTATTGATTCATCGGTAGGTCTCATGGTACAATTAGACATGGAATTGGCTGAGGCACTTCCCATTTTGATATATGGTTTTGGCCTAGGCCTTAATCATTTTTAGACATCTTGGCTGAGGCCTTTAAAAATTGTTTTAGAATGTCTGGCATTATAAATTCCCTCAATATGGAAATAATAATGAAGGATCATGTGGTTAATCAACTAGTAGAATACCAATGATAATGTTCTATTAAGGAATTATTTACTCATCTCATATTTCTTCCATAATGTGTTCATGTTTATTATTTTTAAAGGCATGTGTTTTCAATTATTCACTATGCCTATTGTTTATGTTATCTTCTGCTAAATTATTTACCCTTACTGAGGATCTGATCTCACCCCTTTATTTTGTTTTTTTTTCGTAGGATCCCAAGAATTGTTTTATGTTTCAAATTCGTGGTTAAGCTAAGTGATTAATGTCATTCTCAATGGATTAATTTTTTCGTTGTTTGTTGGAAAGTGTAATGTAACGTTCATCTATGTAATATATTTTCCAAAACTGTTAAACTGATCAGTCTTTCAAGACATGATTCCTTGTAATCATTCCAACGTATTAAAATAATGCACCGACTCTAGGAATCTTGTGTTGGGGCGTTACATTTGGTATTAGAGGAAGTTTAGAAACATCCATGTAAAAATATTTAGATAAACACTAATTAGATAACATTACCCTAATATATACTTTGAGGATTAGTATAGAAGAACATCCTGGAATATTGGTAATTAGAAATTTTTTGAGTTTTCCAAGGAATAAATCCATGTCTAGATATAAACAGGTAGAGGTGGATCTGGCACAGATGTACCTAAGTGTAAAACCCAAAAACAAATCATTGAGCTAGACTCGAATGGGAACTGGAGAACGAAAATGGGACTTGCTGCACTCATGGTCACAACACTCCTAAGGGATATGCATTGGATAATTCTCATTTTAATTACATTACATTAGAAAATATTTAGGACTAAATAATTCCTCAATGAAAACATTTATATTAGTATTGATTATATCCATATACTGATCAATTTATGTGACGTATTTTACCAGTTTGGAATTATTCATTGCGATTCATAAACTGACGTAGCATATGCCATTATTTATAAATGGAACCCAGTCGAAGGAATTAGAACTGCAGAAATACATATGATCCAAATAGTAAAAAAGATCATATCATTCAAGGTATTAATCCTACTATTAGAAGAGAAATAGTCTCCCATTTATTCTCAGCATATGAAGAAATAATATCATTTGTTAATAAGATAAGTAAATAATTCTTTGAGTCATATGGCTTTGATGGGAGGCAAGAGAATAAAAGGATGGTATAGAGAAAGATGTTTAAAGAGAAGATGGGAAAGAATAATCTTCCCATATGTGATAAATTTGGAAATAATAACCTAGTTAAATTCATGAAGGGAATGTAGTTTGTTATATGTGTGGGTAAAAAGGACACCAAGTATGTGATTCAAGGGTAAGAAAAAGGTTTCAAATGTAAAATGATTCATCTACAAGGCATTGGGACACTATGCTAATCAATGTCCCAATCATCAGATTATACCTCAAATGATGCTATTGGATAATATTCAAGCTATTGTACTACCTCAGATGAATAGGAATGACTGGTGCTCTTATGTTGTTATTATATTATTATTTCATTTTAGTGTTGTATCAACAATATACTGGGTAAATGAATTATAGAGATGAATACGAATTGTACTGTAGTACTATTTTTTTAAGGTTTTGAGATTATATTGTTCTACCAAAAGTGAAATAATTGTATGCTACACTTTTTGGAAAATACATGGTTGAAGGAAAGGTAATCCTTAATATGGTCCTGATAATGAGGTAGTGATTTTGGAATAAGAGATGGTTGATTCTGATAAATTATATTTGATATTCTTGACATCCTTGGAACATATTAATACTTTTTTTGTTTCATCATTCATGGAATATTCATAATTTTTGGATATAATGAATATATTCAGTATTCTATAAATAATAATGGATAATGGATGTAATCAATAACGTTTTATGGTAATTCAGGGTGTTACCATGTTTTAAAAATATACATGATGAAAGTGTTCACATGATATTACTTGGAAAAAATGATCTTCATTGTGTTTAACTTCCTTATATATTTTGGAATGTGAGTTGGGATAGAAGTATTTTGGATATGTCTAAAGGTTGTAATGGATTATGTTTAAAATTGGATACAATTATTAAGGATATTTTTGAATTGTCATGAAAAGGAAAACCCAGAGGTCGGGCGACAAACAATCGCTTCCGAGAAGGTCGCGAGACTTGATCCCACAACCAAAGGGGGACAATGGTTCATCAACTAACACTGGCCTACATGATTCCCTGGATTTTATAATGTTGTTTCTTTTTTAAAATGTCAGATAGGTGAATTATAAATTCATTATTTTTGGAATCATATACAATTAGAATAAATAGAATATATTTTTGAAATCTTTTGTAGTGAAATATGAGTTTTGGTTGGAATTAGTTAAAGGATGTGACTGTACTTTTCAAGTATATATATATATATTTTCCCTCTTATTCTATGACTAAATTAATTCATAATCCTTAGTTAAGGGACTTCATCTCAATCTCTTTTCGTTGATGCATCCTTTTATTTCTAAAGGACTATCTTTTATATGGTGTATAAAACCCTTTGACTTTTCATTTCAAGGGAAATATCTTTCTAGGAAGCGTTTAACTAAATCAAAAAAAAGGAATGTGTTTTTTAACATAAGCGGTGACAATGACCATTCCATCGCAGCAAGTTTTATTTGATCTTTGGCTTCCTTAACAAGGAAAAATCTTTTTATGAAAAAAGAAAATAAATACCATATACTCTTTTTATGTTTTTTGGTATTGAAAATGGTTTTGATAATGGATCTCTTATGTCAGTATATTTAAATGATATATTTTGATTGATGACCTCAATCACTCCATATAAATATTTACATTTTCCCTCTAATTATGTGTTCATAATTTCCACCAATATCCTCTTAATCGAGATCATAATTTGGTGGTAACTTTTTCATTTCTATTTCACGCTTATTAAGACTAAATTTTATTAACCAATTTTCTAATGTGGGTTTTCCATAAAGGTATTTCCCTAATTTTATCCGTTTAATTTTGAGGAAAATGTTCAAATTGTGAGGTCACAACTTATTGAAGGAAGTGAGAATGTAACACCACAATATCTCATAGTACGTTATCTCATTAAAGTAACTTAATAGCTTGTACTACAGGCAACATCGAGTTCGAGCATACCAAAACATTACAAAAATTGTTGTTCATAAAGTTGTTATAAATACTATTAACTGTATTTTGAATCTGTTGGGAAAAAATCCATCAAGGAATCACTGAAGCATTTTTGTGGTGATTGTGTTTGTTGACAAAGTGGACATCTGAGTGGTGATTATTGCCAAATCAAAACAATGACAGACAAATTTTTTGAAAAAGAGGATATCATAATGGAATATAGATTTCAAGAGCTGAGGTCAAAGATCCATGTTTTAATCAAGAACGTCGAAAAAAGGAATGGATGATCTTGAGGCGGTACAAAAATAAGAGATACAAGGTGGCACCGTTTTCCAATTTTTGCCAAATTTTTGGGCCTTAAAATCAACAAATGAAGAAAAGTGTTTTTGGCGAAGGGACTTGCGCGGCGATGACTTGGAGTATAGGAAACATGAGCGCCATATGTTTTTCAAGATAAGAAGATCAAAATATGTCAGAGGAAATAGGTTCGTGCATGTTTGCGAGTTGGTCGCACAAGTGTCTAAAAGGATAGAAGACTTGCGCGTCGAGACTGGGTCGCACAGGTGACTTGCGCGCCGACGCGTAGGGTAGTCAATTTTCCTATAAATACTTGACCACCCCTCTTCATTATTCAACGGAGTTCAACACTTTGAGAAATCAGAGCTCTCGTTGCACAGGTGTGGTGGTCCCGCAAGTGGTGTGTGTAGTCGTGCAGGTGGGACTTGTGCGCTAGGGTGATAGTTGGGCGCCAGTGTTTGAAGTTGTGCGCCAGTGTGGAGTTACACGCCAATATTGGATTAGGAGTAAAAGGAAGTGAGTCGCGCAAGTTTAGAGTTAAGTAAGCTAGAGTTGTGCAAGTTTCTGAGGAGGACTTGCGCGATAGTTTTGACTTGCACGCCGATAATTGCGCACCAAGATAGACTTGCACGCCAAGTAAGGTTTAGTTCCAGTAGTGATTATCGAGCTGCGTGGAAGTTGGATGTTTTCCTGATATCTTTGGTGCAAAGAGTTATTCATTTATGGGTGAAAATTGGGCTTCAACAGAGAATCTACTTACAGAGGAAGATGCATTCCTTCATGAAAATGAAGAGACCTACATGTCTATAATCTGTGAGTGGCTTCCTTCCAAGAGCAGTGAGAAAAGGAAGAGAAAGAAGGTTATCCTCTCCACCGGCAGTGAGCCAGAGAGAGAGAAATAGGGAGTGACCCTTGGGGAAGCAGTGAGCTGACCATAAAATTGTAAAGGCATTGATCCTGGACATAGAAGTGATCTATCCTGAACATTGTAATCCACAGCTACTAGCGTTTAGTGGAATTCGTATGACCGATAACTTGTCGGCATATGCTCCTTGGACGAAGCCCTTTGATATGAACCAAGTAAAATTGTTGTGTCCTGTGGATGCTTTACTTTCTATTTACATTGTGCAATAGGAAAGACAAAGAAGTGTTTTTTGCTTAACAATGAAACAAGATCAAAACGGGCATTAATTTCAAATTAGTCATACCCTGATTCACCCCCCCCCCCTCTGGGTATTCATCCATGTGGACCAAACAATTGGTATCAAAGGGAAAGGATGACAGTTGTTCTTCTCTCAATGGAGGTCACTAATCATAAAGGGATTTCGATCTTCGACGGATGTGATTTTGAGATATGGAAGAATCAGATGCAACACTATTTCCGATCTTTGGGAATGGATGTGTTTTAAGCAGCTATGCATGGTATCACAGCTGATATTAATAGTGGTGTGTTATCAGAAGACAAACATAGAGAATTGGATGCTGATTCCAAAGTGATCAATTCCTTAGGGGAAGCCCTTTCCAATCCCATCTATAAAAAGGTGATGTCATGAAAAACGTCACATGCCATGTGGGAAAAGCATTTAAATATATATGAAGGGGATACAAAGTTGAGTGAGGCAAAGAATCAAGTGTTATGGAACAAGTATGAAGATCTGGGAATGAACCCGAATGAGTCTATTGATGCATTCTTTGATAGGGTAAATGTTGTGGTAGAAGACATGCAGGGTCTTGGATAAATTATCGAATATATAAAAATTGTGAAGCGCATATTGAGAAAACATCAACCTGGGTTCAATCTGAAGGATTCTGTTTTGGAAGATAATGACCCAAAAGAACTGACATTGGATAACCTTCATAGCACTATTGTTGCATATGAAATGAGAAACCATAATAACGAGACAGTGGAAAATGGGAAATCCAAAGAGGTGGCATTCAAGGCCATGAAAAAGCTCACCATTGAAGATTCTAATGAAGAAGTAGAGACAGATGAGGTGATGTCATTCCTTTCTTCAAATCAGTAAAGAGGAAGAGGAATGTTTAAAGGTAAACTTCCACAAGAATGCTTTCTATATGGAAAGGTTGGTCATCTTGCGGCAAGATTCCCCAAGAAGTTAGAAGATGATAATGATGTTAAAGTTGAAATTCCAAAGAAGAAGACTGAAGCATTTGTGAAAGGGAAGTAGAAATTCAAGAGAAATTTCTTCAAGAAAAAGAATATTCTTTCACAAGAATTTGCATATTCAGATGAGTCTGAGGATGAAGAAGTCGAGGAAATAGAAAATTGCAGAGATCATGGGGTAAATTCCTTGGTTGAAATTGTTGGTAGTTCTCAAAAAAGGATGATGCTGACGCTGAAGAAGAAGAATAAATTGATGGGAGAGTTGATATGGAAGCCAAATTGGAAGCATTTCTTGAGGAGATAAACGTTTGGAGATCCAAAACGAAGAAATCCAATAATGTGGTTCGTGATGAAAAACTCTATATGCAACAACAGGATGAAGAAAAGCTTGAGTTGTTAGAAGAAATTGAAAGACTAAAATACTCAACACTAGAGGGATCATAAAATATTGTTCAGTATAATCTTAAAATTGAGGAACAAAAGAAGGAAATTGATTGTTTGACTAACACAGGAAAGGAGCATGTCAGATGTATCAAAGAGCATGAAGAAAAATCTGTCAGTCTCCGACAAAAAATTAAGGATCAAGAAAAACTCTTGACCCCCAATGTGATATCAGAAAAGCAGGCCATTTAGAAGACAGAGAAGATGAAAGCGGAGCCTAGTAGTTCAACAGGGAAGAAGCAGCAATTGAGATCAGTTATTAAGGTTGATTGAGGGCTTGATCATAATGAAAAATATATGGCAATTGAAATCAGACCGCAAGCACCCATCTCGAGATTGAAGATTTATTTGGGCACAAAGAAAAATCAGAATATTCAGAGATCCCAAGTGGAAACTCTGTATGCTGATGTGTCAATAAGGAATGCACCATATATCAGGTATTATTGTTGTGGGAAGATGTGACATTCAAATTATGTGTGTTCAATTGCCAAGTGATATCAAAGGGAACAAGAATAGGGGTGGCAGCCAAAAAGAGAACGGTTTTACAGAACATATTTTGAAGGACACTGTTTTTGGTACAGTGTATTTGGGCACATGGCTAGGTATTGTACTTCGACCATTCAGAAAAATGTGCCAAAGAAGAATCAAAACGTTCACAAGATGTAGATTAATAAAACCACATGTGAGTTTAAAATTCATAATAGATTTGCAGCTTTGAAATATAAGGTTGTTCCATCATACTCTGAGAAAGAACAGAAGTCTCAATCTATTTCGAGTGTGAAAGAAAAAGTATGGACCAAGAAGAAGAAAATTGAGGAGGCTGTGGTAGCAGAGATTTCCCTTAAAGAATCAGATCGATCTAGTGTGTGGATCCTTGACATGGGTTGCACATCCCACATAATGGGTAATAAGGATCTTGTTACAGGCATAAAATATGACAAAGAATGAGTTGTCAAATTTGGAAATGATGAAGGCCTGAAGATTGTTGGCTCAGGGAAATCCAAGTTTGGGGGAAAATAAATGAGATGTGCTGACGTCTTGGTAGTAGAGGGTCTCAGTCATAACTTTCATAGTGTCAGTCAACTATGTGACTCTTGTCACTCTATCCAATTTACCAAGAAGATGTGTATTGTTAAAGTAAAAGATGGAGCAGTCATTCTATAGGGAAAACGAACAAAGGGGAATCTTAATCTGGTAGGTGGGGAAGAAGATTCATGCTTTTTATCCAGAGAAGAAGAAAACCAGCTGTGGCATAAGTGACTTGGTCATATATGTAAACAATCCATGGAAGATCTGGTAAAGTATGATGCTGCTAGAGACCTTCCCAAAATATCACGTGATCACACTCATACATGTGATGAATTTCAACAAGGGAAGATAATCAGAAAGACATACAGGCCAAAGGAAGAAAAAACAACTCGAGTTCTCGAATTGGTGCATGCTGATGTATGTGGAACTATCTCACCACGAGCTATAAATGGGAAAAGGTACTACGTTCTTTTCATTGATGATTATAGCAGAATGGCATGTGTATTCATCATTACCCATAAGAAATAGGTGTTCAATTTCATAAAGAAGTACAGGAGGGAGTCATAAATGATTCTTGGGCATAAAATTCTGAAGTTTCGTACTCGTAACGGTACAGAATTCACAAACAGTCAAGATGAAAACTATCTCGAGAAACATGGGATAAGGCATAAAGATTCATCAGTGAGAACTCCCCAACAGAATGGAGTGGTTGAAGGGAGAAATCGGATCATCAACAATATGGACAGAACGATGCTTATTGATAAAGAACTACTAGAGAAATTTTGGAAGGAAGCATTTTTGACATCGGTCTATGTTTCGAACAGGTCTCTATTCTGTCCGAAGCAAGGGGAGACTCCATATAAACTATGGTACAGAAAGAAGCCATTGTTGAAATACTTTCGAATCTTTGGAAGTAAGTGCTTCATTCTCAACAAAGAAAATCACAGGAAGTTTTAGGCACGTGGAGATGAGGGGATATTCCATGGCTACTCAGGGAAAAGTAAAGCATATAAATGTTTCATCAAAAGGCTGGGGAAAATTGTTGAGAGCAATGATGTCACTATAGTCGAAAATGAACAGAATGCTCAACAACCTAGTGAAAAGTTTTTGGATGAAAGTGATGATGAGGTATGTGAAACAAGGGGAGTAGAAGTGGAAGAGGATAACTCAGAAGAAGATACTGATGATGAACGAGAAAGTGTCAAGTCTGTGTCTGCAAGGAATCCAATGAGTCATGCTGAAATTGATAGGCAGAATATCATTGTTGATCAGACAGCTCCAGTTCAGACTCGAAGAATGAAATCATTACAGCAAACATCATTTTTATCTTAGGTGGTGCCGAAATGTTTTTTCTGGTGCAGCTGAAGATGAAAACTGGGTTCAGGCTATGAATGAAGAGCTTGATCAGATTGAGAAGAACCAGACATGGGAGATTGTTTTGAGGCCAAAAGATAAGAATTTCATCGGGACCAAATGGGTCTATTGCAACAAGATGAATGAAGATGGAACTATGATTCGAAACAAATCACAGCTATTGTGCAAGGGATACTCCCATATAGTGTAAATAGATGTAGATGAGACATTTACACCGGCTGTATGGCTGGAGACAATCAAATTATTTTTGGCCATAGCAATGCAAAGAAAGTTCAATGTGTTCCAGATGGACATCAAATCTGCATTTCTAAATGGAGTTCTGGAAGAATAGGTGTACATTGAGCAGCCAAATGGTTTTCTTATTCATGAGGATGAGAACAAAGTTTTTAGGATGAAGAATCCATTGTATGGGCTGCAACAAGCACCAAGAGCATGGTACTCAAGGCTTGATCAGTACTTGAAGAAGCTTGGTTTCCGGCATGGGGGAGTTGATTACAATCTCTATTTTAGTAATGATAGTAATCAAAGGATGAGGCTGCTGGTGTATGTAGATATCATAATTTTTGGCGGATTAGATAAAGCTCAGTGCAAACAGTTTTTCGAATTCATGAAAAATTAGTTTGAAATGTCAATGAATGGAGAGCTAACATTTTTCCTTGGTCTACATGTGACACAAGGAAGGAATGGAACATTCATTTCTCAATATAAATATGCCAAGGCGGTTCTGAGAAGGTTTGGAATGGATAATTCCAAGGAGATGAAGACTCCGGTTGCTACCCGGATGAAATTATCAAAAGATGAGGATGGAAAGGTAGTTAATATCACAGAATACAGGAAAATTATTGGAAGTCTGTTATACTTATCTACAACAAGGCCTGATATTGTTTTCGCCACTTTCCAAGAAGTGAGATATCAATGTAATCCCAAGGAATGTCACATGCTTCCAGTGAAAAGAATAATTCGGTATATCCATGGCACAATGGATTTCGGCATGACATATACTGAACAAATCTCAGACAGAGTTATTGGGATATACTGATGCAGATTGGGCCGGTTCAGCAGATGATAGAAAATAAACGTCAGGTGTTGCATTCTATCTTGGTGGGCTATGTATTGATTTGTTAAGTAAGAAGCAGGATTGTATTTCGTTGAGCACCACAGAAGGTGAATATATTGCAGCCACTCAAGCATGCACACAGTTATTGTGGATAAAGCAGCATCTTGGTGATATGGGAGTTGATGTGAATTCTCCGATCGGAATCCAGTGTGATAACTCAAGTTCTATAAATCTTAGAAAAAATCACGTACATCACTCAAGGAAAAAGAACATTGAGATAAAGTATCATTTTATCAAGGAGAGGGTTGGCCAGGGAATCGTGAAGTTGGAGTATGTGCCTACAGAGCTCCAGGTTGTAGATATTCTGACAAAGGCCTTACCCAAGGAAGCTTTTGAGAGGCATCGACTGGATCTAGGAGTTCATTCGATTCCCCGCACTTGAAATGGTGTGGATGTCGAACCCCCCTCTCCCCGAGGTATGATGTGTTTTCCCTAATGTTCTGATATGTGTTCTCTAATCTGTTACAGAATGCAAAGGAGTGACCATTAGGTTTTTTGACAAATGGGGAGAAAATAGTGATTGTTCAAGGGGGAGACAGTGTGGCAATTTGATAAATCATGTTTTATATGGGGAGAAGCTGAACAGTTGAGCATCCAGATAGGGGGAGCAATGAGAAAGGGAGAGATTTTTAAATCTGATGATGCAAGAAGTGATCGATCAAAGAATAGATATCATGACAGTTATGGATCATTATGAAAGTAGAAGAGTGCTGTTGGAATGTGGTAAAAATATTTCCAAACAAAAATTGTTCTTCCAACAAGTCCTTCAACAATTCGTATCAGTTTAGTAAAAATTGGTATCAGTTTGGTGTCAATAGTGGATGTCAGAATTTGTTGAAAAAGAGGATATCATGATGGAAGAGTTGTCAACCAACCCAAAGGGTGAGATTGTTGGGAAACAATCCCTCAAGGTATCATTGAATAATTTTTGAGGTGATTGTGTTTGTTGACAAAGTGGACATCTGAGTGGTGATTGTTGACAAAGAAAAATAATGACCTACAAATTTGTTGACAAAGAGGATATCATGATGGAATGTCGAGTTCAAGAGATAAGTTCAATGATCCTTGTCTGATTCAAGAATGTTGGCAAAGGGACTTGCGCGCCGATGACTTGGAGTATAGGAAACATGCACGCCATATGTTTTTCAAGATCATAAGATCAAAATATGGCTAAGGAAACAGGTTCGCGCAAGTTTGGGAGTTGGTCGCGCAAGTGTCTAAAGGGACAGAAGACTTGCGCGCCGAGACTGGGTCAAGTAGATGACTTGCGTGCCGACGCGCAGGGTGGTCAATTTGCCTATAAATATTGGACCAACCCTCTTCATTCTTCACTGGAGTTAAACACTTTGAGAAATCAGAGCACCCATCGCGCAGGTGTGGTGGTCGCGCAAGTGGTGTGTGTGGTCGCGTAGGTGGGACTTGCGCGCTAAGGTGATGGTTGGGCTCCAGTGTTTGAAGTTGCGCGCCAATGTGGAGATACATGCCAATATTGGATTGGGAGTAAAAGGAAGTGAGTCGCGTATGTTTGGATTTGTGGAAGCTTGATTCGTGCAAGTGTCTTAGGAGGACTTGCACGCCAGTTATGACTTGTGCGCCGATACTTGCGCGCCGAGATAGACTTGTGCACCAAGTAAGGTTTGGTTCTAACAGTGATTTTCAGGCTGCGTGGAATTTGGAAGTTTTCCCAATACCTTCGGTGCAAAGAGATATTCATCTACGGGTGAAAATTAGGCTTTAAAAAAGTATCTACTTACAGAGGAAGATGCATTCCTTCATATAAATGAAGAGACCTACAGGTCTAGAAACTGTGAGTAGATTCCTTCCTAGAGAATTGAGAAAAGGAAGAGAAAGAAGGTGATCATATCCACCAGTAGTGAGCCAGAGAGAGAGAAACATGGAGTGACCATTGGAGAAGCAGTGAGCTGGCCCTAAACATTGTAAATGCAGTGAGTCTAGGCATAGAAGTGATCTAGCCCGAACATTGTAATCCACAGCTAGTGAAGTTTAGTGGAATTGGTATGACGGGAAACTTGTTGGCATATGCTCCTTGGACGTATCCCTTTGCGTTAAACCATGTAAAATTGTTGTGTCCTGTGCATTCTTTACTTTCTATTTACTTTTTGCAACATGAAAGAGAGAGAAGAGTGTTTTTCTTAACAACGAAACAAGATCGAAACGGGCGTTAATTTCAAATTAGTCGTACCCTGATTCACCCCCACCCCCCTCTCAGGGTATTCAGCCTTGTGGACCTAACAGAATCTTATATACTCTATATAATTTTAACATACATATTATGTTTTTCATAGACATAATATAAGAACAAATTCATTTTTTCAGATAAAAGAAGTTAAAAAAAACAAATTTACCTCCTTTTAATGGAGAACCCTTTCTAAATCCAATATTTCACACTTTTATATATTCAATTTTACATAATAAACTTCTTCTTTAGAATCACGACATAAAAATGTAGTTTTTATAATGTTTTGTTGTCTTTCTGATAACTTTCATATTTCGATCAATAGTAAAAATTACTAAATTTTAATTGAAAACAACTTTTTCAATAAAAATAATTTACAGTGTTCAATTATAAATTTTAATGTTTTGGAAGTATATTTATATTATATTCTCATCATTCAATACAATTTTGTTCATTATAAGTAAATTTCAAATTTACATTTGACGTAAACGCATATCAATCTTTTGATAGTTTTTACTTTTTAAAGTAGCCGTTTTTTGGTTTTTTCAATGAGAATTAATATTAAATTAATAAATGAATCTTCTAGTTTTTGAATTTGGTAAAATATAATTCATTTTTGAATTAAATAAATCAAAATTTTCTCAGGGTGAATATTTGGTATATTTCAGAAAACATTAAAATTTTTATGAATAGTGAAAACATTAAGTTAACGTTTAAAACTGACTGTTTATTTAAATAATTATTTAATTTATTTAAATTTATTTTAGGTAAAAATAGATACATAATACCTATATATGTTCATTTTAATTCATTGGAGTCAATTTATACTAATTTTTTATATGTAAAAAATTTATCGAACTCTGTACTGTCTTTTACCCAAATCATAGGAGCCATTGAAAATTTTCATAAAACATAATTTTACCACTTATATGAATTAAATTTAGAAAATCTGAGAGACACAGTTCATTTCAGTATGTAATATTTGGTTCAATAAGATAAAAATAATTTTTGGTGAATAGTAACTTTAAACTTTTATTTATCACAATTAAAAGTAAATAGGGTAATTAAGGGGAAAAATGATATTATCATTACCCAAACACATGTCCTAATTATATTTGATAAGTTTAATTCATCCAAAGCCAACCTGAGGAATAAAATATGATCTTTTAGGTCCACTTGGATTAGATTAGGACATTTATTATTATTTAATTCAATGAAGAGTTAAAAGTTTGAAAATCAATGTTTAATAAGTAAACAGTTTTAAATATAGGGATATACATAAGATAAATTCGAGTATAAATATTCATTAGAAAGATAAAGTTATTTCCTACATAATGGTATTTTATTAATAATTTTTAGACATTAAATAATTTAATTTATTTATGACACAATGATGATGCAGTAATTACCTTATTAATGAAATATTAAAATAATTTATATTATAAATACCCAAATAAATGTAAATTGATACTTTTTATGAATTCAAATAATTTTTTAGATTAATATGACATGATATCATTGATTAACTGAATTTTTTTGAAGTAATAATGCTGTTATAAATTAATAAAAAACAAAATACCAAATAGTGTCAAAATTGACATAAAAGAGTTTTTAAAGAAAATATTATATTATTCATTGATATAATAATCCCAAAAATATAAGGTTCGACCAAAATACATATATGATTATTTATGTATCATGAATGAACCAATTGGGGTTCTCTTGGATATTTATAATATGTTTAATAACCATATAATATAAAAATACAAAGAGACATGGTAAATGTCCATCTATTTATCTATGAGTTTAATATAAAAGATAAGGTTAATATAGTGACCCAAACCTGTATAAAAACTATTAATTGAATTTTTTTTACCCATACCCACCGTAGACATTAATTAATTCATTTTTGAGCCATTAAAAACCGAAAATGATTTTATTATAAAATAATATTTCAATCTATTCCTAAGGTTCCCCTCACCCCTCTTATAAAAGGCACTTCCCCTTCACTAAATTTCACACAATATAAACCATTTGGATCATCCAAACCCTAAACAATATCCTCTCAACTATCCTCACATCACCCTAGATTCCACCATTTGGTATGATAGATAATTTAAGGAGCCATCTTGATCAAATCAAAAGGAAGAACCCGAAGAAGAGGTAAATATTTCATCACCGCATTCAGGTTCTTTTCTTCTTCCACTACTTATTTTTTGTTGACTATATTGTAAAACAATATCTCCAGTATCTTCAATATACTGTGATTTTTTTTATAAATATGCTATTACCTTATTCATTATTCTATCCATCCTATGAATGACATGTCATCATATGTGTGTACGTACGGCTTATCGTCTCCACGTCGTGGTGTAGTTGTTATTCAACACATTATTATTTGGATGGGTATAATAAGGATGTATAATTTATGTAATAAAAAATATAACATGTTAATGATTCATTATATATCATATAAAAAGAAATTATATATAATTATAATATCAAAATAATGATATTGTCAATCGTACGGACATACAGATTATCGTCTCCATGACACGATGAGATTCATTCCCATTTCACCATTCAATGATGATTATAAACATATATATTATTAATAAGTATGAAATATATGACATAATAATGCTACTAGTGAGTCATAGATGTATATATATATATATTTTTGTGTGTGTATGTATGTATGTACTTACATATATCATATTAACTTACTTCCGTTCAATACGATATGAAAATGGAAACAGTGTTTATGCGTACGTACGACCTACCGTCTCCATAAACCATTCCGTCAATTTCATATATACATATATATATGATATATAAACCATGTTTTATATTTTGGAATCATTTAAAGAATTATCTAAATGATACGATCAAGAATAACAAGTTAAAACACATATGATAAAGAAAGCTTTTATTACCGAAAATGTTAATTTAATATGGATATTATTATTAAATGGGTAGTATAAACTCATAAATGAATCATTTATGATATGATAAATATAAATATGGTTTTTTTCTAATTTAATACCATACTATGGTCATTATATAAGAGGTTAAACGTACCATCGACCAATGGAATGTGCACGGTAAGGGTTAATTTCAGAATATCGTTATTATTCTTGGATGTTTTTACGTAAGTATCTAATGTGACATATTTATTATCCCATTTCCATGTTTCATATTAGAGTTTTCAAACGGATTATTTTAAAGGTACTATTTTACTAAAACATCTATTTAAATGTTGTAAATATTTATTTTTCTAAATCATTCTCATTAATGTCCATGTTTTCAAAATATTTTTTAAGGATTTATTTATATAGAAATTAATGTTTTTAAAATGTTATTTCCATTCAAATTTTTCAAAGTGGAATGTGAAACTTGGATGAAAAATTGACTTTAAATGTCTTCCTTTCTAAATTGTGTGACTTTTAAATGTTTTCATGCAAAAAAAGGATATTTCTCTCAAAGAGTTTTTCAAATCATTTTCATCTATGTCAACATCCTTTGATGCATTTTGAACTTTTTTTAAATTGATTTAATATGATACAAATAATCCATATTGTATTGATGGTTTTTTGATATGATTTAAATTGGATTTTTAATTTTTATACCATTCTTGGTTTATGGTTAAAGTATTAACATTTCATATTCTAGTTCTAATACGAATGTTTTTGTGATGTTTTAAGATTTTTATATGAGTAATTTATTGGAAATTTCTGGTGACAGGTGAAGCCCTCTATAGCTCCTCGATGTATCGGTAGATCTCATGAGACAATTAGATGTGGAATTTGATAAGGCCATTCCCAATTTGATATATGGTTTTGGGCGAGGCCTTAATCATTTTTAGATGTCTTGGACAAGGCCTTGACAAAATGTTTTTGAATGTCTGGCATTATACATTCCCTCAATATGAAAATAATATTGATAGTTCATGTGGCCATTCGACTAGTAAAATACCAATGACTTTGATTTATTTTGGAAGTATATACTCATCTCATATTTCTACCATAAAGTGTTCATGTTTATTATTTTTAAAGCCATGTGATTTTAATTAATCACCATGCCTATTTTTTATGTCATCTTCCGCTAAATTATTTACCCTTACTCGGAATCTGATCTCACCCCTTTCTTAGGTATTATATTCCCAGGATCCCTAGAAGTGTTGTATTTTTGAAATGCAGGGTTAAGCTAAGAGATCAATGGTATTCGAAAAGGAATTTTTTTGTTGTATATTAGAAAGTGTAATGTAATGTTCGTGTATGTTATATATTTTCCAAGGCTAATAAATTGATCGGCCTTTTAGGAATTTATTCCTTGTAATAATGAAAATGTTTTAAAATAATTCATCGACTCTGGGGATCTAGGGTCGTGGCGTTACACCATCTCCATGCTGTTTTTTGAAAAAGACTGGCTACTAGGATCCCCATAAGGTTAGCTGCTGTCTTAACCTAGAGGTAAATCTGACTATAGCCTCCATCATATTTTCAACTGCCTGTGGGTCCGTATAGCTGCGTAAACAGAGAGGCCAATGCCACTGAAACAGGTGAAATTCACTTAGTTGGTATAAATCCTCTTTTGGAGGGGGAAGGTGGAAATGGTTTCCCAATGGGTATGGTGCTGCCGGTACACCACCCAATGGTGATAATTTCGTAAGAGGGCCCTACACCGTAGCCTCATCGCTTGGTGGGCCATCACCGCATACTCTTTCAAGAACCCTACTGGCTGCCTATGTGGCAGCATCCTGAAAGAAGATAGGTGTTCCATAGTCAATAAGTTATACCTGGTGAGCAGACATGAATATATCATAAGAAAATATTTTCAAAACAAACGCAATTAGTGTTTTAATACACTAATTCGGAAATCAAAATTCATGGTATTGGTTTGTGGTTACGTCAGCCGCCGCACCAAAAATTTATTCCCCAAACTAAAAACCACACTCTAATCACTTAACTAAATTTCCACATAGAAAAGATCAGAGTCCTAGTTCATCAGTAGAACCCACTCCTCTGATACCACTTTGTCACGACCCGTCCCTCGGGGCCTGTGTTGTGACTAATCCAAGCCCACCATCCATAGGCCAGGGGATGGGGACATGCACCAGAATGTCATATCCCTAAATGGAAAGGTATTGACTTTTAACATGTACATACACACATTCAAAGAACATAACAAGAAGAAACCATGAAGTAAACTACTGTAGTAAATGTTTGCTGAAAGAAAAGGGGCTAGAATAAAATTCCAACTAAATAGTACAAGTACAACTGAAAAGTGAACAAACAGAACCGGGATCATCCACTGAGGATCCTACCTAAAGAGTAGGTACATCTCATGATCAGTAGTACATTCATAACATCTCTCCAAATAGTCTACCTCTGAGTACCTTCTTGTCCTGTATCCCTCTACCTCGATCAATGGTGTCTCTCATTTTCAAAATACACAAAAGGTGTGGGTGTATCCTAGGGAGGGGTGACTAAAATTATACTTAGTAGGGACCCCGAGACAACCAAAGGTCTTCCAGAGTTCTACGAAGGAAAAAACCACAAAGTAAGACTGCAAAAGTACTTAGGTATATCTCATACATATATCTATGTTATCAAAATATACACATCACATACATTACAGAAGAATACCAAAAAGGTAAAAAAAGGTAAAAATACCACATAGGTAACACAACTGAGATAGAAGTACCACACAGGTAACACCATGAAGGTAACACCAAAAAAGAAGATTTACCAAATATATAACACCACAAATAAAATGACTCTGATCACAATTAGTATAACTTATGTACATAAATATAGGTGATTAGTCATATGCTAGATCATCTTATTCTGTTAAAAGGCATTACTGCTGACCCACTCAGGATGGATAGATAATATCCCCCCAATGGCCCGCACTAGATATGACCCACACATGATCGGTATGAACTGACCCAGACAGGATCACAGAGCACTGACAGACATACGATTAGATAGATGGTGACCCACACATGATTGATAGATTCTAACCCACACATGATCAATATTCTTCCTTCATGTTTCAACCTGCCATAGGATTCCTCGCACCATGTGCGCTTGAGTTCTGTAGAATCTTCCCCTCGAGATATATGTCAATCCATTTAATGGGTTGATATTTTGCTAGTCCAACACTGATACTTTTCCATTGGAGGAAGAGAATGAATAAAATAACAATGTTATTTAATTTATTCTATTATAAAAAGTCTAAAATCAATCTTTTCTCTAGACCTACTATGGTCGAAGTGAATCCATCCTTAAGAGAATCTCAGTGTTGCAGATTCTATGGTGCCCTTGGATTTTTAATCCAAGAAACAATTAAAATGTTAGAAAATGTCGCTCGCACGTTTACTGAATGTACCTTAAGAAAAGTTTATATATTTATTCTGATCACACCAGGCCTTGGAATTACATGCTATCAATTTTCGTAAACTCGTAATAATTACATATAATTAAAAAACATTACATGTTAAATCTTGGTATTTACATTCTCTCCACCATTGGTATTTTTCTCCCCGAAGGACACAACATAGAGTAAGGACACTAAAGGGGTTAATGAGGATGAATCAGAACCTTCCGCTCCCATGTGCTTTCCTGGAGGATCAAGTGATTCTAGTAAACAGAAACCAGAAGTATCAATCGCCTATGAAGGACCCTCCCATGTCCACCCCAATCGATACTAGAACCTCCGTAAACTTCACCCCATCATCAATGTCCATATTTCCGTGGTAGATTATGTGAGATGGTTCATTAACATATCTCTTCTACTGGGATACGTGGAATAAATTGTGCACCATATCCAAATATAGTGGAAGGGCCAAGGGATATTCTACCTCACCTGTTCCCTGAAGTACAAGAAATGGTCTACTAAACAATGGTTAGAACATGCTACCTCACTAAAATATTCGTAAAACACATCAAGGAGAGACCCATTGGACGACATGGCCTCTCTCCTAGAACTCCAAATGTCTCTACCTCCTCTCTTCATAATTATTTTGTCTGCTCTATGCATTATTATCCACACCTGGATGATCTGCACCTTCTCAATGGTAGTATGTACCAACTCTAGACCCATAAGTACTCACTCCCTTGGTTCTTTCCAACATAGAGGTGATCTGCAAGGTCGGCCGTATAGGGCCTTTAATGGTTCCATAACGATGGTGGAGTGATAACTATTGTTATATGTGATCTCCACCAAGGGAAAGTGATCTTCCCAACTGCTGCCAAAATCTAGGATGCAAGCATGAAGCATGTCCTCCAGTGTCTGTATGGTATACTCTATTTAAAAATTCGTCTGAGGATGAAAGGAGGTGCTCAAACATAGATGAGTCATGAATGCCTCTTGTAATCCTTTCCACAACCAGGATGTGAAATGTGTGTCACCGTCAAAGACAATTATCAACAGCACCACATGAAATCACACAATATCATGTACGTAGAGTTTCTCCAAGACATCTACTGATCCCGCCTCTCAGATTGCAAGGAAGTGGCCCGACATGGTGAATCGTTCAATGATCACCCGGAAGGAGTCATGTCCCCTAGATGTACGTGGAAGACTTGTTATAAAGTCCATAGAGATTCTCTCCCACGTCCTCTCCGGCACCACCAGTGGTTGTGTTTATCCTACTGGAACCCGATGCTCGGCCTTCACTTATGGATATGTGAGGCATCAGGAAATAACATTTTCCACTCATATCTTCATCCCTGGCTACCAGTGATGATTATGGAGGTCCTGGTACATCTTCTCCACACCAGGATGTATAGCCAGAGAGTACATATAGAACTCTCTCAACACATCCTCCTGTAACACCACCGGTACCAAGGTATGTCCTCTGAAGAGGATGACATGCCCCCAAACTTTACAAAATTTATCATTGTCTATCCTAAGAATAATTAGAATGTCGATACTTGCAATCAATGTCCCCATGTTGCGCCTCCCAGACACATTGAAGGAGTAGGAGAGTGGTTGTCATAGATTGGAGGTTTGCAGCTCCATCTATATCCACAATGGATATCTACAACGCAGCTAGCTGCTTTTTCACCTCACTCAGCAACTGCAGACCAGACCTCCTGCTGAGTGCATCTGCTACCACGTTCTCCATCATAATAGTATAGGATATCTAAAAGTCATAGTCCTGGAGGAACTCTAGCCATCACTATGTTCTGAGGTGAAAATCATACCGAGAGAAGATATACTTGAGACTCTTGTGATAAATGTATAATATAAAAAATTCGAACATCAAGTAATGTCTCCACATATTATTGTTGAAGACCACTCCTAATTCCAGGTCCATCGTATCATAGTTATGCACATGTTTCCTCATCTGACATGAGTCGTAGGTGATCACTGCTCTCTCCTGCATTAGAACACACCCATGTAATTTCCATGACGTGTCACAGTATAATACATACCCAACACCCTCTTTTGGTATCCTCAAGATGTGGGAACTAATTAGTCTCTACCTCATCTCCTGAAAATAGTACTGGAATTTATCCATCCATACAAAGGGTTGTCTCTTCTTTGTCAACACTTACAATGGTGTCATATCTTTGGAAATGACTGGTATGAATCTCATGTAGTATCCATCCAATCCCATAAATCTATGCACCTCAGTCACACTCTTAGTGGCTCCAAAGAAATTATAGCCTCCATTTTCACTAGATCCACTACATCTCTAGCCTCCAAGATAACGTGTCCCAGAAATTAGACCTCTCATATCCATAACCGGCACTTCGAAAGCTTACCATTGAGCTCGGGATATCAAAGTGTAGCCAGAACAATCTATAGATGATAGGCATGTTTCTTCGATGACATTGATTATATCTGTATGTCATCGATGAAGACAACCACAAAGTGACAGAGGTATGGATTAATGATCCCATTCATGAGACCCATAAACACTACATGGTTGTTCGTAACGCCAAATGGCATAACCAAGAACTCATAGTGGCTATACAGACATCTGAAATCCGTCTTCTTCACATCCTCATCTCGTGCCCTGAGGTGATGATAACCTGATCCGAGGTCAATCATCAAAACCAACGATCTCCCTTCAAATTATCGAACGAATCATCAATCCTCATAAGTGGATACTTATTCTTCATGATCACCTGGTTCAAGTTCCATTAGTCCACAGAGAGTCTCAAACTCCCATATTCCTTTTAGGAGAAGGAAATAGGGGCTATTAATAGAGAAAAATTGTGCCTTATGAACCCCTTTCCCTTGAAGTCCTCCAACTGTACCTGTAACTCACAAAGCTCCGTAGGAGCCATCTTATTTGTGGGAGTAGATATCAGTGTCATCCTGGTGTAGAGGTCTATGTAATTCTCTACCTATCTGTGTGAAGGTAGTCCTAGAACATCATTAGGGAAGACATCATCATACTGGTCCACAAATATAGAATAGCTCAGACTCTCAACATCTACTTCTCTGAGGGAAAGGATAACCAACTAGTGTGTGATCGACTGTACCCTCCTCCAGGTAAGTCCATCTTGTGGTGTAATGGTTCTCTTCTCTTCGGTGAAGAAAAACCTGTTTCCATCCACACGGATTCACCACAATTTCCACATAATAAAATCAATCATGGCATGGACTGTGGACAACCAGTCTATACCCAAGATGACGTCAGAAGGCTTCGACGTCTCTATTAGAATATCCCAGCTGAAGGTCTCACTACTAGTGTAATCTCATACTGGAAGCACTAGTGTGTAATCAACAAATCCTCTAACGTAGGAGTCTATAGCTTTAAGGATCGAGCCGACGGCTCCACGAGAAACAATGACCTCCATATGAGGGTCATGGAAATAATATAGTGACTTGAAATTGTGTCTATAAGTACTATATATAATGTTGAGTAGACATAGATGATATATATATTCATATATTGAGCACCGTGTTCATAGGCCTTAGCATCCTTGAGATGAGATTTTCCTTGTCAACCTACTCCCTATGGTCGGGGCGGACTACCTAGAGGTGGGGGCAAGAGAACCTCAAATCGCCTCCCACCAACTATTTCACGGCCATCTCCACTTCCACGTTCACATACCACCTGGGGACCTCTCGGATCAAATCATTTCCTCTTCCTTGGAGGTCCCTAGACCATATACTGGATGTACGTATGGTGGTTCGAGCAGTCATGTGCCATGTCACCCTGCCAACCGCACGAGTAGCACTGCCTGCTCCTCAGTTTTCCTCCTCTGTCCCGTGAGCCCTGCACCACCGACCCTATTTCTTGATATCTCCCACCAGAAGGCCTAGCCTGATTGGGACCCTATGACATCCATTTACTGCATGATGCAGATGACTCTGCAACCTGACATTCATTGTTGGCTCTCTCCATCATTACCTGCTCATCTCGGAATCTCTCCACTAAAAGTGCTCTCTCTAATACCCCATCCTACGTCAGAATGATAAAGGATATCATTGATGCTCTGATCTCCCGTTAGAGACCCTGCTGAAATGTCCAGGCCCTGTGGAAATGGTTGTGTACCATGTTTGTGGAGGAGATGGAGAGATCAGTGAACCTCACTAAGTACTGGGCCACAGTAATGTTTCCATTCTATAAGTGAAACTGCACTTGTTTACGCACAGTGCGTAGGGTCACAGGGACGAACTTTTCCCTGAAAAGGATCTCTATGTCCTCTCAAATGAGGGTCACATCGTCGTGTATCTATAACATCATGATCCACCAACTCTTTGTTGTTGCATGAAATAGACTAGCTACTACGATCAAAATAAGGTAAACTGGAGTCCCAACCAGGCAGAAAACATTGGCTACAACCTCCATCCAGTCCAAAAACTCCTTCTAGTCCATTTCGCCTCGGATCCTTGGAGTCCTCTACTACAGAAACCCATTAAAAAAGCTCAGTCGGAAAGCATCCTATTCGGGTGGGGTTGGTGGAAACGACTACACAATAGGTAGTGGTGCTGCTAGTACACCACCCGAAGGTGGTAAAGCCATAAGAGGGCCAATCCCCATGGCCTCATCGCTCGGTGGTCCATCATCACGTACTCTCTCGGGAAATCTACTGACTATCTATGTGGTAGAATCCTCAAAGAATTTATGTGTCCCATGGGAATAAGTTATACCAGGTGAACAGACTAAAAGAGATCATATGAAAAACATTTAAAAACACATGCCATCATCGTTTTCATGAACTGAGTTGGAAAATATAAAGTCAAGGTCTTGGTGTATGAATACATTGGTCTTCGTAGCAACACTGGATTCCCGAAACTGAAAAACACAATCATAACACATAACCCTATAGACACATAGAAAACATATCATTTCTAGTTCTTCAGTAGAACAAACTCCTCTGATTCCACTTTGACATGACCCGTCCCTCAAGGCTCATGTTGGGACTACCCCATGTCCACCTTTCCTAGGCCAAGGGCTGTTTACATGCACCAGAATGGGACATCCCTAAACGGGATGGCATTGCATTATAACTTGTACTGAAACACATTCCAAGAACACAATAATAAAAAACCCTAGAGTACACTTTTTTAGTAAATGTTTTCTGATAGAAAATGGGTCGGAATAAAATCCCCAGATAAAAGTTCAAGTAGAACTACAAAGTGAAAAATAGCTCCTAGATAGTCCACCGAGGATCCAATCTAAAGGGTAGTTACAACCCACAATTGTTAGTCCTTGCATCATGTCCTGACTAATGGTCCACATCTAAGTATCATCCTATCCTTCATCATTATGCCTCGATCAATTTTTTCTGTCATCTGCACAAGACACAACAAGGTTTAGGAGTAGCCTGTGAAAGGGTGTGTATAATGATACTCAGTAGGGACCTCGATACCCCCATAGGTCCCCTAGATTTCCATGAAAGAAAAACCAAAAATCAAGACATTAACTCCACTTAGGTATATGCCTATTCATATACCTATGTTATCAAGATATAATCATATCAAACATTAGGGAAGAATACCACAAATGTAACATAACAAAGGTAGAAATATAACACAGGTGACACCACTAGGATAGAAGTACCACACAGGTAACGCAGCGAAGATAACACCAAAAAGGTAGAAGTGCCACATATGTTAGTTCATGAAGATAAATACTTAGCTAAAAATCATAATAACATAAGTATGGAAATACAAATGATTAGTCATAAACTAGATCATCTTATTTTGTAAAATACACTACTGCTAACCCATATATGATTTATAGATAATAACCTCCACTGAACCACACTAGATCTGACCCACACAGGATCAATATGCACTGACCGACACTATATCGATGGGTGCATACCTAAATAAGATCATTTAGATCTTGACCCACACATGATCGTTTGATGCTGACCCACACAAGATCAATGTTCTTCTTTCACGTTACAGTATGCCAAGAATCCTTGCACATGGTGTGCTTGAGTTATGTAGAATCCACCCCTCGAGATATCAGTCATATCTTAACCAGCACTAAGCCCCAAAAATGATTAACAAAAAGAACTGCCATGTATTATGGGTTCTAACAGGACATACAGTGCGTTAATCAGAGGCATGGTCTATGAGTTAATAGTGTTTCTGTTTTGAGGGCCAAGTGTGCTAGTTTCCTCCTATGACTGCCGTAGCTGACGAGCAATGGCCGGTTACCTCAGCAGCATGGGTGTGCCACCTCCTTCTTTATAGCAGTCCGGGTTTACAACCATAACCCTAATCGAAAGTGGCTTTGGCCATAACCCCTTACTTCTTAGAAACGCACAATGACACACCGTACATCCTGCATGACTGGCTCATGCCAGCCTCTCTGCTAACAGCCCTGGTATAGTGATATGACCTCCTCTTGTGGCACGCGATGGCGTGTCACCACTATTGTAGTCATTTTGTGCGACCGTGTCGGTGGTCTTCCACGGAGAAAAAAAGGGTAGCAAGGTAGAAATGTAGAGGAGGGTCCCAACTAGGTTCGTTAGGCCTATTCCCTCTGCATTAGCTTGTAATCTTGAATAATGATTAAATGATTGAAAAAAAATTGAATTTAATCAAAATATAATCCCTAACTCAAGAACGATGGAGGATGCCCGCGATTGAGGAAGTGTCGGTGTTTGTGTTTCCTACAAAAATCATTCAACGACGCCACTCATAAGTCGTCTTTCAGTTCATGGTTCTGGGTCACCCATCACCTCCCACTAGAAAGGGATTTTTCATCTATGATTTTGGCATATCGGTACTTTTTCATCAATTTATTTCATGGTGAAGGAATGTCGATACCTCTCACAAAGATCCATTTAAAAGGGAGAGGGGGAGGGTGTCTAATAGTTGTGGGATTTAAGAGGGTTCATTAATTAGGAACCTTCATAATTCCCAACGATGGCATTACGTAGGATTTGAAAATTTAATCCATTTAATGGCTTCACACGTCACGGGTCCCATGTTTCATCTTGTCCGCTGAAGGTAAATAATGAATAAAATAATAATGTTATTTTATTTATTCTTTTATAAAAGTCTAAAATTTAACTTTTTCTACAAACCTATTATGGTCTAAGTAAATCCTTTATTAAGTGAATCCCTACGCTGTGGATTCATCGGTGCCCTCATATTTTTAATATGAGAAACAATTCAATATCTATAAAATGCTACTCACGAGTTTACTAAACGTACCTTAAAAAAAGTTCAAAAATTTAATAGGGGCACACCGAGCCTCAGAATCACATGTCGTCAATTTTTTCAGACTCGTAATTATTCTATATAATTAAAAAAATTACATGGAATGTTTGGGTCATTACATATTTCACAGTTAATTATTTAATATGGATGTACAATATATGTTCTTCCACATCCACCATTTGAACAACACATGGTTGGGTGAACCTTTATAATGTATTCTACTCTTGATGTTGTCAAGAGAAATGGAACTACATTCAGCACTTGAACACTCTACAACCGTACAACATATAGAATTTTCCTCTACTAGGTTTTCAAATCTAGTCACTATCAGTGGTGTTACGTGTACACTATTTTCACCAAACCATGCACTCCAAGAGGGATATATTATACCTCCTCATATTTCCTCCATGGGGATCTATCGTTGTTGAATACCTCCCATGTGGTTGTAAAAATTCTACCACAAGAGTGGTTGACGTGGTGCTTGATTGGAGGGAACAAATGTGGGCCTATTTTTTAGTAGAAATCCCAAATAAATATTTAATATAATAATAATAATTAGAATAATTAATACAATTACATGTATACCCTCCAACATCTTAAAAATAAAAACCCATGAAATATTAATAGATTTCATGAAATTTTCATTATTTCGACATCCTCATCATCACAAAAAATATTATTTTTCATCATCTATTGTCTAATAATAAAATATAACTTTTCAATTCTCTTCAGATGATATTCTAATGAAATTAAGAATTTAATGGTTTTCATGAATTCCACATTTTCTATTTTTTGTAATATAAATTCCATGTATATATTCAACATTAAAAAATTATTTATCACATCATATGCATTGCTATTATCAATGTATCATGTAAATTTAGTTACTGAGACATGTCCTTTTATCTTATGATTAGTTAAGAATCATAAGATTTACAAAAATGATACTTTGCATTAACTCCCATTAGATAATAATAAGTGGCGATGTTTTCATTCATCCATTATCCCAAGCTGTAGTAACATTGATATCATGGTCGGATGTCTTGGAGAAATATCTCCCTCCAACTTCTTCATATCTATGTTCTTCTAATTGATATCAATGAAATCATGTTATTTAAATGACCAAAGTGGAAAACCAATATATAGTTTCTGATGCATTTGCTGGGGTGCGCACATCCATCTGCGGGGGATGCACAACTGTTTCCCTACATTCCAGCTTTCCAAAGGCGGGCGACATTCTCTCCTTATTCATAAATGTTTTCTCATTAATCGAAACAGGATGATGGGATTTCGGTTCTTCTTTCTGTTGATTCCTCCTTGGAACTCGTTACCTAGTCCGGGTCTCCGTTATAGAGTTAAGACATTGTTCTTGAAACTATTCCCGGTGCCATATCTTTATATACAGCTGTTAATTACACAACATCTATTAGGACATTCCAAGGGGTCCAGTCATAGCAGTAACCTTCAGTTAGGGACGTAGTCATGTTGGGCGTCACTAGCATGTCTGGATGCTGGGGGATTGGCATGTCAGTCTTCTATCTTTTTTTATAGGGATTTTCAAGGGAGCAGAAGCCCATGGAATCCCACATCTTACATGTGGAATCATATTCCATGGGAATGTATACGAGGTCTTCATAAGATTTATATGTTTAACATAGGGTATGCCATAAGTTTAACGTCCAGTGGAGATGGAACGGGATGATCAGAACACTGACAAGAGTGGATCAGATAGAGGAACCCGGTAGGGGGAATATCCATATTGTGGACATCGTGTGGGTGTCCTCCCAAATGCGGTTAGTTGGAACAGGGATGGGGGTGTCATGTCCCACCAGGATGTGCCGGCCCGGGTAAGAATCAGAATGGGTGATGGAATGTTTCGTGAGGGTGGTGGTGAATGGAATGGATCCATCATGAGTATGATGATGGTTTTCGGCATGACCTTTGAAGAGGCTTCCTATTTGTCCACGTGGCAGGAAATAAAATTCCACCTAGGTCATCTGATGAAGGCTTGCCTCTAAACAGGGTCACAAAAACATACCGCTGGATGGTGTCACAATGTCTTACCACTAGATGTGGATCACAGTTTAACGTCACGCAGGACGAGGGGAGGACCGATGTGAAGTGGGTCAGAACTGCTATATGTTGGGCGTGAACCACATGGAGGCTTTCCACGTACCTTACCTTAGCAAGGATCAAAGACCATGTAGTTCAGGTAAGGTCATGGAACTAAATGGTTAGAACCAATGGTTGTTGGACTTGAACCTCATGGAGGCTTTCTATATACCCTACCTTAGCGGGGGTCATAGTCCACATAGTTTGAGACAGATTTTTGGGGCTTACACTCTATGTTGTCCATGATGTTGGTGAACCGAAGTGAAAATTGTTGAAATGATTGAGCGTTGGGTTTGAACCTCATGAAGGATTCCTACGTACCTTTCCTTAACAAGGATTAAAGACCACGTAGTTCATGGGTGGTGTCAGTGAACCGATGTTAAGAAGGACCTGGGGTTCAATGGGTGGTGGTCTTCATCCTCGGGGAGGCTTCCTACGTAGCCTACCTTTGCAAGAATCTTAGTCCTCATAGTTTGGGATATGGGGGGGGGGGGCTTGTTGCACTGACGTGAAGACGGTTGGGAACAACGGATATTGGTGGGCTTGAAGCTCAGGGTGGCTTCGTACGTACCCTTCCTTGGTAATGATCAATGTCCTTGTAGTTCAGATGAAGAAGTGAACCGATGTGAAGGGGGTTAGAATGACCGGGTGTTGGGATTGAACCTCAAAGAGGATTCCTACATACCCTGCCTTGGCTAGGTTAAAAGATCTCATAGTTGAGATTTGTGGATGTAGTTTAACATCAACTGGGATGAAGGTGAACTGACGTGAATGGGGTCAGGACAAGTAGGTGTTGGTCTTGATCCTTATGGAAGCTTCCTAAGTACCCTTCCTTGGAAAGGATCAGAGACCATGTTGTTCCAGAATGGGCCATGGGGGCTTAAACTCTAGGCTACCCAGGGTGGCTGTAATGGTTGGTTCTTTCTCTAATCCCACGAGAGTCATGCTCAGTGTGAGAAACAAGAGACAACAGAGACCCGACGATCACATCGGGAATGGTGCTTCCTTGGTATGTGGAGTGGGGCTTACACCTGATCACATACTAATGAGGGAACATGGGCTGATGCGTGGATACAAGCCCAAAGCATTTGGTACTTAATCCAGGAGGGAGGCCCAATGGCTACAAAGCGTAGCTGAAGATGGATTTGGGATCGAATAAAGGAGAAGCATTGTTCCCCACCATGCCCTTGGCTGGCCCAGGGGACCGAAGAAGAAAGGAGGAGTAGGGATGCTACCTCCTACAAGAAAGATAGGGGATTATACTGAGATGGTTTCCCTTTCCCGTGAAAAAACACCACTTTAATTAAAATGATATCATCCCTTGTAGTGGCCAGTGGGAATGTAGAATGTCCAAGGTGGGGGTACCCTGCATACGAGGCACGGGGTGAAGTCACAGTTTAACGTCATGTACTGAGGATGAAGGTGCTTGAAAGTTTAATGTCTAGTAGCTCGGACGAGGTGGGTTTGATCCTCAATCCTAGGAAATATATAACTAGTACCCTCTTCTAGTTGGTGTAGAGTGGGGACAAGAATTTCTATGGATAGGGGGTGTCATGAAGTGAATCTTTGGTGGTCCACTTTAGCGTGGCTATGCGAGGAAGCAATAGACGTTAATGTGCCTATGCGAAGAAGCATGAGGCGATGCAATGTAACTGGAAGTGGTGTCCAAGGGACATTGAAATATTATCATGAAAACATAGAGGGTCACATAGGAAATGTAATTTCAATTTAGAGGTGATCACAGGCAGGGAACTTGTGAAGATCTGCTACTCTGCATGGAGGAGGGTACATGCGAAATGGTGTGATTTGGGAAGTGGGGTGACGCAGCCTGTGTATGGTTCGGAGGTGCATATAGGAGGTTCTTCACGAAGTGGAAAGGCATTTACGGAGCAATTCCTTGTAGAGAAAAGATGCCTGACGAAGTGAGGCATCATGAACCAATGTGATTCGCGAAGCATAACGACCCTGCCTTGGCATGTGGATCATGTATACATGAGGACTGTTTTGGGAAGCATAAACACTCCACGACGACCTGGGTCTCCTTTGGGAACTCCTTCCTCCATGGAGGCCCTTATGCTCTGCGAAAGGCATCAGTCTTAGAATAGGGGATTAAAACGAGAAAAAGGGGAGGTACTTCATAGAGCAGAAGTACATCACATAGCTCATTTTTCGTAGAGTAGAAGATGCTTCGCTATTCAAGAGCTAGAAGTATGAAGGAAATATTGTTTGTCCGTTGAACTATGGGGGATGGTATTTATAGGGGAGAGGCTCCATAAAGCATCACGCACTTAGTGTGAAGAGGAATTTGTTTACATCGTGGCGCATCACGAACGTCAAATGCTGTCGTAGAGCATTATCACCTCCTTTCTTCGCGTCAGCTCGTGAACTTCAAATGCGTTCGTAGTGCGTTACCTCCTCCTTGCTCCATGGTGGATAATGAAAATCAAGGGAGGTCATAGAGCATTACCGCATCCTTACTACGTGATGGATCGTGAACATTGAGGGAAATCAAGGAGCTTTACTGCCTCCTTGTTTCGTGGTGTATCGCGAACATCAAGGGTGGTCGCGGTACATTACTTCCTCCTTGCTATGTGGCAGATCATGAACGTCAAGGGCAGTCGCAATGCATTACCGCATCCTTGCTTCACGGTGGGTGCGGGGCTACCCGGGCTCCGTGAATGGTCTTCGCAAGGTAGCCTTTGGAGGCCTTCCATTTTTTTTATTTCTTCCAAAATTTTGGTGCCAACAAATGCCCCACTCATAATTGGATCCGCGAATAAATCAAGGGTTGAAGTATGAGGTTCAATCGCTAAAATCATCGGTAGTTCGCGATGATATATCATGAAGGGCTCTTGCGAGGAGGATATGGGATGCATTGATCAAGCATACCATGAAACTCAGTGTGCACTGGACATGCTGCGAAGCTCCATAGTCGGTTGCCTATAAATAGGGGTCCAAAACTCTCTTTTGTCCTTTACCTTATATGCGATTTTGTCCTTTTTTCACTCTCGATTCATGATGCTCTGTGTACTCCATGAGTGTTCTATACGAATTAGACATTATTCCTCATGGTGCTTCAGCGAGTCATTGACTTCACGTCTCAGTGCATCGTGACTCGGATCTTGAATGCCTTGGCAGGGCTCTACGAACAATCTTCGGGAGCAGTCTTTGTGAACGAGCTTCATGAGCCAACACGAAAATTATACATGTTCTATAACTAAATGGATAATCAAGAATCTGCCTAAGGAGTCCTTGCGAATTCCACCCTGAGAGATGAGTTGGAAAACAATATGGGTGTGTGGGTACTGGTACGGAGGCACTCATACCATAATTAATTGGTGGAGATGCTATCAGATAGCGAGAAGAACTACCCACTGTCTAGAGGTTTCCCTTGTTTGGATCCGGGCTAAGGTAATACGTATTCATCCCAGAAGGACGTCAGGATGAACCCGATTACTGGTTTAGGAGCACGTCGTGCCATCACTGATGGTTCAGGGTGCCTGATGGCCTTGTATAGGATGATTTCACACCCATCCATTCTTTTTGTTTATACAACCCCTTGATTAACGTCGATGGGAAGGCACTAAAACTGGAGACGTCTCCTCCTCTGAACCACATGATACAAAAGGTGGTGTTGTGGAACCCGAGGAAGGGGTGGTCTGAGGAATGGGACATGTGCCAGGGCGGAAAATTCCCTGACGATTGGGCCTTAGCCTACTAGGTAGGAACCTCGTGTGATGATTTTGGGGCCAAGCTGAGGAGAGTGGGTTTGCATGAGGTGGTCTGGTCCTCCCAATTCCACATATATCAACTGATGCAGTTGATGCCAATTTTGTTGATCATATGGTCTTCGAGGACCAATTCATTTTACATAGACCATGGGGAGGTTGGTATCACCTTGTGGGATGTCCAAACGATCTTGGGGGGTTATGATACAGGGGGATATGTAAAAAGAATTCCTCCCCATCATGAGTGCATGGGAGAATCCCGAGAAAATGCTATGACTGGAGATGGAACTGATGGAGCTTGTAACTGGGGAGGACAAGGAGGCAGTCAGGGATGTCCACTTCTGATGGTGGTTCAAACAATTCCTGAACTTCCTAGAAAACATGCAGATTCATGCGAGTCCTTAGACTTTCCTGAAGGGGGCTCAGAGTAATGAGCACTTGTACTAGAGACTTTTTGAGGATATCTAGTGGATGACCTGGGGGTTTGAAGTCAGCACTGATCAACAACCAATAGTCTGGCTGGCAACATTCATCACAGCTATGATCTGTGGTTGGATCCTTCCAGTGAGGGATACCAACATGGGAGTAAGCCCTAGAACATTCATCATCGCATCTACTTTGGCGACAGGAGGGTGGATCAACTTAGAAATCCTAATGCTCGACAATATATATAAGGTTTTGTGGAATATTTTCAATGTGAAAAGGCCGCAGAGGGTATGTTGGATATTCCACCTCTTGTACGGGTGGATATCGGCACATATTTGGGGGGTTTACGAATACCCGAACCCTATCTCTCCTCGAGGATCGAACTTCCACCCATCTTTCCTAAATGCCACAGGGAGCTTTCCTACAAAGCTGAACACACCGTCGGTTCTGAACCTGGTGGGGAAGGTGGAGGAATTCAATTTCCAATCGTTCTTATTACCGATGGGTGTATTTACTGATGACGTTTGGGTAACAGAAGACCATCAGGCATAGATTTTTTCCTTTCGAGGTGGATTTCTTATGGAGATGGTGGAAAATGAGCCCCACTTCGAGCCATATACCCCACACCGATTTGCAAGTAAATTCTCGTGTATGAAGAGGCTGACCCCACAGGTCAATCTGGAGGTGCGCTATGAAAAACACTCATGCGTGATGAGGTATATGTGGCTCATGTTCACGCTGGAAGATATGAAAATGTAGAACAATTTTCCTTCGTCATCCGCCATCCTACGACAGGAAAAGGAATATCCCCAGAGCTGGGAGGTGGCCTACACTGGGAGAATGCTGAAGCAGCCAACCATTCGAGTCTGTGAGGATGTGCTTCCCCGACCTCAGGGCCGGAATGTTGAAAGGGCATCTTGTGGTGGTAGGGCTGTCATGGTGGGGTGGCCCACACTAGTTGAGGGTGAGGCAGCAGCCATAGATCCTACAGTGGTAGTGTACCCAGCAGTTCCAGAATAACAAATCCATCTAAAGGGGAGGCCTTCGAGAGGATTCTACAGGATACCAAACCATGATCTAGGGAAGCGACTGCACCATATCGACATGCCAGAGGATGTCATCATCCCAGAGGCCTAGGACATCTGGGAAGCCAATAGGAAATTCCTCAATCCTGTCGTGTTGTGGAAGCAACTGAACTATATAGGGATGGATTTACCATGGATAGGCCCTATACGTGCTGGCTATTTGGTGCACTAATCTGAAGGGGAACAATATCTGACTACACTGTAGGACTTCATGAACACCCGGAGTTCTCCTTGTCCAAAGACAGGTTGAGTCAGGGAGTTTCTCAATTGCACTACTCCCCAAAATCTATCGACCACTGATTTTAGAGAGTGATTCGCCCTACCAGAATAATCAGAAGAGTCCTCCTGGGGAGACGAGGCCAGGAGAGGGAGCCCGTTGGAGGAGGGTGAAGTTGGAGGTTAAGACTCAGATTATGAAGAGTTATCAAAGGCCGATGAGTTAAGAATTTGAAACCCCCTTCTCTGGGACTTGCTTTGAGGTTTCTCTAGGCTCCACGCTAACACTTGAACCATGCAGGAGTGTATTGTACAAAGAACTCGTTCTCGTCCCTCAATTGATGCTGATGCAGGGCCCTCAGGATCTACGCATGCCGCCGCATCAGATGCTACCTCCAGCAGGGCTAGGACACCAAAGGCAACACCTCTGGAATTCTCATACCTTCCGACCATATACGGGGGGCCACGCTTCGGGGTCCCGATAGAATCAACCCAAGAGAGAGACCATGGATTCAATCTCTGTTAGTCTCATCCACCAATTTCATGACGGCCGTCCCCTGACCATTTTTACATATTCCCATGTCCCTTTTTGGTGCGTATAGTTCTTCAAAGGGCGTGGGTCACCTTGGAGAGGTTGGTATGGGCTTCTTGAAGTGTCCTTACCAGTGGAGTGCCGACGATCATGGAGGCGGAGCACCAAACCGACCAAGCAGCGGTGATCCCGATCACTGGTAAGACTACAAGAGGTGTTGAACCCAAGATCATTGAAGTAGGATCCGATGATGAGGACCGAACAGACAGCCCAGGTCCAGCCACACCCAATCAAACACTAGACATGGACCCATCAGAACAGTTCATTGGGGTGTTCCCAGCGTATGATCCTACCAATCGTGCTGACTGGGACGAGCTGGCCCTTGACGAAAAGGATAGCAAGATATTCTATCACCGATCATGGAAGGTGATCATGTTATTCATCAATGACACCCCCAAGAAGTATGGTTGGATGAGATGGACATATTTCGCTCCCAACTCCGTGAACTGTGTTTTGGGGGAGTGGATGCCTATCCTCACATGCTCTTCTGAGATATTATGGTGGAAAATATTCTGGAGTATGACCGTGGCCTCGGTGTGGGATGGTAGAGAAAGATGGAAATTAACATAAAGAGGCTCTAGGAGGCTGAGGATGTGGTCCGACGTCTGTAGAATCAGGAGGAAGAGCACTCTACCTCCCTCAAAATGCAATCTAATCTAATATTATGATTGAAGTACCAGCTAGAAGAAGCCAAAAAGATCATGAAGTGATCCTCTGAGGAGATTACTATTATCCAGGCAGATATAGAGCAGGTCGAGATTGTGCCCAACAAATTACATCCCCTCACTACCGAGGAGGAGAAGGGGATGAAAAGGAGGCATCAACTCCTAGACACCACCAGCTAGAGGGTGTAAGGACTGTTATTCTCTTTTTACATGGTCACCCCATCCATGGGGGAGTCAACCCCCGGGTACTGTAATGATTACAAACCCCCAAACGTACATTCATGCATTTATAATTTGATTCCATAACATTCATGAGTTCCATTGTTTCATTGGTTTATTACATTCTAGTTATATCAGCGGAGCGTCCGGAGACCATTCCTTAAGCTCACGTTGGTCGGGCCCAATTTGAGATACATGGGATGACCACCTTATCACCCCATTCAAACATTGGAGTGGACACCATGATTTGGGAATCCGAGGCTTGAACTACTGGTCTGATTTTCTTGGGGGGGGGGAATGGGAGAGACCTGACTGAATATTGAAGCACTCAAACAGCCATGTTATAGTTTTCCCAGTGTTCTCTTGTGCATGTAATGGTTAATGCCAGTGGAACTGGAATCAATATAAACAGATTGGAATGGAAGGTGTGATTCACGTTAATGAGGATTCAGAACACTGTTGGGATGGTGTGACAATGAAGAATAAATAATTACCGCATTCGAAACAGAAAATCCTTGAATAAATGTAGACTAAATTAAAAAAAAGTATCATTATTGTTTTAGCCTGTAATGGGGATAAAAAATGAGTGCCTACCACTAACCATGTACAAAACACATGGCTTGTCTTAAAATGTAATCCATTAGCCATCCCGAATGATGGAATGGGACAATAGGTGGGCCATTTGTCGGGCATCCATACTGTTAGTGGGGTTCCTTTAGACATGAAAGAGGACAAGGTCCCGAATAAGGGGATCTAAAAACATGGAATGTGGAGTGATGGTTTGTTTGAATAGAATCCAACACTTGAAATTACTCCACGGTGGTAGAAGCACATTGGATCGGCACATCAGTTTGTTGATGGATCATTTCTTCTTTTAGACAGGTCCTCTCTGGTGAGGGAACTGTTGCTTCCCAATGTCATCGTGGGGAATCCCAAACTTGTTCATGGAAAATCTACAGTTAAATGGTTCCCCACAATGGGTCAGGCCATGGGGCCGAAACTGAGGAGGAATAAGATTTATGATTCTTGGGGCTGGACCTAAGGCGAAATTCCTTGGAGTATCTACGTATCTCATGTGGATGGGAATCAAGAAGTATGTAGTTCTGAAAGAGATCTTAGTTTATGGTCTTATAGATAAGACCATTGATGGTGGGAAATGCAAGATACACATAGTGGGGTAATTATAAAACCCGACGTGAATGGGAACCAAGGGTTCCAACCACTATGTGTTCCCTGTGAAGGTTTTAGGTCAGGGGACCAGAAATGAGAGTTAAGTTGGGCCCATGGGGGAAGTGATTGGGAATATATACATATATCATGAGAATGATAATCATTCTATACGTAGTTCTAAAGGGTGTCAGAGTAAGGTACCAGTGCCAGAGATAAAAGGGGCCAGCGAGTATAGCCCTCGCACCAAAAGAGGCAGTATTTGATTAATCTTGTTTTTCGTTTAAGGTGAATGGTTTTTTTTTGTGAAGAGACATGCCTAGGATAATGAGTACTATAATAACCACAATAATAAATCTGTATTGAGTTGTTGACAAATCGTCTGGTGTGTGACTGATACCAAACATGGTGTCCCCTCGACTAAGGACATGTCGATGCAGTGTCGTTTTTTGTCATGCGTCGATGATGGTAATGTCACAGTTCAGGGTCAGGTGATGGGAACATACATTCATTATAACGTCATGTGGCACAGACATAGTAGAAATGAGTCTAAAGGGGGAATGTGAATGCTGCATTAAAACATACCCTACGTGAATGAGGACATAATCCCATACAACACCTTACACAGTTCTGTGAATGAAACCTCGGACCACGGGGCCAATATAGAGGTAAGATGGTAAGGGGAAGGAGAAACTAGCTCCCAATTGTTCTAGACCTAGAGACCAGATTTCCAGGTGTTCCTGCATATTCCTAGAAGATATCATAGTTTATGGTTTTGGAGCTCAGACCATAGAGAAGTAGGACTATCCCATGTAAAGGAAATCGTTAACCTAATCCCTAATCCTACATGAGACGAACTTGGTATAGGAAAGAAGGGAAGATAAGGTATCTACAATACATGAAATACATGCAAAGGGGAAATCTGTAGAGCCCCTAAATGACCGCCCTATCGTGGATTTTTCCTCCTAATGTATGGATGCGCACTAAGGAATAGTAACAAGAGTTTCAAATTTCTTCTTCGAAATGATGAGGTGGAGAAAGATGTGAATCATGTAACCGAAATTTTGGGCTTAATAGGGTTGGTATGATGACTGAGGATAAATGTTGACCGTGATTGAATCACTGCATCCATATTGTGTTAGCCCGAAACGGGTACAAACAAATGAGCACCGACCACTGACCATATTCGCAACGTGGGACATGTATCGATTTGTTGTCTGAAACCCCCGAGGACATTGTCCTGTAATGGTAGGAGGGCCCTTGGTCCGAGCATCCTTCCCATTCGGGGGTCCATTTAGATATGAAAAGTGATGGGATCCCTATTGAGGGAGGACACAAATCCTTAAAAATGGGTGAAAGAATGTCTGAGTAGAGTCCGACATTCTGGTTACTAAACCAGAGTACCCTTAGGCACATTTGTGAATCGCTGAAGAGGGTCGAAGAGGGTTCTCAATATGAGAGTCACCGATTTTAAGTGATGAATATAGAATACAGGGATAGAGAACTCACAAGAGGGAGAGGTATGTGGCGTGTTCATTATAAACCCGAAATGAATGAGGACCTAATCCCATGCTAGACCATATAATCCCCTCCCTATGAAAGGGTAGGCCATAGGGCCAAGGTGAAAGGGAGGTTTCTAAGAGATGGGGATGGACCTAAAGTCTAGAAATTCAGACGGTCCTACGTATCCCATGAGGATGGGAATCAAGCTATACATCGTTCTTGAAGGTACAAAGGGGTAAGATATCCTAGAGATTGGGGTGTACGACATGGTGAGTAACCCAACGTGAATGAAGAAATAACCCCATACCACACCGTACAAACCTCAATAGAATCTTGGGCCCGGGGCCTGAAAAGGCCAAGGGGAAAAAGGCTAGTCCTCTGTCAGAAAGGCCCGACCACTCTGCACATTAACGTCTTGTTGTGAGGATGAAAGAGGGTAAGATACCCCACATACAAAAGTTGTATGGTGTGGAATGTAACCCGACATGAATGAGGACATAATTCCATGCCACACCATACAATCCCTTGTGAGAACATGGGATGTGTCCAAAAAGACCAGGGAGTTATAAAATACCAGGGGCCTGAGGATGGGCCTCGGTCAGGAAGGCCCGACCAGTCTATAGTTTAACGTCTTGCTGTGAGGACGTAAAGTGGGTAAGGTACCTAAACCGGGGATTTGTACGGCACAATGAGTAACCCGACGTGAATGAGGACATAATCACATTCTATACTATAAAATCCCAGTTGAGAACATGGGCCAGGGACCTGAGGTTGGGCCTCGGTCAGGAAGGCCCAACTTCTCTACAGTTTAACATCTTGCAGTCAAGATGAAATAGTCGACAAGGTACCTCATCCGGGGATGTGTACGACACAATGAGTAACCCTATGTGAATGAGGACATAATCCCATGCCATAACATACAATACCATGTGAGAACCTGTACTAGGGGCCCGGAAAGCCCAAGGGGCCTGATATTTAGCCCCTGATGGGAAGCCATATGTCCTCTTGGGTGGATATCACCTCATCTCAACTTTTAAGACATTGTGACCAGTTCTCGGTGTGGGAGACAAAGTGTCGGTCTCTGCTCTCCCTGTCATATGGGGTCTAGTAGCTAGCATTTCCCGAGGGGAGTTCGTCGCTTGGATATAAATTGGGGCAGAATGAATCACTCCACTCAATGTTTGGGACATCATGGGGTGGCCCTGATGAAAATTGATAGTTATTGAAAATGTTAGAAACACAGTTTCCTTTTAGTGACCTATAATGGGAACAACAAATGTGCATCGACTTCTGACCATATTTGTAACGTGGTACTTGTATCGGCTTGTTGCTCAACATCTTCGAGGGCATTGGCCCGAATTGGTAGGAGAGCCCTTTGGCCTAGAATCCATGCCTTTTGGGGGCCCTTTTGGATGGTAAGGATGATGGAGTCCCATTAAAATGATTGGGTGAAGCATATTTGTACCCATACTTTTTAAAATCAAGCAGGGCAATGAAAGAGTCGGGCACCTCTGTGGAATGGGACGTAGGGCCAGACTGAGATGCGCTCGATGTAAATTGGGGAACAAGTATGCACCCATTATATGCCTTGACCCAAGGGGATGATTTTGGCATTTGGGCTGGGCCAACAGATGAAATGTTGGGGCATTCCTACGTATCTCATATGGATGAGAATCAAGCCATACGTAGTCCTTGAAGGCCATGCAGTTTAACGTCATGAAGTGAGGATGTGGGAGGATAGAAGAACAAGGAGTGGGAACATGGTGTGACTGTTATAATCCTAGCATGGGTAATGCTATGGAAGCCTACACCATATCATGAAAGGACCCTCCAAGAGAACTATAACCAAGGGGGATAGTAAAAGGGAAGAGTGGGGGTTGGGCTCAAGATGGGGTGTCTGAGCATTCCTACATATCCCATGCAGATGTGAATCAATCCATACAAAGTTCTAAGGGTGATGTTTAATGTCTTGTTTGACGATGCATTGTGTAAAGTCACACAGGACTGAATAGTAAGGTCACAGTGGACTAGCGTGAAGTTCAAGGTCATGTGGGACCAAACCGTTTAGGGTCATGCCAGACTAGATAGTTTAGGGTTGTGCCGGACCTGCGTGCATTTTAGGTTCATGCCTGACCAGACATTTTAAGGTTATTCAGGATCAGGCAGTTTAAGGTCATGCAAGACCATACATTTTAAGGTCATGAAGAACTAGTAGGCTCAACCAAAGTATTGATTGAGGAACTTGGAATTTGTGGGAGGAGTTATACGCTCACCATCCATGGTCACCATGAATTATGCTCCATTGGTTTAAACCCTATGAATTATGTAAGGTACATCCCATTTGGGCTCCAACTTGGGTGGTTTCCTACCGGGCATCATTGGCGCCCTGATGGCCAATACCAAGTCACCTTGTAGGAAAGAGCGGAGGTGAACCTTCTTGTTGAAGGCCATATCTATCTTATTTTGATGCCTTTCCAGATTGTGCATGGCAAGAAGCATATTCTCGTCAATCAATTCCAATTCAGCTAGATGAATTTCGGCTACCTTATCTGGATCCTGCTGGACATAGACCACTGTGTGTAACCAAGGAAGATGAATCTCAATGGGAAGGATGTCCTTAGCTTCATACACCAGAGAATATGGGGTCACCTTGGTGGAAATACGAGAAGTCGTCCGATAATCCTAGAGGGAATTAGATAGCTTGTCTAGCCAACTCTTATTGTTTTGGCCAACCTTTTTCCTAGAAAATTGTAGAGTGGTTTTTCTTGAATTCCTCGATCTTCCCATTCCCATGGGAATGATAGTGGGAGGTATGGTTTGGACAAATGTTGTAATTGGCATACAATTTCTACAACTCGACTGCTCAGATGTTGGTGTCGTTATCAGTGATGACTACATGAGGGACTCCAAACCAGTAGATGATATTGGAGATCACAAATCAAACGATATAATGGGCCTTGAAATCCATTATTAGAACCACTTCTTCCCACATGGAATAGAAATCCCTAGTGGTCAGGATGAACCTGCGCTGGCGTGCTGTCGCTGGTGGGTATGGTCCAACGACATCAAGCCCCCATATCACGAATGGCCAAGATTAAATGGTCATTTGGATAGGTTATGGTGGCCGATGCAATATGTTAGCATGAAGTTGACATGCATGACATCTATTGGAGAACTCGGTGCAGTCATGGATCATAGAGGGCCAGAAGTATACCAATCTCTGGATCTAATTGGACAACTTCGGCCTAGTCTTGGGGGTCGCGTAGGAACTGGTGTGAACCTCGTGCATAAACTGAGAAATATCATCTCTTTGGTTGAAAAATAGAAGAACACCATAAACCCCTCTCTTGTAGAGGACCTGTTCATGATTGGGACAACTCTGGAGGGTAAACATTAGCGCACGACGTCAGATTTGCTCACGCTCGGCCCAATCAGCCGAGAGGAAACATTTTTCGAGATACTCGACAGAAGGGGCTCTCTAGTCAGCTAGGCCAGCCAGAGCATTGGGTCGACCATTATGATATTTAGGGACCTGGGTAACATCCGGTCGAGATGGAAACTGGGCCATTAGCTGGAGGGTGTGCTCCAACAATGGTACGAGTTCTGGATTTCTAATGATGTAGCTAGCATTGATTTTCTTGATAACTAGTTCAGAATCTCCTTTCACATGAAAATGGGGCACATCGATCTCGAGGGACAACTCGAGGCCAATAATGAGGGCTTGATACTCTGCGCCATTTTTGGTGTAGCCCTCTGATAACAGGAATGAGAATGGTATAATTGCATGAGCTAGGGTAATAAAGATGATAACCATGCCAACTCTTTTGATCATATAATCTTTGAGTCTCGTGTCGGTGGGGCTACGGTAGGCACCATCGAAGTGAATCTACCAACATGGTATGGCATGATCTAACGAGAGGATTACCACGTCAAGAAAATCCAGGTCCATGGACTTGTCTGATGAAGATGGATGGGCTACAATAAAATCTTCCCATGCTTGTCCCTTGATATCCTTATGAGCCACAAACCTGATGTCGAGCTGCTAGTTTATTACTTCCCACCATGTTAGATGGTTAGACAACATAGGGTAGCTTAGAATGTAGATAAGTGGGTCTACCTGAGACAATAACTGTACCTCGTGGTGTTTCTGGTAGTGTAGCATCTTTTTCACTGCAAATACGAGCACAAGGATGATCTTTTCAATGGGGGAGTATCTGGTCTCCATATCGAGGAGGATGCTGAAAGGGTAGTAGAGAATGTTTTCTGTCCCCTGGTTGTTCTTATGGGAAAAGAGGGCACCAAGAGAACATTCATGGGTAGTCACGTATAATTCCAGGGATTTCATGGAGACGGGTGGCATCAGTACTGGATATTGCAGTAGATACAACATGATTTCCTTGAACGAAGTATGGCACTCTTCTTTCCATTTGTATGCGGAGAATTTCTTCACGAGCTAATAGAAGGGCATAAAATTGCTGGCCAGATTCGTAATGAATTCGAGTATATAGGCTAAGTGTCCTTGAAATCCTCATAGTTACTGAATAATTCTTGGGGGAGGAATCTGGCTGATGGCCTTGATCTTATCTAGGTCGATCTTAATGCCCTGTTACCTGACAACAATTCCAAGGACTTCCCAGAGGTGACCCCTATGGCACACTTCAATGGTTTCTTCTTTAGGAGGCTTGAACGGAGGCAGCTGAACACTTTCTCTAGGTCCTTATGATGGTATTGACACTTGTGAGATTTGATCACCAGGTCTTCCACATGGAATCCCACTAATGTCCCAAATATTGGCTTGAATATGCTGTGCATGGCCCACCGATAGGTGGCACCTACATTCATTAAGATGAAGGGAATAACATGGTATAATAATGTACATTGGCGCACCCTAAAATATGTGGAATTCTCGTCCTTAGGGGCCATCCATATTTGTTTCCATTCGGAGTAGCCATCCATGAAGGGGGGATATTCTAACCCAGCTGTAGAATTGATCAACAATTCTATCACCAGAAGGGGAAATTCATCCTCCAAACAGTGATGGTTCAGATATCAGAATTCGATGTAGATTCTGATCTGTCTGTTCATCTTTATGACTGACACAATGTTGGCTAGCTAGTTTGGGTACTGGACCTCCTTGATGGTGTTGGATATAATGAGCTTGTAAATTTTGGCCTCGACCATGGCACCGTGGGAAGGGTGCATCTTTCTGGGAGGCTACGTGAACCCATGATGGTTTGTAGGGAGACCGAGGTGGTGGACGACTACCTAAGGATCCAGTCCTGGCATATGGTCGTAATTCCAGGAAAACATGTCATGGTGCTTCTTCAGGAAAACGATGTTCCACTACTGCTCCTCGAGGGACATGGCGGCACTTATCAATGTGGGTCTCAGATCTGCCTCGCTACCATGGTTCAACTGTACTAGTTCATTGACCGTGGTGGAGACTCCTTCTTCAAAAGAGGGGGGAGCATCATCCAGATCCTCTTCATCGCTTGCAGAGGAGGAATCTCTAGTTGGATGTGCATCCTCTGTGTCAACGGATCATGATGGGAGGCTGGTGCCAGCCTTGCCAGCGGTGAATAGCGTATCGGGAGATTCACATTCTATTGAGACCATATCAATGAAGGTATTTGATCCGATCCCATATGGGTTTTGGCTCGATTGGCAACACATGATGATATCAAAGTAGTAGCGGTGTGTGGGATTAAGCCGGTTAATTCCAATCTGGTAGAATAAACACCTATGACGAATTTTATTTGTCAGTGGGTGGAAATCCCGATACCTTATCAAGGTAGGAGGCTCCGGGATCACCTGAGCTAGATTATTGGTGGAACACAAGGTGATATTCCTTCATCTCTTGGTCTTGAGAATACATTTCTCTCTTGTGCCAGGTAAAACAAAAAAGTGCCCCATGTCTGGGGTTGTCGCCCCCAATCGATGGATTGGGAAGACATAGGTGTCATCCATACATGCCCAGGGGTCAGTTGTGACCATGACATGTTCGACCTCACTTGCCTAAATAATTTTATCATTTCTCTTGAAATAGTCGGCATCCAGGTAGTGGGATTCAAAAATGGTGAAAGAAGATGCATCACCTTGGTGTATGCCTACTTGACCATTGAGAATTACTTGAGGAAATAGTGATACGATGAGGGGACCACCTTGGGATGGTGTATCCATGGCTTGCCCATCAATGCATTGTATGCGGTGTCCTGGGAGACAACTATAAACTCAGTGATGACAACTAGGCCACCAAACCAGTTCTTCAGATGTATCTTACCGAATGGAGTCTGGTCTGTCCAGTCGCATCCTTGGATTCATAAATCATAAGGAGTCAACTCATCTTCAGATAACACTATCTTCTTTAGCGTATGTGTTGGGATAAGTTTGATCCCGGAGCTGGTGTCCACAAGAGAGCGGTGAACCTCCACGCTGTTAAATTGGCCGGTGATGTATAGTGGGCACATGTGCCCTTGAATGGGTGATCCTTAATTTTTTCTAAAGAACTAAATGATATCATGACACTGAGTAATTTCTAACACTTCAGTATGAAAGGCTTCTTCAGCTGCTACCCCCGTCTCAAACTGGAGGGGGGTTCTTAAAGCCTCAGCGAGGGCCTCACACATATATGACAACAATCTAAGGGATTCAAGGATTGAAATCCTTGGTGGGATGAAAAAGTGGTGCTTGATAACATCATACTTCTGTTCCAGGTGCGAACATCTGCCTGTAGGAGGCCTCTCTATGGTAGGAGGCATGACAGACCCTGCCGGCCGAACCGGTGACTGATTGGTGCTGGGTATATCTCGTTGCTCACTAGTCGAAGCCCAAATAGCAGCTACCGGATGAGGACCATATGACTGATATTAGCCTGTAGTAGGGCTATACTGGTCACGACATGGTTGATGTAGCTCTTCTTGATCCAGTATCACAAATGGTGGTGGAGGCGGGCCTGATGACACCAGATGATGAGGTTGTGCGTGCTGAGTTCTATGACAGGCCTATTGTCTGGTCATAGTGGCATGCACAACCAGGATAGAGGTGCCAACAGATATACCCTAATGACCCATATGGATGCTACTCCTCCAATGTTGTCGTCAAATGGGGACATTTGGGAGGTTTGCTGGGTGATCCCCTTTTTCGGGAGTAAAATAGGGGTTTACCAACTCCACGGTATTAACCAATGCGTACACTTGACTATGACTTGAAGATTCATCTATCACTGGGTGGATTCTAAGTGGAATACATATATCCAAGGGCATAAAATCACTGAGATTTCAGGACGACGATGGCATTTTTTGGGCACGTTTCATTCCCTTTCATCATCGATGCTTTCTCTTTTGGGAAGAGGACGGCTGAGATGATGATGCAGAAGTGGTGGTCGCATCCTCTGAAGGCACCTGCTAATTCAGGCATGCTCGAATGATACCATGGGAACAAGTGACCATTTTTTCGATCCATCCTTTCATCATACTTCTGGGACTCACAATTAGAAACCTACCTCCACTCACCTTCGTTGTCGCATTCGCTATCTGGCCTTACAACAACGCATTCCACTTGTGCAGGGGCCGGTCCTATCCTGACTATGTTGTTATCGACCTGGTCTTGAATAAATTCTTTGAATACATAGATCTTCTTGAGGGTGTGCCCCAGGATCTGATGATAGGTTTAGTATTTGGGCTGATCAGTGAGAATCACCAATTTTGGCCTTATACACTCAGGAAAGTGTATAATACCCTACTCTAAGGCTCTACAGAAGTTACTGAGGATTTCATTATCATTGAATGAGTAAGTCATATTTCTCCTCTCAATAAAGGTGGCCATGGAGTCTAGCCCGGGCGAGTATCTAGAAGGTCATGTCAAGGAGGGGGACCCTGATTATCCCACATGGGCGGTGGAGGTGCATTTCGGGGGGGAACCTACCGATTCTGAGGAGGACACTGCTGAGCTAGGGGCTATGCCTGATGTGGAGGGCCTCTGCAAGGCTGCATGTCCTGGTGCCACTGGTAGCAAATATAGTTGCCTGGGAGCTTCTATTTGGGCCGCCGTGGCAAGCTCAGATCTGGAATCCCTCCTTGTTGGAATTACAGGGGGCAACGGGCATTCCGGCTGGCCTGTTGTAGGGCTTCGACCAGGTACTAGTCTATATCAGAGAAGTCTCGAAATCCTACAGGGTAGTTCTGGGTTATCATTTAAGGAACCCGTTCTATATTTACGTTCCCTACGCACATCGTCAGTATTTTCTCCAGAGTCAGTGTCATGTCGGGGGAGTATTTGAGCCCCTTCCACCAGTCAATAAAGTCTACAACTTGCTAACCAGGCTTTTTCTTGCACATGAAGAGGTATACGATGCTAGTTTCTAGGTTTTAGAGATGAATTGTCAGATTAATTTCCTGCGAAGGTCCTCCCAGCTGGTTACAGATCTGATGAGGAGCTAGCTATACCAGATGAATGTCATACCCTCTAATGTATGAACAAAGCAGTGGAGATTGGCAGTCTCGTGTTGCACCGGAGTCCCTAACATGGGCCTATAACTATAGTTGATGTGGCTCAGGTGCTTCGGAAGGTCTCCCGTAATATTAATGGCGGAGAAGGTGGGATTACCGAAAACTGAATGTGTCAGTATATCAGCCACCCACACCAGATATAGCTTTCCATCAGGTGGTATGTTCACCTGTCGTGTTTCCAATGCCTTAAGGCGGGTAATGAGTGCCACCATAGGATCATCTGGGAGAGGGCCCCTAGCCTGAAAGGGATCCCTAACTACGAGTATGTTGTCGGGTTCCTCAACATGGTAACCAGGCCTAGTGGCTCATGGAGCGGTTGGTGGAGTAACTTATAGGGTGGATGATGGAGCCCAGGCTAGATTCCCTAGATTACCACGCCATTCAAGAGGATTTTGAAAGACATATTTTGCCCTCTTTTCATGATCTATGTTCTCAACTCTGTCTATGGGAGGAGGATGATCAGGGTTGTCTGTGGGCGTCTCGTCGAGGGGAAGTTGTTCCTGACCCAACTGTACTGGCCTAGGATTGTCGTAGTTAGGTCATCACTCTGTAGTGAATTCAACCATGATCTCATCGACCAACCACTTCTACTCAGCAAGTTTTTTGCGCAGTGTGGCCCTCTTAGGGTCCTACTTCGCCTTCTTCACTAAGACGGACGGGTCTGAGTGTTTGAAAACTCCGACATGATCTTTTCCTTTACCAGAATTCCGGCTGAGTTCCAATGACACAGTGGGCGTAGGGAGACCTAGTAGGTTCCTCTGTAGATGAGTAATCCTCCCTGATGGTTCCAACAATGGTGTCACTCCATTGGGGGGGTAAGTCCTCATCGAGAATCTCCAGCTCGTCCACCTCATCCACTATATCAGCCTTCTTGACTGTGACCCTTCCTGGGGGATTATCTTTGATATCACCTAGCAGGTCGAGCCGCAGCAGGATATGACTAAAGAGGAGGGTAGAATACTTCCCCCATTCACAGATTTTCACATGGGGGTAGCCTCCTTGATAATTTTGCGTAGTACCTTCATACTCTGAATGAATTGTTGTTGGAGAGCCATGTAGTGACCTAGTGACTCGGGGCGTTGGGCCACAGGGAGTGCGGCCAACTCGACCAGACGTCATTTCTCGCTGATGTATTCGAAATGCGCTTGGATCATACGATAAAGAACACACTGATGATGAAGACTGAAATGCGTCACCCAGTGGGTGTAGTGAAAACACTCGACTTCCTCTCGGGTGAGGGATTCCGGTATGCGGAAAATCGGTGCTTCCCTTGGCCAGACCTTCTCAAGAAAGTTGTCTACTGACAGGATGTTTTAGAAACACCTTAGCTTAGTTTCATGGTATGGCCCTTCATTACCCTACTCGTCAACTAGTGGTGGATGAAAACTAGTTGTGGAACTGAGACAGACCGCTGGGACGACTTGTCAGCCGGTGGAGAGTACGGAAAGTAGACTGACTGGCTCCCTATATTCGGGCTATCCTCCGAAGAGTTTAGTGACCAGGACTCTACATCGCGATAAGACGGGCTGACTTCCGCCATTCCTAACTCATGGAATATGGCTTCTTGTGATAGGCTACAATGCTTCTCACCCTCCATTTGTCCCTATAATAGTTTTTTTTGTGATCTCTTGTAGAGTTAGAGAGAAATTATGGTGATGATGGTGGTGATTGCATGACCGTAACCTATGGGGTCATCAGATTTTCATCCTCCTGGATGTACCTACGGAGGGAGGCGGGAATCCTGTGGACCTCACATTCCGGGAGTGCTGGGATGATGCGCCTAGTTCTAGCCCTGTCCCTTGACTCAAATGTGAGAGGAGAGGGTTATCGAGTTGAGTTGTAATCTGCTTCAGAATCTGAGAAGCAGACCAGTTTGATCTCCATAAAAACCTTCTCAGAATTCTACTTATGGTGGTGAGGACCCACCTTCATGTCCATGGGTGGATCCTCGGGACAGGAATGATATCTAACATGGGATCCTTTGGCCGCACTAGTGCTAGGGTGAAGAGGGTTTCCACATGATAAAGCTGTGGTTCAAGGAGCACCAGGACAGATGTAAAAGGGTACATGGGGAGGATCTCAATGCATAGAACTGGAGTGGGAACGACCTCCACTGGGACTAACAGGAGCATGGGGAGGACCTCCGTGCTGGGTGCAGGTGGAGCGAGACTGACAATCACCCCTCAGGTTTACGAGGTGAGGAGGACCATCACCGACTACTAAATGGATATGGGGAGGGTACACTGGTGGAAGAGAGACTGTATGTCCAATGTCTTTGCACCAGTGGTCAGGGGTAGGAGGAACGACTCCTTACCTGGTGTAATGGTCACGGGAGAGGTTTCCATACTGAGTGGCACAGTCACGGGGAAGTCTCTCACTCAGATTGGGGGTGGCATGGGGGTGAACCTCCATGCCAATCCTCGAAGACAGGAAGGACCATTCATAACATGGTATTGGTTCATGGGGGAACTCTGTACTGGGTTGTCTCACTGCGGGTTGGTTCGCGGTGGCTACTACTTGTGCCAGCGGGCAAGAGAGTCAAAAAATCCTGCATGTGGGGAGGTTGGGGCCTCGATCCTGGCTAGGCATATAAGTGCCTATAATCTGTGTATGCAAGGAACCGACGATGTGTGCTAATGGTGGCTCGGGCCATGATAGTAATCGATGTTGAGCCCACAGGAGGGAATCCTCAGCTTGTGCCCGACGCTGGCATCGGGTCGGAAGAACCGGGGCAAGTGCTGTAGGTGCATAGCTTACCTACTCTTCATCCAACAAGACCGAGCAGCTAAAATGATGCGTTTAGGATGGATCCCTCACTGGGAGACCCTGGAATGGGACTCCAACCGGGCTGGCTCGGACCTTACCAACCTCATTAACATAATGCATGAAGTTGTTAAATCGCTCTGGGTACGTGCTCCAAAAATTGTTATACATTGGGGTGGGAAGAAATGGTTCCCTGTGTGGCCCTCGGGGGTGGCATTGACGGAGAGGAATGGATGCCACCAGATCAAGGCATGCCATATCCCGGGTTGAGATTATTCCCTCCTCCTCATAGAGACATATGAGGTTGTTGATGAATCTACATTTAATGAACTCATATGTGGAGAGGGGACGTGGAATCCCAATGATCATAGGTGAAGAGGCCATCACAGAAGCGTTGGAACTACAAGGGATTTCCCCGTTAGTTTTTCCCCAACCCTCACGCCGATGTGCAGAAGGTGATCATGTTCAAAATGCAGCAACCTGATTCCTGAGAGTTGGGAGATTAATTTTTCAGTTCTGAAAGAAAAAGGAATTGATAACCAATTCCCCAGCGAAATCCCGTCTTCCATGGCCAGTATGAGGGATCCACACTAACAAAGTCTCAGAACGGGATGTCCCGCATTCTATTACCCCATCTTTTGGTGAGTTTCATTCTAGTCCCACTATATTCTTGGTAGGACCCGGCACCGGATAACTAGATTCGGTGACATGTCAATCTATTGATGCCTCAAGAACTACTAATATCCATATTGAGGAGAAGAAATTAATGACGGGTTCACCATTTCGATTTCCGATACGTTCGCTCGGGTGCACACATCTGTATATGGAGGACGTGCAGTTTCTTTCCCCACATTCCCACATTCTAAAGGCAGGCGGCATTCACTCTTTATTTAGGGATGTTTGCTCCTTGTTCGAAATAGGATGATGGGATGTGAGTTCATCATTTTGTGGATTCCTCCTCATAAGTTGTTACCTAGTCCAGGTCTCCCTTATACAGTAAAGACATTGTTCTCCATACTCATCCTGGTGCCATATATTTATGGACACCAGTTAATTACACTTCTTCTATCAGGACATTCTAAGGGGTCCATTCACAGATGTAATCTTCAGTTAGGGGATTAGTCATGTTGGGCATCACTGGAGTGTCTGGACGCTGGGGGATTGGTGCATCTGTATTTTGTCCCTTGTTTTAGGGCTTCTCAAGGGAACGAAAGACCATAGAATCCATCATTGGATGCATGGAATCATATGACCTCTGCATGTATCTGAGGTCTTACATAGCGTCCCATGTAAAAAATAGGGTACGCCGCAAGTTTAACATCCAGCGGAGACAGATCGGGCTGATCAGAACACTGACGAGAGTGGATCAAATGGATGAACCCCCTGGAAGGAACACCGATACTGGGGCCATCATGTGGGTGGCCTTCCGAATGCTATTAGTAAGAATGGGTAAGGGGGTGGCATGATTACACTAGGATGTGGAGGCCCGAGTAATAACTAGGATGGGTGACAGAAGGTTTCGTGAGGGGGGGGGGTGAATGGAATGATGCCGTCATTTAGATGATGATGGTTTTGTGCTTGAGCCTCGAAGAGGTTTCCTACGTATCCCCATGGAAGATAATCAAAGTCCACAAAGATTGTCTGATGGTGCATTGCCGCTTAACGGGGTCACAACGGCTTACCACTGGATGAGGTCACAATGGGTTACCGCTGGATGGGGCTCACAGATTATCGTCATGTAGGATGGGGGCAGACCAATGTGAAGTGGGTCAGAATTGCTGGATGTTGGGCTTGAACCTTGGGGATGCTTCCTATAAACCTTAACTTAGCATGGATCGAAGACCACATAGGTCAGGTAAGGGAATTGAACTGAATGGTAGGAACCAGTGGGTGTTGGGATTGAACCTTGTGGTGGCTTCCTACGTACCCTAACTTGGCAGGGATCAATGTCCACATAGTTTGGGATGGATTTATGGGGCTTACACTCTGGGCTTCCCATGATGTTGGTGAACCGACGCAAAGATGATCAGAACGACCAAGTGTTGGGTTTGAACCTCAGGGAGGCTTCCTACATACCTTTGCCTCAGCAAGGATCAAAGACCTCATAGTTCATGGGGGGTGTCGGTGAACCGATGTGAATGAGGACCTGGGCTCGATTGGTCGGTGCACTTGAACCTCAGGTAGGCTTCCTATGTACCATGCCTTAGAAAGAATCAAAGTCCTCGTAGATCAGGATAGGGGGTGGGGTCTTGGGGATCCGACGTGAAGACGGTCGAGACCAATAGACAGTGGTGTGTTTGACCCTCAAGGAGAATTCCTATGTACCCTTCTATGGAAAAGATCAATGTCCTCAAAGTTCTGATGATGTGGTGAACCGATGTGAAGGGGGTAGGAACAACTAGTTGTTGGTCTTGAACCTCGTGGATGCTTCCTACATACCCTGCCTTGGTAAGGATAAAACATCTCGTAGTTCAGATTGGTGGATAGAGTTTAACGTCTTTCGGGGCGAAGGTGAACCGACATTAATGGGGTCGGGAAAAGTAGGTGTTTGGCTTGAACCACAGGTAGGATTCCTACATACCCTGCCTTGGAATGGATCAATGACCATGTAGTTCATGTATGGGGCATGGGGGATTAATCTCTAGGATTCATAGGTCAATTTTCATGGTCAGTGCTTTCTCTAAGCCCACATGAGTCTTGCTCGGTGTGAGAAACAAGAGACAGTAGAGACCTGATGATCACATCACGAAAGGTGAGTCTGTGGGAAGTGGAGTGGGGCTTACACCTGATCGCTTCCTAAAGAAGAAACAGGGGCTTATGCATGGTTAGTAGCCAAAGAGGTTGGGACTTACTCTAGGAGGGAGACCTGATGGATACAAAGCGTAAAGGGAGAGGGATTTGGGACTGATGAAAGGAGAAGCACTATTCCCCACCACACCCTTGGTGGACTTTGGGACCGAATAAGAAAGGAGGAGTACAGATGCTCCCTACTACATGAAATCTAGGGGTATACACCAAGATGGTTTCCCGTTCCCCACAGACAAACACCACTCCCATAAATAGGAAATCATCCCCTGTGGAGGCTAGTGGGCAAGGAGAATGTCCATGGTGGGGGTACACTGCATGTGAGGCACAGGGTGAGGACACAGTTTAACATCATGTGCTGAGTATGAAGGTGCTTGGAAATTTAACGTCTAGTAGCTCGAACGAGGTGGGATTTCTCTACACCCCTAGGAAATACATTACCAGTACCTCTAATCCTTGGTGCAGAGAGAGGACAGGAAAGGCCGTGGATAGGGGGTGTCATAGAGCGAACCATTGGGGGGTCCACGTTAGCGTGGATATGTGAGAAGAAATATTCGTTAGCGTACCTATGAGAATATGAATTAGGAAAAGCAACTAAATTGGTAGTGGTGTCTAAGGGACTTTTAAATCACATCATGCAAACCTGGAGGGTTGCATGGGAAACCGAATTGAAAAACCGAGGGGTTCATAGGAAGGGTAATTGTGAAGCTTTTCCGCTCTACACGGTGGAGGGTACTTGCGAAGGGGTGTGCTTCGCAATGTAGGGCGCCTCAGCCTATGCATGGGGTAGAGGTGCATATGGGAGGTGCTTCGAAAATTGTAAAGGCATTTGTAGAGAAATGACTTGCAGAGAAAATGTGGCTTGCGGAGCAAGGCATCATGAAGCAATGTGCTTCGCGAAGCACAATGACCCGGCCTTGGCATGTGGATTGTGTGTACATGAATATTTTTTTGTGAAGCATGATCACTCTGTGACGACCCGGGTCCCCTTGCGGATCCCATTCCTTCACGGAGGCTCTTAGGCTCTTTGAAAGGCATCCATCTCAGAAGAGGGGATCAAAATGAGACAAAGGGGAGGCACATCGCATGGTAGGAGTACCACACACAACTCATGGTTAGCATAGCAGAAGATGCTTCACGATTAGGGATCTAGGAATTAGAAAGGTTGGATTGTCCATCCATTGAACTTGGGGGGAGGCTGATATTTAGAGAGGAGAGGCGCCACAAAGCAGTGCACGCTCGGAGTGTAGAAGAATTTTTTTTCTCTACGGTGCGTCATGAACATAAAATGAGGTCCCGGAGCATTACTGTTTCCTTGCTTCATGGCGGCACATGAACGTCAAATGCGTTCACAGAGATTTACCACCTCCTTGCCCCGCGGCCGATCGTGAATGTCAAGGGAGGTTGTAGAGCGTTAAAGACTCCTTGCTATGTAGCGGATCGTAAATGTCAAGGGTGGTCGTGGAGAATTACTGCCTCCTTACTTCATGGAGGATCACGAACATCAAGGGCAGTCGCAGAGCGTTACCACCTCCTTGCTACGCGGTTGATCACAAACGTCAAGGGCGGTCACGGAGCGTTACCACCTTTTTGCTTTGCGGTGGGCACATGGCTACTGGGGCTCCACAAATGGTCTTCACAAGGTATCCTTTGGAGGCCTTCCATTTCATTTTCCTTCTTCCCACATGTTGGCACCAACATATATATTATTGGAATGAAAAATAACTCATAAAAAATGGGCTCTTCAAGCTCAACAATTTTATTTTCTCGAAATACAACAATTTTATTTTATTAATTGACATACCAATATGTGAATTTATCATCTCTACTTTTCATAAACTTATTTTCACATTCCCTTAACATTATTTTCATGAAACAAAAACATCATTGGAAATGTGATTTTTTTCATAATTAAGCAATCTGATATATATAATTTCACTCTATGATTATGTGATAATTGCTCAGTATAGAAAACATGATGATTTGATTTATAAAGTAATTTTCCTTTACAAAATTATATGAATAACTAATAAAATATGAAATTAAAAACTTTCATTGAAGGGTTATCCAAATTTATTTCATGACTAAAATATTAAATCTCATATTAATTTTATTTATAAAAATCTACTAGAAACATCAATAATATTATCTACAGACATAAAAAAATTATTCATGTGAAATAAATCGGATAATTGGAATTGGTGCACTTCCATTTTCTACCCTCCCATAGTCATTGATTAATTAAAACAACCCCCTTTTAGTTAGGTCTATTTTTTTGATAACTGATGATAATAAATTTTTTTAATGTTCCTTTCCCAAGGACATCATCTTCAGGAACATTGTAGAAAGATAACATTTTATTCCAATTAAATTAATAATGATTCTATAAGAACCATCAATGCTATTTATTTGTATCATCTCAATGGGAGAACATGTAAACATATTGAAATTGTTGGGTATCTTCATTAATAGAATTAATGATGTTCACATTTGGACAATACACCTGTATAGATCTTCAACATGTGATTGTACAAATTGGAAAACAATCATAAATTAACCATGTGTGATCTTATTGAATATATATTCTTTATAAAACCAATTATATTATCAAACCATTAGGGTGTCTTCTATATCCTTAATATCCATGTTGTGACAAAAAACAAGTAAACTTCATCAAATATGATCCAATATCATTTTCTTATTATAATACCAATTGAGGAAACATACATGGACCTCTTGATATATCATATCATGAATTAATATCACTCAATATTTTTTAGGATCTCCTCTTGAGGAATTTATACATATTTAATTCCATACATGCTAATTAAAAATACAATTAAAACTGATCATTGGAATAATGTGGATCTTCCATTCTTCATAATGTTAACATAAATATGGATATATTTTTCTCAACCAAGTTGCTCTATTTACTAAAGAATTCATGATTCCACTTTCATTTTAATGATCTAATTTTTTTTTGTAATCAAGGATATATTTACATTTTCTTTATGTTTTTGTGGAAAAATTTCTTCTTAACAGTGTTCATGGATGATAAATTCTTACCCTTCCTGAGGATTGGGGGTTTTTTAGATGTATAAATTAATAAACATTTTTAAAAAATGTATACATTTCTCAGAAATCTATAATAAAATAACTTTAATAGAATAATTTTACACTACCACAAAATGGGGGAAGGCCAACAGCACCCTTTATTAGCGCTAACGAAAAAGTGCTGATAAAGGGGGGGGGGGTACATTTATCAGTGCTAAAAAAGCACTGATAAAGGGTACTTTTATCAGCGCTAAAAAAACGCTGATAAAAGTACCCCTTTATCATCTCTTTTTTAGCACTGATATATGTACCCTCTTTAACAACACTTTTTTAGTGATGTTATAGGGTACACATTTATCAGTGCTTTTTTAGTTGCGTTGATAAAGGGGGTCCTTATGAGCACATTTTTTAAATGCGCTGATAAGAAGTCTACATCTGAAAAAAATTAATTACAAAAATATATTTTTATTTAAATATATAGATATATTTTTATTGATGTTAATATAAAATATATTTTTTAAATATATAATATAAATATATTTTAGATAAGTATAAATATACAGTTACACATAATATATAAGATATTAAGTGTAAATGGATTATAAAAAAATGTTTTTAATTAATAATTTGCTAATTATTATGGAGTAATGGTCATTTAACAAAAATTTGAAGAATAAAAAAAATAAAAAATTAAAAAAAAGATCCAAAATATGTTGAAAACAGAACTCGAACTTCAAACAGCCATAACTTTTGATCCAGGTGTCCGTTTGAGCTCTACCACATATCAAATCGAAGCCTGTGACATGCTCCACAACCTTGTGACCAGTGGAATCCTTGTCCATGTATTTTAAAGGAAAAAAGGTCTAGAATTCCTTGAAAATAGACTTTTTAGTCGTGGCACCCTAATATTTTTATCATTTTGTGGATTTTCAGGCTCATTTAAGGGGGTATTATTGTCTTTTTTTGGTGGGGACTGAATTTTTCCAAGGTATTACATTCATATTTCTATTATGCCTTTGAAATTTTATCATTTTTTATAATGAACTTCTATTTATAATCAAATATATAACAATATATACATTTTTTATATATATTCACACATAAAAATTTAATTATAAATATATATAATAAAATATATTTACTTATAAAATATATTAGATTTATCTAAATAATAACTAATATACATTTTATTTAAAATACCAATATATTAATATTTAAATACATATATATTAATCGATATATATATATATTAATATAACTACATTAATATATTTATATGACTATAAATATATACATTAATATCACTATAAATATATATTTTGATATAACTATATATATATTAATATAACTATGTATATATAATATAATTATATTAATATAACTATATATATATATATTAATATGACTACATATTATGTTTTGAAGCTCAGTTAAAATATGCCAATCCAATAAATTCCAAAATATCAATTTCCCATGGAATAATACCTTATGTTGAAAACACGGGTCATTACAACCTCCCCCTTAGAACTTATCATCCATGAGAAGCCTTTAGGAACAATGAAAATATCACTTGACCTACAGGGTTCCTGAAGTATCATTCAAACGGTCTCATTGAGTTTCCAATATATAAACATTTATATACTATTTACATATAAAATATATTAGCTTTATCTAAAAAATAACTAATATTCATTTTAATTAAAATACCAATAAATAAATATTTATATACAAATTTATTAATATAACTATATATATATTAATATAACTACATATATATTTATATAACTATAAATATATATATATTAATATCACTATATATATATTAATATAACTATATATATATATATTAATATAACTATATATTACTATATGAATAAATATAACTAAATATATATATAAATAAATAGATAAGTCATTAATTGAAGAACAAACCAATATGGTAGAGTGGTAAAGGCTTTAGGCATGTAAGGGGGAGGTCTCGAGATCAAATCTTTCTGGAGGTAAGGGCGCACACATGGTGGTGGATTTGGAGGCTAGCACTGATAAATGGGTGGGTGTAGAGTAGATATTCGGTGGATGGGGGGGGGGGGGTTGTGTGCGGGCAGTTGAGGGGCTAGAAACCACTGTAAAAGGGGGGATCAAGCGACATAAAATCCCCCCAGCCCGATTTTCATGTTTATTTTTAAAATTTTTTAAATTTTTAATTTTTTTAATTTTGTTTACTTTGATCAGTGCTAAAAAAACACTAATAAAAGGGGTATTTTATCAGTGTTGAAATGAACGTGCTAATAAAGGACCCTTTTATCAGCACTTTTTGGAGCGCTGATAAAGGGGCCAACCTCATTATCTTCGATGGCTTTAATAGTTCTTTTCTAGCGCTCTTAATGGTCATTTTTAGTACTGATAAAAGGGGTATTGGTATTAGTGGTATTTGGTTAAGAACCACTAATGTACATTATATTATTCATTTTTTATCATAAATTATCCTTTTGTACCTAAATGAGTATTTTCATCTACCATTTTCTATATTCCATCAAAATCAGTAAGATTGATAATTTATATGTCATCTAGTCACTCCAAATGATGTTTTCATTCATTTAAAAGATAATCCACTTTGGGGAAAAGTGTATATGAATAAAAAATCAAATTTTAATAGTGATGTTGATTATTATTCTTATCTAATATAATCAAAATCTGTTAGTATCTATTACCTAATACAAGCTCTATATGATAATAATATTATACAAACTTGTCTATTAATGACATATCTCTAAAAATAAAATGTATATCATGTCAAATATCTTAATTATATCATCTAGAATAATTTTCATGTCATCAATTCATCCACTTAGAATGTTGATCTATGAATTTTTCTATTCCTATTATTACATGGTTCAAAAATCCACTTTAATAGCCTTCATTTATATTTTTCCTTACATTAATGATTTGGTTAAAATATTATCTTCAACCGTTTATAACATTAATGAATAGGGTTTATTTATCTGTTGGTCCTAGAAGACGATGGTTTCTCTACTTGTCCTCTTTCCTCTCATTTCTCATGAATTTCTAAAAAAATTATTTCTCATTGATATATCATTCCATAATCATGCCACTAAATATTTCAAGAGTACCCTAATCCAAAAGGGGTATACTAGTAAAAAACATATTTTCATAACTATCCTCCCTAAAATAGGAATCTACTAGATTATTGTAACATCAATAGAGAAATATTATCTATACGACCATTAAATAAAGGGAAAAAACATCAAATCCATTGTACCTTTTTCATTTGATCGAGTAGTCACCAGTTTTGTAAAATCCAACTAATATTTTTGAGCGATATTATTCCTCCCATCATTAGTCAAACAAACCAAAACATCAATAGAAAATTTCATCACATTAATCAACCCATTAGAAAAAAAATTATATTCCTCACCCTCTTTATATTGTGGTGATAATATAGGATCATCATTTGTTATAACCAAATTTCCTAATATATGGTCTACTATGGATGGATCCACCTTATAATAATTTTAAAATATAAATGTTTATAATAACCATATAAATATGTAATTGAAAATCCATTTTCTATGTTGTAAAATTGGTTATGTTGGTGGATTTGATATCATTTCATTAGTGAAGTGAATTTCTTAAAGTTCATTAGACCATATTCTAGGACTCTGGTTGGCTGAGTGCGCTTAAGATAACGAACTAGGAAGACCACATGAGGGAACATTTATATCTCAATTCACACTAACTAACATTAAATAAGGATTAATATTTTTAAGTCCATTATCTTATTTAGAAACAAATCATTGATTATGAATTTAAAGAAATTGAAACATCATAAGATATCATAGGTTTGGGAACCATTTTTTTATCATAAAAACCCAGACTAAAGAATTAATTACATGGACAATATAACCACACCTATAAACCTATAAGATATTACCTAGATGATTTATGGGGGAGAAATTTTATACTTATCATTCAAATTTCCCCACCCTTTTGACATGGTATTTTTAGGATCTCAATACACAAAAAATATAATACTGTCTTGGACACATCATCTTCATCGAAAAATATAAGGAGATATTATGATAAAGAGGGATAATGATCTAATTCACAAGAACAAACATCTATTTACCATGTTTACTGGAATCAATATGACCAGATTATTTTTGAAATAGAAGTGAAAGTCTAGGATATTATACCTAGATTGGAATTTTCTGATGATAATGTCGCAGATGAAATAAAAAAGAAATTCAAAAAATGTGGTATTGAACAACAATGGTGGAATACCTAATATTGGTATAAGTATAGATAAGCTCATCCTCTGTCTCAAATTGAGTGAGAATATATAAGGGATCACGAATCCCTATAATATTTTAATGTTACATGTCCAAACAATTACAAATTAACATATCAAAGGTATCAAATGAAGGTTGATTTTGACAAAAATAGAGCCACAATATAGATCATGTGTATTCCCAATGATACAATGGAAACCGTACTGTAAATTCAAAATTTGGATTATACCTAGATAAAAAACGGAAATTTGAATAAATGTTAATGGTATTGATGTTACGAATGGAATATAAATCGATAAGAGGGTTTAATGGAATTTCTCTACCATGGCATAAGTGACCTCTACACCTCATTATATGGGGAGGGGTGATAGAGTCAACCATGTCTATGAGGCGATGGAAATCCTATATGAACGTTCCCATGGAGAATAAGGGGTAGGTAGTCCCCTTTTCAAGATAACTAACATGACATTAGGAACATTTTTTGTGATGTTCAGATCAACCAAATGGACAATTCTATGTGAAATCCATCAGAGTTTTCTATTGGATAAATTACTTCTATTAATTTTCATTTGTTTAGAATCGATGGTATTATTACCATTATTAATGGGGTGTAAATTGTTTTATAAATTAATATTATTTCATCATAATGTATCTTCTTATTTATTAAAAAAAATCAGTATTGTTTTTTTATTATATTTAGATACAGAGAGATGTGTGTATGAATGATTCTTTTTCCATTACCAATGCATTCATCATATATGTTTTCGTGCATTTCAAATAATATTTCCATAAAAATAATTTTCATAACATGGGATTGTTTTATCTTCTTATCTTGATTTCAAACAATTAAATGGGACTTTATTCTATATTATGATTCAAATTAGTTTTCAAAAAATATTGGGATCATTACGTAAATATATTTTAGAATAAATATTTAATATGAATCCTAATTAATCATATTTCTTATGTAGGGAATTTTTGTACATCCTCATAGCTTGCTGGGATTTTCATGGCTGGCCATCTCCCACCCAACATTTCCAATCCATGATATTCAAGAAGTTATATTTATTCATTCTGTTATATATATATATGTATTTGTTCATATTTTTACATCAAACTTGCACTATTTATGAAAAATATTTTGAATCGCTATTTTAAGATGATATGAATGGTTAATATTTTGTCACATCTTCTTGTGATAGATGATTTCTTGATTAGATGAAATGATTGTCTCTTTTCAAATTTCATTCAACCATATATTCCACCATAGAAAATTTATTCGAAACAAGATTTGCTTCCTTATTTTTTAAAGTTTCAATATATTTCTTCTAAATATTGGAAGACTGGATGTCCAATTCTAAAATTCTCATATCCGGTATGTTTTTCTGATCGCCAATCACAATCACCATCATGTTAAATAACTTATACATTATTTTACAATCTTCTTCATATAAAATATATTTTTGTTAACAATGTGTAATGTTCCATGGTTTCAGATCATAAATAAAAATGAAAATATTTTACATAAAATCTATTTTCCTATTTTTATTCTTGTGCATGAATCTATTTATTCATGGAATTATTGACTCCTTATCTCTCTTTAGAATGTTTTAGCTATTATAAATATTTTTTTATCAATTTACATATTTATTGATTAAATGGATCTATCTCCTTTAGGGGATATATACATTATTGTTTTTTTTATATTTAAAATCCTTATATAAATAATATGCTTCCACTTCAATCTTGTTGACATATTCGTACTTTGATTGAAAATCTACAAAAAAGAGGAGAGATTTTTTATATGGTAATTAAATATAGAATAACTATGAAACTGAAAACTGCTATATCTTGATTTATTGATTGATCATCATCAACTCTTTTTCTAGGAACGTATTCAGGATTATAATGATAAACGTTTACACATAACTCATAATCACATGAATGTTTTGATCTAACTAAAGTATATTAATGTTTTTCTCTTAGGTTGAAACATTATCCTTAATATAATTACATTATATTCATGATATGTAATATATATAATCCTTACATATTGATATAGATACATCATCTTATTTAGTAAATATTGACTTTATAGTCAAAATTGTGTTCTCTTTCTGTCAATTATTCACCATTATCGTTATAGTTGTAGACAAAAACTCGGTGATAACAATATAAAAACTAAAACATCACTTTATTTTTTATGGGATGAAAAAAACTCAAGTAATCAAAAAGAATAACCAAAAAATAGAGAATACAATTTAGATGAACCTTCACTATGATACTATTTGATTGAAAACATTGTGATATGCTAAAAATAAAGAGGGGAAGTCAATGTTGGGAACTATTTCACCAATTATTTCATTCATTCCCTTTAACTCTTAATCCAAGTCTGATCATGATACTCTTAATATATTTTCAGTATAACATGAATGTATGTGAATGTTGGTAAACATGGAAGACACTATTTTCATAAGGATCACTACTTTATAACATTAGATAATACTTAGAAAGGATTTAAATAATCAAAACACACAACTAATAGAAAATATTCAATTAATCATGATTACAAAATGATAACAATATCCATTCACTTGTTCCTCAACAAAGGAAAATGAAAATGATTGTTTTGTAGATCATGGATAGTTCATTATAATTCCATTAAATATATTATTCACCAGCTAATATTCATTCTATCACCATGAATGTATTCAACCTATTGGAACATCATAGTGATGTCACAATGCAACTTTTGTTCTTCCACTAACATCTCCACTTCTTACGTGAATAGTATCTTGTATGAAAAACTTTATCTTCTTCGTTGATGTAAATTTAGAGGTTCACATTCATCTTATTCTTATGATATGAGTTAGCACAATATGAATATTTTTAGTTATGATAATATCATAATTCTTCTTCAAACCAAATGACAATCACAATTATATTCTATAATGGTAGAACATCACTTATTAGATACAATAGGCTAAATGTCAATAAATTATTGTATCTTAAAATTTCCTGTATGATTATTGAAGCAATTAATTTTCATCTCATAATTATAAAAAATATATACTATTTCATATATTATTTACAGTAAATTTTATGTCGATTATAAAATGTTCTTCTTTAATTGTTTTATTCGTCATGAAATCATAAAAATGATATTTATAATTTAAAAATATTTTATTTTTTATATTATTCTAATTATGGAATGATAAATTTTAATTTCCATATTTTTATGATGATCATTGAAAAATTAGATTGATACTCATGCGTAGCTGGAAACTATCACATTCATGAAGAATCTACAGGATCATTTTTAAAAAGATTATTTTAGGGTTTATTTTAAGAGTACAATTGATATAAAAATATACTTAGTATTTCATTATTATTATTTATTTTTTTATTTAATTACCACTTTCACCATTGATGACCTTCCAAAGTCAAATTTTATACAAAAATAGATTTTGTTAAAACACATGACATGAACATAATTGATTAAATATATTTATATAACATATTAAAAAGTGAAATAAAAATAATAAAATCTTTAAAATTGTTCTAAAAATGTATATATATATATAAAATATTTTTATTATTTAGGTTGATAAATACAAATGTGGCAAGTCCGACCCATGGTAATAGGGTTCATCTGTATTTTCTTTCATTGAGGTAGTTCTTGATGATAGCCACATTTATTCATTTATATGGTATATATAGAAACACTTTTTCATTCTATATCATGAATTCAACTATTATCCTAAAATTTAATGTTTTTAATGTCATTTTAATGGATTTTATGATTTATTGTTTTTAATGTTGTAAGGGATTATTCATTGAAAAACAACATCTTTTATTTTTTCCCTATTAAAAAATATTTCACATCCATGTAGACGTTATTAAAAGGATATTTGAAATGTTTTATGTTGTGATAAATGATTTTTTATTACCATTTTTTCAATGTTATTGTATTGGAAATTATATTAAATAAATATTTTTAGATTTTTAAAATATAATAATGAATACAACTTTTCCAATAAAAACTGTAATTTCATTTGTAGCATCCATTGGAGAAATACATGTTTCTAAAAGTTTAAAACACCCTTTAAATTTTTTATTATTATGTTATTGAAAATTATTTTTCAAAAAAAAATATAATTTTGTATTGAAATTAATATTTTGATATAAACTAGTATTTTAATATTGGAATCTGATTTTTATACGAGATTAAAAGAGTTTCTAAAATTATTTAAGGTTTTAATCCTGATGTGGTTAGTGGAAATTATAAATGATCATTGTGTCTAGACAACATAAAATTAGAAATTTTTATCTCATTTAATTGGTAAACCTAGATAGAACACTAATTAATTTATTAATTATTATAATATTAAAGGATTTATATTTTATATTCTTTATGTCTTTATTCAAATCTATAGGGGCTTTGTAAGGATTTAATATAAGTTTTCTGAAATGTTGTCCAAATGTAAATACATTAATTTTATTTTAATTATAATGAATTTTCATATAAATAATTTACATTCAAATATTTAAATAAATTAACTTTTTATAAATTTTTAATTCCATTTATAGTTTAAATTTTATGTTTTCGTGAATGGTTTTACCATGGGTTGTCATGTATTTACAAAACAAAGAGCTTCCTTTCTTTTTATATCCCTTACCATGCTTATGGAATCTTCCCATATTTGTCAGAATGTGTTTAAAAGTATTATGGGTGATTAAGGGAAAGGAATATGTCATGTTTAATTTCATGAAGATATTTGATGAAAAGAAACCATGTTTTAGATTAAATGGTTTATATTATGGTAATATACAAACGAATTGGATGTTTCCACATTTTGTTTTATGGTTTTTATGTATTAATCATGGAATTATTCTTAAAAAGTCTAAATTCCAAAGGGTCTTCAATGTGTAAGAAAGTAATTTATTAAATAAAACTCTATGTTATGTAATGTGTATGTTTGAGGACTTATTTTTGGTATTAAAGAATGGTTTATATAACATTATAGGTTATAGTAATTTTAATAGGATTCATTTAATATATTTTACATTATTTGTTATGTTAAAATTAGAGGATATTTAATTATTTACATATTTCTTCATCTTAATTATGTTTTTAGAATAGTTTTCTATATATAAAATAGGGAATCATTACTGGGATAGAACCAAGAGTGAAATCATTCAAAATCAGCAAACCAATATGGCTTGAAAAAAAATTATTTTTCTAAAGTTAGGACTTTGTAGGGACAAAATATTAATGTACATAGAGATTATACTTCTTTTGCAGATTACTTAATACATGACAAAAACAAATGCCCAAAGGCCTTATTAGTTTAGTGTCTTTGGAAACTGGTAACATAATCTTCTAATCATAGTTAATGTTCTTAACCATCTCCCATAAAGGTCTCCCCCATTTTTTTCCAATGTAAAATTATTATTGATATTCTAGGGAAAATAAAACATAGAATAGGTGATCTCAAATTATCAGCAAGGGTAAACCTAGAGAATTTAAAAAGACCATATACATTTGAATGTAAAAAAATAAACTTAATGTCTAAACATCAATATCTTGAGAAATGACATAAATCATGGATGTATGTAAGGCATTGATCATAAAAGATCATTAATAATGATAAAATAGAATTGGAATAAATAATTCAATTCTTGAAAATTAATAAGAACATATTATTATTTCCATAGTAACAAAGCCATTGCTGTCAAGACAATTATAGTGGACAGATTTTATTAGTGAATTGTGTTTACTTATCGTTCCAACAATGTATAATTGAACCATATTTAACTATAATTATAGTCATTCCTATCTCATTAGATATAAATAATTACCTAATAAATTGGACTGATATATAGTTCCCACCCAAATCATATAGAAATAATTCTTACATGTTCTAGAAAAGCATAAATAATACATCATAGAATAACCCATTTAATAAATTATGATTACTAAACATCATGCCATCATAACATAATCCATATAAGATAAATAGAATTAATTAAAATAATTACCTCATAACATAATAAAAAAAGGTAATAATAGGGGTGGAAACATAACTATATGTCATCTTAGATGGAAAATAATTTTGATAATACACTTGAACTAAATTCTTAAGGAAAATATCATATCTTACACAAAAACATTTTATTTGCTAAATATGTATTAAAATTAAAAAATAAAGGTATTTATTTGAAAATAAACATGAAAACATTTAATTTAAGATTTCTGGAAATAATTCATTACGAAATAATAAAAATATGTTCCTGCTATATAAGTTAAGAGAACATTGCCCTTGTACTTTTTTTGAGAAGTCAAAAAGTAACTGTTATGGAAAACGAAAGAATGAATCTATCCAAACCATGTAGTAGAAGAAAAAAATCGTAAAAATGAGATGAGACATATATTGAAGAATTATAAAAAATTTATGGAAATTTTTTTAGAAAACCTGATCATGGATGATAAATATACCCTACTAAATACTTACGAATAAAGAATCTCAGATAATAATGAGATTGGGAAATTATCCCTTACTATAGGAAAAATTTCATTGGTATGTGTCCAAAAAACCTATATATTGTTCTTAAACATATTATTGACATGTAAGTGAACGGAAATAATATTTATGATATCATATATGATTCAGTTACGACATTATATTAAATTTTCATTTTTCAATTCCATGTTAAAGGAAAGTTTTGGTTAAAAATATTTTCATTTATCGTACGGTTTTCGATTATTTATTATTTATATTATTAAAAATATCCTGATTTAAATACATAAAAATTGTAAAACATGATTTATATATATCTTTTTTAATCATTATATATATATAGAATATAGATAAATTAAATGGAATACATCACCTATTGACATTGTAGGCAATACATATGTTTGAACGCTATTTTTGTTTCTATATTGAATTAGATAGAAGTTAGTAAATTACATATATATATATATATTTATATAAATACAGTAAAAATATTATGTCATATATTTAATTATTTTTTATTATATATACTTTATAATCATTCTTGAATGGTTAACATGGAGAATGAATCTCATCGCATCATGGAAAAGGTAAGTCGTACGTTTGCACGAGCGATGATATAATTATCATAATTGTCGAATGATTTTCAAGTGGATGATGTATTATATCTAATAATTAATATCATGTTATAATAATCATTTATAGTTATTATTACCACCATTATACACATCCCAATATGGTGTAGGTGAAAAAAATATGACACCACGTCGTGTAGAAGGTTAGCCGTACGTATGCACGCGCGGTGGTTGCATTTTTTGTAGGATGGATAGAATGTGAAATAGGGTTGTTTAATATGTATAATAACATATTAGTATATTAGTGTTACTTATTTATTACCTTATAATGAAACAACTAATGATGTTGAAGTAGAAAAAGAAATAAATTTGAAAGAATCGGTAGAAGCGATTACCTCTTCCTTGACGTGCCTCCTTTAAATTTTCTCTTACGGAACTAGAGATGGTCTTTTGAGAAGCCCAAAACCACTAGAATGATAATAAGTAAGTTTATAATATAAATGGGTAGGTTTTGGACGACCTTTAATGCTTAAAATGGAGTGAAGTGGAGATGGAGGTGGTTCCCTTTTATAAGAGATGAGAGGGGATCATTATGAAATTCTTCAAAATATTAATTTATAATAAAATCAAACCATACCCAAAAACCTCTCCATTGTTACAAATTAGAATGTGAAATTATATAGGTTTGTAATCCCATCATCCAATAAATTTTTTACCACTTATTTTTTAAATATAAAATTTATCTTTTAATTGAAAATTAGTTATTTTATTAAATTTTAAATTTTTGTAACAATATTCTAAATATTTAATGGTAATGAATATTCCAATTTGTGATGTAAATTGAACATAAATGAATAATTTATGAAATTTTAGAATTTTTAATTATCACTTTTTAAATTTGAAATATATTTAAATTTTTTAAATAATTTAATAATATGTTATTTTAATATAACATTAATTGAATCAATTTTGAGACCATTCATTTATATGACTTTAAATAAAATCCCAAAAAAAGAAAATTCAAATAAAAATATATAATTCAGTAATTACATGTCATATTCGCCTAGATAATTTATGGAGAACTATAATTAGTTCATATGATATATCTTTTAATATTTTTAATTCCCTTTATTTGATATTTTCTATTGATAAAATAATTTTTTACATCACTATTGTGTCATCATTAATGATAATTAATTAATCTCTAAATATTTTAAATAAATTCACATGATATATAAAATTTAATTATATTTCTAGTGATTATTTACTTTTTTAGTGTTATTTATTTTATCACTTAATTAAAATTATTACACTTATAAGTTATAAGAGAGTGACATGTTGTCACTTTCATTTGTTTTAATATTAGATACATTATATTCATGGAAAAAAGTCCATCAAATGAATCTATTCTGACTCTATGGTAATATGGATCGACTTTTATTCACCCAATTACAATTTTTTTTATTTGTTAGGATAATCTTATAATATTATATTTCCCTTAATTACCTGATTTAACATTAACTATAGTAATAAAAATAATAACTAACATTACTATTCATTATGAAAAAATATATAATTATCCCATTAACATAATTTGGACCTACTGAGTCTAAATATGGAATCCGTTTTTCAAAATTTAGAACAAATAAGTTTTAGTAATTAATTTAAAATTAATCCCATTGTCTAAAGAAACAGGTTTTTGTTTAAAACTTTGCAAAATAATGAAATGTTTATACATAGGAATTCAATGTAAAATTAATGAAAATAAAATATATTTTTTAAAATAATATATATATATATTATATTTATATTTTAAAACCATTAAATAATATATATTAATCATATTAATTATTTTGATGAAAAAAGTTGTTTTCAATTAAAATTTATTGTATTTTCACTATTCATCGAAATATGAAAGTTATTAGAAATATATAAAAAATTTCAACAATGTAAATTTTTATCTCCCGCTTTAAATGAAGATGTTTATATCTTCAAATATAAATTATAAACGTTTCAAAAACTATATTTAAAAATTAGTGTGCAATAAAAAGGTGGAAAAACTACATTTAAAAAAAATAAATTTGTAGTCTGAAAAATGGATTTTGTTCTCATATCATTTGTATGATTAATCATAATATTATTTAAAATTAAAAATTATGTTAATAAATTTTATAATAGCTAGTTTATATCCAATTATCGAATAATATTTTTTTAATATATCATTATTTAGTGAAACTCGGTATTCTGTACAACGATAACTATCGAGGAAGTTCTCTCTTTCTTGTAACACAATCCAAGTCAGTGTTTCATGTAGTACAAGATTCCTTTGGTATTGCAATTGTCATAATACAAACATAGTTCATTTATTATTTGAACAAATATATAATCATTTTTGTGTGAAATGAATTCTATCAAGGGAACTTGAAATTTTTTCCAACAGAAGACAAGAATAGTGTTGTGTATACTGAAAGTTAATACGTTGTTTCATATATCGCATTCTAATAATGGTTTAGCATAAAATACACAAAATTAAGTAAATTAAAGTTAATCTATCTCATAAATTTATTGGGTGTTACATTCTACACCATTTGAAATGAATGTTTCCCTCGAAATTGATCAGGGTTATAAATGGTTAACTACTTGAATGTTTCTTTCATTGAAACCCACATAATAAAAAGAAATAGAAAAAATTTCATTTAAAAAAGGAATGTTATAATACTAACGGTTTCCCAAATTAACTACTCACATGGTTTGCACATACGAGAATATAGGTTGGATGAGAAAACATTGATATAAAAGTGAAATCTAACCATCACGTTCAGATGGATAGTGACAATGAATAAGTTTTGGAGAAAGTTAACAACCAAAATGCCATAAATTTATGATGATTTAGGAGATCATCAAATTCATCAGATAATAAGTTTCATGGAAAATAGTTTTGTTTTTCATGATCCATTCCCTAAATTTGAAGAATAATGCATGAGAATAAATACTTACATTATTTTGGTACAACCTCAATACTGTTCGTTCCATGAACAATTTCCACTTCATATTTTATTTAATGAAATAATGTCGAATTCTTCATTCTTGTAGTGTTAGTAGATCATGCAATAAGATGATAGGTAATTCTATCTGTCTTATTACAAAAATGTTATCAAACGTTACTAAATATACATAAGTCCATCTATGGTGCTATTAATCATATATGGTAACAAAAATGGATTTATAATTCATCTATCAGACTTCTTAATAAAATAAAACTAATTTATACTAACCAGGGAATTCTTTTTGGCATGTGGTAGGTGATAATGACCTATCACACTTCGCTTTTGGATTTGATTTCGGTAGCCATGTCCAACGTGACGAGTTATTTTCCATCCCACGGGTTGCAAAATACATCTATCTTATCACACATTAAATATAATATAATTACAAGAAATTTCATATAACAAGTATGTGAATACCACCTTTTATCCCCCATATATCATAATATATATCATGTTGGTCACATTCCAAACTTGTTTATACCTTACCCATGTATTCTCTTGAATCATAAATTACCATAGAGCCTTAGTGAAAACATGTATTTGATCAAAATTAACTCTTTCCACAAACCAAAAATACCAAAAAAATAAAACCATGATATCACTTTATCCTTATATCAGCAATAAGCTCATTAATACAATCATACATCTCATTATCACCTTCTCACTTCATTATGTTCATATCATGCACTTTCCTAAAAAAATATTTCAATCAATTTTCATGGTTACCTGTTCTATATAATTAGGGAAGACCATAATGGACGAATACATAGACATTCCATGAATCCATAAGAATATAAATGAGATTAAACAACACTATTTTCGAATCCCATTACATAAATATATAATAATTCCACCACATCATTTTTATACTAAACATAACCAATTGTGATTGCATGGGACTTCCCATTGTTTTTTTCCCTGAAGTGGTTGTTGACATTAATCATCATTAACCAATTTATTAGGGCATTATATAGCATAATTCGACTTTTCCTTGAACATGTAGCATTTATGTGTGGTTGGTGCATTCTCTATAGTCTTTTCTGAATTCACATCATTGGAAATCGTTTTCCCATTACATTGGCAAAAACCATCTTGATGAACGTATTCACCACACATGAAACATTTTATTTTCCATTTAATACCATTTCCACTATGATTTAATCTACATTTTGAGTATATGGAAAAATTAATCTTCATTTCACCATTATTTTAAGATTTTCCCTTGAAGTCAATCATTTGTCTCTTGTCAAAACCATGAGATTGTTATGTAACACCAAATTCCAGTTAAACCTTGATAGAAAAACAAATAATATCTTCATAGATACTGATATCTTTTATATATAATTCCCTTTTGAAGACTTGGTTTTTTTCCATTGAAGCATCGACCAACATTACTTTCTGTTTGGATGATAATGCCAGAAGCATAAATTTTAAGTATTGTAAAATTCACGTCGTATGTACCAACAGATTCATTATCCTTTTTCATAATTTCAAGGAACTCCTTTTACATTTTTTTTTGAAGTATACGAGGTGAGTAGTAATTGAAAAATAAGATCTTGAACTCATCCCATTCCATGGATTCAATTTTATATTTATGCCTTGTATTATTAATTAGTGTCCACCATTGGTCTACTTCACCTTATAAACAATAGAGAACCATAATGAATTTTTCATATTTTAAACAACGAAGTATGGAAAATATCTTTTCAATAGTACTAATACATTGTTCATCAATAAGTTGATGATAAGATCCACTGAATGAAGGTGGACATTGCCTCATGAAGGACTCAATAGAATGTGGTTCCCTTATCTCCTCATTTGGGAGTCCATAATGATTCATAGCTTGTGTATGTATAGAAATAAAATTTATCATTCCATATAACATAACATTTGGTTGTTCAGGAGGAAAATTATTACATTTCCCAGTGCATTTATCATTAAGATAGTTCATTCGGGTTCCATCCATCCTTTAAAACTCAAAAAGAATAGTGTTAGGGGGAAAATCATACTAGGAAAAAATCATCAAGGGGAGTGCTTTTGATCTCTAAAATCATAGGTTTAATCCTAGGATAATCATGATCGTTAACATAATTCTTGGAATTTAATATAAAATTATACTTAATCGTAGTGTTACCACTATACACACCATAAAAATATCTCTAGGGATCTTACAAAAGTTTTTTCACCCTAGTTTCAAAAGGATAACAAAAACTTCCCTCTTATACCCTTATAGAGACAGAAGATTAACATATATGGACATTAAATTTATTTTGAGAAATATTAATACATGAAAAATATTTACAAATATGCTATTAGTTTTGTAACTTTTGAAACATGTAACATAATCTTCTAATCATGGTGAATGATCATCAATATCTCCCATAAATATCTTCCCCATTTGTTTTCCTACCTAAAACCTTTCTTTATATCCTAGGAAAAAGAAAAAATATAAAGGGTGATCTCAAATGCTCGGCAAGGGTAATCATTGAGAACATAAATAAAACCTTAAACATTTGAACGTAAAAACATGAACATAATGTTTAAACATAAAAATATTGAGCAATGAAATAAATCATGGTAGAACGTAAGGAATTGATTATACGGTAACATTAACCAGTATAGAATTGAATTGGCATAAAACATGTAATTATCAAAAACTACTAAGCACATATAATGATTTCTATAGTATCCAAGGCATTGCTTCCAAGACCATCATAATGGACAAAGTCCATTACTTATCCGGGTATACCTTCCATTATAGCCATGTATTAGTGAATCAGATTTAACTGTCATTCCAGTAATATATATCTCATGAGATAAAAATCTTTACAAAATTTAGTGGAGGGGAATATAGGTCCCACCCCACTCATATTTAAATCATTCTTGCATATTCAAAAAAAAACAAATCATACATAATATCATAACCCTTGTAATAAAATGAGATTCTTAAACATCGGGCCATCATAACATAATCCATATAATATAAATATAATTCATGAAAATAATTCTATCATAATCTAATAAAATCAATGTAATAATTTTTATAGAAACATAACCCTATGTCAACTTATATGGAAAAATAATTTTGATAATGCACTTGAACTTAATTCTTGAGGAAAATATTCTTTATTCTTTAAAAACATTTTCATTTTTCAAAATGTCTGACAATTTTAAAATAAAATAAGTTAATTGAAAATAAACATAAAAACTTGTAACGAAATATTCATGGAAATAATGCATTATAAAATCGTACAAATTTGTTCATGATGTTCAATTTAAAAAAACATTTGCCTCCTACTTTCGTCAGAGAAGTCAAAAAGTAATAACAATGGTAAATGAAAGAATGATTATTTCTAAACCAATTATTAATAGTCAAAAAATACTAAAAAAGACTTAAAACATACATAGAAGTATAGTAAAAATATTATGAAAAAACTGTTATAAAACATGGGAATTGATAATAAATATACCCCAGTAAATAGTGACAAATAAACAATATCACATAATATTGAGATTGTGAAATTATCCCTTACCTTAGGCCCAATTATTTCTGAATGTGTATGAAACTCTTGTATAGTGGGTTCAAACATATTATTACCTTGTAAAAGAATCATTATAAAATTTATGATATCATATATGATTCACATACGACTTTATATTACCCATTATTTTTATCAATTCCATTTTAAAGAAACATATTCGGTAAAAATCGTTTCATTTATTGTACGGGTTTTTAATTTTTATTCTTATTATTATTACATAGATCATGATTTACTTACATCCATAATTAAAACATTATTTATATATATTTTATAAATTCATTATATATATATATAATAGAAACATAAATAAAATTGGATACACCGTTCAGAGAGATGGTAGGTCGTACATAAGTTTTAATGTTGTTTTACTTTCCTTATTTAATTGGATGGAATTATGTAAATGACATATATATATTTTCATAAATCAAGTAGCATTATTATGTGAAATATTTCATGACTATTTATTATATATTATTTATAATAATTATTGGATGGTTTCTGTTCTCAGAATTAGTATCATGTTGTAATAATCATATATAGTTATTATTTCTATCATTATACCCATCCAAGTAAGTTGGTTTTGAAAAAAAGATTACTCCCCGACGTGGAGACAGTAAGCTGTACGTACACACATGAGGTGATTTCATTTTCTGTAGGATGAATAGAAGGTGAAATATGGTTTTTTCATATTTATAGTAACATATCAATATATTTTCTATAATTATGTTTTTAATTGAAAATGAATCAACTAAATGAGAGGTGGGAGAATAAGAAATAAATCTAAATGAATCGGTAGATGCAATTACCTCTTCCTTGACCTGCCTCCTTAAAATGTCCTCTTAGGGAACTAGAGTTAATCTTTTGAGAAGCTAAAAACCTCTACAATGTAAATAGATAAGTTGAGAAGAAAAATGTGTATGTTGTGTCCTACCTTAAAGGATTGAAATGGAGAAAAGGGAAGAGGATGGAGGTTCCATTTTATAATAGAGGAGATGGGAACTATAGGAAATACTCCAAAATATTAATTTATAATAAAATCAAACCCTTCTAAAAAACCTCATAAGAGTCCCAAATTTTATGATGCGATGATATGGGGTTGTAATACTATCAACCAATAAATATTGGATGACTTTTTTTTTTTCAATTTAAACCTCATCTTATTAATTGAAACTTAGTTAATATATTAAATTTTAATTTTTGTAATAACATTAAAAATATTTAATTGTTACAAATATGTACATTTGTGGGGTTAATTGATATTAAATGCATACTTTTGGACATTTTAGACCTTATACTTATAAATTTTTTGTTTTTAAATATTCTTAATTTTTTTAAATAATTTAATGAAATGTTGTTTTTATAAAATATCAAAGGTGTCAATTTTGAAACTATTAATTTATTTGACTTTAAATGAAATCCCAAAAAAAGATATATTTGAAGAAAAATATAAAATAAACTCTTATCATGTCATAGTCCCCTAGATAATTTGTGGATCACATTAATTAGTTCATATGATATTTATTTTAACATTTTTAAAACAAATTATTTGATATTTCTATTAATAAAATAATTTTATACATCACGATTGATTTATCATGAATAATAATTAATTAATCTCTCAAAAATCATAATAAATTCACATCATATGTGAAATTTAATTATAATTCTAGTGATTATTTACATTTGATGTGTTATGAATTGTATCACTAAATTAAGACTATTACACTTATAACATATAAGAGAGTGACATGTTGTCACCTTCTTTTGTTTTAATAATAATTACATAATTTTGTTGGAAACAAATTCCATGAAATGAATCTATTCCCTCCCATAGGTTATATGGGAAGACATTTATTCATCCAATATTATTTTTCTATGTGTTAGTGTATTTTTATAATATTATTTTTACCCTAACTTACTATATTTACTTTTAACTATGGTATTAAAAATAATAACCAAATATACTATTCATAATGACAAAAAAAATCAAAGTATACCATTAAAATAAATTGGAAATAATGATTCCAAATATGGAATCTATTTTTAAAAATCCAATACATAGATGTTGGAATAATTAATATAAAATTAAACCCATTTTCAAAAAAATACATTTTTGTTTAAAACATTGCAAAAGATTGAAATATTTTTACATATGAATTCACTATAAAATTAATTAAAATGACTTAAATTGTATTAAAATATAAAAATATATTGTATTTATACTTGAAAACCATTGAATAATATATCTTAACCATTTAAAATATTTTGTTGAAAAAAGTTGTTTTTAATTTAATGTTTCGTATTTTCACTATTAATCGAAATAAAAAAGTTATCTAAAATATATAAACATTTTATCCAATGTAAATTTTTATGGACCTATTCCAATTATGTTGTCTATATTGTCAAATATATCTTATAAATGATTAAAAAATATATTTAAAACTTGGTGCACCATCAAAAGGTAGTAAAACTGCATTTTTTTGAAAAATATTTATTTTATTCTAAAAATTAATTTTTCCTCATATCATGTACGATATAGTCTAATGTTATATAAAAAAATGTGGTTATTTATATTCATAATGTAGTGTATTTATCCAATTAAAAAATAATATTTTTATAATATATTGTTGTTTAGTAAAACTCACTATTGCGTAAAACGAAAGCTACCGAGGATGGTCACTCTTGCGTGTAACACAAGCCATGTCAGTGTTGCGTGTAGTGAAGGGTTTCGTTGGTGTTTTTTATGACATAATAAAAACACAGTTCATTATTTATTTGAACAGAATCTATACACAATGTTGCATAAACTGAATTATATCAATGGAAGTTGAAATTGTGTGAAACATAATCGAAGAATAGTGTTGTATGTACTGCAAGTAAATACAATGTTGCGTATAGAACAAGTTAATATTGGTGTACTGTACAAAACATGATATTGAAAAATTAAGGATAATACATCACATAAATTTTTGTGGTGTTACATAACTTTATTAATTAGGAGATAATAGGTGGTGGTATTCATCCTTCAAAGGAACAAGATATTGCATGAGTGAAAGTGTCTTTTTTTGAGAATTCCATATTTAAAACCCCCCTTCATTTAGTTGTTTATATGATCCTATGGTTGTTTATGGATGGATCATTTCTCAAGAGAATATATTTTATTTAATGGGATGTTTAGAATGACTAATGTCCACCCTTACCATTTATCAGTTTGAAGGTGAAGATGATAAATGGGGGTATTTGGTTAAGAATACTATATAGAAATATGTTCTTTATGCCATAGATTGTAAAATATTTGAGTATATTTTTATTGAGATATATATCCCAATTGGTGATCGTCTCCAAATAAAAAATAAATTTTCAGAATTATGGAATTAAGACTGTGAATTCAAATCGACACATGAAATAAACATTTCACTATTGAACAGGTAAGTTACATATATAATTTTAGTCACTATTAGTAAAATTATTTCGCTCTACACATGATAAAAACTATGTCTATGAAGTTCCTTTTCTAGAATTGAATTAAAAGGCAATGAGAAAGTTGTTTTCAATGCTAAAAAGGTTAATTTGGATTTTTATTAATGATATATAAATTGTTATGATGAATGTTTAATGAAGTTTGGATTGAAATAGATGTGGAAATATGCATCAATGAAATATGGAGGAATTAAATTGAATCTCTAATATTTTGTATTGTTTGGTAATAAACATCCCAGATAATGCCTTATGATGTCATGGAAGTGTTATTTATATGGATTTTTTGGCAACATGGCACAAAAATTCAAGGAAAGGAATCTAGCAGAATCCATTAATGGGGTAATTTATATCCATACAATGTTGTGTTGTTTTATTTTCGATGAGTGATGTCACTATACTAATGTATTTCCAATGATAGTTTCACGGGATTAAGATCATCATGATCAGAAAAATATAGTTGTAATGAGGACATTTTCCACTACTACTCTTGATTTTAGTATTTCAAATGATGTGGTGATATGCATGTTACATTTGTATTTGAATATTTTATATTACCCATTTACTCTATATCATTAAATTAATTCTTTACAAATTCACTATTAGGTATATTCATATTTTCAGCTAATGAAACTATAATATATATTTCAGAGAAAACTCTTTGTTAACGTATTATATAAACCATGATATTTATGAATCATCATTTTACTATTAGCAGAATAGTGTTTTCTATGAATAATTATGAACTATACATAGTCGATTAATCATTCATTGTTTGTCTTGGCTATTCGATTATTATTTTAAGATATATTGTCTTCATAATAATGTTGTGTGCAATGATTTCAAGCCTTTTATAACAAAAAGAAGAAGAAGCTGAGAAAATTATTAGAGATAGAAGTTAATGTTACATAACTCATATTATTGAAAATAAATAAAATGTTAGCATTAGTGATATTTCATTAGTAAATAAACATCTGGATGTTTTTCCTGATGATTTTCTTGGTGTTATTCCCATTTGAATGCTTGTGTTCAGTTTTTTCTTAGTACCTGATGTTGAACCTATTTCTAAGAGCCCATATAAAATATCAAAAGTGGAAAAATTTGAATTAAAAATTATTTATACGAGTTATTAGATAAATTTCCTATTAAACATATCCCTTAACCATGGGGTTACCGCATATTTTTTATGGTTCAACAATAGATATATGTCTTTAGAGATGTCTGAATAAAATCACTATTAATAAAAAAATGATAATTATCATTATATAATTGATTTTTTTTCAACCATAGGGAGTAATTTTTTTTCAAAGTATAACATAAGATCATGGTTCCATCAATTTAATGTGATGGATGTAGAAATTCCAAATATATCATTTTTTACAAGATATGGCCATTAAGAGTTTTAGTTATGCCAATTAGGATATCTAATGCACCTGTTTGTATTTATGGACCTTATAAGTAGAATTATTAATAAGTTATTGGATATGATATCGGTTATGTTAATTGATGAAATGTTATTGTTTTAAAAAAGTAAATTAGATAATTAAAGGCACTGAATGGATATTTTTAATACAATAAAAGAAAAAAAATTATATTTCATATTTCAAAAAAATTTGATGTTGGTGGGAAAAAATTTAATTCCTTGGAAATATTGTATCTGAAGATTACATAACTCTTGAAAAATTTAGAATAGATGTTATTGGAAATAGATAAGACCCAAAAATATCATTGATATTAATTGTTCTATTGGATTAGTGAGATAATATAGACGTTTTATGCAAAAAAAATTCTATTTTTTATCCCACAGATTTATTTAACTAAAAAATGATGTAAGTCCATCTTGATAAACTTATGTGATGATTATTTTCAAAAACCAAATACATGATTATATAATGCACTTATTTTTCCCTGAATCACCTTAAAGGTAGATTTTTCATATATAGTTATGATCCATTGAATGGGATTTGGTATTTCATAATGTATAATAAATATTTAATTTCTAATTCCTCATTTTAGGTGAAACCTCATGAGTTAAATTACTCTACACATGATTTGGATGTAATTTCATTTATTTATTGTATTAAACATTTGATGGTGTAGTTTGTGTGGTGTAAAGTGTTAAATATAAAAATATTAAATATATTTAACTATATATTCGCTCATAATGAATAGAGAAATGTAAAATGTAGAAGGATTGAAAAAATTAATGATTATGTTTGTAAGACTCATTTCTATCAGAGAAAAGTAAAAATATTATCTTTTCCATTGATTCAAAAAAAATAAATCTCCAATAACAGTGTTCATTAAGAAGGTGATCCATTGATTAATGATTTATTAATTTTTTTACTAAATATTGTTGATATAGAAAAATATTCTATTTTTTTTTAGGATTTATGGAAGTCAACATTTTTATAAAAAAATATGTTATTAAAGAATGAGGATAAGCCTTTGAATGAAATAGTATAATCAATTAATATGATTTTTTGTTATTAATGATTCGTAGAACGGGGAATGTGATTCAATTATTCATTTGAAATTATGAAATACATGAGATAGTTTTATTATATTCATATCATGTTTACCTACCTTCGAGTCTATTTTAGGTACAGAATATATTCAATGTTTTAATGTTAAGGGAATATGTGTCGGATTCATCTCATATTATGTCCCCAAAATTGGTTAGTTAGAAGCGAATAATTCATATGAGGAAATACTAGTTTAGATTCCTAACTATTAAGATAATGTGATGTTGAATGACATGGTTCACTATGTTAAGGTTTTATAAAAAAAATTCACTGTAGAAAAAGAAGCACGAGAATCTGAAAATGCAATGAGGAAATTATATGCATACATGATTAGAAAGTGAATAAAAATGTGATGATGAAATTTATAAAAGAGGAAGGATGTAAAAACCAACAAAATTATAGATTAAATCATTTTTTATATATATTAATATTAATTATGAGTCTAATATTTAAAAAAAATTATGTAATTTTCAATTAATAATGATTTTTTTGAATTAAAAAAACATCTATTAATGTTTTACATAAAATGTTAATTTATAAATATTGTAATTTTAATTTTTAAAAATTTATATCATTATTCAAACAAAAATTAATATTTTATATTGGGTGAAATGTCAATATTTGTTTTTAAAAAAATATTTTCATTGAATATGGAAAAATAACTTTGTTATAAAAATATTTTCACATACTAAATTTAGTAAATTAAAATAATAAAATTGATTTTAATAAATTTTCATGAAAAATAAATATTAATTATAAATAATTAATCAAATTATTTAATTTTTATTCAACTTTATATTTTTTAAATATATGTATGTTTTTGTGTATAATGGTTAGTTTTTCTAAAAACTTTTTTAAAATGAATAATGTATCTTCATTTTAATAAATTTAAATAATCTCGAATATGGAATGTTTTAAGTGAAATAAATATCGTATCTATAATTATATATTAATTGAGTATCCTAAAATTAATATTATTAGTTATTGAGAAAATATATATTTGTTTTTTTCTTATAAAACACTTGATAAAATAATTTTGTCTCAATGGGCCCGTGAGATTAATATTGTAATAAATTTTCCCACATTTGTTAGTTCAATTTAAATATTGTATTCAATATTTTTAATAATAATAATTTATAATAACTAATACTTTTAGCATAAATATTGACAATTTTATTAGGGAAAATAATTATAATTATTCATAGAGATTAAGGTAAAAAATTAGTTTACCATGTGATTATAATTTTTAAATTCAGGTCCACAAGACGTAGAATATTTTATACAACACATTTAATGGAACTATTTATCACTTATATCATATTATTTCTTGTTTGGTGGAATTATTATTGTAAATTTACTTAAAAATTCATTAGTGGGATTCATTCTTCTAAAACATTACATGTTCCTCACTCACAATACTTATAAAAGGTCTCCCTGCAGCCTCCTCTCCTCACAACATTATAGACCTTATTCATAGATAATAAAAACCTTTATAACCTCTCCAATTCCATCTCTACAATCATAAAATACTTTATTTGTGCATAAATAAAACCAAGTATATCCATTTTTATAAAATAAAAGGTGTTACCTGATGAAGATGTTATATTCAACAACATGTGTTTGTTTGTTTTATTTCCTCCCACTCCCATTATTTATTATTATACCATGATTATAAAATAACACATATTTCATAAATATGATAATTTCTTTATGATAATGGAACAACATAAACTGAAACAAACTTCCATCAATTGGGTAAAAAAATAATTATCTGTGCATACGATGGAATATCGCCTCACAAAACAATGTGTTTCATTGTTTCCATTAACAACTCTCAAGGATTTGAAAAATTATGTAAATCCTATTCATATATGAAATTTATGATATTTATAACATATTTATATATAATTATTTATTTTATCATATTCACCAAATTTTCATTTCATACTATAAGGGATTTGAAGACATCGCTCATCTGTATGGAAAACTACCTCCATAGTAAGTGATTGAAAATATTTTTCAATAATGTGTTATGTGAATGTTAATATGGGTTATTATAATAAATATACAAGATATAAATGAAATAACAAAGATATTAATTAAATAATTATCCTCAAATATGTATAATATATCATTTTAATCTTATAAATTCACACATTATAGAATTGACGACTTCGTTCATGGACGTGAAGATAATTCCCTCTTCCAAGAGATGTTATTCTTGTTTTTCTAATCAAAATATCACGATAATGATATATATAATTATACATAATAAAATAATTTGATATTTATGATATAAATATCAATCGTTAAAGATAAATGTTACCATTTTCCTGACGATAATTGAAAGATATGAATTTTATTCAAGCATATATATAGATTTCCATCTTCTTGATTGTAACGTTAATTCATTTTTTGTAACCATATTTCATGATTTTTTAAAATTTTAGTTTATGTATAAATATATTTATTTATTATTATTATTATTATTATTTATATGATTATGTAATTACATATTTTACAATATTTGACTAACAAATATCGATTATGACACATAAACCAAATATGGTGAAAATCACCAATGTAAACATAATTGATTAAGTACTGGTATATATATCTTCAATAAGTAAAATAAAATTAGTAATAAAAAATAATTTTTTTTCTTGGAAGTAAATAGTTAAAATATTTTTATTATTCTAGAAGACAAAGACATACCTGAAAATTAAGACTCATATTAAGGGACTTCGTCCCAGTTTTCTTCTATTTAGGAAATTCATGATGTTATACACCATTATTCTTTTATAAGGTATAAATATATCCTACTTAATGTTCTATTTCATTAATTTTCCTATTCTCATGAAATATAATTTTTCAAAATAATTCATTATTAGTTTTAATTATTCAAGTGTATCTCATGTGATAAGGGACTTCTCATTGAAATACATTCATATATTAATGTTTTTCTTCAAAAAATAATTACTATTATAGTCCAATTTTAAATGATATTCGATATGTTTATCATGGACATAAATGGGTGATAAAGTTCATTTTTTTCTATTTATTTAACTTCATGTACTTTTGAAAGGAAATTTTTTTACATGTTTTAAAATAAATGGAAAAAGTTGCTTTTCCGGCCCTCATGACTATTATTTCATTTATAAATTACTTAGAAGTAATAAATTTTCTCTTTAATAAAAACATTTTATCCAATTTTATGTGTACTATGGTATTTAATATTTGATATAAAATGAAAAGATCATTTATATTAAAAATGGGATCGTGAAATAAAATATTAATTTAATATATTCAATTTATTTACATATGATATTAATAGTGTTTTTAAAATAATAAATTGATTAATTAATGATGAGGTTCATTGAAATTATAATTTTTTTGTGCAACCTGGGAGATTTCGATGAGCTTGTTATATAATAAACAATGGTTTCATGTAGATAATTCATCAATTTATTGGGTAATGATTATATTTTCTAGATAATAATATTATAATTTAACAGTTTGATAATTCCAACTTCTAATGATTTTGTAAGGATTATATGAGATGATCGATCGAGGAACCTACAAGCATATTATATTAATTCCCATTAGATAAAATGGAAATAATTTATTTCCAAATGATAAAATATATGATCTTTTTAAGGAATGATATATCAATTTATAGAAGAAATGATATTTTTTCAAAAAAGTGAATTAATCAATTTTCATTTATTTATTAAACTAATGGTTTCATTTATGATTGTAATTGTTAAAGGCATTATATACTAATCCCATGATACTATGTTTTTTACAGGGTTTATGGTTTGGTACGTGATAGTAAGAAGTCATGTTGAATCTCATGATGATCTTTCATGAAAATTTATCATTTATTTTTCAAATGTTTTATATTATTGGAGAAAGTGGATAATTATCAGAAGTTTACACATTATATTTTATAGTTTTACTAAAAATTATTTTGGGTATAATACTCTAAATATTTATACGTAATAAGATCCTAAAAGAGAAATAATGTAAATACCTAACCAAAAAACAGAATATAATGTAATCTTCATGGTCGGGGCATTACAATAAGTCCAAAAAATGTAACCTATAAACCATAAGGTAAAATATTATTCATTTCATAGAGGGATGGGGTGAAATTTCTTCTCATATAATTTCTTATAAAACTATGAGGATTAAATATTTTATTGAAAAATTAGACATAACTAAAAGAAAAAATAAAAACATTGAAAATACATCAACACAAAATAGTATTCCTAGAATATTTATGGAAACAATAACATTCATTGATACATGGGTAATAAGAATGATTATATTTTATGAATGTCTAATTGTCCCAGAATACCCAATCAATGTCTTGAACCTAAACATATTCTCAAAATCATTTTACATCTATTATATTCATTATGTTTAGTCATATATATTTTAAATGAATTAAAACCTTTCTTAATTTAATAATCAAAGAAATTATTATCATGTAAATGATATTTTCTTCCATACTTATTTGTATGTCCATGTCATGGGTGCTTTAAAACCATCAAGTCATTATATATTTGTAATAGTATGACCATTCTTATGGTAACCTGAGAAATTTTTTTATACTATGATCCTATAAATGGTTTTTGGTGGACCTTTAATCAGGTATAATAAATTTTTGTTAATGTAATATAATTCAATGAATCACCATTCATTCTATATAAACGATAGTAAACATTATTCTATGTGTTAGGTGATCATCAAACATTCATGCATGATGTGATCTAATAAGGGCAGTTATTGTTATGTATGAATAAACATTAAATAATTTAATAGTAATCAAGATAAAATTTATATTTTAATGATATATTTATTTTGAAATATGATCTTGATAATTCTATAAATTTATATTTTATATTGGATAATTAAATATCTATATTAAATTATAATGAAAAAATTAAATGAAAATCACCATTATTCTATTTTTTTTATTACAAATTTTCTTACCTATAAAATTATAGTACACATAAATCTAATCCCTCATTAATGGAATCATTATGTATTCCTTATTGAGGATCATCCATACCATGTGATCATATAAGTAGTCCATAATGACCTATATGAATCCAAATGCTTTCATGTGTTATAGAAAATGAAAACTCACTATTATTGGCCACAGATGACATAATGATTGTTAAATATACCTAAAAAATATCTCATAATCCATTAAATTAATCATCAAAACAAATTAGATATCATTGATTAAAACTATATACACTAAATTCATGTGTTCTTAAAAATATTTAATAACTATTACCCCCTTTTTTATTGGGATATTATATTATCTAACTTGTAAAAATGGTGTCTTTTACAGTTCTTATAATACATAAAGCATAATAAATAAATAAATACCTTTACAAAATACCATTATTTATCTAACTATTGTAACTAATTAATTTAGAGTCAAATATTTATTTTTTGTATGGATACAAAAATATCATCAAAACCATAATTTTACATTTGTTTTTTAAAAATCAACAATCACACAACCCATTGAAATATGTGAATATATGACAATGAATTTTAGGTTTTTAAATAATCCTTTGAAAATAAAATTTTTGTGATAAGTAAATTTTATATATTAATTAGTAAATTTATATATATTTTAATGGATGAACACAAAAATTTTTAATAATTAAATTCTATATGTTATTTACTACCTTTGGTCATAAAAATTCATTATTTCAATATTGGTATAATATTTTGATAAATTCAACTACTGATTATTTGAGGGATTATTAATATCCAAATTATCTCTTATAAAGATATTCATGTAAATTTGACTAATATATATGTGATTTAATAAAATCTATAACAAAAAGTAGTGTTATTTAATTATGCATTCTAATAAATAATAGTGACTATTAGCTACTTTTCCATTAACATGATTGCATTTTACTCCAACTAACCCAATTTTTTATGAAGATATTTCATTTAATATAAATGATGCTATAAATATATAATTTCTTAAACTCAATCATAAAATATCATATTCATTGATTATATATACAAAAAACCAGTTTTTTACCTCTAAATTAATAATCAATGAATTTGATAGAACTATTTGGGTTGTCCATGGATAAAAAGTATCAATGTGTCATCATTACCCCTTTTTATAAGTATCTAAATTAAAAATGTCATTTGAAAATGATTATAATATTATATATTATAATTATATTATAATTTTTCAGACAGATTAGGGAGAGGCCAAAATAATAAAATCTTGTTATTAATATTATGAGGAGAATTTTTATATATTTCCACAAAAATAGTTATCTATGAATACCTAATCAAAAAATCATATATTAATATTAATTATATTGGTATACAACCACTATGATTTATATGATAGATAGAAATTTTTCTAAAATTGATATAAATGCATAAATTGAAATAAAAATCATCATTACAAAAAAATTTCATAAATATAATACTCATTATAAAAAAATTTATTATAAGAAATACGTTGATGTGTTAATAAATATTTATATTCATCAATACTATTATTTTATAATTTGTCTCTTGACAGTGAATAAATTTCTACACAATGGAAACCATTCGTGATATTGAGATCCAATTAAATGTGTCACTCACACTTCAAGGACCCATATAATTTATATAAATCATGTCCCACAAAAAAAGTATTAAAATTTCAATGAGATAATAGTTTTAAATAACTATATCATTTAGATGATATTTTTCTTTCAATACATTTTGAGATTATTTATAAAAATAAAAAACCACGTCCATAAACTATTACATTACTAATTTTTATACATAACATGATTCTTAATAATTATTTGTATGAAATCAAATCATTTTACAAGATGGAGAAAATAATTCCCAATATATATAACATAAATATTTTTTTATAGTTATATGAAATTATATGGATCATCCTTATTGGATGAATTATAAAGTGTCAATAAAAATAGATGTCCAAAAATATCCCTTGAAATATTAGAATAATTTTAAATAATGGAAGTATAAAAAAAATCCATATCATAGTATTTTGAAAAACTATGTCAGATAGACTTTATTTAAAAGGGGAATAAAAGAATTTTTGATAAAAAAATTTAAATACTACTATAAGAATAACTTTGTATATTCTACATTTTGATGTTTTTTATATTCTTATATAAACAATAACTCGCAATGTAATAGTGATTTAATATGAATACCACTAGATAAATAAGTTATATCAATCCTTTCAGTTAAAGATGTAGTTTTTCAAATGTTATTGCATCAAAATAATTGAAATAAATAATTTGAATATCGGTGAAATGTGTAAAAATAATGATTTATTTGAGGATGGGGGGTTATTATATACTATCTAAAATTTTAGTAAATCATTTGTAACATATTGTCAACTATGTTCAAAATATATTAATTTTTATTAATTTATTTAAGGAACTCATCTTGAGTTTTATATTTTTAAATTGAAATAAGAATAATTTATGAGGTAATTTTTGTGTGTGATATGATGAAATTAAGGGATTAAATCGTGATGAAAGATAAAGGTTATTATGATCTTTTGATTGATGGTATCCCCGATTCGATATATAAAAATTATTCTGATCTTACCAGCTATGGATTTATTATTGAATGAAATGTAGAACATTATGATAAGGAAATAGAATGGATAACTTGACTCTTTTTAATGTCATTCATAACAAAAATCGATAATGTATTGACATTCTTATATAATATTATGTATGTATTTCATAAACACATTGTCAATGTTTCTTTAACTTTTTTTAAGATGTTTCAAATTCTATTAAATGTGTTATAAAGGATATTTATAATGCATTTTATAAATTATTTTTTAATCTAATTAAATAAATTATGGTATGAAATTTCATCTCATATATATTCTTAAATTGGTTTGATAAAAAATTATATTTAAATTTATAAAAAATCATTCAAACCACCTCACCATCTTGTAGTTAAACAAACACTATTTAAATTTATTACCATAATCATGTATAATATTGTAAAGTTTTTTTGGTATATATTGTGTGAGACCCTTCCCAAATTCATAATTTTTTTCTTATAATTAACATTTAATCAATGATTATAGAGTCCTATAAAACTATGATGTTTAAATTGTATATATTGAGAGAATTAGAAGAAAAAAACGTTATTAAATTGATTGGAACCTTATGTTCATTCCTTAATATCTTAGGAAGACATTTTCTAAATTAAAATATATATTCTAGTATGAAACAAATCACGTGTTTACAAATAATTCAATAACTATTTATCACCCAAAAAGATAGATTTGATGATATTTGATATTGTAATGTCAATAGAGTTCATGAAATGATTTTTATACCCATACATAAAAATTGATATGATACACTTTCTAAATCAGATTGGGATGATCAAATAACATATATAAAAATAATTATAATATACCATTTTTCTATATTATTTGTAAATTCAAGTTATTTTATAATATAAGAGACATTTATAGTTGACAAAATGAATTTTTTATTTAAAATGTGGAAGTGGTGAATAATTCAATTAATTTTGATTGATAAGATTTAGATTGTTTAATAATATAATTCAAAACTATATTTAGGAAATGATAAGCTACTTCATGATTAAAACATCCTCTAAAAGGTATTTTATGATGAAAATTATGTAATTATCTTCCAAATTCACTTATGACTTTACATAGTTAGGCATCATTTACCATGGGAATTAATTTTTATCAGTACAAGTATTTCCCCACTGATAATATTGAATTATTATGATATATAAATAATATAGTTATTTATATGTAGTGGATAAAATTTTTATCTCTCCCATAGGAAGAAATATACTTCAAAAATTGAATATTGATGAAAAAAATTCACTTTTAATGAAATTGACTAACCTATAGAAGAAAAAAGTGGACACATATCCCCTATATAAAGAATATCTTATCACGTGTACTCTCTTAATCTCACCGATTTCTCCCCTTCACATATATTATATTATCATAAATATTTTATATTCTACTCTCTTCCAGTATAATATGCATCATATTTTTTATATATGTTTTCCCTCTGTCTTCATCTCATATATAATTTCCCCCCTCGCTAATGTGTTTTTTCTTGAAAAATATATTATTAAATATTAATTATAGACTATAAAATGTTGAAACGTTTTTAAAATGTAATATAGGAGTAAAATATATTTTATTCCATCTCAAAAAATACCATTTTATTATAAAATATAAAAAATTGTTTTCTACTAGAATAAGTTTTAAATAATAACATTTAAATTAAAATCAAAATATTACCCATGAATTAGTGGGATATTCACCAAGAATTCATATAGATGTTATACATGGTCATTAGTTATTGTGATTAAAATTTCCCTAATGAATACTTGTGTTGAATATTTTGAACATTAATCTGAATTTATTATTTCAATTTTCTTCAATATGAAAATGGAAGTTTTTAATGCTCTTCGAATCAAGGTATCTGAATAGTCCCATGTTTTCTATAAATTGAATAAAATTTTGAGAGGGGGACATTTGGATTACAAATGATCATTTTCTTAGCCATGTTACTAGTTAGAAACCATGTCCCACTCTATATTAATATCAATTTTTAGTACATAATTTTATGAAATTTATGTATAATGGAATTAAATTTCATTTATCTTTTCTCATTTATATAATATTGGTCAACATTTACATGATGAAAATCGTTATTTTAAGAATGAGATTGTGGTTTCAAATCTATGATGTTTGGAAAGGATATTCATTACATGTGATTGTATGAAATTTTCCATTAATAGTGAAATATAATAATAAATATTAAATAGATATAATAATTGGAAACATGAAAACATTTATATAAAAACAGTATCATTTTATATAATTAATTGATTCATCAAGATATATTTATATTTTTATATGTATTTTTTTATTCCCTTCAATTTTGGATTATTATATTTTCCTTGACATGTCGGTACCCCTTGAAAATATATCGTTATATGTCCTTGCATGTACTATTATATTAGTTATGCTTTGTTTTTTCCAGATTGGTGTATTTACCCCACTTTATTTTTTTTGATTTCCCTAATATCCAATAAATTCATAATGCATATTAAATTTTTATGGTGTATAATAAATAAGAAAATGATTTTTTTAGAATAACATATTTCTGTATAATGAAATTTTGAGGGGAAATTCTTCATTGAAACATATTGGATATGTATATAGGAAATTATCTACACATATTTGGGATATAATGACATTAATATCTTATAATTAAAATATATTATGGATGTTATAAATGAATTAATGGAACTAAAATGAAAAATATATTATTCATTTCTTGAAGGATAATGTTTACTCTATTTTCACCAGTTTTATTTTCTCCATGAATCATTATTTCTAACATTATTAATTATATATTATTTCATTTTTGATTTATAATAATTTTTATTTTAAACTAATGGATTTTCCTTTATAAACTATATATCTCACCCCCTTCATCTTCATTAATTTTATACTCGTAAATTAGGTGAAATTTCATTGGAATTAATTTCCAAAATAAACAATAAATTTTACTCTAATTGTATTATTTATTTTATTCATAAGTGTGTGTGTGTGCCATGTTTTTTCACTATATTATTATCATATATAATTTTTTATCATTTTAAAATTAATTATATACAATCTATCTTGATTATTCACTAACTAAATGGTTAAGGAATTACATTTTTAAATTAAAAATTATTTTGATATCTGTTTAATGTATGATGGTGCTGATATTAATTCCAAAAAACATATTTCACATCAAATCCATCATATCCTAAAAGATTCCAATGTTTTGTGATTATGTATGTAGAAACTCCCAACAATTCCCTTCTTGAAGATATTTCAAAAACCATATATTCAAAGGGAAGAGGTTGTTAAGAGATGTCCTAACATCACATAAATGCTTGCATTGTTCAAGAGAACGAATGATGAGGTACATAAAAGCCTTTTTCAGGGGAAATAGTTTTTACTCCATTTATCTCTTTTGTATTTAATAAATAGTTTTGAATCCCTTATTTATTGTAAATTATAACGTGGGTCACCCTCAGAATAACAATAAATTATTAACATTAATGGGACATAAAATCATCTCTATGTATATGAGTTTATTTAATCCATGGAAATATTTATTTGTATAGTATATTCTCTATCAATTGAAAAAAAAATTATGAGAGGATTATATATTACATTTTATTCTGTTATTATGTATATTGTTTTATGAAATGTAGTGGGGCGCTCTAGAGTTTATGATCATTGTGTTAGGTATTAGTTTTTTATGGTGAAATAAGTACTATGATATGGGGTTCCAATATATCGCCATGAATATAATTAGAACAATTTAATTTTGGTGAAAGTCAATATAAAAAATCATACATTTTACAGCCATTTGATGAGGATAATACCACACCGTATAACGTCATGTAATAAAGACATACATAAAAAATGTTTTAGACATAATTTGGTGGGGGAAATATGCTGATGTGTCCCAAATAACCAATATGGGATATGGGATCTTAGGTTATATGTAACCATAATATGAATTTGGATAGGAGAGAAATATTTTTTATTTGTTTGTGGGTTTGGTACATCCTGGAGGCTTCCTATATATATAATCTGGATGGAAATCAACGCCCATATAGTTTGGTAAGGGTTGAGGAGCCACACCTATGGATGTACACTGATTTTTTACTCATTGTGATTGTTTCCCTTTAGAGGATTATGTAATTATTTGGTATCTCACATCCTATATGAGGATTCTATTTTTCACATGGGTAATATATCTCTTTTATATGAATTGGGGGTCTGTTTTGGAGCATACACCATATAGGAAGATTCCATATATCTCATAAGGAATACATAACTTTGATATCGATGCTGAATTATTTCAGGTCTAACTCCCTATATATGGGTGCCCCTCAGAGAATATGTCCCTTTTTGTTAGATTAAAAAAATATTTTGGAGAATACACTTTATATAAGGTTTCTCTTTGTCTCATAATGTATGTGGCCAATTAAAATGGATACATGTAATTTTGTATATTTAGTGAACTTATCTATCCATAGTGACAATATGATTCATAATCCTATGTGAGAAACAAGTGTAATTGGATGATTAGGAAACTGTTTGATCATTCTTCCACTCAGGTACATGTTTAAGGCTAAATATAGAAGAGGAAATAGATTTGATGTGACCTTTTATTATCATATTAGTACCTAGGATATTCACATATAAAGACCTACATGGATATCACCCATAGGAATGGTATATGGTATTACACTAGAGGGATTTACTTTTATTGGATACAGAAATGAGAATAGGATTATCCACCTAACCACAAAGGGAAATGAATGATTGATCATCTCCCTCACTAACTCATATCGAGGGACCCCGTTCTTAGGGATGATAAGGGTTGGACATTATGATAGAAATCATATTATAGGATAGTTGGATACTGTAATATCCCCTAGGGTTGGGGTCCACAAGTCCAATGGGTTGAATTACTACATACACCCCAATGACCCTCCCTTTTAGGATAGATAATTGAATGTTAACTGTGAGTAATGGAATAAATAATCAAATGGGGGACATGTTGGTTTGTCTCGCACAATGGAACTAAATGTTCTATAGAATTCATAGATGAATGAGTTACTCTTCACATATATGGTTGATCCAAAGGAAAGAGATCATTTCCATTGGTTTTATTAAGGTTAATATATAAGGAATCTCACAGAGGTCAGGATTTTGTGAAATAAAAGGGATTCTCTCCTGGAATACCTAAGAGGAGCTACAAGTTATTCAAGTCGGGTTCTTATGATGGCTATAGATTTCATGGTTCATGGTTCACCCAGGAATGAAATATCGAAATTTCCATTATCTATGAATAATGTGTTACTTGAGGTGTCTGTTTTGATATCATCAAAATGTCTCAGGTTTGGAGAGGGACCTCCATGATAGTTATTGTCAACTGGGGGGCCTGGTAACTATGTAGGTGTATTTCAATTGAGACCATAGAGGGACATGTATCTGACTATATCCCTTAATTTCCTTCTCACATTGGTTTTTGGAGGGACACCTGGAATATATTTGAGGGTGTCTGGAAGGGTCTACATGACCAAAGATTCGAGGAATATTTTTTCTAATTTTACTTAAACTAAGGATTTCCAAGTGTATATTTAATATAAATTTAGGACCCTAGTCAAAATTTAATTCCTATACATATAACTTTATTAGGATTCCCACATTGTTAACTCATATAGTGTTAGAATATACTTTTGTGAAACACTTTTAGAGCATATTCATGCCTAAGTGCACATAGTTTTTCGATGTCTAGAACCACCTAGTGAACAACATGGGGAAACCTGCTACTCCATACCATAGGATTTTCCCCTACACCCCTACATGGGATGAGTATTGGTCAGCTATCATGACCCTCCATGTTGGGCCATGAGCAACCATAACTAAAACCAATGAAAAGGAAGTTTCTCACCATGATTCTTTCAAATAATATTGATGATTTCTGGGGTCGTGAAACATACAACCCCAAATCTAATACCAAATCCATACCCAAACCTCATAGGGTTTTTCTTTCAAAATTTTTATTAAATGGGAAAATATCAATATGGAACATGCACCCCCTTATGTGGGATAATTAGTTAGGGCTGGTAAACCCAGTCTGCTACTTCTTCCATCATAAAGATGCATTTATACTCATACTCAACATTTGGATAGTAGGTTTGGATAACATCATGAAATGTATGATAATGTACATGTAATACAATTTCCAGTCCCAACATCCTGCAACTAGGGTGTGAATTTATCTATAGTTTCTATGTTACTATTGTTCATTTATTATTCATTCAATTATTATTTTATATAATTAATGTTATAAATCATATTATAGTGACATATTAACATAGACATGATATAATTAAAACACATGTAATCCAAAATAATTTTTTTTCCAATAATATTCATCATTACAGTAATAATACTTTATCCTAATTCATAACCTATATATGGATGGGATTTACATCTATATATTTTTGAATTCTGACCAAAAAAATTGTTTGATGTGGTTGTCAGTGGAATGAAATATTATTATAATACTAATGATATTGTGATATTAAGTACCAATTATTTAATTACCATAAATTAAAATCATATAGTTTAATAAAAAATGGTCTGTTAACCAATTAACCTACACATTTTGATTATAAACCCCCTTATATAGATAACCAAGTGAAATTAATTCCTAATATATAAATTACCAACTCTTAATTAAACCCATGTTCTAATTTATATATTATATAATAGAATTGTTTTTAATATGGTTAATAGAGGAAAATTAGTTCTTAATGATGATTAAATATAACATGGATTTATTTTTCAATGGGATTTATTCAACTAAAAAGCTCTAGGAGTAGTCAAAACTATCATTATTATAGCAATATTAGTAACAGAATAGGATTTTATCCGATATAGAGACCATTTAGTGGTGATTTTTTGGAGTGTATCAGTGGATTTCATAGTAGTTTGGATCAGTGTAAAGTCATATTACTCACACTAATTATTATAATAATATAACATTAGAAACACTTCTTGAAATGTGCTATGTTATTCCATAATATAATTTTTCCATTATTAAAATAAAAATTCAACATTATCAAATGTGATGAAAATTTATTATAGGGAAATGGGAATTACATTTTAGATCATAGACAATTATATTATATTGAGGACTCTTGTGAATGAAAAAAACTGATATTATATTTGTTAAATGATATTTTGACTGATATGTTCATGATATCATAATGATGAAAATAATATTGAAATAAAATTCATGAAAAAATACCCTTTTTAACCATCTTATTTACTCATATATTGTTATATTTTATTAATTTTATTTGAGGTAGTTGTGTTATCTATTTTTAAATGATATTAAATATAATAAAGAACATATTTTTTCCAAGAAATGAGTGGATTTTTTGATGGAATTCATACATTAAAAAGGTTATTATGATATTAATTGTGATGTCATATTCTAAAATTATTTCTTATTTCTTAGTTTCAGTATTTATAAAAGGTTATGAAAATTTTGATATCATAGTGGTAGAGTATATATTATTAAACTAATGTAGATTTCATTATAGTAACATGCCTATAAATTCCTTTGCTGATTTATATAAAACATGAATTGAACAAGGATCATATCTATTATTCTATGTTATCAATGTAATGTTCAATTTTTTATGAACCTATAAGTATTTAGGTGTTTTAAAAATCCATGGATCCCTGTAAATCCATAAAATATGTATGTAATACATCATATTGTAACACCTATATATGTGGTAAAATATTAATTTTTTTATATAAAATTTAACAATTTTTTATATATTATTACTTTAATATGTTACATTATATTTAATTATGAAAAAACACTGTGTTTTTCTTGTGTTAAACACAATACCAAGTTTAACTTGTGTCACACTAAACCATTATTTTAAAAGAAACATAACATATGATTAAAAAATAACTACTTAATATTAATGTTATAACCAAGCCTTTGAAATTGTGGGTATTAATAAAATTATGTTATTAATGATAATATATCTTTTAAATGTATATAAAAAATAAATTTTTTGTTGACCAATTAATTATAATTGAAAATTATAACCATTTGAATATAAAAGAACTATTTTTCATGAAAACTATATTTTTTTTACACATGGGTGTCTAAAATCCATATTTTATTTATAAAATTTGTAATTTATTTGTATTTAATTCATATAATATTTTGCTACTATATAATTTAAAATTCAAATTTTCTATTTGATTGACAATATATAATAATTAATCTAATTTTAAATTAAATATAGAGTTCTTTTGATAATTAGTTAGTGAAAATTCCATGTAATTATATTTAATGTTAAAATGTGGAAATTTAATATTTTTTTTCATAATTTAGTATTAAAATTTGAAATCGCATTTTCAGAGTTTTATTTCTGTGAATTTTTTTGAATTTTATGAAAAGATAAATTTTTCAATAAATATGTAAAATATAGGGCTTTAAAAAAAATTTATTTTTTAATAACATTTACCTGAATGAAAATTGTTTTAGTATTTTCATCAATGAAACATTATTTAAAATATTTATCTATTAAACCAATTTGGTTAACTATTATCAATTTCAATGAATTTTTATATATCTCCTTTCATTATTATTAGAATAATAACTTTGTAAAAACATTATTTCATTACGTATACAAGATTAATTTAAAGTTAATCTTTTACAATTCTATGATTTGAAATTTTAAAATTGGATTCCATATTTTGAGTCATAATAATTAATACTATCTGATAGTTTTATCACAATTTTTTACTATAATGAATACAAAAAATAGTACAAACTAATTACCATAGTTATGATAAATATAGATTTACCAAGGGTAAACTAAAAATATAAGGGTTAGAAATGACCCAATAACTTTATAAAACCTTTTTATTCACATATTGTGACCTAAAATATATTAGAATAATAGATTAACCATTTTGGAGAATTTTTTATCAATAAACAATGCTATAACCAATCTTTTTCAAAATTTCTACTATGTCACTCAGCTCATTTATAAAAGGCCACAAATTCTCATCAACATTTCACACATCCAGAACAATTTTTTGGTCCATAACTACATAAATACCTTAAATAAATATCTCATAATATCCTTGAATCCTTATTTTTTCAGTTAAAGACAACTTAAGAAGGAATTGATGAAAAACTAAAGAGGTTACTCAAAGAATAGGTAACGTTCTTCAACGAGTGTATTTATTTTGGTTTTTTAACCCATCTCCTTCAATTATTATTAATATTTTTTGTTATAATAATAATTGTATCATAAATATATTGATATATTTAGTATAATAGGATTTCTACACAACTGTCCCTACTGCTACTAAATGGGTTACAAAATCATTGTACACGTCTTCAGTGAACTACCTCAAGGAGAACATATGTCATTTTTTTCTATTACCACCTATCATGATTGGATATAATGATAGATGAAATGATTATAAATTTTATTTATTATATTATTATTATTATAGGATTATTATATCATATATTCCTTCATAATTATTATTTTATGGTAATACAATTAAATTGCATGTGTGTACTACTAACTACCGCCTAATGAAGATATATGATTTATCCATATATTATATTGAAGGTAAAATTGATTAATTTTATGAAAATATGTGATTTATATTACAAATTATTATATAATACTAATAAATTACAACACATAAAATCTATAAATACATCATGAAAATATATTCAAATTTCATGTGTATATACGACTGACCATCTCCATGAACTATGTATTTTATTTTCAATCAATAAATTGTATAGATTAATATATATATAAATCTATATATATATTCATATTATATATTTTATATCATTTTTAACATTCGATATTATGTTAACATTATCTATGTATGAGAAATAAAAATAGAATATCAAATCAACCACAAAAAGCAAGACACTAATTTCGGAAACATGGATTTGGAATTATAAAAAAATTAATTAATGGTCACATGTTAAAAGAATATGGTATGATATGCATATTTATGTTTTCTTAATAAATTTATAATAATGTTTTATTTAGTATAAATTGCATTTAAAATTTTACAAATACAGTAAAGACATAAGATAATGGAATTTTTTCTCACTTTTTAAGATTTATGATAGGCATTACATATACAACATGTATTTATTTTAAGATTTTTATACACATAACAGTAATTTATTTTATTATTACTAAACTAATTTTTTTTATTTTGATATCCATTTGTGGATCACTCATTCATGTGGTTAATGGACCAAATGTTACCAATCCAATAAGTGTCTCTTGTCTCAATTTTCTTATCATTGAGACATTTATTATATTTTACTTCTATCTTCTTTTATAGGGTGTATGAAAATATAATTTATCATTAAATATAATTAAAGTAGTTATTCTCGTGATATTTTAATTTTAAATTAAATTTTTTATTTCATGGTGCTTAAAAATTCATATTTTACAATGTGTTGAGGGTTTTATGTAATAATATATTCGTTTATTTAGATATTTCAAAATCATACTAACAATTAAACAATATTATAATATTTTTTTATTATAGTAAGTAACTCAATATGTTGTGGGATGAATTTATATTCTTAGAAAAAATTTAAACAAAAAACAAATTTAAATAAAATCAAACACATACAATAAATACACTATATTAACCAAAATAACATTTTAATTAAATTTGGATCCTTTGAAAAATATAAATTAATGATAAGTGATCAGTTAAAATAATATGAAAATTAATTTATCCTTTGAAACAAATTTACTAAATCAAATAATTATATAAAAACTTGTTTCGATTAACTATCAATGTATAATTTTCTTATTGTTTAAATCAGATTAAGTTTAAATGTTTGAAAATAAGTAATAATAAAATCAAATAAATAAATAAAATGGTGTTTAATATCATGTCGATACCTAATACCCTCAAGATAGGATTCATATATTTCTAAAAATATTAAATAAATATACATCGATACACATCGTTCATCATGTATACAAAAAACATATCATGCATGTTTTCTCGGATAAAAGACCACTTCTAAATTTACATGTAGGTTGAAAAAAAAACAATCCACATTAGGGCCTCTTAGAATAATAATGAGGATTAAAAGAAGAAAATTGATAGGAGAGAATATTTTGTAATCTTCATTTCTATTTTATGAGACAAGGCATTGATAAAAATAACAATGAATATAGAACTAGAATGTAAATGAATAAGAAGTAGGAAACTGAGATATAGAAAATGTATTTCATCTATATATTAGGTGGACAATAATATTATGTCTCATATAATGAAGAGAAAAAAGGATATCAAGTTGTTTATTTTAATATAGTAGAAAATTGAGAATCATAATGTGCCATTTTACACTGTATATGATTATTATTTTGATCATCAATGAGTTCTGTTCTTTCATAGATGAATGTCTATTGGATTATGTCATGTATGACCCTGCGAAATGTTCCATCTATTATTCAGTATGTTCACTTATTTATCACGCTTAATCTAGGAGAGGGAGTCCTTTAAAAATATATATATTAATGAATGAATAGTTATTACAAAATAATAATGTTCATTCACCAAAAACTCACACTCAGATCATATATTTTCATCAGTTAATCGATGGAATACATAAAAAATTAATTAAATAATACATTAAATTAATTCCAATAATATATTAAATGGGATAATTATATTCATATGCCTCAGACTAACGATTTTGGAACATGATTGGAGTGAATAATTTTCGGTGGTTATTTTATATATTAGTGAGTCAGGAAGGTAGTAGGTCATCTAATGGTGAGTTATTTAGAGAAAGATCATCTAATTTTGAATTATATATAGCTGTGAATAAATTCCAGCAGTGACTAATATCTGGTGATGTGGAAACTCATGCACTGAATCATCTCTGTCATCAGTCATGACTAGTGGTGAGTCATATCTAGTAGAGATTCATATCCTAGGGTGACTAATATCTCGTAGTGAGTAATATATGTTGGTGACTTCAACCTGGAAGTTAATCATCTCTTGTGGTCAATTTATTAGAAACATATCCAAATTTTACAATAATATTATTTATAAAATTTTATAACATGATATAATTTGAAACTCAATAGAAAATAATATCCTGGGTTTTTATAATTAATCCATGGAAGTTCTAAAAATATTTCTATAAAAGAATGGAGGATCAAAAAATCTCACCCATTTTGATGAGAAAAAATATTGACATCTGAAAAACATGTATTGAATAATTTTTGGAAGGAAATAGAAGTATTTAAAAAGTCAATGATAATTTCATAACTCATTAAATAAGTAACGTGAGATTTTAATTAAAATGTATAAAATAGAAGATAAATATGTACTCTATCATAGATATAGTATGAGAGGAATACATAAATATAATTGTAAATAAAAATAATTTGTGTTTACAAGAAATTTTTTTGAATTACATATAGAAAGAAAGAGAATAAAAATATTGTATGGTACCATATCCACATGGATCGACCATTTGTGTGTTTCAGAATACCGATGTTGTTGGAGGAGGATAGGAGGAAATCAAAAGTAATTTTTCTATGAATTTATGGATATATTATGAATTTCATATCATGTATTTATTACATATTGTGTTTGTCAGGTTCACAATGTGTATGTTTTTGGGGATAAATAAAATAAAATGGTGATGTGTTTTTCGGTGGAACCGAATTTTGAGGATTATATAAAATTAAAAGGAATTAGATGTAATGTAAATACCATATGTAGTATTTTTTAAATGTTTTTAGATGCATAGGTTTTTCAAACCCTACGACTATAGTGTATCTATCCTAATTTTAGGTGCTCTAACGACCCACTCTTCGATGTTTTGGGCAATCCTTTGTCAACAATCGATCGCTATCATCCCTCCATCAATCCATATTATATCCAATATATGTTCTACCTTTGTTAGCAAAGTTTCCCCAATCTCTTACCTCATTTTATCATTCTATGGGTTGTGGCTCATGATCTCCATGTTTCAACATGATTTTTTTGTTAGGGAGGTTGTGACACAAATCCCCTCATGGTTGCAGTTCTTGTGGGAGAGACGACCATGATCTACATTATTTGTCCATTATATTGAGAAGAGAATTGAAACACATTTTAGGAGGTGGATTAATTGATTATTTATTTATTTAAATTCATTCATATAGTAATCATTGATTCTACCCTAAGATCTCAATTAAATTAAGCTAATAATTTCCTGAAAATGATTAAAGAAATGGTATCAATCATAGTGATACGTTGTTACTTTTACCATGATAACATGATTCCTCTTGATTTCATATATACTGTGATATCTATGATGTGCTTGTTATGCTTGTTTTATCTTGTGAAATTGTTAAAAAAAATAATGTCGAAATTTATTGATAATTAACTGTAGAAAAAATTTAGAAGTCATGTTTAATTAATCCAGTTTTTGTTGTTGTAAATTTGATTATAATAAAATTCATGAAAGTATTAATGTTTAATTGATTTCTTTAATGAAGATAAAAATGTATTATGCTTGTTGATAATAGAATAAAAGACAAGTTAAATAAATTTTTAAATTATTTTTTTATCGTTTTTTAGGATTCCCATTTATGTAATTTTTGATTAATGAGTCACCTAAATAAATATGGAATAAAAACTAATTGTATGACAAAAGATAATTCCTTCACATGGCCAGATTTTTCAAACATTATTTTAAAGACCATGTGCCTTGTTCTTTAGAGATGTGAGGGATTGTTTTGTGTGAAAGATGAATGTCTTATTTTGGGGATAAGATCCTTATTACTATGAATTTATTAATAATTATTTTTATGTGATCTAAGAATAGGATGGTTGATCCTATAGGGATATTTTTGTACCAGAGGAGAGGAGGCATGAATGAGACCTGATCCTAGGATGGATGATCTTATATGGATTTTGTGGTATAAGGGGAGTGGAGGCATTGTTTTCTGGTAGAAGATGATTCCTAGAGTGTTGATATATATATATATATATAAGATTTTGGTTGTTGGGGAAGACACCATTGATGATAGAGAGGGTCAAATATAGGTGTTCCCATTAATATGAAAGTTGGATTATTTTTTGAAACTATTATATGGCTGACATATAGGCAGTTTTTTTATTTCCTTACATCGCACCTCCAACTACAGGAAAATGGATGTGCTTGGTTACATTCCTTATTTAGTATCATAGAATTTTTTTATATATTACATGGTAATATATAATTTAATAATCCTAATTAATGAATAAATTTCTAACCCCTGGGTTGGAGATTGCTGGGATACGATGTAGAGGTTATAGTTCTGAGATGTCCTGGACTCTGTTTTCTTATTCTTATAAGGGATATATATCTTTTTAGTGAAGCTAATTAAATTTAATGTAAAAACTTAATGGTTATTTAATTATTAAATAATTAATTATCATAAATTGACACTGAAAAAATGGAATAAAATAAATTTAATGAAATTCCTTTAATGGTTTTGTTCTTATATGATATATGGTCTTTGTAGAGGTAGCCAAAAGTCAGAGAGACATTAGTCGTTGTTGAGTATGAGACTATGTTATGCTATACTATTGTTGTGAGATATATTATATAATGTATTTTTGGTGTTTTCAAACTCTACCCCACCATGTTTGGTTATGCTTACTAACACCCCATGGATTCTGAGCCCTGAGGGTATTTTCACCAAAATCCCAATGGGAGGATGGATGGATGAAAACCCCATTTGGCCCAGATCTTTTCTCATGGTAGTTACTTGTGCTGGTAACCATGATAGTTAGTTTTCACCATATATGTGTCTATAGATACATAATGGATTGCGGTTATTTCCCATTTATGTATTCTAGACATAGTTTCCTTAGGAATAATATATATATACTGTTTATTGGTCGTGATAGATTGAGGTTCCATACTCGGTGTTTGGGCTCTGATGACATAAGTTATAATATTGATGTATGATGCGTTTTATTCATGTTTTTCACTTAAATAGAAACTAACATGTAAATTTTGGTTTCAAGGATAAGTTGGTGTTTTGCATGTGGTTCATTTTGTGGTGCATCACCCAGGTGTTTGTGGGTTAGATTTTTAGAGTTTGACTCTCAGAACATATGACATTGGGGCATAACGATAAACTTGTAGGGAAGTGGTAGAGGGGTTCCATTTATATTAATTATACTATTATTTTATCTTCTATTGGAAACATGGTGAGATTGTCCATTTTGAGGCTGGGAACATAGTATACCTGCTTAGGTAAAGAGTTCGTTTCACTTGTTGTTCATAGTACATTATCATGAATTATGTACATTTTTCATGAGAGGCTATGGGGAGGTTCCACTAAGTATATTATTATACTCACAGAACATATATATAAATAATGTTTTTATGATTAGATTAATTAGGTATAGATCATGCTATTTACTACTATCTTAGGGTTTAGGAGGAGCTATTTGGGATTTGTGGTCATTTCGGTATTAACATTTATTTTGGTACATTTAATTTTCCATTCAATTGTAGTAGTTCATGCATGGAGTATGAGGAAGTTTTTTTATGTATTCCTTATCAACTTCATTTTCATGTGTTATCATAGAGGATAATGCCTCCAGTCTACATGGTTACTATAATATCAATGCTAGTTGTTATCCCATGGAATACTAAAGGAATGAATCATGTGTCACTATCTTTCATCTCCCATTGACATCCAAATATGGGTACACCTTTTGGTGAGGAGGTCATGGTATAGTGGTATTGGTGGTCTGGAAGAGGGATATGATGGAGTATGGAGTAAAGAATACATAAGGTTATGTGGTATTGTGGGGAAACCATGTTAGCTAGGATTAGAAAGCATAGTGAACAGATAAGACCGGTTGATACAGTAGTATTTAAACCCCCACTATGATCTAATGAAAAATCCATTTTGCCTAAAACGGCTACTAAAAATAGTGATACTGGATTTATGAAATAGGCCTAAGAAAGGATCCTGCGTCATTCTTCTTTGTTCCTTTGATTGAATGGGAATACGTTTATATAGGTTATCCAAGAATGAATAAAATAAAATAATTAATTAATTTGAATGTATTAAAAAATCCAAGTTGAGGAGATCTAATATTATTTATTTTGTTTTCATAGCTCCAGGCCAACTTCATCGTCTTGTTCACATAGTATATGTTAATCATTTTGTGCTATGTGATCACTATATAGTAGATATTTACAAGAATGAAACCCAGAGGAGGACACTCAGAGAGATTCCACACAATTTTATATAAATATATGATGGCTCTGTTTTGTATGTAGTCAGGGATGATATGTTGGGGGATGTTGGGAAAGAATTCATTTCATTCCATTCTTGAAAGTATCAGTGGGTTTTGTTGGTTGTGATGACGTCGCATGGGTTTGTGAGGCAGTGGTTGTTCTTATTACTAAGGTGCATGAGGAGTCTGTGGTCTCATGGGATGAGTTCTGATAAAAGTTTATATTTGAGTATATCTAATTGACTGTGATGGTGGCCTATCACCAGGAGATACTTACCCACTAGTATGGGAGATTCATTGTGTGTGGATTTATGATCAATTTCAAGATCCTTTTGTGACATGATTCAGGCCTTTTTCTAGATGGGGAAGCAAGGTAATGAAATTTAGACGAGGCATTGGGTCTATAGACCTAGCACCATGTTACCCCGTTTATACAGAATATGTATATCGAGGTGGTGGTGAGAGAATAAGACATCAAGATGATGTTATCTAGAACCAGATCATCCAGATTAGGGATTCATACAGATTCCCTATGTAGAATACATATGTTTCTAGGTTCCCTAATTTCAGTATATATGAACATACCATACACTTGGGGTAGGTCCCATCCTCAATGTATAATTTCTCCTTTGGAAGTAGCTCACAAGACAATAACAAGGGATTATAAAAATGTTACACTTTTGGAGGTTGTGTTCCTTTGTGATGAGAGTGCCAGACCATACTGAGTTTTCAGCATTCACTAGTTCTTCCACTATAGGTTCCTTTTCTATTGAAAATCAAGACAAGATAGAAGCATCATGTTTATCTACTTTGGGACATGCAAAGAGTGGTTGGGCCAAGTGTAGGACATCTGTAGCATACTCCCCATCCACATAGGGTAGAGTACAACTATGGGGTGGTATTTAGTAGGGTTAAAGAGGGGATAGAGTAGGTTGTGGTCAGCATCAAACATTAGTATTAAAAGCACCGTGAGAGTTATAATTCATTCTATGTATTATTTTCATGGTTTATAATATAGATAATGCCTTATCTTAAATAGGAGTGAAAATCGCCCTTATATCACATGCCCTTGACAATTCATTGGTACATGCTGTAGAGAGACTTCTAATGCCATTGGTTTTGAATATGCGAGTTGGAGGTTAAGATGTATTTTTTATTTTATTTATTAAAAAATTTATATTTATAGGGAAAAACTCTTCTTAATAAGATATAATTTTTTATAGATACAACCATATGAAATCATTCTCACCATGGATTTGCTTTATTCGGGGCTTGATATCATAAATTTCCTCTGGATTCATGTTGTGTTCGTTGATGCTGATAGAGATCTTGCAGTGTTTGTTTGCGTGTGAGACCCTGGAATTAGTAAGATGCATCATCCATCCTAGTAAACCTTTATGGTTGAGATAAAGCTCATTTCATTGTAATTTCATCTGTCAGTGTTTCCAAGGATCGAGGTAGAGTACCCTGAGGTCTTTCTATGTGAGGTTTTAGTGTTACCCCCTTTATGAGAAATTGAGTTCAGGATCTAACTACAACCAGTCATGTCTCTTATATACATGTATTTTTATAAGATGTTTCATTATGAGTTGTAATATTTTTGTATAAATATTGATGATCTAATGTATTGTGGTTTTGTTCAGATGATTGTATCTAAGTGGGGTTGATCTGTCTTGTTTGTTGTGAAGGCTGAAGAAATTTTGTAGTTGTGTCCATATTATCATATCACTAACCAAGTGAAAGTTATGAAATACTATACTATTCCATTTATTGATTATTTATTCAATAATTTGATGTCAAGATTCTAGTTTTGAAAGACCGATATACATTCATGATCTTCTCATATTCCTGTAAATGATGAGGATATTATGTAGACTAATTTATATTGTCGTCATGGGAATTATGAGTTTTTTAATATCATTCTGTGAGGTGAATGATATATATGTGTTCATTTTTTTAGTGAACATTGTGTACCATTAGATATTAGGTATGTTTTTGATGGTTTTAATCAATTGCATCCTTGTGAACTATGAATATGAGGAGGATCATCTTGAGGATTTTTATGCCGTTTTTTGAAATTCCTTCTTCATTATAATATATCTAGGATGATTCCAAACTATGAGTTTTATTCAAGAGATGTATTTTTAATGGTACATGATGTATCCTTTTAGGGTTTAGGTTTGGATCCATTAATGGTATAAGCCATTGTGTCATGGGAATCAACAATGTCAATGGAAGAAGTGTGATGTTTTTTCAGTAATAGAGGCTAATGTTGGAAGTTCATTGCCAATTTATCTCAAGATGAGGGTCCTCTAAAAATTTTGACCAGAATGGGTTAATCATTCTTGAGGAATGAACAGTGTCAGATAACATTAGATTATTTGAAGGTGATGTTGGTCATATCTTTTTTTATTTATCTTCTAGTTGAATGAGTTCAGTTTGAGGATTTTTGTAAAGCTTCAAATTTGTGGTTTCTATCTTTTATGTGGTTGAGAACATAATTCCTTTGTTATAGGGCTTAGTAAATATACCCCCTAAGAATAATTATGCCACTCGAGATCTCATGTTGGATGTGGTATAATTTTCTAGAATTTTGAGGAGTCATTACATCATTGGGGAGCATTTTTTTGTGTTCATCACCGATAATAAGATAAAAAGTTATATTTTCTCCCAACTTAATGTGAAAATTCATCAACAGTGGTTAATGGAGTTTATATAGGTTCACAACTTCAATATTTCATATACCCCTAGAAATGGGAATTTTTTGATTGATGTGTCCAATATGATTTCATGTAGTGATTTTGTGTGTGAATTAGGTGATTTGAAAAGAGTAATGGAAGACCATTTAGAACAAAATCAAGGTATGGGATAAGTTAAGTGTATATTTTTATTTTTTATGATGATGGTGTAGTTATCAATGGTGAACCTGGTGGACGAGTCCCTATTTTTGGATCATGTGATGGAGGTCTTCATAGACTGATTTGTTTGTTACAAGAACCATAATGGTTGGTCTGAAGATAAAAAACATCAGGTGTTATTCTTGATAAGTCTTCACATTCCATTAGTAATGTATCATATGTTTATCAATGAGTTCCATAGTTTTTCTTTGGTAGTAAATATTGGTGTGAAAAATATTTACCATAAATTGAGGAGCTAGTTTTGGTGTCTAGGTTGAAGCATGTAGTTGTAGAGATTGTGTCTCGATGTTCAGTATACTAGATGGTGAGGGCAGAGTACTGTTTTCCTGTTGGTTTACACAAACTATTACATGTTCCTTATAGAAATTATGAGGAAATATTAATATACTTTGTTACTAGTAAACATCAGGCATAGGAAGGCTATGATGCTATATTGTCGGTATTGGATAGTTTGATAATGTAATCCCATATTTTAGTAATCATGTAGTCAAGCTATGTGGAGGTTTTGTCGAGGTATAATCAATAAGAAGTGGAGAGACTCCAAAGAGTACCGAGTATTATCATTTCGGAATCGAGATCCATGTTTTACATCAATGGTACAGAGAGGTCTCCATAATTCCTTTGTTTCATAGCTATGCTTCCGCACAAAATTTCATCTCTTGAATGGAGATCAAATTGAGTGGACCATCTTGACTCTTGGTGACAAGTTCTGATCTTATGTATAGAAATATGGGGGTTCATTTATAAATCACCTACATTTAGTAGAGTTTGGAAAAAATAATTGTTTTCAATCATACATTGATATTGAAATGATTTAATCTATTTGTGGATGAAATTTAAGTTTTTCAATTTGATGGAATGGGGTTGGAGATTCGGTAACACTTAGGCTGGAACTGGTACAAAACACGATAGAGATTTTCATGTGACCAGTGATTGGAAGTAAGACGTGTTGGATAATCAGAATTCTTATTTAGATTGTATGAGGAGACCTATAGAGTTTGATATTGGGGATCATGTGTTCTTGAATTTGACTCCCTATATTGGGATGTGAAGGTTTGATCGTGGGTGTATGTTTTCTTCTTAGTTTGTTGGTCCTTTCTAGGTGTTAGATCATATTGGATTTGTGGAGTATCATATAGATCTTCCCCTACATATGATATGGATACATGATGTTTTCTTATGTCATAGCTATATTGTTATCATTATGAATACTTTCATATCATCTATTGGGGTCAGATTGATTTTGATGAAGATGCGATCTACAATGAGTGGCCTATAGAGATCTAGGACTACAATGAGAAGGTATTACATGGGCATGTTATCCCATTGGATGATTTTCAATGGTGACATTATGGTGGAAAAAAAGAGTACCTAGGTACATGAGTGATAGATACACACTCAGTACCTGATTTGTTTTATGTTTATATATTCTGTTGTAAATTATTTATGTTTTTTTTTGTATTTAGTCCTTTTTTGGTTTCTATGGTGGATTTTCTTGTTTCTTGTTTTGGAAAACTCTCATTCTATATGAGGTGATGATTCACGGGTTAATTTTTTTTTCCGTGTTTAGTTTTAGGTGGATGGATGAGTATACTATCATACAATAATCAGAAAATACTAGATAGTTAATTCATCTAATCATTATGTGGAGCCCATTTTGATTGGGTGAATTTGTTGACCTCTTGTAGTGACGATAACATTGAGTGGTGTCTTGTCGGGTGGCTATTCAGATGACCGTTTTCTCTATCCTCTCTTGGTGGGTGGTCGATTCTCATGGATGTAAATTTATTGAGAGTCATCAAATGTAATTTTTTGTATCTATATAGATTAACCCATTGCATGTTTCCAAATAATGAAGTAATTGGAGGAGGCTTTAAAGATATATGAAATGTACTGGAATCCAATTTTTATAAATATAATGAATTATATGTTCTGTATCAATTACAATTTTTTTAGTTTAGGTTATTGATGTGTATGTTTTTAGGGTAAAATGACATAAAAAAGAGACTCATATTTTGGAGGAACTAAACCATATGTATTATACAATGTGAATGGGGATTAAATACATGTAAATACAAATGCTATATGTTTTAAATGTTTCCATCCACTTTAGTTTTTCAAAACCTTTGGATGGAGTTCCTATCTCTAGATTCGAGGTGACCTGGAGACCACCACAATGATGTTTTTGGGATTCCATTATGATATATCTATCTCAAGATAACCTCCATTGATTCAACTTTGATCGAATGTATGTTCTACATATTTGAATCTAGTTTCATCAATACATTACCTATTGTTCCTCTTTTAAATACTGTTGTGCATGATCTCAGTGTTTCAAAAGGAGATTATTTATTGATTTTTTGGTTCGTAGTTGCATGAAATCCAGGGGTGGACTCATTTCATACAGAAGAGGTGATCATGATTCAAAATTTTTGTATATTCTCTTATGAAGAACATTGACACCCTTTTTAGGTATTTTAATCATGGATTATTTATTAATTTATGTATAATTTTTGAGTAAGCATGATTTAGACCCTTCAATCTCAATGAAATTAACCTAATAATTACATTAATCGTATTTATGAATTTTAAACGATTTCATGGAGATGTAATTATTTGTACAATCACAAAGGGTTGCCTCTTCGGTTTTTATATAGTTGATATCAATGATATTAGTTGTGGTAGTTGTAGCATGTGAAATTTTTAAAGAACATATTGTCGGAATTAAATGATATTTAATTGAATTAATGATTAAATATTAATGTTTAATAAATTTGTTTTTTGTTATTGTTGTTTTTGTAATTTTATAATCATCAAATAGATGTAAGTATGTTAGTTTAATTTAAAATTTAAATGAACCTAAATCGGGAAGATGATTTTTTTAAAAGAATTAAATACAGAATTAAAATAATATGTTTAATTGATTGGTGATATCTTAAGGTACATTACTATATAGAATGCTTATAGTTAGAACCAATAATTAATGAATCTGTTAATTCGTGAACAAATAAGACATAGTAATTTTATATAAGTTTATTCCTTTAATGGTAATGAGTTTCCCAGATTCATGTGAAGGCCATGTGCCTTGTGCTTTGGATACATGATAACTTATTCTCTGTGAAAGATAGATGCCTTGATTTAGGGCCACGATATCAATTACTATGATCTGATACCTACTTATTCAGATATAACATAATCTGTCTATTGCATATCCTAGATGAATTTTTTTGTATGAGGGTGAGGAGGATAATATGTGACATGAGCCTTGGATGGATGATCTTGGAGGGCTATTATGAAATTAGGTGACTGGAGGACCATTTTTTGTGGTAGTAATTGATGAATGTAGTAGGGAGATGCATTTGAATATTAATGTGGGTGTTTGGGTGGATACAAAAGATGATAATGTATGTTTAATTTGGCCTTACCTGTTGATATGAATGCTATATTACTGTATGAATATGTTTTCATCATGATAGTGATATTTTTTAAAGTTATTTTTTCCCCACTGCTTGAGGGAATTCGATGTTCTTGGTTACTTTCATTGTTTGATATATTATGGTTTTTATAAATTATCTAGTATTATGGAATGTAATGATGTTAATTAATGAATAAATTTTTAATCAATGGGGTTTATAATTGTTAGCATGCAATTTTATGGTTATAATTCTATGTTGTTGTGGACACTTTTTTATTATGTGAGGAGGGAATTTATATTTGTTGTGATTCTAATTAAATCTAATGTGGAAAAAATGTAATTGTTAGTTAATGGTAATATAATTAATTAATTTAAATTAAAACTGATAAAAAGTATAAAGTAATATAATTTAGCTTTTTATATGGTGGGGTTCTTCTAGGATATCTTGTCTTAGAAGAGGAAACTGGGAGTCCGAGAGACATTACCAGTATTTGAGTGTTACAAAATCGTTTGAAAATATTTTTGTAGTGAGAAATATTTTACAATGTCTTTATATATATATATATAAAATACTCCACCATATCAGTTAGGGTGGCTAACACATGACATTTTCAAAGAAATGGAGGGGGTGTTTTCCCCAATATCCCGATGGGAGGATGGATGGATAGATAACCCCTTTGGACTTAATTGTTTCTATGGGTAGTTACATGTCCTGGTATGTATGAAAATTAGTTTCCCCATATAGTTGTGTATATTTATATAATGGCATTGGGTTATTTCACACAAATGTATTATAGATATTGTTTTGTAAGGACTACTATAGGAATAACATGTACAGGTTGTGATGTCTTAATGATCCTTACTCAATGTATGGGCTATATTGGATTGAGGTCTAACAGTTGATGTATCATGCACATTATATGGGATATGGTATCTCTAGAATCCAATCGGGTTACTAATATTATGGATGAGGTGGTGTGTTTCATGAGGTGTATTTTGTGATTCTTTGACAAGGTATCTGCGGGCTATCATTTTGGGAGAGACATTATTAAGACATTCAATGTTGGTGTAGAGTATAAAAATAGAGGGGAAATAGTAACGAGGAACCCTGGATATTCTTTATTATAGTATATTATATTATATGAGATACTATTTGAGAATACCCATAGTGAGGTTGGGAAAATAGTATACATGGTTAGGTGAATAGTAACTTTCTCCTTTTTTAATAGTGCTTTATCATTCATTATGAACCTTTTTCACGAGAGGCTTTGAGGAGGATCCTATTGATTATAATTATACAATAATCCTATGTATATATAATATTTTTTGAGGTCTGTTGGAGTTGGTTTGAGATGAGGATGTTACTACTAGCCTGGTGTTTAGTAAGAGCTGTTTGGGCTTCAAGGTCGATGTTTTCATGTTCATTTTGTATATTTCTCTCTATTATATTCTGACCAAGAGTTGTTTGATATCTATATTATATAAATCATTTTCATTTGTTATCAGAGATATTAATTCCTCTCATGTGTTTATTTTCTCTACCCTCATTCCTAGTGTCCATCCCGGGGCCTACTAGAGGCATGACTCCGGTGTCACTCTCTCTCTTATCCCATTTCTAGCACATGAACGATTCACCTTATGGGAAGGGGGTCATGATTTTACCATGAAGTCCCTATTAAATACAATGCCTAATTTGAAACACTCTCAGCCTGGTTACTATGTGAATCAGGTGTTCTCCCATTGTTAGAGACATTGGGAATAAATGTAGAAGAAGAGGGAACATAGGTAGTGGTTGTGGGGACTGAATTAGATGTGGGTAGGACACTAATAATCAGTGACTGTATATTTCATACTTCTTACACTAGAGATAACATGATTATATAAATAGAGTATATAAAAGAGAATTTGGATTCATGATAATAGTTTTTATAAAATGTATAGTGGTAGTGGATGTAGAAGATAAAATATAGGTTAAGAAGATAGAATTTGGAGATTCTCTTGTTGTAACAAAAACATGTAAGAAATGCATCATGATATTTATGTAATCCAATATTAATTTTCCATCTACAGTCACTATATCTATAGTGTTCATTTTTTTCCTCCATAAAATAAATAATTATAGGTTCCATCACCATCAACTTATTGACATACTCCAAGAAATTTTGGGTAACTGGTGGCATATGATGATTTTTATCTAGAAACTTGAAGTGAAATATCAATTCATGATTCTTGTAAATCCTAGAAAATAAATATTTATTGATCTTTATGATGGTCACCATATAATTATTGGAATAATTTCATAATTCCTTTAATAAAATATAAATGTGATATCCACATTATTTAATCTACCTCAAATCCTCCTAATGAGTATCATTAACATCTCTCATAGCACAAAGAAGATTCTCCCAGACAACAGGCTAAACCAAATTTGTATCAAAGGAAGATGTGGGAGGTGAATCAACTGAATTATAATCCTTTGGAAGTTATTTCTCAAACCTCTACATTAAATAAACATATTGGATATATGTTTTTTTATTCATCTCATTCTCTATAAAATTCAAGGTATCCATCTCACAAGCTAACATTCTATTCTCAATATCAATATCCATAATGCATTGAATCAATTTCAGCTATATGTGGCACAAAAACAACTCAAGTAGTTGTATTTAATTAGTATCACTATGATTTGTGATATATGTTATAGATTCCGCATAATCCTCAAGAAATTAGAAATTATCCTATTAGATAAAGATTCAATATCATCACTAGATAGAGAATCTTGATGAATAAGAAAATCAGTTGTATGCAGTGTTGAAAAATCTCTCTTATCTCATATCAGATTATTCTCTTCTCTCATAGTTCTAGAAGGTACATATGAAATTAATTCTAGATTCTCTCCTATAGAATTTGATTTCTCATCCAATGATCACATAATACCTATCATAGCTCAAATAAATATAGCATTTCAACCATGCTCTGGTGAAATTCTTCGTCATCATCTAGGTCAAAATTGAGTAATCAAATCCTCAATAACTATATAAAAAATCTACATTTTAAAAAATATAATATTTATTTCATGGGAGAACAAAATTTTGTAATTTCAACATCTACATGGTTAACACGTTAGACAATTAAACTATGGAATTAACCACACACAATATTCAACCTCATTTTATCTCTAGGAAAATTATCTCCATAAAAATATTTTTCAAAACATGTTATCTTCTTAGACCTAGTAAAATTAGTCAAAAATGTAAAAGAATGAGGTGTTTGTGTGATTTCATGGTTATCAGGACCATTATGTTCAGCTCCATCATTATTTCCATCTACATCATCATATCTTTCACCTTTATCATATCAATCACATATGTTATTTTAATTTTCATCATTAGATAAATCTAATAATTAATTAAATGATTTAGAATATGAAATCCCAATCCCTTCCTCTCCAAATAATTTTTCCCTCACTGTCACCATCTTTATCTCCCAACAATATTTCTCTTGTAGGTAGATAAACTGGAGGATTATAATGAAAAAATGTTACATGAGAATGTTTGTTATTTCAGGTTTACATTCTTCTTCATCTGATATCCAATCTTCATTAATAGCTATATCATCTACAATATATTATTTATCTTCATCGGAATACTCTAATACCTCATCTAGCACCAAGGGGGGGTTAACAGTGTGTCGTGGGTAGGAAGGTAATAGATAGGATTCAAATCATCATAGATTGTATCAATATTATGAACCCATTTCATTATCCATGGGTTATAATTAACATTCATTTTTATATTGAAAAATAGAGTAAAGAAGAAACGACCACACTTCAATTCATTTAATTTATCATCATCAACTAATCCATTAGCCATAATCATGGCCTAAATAATGATATTATAAGTAAAACAAGAATACATTGATGATGTATTACTAAAATCCTTTATATGGGCCATTAGATATCCTAAAATATTTATTTATTTCCATTGTATCATAATGCATAGGAGATATATATCCCCATATTTCATAGATGTGAAGTCTTATTTTGTAGGCCATAACATGTTTTGTGTTAACATAAACTCCAGTCTACAATAACTGTATAGTTGAGTTGTAGAATTTATTTTTAGAGTCACCTCTTATATTATCACCACTATGGAATTATCATATACAAATGATTCTCTATCCCTAGGAATGGACACTTGATATTTATTCCATATTCATTTATTGGGTATATTAATACACAAAGAAATTGTTTTCAAAAATAAAAATAAAATTTTTCTAGCTATCATGATTCTAATCCAATAATTATTTTTTCCATGATTTAACTCATCATATATGGTAAAGTTAATGAAAAAACATAGTATAGAACAGTAATTCATTATTCAAGAACCACTCTATCAGTCCTCACTTCAGGATGACCATAAGCATCATTGGTTTCCTAGACAACATCTATTCATCATTTACATCTTTCTCAGTAACTGTTGTATGATTTGTCAGTTGCAGGTTATATGGATTTACTACATGTTGGCTCGATTATCATATAGGATTAATTGAATGTTGAATCTTTTATGGGGACGACTATGAATACCTATTTACTATTACCATTTTAATGGATTGTAATTTAGGAAAGTATGAGATATGGATAATGGTTGATAGAGAATGGTTAGTGGGGAAGTTATAAGTGAAATAGGCTTGAGGGGGAAATTGTGTCAGAAATTTACATAGGCCCAGATTTAAATCATTTTTTGATTTTAAAATGGAAATACTAGAAACCCTAAAAATAATTAATGGAGGATTATCCCAATAGAATATTATTCTAATGGTGGAACTTTTCAATCGTTGGTTATTTCAATGATAGATCATTCCATGATGGGTTATTTAAATGGTGGATCATTCAAAGAGTGGATAATTCAAACAATGGGTCATTTTAATGGTGGATCGTTACAATTATAGATCATTATAATAGTGTATAATTACAATGGTGGACCATCACAATGGTGGATCATTCTGATGGTGGTTTAGCTCAATTTTGATCATTTCAATGGTGGGTAATTCCAATGGTGGGTCATTCAAACGGTGGATCATCCTAATGGTGGATCATCACAACGGTGGATCAATCCAATGGTGGATCAATCCAAATATGGATAATTCCAATTGTGGGTCATTATAATGGTAGATCATTTTAATGGGGGGTTATTCCAATGGTGGATCATTATAATGGTGGATCATTCCTATGGCAGGTTATTCAAATATTGGATCATTCAAATAGTAAACCAATAAACATTCATCTTTTATGTAGTGTAAAAATTCATAATATAATATCATAGTGAAAATATCATCATGTTGATGTTAATTTAATATGAATTCAAGAGTCACATAACTCTTTTGAAAAGTATCTCTCAAAAAGTGATGTCTTTCATTGATATATTATGTTCTATAGTGATACATAGTAATCTATTTAATATTTAAGTCACATGAATTGTAACGATTTTTAGGTACATGACTACATTGATATCTATAATCAAACAGATTGTGATAGACCAATACAGTTTGTTCCCATCAGCTTCCTGTACCAATGCATTATGTTTTATAAGTTGAAGATGAAACAAACATTTTTTATTAGTACACTATTATTCTAGAGACTTTCCAAAATAACTACATGTTCCAGAGGAGATTTTCCAATTTAAAAATAATCCACCAATGTTATCATATGAATAACTCACTAAGAAAAATGATTATCCATTAGTATTGAATATGAAAAAAAAATTGATTTATATTTTATGTATTTTAATTTTTTTTCAACATCAAAACAAGAATCTTTTGGGATTAAATGAAAATGAGAACACATCCACATAGTATACAAAATATCAATCCATCTATCAGTTAAGTATAGAATACATTAATTTAAAACTCGATTACTTTTTTGATCCATTGGCCTTGGAATTTCTCTAATATCCAACATATAGGTTGTACTAATTGGATTGTCAAATCATTTAGTTCTACCAAATACCTAACATTATTTAATAATTTTTTTACATACATTGATTTAAAATAAATTATTTCTATTTTAATAAATCATAAAAAAATAAAACTATATCGGTTCACCCATTATACATGTTTAAATTTACTTTTCAATATATTTGAAAAAATAATACATAAATAATATTTATAGGATTCATAGTAAAAATTAACCACATATATTTTATAAACCAAAATATATTATGAAAATAATTTGATAAAAAAGCATGATCATCTAGACTATTAAAATAATGTTTAGAAATTTGAAAATATATGATCATATCAAACAAATCCCTAAGATCTTATTATAATAAATATACTGATATTTTTAATTTAATGAAATGATTTGGAAAAAGTATATTTTGTAAATTGGGGATGGTTCAAAGAAATCCAATAACGTATTCCCATATTCAATTTCAATTTTTACATCAATATAATATAGTTTGAAATCCATATGTACTACATGGTCCATAATTAATTTAATGGATTCATGCCTAGCCATTGGTTCAATGATTTCCTCATAGTCAAAACCCTATTCCGAACTATACCATTGTGCATCCAAACTAAATTTATTTCATACAATAATTTTAGATTAATTAACATTGTTTACAAACAACCATTTATTCCTATAGTTGGATGTGATTTGGGTCTATATACATGTTCCCAAAAATTATTTCATTAACTACTATTATGTTACTCTTTCATTGAAACTATGAATAATTAATCATTAATTGCATTATTGATATACTTAAGTTAGATAAATGACATTAAAAAATGGTGTTCATCCTTATTTCGTAGAGAAGCACTCATTTATGTACCTTTATCATGGTCTCTATCTATATCATCTAGAAGATTATACCTATGACTAATAATATATATTTGTAGAGAAGGGTTAGAAATATCATTTTATTCAACATACTTAGGTTTGGGTTCTATATGATCCCTAAAAATTGATAATTTTTAGTATTATTTAATAGATGAATCAGAAGTTTTGGAATAATTATTTATAGTTGAAAAATCTACTTCCAGGTTTTTGAAAGGAGTTTTAGTAAAATTTTGATATGTCTAATTTAACATTATAAGAACACACTCTTTCATAGACTTTATTTTTTTGTTAAACTATATATATTATTTAATAGAAGTTTAGTTACCAACAAAAATTAATTTAACTTTACTCAAAGTATTTTTTTTCAAGATTATTCACAATGTTATGATTAAATAAATTATAAGAAAAATTTTAAGGTAACTAATCATTGGAATTAAATTATTCCATAAATTATTCAAAGGGGGTTTTATTAAGACTGGTCTTATAAAAACACTATTAATTATATAGTAATTTATACTCACAAAATCTAACAAAATGTAAATAGGGATTTTATATTCAATAAGTATAGTCCGTGAAATTTAATAAATCATTCATGATTTTCTTTCAGAAAAACCATTTAGTTATGAGGTCATATGTGATGAGATGTTTTTATTATAGTAATTTTGTATGAAATAAAATTCAATGTCAAGGTTTTCAAACACACGACCATGAATAATTCTTGTTGTATTAATCTGAAGTTCATAATGATTTTTTATAGATTTTTCATACATGTTAATATAATAACATGATTCGCATTTTTGAAACAGAATAAATACTGAAACATACAATCAAAATTCACTTACAAGGACACGAAATAATTATCCCCATTTAAACTTGAAAAATATTTATTTTATAAAAAAGTCATTGAGAACCAACACTGGGTGTTTAGAATATGAATATTATTTATTTTATTTTAAAATAGCATTCATTTTTTCTTTTTTGACATTGATTACATACTTTTTCACTTTTGAATTTATTTGTTAGTATATATTTGACTAAAACATTCTTATTAAGTTATGTATGTGGCTTAATATTTTAATGGACTACTATCTTATTTCAAATCTGTAATTATTTGTGAAATTCAATTATATTTGGAAATATTTTTAGAAAATAAATATTATAAATTGACTTCATATACATTTTCTTTTAATTTATCATTAAATAGTAAAGAATTTTTAGAATAAAAAACATTGAATTTTTTAAAAACATGTAACATAGAAAACATCATCATATAATTTTTAAGTTATAATATGATTTTTCATTAAGCCGTCTATACGAAATATTTTTGAAATTATAACACATTTATAACAATTGATTTGTCCATAGATAATTATTTTAACATTTGAATTGTCTTCAAATTTGACATGGAAACCATATAATTTTATCAAATTATTGAATCTTTTGTATTTTCCATTCATTTTTCTATAACATACAATATTGAGGTTCCATAATTTCTTATTGGATCTCTATGTTCATGTTGCCTTAGATATTTCTTTTCGTGAAACACATGTTTTCTATTTCATTTCCCCCCTTGAATAGTGTATGAATCACATGATATATCTTCTGAAAAAATCCTTGATTCATTCAATTATTTCATATAATTTTTAATATATTTCATGTTATATTTCAACTTAGGAAATTCTTATTTGAACTTCCATTTAATTTGACACTCATATAAAACTATTACAGTTTACGTTTTATCACTCATCAAATATTTCATCGAAGATACCCTATTGTCATATTTTCATTTGAATCTGAGTATAATAATAAAGGATTTTTATTAAAAAAATTTAAATCTTCTAGATATATGGCCCATTTATTTCCCAATATCATCTACTGATTTTTCATCTCTGAAACCCACAACTTGAACATTCTCATTCTGATTTGAGGCATCAGTCTTGAAGGTTACAGACATTCTTATAGGTTTATCTTTATCTTCTATATTGAATTCATGTCATCCCTTATAAAACAATAATTTTTTAATTAGATATCTAATATAGAGCATAATAGTAAAAAAATGAAAATTACATGTAAATTTTTTAATTAAATGGAATATTATGAATCCGTGAAAATTGATGGCATGTTATTATGAGACCCGGTGTGCCCGGAATGAATTTCTGAATTTTTTTATGTACGTTCAGTAAACATGTGAGGATGTTTATATAACTTTTTAAATGGTGCCCAGAATTGAAATATGAGGGCACCATTGAACTCACAGCGTTGATATTCTCTTAAGGATACATTCACCTTTACCGTAATAGGATGAGGGTGAAATTTAGTTTTCATGTTTTTTGAGGAAATAAAAATCAAATAAAGAACAACATTAATTTTTTACAACAACCCATATGAATGATTAATGGTGGGGACAACCCAATCAAGAAAAACTCCCATTTTAAATTCATGGTGGTGATGACCACTCGACCCCCTCTTTATGTGGGAAAACATTCAACTCTCCAATTATTTAATTTTTCCATTTGAACTAATTAATTATGGAATTTATTTTTTCCAACATTAAATAGCCAATGTAAATTAATTTGATAATATTATATTAATTTTTTGGATCCTCATTTCAATAGGGAAATCATTGGAAAAGGGAAGAACATTCAGAAAAACTCTTCCTCCAATGAAGAACGCCCTCTCCAACAAAGAACGAGGAATCGACCCCAAGCATGGAACGAAACCGCTTTTCCAAAACAAAAAATGCTGATGTTCTTCAACGACATCATCTTCTACCTCTCGACTCCTCCAAAGAATGACAAGGCAGGGTTTGTTATATTTCTAATACACCTTATCTGTTCTTTACGTTCTTAATGTTTCATGTAAAAATAAACCACTTTCTACCATTCTAAAGTATAGGGTGCGGGCTGACCGAACACTGCCCGACCTCTCTGCAACCTTACTGAATTTTTATGGTCTTGAATTGATGACAACATCCTGAGTTGTGTGCATAAAATTTGGGAATGAAGAATGGGACACCCGGGTACAAATGGTGGCCATAAGAACATCTCCAGTGACCATACCGAGGATCGGCACTGGAGGAAATCGAGAGAGGTGGCCAACACCGTGACCGGTGGTGAACGAGGCGGAAGCCTGACCGCATCGCCAGAGAAGGGACACGTCTCGTCGACCATGATGGAGTGAGGGCGGCAGCCGGTGTACGATCGATATGGTGATTGTATTTGTGATGTGTGTCTGCGCCATCTGGCATGTAGGAGCCACGATGCGAGGCTGTGACAACGATAGTGGGGTGCCCGGATCACTGGCGGCCACCAGTGAAGGCGTGGTGCGTGACCGCGCCATGCGGAGGGGGGTTGGTCGTCCGGCCAACCGCGAACAAACGGCCCAACCAGCACAGGTCGCACTGAAGGGCCTGGCCGTGCCGCTGGTCCAGGCCAGGCCCAACGGGCTGGGTCATCTCGAGCTGGGTTGGGTCGGTCCGATCGGGTCAGAATGGACCCTGACCATCTTCGGCCCTTTTCGCACTTTCGACCGTAACATAAGCTATGAGCGTCAGTTTGTCGAACAGTCTACGGTGCTAGAAACCATAGATTTGGAAGGTCCTTTTGATATACCTCACTTGGGGTTTGGATAATGTTGGGGTATGACTAGGTTGGATAGGACATGAATCCAACCAATCCATCGGGAATAAAATGCCAATAACATATAGACGAGGTGTTCGATTGACACATCATCTACTGTATTGAGACCTTTTTTTACATTGAAGTCCTTTGGGATACTTCTTCATGGGAATGCATTGTTGTTGGAGTATCAACATGTGGCTTGATGATCGGACCCTCCTGAAATCATGCGATCTTAGTGAATGAACCCTGTGGCTGGATGTAAATGAGAAAGGGATCATATGTGGGTTGTGCTTTGGGATCCTAAATAGTTCTCTGTTCGAGAGTCCCTCTTTGATCCTCTCTAGGAATCCATGATTGCCTACTCTGGGATCCAATGTTGGTGTACTATACTTGTATCCTATGAGGGTATGATGATTTATTATCCTACAGGGGTCTGCCTCTTATCAGAGTAAAATGATTCATTATTTAATTCTAATCATATTTTCTACTGAACCTTAGTTATACTAGATGTGAGATGAGCCTTTACCTCTGTTGTACATACTTTTGAGGTGATACCTTTTTAGTATTCTTCTATGTGGAATGCCTTTGTGGTAATTACCTTCTTGGTGATACCTTTGTGGAATTATTCTGTGAGGTGTTACTTTGTGGTACTTACCCTTATGGTGTAACCTTCATGGTATTCTTTCCATCGTGGAATAGTTAGGATTTGGGATTTGGATTTGGGCCTTCTGTTTCCTCATGAATGAGATGGGTATGCTTGATAACATAGGAATATGTATGGTCATATATCTAATTAAGTTTGACGGTTGTTTTCATGCTTTGGGGTTTATCCATTATGGATTATGTGGGACATTTGATGGTCTCGGGGTCCCTACTGAGTATCGTTATTCTCACCTCTGCATGGGCTACGCATGAACCTTATTATGTTTGGTGCAGACTACAGACATTGTTGACTGAGGATGAGTGCACCAGGACTGGAGCTAACATGGAGGTGCACATTAGACGAGGCGTACTATAGAGATGACTGTTCGAGAGCTATAGCTTTCATTATGGTACGATCTTTAGTGGGTGTTCACAATAACAATTTCAGATTACATGTACATCCCAGTTTTACTTGTACTTTCAGTTTTCTTGTACTTTCCAGTTGGGAATGTATTTCAACCCCTTTTTCTTACTGTATACGATCTTTTTACTATACAGTTTACTTGTGATCATATCATGCTATGTGCTTGGTTATGTGTGTGTACAGTTTATAATGGCAATTCTATCTCGGATTTTGGGAATACACCTTTCGATGCTAGTATCCAGCCCATGGCCTATGGATGGTAGGCTTGGGGTAGTCACGACATGGGTCCCAGGAGAGGGGTCATGAGAAATTGGTATTAGAGGATTCGGTTATACAGTAGAACATTGGACTATAATATTTTAATGGAAATAGTGTTAACTGTAGTGAGTGAGTTTATCAGGTTAGGGATTCTACTGTTGGTGCGGTGGCCAACGTATCCATAGATGAAGACCCTGACTTCTGATTTCTTACTCAGTGCACAAAAACACTGATTGCATGTGTGTTTGGAAAAATTTCATTGTGATATTTTAGAGTTAGCTCATCGGGAATAACTTATTGACCATGGCACACCTGTTTCTTTTCAGGATGCCTCCATGAAGACAGTCAGCTAGGGTTCCAGGTAGAGTACTCGATGATGGCACACCGTGCGATGAGGCCTCGATGTAGGGCCCTCTTTCAGTAGAGGCACTAGTTGAGGCACCAACGCTACCATTACCCGTTGGTACACTGATTCCACCATCCACAGTAGTAGAGAGTGCACACTACTTGAGCACGTTGCATGAGTTCTAGTGCTAGAGTCCACTGAGGTTCTGGGTTGAGATAGTCCCACAGATGGCTGAGGATTGGTTGGAGGCTGTGGTAAGAATATTCCAACAGGTAGGTACACCACCTAATCTCATAGTGATCCATACCAATAGTCTTCTACAAGCAACAACAGATAATTTATATAGCTTGATGATCTAGGTTCACGACGAGGTGACACTTTTATGGGAAGACTATGAGAGACTATTTCAGGCAGAGTTTGATCCCAAGACCCTTCGCGCAGTGCGCATACAGGAGCTTCTACATCTTCAGTAGGGTAGCATGGTTGTGGCTCAGTACTCATCAAGGTTCACCATCCTCTCACGCTACTACACTAATATGGTGTGGGAATCATTCATCAAGGCCCGAACATTCGATCAGGGACTCAAGTGGGAGATCCGGGCATCTATGATTTCTCTTTGCATCCCGACATAGGTGGGGGTGTTTGAACGAGCCCTCTTAATGGATAGTTTTCTTGCTGAGTAGTCACCAACTACGAGACGCACCACTGGGAATCATGTATAAGAGTCTTTAGCAGCTAGCAGTAGGAAGATGTCCCATAGGTCCAAGAGGACCAGACCTATAGGTGGACGTCGGCATGATTTAGGATCTCTTGTTCGGGGCACCAAATACAGATCCAGTCATGTGAGGAGCATTCAGTGTTACACATGCGGTGGATAAGGTCACATGGATCGTGACTGTCCGACCCGCCATACGGATTCTCAGCAGACGGTCGAAGGACCACACTGTCAGAGACAGTGGTTCGACCAAGGATGTCTGCATGGAGAAGGTAGATGTGGCAGAGGAGCTAGTCATGTAGCTGGTGGTAGGCGACAATTCAATGTGTTATTTCCACCATTACCAGGTGGTCCACCTCGACCGTAGGTAGCAGGAAGACAGGGGAAAGCTCAGCTCCAAGTAGCTGAGGCCTACGATTACAACACTCAGGAGATTATACGAGGTACGATATGTGTCTAATCCACATTAGCTGTAGTACATATAGACATAGGTTCCAGTCATTCTTTTATTTCCACAACCCTCGTTTGGAGCTCGAAGATTCCGAAGGATCTATTAGCTTGAACATTATTGGTTGAGACTCCTACATGATAAGATTCAACTATTACACACTAGTGCAAGTAGTGTCAGATTACTCTAATATTTGAGAGCTTCGGCTGGAATCTCCTAGTAGCAGCATCGAGGCCTTATGACGTCATCATGGGTATGGACTGCTTATCTAAATTCCATGTTCAGATTGACTGTATTTAGCGAAAACTGTGTTTTATCCATGAATATGGGACTAGGTTTGCCTTAATCGTTCAGAAATAAGCCTTTGTATCCAAGGATGGACATACCTGTAGGGTAGTAAAACCGATAACTAATCAGTTGGCTAGCCTTACTCTCAGATCGGTTGATATGGAGAGTCTAATTTATCTTGTAGTGGGGGATTAGTACACATATTTATTCCTAGATGATGTTCCTGGTCTACCTCCTCATAGAGAGGTGTACCTTTACATTGAATTATACCCCTAGAGAACACTGATATCTACACCAGTGTATCGGATGGCTCCGCGGAGCTTCATGAGCTACAGGTACAGCTGGAGGACCTACAAGGGAAGGGGTTCATCTGGCCTAGTGTTTCACATTGGGCATCCTCTATTTTATTCACCAACAAGGTAGATGATAGATTGAGACTCTATGTTGACTATCGCCGCCTGCACCAGGTGACCATGATGAAAAATTACCCACTATTGAGGATTTACGACTTCTTTGGTCAGCTGAAGGGCGCATGGTGGTTCTCGAAGATAGACCTAAGATCGGGATATCACTAGCTTAGATTAAGAGATGAGGATGTGCAGAATATGGCTTTCATATGTCATTATGGCCACTATCAATTCATGGTTATTCCATTTGTCATGAACAATGCTCTAGGAGTGTTCATGGGACTCATGAACCTGATCTTTCATCCATTCCTTGAACACATTGTGGAAATATTCATTGATGACATCATGATCTACTCAACTACTGAGGATGAGCATGCCTATCATTTGTATATAGTTCTAGACACACTCCGAGACAAAAAACATTATGTTAAGCTCTCGAAGTGACAGTTATAGATTGGAAAGTCTCACATTCTTGGAAATGTCTTCTCAGAGGCTGTAGTATTGGTGGATCTAGCAAATATTGATGTGGTATTTTGTTGGGAGCCATCCAAGAGTGTGACGAAGGTATGGAGTTTCCTGGGTTTGGCCGGATACTACAAGAGGTCTATGCCAGATTTTCCAGAGTTCCAGCACCTTTATCAGCGTTGATAAAGAAGGGGAAACCCTTTGTGTGGTTGGAGAAATTCCGGGGGAGTTTCCAGGACCGGAGCCAAAGATTGACGAGTGACCCCATATTGAGGCTTCTAGGGGACGAAGTTGGGTATGTAGTCTAATATGACTCCTCAGGGACCAAACTCGAATGTGTTCTAATGCAATAGTGAGTAGTGATCGAGTATGGTTCTCGACTACTGAGACAACATGAGCATAACTATGATACCAATGACATGCAGTTAGAAATAGTGGTCTTCTATTTGTAGAAGTGGTGACATTACTTGATGGGAGAAATTATTACAGTATTATCTGATCATAAGAGTATTAGGTATATCTTCTCTCAGAAGGACCTAAACTAGGGACAATGATGTTGGCTTGAGTTCCTCCAGGACTATGACTTAATGATATTCTATAATCATGGGAAGGAGAATGTTGTAGCAGATGAACTCAGCAGGGGATCTGGTATATAGCTCTTAGGTGATGTGACAGAGTAGTTGGCCACTTTGCATATATCCTTTGTGGATCGATATGGACTAGCTTTTCATCAGTATCATATAGTCACTCCCCACTCCTTCAGCGATTCAAGGAGGTGTAGCGTGGGAAAATTGACTATGAGGCTCGACTTGCTCAGAAATCCAGAGGACATACCATGGTACCAGTATCGCTTCAGGAGGAAGTGCAGGGGGATTTCCACACATGCCATCTAGAGGTACATCCAAGAGTGGAGAAGTTTTACTAAGACCTCCGACGACAGCATTGGTGGCTGGGAATGAAGAAAACAATAGCAGATTTTGTCTCCTGATGCTTCACAGTTGAGCAAGTGAAGGTGGATCATCATGTACCAGCAGGATTAGTTCAGACATTAGAGGTCTCATATTGGATGTAGGATGAAATATCCAAGGAATTCATTATAGGACTTCCACATACATCCAGGGGTTATGATTCTATCCGGGTGATCATCGACCGACTCACCAAGTCATCCCACTTCCTACCGATCAGAGATAAGGTTTCAGTAGAGAGAATGGGATGCCTCTCTGTGTATGATATTGTGTGGCTATATAGAGTAACCTCAACTATTTTCTCCAATCGTGATGCATGTTTCACATCCCATCTATGGAAGGGGTTTCGGGAGGCTTTCAGGATGAAACTTTGTTTGAGCACCACCGTCCATCATCAGAAAGATGTCTAGACTGAGCAGACCATTCAGACCCTCAAGGGAATGCTACATGCTTTCATCCATGACTTTGGTTGTAGCTAGGAGGATCACTTTCCCTTGGTGTAGTTTTCGTACAATAACAACTCTCACTCCACCATTGGGATGTCACCTTTCGAGGCTTTGTACGACCGACCTTTCAGATCACTTTTGTGCTGGACTAACCCAGGGGAGTCATCACTCATGGGACCAGAGATGGTGCATGCTACCATGGAGGCGGTTCAGATCATCCAAGACCAGATGAAGACTACTTATAGCAGGACGATGGCTTATGCCGACAGGAGACGGAGAACTCTAGAGTTCAAGGATAGTGACCACATCTTTTTATGGGTCTCACCCGGACAAGGATTGCAGAGATTTAGCTGGGGCAACAATTTATCTCTGAGGTTCATTAGAACCTTTCAAGTCCTCGTCATATATGGAGAGGTGTCTTATCTATAGGATCTTCCACCTCAGATTCACTGGGTTCACGATGTCTTCCATGTATCCCAGATGAGAACATACATGCACAACCCTTCACACATCATTGACTGGGGTGATCTAGATATCGATGATTGGGTTACTTTTACGGAGGTTTGAGTGGAGATTGAGGATCAACAAGAGAGATTCATTTGTGGGTGATCAATATCATTTGTGCATGTACTTTGGCAACACATGAACCTCTAGGAGAGCACATGGGCGTGGGAGGATCAGATTCATGCTTAGTACCCCCACTTGTTTTCCTAGATTTTTTGTGATGTGGATTTCTGGGATTCATAACCCTGAGGTGGGGATAATGTAAAAAACTGGAAATTAAAAGAAATTTTTATAATTAATAAGAATATAATGAGTCTGTGAAAATTGATGATGGGTGATTCCAAGTTCTGGTGTGCTCGGAATAAATTTCTAAACTATTTTTTATGTATATTCAGTAAACGTACAAGAGGGTTTTTATAAATTTTGAACTAGTGATCAGAAATGAATTCTGAGGGCACTATTGAACTCACAACATCGATATTCAATAATAGTTAATTCCAAATTGACCGTAGTAGGATGCGGGTGAATGTTATGTTTCGTGTTTTTTGAGGAAAAAATAATAAAGAACATCTTTTTTTAAGCCTCCAATTTGAATTTTCAGTGTTGGGGACCACCAAAGCTAGAAAATGTCCCACATTGAATTAATGGTGGTGGGGACCACCTGTTCCCCACATTATGTGGGAAAACCATTAACTCTCTAAATAATTAATTGTTCCGCTTCAATTAAATAATTGTTCAATTTATTTATGCCAACTTTAATTTTTCCAATGTAAATTAATTTGATAAGAAAACGTTAATTTGTTGGATCCTCATATCCTTGAAGAAATCATTGTCAAATGGGATAATATTGGGGAAACTCTTCCTCCAACGATTAACATCCCCTCCAACAATGAACGAGGAACTGACCCCGAGCCCGGATCGAAAGCACTTTAAGGTAGCAACAAACAGTGACGTTTTTGAACGACTTCAACTTCTACATCTCGACTCCACTAATGAATGACTACGAAGGGTTTGTTTTTTATGAATACATCTTACCCATTCTTGACGTTATTCATGATTCAAGAAACAATTAGCCACTTGATACTGTTCTAACTTGGAGGGTGCGGGCTGAACAAACACGGCCCATCCTCCCTGCAAAGATGATGAATTTTGATGGTATTAAATCTATAGTGAAATCCGGATGTGAGTGAGGAAATTTTTAGAATGAATAATGGGCCACTGGGACACACTCGATGACCTAAATAACATCACCTGTGACTGTGTCAGTGACCGACACCGGTGGAACTCAGATTCGGTGGCCGACACCCTGGCCAGCAGCGACAACGGTGGTGGTGAGACTGCGCCACCGGAGAATGATTGTGGCATGTCAGCCATGGCTGGTACACGACCGACCACTTGATGGGGGTGGAAACCTGCATACACACCACTCAGCATGGAGGAGCTGCAGTGCGAGTCTGTATCAGCAATGGAGGGTCGTTCGACACCCTTCCAGCCACTTGTGATGGTGTGGCGCACAACCGCGCCGCGCGGAGGAGCAGTGGTCGTCCGCCCAGATGCGGACTAGCGGGTCGGGCTGCGCCATAGGGTCGAACCTAGTAGGCCGGGCTAGAATCACCTGCCCGGGTCGACCCGAACCGGGTCAGGTCGGCCCCGGCTAGGTCAGGGTGCATCGGTCTGACCGTGTCAAACTAGACCCGATCCAGCTTCCTCTTTTAACTCTCTTTTGACCATAACTTGAGCTACGAGCATCCGTTTGTCAAACCTTCTATGGCACCCGAAAACATGGATCGAGGCGGTAATTTTAGTATAACCCACTTTATTTTTGGATTATGTTGATGTATGGCTGGGTTTGATCAGACACGAATCCAACTGGGCCATCTGGATTAAAATGTTAATAACATAGAGACCGGGTGTTCAATTGATGCACTGTGTATTTTGTTGAGACCCATTTTACATGGCAGTCCTGTGGGATACTTCATCGTGGGACACCATGGATGTTTGAGTATCGACCTGTGTCTTGAGATGCAGACCCTACCAGAATCATGTAAACTTAGTGCGGGAGCCTTGTCTCTAGCTGTAACATGAGAAAGGGATCCTATCTGGGTATATTCTTTGGGATCCTACATGGGTTTGTGTTTGAGTTTACCTCTTGGATCTACTCTAGGAATCCATTCCGCACTACTCTAAGATCCTATGTGGGTCTGGAATACTAGGATACAACTTGGGTATGCTATAATAGGATCCTACTTGGGTCTGATGATTTAGGATCCTACGTGGGTCTGCCTCTTATCAGTGTAAGATGGTTCAGTAGTTACATCTAATCATCTTTTCTACCGTACGTACGTTATACCTGATGTAATGTAAGATTTTACCTTTGTGGTACTTACCTTTGTGGGGATACCTTGGTGGTTTTCTTCTGTGTGGTGGACATTTGAGGTACATACCTTCGTGGTGATACCTTTGTGGCATTCATCTATGTGGTGTTACCTATGTGGTGTTACCTATGTGGTACTAACCCTTGTGGTGTTACCTTCATGGTATCCTTTCCTTCATGGAACAGTTGAGCTTTGGGATTTTTAGTTTGGCCTTGTTTTTCCTCATGAATGAGACGGGTATGATTGATAACATAGGTATTTTTTATGTGGATATATGTTAGTGGAGTTGGTTGATGTTTCTATTCTTTGTGGTTTATCCTTTTTGGATTTTGTGAGACCTTTGAGCGTCTTAGGGTCCCTACTGAGTATCATTATACTCACCCCTGCAAGGGCTACGCCCGCACCTTGTTGTGTTTGGTTTAGACGACAAACAATTGTAAATGAGGATGAGAGTACCGTGACTGGAGGTATCACAGAGGTGGACATTAGAATAGGCATAAAACAAAGATGACTATTCGAGAGCTGTACCAACCCTTCATTTAGGATACTTGGTGGGTGTTCACAAAAGCTCATTCATATTACTTGTAATTCCTAGTTTTTCTTGTACATTTAATTTTCGTGTAATTTCTAGTTGGGATGGTATTCTGGCCCCTTTTTTCTTACTGTATACACTCATTTTACTATACAGTTTACTTGTGATCATATCATTATGCGTTCTTGGTTGAGTGTGTGTATAGGTTATAAAGGAAATTCGTTCCTGGATTTATGGAATATGACTTTCAGTTCTAGATGCTAGCACCTGGCTTATGGAAGGTGGGCTTGGGATACTTCCGGCATGGGCCCCTTGGGATAGTTCATGAAAATACTAATGCCACATGATTCTTTGATTAATACTGAGGTTATAATCCATATTTTTGGTAGGCATCTAAGATGTTTCATGACTTGGTCTTTGATAATAATCACACATTCATGAGAATTCGTTGTATTTGAGATCTCATTAAACAATATATACACCTAAAAAATTATCTCAATAAGCTTCAGATATTTTATATTCCTCATTACTAAAAAAATATATGGAATTTGTAACTTCAGATATATTTTAACTAACCCATTTAGTAGCATCATCCCTTGTATTTATAGTAGAAAAAAATATTTTATATTTTCCTAAAATTTCAGCCTAAATTTCAATTTGCATGCAATAAATATTAATTTTTATCTTCATTTTAAACCACATATAGTTTGTCAATATACTATAATGTGGTATATTGGTTGTAGAAAAATCATTTTTATTATAAAAATATGAACTGAATTTTATTATAATAGAAATTTATAATCTTTAAGACAAAACTAAAATCACAATTGAAATTATATTTAAAATTATTTGATAGGAAATATTGGTCATAGAGTGTATCTCTGGATTGGGGGAGGGTGAATTGAGTACTATATTAAGAAATATTATTTTTAAAATATTCAAATTAAATCCCTCAAATAAAATTAATAATTGAGATAACAAATACTATTGTTTAATATAATTTATATTATTTAAAATATTCCTCAAATATTTTTTATTCCTCTGTTAAAATAATTTCAAATTGAAATTTAATTTTAAAATAAATTTAATCTATAAAATTCATATATAAAAACAATTTTTGATTAATGATCAACATATAAGTTTTGTTTATAATATAAATCAAGTTCAATTAGAAGGTTTGGAATGAAGAAATAAATACATAAAATAAGAAAATGGAGGATCGGGATGAAGCCAAGATATAATCCCATTAAATAGAAAATCACCCATTTCTGAGAAGATTATATAAAAATAATCTGATCAACAACCGATATTTTCTATAAGATAAAATATTACAGTCATTATAGGCTCAATGAACTAATCCATAGTAATATGTGCAAATAAAAGAACATAGTCAACACAATGACCACTTCCATGAACACAGTGGGTAAAAAAAATGAAAAGATATTGGTTAGAGTTTCTTCTATTCTATAGTTCTTGTGTGGGATATAGTGTTTTGTTAAATAAGAATACAATAAAATTCGTTAATGTAAATGAAACTAACAGAATGATAATGTATTAAGGTATAGATAAGGTAGTTCTACTCTATCAAAAGTTCTTCATATGCTTGAATCTCCTCATATATAGCTTGGTTTCTCTAAATTTACTAGTAACTCATACAATCAGATGGTTATATTTTTATCTTTCTATAGTAAATGATGTTGACCTTAATTGAGATTCACTGTTTCAAATATAGAATTCTGTAGAATAGTAATGTGTAATCCCTCAATTTACTATCCTTCTAGTAGTAATTTCAATTATTAACAAGGAATCAAATAAATGAGAGTCCATTATATATATATATATATATCAAATGAATGAACACAAATAAAAGCATAATCATGAAGATTCACTAAAACCCCTAAATGAGATATGAAATTATCTTCCTTTTGTGTCCAAGATACTTAAAGATAAATCATTAAATAATCCATCACAGTAGTTCCTTTAGTATATTCATTTGGATAATTTAATAAAAATACATTAAAATATAAACAGTTGATTTTTTTGATGTTAAATCATATCTGGTGATGGATAATTCTAGTTGTGTGTCAAGATACATCTTTCGATTGGTCATCTAGTTGTACCTAATCTTGCGGTGAGACATCTGGTGGATGGTCAAAAGGTGGTGACTCATCTCTAGTGTGCATTCAAGTATGGTGGTGAATTATCTCTCAGGACGAGTCAATTTTGGAGGTGACTTATCAATTTTGGTTAGTCATGTATAGTGGTGATTCATCATTGGTAATGTGTCAAGTCCAGCTCTATATCATATCTTGCAATGAGTAATGTTTGGTGGTGAACAAACACTGTCGGTGATTCATGTCTGGTGGTGAATATTTCCAAAACATAGAATAATTTTATCAAATTTTTTGTTAGAAGATAATATAAAATCTCCAAAAATAAACCGCCATTTAAACATAACGAACATTATTTTAGGTCATTAAAAACTGAATTGAAAATACTCTTCCCATAATAGAAAGCATGTGCCAATAATTTATCTCTCAAGAGACACCTGTATTTTCTTATCCTCGGATTATTTCATGAGATTACATATTATCCCTTAAATGTACTATTTTTTTACAAATGAGTTTAAAGTTATTTTTCAATGAAAAATATTATTTATCTCTCCCAATAGTTGAATGTAATGTTTAATCATAAAATAGTTTTCTAAAAAAATTAATTTACTTAACATTAATAAAATTATTTATTAAAATATTTTTAAACCATGTTTAATCTATAACAATTTTTTTAATGGTATCTTCATATCATTTTTCAAAAAATAAAAAATTTATTTTATTAGAAATATTAATTGAATAATTTTTTAATGTGTATGTAATGAATGGAATCTCCCACTATCATGGCCATTATTTACTTTTTTTGTTCCATTATGAATTTTTAAATTTGTTTTGATTTAAATTAATTTTTAACATGTTCTATGATTACATTAGTTTATTCAAATCATATTGATTATATTCCATAATAATCATTTTAAAATAAATTTAATGAATATATTATATATTTCCAAGGATATTATAAAATAAATATATTTTAATAATTTCATATATCTTAGAAAAGTGAATTTTTATTTTAAGTTTTCCTTAGAAAAAATTTTAAATGATTTTTAAATTTTATTTTATATGTGTCTATGGTCATTTTCATAGATAATTATTTTAGACATGTTGCATTGCTTAAAAAGATTTAATAATTATTAAATGATATTTTCCTTATGAAATCATTCAAATAATTTTAAAATCTTCCATTATTATTTTCTAAGGCCAATTTCAATTGAAAGTATTTTAAAAAAAAATTCTGTATTAAAAATAGTTTTCAATGATTAAAGGATTTTTTCCTCATGAAATCATTTATTTTTTTAAAATATTATTTTATTCTATTCAATGATAAGTTTTAAAAAATGATTTCAAAAAAATTAATGAATTTTCAATTTTAAAAATTCATTTTCAGTGAAATGTTCTTCTAATCGTGAAACATAACATGTGTATTTTCACAAAATTTTCCATCACAATATGAAATACATTGATGTTTCTATTTTATTACTGGGAATATAATCCAATGATTCTATTCGAAATCTTTCTTATAATATTATATTTATATGATTAAAAAAATTTGAAACCAATTTCTATTCATCAGTTATAAAATGAATAAATGATTTTGAATAATTTGTGTATTTCTATAGGCTATTCTATAATGACAAGCATATGAAGGTCGTTTATTCCTTGGGTTGTGTTATTATGAAATGCTTTTGAAAACCATTTTTATTCAACGGTTATGATATGATGAATGGTTCACTATCCTATAGTAGACATATGTATTATTTTAAATATGTGAATGGTTAGGTTTATATCTCCCTCTAATTCATTAGATAATTACTAAAATCTCATTAGATAAATAGGATTGGTATGGTGTGTGAACACTGTTAATTAAGGGACAATTTCAACACTGATAATCTATTGAGGGAATCCTGACAACTAAATTTGTTTTCTAAGTGAAACTAATAATCCACAATGGGCATATAAATGATCCTTTAGCACTAATGATATTGTGTTTTGTTCATACATTTATACCAAAATATTTTTACTTATACCAATTTTATGCTCTTATCCATCTTGTTATTTTGTTTTCTTTCGATTCATGACCTATGATCAGAAAATACTTATGTCATGACTGCTTATTATGAAATTTGTTTTATATAGTATAGTTTTCAAATTCTATTCACATATTATCATATATTTATGCTCATTTAAGTATTATGTATCCTATTTCTTACCCATACTGAGAATAATACCCTTTTTATGATATCATTGATTGCTGAGTGTTTAATACGTTTAATGTTTGTGAATTATAGAAATTATTTTCTTAAACAGATTTTTCATGATGACAATAATTAAGGTAATATGACTAATGGTCATGTTGATGATGAGGAAGATACAAAAAAATGACATATGAAATTAACGAACATTTAATCCATAAGATTACGATTCCTGGTTAATGGTGTTTGATGAAACATGAATGATTTATATGATAACTTATTGGGATTAAAAGGATAATATTTTTATTAATCGTATTTTTGATATTAGAATCAAGAAAAATCAATTTACTATTCCACATTTATTTTGATTGAGTATTTAAAAAAATATTTAAATACATACAGATGTCCTAGAAAAGTGATTCAATGAATGGTGAAATTTTATTTATGGGATTAAGGACCTTAATATATTATTGTTATTAAAAAACTAGTGTTTAGTAAGGGTAAGTAGACTACTGATATGGATAATGTAAATTGGATCGTATTGATTTCATTTTACATGTTAAATTATTTTATGAATAAATTACTAATGTTATCATTGATATAGATTACAACTTTTTTTATGAAATATATTTAATAAACAAATTATTAATTTTCAAATAAGGATAGTGTTAATTTATTAAAGTAGGTTTGTTTTTATTTTGGTTTTCTGGAAATTCAAGATATAACCATACTTAATGGGAATATATGGTGAATATATTCACATATTTTGTGGTATACATTAAGAGGTTAATCATGTTTTGGGGTGACTAATGATAATTCTATTTTATAGTTTAGTGAACATTTTTCTAATTTTTTTGATTTCAATTTTATCATCATGTGGGAGATCATGATGGTTAAAAATCGGTGCAATGCATAATGTCAACCATTGTATGTTATTGGAAACATATGATAAATGTTAGGGTTTTTTATAATTACTAGATAGAGAAAGAATGAAATATCATTATTTAATGGAAATAATGTACTCTAGTGCTTCATGAATATAAATAAATTTATCTTCATATCATGAAGTAATAGGTGTAGTGGAAATTGATTGAAGTACAACTAATGAATGATATTGTTCCCAGGAAATTGAATGAAATGATGTAAGTATATTATTTTGAAAAAATTATACAAAATTAATGAATGGATCCTAAAATAAAATTTTATACAGTTTACATTACTTACGATTAATTATTGTTGTTTTACCTAAAAAATTATTCTCTATTTATGGTCAACAATATTATACTAATACAATTCTCTATTACTCTTGATCAGTATTTTCGTGCATGTTTTCTCTTAAATTTCCATATTTTCAATTCCCAACAACCTAATCCTATAGAGAAACCATGTTCTGTGTTATATTATGTGACCTCAAAAATTCTATTTCACTATTTTTCAAAGGATTTGACTTTTTTCCAATTTATAATGTTATTTTCCAACAAATTATTTTCAAATTTAGAAACATTATTTACTAATAAGAAGTTCAAATTGTGAGGTTGCAATTTATTTAAGGGGTAGAATTTAACACCTCGAGATTTCGTGACATGTTTTTTTAAATAATTTTGTTTGATATCTTGGGATAAAGAACACCCTGAGTTCACATTTAATTAATCACAAAACTATGGATTCATTTTATTACATGAAATACATATTTAAACATTAATTACTTGTAACATCTCATTTAAAAAAAAATATGCCATGCCATTAAAATATTATTATTTAACATTATAATGATTAACTATCCATTTTAATTGTGGTTATAAATATTATTAACATAAAATTTTAAATAAAATATTTTTACATGTATATAAAATTAATTCATTGGTGGGAAATTAATGAGAAATAAAAATAAAAATCATTTGAAATTGACAAAATATATATTTTTTTGAAAACCATTTCTATACTCCAAATTGTGTTTTACATAAAAAAATTTATAAAAAATTTAGGTAAATTATTTTTATTAAATTTAATAATTTTATGTGAATTCATTTATTAAACATTCATAATATGTGTTTTCTAGAGAAGAGATATGAATTGATCTAATTTTAAGCATAAAACTGCATATTTCTAAAAAAAGTATTCTTCAACTTTTCAAAAAAAAATTTAAAGTTAATTTATAAGAATGTTATCTTTTTTTAAATTAAAATCAATGTTATAGTAAAAATTTTAAAATTATCATGTTGGTAATGTCTAATAATTTTATGAAAACACACATTTTTTGAGAAATTGTGCACAATATTCATTTTTATTAAAAAGTTTCATTTCCCGTATATCATTTAAAGAATTAAAAATTGAATTAAGGTTGTTTTAAATAAAAATATTGTTCAATATTATATCAATGACTCCATATTATGTCAAATTAATCAATATTATATTGAATGTTGATATAAAAACCTTTAAATCCTTTAATAATTTTAACTTAGGAAACCTGGTTTCTTACCACATCTGTGATAATAATATTAAATTAAATATAACCACATCAGCGAATGGAATTTTTGAAAATATAGTCCATTTATGGACAAAATATAATTTATATTATATACTAATTTCAAAATAATTTTTAAACAAAATGAATAGAATAACCATTTAAAATTTATTATCTTTGTTAAGTAAAAAATGGGTTTACATGGGGTTAAAGAAAAAAGATAAGAGTTAAAATTAAAAATTAAATTCAAACCCCAATTTAATGTTCATATATAGATATTATATAGTGTAGGTTCATGAAATTACCATTTTTTACCCTTTATAAATATAAAAAATATTCATACAAAATTTTCTTTTCTAGAATATCATGCTCGCCACTCACCTCATTATAAAAGGCAACCCTCTCTCTTATCTATTTCACACTTCCAATAACATTGTTTTGGAAAATATTTCTTTAAATTCCATGATTAAATACATAGTATAATTTTTTAGTTTTAATTTCGCTCTAAATTCCAATCTAGTAATTCTTTTAGTGAAATCCTAATGAGCCCACTTAAAGATGAGGTATCATTCTTCAACACAATTTTTTTATTTTTTCTTCCAACTCCTTTAGTTAAAATTAAAACAGGACTTTAAAATATAATAATTATAATACTTGTACATAGATGATATTATATTATTTTGATATCTTAAAATGATATTAAATATAATGAAATTGGTAACTAAATCTGTCATGACCCGAGCCTACCCGGGTTCGAGCTGCAACTACCCCAAGACCGCCTCCATAGGACAGGGGCTGGCGACTAGCGCCGAAGGCACAACAACTCGGGGAGGCCTTTGCCTAATTACCTGTACACACACACATGCAGCACACTCAATGCAAAAATGCAGAGTAAAATAAAAGACAATTAATGAAAAAAAAGGAATCTGCTATGTATAAACCACAAAGTGCATCGACCTCTACAAGTACCAAGAATGCTGAAGGTACACTGAAAAGTAAAGGGGAAAAACGCGCCCAATCAGAAAAGTTCCACAACCTGGCAACAAGTAAAAAAAGAAAATATCTGGTAGGGTCCCCCACCTGGGACCCGACTCCGACAACCGCACACGGTCCATGCTCCAAAGCTCCTCTGACATCACGCCCAACGTGTCCGTCGTCTGCAAGGGCACACCAAGTGCGGGCAAAGCCCAAGAAGGGTTGAGTATAAAAATACTCAGTAGGATACCCCGAAGGATCGAGGGAGAAACAAAGGAGGTATCGAAGGGTGAGCAGTAGAGCGAACAGAAAAATTAGAGGAGTAAAACTAAAAGTGCAGTAAAGAGTACAGTAGAGAGTCCAGCTCAGCCCAAAAAGAGGAAAGAAGGTAGACTCTTCCAGACACAAGGAGCTGGAAATGGTGAGAAGATGAACTTCTCGTCGAGTCTTCGCTACCTATAGTAGGAGAGTAGACTCGTCCAACCACAAGAAGCTAGACACGGAAAGCACGTGGCATACCTCGTGCGTCTTTGCCTCACCTGGAAGGAGAGTAACAAAACCCAAGAAGTGGGTTCCATAACAAGGTATATACAAGAAAATATGCTCAATCAAGAAGCCCAAACAAGATCGTAATGGGATCTCCATCCCGTAGCTCAGCCCAAGAAAAGTGAGTCACCAACAGTCCCAGAAGAAAACACCATCGATGCCCAGCATCCCGCATGTCTGCCCCGAACTACATGTCAAGGGCTTAAACCACCACACCACGACACTATCCGCTTTGGGCGGCACTGACTCGCCCACACGGTTTTAGGTTGCATCACAAGGACGCATCTTGGTGGGGGAAAAGCTCCTCATACTTGAGAGTTTTGGGGGAACGTCAACCACAACTCATCACTGCCCTGCAGTCGAGTGGTCTGCTCAATGTCGACAGGCCACCCCACTGCCCAGCCCAGCTGGAGGTAACCCGGCATCGGGGACCACTTCCCATCCCAGCTGGAGGTAAGCCCGTCATCGGGGACCACTGCCCAGCCCAGCTGGAGGTAAGCCCAGTATCGGGGACCACTGCCCAGCCCAGGTCGAGGTAAGCCCGACATTGGGGACCACTGCCCAGCCCCGATGGAGGTAAGCCCAGCATCGGGGACCACTACCCAGCCCAGTTAGAGGTAAGCCCAGAACTACTCTGGCCATCACTACTGGATGGTACTGCTCGGTGAACACCGCTGTACTGGCCATCCATGCTGGATGGTAACCCACTAGCGAGCCCTGCTCAAAACAACCTCAGCCCTATTGGAAACAACCTCAGCCCTGCAGGAAACAACCTCATCCCTACTGGAAACAACCTCAGCCCTACTAGAAACAACCTCATCCCTGTTGGAAACAACCTCAGCCCTCCTGGAAACAACCTCTGCCCTACTGGAAACAACCTCAGCCCTGCTGGTAACCACCTCAGCCCTGCTGGAAACAACCTCAGCCATGCTGGTAACTACCTCGGCCCTGCTGGAAACAACCTCATCCCTGCTGTTAACAACCTATTGAGTATAGGATCGGTGCCCGCATAAAGTTTTGGTCACAACGAATCCACAAGAACTCTACTAGGGAACACGGGATGACGGGAGAAACTCCCTAGGCCTCAAAAGGTGATCCCGCTCCAATCCACTGAGTCATTGTTGAAGCAGACAGAGTCAACTCACCCCAGAAAGTGGGGAAAACACCCACACTGTACGAACACTCGTAGTCACAGACGGTGTCGCAGTCCAGTGAAGGGGGCACGATACTGTAACCCCTCACAGCTGAGGAAACAGAGGACGCAAACCATCTCTGCCGGCCAAACCAATGAGGAAAAGACCAGGAGGAGACCACTCAACCCTGCTGGTCAGACAAAAGCACCAGGCCAGGGGAAAATCCACCCTGCTATTCAATCAAATGAGCGTAAAGGGACCCTCTATGTCGCGAGAGGTCAAAGTACACAAAACAGAACATGGCACGCACGTGGGGCCCACACGACGTGTGGCCCCATCTCATCCCCAACCAAGCGCCAAAAATTTCTCAGGTACAAACCCAACATTCCTCAAACTGCTCTCGTATACTCCCAGAGTATACCACGTCTTCAGCCCTAAGGCTATCGTGCACACGGCACCCAACGTAAACATGAAGGCATGACGTAATAACTCCAACCTGCCACCTCAATGTCCCAGGCACAGCCAACCATATCTTGTGGATCATTTATATCACTCTCCCAAGAGCGCATGATCACACGCCAAGGGTCCACTAAAAACATGGTAGGACTAACCACCACCGGAGCACCTTTAATTATTCCTCATTTAGCAATATCACGCAAGAGGCTACGCACAAGAAAATGGATCACAACATTGTAATCCTCGCAGAAAAACACATGAGATCGACTACTTTCTCGCATCCAACAAATATCTGACGGAAAAGTCGCCAACACCGCCTCACGCTCGAACGACGTCCCGTGATCCTGAGCCTCAGCCCCGAAACCAGTTGGCCACATCGCACCATTGTGATCCCCTCGATAAAACATGTCAAAAAAACTGCTCACCTGAGCGCAACAGATATCTGGGGAAAAAGATGAATTCCAGCGCACCGCACACGAGCGGTGCTTCATGGGACCCACATCCCAGTCCCGAAACAGCCTTCGCGGGGCCCATACCACTGTGCAGAATTAAAGCGGGCAGACCGCACTAGAGCATTGCCCTCAGAAAAACACCCAACATCGACTGCTCGCACGCCCCGAACAGACGTCCAATGAAATAGTTACAAAGCGTTGCACGCAGCTCAAAAGACGGGTTGTGGGGCCAATGCCTCAACTCTGGCTTCAACGCCTTAAACCACCATGGAAAACTTTTCTCCGGCGACAGGGTCCCAACGCAACTGATAGCACTCAAAGCGGACGTCGGATGCGTCTGCGCCGCTCCAAACAAGATTCCTGGAATGACATCAATCCCCACGACGTACGTGTCGCGCCACAGAGGCCCCTCATTTCGGGAATTGAAAATTTCCAAAACCATCTCAAAGAGTTCCCCGCAACGTGAGGTTCACGCTTCTGCTGACGACACACAAAATAGACGCCCGTAGCGAATGTTACAGGCGACATAAATTCAAATGTGGGAAACCCCCCCTGGGCCGGACCGGCCCGGTCCAGCCGGTCCGCCCACAGACGGCCTGCGGCCCGGCCGCGGGTCAGGTTCGCTCCACCGCGGCCCGCTGGCCGCGGCCTGCAACCACCGACCGGCCATCAAGGCTGGTGTCTTTCTCCCGCAGAGACCCGCGTTACGCGGGTCGCAGTCACGGCGCACGGGGTTGCGCCCCTCACGGTCCCCTCCTCCTTGCCCTACGCCGGCGCCGCCACACGGAACCCTGCCCGCCAGTCGTCTCACCTATGGAGCCCCTCCATCCCCGGACTTCTGCCACAACCCAACAGCGATGCCACTGGCTCCGCTAGAAGCCGCCACCTCCCGGAGCTCTCGCGCCGCCGCCTAGCTCGCCGGAACGCCCCCAAAACCCGTTGATCTTAGGCGGAGCACTGCAGTCTCCTCAAAGATCAAATTTTCAATCCGAAACCGGATATAGGAAGAAAATAAAAACTACTACGTAACTACAAGCGTTGTTATAAGATTAAACATAAAATAGAGGCAGAAAATTTAATTGAAAGGGTGGTTCGGAAATGAAAATGCAACGGAAACCTCCTACCTCTCTGGGCTTCGCCCGGAGCTTCGCGTCAATCCACCGGCGTCACCGCACCTCGCCGGACCATCTCGCCAAAGATGGAGGAGGAGAGGGGAGAGGATTTCGCCCGGGGGTTCATGGTAGAATGGAATGGAGAGGGTTTTGTTTAAATAAAGAAAACATAATAATTAAAATTTTAATTATTTCGACCCTCAAATTAACCCATGTCCGAAACTCCCGATGGGGTCGGGGTTACGTCTCCCCGGGGCAAAAAACCACCTCCCGAGCACAACGAAGGTCTTATATTTTTTATCCGAGGCCCCATTCAAAAGTTATAAGACTGAACTCCCGAATCCGCCAAATTATGATAACGCCCCAAGGGCCATTTTTCATAGACGGTTCGTGCCCGCGAAACTTATACCCCTCCTAGGGTAAACGGCACGCTACGAACTCAATAGTTCCCTCGATTTTCCAATCTGAGCCACCATTTAAGAGATACCTATGTTTCAACATTAAACAAATTAATTTATTTATTTAATCTGTTTAATGTTCCAAAAGCGGGCGAGGGGTCCAAACGTCCTGCGCCGATATGTTTTATGTCATTCCTATGGTAAACACCCCATTATGGACCTATCCGTACACTCGGATCTCTGACCGGGACAAACGTTCAGGATTTATCCCATTTATTTGGCGTTTCTAGTGTAAACGCACTGAAAATTCAATTCCGGCCACTCCGGGGTTCGGAATCGCACGCCGTCTGAAGGCGCTGTTCTAGAATAACATCAAGAAATATCCAAAAGTCCTTCACAACAAAAAATGGGTTCTTACATCATTCCCTCCTTCAAGATTTTCATCCTAGAAAATAAAAACATGGGAGCAGCACAGGGTACTAAGCCCACACCTGGCATTCCCATACCCAGAAGAACACACACACAGCTCTGCATCACCGCACACAGAACAAAAGATCGATCCATTCACGTGAGGTCAGACCTTGCCGATGTCATGCATCCACTCCAGACTTTGGGGTTAGGGAAAGGTGGCAGGATACCTCGCCATCCATTTGCACGGTCTCAAACGGCCCAAAGGCCCTCGGGGGTAGCTCACCCCCACGATCGAACTTCTGTGTCCGACGTCGCGACTGGAATCACTGCCCGCACCTGGAATAAGACCCGGTGATTCCCTCTTCAGAATATACATATGGTGAAACTCCCAAGGATATCTGATCACGCAAGGTTCCACAGTCGATGGCTCACAACTGAGACTCTCTTACACGCTTGAAAAGCGATGGAGTCGACACCATCAACTAAAGAAAAAGGTCCCACGCCTTTTTCCTTACCAAGAAATGGTTACACTGACGCCCTGTGTCACCCTGGTAACACCTCAAGCAAGGAGCAGGGATAAAATCATTTCACAGGAAGAGCCTAACAATTCTACTAAAAAATGTAGAAGAGTTGTAGAGTGTACCTCTTATCACCTCATTCTCTGTAGGATCGTAGAAATCCAAAGCTCGCAAATTTCTGTGATCCCAACTGTCAGCTCCCGGAGCCTGATGTGGACCGCCTACTGGTGATGGGAAGACCTCGTAAAGCCATACCCCACTACTAGCTCCTCCCACTCCTCTTCTAGCACCACCTCTCTGGGTACTACTTCGTTCATGGCACTGCCTCTGTCGTGGTGGTGCACCTGCTGCCTGCCCGAAGCTCTCCGCAAATCGGGTCAGGCAGTCTCGTGCCAAGTGACCTCGCCCATCACAAGCATAGCACCGACTCTCTCTAGGTTGTAATGGTGCCCCCCAGAACCACTGTGGTGTACGACCACACCCCTGAGTCCGGATGTCAGAATGCCACCTGCGTCGAGGTCTTTCTTGCCGATGCTCGCGACCTGCAGAAGACGTCTCGTCTCCAACGTGCATGCTGCCACCACCAACTGTAGAACGTGAAAGGTATCTCTATTCCACCAGCGACTCCTCTAGCACCTTGGAATATGTGGAAATGCCCCTAGGTAGTATGAAAGCATGAATCTCTCACCTGAGACCCTGCTCAAACATCCGCGCTTGGAGTTTGTCGTCATGGACCATGTCCGGGTAAAAGCATGCATGGTCTGCGAAACTAGCCGCGTACTTGGCCACCGTCATCCCTCCCTGCTGAAACTGCTAGAGCTCCTGAATCTTAACGGTGAACAATAGGAGGGGAAAAACTACTCACGAAACAACAACTGGAAGTCCCCCCATGAAAGCGACGACTCGTCAAAAAACTGAGTCCCCATACACCACCAACGCCAGCTGCTCCATGAAAAAGGGTGAAGGTCAAGGCCGCTCTCTGATCTGTCGGCGTCTGCACAAGCCTGAAAAGGCGAACCACTGCCTTGAGCGAAACCTCTGCAACCTGTGGGTCTGGTTCACCACTGAACCTCAGCGATCTCTACCACTAGAACTCACGGAGCCTGCTCAACTTGTGTCCAAGTTCAGCCTGCTCTACTGAAACTTCCTACTGCTCAACAGGTGGGGGTGCGGCTACTGGACCACCCGGAGAAAGGGGCTCGCATGATGGGTCCTGTACCGAGGCCTCGTACCTCATATGATCGTCATCACGAACCAAAGATGGTATACTAGATGGTTGTCTTCACGGAGACATCCTGAAATTTATCAAGGAGTGCTTCGGTCAGATGAGAATATATGCATATACCAATAGCAACGATGGGGAGCTGACTCCAGAAGGATAGTCAAAGACTCAATCCTATGTGATGCACAAACAAATTTTCCCTGCAACAATAATCTTATCATGCTGAGTCGACATGTGGGTTATAAAGGTCCTGGTGAATGGATACGTCGACCGCCGCACCATTACTGGACTCCCTAGCCTGAGAGCCACTCTCGAGACACAATAACATTGTTGCCCTATATCCCAACCAATTCCTTTTATTTTAGGGACGCCCGAACAGCGTCCCAAGGAACGAACCACCTCTAATACCACATTGTCACGACCTGAACCTACCCGGGCTCGAGCCACAACTACCCCAAGCCCACCTCCATAGGCCAGGGGCTAGCGACTAGTGCCGAAGGCACAATAACTCGGGGAAGCCTTTGCCTATGTACCTGTACACATACACACGCAGTACACTCATTGCAAAAATGCAGAGTAAAAGAAAAGACAAGTGAAGACCAAAAAGGGCAACTGCTATGTATAATCCACAAAGTGCATCGACCTCGATAAGTACAATGAAAGATGAAGGTACACTGAAAAGTGAAGGGGAAAAACACGCGCCCAATCAAGAAAGTGCCACAACCCAACAACAGGTAAACAAAAGAAAAAAGAAGGTAGGGTCCCCCACCTGGGACCTGACTCAGACCACCACACGCGGTCCAAGCTCACATGCTCCTCTGACGTCACGCCCAACATGTCTGTCATTTGCAAGGGCACACCAAGTCTGGGCAAAGCCCAAGGAGGGGTGAGTACAAAAATACTCATTAGGATACCCCGAAGGCTCGAGGGAGCAAAAAATGAGGTACTGAAGGGTGAGCAGTAGAGAAAACAAAAAAAGTAGAGGAGTACAACAGAAAGTGCAGTAAATAGTAAAGTAGATAGTCCATCTCAACCCAACAAGAGGCAAGAAGGTAGACTCATCCAGACATAAGAAGATAGAAACTATGAGAAGATGAACTTCCTATCGAGTCTTCGCTAACTATAGTTGGAGAGTAGACTCGTCCAACCACGAGAAGCTAGACACGGAAAGCACGTGGCATACCCCGTGCGTCTTCGCCTCATCTGGAAGGAGAGTAACCAAACCCAAGAAGTGGGTACCAGATCAAGGTATATACAAGATACATATGCTCAATCAAGAAGCCCGAACAAGATCGTTAGGGGATCTCTATCCCGTAGCTCAGCCCAATAAAAGTGAGTCGCCAACAGTCACAGAAGAAAACACCATCAATGCCCAGCATCCTGCACGTCTGCCCCGAACTACTAGTCAATGGCTTAAACCACCACACATCAACACAATCCGCTTTGGGCGGCACTGACTCACCCACACGGTTTTATGTCACGTCACAAGGATGCATCTCGGTGGGGGAAAATATCCTCATACTTGAGAGTTCTTGGGGAACGTCAACCACAACTCGTCACTGCCCCGCAGTCGAGAGGTCTGCTCAAAGTCGACATGCGACCCCTGCCCAGCCCCGCTGGAGGGTCCCTGGAAGTCAATGGGTTCCCACCACAGGGAGACCTGAAAAGTCGACGGGTGACACACTTCCCAATCCCATAACAGGGTAATCCACTGGAGGGAAACTCAGATAAAGTCGGCGACGGGACCACTGCCCATCCCAGTTGGAGGTAACCTGGCATCGGGGACCACTGCCCAACCCAGCTGAAGGTAAGCCCGGCATCGAGGACCACTGCCGAGCTAGAGGTAATCCCAACATTGGGGACCACTGCCCAACCCAGTTAGAGGTTAGCCCAACATTGGGGACCACTGCCCAGCCCCGCTGGAGGTAAGACCGGCATCGGGGACCACTGCCCAACCCAGCTGAGGTAAGCCCAGAAATGATCTAGCCATCTCTGCTGGATGGTACTGCTCGGTGAACACTACTATACTGGACATCCCTGCTGGATGGTATCCCACTGGCAAGCCCTGCTCGAAACAACCACAGCCCTGCTGGAAACAACCTCAGCCCTGCTGGAAACAACCTCAGCCCTGCTGGAAACAACCTCAGCCCTGTTGGAAACACCCTCAACCCTACTGGAAACAACCTCAGCCCTACTGGAAACAACCTCAGCCCTGCTGGAAACAACCTCAGCCCTACTGAAAACATCCTCAGCCCTGCTAGAAACAACCTCAGCCCTACTGGTAACTACCTCAGCCCTGCTGGAAATAACCTCAGCCCTGCTGGTAACTACCTCAGCCCTGTTGAAACAACCACAACCCTGTTGGTAACAACCTCCTGGGTAGAGGATCAGTGCCCGCATAAATTGTAGGTCACACCGAATCCACAAGAACTCGACCAGGGATCACGAGGTGACGGGAGAAACTCCCCAAGCCTCAAAAGGCGATCCCGCTCCAATCCGCTGAGTCACTGTCGAAGCGGAACGTGTCAAATCACCCTAGAAAGTGGGGAAATCACCCACCCTGTACGAACACCTGTATTCGCAGATGGTGTCACAGTCTTGTGAAAGGGGAACGATACTGAAACCCCTCCCAACTGAGGAAACAAAGGAACCAGACCATCTATGCCGGCCAAACCATCGAAGACAAGTCCATGGAGAGACCACTCAACCCTACCGGTCACACAAAAGCACCAGGCCAGGGGAAACTCTACCATGCTGGTCAAACAAACGAGCGCAAGGGGACCCTCTACGTTGTGATAGGTCAAAGTACGCAAAACCGAACACGTCATGCACGTGGGACCCACACGACGTGTGGCCCCATCTCATCCCCAACCAAGCGCACAAACATTCTCAGGAACAAAACACACGTACCTCCAAGCACTCTCATATACTCCCAGAGTATACCACGTCTCCATCCCTAAGGCTATCGTGCACACGACACCCACTGTCAACGTGAAGGCATGACGTAACAACTCCAACCTGCCACCTCAAAGGCCCAGGCACAACCAACCACATCTTGTGAATCATTTATATCACTCTCCCAAGAGTGCGCGGTCACAAGCCAAGGGTCCGCTACAAACATGGTAGGACAAACCACCACTGAATAACCTTTCATGCTTCCACATTTAACAAGATCGTGCAAGAGGCTCCGCATAACGAAACGGATCGCACCGTTGTAATCCTCGCAGAAAAACATGCGTGATCGACTACATACTCACCTCAAACGGATATCTGACGGAAAAGTAGTCAACACCGCCTCACGCCCGAACGACGTCCCGGGATCCTGATCCTCGGCCCCGAAAACAATCGGGCACATCGCACCATTGTGATCCCCTCGGGAAAACACGTCAAAAAGACTGCTCACTTGAGCACAATAGATATCCGGAAAAAAAGATGCATTACGGTGCACCGAAAACGAGCGGTGCTTCGTGGGACCCACATCCCGGTCACGAAACTCAACCAAAGGATCGCACTGTTGCGATCCTCTCGAAAAAGTACACGAAATGGACTAATCACTTGTCTGAAACGGTCACCCAGTGATAAAGCTGGAAATCCCCGTCAACACCCGAAACGGCCCTCGCGTGGCCCGCACTAGCGTGCAGAATTAAAGAGGGTAGACTGCGCCAAAGTGTTGCCCTCAGAAAAACACCCAACATCGACTGCTCGCATGCCCCGAACAGACGTCCGATGAAAAAGCTACAAAGTGCTGCACGTAGCTCAAAAGACGGGCCGTGGGGCCCGCACAACAACTCCGGCTTCAACGCCCGAAACCACCCTAGAAACCTTCTCCCCGACGCCAGTGTCCCAATGCAACTGACGACACTCAAAGTGGACATTGGATGCGTCCGCGCCTCTCAAAATAAGATTCTTGGAATGACGTCAATCCCCTCGATGTATGTGTCGTACCACTGAGGCCACTCATTTCGTGAATTAAAAATTCACGAAAACATGTTTAAGCGTTCCCCTCAATGCGATGTCCACGCTTCCGCTGACGGTACGAAAAAGAGACACCCGTAGCCAAAGCTACAGGTGATGGAAAATCCATAGGGGGAAACCCCACGTGGGCCGGACTGGCCCGGTCCAGCCGGTCGGCACACAGGTAGCCCGCGGCCCAGCCGCGTTTCCGGTTCGCTTCGTCGAGGCCAGTTGGCCGAGGCCTGCCGTTGCCGACCAGCCATCATGGCCGGTCTCTTTCTCCCCCAGTGACCCACGTTACGCGGGTCGTGGTCGTGCCGCACGGGGCCGCGTGCCTCGCGGCCCCCTCCTCCTTGCCCTACGTCGGCGCCGCCGCACGGAACCTCGGCCGCAAGCCGTCTCACCCAGGGAGCCCCTTCGTCCCCAGCCTGCTGCCACCGCCCAACAGTGACGCTGCCGCCTCCTCTAGAAGTCGCCGCCGCCTGGAGCTCGCGCGCCGCCGCCTAGCTCACCGGAACGCACCAAAAACCCGTTGATCTTCGGCGGAGCACTGCGGTCACCTCAGAGCTCGGAATTTCGATCCGAAACTGGCGATGGGAAGCTTAGAAAAACTACTACGCAACTACAGGCGTTGTTCGAAGATTAAACATTGAATCTATGAATAAAATTGAATTCAAAGTGTGGTTCGTAAATGAAAATGAAACGGAAACCTCCAACCTTGCTGGGCTTCACCCGTAGCTTCGCATTGATCTGCCAGCATCACCACACCTCGCCGGAGTCGGCTCGCCGGATCGTCTAGCCAGAGATGGAGGAGGATAGAGGAGAGGGTTTCGCCAGGGGTTTCAAGGGATAAGGGAATGGGGAGGGTTTTTTTTAAATATAGAAAACAAAATAATTAAAATTTTAATTATTTTGACCCTCAAATTAACCCACATCCGAAACTCCCGATGTGGTCGGGGTTACGTCTCCCCTAGGACAAACACCACCTCTCGAGAACAACGGCGGTCTCAGAGTTTTAATCTGAGACCCCAATCAAAAGATATAAGACTGAACGCCCAAAGCCTCCAATTTTTCAAAATTCCCCCGGGGCCATTTTTCACAGACGGGCCGCGCCCGCGAAACGTATACCCCTCCTAAGGTAAACGACACGCTCCGAACTCAACGGTGCCCTCGATTTTTCAATCCGAGCCACCGTTTAAGAGATTCCTTGGTTTCAACATTAAACGAATTAATTAATTTATTTAATCCATTTAACGTTCCAGAAGAGGGAGAGTGGTCAAAACGTCCCGTACTGACAAGTTTTTCGTCATTCCTATGGTAGACACCCCATTCTGGACCCATCCGTACACTAGGATCTCTGACCTGGATCACCATTTAAGAGTTATCCCATTTATTTGGCATTTCCATTGTAAACGCACTAAAAATTTAATTCCAGCCACGCCGGTGCTCGGAATCGCACGCTGTCTGAAGGTGCTACTCTTGAATAACATCACGAAATATCCCGAAGTCTTTCGCAACAAAAACTGGGTTCTTACAAAATCATTATTTTGTGAACAGTATACTACTGCCTCGCTAACTGATTTCATTTATTTTTCCATTAACACCTCACATAACTGGATATAATGATGAATTTAATGATTATATACTATCAATATATAATTGAAAATTTTATAATATTGGATATATAATATTAAAAACTCCCTCCTCAATTAAATTATTTTGGAATGAAATAATTTCATTCTTGTGTACGGTAGATTACAACAATGCAATCTGATCTAATAATTTCATTCTTAACATATAAGTTAATAAATTTTTTTTGATGAAAATGTCTAATATATTTGAAAAATTTATTTATTAATTATAATATTTTAATTATATATATTTATATATATTCATAAATAAAATGAAAACTATGGTAATGCGTACGAGTGCATTGTGATATCCATGAACGGTGTACATTATTTTCTTTCCATTACAATTATCGACTACTCTAAATATATATGTACTAAATATATTTGAATTTTTTATCATGGTAATGATTTTATAGATTATAATACCAGGATAAATGTATGTTTAATAAAAAAATAAGAAATCAATACTTATACAAAAAAACAAAGTAGTTATTTCTCAAAATGGGAAAATAACATAGAATTTAAATATACAGGTAATATGAGGTCATACGTAAATAATATATGAGATTATATTTATAATTATTGTTATTAAACATATATATAATAAACATATATTTTTTATACATTAGTTTATAACTTATATTAATTAATTTCCTACGTATGATAAGAGATTTTTATCACACTTCTTAATTCTATAAGACACATCCAATTTTCACCCCATATTTCATTTATTTGGTGTATATAATTAACTATAACGTATATTTTGAATATTAAACTAAAATATATTGGTATGTGTATATCCAATTTATTAATGCTCTCTGAATGGAATTATGTTAAAATATTACCAATTTGGTAATGTATTTTAGTCTCAACTTTCTGTTGAGATGTATATATTCTTACGAACATACATAAATTTATAAGGATTATATAAAAAACATTTTCCATGTAAGATAATGAATTTATTTATTATCAAGAAATTATTAGTTTCAATTGATTTTATTCTTTCATGGATCATTCTATTCAATGTTATATATGTTGTAAGGGTATTATGTTATAATCAAATCATTTATTTTGATTTCTCATTTTTATACATTCCATAATGAAATATTATGATTTATCTATCACGAATAAAATTTATTTTCATAAAATATATATTTTATATGGATCTAATATTTCCATACTTTTATACTGTAATTATATACTCAATAGATAGTAACAATGGTGTGTGGAAAATCGCCTTTATTTCTCTATACAGTAAAAAAACTTCTTCCTCTAAACCCATGATTCTATAAATGTATTAAAAATTGTTTTAAAATTAATAAAATTATTTATAAGATTATTTTTTCCACATGTAGGTTTCTATATTTTTTTCTCGAAGGAATCATCAGGTTTTTTTGAAACAACTCCATTTTACCTTTACATAAATTTCAAAGGAATATTTGTTTTAACATTTATGGAATGAGTATAATTTCTCATATAAGTGTCCATTATTATCAATTATTATTCCATTATAATATTCAAGGATATTTTAAATAAGATTAATTCTCAAACTCTTTTGTTTTTTAAAGTAAACCTCAAATAGAAATTGATATTTTACATAAAAAAATTCATAAATAATTATTTATGTTTTATTATTAGAGTTTTAGATTTATTTTCAAGGAATAAAATTTTAAAATTGTAATGCCCCTCCATGTATAATTGGCTGAGATGGTGGTGATACAATACTAGGCCTTAATAGATATCCTTAAGATGTCAAAGGATGAAAAATAATTCTGAGGGAATCATTAAAATTGGGGGATAATTTTCTCGTTGAAAAAAATAACTAACCATCAAATATATCTAAATTAAAAAATACATGATGCAAGATAAAAAAAGACAACTCAAATGTTTCATTTATATCAAAAACATCCCAAGAGTATGATAATGGTGGGAAAACATAAAATTAATCAACATAAGACAAAAAATAACACTCCAATACAACCACAATATTCTAAGATCCACAATACTTATGATACATTTTCACCAAAGAGCCCAACTATAACGATTTAGTGCTAAGGATGTGTGATAATTTACATTTTCCCATGTCCTAGTAGATGACATTATAAAAAGCAACAAAGTGGAAAACATTTGTGGGTACTAAAACTCAACAGATTTTCCCCGATGACTTCCTAACACACACCACTAGGATAGCACATAATAGAATCATTTATATAAACAATTTATATAAAATTATTTCTAAATATGTTATATTAAAATATAAACACAACCAATGAAATCAATGTCCCAGGGAAAGCACATAAAAAGTTCTTTAATTCATTTAACATTTTATTTTTGAATAGTCCATCACATCCACAAAACAATAGATCTGATCATTAATAAAATATATGGACCTCCATATACTAATGAGTCATGTGTTATCCTTCCACTAAGCCATCACATAGATGAAGAAATTTATGGGGTTACTTCACGACATTATATGTCCCATCCTTTTGATGAGGGTACTTAATGACCATATCCATTAAAATTAATATTTTCGCATGCCAGAAAACAATTCCAAAGCATTCTAAATATATGACTTTTATAACTGTTTTAACAAAACATCAATATTATTATTAAAAATCATTGTTATGTGAATCAAAATGATAAACTATTTTAAAATAATCCTTTTAAAAATCTATTACCAAATAAATTTCCAAGAACACATAAATTTTCCAAATTTCTGCCAAGCGTCTCTGAAGAGGGGTTCAACAACAATTTTATAGATAATAAATAATCAATTTATATCAAAGATATAAATTTGAATTTAATACTTCATATTATAATATGGAGGGTTTGACAGTAAAGCCACCTACCTTGGGAGTTTTTTTGAAAATGAGAAATGACATGAAAAAACATCACCAAGCCTGGTTGAATCTTCATGAACCCTCCTTATATCTCACACCCTATCTCAAATTAACCAAATATAAGCATACATGGAATCATAACCTTAGAACTAACCAAAAGTATTTTAGATATAATAAACTAAGATAATTGGGAATGTAGATGTAATAAAACTAGAATCAATGATCAAGAATGATCACATGCCATTAGAATTGAGCTTTAACACACCAAGGTACAACTTAAAATCACTTATGAATTAATGTGGAGAGGTTATACATCAATTGAGAGACCAAAATCTTGAGTAAGATAATTTTTGGTAAAAAAAATAGGCACTTAAATTTTAATGGATTTTACTCTACAATTTAAGAATCTAATTTTGAACAGCACTTGGGTTTTTCATACTTTTTGGAAAAATATACACTAAATATGCAACATCAACTGCTATGAGGACACACATTTCATGGTTTCATCACAATATCTCTAAACCGTGGACCAAATTGGATGACGTCACCATCTCAAAATGACCAAATCTATACTTTATAGACCACCGTTTTTACTAGGCTGTCAAACAGATTGGAAAAACCATGTCTCGCCAGTGTGCCTTCTTAATTTCCCTTTTTCTCGCTCTTCTAGATTTCTGTAAAGTGTTTAATAGATTCCAATAACTATTTACCACCATTACCCCTATTTAAAATACATAAAAATACTTTAACTGTTTCACAATGTTTCCAAAACATCACACATATAATTTATAAACATAAAAATAATAATCAATGTTTACTAACATGAATCTAATGGTGCCAAATTCTCCCCACCATTGGCCTTTCCATCCGTAGAACATAGATACAATCAGTTTATTAAAAGAGTTTAATATATTAATAAACTGATGTCCTTCTCAAATTCCTATGTCTCTTATTATGTTTCACCATATTTCTGAAACACAAACACTTGAATGATACTTTTTCCATATATGGATTTAACATTCCAATCTATAATCCGCCTAGGGATATATACCAAAAAAAGCATTTGTCTCTAAATCAATTTGATTCCATTTCATCAGATGTTTAAGATCAAGATGATAGTTTTTTAACTAAGGTATATAGAACGCATTGTGCACTATATAGAACAGTGGTTGTAATTCCAACTGATATGAGACCACTCTCACCCATTCTTGTATCTCCAAATGATCGATGAAAGATATAAATTATTTTTTCTACATTCCAAAACATTTATGTCCAATCCTTGGTGAAATTTGAAGGAATACGTGATCCCTCAATACAGAAATTAATGTCCATTGATTATGATTTTTATACAATTTTTTTGACCCAATGTTATCTCCATAATTTTTCTTATCAACTAATTCATCTCTATTGTCACTTTAACAAGGTTCATATGAACTTCTAAAATCTCACATATTTCCACAAAAAAGTGTGGATAATGAAAAGATAACCCATTCAATGCTTCAAAAAGAGCCATATGTATTGATGCCCCACGATTATTATTATATGAGAACACAACAATGGGTATGTGCTCTTCCCACAAGCCCCCAATATCCATTACACAATCCAAAACAAATCTTATAATGTCAATATCATCTGTTCAGACTAGCCATCCGTCTGAGGAAAATACACCAAACATATAGTCATCTAAGCCCTAAGGGATTTCTGTAAGGATTTCTATAAATGAGATATGATCCTGATATCTCTATCTAATATGATAAAAACAATAATTCCATGTCTATTTACCACTTGATGGACACATATTTTGGATAGATACTCTATTATATGAGATTCAAAAATAGGGATGAAATAGTCTAACAGGATGAATCAATACAATATCAACCATTTTCCATCGTGTTTCCAAACCATTATTGGGAGACTTGTAACAAAACCATATCTCTATTCTCAAATTTCCACACTATAATAGGTAAATATTCTAAAATTCCCCCTAATAAATGATGCTATACATTAACTTTCTATCATTTTAAGCATATATAAACAAACCTACACACTTTCTATTTCATAATGTTCCACCAGAACAACACTTTCAACATTTTATACATATTTTTTATTCCTGGATGGAAATCCCATCTTGAATGGTTTTAATCATTAATAAGTTTCTCTTGAGAGGTTATATGAACATCCATATATTCTGAAAACTACAAAATGGATCTCTCATTCATCCTCCAACCCTCCAAGTTCTCCCTATTATTGATTTATGCTCTCATAAAAACACATTCTACATAAAATTTATATGCCTCCATTACCGTCTTTACGAATTCAAGAACCACCATAATTAGAAAGAAACCAACAACACCACCTCATCCATCACATTCCACATGAATTTATGCTCAGATCGACATTAGTTGCTAGTATTTTGCAGATTTGTTTTCCAATAGACCATATAAATTTATGCTTAATTGCGTGCCCACAAGATTTCTTATTCCAAATGTATAAATCGAGTCAAAGTAAAATATTTGGAGATACTCCATCCATCATAATTTATTTAGATTAAAATCCTTATTATAATAAAATATTCATCAAGGGATTATGATCTATGAATATAATAAAATTATCATAGAATAGATAATTATGTCATGTTTTTAGGACATAGAAAAGTGTAGATAACAATATATCATGTTTCTAATACCTATTCTCATTAACTCATAACATCCTTGATACATAAGAAACATCACGGTTTCCTTTCATAATAACACTCCACAACTAAGATCCTAAAGCATCCCAATACAGCAGATACCATTGTCCCCATTCCAGAAAAATTAATATCAGTGCAGATTTATATCAAACTGTTGGATCTTGAAAATATTTCTAGTGTTCCTCATTCCATTAGAATGAAATATTATTATTTTTTTAAACCTATAATTTTTGAGGATTGAAATAAAATTTCATGAAAAAATATTTCGTAATAAACATTGATACGATGAAAACATCGTATTTGAAAGACGTTCTTATGTGGTTACCAAGAGACTACCTCTTATATCTTCTTTGAATTCACTGAGAAACCAATTATGGAAATTAATTTTCCAAAAAAGCAGACCTATTATATCCAAAAATAAAACATTGATAATCATGATGGAAAATAATCGTCTTCTCATATTTCCAACACTATCTCCAATATTTATCATGATCATCCATTCTACTTGAGTAAAGTATTACAATTTCGACGTATACCATAAAAAATAATCTAGATATAATTGAATTTTCAGATTCATTAATTTCATAAATAGAAATGGAGAATTCGTAAGGAATAAAGGACTTACCATGTAATCATAATGGCTAATTCTTATTCTAAAATCTTTCTGCTGATTATGAACCTTTTGAACTCGAAATAGGTGATATCTTGATCATATTTCAATCATAAAGAACCACTTAGCTCTTATAAATTGATCTAATAGGTCATCAATGTGTGGATGTGGAAATATATTCTTCATCAAAACTTGTGTATCCTTATGATAATATATATAAAACATATATTTCATTATTTTTATTCAGGAACATGACTTATACTTCCCACATATACAAAATCGGATGAATGAAACCTTTTATTTCTAAATCTTATAACTATACATTTATTTGACTTAATTCTATTAGTTCCATTTGACAAGAAGGAAGTGAGGTAAGACTGGTCAATAGAAGGAGATCAATCATAAAATCCACATCCCTCGCCGATTGAAATGAAGATTAATTTTTGGGAAAAACGTAAGGATACTTTTCCATTATCATTTAAATACTGATATTCTCGATCTATACCGTCAATGCCAAGGAAAAATCAACCATTTCGGAGGATATCATTCTAATTTCTAGTGACAACAAGCTTGTTGTGTCGGTCTTCTAATTCTTTTCTCTTTTAATGAGATTCTGGAAACCATCCACATAATCAATACTAACTATTATTCTATAATAGTTGATGTAAGCTTTGAATGTTGTCATCCAATACATACCTAGGATTAAATCATAGAAATCAATCTCCATCATAGTGAAATCCCATTTCAACTAATCCCCACCAATAACTATTGAAATTTATCTACACGGAAAGGCTTGACATTATTTTTATATAAGTGGAGTTTGATGTTTTATTACATCGGGAATAATATCATTTTATTAAATCCAAAAATCAACAGAGCGAGAATAAATAAATAAATGTGATTCACCAGTATAAAACAACACATTCATACATTTAGAATTTAAAATAATCATACCTCTCACCATATATGTTCCCACCTGATCATCTGTAATCTCATTATCTTCTCCATATAATTACTTCTTCGTTATACTTTCTATTTAATGGCCTATTGAGATTTACATTCCTAAGGGGTCATGGTTTTCTTAGAATAATCATGTCTCGTTGTGTTCTACTGATGAGATTTGTTATGCTATCGTTGCCCCATCGAAGCATACGATGTCTGTGACACTTAAGAAGTTTCCAAAGATCCTAAGCATGGAGAACTAAAAAAATAGAACTAATTATTCCCTATATGGTTTTATTTGAGGAATTACAAAGATTTTTCAAACACTCTCTATATATGTGATCAAGCATACCACAAAAGAAATATCCTACAATTCTCTTAAATTGTGGATGAAGGTTTATATATCCTTTCATCTGATTCTGATTCACACTCCCACCTTGGAAGAAGGATTACTTATTTTTCAAGTTCCTAGCATTAGAGTTCCCAATATTTACTCTGGGTGTCAATATAATTCCTCCTCTAATATCTCATTGGATGACTCTTTCATTAAAAGTCTCTCTATTCAGCATTTATGTATAGTCTAACATATATATCACAACTATATTTGAGAGAATATTTTTTCCTTTTCCCTAATTCAATGATTCATGCCTTCAAGGATACAATAGCTTCTACCTCAGGTGAAAATAATACTAAATTAATTATATTAGTTCCATACTCGATGATAAATAATTTTCCAAAATTCATGCTAAAAAAGTCTTTTGTTCTCTAAATCTTGAATGCATGTGGATAAAAGTATTTTTTGAAAAATTTCCAAAAACATTCCCAACTAATGACATGATCTTAATAAGACTACACCGCTAGATCCCACAAATAGTGGGAAATATCATTGGGAATATATATTTACATTTTGACTTTCAGCTCCACTCATTTTCTAATGAAATAGAAGATACAATTCATCTTGTTCTGCAACTCCTCTGCCTTTTCAGGTTCAAAATGATCTGGTAAGATGGGTGGATTTTGATTGTGGAACTAGACTGAATGAGGAACTTTTCATTTATCATCCATATGATTACCTATATCCATATCCTAGAAATCATGGGAGAGATACTCTGAACCAACTCTCGGTTCACCTATGGCTCAATTAAAACCAAATTCTCCACTCCTTCTTCGTGTTGGTTTCTATGATGCTTATCAGGTTCCATTTTCATTCTAACAACAAACATCTTAAGTCTCAATCCTTATTAACAGAGGGATAAACAATTTAAAATTCTACCATATCAACTATCATAAAATTTCTTTCCAACATAATCCTTTTCCACATTAAACCATTTTTTAAAATTATTAACATTATTTTTAAAAATCAAATCAATTTAAAAATACCTTTGTTATGTTCTTTTTCAAAGTAATTCATTTGAAAATAAATTCAAAATATTTTTCAAAAAGCATCACTTTTTCACAAAACATAAATAATTACTCAAAATGATATATGAAATCATAGTGGGTAGTCATTCCACTAATGAACGATTTGGTCGTCTCATTAGAAATACCCATGACAATTAGATTCGATGTCTTATTAGTTTTTCCAAAAGAATTATGTACCGAACTCCCTAGTAACATGAATTTAATAATCAAAATTGATAGCTATGTATTTTTATGATATACATTTCAAGTCCTTACAATCATAATCTTTTCTATGATCCCAACTAAGGGAATAGAATAGATTGAATTGAACTACAAGATTGAAAACCAATACCTAGTAAAAACCAATCAAGACGTATAAAATTTATTCTACAAGGAAGGAATAATATTATACTAGTTGTCTCAAATATACTTTTAGACCGAAAAAAAGGAATCCATTTGTAACATCCCATCACTTCTCATAGGATTTAGAGGGATGTGAGACATAACAATGCCTTAAGAGACATCCTGATGATGTGAATGGCTAGAAATAAATGACATGGGTATCATTAACATTTGGAGGATTATTTTCCATTTGAAAACAATTAACCGTCATTTAATTTTCAAAAATAGGAAATAATTTGGTGTGTGGTAAAAATTAATTTCATATAAAACTTTTCATTTATATCAAATACGTCCCAAGAGTACCACAATGGAAGGAAACAACATCAAAGTAAAAAGGGTATAGAAAAAAAATAACACTCCAAGTCAACCTTAAGACTCCAAACACAACATTCTCCATGCTCAAAATTCATCAAACATCCCAGGTATCATGAATTAGTTATAAATACGTGTGATAATTTACCTTTTCTCATGCCCTTCCACAAGAAATATTCCAAATCATCAATGTATCGAAGAATTTGTGAGTCCTAAAACATTGTATGTTTTTGCTGATGTCTTCCCAACTCAATCCACTAGGATAAAACATATTACCAATATTTATATTTAAAACTTCTATAAAATAGTTTCTAAAACATTTATTTAAAAATATTAACACAACCATGTTAAAAACATTTCCATGGAAATCACATCAATATTTATTTAAATAATTTAACATCCCATTTTGGAATAACCCTTCATTTTCCACACAACCATACATCCAACAATGCATGAAATAATTGGATATAGCATTAATTGTGTTCGTGTAGTAATACATAATCTATGACAACATTAGTTGACTAATTTGATGAGCATACTTCATTCCCTTATCTATACCAACCATTTTATGGGGTTCTTCACCCCCTTATCCATCCAAATGCATATAAACACATGCCAACCCAATATGAATCCAATAGTGTAAAAAAAATTCAAAAATAACAACATACATTTTATTGAAACACATTTTCAATGAATACAATCCAAAAACAATTTTAAAATTATCATTTTTATCATATTATCGAAAAAACATTCCAACATCACAACAATTTTCAAAATTTCCACAAACTGACTATCATGAGGTTTTCAATAAATATTTCACAGTGAATTAAAATTTACTTTCAATAAATGAAATAAATTTGAAACTATTACTTTGTTTTTGATGATATTGGAGTCGATACATAATACACCTACCTTTCATGTTTTAACTGAAACTATAAAAAAAAATAAAAAACATCACTAAACAGGGTTGAATCTCCACAAACCCACATTAGTGATCTCCCACTATCAAAAAAATGAATAAATATATATATATTTAACCTCAATAACAATATATCTACCATGAGTGGAAATATATCTAAATAATATAGAGGGGGAGAATTAGATCTATGAATACTGACAAAAACAATCTGGAACTATGACATACAATGAATATCGATCTTCAAAGCACTAAGGGAAGAATTCATATCACGTTTGAATTTATAGGGATAAGTTCTACAACCGTTGAGAGACCAAAATCCATGATTAATGTTGTTATAGGGGAAAATGAGGAACATAAAGGTAAAAAGAGTTAAGATCCAAAATATAATGATCTATTTCTGACCCCAAAATGATTTAGTCACATAGTTAGCCAAACAGTGTGAAAACCATGTTGTAGCCACTAACATAATGAAAAATAGCACATGGTTTCCGTGTACGATCACTAAATCATGTCCCAACTATTTTGAATTATATTTCTAAACAAGAAAAAATCCCTACATCCTATAGAAAAAGTTTTAATAGGAATTGACATGGTTTGGACAAACCATTTGTCACATGTGCACCTTCTACCTTTTCCTATTTCACTATGCACATTTTCTTGCAAGGGATTAACAATTACCAAAAATTGTGTACCATATGTGCACATATATTAAAACACAAAAAAACATTAACTCTTTTCCAAGATCTCCCAATATTCACCCATATACATTATATACATAAAAACTATAAATAATTGGTTACTAACATGAAAATGAGGGTTCTATAAAAATGTTGTATTATTTGAAAAAATTAAATGTTTTAAGAATATATTCCACATGATTGGTTTATTATTATTTTTAGAATATTAATTTTAATTTTATAATGTTATATCCAATGAAAAAGAAATTATAAAATTTTTATGTATAGAAATATTTTTTCAATGTGTAAATGATAAATTTCCCAAAATTATGTTAAATGGTTTTAAATTATTATTTATATGATTCCAAGGATTTTTTTTCAATGAAAATTATTTTACATGTACTTATGATATAATTTCTTTTTCAATTATCAAAGGGTTTTTTCTCATGAATTTTTTTAAATAAGATTTTATGAACTGTTTATAGTATTCAAAGTTTATTTTCTATGTATATGATTCCCAATATGATCTATGATGTCTTGGTTTTAAAAAATGTTATTTTCAAATATATATTATTTTCATCATGAAATATTGCAAGTGTATTTTCAATATAATTTCCCATCTAAGATGAAATAATTAAATGTAACCATTTATTCATTATGAATATAATCCAAGAATGTCATTCTTATTGATTTTCTTAATATATTTGTTTATGATATCAAGAATATTATAAAACCCATTACTTTTACATAGGATATACTATGATAAAATAAAATGTAAACCTGTTTATTTTTTACATGGGTAATATTGTGGTAAAATGATGAAATTTATAAGAAACCCATTTAATTTTCATTGGCTATGCTATGATTTAATATTAATGAAACTCTTTCATTATATGGTTTCTTATATGATATATATTTTATGATCTTATTTAATAAATATGTCTGGTTTTCATTTTTTTGACATGTCTGACATATATCACTTTCTAATTCATTATGTAATTATTGAAATATAAGGTGTTAAATATGAATAAAATGGGGAGTATCAGTAGTTTAATATGGTATATTTTTAATATGATAGTATCAGGTGTGAAACATGACTATTAAAATGTTTTGTGGAGTGCATATATTCCACTATGATAGTATTGTAAATGATCCTTGAATCATATGAAAATAATGCATCATTCTTATGGGTATGTATAATATCTATTTATAATTCCATTGATATGATATTATGGTTCATGTTATTTGATTTATATATTATTAATACCATATGAACTATAAATAATTATGTTATGACTCGTGATTATGATTATTGATATTTATGTAATTGTTTTATTCTATTATGAAAATGTTCTCCTACCCTTATTCTGTTGTTATTCTTAAATATCTCCATTAATTACCCTTACTAAGAATCCGAGCTCACCAATTCCTATGTTTTCATTCCCCTGGATATGATGAATGGTTTTATCTATGGTGTATCTCTAAAGAGTGTTGTGTTGGATGATCTTTATGGGTGATATTCATGTTATGTTACGAAGTATAATGATATATTTTTTATCCTCCTGATAAATGAATCCACTAGGATCCTTAGTCATGTATTTTTGTAATATAATGAATATTTATAATAAAAATTAATTTATTGGAATTAAAAGTTATGGTTCTTCTAAAATAATCATAGTAGTGTATTTAACGATTATTAGTCAATCATTATTTTTTTATATGAAAATATTTTATACCTAACCTAAAAATAACATAAAATATGTGTTTTACTACATTATTAACAAGGAGATTAGGTTTTTGGTAATATTGTAATGATTAATATATAAAGAAAATGTATCATAAAAAATTAGATTTTACAATACGTCGGTTTATTTTCAGAGTTTAGTCATAAAAAAATAATTTCTTTTTTTTGTTTTAATCAATTTTTTTATAATGTTGAAATATAACAATTATTAATGTTCTAAAAATTAACAATTGCATTTTATTATTCTAAAAAAAATGTAATTATTGTAGACGAACCCATGACATTATAGTGATTGAGAAATATGTCATGTATTCTTCAAGGTGATAATAAGATAAATGGGTCAATAATAGATTTCATGAGGATATAGAGCACACATTATGAAAATAAACTCTACCGCGATTTAAAAAATATTTTTTACCTTTTTATTTATTAAATTGTTGAATTTATAAGATATCTAGAAATTTCGTTGTGTCCATGTCACATATTTTTCTAAAATAGTTGTATAATTAAAGCATAAAATGATGAGTGATGATGAAAATCATCGATAATGAAATGAATTGTTGACCACTTTTTAGAAAATATATATTATAGTTGTTATTTGATATAAATCTACCAATTGTTTTATGTCATATAAAAGTGGGGATATTTTTCAATGTTTTTTATATCATTCAATACATTTTAATTAATGAATATATTAATGTATTTGGGAATTATTAGTGTAATTCCATGACTAATGTTCCTGAAAAAGAAAATTTCTATTTAATTTTTATTCATTTTAGGATATAAAATAGGTGCAATTTTAGGAAAATATTTCATTTAATTTCAGTGATCTTAGAGGCAACACATTCACTCAGAAACCATGCCATAATTTGGAAGGATGAAATATGATTTTAAAACTTCAGAATGATTTTTAGAATTTTTTTCTTTTATATAATACAAGAATATGATATCATTTATTGAAAACATGATTTGACTACAGTAGTTATTGTTGCGACAACAAAATAAGGTGAATGTGTCATAAAAAATTTAATATTTTATGATATGAAATAATTATAAAATAGAAGGTAAATTATTTATGGGATCAAAAATTATATGTCAATATCACAAAAGTGAGATAAAAATTTCTCATAATAAAATATTTTTTTAGTTCTTATTAAATGGTGGTTGAACTAATATGTTATTATTCATAATGATTTATCCTTGGCGATATAGATCAGGTGAGATTCAAATACATGAATGATGTATTTGTTATCATTTGTTATTTTTCATTGATGTAACCAATGAGAGGTATATTAATGTAGTTATCTTCATATAGTGTTATGGGAGATATATAGAGATATAAAACCATGGATTTAATATAGATTCATTCAAAATAACAATATATAATCAAATATGTATTAGTACATTTTATATCATTTTTTATATACTAAATGAAAGTTTTCTTCTTGGGTGAATGATCTACCATCCATATAACATTGTTCTTATAAATCAGTAATTTTTTTGTCCTTAGTCTTTAAGGTTTAACAAATTTATTTTTTATTGTATCAAAAAAAGTTATATAATTATTAATAAAATTTAGACACCATAATAAAAAACATATTAAGGATTTTGGAACTATATTAATTGTAAAAAAGTCATGTTGGATCTAAAAACACGTCACCTATAGAAATATATATGAATAAATTAATTACAAAGTAAAAAAAATATCTATCAAAAAAATATTCTATTAATTTTGGAAATAAATTATTAGAAGTATGTATAATTTATTGAGATCCAATATTAATTCATATAAGATGATCATAAAATCATCTATGTGACATCAAATCAATGTTAGAAATCCCATTTATATTTCTATGTATACAATTTAAATGATGCCTTTTAAATATATATTAATGTCTCAAAATAAATTATATAGAGACCTCTCTAATTAACTATACATAATATTGACGATATCAACATTTATAAACAAATGTGATAATGTATCAATAGTTTTCAAAGGGTGAAACAAGGGAATAAAGGAATGATTAAGGTCCTTGATAAGAAAACTAAAGATTTAAATTTTTTCCTTACTAACAACATCAATCATTAGATAAAAATTATAATTTAGGTTATTGAATACATACCTATACATTGTGATGGAAAGAATGGATTTGAAATTATAAGATGATTTTATTAGTATTATCACCACTATTAAATCAAAATATAGAAACATTTTAGGAAATGAATCGAGAGGAGTTTTTTATTTTTGATAATTAAAATTGAATTGTGATGTATGATATGTAGGAAAATCGATAATAGAAAATAAGTCACATATCTATTGAGATGAAATTAAAAATAGTTGAAAAATCTAGAGATAAAACATGATGAATGATATGAAAAAGAGAGGAATGAATTTATATTTTCATTAGCTAGTAAATTCACAGAAATAGAATGTTGAATTTAATGAAAAATACCATTGGAATTTTTTATATACTATAGTATTAGACACATAGAAATGATGTGTATAAGAAGGTATCATGGTTAACTTGGTGAAATAGATTACCTGAAAAATTATTAATGATGGTTTCCCTTAAAAGTAATATTAAATAGAACATTAACTAGAATAATATTATTAATGTAAAATACTGTTACATTGGAGGAAAAATATATTTTTCATGATGAAAATATTATCACATTTAAATTTTATTTTTATGATTACTTGATGGGATTGGTTTAAGAAGAATAATCTAATCGTAATAAAAAAATTTAGGGGAGTAGTAAATCTCAATGTGTATGTTGGAGGAAAACTATTGTAATTAGATATTCATGGAATGAAAAAAAAAATTACCAATGGATTTATAAACATATCCTCCAGTGTATTTTTTATCTCAAAGTAGGAATTCCATTTTAGATTTTTTGAAATCAATCTTCTTCAGCATTAAATTATATAAATGTATCTTATATTAACTAAAAAGTTATAAAATAAGTACATGTAATAAGAGAATTTAATTGATTAATAAAATAATGATTGAAAATTTATGAACCAATCATATATGATGAGGTTTTCTTAAGTGGAAATTTATAATCCAATTTCAAAAATGGAGGTTCTAAGGAAATTAAAATTTTAAACATATTATATATAAATGTCATAATGAAAGAATATGAGGATTTAATTTATTTGAGAACATCTTGAGTGATCATAGAAATCATATTTTTTGTACACATTTACATTTATTATTAAAATTTTCTTATGGAAACAAAAATATTACATATATTATTAATACATAAATTTTTTAAATATTCATGAAAAACCATATTAATACTCAGAACCACAAAGGTTGAGCCTCATTGGAGACTAGATATATATATATTTTATTTAATTACCAATCTTCCTCCTCTCCCACAATGTTCTTCACACATTGTATAATTCTTAAAAATATCCTTATTTTTTTCATTAGTGATTATATTATTGGCTATGAACATTGGACAAAAAAATAGAAAATGTTTTTTTTGGAATCAATGATATTCAAATATTGGAATAATAAGGTATTGGAAAATAACTAAAAAGAATGAAGTCCTTTGAATGAATTATTTGTAAGTATTATCATTATGGTAAACACTATCCATCGTAAAATATCATTTTTCTTGGTAAGGAACATTATATTTAAAAACAATGGGTAACCATAAACCGTAAATCAACAGAGTGTAATGACTAGAACCAATGTTCGTAGTAAAATTCTACACCCAAGATACACATTGAACAATGGAATTAAATGAACTAATAAAAATGGTAATTCTCAAAAAAATAAATAAATAAAATCTTGTTCCTAATCACACCCACAATGTTTATGAAAAATGATTAAAAAATAAAATATAATTTATGATCTAAAATGAAAAAAGAATATAAATTAGAAAAAATACCACCTAAAATAAATAATTATTCATCACACAAACTAAAGCACATAAAACATACCCCCATTTTATCAATGAAAGGGAATAGAAATAATAATGAAAAATCTATATTGAAGTGGTAGTAGGGCTCCGTAGCGGGGGTACTCTAATTTTGTTGTAGTTGTTATCCTTCTAAGGTCTATAAGATGTATCTCTTCTGTGACTGTGGATGTGGATTAATATTTGATTACAACAAACCCTCATAATACATTGTATATATTATTAAATTTAATAATACAATCAATGAAATTTTTTTAATGGATTGTAATATACCTTATAGATAAATTCATCGTATAATTGCATGTATAAATCATCCAGGTTGTGTAGAGTGTACAAGATGTGTAATAGATTTTCTAAATGGGTAATATTTCATGACTTCAAATTGTGGAGGTTGATACACATGATTAACTCGCATCATTTATATTAACATGGTCTCTAAATATCACACTCTAGTTCTACCGAATGTTCCACCACTATGAACGGTTGACATTTGGATTAAAAAAGCTATTGTTGTGCCACAAATAATGCTTGTTGTGATAATTTCATTTCATTTCAAAAAAAATTACTTAATACTCTATTTTAATATAATTGTATCATACCATAAAATGAAAAAAAAAACAACCGAAACTTAAGAACTAATACAAAATTAAATATATAAATCGATGATAGGATATTCCTTAAAATACATATAAAAAACCCAGACTTAAATCCATTCTTCATAAAATATGGAAATGAAATCATAATAATATGTGAGATACAGTGATTTAAAAGGATTTAAAAAGGTATAAATAAAATAATGATCGTATGTAATAATATCTTTCACATATGGGTTTGTCCAAATGAGCATTAAAATGGAGAATCAAACCAAACTATTAAAAGATCACAATCAAGGCATATGTATTTCATAGTTTATAATACATAAATCATATACTAATAAATAATAATTATTTATGAGACCTTATCATAAGAATAATTACTTCTCACATAGATCAAAATACCATAAATAGGATTATAATAATAATAGAAAAAATATTTCATGTCTACCCACCATATTATTCATCATGTGTTTTGTTGGGTATAACAACCCATGCACCCACTATTAGAAATACAATAAATTAAATTGTACCCATAAACCTCATTAAAAATTTATTGTTATCCAATTAATTTGTGGTAAATATTGTTCCATCCAAAAATATAATCATTTCAATTCATATGTTATGAACACTATCATAATTTCTTTTTTCATTTCATCATTGTTGAATGAAAGGAAATTGGAATGAGTTTCACTAATATTTTATCATATATTCAATAACAATCTATTGAAAGAATAATGATGGAAAATTTTTATTATATACACTATAAATCATAAAATACATGAAAGGATATTTTCATATATGAAAATATAATTATAAGATCATTTTAATAATTCTTATGGATAATCCCATTTCATTTTCAAATCAGTAATTAAAAATATAAAAATGTCATTAATATTAGGGAAAAACGAACATAAAATAACCATAGAATCATTGAAATGAGGATTTAATTGAGATTGTATTATTTTAATTAAAATAATTCATTCATGTGGTATTCATTAAAACATAGGTTCAAAACACACCTTTGGGAAAATGTTCCAAATTTGAAAATGAGAAGAAGAAATCAATTTATATAGTTTTAAAACATTAAAACATAAGTAAATAATAAATAATGAAATTATTTTAAAAATTTAAAATCATTTTAGGAATCATTTTAATGATAATATGGACATAGATGAACTAGATCTGGGACCAAAGGCATAAATATTGTTCGTTTTATATAAAATGAAATTTTCTTTTCTTTTGAGTAAATAAATAGAGTACAATTAATTTAAAACACATAATCTCTATAAATACAAAAAATTTCATGAAATAATTTATCATAATTAGAGTTATATAACATAATATTATCATTATGGAATATAAGAAGACAAAATAAGGCTATATAGTGATGAGGAAGTATACAATATATTATGCGACAATAAATTTTCAAACATGAAACATTTAATGAAATAAAATTATCTGAAACATTAAATTTCATCAATATAAGAAAAATAAGTACATAAAATATCATATTTTTAATATATTCCCCACAAAATGAAATCAAGATTATAATGTGTAATATGTTTCATTAAAATAATAGTGAGGCAATAAACCCTTAACTCAACTCGGATTTGCTTCATAAGCACTTTAACTTCCCATATAATATATAAAAATAATAATACATATATTCCATTACCATTTCATACAAAGTACAACATGTAATGTTTATTCACACTATTTTCCACACATTCATAAAAAATTCATTATCATTATCACTTCATCGTTAAATTAATTTTATATTTTATATTTTAGTTTTTAGTTTTGGTCCTTACATTGTTACTATTGTGGTACATTCTAAAAATATATATATATTACATCATTAAAATAATATAATAAATGAAACTCATAATTGATCACATAGTAGTAATAGTGGTAGGTTTAGTATCATTGAGGACCAGTTATATTTTGAGCTTATTTTGAAAAAACCACTAAATATTTATCAAAAATAAAATATTGCTACATTCCCTTATAGTCTCTCCAAAGTTAAATAATATACATAATAGAGTGGATTGAATCTAACGAAAAGGGAAAGATTATTTGATCATTATGATTAATCAAAAGAAATAATAGTCAATGATCCAATGTGTTAAAAATATATACATATGATAATAATAATGATATAAATGAATATCAAACCCAAAAAATAATATAACACAAAACAAGAGGTATTCCATAAGACTTGGTAGACCGTAAGTGTGTAAAGAAAACATTTAGAGATGAATTAGTCAACAAACATGTCCCATTAGAGTAGAAAATATATATAATATTATGTATTATAGTGTGTAAAAAGGAATAAAAAAATATATAATTATGAATTTATATTAATGATAATGGATTCTATGAAAATACATGAGAGAGTAAACTAACTATAATTCTAGAAAAACATTACATCGTAACAATATCATAACCAAAATTTTACCAACACACAACAAATGTTATTATATATTGACAACAATTATACCCAATCAGAGCTTTATAATTAAACGTAGTTCAAATCATACCCACACAAAACCTTATAAGAATAGCATAACCAAAACTATACTCCTAAACAACCCTTTAATAGTTTCTAAAATTTAATTCTACACACACAAATCATTTTGAATATAGACAATGAACAATTATTCCCACACAAAAAATTATTGTCAAATTGTATATAGAACCATAAAAAATATATTGGGGAGTGATATAAGACCTTATTTATCATTCATCCGGAAATACATGATCCACATATAAATCAGTAACCTAAAAACCATAAAGTGTACATTTAAATAAAATGAGTTTTAAAAAATATCCAAAAGCTATAAAATAATATCATGAATAAAACTATTTTCTACCAAAAACCTGACCACACAATATAAAAACCTAAAAATATATTTGGTGAGAATGAATAATATCTCTATTAGAGAATGATAATTTACAATTCTAGATGTATCATAAAACTAATTCATGAAAAACAATTCATAAAATTAATTTTTATTCACTAATTTAAAAAACCCTTTTAAAAGATACTTTTCAGAAACATTAAATTCTTATAAAATAAAAGTGACTAGATAACATTAAATAAAAATATATGTGGATAAAAATGATAGCCATTATAATTAAACAGTCAAAATCATTCAAAATAGAGGTTTTTGGAATGTCCATTCTTAATAAGAAATTGTAAAACCGAATGTAAGTATCTTAGTTTCCAAGTACATTACAAAAATAGTTTCTTTTGAATCGATAAAAATTTACTGAGGGGAAAAATTATATCGCCAAACACCATTAAAAAATTTTAAATTTAAAAATAAATTAATTACGTATTAATCGAAAAATATTAAGGTCATCCTGAAGTAGACGAATAAATATATGTTTGGAATATTAATTTATAATATAGTCCCCATACCTTGAAATACATCTCTATTTATCACACTCCAACCACATATATAATAATGATAACCATATTTGATTCCTATTTCAGAAATTATTTAGGCATATTAACATTTATAAACTTAATTTCTACCTATTATCTACAAAAATATTATATCTTATTATTAGTTTTGTTATTATAGTTGTGAGTAATGTTGATTGATTTGAACTTTTTTAGAATAGTGGATCTAATATTAATTATTATCCAAAGTATCATCCTTTGTATATAATAAAATGTACTTTAATTATTTTATATAATTATATATAATGTTATAATTCAATTCTATGAGTGTTTTTGTTAGAATCCATAAATTTTATTTCCATGATGATCATGATTCAATTATTTTAAAAAATAAATTTCAAATTTGTTAAATAAATTCCCAAATTTGTATATTAGGATTAAAAATAATAATTGTTTTTATTTATATCATACATTACCCAAAATAAAATTTCCATATCCATCAATCATATATATTTGTATTATTTTTGGAGGTTGGTTTAACCTCCTCACACAATAACATACACTAATTAATGGATGATTATGAATTGGATTAACATTATTATAACTATACTAAAAGAATAATGATATCATTTTTTGATTAATAGTGTCATATATCATAATTGTAAATAGTTAAACGAATATGATTAAATATATGATGTCATTTCATAGTTTAAATATACTATTTTACTCTTTAGACACACTTTTGGAAGGATTTAATTACAACTATAATTTAATTTTCATATTGTTAATAGGTTGTAAAATCTAACTTTTATGTACCATAATAATTACCATAATGTCATATTTGTCAATTAATTTTTTCCCATGACTATTAATTGATGATAAATATTAAAATAAAAAAGGAAATCAAAATTTCTATTGACGTTTTAGTCCACATGATTTCCATTATATTGATTTCATTTTCAGTAGAACTTGAATGATGGGTAATATATTTAATTATTTCAGAATATGAAATATTTATTAAATATAACACTTATTAAATTAACTATTGGGTTCGTCCTGATATGTTATTGAATGGAAACATAAAATGTTGTGTCTCGTATAGAGTAGTATTCACAAAACATGAATTTCAGTTTCATTTTTCTTTATAGAAAAGGAAATATATAGTCAATACTTGTTCCATATTATAATATAATAATATTATATTAATTTTATGGGTGATATAATTATAATATTGTGTAATTTAATTTTTTGTTAGCATAATTTCACATAAATATATTAAAAAGAGAAAAAGGACTTCATAAATATACATATCATTTAATAGATTACATCTTTTATAGAAGGAGTTAATATTTTCTGGAATATTATATTAAGAAATTAAAAAACAAATTTAAGGTGTCTAGGAATTGTTTGGAGATATTTACCCATAGTTTTGTACAAACAATGTGGGTTTTCCTATGATGGTAATTTTGGATTGGAAATCCTGATTTATAAATAAAAAAGGGATGTAATTTAGGTCCATACCAAAATAACCTTTAGTATTGGGAAGTCACTTTCAATGTGTGTATCTCAATAATTGGGAAATATTAGATAGTGGATTTAATAATACCATTAAATTCATCAATTATTTATTATGAAAAATGATTAAATTGTATTTTTGTATACTTTTCATGGATAAACCCTTTTTATAAATTTCAATTTTTACAGAGATATGTAATTTTTATCAAATTAATTTATCTTTTTTGATTGAAAAAACAATTTTCATTATTACATAAATTTGTCCTTTTGATTAGAAATGTTAAATCAATTTAATTATTTTAATTTTGTAAATGTAAAAAAAAGTAAAATAGTTTATTTATAATTTACTATGAAAAATTAAATTTAATAACATATATATAAGTTATTAATCTCCTAATATGATTTCTTTTATATTAAAACTACACTTTTGTAAAATATAAATTCACTTATAGAATACATATATTTTCTCATAAAAATTATTCATGAATTTATAATTGATACCTAAATGATAACAATTTCATAAAAGTAATTTTATTTTTAAAAATGATATTTTTCACTGTTAATAAACATAAAATCAAAAAAAAATCAAAAAAAGAATTCTTCTTAAGCATACATTGAAATAGTAAATAAGAGGATTTAGTTTATTTTTACAAATTAACATACTAAAAATTGAAAATATTATGTTTAATTGCAAATAAAAAAATTATAAAAAATATATGGATATATCTCATGGAATAATATATATTATTCTTCCAATTTCATATATATTCTGAATTAGTGTAGTTTCAATCCATTATTTATTCCATAACATATTATACATAAAATAAATAAATTTTATTGAGTATAGAATATTCGTTTCTCTACTGCACTATGTGAGAAAATATTTAAAGTGATCCTTATTTTTTTCAATATACATATATAATTTCATTACGACAATATATAATTTTTTTGTTTTTCTACCATACAATGGTCTATATTTTTAATTTTTGGCATTGTGTGTGAAACAAAAAATTGATAATGTTTTTTTAATAAATTTTATTTTACCGTATTTTGTTTTTATATTACCATATAAATAAATTTCATCCATTTAATAATAATTATGACTTATTAAGATATAATTAAGGATTTCTGAAAGATAGATATAACTTGAAATTTAATTTCAAAATAATTATCAACCATATCTTAATGAGTATGTCAAGGATACTGATATATTCTATCATAATAGACATATCAGGATATGGGCTTTCATCCTATCATTTTATTTTTAATACGCATCATTATTATTGTTAATGCCTATATAGGGAATCAATTTTCCTATTGAGTTTATCATTTTATTTATAGTAATAAATTAATATAATATTATTAGGGATTTGAAATATGACGTCCCTATTAATTTACTATAAAACCTATATGGAGATAGATAATATATTTCCCAAGGAAAAACATATTTTGATAATGGAATGATAATAGTATTTGCAGGACCCATATTTACAAAATAACAATTTGATAAGGTATATTGACATTTGATGTAATTATAATAAAAATATTATTTTTAATTTAAAATTTTATATATCAAAATTAATAGTTTCAAAATATAAACAAATAGGATGATCGTGAACAAAATTTGATGCTAATATTTTTATTTTTATATGTGTGTGTCTATAGTTATTAATTTTAATTTCAATCATGAGTATTTTTTATTTCAAATTATTTATATTTTATATTATATTAGGAGTTGGTTGACATTAATTATCATCTTTAGCCATTATCATAGGGAAATGATTTTGATAATTCTCAAATTCATCAAATTTGATTCATTAGTAATTCTTACCCTCACACATATTAGTATTCATCTTTATATATTCAATTAAATAATTAGCATGGTGTGTAATAAATCTAACCATGAAAAAATATATTGTTCTATTTTGAAAATTTCCAAGTCCGTCCCTTCAAAATTATTAACATGAAACTTATTGAAAATTAATTCCATATGTTGTGTTTTATTAGAACATAATTATAACCCAATAACTCTCTAACTATATCTATACCCATCAGATTATAATTTAAACAAAATAAAAAATTTGAAAAATATTATAATATATAAATTTTTTTCATAAAAATTTCATTTCCAAAACATGGTTTTTGGACACCAAATTACCATTTGATCTTACACTCAAGGTCAAAAATGAAACTGGAGGCATATCTTGCATGTATTTTGAATAGTTATTCAGAGGTACTCACTAATTTACCATTTTTTTTACTTCAACTAAATAATCCCTCTATCAAAATTCATGTGAAATTTTTAGGGATGTTATTTTTTAAGAACATTATTTGGAATTCCTCCCATTATATATATTAATATTCTTCCTTATGATTCATGTAATTAATGGTATTCCACTAATTTTCAGCCCCACCTTATAGATGATATAAATAGAAAATAGAAATTGTATCTTCTGAGCATTGGGTAAAAAAAATTCTTTTCTATTTATTTGATTACATTCTCATCAATATAGGGATTAGAAGTGCCACCAAAGGATGGTGGGTTAAGTTTCATGAATGAATCAATTTCATGAGGCACCATCCATTGTGTAATTGATATCTTGAAAATGTTCTTGTTATTTTTCAAATACTAAGACTAAATTGATTGAAATATTTAGACTCTAATATCCATCACATTGCGTTTCTTGTTTCTACAATCATAGAAATATTCATCACTTCCAGTTTTAATCAACTTCTCAAATCTGATACCATTTAAAAACACAAAATTTTAAATAAATAGTGGTAAATATTTAAATTAAATTGAAATTAATAATAAATAATCCTAAAATGAGTTAATCCTTGCAACCATAAGAATACCATCTAATTCTTCATAAAAAAACATGGATTAATATTTTTCTTAATAGGTTGGTATTCCTCATATTTTCTACTATAATTTAATACAATAATAAATAAATAAAAATGAATTATAATGAATATATTTTTATCCAAATTATAACCCATTGGTGTTAGAAACCATGTTTATCATTAGTCCTCTTTATAGTGGACTATATGGAGATTTATTAGACACACAAATAGACCACATCTTGGGTTATTACCCATAGGTTTGTATGTTCCAAAAATTTCATTAACAATTAGTCTCAAGATAGATATTTTATTTTTAGAAAAACCATAAATATGAAATTTACCCTCTTTATTGGAATTTTTTATATACATATAAATTTTCATAAGATATATCTTAATGTTTTTCACAAATGTTCTCAAATCATTGTCCCCCAAAAAAATAACTAAACAAATCCAAAAAAATAAAGACACCATGCTCTTACACTAACAAGAGTAACCCATGAAAATAAATTAATTTTTTTACATTATATCCATTAAATAAACAATACATCCCATAAATTATCACATTATACTAAGAATGTATGGTTTAGTGTATTTTAGGGATAGGTAGATTGGATACTTAGCTTATAATACATGTATATATTTCTCTAAAATTATACTATCCTACATTTTTTTCTATAAATCTCATATGTTATACTCATATTATTCATATATGGGATGATAAAATAATAAATGGAAAATCATAGATAAATTGTGTTGGTAGATATAATATATAACAATCAAATATCATATTTCATCATAAGATGACAAAATGACTATAATAAAAAATAGAACAAAATCATACACAAAATATTATATAACATAAATAATGATTCATTGAATAAGGATTGTAATAACATAACATATGATTCAAAAATTTTTTATAAATAATTATTAAAAATCAATATTCATGAAAACATAATATAAATATGATAAAATGCATTTAAGGGTCACGTAAACATATGAATAATTAAATTTATAATTTGGAACATAGACTAACATAAATTATTTCCATGAAGAGACTTGTGAGCATAGTTTAAACATATGTATAAAAACACAATACATTTTTTTCTTGTCTTAACTATAATTGTAGCCATAGAAAACTTTTTTAGTATAAATTAACCACAATCATACCTATATAAAATATTATGGGAGTATATTAACCATAATTAAACCGAGACCATTGGATAGTGATAAAAATAATATGAAATGAAGTTATGTGTGATATAATACCCAAAATGACATTAAACCACACATAAGTTTTTCATATTTAACTTATTAACTATTCATATCATAATATACCACTTTATGTAATATTAGTTCATAAACAATCTAAATGTTATATAATAATATCATTAATTAGATTTATGGATACCAAACCCATAATGTCCCAACATATCCACATAATAAAAGATAAATATATGGTGAATCATCTATCATAACTCTATAAAATATCTATAATTTTTATTAAAGATATTAAAATGAAAAATAAAACCTAAAATGTTATTTCATGAAACATTTTGTATCCATCAATTTATAGGCCATGTTCAAGTACCAGTGGACAAAAAGTGTACATTTTTTTTAAATATAATTTTTGATGGAAATGGATTTATATGAAAAAAAAATAAACACCATTAATAAAAAATAAAAATAATTTAAAATAGAATATCTTCAAAGAATGATTTTCTATAATAAATTTAATAAATCATAAAAACAATGTTGATTGAGTTACTAATTATTTTAAAAATACGACACTTTTTAATTGAAATACATTTAAATATAGAATGTCATGTGGCTCCTAAAATCCAACAAAAAATGAAAAATGTAAAATAAAATACTTTTCATGTATTCACACCATATTAAATATATCATTGAACATTAAAGGAAATGTTTCTCATAAAATTAAATTTTAGACAAATAACTAATTTAAATTTTTTCACACATTGTTAATCAAATTCTATTACTCTATATAAAAACACAATTATATTGATCACATATTTCATAACTATATCCTTGAAAATTTACTTTTTGAATAGTTAATTATAATTATTGAAAATATGTATATTATTTAGTTATTTTAAATTTTCAATATCGGTTGTGAGTAATCTTGATCATTTCGAACATGTTTGTCATAATGTCTTTTTTGTTCATTCCACTCATAAATATATTCCTTCACATATCATATAAGGTAATGTATTTTATCTATTATAATAATTTAGAATATTTTAATCTTATTCTAGGTGGTTTGTGGTTAAAATCCTTATTGGTGAATTTGGTGATGATCATGTTCCGATGAATGTTATAGAAGAAAAGGGGATTTCATAAATAATGAGTTAAATTTTCTATTACAATTAAAAAAATTACTTTTATATTACATTTATTTTATGAAATTTAGTTCCCATATATATTAATGCTATAAATTTATCGTATTTTTCATGACTGTGGTGAATCCACGCTAAACAATAAAAAAATTGATTTCATCATTTTATTCTAATTTAATTTCATTATAATAGATGAAATTTCTTATAATATATATTTATTATGAAAATATAGAATAATTTCAATTAATTATAATAGTAAAAATAGTATATGATGTAGCTTTTTAGGATGAGACAACATTTTTTCTCGTAGATAACTATTTTGAATGGTTGTATTTTCCATGGTGGTTTATGGGTCATATTTTCAAAGGTCCTGTATTTTAAAAAAATAATAATAATTTAAAAAGAACTATATATAATCAGTAATACTTTCTTCATTAACATCCATGTAATATAGTGATGAAAATATGTTCAAAAATATATTATTTCATGGAATTTTCTACATGAATACATATATATTGATTTAATTTCCATAATGGAAGGAAAATGGGATATATGGATTATTAGTTTAAAGAATAAAATAATTATTAAATTATTAAATTATATGTTATAAACCCTATTAGAATTACCCTTTAATATATTGATAGAATATGATACACATTACATCATGGGGGTGGTATATTGTATGATGCAAAAATGATGATTTTTCTATCTTTATATAATATTTAATGTTGTTTTATGATATTAAAGTATATATAATAAAATAATAATATACTAATTATACTTATGTTGTCATCTTAAGATATATTAACTAAATATATTAATTCTCTAGTGAATATAAACAAATAGAAATAGAAGATGAGCTAATAAACTTTTATACCTCCCATCATGGATAATCTCTATTGAAATGTTGTTTAAGACGTTGAGGGACATTGTTTTCCTTAGAAAAATCTCTTGAAGGTGTCTAGTAATTTTCAGAATATGTTTGGGTCTATTTTTCAATAAACTATGAAGATGGTGGTGTGATGGGATGTGAAAAGTGGAAAATCCATTTATCAATGAAACAGTAAGCTTTCACTGTAAATAACCAAAAATAATTAACAATATGAAATAAATCTCAAGGTATGATGCTCAAAAATAGGAAATAATGGATAGGGAAAGGGTTATGTTCATGAAATTCCTATAAAAACTAGACAAAATTATTTTGACAGTTTTTGGAATATTTATATCATGGTTACACCCTTTTATCCATTTTGATTCAACATTTTAAATATATTTTATTATATGAATTCTCTAAATATGGTAAAAAATATTTTTTAAAATTCCAACTAAATAATGATTTATTTTTTTAAAAATAATAAACTTTTTCTAGAATTTAAAACATAGGATGGTAAATTTAGAATATCATTTTTTAAAAGTAATGTCACTTATGAAATACATATTTGGTATTTTAAATTGGTTTTATGAATTTTAAATTCATATTTATATAATAATATTTCCATCAAAGTCAATTTATTTGTAAAAATGTTATTTCAATATATTCATCTTGAAATAAATCCTTTGAAAATATAAAAAAACTCAGAATATAATATAACCATGATAAATCATTTATCAATTTTATGTTTTTTCATATTCACATCCAAAAGTTTATAATTATTATTTTTTATCTAATAGATAAAATGTAGATAATATTTGGTTTGTATACAGAATTATATTTTGGTATATTATATATTCACCATCAAAATTATTTAAATTAATAATAGATATAGTGTTAATACTCTATTCACAAAAAACAATTTTAATTAAAAAATTTGTTTTTATATAATTATTTTATTTTTATGTTTTTCTACAGTAGTATATTTGATGGTTAATATAATTTTCTTGACTTCATATATATATATATATATATATCAAATACATCTATTATCGATTATTGTAGTTTCCAATTATGTGTCAAAATTATAATCATCTATATGTTTTGGATTCATTTCTTCATATCAAACATGTAATTAATGAATTATTTATATCACGAAAATCACATTCAAAAATATTAGGACCTTATAATGTTCATTCTTAGATATCATCAAGCATTATTATTTGGATATAAATATGTGATATATTAATTAAATATATATATGCAACCATCCCTAAAATTTAGTGGTAATAAATGAAATGCACTATTCATCTAGAATATAGTCTATATGTTTTCATAACAACAATTTTCATTTTTTAATGAAAATAATAAAATGATGGTGGAACATATTTTTTAATTTAAATATAGTTTTTATATCAACAATATAATATATATTTATTATATTTTTCACCAAATCAATCAATGAGCAGTTTTGATGTAAAATGATTACTACCATTTTGTTATGGAGGTAGTCCTCATGTATGCTCAATTGATAACGTCAATTAATATTTTATTTAAAATAATTGTAAAAAGGTAGTCCAATAATCATTATAATATCACATAATATTGAATATACTGAATAAATTAGTTCGTAAAGAATTATAGATTTAGTGAATTTAGGTGATGAAACATATAGTGAATGTGTCAGGAATGATGATTATATTTTCATTGATATAACTCCTTTAGATTATACCATAACAAATTTTTATTATGACCATAGGGTAATTATAGAAATTAAATAATGAAGGTAAGGAATTTAGAATGGTTTTTGAGTATGTATTTTCTTATATAGAGTGCTCAATGTTTTTGGATAATCTATGGGAAGCAGATCCCTTCTATAAGTGAAAGGTGGAATACAAATTGAATTAAAAAATAAATAAATAATATAAGTTAACTTTCTTTTCAATGTTCAAAAATGGATATTTCTACATTGTGTTGAGAATATAAAGTCAAAATAACATAATTCAACAATATCATGGTATATTTTACTAGAATATGTACTCTTATGTTTTAGCATAACTCCCTAGTTTTCCCATTTTAATCAAAACTATAGTAAATATTATTTACAATTTTCAATATTTATCATAACCAAAACTGATAGATATCTAGTTAAAATTTTAATTCTGATTCCAATTATAGAGTCCATTATAATGATTCAAAATTCATTAAATATAAAATATACATTTTGTAATTAATATGAAAAATGAAACCAATGAAATTTTTTAAAAAATGGAATTTAAAAACACAAATATTGATTGCATTCATTACTAATCAGAAAAAAACTATTTTATGAATTTAAATTATTTTATTAAAAATATTTAAAATATATTTCCTTAAAATCATTAATCAATAATGAATTATTTAATATATTATGTGAAATACACAATAAACTCATTAGGCTGGTTTCTTAAAAACAACTCATCTTACATTCAAATGATTTTATATTCATTACTAAGAAATAAATGAAAAAATATATAACTTATTAACAAAATATTTTAAAAAAAACTCATTAAAATATTTTTTAAATATTAATTAACATATATAAATACATTACTTGTATAAAAATATAATTATTTGAAAAGTATTTATTTTTATCCTAAAATATTTTTATTAATCCATTTATTTATTATATAATAGGTACTAATAAATACTTTTGAATTTGTGGAATTAAATATATATATATATATCATAATTTCTTTAATCCCATTAATTTCATCAAATAGATTTTATATGTTATATTTTGTATAATATATCAGGGTTTATTTAGATGTGAGGTTTAGTTTAAGGTAATCTATAAAATGCAAAAAAATTATTTCAAATTAATATGCTTAAAATTTATATAATTATATTATTCATCCCAAAAATATGTTATCCATAAAAATTAGACCAACTTAATAAAAAAACTAATGATAATTATGGATCCTTGAATAATTATTTTCCATGTAGCACCATAAAATTTATAGTTCACCATAAATATATTAATATGTGAGTGGTCTTGTTTGACATCAATTTCACAATTTTTCCTTGAATATTTAAAAAATATTCAGAAAAAATGTATTTTTCTCTAGTTGTACAACCTATTGGCTTAGTACATGTTAAGGATCAGGTATTTACTTTGTTAAACATAATTATTTTAACACATCATGGATAACAGAGATATTTGGTGGATGTAAAATGTAATAAGATACCATCCCAAATAGGTTAAGAATCTCAAAAGGTCCAATATAACTAGGGATGAGATATTTCTTCTTCAAAAAATATCAAATGTTTCATCCATGGATAAATTAATAGGAATATTTATTTATGAACATTGAAAAAAAGACATCATTGATGATTTTTAGTATTACTCTTATAAGTATTCAGAGTTCCCTTGATTCTCCACTAAATGGATCTAAACATCAATACCATTTACTTAGCTATCACCCAACCCAAGAGCTATTGTTCTCCCACATCATCTCATGTTGTGTAAGAAATCTACTCCAATTTAATAGAAGAAATCATCAGGATATATATGAATGTTACAGTGAAATATATGGTAATTAAAAAATTATACAAGATGATGTTGATAGAAGAAATATTTTAAATATTGAAAAAATGATGACAACATATCCTATTGGTTATAAAAGTTACTCTAAAACTAACAAATTTTGTAAGGATGATCTAATGTTCAATAACAATACATGTTTTTTAGAGATTGATGGATATTTTATTAGGATATCAAGGTAAACCCAGAGATCTTGATTATATATTATAAAATTTAGAACCATATTCAAAATTACAACATAGTTAATATATATTAGTATAAAAAGATAAATCTATATACATTATCTATGAGAACTATTAATTTTTATTATTTCGTATAGTGATCAATTGCAAACCAAATAAAAATACAAATCATAGATGTCCTGAAGTGTAATATAACTTAATAATTGGTTAAATTTTTGTATTTCCCTACATGTAAGTGAATTACTTGTGAAATCCACTTAGATATGATACACTCACAATTAATTTATATTAATACTATTAATTGAATAAATATAATAAAATATCTCATTTCATTTTATGCCATAAAAATTTCACAATAAGGATCATATATAGATTTCTTCTTTTCGGATAAATAGAGAATGATTATCTATGAGAATCACCTAATATCAATTTATTCAATTATTGTGTAAGAATGGAAAATTACTTTTTCCTAAACTCTATATTTTCATCAAAAGAAAGGTTGAATGACTGAACATTAATCACATTATATTACTGCTTTATATAATACATCTAAAACGTTTTATTATTCCTATTAATTAACACTTGAACTATCATTTGACCAAGAAAAGATGTCTCTACATCCTTAATTATTTAGAAATCCATTCTATGAAACTCCATAAATGTTTAATATTTTAAAATCCTAACTACTGTTAAGCTATATTGATCAATTCATTAGAATGAATCATCCACCTTCTTCACATACATATAGTGGTAATGTATTGATGATCCATAATCATTAGTTGACTCCAAAAAAATTCATTAAAATATTAAACTCTTTTTGAGTGAATATATTTGTTATTCTTATATATATCAAAATATTCACCCTAAAGATAATTCCTTTATATCATAAATGAAAAAATAAATGTAGTTTACCCCAAATCATGAGTTGGTTAATTTTTCTAATTATCCTTCCAATAGAATGAGTCATCATATATCATGATACCAATCTAGATAAGACCATATCACAACCACTAATTAAATGAATCATGTTTTATCTCTGTTGACGCTCCTTTCCATCACAGAGTCTAACGACTGAAAAAGGGAAATACCCTAGTCCAAAGTGATTCATCCTTTGAAGAAATATCAAAAATCTACAAAGGTATGAACAAGGAGAACATTGCCAATAGGTCACGCAAGTTCCCTCATGGTCGTGCAAGTACACTTGCACGCCGCCTCATGGTCACCCATGTGACTTGCGCGACCAAAGTGATAACGGCCTGGTAATCGCCCGGGGTCTTCTCCTACCTATAAATAGACCATGTGGGCCCCCCATTTGAGAGGATTTTTTTCTAGAAACTCAGATTTGAGATCCCGGTGACCTAGTCTCTTCTCAATGCTTCCGGAACACTTATAAGGTAATTTCTTACCTAGAACGAAAGATCTAAAGAGGGGGAGGATCTCCTAAGTGTTGAAACTCTTCAACACTTGCGCGCCTGAGTGGCCAGCCCTTAAGGGAAAAGGGCCACACTTGTGCGACACCTTATTCCTTCAATAGAACTTGCACGCCCCTCTTCTGGAAGAACCTCAAGAGGATTATAAAGGCTTTAATGAAGAGTCGATCAAGTATTACCCTTCCGGTTAACCGTCGCGCAATTACACCATGTGTCGCGCAGGCATACCTACGCGACCAGGACATGCGCGCCCACGCAGTACTTGCGCGCCTACCAGGACATGCGCGCCCCTGCCTTTTTGGGTGCCTTTCTTGACCATTTCACCCCACTTAAGCCATTACACCTTTCCTATTCAAGATTCAGTCTTCAAGACACTCTTCCAAGCCATTTATGGCATGATTTCTTGATTTTACTTCCTTACCTGAAAGTAATTCTGTCGAATATCTCTCAAAACATAGTGATTTACACATCTTTATGTCACTAAAGATTGAGATTTCATTCATTCAACCTCATCCTTTAGGATGAAAGAATCCTTAACCTGGATCTCCTTTTCAGGAATAATCCCTAGTCATAAGTCCTCTAATTTGGGCATCCTCTTTAAGAGTAAGCCCCATGTCCCTTAATTTTTGGGCATCCTATTTAGGAGTAATCCCCAGATCCCTTAATATGGGCATCCTTTTTAAGAGTAAGCTCCATGTCCCTTAATTTTTTGGGCATCCTCTTAGGAGTAATCCCCAGATCCCCTAACCTGGGCTTCCTTTTCAGGAGTAATCCCCAGTTCCCTAATTTGGGCATCCTCCTCAGGAGTAATACCCAAACCATAATCCTAAATCTGGGCCTCCTTTTCAGGAGTAAGTCCCAGTCATAATCCCTTAACTAGTCCTAATTTACCTTTGATCTAGGATTCCTCTTTAGGAGTAGAACCCAATCATAATCCTTCTCTTAATTTGGGGATCCTTTTCAGGAGTAAGCCCCAAGTTAGAGTATTCAAACTCTCCATGATACACATATACCTTTATAGACCATGTTCCTGGATTTCTTCCCTAATGTAAATCCTAACCTTCATTTATCTGGGCAGTCATACATACATAAGCCCCACATTATTTCTTATGATTGCATCTTTCATGGCACAATTGTCTAATTTTTACCAATACTGCTTGTTTCTCACACCGATCATGACTCATGTGAGCATAGAGTGTAAAAGTAATTGTGACATCCTTCTTTTAGCCATCAATGATAAACATCATACTCTCTTACTCGAACTACGTGGGTTCTGATTCCTTTTTTAAACAAAGGATACGTATGTAGCCCATCTACGGGTTTGATCCCTACTCTAAAATAATACATGTCCTTCTGAATGACAATAAAACATCAAGTGCCCCACTGAGTGTCTTTAAAACCAGCATGGTCATCATAATGACCAAGAGACTTCTTTATAAATGGGTCGAAGGGTAACATTGACCAGGAATCTCTCACAAATACAGATGATTATCTGTCGATGAAGAACCTCGAATACATAAAAAAGACTCGCTAAATTTCCTACATATTTAATCATTGATTGTCAGATCTGAAGGAAAGCTCATTTTATACTTGGTATTGTAAAAAGGATTAACGAACATAACTTAAATCTACAAAGAGAGTCCTGGAGTAGAAAAGAATTCCCCTCAAAAAGGTGTGATGAGTCCGACTCCCATCCTCTCGAATATTGAAAATTCATAAGCCTCATCAGTCCACAAGTTAATGAGAACCTACCTTTGGAAAGTAGGTCCGAATTGATGTGGAATCATTGGATGTTTCTGGTTCTACGAACAAAACCATTAGAAACCAATCGGAACGTTTGAACCTCCCATCAAGGCGGTCATCCCCGGATTCCGAGGGAAAAAAATGGTGAACCCTACATGAATCCTTAACCAAATTAAAAATGATGTTTTAGCTATTTGTTAGGCCCCTATTTAAACACAATGTGAGGGCCAACAAGACAGTCAATAACATATGTGCTCGTGAAAAAGATGTAGTAGCTGAATTTATCTTGATTACGTCTGTTATATCAAAAAGGCACTTTTTTCCAAGATCTTCTGCATTTCCATAATGGCTGCTCTCAAATTCACACCTGTGAATACTGTTGATGCAAATGCCACTGCTACTACTCCTGCTGGATCACCGTCTGCTCTTAGGACGATATCACCTACTCAGCGTCTTCAATGGTGGGTATCAAATGCATTGGTTAAGGAGTACCATCAACACGGTACCATCCCAACTCTGGAGGCTACACGAAAAGCCCTCCAAGTAAAAAACTCACATCGGTCATCCGGACAACGACGACCAGTGATCATGAAGCAGGCTGTGCTGACTACTGTCACCAACCGTTTCGGGTCGTTATCCCCATAACACAATCACCATTCACTCCCTTATTCTGGGGAGGTGAATGAGCAGGTCCCTCAGGACATTAATTTAATCAGACAGGAGTCCTTCCTGAGGGATCCCACCAACAATCGCCACCAGACTCGTGCGGAAGTGTGCCCTCAACATGATGAGGGTAACGACTCCAGGCGTTTGGCTCAGGTTCCTCAAACCTGAGCAAGCAATAGGAACCACCAGAGGCGGAATCCGGTCAACCGTGATCAGGTTCTCATATTTTACATCTCCGGAGAAGTCCACCAACCTAAATTGGTGGCAAGCAACGAGAAGGCACATACACCTGCCCGTTTTAATTCTGTTGTCCAGCAGACTCATCTGGCAGCATCACGCCAATCCCACCAGAAAATTCTGGCAGAGTACTATAGGTAGGAACATAGACCTGTTTATACACCATCAGCTAGTCAGCAGGCTCGTCTGACTACATATGATGGATCTCGTCAACCACGTTTGGCGAAGTGTAATCAGCAGGAACATACACCTACTAGTATTAATCTAGCCTACCAACAGTCTCGCTTGGTTTCATTTAGAGAAGATAGTCGGAAATCCCCGACAACAAATAGGAGGCAGACTCAACTCTATGCCCCCACACTGGAGTACTATCAGGATTCACTGATAGGAAAATGAGGTCAAGAGCAGGCACATACACCTGCTCCAAGCCCGGAATGGACGTATATTCCCGTTCCGGCAGCTGAAGTCACCAAACATATTCTATCAATGGTGAAAGAGCAGAAGAAAATCCATGCTCATATTCTAGATGTATGCCAGGATATTATAACAACTTCAGCGGAATCTTAGGGAATGACACATAAATCTATCCCTACCAGTGGAGTGATACATCAACAATTCACTCCGGAACAGACACACACATCTGTTCCAGTCCAATAGGGTTTTGCGGCATACTCCCCCATAACATATGGACGACCAAGTCAGGCACATACAACTAATTTGAGAGGAGATCGTCAGCGTAACCTGTCCATATTTCCTGATCAGGCACATACACCTACTCAGAGTAGCCACTTTCATCAACAAGTGGTTTCCATGGTGAGTAAGAAGGCGTCTAAGAAAAAGACCCGCCCAGTACAGTCAGGAGATCAAGTTCCAATCTATAACAAGGCCTTGCTCGATGATGGAGTTCTTGAATCCCTCAAACAATTATTTTTTGGAATTCAAGATTCTACTCCCTAAGTTACCAATAGTGGGAACATTAATTCCGAAGGACTTCAACAGACACTTCCTCATGAAGGCTTGCTTCATGAAAATTCGGTCGATCTCGAAGTTTCATCTTCAGATGAGAGCCATAGGAACCCTCTGTGTGGTCAGAAGTCCAAGGATCAAGAGATCTCATCTTTTGCTATAACCCATTTTAGTGGTCCTCCCCATGGTGATGAATTTCCCTGCAAAAGTCCTCTCCGCATTAGTGATGCACATTTCCCGAAAAATGCTCCAGTGGAAAATGTAGTGCCGAGAAATCCCTATTATCTTGAGGAACTTGAAAATGCGAAACCAGTCATGTCTGAAGCTTCATCGGTAGCAGGTGAAATACTTTCTCGATCAGAAGATAGTCCATTGTGTAGGTCATTCTTCAAACCACCCCTAAGTCATGAATCTTCTAGTTTGATCAATGATTTATCTACCAATCCTGTTGAATCCAATGAAGCAACAAGGAAACACAAATACTAGTCAAATCAGGTAGAAGAATCTTCATCAAATGATAAAGAGGAAATGCTGAACATGGAAAACAACTGGAGAAAGGTGAGGTGCCAGTTATGTTTTGGCCTCTGGCTGACTCTCAGTATAATATTCCAGAAATGTTGATGGAAGATTAAATTCATGATATTCGTATCAACATATGAAAAACTCTTTGTCAGTTGATAAATAAAGTATTATCTTATGATGAATATGAAAATCATCTTATGATAATATAAGGGTTACAACGTCAGATTGATTTGGCGTCTCTATCAGTCTCTCGATATCTGAAGGCTAAAAAGTAGCATAGAGCCCTTTAACGTTCATGCTTTGGCGCACTAAGAAGATTGCGTCAGTTAATTTCCAATGCCCTGTCTGGTAGTTGTGTCAGAGGTTGGGGTGTTCATGGAGCACTGCATTTCACGGTGCTCTCCAGTCAGCAATGCTCTCCGAAAATGGTCTCATGCAATGTTATTGCCCATGGCCGGCCACAGTTAATGGGCTTTGTTTGTAATCAAAAGCATTCCCAAGAACAGGATTCAACTAGTTCCTCTCAAAATCAAGAATACAAGGAAAATGTTGTTGAATTAATCTTGCATCAAGAAAATGAGAATATCGAACAGGTCTCTCGTTTGGAGCAAGCATGTCAGCAAATGATATAAGTATCGGGAATCATCTGTCGGTATTTTGAACCGGGTGATAAAAGAGGATATAGATTAATGCATCCAGCTAATTTCCAGACTAAGGTTCCCAAGATCAGGAGTACATTCAAGAAAGTCTCAGACATAGCATGTCAAGAACCACCCCAACTCACCAGACTGGGGAATCTTTTAAACCAACCCTCGGAATCAACGAATAGGTTCCAAGGAGTTGAGCGAGAACAGCAGGAACAGCCCTAGTCCACTGGACTAGGGACTATTTCAAATCACCAATCCCCTCCTCAGAGAAAGTAAGTCTTTTCTCGATTGGGTATGAAACCTCAAGAGGAACGAAGAGCCAAATTATCAGCAGATTCCCCCCAAATTACGGTTCATCAAGACGTTCCTAAGGGATTGAATCAACAAAAGGAAATGTCTCATCAAAGTCATGGAAGAAGAAAATATCACAGAAATGCTGATAGAAGGGATGCAAGGAGTTATGCATCAATTAATGTCATCAATGTCGTTGTTGCTGATCCAATAGATTAGCCTCACTCAAGGGACTCAGATGAAGAGGTTCCTGCTCAAGAAGATGTACGCACCGACACAAATGAAGAAGGTGTGCGTACACGAAGTCAAAGGATTACTCAGAACTTATGTAATCCTTAGAGTAACACACTTCCCCCTCTCCGAAAAGGATCCAATAAAGGGAAGGGAAAGAACCAGGTTACATATCCTTCCTCTGGAAAAGGTCAGTCGCTTTCACTAGAGCAGAGGTTTGCACAACAACAGGAAGAAATGAAGGAATTAAGAAGGTTGAATGCAGAACTACTTCAGAATAGTCTTTTTTTAAGCATTCTAGAGTCATTCAGCCAAAGCAATTTGTTGTAGCTACTGAGATGGATCAAGAATATCCTCCTCTATCAGTACACCCTCACAGGTCTAATCCTACGGGTCAAGTGCAACAATAGTTGGCAGTGCTACCATCAATTGCAGCACCAATCGCCACATCTGTCTAAGCTCCAGTCATTGCACCTACCAAATTCCAAGTTCAACCGGATGTTTCTCAAAAGTTAATAACTACTATTGAGTCATTAACAGCTCGGTTTGAAACTATGGAAGCGAATCATGCACAAGATCAACCAGAAAAGAATGTTTACCCTGAATGGGTAGATTCAATTTCTCCTCTATCCAGTTTTGGGAATCCTGTATTCCCTATTTTCAATGGATCAGGTGATCCTGAGGAACATTTGACGCATTACGTGTCTTGCTGCGATCCTATGATGGGAACTCCCGAGCAGCAAGAAGCAGTGAAACTTAGATGCTTCTTGCAAAAATTTCAAGGACCAGCTTTTGTTTGGTATACAAGCGTGCAATCCCGGTCAATTACCAGATGGGAGGATCTTCGCCAAAAATTCCTCCTTCAGTTTTGCTCAACTTTTCCTAAGACAACAGTTTTTGATCTTACAAACTGTAAGCAAGGGGATAATGAAAGGGTCCCTGATTTCATTTCTCGATGGAAGGGATTTACATATTCTTTGAGTTTATCACTCCCTCAAGAATAATTGTTGCCAATATGTGTGGAAAATCTGCGTGACGAATTATGCACGCCATTAATCCCTGTGAAATACATAGGAGGGTTTCTAGACCTTACTTCAATCGCTTAGTAGATTTAATATTCCCTTATACAGGCTAAGGCTAAATCTCGTGTAATTCCATCAGCTCCAAGAAGAAGAATGGATAAAGTAGAAACTGCTACAACTATGCTTAAACAAGCACCTGTTCCTATTTCGACCTCAAAACATTCATCTTCTCGAAGGGATCCACCTTCTGAGCTCCAACAACAAAGGCCTTTTCATCTAGACGTTCAAAAAGATCAAAGACGAAAACAATTTGAGGATTTGAAGAGAAAAACATACTATTTCCGAAATGAACATGTTCCTGGTTATTTCATTTCGGCTCTGGAAAACATTTTGGTTTAATTTTCAATACCCAAGAGGCCAAACAAGAAAGGAGATGAATATCCTCCTAATTATTGACCTTTTCATAATATTTTGGGGCATCCCATCCAGGAGTGTTTTGTCTTCAAAGAACTCCTGCAAAAGATGGTCGACTCGGGATAGGTCACATTAAAAGGCTCCTCATCTCAGGTAGCATGTGTCACTACTACAGTTCCAGAGGATGAAGATTAATGGCAGAAAGTCAAAAGAAAAAATTCACAAAAGTATAATCATTTGATGGTCAGAAAGACAATCAATAGAACTCATGATATTTTTCAAACACAATTGAGGAAACCAATTATGTCTTCTGCCATGAATGTTGTGTAAAAACCCTCTTCGTAAGAGGGAAAGTACTCAAAGAAACGGCATGATTCAAATAAAGAAAAAGAATCAGAAGAGGAGGAGTATGTGTCAGAGCCTAAGTTGTCTTTGACTTTGGCGGACTTCAATCCATCTACTTCAAATCCACGGGCACCACCCCACCAAATGGCACATCCAAAACAGGCTAATCAGGTAGAGTCTTCATCAGACGAAGAGTTAATATTTGGTTCTGTTAATATGATTCAATTAATAGATCCATATGCCAGTCACAGTTTCGATTTTAATGATCCTGAATTCCCTGTATCAAACAGAGGAATCAGCGGAAGTTCCAGGGGCTCAGGATACAGGGGAAGACGTGGATCTTTGAAAAGCCACTATTCCAATTCTACCCTAGCTAAAACTGTGTACGCAGCAGAAACTCGTGGTAGAGCCCTTCAGTGAGCTCAGCAAGAACAAGAAAGTTCTTCTACCAATAGAAAATTCAGTCCTGGCATAGTTATTTTGGAAGACCGGTTGAAGGTTCCATCTTCTTCCTCTCAGAAATTAAATGGATCTAATCGTTCTAATCTTCCAAAACCAGGAATATTGCCAACTTCTATACAAGATGCATCAACTTCCAAAGTATCTGCTTCCAAGGTACCTTCTAAACCACATATTCGTATTTGGAAACGCAGACCTCTAGATCAAAAGTATGATATATTGAAACACTTGGCCGAAGTACCAGTCAAGTTATCAATTCTGGTTGCTTTGAATCTATCAAATGATCTTCGAGAAGCACTCATCGAGGCTTTGTCAAGTCCTCAGGATTTTGAAACTGAAATTGCTGCAGCTGAATTTTATCACATAGAGAATAATCCTACAGAATGCCCTGTAATAATATCCTTTACTGATGAATATGAAGATGATGTTTTGCATGGACATATTAGACCATTGTACTTGTCTGGAAAAGTCAATGGCGTGGATGTTCGAAGAGTTTTCACTGACAATGGTTCAGGAGTCAACCTCATGCCCATTCGTACACTTCGTCGATTAGGCCCCACATAATCTTATTTATCTCCCTCCACCATGATGCTACAGGGATATGATAAAATGAACAAGAACCACTGGGTGATGTTACACTCAGAACTCAGTTTGGAGATCTTGTATCCAATTCAGATTTAATGGTTGTTGATCAAGACTCAGCCTTCAACATTTTGCTTGGAAGACCCTAGTTACATCAACATGCAACTATCCCTTTTTCATACCATCAATGTCTCAAATATTGTTTCGATGGTCAAGTTGGGACGTTGTATGGTGATAAGGCCTCGTTCAAGACATGTGAGTCTCAATACATTGAGGCAGAATTCTATCACATGAAGCAATGGGAGAAATCCATAACAAAGGATATTACCAAAGTTAATGCTCCATATGGTTTGGAAAAAATTACAGTAAATCCATTTACACATGTGAGTAAAGATTATGTGTTTTTTATCAGTGAAATTGAAAAGATAGACCCAAATAAAAATACTTTTATGGAAAGATCCATAATGTCAATTACGGCAATTGAGCCAGACAACATGGGAGAAATTGGTAATCTACCAAGCAGTGATGAAAGCACAAATGGTGACATCATCATTTCATCTGCTGACATACAACAAGTCTATGCTTCTCCAATTATGCCACAAGATGTTATAGCAACATCATAGGTGAACCATGATGTCGATTCTCAATACATCATCTCCTCTTTATTACCCAAAGAAAACCCTTCATTATCAATCGGGTTGGAAATGGAAGCTTCTTCTTCAAAATGGGAAAATTTTTACATCTCTTCTGATCATGAAAATTTTGCTTTGTCATATACTATGCATGTAGAAATGGAAGAAATAACACATGATGAAGAAGAAGGGGAAGATCTCAGAGATGATCCTCCATCATTTGAAAAGGGTATCTCTACCACTGTGGATGAACTCAGAGAAATAAATCTGGGTACAAAAAAAGATCCACACACCACTTTAATCATTGCGGCCATGACCCTTGAAGAGAAGGAGATGTATATTTCTTTTCAAAAGCTAAATAAAGATATTTTTTCTTGGAACTATACAGAAATGACATGGCTTGATCCTGATGTTGCTACTCATCATTTGGGTTTACCAGAAGAACATCGAGGATTTAACCAAGCCGTGAAAAGGACACACCCAACTTATGCTTCTAAAATTGAAGCTGGAGTGGATAAGCTTATCAAAGCTACCTTTGCCAGAGAAGTTCTGTATCCCATGTTTTTGGCTAATATTGTCCCTATAAAGATGAAGAATGGAAAAATTAGAGATTGCATCGATTTCAGAGATCTTAATCGGCATTGTCTTAAGGATGATTTACCAGTTCTGATTACAAAACTTCTAATTGATGCAACAGCTAGCTATGGAGCACTTTCCTTCATGGATGGTTATTCTGGATATAATAAGATCCAAATGGCCCCAAAAGATGAGGAATTAATAGCCTTTAGAGCCCCTCAGGGTGTGTTTTGTTACCGGGTAATGCCCTTTGTCTTAAATAATGCAGGTGCAACATATCAGCGCGCCATGCATCGTATCTTCAAACCCTTCTTAGGGAAATTTTGTTGAATGCTACATAGATGATTTGGTGGTTAAATCCAAACAACTTTCTAATCACTTGGCTGATTTGGAAGTCATATTATGCAAGCTTCGACAACATAATTTGAATATGAACCCCATAAATGTTTGTTTGGGGTAACCTCAGGAAAAATTCTCGGCTTTTTTGTATGCCATAGTGGTGTTGATGTCGATCCTGAGAAGACCATGTCAATCCTTGGTATGTCACCTCCTCAAAATTTGAAAGAATTAAGAGGATTTCAAGGACACTTAGCCTATATTCGGCGTTTCATCACCAATTTGGTAGGCAAAAGTTTACCATTTACCAAATTGATGAAGAAGGGAGTAACATACTAGTGGACTGAAGAATGTCAAGAAGAATTCGATATTCTCAGGAAATACCTCTTGAGTCCACCGGTGCTCATGCCACCTGTTGAAGGAAGACCACTTATCCTCTATGTGACAGTTCTAGAGCGATCATTGGGTGCCTTTATTGCTCAAAAGAATGATGCTGGGAATACAAACAGCCTCTACTATCTCAGTCGAACCATGCTTAAAGAAGAAACCCTATATAAAAGTATTGAGAAGTGCTGCCTGGCATTAATCTTTGCAGTTCAGAAATTGAGACATTAAATGCAACATCACGAGGTCCAATTGGTATCTCGCAATAACCCGCTCAAATTCATCCTTAGTCGTCCAATGCTAACAGGACGTCTAGCAAGGTGGGCAGTTATTTTGAAGTAATTCAATATTTAGTATGTGTCTCAAAACGTGATAAATGGCCAAGCTCTGGATGATTTCCTGGCTGAACACCCTTCAGCGGAAGACACATCTTCAAATATTGAAATCCCTGATGAGGAAGTCTTCTCTATTCAAGAAATTACTCAATCATGGGAACTGTATTTTGATGGTGCTTTCAGAAGTCCAACAGGGATGAAAATGGAAAATCGTAAATCCAAAAAGTTGTCTTAGGAATCGTACTCATTTCTCTAGAAATGGTAGTGTTACCGTATTCCTTCTTATTGTTGGAAGGTGGTACCAATAATGAAGCCGAATACCAAGCTCTTATCCCAGGCTTGTAATTAGCGCTTCAAGCACAAGTGAATCACTTAAACGTGAAGGGTGATTCAGAACTGGTAATAAAACAAGTCAATGGGGATTATGAAATCGGAAAAGAAGAATTAATCCCTTTGTATGATTACGTCAGAGAGTTAATGGCGGAATTTCCTTTGGAACTGACATTTTCTTATGTCCCAAGATCACAAAATGCTCAAGCTGATGCATTGGATAATATAGCCACAGCTATGGCAGATCCAAATCGGGACGAGACAACCATCGGTATTGCCCACCTTCGTGCAATTTCACCTTATGTTCTAATCAGAACAGCAGAAATTAATGAAATTAGTCCCATTCTTGAACCGTATGGTCATACTACCGGATGGAGGTCACCTATCAGGGAATACCTTCAAAATGGAACACTTCCACCAGATAGAGCCGAGAAAGAACAAATCCGGAGACGTGTGGTCAATTTTACTCTTTATGACAGCCCAGATCACCTACAAGAAAATTCTTTACAAACATAGTTTTGATGGAGTTCTCTTCAGATGCATTGATGGTGAAGAGACAATGGCTGTCATGAAAGAAGTGCACGCAGGAGTCTGTGGTGCCCACCAGTCTGGACACAGACTATCTGATCAGGTTCGAAGTCTTGGATACTTTTGGCCTTTAATGATACGAGATTGTGTCGATTTCACAAAAACGTTTCATTCATTCCAAGTACATGCCAACATCATTCATTAGCCTCCAGAGTTTCTTCATACAACTAAATACTCAAGGCCATTTTCCACATGGGGAATGGATGTGGTGGGACCTTACCCTTCGGCTACGGCTAAGCAGTTTAAGTATATTCTTACTGCTGCTGACTTCTTTTCCAAATGGAAAGAGGCAATACCTCTCAAGGAAGTCAGTTCTAAATGCATTGTTAGCTTCATCAAGTATAACATCATTACCAGATTTGGTGTCCCTCATACCATATTGATGGACAATGGCACCAATTTCTGTTCATCCGAGGTGAATAAATTGTATCAAGAATACAACATCAAATCCAACCATTCATCTCGGTATCATGCAGCGGCCAACGGCCAGATAGAAGCCTTTAACAAGACTCTTTCAAATATACTGCAAAATATGGTGGATAAAAATAAGAGGTCATGGCATGATAATCTCTTTCATGCTTTATGGGCTTATCGGACTACCACCCGCACTGCAACTCGGTCAACTCCATATTCATTGGTATATGAAACGGAAGCCGGCTTGCCTATTGAAGTTCAACTACCCTTGATCAGAGTTTCCATTTGTGATCATTCATCTACAGATGAACAATCTGAAAAGCGATTGAATGAATTGTAACGGTTAGATGAGAAAATATTGTGCACTTTGCACCACTTGGAAGTCTATCAAAATCGAATAGCACGAGATTTTAACAAAAAAGATCGTGTTTGTTCATTCACTCAGAAAGAATTGGTATTAGTTATCAGAACTCCAATGATACCAGGAAAGAAACATCCCAAGTGTGAGCCAAAATGTGAAGGAACTTATTCAATACATAGGGTCTACTCCGATGGAGATTATTCATTAATCTCAATGGATGGAGAACTCATCACTACTCCAACCAATGCCAGATTTTGGAATAAGTATTTTGTATAAACGGAAAAGTGTGTATATGTCCCTGCAACATGACACTAAACTGTGTGGCACCAGTTCGTCCTTGCTACATGACGTTAAACTGTGTATATGTCCCTGAAACATGACACTAAACTGTGTGGCACCAGTTCATCCTTGCTACATGACGTTAAACGGTGTATATTTCCCTGCAACATGACACTAAATTGTGCGATACCAGTTCATCCTTGCTATATGACGTTAAACTACATGGAAATGGTCCATACATAAAACCTTAAACTATTTGTACTTTCGTTCCACACGACGTTAAACTGTGAAAAAGTCATCGTCCTAACTACATGATGCTAAACTGTACAGAAAGTCCCTTCATATGTCCTACATGATGTTAATCTGTGTATATGTCCCTACAACATGACACTAAACTGTGCGACACCAGTTCGTCCTTGCTATATGACGTTAAACTACACGGAAACGATCCATACATATGACCTCAAACTATGTGTACTTTCATCCCACATGACGTTAAACTGTGAAAAAATGTTCCCTAAATGGTCTAGTATGACCATAAACTGCAACTAGGTCCCGTATGAACTTAAACTGCATCATCAACGGTCAATGCATATGACCCTAAACAGTTTGCAAGTCCCTTACATCCAGCAAGACATTAAATTGTGACGTCCTAACTACATGATACTAAACTGTATTAAAGTCCCATACGTCCGGAAAGACGTTAAACTACATAATCATCAACGGTCTCGTATGACCTTAAAATACACCACCAACCAGCATGACATTAAACTGCACCATCCACGGTCTATGAATATGACCTTAAACTATTCTCACTTTCATCCAACATGACGCTAAACTATATCGTCCCTTTTTCGTCCAACATGACGTTAAACTGAGGAAAAAATACCCAATGCGTCCAACATGACGTTAAAATGGTGCACCCTTTTGTCCTCACTGCATGACATTAAACTGCACAGTCCCCCCCTTTCATCCAACATGACGTTAAACTCTATTGTCCCCATCATCCTAACTACATGACGCTAAACTATACAGAATGTTCTTGATACGTCCTACATGACATTAAACTGTATTTTTTCCCTGCTACATGACACTAAACTGTGCAGCACCAATAGTCCTAACTACAAGACTTTAAACTGCATAATCCCTTCATACGTCCTACATGACGTTAAACTGTGTATCATTAAGGTTGTTCCTACCTCTTGTTTCTCACACCGAGGATGACTCATGTGATCTTAGAGAAAACCACAACCATAATATTTTCTCTGGGCTGTTAACCATGTGTAAGTCCCAACATCATTTTTTAGGTCGTTGTCCCCAAGAATAACTTGATCATTAATTCATTCTTTAATTGAACTACACAAACTTTGATCCTTGCCTTCTAGGCTGGGTATGTAGGAAACCTCCCAAGGTTCAAACCCAAAACCAATCTCTTCACATCGGTTCACCTCCATCACATACGATGTTGATTCGTGAAACCACCCCTAGAATCACTATCTTTACATTGGTTCTCATTCGTCCTTATATACGACATTAAACTATACAACACTTTTGTCCAGTATGACAATAAACTACAATATTCTTTGATATCGTCACCTGAGAGGAAACTGTTATTTACATTGATTTTTCAATCATGTTTCATCTCAAAGACTACATACATACATGGAAATTCCCAAACCTTTTATCTTGGGTTAAACCATCATTGTACTAAAGTCCACTTTCACCCTTCATATGTACGAACCAAATTTGTACAAAGGATATTTAAATAACTACGTGGACTTGATTCCCATCCATATGGGATATGTAGGAACGTTTGATTGTCCCTCGAATCCATCCCCAAGCCTTTGGGCCTAACCCCAAATTCCACTTTCAATCCCTTGGATGAAAAGTCCCCATGAAAACACACACTGTGTATTTCATACAATGGTCCAAGCTCTATGACCCTAAACTAAGATCTCTAATCCTTTTGTACCACGCGACGTTAAACTGTAGTTTAAGAACTATGTATGGCTTGATTCTCATCCTTATGGCATACTTAGTGAAGTCCAACATTTCAATTCAGGACCCAGCCACAACATGATTATGGTTAGCATTGATCTGTGAATCTCTGTATACATTTAACAATACCCATCTTCATGTGTCATAATACTATCCTTAAATATTTCTAGATCCTCATAACCATTTTCATGACTTCTAGTCAAAAAAATGTCAAATTTCTGAGAGTTCTTTTGCCTGAATATGCAGCATGTGCCCATAGGTGGCCTTGCATAAACAGTCTACATAACAGTCTTGCTAGACAAAAGATATTATTATTTGACTATGCAGCCAATTCCCTTAGGTGGCCCTGCATAATTCAACCCCCTAACAGGTTTTTCGGATAGTGGTAACTCCATTATTCAGAAGAATGCCTCTTTTTTCCTTATTTTTCTTAAATAACAGTATGTAGGGATCCAAAAAAATAGCCATCCTTAACATATTTGTCCCATATCCTTTTTCATGATCTGAAAGTATTCAAGTCTATTGTTTATATTCTCCTTCCCTACGTTTGGGTCAGACCTTCGTAGGAGTGATATTCATACAGTTCTTCGATAATATTGTTTGGAAATATCTTCTCCATATTCAAGTACCTCCTTCCATAAAACAAAACTCTATACTTTGGATGATTTGAATCTCCATAAACATTCACTGGCTTTTAGCACTAGGAAAGTAAATTTCTGAGAGTTCTTTTGCCTGACTATGCAGCACGTGCCCATAGGTGGCCTTGCATAAACAGTCTACATAACAGACTTTTTAGCCAAAAGATACTATTTTATTTAACTATGTAGCAAATTCTCTTAGGTGGCCTGGCATAATTCAACCCCCTAACGGGTTTGTTAAATAATGGTAACTTCATTCTTGGGAACTACTTCTTCTAATTCCTTTTAGCTCTTTTTTATATCATTCCTCAGATTCAAATATTCTAAACTCATAGCTTAAATATTTTCAATAATACTTGAGTATGTTAGTATGTTTTCAGATGAATTGTCAAGGAATTGAGTCAATTCTAATCCATTTCGGTCAAAGCTATTTCGACTTTAAACATTATCCTTTGTATGTCCGACATGCATGAATTTAAACTGCCAGATTTCTTGTTTTTATTTTCAGCTTAGAGTCAAATACTCTTTTCTCTCCAGATGCAACTCTGAGGGGGGGCTTTTGTGGACGCTTATTTCTGTCACAGAGTCTAACGACTGAAAAAGATAAATACCCTAGTCCAAACTGATTCATCCTTTGAAGAAACATCAAAAATCGACAAAGGGATGAACAAGGAGAACATTTCCCATAGGTCGCGCAAGTTCCCTCATGGTCGCGCAAGTACACTTGCGCGCCGCCTCATGGTCACCCATGTGAATTGCGCGACCTAAGTGATAACCACCCAGTAACCGCTCGGGGTCTTCTCCTGCCTATAAATAGACCCTGTGGGCCCCCCATTCAAGAGTATTTTTTTCCAGAAACTCATATTTGAGCTACCGGCACCCTAGTCTCTTCTCAAAGCTTCCGGAACTCTTATAAGTTAATTTCTTACCTAGAACGGAAGATCTAAAGAGGGGGAGGAAGGCCTAAGTGTTGAAACTCTTCAACAGTTGCGCACCTGAGTGGCTAGCCCTTAAGGGAAAAGGGCCACACTTGTGCGCTGCCTTATTCCTTAAATAGAACTTGCGCGCCCCTCTTCTGGATGAACCTCAATAGGATTCTAAAGGCTTTAATGAAGAGTCGCTCAAGTATTACCCTGCTGGTTAACCATCGCGCAAGTAAACCATGTGTCGCGCATGAATACCTGTGCGACCATGACCTGCGCGACCAGGACTTGCACGCCCACACAGTACCTTCGCGTCTGCTAAGACTTGCACGCCCCTACCATTTTGGGTGCCTTTCTTTCCCATTTCACCCCTCTTATGCCATTACACCTTTCCTATTCAAGATTCATTCTTCAAGACACTCTTCAAAGCCATTTATGGAATGATTTCTTGATTTTACTTCCTTATATGAAAGGAATTCTTTGGAATATCTCTCAAAACATAGTGATTTACACATCTTTATGTTACTAAAGATTGAAATTTCATTCATTCAACCTCATCCTTTAAGATGAGAGAATCCTTAACCAGGGTCTCCTTTTCATGAATAATCCCCAGTCATATGTCCTCTAATTTGGGAATCCTCATTAGGAGTAAGCCCCAAGTCCCTTAATTTTTGGGCATCCTATTTAGGAGTAAGCCCCAGACCCTTAATATGGGAATCCACTTTAAGAGTAATCCCCAAATCCCTTATTTTTTTGGGAATCCTATTATAAGTAAGCCCCAGATACCCTAACATGGGCTTCCTTTTCAGGAGTAAGCCCCAGTTACCTAATTTGGGAACCCTCCTCATGAGTAAGCCCCAATCCTTAATCCTTAACCTGGGCCTCCTTTTCTGGAGTAAGTCCCAGTCCTAATCCCTTAACCAGTCCTAAATTACCATTGATCTGGGATTCCTCTTTAGGAGTAAAACCCAATCATAAGTCTTCTCCTAATTTGGGCCTCCTTTTTAGGAGTAAGCCCCAAGTTAGAGAATTCAAAATCTCCATGAAGCACAAATACCTTTATGGACCATGTTCCTGGATTTCTTCCCTAAAGAAAATCCTAACCTTCATTTATCTGGGAAGTCATATATACATACGCCCCACATTATTTCTTATGATTGCATCTTTCATGGCACAATTGTCTAATTTTTAACCATACCTCTTGTTTCTCACACCGAGCATGACTCACGTGATCTTAGAGTGTAAAATTAATTGTGACATCCTTTTTGAGCCATCAATCAGAAACATCATACTCCCTTACTTGAACTACGTGGGTTCTGATTCCTTTTCTAAACAAAGGATACGTAGGTAGCCCATATACGGGTTAGATCCCAACTCTAAAATAATCCATGTCCTTCTGAATGTCAATAAAACTTCAAGTGCCCCACTGAGTGGCTTTAAAACCAGCATGGTCATCATAATGACCAAAATAATTTTGTATAAATTTGTTGAAGGGTAACATTGACCAAGAATATCAAACATATACAGATGATTCTCTATCGATGATGAACCTCGAATACATACAAAATATTATCTAAATTTCCTACATATTTAATAATTTATTGTCATATCTGAAGGAAATATCATTTTATACTTGGTAATGTAATAAGGATTCACGAACATAACATAAATCTATACATAGAGTCCCGGAGTATACAATAATTCCCCTAAAAAAGGTGTGATGAGTCCGACCTCCCATCCTGTCAACCAATGAAAAATCCTAAGCCTTATCAATCCACAAAATAATGAGAACCTACATTTGGAAAGTAGGTCCGAATGGATGTGGAATCATTGGATGTTTCCGGTTCTACGAACAAACCCGTTAGAAACCGATCGGAACGTTTGAACCTCCCATCAAGGCGGTCATCCCCGGATTCCGAGGGAAACAATCTCATATAATTTTCTATTGCAGGGTACTGTGAGTACACGTGCACTATCCAAAAATATTTTCAACTCCATGAAATTACCCTCACAGTTATCAATTGAAAGAGAAATGACGCTCCATTATGCTTACAAGGTGAGTGGATTTATAAATAATTGTAACATTATCAAATTCTTTCATAATAGGTATAAAACATATGAATTATATAGTCCTCAGTCATAGTGAAATGTTTTGGATAATGCTCAGTGGCTTGGATCTTGTATGATCCTTTTAAAACACACTCTCTATGGATCACATGTACCATGAAAATAACATTTTTTATACATAATAACTTGTTTCTTATTTTTACATATTCATTATCCTAAACTAATGATTCCAAATAAGCAATCATGTTATCTTCATGTACTTCAATTCTCATGGATTATAAATTAATATAATCTATAAATAATAACACAACATGATTTAGGTAATATCAAAAGACTATATTAATTGAATCAATGAATATATCTTTTTATTTTATTTATCCGGATGGAATCACTATAAATTCATAGTTTCCAAACAATAGAGGGAGTTTTTATAATGGTTTTCATCAAATTTGACCCTTAAGTAATAGTATGAAAATCAAGATTCAAATTTCCAAAGTATTCATATCCAAATAGATTTTATAAAAAAACACTCAATATGAAAAAATGGATACTTATTATTTATCTCTATCTTGTAATATTTTTGGTAATCAATGCAGAGTCACATTTATATATCCATATTTAATGAAATAATAATTGGTATACCTCATTATAATGAATATGGATGAATGAATCCCTTATCAATATTCACTAGGAGTATCTACTTCAATTTCTATAACTAAATCATGTCTATTTAATAAGGATTCATTAAAATATATATATCATCATGTATGAGTTATATTGAAATCTCGGTGCCTATATTTGGGTGAAAATAGGAAATCTGAAAGGCATAAAAAATCATATACAATTAACATAACATTAATGATGAACGTTTTTTCAGCCTTTTGATATAAATACCCATTATGAATATGAATAAAGGATCATATAATGGTTTTATTGTCCATTAGGATATTGTATTAATCATCAACCCTAAAACTTATTACAGATAAATTTTATATATGAAATCTGACTAAAAATTCAAGGAAACATAAATGTGTTCCAAATAATGATATAATGTCTACGAAAAAAACATGTTAAGATTTTCTGGATGGATAATATTTTTTTAGGAATTATTAACATTTCCATTGTTTTCCTGCTTTAGTACATGCTACGGAATAAATTTCATTCTATATCTATATTAATTATTTATAGTATTAGTTATGAGATCTACTAATAACTAAGATTCACAATTTGGGGGTATAATAAGTATTTTATAAGAATGGTATCGACATACATTTGTTCAATTAGAGTATCTTATATCTTTACAGCTTTATAAAAAATTTCATATATATACTCCCTTTAAATATGATTCAAGTCCATTAAAATGGTTATAATTTCCATAAGAACCTTGTATTCATCCTCAAGTTGGAATCTGATCATAGTTTCATTCAAAATATGAAATGTGACTACCCTTTCTTATAAAATAGTTATGGATTCCATATAATGTTATCCAAACAAAGCCAAAAAACATAAAAAAACATTCTACAATGAGAAGAAATAATATTGAATGATTCATATACATAGAAATATCAATAAGATAAGAAAAAAAATTTCATAACCTAACCATTCATATCCAATGAATATATTTAACATAACCCATAGCTCTAATGTAATACCTTGGTGGCCTCCATAATAGATCATAGGATATTACCCACCATGTCACTTATATAAATAATTACATTCCCTATGGGAAAAAAATGATCATTATGGGTATTCTAAACTCACTCACACAATCCCTAAGAAACATCTAATGAGGTGACCCATCTGGACCACCATTATAAGAAAATCGCCCTAAACATTTGAGTTTTAATTTTGTAGAATCACAAAAATAAAGGTACCCATTATTAATATGTTTAGTATAATTTAGTATTTTTATGTCCTATATTTCCAATGGTGTTACACACTTCACAACAATAATGCCCAACACACTCATTACAAACACAAAATATTAATCTTATGTACTACCTAGGAACTTTTTACTGGGTATTTAACTTTATAGCAATAGTTTGTAAACCAAACCATACACCTTATTACCCTAGTACTTGATTCTGACATGGATCAGCCAAAAGGATATTCTATATCCCCACAGGTTGGAGAATAAAACAATGAATCAAAATATAAATAGATGGGAAAAATTCTCACACAAAATAGTAAATGAAAAAGATTCCAACTGTGTATTCCCAACACTCTTATGGGTTGAATTACTATAGTCAAACATGTATAACAGAACCCAAAACTACAAAAAACATTGACTTGTACAAATAGAAATATAGTCACAAATAATATATTAGTTAGTAAAAATGAGTAATTCGAACAAATAATATGTTTTTTACTATTACTCATAGGGAGTAAATTTTATCAATATAAAAAAATATGTCTTTTGAAATTAACAGTTTCATACCTGCAAGATCTCTTACCATCATTTATTTTTTTCAAATATAATATGAATATTATCACATGTGTTAGCAACCAATGAATATATTATTATTAGTTAATAATAGTAAAAATCATATCACGATTAGAAAAACTCATTTCATTAAATCATTCAGTGGAAATAAATATTTAATCAATAATTAAATCTATATTCATTCATCATTTACCACTAATACATCATTTACAAGAATATAAGTATGTTTTTAGTAAAAATATTTTAATTTAACAAGGTTTCATGAAATAATATATGATTATATATAATATATTTTTGAATGAAAATATTTATAATTTATAATTTAATATGGTTTCATGAAAAAATATATAAAAATATATATAATTTTGTACAATATTATTCCTAGCATAACCTAACTATGGATCCACATGTAATGTATAAATAAATATTGTTCATTAGAAATAAGTTGGGTTGTCCCCTTTAATTAAAATATAAATAATATAACTATTTTTGACTGAATTAAAAGGGAATAATTATATTAAAAAGACCCAGATATGTTAAAAATGTTATAGATCACTGAAATAATGAAAAAAGTAAAATACATGACCCAAAGGTCTATTAAAATGATGTCTCAAAAGAAAAAATAATCCAATTTAATGCCAATCCCATATAGCACGGCCAATCAGATGAACAAAAACCCAAGGTGGAGAAATTCCAACAATCTGTCACCAACACCACCTAATGGGGAACCTCTATCTGATAAGATTCCAGTAAGCTGTCACCAAAGAAAGCAACACCAGCACCACACCATCGTCATCCATCCTTCACCGAACATCTGACAATCTACATGTGAGCTTGTTTTTATCACACATTCTAGAATCATCTATCTCTATGAGCATTCTTACCATTATAGGAAGATGTTCTAGGAAACAATTTTGAAACCACATTATTCATAAATTCATAAGATCATCACCCCTTCTTCTTATCTCATTCCTCTTCATCAGGGGAATTCGCCACACATCTTCTCATATACCATCCCCTCAAATTTTTTCGTTTGCAGTAATCCATATTTATTTGCTGATATTCGATTCCTCCAGTACAAGTTAAATATTTTATGGAAAAAATTAGAACTCACTGCATTGATCATAAATCCTTATTTAAATATTTATTCTATAAGACTGTGAATTTGATGATCTTAATGAAGGTGAAAAATAATTTGGGAGAATTTAAAGAATTCATCTATAAGGTAACCCAATTGGTTACCTGGTAAATGTTCAGAGTCCATCAAATTGTTAAATCAGACTTAGACTGTAATTTATTATAAATATTTTTATTATATATATTTTAACACCAGCACCACACCATCGTCATCCATCCTTCATCGAACATCTGACAATCTACCTGTGATCTTGTTTTTATCACACATTCTAGCATCATCTATCTCTATGAGCATTCTTACCATTATAGGAAGATGTTCTAGGAAACCATTTTGAAACCACATTATTCATAAATTCCTAAGATCATCACCCCTTCTTCTTATCTCATTCCTCTTCATCATGGGAATTCTCCACACATCTTCTCATATACCATCCCCTCAAAATTTGTCGTTTGCAGTAATCCATATTTATTTGCTGATATTCGCTTCCTCCAGTACAATTTAAATATTTTATGGAAAAAATTAGTCCTCACTGCATTGATCATAAATCCCTATTTAAATCTTTATTCTATAAGAGTGTGAATTTGATGATCTTAAAGAAGGTGAAAAATAATTTGGGAGAATTTAAATAATTCACCTATAAGGTAACCCAATTGATTACCTGGTAAATGTTCAGAGTTTATCAAATTGTTAAATCAGACTTAGACTGTAATTTATTATAAATATTTTTATTATATATATTTTAAGGATGATTTAATTACCCTACATAAGAACATGATAATTATATTAATATCATTCATGATCTATGTTGTTGATTGATTCTTTTCCTACATTACCTAAAATATATATTCTTTGGGATTTTCTTCATCTTTAACATGTTATCTATTATAAATTATCAACCTAAATTTTTTTATTTTTTATCAATTTATGATCCATTTGATAACATTTATTGGAAACTATATATATATATATTTTTTCACTTATGAAACGTGGTTATGTATTCGAATTTACCAAATATCTTATGAAATACGTTTTTTTAACCATGATTAATGTATTCTTCATTGAGGATTTAGAACAACTTTTTCCTGGATTAGAAGTTGTGGTCTAAACCATGAGGTCACTTTTTGTGATCTTTTTACAATTTTTCAATTCACTTTTTCAAGGATTTTGTTTTCCCTTTAAATATTTTTTTTGTTTTATATTGTTTTTAATATATGATCATTATAAAGAAATTTAAAATATTCATAACACATTCATCTCTAGGAGGAAAAATATACTATTATATGTTAGAAAACTTAATAATATAGAATATTAGAGGTTGTTTGTGTATTTCACTAGTAGAAAACAATAGTCGTAGCCCCTTTAATTTTTTTATGAATGGATATTTAATGAACATGCCTATTTACATAGCTTTTAATTTTTTAATTTATTATAAATATTTGAATTGATAAGTTGATTTATTTTATTAACTCCTCATTCCATGATTTCTTCTCAAAACTATGATATTCCATGGGTGATCTTTTTAATTATTTTATAAGTATTTTAAACACATATAAATTTAGTAAATATTAAAAAAATCCATTTTAGTTTTATTATATAAAAATAGTTTACTACTATATTTCTGTAGGAAATGTGTTGCTAATTTTTTTTGTTATGATAATTTTAAATAGTTATAATGACATGTTATGTGCTTGTGTCTGATATTACATTCTAGAATCTTTTTATTGCACCAATTACTCATGATATGAAGCTTCAAGGAATATGTGGTGATTTTGTTTTCCTCACAAACTACCTACACTAATACTAATAAAGGAAATAACATAAATGATTTATGTAAAACATATTTTCAGAAAAACAAAATATGGATTTATTTATATAGAGGCACATATAAGTGAGAATTTTCATATAGAAAAGAATTATATGGATAGTATATTATATGTGCTATTAATAATATCCTAAAATTGGTATCCATATTATGATCATGGTGTTGAATTTTTCTAAAGTATTAGTCATCTATTTTTTGTGGGAATGGTTTCCCAAATATCAAATGAAGTTTATTCTGATTGAAAGTAAAATACTGAGAAATTGAAAAAATGGCTAGATCATTTGGTAATTCTATATTTTTTTATATATTTACATATTCCTTATTTAGGATAACTATTCACATATATAAATTGGGTAAATAATTAAAATATTATAATACCTCAATAATTTAGATTTCTTTTAAAATCAACAATGTTTTTATATATTTTTTGATATATAAATCATATTTTTGTTGATATCTCTATTATATTAAAATATTATATTAAGACATCAATGTTTTATTTCTAATTTAAAACTAATAAGTCATATGTTTTTCATATATGATTAATATTATTTTTATTATAAATGGACGGGTCCACTAGGTCGAATACCCTGAGAGGTTGTGGGGGCTGAATTATGGTATTGTAGAATAATACTTTCTCCTATTCGGATCTTGTTTAGTTTTTATAAAACAATTACTCTCTCTTCCTCCCATTGAAATATAAAAATAAATATTAAATAATTCATAGGAAACATCAATTTTTAATTCGCTTTCCCTTACTGGGCAATGTCCAAGGAGCATACAATGACAATTTGTTGATGTGCCAATTTGACTAAGGCTCACTTCCAATAATGATTACAATTTTCTGGATACATCTAGTATGCCCAGTCTCACTATCTATACAAGGATTATAGTCTACTCAAAACATTCCAAAGGGTCACCCCCTATGACTCTTTCTCTGTCTCACTGCCAGTGGAAAGGGTCACAATATTCCACTTCCTTCTCTCAAAGCTTTTGGAAATGAAGCCACTCACAGTTTATAGAAATATAGGTCAAAAAACATTATGGACATGTTGGTCCCTTCATTTGAATGAATTTACATATCCTAAACTATAGGTAGATGTTCTGTTGAAGTTCCATTTTTACCTATAGATGAATCTTATCATCATGGGTACTGCAAGGTACTATAAAATTCTATCACAAACTGATTTGATGCATTCACAATCTTCTTTGTATAAATTGTGAACCACCTTTTCCACTACGTACCGTGTAGAAGGTTTGGAATAAAGAAAATCCCCTCAGTGTTCTGCTTCTGCCACTATGAACCACACATCATCCATAGACAGTCTCTTCCTTCACGATCTTGTACCGCTACCACATACTAACCCTACGAACCTCCTCTGTGAAATCCCTCCTATCAGCGAACAGTAAGATGTTTGCATTTTTCTTTTTTCATTCATGTACCTAAGATCTCCCACCACATACTGCTTACAGAAATCACTCTCTTGCATACTAGATACTCCTCTTACATGTACATAGTCTGAAGAGGATACATCATTCCCCTTAAGTCCTTCAGTGGAAATTCTTCCGCGCAATGAATTGTATTCTTCGTGGGATTATACATCACAAATGACCTTCGTTATTTTCCAGAATCCCGAATCAAAAGATGTTCTATGATGATATTCTATATCTATAGTAAACAGTTGAATTATCTATTCTTATATAGGATAAGATACCTTCTTAATCAGCTGAATCGATATTTTCAAATTCATTGATTCAATACAGCCTCCACCACGTACTGATCCTTCTACCACCGCAAAATGATCCCATTATATGAATTGTTTTTTCCCACATCATTCACATACCAAAATTTCTCCAACGTGGTTGATCTCATCTACCGATATCATGTTTTCAGTGTACTACACTGCCTTCCCCCAATAACCATTTTTAGTTTCGTGATCCTCACACACATACCGTTTCTGTTGCTCTATGTACCATTTCTAGAACATGGTATGCATTGCTATCACTGGAAAACACCAACCATAATAATTTGTGGTCAGCTGGCTTTGTGAAATAACACATCCACACCTAAATAATACTTAGAGGTTGCCTTGGGTTGTTTTTCCCAAAATCTCCCCCTTTTGGTTTGTTGATAACTCTTCTCATAACAATGCACCACATTTTGATAACACATTAGAAATCTTCTCATATTCAACCACCATTATCATTATGTGATTAAGATATCGATAAAGTATTTAATCAACACATACTCTATGCCCACATGAGATATTCTTAGTGTGAGAAAAAATAGTAAATGAAAAGTTAATCAAAGAATCACATCATTTATGACACCAATTATTGATACAACATTAATACAAATTGATGAGAGTTAAAATATTTTGGAAAACATTGCAACCCTACTATTATTATTTTATCAGGATCCCACCCATCATGATATCTATTCTATTATCGATCACTTCAAGAATCCTCATATTTAATTCTTCTCTATCTTATAGCTATTCTAAATAGCTTCATCCCAGCTATAACTCCCCATATCTTGCTTCTCTACTTAACAGCTTTTCCCTGTGTCTGTTCTCCTCATAGAAGTCACACTCCCCCTATCTATGAACCCGAAGAGCACATCAAGGTTGTCTGAAACATGGTAAAGAATAAATATCAACACATTAGGGAACAACCAATCATACCTCAGATATAGGAGGACCCACATCCACACTTTTTCAAGTGTGGGGATTTGAATGGACTCCCAGATATAGTCGATGCCTTTCAAACACTTATTTGGATATGGAAATCATATGAATATGATTAACTTGTTGTTTTGTAGGCACATAGTACAACTTCACAAGCCCTTTATCAACCTTCTACTTTATAAAATGATATTTTATGTCATTGTTATTTTTTCCTTGAGTTATGGAATAGATTTTTTATCAGATTTATAACACTTGAATTAACACAATGTATTCTGATTGGATACATCACTTCAATTCCCATATCTTCATGTTTCTTCTTCATCCACAATAGATGCATGTAACATTGAGTATCTGCAATGTATTCAGCTTCTACAGTGCTAAATGAAATTAAATATTGTTTCTTGCATAAATAGGAAGTACACTATCCTCCATGATAAAAGGAACCCCCATACATTGATTTCCTATCATCTACTAAACTAGCTGAATTTGTATCTGTATATTCCAATAACTCTAGATGAGATTTACCAATGTACATTAGGCCAAAATCTAATGTTCCCTTTATATACCAAATAATTATTTTTACTGCTACCGTATAGCACTTGTTTGGATTTCTTTGATACCTTGTTATTTCGCATGTGGAAAATAAAATATCAAGCATTTTCGCACTCAGGTACAATAGACATCCAATGTTCAGCCTATATTTTGTGATATTAATAGTATTTCCTTCATCATCCCATGATATATTCTACCGGGTGGCAACCATGGTCTTCATCTATTTGGAATTATCTATTCCAAGACTTCTCAAACCCTCTTGTCATATTTGTTTTGGGAAATAAAAGTTCTATTCTTTCCATGCATCACTTGTAAGACATGAAAAACTGTCATCACCTCATTCATCCAAATTTAAAACTCTCTTTTCATGAATTCAGAAAATTGTCTGCATTGTACTTCATCTGAACCACCATTGATTTTGATATCAACATATTTCAGCATCATCAATCTTTGACTACTGATATTGTCGGAATACAAGTTGTAATCAACTCTACTATGCTGAACTCGAGCTTCTTTAGAAACTCGTAAAGCCTTGAATTTTATTCTCTTTGTGCTTTCCTAAATCCATAAAAAGACTTCTTCACCAGACAAACATAGTTCTCATCTTTATGAATGAGAAAACAGTTTGGTTTCTCAATGTAGACTTATTCTATCAAATATCTATTCAGTAATGCTGACTTGAAATCCATCTAGAAAACATTAAACATCTGTTTCATAGCTATGTCAATGAATAATATAATTGATTATATCCTTGCGATGGATGAAAATGTCTCATCAACATCAATAGCCACTATTTGGGTGTACCCTTTGCACACCATGAGTGCTTTGTTTAAGATCACCACACCATCATCATTCATTTTTCTGAAAAAGACCCATTTGGTCCCTATGAAATTCTGTTATTGTGGTCTCAAAACAATTTCCCACATTTTATTCTTATCAATTTGGTCAAGTTCTTCATTCATTGCATGAACCGCATTCTAATATCTAGAAACTTAATCAATGAATGTAAGCTACACTTATGATATGTCTGATTCTTATTTTAGGTATTTCATCCAACTTATCATCACTAGTGTTGTTGGATCACCAATAATGTTCTACATATCATTTTCATCTCTTCTTGTTGGTTTCTAGGAAGTCAATGCTATATTCTTGTAATCTGAGTCTTCTTCTGAATCAATCTCTAGAGTTGGAGATTCTCTTGATCTGATCATCTCATCATATCTATCCTCCTGATTCTGATCAAGTATTTGCTAATGATTATGTCCATTCTCAACTATAGACACATAATTACTTTCAAATATCATTCTAAGTCTCTTATTGAAGTATTTGTAAGCTTTTATCTTCATTTCACACCCAATAAATATTCATTTATCTCCATAAGATTCTAACTTCCTATGTTTCTTCTTATTGAGAATGAAAAACTTATTTCTACAAATTTGAAAGTATTTCAATGATGGAATCATTACATACCATATCTCAAATGTAGTATTCTATTTTTTGGGCATAATAATGCAATATTTAATGTTTAGGCTCCTATAATCACTACCTATTTCCAAAACATCTCTAGAATATAATTCTCTATTATAATTGTTCTATCCATGTTGTTCATGATTCAATTTATTCTCTCGACCGATCCATTCTATTATGGATTTCTTACTATTATAACATGAAGCTTTATCCCATGTTTCTTGAGATAATCCTCCACACGGCTGTTTGTGAATTCTATTCCATTATCTGTTCGAAGGGTCAGAATTTTCGGACCACACATATTTTCACATTATAGTTTACATCTTGTAAAGAAACTAAACATATCATATTTGTGGGTTATTATTGAAACACATGCCCTTATCATATTGTTATCAATGCAAAGAACATAATTTCTCCTCCCATCAATATACCTCAGAGAGATTTCCACACACAATTCAATATGCACCAATTCAAGAATTCTTGTTGACTTTTCTCCCTTTTTCTTTTTTGTCTGTGGAATGATATTCCCCTATTGGAAGACATCGCACGTATGAGTATTATTGTGTAATAATATTGGAAGATTTTGAGTAGCATCATATTTCACCAGATCTTCAAGGAACCATTGATTATATTGAAAATATGATTATGTAATAAATTGTTTTCTTCATCCTTCGGAAGAAAACCCATATCTTCTTCTCTACTCTTGAGGTAGAGATTCCCTTTTGTATGATTTATTTGCAACACCACCACACCATTTGTTTCTCTGATGATGCATAATTTCCTATAAAAGGATATGGAATTAATTATGTTACACAATAATTGAACATTAATCATGTTGTGACAAAGACCTTCTTCAACCAAGACATATGTTCATCTCTTGTCATTTCCTCCAAATTTGGATTTTCCTAAACCAATAATTTTCAATCCCTCTTCAATACAAAATCATACGTTACATTCTTTATCATACCTGATTTCAGGTCACTAGATCCTTATTTTGTATCATGTGGAAACTGCATCCACTATCAATGATCCATATCCCCGTGTGATCTGATTCTTTGATTTTAGTTTCTGAAACAACCGATTTCTCGGCGGTTTTCTTTTTGAACCTATTATTTGAAATTACACAAATTATGGATTGATATTATTGATCTTCCTCTGGATAAGATAGACCAGCTTCAACTTGTATAGTTGCTACTCAATTTTAAAATTACAACTCCCTTGATGAAACATTTGGTTTCTTCTTGAGTACAAATTCGGCCCGCTATAAGAAATTCCTCTGCATTGTTGATGTGTAATATCTTTCCATATTCCCATGTCCTTTACACCTAAAACAATGACCATCAAATGATGACCAAGAATTTTGAGCTATATACAACCACCTATGTAGGTATTATCCCCTTTGGTACCTCTTTTCTATTGAATATACATTTTCTAACTGTCTTATCATTTCAAAACAATAGCATATTGACTGAGGTACATTCTTGTGTGGCAATGATGTACCACCAGTTGTGCCATGGTTTTTCTGAATATTCTAATTCTGGTTTGTACCCAAATCAATAATTACTCTTAGAGTTGGTTTTTGTGCTCTGAATTGAAATATTACAGCTTTTTGATTTAGATAAAGCCCCATAAGTGCCTTATTATTCATAATTTCTTTTATATTATATTCTAACGGACCATTCTGCTTATACATAATCATATCTATTTCCGGTAAGATCTTTTTTCCTTATGTCAAACCAAGAGTTAGTTGTTTCTCTTGATCATCAACTGTTCGTCGCAGATTGATGACTTCCTCTTTATGTTGTTTGATATGTTTGATTTGGTATTTTATAGTTTCGTTCAATCTATGGATTTCTATTTTTTATTTTTCACTTTTGAGTTTTTATTCAACCACCTAATCTGAGCATTCTAGAATTAAATACCTATTCTTTTCAATTTCTGCATTCAGCTCAGAATTTAATTCATCCATTTTTTGCATAAAGTGATTGGAATCACAAACTACATTGTTATATTTTTGGGATTTTCTCTCCGAATATATACCTCTTCGAGGGAAAATACTAATTCAGCCTGAATATCAACAATTCCGTCAATTTCCCCTTTTTCATTGTCACATTTCTTTCTAGTTAATTAATTTCCAACAACTTCCACCAAATAATCTATTTTATGATCCCTATAGTTGTACATCAATTATATTTGAGATTCTCTTAAACATTCATCTTCTTTTGGAAGAAGATTATTCTTTTTGAAGAACTGTCTCTTCGTTCTTTTTCTCCAATTCTCATTTGATGGATACTTCTTTTTGGAAATTTCATCATTTTCTTCATTTTCATCATCAAACAACTAAGGAAACATTGCTCTAAAATTCCATATCTTTTAGTATTAGAAACAAGAACACTGAATTTTACCATTGAACTCCCATTTTCCCTTTTGCAGATTATAGGAGACAAATGAAATAAAATCATCCATACTTTCTTCCTCAATACAATCTTCAATAGAGATATTATTCATGGCCTTGAATTCCACTTCCTTAGATTTCCCCTTTTCTACTTTATCATTATAATTGTTTATCATTTATAAGCTACAAGAGTACTGTGTACGTTATCCAGTGTTAGCTATTTCGGTTCTTTAGCTTCCAACACCAAAACATTCAGATTGAACAGCAGAGGAAGTTTCATAATGATAGTTTTCACAATATTTATATCTTTAATAACTTCTCCATGACCTTGGATGTCTTCCACCATAATATTTATCCTGTTAAATAATGCATCAAGAGAATCATTGGGATTCATTATGAGATCCTCATACTTGTTACACAGAACCTGTTACATTGCTTCTCTGACTTTTTTTCACCCCCATAAATGTTCAACAATTTTTCCCACCTTGCATGTGATGTTTTACAGAACATCACCTTCGTATAAATTTAATTTTATAAGGATCACCCTAAACCATTGATCACTTTTCCATTAGTAATAAATTCTTTCTTCCATATTATGATATGGAACCACTATTAATGTCAACTGATAATCCGTGCATAGCTTCTATGAAGACATCCATCTCTACTGATAGGATGTAGTGCTGCATTCGATTATTCCATAGTTGAAAATTATTTCCATCAAAGATCAGGTTTTTTATTATTGACCACATCTATTTCTTCTTATTGAAAGATAGAACCACTAACATTAAACCATTCCATCTGATACCAATTGTTAGGAACACTAGATCTATTACCCTGGGATGGGGGGTGAAACAGGGTATGATATTTTAATACTTTCTCCCATTAGGATCTAGTTTCTTTTTTAGTAAAAACTCAATTATCTCATACTATCATAGAAATATAAAAATAGATTTTATATCATTCACAAGACAAATCAATTTTTACTTATTTCACCTTCACCGGCGTCCGTCCAAGGAGAAAACAATGGCAATTTTTCGACATACCAAATTCACTAAGGCACACTGCCAATAATTATTACAATGTTTGGGAAAACTCTTCTATGCCTGGGCTCGCTACCTTTAAGAGGATTACAGCTTTCTCACTAAATTACCAAGGGACACTCTATAAGACAATTTCTCCAGCTCACTACAGGTGGAAATGGACATCATCTTCATCTTCCTTCACTCTTCTCATGGAAATAATTTCACTCACATTTTATCATCTTGTAGGTCAAAGACAATTTATAGACATGTAGGTCCTTTCACATTCGTGAATTCCTGCATCCACAACTATAAGTATATTCTCTGTTGAAGTTTCATTCCCCGCGGTCGATGATTCCCACCTTCCTAGGTATTGATAGGTACCAGCAAATTATTTCACAAACTGATTTGAAGCTTTCGCATGATTCCTTGTGAAAATCACGAACCATATAGTCCACCACATTGTTGGTCGGAGAAAGAAAGGAAGTGATGGCAAGAGGGGGGGGGTGAATTTCCTTTTAAAAAATTAATTAACAATTTAAAATCAAAGTGAAAGTGCAGCGGAAATAAAAGAGGCAAAACACACAACTTGATAACAGAGTTCGTCTTAAACCCAAGCCTACGTCTCCGCTCCCAACTCAACCGTTGAGAGATTTACTACCGCTTTCTTTTTAATGGTTTTAGCAAGAAACCCACTAGACTTTAAGGTTAGTCTAGAACCTATTACAGCTTGCTTTTAATGGTTATGCAAGAACCCACTAGCCTTCTTACAGGTGAAGGCTAGCTCACCTATGTCTCAAGCCTTTTAAAGGAAAGGCTTGACCAACCTCTTCACACCATGAAGGTGATGTGAAAACCCAAAACAAAGGATGAGAGAAAGAGATGGGGTTTGTAGGAACAAACCCAAAATGATGCTCAAAAATAAATAAAACAATGAAAAACCGTAATGGGGAAGTCTTGGGCGCCAATGGATTTGATGGAGTTGATGAAGGGTGCTCCCAAGATTCTTTGGTGGTGCTCCTTGGATGTGGAATTGAGTTGGTGCAATTGAAGGATTCCTTGGAGGAATTCGCCGGAGGTTCGCCAAATGATCAAAATGTGTCCCGTGGGCTTCCGTGGCTTGGTTATAGTTCCGGTGCTTCAATTTCCTTTATTTATAGAGGGGGAACCCTAATATGGCTGTTGGAGGCCTTTGGAGCCGTTGGAGAGGCTTTCGGATCCGTTGGAGGCCAAGTGGACAGGCTGGTCAAAAGCCCAACGGCTAGTTTGACTGGCTCTACCGGCTGACCGGTGCTAGGCCACCGGTTGGCCGGTGCTTGCAAAAAGGAGGAGGGCTTCTGTCCAGGCGCCACCGGCTGGCCGGTGATGAGGCCACCGGTTGGCCGGTGAGGAGGCAGTAGCTACCCCTTCTGTCTGGGTGCCACCGGCTGGACGGTGCTGAGGCCACCGGTTGGCCGGTGCTGAGGCAGTGGCTCAGCCTTCTGTCCAGGGTCCATCGGCTGGCCGGTGGTGAAGCCACCGGTTGGCCGGTGGACATGAAAACAGTCCACTTTGGCTTCTTGCTTTCTTGGCCCAATTCCTTGGCCACCTGAAATCATGCCTATTATCCAAAAGCACTTAAAACAAGATTAGATAAATAAGAAAGTGATTGTGATAATGAAAATTAAACCACGAGGGGTTCGAGAGGTACAACAATCTACCCCTATTTTGATGATCACAATCACCAAAACAAGTAATGTAAAAAGACTAAAATTAGAGGCATGCTTTAAAAGATTTTTCCCCCAATCAATCAAGAATTTCTCCCCCTTTGTGATTATCAAAATAGCACGGGGCATAAAACTTGATTGAGGGAAAACGTTTGAAAAACAAGATAGATATTTTAAACAAATTGAAATTTTTGAAATTTGAATTGAAAGTTTTTAATTGAAAGTTTTGAATTGAGAATTTGAATTGAAAATTGAATAACAGTTTGAATTGAAAGTTTTGAAATGAAAATTGAATAACATTTTGAATTGAATGTTTTGAAATGAAAATTGAATAACAGTTTGAATTGAAAGTTTTGAAATGAAAATTGAATAACAGTTTGAATTGAAAGTTTTGAATGAAAATTTGAAAATAAAGAAAAAAGGTTTAAACAATCCTAACTCCCCCTAAATAAAAACAACAAATCACCGGGGAGAGGTTTTTGAAACCGAAACAAATTTTGGCCCGGAGAGACTCGCTAAAATGGATTTTTCAATGCACACTTGTCTTATGGTGGGTCTTCTCCTTTGAAATTTATCATTAAAGAAAATAGTTTTGGGCCTTCCATACCGGGCATTTTTGCAATTGCACTCATAAATTAAGTGCCCGGGTTTTTTACAATAATTGCAGAATTTAAATTGAGAGCTCCCCCTTACAAAAACAGTTGGAGCATGGGAAGAGGAAGCTTGTTTGGAATAGCCAAGCCCTTTGGTGGTTCTAGATATGCGTTGGGAACCAAGCAAAGTGTTCATATTTTGTTCACCTTGGGTGAATTTGGCAAGAGATTCCCTTAAATCTTTGATTGTTAATTCCATATAATCAACATCGGAAAGATTTTGGACTTTGAGGGACAACTCCTCCTTTTCTTTGAGAAGTTGTTCCTTTTCGGAAGAGAGTTTTTTGAAATTCTTTTTTAAAGAAACAAATTTGGAAGAAAGTTCGTGAAAACCTTCCTCCAATTGATCTCTTGCATGTTGGAGATCCTCGTAGGATAAATGATTGAAAGAATTTTAATTTGAAGAACTAGAGGAAGAGGAGTCGGAAGATGTTACCTCCTGAAATGCCATTAGGAATTTTTTACCGTTGTCGCTTGAGGAGGAGGAGGAGGATGTGGAGCTATCACTCCATGTGGCCTTGAATGCCTTCTTCTTTTCCTTTTGCTTGGCCTTTTTCTTGTTGAGTGGACAATCGGGCTTGTAATGGCCTTTCTTGCCACACCCGTAGCATGTTACCTCAGGCTCAGATTTGTCGTTGGGTTGAGCCTTGCGGGATTTCTTCTTCTTGTGCTTCTTCATGAATTTGTGCATCTTGCGGGCAAGATTCTCCATTTCGGAATCGCCTCTTGAAGAGGAAGATGATGAGGAGGAGGAGATTTCTTCTTGTTGAACTTTGAAGGCGATGTTCTTTGGAACTTTGATTGGTTTGCCTTCCTTTTCAGCTTGCCTCCTCATGGTGATCTCATAAGTCATGAGGGATCCAATGAGCTCTTCTACCGGCATGTTTTTGATGTCCTTTGCTTCTTGGATTGCCGTGACTTTCGGTGCCCATGTGCTTGGTAAGATCCAAAGGATCTTCTTGACCATTGTCTCTGCAGAAACATCATCACCAAGGTACTTTCTCCCATTGCAAACATCAGTAAAACGAGTAAACATATCAGTAATATTTTCAGATGGATGCATGGTAAAAGACTCGAAATCTTGACGATACATGTCCAATCGAGTATCCTTGACTTTGTTGGTCCCCTCATGGGTAACCTCTAATAGTTTCCAGATTTCATGTGATGAGGTGCATGTGGAAACTCGATTGAACTCATTACGATCAAGGCCGCAATGAAGAGCGTTCATGGATTTGCCATCAAGCTCGAAATTTTTAATATCGGCTTGAGTCCATTTGGATTCATCGGGGGAAGAGAGAGTGTAACCTTGCATGACAATTTTATAAATGGGATAGCCAATGCTTTTAAGAAAAGTGGTCATGTGGGTTTTCCAATAATTATAGTCGGTTCCATCAAAAAATGGAGCATGACCCAATGAATAGCCTTCGGGGGCGAAAGAAGTTGAAGGCATAAAAAAAAGATCTTGAATTTGAAACCGGTGAAGGTATTACTCAAAATTTCCTCTGATACCAATTGTTGGTCGGAGAAATAAAGGAAGTGATGGCAATAGGGGGGTGAATTGCCTTTTAAAAATTTAATTAACAATTTAAAATCAAAGTGAAAGTGCAGCAGAAATAAAAGAGGAAAAACACACAACTTGAAAACGGAGTTCGGCTTAAACCCAAGCCTACGTCTCCACTCCCAACTCAACCGTTGAGAGATTTACTACCGCTTTCTTTTTAATGGTTTTAGCAAGAAACCCACTAGACTTTAAGGTTAGTCTAGAACCTATTACAGCTTGCTTTTAATGGTTATGCAAGAACCCACTAGCCTTCTTACAGGTGAAGGCTAGCTCACCTATGTCTCAAGCCTTTTAAAGGAAAGGCTTGACCAACCTCTTCACACCTTGAAGGTGATATGAAAACCCAAAAGAAAGGATGAGAGAAAGAGATGGGGTTTGTAGGCACAAACCCAAAATGATGCTCAAAAATAAATAAAACAATGAAAAACCGTAATGGGGAAGTCTTGGGCGCCAATGGATTTGATGGAGTTGATGAAGGGCGCTCCCAAGCTTCTTTGGGGGTGCTCCTTGGATGTGTAATTGAGTTGAAGCAATTGGAGGATTCCTTGGAGGAATTCGCCGGAGGTTCGCCAAATGATCAAAATGTGTCTCGTGGGCTTCCGTGGCTTGGTTATAGTTCTGGTGCTTCAAGGTCCTTTATTTATAGAGGGGGAACCCTCATATGGCTGTTGGAGGCCTTTGGAGCCGTTGGAGAGGCTTTCGGAGCCGTTGGAGGCCAAGTGGACAGGCTGGTCAAAAGCCCAACGGCTAGTTTGACTGGCTCTACCGGCAGACCGGTGCTAGGCCACCGGTTGGCCGGTGCTTGGAAAAAGGAGGAGGGCTTCTGTCCAGGCGCCACCGGCTAGCCGGTGATGAGGCCACCGGTTGGCCGGTGAGGAGGCAGTAGCTACCCCTTATGTCTGGGTGCCACCGGCTGGCCGGTGCTGAGGCCACCGGTTGGCCGGTGCTGAGGCAGTGGCTCAGCCTTCTGTCCAGGGTCCATCGGCGGACCGGTGGTGAAGCCACCGGTTGGCCGGTGGACATGAAAACATTACACTTTGGCTTCTTGATTTCATGGCCCAATTCCTTGGCCACCTGAAATCATGCCTATTATCCAAAATCACTTAAAACAAGATTAGATAAATAAGAAAGTGATTGTGATCATGAAAATTAAACCACGAGGGGTTCGAGAGGTACAACACACATATGGTGTAAAGGGTTTGGTACAAGGTGTAACGACCCAAAGTTTCATTAATGGAAAATCCCTCTTGATCCAGTTAAATGTTCCTTTATGAAAAATGTTTTTAAAAGATGTCAACTTCATTAGTTTTACGTTAAGATTTGTGACCGTTACATTTTAGCCGTTGAGCAGTGATCATCTGAGTAGTATAAATATAAGGCTTTAACGAACCCATTTCTACTCAGAAAAAGGAAGTGATGGCCTCATCCAGTAGAATTGCCCCTTACGAAGCCCATTTGTCGGAACTCGGAAAAGAGGTGACGTCTTTGGGCTTTTCCCTTGACCAAGACCAAGATGAGCTTTATCAAGTCAAGCTCGAACGTTATCGTCTACGGGAAAAGTGGATGTTGATTGAAATTACCACTCGATCGATGTTATCCGAGCAGCCCCAAGAGTCTGTCACCATCGCGCACCTTACCCTTAGGTCTTATGCGGCTATTTTAAGGGGTTATGTAACAAATAAGTAGCACCATGTTCATGTACATTATTTTTGTATATAAAAATGAATATAATTTCTAGTCATTTTTGATACATTGTAATTAGTTGTTCAAGTACAAATGTTTTTTTAGTAATTATTTAATTAAGAATTATATTTTATTAAATTAAAGGATTTTTGAATTAAATAATATTTTAATAAAATATTATTATTAATATTAAATTAATTTTTATTATGTATAAATGATCTTATAATTTTATGAATGCAATTAAAATTTTATTAATGTTTGAAATCCATTTCTCTCAAAACCCGTGAAATTTTTTATAAATGTCAGGTTTTATTTTAAAAGTGAAAATTCACATATTTAGAAAATTACTTAGATAAAAAAGATATTATTTTTGGAATCAGGATGTCGAAATTATCCAATGGTGAATTTTTCATAATTTTCTAAGACAGTCAAATTTTTGGGTAAAAATTAAATACCATTTAAATATATAGTGTGTTTTATGACATCATAATGACCCAATGGTGATGTAATAAAATAACATAATCCTTATGTTCGGCCAATATGTGTTTTATCATTAAAAAAATGAGGTTTTGGGTTTGTTTGACTTACTTTTCAAAGCATTAATGGAGCCCTCAAGACTTATTCAACACTTTGCCTTTTTAAATTAATTTCCATGGGAGTGTGACTCACCTCCACATAAGCAACCCTAATTTTTTAATAAGTTTGGACCTTGGCCTCGTAAAATATTGTTTTCCTCTTTCCTTTTCCAGAAACCATGGGCAAATACCATGGGATGGTTTGTGGTTTGGATTATTTTAATATAAGGGGTCCCAAACCTAAATAATAAAGAATTCTCTCACCTTTCCTATATAAACCCACCCAAGCTCCCACTTCCTCCTCACTAAAATCCCTTGCAGTTCGTCCAACCTATGTCCTACTATCTCTAGAATCCTCCAAAGGTTCCCCAAGCTCCCAAGAAGCCTCTCACAAGCCTCTCTCTAGCCTTTGGAAGCACACTGCCAAGTAAGGGGTTTTCTTCCTTTCTCATTTTTGTCAATTTTCATTAAGTTGTATTGCCCTTTTAATTTCAATTATGAATGTTGGGGTATTGTTTCGATCCTCTCTCATACTTCCCTATTATTGTTTGAATGATGGGAGACCCCTTTCTCTCTCATTAAAAGCCTCCCATGTACACCCGTTACTATGCCGAAATTCCGAAAGAAACCTTTTTCCCCTCTTTTATATTCAAGCAATACTTTTGTATCATGAATCTAAATTTCTTTTCAATTGTTGGGACATGTATCTATATGACCTCCTTACTGTCCATTACATGTAAATATGATGAGGAACCCATTTCTCTCTCATCAACCTTTTTTATGAATTCTTATGTCATGTCGTTACGCTGCCGAAATCACACCGATTTTCTAAGCCAATATCATTGTGTAGTGAATACCATGCCCATTTCTCCATCAAGGGTATTCACCTTTATGCACATTTACTTATTGATTATAAAGTTTCATGTATGAATTCCACATTGCATTATCGTGGAATAAATGATTATGTTTTATGAATCCATGTTTTATGATCCATGTGGCACACTTATGCATGAAATGAAATGTTTAAGAAGGGTGCGCCCTTTATAGCGCTCCAATGCATTGGGTAAAGTATAGTATCATGATACGTCATGTGCAATGAGTGTTGACTCATGCTAATTCAAGTGAAAAGTGGGTTTACTCATGCTTCTAGTGCAATGAGGGTTTACTCATGATCCATGTGCAATGGGCCTTGGCTCATGCTAATTCAATGTTAAGTGTTATTGCCACATTTCCATGTTTTGGTTATCATGCTTTATCATTCCTTTATGTTCATGTTACACTAATGCCCTATTGATGTTCCTATAGCCTAACATGTATTTTAATCCTAATGTTATTCATTGTGTACTCCCTTACTGGGCTTTATAGCTCACCCTTTTCTTATGCATGTCCTCAGGTTACCCCATGCAATGCTAGGTACGAAGGAATGTAGTGGTCATGTAAAAGAAGTTTTCAATAAAGATGTTGTATTTCAAGTTTAAAGTTTTTATGTAATGATCCTATTCCCCAAAGACACTAATCCTCTCAATCATCTTTGTTGTATCAAGTGAAGTTTTATGTAATAAAGCATGATTAAGTTGTAATAAAAAGCAGGGTTGTCATACAAGGAACACCTCCTTCGTGTACTGCATCCATCGATGCGAACTACCCTTCATTTATATACTGTCTCCACCTTCTCAATTTTGTTCCTCTAGCATGTACCGACTCCGCGAACATCTTTTGTGAAATCCCTACTATCCACGAACTATTCTCTGTTCTCAAACTACATTTTCTTCTATGTTCTGGTGCTGTCCCTCCATGTACAACATAAGAAATTAACTCTCACACATAATAGAGACTCCTTCCCCACATACCAAGTATTATAAAGATACAAAATTACTCTTTAATCCATAGGCATAAATTATTCCACGTGAACCACTCTAGCCTTTGCGGGATTATCCATCATGAACCCCTTTGGACTTTGCCAAAATCCTGAATCAACAAATGTTCTATAATGAAATTATATATCTACAATAATTGGTGGGATTATCGATTCGTATATAGGAAAAGATTCCCACTAATCCTCTGAACCGATAATTACCAAATCTTTGATTCGATATTGCCTCCACCACGTACTGATCCTTCTACCACCGCGAACCGCTCCCATTCCACGAACTATTTTTTCCACATCGTCCACATACCACCATGGTTCCTACATGTTCGATCTCCTCTGCCGATGTTATGTTTTACACTTACCGCACTGTCTTCTACTGCTAACCATTTTCAATTTCACAAACCTCACCCACTAATCATTTTCGGTTTCAGCTGGCTTTTTCAACAAACACAATAACACAAAAAACATACCAAGAGGACGCCTTTAGTGATTTTTCCCAACATAAATTCTTTTAAATGGTTTATAAGTTTCCCAAAAAACTGATTGGGAAATGTTGATATCAATAATTACTTTAGATAAGTGATTTTGTATTTGGATTCCCAAAAATTTGTAGTCAAACACCATTAATAGAGAAACGCTCACAACACTTATCATGTAAAAAAATATATTTTTATATTATTCTATACATATTTTTTTAATTGGATCCATCATAATGTTTCTAAATAAGAGATGAAAATTTTAGCCATAATATAGTGTGTTACCCTTGGTTAAAAAATACATACTTTAAAATTATAATAAATGAAAAATTATAACAATAATAGTTACTCATGATAAGTGATTTGGTATATTCATTTAAAAATAAGCGCCTTCTAAAGAAATCCAAAATATAGTTTTCTTCCCTTTTTCTAAATTAGGTTTTATCAAACACAACTAATTGAGAATTACTCTAAACCATTATGGATTATCATATGGGATTTTGTATATGAATTTTAAAACAACTGTTTTGAAAACCCATTAATTTAAAAATTATCATAAAAACTTTTAATCATGAAAAGAAAATTTTTAAATGCGTATCCATATTTATTATTGATAATTACCCAGTTCGACATACATTAGAGACCTTCTTCCATAAAATAAGTGGGAATGTTTTTTTAAAACAGAATGGACACAACTAAATTATTTTAACTTCCTTTCATAAGTTCTCATTGTCTTAAAAAACATCCAGATAATTGTTGTTAAATATTGCTAAAATATTGTTTTACCCTTATTTCTGCAAATGGTACTTGCATGCTTCCAATCATTTGTGTTTTTTCATGTATAGATATAAATCTTCAAGATATTAATATTTCACTTTGTTTGTTGTTTAATCAAAAAACTTATGAAACTATTTGGATATAATCTATGGCTGTTTCCTACTTCTCCCTTTCCTCTACATTATCTGAAAGTGTTCTACACATTATTTTGAGATATACTTATTCTGTGTGTCCATAATGATACAAAAAAAATTATATTTTGACTTTCATTTTATAAAAATCTTATCTAATTAAATAATATAACACATTTTCAAATAAAAGAAGAAAAATAAATATTGATATTTTCTTTCAAAACCAAATTCACTATCAATTTTTTAAGGATTTATTCAGCCTTCTAACCACCATCCTCTTATTTTTAATATAAATATTTTTCAAAACTCATGAGTTATAATGATCAATTTGTTTTACTATGACACTATTAGAAAAATTCATCTCTTATTGGAAAATGAAATATATTTTTTCATATTCCATACTTTTTTATTCTTATTTCAGGACCAATTATTTCTATATAAAAATATTGAAATTCAAAATGATGAATATCACAATAAATATCAGTATTTTTTGAAATCATTCTAACATAAATGTTGGAAAATGAAATTTCTGAACTGCCACAGCTAACCTAGAAGTAGAATCCAACTTATCACCATCAAATTTGTAGCTGTAACCACTACATAAGATTCAAATTGGACATTACAATTGTAATTATTAATAATTAATCCAAGAGTTACATAGAAATAATTTGAAATTTAATTCCTAAAATTGAATGAATATATTGAACAACTAAATATAATCTAATAGATATAAACTACAATTCCTTTTCCCAAAAGCATCACAAAACGTGAGGTTGTGCATGTTTAGGAAATCCATGTTACTAGATTTCACAATGATTGGAAAACATTCTATTCATTATAATCCAATGTAGTCCAAAACTAGATGAGAAGGAGTTTTTGTTTTTTTGTCTCATTGTTTCTAATTTTTAAGGTAAAAAATAAATGAATTATAAATAAAATTACAAATCTTGAAATAGGAAAAAATAAACAAATTAAAACACATAATAATACTATATACATGAATGAACTCTCTCTATATTGAAATTATTTTTTTCAAAACATCATATGAACAATAAAAATGATAAAAAAATTGGGAATTTATTCATGAGTCTTTTGGATTTTATATTTTTATCTGTATTTTTATGTGATTTTTAGTTATTGAATTATTTTGTAATTATTATACTAATATAGATTTTATTTTGGTCCTATTTCATATTTCTTGTAATATTTTTTCATCCCTTACTATATATCAGGGTATCTGGGATTAATAGGGAAAAAACAACACATTATTTTTGGTGAAGAATTTTGCGGAAAGTCATATGGTAATTTACATAATGTTTGCATAATAGAGATTCAAATATTTCTAAATTTATATACTTATATTTTCTCATGTTATTATATAGTAAATTTATAGAAGTATTTTTTTATTAATTTTAGGATAGAGGTTCTCGAGATTCATGTTATAGGTTTTCAAGTTATAGGTTCTGGGTTTACCAAACATTATATTTAAGAGTTCAATAATATTAAATTTTTAAAAGCAAGTTTATGGAGTTATATTTCTATTGGTTATTCATATAAATATTATTGTTACAAATTACAGCTTTTATGGTTTTTATTAAATCTATTTAAAATATAAATATTTTTAGGTTTCAATTATTTATGTTTGTATGAGTGAGGTTTAAAGGTTTCATCGTTGTTTTTCTTATTTGTCTATAGGTAATAATATTATTGACTAATGGTTTAATTTTTTTTAGGTTTTGTAGTTTCAAGTATACAAGTTTTTGATTTTACATGTTTTCAATGTAGTGTTTTCTAATTTTTAGGATTATATGTTAAATTTTTTCATCTTTCATGTTCACCTTTGAACTAAAAAATCATCAAATATTCTGGTTTATATGTTTTTGTATATGAACTATTCTCAAAATATACATGGACTGGTGACTTCATCCAGGTTTGAAACATTGATTCACTCATTTAAATCTATTTTCTTGATAGGAGAACATTTTCACATTGCCCAATTTATGACTTCTTCAATGAGTTTCTACTGAAATGGTTTAGTGGAAATTTTTTTTTGATATTTTATTATCTTCCAGTAATGATATTACTATTTCTTCTGGGGAATAGGATGGTGGTAGTGATTATTGGTATTGTGTTTAGTCATTATTTAAATCAAACATTATCAAATCTTCCACTATACATGATCTTTAATTTAATGTTTTTGGAGTGATTTCCAATGAAGAAATAGATGATGCTATAATGGTTATGAATTTCCATGTTATTTGTAAAACATTATATGTATTTGGGTTTTTTTTCAAGTAAAAAATAAAAAAAATCAGTTTTATTTTTATAGGTTATTATATGTTAGGTTTAGAAGTTCTGATATTATTATTTTACAAGCCTATTGGTAGAAATATTCATTATTAGTGGTTTAAAATTTTATAGGTATTATATTTCCACGTATTCATGATTATAGTTTTATATGTTTTCCAATTAGGTCTTTTTAATTTTTATGATAATAGTTAACAAGTTTTCATCTTTTAATATGTGGGTTTTCAAATTTTAAGGATTGTAGGTTACATGTTTTCACCTTGGAATATAAAATTTCACCTTTCAAATACAGAATATTGAAATATATCAATTCAATGGATCGAGGATTGTATTTGTGAAATTTTATCAACATATCCATGGACGTTGGATTTCATCCATGTTTCCATCACTAATTCAATCATTAAATTCTATGTTTATGTAATAGAAAATATGATCATTTATCAATTTATGAATTCCTTAAATTTTCTATTAAAATGGTTTAGTGGCACACATATGTTCATATATTATTCTCTTGTAGCTATGATGTGACTATTTAGATCTAGGTAGAGGATGGTGATAGTGATTATTGGAATTTTGTTCAGACAACAACTGAACCTAACAATGGCCATTCCTATACTGTTGGACCTATTCAATTAATACTGGTGGAGTGAGTGTTTATGAAGAAAATAATGATGATATAATTCTTTTTATTGAGAATAATAATGGATCGACTAATTTTCCAATGTATCAATTGATGTTAAAAGTGGAAAAACTACCCATGGAATGGCTTTTAAGATCGTAAAATGGAGTTTTGGGGGAGAATCGACAACTTCAAAAAGATTAAGGAACAATCTAGATATGAGAAGTTTGTTTATTATTATTCATCTATTTTATGGTGTTGGATTTCCACCCATTTGGAGAGGTTCAGTAGTTTTTTACTTGTTGTACGTATGGTGGTGTGTTTAGTATGTCTTGGTTTCATGTGTCGATGTTTTCATATTTGTTTCTGTTGTACCCCATTTCAGAAAAACTATTGATTTATTTTATTTGGCTTTTGAAAACCCCCATTTTATTTAGTTGATGTTTTTGTAGTTGTTATTTTTATATTCATTAAATAAAAAGGAAACATATATATATTACCAATATTATATATAGATATGAAAATAAATATAATATAAAATTTTAGCAACACATATTTATATATTAATATAATATAATTTATAAATAAATATTTATTAATTTTACAATATTACCAATGAAAATATAAATATTGGTAACAATATTACTAGTAGAATATTTTTCCCTCAATTCTATTGTTAATCACATTAACCAATATATATATGGTCTGTTAGAATTATTATAATTTCAACAGAGCTTTTTTATTTATAATAAAAACAATTAGCGATGGATTTTTTCCAAAAATTGATGGACCTAGACATATATGTTCATAAAACAATTTACCAATATAAAATGTACTTTTACCCATATATATTCCCCCGTTGGAAGAAGTGAGATATTATGTTGTGAAAGTAGTACAATATCAAAATAAACCACATATTCAATGATAATTTTCAAATATAAAACCATGTATGAAATGATTCACAAATCCATTAATCACCTATATCGATCCATTTATAAAGGAAAATAATATCCACCACCACCATCTGGTTATTTTCAATTGCTTGGAGATCTCATAATATAATTCACAGTCCTCTAAAGTAAAGGGTGTGTAAAAGTAATAAATCTTAGTAGGGTTTCACTTATAGGATCATGGGTTTTCTATGAATATATGTATAATTTGTTTTTTCAATTTAACTCCATGGGTTCGGCCTAATGTGAGTGTTTAATGAGATCACCAGACATTTAGTGGTGGGTTTGGAATTTTTCAGATTTTGAATCTCGAAATTTTAAAAAATACAACAAGGCATCTTGGTTGGAGGAAACAGTGAGACCAAATATGTATAGTTAGGAGTAACCATGAAGGACTACACGTTGGGCTTTATGAGGCCACATGGTTTGGGTAAATTGTGAATCTTAGGGCACACACCCATGTAGGGAATCTAAATTTTTTAACAATGGTGTGTAGAATGGTGTGTGCATGGATTGTCCTACCATTCCCAATATATCATATAAGGTCCCACAATAGTAAGTTAATGCTACACAGTAAGCACACAATTTTTACATCCATGCAGCTAAACTGTCATACCCAGTTAAATTGGGAGAAATTACCTTTTTTACATAAGGTATTATAATATTAAAACCATTTATATTTATTTGATTGAACACATAAAAAGCCACCACATTAAGATATCATATATGGGATCATGATAGGATCCTTGAAAACTATTTTATCCTTAACTGGATTCATGTATTTTTGTTCTTTTTGGATCTATGATATTGATTCAATCATTCCTATTATGTTTTTCACCATTTTAAATCACATCTACAATGTTATATTATTGAATGATAATTATCCTTAATTATAATATTTTTATTCATTATTCATTTTCATTGGATCTGGACTAAATCAAGGGATGATACTACATGACGTTTATTCAATGGATATATGGTAGGTTTTATATAAATTTACAATTTTTATTGATATTTTTTAAGGACAATTATCAATGTGAAACATGATAAACATTATTACACTAAACCTTTAATTATTTAAATTATTTAATTAAATGGATTAGAACCAATTGAATTTTCATTTATGTATCATTGAGATGGTATAGGTTATTAGACCTAATATCATCTATCCATGGGATGTGCCCCTATATCTACAGTATGTCATACCACCCCATTGGGTGTGTGTTTACCCAAAAATTTTAATAGTATCATTAATTAGAATTAAATTAATTGTTTAAGGTTGTTGATACATTTTTTTCTTTTTCTTTTGTATGTTAAATGAATTGATTTAATTGTATTGATAAGATATTTTTGTTTACTTTTGTAATTTATTTCATTCCATTTAAATGGATAAATGGTTTATTTGATAAATGATGAGTGTTTTGGAAGAACTCATTTAACATGAATGATAATAGATTTGATTGATGGATTGATGTAGTAGTGGATGACTTGGATGATTTCATTGGATATAGATTCCATATATTCAATGGATGTCTTCACAATTGATATTATTATGGAAGTGGATACCAGGGAATATTTTCTTTATTGATTCTAAATTCTATTGGACGTTAAGGGTCTTTCTACCCCTCCAACTTGGCTAGCATTAACTCATTTTGGACATGGTATATTGGCATACTAAATGTAATCCAAAAAATTAATTATATTTTTTCCATTGATAGGATTTTGGGAATCGATGTGGATGAATTGGTGTTCTATACCTTGGATCATTACCATCATGGTCTAAAACATTTGAATATACCGTTTGGTAATGACATATGTTTTACACTGCATTTCACCAAAAATTCATTACGGATTTTGACAAATTGTTATATGGTGTGGATGTTGTTTTTATTTTTAGATGTTTATAGTTTTCCTATGTACAAAAATCATAAATCAGTTTTTAAATTGGGCAATATTTATTTTTTATTTTGGTTTACACCATCTCTTGTTTATGAGATCTTGACCATTGATTTTAAGGATCATTAATGGGCTATATAGAATCAATTGAATTTTCTCATATTCCTGGGTCCATTTAATTTCAATATCATCGTACATAGGATATATTTCAAATTTAATTTTATTAAATCTTACACATTGGACTGTCATAAACGCCATTTTTGTTTTCCTAAATAGTTGTATCTCACACACTGTTTGTGCCATTATTGGTTACACATATAATCTTCACTGATGCCACTAAGGACCAAGGAAATATCATTTTTTACAATTATAAGTTTATTCTATTAACAGTAGTAGGTGAACATGTAGTTGAGCTATACTTGTGATTTTAGCTGGGATAGTTACATTTTTCTTATTGTATTTTTCTAAAAAAAATTATTATATGTACACATACTTATTTAATAACATTGTAGGGACATTCCATGAAGCATCATTATTTTATATGTGATTAAGTTTTTCATTATCTATTAATTATGGATCTGGATTCTTAACAACTATTTCTATAATTATTTATCTTCTTCCTCTTTTGACTGATTTGTTTTTACCACTTTATTACACTATCTCATTAATGAATAGTCTCCCAATAACTACACACTATTCTCTTTCATTTGTTTAGATGTCTCTAGCATGATGGGATATATGATTAAGGGCATGGTACCTACCTGCTCATAGCACTGGTTAGTGGATCTCGGTTCTAGATGTTATATTGTTGTATCAAAAGTTTATTTCATTTATATAATTAATATTTTTTGATACATTACATGGGATTTAGAGAGAGTTGATTTTTTTTAATATGCTATTTCTGGGAGTAGTTATCCCACATGTAGGAAAAAAAATTCCTATAATAGAATTTTTTCTATTCTGGTGTTTTCATATTATAGATGATCTGACTCGACTATTGGCCTTTTCACTTTCTATTGTACATTACTTATGATCATGTATTTAATTTTTCCCTAATGGGATAAGGTTATGAATCTCATTCATAATTTTAAGAACTTTTTATTATTTACATTCCATGAATTATCTCATTTAAAATCTGGTGTGTTGTTTAACGTCATGACATTATTCTTTTTTTCCTTTTGTGATATACCTGTTTTTTAATTGATAAAATGTATGAATTTATAATTACAGTTGAAATACATGGTTTATTCCATAACCTAAATTTTGACTTCATGCATAGAAAATTGAAGAGACCCCTGGTAGCCAATTATTGCATGTTGATTCTTGAATGATTAGACACATGGAATATAATGTGTTTTGGTTTGGATTAATTAGATAACAAACTATAATTGATATTGTGTATGGAACAACATGGATCATAATTGGTGAACAATTTGGTCAAAATATTTAATTTTAATTGTCAATAATTAAAAATTTAAATTAAAATGGAATGTTTTAAAATAGGGATCATGACCTAGTCTCAGACCATGAGTGGGCAGTAGGTAGTGTCTATGATACTTTTTATAACTCGTAATTTTCAACCAGTCCTAGCATTAGAATCTAGAGGAGGGGAATTTTTTGTTTATAGGAAGGATTTGAACTATCTTATTCTTTTATTTATGACCTTATCATTATCAGTCTATTTAGATATGTGTGGTTGTTATTCTAGATACATACCACAATGATTACCTCTAGTCATCTTACATGTGGTTGGCCATGAACATGATATGAAAGTGGAGGTCAATGGGTATAAGTAGATCCTCTATAATTCTATCTAAGGTTTTATTATCATTACCTGATACAGTTTCTGAGGCGTAGTTCCATGAGGGTTTTTTTGTTAAATATTGTATTTTTAGGGTGCATTGTAGCAAGCCTCCAATATTGAGGAGCTATCTTGTTGGTTCCAGCAGTATGATACACCCATATATTCTGGTGATGGCTGTCCGAAGGCTCTTGGGATATAAAGACATGTTATTTTATCAATATATATGAATCAATAAAGGCATCCTGAGTAGAGAGTGATGCTCACAAATTATATTCTTTGTGAAGCAGCTAAGCACTAGTGTGATGTTTGGAAACTGATTGATATAGTATTATATATGGTTTGTACATATTTATAATCTTTTTTATGATTAAATTTTCATGAAACTGTGATAGAATTAATGGAATGTCAGTTTATGTTTTGGTTGTAGGGCGTGATGGTTTTTTTTGAAAATTTGGCATACTTTATAGAGTCTCGATGTTTATTAGAGATTTTTCTTGTTGACGAGGTATTGATGTTGATACACATTCAGTAAGGTATAAATGATGAAGTTCAATCATATTTAAATTTTTTCTACATGATTTTATAGGTATTGGTAATTAGTCACTAATTACTATGAATATATTGATGTCTTATGGAAGAGAAGATAAGTGTAGTTTAGCCGCTCAACATAGTAGTTTAGATTCTAGTGGAAGGTATCACCATTATGAGACTTCACTTGCAGGGTCTAAAACAATATTATTAGTGATGTGGTGTTATATTATATCACCAGTGAGGGATATATTGACACATTAGGAATTAGTGTATTGGATAACCAGTCGAGTGTCAATCCTATGTTGTTATAGGATATGTAAAACATTTCTATAGGACCATCCATCCAATAATTATAGGAAAGGGATATACATTGACTTGATGTTTGGGAATGGGATTCGTAGACACATGTTAGGCTATGTTTTGGGTTACTATCGATCTTTAAAGACATGTCGGTGGTCCTGGATGGGGTAATAAGACCCCAATTATACCTAGACAGTACAGTGGGCTTGCTCAAGGTGATGAGGTTTTTATATGGTTTTGGTTCAGTCCATATATATTCTATATAGAATAACCTTGAGCAGCATATCAACAATCCCTATATGGTGAGAGGTATGATCATAGTAGTATCTACTCTTTTATATTAACTTTTCAATATAAGTTCTTCCATAGTTTCATATAAATAACTTTCTATAAATCCTTGGTGTTTTTTTCATAGTTTTTTGATGGTGTATAATACATAATAATTCAATATGGATCAGAACGATTGTTGTCTTCTAATGTAGGTATTTCCCCATTGTGATTTTTGGGTGTCCCTTTTTATTGGATATTTTTTCCTCGAAATGATAGTGATTGATTTTATATTTGGGATGGAATGGTTAGTTTCTAATCATGCACATGATTATTTCTATTACTGGAGGCTGACCTTCACATCACTAGAGGGGATATTTCTTATCCACATGGTTGAATGGAATGTCTAGGAGTTCTAACCAATACTAGATCATAACGTTTTTGGTGGGATGATAACCTAGATTTTTATATTATATCAGTATAATACTGGAATGAATTGGGTCGAATTTCATATAGTGGTTGATCATTTTAGGGACATTTTCCAGATTGAAATTTTTGTATTACATCTTAATAGAGAGACAGAGTTCACTATCAAGAAACTTATAATACTTACAATATTATCCATTCATCCTAATAGTATGGCTATTATTGATTTCTAATAGATCAAGTGGCTTCTAGAGGGATTGGGAATAAAGGGCTTTATATGAACCGATAATTCTCTATGGGGTTTACTAGTACTATTGGAAAAATGGTGGATGGTACCCTTAAGGTATGTGTGTATTATCATAAATTGATCTTATTGATGGAAAATGAAAAATATCTCTCTGAATGGATAATTGATGTCCTCAACACGATCTGAGGAGACATAATTTTCACAAATATTGATTTTAGATCATGTTATCATCATGTTGAAGTTAGAACATAATACATACCTCATATAGATTTTTATAGAATTTGTTCTCTATAAGAGTATTATGTAATGTACAATAATTCATTAATTCCAATATATTTTTGATGGTTATGATGAAAATGATTAGAAACATTTTATGAATTTTTTGTGGTGGTATTCTTGGATGCTCTCATGGTGTATTATCCTAATGGGCATGACTGTTACAAAAATCATGAGATCATTTTTTATACATTAACAGATAACCAAATTTTATGGTATGATAAAAATTATCCACTTTCATAATTATATGATTCACTATTTGATTTATATTTTGTTAAAGGAAATAGAATTAGTTAACCCAGAGTAGGTTAGAGATGTAGTTTTCTGGGAGCATCCCAAGAGAATAAAAACATAATTTTTTTGGGTGTATAATTATGTTACATGAATTTAATATTGGACTTTCCATGACTACAATCAACTATAAAGGGTTTTTATATTATTAGTGTCATGTTTTTATGGTTAAATACCTATTAGACAAACATTTGTGAGATTAACAATTGATTTAATTTAGTACTGGACATGATTATTTCAGATGTAGGTAGGATATAAACGATGTATTGTGATGAATCTGGTATAACCCTAGGATCATTTTTTATGTTGGTATAGTGAGTCATGGAATACTGGACTTGTTTGGTTTGACCACTTTGTAAGAATTACCAAACATAAAATCCTAAGGTTGTATCTATTGTACATTACTTTAATTGTTGGATACATTATTTACTAGCATAGTGTTTTTCATTGTACACTATCCACTAAATCATCAACTTTATATTTACGTATCTTGATCTATATTTGAGCTGGAAAATTTAGGTTGTCTACCAACAGTTGTTTTGACATTGATAATTCCTATAAACATGGAATGGGCAATGTAGTTGGCAATGAACCATGAAGTATGACTCATATATAGGCATTTATATAGGCTTTTAGAGAGTTGAATTTTTTTTTCTTATTATAATAAATGCACATATAGGTGTATAATTTCCATTTCTATACTTTTCCCCCATCAATTGTAGTGACTTATAATCTTCATGGTGTAGTTAGGATGATACAACTATCTGATATATAAGGACCAACCCTATGAGAGAGTGTGGCAGGCGAGGACCCACTCCATGTTAGCCTATAGAAAGACTGAAATCATACATATTCATGGAAACCTATTTGTTCTACTTGATATACGACTAGAGCTGGTGTGGGAGTTCCATGCATCTTATATAGAAATAAATCCCAACGTTAACTTGATGTATAATGACTTAGATCACTAATACTGGTGGTTGGGAATGAAACATGAGGTGGATGGTTTTTCTACAAGTTGTTCATCGTGTCAGTAGGTGATAACAGAAAATCAGTTACTACATTGGATTTTAATGTAGTTTCTCGTTCCTAAGTGGGAAATGGAATATGTTTTGATGAATTTCATAAGTTTTTTATTGCGGTCACCTAAAGGTATCAATGATTTATGAGGTTTCATTGATATTCTCATGGGGGATTCTCATTTTTGGAAGATCATGGATTCATTCTTTATAAATGAGCTAGGGTGGTTGTATATCCATGGGATAGTATGACATTTGGGGTCCCTATAACCATGGTATCATATAGGGATTATTAGTTTATGTATCAATTATTTCAAAATTTATAGTGGTCATTTTGTAAATATATTATTATTAGCACATATTAACACACAAGGACTGATGGCTAGTTTAAGAGCATGTACTAGTGCTTCTAGACATTATGAGAGTATGCATCTTGGATTTTTGTTGATCTTGGAAGATGTGTATAAGCCTTGTTGAGTTCTCCTAGAAAAATAGCTATTATGAGACTATTCATATGACATTGCATGATGATTTATAAAATTTCTTAATGACAACCCTTATTCTAGTTAGGGTCTGGAGTGGCACATTTACTAGTATAGATTATTGTTATAGAGAGTACATAGTAGGTCTAGTTGATTAGGAAATGGTTGGAAACAACAATGTCAAGTAATAAATATTACAAATATCATTATCAATTCCCTCTAGAGTTTGTTGTCTCACATAGGGTCTTTTTATGTATCTAACTAAGTCTATTAAATAGATGAATATGGATATAGGCTGTTCTTTAAGTGTGATATGTTGAGTCACTTGAGATTCATGGTAAATTTGGAAAGGTATAATATCCATTGTAGTTACTTTAAAGGTATAGATCCATGAAAGGTGTTTTCAATGTATCTTTGATGTGTCGTTATCATTAATACACATCAGAAACTATACAACTAGAATTGTCTTAGCTATATATAGATGCATCCTTCAATGATCATCTGATTTGTATCGCTTATAAGAGAATGAAGGACAGTTTATTCTGGTTAGTTCCTCTTGTACAAGTTCAATAGAAGAATGGTTATTTATAGGACAAGAAATGGGAGTGGGATTTCAACATTAATTATCAGTGGTTAGAATTATTCTTAGTTTATTGCTAACCAAATTTTGAATTTATGCATTGGGATGATTTACTTTAAGGGGGATGGTTGTATTATTTTTTGTTTTCATATGAGGTATGAGTCATTTTCTGATTTTACTCATTTATTGGGAATACTGTGGGTGCATAATGAGGTCATAAGATTTGTAGGTATATCAAAATCTTTTTCGGATCTCATATATAGATATTTTGATAAAAAAATATAGGCCACAAATTTTGGAGGATCTGGGTGCCCTTATATTCATGGATAGTAGTAAACATACAGGTTTAGACATTGTGTTGTAGGAAGACCGACAGTTTGAGGAAACTATAAAACCTGTGGTGCTAGAATGTGTGGGGGTCTGTAGTTTTTTGGTGATGTTTGAAGTACAGTTTGCATGTAGTTTGTCAGAATCTATGAATGAAACATTGTAAGGTCTCTATTGAGGCTATAAAGGGAACACAATTGGTGTCGGGTTAGCCAAACCACAATGCCAAAGCATAAAACCCAGTAAAAATGTGGGAAATTTTTTTCCCCTTTAAGGGTCTATAAAAATAAATATCTTCTCCATTTATTTTTATGTTGGATACTATTCCACTTCCGTCATACATCCTCTAAGGGATCCATCAAGGATCATTGATCACTCTTGGATTAGGAATCAAATTCAACCATTGTTTATTTCATAGGTTTTCGACGGTGATATCATAATCCATATTAATCAATTTTTCATTTAACTCTTCATCCAAATCATTATTTGGTTTCATAATAATTTTTTATATTTCATGGATTTATATCCTTTCATTTTTTCCATCCAATCTAGATAGAATAAGGTGTGGACACTAGATCAATGTTCTTATGTTGATTTACAGTAGGTGGATTATAAATTTCCACCAGGTGTTTTAGTTTTATTAACATTTTTTATATTATTTCAAACAATATACATTCCATAGATCCCCATTAATTAATTAAATCAATTATTTATATTTATTGGGACATGTTAGGTTTCCCTTTGTGTAACATTTTTATGGATGGAGGTTGTTAAAAACAACATAGGCTACCCATGGGGTGTTACCTTGTATCGTCCCTATTTTTAACAACATCGTTTTGTGTGTGTGAACACCAAAAATATATTGGTAGACTTTTATATGATAAAAATGAACTGATTAAGACTTTTATTACGTTAATTTAAAGTTTCATTGTCAATTAATTTAATAAATTGAATTGAATTGATTAGATATGGTTTTTTACTCCTTTTTATATTATGAAATATAATTTTAATGAATAGATTGTTTATTATAGAAATAGTTAATGAGTTTTAAATGATAAATTATTTGACTGATGATGTGAAATTCTAGTAGATTCTTTTTATGATCTCTATGGACCCCACTCACATAGATTCTAAGGACATTTCTCCCATGAATCTTATTAAGTTAGGGGATTCATTTGATCTATAGATCTAGATTCCATAGGATACAAAGGGACGTGCTACCCCATAGATCTGGATTTCTTCCACTCACAGTGGGCATTGATATATGACTTTTTCTATGTATTGGATGTATGTATTTACTGAGTTTTCATTGATATTCTCCTTGGACTGGTTGTAAATCACTTGGTATTTTATACCATTGATCCGACCCTTCATGGTCTGACACATTTGATTATGTAGTGTTGTAATGATAAATGTTTTCCACATTATTTAATGGAAATGATTATTTTTATTTTAACACATTGACATTCATTATGGTCTTAGTGATTGTTTTGTTATGGTAATATTTTTTCCTAGTATGGGTATTAGATATCAGTTGCTAATGTGGACTGTATTACATGTTTATTTCAGTTTACTGATTCCCTTGTTTGTGGGAACATGTCCCTAATTTATAGGGAGCCTTATAGGACTAGGTAATATTACATGATTTCTCAAATATTTCATAGGAGCATTTTTGATACTGAAAAAATTCCATAACTCTCAGAGGAAGTTTCGAAATGACGATGCGATGTCATATTCAGAATCAGAGGCCCAATCCGGAGGCCTGGGATGTGGTGCGCGAAATAAATGAGGATCCGCGTGAAAAATTGTTCTGCGCGCGTAGAATCACCGGGTTTCACGGAATTGAGCCGATGAGGGGCACAATATTTGCGCACCACAGTTTTACACAGCGATTTTTTTCTCACCGGATGCGCTCGGCGTGAAGAATATTGTGTGCCGCCTGGATTCCGCGCCAGAGGTCCCCTATAAATAGAAGTTGACACTGAACGGTTTGGGGCTTCCGGAATTCGAAGTGAGTCTCATGCACGAAATTCGGCTTCCCCCGCTTGCAATATGGCTTCCAGGTAATCCCTCATTTTGCGCAACCTTGCCCCGGAGTCCGCCTTTGCGCGCAACTCCACTGGGTTCAGTGAATTTTTCCCCTTCCCCGGGTTCCAGCCTTTCCCGCAATCTGTGTCTCGTGCGCGCAAAAACCTACGCGTAATTCCCTCTGTGCGCAATTCCCTTGCTCCAATTGTGCGTTGTCTTGGTGTTTTGCGCGCAAACCTTCTTTTTTTGCGTGCAAAGCCTAGGACCCTTCACCTTGACTCCCCTTGGATGCCCCCCTGCTGCGGCACCTGATGTCTCCCAAGCCGAGCATGCTGTCCATGTGTTGTTTCCCCGTATGGCCATCCAGGCTCATCCGAAGTAACCTCATGGTCCCTTGGGCCGTGTTTCCCATTGCGTTGCTTTGCCTTATGCTTCTCCGCATAGGCACGCTAATGGCTATTGCTTCTTCGCATAGCCACGCTAACATGGACCCCCGGTGGTTTGCCCTACGAACCCCCTTCATTATGGCCATGCCGATGCCTTCCCTCTCACAAGGGGTAGAGGGCGTTGGACATGTAAGCCCTAGAGGTGTGGAGCAAACCCACCTCGTCCAAGCTGTAGGATGTTAAACTGCTAAGCACCTCATCCTTAACACAAGACGTTAAACTGTGGTATGACCCCGTGCATCGCACTCAGGGTCCCCCCCAGCTCGGACATTTTTTACGCCCACTCGTCTCTATGGGAATGGACTCTTCCTCACATGGAATGAGATCCTCCTTGTCAGAGTGGCGTTTGTCCGTGGGGGAAGGGCCTCCTTAGAGCGTAATCCCCTAGACTTTCTTGCGGATGATTGCACCCGTGCATCTCCGTACATCCCCCCCTGCCAAGGCCAGTGGAGTCCTATTCAAACTGTGCTTTTTCGCACCATGGGCCTCCACCCTAGAGTAAGCCCCGACACCAAGGGCTTCTTACCACGCGTAAGCCCCCATTTCCTCATTGGGCCTCTCAACGCGTAAGCCCCATTCCGCTTCTCACGGATACACCCTTCGCGATGTGATTGTCTGGTCCCTACTGCCTCTTATTTCCCACACCGAGCATGACTCACGTGGGCTTAGAGCACGCATCGACCATGAAATCCTCTTATGGGATTCCCAAGACCGTAAGCCCCATCCCAGTGAACTACGTGGACTTTGATCCGTGCTAACACATGGTACAAAGGAAGCCTCCACGAGGTTCAAGCCCAACACCCGGTCGTCCCGACCTCTCCATGTTGGTTCCCTGACCACCCTGGGCTGCCCAGAGCGTAATCCCCATACCCCTCGTCTTGCATGACGTTAAACTGTATCTCGTCCGCATGACGTTAAACTGTATTACCCCACTTGGGCCGTCTCAGAACATAAGCCCCATGTCTCACTCTACCATCCATCATGATCCTTACCCAAGCCTCCACATCCCAGTGAGATCATGCCACCCCATCCCACTCCATGGAATTCGGGAAGCCGACCAAGTGATGGCCCCAACATTTGTGTACCCCTAGGGGTCCTTCAACCCGATCCGTCCCTGCAAGATGTTAAACTCGTGACATACCCCATGTTAAACATGAGAAGCTAAGGAAAACCTCAGACGGTACACATTCCCCACGTTTGATGTGGGATGCCTTGGGCTTCTGCGCCCTCGAGAAGCCATGTGATAAGGGACCAAAGGCAGACATGCCAACGACGCCCCAACGTGACCATTCTCCTAACTGAAGGTTGATGCCCCGACGATACCCCTTGGAGCGTCTCGACGGAAGCAGCGTAATTAACTGGCGTCCATGTAGATATGACATCGGGAATGGGCTTCACGAACCCGTCTTAAATCTATGAGGGAGACCCGGACTAGGTGATTAGCTTCGAGGAGGAATCCATGGAAGGAAGAACCGACAACCCATCATCCCGTTTTCGATCAAGGAGCAGACATCCCTGAACAAGGAACAGATGTTGTCCGCCTTTGGAAAGCGGGAATGTGGGGTAACAAGCAGCGCGTCCTCCCCATAGACGGATGTGCGTGCCCTGGTGAAAGCATCAGAGCAACAAAAGATGGTGAACACGACGTGAAGCTCTTCTCCTCAATACGTGGAATGGTAGCCGTCGGGGAAGTGGAAGAATATCATGTCACCAGGTCTGGGTAACCCTCACCGGGACGTCAAGCCGCCAGGGGTCGAGGCCGTTAGGATGTCGACCACTCCGTTCTGCGACGTCATCAGCGTGGATCCCTCTCGCCGACCATGGATGATAGAATGACACTGGGCCTTGGTTTCTGATCTCGTTTTCTGTTGACGCTAATGGGTTCATCTCCCTACTTCCAGGAATCAGATTACTGCATTCGGAGCTCGATGACCACCTGCCCACCGGCACAGGGGCAGGGGAAGTACCGACGCGGCTACCCTACGCGGTCCCACCTATTCCATGGATACTCTGACTTCGACCGTCGTAGCAGCCGGGCGCTCGCACCCACTCTCCACGTTAGAAATCATCCAGCGGAGGGTGATCAATGACCTGGTTCGTAGGTATGATGAGGAAGGGATCATCCTTTCCAGGGGCATGGCCCGCATGGATCTAGAAGCGGATGTGCCTCACCACCATCGGCGCCCTCGAGGGCCGCGCAGGGAGCCTCCGATCTCCACGCAGACGTTCAACCGCTTTGGGAGCATATCCCTGGAGCACCTTGACACATCCCTCCCCTATTCCAATGAGGTGGGGGATGTCCGGGTCCACTAGATCGGCGATCTATCCCAAGGGTTAACGAAAAGAACCCCCACCAGGCTGTGTCGATGCCGCCGCCCGACTCCCCGAGCCGAGGAGCAGGAAATCTTCATGCCCGCACCGCCGGTTCTGGCCCATCTGACTTGACGCCAGCATCGGGCACGAGCGGGAGAGAATGCCCGTCTTGGGGAATCCACATCCGCAACCACAGTGGCCCAAGCCACTACTGACTACTGTTACCAGATCCCCGAGCATGTTGAGTAGGGGCAGCCACGTGCCCGACTGGGATCGAAACCCCGACCACCCTGCAGGCAAGTTGGGTCGAATCTCCCGGTCACGGACACCTGCAATGGACACTGCAGACCAATCCGTGGTAGTGCCGCTCACAATGAAGTCTCATTCCGTGCCACCGATCTCAAAAGCCGAAAGCTTCTTATCGACGGCTATGCTCCGGGTATGACTCCTTCCATCGCCCACTACATGGGGTATGAGGTCACTCCCCCTACTTTCAGCCACGAGTAGGGAGGCGTTGTGTATCCAGTCGCTCACTCACATGGAGGTCCTCCCCATGTCCCTTTCGACATCTATCCTGGTGCTTCTCGCACCCCGGACTTCAGTCCCCTCTGCCCCAGCTCTATTGTGGCTGGGGGACCCCATGATGGAAATTTTCCTCACCCTGAGGAGTTACCCAGGGGTAGGAAGGCCGGGCGTCGTCAACCTAAGAGGAATTTCAGGGGAGTCTGGACGGAAATTAGTCTAGTCTGTTTCTCGGATTCTGAGGAAGAGTACGACTCGACAATGGAACCTCCCCCCCAACCTTTTGAGTTGAGGGCAGGGATGGGGACGTGGCACGTCAGTCTCGTACTCCCCGAATGCGAGATCCGTATGATTCTATTCTCCATTCGAAGGTATATCCAGGAGGACAAGGACTTGTCATACCGCCAGGGATGAAGCCCGTAGTTTCCACTGGCCTCCTCAGGAGCACTTCCCGCCCCTATTAGGGAGGGTGCAGACCATTTCTGGGGACCGACGGAAGAGTCGCGCAGCGACACACCCTCGGAGAGAACCGACGTTGTGATAGGAGGCCCATTCGCCGGCCCATCCTATCGCGACGTTGCAGCTAGGGCACTGCAACCCCTGGAGGATGACCCAGGGATCGACGGCCAATCGTCGTGTTCGCCGTATTCCCCGTCGGCTAGCCCACCGCCCCGATGGCCTACCTCAGCGCCATTTCCAATTCCCCGACATTCCTCGGTGGATGAGCATAGGCGGCAAGGTCCGGACCCCGAACCAGAGCCGTGGAGGTTTTGGACCATTCTTGCAGCGGGCCACTTCCCTGAGAAATTTTGGCTAGTCGCAGAAGAGGATTTTGATGTTCCAGAGTCACTCACCCTGGGATAGTTTTAATGCTTTCGCCAAATTCTTCGGGTGACTCACTCCTGCCTCTTCCATCAGCTAGCGCCTGATCCTGGGATCCAAACGCGTCTCGAGGAGATCGGTGAGTAGTACCGTCGGGTCGACCTAGAAGCACTCCCCGCTCTCCGGCACCCCGAGTCGCTGGACCACCACGAGGCCCTCCAGCAACAATGCGTCCAGATTTTTCAAGTACTGCGTAGAGTTATTGAGGAATCCACCCTCTACGCACACGTCTGCGGATGGGGGAAGTACGCTGCTCCCCTCTTGTGTGCGATCCGCCGACAGACCGATCCACTGGGCGACCCTGAGGGAACGTTGCCAAGGGAAGTGGCAGTCAACATGGATGACCTTTCAGTTAAGGGAAACATTGTGGATCCCCTCGACGGGGACTCACCCCCCGAGGACAGGGCGCTACTGGACCCATCTGGGAGGAATACTCGCCAACAGAGGAGCCTCCTAGGTCTTCCTGTACCCACGGAGGCACTGACACTGGGCCGAAACATCAGCAAGGGTAAAGAGCCTGTCGGGTCTGTCAAACTCGCCGACCCATCTGCCTCGGTGCAGAAGGTAGAGGAAGATCCCGAGAAGGCCACACTGCGCCAATAGCTAGCTGAGCAGACGAGGCTGGTTGATGAGCTCCTGGCCGAACGCATTGTAGAGCGGCGGCCTGACTACGGTTACCCTAGACCAGGACAGCAGGGGCAGAAGCATCTACCCCTTGTTGAGATTCCCCCAGGCAACTGTGACCATGTCGTGTTCACCGACAGGGGAGACACTAGAAACCATGGAAAGAGGGCACTATATGTTTTTCCGAACCTTCACGAGTGGCGAGACCCCCTAGGGGACCCTGCTCGGTTTCCTCCCACCGCCCCGAGAGTCGCTCCGCCAGCTGCCCCGCGAGCCGCTGAGCGCGACTACCGTATCGAAGAGCTGGGTAACGCACTTGTGGTTACAGATTCCCGTCAGGATAGGAATCCGCATCCAGATGATCTGATGGAAGTACTCATCGCCCACTTGGAGGCCCTGGAAACTCGGCAGGTGGCAATCCCACCGGATGGCAAGCCGTACCCAGCATGGGTGGATGACATTCCGGCTCTGCCAGGATTTGGGAACACCACTTTTTCCCCCTTTAACGGGACCAGAGACCCGCCACAAAACTTGGCCCACTTCAACTCGAGTTGTGTGCCTATGATAGGGACTCTGGTGTAGAAAGAGGCTACCAAGATCTGGTGCTTCGTTCAGACACTAGAAGGACCAGCATTCGTCTGGTACAACAAGCTCCCTATTGGATCTATGACTACCTGGAAGGACCTTTTCTGGCAATTCTTCTAACAGTTCAGTTCCACAACCCGGAAGACGAACATTGCAGACCTCTTCAGGTGCAAGCAGAGGCCCGACGAGCGAGTCGCGGACTTCGTTGCCCGGTCGAAGGGTCTCACGTACTCCCTTGACATGCCACTGAATTAGGAGTAATTACTGACGATGTGTGTAGGGAACGTCAAGGCGGATGTGGTTCCTTCTCTGATCACACAGAATTACCCTGGAGGGTTCCGGGACTTCTTGGACAAGGCTAAGTTCCTTGAAGAAGTCCTGCAACAGGCCGGTCAGGCACGCCCACTGCCTCCTGTAATCTCTGCATGGAGAGCCGCCAGGGCCGAGCCCGCTGCTGTGGCCCAGATAGAGGCCCCCAGACAGCTAGAGTTGATTCCAGTGAGGCCAGATCAGCAAGCTCATAGGGGTCCACCCCCACGGGCACAACCTTCGACCCAGCAGCGACCGCCTCAAAATCAGTAGGCGCCTCCGCGTAACGCACCGCCACCACCTAGGCAAGGTAATCCGGATCCACCTCCTTGGCCTGCTCCTCCGGCCCCTGGTCATGGTCAGACCCCAAGAGTCCCCTTTCTAGATAGAAGGAATCAGGCTTACTCGTTTGGCGAGTCCAAGATCCCCGGTTATTTCCGTAGTGCCTTGGAGTAGAGGATCGTGCGACTGCCTGAGTGTCGGAAGCCAGAAGAGGTGTGTCTCACTGATCACCCTAACTACTTCCCTTATCACCGGATCCTGCGACACACCATCCAGCAATGCTATGTGTTCAAGGACTGGCTCCAGGACCAGATTGAAAACTACATAGTCAGGTTGGCCCTAGCCTTGGCACAGGTGGCATGTGTCTTCGTGGGATCAGATGTCGGTAGTGACAATGAGGGTGGCTGGGAAAAGGTATTCGACCGTGGGTCCCGGAAGTATAATGACTGGATGGCCCAGCAGATGGTCGCCCGTGCCCATGGAATCATCTGTGCTCGCGTGAGTCAGCAAGAGCACTCGGAGTCTGCAAGCGCTGATTTGGCTTCGTCGTCCCAGCCTACTTCTTCCCAGAGGAGAAGGCGGCGGTGCAAGAAGAAAGAACGCGCCCTGCCATTGCCTTCATCTTCTCGCACGCTTGGCGATTTCATGCCCCCATAAATGGGGATCCCTCTGAGACCCCGTCCGGTAGTGGATGAATCCTTGAGTGAAAGTCTGGGGTACGCTTCGGTTAACACCGTAGAGTTGGTAAATACATTTTTGGCTCCCGACGATGAGGAGCGCCAGGTGGACCTCCCAAATGTCCCCAGCCGTCGCCAACGTCGACGGAGCCAAGGCTACGTGAATCGCCGGGGCACGACCGTCGTCACCTCCAGTCAGGTCGTGCATGCTACCAAGACTAGAAAGCAAGCCCGGTATAGAGAGCAGCACTCGCGGCTCCCTCACCCGGTGACAATAGGTTCGCTTCCACCACCGTTTGTGTTGCTGGATCGGGTGGAACTGCCTTGCCCACGTCGCAACTAGCCCAGCCCTGCCATTGGCCGACTATGGCATTCCGGTCCCAGCGCGACAACCACCTCCTGGGCTTCAGCTAGTGAACAGCGGGACGTTCCTAGTACCAGTCAGTCACTGGTCCCGCCAGCATGGCCCGTCATCCCCCCAATGGCGAAACGACCTCTTGTAAGTAGAAGCTCATGTTTGGCGCGAAAGTATGAAGTCCTGAAGCATTTTGCCGGAATTACGGAAAGTATTTCCATCCATCAGGCCCTTCGCCTATTGTCTGAAATGCGTGAGGCGCTCGCCGAGGCTCTAAGGAGCCCCCTTCAGTTTGAAACGGAGGTAGCGGCCGCAGAAGCCTTCCACACCGAGGTGATTGAGGACGCCGAATGTCAGGCGGTTATCTCGTTTTCTGGTGAAGATGAAGACGTTCCCATACAGGGGCACATCCGGCCATTGTACTTCACCGGCCAGTTCAATGGCGTGGAAGTCCGTCGCTATCTTTTCGACACGGGTTCTGAGATTAACTTGATCCCAACTCGGACACTACGAAAACTGGGGTTGTCTAAGGATGATTTAACTCCCTCCGACCTCAGAATCCAGGGGTATGACAAGACTGAGCAAAATCCACTCGGCAAGATTCGTCTGAAGACCCATTTCGGCAGCTTAATTTCCAATACTAAATTCATGGTTGTCTCTCTCAGGACACTGCCTACAACTGTTTGATGGGCAGGTCGTGGCTCCACCTTCACGCATTGGTTCCCTCATCATACCATCAGTGCCTCAAATACTCCCTTAAGGGTCGAGTGGGTGTGCTCCAAGGATAATCGTCTATGTTTGCCTTTTTTGAAGCTCGTTACCTGGACACTGACTATTACAAGAGGAAGGACAAGAAAATCCTGGCAGGTGAGGTTGAGCCCGTCGCTGTCACAAGTGATCCCTGGGCAGGTTTGGATGACGCATATGTCTTCCCAATCCATCGAATGGAGGCCATGACTCCTGATATGGGAGGGTTCTTTGTTGTCTCGGGTACCAGAGGAAGACATATTTCAGGGTCTAACCGATGGCGGGAAATCACCTCGTACTCTTACACCGACCAGGCTCAGGTGATCCTCGAGCCTCCTACCCCTATACGATATCAGGACGTTGGGCTCATGGCAACGACAGTATGTCATACGTGTCTGTTTCTCCAAGCTGGAATCGACCGACTCAAGCCAACACGTCACCACTACTTTGATGTCATAAAGCGTGGTGATGTGTTTCATGTTCAGCTTTTTGGTTAGAGAACCTAGTGTTGTTGTGGTAGCCGATATATCCAAACATTAGGACTCTGGGCACCCTCTTTCCATCTCTTTACATGAAATCATTAGTTACATTGAAATGAATGTCACATACATCATCTATTAATGGTTTTTGTTTTCTTTGTCATTATTTAGTCAGATCTCTACATATATTATATTGAAAGTGTTACATATTGATATGTTTAAGGATGCCTCCATGAAGACCGTTAGTCAGGATCCCAATGGGTGATCAAAATATTGATTTTCCTAGCGATGAGGTGTCAATGTATGGACATATATTATAAATGAAATACCTAGGTGGTTTTACTTATGTATAATGAGTCGTTGAGTAGTAGTCCTTTCTAGCTGTATTGGGAGAGGATGCACGCAGGCTTAGTTCATTGCATAAGTTCCAGAGGCTATGACCTACTAGATTTAGGGGTGAGACAATCCCACATGTAGCTAAGGATTTGATGGAGGTAGTTACTTGTGTATTATTCCTTCTGATGATGTCAGCCGATTAGATGGAATTAATGGATATGAACAAAAATTAGGGTGTAGTATTGAGATTGTGGAGCATAGTGATCTAGAAACATGACGATATGAACCCCTCATGGGATGACTTTGAGAAATACTTCAAGGTGGTGTTCATTCTGAAAATTTTTCTATAATTATGCATCTAAGAGCTTTTACATCTATTAAAGGGTATCTAGATTATATAACATTAATCAATATGGTTTACTAAGAATTATCTCTACTCCAATTATATGGTTTGTGAACTATTCTTTAGGGGTCATTAATTTGATAATGTACTACGTCAGGAGATCATTGAATCCATGTTGTCCTGTAGCATCCCTACTCAAGATGAATTACTGGAGTGAGATATTATCATGAAGAGAATTCTTGCAGTAGATACGCGATCATTGGGGGATACCAGTAAACAACAGATCGATGAGTCTTCGGTGGTGGGATGCTGAAAACAGATAAAGGGGCCCATGTGAGCCATGTCTTTTGGGAGACAACCCTAGGATTTGGTAGAAGTGGTGCTATGATCACATGGAAGATTAGGGAAACCGATGGACCGATAGTGTTTCACGTACAGAGGTCTATGACACATGGATTGTGAATTCCCAACATGTTATGTGGGGCTTCCATTAGTGTAAAATGGTTATAAGTACAACACCACTACCCTAGGTTGTCCACCACAATCTATGGGAGTTGATGGACATGGACGAGGCCAGTATAAGTTGAGGGAGGATTACAACCCCAACACTCTAGATATGAATAGAAGATCAATTTGTGTCTTCTCCACCATAGTTCTAGATCATATAGAAATAAGTTCTAGTTACTTTTTCCTGGCTACATGCCTTTTTTAGAGCTCAGAGATTTCTGTTGAAAAGTTGGCTCGAAACATATTTTTTGAGACTCTTACAAGAGGGGATTCGACAGTCATGCACTGAGGATGATAATTTGATATTACTAATATATGTTAGAGACTCTACTAGGATATCCCTGTAGTCGTGTTGAGGACTTAGAACATCATTCTATGTACGAACTAGTTATCTATAATACATGATCAAGTTGGCTATTTTAGAAGCATATTGGGATTTTTCCCTAGAGATGGAACCAGTATTTCCGTTACCAACCAAAAGGAAATTCATGAAGTATAATATGGACATACTCAAATGATTTTTTAGCTGGTCACTCACCAGTTGGATATCCTCCCCCTCGGTGCAGTGGAGGATAGGATTCAAAAGTTTCATGCAGCGGATGATGATTATGATGATTTTTCCTTCATGGATGAAAAATGATTACCTCATCATATAGAGGTTGACATTGGAATTGATATATACCAAGATATATCACTAATATCTACTCCTTCATATCGGATGCCTCCCACAATGATTTAGGAGTTGAGGGTAAAACTGGAGGACTTGGAGAGGAAGGGATTTATGAGGCCCAATGTCTCTCCATGGGAAGCCCCAACTTTGATTTCCAATGAGGTATATGGAATTTTGAGGATACTTGAGGACTTCATGAACCTAATCCAGGAGACCTTGAAAAATAATTATTTACTTCTGAGAATAGATGACCTCTTCGATAAGCTAAAGGTAGCAAGGTGGTTTTCGAAGAGATACCTCAAATAAGTCTATCATCAGCTTCATTCACGGGATAAGGATGTATCGATGAAATCATTCAGTTGTTGTTATGGCCACTATGAGTACTTGGATATGTTGTTCGGCATAACCAACACCATTGTAGTGTTCATTGGACTCATGAATAATATATCCAAACCATTCCTTGACTAGTTTATTGTTGTATACATTGATGACATTATGGTGTACTCAGCTTCTTAGGATGAGCACTGGATACACCTGAGGGTTTTCCTTAACACCCTTCAAGAGAAAAAGATTTATTGGATGCTATGTATGTGTCGATTATTGATTTGGGAATTCCACTTTCTAGGACATTTTATTTTGGAGGCATGTGTTGTGTGGGATCTGGCGAATATTGAAGCGACAAATGCTTGGAGAAGCTTGAAAGTGTGACCAGGGGGAGTTTCTAGGGTTTGGATGAGTACTATGGGATGTTTTTTCCTGACATTTCAAGAGTAGAATCAACATTGATGGACATGACATGGATGGAAAATCCCTTCTTGTGCATAGAAAAATTCATGTAGTCTTTTCAGAAGCTCATATGGAGGTTGATGAGCACTGCAATACTATATATACTAGAGGAGGGTATTAGGTATGTAGTGTTCTGCGACACATTTGGAACTGGACTCGAATGTGTCTTGATATATGGGAATGAAGTGATTTCCTATCACCCACTCTAGTTGAGGTACAATGAGATGAACATCACGACCCATTTCCTTGAGTTGGCAATAGTGGTCTTAAGATTGATGATATGGCATCATTACCTAATGAGGGAGCAATTTATCATCTACGTAGTCCTCAATATCCTCAAATTCATCATTACTAAAAGGGAACTAATCTATAGATAGATATTTCGGCATGATTTAATCTAAGAAATGACATTGATATCATCTATTGTCTTAAGAAGGGGAACATGGTGGAAGACGCACTCAGCATGAGGTGTAACCTAATATTTATGTGTGAGGCATCTGAGAATTTGTCCTTGTTGTTGATATCCATCATGGATGATTGTGTAATGGCTTATCTTCAGTCGATGGATGTCACCCCTCAACTCATTCATCGAGTTTTGGAGGGAGAATAAGGGGTTATCAACTGCGAGTCTCAACATGTTCAGTTGTATATAGGGTATGCCCATGATGGATATTGGATGTGTAGGGATCATGTCATTCTCTTTCGAGAGTGAAAAGTTGTACCGATGGTGTTGAGGGAGTAGGTTCTAAGGGAGTCACACACATACCCCATGGTGGCACATCCAAGTGTGTTGAATATTTATCAGGACCTCCAAGTCCTATTCTGGTAGCCATAGATGAAGACGGCGGTTGAAAAGTTCGTTTCTCAGTGCCTCGCCTATCAGCAGGTGAGGTAGAGTTATAGGATCCATTAGGCTTGACTCATCCCCTCATGGTGCCAGAATGGAAGTGGGATGGAAAATCGAAGGAATTTGTGATGTGTTTACCATGTACGGCCAATGGACATGATACCATCATGGTGACCATTGACCAACTCCACAATTTGGACCTATTTCTACACATATGATAGTGGGATTCTATATAGATCTTGGGATGCCTATGCATTCTGGGGATTGATCGATTCCATGGGGTTCCCTCATCTATCATTTCATACTGTGATGTTTATTTCACTTCCCAACTAGGTAAGGGTTTGCAAGAGTCTTTTGGATTTAGATGACATGTTGAGTGAATGCATCATGGTTTTGGTCATAGTTGGGAGGACCACATACCTATGGTGGAGTTCATGTAAAATAAAAACTTCCATTCAACCATTGTTATGACAACATTTGATTCCTTTTATAGACGACTATACAGTTCACTATTATACTAGACTGACCATGACAAGTAATCAAATATGGACCTAGAGATGGTGTGGAGTACCACCGAGAAGGTGTAGATCATCCCAAAGTGGATGAGGAAAAGAAAATCTGGTAAATTTCTTATGCAGATAAAAGGGGGAGTCCCTTTTAGTTTAATGAGGGAGGCTGTTTCTTCCTCTTATTCTCACCTCGATGAGTGTTGTAATGATTTGGTAAGGGCGACATATTTTCTTTGTGGATCATCATCTCCTTTCATGTCTTGAGAAGATTAGGTGAGATGTAACATTGAAAACCTCTACCCCCACAATTCCATAGGGAGCATGATGTCTTTCACATGTTGTATCATAGGAGGTACATGCATGACCCATCCCACATTATCAACTATGGCGAGCAGGAAATTTATTATGGAGTGACGTTTGTGAAGATCGATATAGTGATCGTTGATCGACATTGGCAGATCCTTCGTGGGTGTTTTATTTCACTAGTGCCCATCTAGTGACATAATAATAACCTCTAAGGGGGATCTTGGGAGTGGGAGGATTACATTCATGGTCTTCACCCTCATCCATTTGTTGAATAGCCCTTGTTTGGGATTCTGAGGACATAAATCCCTAAGGTGGGGAGATTGTAATGAATCTGATTTTCTATGATTTATTAAAATAAATTATTTTGGAAAATATTGAGATCAATAGCTATGGTGAAATGAAATATCAAGGCCATGTGTTGCCATAATTAGTTATGGAATTATGTTTGGTTTTTAAATTTAAAAAACACTGGATGTATAAATTTGAATTTTGATAACTCATAAATGTTTGCCTAAATAAATAATTTGTGGGAATAATTGCATCAAGAATTACTCCTTTCCCATAGGTAGGGCCTAACACCATCTGGAATTTTCTAGATGAACTTTTTAATATTTTGGACATAACCATCATTAAATATTTTAAGAAATATATTTTAAAATAATGCAACATTTTTTTTCCATTTTTTAAAAATAAATATGTTGGGATCTTGGGTTACAATTTAAAACACTGTAAATTCCATGAGAGAATTTGTGGGTAGGATAATCGGGAGAAAGCAATAGAAAATTCCGATAGATAAATTCCATTTTGAATCAAATATTGAGGATCGAGATAATTCATTAGTGGATCATCAATAGTGAAGATCTATCCCTTCATCGACGAACGATCGAAATCCATTTAATGAATTTTATTCTTTGATATTATTTCCCCATTCATATATTTAGATTAATCAATGGTTCCATCATATTTGTGATATGTGTTAAACATGAAAAAATTTAATGGGAGTTGATCCATATGATTGTCTTGGTTTTTTGTTAAAAAATCAAAAAATAATGAATCCTTGCTGACATGAACATCATCTATGATATGTTATTTATGTATTCATATAGTGTTTTTGGTGTTTCACATTCCCCAAATTACCACTCTCTATTCGGCGTGGTCACGATGATCTAGAGGGATCCGACAGGATATCCACTTGGAAGGTGGACGCCTTCGGCCCACTTTCCAAGTGGGATTGTGGTAGTGGATCATCCCACAGAAGGAGTTCGCTGGAGGTGGGTGGCCAATCCACTGACTCGATGTTTATAAGAGTGATTTACCATAATAGTACGCTATGGGGGGTGGCCGCACAATGTAGTAACTAGCTCGGAAACCAAAGGTGAGGAGGCCCTCAGCTGTGCGGCCGCATGCAGCGTATGAGAGCCACAATGAAGGGGATTTTTGACTCTTCGAAGACACATCAGTCAGAGGAAATACCTGAAACAAATCCACGAGATCCACTAGTCATGTAGACCGAATACACCATGAAGTCCATACAGATTGACTAGGTATCACATGTTTGAGTGTTGTACGGGGGAGACAGAGGCCACTGCAAGATCCGACAACTGCTGTGGGAGCAAGTGGGCCTGCCACATGTGGGCCAAATGAGAATAGATGGGCCACCCCTACGGCTGTACTAGCTATACCTGCATTGTAGTGGTCCTGGCCTAACAGTCCCAATGGGTCAGAGCCATAGACTAGTGGGTTTGGTATACCCGGTGGGTCGGGTCGGTCCAACCCTATTATACCTCTCGGTTTGGACATGACCTAGAGCCAACCAACCCATTTTTTAAAAAATTCTCGTAATATTTAAACAGTAATTATTTTTCACATTGAATTTGTGGTTATGGGACCCTTTAATGGGTTCTTCCTTTTGAGATGGCTTTGTGGTTATTTAGTATAGTCTAGCATGGGGGTGATGCATCACTTCAGTTCATTCCCAAAGGGATTGGTACCTTGTTTCATTGAAATACTATAGTGAATATGAGTCTCGAATAGAGATTTGGAATCCTTATGGGGACAAGAGAGATACTCCATCAACCATGATGATGTTTGTGGGGGTATATACATGACCTCTGGCGGCATATCGTAAAGCCTCAATCATGTGGGCCATCTTAGTAGGGTTCAGGGTATTCTTCGGAACCCCCCATGTTTCGAGCCACATCACAGGGTTCATGGTATTCTCTATGAATCACCTACATTGCGACGTAATATATATTTGGTTTGCAGTATTCCCAAAAGAGAATTCTATATCTGTATATCATGATTCTTTACTGGTGTTCCCCTTTGGTTGGGGTCCATGTTTTCAGAATACTATGGTGTAATTTTGGTTATGACTTGTTGTTTATACATTGTGGATGGTATTTGAGAATATCTGGATATCTCTGGTATATTTCTTTGTTTATACCTCATCAGAGATAACTATGCATTATTTTGTGGTCTTTTTATTATGGTTTCATGGGCTCTTTCTGAGTACTGCTTTACTCAGCCCTGCATGAGATTTTCCCACACGTGTCATGTCTTCAGTAGATGACTGAAATTTCAATGGCATACTAGGAAAACCAGGAACTGAAAAATTCCTTGTGAGATCATATTGACTGAGAGGTTTCTGTCAGATTTATACTACATCTTTATTACCCATGGTTATAGGTCATACATTGCAATTGTATTTCTTTTTTTGGCCATGTAATCTGGCCCATTTTACATTCCCGCACTTTACATTCTCATAGAACTCTGTGGTTGGTTGTAATTGTACGCATGCATAGTGTTTGGTATTTTCTATTTTTTTTTCATTTTCTCCTAAGAGATGAGTGCATGTCTGCATGTACTTTGGAGAACACCACCAATTTTTTGAGATACGCCTACACGACGCTAGTCGCAGGCCCAGGCCTATCAGAGGTGTGCCTGGGGTAATAGTTACACGAGACCCACTGGGACGGGTCATGAAATCTGATGAAATTTTCATTAAGGGTTATCTATAGTGTAATCCATCGTGATTCATTATGAATAATTATCCTGGAAGGGTAAATAACAGAACAAACAGTCAATATAAAAAACATGACTATCGTGATAAGATACGACCGAATCAATATAGAATGTTAAATTTCTAAATATATATGACATTTAAATAATTAATAATAAAAAAATGACTCCAATGATAACATTATATTGAAAATATCATTTTTAAAAATAATAATAAAAAATCATAATGTAGGAAATTATTACAAACTAGACATCATGTCTCGGAAACATGATACAAATATTGTCATGATCTATCCTCATGAGAATTTAAAACTATCGGTAAAAATATCACCAAATTTAGAAAACTAGTTTTTTATAATGATCAATGGATAATGAAATCATTAATCATACACACATATGACCTAACATTTGGGGTGTTGTTGAAAAGATAGTCACATTGTTTTGTGAAGGTGGTAGTCCACATTTACACGAACAACATTGTCATTTTTCATGTTCTGAAACATTAATAAATAAAATGATATATATTATATTTAATGAATTAAGAATATTCATGAAACATATATAATATGTAATTTATATCACATAGAATCATTAACTTTGACATTTTCACTTTCCATGAAATGTGTTACTAATAGATGAATCATATTGTTTCATGGGGTTGTATTCCACTACATAAAATATCGATTTTGTTTTCTCTCTTACGAGATAGAAATAAAAAGGTAATATACCATATAATAAATAAATAGGTATAATTATATACTGAAAACCATATAATTACTATATATCCATCATCATATCCACCCGTGAGTGATGGTTATAGAAAAACAAATTTTGTCGGTTTGAGAGGAATTTGTCCTTTATAAAAATGTGTAACGTTTTCAAACCCCATTTGATTGACGTGGAGGTGGTTTTAAGAAATTAAATTTACATAAAAAATTAACTAAATGGAAAAAATATGTTATTATATCTAAAAAATTAATAATAATTTAAGATGGTGTCGTGATAAATAAAATGAAATTCCTTATTTAAGAAAATTGATTCTTCGTTAGGAATCCCTATAAGGTTTTCCCTAATTCCCTATTCATTTATATTTACAAAAAATACAAGGCCTATAGCATTAGAATAATGAATTTTTTATGTGATTTAAGAACTAATTGTGAGAATTGTTTTTTACTCATTGAATAAGATATGAGAGTGTGTCCTTTTATAAGTGAGGTGTGTGGCACATTTGTAATTTTTGGAATAAAAAACCTTTAAACATACATTTCATATGCCATAAGGATAAAATATTTATTATTATAGACCCATATACATGATATTATTTAAATATATCATTAAAATATATTTTTTGGTATGTTTTTAAGCCTTTTTAAGCATTATAGTTTTCGTTCAATACCTAATAAAATGATAATAACTTAAGCATGATAATCATGATTAATTGATTTCAATATCAATTATAGTAAAAAATTATGCTAAACTTATTATATAATATAAATTATTACTTTTATATATATTGAGTCCAATTTAAAAATTCCATTAATATATGTAGAAAATATAAATTAAAAATTAATCCCACATACCTGATGAGAAAGCGGTGGTTTAATGTGAAAATGATAAAATATTTACAAATATTTTACATCAATATTCAATATGAATATAATTTAATTGAAATTAAATTCATTAATTGATTTGAAATTCCCCTAATTTTACATTAAAACAAATTATTTATTGAATTTAGAATTATATTTAATTTAAATGTAAATATTCTTTAAAAATTCAATATTTATTACAATTCATAAACAAATGTTTATATAAAAATTATAATAAATAAACATACAATAATTATTTTATAATGATTTCAATGATGATATTTTTTTCAAAAAATTTTATATATATTTTAAATATTAATTTTAATTTACGTGCAAAGAGAATAAATGAACTATCGTATAGAAAAAATATAGTTTTTATTAATCATTCATTTTTTTAAATGATTATTATTAAAATTATAATTAATAAATAACCATAATATTTAGGATTTAGTTAATTCTATTAATATAAACCAGCCTAATCTCTAGTTTATAATTATCATGTTTAAATAATATAATAATTAACTATTTTCATTCAAACATGGGGTTGAGTGTATCACAAACCATCTGAGAAATTAAATTTATTATAAATGAAATATATTTTAAAATGTTGTGGTGTCACATTCTCCCCTACAATATATTTTTTGTCCTTTAAATATAATGGATATTTACATCTATATAGATGAGGGAAGTTCTTCTAAATAACTTTACATAGTTCCCACATTACATCCTCAACATTTTATGTCTCTAATGTACATTTACTAAAATATTTACCCAATTCCTCAATATATACTCTATAGTATAAAGAATATGAACAAGATACTCATAATCTGATAGATAATGTTCCATTACTATTTAATCAAAGGTGAATACATGCGATAGCCCTTCCTTGTAAATTCCAATTAATGATTTCTGGAACATGTCATATAATTTTGTGAAATGTTTTTGGTAGTGTGAAACTATAAGAAACAAAAAAAAATTATTTAATGAATTTCTCACTATCAGGCATAACTATGGTTCAGTTTCCGTTTGTTAATTAATATTGTAACACCCTTCTATGGATATACAATAAAGAATGCAAGATATCCCACAAGGAATATGACATCATTGCTTTGATTATCAGAAAAATTTTCTGGTTATGTTAAGCCTATTTAATGTTGGATTGAATAGCCATTAACATTAACGTCTTATCATCAAGATGTTATAGGACATTAAGTGTCCTTTTGTCAAATTCATCCCAATAAGTTATAGTATGAAATAAATTTCCATATAACGATACATAATATTCCATTTGCTGACTTCAATGGATACTAATATTATTGGAAATCACAAAAAAAAATTAATATTGACCCGAGATACATTGAAATTCATATGATAATGACATCAACATGACATTCATTTTTTAAATCCTCCTTCTAGGATATCCACTAGATTAACTATGGTAGGATGTTATAAAATTATTCTCAGAATGAGGATACTTCTACAGACCCTTCATGAAGTTCACTGTAAAATGGGAATAATGAATAGAATTATTTGAAATGGGTGTACCACAACATCTTAAAACATCACTAATATATCTCTTTGTGAGGCCCTCAATAGGTAATTAATTTATTTTAGATAGAAAATAAGCATATTTTTTTGGGTTAACAATGATGAAATATTTTACACCATTAATTATATTTGTCATTGATATGAATGTGAAAATTTCCATAGTAATGTCATCCCATTTTAAAATGGAATGTAATGTCGGGGTATGACACCTCTAGGATGCTATATGACATATTTCACATATTAAAAAAAGCTAGAAACATAATCTGCAATTTCCCACCTTATGTAATCCTAGAAACAATTTTCCAAAAATATATATACATCACTGTTATTTGAGATAGTATACATAGATTAGAGATATTATATTCAACTAATAATTATATTTTTATATCTAAAGTAGATAGAACACATAACTTCATTCTATATTTCAGAATATCATCATCCCAAATGACGTCAAATAATTTACCAATATTCATAGACATTATATTCTTCTAAAGATTCTCATCAGCATATTGATAAATAAATATATTTTATAATAAATATGGTTTTTTAATAATTTAAAAATTGATTGTTGTATTTCCTTTCATAAGGATTCCCAAATCCATTATTACTAGACCCAGGAACATATGGTCCCTCTCAATCCTTTTTTGGTTCAAATTAAATAATAATTCATATTGAATGAACATGTCACCTTATTTTCATTACCTGGGTGTAGTGTATTGAGAAATATAGTCATTGTGTTGCTATAGCCATCACATTTGTCTTATATTGACATACTCTTCTTGTTCACGTGTATTTGACATATTTCACCAAAGAGATAAATTTTCTATATATTCAAATAAATGATCATTTCTACCAATTGATGATTATGGGTTGGATAGTTTTAGTCACATGTAATCAATTTCCTTGATGAATTTGAAATAAAAATGTCCTTTTATATTATGAAAAAACCAATTACCTTCTTTGACACATCATTATATCTAACAAATGCATCATTTCTTAATGAAAGAGTCAAAATATGATCACTGAACAATATGTTATTTAATTGATCAATAAATTATTCCTTTTGTTTATCCAAAAAAACATATCAATATTTATATCTTGGACAACATTTTAGTCATTTAATAAAAAATATGAATGAAACTTTGATGGTAACCCACTAGGAAAATGAAACCAATTACCTCAGTTATTCTTGTCGGTGTAACCCTTTCTCAGAATACCTTTTATATCATATTTTCAACTAAGATTATCTATATTGAGTCAATATACCCAATACAATAACCATATTTTACTCATAAATAACTCATAATATATTTCCCATATAACACTTTCCTTCTAGTAGACTGAAGAAATATCCTCGTATGATTCTCATTTCCATCCAAGAATTTATAATAGAGAAAAATATCATCAAGGAATATAAAAATATCATTATGATATTAAATGAATGTTGTATATATTTGATCCATATAATATAATGGAAAATATTCAATCAATATGGAATTATTATAAAATCCTAATGTATGTACCTCAATCGTAATGTTTTCTTCATTATGTATTCCTTATTTACATATTCATGATGATACCAAGAAAAAGATCAATTTTTTTTAAAAATATTATGAATAGTGAAGTACATTAATTTATTCATCAATAAATTATAGTGTATGAAATTTATTTATCATAATATTAATAAATTCGGTATAAATAACAAATAGTATCATTGATAAATATTTGTTCTCAATGTAAAGAATAGAAGAACCTCACGGTCAATGACTTTTGAAAATAAATCCCTAATCACCCAAATACAATAGTTTTTAATCCATTAATCATGATGTATCCATTCAGTATGAATTATTTTGTTGTAGTCATTCCTTAGTAATTAAATAAATAGAAAAAAAACTATACACAATGGGGGATGTCCATGTACTTACTCCTAAGATAAATAAATTTCTTTATGTACAATTGGAGCATCATTAACCTGAGGATTTCCTACTATGCCAATAATTTTTTTTTCATTTCTTCCTCAAAAGTCTAATTCATTATACCTACTTAAGGTGACACTAGATATTACATATATGATTATGTTTTTATTCTATTGATAATGAATTCTATGTATTCCTCTTAAATTTTAAATTCAGTCATATAACAAAAATGTTTTCAATAATATCCTAAAAATCATTACATACCGTGGGATTCATCAAATTCATCCATAGGTACAATATTAAGGTCAGTTGTTAAATCATGTTTATGGTTATTTATGTCTACATCCTAAAAAATATTATTGGTACTCCAACATCCCGTAGGATTTTTTACCAAAACCCCAATCTTAAATTATAATAAAAATTCATAAATTTATTAGAAGTTCATGTAGATATAATAGTGAGGATGGTTACATAATGAAATAAATAATTTGATATTTTTTAATATATTATTAATGACCATCAACCACATCATTGGTTACTTTAACCTTACCTGTAGCGATCACATAAGATTGTCTTAATCTCTTTGGACTCCTCTATGGTGTACCCTTCGATTCTTGGGACATTACTTTGCATAGTTCCCATATCCCTATTTTTGAAATATTGGATATTAAATTTTCCCTTTGTACATTTACATTCTTTATCTTAATTATCATTTTCTACACACTTATAAAAAACATACATACCCTTTATTCATTTCCAAAAGTGACTTTATTAACAGTTCCCATATGATGGATGTTGATTCAACATTTTCTTCCTCATCAATTCATTAATTTTTTTCATGGTGTTCAAATTTATACAACCATTATAGGTTTCCCATGATTATTTATGTTCTACTGAATTACATAATTATTTTGATGGAATATAAAATGATTTCTGTATATAAAGAAAACACTTGAGGGACAAGTCCCCTTCATGGATCTATATTAGTCCATTTAATGAAATGGTCAATCCACTACTAAATGTTGTATATATGAACCATAATAGATATTTATTACCTTGTAATGTTTTCTTAATACTCCACAAAACAGTAGTTATCCATTTTTTTAATTTAAGGACATTTCTCTTTAGGACATATTTTGGCACTAAAGAGTATCTCTATAGTATATTTATATTCCATGAGTTCTATTTTCTCATCAAACCATGTAATCTATATAAAAAAAGACCATTAATCATCTAAATTATCAATAAAATACCCTATAAGGGTTACTTATTCCATTCCACTACATCCCAAGGCCATGAAGATCTTCTAAGGATATTCAATACATTTACCATATGCAATTAGGTAAATATCACCACTAAATGATGAGTTATTTTATCTCATAGCATGATCCAACCTTTGATAATATCACTATGGTATATGTTACTATGTCTAAGAAAGATTATTTTTCAAAAACCAATTATGATTCTTTAATATAGCCATAATTTCATTAGTTTCGATTATATATGTACAAGATTCATTATAGGGGAATCTATACATTGGATTTATGAATTAATACCCCTATTTATTCTAGAAACCAAATCTATACTATTCAATATATTTTATTATCCTGTAAAATTAATAATTTTAATCATAATGTATAATTCTAAATATGTTGATACACATAGAATAAATTCATATTTATGAAATGTTAATATTAGAAACCAAAAAATGATTTTGTTTTGTTAATATTATTATTTTTTAAATCCATTATGTTATTTTGTTATGTCATTGTGAATTATCCTAATAAAATACCATGTGGATGATAAACCAAGTCCATATTAAATATATTTTTCATACACAAAGCGATGGTTGGTTCAAGCCTAATGTGAGAATTTCAATTTTACTACCCCTAGGTCCCTCTATTCCATAATGATGTCTACTTATAGTATCAGGAAAAGGGTTTATACCTATGAAAAACCACTCAATAAATTCTTTAAGAAAGACATAGTATCTTATTCTATAGGTTTTTTCTATGTTATTCATATTTTTATTTTTAATAATTATTGGTTTTTATAATCTTGTAATAATTGATTCATTTAAATATCCCCCAATAAAAAATTTAGAGAAAAAACCACAATAGGAAGAGGAGAATTTCTTACATTAGTACATTATCATAGATTTTAAGGTTAAAATCATGTAGGATCGGTATATATAGAAGAAATTGATAAATACATATATAGATGATACTATATTTCATTAGTAATACATAAATAACATAAGAAAATAAAATTCACGACATCCTTGAAACTCTGTTAACAGATTCATCTTCACAAGAGGTAGATAGGAAATATAATAATGGTGAGTAGAAATGATTAATAAGGTATAATTAATGAGGAATATATCATTAATAAATAATAATAATAATCATTTTATATTAAATAACCAATCAGAAATGAAATTTATATGATAAGAATATCATTGTATGATAAGGAACAATCAATATTGAAATGAAAATAACTGAGAACTTATTATATTTGATCAATAAAAAAGAATGGAATACATCCATAGATATTATTATTGAAAAAAATATAGAATAATAATAAAAATTTAATTATAAATGATGTCAATGATTATTTATATGATACAATGTCTCAGGAACATGATACCTCTACCAACGATATTTTCTCCAAGATATTATAAATATACTAGGTAATACCCTATTTGGTTTTCCAAAATATTTATCCACTAAGACATTTCGATGCATCGCAAGGATATCAATAACCCAACAACACCCATGTCTACATGTCCGTGAACATCATTACATATAATTTTTTTTAAATAATTCATGAACTATTTTCCTTTACATCAAATATCAATCTTCATAAATGGATATATATTTATCTATATTTCCATAATTAATCAAAAACCATTCAATGTAATGAATGTAAAAAATATATATTGTTTAAGAAATAATAATTTACATTTTAAATGAATTTATTCATTTAATATAAATTTAAATTTAAATTTAAATTAAAAATAATTATAAGGATATGATTGGTTGAGGGGAAACTTAACAACAACAAAACACTGATAGATTGTACACTAACATTTTCCACTATAATTATCAAGTCATACTCCCTTTGATGAATTAATTCAAATTTAATATTATGCAACAATGTTTTATAATCATGATATACAATTTCAATGGTTTGTATATAAACCATATAAAATAAATTGGTTTTATTATATTACAAAATGCCTCTATGATGGAAAATTTAGACGAAGTCCCTTTCCACATGCCTTCATTTTGTTGATCGTTATTTAAGATCAAATATATCTATTTTAAAAAAAATTAATTTATAAAAAAACAAATTAATATTTATAATGTCTTATATGATCGTCTTATATATTTTTTTTCACTCATTTAATAATAATATTTAATTATTTTATTTGTTTCATTTGTTAATCAACTTGTTTTCTTATTTGTACTTATTTATAAATGTACAAGATCTTGTGAATATTATAAAATTCATTCACATAAATAATAATTATAAATAAAAATTTATAATAATTAATAATCAATTATACATATAAAAAAAATAATGAAATATGGTTTTGTGATATTATTTTTGTTATGACCATTGATATGATATGTCATAGATGTGCATGAGTAATGTTTCAATTTTAAAATGATTAATGTGGAAACAAGGTAAGTAATATATTATCATTAAATAATGATAATAATATCATATATAGAATATTATTTCATTAAATATAACTATATAAATCATCCATGTGGTTTGGTGATAAAAAGAAATCCATATCAGTTTTTGAATGTGGTATTCCACAAACACACGAATGAGGTTGTCATCTTCCACTGAGTGAAAAGTTATAAAATAAAATGATATATATAATAATTTAATAATTATTAAATTTAATAAATATACTTATTATTTCATATATATTACATATATTCATTAATATTATCCATATCTCCTTCCATGTAAAGTGTTTGTGAAAAAGAATCACATAACTTCATGAGGTGGTAGTCTGCTGAATACACAAGTGACATTATTGTATCTCTTATGGAAATTAATGAAGTAATGTATATATTATATAATTAATAAGTATGTAATTTTATCGTAAAAATATCTTGTATATATTATATTCATATTCATATGTGATCGTGGGTGGTGGTTCTGAAAAAAAGTATGACATATGTTCATGAGGCAATAAAACGCGTACACATTAATGATGATTTCGTAACACATGTTATGAAAGTGGGGGGGGGGGGGGGTTGAGGTTTATTGATTTAAAAAAAAAATAATTTATTCTAATTAATATAATTAATTTATTACACCATCATGGTTTAATTATAATTTATGGGGTGTAAGAATAAATAAAATTAAAAAGGTCATTGAAGAATGCTACCTCTTCTTCTGGTTTCCTCCTTAGGTTTTCAGTACATTTTTATTATAATGGTTTTATTCCAAAAATAATTATTATATGATGTGATAATTTATGTTTAAATTTTAATTCATAATCTATTTTTCAAACCAAATGTGTGTGAATGTTAAATTAAAAGAGGACAGGGTTTCCCTTTTTACATGTGCGGTGAGTGCAACACTTGTGATTTACCACATTTTTAACATTCCAAAATGAATAAAATGGATTTAATTCAATAAAAATAAATTATATGTTCTTAATATGGAACTAAAATGTATTTTATATTATATTATTGGGTATTTTAACTATTAAAATTTATGATTACTGCTCAGTACATTCATTTGTATTTAAATTATGGTAATTAATTTTTACATTTTTCAGTATTAATTTTGGTAAAACATTATTTGACTATATTAGATAATGTAAATTATTCTAGATCCTAAAATGAAACATGTTTTTTTAAATTTCAGTCAAATTATTGGAGATGTTTTATTTAAAATTAATCTTACAAGTTCGATGAGTGAGCCAAATTTTATATAGAAAATGATCAAATCTTTACAATGTTTTCATATCAAAATAAAATATAAAAATTATTCCAATGTCCTAATTGTATAAATTGATATAAAAAATTATAATTTTACATAAAAAAAAATATAATATGATTTATCATTATAAAATATTTTAATGAAAAATATGTTTTTAGTTAAAATTTATTATTTTCAAATTCATCGAAAAAATGATTATTTATAGAAGTATCTTTAAAAATAAATATCATAATGTATTGATATATTTATTTTAAAAATAATATTTTTTAAATTACAATTATAAATGTTTTAAAAATAAATTTTTTATTAAGTCCGTAAATCAAAAATAAACTATCCTTTAGGAAGAAATACATTTTCCCCAAAAATAATTACATAAAATTTAAATTATTATTATATTATTTATAATCAATAGATTAAAATATATAAAATATTTTAAGTATTAATATTCATACTTCTAAAAATATTTTATATTATACAATTTTCATGCATAAATAATATTTTAGTTCATAGTTATTATTTTAACTCGGTGTTCAATGCTTCATGAGCTATCAATGAAATTAATTTTATTCTAAAAGAAATATATTTTAATGTCCAGTGGTCATAAAATTTAAACTAATTAAGGTAAAATGAAATATTAAATAACATTAACAAAAATTTATTGATGATATATAATATCAAATGGGATATATATAAACCACTCAGATAAATCATGTTCTCAATATGGAATTTGTATCATAAAAATAAAACAATGATTATAGACCCTTACATCTATTATGACATGTATAATAAAATCCATAACCTCATGTATGAATTTATTTAACCAGTTATACAAATATTAATAAAAACAATTTTTTATATAATTGTTTACATTTTTTATTATAAAATTTCATCATTTATTCCCTAAAAATAATTCATTATCTTCATTCTTTTTCTTCTACTTGATTCGATTTTAGGTTTTTTTATTCATAAGATATTATTTATAAACATATACCATGGTTGCAACACCCAGAAAATTTCAATAAAAATAACATTAATATATATATTCATTAAATAAAAAATTATTACGATCCACCGATGTTAATGACCAAAAAATAAATTTCACAATTATTGGTGGGTGTAGTCCACATATCTGCATGAACATTGTTTAAATATTTTATGGAAAATAATGAATTGAAGATAAGTAATATTCTATAATAATATAATCATTATTATACCACAAATAGTACATATATTAATTAAACATTCCATCATTTAAATAAATATAATTCTATGATAGAAAATGACTCATATTTCAAGGTGGAGCAAGTTGTTCCCACATATGCTCAAGGGATACATAAAATTTCTATTTGGTGGAAAGATGGTGAATTTATTTACCAAAATCATAGTATTGTAGTATAATATTCATTATACTGTAATAATATTTTTATGGTATAAAAATTATTTTTAATGGATGTATAAGAATAAATATTCACTTCAATGGTAATCTGAGAGTATTACCTATACTGTATGTTACCAACATTGGATTATAGATTGTGTTTTTTTGGATGGTCTTATTCAATGGATATAATATCATGAATGATGGAAGTAATCTATTATTGTTTTTAGTAATATATTTTCCTCTCTACTGTTCCCAATGTTTTAGAATATGTATGGAAGATAAGTATATTTGTAAAAGTGAGGGGAATGGAAACAATTTGAATGACATAAAATGATCAAATGATATACGAAAAACATGTTATGATTGTCACCTAAAATTTATAATACACATAAATAAATATTTTAAAATGTATATATACCTTAAAAATATTATTTATATCTATTTATGTAGAATGTTTTCCCATATCTACACGATTAGAACATATATTACCCTTTTTTAATAAAAATGTGAGAAATAAATTTATTTCTTAATATTAATTTTGAAAAACAATTAAATTGGATTAATTACTAAATTTTTACATTATGATTTATTTATGTGTAAAAAGATAATTTTAAAATTATTGAATAACACCCCAGTAGTAGTGTCCTAAAACCAGAGTATAAATCATTATATAAGCATAATATTCATTAAACTAACCCATGAAAGAATGATTAGTATACTAGTTCAAGTAAATTAAAAAAATAATAAATTCACAATATAGTTTAATAAAAAAAATAATTTCTGATAATTAAATATTTACCCTTAGTTTATCACATTATATCAATCAAATCAACATACATATATCTTTCGGAAATTAAAATATAAGAACTGTGTGAGCTCAGATGTACAATAAAGGTATGATTACATTAAAGTAAATGAATAAATAAATCATTATCAATATGTAAAGTTAAATAATTTAAACACATTAAATTTAATCAATTAATTGAGAAAAATATTTAAGGAATAAATGGTGATCAAATTGCTCTATAAAAATAATCACATGAGCTTACATCTTAACAATTGATATTTTAAATAAATATACAACCAAATGGAATAACAATAAAATATATCATAATGAAGGAATACGTAATTTTGGAGATCTAAATTATACATTCAAGGCCTTATGCCAAGACATCTAATAAATTTGGGACCTAATGCTAAGGAATATATATTAATGGTAAAGGTATATTAAAAAAACCAATATTTATGGTCTCATAAGACTTACCGATTCATCAAGTGTATATGGTTGGACCCTCCTACAACTTTCTAAGACCATTTACATCCTCATATCAACGGGGTGTGACATAGATCGCATATTTAATCATATTTTTACAGGCATATGAAATTTAAATACTTTCCCCAATTAATAAAAATATTAATAAACTAAGAAGGGTAATGTGAATATAATCAATACAACATATCGATAGATTATTATATTTAAAATAATTATTTTGTATCATTAATGTATAAAAATATAAAAAAATATTTTCAGAAGTGTTTTTGCAAAAAATATAATATTCCGTTTCAAAATTACATTTTGTACTAACAGTTCAAAATAAATTTGAAAGATGATTTTATATGAAAATTACATTTGAAATTTTAAAAGGATTTTTTAATACACCTATTTTCGTAATGATAGGAAATTCCACACATACTAATTATGTTTTAACAGTGATTCCAAAGTCTATGTTAAAAGCCAAATGGGAATTAGTTTGTAAAATATATGATGTTTCCATTCAATTTTTTTCACATATGTAAAACTGGGAGAAAATTTATATACAAAATAATTTGAAAAAGTCAAATATTTTTCAAATAATTTTATATAACATGGTTTCTTATGAAAAATGATTTTTGTTCAAATAGATATATAACAGAAGAGTTCTATTAAATCATTTTCTTAAATCTTTACCATAAAAGGATTTAGAAAATGATACAATTACATGAATTTTTAAAAAGAACTATATTATAATAAAATAGATCATTTTTATGTTATATGAATCAATTGACTCTTTAATGGCATTCTTAAACACAAACAATTTTGAATAATGATGATATTGTGAAATAAACCATTTCTACTTTGGCAACACGTGTAACATAAGCTCCCTGAAATTAATAACATTTAATGATTCATTAAATTTCTTTATGATATATTAATTAATTATTTAATATACTAAAAAGTGTATATATACATTACAATAAAATAAATACGTAATGACCCGGAAATTTCAAGGAAATTTTTTTCTTAATTTCTTTGGAATTTTACGAGTACACAATTTTTGACGGCTCCTGATTCTGAGGCCCGGTGTGCCCGGAATCAATTTCCGAAGTTTATCTCAGGTACGTTCAGTAAACGAACGAGCGGGTTTTTTCTAACATTTGAACTGGTGCTTGGAATCGAAATTCGGGGGCACCGATGGAACCGCTACGCCAGTAATTGCATAAGAGGACTTTTACTGTAGATTCTTTTTCACTAGAGAAGGAGTTTAATTTTGTTAATTGATTCAGAGGTGAATAAAATTGTGGGACAATTTTGTTATTATATCATAAGTGGTTATAACATCTACATGGGGAAGTTAGGGTGGGACCCACCAATAACCTAACTAACCATGTGAGGATAAATATGGGGTGGGTCACCCACGAGCCCCAACCCTTCACATTTCCATAACTCTCATAAACCCCCTCTTAAGTTTGTTAACTCCCCTTGTAATTAATGTATAACTCACTCTCTCCCCCACTTTATTTCATGCCAACTCACATTAAGTTAATTAATTAAACCTAATCAATTAATAAACTAAAGATTTTGTTTTTTGAGTTTTTTAAAAGGCATGGAAAACATAATAAAATAAGGGGGAGGCCTTATTTTATTAGGTTGGCTAGTTGTGTGAGGTTATTGGGTGAGAGAGAGCTCTTGTTCCTTGGGAAAACTTTATATTCTTCCATGAATAACATCCCCACTTCAACGAAGAACGCTATCTCTCCGAGGGAGAGCATCGACTGGGTGACTCAGATTCTTCTTTCAGCTTCTTCATCCACGACCAAGGAGGAGGCACCGATGCGGAAGCTCGCCATCGACATCGCTATATAATCTTTTCTCCGCGAAAAAGGAAGGGAGACACCACTTCCTACTTGGGCGTTCTCCGTCGACGTATACGGAGCAACACTCCGCGACGTTTGACTTACACGACTTGGACGACGTGCAACGTAAATTTTGAGGTAGGGGATTTTGTTGTTTTTGATCGTGATTTCTTCCGTCGTCGTTCCTCGTTTCAAATTGGACTGCTTGCTATCGATTAACGGGAGGGGGCCAGACCCCACAATCCTGACCGACCCTCCTCCCGTAATTTTTTTCTTGACCTTGTTTGGGTTTGGAATGGGGATGGAACGGTGTCGTCGCACCACTTGGGATCATGCGCCAAGGATGTGCGGCGCCGTCGGGCAGTGCCGTTGAAGCCGAACAAAGCCGTGGCACCGTTGCACCTCACCGGAAAACCGCGAAGAGACACGGTTTGTTTATTTGGTATACGGATCGACATTCCATGGAAGAACGGGCCTCATGGGTGTTTTGAAGGCTTTACATCGAAGTCAAGGTCCCGGGAGGACCGTATGCGAAGACGGAGTTGAGAACGGACCACTGGAACAACTCCGGTGGTCCGCGGAAGGGCCTGCCGGCGCACTGCCGAAAGGGGCCACCGTGGCTGAAGCCGCAGCGGTAGGATGCTGGTCCAGTAGCTGCGCGGGACCGAGGGAGATTGGGGGTCGTAACCCCCGGAGGTGAACGGAGAAGCCCCCACGTGGGGGGGAAGCTTCAATCAAGGGGGGCAACAGCCCCCCTCTTCCGCAACGGCACGGCCAGTCTGGCCGTGCGGGTGTGTTCACACCGGGCCAACCGGCCGCGCAGGCTGGGCAGGGCCACGCCGCCGGGCAGGGCCGCGCCCAGCTGGGTGGGACCCGGACCCTGTTCGGGTAGAACAAGGTTGGGTAGACCCGGGTCGGGTAGACCCAGTTCGTGTCGACCCATGGGGGGTTGGGCCGGGCCTAGACCCCCCATTTCGGACTGTTTCCATTCAAATGCCCATAACATGGGCTACAGACCTACTATGGACACAACGTCAGTTTCAATTCGATCCTTGGATAGAGGCGTTCGTTTTGGTATATTACACTCAAGGTTTCGGAGAACATTGCGTATGTCCGGGTTGGTTTGAACACGAAACCAACCGGGCCCTCGGAGCGGAAACGCTTATAACATGAGCTCCGGACGTCCGATTGATGTGCTGTCGACTTTGTTGGATTCCTTTTTATGAGATGGAACTTTTTTGTAATACATATCATGTGATTTGGACACAGTTGGAGTATGGTCGGTTTGGATTGTACCTGAAATCCAACCAGGCCCCTAGAACGGAAAAGCTGATAACTTCCAGACCGGACGTCTGTTTGACGAACCGTTAGCGGCGTTGGTGATCACGTTGAGAAATGGTCCTTATGAGTATATCCTATGAGAGTTCGGGGTACATTGGAGATACGGACAGGTTGGTTCTCACACGAAACCAACAGGGCCCCTGGGATGAAAAGGCTAATAACTCGCAGACCGGGCATCCGATTGACGCGTCGTCTGTTGCGTTGAGACCCCTATGACGAGGTGGTCCTTTGAGATACTTCTTCGTGGGACTTTTAGAAACATGGAGTATCGACCTGGAGCACGTGGAGCGGACCCTCTCAGATATGAGCGTACGGAGTACAGAGACCGTGTCGCCGGCTGAGACCTAACGACTGCTTGACCGACTCGACATGGAGTGAGTCAACTAGCCCAGTGGACGGAGCACTACTTTGTTTGGGTGTAGGACCATGGAAGACGGAGCACTACTGTGTGACAGTGCTGACCTGCGGTACTCGTCTGGAGAGTACCTCTGCAGGCTATTAAGGGGTGTGCACTACTGTGTTTGGGTGGCATACCCCGGTGGGAAGCACTACTGTGTTTGGGTGGCTGACCCGCGGTACTCGACATGAGAAGTACCTCAGCAGTCATAGGTTAGTGAGCAGTACCTCAGAGTCATGACATGATCACTGTACACTCCAGAGACTATGCTCTTCAGCAGTTACGGTTGTGAGCAGTACCTCAGAGTCGTGATAGGATCACTGTACACTCCAGAGACGGGGTTCATTAGCAGTTAAAGTTTTGATAATGAAAATATTGGTTTGAGCTGAGTCTATGACCTTTGTTTTTACCTCATTATTGAGATGGGTCACTTGATAACTTAGGTATATGTATGGGCATATACCTGGGTAGTGGTTAGCCGTTGTTTCCATGATCTTTGTGTTCCTCATGATTGAGATGAGTTACTTGATAACTTAGGTATAAGTATGGGCTTATACCTAAGTAAGGGGTATCTATTGTGTTCCTGATTTGTGGTTATCCTTGTTGGATTTAGAGAGACCTTAAGGGTCTCGGGGTCCCTACTGAGTATCTTTATACTCACCCCTTCACGGGCTATGTCTGCACCTCGTTGTGTTGGTTGCAGACAACGGGCAGTGTTGACGGAGGCCGAGTGTTCGAGGACTGGATGGTACCCGGAGGTGGACCACATGACGAGTCAGTATCCACAGGTGGACTTCACGATGAGACGACACACGGTGGAGGTTGACAGGAGAGAGCGTTGTGGAGGCTATATGTACCTACCCTTCTGGTAGGATCCGTGGTGGACGATCCAGGAGCCGCGCCATCTGTACCTACCCTTCAGGTAGGACCCGAGGAGGACGACCCAAGAGTCTCTTCCATTCTTCTAGCTATTTTTCTTTTTCTATTCTACATTCATTCAGTTGAAGTTGTACTTTCAGTTGGGTTTGTATTCTGGCCCACTTACTTTTAAGCACTTTCTTTTGTTCTTAGTGTATTACTTCCTCTTCTACTCTGCGATGTTTTGTTTACTTTTATAAAGGAAATGCCTTCCCAGTTATCGAGTTTTACTCCATTGGTGATAGTCTCCAGCCCCTGGCCTATGGAAGGCGTGCTTGGGGTATTCACGGCACGGGTCTCAAGGATGGGTCGTGACAAATTTCTATCAGAGGAGTTTGGTTCTACCGCATAACTAAGGACTATGGTCTCTTTCTATGTGAAACAATAGTGTTAAGGGTACCGAGTGTGGTCTTTAGTTCAGGGAGTCCAGTGTTGGTGCGGTGGCCGAGGTATCCGCACACCAGGATCCTGACTTCTGATTTATGACTTTGTGCACGAAAACACTGATTGAGTGTTTGTTTCCAAATGTTTTAAACTCAGCTCAAACCAGGCCAGCTCACCAGCTATAAAACGTTGACCGTGTTGCATCTGTTCAGGATGTCTCCACACAGACAATCAGTTGGAGTTCTGAGATAGTACACGATGATGACCCACCTAGCGACGAGGCTCTGGTGTGGGGCCCTTTTTATAATATTGGCAACCTCGGGTGGTGTACCAGCAACACCAACACCTGATGGGTAGCGGATTACACTTTCCATACTAGCATACGGTGTACGCCGACAGAGCGTGTTGCACGAGTTCCAGCAGTAGAGGCCTCTGAGGTTGCGAGGCGAGGCAGATTCCCAGAGAGTAGAGGACTGGCTGGAGGGGATTTCTAGAGTTTTCCGCCTAGCTGAGACACCAATAGAGTGAATGGTAGACATGGCTACTAGTGTTTTCATGTGAGTGACCATGAGGATGGTCCGTATAGTGATGAGGCTTTGGTACGTGGACCGATGCCTGAGATAGTGCCTTTAGGTAGTGTGTCAGCTATACATCACTACCTGTTGGTCAGCAGTTACAACTGGTGGTACCGGTAGGTGACACATGTAGACTTAGTGCCTTACACATGTTCCAACATCAGATACCCTCATGTTCCGAGGCGAACATAACTCACAGGCAGCTGAGGACTGGCTTGAGGAGGTAACTGAGAGTTTTCTAGAGCTTATACAGCTTCGGTAGGACGACGTGTCGGTAACTGAGAATTCATCGAGGTGTACCGAACATTCCGGGTACTCGATGAATATGATTCGATCAGTGCTATAGAGCGTGGACCTATAAACGTGGTGTGTTTAAGGATATTCGAGCCACCACTTTTTCCTCTATGCATTCCTACTCACGTTAGGGTGCTAGATAGAACCTTATGGTTGATTGTTCTTTGGATTAACGAATACATAGAGAGAATGTTTGAAGTTGGAATGGAGCGAGACGATGCTAGTCTCAGAGACTGGGGCGTGCGAATGTTTCATGAAGAGGAAATGTTTAGGACAGATAAATCTGCAGAGCAGCAGACTTGGAGACAGAGCTAGGAGAGCAGCATGAGGTGGTGTACATTTCAACATGTTACAACCATCCGCCTTTGTTGTTCCCTCTAGGCTCAGGGAGCTGGAGGGCAGGGGAAGAGAGTATCTGCATGCGGTCAAGGAGTGTGATCCAATCTCTCTAAGAATGATTCAAGGGACAGTCTGTGTCCACTACTAGCTGTCCTAGTAATAGACGTTGATACGAATCATTCCTTCCTTCAACGAATCTTGTCCTATACATAGAGTTTCCGAATAAAATCGTATACTTGACCCTCATGTCTGGAGATACCTTGGGAGGAGACTCGATAATCACACTTATGCCGACAGTGTGGTCTGACCCTCGAGGCGAGAGTTTCGGTTGGAATATCTTGGTGGCAGCGTTGAGGTCTTACGACGTTGGTATCGGTATGGATTGGATTCATAGTTCATTCTCATATTGATTGTATTAGGCAAAGTGGTTGTGGTTATCTACAACATCGGGATGGGTTTTCCATGGTTGGCGAAAAGGAAACCCCAGGCAACAAAAGATAAACTCGTGCATAGGAGTGTGTACCAGATCATTCTTGGGTCGGCCAACCTTACCCTCGTGGATATAAGAGTTTTGAGTTTCAGTTCTAATCTGGAAATGGAGACCTATATAGTTCGAGGATGATGGCCATGTACTTATACGAGTCTCACCTTTACGAGGTTTACAGAGATGTGGCCGAGGCGGAATGTAATCTCCGAGGTTTAGTAGATCTTTTTCAGGTCCTCAGCAGTATAGGCGATGTAGCTTACCGTTTGACCCATCCACCTCAGTTGGACCAGGTGCATGAAGTCTTCCACGTATCTCAACTGGGGAGATATGTGCTTGACCCGACGCATATCACTGACCATGGGGAGCTGGACATTGGCGATGAGGTGAATTTTTCGTGTTTTTAGTATATTTTGAGGATCGAAATGAGCGGTCCTACAAGGACAGTCGATTCCTCTTGTGCGCTTTCATTGACAGCACGGGAACCTCCAAGTGGGCACATGGGAGCAGGACGCTCAGATGCATGCTCAGTACCACTTTTGTTTCCCTAGTTTTGTTATATCATTACAGGGATTTAAATCCCTGAGGTGGGAGTAATGTAAAGACCCGGAAATTTCAAGAAATTTTTTTTTCTTAATTTCTTTGGAAATTTACGAGTATGAAGTTTTTGACGACGCCTGATTCTGAGGCTCGGGGTGCCCAGAATCAATTTTCGAAGTTTTGCTCGAGTACATTCAGTGAACGAACGAGCGGGTTTTTTCAAACTTTTGAACCAGTGCTCGGAATCGAAATCCAAGGGCACTGATGGAACCGCAATGCCGGTAATTGCTTAAGAGGACTATTACTGTAGATGCGTATTTAAGAGAGAAGGAGTTTAATTTTGTGGATTGATTAATAGGTGACTAAAATTGTGGGACAATTTTATTATTATATCTTAAGTGGTTATAACCTCTACATGGGGAAGTTTGGGTGGGACCCACCAACTACCTAACTACCCATGTGAGGATAAATGTGGGGTGGGTCCCACACAAGCCCCAACCCTTCACATATCCATAACTCTCATAAACCCTTTCTTAAGATTGTTAAGTCCCCTTGTAATTAATGTATAACTCACTCTCTCTCTCCCTCTTTATTTCATGCCGACTCACTTTAAGATAATTGATTAAACCTAATCAATTAATTTTACTAAAGAGTTTGATTTTTGAGTTTTTTAAAAGGAATGGAAAACATAATAAAATAAGGGGGAGGCCATAGTTTATTAGGTTGGCTAGTTGTGTGAGGATATTGGGTGAGGGAGAGCTCTTGTTCCTTGGGATAACATCATCTTCTTCACCGAAGAACGTCCCCACTTCAATGAAGAATTCTATCTCTCCGAGGAAGAGCATCGAATCGACGACTCGAAATCTTCTATCATCATATTCCTCCATGACCAAGGAGGAGGCACCGACACGGAAGCTCACCATCGACGTCGCAATACAATCTTCTCTCCGCAAAAAATGAAGGGATAAACTGCTTCCTCCTCGGACGTTCTCCATCGATGTATACGGTGCTTCACTCGGTGACGTTCGACTTCCACGACTTGGATGACGTGCGACATAAATTTCGAGGTAGGGGATTTTGTTGTTGTTGTTCGTGATTTTTTCTGTCGTCATTCCTCGTTTCAAATTGAACCGCTTTCTATCGATTAACGGGAGGGGGCCGGACCACACAAACACGACCGACCCTCCTCCCTTAATTTTGTTGTTGACCTTGTTGTTGTTTGGAATGGGGATGGCTGGGTGTCATCTCACCACACGGGATCATGCAGCAAGGATGCGTGGCACCGTGGAATAGTGCCGTTGAATCCAAAAAAAGTCGCGGCGCTGTCGCGCCACGCCGAAAAACCCCGAAGAGACACGGTTTGTTTATTTGGCGTAAAGATCGACGGGCCATGGAAGAATGGGCCGCAGGGGAATTTTGAAGGCTTTGCAGTGAAGGGCAGGTCTCGGGAGGACCACGGGAGAAGACAGAGTTGAGAACGGACCACCAGAGAAACTCCTGTGGTCCACGGAAGGGCCTACCGGCGCGCCATGCCGGCACGACGGCGCCGGTGGCCGGAGGCGGCGTCACCCGGTGAGTCGCTGGGAGGGGCCGCTGCGGCTTCAGCCGCGGGGGCAGGCTGCGAATCCCGCAGCCACATGGGACCGAGGGAGACCGGGGGTCGGAAGCCTCGGTGGTCAATGGAGAGGCCCCCACCTGGGGGGGCTTCAATCAGGGGGGGAAACCGCCCCCCTCTTCCTCAACGGCACGACCCGTCTGGCCGTGCGGGTGTGTTCACGCAGGTCCAACCGGACGCCCAGGCCGGGCCGGGCCGCACAGGTCGGGACGGGCCGCACAGCCCGGGCCGGGCCGCGCAGCCAGGCCGGGCCGCGCCCTGCCTGGCCAGACCCAGACTCGGGTCGGGTCGACCCAGTTCGGGCCGACCTAGGGGGGGTTGGGTCGGGCCCATACCCCACATTTCAGACTATTTCCATTCGAACACCCATAACATGGGCTACACACCTTTGATCGACGCACCGTCAGTTGCGATGTGATCCTTGTATAAAGACGGTCGTTTAGCTTTATAACACTCATGGTTTCATAGAACATTGTATATGGCTGGGATGGTTCGAACATGAAACTAACCGGGACCTCGGAGTGGAAACACTTATAACTTGAGCTCTGGACGTCCGATTGATGTGTCGTCGACCTTTTTAGATTCCTTTTGAAGAGACGGAACTTTTGGAATAATTGTCCTATGATTTGGACATAATTGGAGTATGGACGGGTTGGATTGTAGTCGAAATCCAACCGGGCCCCTGGAACAGAATAGCTGATAACTTCCAGACCAGATGCCTGTTTGACGAACCGTTAGCGGCGTTGGTGATCACATTGAGAAATGGTCCCTATGAGTATACCCTATGAGAGTTCAGGGTATAGATGAGATACGGCTGGGTTGGTTCGCACACGAAACCAACCGGGCCCCTGGGACGAAAAGGCTAATAACTCACAGATCGGGCGTCCAATTGACGCACCATCTATTGCGTTGAGACCCCTATGCCGAGGCGGTCCTTTGAGATACTTCTTCGTGGGACTTTGAGATACATAGAGTATTAACCTGGAGCTTGGGGATCAGACCCTCCCGGAGACGAGCGTATGGAGTACGGAGACTGTGTAGCTGGCTGAGACCTGACGACTGCTTGACCGACTCGACTTGGGATGAGTCGACTAGCCCAGTGGACGGAGCACTACTTTGTTTTGGTGCAGACCCAGGGAGGATGGAGAACTACTGTATGATAGTGCAGACTCGTGGTACTCGTACGGAGAGTACCTCTGTAGGCTATCAGGGGGTGTGCACTACTGTGTTTGGTTGGCATACCCCTGCGGGAAGCACTATTGTGTATGGGTGGCTGACCCGCGGTACTCGATAGGAGGAGTACCTCAGCAGTCTTAGGATAGTGAGCAGTTCCTCGGAGTCATGACAGGATCACTGTACACTCCAAAGATGGGGGTCATCAGAAGTTACGGTTTCGATAATGAAAATCATGGTTTGAGCTGCGTCTCTGACCTTTGTTTTTACCTCTTGATTGAAATGGGTCACTTGATATCTTAGGTATATGTATGGGCATATACATGGGTAGTGGTTATCCGTTGTTTCCATGATCTTTGTGTTCCTCATTATTGAGATGGCTTACTTGATAACTTAGGTATAAGTATGGGCTTATATCTAAGTAAGGGTTATATGTTTTCTTCCTACTTTTTGGTTATCCTTATTGGATTTAGAGATACCTTAAGGGTCTCGGGGTCCCTACTGAGTATCATTATACTCACCCCTGCACGGGCTATGCCCACACCTCGTTGTGTTGGTTGCAGACGACGGGCAGTGATGACGGAGGCCGAGTGTTCGAGGACTGGATGGTACCTGGTGGTGGACCACATGACGAGTCAGTATCCAGAGGTGGACTTCACGACGAGAAGACACACAGAGGAGGTTGACGGGCGAGAGCGTTGTGGAGGCTATCTGTACCTACCCTTTAGGTTGGATCCGTGGTGGACGATCCAGGAGCTGCACCATCTGTACCTACCCTTCAGTTAAGATCCGAGGAGTACGACCCCGGAGCCGCTTCCGTTATTCCAGCTATTTGTCTTTTTCAGTTGTAATTTCATTCAGTTGTAGTTGTACTTTCAGTTGAGTTTGTATTCTGGCCCACTTACTTTTCAGCACTTTCTTTTGTTCTTAGTGTATTACTTCCGCTTGTACTCTGTGATGTTTAGTTTAATTTTATAAAGGAAATTCCTTCCCAGTTATCGATTTTTACGCCTTTGGTGCTAGTCTCTAGCCCCTGGCCTATAGAAGGCGGGCTAGGGGTAGTCACAACATGGGTCCCGATGACGAGTCGTTACAAAATAAGTGGTAAATATTTCATATGTCTCATGGATATGAGTGTGATATTTGGAACACTTTCAATGTGTCCAACACATCATGTATGTTCATCATCTACAAAAATAATAACAATATTTTAACTATTTACCTTTATAATAAATTATATAATTTTTAAATTCCTTTTATTAGTTTATTACTATTTAATAAAATATTACATAATCAATTAATTTTATGTCGGATGTTTCAATGATATTTGGATTATGTTTCAAAAATGACTTTGGTAGTTCTGTTATGGTAAAAAATGACATTATTTATTAATATTTAAAATAATAATAATGAGATAGTTATTATAATTATAGATATAGTATAACATTAATTACAATAACTAAATATAGTAATTAATAATGAATTATATTACATTTATAGAGATGGTAGGTCATACGTTCGAATAACTAATGTTTACATTTTTCAATGATCAATATGAATAAAAGATAAGTAATATTTTATCAATTTTGTTTGATAATAATATCATATATAGCATTTTAATTGTAAAAATACACACACACACACAGACATATGTATATATATATATATATCATACATGTAGTTTGGTGATGAAAATATATCTATGTTTCGTTGTGAAGGTGGATGTATATTGATACACGACCAGCGTTATCTTATTTTATTAGAAAATATGTTAATAATTAAACTAATATATTTTCATTAATAAATGGAAAATATGTGATTATTATGATAATTATGTCACTTATATCACATATAACTATTTCATTTATTCTTATTATCTTAAAAATAAATACATATTGTGAAACAAATCACATTTCTTCACAACGTGGTATTCCACAGTTCACATGGATGTCGTTATCATATGACATAAGAAATGTTATTTTATATCTCATATATGATATAATTACTCAATAATTTTAATTTTTTTTTCAAAATCATAAATTATGATTTTAATAATCATTACACCCAACATAGATAGGTTGTAATGGAATAATGAATGACATCAGTTCCTGAGATGGTAGTCCACCGTACACACAGATTATGATTTCATATCCCATTTTGATGGAGATGGGGTTTTTTTTAAGTCACAACATTGAAACAAACATCCAAGTATATTTATAATTATATGGATAATATATCATCATGGTATAGTTTTAATTTAAGGAGTCTAAGGAATGTATAAGAAACTAACTCTCAAAGAATAATGATACCAATTTTTCATGTAACCTCCTTAGATTTGTACAATAATCCATTCAATATTTGAATTAATCTCAATTAATGTATTGTAGGATTATATGTTGGGATTTAAATGTTATTTTTTATTTTTTAAATAAACGATTGGTTGAAGTTGTGAAGTGGAAATTATTGGGGGTGGTATTTTATCAATGATGTGAGAGGTACACTTCTAATTTTTTAAAATAAAAAGGTGTAAAAATGAATTAGACCTGAATCAAAGGTATGAAATGTGGTATTATATATAATTAGACATTATGTGGTATAAATATTACCATATAAATTATTTTGCACAAGTTTTTAGGTCATTTTAACCATTATTTGTTCATTTTAACCATCTAAAAAGCAGTTATAACCTTAACTTTGGTAAATACTTTTTACAATTTTTACGAATCTTTGTTATAAAAAATTATTTTTAATGTAGTATATAGTATTTATAATTATGATTAAAAATATAGAATCCATTTATATATACATAATTCATAAATTATTCCTAATTTAATTATAAATTATTCTCGTTGAGGAGGAAAGAAAGCGGGTTTTCAAAGAAAAAATGGCCAGAAGATTAAAAAAAATTTATATCGGAATTCATTTTGAAAAAAAATCAAATAAAATAAATTTTATTAATAGATATATAATTTATATAATTATAATTTATATATATATTAATATAATATTACTTTAAAATTAAATTAATCAAAAAATAATATTTCATTTAAATTTATTATTTCACACCATTTACGAAAAAGTAATATTAAAAAAACAGAAAATTAACCATATGATAGTTTTTATATTATTATTTCAGAAGTATGTTTTTTTCATAAATATTTTTGAAAAATGTAAATAAAAATATAAATATGATTGTAATGTGTGACTAAACAACTTTTTAGAGATATATTCTTTTTCTGAAGACATTTCATTTTCATTCTAAAGGATTCAATTTTTCCTCTAGTATATTAATATATATAAACATTATTCATTTTATATACATGTAAATAATATTACATTCATAATTTTTTTATTTATATTGATGGACTAAAACATAGTGTATAGAGTATAATGATCATGTTTAAATAAAAATATTTTAATAGAGTACCATTTGTTATCCAAATGGTGTGTTTAGTGAGTCATAAGCTATCGAAGAGATTGGATTTGATTAAAATTACATTTAATATAAAACCTCAATATGATATATTCAATTTTACAGTTTTTTTCTTAATAATAACTATGAAATTTGTTATTAATATTTTAATATCTAATGGTTTTAGATTCTATAAAAAGTATATAATGATTTCCTTATAATTATATCATTCGAAGAAAAATAAAGTATTTTATTTTTGAAAATACATTTCATAGAAAAAACATCTTAAAAAATATTATCATCTTAATAAATGATTAATGGATGCAAAATTTCATATGGAATAATACATTAGTATTTTTAATGTTGGATTACAATTGTGGAAAGGGAATATGTAGATAAGTAATAAAAGAATTATTAATTATAGATATCGATTGAGGAAATTGATTATAATAAAGTAAATGATCAATGGTTTTTTTATGTCCATAATAACATTAATCATGGATGATTTAAAATATCATCTCACTCATTTGATATGATTGTAATTTCACAAAATTTTTTGATTCATGTCACATTTCATAAAGAAATCATTTTATTTTACTATATATGAATACAAGTAGATTGTTTTTATTGATATGTTTCTATTTTATATCATAATTTTATCACCTAGTTACGGTTTAACCAATATACAATTCATTGCTTACTCCAACAATTTACATGTAAAAATGCCTTTTTCCAGTGAGATAAAACTATATTAATTGTAAATGGAACTTACAATCCACAATGAAACATTAATTCATTCCTTAGATATCTAGTACAAGTTATCATAAAATGGATATAATAGGTTATCGAATATGAAAATATATTCATATAGTTATGAATAACATTAATATATAATAACTCATCCAATATCACCATAATTTATTCCATAAATGGTAATCCTTTTTACCCTTATGAAAGAATAATATTCTAAATGTTATAAATAAGAAATTTATATTTCCAAAATGGACTGATAAATAATCCCACCATAAATAGAGCATCTCATAATCTTTAAATACCAACTATGTGAATAATATCATCATATATTCAGTCAAAATATGTAAATAATCATAATTACAATATTATGTTATTTAAACCCGTAATTATTCCTTATTCATTAAATAAAAAAAATATGGATATATTACATAAATCCCAATATGTTATCAAATCCATCCTTGAGATAATAAACTGTTTTTCCACTTAAAAATAATCAGCTTCTCTACGAAAACTCAGTTTTTTATGTTTATACTAGGTTGTTTCTTTTCATAGTTATCACATGTGGGGAAATCCTTTTTTCCCTTCAGCCATATAACAATAATTTTGCCTTCCATCCATTTAATCTGTTGATTCCTTTTAAAATATTTATACTTTGTAATTTCATTCTATATATTTTAAGAAAATTATAAAATTTCTTAACGTGATGAGAATTATGAGAAGTTTATTTCCCATCGAATGATTGGATTTATCATATTAATGAAATGATTGTTGTTACTATATTTATTATGGATATTGATGTAGTACCTTTTGATTATTAAAGGAGTCATTTATAAACGATTTCATACATAGTGTTAGTTCATATAATTATTAAATGTAATGTATAATACCAAAACTAATGAATTAAATAATATATATTAAAACATTTATACTGATCTAATATTATAATCGTAAAAATGGTTTCATTTGGTGATATAAATATTTTTAAATCCATCATAATAAATTGTAAGGAAAAAAGATTTACCATAAGAATATACGATAGAAACACCAAATAATAAGTGTATTAAATCCCATTATCAAGAACCAGTTGATGATTTGTTCAAGACCGTTGTGCCTTTTAGCAGATTTATTTCTTCATATAATGTCAATTCGATAACAACATTCAGTTATACTATCTTTAGATAGATGTATAGTATTGGGAAAATATTATCTTTTCCTTAACCAAGCATTAAAATGTTATTCTATGTTTATCTTTAATGTATATCATTGTTTTTTGATACCTATTCAATGTTTTTATTAATCTAGTTTCCACAATTTCTCTTAATCCTCTTCACATTGGAACTATTATTCTCTGACCATTCTATCTCAAAGCTTGTGTATAATATATACCATTATCCAAAATAAAATGAATTAAATACCAATGGAAAAAAAATTTAGTAGGCTTTAAAAACTATTTAATAACCATAAATTCACATTAAATAATAAATGATCATATATGAAAGGATTTTTTTTAATAATTCCATCTTAACCATTAGTATATTCCTACATATCAATTACAAAAATATTCTTCGTATCATAAATATTACAAATCCAAATAAATGGTTGACCAAAGAGGATTATTAATGGTAATAAATAAGTGTAATAAAATAATAAATAAGGAATAATCAACATAAAAGGAATAATAATTGAAACATATTCTATTTAATAAATTATTTAATCACGATATAGAATGAATAAATGATTTTAAAAGCATTCCAATTTAATAATCACATAACTATATAACTAATGAATATATATTTAAATAATATAATAATCTCATGGAATATTCAAATATGGGTTCATAATGTTGTAATTCATAATGATGGTCATCTAAAACATATCATTGAGTCTTTGTGCCAATATATCTAATACCATCGAGGCATTATGATAAGAAGTCTATATAAATTGGTATGTATTTGAACTTAAACCAATCTAGTTTGTATCACAGGACAAAAAAATGGATTGAGGGGATATAGAGGAGATAATATAGAATGTAAAAGTTATGATTCATTCCTCTTATGAATGTGGTGAATGGAAATCCAGATAATCATTTTTTTAATGTAACACAAAAAGTTTAAATACAACACCATCTAAATTAATAAATGATAACCCATCTAAGGTTATGTTATTTGTATCAACATAACATATCCACTATGGAGTATATTTTAAATTAAATTATTTCTCTCATTTAATAATATATATAAAATATCATACTCTTCAATATCATTTTTGAATAAAATATCGTTTTTATTATCAAAATTACCTTTAAAAACTAAAATTTCTAAAAAAATGAAAAAACTCTTCTTTTGGATTATACATTGAATCATAAATTGGATGTTTCCATACATGGAATGGTCATTATATTATGAAACTATGTACATGAAAATTTTATTAAAACAATGACTTCTTTCACATTTTTGGTGAAATCCAAATGGACATAGACCTGAATACCTTTTGATTATGAAAAAGATAATGGGAAAAATATGATAAGGATGGATGTTTTTGTGGATCCCTACATATCGTTGTTAAGTCAAATAAAGACAAAATAGGTTTTCCCCCCAATAATGATGTTACCACTATTTGACAAACCCATTAGGGTGTTTGAATTATGCAGGGCCACTTAAGTTCATTAGCTGCATAGTCAAATAATATCATCTTTTGGATGACATGTCTATTATGTAGACTACTTAAGCAAGGAAGCCTAGGGGAATGTTCTACATAGTCAGGCAAAATAATTCTCGGGTATCAGACATATTGTGATCAAAAGAGGAGAAAAGGGTTATGGAGATCTGGAAGTATTTAAGGTTAGGGGTATGACACATGAAAATGGGTATTGTTAAATGCATGGAAGAGATGCATAAACCAATGATGACAATAATCATGTTGTGGCTGTGTCCCAAATTAAGATGTTGGACATAACTACATATCTCATTAGGGTGAGAATCAATCCATACGTAGTTCTTGGAATATAGTTCAATGTCATGTGATATGAGAGAATAGTAGATCTTAGTTTAGGGACCAAGAGCTAAAAATATAATAAGGGAGTCACATTGTGTGTTTGTTATAAACCTGAAGTGAATAAAGACCAGGGTTTTCATACCACAATCATGTGCTAACATGGAAAATTTTCAGCCACCGGACTGACAATGGAGTTTGTGATTAGCCCCAAAGACTTGGGGCTAGGTTAGAGGGATTCTAGAACGTTCCTACATATCCCATGAGGATGGGAATCAAGCCATACATAGTTCTTGAATTATCCTCTATATAGATTTGGTTCCTACATGTAAAGGGAGAAAGGGGGATTTAGTGCAATGATGGTTGGATCCATGATTAAAGGATTGGGCACTGCAATGTATGCACGTTGTCTTTGGAATATTACATGATTGGAGATCAATGTCAATAATTATTCCCTCTTAGGTGAGGGTTTTAGAGACTGTTGTAGTTTATTGTCGTATATGAAAAATGTATGAATTGTTTATGGTCATATGCATGGACTGGTGATGCATAGTTTAACGTCACATAGCTAGGATGTATTGCTATGCAGATTAATGTATTTCAGTGTGGATAATGGGGGAATGTATAGTTTAACCTTATATAGCCAGGATGATTATGAACCCATGTGAATATATTGGTTTCAGAGGGGGGCTTCATGGATCAACATCTAATGAGATGGAGGTGAACTGATGTGAAGATATTGGTTTTTGGTTTGAACCTCGAAAGGTTTACTATGTTTCAAGCCTAGAAGGAAATTATCAATGTCCGCGTAGTTCGATTGATAATTAATTGGTGATTGAGTTGTACTTGAGGACAACCCAAAGATGGGGTTGGGACATACGTGTGGTTAGCGGTGTAGAGAGGGTGTTATGGTAGAAGCTCACTCTAAGCTCACATGAGTCATTTTTTATGTGAGAAATAAGAGGTAGCAACAACCCTAATGATGCACAGTTTAACATCATGTGGGAAAAAGGGTGTTGCATAGTTTAGTTTCATCTAGCTATGAAGTATTGTTTTGAAGTTTAACATCTTGTAGGATATGTGCGTAGTTTCATGTCATGTCATACATATTAAGGCACTTTTTCACAGTTTAAACATCATGTAGGATGAACATCTATAGTTTAACATCATATAGGACAACAAATGGGATACATTTTAATGTCATGTTTGATGAATGAGGGGCTATGCAGTTTAATGTCCCGCAGAAAGGGAAAATAAATAGTTTAAGGTCATTTTCATGGACCAGTGCTGCACAGTTTAGCATCATGTGGCTATAAAAAAAAATTGTTTAAGGTCATATTCATGGACCAGTGCTGCACATTTTAGCATCATGTAGCTAGGAGAAAAAAATAGTTTCAGGTCATATTCATGGACCAATGCTACACAGTTTAGTGTCATGTATCTAGGACAATGGGTTAATTTGTGTTACACAAAATACTTCTTCAAAATCCTTGCATTGGTTGGAGTTATGATGAGTTCTCCATCCATTGAGATTAAAGAATAAGCCCCATTGGAGTAGACCTTATGTATTGAATAAGGTCCTTACCACATTTACTCAAGCATTGGAGGCTTCAATCCCAGTATCATTGGAGTTCTGTGGACCAATACCAATTCTCATTGTATGAAAGAATGAAGATGAACTTTTTTATTGAAATCTCGCGCTATTTGATTCTGATAGACTTCCAAGTGGTGGGGTGCACAATCTTATTTCATCTAATCATTCCAATTCATCAAATCACTTCCGAGATTGGTCATCTATAGATAAATGATCAAAAATGGATACTCAGAGAGAAGCTAATTGATCCTCAATGGGAAATATTTCTTCTGTTCCATATACCAATGAATATGGAGTTGACCGTGTAGCAGTGCGGGTGGTGTTCCGATTAGCCCATAAATCATGATAAAGTTTATTAGGCCATGATTACATATCTTTATCCACCAACTTCTGCAGTATTTTTGAAAGAGTCTTATTGAAGATTCTATTTGGACATTAGATGCTTCATTATACCAAGATGAATAGTTGGATTTGATGTTGTATTATGGATAAAACATTATCAACTCGAATAAACAGAAGTTGGTGCCATTGTCTATCAATATGGTATTAGGGACACCGAATTTGGTATTGATGTTATACTTGAATAAGATAACAATTAATTTAGAACTAACATCATTATGAGGTAATTCATATTCCCATTTGGAAAAGAAGTAATTAGTTGTAAGAATATACTTAAACTGATTGCAAGTAGACGGAGGATAAGGTCCTACTACATACATTCCCTATGTGGAAAATGGACATGTTTATTTAGCTGTATAAAGAAACTCAGGGGGTTGATGAATGAAATTGGCACATACATTACAAGAATGAAACTTCAATGTGAAATCAACATAATCTTGTATTAGTGAATGCTAGAAATATCCAATACATTGGATTTGTCCAGAATGCCTATGTCCAAGCTGGTGGGAACCAAAAACTCATGCACCAACATCATTCATGACAACCATTTTCTTTTCACCATCAATATATCTGAAGATAATTCCATCAAAACAACATTTGTAGATAATTATTTGGTGATCTAGGCTATTATAATGAGTGAAATTGACCACACGTCACCAGACTTGTTCTTTCTGTGCTCTATCCGGTGGGAGTGTTCCATTTTGAAGGTATTCCCTGCTAGATGTCATCCATTACGTAGTATGACCATATGGTTTAGAAATGGGATTGATTTCATTGATTTCATATGTTATGATTTGAAAAAAAGTTGAATGTACACAACGGTGGGCTATACTAATGATTGTTATATACCAGTTTGGACATGCCGGGGTTGTGGCTACATTAGCCAGTGCATCAGCATGTGCATTTTGTGATTTCGGGACATAATAAAATGTTGGTTCGGAGGGAAATTCCACCATTAAATCTCTGACATAATCCAAAAAAATAAATAACTCTTCTTTTCTGATTTCATAATCCCCATTGATTTGATTGATTACAAAATTTGAATCACGTTTTTCCTCCAAGTGATTCACCTGTGCCTGAATCGGCAATTCCAAGCCTGTGATGAGAGCATGATATTCTGCATCATTATTTGTACTGCCTCCCAAAAATAAGTAGGAATAGGGTAGCTCTACCTTTTATGGGGAAAAAAGTACAATTACTAACCCAACTTTTTTGAATTTAGGATCTTCCATTTTCTTCCCTGTTTGACTTATGGAGGCACCATCAATGTATATTTCCCATGTTTGAGGATTATCTTGAATAGAGAAGGCTTACTCATCAGGAAGTTCAATATTTAAAGATGTATCTTCTACAGATGGGTGTTCATCAAGGAAATCATCCAGAGATTGTCCCTTTATTTCTTTTTGAGACACATATTGGATATCAAACTATTGCAAAATAATTGTACACCTTACAAGACGTCATGTATGCATTGGATGACTAAGGATACATTTGATCTGGTTATTGCGAGACACCAATTAGAACTCATGATGTTGTAGGTAGTGTCACAATTTTTTAATTGCATAGATTAATACTAGGAAGCACTTTTCAACACATTAATATCAGGTTTCTACCTCAAGAATAGTCCGAATGAGATAGTAAAGGCTGTTTTCATGCCCAACATCATTCGTTTGGGCAAGGAAGGCACCCAATGATCGCACTAAAGCTGTCACATTGATAATAACTGGTCTTCATTCAATAGGTGGAATTAATACTGGTGGACTCAAGAGATACCTATTGGGAATATCAAATGCTTCTTAACATTCTTCAGTCCACTGGCAGGTGACTCCCATCTTCATTAATTTCGTGAAGGGTGAACACTGCGTTACAAAATTGGGAATTTAACACCGAATATAGGCCATGTGGACTAGAATTCCTCCTAATTCATTCAAATTCCTAGGAGGATACATACCAAGGATTGATTTTTACTTCTTAGGATAAACATCAATTCCACGATGGCATACAACAAAGCCGAGAAATATTCCTGAGGTTACCCAGAATGCACATTTCAAGGGGTTCATCTTCAAATTGTGTGGTCAAATTTTGTTGAATATGATTTTTAGATTGGCCAAGTGATCAGAACATTGTTTGGATTTAACCACCAAATCATCCACAAAACATTCAAAAAAATTCCCTAAAAATGTTTTAATGATATGGTGCAGGGAACATTGATATGTTGCACCTGCCTTCTTGAGGCCAAAGGGCATTACTTGATAGCAAAACACACGTTGATGAGATCTGAATGCTGTAGAATCCTCATCCTCTGGGGACGTTCGTTTTTTATTGTACCCAATAATATTCAACCATGACTAAAAGAGATTCATAGCAAGCTACTGCATCAATTACGAGTTCTGTGTTCAGAACTGGAAAATCATCCTTGGCACAATGCCGATTAAGATCTCTAAAGTCAATGCAAACTCTAATTTGTCCATTATTTTTTTTCACAGGTTCAATATTAGCCATATATTTAAGAGATTGATGTTGACTGACTTAGTAAGCCTTGACAAGCTTGTTAAATTCAGCTTTAATTTGGAGGCATAACTTTGGTGTGTTCTACTTGCTACTTGCTTGAATCCCCGATGTTCTTATGGAAAACCCAAATGATTAGTGGAAACATCAAGATCAAGTCATGGAATTTCAATATAATTCGAAGCAAATACATCTCTATTTTTCTTTAAAAAAGAATTATTCATTTCTTACTCTTCAATAGTCATGGCCGAACTAATTAAAGTGGGGCATTGATTTTGTTTTTACCCAGATTTATTTATCTGAGTTCATCCACATTGGTAGAGATACCCTATTCAAATGCTAGAGGTTCATCTCTGAGAACTATGTATTCTTCTTCAATATTTGTTATTTCTTCTGTTTCTACTTGCATAGTAGATGAAAAAGCAGAATTTCCATTATCATGGGATAAGTTAAAATTTGAACGTCTTGGAGAAGAGGATACCATTTTTGACCCTATTGATGACGAATAGTCTTTATGAGGTGATAGATAGGAGATGATTGATTGAGAATCGACATCATTATTTTCCACTCTCATTGATATAACTTCTTTTGGTCTAGTTGATGAATTATAGAATTTCTGAATTTCAGCAGATGAAATGAAGAAATATCCATTTAAGTTTTCGTCACTGCTTGGAAAAGCAATAATATCTCCCATGTTGACTAACTTGATTGATGTAATTGTCATTATGGATGTTCCCATAAGAGTATTTTTATTTAGGTCTATCCTATCATTGTGACTGATAGATAACACATAATCTGAACTCACATGTATGAATGGGTTTACTGGATCTTTTCCAAAACATATATAGAATTAATTTTGCTGACCTTATTTACCATGGACTTTTCCTTTCCCTTCATGTGATAAAAACCTACCTCAATGTATTGAGATTCACATGTTTTGAAAGAGGATTTTTCACCATATAATGTCCCAATTTTACCATTGATACAATATTTGAGACACTGATGGTACGATGAATGTACGACCCCATGTTGATGTTGCCAAGGTCTTCAAAGAAAAATGATGAAGGTTTTGTCCTGACGAACAAAAATGAAATCTGAATTAGAAACAGGATCTCCAAACAAAATTTTGAGTGTAATCCCTCCCAGATTTTCTTGTTCATTCTTATCATATCCTTGAATCATTAAAGTAGAAGGGGATAAATCAGATTCGGTGAGGCCCAATAAACGATGTGTACGAATAGGAAAGATATTGACTTCTGAGTCATTATCAATAGATGCTCGTCAGATGTCTATATAATTGACTTTTCTAGATAGATACAATGGTCTGATATGTTCATGTGAAACATCATATTCAACTTCATTTGTTAAAGATATCACTGCATGGAATTCTGAAAAATCATTCTATATATGGTAGTCCTCAGCCACAGAAATTTCACTTTCGAAATTTTGAGGACTAGACAAAGCCTCAATATACGCCTCCCGAATATCATTTGATATATTTAAGGCATATAGAATTGATAACTTGGCTGGAACACGGGCCCAATGTTTCATGACATCATAATTTTGGTCCAAAGGTCTTTGTTTCCAATCAGGAAAATATGGTTCTGCAGGTTCCTTGGATGTTGATGCTTTTGCAGTAGATGTTTCCTATATTGGGGTAGGAGTTGGAAATACTCATGGCATTGGAAAATTAGACTGACTAGGTCTATCTATTTGCTGAGATGAAAAGGGGTGACCTCTAACCGGACGTCCAAAATTACTGTTTCAGGACCGAATCAGCCATGTTTAGAGGAACATTCTGGTTTTTGTTCAGCCCGTGGAAGGGCTTTACCATGAGTATCTACCTCATATACAGTTCTAGCCGGGGTAGGATTGAAATAGTGGCTTATGGAATATAACTATCTTCCCCTATAACCTAAACCTCTATCTCTTCCTCTAATTACTTTGTTTGATACATGGAACTCAGGCTCATCAAGATCGACACTGTGACTGGAATACAGATCTGTTAATTGAATCATGTTAACAGAACCAAAGATCCACTCTTCATCTGATGAAGATTCTTTCTGATTAGCCAGTTCAGGCTATGCTGTTGGGTGGGGTGGTGCCCATAGTTTTGAAGTAGATGGCATAAAATCTACCAGAGTCATATAAAATTTAGTCTTGGACATGAACCTGTCTTCTACTGACTACTCTTCTTTCTTAAAATTATCCTGTTTCTCTAAAAGTTTTCCTTCTGAAAAACGGGGGTTTGCTGTGGAATTCATAGCAGAAGACATAATAGTTTGACTCAATTGTGTTCATAAAATGGCACTTGTTTGGTTGTTCATTTTCATAACCATCAAATCATCATACTTCTGCAAATTTTTACTTTTGAATTTATGCCACTCACCTTCTTTTCTGTATCAGTAGAAAAACACATGCTACCTGGGCTGAAGAGGCTTTCAATTTTACTTTTCCAGAGTCCACTATCTACTATTGAAGGTCTTTGAAGACAAAAAACTTATGAATGGGATTCCTCAACACCTGATGAAACCGGAAATAGTTGGGGAGGTCTTCATCTCATTCCTTGATTGGCTTTTTGGGCCTTGGAAACTGAAACGTTTTGTTTTCGAGAGCCGAGATGAAGTATCAAAGAACTTGATCATTCTGGAAAGAATAAACATTGTTCTTCATATCATCAAATTGTTTCTGCCTTTGGAATTTTTGATAATCTTGATGAGTCGGCCATTGCTGTTGATGTTCAGAAGGTGGATCCCTTCGATATGATGATGATTTTGAAGTGGAAGAATGAACATGAGCTTGTTTAAGCGTAATTGTAGTAGCATCTGATTTCCTTATTATCCTTCCTAGAAGTGATGTAATTACACAATTTTTAGCCTTAGTCTTTGTAAGAGAATCTTTTATCTTATGAGAGATTGAATTAAGGACTCGATACCCTCCTGTGTATTTCATAGTGTTCAACAGTGTGCGTAATTCATCACACAAATTTTCCACACAAATTGGCAGCAAACCTTCATGAGGGAGTGCTAAGCATAAGAAATATTTTAATCCCTTCAACTGAGCAATTAAATCTTAAATTTCCTTCATTTTCCCTTTGCTTACAATTATTAATATAAAAAACTCTCGTCTTTGGAAATGTTTAGCTGAATTGAAGAAGAAATTTTTGATGTAGATCATCCAACCCAGTAATTGATCGAGATTGAAAGCTTGTATACTAGACGAATGTAGATCTTGTAATGACTGTACAAAACACTGGAGCTTAACTGCTTCTTTTTGTTGGGATGTTTCCATCATAGGATCACAACGAGAAACTAAAATTTTCAAGTGTTGTTCTAGATCTCCTAAATAATTAAAAATTGGGAATGTGGTAGTCGCAAAATTTAATGGGGGGGGGGGAAATCGCATCTTCCCATTCATGGTAAGCTCTCTACTCTGGTTGAACTGGTGCACGCTTTCCTTCCATAGCTTCCAACGGAGCTATTAATGACTCAATGGTAGTCATGTATTTTTGAGAATCATCTGGTTGAGCTTGGACTTGTGCAGGTGCAAGAACTAGAGTTTAGACATGTGCGGCAACCAGTACTGTCACTGATGGTAGTATTTTCAGTTGTTGTCGCTTACAACCCATAGGATTAGACCTGTGAGGGTGTACATGTAAAGGGGGATATTATTGATCCATCCCAGTAGCTGCAACAAATTCCCTTGATTTATTAACTCAATCATGCTTAGGAGGAAGACTACCATGAAGTAGTTATGCATTTAACCTCCTTAACTCCTTCGTTTCTTCTTCTTGTTGTCTGATCCTTTCCTCTAATGGGAGTGATTGGCCTTCTCTAGAGGTCGGGTGGAATGTAACCTGACTTTTTTCATTTTCCATTGTTGGACGACATTTTTGGAGGGGGGAAGTTGGTTATTTGAAGGAATTCCTATATTCTAGACAAGCCTTTGATTTCGGGTATCTACACCTTCTTCATTTGTTTTAATACGTACAACCTATTGAACATGAACTTCTTCATGTGATTCCCATGTGTGAGCCCCATGTTCTGCGGGATCAGTGGCAATGACATTGATGACATTTATTGATGGATAATGCATTGTATCCCTTCAGTCTGCTGTTCTGTGATACTATCTTCTTCTATTTACATTATGAGACATTTCCTTTGGTTGGTTGATCCTTCAGGAACTTCTTGATGAACCGTAATTTTGATGGAGTCTCCTGATAATTCGGAACTTCATTCCTCTTGTGGTTTCTTCCCTAGTTGATATAAGACTGCCTTTCACAAAGTAAGAGATTGAGAATCTGAAAAAGTCCCAAGTCAGGTGCACTGAGGCTATTCATGTTTTTCCTGCTCAGCATCTTGAATCTTGTCTATTGATTCCAAGGGTTAGGTTAAAAGATTCCCCAGCCTAGAGAGATGAGGTGGCTCTGGAGCTTATATATCTGACACTTTCTTAAAATCTCTCCTGAATTTGCGAACTTTAGTCCAGAAATTGGCCAGATGCGTCATCCTACATACACATAAATCAACTGGCTCAGATGACTGTTAGATTATTTCTAACACTTCTGTCACTTGATGATGTCCCTACTCTAATCGAGAAGCCTATTCGATATTCTCATTTCCTTGATGCAAGAGTAATTCGACAACATTTTCTTGAGATATCTGACTTTAGGAAGAACTAGTTGAGGCTTGTTCTTGACCAAGCATCTGATTACAAAAAAACTTGTTGGATGTGGCCATCCATGGGAAATAACATTGCATGAGGCCACTTTTGTTGGGCTTTGATGGCCGGAGAGAAAAGTAAAGTGAAATGATCCATGATCACCAAATCCCCTTATATGAATACCAGATGTGTCATTGGTAATTAACTAGTGTAATCTTCTCAATGCACTGAGGAATGAACACTGAAGGGCTCTCTATTGCTTTACACCCTTTGGATGTCAGGAAACTGAGAGAGATTCCAAGTCTATTTGTCATTGCAACCCTTCTATTATCCTAAAATGATTTTGATATTCATCATAAAATCATATTTTCTCTTTTATGTGACAATGAGTTTTCCATATGTTAAAACGAATATCGTAAATACAATCTTCTATCAATGTTTCTGGAATATCATACTAAGAGTCATCCAAAGGCCAAAACATGATTGGCATTTCATCTTTCTCCATTTGTTTTCTCATATTAATTACATCATATTTTCCATTCAATGAAGATTATTCTACAAGATTGGACCAATGGTGGTGCTTCTTGGTTGCGTCATCAGATTCAAAAAGAATGGAAGAGAATTCAGTTGTCAAAATAGAAGATGAATGACCTAGGGGTGGTTCGGATAATGACCTACACCCCGTACTATTTTCTAGTTGAGAATGTATTTCACATGATAGTGGTAATGCATTAGACATTACTAGCCCCACAATTTCATGTGCCTCAAGATAAGAGGGATTTCAATTTACTGCATTTTCCATTCAAAATTTTTCCAGGAAATGAGAATTACTACTAGATAGATGACTTTAATAACTAAATTTATCATCATTGGGAGGATCACCATGGTGGGTTATAGCAAAAGATGAAACTTCTTGCTCCTTGTCCTTCTGGTCACGCAGAGGTTTATCATGACTCTCATCTAAAGATGATAAATCGATATTGACTGAACTGTCATGAATCAAGCCTTCATGAAGATGTGTCTGAAAAATACCTTTAGAACTATTATTGTTACATATTTAGTTGGAAATAAGAGAGTATAATCCTAATCTATAACATATAATTGTTTGATAGATTCAGAAACTCTATCATAATGCAAGGCCTTATTGCAGATTGGCTCTTCATTCTTCAACAGTGCATGATGGAACTTTTTCTTGGATGCCTTATTACTAATATTGGAGACCACTTGTTGATGAAAGTGGTTATTATTGGAAGGTGTATGTTCCTGCTCATGAGAAATGGTTATGTTAGGCTGATTATATCCATCTAAATTGGGTGTTTGTTCTCGACTTGTTTATCTGTATGGCATGGGGGAGTATACACCACGACCCCCATGGACAGGAACAAAGGTGTGTATCTGCTCCGGAGTGACATGTTGATGAGTCACTTGACTGATAGGGATATATTTATGTTTCTTTCCCTGTTATGTCGCTGAAGTTGTTAAAATATTCTGACAGGTATCCAGAATATGGGCTTGGAATTTATTTTTCTCTTTCACCATTTTCATAATGTGAATGGTGACTTTAGCTGCTAGAACAGGAATATAAGATCATTTTTTGTCTGGAGGAGGTGTATGTGCATGCTCCTGCTCCTGTCCTTCTTTTCCTATAAATGGATTTTGACAGTACTTATGCAAAGGGGCAGAGAGTTGAGTCTGCACCAAATTTGTCGTCGGAGCATTCCGACTGACTTCTCTGGGTGCTACCAGACAAGACTATTGGAAGGCTTGATGAACATTGGAAGGTGTATGTGCCTAATAGATATTCCCCTTAAAGTACGATTGATGGGTTTCCTTCAATACTGGAAGATGAGACTACTGACAGAATAGGTGATCGTAAATTGGTCTATGTTCCTGCTTACAGGTGTTCACCATATTTGGTTGGTGAGATCCTTTGGATGCAGTCAGATGAGCCTGCTAACTGGCAGATAAATTATTAACAGGTGTATGTGCCAGCCTATAGTACTTCATCATAATTTACTAGAGGGACTGGTGGTTTTCTACCAGACGAGTCTGCTGGATAGTGGGTTTATAAAGGACAGATGTTTGTGGCCGATCATTTCTTTCCATCAAGTTAGGTTGATGGACTTCTTCGGAGAGGGCGTAGGTAAGAACCTGCTCCCTATTGGCCTAATTTTTCCTCTGATGATTCGTCTTGCATTATTGGGTCTGAGTAACCATAGCCAAATTCTTATAGGTGATACCCTCATCATGTTGAGGGTGAACTACCACATGAGTATGGCAGCGATTATTGATGGGAGTCCTAGGGAAGGATTTCTGTCTTCTTGAAATTAGTCCTTTAGTGGTCTCTTCATTTACCTCCCTGTAATATAGGAGGGACTAGTCGTTGTGTTCTGGGGATAACGACCCGAAACGGTTGGAGATGGTGGTTAGCACCGCCTGCATCTTGATCACTGGTTGTCGCTGTCCGGACAACTGGGGGAGTTGCTAAATTGGAGGGCTTGTTGAGCGGCCTCCAGAGTCTGGATGGTACCCTGTTGATGGTATTTCCTCACCAACGCATTTGAGACCAAGTGTTGAAGACACTGAGTAGGTTATTTCATCCTCAGAGTGGACGAGTATCTAACAGGAGTAGTTTCCAAATAATTCACAGGTTTGAACTTTAAAGAAGCCATTCTGTGTTACAGAGAGATCCTGAAAAAGAGTGCATGTTTGATATAGAAAACATAATCAAGATATGTCTGTCCAGACTACATAATTTGTATGATTGCTTATGTTATTAACTACTTCGTTGGCCCTCATATTGAGTTTAATAGGGGCCTAAAAAATAATTAAGACATCCTTTTAACATTGTCAAGGATTCACATTGGGTTCACTATTTATCTTTCTTCTTGAAATTGGGATGACCTTGTTTGATTAATGTTCAAACATTCAAATTGGTTTCTAAGAGGATTATTCTTTGAACTAGAAACATCCGATGATTCTATTTCCATTTAGACCTACTTTCCAATTGTAGGTGCTCATTAGTTGTGGGTCGTTGAGGCTTATGAATTTGCATTTGTAGAGAGGATGGTAGGTCAGGCTCATCACACATTTTTGGGGGGATTTATTCCCTATCTGGGACTCTCTTACTGATTTATGTTATGTTCATGAATCTTTAATAATTCACCAAGCATGAAAATGATTTTTCCTATAGATTTTTCCATCAATGATTGATAGGTATGGGATTTAGATAATCTTTTATATGTATTGGGGGTTCTTCATCGATAGAGAATCATCTGTATTTATTAGAGATTCTTAGTCAATGGTATCCTTCAACACATAATATATAAATCTCTTAGAAATTACGATAATCATACTAGGTTTAAAGCCACTCAGTGGGGAACAAGAAGTTTATTGTCATTCAGAAAGACATGGATTATTTTAGAGTTTGGATTGTAGCTGCAGATGGGATACATATGTATCATTGTTAAAAATGAATGATAAGCCACATAGTTCAATTAGAAGGATATAGATTAACGTTATATGGGATGGAAAATAATTTATGAGAGATGGGATTGAACCTTATAATGTATTCCTACATACTCCACCTTTAAGGAAGAGATCAAATCCCATGTAGTTCGGGTTAATAAATATGGGGTTTATGCATGGTTAATGGCCTAGAATGAAATTATGTGATTACATTCAAACTCTAAGATCATGTGATTCATGATCGGTGTGAGAAAAAAGAGGTATAAGTAAGTTTGACGATGGTGCTATAAATGATGTAGTTATAAGAAATGATATGGTGCTTATGGATGAATGACTGCACATGTAATTTAAGACCATGTCTTATGAATGAAGCCCAATAAGTAGGGTCCATAAATATAATTTTACTTTATGGAGATTTGGAATTTTATCCTAGGACATAATCTTGAAAAGGAAGCCTAAATAAAGAGGTTCATATGATTGAGTTTTATTCCCGATAAGGAAACCCAAATCAAAATAATTAATATTGGGGCTTACTCTTGAGGAGGGTGCCCAATGTTTAAAAGAGATTATGACTGGGGCTTACTCCTGAGAAGGAGGCCCAGGTTAATAGAAATTATGACTAGGGCTTACTCCTAAGAAGGAGGACCATGTTAAAAGAAATTATGACTGGGGTTACTCCTGAGAAGGTGGACCAGGTTAAAATAAATTATGATTGTGGATTACTCTTGAGAAGGAGGCCTCGATTAAGGAGATTATGACCGGGGCTAACTCCTATGAAGGAGGCCCAGGATAAGGAGATTTGTAACATGGGGCTTACTCTTGAGAAGGAGGACCAATTAAAGAGAACATATAACTTGGGGTTAATCCTAATAAGGAGGCCCAAAGATAAAGGAAATTATTATTGGGACATACTACTAAGAAGGAGGCCCAAATCAAAAGATCTTCCCATATCAGAGGATGAGGTTATATAAGATGCCCCTAACAATGGTGACATAAATCTTGAACGTCATGTTGTTTTGGGAGAGGTTCTTATAGAACTCCATTTAGACATAGAGGCCAACAAAGTAAACATTCCATAAATGGATTTGAAGAGGGTTTTGAAGGATGTATGTGGAAGATGAGAGGTGGATTTGAAGAAATGAGGTGACCTAGAAGGAGGAGCTCAAGTATTGTTCTGGAACGCAAGTCATAGTCACATAAGTATACTAGCATGACATGTGTCACCTTGGGCGATGAATAAAACATAGTGTAATACTTGGGAGACTTTGAAATCAAGCCCTTGGTATCATCCCTAGAGGTTTCCAGAAGTGTGGAGCGAAATTTCACTTGAGAGGGTAAGGCGGCGCGCAAGTGTCTTCATTTCCATTAAGGGATAGTCACTTTGGCATGCATGTGTTCAAGAATTCTAACACGTAGGATTTTTTCTTCCTCATTATAGGTTCCATCCTAGGTAAAGAATTACCTTAGAAATGTTTGGAAGACGTCAGAAAAATACTTCTGCGACCAGATCTTGAATCTATGTTTTTGAAAAATCGTCCTGGAAATAGGGGGCCCACAGGGGGAATTTATAGGACACCGGGCACATTGGGTGAAAAAATAATGGGGTGTGCATGTGACTTTGCGCGGCCACAGTGTGGCGTGCAAGTGACTTGCATGACTAGAAGGAAACTTGCATGAACACTTCTTAAAGGGTTCCTTGTTCATGACTTTGTCAATTTTTTATATTCTTCAAAGGATTAATCTCTTTGTTCTTAAGGTATTCCCCATTTCCATTATTTAGACTCTGTGACTAAAATGAGCATAAAAAATGGTACAACCTGATCATCCAAAATCATCTTTTATGCTCCTTACAATTTGTTCATCCCTATTTTTTGTTCCTTGGTTCCATGATATGATTTACCTTTCTGAAGAGACAAGTTCTTTCTATAATCACCATGCCTATATCTTATATATTAATGTGACTAATTCTTTTTTCCTCAACTGGACAATACATATGATGCATGTGACACCTGAGAAGTGTCTTGGGAACCTGATCTCAGTGTACTGTGACAATAGTGTTTCAAATGTCCCATCTTATTGCAGTTATGGCATAATATTGGTGGTTTTGTAAACACTATATTCATGTGTTTAAAGGACCCAATTTGAAACATCCCTCCATTTTCATGGATCTCAATAAAAGATTATCTGATCTATCAATCAGATTCTAGTTTCTATTACCGTCCTATAAATATGTGTCCCTCTTACACTTGCTCTCATGATTAGTGTTCCAACCACTTTCCAAGGGTATAAATATAGATCCTCCGACCATGCTTCTAAGAAGTCTCTTTTATACACCATTGATCTGTTGAACATATCTGTATAGTATGTAATAAATTTCATAGAAATATTTGAATGAATCTTTTATCATATCTGTAATTCAATGATACGTTAATTTAATGTTGTACGTGTTTCAACCTTGGGTGAAAAGAGCACTAAATTCATGAATTTATCAATATACTCTGTTTTAGAGATTTTTCTACTTCTGGATGTATAATTTCATTTATTAATGTAGCCTCAACATGGGAGTATATATTTATTTATTGTACATTTCTTCAATATTCTCCCAATTATGGCCTTGATCCACTTTAGCATACATCACTAGTTCCCACCACTATAGTGAATGATATTTGATATTATTCATCTCCAGATTGACCATTAGATCCACTAGTGTACAAATGAAATCAATGATATGATTCATCCTATTCAGCCACACCAATGCCTTTTTGGGTTCAGAGTCACCCCAAAATGGGTTCATTCTTCTTCATGAATTGGAGGGAATGATCCACGTGTATTGGATCATCCTTGTAGTACCTAGTGTTTATAACTTCAAATTCATGGATGAAACTCTAAACCAGTTGTTGGTTCACCTATGGTTCAGGTGCAACCTGATTCTTTGTATCTTCTACTAGTTGGTATCTACGATCCCTACTAAGTTCCATTTTTAATCCAACAAAAACTCGATATGTATACTTCACTAGAAATTTCCAGGGTATCATTCTAAATAATATCACATCAACTGTCACATCATTAATTTCCAAAATCATCATTTTACAAGTTTATCCATTTTTGTAAAATCCATTCTTGTATTTAAAAATAAACCAATTTTAAAAAATTTCTTTCTATTCCACATTCAAAATCATTCACTGGAAAACAATTTAAAAACTTTCAAAAGACCACACAATTAATCATATCATATATCATTTTTTGGAAATAAAATATTAAATCCTACTAGGATGTAATACCTCTAATTAAAGTCATTCTTTTTTTATTGGATAAACCCATGGCAATGATATTTTTATAGTCCTGTAAGTGTCAAAAAAAACATATATACCCAACTCTATAGTAACATGATCTTCATCATAAAACGGTTAGCTATGTATTTATGCTTTACATTTCAATTCCCCAAAATACTAATCTGTTCTATGATTCCTTCCCAAGAAATAGATAATAATAAGTTCAACTCCAAGTCTATGAATCTGAAGATGACTAGGTTGGAAGTGACCAAACAAGATATGATTCTATTTGTAAGATCCATCATACTCTTCAATGGATTGAGAAGGTGGGATGATGGTACATGTCCATAAGAGACATTCCAAATATGCCAAATTAGGGAAATAAATGCCAAGGGTTTCAAAAAAGTTCAGTGATGATTCACCTGTTAAGAATAAAAAACAACCAAATGATACATAACTATACATACTACTATATAATTCATGACAACCACGAATTAAAACTCAGCATTTCATATATCATGATCATAATCAAATCAATTGCCACGACAGAATACTACAACATCAAAGTAAATTGTAGATAAACGAAAAATAAAACTAAATGATGACCAATACACAATTCTCAACAATCTTCATGATCCAACATCACCAAACATCCCAGGTATCACAAGGTGGTGATAAATAAAAGTGATACTTTACCTTTTCCCATGTCCTAGAGTATAGCATCTGCAAAATCATGTATGTTCGGATGAATGGCTGGGTATAAATCTCAATTGGCTTTCCCCAATGACTTCCCTACTCACGCCACTAGGATATAAGATTTAGAAACAGTTATATAAAATAGTATATATAAAATATTTTTATAATACTTTATAAAAACTATGAACGACTTTCAAAAGAGATTATGTAACAAAAATCCAAAATATTTCTTAACTAAATATAATATTAAGAAAATGTCAGACTATTTTTCGAAAAGTAGGTTTTACATGAAAAAAATTCCCAATGCATTGAATCCATTTCTCATGTTCTATTTTTCATAATCATTTCATTCCACATATCCATCCATGCATTCTTTATTATGGTAGTTCCATAATCATGAGTGGTTTATCATTGATCAAACATGTCATCACATGTTAATTATATCCCATGTGACATTAAACCTTGTCATCAAGCAAAACATCATATTTCAACCATTCCCCATAAATTCAACATGAACACACACACACCATGTATTCACAAAAACCATGCCAACACAAGTTTTATAAAATAACTATTTTATTGAAAACCATTTTACAGTTATAAAATTTCAATCAAACATCATTTTCAAGAAAATATTATTATAAAAAACTATTAAAATATTTCTTGAAAATCAATATTTTAACATATACATTTTTAAAATAATAAATCTAAAACACTTTTCAAAACAAATAACCAAAAATACACAATACCATCAAAACCAGTAATCGTCACTAACAAAAATTTATTCATTTATTTTCAAAAATAAATCATAATAAAATTAATGAAATTGAATATTTATGAAATTAATCCAAACAATTATATAAATATGAGTTATGATTGAGGCCAACCACATTGAAGGTTTCGATGAAAAATGAAATGGACGAAGAGTGATCATGAAACCAAGTACGAAATCCATGAAACAACCATATATATCTTCTCCAATATTGATCAAGACCAAATATCATCATCATTGTAATCCAAAATCATATATCTACCCATAAATACTGAATATTTAAGAATCCTATACGATATGAGAATTATATCTATGTAGAACTATGAAAATATGACAAGAACTGTGATGTATAAGTAATTACATCCATGAATCATCTTTTAATCACTAAGATAGGCCATCGAATCACCTATATAATGATTTGAGAACCTTATCTGTAAATATAATATGTAAAATACCGAGTTAGGACCATTTTGTCAGAAATATGAGTGTCTTAATAAAGAGGCTGACCTTTATCCACTTTTTAAGGAGGTGGTTTTTGACCCACGCACAGTTTAGTCGCACAGTTAAGAAAATCATACACTAACCATGCTCTAACTACAGCCTTAATAAATAAATCACATGACCTCCATGAATGGATTCTAAACCAAGAATCAACTATTTCAATGTTTATGTACCTAATATTCACATTTTCATGGTTTCTACTAGGCTTCTTCTTGTTTGGGATGAACTATTTGAAAACATTGTGCCTTCCATTTTTCCCAAAAAACACTAAACATGATCTCTTAACTCTCCAAATATTCACCCTTATACATAACAAATATAAAAAGTATAAAATAAATGTTATATACTATAAACCATCAGGTACTACTTCTCTCCCTCTTTTTTTCTAAAATGAATACATCATTTGAGTAGTATCGATGACCATCTTCATCAACGATGAATATTCATTGTCTAATATAACGTTCAATGATGGGAATAGAACAATTATATTGATTAAACATGATTAAAAAATTAGTTTAAAAAATAAATACTATTATGGAACTAATATAAATTCATAACAATAATTAATAAAATAACTACTTCATGATGATAAATAAAATTCTAAAAATATCTAAACTGTAATCATTACATTTTTTAATGACTTCACTTTATATATAGAAAAACTGAAATATACGACCATTTATTCTTATGAATGTTCATGAATATAATATAATTTCAATTCCAAAAAAATCTTTCCATTTGACATGATCTTTCATACATGTACAATAGTGAATCAATCATGACAAATATAAATGGAAAACTTAAGAATGATGAAATTGGGGCTTATAGGTTATAAAAACACCATAAAATTACATAAAAAATTTCAAGATAATATACATATTAATGATGTTCAAAATTAAATTATTTATGAATGTAATTTAATTATCCAGGATATTATGTGAAAGTGCATAGAATTTTTGGACATAAGGAAATGTATTCTCTCTAAACCCATGTTTTTTCTTCGAGTTATGATTTCTCTTGCATTATAAAAATTAATTTATTATTAATTAATATTTAATAATTCTATATTCAATGTTTATATTCCATAAATATTTACCTCTATCAATTATTGTTTCTTGGATGGGGAAATACATGTTTTTTATGGTTCCCATTTTTACTTCTTCCTGATAAGAAACAAGATTAAAGGGAACGTCCCAATTTCATACCCATTTTCATGTACACACCATAATATATTTTAAGAATAAGTTATTATTTTCCTAAATAAAAAATTTATTAATGAAAAGTTATATTTATCTATTTTTGATTTTATAAAAAAAGTTTGTCCACATTGAATAATCGTTAATATTTTAACTTAAACCACACTAACGTGGCAAAATTATAAACAATCTTAGCGGCTAGTTTTATATATTTTAACTTCAATTGGACATATTTTATAAATATATTTTGCTATTTTCCCTTATGATTGTCTATTTGTGATTTAAATATATTCTTGACTAGAAACAATTATGATATTTCATTTCTCTATGCATTATTCACCACTTATACCTTATGTGTGGTGTGTGTATAGATACCTTTTATTTATGATAATAATTCATTTAATTTCTCATTAAATATACATATTTATTATATCATGGATATAATTATTATTTTTTATAACATTTATAAATAATACATTTTTGAATGTTTTTTTTTATCATTAGAAATAATGAGGAATCCATATCGTATACTCAAGATTGATATTTTGATAGGTCATATTTTTTGTGAATTAAATACATGTTTGATTAATTATTATATTTTTTTCATGGTTGGAGCATGATAATTAATTTTTCCTTGATGAATAGGCCGATATCAAGATACAAAATATAATGTGACAGAACCATCATGTTGGTTTCCAACAAGAAGCGGAAGAGTTTCTACCCAGAAATATAAATTTCAATGATGGTATAATGGTTAATGTTCAAAATACATGACATTCAATGATTATATATTTTATTCATTCAATATTCAGTTATTACTTTCCTAGATATTTTCACCATCAAAAAATATATGGATACATTTTCATTCTCGATTTATTGAGGTCATATGTTTTTTAGTTATTTACCATACCATAATGGTTATTCCATATTTACATTTCTTCTCTTAATATAAAAACATGTAACCACTTCTGAGTATTTGAGATCACTATTTTATTTTTTTTCCTTCCCCATATCGACTAAAAATTCATTTTTTATTTTTCATAAATTCTTTTTTGTTAAGTGAGAACCCAAAAAATCACTTTGTGGCTGACTAAGAACCACTCGACCATCACAAGGATCTATTAATAGGTTGGGAAAAGTACACTTTTATATACTATAACCATTCATAAAACAACACAAAACATTTGTGACCATAAAATTGTGGTTATGTGAGAACTGTATAATACAAATCAAACGGAAAACCCAAGCGTGAACTAGCCACAAGGAAAACTGCACACAAGAGCCTTCAATTTTAGAAATGACATCATCAGGTAAATCAATAACATTTAAATATTCCAAATAAACCATGTAACAAGTTCATATCTTGGGATTTTGTTAAGGGAATGGTGAAAACTGCATAAGAGAATCTGAAAATGGTTGAACCAGACCATGGAACTAAAAAACGGAACCCCAATGTTGAAAAAATAAAAAAAAGTATAATACAAGGGGATAATTTCTCAACCCCTTAAAATCATGAGGTCTCCCTTTGCATCCTCATATTTACATGGGTAGAATAAGTTAACCCTGCAATGTTTGGACACCTAGAAAAACAGGACATGGACAATTAACGATAATACATATTTGTAACATATAATTCCTACAACATCTATCTGCATATGTGTACTAACTCAGGAAAACCGAAAACAATTCCCCTATCCATAACTCCATGAAACACGCTAGAGACACTAAAGAAAGAAGTGACCATGCAGAAATAGAACAAATTTGGAGTGAACATTTGATGACAGGACATCATCGACACTGAGCTTTCCTGCATCTTTCATCCACATTTGCATACTATCGTTGTAAAATAGAAAAGATACTAGTGATTAATATTAATTTCATATAATCTAAACAATCTAAATGAAGAAATTTCACTAGGTTAAAATGAAATCAAGGTGTTCATCGATGGGGATCTCAACAACACAAGTCGCTCTAGAAGGACAATCGCACACATCTCTTTGATGGATGACTGCATCATTTCTTCATGAAGAGGGGGAGTGCATCACTGACTTGAGACATAACCACATCTCCGATGTCAAAAAAATATCACTCCACACTAACACATGCTGAGATGATAAATGAAGAGCATGATTCATGAATGAGGGAATTGAAAATTTCAATGAAGTAGTTTTAATTTCATCCATTATGTTCAATGATTACTTACAAATTCAACAAGGGAACTATGTTTGTATGTTTTTATTGAACACTAAAGAATAAATTCTTGGTGACGTGATCTCTGGTATTAGTTCAATAATAATTAAACAACTTCCAAATTTGGGCAATTATAGTCAGGGTTATTGTAGATGGTATCAGAGTATGTTTAGTTGAATACATGGGTACTGGATTATAAATTAAATTTAAAAATATATGAATTAATTATAGTGATTTTTTATCTTATTACTCGAAATTATATTTAGACAACTCAATGTTATCCATTATTTTTTATTACTTCTTTTCGAAAAATGAAATCAATACCACCAACAATGTAAGGATTGTACCACTAAGAATGATAGCATATTTTGTGACGCAGATGATGAGATCATGACAATATTATTACTAGTTACATAGGATTTAATGAATAACTATAATACAACTGTATTAGATTGTTTCATGTGGTATAATACTTGATATTTTAGTGTGAATACTATTATATTGTTAGCTATGTAGTGGATCATTTCCCATGAAAATATATAACTTGAATTGGGATGCAATTAAAATGACATGATATTGCTAGGCGTATATTTTGTAAAGAGAGATTTTGATTAGTGGTTGTAACTGATCCAGAATACTGAGGATGAAGATTATATAGATGATGTGGAATGGGTAACTTCAAATGAATCATTTTTTGTACAAAATTCCCTCATAAAAAATTAACTGAAATGAATATAAAATTATTTATCGTACAGAAAAGGAAATAATAGACAATTTCATTTTATGTTATGAATTTCACAATGATATCTATGTACAATATATATTACACATATTATATTAAAAATTATATTTATCATTTAGTTTATGGAATTAATATTGGTCTCTAAAGGGAACTCAGTTCTCAAAAAAATATATCGTATGATAAAATAATATTATATTCCATCATAAAGGAGAAATTTTTTTGATATTAAATATGTTAAAGGGAAATCAAGAGAGTAATGGTTATTTTTAAATCCAAGGAAAATGTGAGTACCATAGAATAAGTGATGCATTTTTAAATTCTCATTATGTGAAAATTGTTGAAATAATTGTTACAGGAATTTATTGAAAGGTGTGAGAGGCGGTTATAAGTATAGAGAAATGGGCCTTATAGATAATGAATTAAAGGGTGAGAAAAAATTAAATTATACTCAATGCTTCAATTAAAATGAAATCAGAATTATTAATATAAATTTCCCATGTTTCAAGGTGATATGCAATAAAGGAAATCAGGGAGTGGTAACCAAGATTATGTGATCACCACAGACGATGTAGAAGGAGACAATTATGTGTTGGAAGGTACAATAACCCTATATTCAAATTTAACCAATGCATTATTTTATTTTTCATCATTGGAATCAATTTTATGTACCCAATTTCCAAATCAAATTTTCCATTCTATTATTTATTTAATAAGTTTTTTTTCATTCAAACCCTCTAAGAGAAGTCTTATTTATAAAAAAACATTTTTTGGAAGATACCATTATAGATAATAAATGTTCTTTATATTACAGTTTTATAATTATTCCCATGGTCCAAATTAATATTATACATGGAAGTTTAAATAATATTATCATTTTTATACATATTATGACAATATTTCAAGCCTAATTAACCTTCAAATATGAACCAATTGTTGAAATGTATTGCTTATTTAAGGATTGGGTTTATCAATCTAAAAGAATGTAAATATAATTAAACATATTTATATAAAAAATACATAATCCGATCCAAACTTATATTATGATCATTAATCTATATAGGATTGCCTAGGGAATTTATAAACAAAATGGATGATCTAAAAATTTTAGTATGGTAATAAACATAGAAATAAAGCATAGCCTATGGGTTAGATGGTATAACATAAAAATATTACAAGGAATGGAACATGAATAACGAAATGAAATTATGAAATATAGAACATGGAATATTTTAAATGATAAAACATAAAAAAGTGGAAATAACATACAATGTGACATATTAATTAGTCAAGGCTAACTACCAAGACCATTGCACATGGCAGAAAATGTCCCAAAATGGAATCAAATTATTCTATATCCAAAAATGACGTATCATGAGACTAAACAATAACCATTGAAATTGAAAAATATCTTTGAAAACCCATTATATCATGTTCATGAATAAGTTTTCAATATGAACAATCATAGACAAGAAATTAACATAAAAATTGCCCAAAAAATAAATGGGTATCATAATGATGTGACAAAACTAACAAATTAGAATACCATAAAGGTGACCATGGAAGAATGGGTTTATATCATATATAGGCATTAATATGGTAAGATAGATATCTATCATGCTATTTTTTGTATTAGTAAAGTGAAAACATGTAAAATGATTTTAAGGGACTTTTGAAATGATTGTACCTTGTGTATTTTAATGAAAAATATAAAATATTATTTAATAATGTAAAATTAATAATTGTATTCCTAAAACCAGTATAGAAATAAGAAACTTTTTCTCAATAAAAATAGTTAATTTAGATATAATATTTGTTTCTTAAGTTAGATTGTGATGTGCACATGAAAATTGGTAAAAAAATTCAGAAATTTCCATTAATTGGTCTTGATTATCGTGAGAAATTGAGAATAAAACATTATCAAACATGTATTTTCCCATCAAATTGAGATTAATTGAGCTATATACATATTTTTTAATAATGCACATAGAATATATGTGGATTAAATAATAGTAATCAATAAATATATTTTGGTAATGAGGGGTAAATGTAACATTAAGTAAATAATGGGGGTTTAGAGAGAATCCCATACATTATGTATGAAACTGTTCTTCAATTGAACTTAATTTACTTTATAATAATATTATAGTAATTAATACATTAATTCAAAACATCTTAAATATATATTTAATTTATTATATTTTTATTAGTTTCATTAATGGACATTTTTTTAGATATATTGTTTAATTTTTTCATTCATGGAGATATCGTTACATGGATTTCATGATCTTTTCCATGGATTCTTTTTTGAAGTCCTTTTAAAATTGTAATATATACCCAAAAAGTGAAATTATATGTTATTGGAAAAATAGTTATTGAACATTATTTAGTTTTTTTGGAGATTTTACTACATTACTAACATATATCTAATTATTTAATATAATGTTTATATACTTCTCCAATAAAATTATATAACAAATTATATTTTTAATAATATTTAATTTAACCATAATATTTTTTTATGACTAGCCATGAATTTGGTAATGGAAAATGAAAACACATCACGCATGACAAAGCTATATCAACACAAAAAAATGATGTCTTCATTTTTAGAATAAAAGGTAAGGGGAAAGGGGTTTGAAAATGGAAATTATAATGAGATAATAACACAATATTATATATAATATATTGGACTTGTAATTTATGTTTGTATTTAAGATAAAATGATAGTATAAGAAAATAAAAGAAAAAGAAATAAAAAAGATAAAGAAGTTCATTTTAATACATGAATTTCTCTTACTTGATATCCTCATTAGGTAAATTGATTTGTTATTTTGGTGACACCAACTAATCTTTTATTTTTGGGAGATACCTAGGAATATTAAAGGATTTAATTTGGAAAGGCTTCAATGATTTTTATGTTTGAAGAGAAGAGGTTGTGAGGGTGGAAATCATAGTGGATGAGAGGGGTAATTTTTATTATTTTATTCTTTAGTTTATTTTTTCAATACTATCAATATTGATGATTAAAATGAATAAAATATTTAAATAGATAGTGATATTGTTATAATGTTTTAATTTAAATCATCCATTACTCAACCATGACTCTATAGTTTATTTATTTACTTTAAATTTTAAATTCCAAAAATTTCTATATTTTACTATTAACCAAAAAAAGTAACTATAAAATAAAAATCCAGAAAAAGTCACCCTAACCATTCTTAAATGTTTATATTAATGAAATTGAGTCTATTTTCTATAATTATTTAATAAATATGATAAATAAATATTATTTTATTAAAATGATCGTTTTAGAAAAAATAATGATATTAATATTGTGACTAATTTTATGATACATTGAAAAATAAATTAATGATTAATAAAGTTAACTTACAATAAGAAGAGAACAGAATACTAATTTATGACTCTATTTCATGAATATAAATATATTTTTAAGTCGTTATATTGATTAAAAAATTGAAAATAAACATTTCGGTTTCAGAAAAATACCAATACATAATTTATCATTTTTAATACATTTTTACATATTACATTATATAAATATATTATATTTTTACTAATAATATTAATATATTCTATTTATACATTTATAGGTGAGGTTACTAATAAATTGGACGGTTTACTATTTCTAATTGCCACATTACAATTCTCAAGTCAAAGTTACTATTCCATTGGTAAAAGGTCCTTAATTTCTATAAATACAACTTATTTAATTCATAATGACTTATTTATTAGTTAATAAATGTGATATATGAATTTTATACAATATATAAAAATTAATAAAAAATTATTTCACATGATAAAATTTATGGTCCTTACATTCATCCCGCCTTATGAAATTTTTCCATTGAAATATCATTTAGCATTCTAAGGTGGAAATATGTGAGGGTATGTATCATAATTTTTGAAGTGAACTAGAAAACAAAACATAAATTAGTGGGATTTAATACATATCTAATAATCATAAAAAGTAAAATTATTACATATACTGTTAAACTTTTAAATGAAATTTATATCAAAACCTAAGATTCCAAATGTATTAATTTATGTTATCTGTGGTGATAGAATCATCCCTAAGGTACTTAATCACATTTTATATTCTTAATATCAAAAATTTTCTACAAAATCATATTTTACCAACTATAATTACCAAAGAATATTTACATATATTGTTACATTATTTTATGTATAATTATATATAAACTACAATCAAAGGATCCTAAACTATACTGTCTTTGGAAGACTAGGTACGTAATTCTGAAAATTTAGAAATATAATTAAATATATTTATAATAATAACATATGAGGATATTTTAACTTCCTTTTATCTCTTAGATCATCATAGGATAACCTATATAATACAATAACAAAAGGTATGAGTTAAAAAACATAGTATGTGAATAAATATAGATGTAAACCGTATAAAATGGGTTATAAGACATATCATGATATCATTAAAAGGAATGGAACATGTAGAAACTAAATGAATTATAAAATATAGAAAATGTGATCAATTAATAATGAAAATATTGGATTCTACAAACAACATATGTTATTATGTAAGAATTAGTCATGTATAACTACCAAGACCATTGGACATGGTGAACAATGTCCTATAATGGAATCATGATTACTCTTTATCCCAATATTATTACTCGTAATGGTAAACAATACATAATTAAATAAAAAATATTTATTCACAACCACAATAACATGTTCATTATTTTTTCCTCGACATGAATACTCATACATAAGGAATAAACAAAATGGTTATCCATTGAAATAAATGGGAATTGTAGTAATGTCATAAAGAATAACAAATGTGTGTATCTCAGTGGTTTCCCTTAAAAAATATATTTTAATCATATATGACCATTACAAATAAATAATTGGCATAGGAAATGATAAAACACGTCTGATTGAAGTGAAACCATGTAAAAATAGTATTTAAGAGGCTTTTGAAATTAGAAACATTTTGCATTTTAACGGAAATTAAGAGAATTTAATTGGGCTTGCATATTATGTGGAATTTGGAATGAAACCTTATAAAACATGTATTTTAGTATAAAATAAAGATGAATTGAGAGAGTTAAATATGTAATGATATTAATAACTAATTTATCTATAGTAAATAAGAATAATTGGTAATTAAATTTTGGTAAATAGATATAATGTGTAACCCAATATAAAAATTGGGGGTTCATAGACAATAAACTAGCTTCTGTATGAAACTATTCTATATATTTACTAAATGTATTGTAAAATAGAGTTATATTCACTAATATTTAGATTTATAATCTATTAAACATATATTTTAATTTTATTAATTTTATTTTGTTAATTTAGGTATGTTTTTTGAGTTATATGTTTTATAATATACATTTCAAGAGTGCTAATTCAACTGATTTTCGGATTGGTTCGCTAGGGGTTTTTAGACGTTGTTTCACAATTATAATGACTATAAATAAGTTAAATTATATATCATTAATTATCATATGTAAACATAAATGGTTCTATATGTCATTTAATTTTTTATATTTGGATTTATCAATAGATAAAATGATAACGAAAATGATTTAATTTATTTTGGTGGTTTTTATGACCATCATGAATGTATAACATATAATTTAATACAATATTAAAATATTGGTTTAATATATGATATAACTTATAATATTATCAATAAAATATTATACATCCATACTAACAGTTTAATGACCAATCTTGAAGTTGGTAATGGATAATAAAAATGTCTCGCCCATGATAGTAGTAAATTCACACATCACTGATGATGTTTTCATTTTTAGAATAAAAGTGTTAGGATAAGTGCATAAATAAAAGATATTAAATTATCATATAAAATTTAAATTATATATAAAATATTTTATTCTTCATTCATATTTTTATAGAGGAGGTTTGTATAAGATAATAATATAAAATAAATTAAAGGATATGAAAAGAGAAAGGAATATGATTTTACCTTTTGAATTTTCCCTCCTTGAGAATTTCCTTTTGACGTTATTTTTTGTATTTTATTGAGACAAAAGTAATATATAAGTGGTGGATAGGCTTAAAAAGTGTATTGGGTAGAGTATTTACAGGATTTTAGGCATTTGAGGTGGGGGGGATAGGTGGAGAGGGTGGCATTTATAGTGGAGGAGAGAGGCATTTTTTGATCATCCGTGACTCACCCATTACACAAAAAAAATCCCTTATAAATATTGTTATATATCATAAATTACTATATTTCAGTATTCATAAAATATATATACTATTTTAGAAATATAAAAAATTTCACCCTATCTTTTTTTGACAGGTATATTTAAAAAATGGATGACATTTTATGAAAATAATTATCTAAATATGTTAATTTTATGCTTTATATATAATGAAAATTTATTAGAAAATTAATGATTTTTATTATATAAAATTTTATGCCACTTTGAAAAATAAATTAATGTATCATAAAATTATATTATAATCATATGATAAAACTATATTATTTTATGAATATATTTTATGAAAATTAATATTCTTTCAAATCCATATATAAATTATTAAATAGATAATAAACATTTATATTTCACAAAAATACCGATATTTTATTTGTCTTTTTTAAAACATTTGTTTAGTTATTCCATGATATAAATATATTATATTGTTTTTGATTCCTAATAGTCATATAACAATTCCAACGGACAGGTTACTATTCAATTGGCAATGGTTTCATAATTTCATAAAAATATGGCTTATTTATTTTTTAATTATGTTTTAATTAGGTTATATATTTGATGAATGTGTTATATAATATATTAAATATTGATAATAAGTTAATTTCCCTTGATATAATTATGGTTTTTTATAGTATAGACTGGCTTTTAAAATATAATGCCGGAATTTTTTGAAAGAAGAATAAAATTATGATTTGTGAGTAAGATGTAGAATCCTATGTCTTTATACTAAAAACATCATCATTTGATTCTTTTCTATGTCTACCTATAGTAGATATTTTTTATGAAATTATTTTGGGGGAAGAAAAAAGAACATAAAGGGATGAGGGAAGTAATTATCAAATTGGGGAAATACCAATTTTAAGGGAATACGCTGATGTATTCTCTAAGGAATTTCATGAATGCCCCCCAGAGTGTAATGTTGAGATTAATAATGATTCTTTCCTTGGCAAAAGACCAATATAAAGGACCCATTACAGAATTTACATCCTGGAATTAAATGAGATAAAGTGATAACTTATGGAATTGAGTAATAATGGATTATTTTCCCAACTATTTCCCCATTGTGAGCACCAATTATCTTTATTAAGAATGATTCTACATCCCATAGGGTCTTCATCATCTACAGAGATATTAATGTTTTTAAAATAATAAACTAGTATCTTTTACCTCACATTGATGACTTATTTGATCATCTTCAGGGAGATAAATATTTTTCCATAGGTAGCCCTTCGTTCACGGTATCATTAATTGTGATTAATTAAGGAAAATATTATGAAGACAACTTTTAGATGAGGTAAACACCATAAAATTTGATAGTAATTCCATTTGGATTAAAGAATTCACCCTCTTTCTTAATGCATGAAATAAAAAAAGTATTCATGGAATATCATGATTATTTTTTTATTATATTCATTGATTATATTCAATTTTATTCTAAATAATATATGGCTCTTGATAATCACCTGAAGATAATTATTTGGACATTAAGAAGTAAGAAGTTATATTAATAATTTAGGAAGTGTGAATTACGTATTTAGGGAATTTCATTTCAATTCTATATTTTCTCTACGAATAGAATCTCAATTGATTCATTGATGAAATATGAAATCCAATACTGGCCTATACAAAAAAACATAACACATGTAAGTAGTTTAATTAGATTATTATGTTACTGTGGGAATTTAAATCATAATTTAAGTTGATTGGATAACCATTTTAACAATTCATGTACATAATTGTTTTATGTTTCAATAGACAAAATTATATGAACAATTTGTTGAATAATTGAATAGATGGTTAGTTAATGGTCCAAATTATACTATCCAATCATGAAATTATTCCATTTTGATATATATTGTATTATTTATGAAATTAATGGGTTATGTGATCCTATAAAATGAAAAATTTATTTCATATTTATCATGGTTCTTAATACTCCATGAACATGATTATCCATCTCCTGATCTAGAGTTAGCAGTTGAAATATTTTCTCTTGAAATATGGGGACACTGTCTCAATGGTGAATGATGAGAGTTATATACAAATAAAAAAGTATAAAATAAATCATTACATTAAAATAAAAATACATGATGAATATATGGCGACTCGAGTAACTCAATGTTTATTATGTCTCAATACACTACCACATAAGAAAAAAAATAAGGTAACATATGCATTAATAAGGAATGATCATGGAATTATGACCCAAATGATGATGAAGAAAGATCCTATGTTAATTTATTTAGTATATATGAATATTAAAATAGACAATGAAGTGAAAATTCACTCATTTTTTAGATTATTTCAAAACCACCTTTATTGAATATGTTAAAAAGATCCAAATTTGATTATAATTATACATAAATAAAATTAACTCTAATAATCATGTTAGATTATATTTCTTCTTTTATGTAGAAGGGATTATGAAATTTTGAAAGAGGTTATGTGTTTCATCAGTAGCTGACCTAAAAAAACTATTACACGCCATTTATAGCTCAATTTTCCCTATATGCCCATGTAGTACAATGATGCGTAGATTTATGAAGGGTGATTTCTAGGGGGATAATATGAAGCAGGAAATTGTGGACTATGTCCCAATATGTATAGTTTCACAACAAGTTAACATTGAAAGACATTGTCTTATTAGTGTCTTGAAACCTATACATATTTTTATGGGGAATTTGTATGATATTACAATTAACATTGATCTTATATTACCAAATACACCAAAAATAATTAAATGATATGTGTTATTGTTGATCTCCTTATAAATTAATATTATTATATTTTTATAAGTGAATATTAAAATATTGAGCTATTAGAAAGACACTATATTAAGGATCCATTAAGACATCATGCTCCAACATTATTGATCATTCCTGTCAATGATTCTAATATTACATCAAAATTCCAGAAGATTCTTCAGTAGGCATTGGATATTGAGCATCATTTGAGTACTTATTATCTCCCTCAAAATGAAGGATGGTCTGAAAGAACTATTTGAACATTATATGAATATTTGAGATCTTGATCACATGACTTTAATGGTATGTGGGATAATTATATATCATTGGTAGAATTTTCATAAAATAATAGTTTCCATTCATGTTTTCCAATGACCCCATTAGAAGCAATATATGGAAAGAGATGTCAGATTAAAACATATTGGATTAACGTTATTGAGAGTAAATAAATAGGTTGAAAAATTATTATGGATAAAATAAAAATGGTAAAGACCATTAATGCTTATATTAAAGAATAATAGTGTAGTAAAATGAATTATGTAGAAACCCGGAGAGAGGATATGGAATTCCTAGTGGGAGATCATTGTAATGATCCAAAATTTTATTAATAAAAATTCATCTTGGTCTAATTAAATGTATTATAATGTAAAATGGTTAAAAAACAAATTCACTTCCTTAGTTTTATTTATTTTTTGGATTTTAAAATACTATTGTGAATTGATATTGTTGTTAATATAGTTCTTGAACACTGATCACATGATTAGTATAAAGACAGGGCATTAACAAATCGAATTTACTTAGACATATGATGAAATGGCCTCATCTAGTAGAATTTCTCTATAAAATCCAATTTGATGGAGCTCATAAAGGAGGTAGTTTCACTAGGATTTTATCTATACCAAGACCAAGATGAGCTTCAAAATGTTATGTTGAACGTAACCACCTACATGAGAAGTGTATGTTAATAGAGATTACCACCCGAGCAATATTATCCCCCATGAGTTTGTCACCATCACACACATTACTTTTTTGTCTAATGAAGGTGTTATAAAGGGTTATGTAACAAGACATTTTAACTATGATTATGTGCATTATTTTTTTATAAATAATATACATTCATTTTATTATTTTTACTTTATAAATGGGTTTTAAAGAAAAAATATTATTTTTAGTTAATATTCAACTAAGAATTCTCTTTTGATGAATTAATTAATTATAATTTAAATAATATTTTGATAAAATGTTATTACTAAATTAATTTTTAATAAATATAAATGATCGTATATATTTTAATATGAATACAGTTGTAATTTTTATAATGGTTTTGAAGATATTTTTTTTAAACACATGAATGTTCGATAAATGTTAGCTTTTATTTTAAAAATGAAAAGTATCATATTTATAAAATTATTCAGATAAATTTTATATTATATTTGAGTTCGATATTTAAATTTTTTTTAATAGTGATTTTTTCATAATTTTCTAAGATAGTCGAATTTTGGGGTAATATTTAGTTGCTTTTAAATATATAATGTGTTTTATGACATCATAATGACCCAATAGTTATATAATAAAACACTATAAAATGAATTATCAGAAAATATATGTTAATCATTTTAAATAATGTGATTTTATATTTTTTTTGATTAATTTTGTGGTGCCTTAGTGGAACCTCTATGACTTATAAAATATTCTATCTTTTGAAAATGATTTCTTTGATTATGGGAATAACCTTCACAAATTAAATCCAAATATTTTAAGAGTTTAGGTCATTGGCCTTATAAAATAATTTTTCCACTCCGCATTGTAAAACCAGGGGAAAACCCATCACATTGTTTGTAGTTGTGATTATTTTAAGGGGTACTGTCATAAATATAAATAATAATGGATTCCCTATCCTTTACTATATAAAACCAATCAATATCTAATTCCTCATACATATAAACATTTGGAGCTCTACCAACATCTGACCTCCTCTTTCTATAATCCTCCCACGGTGACCCAATCTCCCTAAAAGCCTCTATCAAGACACACCCAAGACATTGGTATCACACGTTCATGTAAGAGATTTATTCCTTTTTAATTTTTGTCCTAATTTCATTATGTTGTTATACACTTTATATTAAATTAAAAATGTTGGGGTATGATTTCAATCCTCCCTCGTACCTCTGTACTTACCTTTTAATGATTTTATTCCTCTTTATCTATCATTAATTCCTCCCATATATACTATTTACAATGGAGAAATTTGGTAAATAATTTCTCCCTTCTTATTTACATTCAAAAAATTATTTTATGTTATGAATCTAAATTCCATTACATAAGTTGGTATATTATATCACCTGATACAATTACATCAAATTTCATGTATATATGATGACATAACCATTTCACTCTCATTAACCAGTTTTATGATTTCTATGTTACGTTGTTATACTGTCAAAGTTACACCAAATTTTCCCACGCCAAAAATCAATGTGTAAGTGCATACCATTCCAATTTATCTATCAAGGTTATTAAACATAATGCACATATAATTGTTGATTTAGAACATTCATTTATGTATTCCATAACACTTATTCGTTGAAATAAAATATGATGATTAACATATCAATGTTGTATGATCCTCGTGGCACACATATGCATGGAATGCAATGTTTACATAGGGAGCACCCTAACAGCACTTCAGTGCACTGGGTTAAGAGTAATATCATGATATGTCAACATTAATGATGTGTTTACTAATTAAAATTCAAGTGAAATGAGGATTTATTCATTCTAATTCAAGTGTAATTAGGCTTTACTCATGCTCTATATGGAATGATCATTGGCTCAAGATAAAATCATGTGAATTTTTTTTCCACATTTCAAGGTTATGATAATCATGCAATATCATTCCTTTACGATCAAATTTTACTTTTTCTACATTGACATTAATATTTCCTAAAATGTAATATATTCTTTATGTTATTAAATTATTGCTAAATAACTAGGCTTTATATCTCACCTTTTTCATACGCATGTCCTTAGGTTATCCCAGGAAATGCTAAGTACAAAGAAAGATGTGGTCATGTAAAAGATGATTTCAATAAAGTTGTTTTGTTTTATGTTCTAACTGTTTATGTAATGTTACTAATTTCTAAAGAAACTATACCTCTCTATCATCAATGTTTTCTTAAGTTCTATTTTACGTAATAAATCATGTTTAATTATGTAATAAAGATAAGGGTTGTTATAGTTGGTATCAGAGGGTATTTTTATTTATTTTTGGGATTAGGATAAGAATACCAAAGTGAATCCATTAGGTAAAAGACTATGTATAAAATAATCTTCCCTAAATTTTGGTGAGAATAGAGTAAGGGGTTTATCAAGAAAATTCATCCCTGTATGGATATGAAAAAGTGGAGGTGGCTCTGGAACAGATGTATCAAGGGGTAAACCCTAAAAACACTGCTTTGAGCTAGACTCGAATGGGAACCAATGCCTGAAAATGGGACTTGCTGCACTCTTGGTTCGATAGTCCAGGGGGATATGATTTTTATTAAATTAATAATCTTTGTATGAAGAATTATTAATGAAATAAAATTTCCACAAATAATATATATTAATAAAATAGACCATGGATAACATTGATAAAAGCCTATAAATTCATAATTTAAGGAGATAAATGTAATTTATATATTATCTGTTTAATGTCATTGGATTCCCATTTAGGTGATAGTACTTTAAGATACTCATCCAAATGGATATATGAGATAGAGTATAACTATAATTAAAGAGTTAATGGTAGGGTTATCTCCTATAGTTCCGCACATTCCATTATATCCCTAATGTTTTTTATAACAATCCAAACACCACATAGAATTATGGTAATAGAGATGTCAGTGAAAACAGAATATGGGGAAATCATTGTATCCGATGAATATAACTCCTCTAATATCATAATTTTTGGATTCATCTTCCTAGAAAACATCTTTATATTCTATCTCCATTGGGATTTGATGCGATTCTGTGCATGTATTGGATTTCCCAATTTAAAGCCAACTGAAATTGGCGTGAGAGGTAAACCACTCTCTATATGGTGAATCGACCCTGATTCTGTACAAGCGCAATTAGGAGGATGAATATATTTTAGTACCATAATTTTATGTGTATATATTAATGCCCTATGATAACTTGTATCTTGCACAGATGACTGAGTCTAGGGATAAAAACATCCCTGAAGATAAGAATATTGTGAAGGAACTTTCTGAAGTGTTTCTTAAGGAATTTCATTATCTTCCTCCAAGAAGAGATGTTGTATTATCGATTGATCTTATTATTAGTGATTTTCCAAAATCCAAGACTCTGTATAGAATGGATTATGTGGTCCTTGAGGAGATAAAGAAACAACTAAAATAGAATCTGCATAAAGGTTTTATATGCCCAAGTGCTTCACTATTGGGTGCACAAGTCCTCTTCATCATGAATAAGAATTGGTCAATGCGCAATTTCATTGATTATTCTAAGCTCAAAAAAATCACGATAAACTACAGGTATCCCTTTCCACAAATTGATTATTTTTTTGATTAGCTACATAGAGCACAATAATTCTCTAACATTGATCTATATTCGGAATATTATATTTTAAGAGTGAAGAAGGGGGATATACCCAAGACTTCATTCCATACACTTTGTAGACACTATTAATTCATATTGATTCCTTTTGGACTCACTAATGATATAGAAATCATCATGTAATTGATTAATAGAGTCTTTAGGGATTACCTCAACAAATTTGTGGAAGTATTCAAAGACGATATCCTAATATACTACAATACCAAGGAGGTGCCTGAGGATCCTCTAAGAAGTGAACAATGGACCTTGGAAATTGAGATGCTCTATGAAATGTATAGAATGTGTGAGTAATTATTGAATGAAGTCTCATTTCTAGGTCATATCATCACAATATATATTATTTCTATGGATCCCTATAAGAAAAATACTATTTAGGGATGGAAAAGGACAACATCTTTGACATATATTTGAATCTCCCTTGTGTTAGTATGATATTATCGCCTATTTGTGATAAAATTTCCGACGATTTTCAATCCCTATTACCAATGTAAATCGTAAGGGAGTCATGTTTTCTTGTAGTGATGAATGTGAAGAGAGATTCATGGAATTTAAGGGAGTCTTATCACTATTCTTGTGCTCACACTCCCCAAAGGTGGAGACCTTTTTGTGGTAATAATCGATTCTAAGAAGAATGTCATGGGCTTTGGGTTTTTGAAAAATGATAAATTCATTGTCTATTCTTGAATTAAATTAAATATTCATGAGAAAAACTACCCAACACCATATCTAGAGTTGGATTAAATAATCATCTCATTAAAAATATTGCAACATTATCTCTTTGGGGAGATGTGGGAAATATATACTAATCACAAAATCCTCAAGCATGTATTCACACAGAAAGAGTTGAACATGTGCCAACAATGATGGTTAGAGAAGATCTAATATTGTGACTACTCCATAAATTTCCACCTTGGGGAAGCAATCCAGTTGGTGTATTATCTCTATAGAAGGGAACCAACAATTCTTTCATTAATGGGAATTTAAAATGATCCAATATTCTTACATTCGATGAATATGGACCAAGGAATCATAATGATGAGAACATCATCAATCCTTTCACAAATGATTTCACCCCCGTCTCTTTTGGAAAGGTAAACATATGATCAATAGGATGATGTGTGAATTCAGAGAAATGTGGAAACTATCAGAAAATTAAAATCCTTAGTGTTCAATGTTAATGAAGAAGGAATTGTAATATTTGGGACCAATCTATGTGTTCCATCAATTCCAGAGATAAATATTGAACATTTGGATGATAAATATTTTTCAAATTTCATCCATTCACCCAAGAAACACAAATATTTATTGAGATATACAAGAGAATTACTGTTGGGAAAACATACTGATCGAGCTCGATGAGTATACATAAATTTTTAGGTATATCAGCATGTGAAGACTGAGAGGAAGAAGTCAAAGAGGATTATGTGACCATTACCCATAACAACATTAAAATGGGAGAACATAACCATGTACATTTTTACTGGACTTATAAAGACATATAGAGGAATCAATTCTATCTGGATTGTTGTGGATCATCTTACAAAGACTCAACACTTCATTAAAATTGGAATGGATTTCTCATTGGATAAAAAATCACATTGATACATCAGATAAGGTGTAAGTATTCATGGTGTACAACCATGAATTGTATCTGATCGAGAACCATGATTCACCTCTATGTTCTATAAGAGTCTCCAACATGATCTTAATACTGAAATAAACTTCACCACAACTTATCAAACTCAAACTGAATGCCAGTTTGAGCGGACTATCCAAACACTTGAGGAAATATTGATAGCATTCTCAATGGACTTAATAGGAGGATGGGATCAATATCTTCCACTGGTTGAGTTCTCTTACAATAATTGGTTCTACTCAAGATTCCAAATTAATCCTTATAGTGCACTTAATGGAAAGAGGTTAAGAACACCAGAATGTTGGGATGATGTTGTCGAGTGAAAAACCATATTTCCAGAAATGGTCAAAGAAATGGTGGAGAAGGTTAAGACCATCCAAAATAAAATTTTTGTTTAATAAAGTTGACAAAAGATTTATGATGATAGTTGTCTACGAGACATATAGTTTGATTTTGGAGACATGTTATTCCTCTGGATAACACCTTGGAAGAGAGTTATGAGAATTGGGATGAAGGGAATGCGGTGTCCAAGGAACATTAACCATTTTTAGATCTTTGATTTTAATAGAGTAGTGGCTTACCAACTAGAACTTCCACTGAAACAATCTCATGTACATGATTTATTCCATGTATCACTCTTGATGAATTATAACCCTAGCCAATTTCATGTACTCAATACAGTGGTGGTGCCATTATATAATGACCTCTTTAATGAAAAGATGCCGGTGGAAATATTAGATCTTAGGGAAATGGGTCTACAAAATAAGACAATGCCCCTCATTAAGGTATTGTGGAGAAAAAAATGTTTAAAGTGGAAATGTGGGAATCAGTGGATGTGATGAAGCCGAGTTACCCTAATATATTTTATTGTGGGAAAATGAAATTTTGAGGGTGATGTTTCTTAAGGTTGAAAGATTATAATGACCCAATAATTTATTAATAAAAATTCATCTTGATCTAATTAAATGTATTAATATGTAAAATGGTTATATAAAACACATGTTATTCCATGGTTTTATGTTTTTGGATTTTAAATTAATGATAATAATTTTTAACATTGCTAATATAGTCGTTGAACAATGATCACATGATTTGTATTAATATAGGGCTTTAACAAATAAAATTTACCCAGAAAATGGAAGTAATGGACTCATCTAGTTGAACTTCTTGATATGAAGACCAGCTTTCAGATCTTTGAAAGGAGGTACCGTCACTGAACTTCTCTCTTGACCAATCCCAAGCCGAGCTTCATCACTTTATTCTTGAAAGGAATCTCCTATGGGAGAAGTGGAAGTAAGAAAATTTACCACTTGATAGATGTTTTTCGAGAAACCCCAAGAGTTGTTCACCATCATACACATTACCCAATGGTATTATGCGGGTTTTATAAGGGGTTATGTAACAATACACTTCACTATTATTATGTTCATTATTTTAGTATAAAAAATGTACAATATTTTTCTATAAAAAATGTACATTAATTTTATTATTGTTACCTTGTAAATGGTTTATAAAGAAGAAATAGAATTTTTTTAAATATTAAATTTAGAAATCTGTTTTTATAAAATAATGGATTTTTAATTAAAAATTATACTAATACAATATTGTTACTAAATTATTTATTATTAAATATAAATGGCCGTATGTTTTTTTATGAATACTATTTTTAATGTTTTTTTATAAAAACCATGTATTATTTCTAAATATTGGTTTTTATTAAAAAAATAAAAAATATCATATTTAGAAAAAAATTTAGAGAAAATTAATATTATTTTTGTGTTCAGGACAACGAAATTATCTTATAGGGAATTTTTCATAATTTTTTGAGGTTGTTGATTTTTTGGGTAAAATTTATACACCATTTAAATATATAATGTGTTTTATCCTAATGAGGCAATATTTATTTAATAAAATAATTGAAAAAGAATTGTCATCCAATCTATGTTTTACCTTTAAAATAATGTAATTTTATATTTGTTTGATTAATTTTAATGTGCCTTAGTTGACCCTCCAAGACTTATAAAATATTTTAACTTTATAAAATGATTTCCATGAGAGTGTGAATCCAATACAAATAATAAAGCCTAATATTTTAATAAGTTAATCCATTATCCACAAACAATAATTTATCCACTCCACTATTGAAAATTATAATGTGAAAAACCATGGTATGATGTGTGGTTTTGATTAGTTTAATGTGTAGTTTCCCAAACATAAATAAAAAATAATTCCATCTCCTTTCCTACTTAATCACACTCAATATACCATTACTCATCACCCAAATCCTATTGAGCTCGACAAACTTCTTCCATCCTCTCAAGGTTCCCCAATCTCTAGAGAATCCTCTCTCAAGCCTATCCCAAGCCTTAGGAATAACACTCCCATGTATGGGATTTCTACGATTTTCATTTTTTATCCACCTTTCTTATTGTTTTTATAACCATTTATTTTGAATTAAAAATTTGGGGTATGAATTATCTACTCTCTATAATACAATATTTATGTTTTAATGATTACATAGCTCTTTCTCTATCATTAATTCATCCCATTTACACCCGTTATAATGCCGAAATTCGGTAATGAATTTCACTCTTCTCATTCACATTCATGAAATTATTTGATTTTATGCATCTAAACTAAATTACATGTTTTGGGGTAATGTTTTCCATAACCACTATACGATCCATATCATGTATAAATAATGAGATTAAACTTTCTCTCTCTTTAACCCATTTTACATTTTCTATTTTATATCATTATGCTGCCAATGTTACACCAAAAGTTGCCCATTTCCAAATCATCGTGTATGTAAATACCATACCAATTTCTCTATTAGGGGTATTCAACATTATGCAAATTTACTTCATGATTGATGAAATAAATTTATGTATTCCACATCTCTTATTCATGGAGACAAATTATGATTTTAATTTTTCCATTTTTAATGATCCATGTGGAACACTTATACATGAAATGATATGTTTATAAAAGGTTGTGCCCTGATAGAGCTTCAATGCATTGGGTAAATATTAGTATCATAATACATTATGTTCAATGAGGGTTTATTCATACTCATTCATGTGAAATGTAGGGTTACTCGTGCCAATTCATATGATATGAGGGTTTACTCATGCTCCATGCATAATGATCCTTTGCTCATTCTAATATCATGTTTAATGTTTTTTACACATTTCCATGATATGATAATCATTCCATACCATGGTTTTATATCTATATTTATCTTGTTCTCCATTTATCTTCCTATTTCTTACCATTTACTATATTCATCGTGTTTTGTCTTGTTTACTCCCATACTGTGATTTATTACTCACTCTTTTGTTATGAATGTCCTCGAGTTATCTAATGGAATGCTATGTATGAAAGAATGTTGTGGTCATGAAAAACAAGTCTTCAATAAATATATTGTGTTTTATGTTCTATGTCTATATGTAATGTTACTAATTTCCAAATAAAATAGATCTATCAATTCTCAAAGGCGTATTATGTGCAATTTGATGTAATAAATCATGTCTAAATATGTAATAACGAGTAGGGTTGTTATAATCATGACATTATAAAAGTACCTCCATAGAAAGGTGTCATAAAATTCAGTAATAAAGGGAAAATAAACCTAGGAATTTCTGAACATTTTAAATTCTATAATGAATTATATTGTAGCTCACAAATTAACAATGCCACTATGTCTGCCAAATGTGCATGATGTTTCCACCTTCCAATGTTAAAGTAGTACATTCTATACCTAATGCATGTACTCAATAATAATAAAATAGTAATGTAACAATAATTTTCTTACTCTATATAGCATATCTAAATTCTTGAAAAAATAGGTCATGCCTTTAGAAATTATATTACCCTAATTGTTAATGGTTATTTAGAAAAAAATAAATTGGAATAAGCATCAAGGGAACCTAAAGATGTTATTAAGATCAACTATACAAATCAATTTAGAATGAAGAATTCATGAATCATTTTGAGGAATAAATTTACAAAGTAGGGAAGATTATAAAACCCCATGATTAATGGAATGTATCTTCTTAAATATATTAAATTTATTCGATAGCATATGTTTCATGAAACACAAAGCTTAAAAAACCCATCAAATACTATTCAGTGTTAACATGACCATTCAAATAGTAATGTGGTCATTATAAAAATTACCACACCTATAAAAGTATAAATAAATTTAATGTATATTATCAAATAAAATATGATATTTTTTCGAGGAATTATTATATTTATGTTTTCAAATAGATAAATGATGTGTTGGTTTTTCAATGAAAATTAAAATTTATTTACAATTTTATTATTAAAATTCTGATATAAAATAATATTTATCTTCATAAATTATAATAATAAATTAATGTTTTTTCTTATTGTTATAATATAATTTTATGAGACCTTAATTATTTCATTAATGTGTAATAAAATCAGATTTAATTTTAATATTTGTATTTTTTGTACAAATAATGATTTTATGTAAAAATTAAATTTCTTCCATTTAATTAATAATTAAAAAAAGTGACCATTTTTGAATTGTACATGTTTAATAATTATAAGGGAGATTTTTTTGGAATCTTATATAATATTTAAATTTTTCCATAATAGTAAAATATGATAATTTATGGTATTAGGTTAATATATGAATTTTTTAATCAATGATCATGTATAGAATATGTATGAACAAATAGTTCAAAAACATATGATCTAGTTAATATATTTAGTCTCAATAATCAACATTATTGATGTTCTTTAGAATTCTAATATATTAACGAATAAAATAAAATAAAAACACCACTCTCATCCACTATAAACACAACCCCTCAACACCTTTTCTCCTAGAACCTTTTTAACCTTTAATCTTTATTATATTAATCCCAATTACTCTACCTAACCTCATATACACATCATGGCCATTTTGGTCTCACTAAAAGATTAATACTCTGTGTATTAAAGTGGTTCTCAAGGAGACATAATACAATAGGTAAAATCCTTGTATGTTTTTTAATTTTATTTTAATTTTATTCGACATATATATATTTTTTCATTCCATCACCTCTAATATAAAAATTAAGATGATAAATATTTTATAATTTATATAATATATTGTTATTATTTAATGGAATATCCCAGATAAATTCTCCCCTCTTCCATTTTTTTGATCTAAAATAAAATCACTAACAAAAAGGTGTTGATTAACCACCATCATGGTTGAATTTTTTTCCTTCTCTTATAACACATTCAAAGATGGTCATAGAGCTATTATAATATTAAATAAATATTTAAAAATTAATTTTAAATATTATTTGGTGATCTATAACATTTATATATACATAATAATTATTAACAAAAAAAACTATTTCATGATAACTGAAAAAATTCCAAATTAATATAAACTGTTATCATTAACATTTTACCAAATATATCATCCTCATATTTTGGGAAAAAGTACATAAAAGTCCATTTATTCATCTATACGTTCATTAATAACATAAAATTTCTATTTTGGATAACTATTCACATTTTTCATGATCATTCATACATGTATACATGAGAACTAGTCATGAAAACCCATGAATATGAACACTCCCAAATGAGGTAATTGAATAATATAACTTATAAAAAATTTAACAAATTAACTTACTAAAATTAAAATAAAACATATAAAATTTATAGTGGTTATGAATTAAATTATTAATGAATCTAATTTCATTATTGATGAAATTTTCTGTAAGTTAAGGACACTTTCATACATAGGGTATGCGATTCTCTCGAAACCCCCATTTTTTCCTTTTGGTAATGGATTATCTTATTTTACCCAAATGTAATATATTATTAATATTATGTTCTCCCCATAAATTATTTTTCTCTATTCCTAAAATATTTACCCACTTGAATTCTTCATTATTTTATCAGGAAATAAACAGTTTATAAGGTTCCATTTTCAATCCTTCCTATTAAGATAGACCGATTATAGTGAACATCTCAATTTTATACCCATTTTCAATTAAAATCCATACTCAATCTTAATCCACCAATATTCCATCTAAAATCACAAAAGAATTTGGTTAAATACAATCATTTCTCATTTTTTGTCTTATGAAAATGTTATTATATTTTTCACTTTAATAGTTCTTTCCCTTAAACCATACTAAATTTGATCATTTTTAAAGCTTATTAAAAACTATTTTTACAAATTTTAACATTATTTTGTCATTATTTGTCACTGTCTGTAACTATTAACAACTACAAGTGACCAAATATTATTTAAATTCATTCTTTCATAGAAACCATTATAATATTACATTTAGTTTAGCCTTATCTACAACTTATTCCTAATGTATTATGTATATATACATCCCTTTTATATATGATCACCATCCATTCATGTTTTTAGGAAATATACATATTCTATATTACATGAATAATATTATTAAATAATCTTTATATTATTTTTATAAATAGTGTTTATTTTGAATGTTTTTTTAATTGGGAAATTTTGATAAATCTGTATCCACTAATAAATTCATGTATTTTGATAATTCATATTATTATTAATTTAAATCACTGTTTGTAGAATGATTTGGACATTCAAGGATAGGTGGGGCCCAATTATCAAGAGCCCTTAGATGCATCAACATGTGTCATGAGACAAAATAGGTGGCAATAATATTGTCATGCTTGTTTCTATGAAGAATCAGATGGATTTATACCCATAGACTTAAACCATCTTGAAAATAAAATGGTGTAAGATCCTAACGCATGACTTCGAATGATTATGATATTTCTTCATTCAACATTTAGTTATTACATTCCTAGATATTTTAACTTTGAGAAAATTTATAGATAAATTTTCATTATTAGTTTATTGATGGAATGTGTTATTCATTTATTTACCTCACAATAATGATTATTACATATTTACTTTTCTTATATTTTTATTAATTCATGTAACATTTACTAGGAGTTTGAACTCACTCTTTTATTATATTTCCTTCCATATGTTATGGTGATTAAATAATTGGATTCCTTTAAATGAGGCAGATGATTCCGTATTTTTATATTCAATGTTTAATTACCAATATAATGGCGTAGCCATATTTGTATCTATCTCTTCAAGACTAATAAACTAATCGATCCTTTGTGATGTGATCTCTTATATCCATTGTAAAAACACCAACAAATGTGGGCTATTGGGTATAGGGTTTTTACATTTAAGAAATACGCAACCACTAATTTGAAATATAGAATAAATTTTATAATATTCAACTCATTGGAACATCATAATATAATATAAATGTACTCTTAAAAATGCAATGAAAAATTATTTTCTTAAAAAATGGGGTCTTATGCCCAAAATTGCACTTATATAAAAATTAGGTATAATTATTATTAAAATTTAATTATTTATAATTTTTATAAGTAAAAAATAATTAATTTTCATTGAGTAAAAATAAAAATCATAAAAATTATTTTCAATATATATAAAATAACATTTTTATAACATATATTATTTATCACTATTCACTACCAAATCTTACATTTTAGAAAAATCACAGAAATTCCATAATGACGTTTTACTACATTGATTTCAAAATTGATATATACTGTGATACAAAACATTTATTGTTGTTTAAAAGTTAGTAATAATATATTCCCTTTAATGGAAGGAAATTTTTTATATATCAAATCCTATTTTTGAAGAATAAATTTAAATTACTAAATATAATGTTCTTATGTACAAATAATTAATAAACATATTTACAACGAGTAGGGGGAAATATATTTTTTAAATTTTGGTTGATACTATTCATTCCTTCAAATTTAGCAACAAGTTTATAATGATTATATTTAAATAATAATATCTTATTGTTCGTTTAAGGATCACAGTGTGTATCAACACACTATAATGTATAATATTCTTTTAAAATTTGAGTAATTCCATTATCTCCATATTCCATAAATTGCGGAATCATAATTTGATCCTGATGTTGTTAATTAATGTTTTCACATTTGAAAATTCCTTTTTGAAATATTACATCACAAAAAGTTTTATTAATAATTCATTTTAAAAATTGGTATAGGGAAATGTAATGTTCAATAAAAAATAGGATTAGGAATATGAGAACATTAGTGGTAAGTGATAATATGATTATGGAATAGAAATATAACACTAAAGGATTAATATATAGTGATAGATAACATGGTTAAAATAATTTTAACCATCTCCAATTGATAAAAATGTGATCGTATTAAATTCTATTGGTTTCTAACTATGAAAATTGAATAGATAACATTTTTATTTAAATTTTCTTTTCCTAAATATGATAGATAATTTTACTATCTAGATAAGACATTTGATAAAATAAACATACAAAATATCTTTCCAAGTCATAAGAATAAACTCATCTCATGTATTTTCTTCGATCTGTCTACACTTCAAATCTAACACCAATATATATATATATTCAAGAGGAATTTTTATACATAATGATATTATAATGAAAAAATAATATCCAAAATACCTTCCTTTAACCAGTAAATATTTATCCAAACACAAATGGTTTTTTGGGATATCTAATATGATAAATTATTTTTTAAAAATAAACAATAATATATAAAGTTTAACTTAAACCATTCCACAATTTTTAAATCATAATGCTGGAAAAAAATATGTCTGATCAAATTCATAAAAAATATAAATAATAGGATAATGAAACTCGATTTTCAATAAAAAATTTCGATTAATTTTCCATAATGTATCTCTAATTGTATAATGTAAATACATAGATATTATATTCTCCAAAAACATAGTGATGACTAGAAAACATTAATAAAACATGAATCCATGGAAAAGTAAAAAATATGGTTATCAAATATATTACATAAATCCAAAAAATTTAAAATACAAGCTCAATGATAAATTCTTTATCCATTATCGTAGTCACAATTACTATACCATTCAATTATTTTTATAAAACAAGGAATATATTATTGTTACAATTTCAGTATTGATGTATTTTATAAATATAGAAATTTACTATTAATTTATCTTATTGGTAATCTATACCATTAAATAATTCATTTCAAATTCACAAAGAAATAGTTTTAAAATATAATACTTATACATTTCATAATTCGTAAAACTAGAATATTGATGATAAGATACTCTAGTAACAAAATTATTGAATCAAAATTCATAAGTACTTTATTCATTCCAGTTCAACTATTATAATAGTATATGATTTCCCCTGATCCCTTTTCATTATATGATATATGTTTCCTTTATTCCATATGAATATTTTTATAGTGACCCAAATAATTTTTGTTGAATAATTAAATAATGATAGATTCTTTGTTTCCCATCGAATCATGAGCCTAATATACTTTCTCTCTAATATTTCATCAAACCATTATTCCCTTCAATAATTTAATGAGGTGTTTCTTTCCTTAATAATCATAGATTTAATAATCTTTCATTCAATTATTCTCCTCATCCATTTTTTAATATTCCACCTTATTATTCTCTAGATTTCATTCATTACCACAAGACATAGTCATTTCATTCTCTATCAGGATGGAATGAGGTATTGTATCCCCATTTAATAAAATCTTTTGGAACACCAGTACCCTTCATATAATTTATATAATCCCATAAAAATAAAAGTCAATCCTACTCTTTAAATTATTTACATTGTCTACAAAATTATTGGATATACCTATAAATATTGCATCATACATAGAAACTCATTATTCTTCAATTTGTCTAAGAACAAAGAATTCTCTCGCCATATCTACGTATTTTTCACTAGGAAACTATTATTCCCTGAAACATTACATAAAATAATTCAATTCCATGATATATATTAATTCCATATACTTAGTGTAATGTATCAATGATTCCCATTGATCATTATACACTGAGAAATAAAAAACATATATTAAAACATTCTCCCGTTCAAAATATCCAAAAAAAGAGAAATATATTCTCTAAGGAACATATCAATTTCCATAGCTACAAATGGATAGGTAGTTACATTTAATGATGGATCCCTTTCACAAATAATGTTTTATAAAATTATTAAGCCACATTTTGGATAATTGGGTCACTCCATGTGGGAATGGATATACTTCATAACCAGTGTCATTTATGCTAATAAATTTATATATTATTTAGATCCAAAAAAAGATAAATCTCTAGCCCCATAAACATTATCATACCCATAATGGAAATTCCAACATGGATTGCATTTATTAATAGTTTTTCAATTCCTTCAACTAGAAAATATTTATAGAAATTTTAATACAAAATATAAGATCATTAAATAATGAAACTTAATTGGTAATCTCAAGGAAATTGAAACATGTTTCATTGAATGAAAATTTAGGTATAAATAATATATAAATGATAATATTTATTTATTTGGTACTATTTGAAAGTTATATCATAGGATTTCATAATATAATATATATTTTTTAAATATAATTTTTATGGTTTCTACTAATATTTATCAAGTACCAACTATATAGTCTCAAATCATATAGCCCATAGTCGGTGGTTTCTTTATTACATTGGCATTAGGTAATGGAACCAAATCTAGAACGGTAAAATAGATTAGTTTTCATGATAAAATAGTTACATACTTGAAATACATATAAATTTGAAAACCCAAAATACAAAAATTTAATTTATTTGAGATTATATTTCTTTGATGTACAATGTTTTTTTTCATTTCAATGATTATATACTTCCTAGAATCAATGGGAAAATAAAAAGAAATTGGTCAGATCTAAGGATAAGTAAGGGTTTATGTACAACTAAATCTATCATGAATACATAATTATCAATGAATATGGAAATATAAATAATGAAAAACACATAACAGTTATCCAATATCTTGAATATAATATGGAAGGAATAAATAGTGATCAAATACATGAATATAAATATATTACTTGTGCTTTAAAATTATCACAAGATAATAGAATTAGTAAAATAATCTCATATATTTTAAGGAATAATTCCATGACTAAGATATTCATAATTCTATACATCAGAAACATACCATCCATGCCTCATATAAGACATCTAAAAACACATATACACCATTATTCCATGACATGTACATAAATGGGAATACACATTGAAAATATCCATGCTAATTTGTCGCATGAGACCTACTGATGAATCAAGAGGTTATAGAATGCACCTCTAGTAAGTTACTAAGTCCAATTCATTCCTCAATTAAATATATAAAACCCATTAATTAACATTCTATAAAAGAAAAAAAATATCCACATTCGGAGAACAAGTTATACTGAATATCAATACATTCCCATTATAAAAATTATCAAAAATAGTCTATATATATTTGATGAATTGTATCTGTAAATGAGATCCTAAATATAAACTTTAATAGATGAATGTTTCAATATATGAAAATACTTTAAATAGATTACCAGAATATTATTTGCAAAAAATATTATTTTTAATATTAAAATAATTTTCAAAATCATTAATATGTATACATAATGATGAAATAATTTTTATAACAACCCATTACATTACATTATAATAAATTTTGAATAAATTTGTTTATTTTGATATCTTTCAGTGCACACTGGGTTAAAAACAATGTTTAGTAATTTTTTCACACTTAATTAATATTTTAACAATTTTAAAAAATATATATAAAAAAATATATTCATTTTGGAAATTATATTATATAAATTATCATAGCTTCAATATTTAAAAATATATTTTAAATGTATCATTTTTTGATGAATATTTAAAATAATGAAATTTAATTGAAAATTCATTTTTGGAAAAATAATTTATAATGTGAAAGTATATATTTTATTATATATAAATTAATATTATTTCCATTTTTGATATATTATCTCAATTTTGGTTATTATACTCATTCCTATATTGAATTTAGATATAAAAAAATTTTAAATGTTAGATCGTTTTAATTTTAAGACCCCACATACTCATCATTTAGGTGGATTAATTTTAAATTATCTATTGAAACTTTTATGAGTTAAATAAGGAACAATGGATTTAATATTTTGAGTTAGGAAAATTTATAATTTATAATATATTCAATATAAATTGTTATCAAAATTAATAGTGAATTTAATAAAAATTATTTAACTCGTCAAAGGTAAAATGAATTTAACTAGGGGTTGAAAACAATATAAGGGTATAAAATTCCAATAAATATGTTAGAAAGACTATTTTATAGAATTATATGAACCATTAATAATCCAATATATATGAATTTAAATTTTTTTACCCTTTTGACATATTCAAAACATAGGAGAACCCAATTGTTTTAAAAAATACCATGTTTGTTCTCTCCCCTAACTATAAAAGGCCACCACCACTACTCTATTCATAAAACCTTAACCTCTATTTGGATCATCAAACCCACCCAAAATAACATTTAATCTTCCATACCATAATACTATATTCTTTATCTTGGGAATAAATCCATCATAGGAAGCCTGTAATGTAATCTTAAGGATGATACATGAAGAGGGGGTCTTGATTTTATTTATTTCTCCACCACTGTAATTTTTAATTTAGAACTGATGATATAATAATCACTATATATTTCATATAATTAGGTTATTTTATGATATCCAAATTCTCAAAAACCATATCTTCTCTATTAAATGATTCTTGGAATCAAAATTCATTTTCATAGTAAACTACCACCTTGTAAATCAAATGTCATTATTTTTTCAATTTCCACAACATAAGTTTGGGAATAATTATAGAAATAAGTTAAATATATGATATTAATAAATTATTTATAACTATATAGTAACTATATCATATTTATATGTATCCTTTCCATTTATTAGGAGATATAATAACATCATACTTGTGTACGGTGGACTACCGCCTCGCGAACTGATGTGATTCGTCTATCACTAACACATCACATTAATGGGGATAAAGGTAATGTGAATGATTATTTATTATATTAATGAAATAATTAATATATTTATGAAATATTAATCATTATATAATGATAATTAATTTATGATTTTCTTACTTCCATTTTTTCTCACATATTGATGATAACATCGTTCATGTACTTGTGGACCACCACCTTCACAAAGCTATGTGACACATTTTTCATCACCACACCACATGGATGTCATATATAATAATATAATATAATATTAATGATATTATGGTCTTTATTTAACAATAAAATATTACATTCCTCTTACTTTATTGATTTTTGAAAACGTTTAAATTTTAGTCGTGCATATATAAGACTTACAGTCTGCATGATCCTAACATACTTGATTTTTAATAAGTATAAAAAATTATATGTTTTAAATTGAAAATAGATCTAAAAATAATATAATCATGTCCTGATAACTATATCTTATGTGATAGATTTAAAAAAATATTCATGAACCCGATTATCCTTGAAAAACATGGAAACTAACACACAAAACTACAAAAATAAATATATAATATTATTGAACTGGTAATAATATTTTATAAAAATATCACATATAATATTATTAATATAAATATGGTTCAATATTTAGTTAAAATGTGTTTAGAAATACAATATTGGTGGGTAAGGAACATATAATCAGAATAAATCATGGGGTATTGGATTTCATATCATTTTAAAATCCATTATGAAATATTTTTTATTATGATCCTATTAAATTTTCTGTGATTCATATACTTCCCTTTTATATTTAATATCGTGATTCCTAATTATTTATATTATTACGAAATTATCTTTTAATTTTATTCATCTAAATTTATTTTACGTGAAATTACCAGGTGGTAAAAGTTATTGAAAAATAACTATTATTTTTTTGATTGTTATCTCTATCTTGAAACAATAACATTCTTGAAATAATTATTCATTTTAAATTACATTTTTATTAAATTGATATATTATTTTAATATGTAAATGATTTATTTTTACAATACATAATATTCTTAATTAATATCTTTCTCATTGAAGGTTATTTAATTGATTCAAGAATATTGATTAATTTATAGCCTTTACTGAAAATGGATATTTGATGAAAAGTAACACTTTTAAACAATAACTATATTATTTTACATATGAAAAATAATTTTAAGAATAATAATTTTTTCTAAGAATATTTAAATAAATCCTAACAATTGTTCGAGAGTCTCATGAGGCAATTTTACTTTTCCAAACCCTAATCATTTGTAACTAGTATTTATAAACAATCAGGATGATAGATCTTGAAAATGGTGGTTTGGGTGAAAAAACTCTATGGATTTGTACCCATACTTATTTTAACTATCATGGGGATAAATCATGATCTTAAATGTATCATGTGAGAAGGAATAATGAAATATAATAATTAAGTGTTTCTATCATTGAGAAATAAATTATTATTATTATCAATGAGATTTTCACTATTATATTATTTATAGACTCATTTAATTTTTAGTAGATTTAATAAATGGAAATTTTTTTCCATTATTTGCCTTTATATATTGATTATAACATATCTCATTTTTATATTGATTTTATATAAATAGAATTTATGTGGAATTATCAAACATCTCATATTTATTATTCTCATTGAATAATTTTTCAATCCATTGTACATGTCATTTAATGATTATTTGAGAATTCCCTATTTATGTTTCATTTACACATGTTATTAAAATTTATCCATTAAATTATTTTTCAAGGATTATGAATTTTTTATTTTTTATGTATTATGTTTTATTATCAATTACTAACATAAAATGGGTATCATACATGTATCTATCTTTAAAAAAAGAGCTAATATTTTTTTTCATCTATAATGATATTCCTTGTATCTTAGTACAATGTAATAATTTATTGCACCAACTCTAGGCTACTCAGGTCCAGGTCACTCTAGTTTCATTGAAGAGATTATCTGTAGAATATTTGGGAAATATATTTGAATACACATGTATTAGAAAAAAAATATTTTATGATTGAATTTGAATATAAGTATAGATGATAATCCCAAATTTTTCGTGTGGTCGATATTATGTTTTGTTTCATCAAAATATATCCCTATCGTGATACTATATGAATATGTGGTTATGGAACAGATGTACTGAGTGTTAATAAATCTGAAAAGGGTGCATTTTCTTTGACCCAATCATCACTCGGTGAACTACTACAATCTTTATATGCAACTGGTATGATAAGATTGGGGGATTATTTTAGGATATGTAAAATTTTTATTTCGAACAATTATGACATATTTCAAAATGTTGATATTCCAAAATAAACCATGTTTTTTCTAAGAAAAAAATTCTTAAATTTTAATTTATATTTACTATTAAACCATATTATGAATTATAAATTATGATTAAAATTCAAAATTTTATGAATGATACAGTATATTCCATTATATAAAAATGAATCATGGTAGGAAGATGGATATCAATATTCACGGTCGATGTATAAATTTCCCTATTGATGAAGCCAATATTTATGGTTTTAGAATTGAAAAATTTGAGTATAATTTAGTAATGTTTAATTACTTCATCATAAATAATATTTCTTGTATGGACTAACTTATTCCATAGGGATATTTTCTTATAATGGATTGATTTATTCAACATAATCCCCAAACATTTTTTGGGAAAACTAATACAATTGATGTCAAGAAATTAATTCAGTCTCTAGAGAAGATATTTAAGGAATTGAGATATAGTGAAGAGAAAAAAAGGATACACATTCATTGTACTATCTCAAATTTGATGTTAATCATTCATCTTTATTTATCCTACATAATAGGGTGGAAGAAGAAATATAACCAATTTAAGGGAATTATTTTAAGGATATATTATTTGATAAATATTTTCATCATGAGCTCAAACAAAATTGAATAGAATGTAACATTTCATTATAAAAATATATATAAGAAACTATTATGCAGTGGGAAGATACCTTTATATGGGTATTTAGGTTTTCTACATATTATATATAGGATATGAAATTCAATATTGATTTTTTAAAGGGATTAAGTGAGTCACTGAAGGGTGTTATTCTCTAAAACTCTTTCAACCAATATTGAAATAGCATTATGCAACCTAAAAATAGAGAATGAATTCTATAAATATTACATATTTATTTTAAAATAATTAAACACTAGGTCCTACAAACGTAATTAAATTTTGAATTCATCGATGATGGATATGAGTACAATGTAGTTTCCATCCCATGAAAAATGAGGAAGTATTCACGTATGGAAATCATTGAAGGGACTAGAAGTTTTTAATAGTGTTGAAGAAGAATTTCATATGGTTTAATCGAATAATTTGGATAACTAAAACACTTGTATTCATTGTTTCAATTGTATAGAGATGTGGCTCTATTGAAACTAATACCCCCAGCAGCGAGGGAATCCACCCTAGAAGAGGCCAGTGGGATAGGTAAAATATTATAAAATCATTATAGTTCTGGTGGATGTACAAAATTTTTTTTATGTTCTTTAATTATATCATATAATTTATTTAATTATTTTTTTATTCTATATCTTTATATTATCTTATATATACCATGTATCCCATTAAAATTAGTCATTTTAAATTTAATTTTCGAAGTTAAATTTATGTTAAAACTACTAAGGGATGTTTTATTTCCCCAAATATGTGTCTGTAATTACCCAATATGACACATAAATTTGCTTTATTTTTTTATATCATTTTATCATATCTATGGAAAACTTTCAAATAACCCATCCTATGTACCAGATTTCAAAAAATAAAGAAAACATTTATTATTCTAAGAATTATATTATGATTTGTGATGGAGTTTTATAATTAAAATTATTTTAAGTATATTCTTCATCATATGAGACTTTTTCTTTATCTATCAATAGTATCTATACTGAATGATATTTTTAGGTAATAATAGATGGAAAAATTATAGTGATGAATAAGTTAATAATCAAATATTGGATGTACCTATATCACTAGAATACATTGATGTATTACTTGAGCAATAAAATTAATGTCCCTGAGTAAATTAAGTTGAGTAATCTATTTACATTATAATAGAGGCAATGAAAATATCAATTTCTTTCTATATATTTGAAACAATAGAATTAGTGAAGTTTAACAAATAACCACATTATCGTGGTGATAAGGGATTTATTATCCCATGTATTTTACAATTGGATTCCTCTATTATCTAGTATTATTAGAAATATGAATACCTAATACTGTTTATTAATTATAGGGACATCAATTGTATTATTATAAATAACTACTATCCTCTTACTTAAATTGATGAATAATTTTATCAACATATTTAAGCCCAATATGTTTCATGAATTGACCATAATTCTAGGTATCACTAATTGTGACAAATGAAGGATAAAATTTAGTTATATTGTTTTCCCATAATATATAAATTTTAGAGATTACAGTAATTCCATTTGTATTGGCTAGTGAACCCTAATTTTTATGGATCTAATTATAAGATTATTGTAGGAATATCTTGAAGGTTTTTTAGGGGGTAATCAATGATAAATTATGAATTAAAAACCCTATGAGGACCTTGGTAATTTCATATGGAATGTTATATGTATCATTCTAATTAAATATTTATATGGTAAATATCATATATTTTTATTTCGGGTTGCAATAATTTTCTTTTACTAGTCATATTGTCTCTGTGGATGGAATCCCAGTTGAACTGGTAAGACGAAGGAAGTCAGAGAATGTCCTACACCAACAAACATAACTGAGGTAAGTAGTTTCATTGGTTTGAAAGGTTACTAGAAATTATTTTTTTATATTTATATTTTCTAGATATCTAGTTAATAATTCATAATCCTAAATAGGTTACATCTTTTTGGAAAATGGAATGTTATATGTTCTGATGAACTGAAGAGTAGATGGGTTAGTGCTGCAATTTTGACTCAATAATTTAGAAGTGATTGGTTGTGATATATAGTGATAAATCGAATTTGGGGCATGGTTGTGTCCTAATAAAAAATTATTTAGTCATTTTATATGCATCATGGAAATTGAAGACTCAAAAATAGAACTATTATAACAATGATATTTAATTTTCAGATATAATATTATTTTTTGAGTATATAGACATCATATCAATATGATAAAATATATGATATATAAAATTATAAAATAAAAATAAAATAAATATTTTCAAAAATACAATTTCATGAAGAAAATGTGATGGATTGAGACACTTTTGTATTATGAATTATCAATACACTACCAATTAGGGAAATAAAATGGGGAAACATATTCATTGAGTATAAAAAATCATGTAGTTATTACCATAATGAGGATCAAAAGGGATCATACAGTCAGAGATGTAGTAAATATAAATATAAGATTTATTTTTAAAATTTATTAAACACATATTATTCAATATGTTGTTAAAAAAATATTTATTAGAAAAATTAAAAAATATCGCAATCTGATGTAGTGAAAAATCAAATGATAAAAAATGTTTTGAAATATGAGAAATTATAAACCATCATTTTGTTATTATGGTGTCTCCAATTTTGGAAATTTATTAATTGTTCAAACCAAACCTATGTTAAAAAGTTATTTTTATTTTATCCTAATATCATGAATTTTTCAATATGCTATGTCAGAAGAAATATGTACAGATATTTGAGGAAACATTTCTTCTATGATAACATGAAGTAGTAAATTGTTGAATATGTTTCCACATGTTTAGTATTTTGATAAGTGAAATCCATGAGACCAGATCCAATATAAATCATTTTTCCATTTATTATTATTATATTGTGTAAATGGATTGACAATACTATGTCATTTTTCATAGGACTACATAATACTCATAGAAATAAGGATGCAATATGGGTAATCATTGATCATCTATCAAAATCATCACAATTACCTAGCATAAGAGAAGAGTTATCTCTTGATAACAACACTATAATTTATATTAAATAAGTGTTAATATTTCATGTAAAACCACTTTCTATTGTGTTTAATCAAAAAATGTTTTTGAGGTAAAAATCATTATGATTCTTCAGAAGGCACTTGATAATAATCATTTTTTGAGAACCACCCACCATTCTAAAACTAATGGATATTATTAAATGAATAATAAAAATTATGTATAATTTTGGGGGCATTATTTATTTAATTTCATGTTATGTGGGATCATTAGTTACCTTTTTTAGAGTTTTAATATAAAAATAGATTACATTCATGGATAGAAATAGAATTAGATTCTACATTATATGAAAATATATGTTGTACTCAAACATAATGGGATGATTTTAGATAATGGAATATTTTAGAAACAGAACTTGTAGAGTATAAAACAACAATGGTAACAATTATTCAAGCCCACATTAATATAGCTCCATGAAGGAAAAAGTGTTAGGCCAATAATTAGGGGAATGATTTGGAATCCCAAATGATATATAATGTTATCTAGAATGAATATGCATTCAAGGGTTTTATAATATTTATTTTTGAAGGGAAACTAAGTCCTAGGTTCATAGTACCCACTGAAATCCTTTAATAAATTATAGTTTTTTCATATCATTTATTAATGACACAATGAATAACTATAGTACATGATTTTTTTCATATATCAATGTTAACAAAGTAAATTCCAGAACCAATGCATGTTCTCACCAATGATTAAATATAATTAGAAAATAATATATCTTACAATGAATACTCAATAAAATAATTCAAACTAGAATTAAATTATATAACAGTGAAACGAATTGGTTGGTAAAGGTACATTGAATAAATCACAAAATGGAGGATGCACTATTGGAAGAACATGATGTATTATAGAAGAGAAAAACTTACATGTTAAGGGTTAAAATACTAGAAATTTAAAGGATAATATTTTTTTATGATGGAATTATTTAAAATCCCAAGACATTTTATTATATTTCACTGAGAATAAATATAATTTCTCTGATAGATTTTATTGCACACTGGTTTTAAAAAAACATTTTTATATCAAACATTTCACAAATAATATAAATATTAACACTTTTTAAATTTATATTTAAAAATTTAACATCAATGTTTTAATATTCATATGAAAATTAAAAAATTGTGAGTTTTTATGATTTTATTGAAAATATAATTTTTTTATGACATGTGAAAATACTGAATTAAAATTGGAAATGTTCTTTTCATTTACATAATTTATAATGTCCATGTATATTTAAATTTTTTTAATGTAAACATTGTTCCATTTAATATTAATGATTCCAATTTTGATCATATTAATCATCTCAATACTAAATTTAAATATATATTCTTCAGAATATCTTTTACATTTTCACTTTGAAACCCAATATCTCATTTTGTTTGTGGGATGGATTTTCAATTAAATTATGACACATATGTGAATTTATTTTAAAAAATATATTCAATATTTGGAATAATCATTACTTTTAAAATCTAAAATGGTCACATTAATGTTTTCCCAGATAGAAAGTTAATGAAAAATTGTTAATTATCACAGTTAATATATAAATTGGTTTATAAAGTCATTAAACACAAAAGAAAAGTGTAAAAATATCTTATACAATTTTCCAAAAAATATTTTATTTTTTACTATAAATCCTATAAGGTTTTATAATATAATATTTTTTCCCTTGTAACATATGAAAAATGTTAGACGACTCAATTCTTTAAAAAAATACCATCTGTGTGCACACCATCACATATAGAAGGCCTTCCCTAATATATCATTTTATCAAAATCACACCAATTTGGGTTGAACAATACCTACAACAAGAACCACACAACATCCATATGATCATCTTAGAATCCTTATCATTGATATAAATACTATATAGGAAGGCGGTTGTGCAAGACAAAAGAGGATACACACATAAGTGGTAATGTTCTCCAACTTATGTCTTTATTTTAATTCTTACACAACCTCCATAGATTTTTATTACTACATTATGATATAATATATTTATTATATTCTATATACATTAATTATTTTTTTTATATTAAACTAAAACCATATCTATATCCATAAAATCAGTTATGATGTCATTGTTCATTTGTATCGTGGACTACCGCCTCACGAATCAATGTCAATTATTTTTCCATACCCACAACATATGGTTGGGTATGATGACTGCTAATCAGTATATATATAATATTTATACAATATATATACCTTTTGGGTCTCAATATGATATTTGTTTTCTTTTCTTTTCATCCTAGATTCTATTACATAGCTTGTGTAAACGGTGGACTACCACCTCACAGAGTAATGTGATTTTCCATTCATTAATTATTGAAAAGAAATGTACTAAAAATGTTATGGTATATATGTGATATATATTAATTAATTTTGATATTAATGATACATTAAACATTATATGAGGATAATATATATATATATATACATTTAAATCATTCCATTTCACCCATGTACATTTGATAATATCATTCATGTACGTGAGGAGTATCACCATTACAAACTGATGTGATTCTATTTTCATCACAAAGAAACATGGATGAAATATATAAGTGTAGAATATGGTATTAATGATGTTAATATCTATATAAAATTTAAATATATTAATTACCTCCATTCCATATTGATGTTTGAAAAATTGAAACGTTACTCATGCGTACGTATTGCCTACCATCTATATTATCGCAATGTACATCGGTTTTTATAAAAATATTTATTGATCGGTTTTAAAAGTAACATTAATGTGAAAATATGATAATTAAATAATGATTATTGATTTGGATATTAAATAACTATATAACATGTGCAATAAAAGCAATTCTATGATGAAACATTAATTAGAAAATTGTAAAAATAGTTATACACCATTCCAAAAAATATTTAATGGGAATTTTTTTTAACAGTAAATCCTATAAGGTTTCATACATTAATAATTTTACCCATTAGAAATATGGAAAATTTCAAAACATTAAATTCATTTAAAAAATACAATGTGTTTCCAATCTATCACTTATAGAAGGCCTCCCATATCTTAGCTTTTTAACATCCTCAAACCACTTCAGATTGAAGAATACGTACAAAATTAACCACCCAACATCCCTTAGTTCGACCTAGAATCCTTATTTTGTATATAAATTCAATTTATGAATACCTTTTTGAATTCCAAATGATGATACATGAAGAAGAGGTAATGTTCTTCAACTTGTGTCTTTATTTTAAATCTTAGACTATCGCCATAGACATTTATTAAAAAATTATGATATAATATATTTATAATATTCTATATAAATTAATTTTTTTCTTATTTTCTATTAAATTTAAAAACATATCTACTTCCATAAAATCATTTAGGTAGTAATTTTTTGTTTGTATAGCGAACTACTGCCTCATGAATCGATGTCAATCATTCTTCCATACCCACTACTAAGGGTTGGGTATGATGATTGATAATCAATATATATATGAAATTTATAACATATATATACCTTTGGGTCCCAATATTATATATTATTTTCATTACATTCCATCGTAGATATGATTTCATCGCTTGTGTGTATGGTGAACTACCGCATTGCGGAGTGATTTGATTCCACTATCATGAATTATTTACATGGAAGGTGTTAAAAATTGTTAAGGACTATAAAAGATATAGATTAATAAATTATCATATTAATGATCTATATCATTATATAAACATAATATATATATGTATACCATTTTCAATCTTTCTGTTTCTCTCGTGTACAAATAATAACATCTTTCATGTATGTGAAAAGTACCACTATTACGGACTGATATGACTCTATTTTCATCACCACGCCACATGGATGACATAAACAAGTGTATATTACGGTATTAAGTATGTTATTATATATATAAAACTTGAATATATTACTTACCACTTTTCTAATATTCAGTTTAAAATATTTCATTAAATGATATTTGATGTGAAAATTACCAATTGGTAAATGTCATTAAACAATATAAACTTCTTTTCTGATTCTTAAAATTACATAAAACATTCACATTCATGTAATCATTTTCCAATTAAAATAAATTTCTATTAAATATCCATTTTCTTATATGATGTATAAGATTATTTCATCATACATTTATCATTTTTTCATAATTTTCTTTTCACATTAAATTTTTTTTTTATTAACTATAGAACTATTGATTAATATGTATTCATTATACTCTATGATGATTTTTGGATAATGATTATTCCTAAAGAATTAAATATATTAGTAAATATATTATGAATTATTTATAAATGATGGAATCATGGTGGGGTCCAATCACTTAACTCCCCTTGATTTATCAATAGTATTATGAGATAATGTTTTTGGCCAAACCCTATGTGGGTCCAAGCAGTAATTCACAACATTTTTTATTATAGATCTTGACAATAAAGGTATGTTTTTCCAAACCATATACATTTATAACGAGTATTTTTTAAATAGTATTGTGTATATATATTGATGAAATATGTATCATGTTCCTAGAAAATAATTCCTTTAATAATTAATTATTTACTTTATTAATAATTAAGTTGTGATTGTTTGTCATTGTATTTTACCTATGATATATTATGAAAATTCATAACAATATATGTTTATTGATAAAATGGAAGGTGTTTTTTGATATATTAACTTGACATATTTATTCTCCCTTATCACATTGTGATAGTCAAATTTGTTACGTTGCATGTTTTTTAGCTATCTTTCTTTCTATTTTTTATTTTTCTAATTCATTCATGATAGATTCCACTATTATTCACCCTTATAGAGAATTCTAGCTCACACTTATTTTTCTTCATCTCACTATGTTATGAAGATAAACCCTTTGAATGAGTTTCCAGGGTTAATGAGAATTTTTTTATGTATTAGGTTATATATTATATTCCCAATGAAAAATGGGTATCTTGTATGTACCATGTTTTCCAAAATTTCCCTTATTTTCGAAACCATATGATTTGATTCCTTGTATCTTATACGAATTATTAAATTATAAAACTGAATCTTGGATACGAAGGTTGGTGTCACTAAATAGTTCTTTAAAATGATCCTTTTAAAAAATATAAATCAATCATTACATCATTATATATTTATGAAGGTGTGAACTTCAGTTCATTACATATAGGTTAGAAAATAATTACATTCACGCATTTTTAAGAATGTTTTTAAAGTACCTTATTTAGAAAACAATAGAAGGATTCATTTTAGAATATTTTCAAAAAGTCATTATTTATTAAAAATGAAAATTATAAATTTTATGAAAATGTTAAAAAATAATTTAATAATAGTTTTTGAAAATATGGAAGTTGAATAAAAATATTATTCTAATAAAACATAAATATAAATAATCCAAAAATAATTGTGTGATTGTAAAATAAAATCATACTACATTTGTTTCATATCGATATTAAGGACCATGGAAGATAAATAATAAAATGAATGATTAAATACAATGAAGATGAAATTAAAGATATAATTTATCAAAAGGGCCATTATATACACCCCCTAATTGAAATAAGTGTTGAATATGACCAATGCATCACAGAAGTAATAATGAGATGTGAAACCCATTCCTATAGTTTGATTTCTTCAATTTTGATCAAAAATCCTATAATTTGGTTTTAAACAATTTATTTATTTATAAAAGATCTATATTAATATTTATAATAGTATATATGATCCTCTTATATAATCAAATAATTTTTTTCCATAATAATATTTCATTATTGATATTGTTTCTGGTGTTAAATTAATTATTTTATAATTCATGTTTGGTCAGGTAATATTTGGTTCATTAGTATAGGATATAGTTCCATCATATAAAAAATTATATACAGGTCATAGATATCATATTGAATTATTTTATACATTTTTTAATCATTCTTGAATGGTGGAAATATAAAATAAATCACTTCTCCCTATGGATATGGTAAGTTGTACTTTCACATGAGCATTGATATCATTTCTAAATAAAAGATATGTTAATTAAGTGGATGAAATTTTAAATATCTAGAATAAAATTAATTTAATTTGTTTCAATTATACATATATATATCCATTATTTTTATCATGATAATATTTCATGTAATGTGTGGATGAAACAGATTACACATTTTCTTGAGACTGAGTGTCATCTAAAAAAACGCACAATGAATTTTTGATTGGATGTATAAATGAAATAACATTGTTTTACAATAATAAAAATACCATATTAGAATATATATTATATTGGAGTTACTATTTTATGGGTGAAAAAAATACATTAATTTGATTTAGATGAATATATAAAATTTAAAAATTCGGCAAGGATGATGATAACTTCTTCAATGTATTCTTTTTAGATCCCATATTAAGTGCTCCATGGTTGGACATATGATAATACCATCACCTCTAGAACATTTCAATATATTTTTAAGAGATAATTTCATATGTTATGGTCTATATAGTAGTATCTATGTAGTGTAAAGATGTGACAATGGTGGTTACCTTTTATAATTGATGTGGGTGACAATTCTAATATTTTACAAAATATTAAAATATAATAAGACTATTGTAGATAATTTTTTTTACAAATTTCTTATCAATTAAAAATGCATTAAATTTTGGTCTTTATCATATGAACATAGTAATTATCTATGATTTTTATTATTTTAAAAAATTTAATAAAATATTATATTCATATAATATCATTACTATCAATTTTGAAACTAGTAATTACATTGAATATTATAATTTCAATTGAAAAATACACATTCAAAAATAATATTTTTACATTCCTAATATTTCGTATTTTTTTATAAAATTAGTTTCTCGCATTACCTAATTCATAAAACAACAATTTTAAAATTTTCACAAAAATCTATTTGGTTTTTCCATTAGTAGAATAAATATTTCATCTGCATTATGTAATCATTTATGTTAATTATTTAGTCACATAAATATAATAATAAATATCCTTATTGAAGATATATATGTATATATTATAATTTTAAATACACTTTATAGTCAAAAATATACTTGGGATAATATAATGAACCCAACCCTAGTACCGTAGAGACAAAGACGTACGTTATTAAATTGGTATAATAAATAAGGATGTCACATCCTGAAAAACCAAATATTATTGTACCGTTAGGAAAAAGATAAAAAAAATAATATTTAAATTATATTTTGGAATGAAAAAAACATATAATCTCTATTTTTTAATCTATAAACTCCTAGATTACCTATGCAAGTCATTCATAATGTAAATATTCACCTCCTGGGGAAAAATAGAACATACGAAAGGGGTGAGATGAGAAGATCATAAAGGGTAAAAAATAAAATGGACGATGTGAAAGTAAAAAATAAGAAATGGTTAATATGTAACAACACATTTAATCAATGTATAATACTGAACATAATATGGTATATATAAAATTTAATCAAGGTAATGCCATATACATAATCAAATGAGAACAAACCATAACCACTTATATTATACTATTTGAATAATAACATGGATTATCAGTTACTAATATAATAATGAGTGAATTAGTAATTAAAAGAATCTTAAACATAATGTAATGGCCTAATCCAAGAAACCATACATAAATTTGAAAAAACACTATATACATTGTCTCATTATACCTATCGATGCATCGAGGGGTTAAAACTGGCCAGGTCAGTCACTTAATTTGTCCAATACATTTTTTATAGAAAATTTTTGGAACATAATAAAAATATAAATAAATATTTAAAAAAGAATATTAAAATTAAATAGTATCCCAAAACATTGTACATAATATTAAATTATCCTTAGTAATGTGGTGAATGGTATCAAGAGAGTACATCCACAATCAAAATAAACACAAAATATTCAATAAAATATTGTAAAAGGTGACGTAGTAGATAAATATTAATGAATAATAATTATAAACATAGTGTGTTGAAATAGAATAAAATACTCTAATAAAATCATTGAAAACTCTTGACAGAAAATCCCTTTTACTTTTGTATGAATAGTTATTTTAAAAAATAAGTTTTATTTTTCATAAAAAATGGTTTTATTTTTAATATAAATGTGATTATAAACATGTATATCTCATAACATAAAACAGAATATAATTATATTTAATATTATTAAAATAATAGTTATAGTGAAGTTTTTCAACTGATGTGAATGAGTTTTTAAGGAAGATCAGAGATTATCCACTTTAGTGAGGTAAAAGGTAAAATATAAATGAGTCTTTAAATCAGACAAGGAATTATTATTTTCATAAAATAATAAATGAATATATATATATATATATATTATGATTTAAATTTATATTTTATTCAAATATTTTTGTATTAAAATATATTATGAAGTGTATATGAAAAGGGTAATTAATTGGGGGTGTTCCTTTTAATCGAGCTTGCTTATCGGGGGAAATTCGGAATGAAACCATATGAAACAAGTATTTCCCTATAAAATATAGAATAATTGAAATAGGTAATTATATTTGTAACATCAAATTGAATTTATGAGTAGTAAATAAAAATAATTAATAATTATATTGGGGTAATGATAGAGAATGAAAAACCAAATGGAAAAATTGTGGTTTGAGAAGAAAGCCATCCCTTATGTGAAAAATTGTTCTACAATTGGTCTTCATATCATGGATAAAGAAATAAAATTTATTAATATTTTAATTTAGAACCTGTTTAAATTTTATTTTATATTTATTAAATTTAGCCAATTCGTTTTTGTAATTTTTATTGAGTTATAAGGTTTCAATTTCATCATTCAGGACTGTTTATTTCCTAGGTTTTCATTATTGGTTCACATCAATATATGTATGAAAGATCATATAAAATGGGAATATATAGTCAAAATTGAAATTATAAGTCATTAATGATCATAGAGAAGATTAAATTTTCTATGACATAATTTGTTTCAAGATATCAGTATGATTCATCAGATAAAACATATATGATAATTGTTTAGATTACTTTTTCATTTTCTCATTCATTATACAGTAGTTCTATTTTCTAAATAATATTATGTATATATATATATATCTATTTTAAAACTAAATATTTGGTAATACACATAAAATAATATATTTTAATCACAAAAATGGTTTCATTACCATCCTTGATGGTTGAATTTGAAAATGACAACCCGTCATTGATGAAGGAAATAAATCAGAACCTCACAGATGCTGTTTTAATTTTGAGAATAAAATGGTATGAGACGATAATTGAAGTTTAAAACACCATTATAAATATAAAGTTATAGTTTATAAATGATACCAGAGTTATTATGCCTCTTTTTATTGGATGGTAAGGGAGGGATAAGAAAAGAATGATATTGAAAAAAGAAAGGAGATGTTCCAACATGAATTCATCTACTTGAGAACCTCAATAATGATCATTGAAATGGTATTATGGGTGATGGAAGAAGGAAAATATTGAGGGGAGAGGATTGAGAAATTTATTGGGTTAGAATTTTTAATGCTTCAAGGATTTATAGGTGTGAGGACAGGTGGAGCTGAGGGGTGGTGTTTATAGAGGGTGAGAAGGGTGTTTTTTTGAATATTTTAGTCATTGGTCTATTATTTTGGATCATGAATATCTATTACATGGACATTATAACTACATATATTTAAATAATAAACTATAGTTCTAAAATATTTTATTTTATCAGAAATACATAATATATAACTCAAAAATTATTGTATTTGTTAAATACTATAAATTATCATATTTCATTATTCACCAAGATTCAACTATTTTAGAAAAATTGAAAAAACACACCCTAATGAGTTTTTATATGATTAACTAAAAAATGGAATCCATTTTAGAAATATAATTTTATAAATATGTGAAAAAGTATTTTAAAAATTATATTTTTTACTCAAAAAACCAAATTTAAATATTATAACTGATTTTATGAAACATTTAAAAATTTATTATGGTCTCTTAAATATATCTTATAACTATAAAAATATTAATTTATAAATATATTTAATGAAAATAATTTTTTTTAAAATCATTATGTTAATTAGAAAAATTTAAATAAAAGACAATGTTTTACAAAATTCACCAACACTTAATTAATCATTTTTGAAACATTTATTTAATTATTCCATGATATAAGTATATTATATATTAATTCATAAGATACCTACATTTTTTGTATACCTTCAAAAGAGAAGTTAGTATTCTATTTTTCATATACTTTTCCAGATGGTCACAATACTATTAAATCATTATTTTATGATAGTATATTACTATTTTAGACTCCATGTTTCGTAAAGCATAAAATGTGAAATATATTAAATTTTATAATTGTAATACCATCAAATCATGGGGTGTCTCTTTCTCCCTTAAAAAAAATTCCTCCATGAAATTACAAAAAAATTACCTCATAAAAATATTTCAGTAGTTCTTCATAAATTCATCTACTTCCCATGTTGCCTCTTCGATTTTATGATTTTTCCAAAGTACATTTACCAGCAGAGTCCTTAAATTCGTCAACACCTATTCTATACTATCTAAAATTTTTATAGGCTATTCAAAATAATAAAAATTAGGTTCCAAATGTATTCCTTTATAAGTAGGATAATGTATTGGGTCAAGACTGTACTTCTTAGCAATGAAGTGTTGAACATGATATGTACTATAAAAAGGCTATGTGGAATTTAAAAAATGATAATCCACAAATCTAATTATCTCTAGATCTTCAAAATTTATTATGTACCTAGGTATCGGTTTCCCCATCTTATTGAACCATATGACACTCTTCCTTGGAGATACCATCAGATTTTCATGATCAACATCTTGGAACTCTATATTTTTAATATGTTAATTAACATAACTATTTTTTTAATATTTGAGATAATTTGATTTCTATTTGAGTAGTCTTTACCTTTGTTTTTTTCCTCAAAGAACATTTGGTCCTGCAATCTTCATTTCACCAACTATATCCCGATAAGCTATTACACAATATCTCTTGTCAGATAATACATTATACGGTTCCATTTCAATAAATAAATTGAAATTATTATAGTTGTAAAATATACAAAAAGTAAATACTGATCCAACATACCTTGATATTTTTTTGAGAATGATCTCAATATGTATTCTAATTTATTGATCTTTCTTTTAGACTATCAATCCATTTAAGGGTGATAAGCAGTACTCAAATCTTGCTCGGTATCAAAATAAGTGTACATACTTATTTAGAACATCTATGTAAATCATTGATCATGAATATACATAGTTGAAATAGGTTCACCATGATGTCTCAAAATATCATCAATATATAGTCATGAAAATTACTCTAGTGTAAAATCCTCCATTATCAAGAGGAAATGTGCAGATTTGGAAATTTGATCAACAATTTCACAAATTGCATCATTATTTTTTATGTTATTTTTTAATCAAGTGAACCAATCCATAGTAATTCTAACTCATTTTCATGTAGGAATAGTTATAGGATTCATGAAACTTCTTGTATGTTTTCTTTTATCCTTCACTTATATACCAACTAAACATCCTGATACGTTCAAGAAAACATGATCTCCATCTTGAAATTCCAAATCCTTCCATCTATTATCGGTATAGCTATTTTGCCTACATTAAGATGCTTTTGTAACACCCCAGGTAAATAAAGAATATGACATTTTCATATTTATCCATATTTGTGAATAAAATGTTGATATGACTTTAAAGGGGACGCTATTCTCGATGGCATACCCAACATGCAACAACGAGTTTCTTGAGAATCTTACGTTGCACTCTAATAATAAAATAATATTATTTTAAATGGTAGTTATCATGTAGTCGTTGTATTGGCGGGAATGGATAGAAAAAACTAAAATATGATTATATATGTTTTTAAATGTTTTTACATTTATCATATAAAGGATAAAGGCATAAAATACAGAAATAATTCAATTTTAGGCATATATGCCCTAGTTTTCACTAAAGGTTCACTTATCGCCTTTTGATGGCGAACCGTCATTAAATATAGTTTTTTTCACTCTTATACATTTTATTGGACCGAAATAAAACTCTTCATAAGAATTGGGACATCAAAATTTACTTTGTGTAAATTTTTTGTATCTTTCCGATAAAGTTCATTTTTTAATGAATAGTGTAAAATGTTGTATTTTAATTCAAAACCTCTTTTTAATATATTTTATTTATATGATTAGATTATCTTTTGAATTTTTTTTAAAGTGAAATTGGAATATATTTTTAGCATTAAATCCAATAGTGGTCTTTGGAATTAATTTCACTTTGAAATCAGACTTAAACTAGTGTCAATCTTTTGATACTTATTGTTTCATAAAAACACGCTATTTGCTCTGACAACGGGAATTAATTATTAAATTAATTAATGCGACATATATTTTTTGAATTTTGTAAAATAGACTTCATTTTTGAATTCGGAATATCAAATATAGCTTAGGGTGAATTTTTGGGATTTTTCTGAAAAACTTCAATTTTTGATGAATAGTGAAACCACTAAGTGGTACTTATAAAAACTGATTTTTCGTTTAAATGAAATTTTACCACTTCTGTGTTTTTATTTTCAAAAATCCAACATACATTGTTGTCATTAAGAAGTAATATGTTGTTCAATGAGATGAAAATACTTTTTTGGTGAATAGTAACTTTTTTTATTAATCGCGATTAGAGGTAATTAGTGTAATTTAAGGTAAAAATGATATTATAAAAATGTGAAAACACCATGAAACTTGTCCTACCACTATTTGATGAGTCATAGCCGACCAAAACAACCCATGGGTCGATTTAGGGGACCCTATGGAGCCTCTTGGGTGAGATAATGAATTTAATGCCTTTTTTAAAAATAAAGGTGAAAATGACACTAACATAAATTGTTTTACTAAAACAATTTTTAGAAGGGGTTATACTAATCATAATTTTTTCTATAAATACTCTATGGAAATATAAAAAGCTTTCCTACATCAGGAAATTTGTTTTATAATTTTTAGACGTTATATAAATTAATTTAATTATGACATCATGATGATGCAACGATGACCTCATTAATGAACAATTTAAATAAAATGAAACGATAATATAAAATCTAAGACCTAGACTTGTCCAAAAACTATTGTATGGGAATATTTCGAAGCCTTATCATCTTATAGTAGAAATATATCAATGTGGGACCTTAATAATTCGAATCAATTTTGAAAATAAAATAATAGTTTCATTATTTCCAAAAGTGCCCCTCCTCTCCTCTTATAAAAGGCCCCCACCTCTACCTCATTTAACACACTCCTCAAGCCTTTGGATCGGCCATCCCCTGCCCATTTACTCTCTCCACATCCCTCTCCTAATCCTAGAGGATTCCCTTTGGGCATAATCCTTTCAAAGGAAGCCTTTAGGCTCAAATCAATAGGAGTTACACTTTTAAAGGTAATTCATTCTCTCATGACCATTTGTTTTATTTTGCTTCTCAAACCCCATAAAATCTTTTTATTTACTTTTTTTGTAACAACAACAGTATATTCAATATACTAGGATGTTTTTATAATATTTATTCGAGCTACACTCTCACGCAACTACATCAAATGGTTAAAGAACCTACAGTTTCCCTGGATGGTGAAATTCTGCCTCCCGAAACGATGATTGTTCAATACTCATTTAAAACCTTCAAAGGTGGCCATTATGATGTCACTATTTTTATATATGATATATAATATATTTATTCTTTACATAAGCTTCTGTATTTTTAATTTATGGCATAAAAGTATTGTTTCCATTATCGGTAAACATGATATCTTCATTTTAGGAAGTGCGGACTACCGCCGCCTGAAAGTGATTTGATTCGTTAATACCATATGTGGGATGTGTAAAGGATAAAGTTAATGATATTATATATGTTATTATAATGGAATTATAATATACTCATATATAATTATGATTCCATTCCAGAAAATACGAAATAGAAATGGAAGTAGCGTTCATGCGTACGTACAGCTTACCGTCTCCATGAATGGTACATTTCATTTCTTATCTCAAAATGTTACCTAATACTATAAGTACATATATATAATGGATATATATATGTAATATATTACATCAAAATTATGGATATAATTCTGTATTTATAACATATAAATATCTCTCTCATTTAGTTTTAATTCCATTAATATGAAAAATAAATGAAAGTAGCGTTCATGCGTACGTATGGCTTACCGTCTCCATGAACGGCGCATTTCATTTCTTACCTCTAAATGATTATGTAATATTATAATTACATGTATATTCTGGATATATATTATATATATGATATCCAAATCATGAATATCATTATGGATATAATGAACCATTGACCATATGAACAACATGTAATTGTAAGAAGTCCACTTTTGACTTAAGAACCAAATATCGACAAAACAAACATTATTAACTTAAATGATTACACAATGTTTATAACATTTAAATAATTGATATAAAAGGAATAATGAACTTGAAAAAGGTTCTTAAGAAAGTATAAATTAACTCAAGTTTATTATTCAGGACGTTAATGAACGATCGAGTCAAGTCGGACCCGAGGTAAGGGATCCTACTCTTCTCTTTCTTTTTAAGAACGCTCTTTTATGTCATTCCTTTTAAAGATAAACTTTATTGTTATTGGTATGTTATTTTATATTACTCTTACTGTAATTATTATATGATGATAGACCCTATTCTCCCTCATAAATCCATTTTGGACGTTTTAAGTAGCGTCGTTAGGCTGCCGAGTTTTCGTAAGATATTTCTCATCTTACTTTTATTCCCGTGAGATTTATGCTACATTTGCCACAATTTCCATTGAGTGGTTTATGTACTGCCAATTACTACACTCCTTTTGTAATATAATTCCATTTATTGGTATTTACATATTCATTGCATGACACTTCTTCAATGGGGTGTACTTTTCGAATGTTACCCAAGTCGGTAAGGGAACCTTTCACCCTCCTCTTTTTAAAAGACTTAATTTGTTATGTCTTTTAATTCACATACTATTATGTTGGGATATGTTCTTCTATATCCTTATTGATGTAAATTTTATGTCCAAGTTATGAGATTCCCTTTTTATCTCTCATCAACTCATTTTCTGATTTTTTGATGGGACGTCGTTAGGCTGTCGAATTTTACCAAGGGAACTTTTTAACCCAATTTCGATTTCTTTGGGTTCAACATGTTGTTATTGAATATGTCATCCTTTGAATATGTGTGAATGAACTTTTATTTTTTTTAAACTTAATATCCAATTATATTGGGTGTATTTATATTTTTCACACATAACTTTGAGATTGATTTATCCTTAATTTAAGGATACCTTCTTTATAAGGGATTTCATCACATTTTACATCTATATTGAGACTTCATTGTTGATATGAACCAATCCACTCTTATATGGTTTATATACTCTCCTTTGGAATATTATATCATGAATCCATTTATTCTCATGATATTATAATGTTGAGATTAAATGTTATTCCTCAATTGTTGTATTCAAGTGTCTCTAATTTTGGTAAAAACCCTTTAACCAAAATATCGCTTTAAATGTTTTAATGATTTGTTCTTATTAATATCCATGTTTTCAAAATGGTTTTAAGGATTTATTTATATGGATATTAATGGTTTAAAATGTTAAAATCTTCAAGGTGGTATGGGACTTCGTCTCAATCTCCTTTCATTGAGGCATATTTTGTTTTACACACAACCTTCTTTTATACGGTGTATAAACCCCTTTGACTTTTATGTTTATTCAAAAGGAATATTTTTTATACGAAGCGTTTACTAAACGAAAAAAGGGAATGATTTTGTCATACGTATGCGGTGACAATGAATTCTCCGCCATCGTGACCGTTATTTGAGTTTCGGCTTCCTCTAAAAGTCATACATTCTTTTTAAAAGAAAAATAAATACCATGTTTTACTTTTCTTTTATTTTGGTATCAAAAATGGTTTTCATAATGTTTTTATATCAATGTGTTGTATTGATATCTTGTGATTGAAATGTGGTAATGTTATGTTTCCTTTATGCATGTTTTATGTGATACGATTATGTTGGGGTTCTTGGGAATTATTATGAAGACGGGTGGTTCCGTGATACACTAAGGGCGGGTGAGCCCGATATAGCTCTCCAATGCATTGGGTAACGTGAAGGAGTGAAACGTTAAGGTTTCTCTGAAGAGAGTTAGGGAATATACTTTGATGGGTATTCCAAACGTAACCAAGAGGGTTACTCCCTATGTAAGAATGTTATGAATGCCTCAAGTTAACTTTATGTCATATGTTTTTTTATGATTTTATGAGGTATGTTAAAGTTATTATGTTTTATGGGTAAAGTATGATTTCATCCTTATGAATACATGTACTCATGATTCCTTTCCATATTTTTAATACCCTTACTGAGCTTTTTATGCTCACCCCACGTTTTTGAAATGTTTATCACAGGTCAAGGGAAAGGTACATGATGTGATGATAGTGTCAAGGATGTGTCAATAAAGAATCCGTGTTTTATTTTAAATATGTTTCCATTGATGGGAAGAAAGAATATTGTCTTTTATGTAACCACTTTGTTTAAATGTGGAATGTAATGCAAGTTTCATGATCTAATTCTCTAAAACTATAAACCTGAAAAGATCCTTAATGTGTAATCTTGTAATAACTCAAAATTAAGTAAGGCATAAGGCTGGGGCCTTATAGTTGGTATCAGAGGTCGGTTTAGATAACTTTAGAGGTTAGGGTATTCTCTAAGCACACGTGACATTACCATAATGGTTAGGATTTCATAAAGAGTCCTAGTTTTAGATAAATTGAATGAGTAAGTATATCTTAATGTTTATCTTTCTCATTAGTACATAATGGTTATGTTGATATACTCACACTGACCTTTTTGGTTTTAGTAAATGGCTGGATCTAGCAGGCACCAAAGTGACAATGGGTTTGAAGGAAACTATGGTGGTTCTCTGATTAAGAGACTGGATGAGATGGGAGATTCAATGTGGAATCTCATGGTTTTTCTAAACCAACTATCAAGGAGTCATTATCAACCACTTCAACCTTGGTGTGTTCTCTAATGCATCATGTACGAGATGGCCAACTCGATGTGGAAATTCAGGTAATAATTATTAAGGTAACCATTAGGGTTTATATGATCCCTACTTTTTAGGTAATTATGGGTTACTCTATGATATGATGGAAAATTAAAGGAATGAGATAAACTTGAGGTTAAAATATGTTATGATCATTTTTTAAGATTTTATCTCGTTTTGGGGGATGTGTTAAGAATTATATATTTTTGTAAAAAGGACAACACGCAGACTGTGGGACAACCCGTCGCGTCGGACAAAGCTGTGGGAATCGAACCCAAAACAAAAGTGCGACTGGTATTTATCGCCTACCACTAGACTACGTGAAGTCCCTAGTTAGTTTGACTGATTCTTTTTAGTTATATGATTTTATGAATTAAGATTAAGTTGATTTTGGGTTTTTTATGAAAATTATTAACCTATCATGGAGGATATGTGATTAGGTTAATTACTTTTCAATACGAGACTTTAGGAGCAACTGATGTTGTTTGGAGATAGATGTTACGATTTAACTTGGAAGACTATGTGACTAAATCCTTCCAATATTTGGGGTTCAATCTTAGTTTGGTTTAATTTGAAGAATTTTATGGACAAATTGATTATAGAATGGTCCTCGTTGAACTTTGGGTTTTGTTGGTCATGTTTTGGAGATTAAGAATGATTTTTCTTTTTATAAAGGGTAATCCTTTTCTGGATTATATGATCTTGTACTAAACTTTTTGGTTTTGGTTTTGGTTAAAGTCTAAAGACATGGGAAGTATATAGTTCTCTTTTGTGGATTAGGTGATTCTCTAGAAGTTGATTATAGTACTCTTAATGTTAACAAGTCTTCCTAAATACTCGTCTTTTGGAGAAAATATGAGTTCGTGTAAGAAATCTAGTAAAAGTTGAAAGTCAACATGACAATTGTGTATGCTTACTTATGTTTTAGTTAATATCATAAATAAATTCCTCAATTAAAAGTAACATAAATAAAAAATGTTGTCTGTTAACTTTTCCTACTGGGGAATCGAATACCGTTTAACCCATCACAGGTTTGTGATTTTCTTGTGGTTAACTTTCTACTAAACATGTTTTCTATCACTCTCCATCAGAACATGACCCTTTGTTTTTTCCTCAATGTCAATATTTTCATACTTGGAATCCTAGTATGGGTTAACTCGGGTGACCTTTGTACTTATCTTTATTTATTTTAAAGTGATTGTTTTACCGACTGTTGTTCCGATGTGGTACTTTCAAGGATGTTTCCAAGCTCAATTTTAAAATTGCGAGGACGCAATTCACAAAAAGGAGGGAAGGATGTAACACCCCAGGTAAATAAATAATATGAAATTTTTATATTTATCCATATTTGTGAATAAAATGTTAATATGACTTTAAAGGGGATGCTATGCTCGATGGTGTACCCAACACGCAACAACGAGTTTCTTGGGAATCTTACGTTGCACTCTAATAATAAAATAATATTATTTTAAATGGTTGTTAACATGTAGCCGTTTTATTGGAGGGAATGGATATAAATAACTAAAATATGATTATATATGTTTTTAAATGTTTTTACATTTATCAAATAAAAGATAAAGACTTAAAATACGGAAAGAATTCAATTTTAGGCATATATGCCCTAGTTTTCACTATAGGTTCACTTATCACCTTTTGATGGAGAACCTTCATTAAATATAGTTTTGTTCACTCTTATACATTCTTTTGGACCGAAATAAATCTCTTCTTAAGAATTGGGACATCAAAATTTACTTTGTGTAAATGTTTTGTATCTTTCCGTTAAAGTTCATTTTTAATGAATAGTGTAAAATGTTGTATTTTAATTCAAAAACTCTTTTTAATATAATTTATTTATATGATTATATTATCTTTTGAATTTGTTTTAAAGTGAAATTGGAATATATTTTTACCATTAAATCCAATAGTGTTCTTTGGAATTAATTTCACTTTGAAATAAGACTTAAACTAGTGTCAATCTTTTGATACTTATTGTTTCATAAAAACACGCTATTTGCTCAGAGAGTGGGAATTGATTATTAAAATAATTAATGTGACTTATATGTTTTCAATTTTAAAAAATATACTTCATTTTTTAATTCAGAATATCAAATATATCTTAGGGTTAATTTTTGGGATTTTTCTGAAAAACTTCAATTTTTGATGAATAGTGAAACCACTAAGTGGTACTTATAAAAACTGATTTCTCATTTAATTGAAATTTTGCCACTTTTGTGTTTTTATTTTCAAAAATCCGACATACATGGTTGTCATTAAGAAGTAAAATGTGGTTCAATGAGATGAAAATAATTTTTTGGTGAATAGTAACTTTTTTTCATTAATCGCGATTAGAGGTAATTAGTGTAATTTAAGGTAAAGATGATATTATAAAAATGTGAAAACACCATGACACTTGTCCTAACCCTATTGGATGAGTCATGGCCGACCCATACAACCCATGGGTAGATTTAGGGGACCCTATATAGCCTCTTGGGGGAGATAATGACTTTAATGCCTTTTTTTAAATAAAGGTGAAAATGACACTAACATAAATTGTTTTACTAAAACAATTTTTATAATGGGTTATACAAATAATAATTTTGTCTATAAATACTATTTTGAATGATATAAAGAGTTCCTACATCAGGATATATTTTTATAATTTTTAGACATTAAATAAATTAATTTAATTATGGCATCATGATGATACAACGATGACCTCATTAATGAACAGTTTAAATAAAATGAAACTATAATAAAAAATCTAAGACCTAAACTTTTCCAAAAACTATTGGATGGGAATATTTCGAAGCCTTAGCATCTTATCTTTGAAATATATCAATGTGGGACCTTAGAAATTAGAAACACCTTTGAAAATAAAATAATAGTTTCATGATTTCCAAAAGTGCCCCTCCTCTCCTCTTATAAAAGGCCCCCACCTCTACCTCATTTCACACACTCCTCAAGCCTTTGTCTCGGCCATACCCTGCCCATTTACTGTCTCCACATCCCTCTCCTCATCCTAGAGGATTCCCTTTGGGCATAATCCTTTCAAAGTAAGCCTTTAGGTTCAAATCAAAAGGAGTTACACTTTTAAAGGTAATTCATTCTCTCACGATCATTTGTTTTATTTTGCTTCTCTAACCCCCTAAACACTTTTTATTTACTTCTTTTATAACAACAACAGTATCTTCAATATACTAGGATGTTGTTATAAGATTTATTCGAGCTACACTCTCACAAAAATACATCAAATGGTTAAAGAACATACGATTTCCGTGGACGGCGAAATTCTGCCTCACAAAATGATGATTGTTCAATACTCATTTAACACCTTCAAAGGTGGCCATTATGATGTCACTATTTTTATATATGATATATAATATGTTTATTCTTTCCTTAAGCTTCTGTATTTTTCATTTATGTCATACCATTATTGTTTCCATTATGGGTAAACACGATATCATCATTTTAGGAAGTGCAGACTACCGCCCCCTGAAAGTGATTTGATTCGTTAATACCATATGTGGGATGTGTAGAGGATAAAGTTAATGATATTATATATGTTATTATACTGGAATTATAATATACTATTTTATGATTATTATTCCATTCCAGAAAATACGAAATAGAAATGGAAGTAGCGTTCATGCGTACGTACGGCTTACTTTCTCCATGAACGGTACATTTTATTTCTTATCTCAAAATGTTATGTAATACTATAAGTACATATATATAATGGATATATATGTAATATATTACATCAAAATTATGGATATCATTCTGCAATTATAACATATCTGTCTCTCTCTCATTTAGTTTTAATTCCATTAATATGACAAAGAAATGAAAGTAGCGTTCATGCGTACGTACGGCTTACCGTCTCCATGAACGGTGCATTTCATTTATTACCTCTAAATGATTATGTAATATTATAAATACATGTATATTCTGGATATATATGATATATATGATATCCAAATCATGAATATAATTCTGGATATAATGAACCATTGACCATACGAACAACATGTAATTGTAAGAAGTCCACTTTTGACTTAAAAACCAAATATCGACAAAACAAACATTATTAACTTAAATGATTACATAATGTTTATAACATGTAAATAATTGATATAAAAGGAATAATGAAATTAAAAAATGTTCTTAAGAAAGTATAAATTAACTCAAGTTTATTATTCAGGATGTTAACGAACGATCAAGTCAAGTCGGACCCGAGGTAAGGGATCCTACTCCTCTCTTTCTTTTTAAGAACACTCTTTTATATCATTCCTTTTAAAGCTCAAATTTATTGTTATTGGGATGTTACTTTATATTAAACTTACTGTAATTTTTATATGATAAGAGACCCTATTATCTCTCATCAATCCATTTTGGATGTTTTAAGTAGCGTCGTTAGGCTGCCGAGTTTTCGTATGAGATTTTTCATCTCACTTTTATTCCCGTGAGATTTATGCTACATTTTCCACAATTTCCTTTGAGTGGTTTATGTACTGCCCATTATTACACTCCTTTTGTAATATAATTCCATTTATGGGTATTTACATATTCATTTTATGACACTTCTTCAATGGGGTGTTCATTTCGAAAGTTACCTAAGTCGGTAAGGGAACCTTTCACCCTCCACTTTTTAAATGACTTTGTTTGTTATGTCTTTTAATTCACATACTATTATGTTGGGATATGTTCTTCTATATCCTTATTGATGTAAATTTTAATTCCAAGTTAAGATATTCCCTTTTTATCTCTCATCAACTCATTTTCTGAGTTTTTGATGTGACGCCGTTAGGCTGTCGAATTTTACCAAGGGAACTTTTTAACCCAATTTAGATTTCTTTGGGTTCAACATGTTGTTATTGAATATGTCATCCTTTGAATACGTGTGAATGAAATTTTATTGTTTTACACTTAATATCCAATTATATTGGATTTATTTATATTTGTCACACATAACTTTGAGATTGATTTATCCTTTATTTAAGGATACCTTCTATATAAGGGATTTCATCACATTTTACATCTCTATTGAGACTTCATTGTTGATATGCACCAATTCACTCTTATATGGTGTATATACTGTCCTTTGGAATATTATATCATGAATTCATTTATTCTCATGATATTATAAAGTTCTGATTAAATGTTATTCCTCAACTGTTGTATTCAAGTGTCTCTAATTTTGGTAAAAACCCTTTAACCAAAATATCACTTTAAATGTTTTAATGATTTGTTCTTATTAATATCCATGTTTTCAAAATGGTTTTAAGGATTTATTTATATGGATATTAATGGTTTAAAATGTTAATATCTTCAAGGTGGTATGGGACTTCATCTCAATCTCCTTTCATTGAGGCGTATTTTGTTTTATAAACAACCTTCTTTTATACGGTGTATAAACCCCTTTGACTTTTACGTTTATTTAAAAGGAATATTTTTTATACGAAGCGTTTACCAAACGACAAAAGGGAATGTTTTTGTCGTACGTATGTGGCGACAACGACTTCTCCGCCGTCGTGACCGTTATTTGAGTTTCAGCTTCCTCTACAAGCCATACCTTCTTTTTAAAAGAAAAATAAATACCATGTTTTACATTTCTTTTAGTTTGGTATAGAAAATGGTTTTCATAATGTTTTTATATCAATGTGTTGTATTGATATCTCGTGATTGAAAGGTGGGAATGTTATGTTTCCTTTATGAATGTTTTATGTGATACGATTATGTTGAGGTTCTTGGGCCTTATTATAAAGACGGGTGGTTCTGTGATAAACTAAGGGCAGGTGAGCCCGATATAGCTCTCCAATGCATTGGGTAATGCGAAGGAGTGAAACGTTAAGGTTTCTCCAAAGAGACTGAGGGAATATACTGTGATGGGTATTCCAAACGTAACCAAGAGGGTTACTCCCTACATAAGAATGTTATGAATGCCTCAAGTTACCTTTATGTCATATGTTTTTTAATGATTTTATGAGGTATGTTAAAGTTCTTGTGTATTATGGGTAAAGTATGATTTCATCCTTATGTATACATGTACTCATGATTCCTTTCCATATTTTTATAACCCTTACTGAGCTTTTTATACTCATCCCATGTTTTTGAAATGTTTTTCGCATGTCAAGGGAAAGGTAGATGATGTGATGATAGTGTCAAGGATGTGTCAAGAAAGAATCCATGTTTTATTTTAAATATGTTTTCGTTGATGGGAAGAATGAATATTGTCTTTTATGTAACCACCTTGTTTAAATGTGGAATGTAATGAAAGTTTCATGATCTAATTCTCTAAAACTCTAAACCTGAAAAGATCCTTAATGTGTAATATTGTAATAACTCAAGATTAAGTAAGGCTTAAGACTGGGGCCTTATAGCTTTAATGTGGGTTTTGATAATCTTCCCCATTTACATTGTTTCATTAACATGTTCTGGGCCAACATGTTATCTTTAACCAACATCGTCACAATAAGTTGGTGTGCGGCATCTCTTTCCATATAACACATCATATGGTTCCAGCTAAAAACTGGAATGGAATATATTGATATAAGAAAATTATAGAAGATGAAAATATTGATCCCGCATACCTTGAAAGTCAAGTGATCATGTATCAACATATCATCTACAGATTGAATATTCCAGTCGGATTGTCCATCAGTTTGAGGGTGGTAGGCAGTGCTCAAATGAAGTTCAGAATCTAGGGTGTATGGAATAGTTTCCCAAAATCGTGATGTAAAAGTGGGATCACAATCAGAATCAATCATTAGGGGTACTCCATGAAGTATTGCAACTTCATTAATAAGTAGTCTTTCTAGAAGTGAATGTGGTAAATATTCTCTTATAGAGAGAAAAAGTTCATACATGGTAAGACAATCAACAATGACCCATATTTCATTGTTCCTTCTAGGTGTCATTGGTATCCCCATGAAAAAGTCTATCATAATATCATCCCATTTCCACTCTTTTATGGGAACAGGTTTCATGACTCTTCCAGGATGTTGTCTTCCAGCCTTAACCTATTGAAAAACCATACATATTGAAACATAATCAGGAATCACCCTTTGCATGTTGTCCCACCAATAAAGATCCTTCAAATCTCTATACATATTAGTTCTACTATAGTTTATAGGGAAATTAGAGTTATGTTCATCATCCAACAATTCCGTTTTTAGATTAGCCATATCAGGAACATAAATTCTCTTCCCAAATTTCATAATTCCATCTTCATATACAAATTCAATAAATATCCCAGCACTAAAATCATAAATTATCTTTCAAAAAACCACATCATCAGTCTGATAAATTTTTACCCTTTCTATTAATAATGGTTTAGAAACCATTTCAAAATGTATTGATATTTCAACTTTTATTATTATTCCCTTATCCTTCATTACTAGATCCATGAACATATGACCCATTTTAACTCTCATCTTGTTCATAAATCCATGATCATTTCTCATCAAAGCATCATCCACCTTATTATACTTCCTCATATGGTAGAGTATAGTGAAATAATAATCCTTGAGTAGTTTAAGACAATTTCTTTTCCTTAGTTTCAATTCTTTCTATGGTAAAATATAAATCAGACTCTTGTGATCAGTACATATCTCACATTTTTTCACCATATAGATAGTGTCTCCATATCATCAGGGAAATGATTACAATTTCTAACTCAAGATCATGAGTGGGATAGTTTTCTTCATAATTTTTTAGCTGTCATGATACATAGGCAATAACTTTATCATTATGCATAAGCACACAACCCTGAAAATTCCATTAAGTATTACTAAAAATAATGAACTCATCATTCCCTGATGGTAGATTCAAGATATATGTATTGACTAACATTTTCTTAATTTTTTGAATAATTATTCACGATATTTTCTCCCAAAAAATTTAACATCTTTAGGAGTGAGTTTTGTTAATGGGTTAGAAAATCGGGAAAAATTCTAGATGAAACGCCGATAATAACCTGATAAACAAATAAAAATGTATACCTCAGTTATACTTGTCGGTGCCGGCCATTCATGGATTTCCTTGATCATTGATGTATATAAATGGATTCCATCCTTAGAGACAATATGTCCATGGAAAAAAATTCCTGAAGCTAGAATTGATATTTGATAAACATCCCATATAATTCAATTCTTCTGATGGTTTTTAAAATAGAGCGCATGTGATTTTTATTATCTTCATAGTTTTTTCTGTATACCATGAAATCATCAATAAATACCACTAATGAGTCATCAAGATATGCATTGAAAACTCTATTCATTATATCCTGTAAAATAGAGGGTACATTAGTTAGTCAAAATATAATTTTTGTAAACTCGTAATGCATGTACATGGTTTGAAATTCTTTTTTTTAGAATGTCTTCCATCATCAAAGAGAACTGATGATATCCACATCGAAGGTCAGTCTTTGAAAAATATTGTTCTTCTTGAATTTGATCGAATAAATTATCAATCAGAGGTTGGGGATACATGTTATTTATTTTTATAGCATTGATCTCCCTGTAGTCAATCCACAACCACATATATCCATATTTTTTCTTAACTGAATGAACATGAGCTCCCCATGGAGAAACAGTAGGTGGAAAAAATCCTTTATTACTCAATTCCTCCAGTTTTTTCTTTAGTTCCACTAAATCCACTGTGGCCATTCTATATGGGGTCTTTGATATAGTCCTTGTACCTAGAATTAAATCAATAGAAAACTCAATTTCTCATTATGGATAATGTTCAGGAAAATCCTCTATAGACACATCAACATATTCTTGAACAATAATTACATCCTCTATTTGAAAATTTCATTCTTCACCCACAATTATTTTAATGTCTTCCTACCATGTAATTTAATGTAAAAATATATAATAGGGGTGAATCTAGATAATAATCAGATAGTTCTCTAAAGATAAGTTAATCATTGTCATCAGAAAAAATTGTAACCTCTTTCTTCTTAAAATAAATGTTTGCATCATGGAGAAAAATACAATCCATTCTGTGGATTATATCAAATTAAATTTTGGTTATGATGATGAGATCAGAAAATATAGCACATTTATATGCATTAATGGGAAGTGATTCACAAAAATTTGTTGTGATGATACTCTCCATAAGATTTTTGAGTGACAACCCCTTTGTTAAATGAAATTGTAAATATCTAATTTTTTAGAAAACTGGGAATATATGAAACAATGCGATAATCCAAAATCAAATAAAGCATTGGAAAATTTTGAGGAAACCGTTAACTTACCTACCATGACATCATTAGGAGCTTCAACCTTTGCACTAGTGATCGCATAATCTTGTCATCTCTCCCTTGTCCTTTTATAAAGTACATATCATTGGTTCTTATGACATTAATTTTCATAATTACCCTTTTATCTAAAAATGAAGCATCCAACATTGACAGCCTCTTTCTTTACCTTGAAATCATGAGCTTGGTGGCCTTTTTCACCACACTTATAACAAACTCCCTTTCCCTTCAAAAAAGTACAATGGTGTTTCTTCCCACATTTACTACAGGATAGAAAGTAAAATTTTCCATTCTTCCCCTTATTTCTATTTCGAGAGTTCTCATAAGATCTCTTCTTCTCTTCCTTTTATTAAAATTCATAAGACATTGAGAATTCCTTTTCTGTCTTGATAGAATATGAGACAAAATCATCATAGGATTAGAAGGATTTCGTGACTAATAATCGATGAAGAAATGGTTTAAACCCATCAAATAATCGACAAATATTAATCCTTGGGTTATGTATATAATCTTTTGCATGCCTTTCTACCCTTTTAATGGTAACCACCTACCTTCAATCATTCTCAACATCATTTTTCATAATACAGATAAATTATATTTCCATAAAAGTTAAATGGGAATAGGGAACATATTATTCTAAAAAAATTCTTTATGATCCCACTATTTCACATTTTATAATTCTTCATCCTATTTTGTGTTTTGAATTAATTACCACCATTGATCTGCATCTCCCATGAGGTGATAAAATGTCATTAAACTTTTTCCCTTTCACTACTCCCCAAAGCATTAAATATTTTCTCAATGGAATATATCCAGTACTAAGATACAAGTGGATTTGTAGTCCCACTGAATATTGGTGGTTGTTTCCTCGTGAATTGGCCTAATATTGATCATCTACATTGTGGATTAGAGTGACCCATATGGGTAAGGTTATTATTCATAACCTGAGTGAGTTTTCCAAGTGTGGTTATATGTTGTTAAGGACCAGTTGCCTCGCCACCTCCACTATAATTATCTGGAGAAGGAGGGAAATCCTGACATGGATTATGCATGTTGATAAGGTTTATATTACATCCTCTAGGTTCGATTTCTAAACAATGACATACACTAGATTATTTTGTGAATCACTATACATAATTACAAACTAGTAAAATACCTAACATAAATTGAACAGTTTATGAAAATAATTCATAATCATAAAAACATGTTTTCATTATGGAAGTATTTAAAAATAAATCCTTCATAATGGTTTGTAATTAAATGTGAATTATCCTAAGAATTTCCCACAGGAGTTCGGTATCCAAGAGTTCCAGAACGCCTGTTGTCGTTTAGCGGGATACCCCGAGTCAAGCAGAAAACACCTTGCCATGATTTTCACTACTAGGTACATTTTTTCCAGAGCCACCTCTACCTTCTTGTATCCACCCAGGGATGTATTTCATGGAAAATAATCAAAATCACTACATCACCAAAATTTTAGGATGTTCATCTATAATAATCCACAATTTCTCTCTTCGGGTAATGGTCTATAATTAGTTTTTTTTCTAAATATATTTTCAATAGATTATTCTAAACATCTTCTCATACCAACTATGACTCCCTGACCCTAGTTACCTAGAGTTGGTACATTATTACATAACATTGGAATTATCTTAAGGGATAAAATCCAAAAAGGTCTATCAGTTTAGTTTCCATTGAAGTACTAGATACATAGAAAAGTTTAACATTACATTATGAAATGAAAAACAACAACATTTTATCACATTTGAAATCATACATCTCCCTTATACTATCTCTACAGTTAAGTAATAATATACTTTTCGCATACTAGGAAAAAAATACATTGAAATGGGTGACCTCATATGCTCAGTAAGAATAACAAAATAGTGTAAATTATGTTAAATAAGAACACATATTTAATAAAATTTATAACACTAAAACAAAATCCATTTCAAAAAAATTCAGAATATCATGGAAAGATAAATTAAATATTTCCATTTACATATTCACATGAATATTCTACTAGTTGAATAATCATGTCTAATATCAATAGAAAGTTTTATGATGATGGAATGCATAATGCCAGTCATTATAAACACATAGTAAATGTATCATTCCAAGACTGCATTTAATATTTTTTCAAGGCCTTATTCCAAGACACTAGTTTGTCTCATGATACCTACTGATACATCAAGAAACTATAGCGTGATCCACCCGTCACTTAGTATGTCCAATGCATTCCTTATATGAAAAGGATGAAACATAACATAAACATTCGTATTAAAACTCGCAAATAAATGTTAATACTCTAACAATAAACCACGATTGGTATAAAAATAATACATTTATAGTCAAACATAACATAAAAAATTCAACACAATATAGATGATTTTATCATAATAAAACAACTTCAAACAAATGTAGAATATATCAAAGGATTTTGACATAGATGAAATCAAAACTATTTAAGAGAAATATCTCTTTCTATTTTTAAATAATATAAAGTCACATAATTATAAAGGAACAAATTTATTTTTAAAATATACTAATAATCATGTAAGGTAATATATGAAGATGTTATAAAGGTGGAAAATATCTGCACTCAATGTATAAGATAAATAACATTTTTTCCTTACTTTTTTCAAAATGGACGTAAAGGAAAATATTTGGGAAATTATGGAATGATTATTTGGTAAACATTCTACAAAAATAAAAAAAAATATATAAGTGAAATTAAACCACATTATAAGAAATAGTAAAAATTATTTGGAATACATTTTTCTGGAACACAGATGTGGATGATAAAGAAGTCCCAGTAAAAACTCAAGTATAAACAACACCAGAAAAGTAAATATATTGTAATGTTAACCCTTTCTGTGAATATTTCCCTAGTCGAGGGAATGTTATCCTCCAATATAATAGTTAATCCATTTTTATTAAATTATAAAAAAACTACATATATAAATATGATATCATATATGATCTTCTAATATTTCATTGTTAATTATATTTCAGTAGTATCAATGTTTCGGGTGTTAACTAATTTGTTTTCCATTTTAATATTTGTTAAGTAATCCATGTTTGTTATATATACGATGTATATGATTCATATCTAGAAAGATATTATTTTATTGAACAATATGTTTAACAATAAAATAAAAATTATTCTTGAATGGTTATGATGGGAAATGTATCTCATCGCGTTTATGGAGACGTTAATCTGTACGTACACACAAATGATAATATCATTCTATTGATGGTAAAATAGTATGTAATTGGATTATATAAAGAATCAATAACATGATATATTTATTATTTAAATCATTTTTTTTTCATTATTATACCCATCCAATCAACGATGTGTTGAATAAAAAACTACACCACGGCGTGGATATGGTAAGTCTTACATACGCACGAGTGGTGAATTTTCATTCATATGATGCATAAAATAATTAATATGGCCGTAACATATTTATAATAACATATAAATATGTATAAAGTACTGGAGTTATTATTTTTCTATGAAAATATCCAAGAATGAAGAAGTAGAAGTAGAAAAGAACATTGAATGAGGTGGTGAAATTATTACCTCTTCTTCGGGTCCATCCATTTGAATTAAAAAAAATGGGTACTTAGGATGAAAGATTATCAATATAAGGCCTATAGGTTGTATTGAGGGATTTTTGGAGGATATTGAAGTAGGATTGGCTGATCTAAAGGTCTTTTGATGTGTGAATTTGAGGGAAGGGGAAGTACCATTTAATAATTGTGGTGACAGACACATTTGGAAAATTTTGAAATATTATTTTATTATTAAATCATTTTTAAATTATCATGGCTCCAAATGGATTTATTTTGAGGCTTTGGTGGGGATGGGTTACAATCCATTCAACCAATATGTTATAGACTAGGTTAAGTACCATATTATCCTTATCTTTTAGATTTAACTTTTAGTAACATGGTTTAACTTTTACAATGTCTTCTTGTATTTTTATATCAAATGGTTAATTAACATACTATGAAATTCAATGTGAACCAAAAGTGGTTATTTAGTGACATATGTAAGAACCGAGATCTTCTTTCACAGGTATGTCACCCTTGGTTGATGTTTTACTTGGTTTTAAAGATAAGAGTGATGTTTGGAAGAGTCAGAGGAACTTGAAATGTTGTTTTTAAGCAAGAAGGGGAGCTGCATGGGCGGCGTACGGTTTGTCTAATGATGAGGACAAACCATGGGTAAATAATCTTGGAGGCAGTGGCTAATACATGGTTAGCACACGATTTTCCTAAACCATGTGGGATAACCGTGCAAGGTGGGTTTGGCTAGGCAGAAGCTAACACACAGTTTGTCAAACCATGCAGACTAACCATGCGGGCACATCAATCTAGATCCGAAATTTTTGGATCTAACTATTTTTTTCCTCTAATCAGCTCGTTTCATCCCATAAGCGGCCATAACTCGGGATTACTCTCCCTCGAATGTTAGAAGACTTCTCCCAAGCATTCCAGAGGCGATCCGAAGGCTTTTCTTGACGAATCAATGTCAGATTCTTGAGGTGTGTGATCTTTCTCCTCCGTTCATGATCGTTTTATTAGATCTACTCAGATCTTCTTCTTATCTTCCTTATATTTCTTAGATCTATGCCAGTTGTGGGTAGATCTATGTGTGTGGATGCCAAATGTGATGAGTTTGGGTCTTGGTCTTCTTAGGGGAAGAGATCTAAGGTGGTTCTTTGAGAATCAACCTAATTGTCTTGTGCGTTTTGGTATAATTGTGACGTTCTAAGGAGAATCAAGATTTTTGATGCAATTATATTAATCTCCTAGCATTGAGGTAGGTGGATTGATGCCCTATGTTAAATGTCCTTGAGTTTTTGTGCAAAAGTGATGGATATCCATTTATCGGGTGTCTCGAGTTAGGGTTTGGACCATGTTATCTGCCTTAGATTGCTTGTGTTCTTGTTGCTATTAGATGAATAATGTTTCTTGTTAGCATGTTAAAGGATCACCCCATGGGTGTCTTCCTTCGTTTTGGCTGTTTATCGCCATTTGGATTATGTTTCATTTTTGGTAAACGTTATTACATTGATTTCATTCCTTGGTATAAATGATGGCATGTATCTTTCTGCTATTTAAATGCTTTTGTTGCGTTGTAGCTATTATCCAAGTAGTTGTTGAACATACTTAGGGATGCTATAAATTGTTTCTGTACGATTGCTTTTACTCAGGGCTGCGGGAACCTGGTTTAGTTAGACCATAGTGGTAAATGACGTTGAGTGCTTCCTCAGAGGGCCTGTTTAATTATTATCGTTATGAGACCATAATAGTTATTGACTTTGTGCTCTCTCAGAGGGTCTGATAATTACCGAATCGAGTCTAAAGGGGGAATTAGACGTAAGTTCTTCCTCAAAGAGTCTGTAGTATCGCTACAAGACCATAGGGGGAACTGACGTTGAGTGCTTCCTCAGAGTGTCTTTTCTTTTGTTCAAATTCTTGACCATAAGGGCTTGCCCACGTGAGCCACCCAGAGGGTCAGTATAATAAATATTGTTGATAGGTTGTGACGAGTCCACCAAGCCAATGAACAAGCTTGGGTTTTTAATCTTTATAGTTTAAGTAGTCTGCTGAGATACCTGTTGTGTTACTTACTAAGTATTTGGACTATAGAGGTATTTTCAAGGTTAATTGGTTGATGATTATATGATTTAATTGAATTAATAAATAAATTTGAATGGAGAATTAAGTGATTGTTTACTTTAGTGTACCCTTTCGTCTCTACTGCATTTATTTTCATCGCTATTTCCATATTACTCACTAATAGTAGAGCACAGATCTTTCGGTGGTCTCCTAATGGGTTTCGTCTCACACCCTGTTTGGGTCTTTCTTTTCCACCCAAACAGGTTATATGGTTGCAGCTGTCGATTGGGATTGTGGCCCTTCAACCTGAGGTGCTTGATTTCTGGTTAGAGATGGAGAGAATGGGACTGATCTTACGCTCGTAATGCTGCTGGAGTTACTGTTTACTTTTTCTACTTGGGTTTTAGTTGTATTTCATCATGTTGTTTTTTTAATTCATTCCATAGACACATGTGTCATGCTGCATCATTATTATATTAGACATTGCTTCTACTTTTTAGTTTCAGTTGTCAGGTGTTGTTTATTGTTTCCGCTATTGTTATGTTATTTTTCTTCGACTGCATACTTTACCAAATGAGGGCATAGTTTCCCCACTGACTCACCTGGGCCCTCGCTGCTAGTCGGCAGTCTCTGGCATTTGAGGAAACGTGCTTGAGGTCATGTGGAAACCGGGTACAGGGTTCCAATTGAGTGGCTCCGGATTTGGGTCATTAAAAAGTGGTATCAGAGGAGTTTCTTTCTTTTATATTTCCTTACTATTTGGCGACAATAGAAAGGGAAAGGAAGGAATGGGTAATTGGTACTTAACTGTTCCTGGGAGTAATTAACCGTGTACAGGGAAAAGCTATACTATCTCATAAGTTCACTTTTAGTTTTTGCAAGTGTTAGAGTTGATTATATTTCACCATTGGGTGATGCACCTGTTTTGTGTTGTTACAGTTATATGATTGTGATTCTATTTTGTCACAACCCAGTGAGATGATGGTATGCCATCTCATGCATCATATAGGAACTGGTTAGAAAAATCACATGTCATGCATTTTACCATGCCATCTAGGGTGAATTAGAAATTGTTTGCTATTATGATAGATGTCGTGATATATTTTTCATGTTGTTGTGATAGATGTTGTGATATAAATACCTGCTATACGAATATGGTGCTTTTTATCTTAAAGCTTATTTGGCATGTACGCCAAGCATTGATCCTAGAAGTGTTATGGGCCCTCGAGGGTCAGATTTTGGTGGATCATGGGATTATCATACTGTTTACTTATTATATGCATTGTTATGATGTCATGCTTTGATTCGCGGGCAGTATGGGCCCCCACGGATCGGAATTTGACACATAAGTGTTGGTTTTCAGTGTTTTTCAGTGGTTTTAGGGTGTTTTTTATGCCTACCTCCCAGAAACCCATATAACACGGAATGTGGAATTATGAAAATTCACCATGTGTTCTTCTGTTCGGGAAGAACTACTTTTCACGGTTACACGCTGTGTACTTTGAAGTACACGCCGTGTACTCTTCCTCCATGTCATCAAGCCATGTAGATGAATACATGCGCTCGAAAATATCATTAATAACACGCCGTGTACGTTGTTGACACTCCGTGTGGTTTTTATCCGTGTACCAGTCTGTGTGACTTAGTCATGTAAAAGCAACCAGGCATGAGGAAAAATGACGGTACACGCCGTGTATATGTAAGAACACGATGCGTAGTTTGTCTTCACACAGCTAGGATGGCCAGTGTACACGCCCAACTAAAAATATTTATGGAATATGCTGTTTATACGGAGTAAATCCCGTGTCACCATTTTTTCCATTTTTAAGGGTTTTTCCTCATCTCTTCCGTTTTCACTCATTTAAGACACAATTGTGCTTTTCGTTAATAAAGGTGTGCTTGACCTTGAGAATCATGCCATCAAGATGACCTCATGTTGCACGTCAGGGATATGACAATGATCACACGCAAGATATGGAACCGACAGTTATCCCAGATACTGGTATTGACACGCAGTTCCTTGAGGGATTCATGAGGTTCATGCAGACCTTTCAGAGAGCTCAGTAACCTGCCCAGTCTATGGAAGGGCTTACGCGAGTCGTCCATCAGCAGCATCCTCCCACTATATTGGGGGATGGAGGACCTTAGGCTGCTGAATCCTAGTTCAAGGCTATGGTCTCTATCTTCGACCATCTCGAGACACCCCCAGACAGAAGGGTGAATCTCATGACATACATGTTGTGAGATTCTGCTAAGAGATAGTGGGACGTAGTTTCTCCGGAAGGGCGTCAGCATATAGTTTCATGGGAGGAGTTTCAACGTACATTCTACAACTACTTCCATCCAGTGTCACTGAGGGCCGACAGAGCCAGAGAGTTCATAATCCCGTAGCTGGGTACTCTATCAGTTATGGAGTATTCCTCCCATTTTACTGAGTTTTAGCATTTCAATCTCGTTCTAGGGAACAACGACATGTTTTTTACAAGGAATTTTGAGGAAGGACTCAGGATGAACATCAAATCATAGGTTAATGTCTTCCAGCAGACCTATATATCTTTGATAGTCAACTAGGTGTTGATCACGGAGAGGAATCTGAGAGATACTGGGGTAGTGAGACAGGGCGGTTCAGCATCCAGAGTCATTACTCTTTCTACTGACAGCAGGAAGCGCCACCGGGAGTCTACACGAGGTGACTCGAGGAAGAGAGATGCTCCTTCAGGTAGTAAGGTGGTGTGCTACTAGTGTGGGAATGATTGGAATTAGAATCCACAGTTCCTGAGAGACCTAGTAGAGTACCGAGCATTCGGAAAGATGGGTCACCTACAGTGGTTTTGAAAGGTTCTTCTTCCACAAGTTATTGAAGGTGGATCTGTTTCGACGTCGTGCACAGGTGCGGGGTTACCTGTTCCGCATCAGACAGGGGCGTGAGTACTTCAGGTAGTTCAAGACAGGGTAGAGGCCATGGGCATGGGGGTCAGGCTCAGGGAGGATCAGCTCAAGGATCTCAGGCTGCTATACAGGGTCCTGGTATTGTCCAGACATTTGTGGTAGAGAAAATTCATCAGGAGCAGGATCCTGGACCTTCCAATGTTCTAGGTACTATCTTAGTAGCCTCAGTTTTATCTTCTTTGATTTTCGATACAAGAGTTTCTCGTAGATTTATTTATGTGCAAACTGTGGAGAGCCTTATACTTACTATTGATACCTCTGACAGTATGATGGCGCTAGACACTACCTTGGGACTTAGAACTACAAGCGTGCATCAATGAAAGGAGTTCCCCATTGAGATTAGTTGGTGTCACTTCTTATGGGATCTTTATGTCCTGGAGATGAAAGGTTATCATGTCATTTTCGGAATGGACTGGCTAGTTCCTTTCTAGGCCTTTGTCGATTGCTATCATTTTAGGGTGAGTTTCACGTCACCAGAGTGTAGACATTTTCTTCACAAGGGCGAATGGGATGTCCAGGAGAGCTGAGCTTGACCAAAGCATCATGGTTTGGGATAATTACATCCCAAATTGCTAGCTTATATCTGGATGATCGGGGGACTTATCAGATAGACATCCCTACCATGGTTGATCGTTTTCCCGTTGTCTTTCCAGAAGACTTTTTAAGTTTGCCTCCGGAGCGAGAGGTAGACTTATATATTGATCATGTGCAAGAATCAGAACTGGTATCCATACCTCCATATAGGATGTCTATGCTTGATCTACAAGAGCTCAAGAAGCAGTTGGAGGAGTTGCAGGCAAGGGGTTTTATCCGACCCAGCACTTCTCCTTGGGTTTCAACTGTCTTGTTCGCAAAAAGGCATATGGGACTTTATAGCTTTGTTTGGATTATCGGAAGCTGAACCAGTTGATCGTCAAGAACCAGTATCCCTTTCCGAGGATAGATGATATTTTTGATCGACTTCAAGGAGCCAGAGTGTTCTCAAAGGTCGACTTGAAATACGGTTATCATCAGTTACACGTTAGACCATCTAACATACCGCTTACAACCTTCCGGAGCAGGTAGGGTTTTTACAAGTATTTGTTTATGTAGTTCGGTCTCAAGAACGTGGCAGTAGTTTTCATGGTGCTGATTAACAGAGCTTTTCATCCTTTATTCGATTCTTTTGTGGTGGTCTTCATGGATGATATATTGGTGTACTCTCACACTCAACACGACCATGCTACCCATCATGATATCGTATTGAGTACACTGAGAGAGCATCATTTATATGCTAATCTATCAAAGTGCAACATTTGGATGGATTAGATTCACTTTCTGGATCATTTAATTTTATAGACAGGAGTATCAGTGGACCCAGAGAAGGTGAGAGCAGTAGTTACCTCAGAGCATTCGAAGAATGTATTCGAGGTATGGAGTTTCTTGGGGCTGGCTGGCTTCTACATGAGGTTTATACAGGACTTCTCATGCTTAGCAGCAGCGTTGATGGGCATGACTAAGAAGGGAGGGAAGTACATTTGGTCAGAAGCATGTGATTCAGCCTTTTAGGAGCTGAAGGGGAGATTGACTTCAGCACCGATCCTAGTTCTTCCAGAGCAAAGAAAGAGTTATACAGTTTTCTGTGATGCATCTGGAATCAGTCTTTGAGTAGTGCATATGTAGGAGGATCGTGTTGTTGCTTATGGATCTTGGCAGTAGAGGCCACATGAGAAGAACTATCCTACGCACGACCTAGTGTTGGATGCAAATGTTCATGATTTGCATTGTTGGAGACATTACCTTCTTGGAGAGCATTTTGTGGTATATACTTACCACAAGTGTCTCAAGTATATCATCACACAATGTGACTTAAATCTGAGACAGCGTAGGTGACTCGAGTACCTACAGTCTTTCAACTTTGACCTTGCTTATACGCTTGGGAAAGGCAATGATGTGGAAGACACACTGAGCATGAGGACTCAGTTACAGGCAGTTCAGGAGGCCAGTAGCGAGTGGCAGCTTATGGGTCTGTTCTCTGAGATGCATTAGGAGGTGCACGATAAAGAGGGGAATATGGTTCTTTCATCTATAACTGTTACATCTACTCTTCTGGATCGAGTTTGAATGAGGAAGCTATCCGACCCAGAAGTCCTAGTCTTATGGAAGTGTTTGTCTGATGGAAACCGTAGTCCAAGGTGGATAGTGCGCGATGATGAAGTGTTCAGTTTTCATGACCGCATATGGGTTTCAGCAGACATACGTGAGGAGCTGATACATGAGTTTTTTTCTTCATCTTATGCAGTTCATACGAGTGTCACAAAGATGTATCGAGACTTACGTCATCAATATTGGTGTCCAGGTATGCAGAAGGATGTGGATGGTTTTTTTATGTAGTGTACCACCTATCGGTAGGTGAAGACAGAGAATCAGTGACCAGCTGGGATTTTACAGTAATTACCCATTCTTGAGTAGAAGTGGAATGATGTCGTGGTGGATTTCGTGATAGGATTACCAAGATCACCTCGAGGGAATGATGCGGTTTTGGTTGTTGTTGACTAGCTCATGATGGTTTCTTATTTCTTTCTGATCAAGGAGACCTTCGGTGTGGATGAAATTGGGAGTTTGTACATTCGTGAGGTGGTTTGACTTAATGGGGTTCTGAACACTATCGTTTCAGATAGGGAATCCATCTTTACTTCTCATTTATGGTAGGGGCTACAAAGGGCTTTTGGTACATAGGTACTTTTGAGTACATCTTACCATCCCTAGATAGATGGCTAGTCAGAGCGCACGATTCAGGTGCTGGAGGACATGCTACGAGAATGCGCCCTTGATTTTGGAGGTTATGGGGAGAAACATATACCTCTAGTGGAGTTTTCCTATAATAATAGTTTCCAAGTAACTATTCAGATGGAACCTTATGAGGATTTGTATGGTAGGCCATGTCAATCAACCTTGTGTTGTCTGGAGGCAGGAGAGGTAGCTATGCTGGAACCCCGTATTCTTTAGGAGACCACAGAGTAGGTGGAGTTGACTCAGAAGAGAATGGCTATTGCACTATCTCGACAGAAGTCTTATTCTAATCCGTAGAGATGACACTTGGAGTTTAAGTCCGGATATCTGGTTTTTTTGCGTTTCACCCCGAGGTTGGAACATAAGAGGATTAGGAGACATGGAAAGATTTAACCTAAATATTTCGGGCATTTGGAGGTTCTAGAGAGAGTTGGGATGGTTGCTTATAGGTTGCAGTTACCTCAGAGGTACCAGGCTATGCACGACGACTTCCATGTTTCTCAGCTTCGACAATATTTCTCGGACCCGTCTCGTGTTTTTCAACCCGAGGAAGTTGAGTAGGAGCAGGATGCATCTTTCTAGGGGAATCCTATCAGAATTGTTGATCTTAGTACCAAGGTTCTCCATAGCCAGTCTGTTCCTCTAGTACAAGTGTTGTGGCATCACTGGAGAGTACATGACGAGACTTTGGAGAGGGAGGCCGATGTACGATCACAGTGTCTAGAGTTGTTCGAGGATTCTTCTTCTACACCACATTTTGAAATTCGGCGACGAATTTCTCTACAGGGGGAAGTTTGTAAGAACCCATATCTTCTTTCTCAGGTATGTGACCCTTGGTTGATGTTTTTCTTGGGTTTAAAGATAAGGGTGATGTTTGGAAGACTCATAGGAACTTGAAATGATGTTTTTATGCAAGAAGTGGAGCTTCACGGGCAGCACATGGTTTGTCTAAACATGTGGCCAAACCGTGCGTAAATAATCTTGGAGGCAATGGCTAACTCACGCTTAGCACACGGTTTTCTAAACCGTGCGGCATAACCGTGTGAGGTGTGTTTGGTGAGGCAGAAGTTAACACATGGCTAGGTCATGGTTTGTCAAACCGTGCAGACTAACGGTGCATGCACTTAAATCTAGATATGAAATTTTTGGATCTAACTCATTTTTGCGTTTAATCACCTCGTTTAAGCCCCTAAGTGTCCATAACTCCAGGTTACTCTCCCTAGAAGGTTAGAAGACTTATACAATGCATTCCAGAGGTGATCCGAAGGCTTTTCTTGATGAATCGAAGTCAGATTATTGAGGTATGTGATCTTTCTCCTCTGTTCTTGATTGTTTTCTTAGATCTACTCGGATCTTCTTCTTCTCTTGCTTCGAGTTCTTAGATCTATGCCTGTTATGGGTAGATCTAAGTGTTTGGATGCCAAATGTGATGAGTTTGGGTCTTGGTCTTGTTAAGAGAAGAGATCTAAGGTGGTTCTTGGAGAATCTACCCGGGTTTCTTGTGCGCTTTTGTAGATCTATGGCGTTCTATGGAGAATCAAGCTTCGTGGTAGAAGTATATTGATCTCCTAGCATTGAGGTAGGTGGTTTGATTCCCTACGATGAATTTCCTTGAATTTTTGTGCAAAATTTCTGGATATCCATGTATCTGGTATCTCGGGTTAGGGTTTTGAACATGTTTAATGATTTGCCTTAGATTTCTTGTGTTATTGAGTCTATTAGATGAATAATGTTTCTTGTTAGCATGTTCAAGGATCACCCCATGGGTTTTTTCCTTTGTTTTGGCTGTTTATCTCCATTTGGCTAAGGTTTCCTTTGAGGGAAACATTATTGCATTGATTTCTTGCCTTGGTATGAATGATTGCATGTATATTTCTTCTGTTTAAATTATTTTGTTGCATTGTAGCTATTTTCCAAGTAGTTTCTAAACATACGTAGGGCTGCTACGAATCGTTTACGTATGATTACGTTTACTTAGGGTTGTGGGAACATGGTGTAGTTAGATTATAGGTGGAATTGACATTGAGTGCTTCCTCATAGGGCCTATTTAATTATTACCATTACGAGACAATAAGGGGGATTGACTTTGTGTTCTCTTAGAGGGTCTGATAATTAATGAATCGAGACTGAAGGGGGAATAAGACGTATGTGCTTCCACAGAGAGTTTGCTGTATCGCTGCAAGGCCATAGGGGGAATTGAAGTTGAGTGCTTCCTCAGAGTGTCTTAGCTTTTTTTTCGAGTGCTTGACCATAAGGTCCTACCCACGTGAGCCACCCAGAGGGTCAGTATAATAAATATTGTTGGTTGGTTGTGACGAGTCCTCCAAGCCAAAAAAAAGCTTGGGTTTGTACTACATGTAGTTTAGGTAGTCTACTGAGATACCCGTTGTGTTACTTGCTATGTCTTTGGACTATAGAGTTATTTTATAGGTTTTTTGGTTTATGATTAAATTATTTAATTGAATTAATAAATAAATGTGAATGTAGAATTGTAGGATTGTTTACTTTAGAGTACCCTTGCTTATGTGCTTCATTTATTTCCATTACATATATTATATTACTCACTGACATTATGGCACATATTTTTTGGTGGTTTCCTACTAGGTTTAGTCTCACACCCTGTTTGGGTCCTACTTTTCGTCCCAAATAGGTTATATGGTTTTAAGTTTGGATAGAGGTTGTGGCCCTTCTACCTCAGGTGATTGATTGCTGGTTAGAGTTGGAGAGCATGGGACCGAGCTTACACTTGCGATGCTGCTGGATTTACTGTTTACTTTTGCTACTTGGGTTTCAGTTGTATTTCAAAACGTTGTTTTCTTTACTGCTTTCCATAGAAACATGTGTCATGCTGCCTCATTATTATATTATACATTGCTTCTGCAGTTTAGTTTCAGTTGTTGTGTGTTGTTTATTGTTTCTACTATTGTCATGTTATTCTCCTTACACTAAATACTTTACCAAATGAGGGCACAGTTTCGCAACTAACTCACCTAGGCCCTCGCTGCTAGTCAGCAGCCTCTGCCGTTTGGGGAAATTCACTTGAGGTCATGTGGTGAACCGGGTACGAGGCACAAGTTGAGTGGCTCTGGATTCGGGTCGTTACAACATATGTAACATTAGATAAAACTCTTGTCTAAACCGTTGATATTTATGAATATTATATCATTTAATAATATAGTATTCGTTTTTAAAAACTAATTTATGTCAATTTTGACACTATTTGTTATTTGGTTTTTCTGAAAGTTAACAAAAAAATTAATAATTTGAAAAACACTTAGTCAATAATAACATGTCATAATAACCTAGAAAATTCTTGGAATGCATCATAATTTTCAATTTACATTTATTATTATATTTATAATGTTAATTATTTTAATCTTTAATTAATAAGGTAATTAATATATCATCATGGGGTCATAAAAAATAATTATTTAAAGGATAAAAATTATAAATAAAATAAAATTATTTAGGAAATAGTATTATCGTTCTAATGAGTATTTATAGTTGAACTTATCTTATTTATTACCCAATATTAAAAATGTTTTAGTTATTAAAATTTGAATTTAACACTTTTGACAATTCTTTAAATAAAATAATAATAAATGTCCTTATCTTATCTATGGGGACCAAAAAATCATATTTTATTCCAAAGTTTGACATTATTCAAAATAATATTATCCAATAGAATTAGTACACGTGTTAGGGTAATTATAATATCATTTTTATCATTAATTACCCTAATTAATTTTAACAGTGGTAAATAAAATCCAAAAGTTATTGTTCACCAAATATTATTTTCATCTTATTGAATCACATTTTTCTTAATAATTTCAACTATGTCTCTTGGATTTTTGTAAATTAAATTCAAAGAGTCAGTAAAATTATCTTTTATGAAAATTTTCTAACGTTCCTAGAATGTGGGTAAAAGATATTAAAAAGTTCAATAAAATTTTATACATTTAATGTTATTATAAAATGACTCTAATGAATTAAATTGAACTAATATATTTATTATTTATCTATTTTGACTTAAAATAATATTAAATAAAATAAATAATTATTTAAATAAAATGTCAGTTTTAAACAATAACACCGTGTTTTTCACTATTCATCAAAAATTGAAAGTTTTTTTAAAAATACCCACCATTCACCATAATCTAATTCTGATATTCCAAATAAAAAAATGATGTAAATTTTGAAAAATAAAATATATAATATTTAAAAATGTGGGTATTACTATTAATAAAAACTAGATTGATTGGTCGTGGGGTGCTATAACTCGATGTTGCATACAACACAAGATATTGTATTATTCAATGAGAAGCATAAAATGGAAGAATGGGGTGTTGCAACATAGAACCTATAATGTGAATAAAAAGAAATCCCACGTGAAAAAAGTCCTTTTCATTTATAAAATGATCATTTAATACATTCCCACCCTCAAATCTCTTAGAAAACATTGTTTTCACATTTTAGAAAAAATGAAAAACACTTTCACGAAACAACCCAATCAATAACACATTAAAAATAACTAATTAATATTAGAATATATACTTTCATCACATATTAATCTCAAAAAAACCCTAAAAAATTTCACAACAACAAAATATTCCACAAAGAACTATTAAACAACTGTGAATGTGAGAATGAAATCCTCCAATAATGTAAAAGCATGTAATTGCCAAACCCAAACATGGAAACATCCAAAATTTAGTGGATTCCCACAACCCCACGACCCAGAGACTCATAAAAATATGATTAATCATCAAACATCATGATTCCACCCATTGACATATGATCGACCACTCATTAGGATAAAAACCCTCATGAAAATATGATCACAATGTGGGAGGTAGGGTAACCATATTAAAAGGAAGAAATCGATACAAAAGTGATTTACTTCATGATTTCTTGAAGTTCTCACACCAAAACTACCAATTTATTGGATTCCAAGAGGTCCAAGAGGGAGAAGCAGAATCTACTAAGGTTTTAAATAACATATTGATCATATTATAGTGATTTTGGGTAAATATAAAGAGGGTAAAAGAGTAAATTCCCAATTTATAATGACTAGGATATTTCATACGGTTATCCCACATGGTTTTACAAACAATTTGACAAATTTGTATCCCTCTCCTTCTAATATAAATAAGTCCACATGGTTTCCTACGAAATAGTTCATGGCCATGCAGAATGATATGATACTGGGGAAATTAAACAATCCAATGTGCACTATTTTCCCTTTACGAGTGCATGTTTTCACATAGAAGTGTTCCAACCATGCACCACCTTCTATCAGACATAAAAATCAAATTTTCAAGATAAAATCTCAATGAAATAATGAAAAAACATATGACCAAAAATAAAAAATGGAACACCTAAAAATAAAATAATAGATCTGACAATTCTACCCACCATGAAAGCCTTACACCCTTGAAAATTCATTCCAATATCTAATCAGAGAAAAAACCAGATACATATCCTCAACTAAATCCAAATGATCCCATATCTCATCCCCATCCCTTCCATGATGCCAATGAAATCAGACCAATGATATAAAAATTCTAGGACTCACATTATTCTAATAATAAATATCCAAAACTATATATTAGAACATAGAGAGATCAAGATCTAACTCCGATGGTCTCAATTTATCCCATATTATGGATGCAGAATGAACTTTTTCAACTTAGATATATGGATCACATTTTGAATTGATTCAACTAGGAGTGAAATGACAGTTGATATTCAACCTTGACAACTCCATCGATAATCTGGGAAGGATTAATATACCTTTGTATTATTTTACCATGATTACACAAAACGATAGTTACACAAATGAGGATACACATTTTGGAACAACATGTCACCGATAGAAAATAGTAAATCAAGATTTCTCTGATTAGCATAAGACTTATGATAGTTTTTCACTATCAAAAAATGATGTATGATCAATATAACATTATTATAAATTTCATTCAAAACATTCCATACCAACAATGTGAACTCACTCACCTCATCCCAAACCAAAGGGGACTTACAAGATTGATCATAAGGTTCCTCGATGGTATCCATTCAAATTATTGATTGGTAACTGTTATTATATGCATATTCTACCAAACCCAGATGCACATCCAATGAACCCGTGAAATACAACACATAATTCTGGACCATGCCTTATAAGATCTAATTCGACCACTCTAACATACCATCTATTTAAGGGTTGTATATCATGTTCAACTTACCTTGTAATCAAATCTCCTAAAAATAAAATTCCCAATACCATGAGGTAAAAAGTTGTTCTCTTTAAAAAAAATTCCCTGACCACACACCATAATGACTCACTATTTAATTACAATACAATTGTCCCAACTAATCCATTTTAACTGTGTCATGGATCAGAATGAAGGGAGATAATTTAGTTAGATAGTCTATCCCTACACAAATGGTGTCACACCCTCATGATGTATTAGGAAATTCTATATTAATATTTACAGTCATCGCATCCCATATCCAGGTAAAAATGGGTAGCTTCTGAGGAAAACAATATTGCCTTTGATGCTCTTCGTTGACTTACTGATAAGTATAACACCAAGATATAAATTCAGATATAGTATTCCTAATCCCATTCTACCAAAATTTCCAACACACATGATAAAAAATCCTGGTAACACTAGAAATAATTGAACATTGAGACTAGAAGCTATCCTAAATCACCACATTCCCCAATGTTATTGGTACGACAATGAATCTTATAAATCAAAAATTTCTATTAAGATACAAAGAACATTCATAAGTTACCTCCCCAAAATTTAAGAGGTGTATAGAACTGTTTAATAACTAATTATTTGTCTTCTCACACTAAATGTGTTCCATAAGGGAGGGTGTCAGCTAATCATTGGCTAGGTATACACCTCCACTAAGTCACTTTTTATCTAGACTATTCTAGGAAACAATTACATAAATGTAAACATTTCACCATCCTAAATTAATTATTTTATCAACACATTAATACTTTAAGAATCTATAACAACATTTAACATTATTTTCGTATACATGGTATCCAAATCAAACCCCTGATGGTTTTTATCCCAATGATTCTGCCTTAGATTAATATCATTATGGGAGAATATGTATGAAAAATTATTTTGATCCAAGTACCCCAAAAAATTCTCCACAAAAAGGTAATGATCATATGCCATCAAGACATGCATCACCCATTCCTATTCTATTATATGGGTTGAGTAATTTTTTATGTAAATGAAGCTGGTGAAGACTATATGCCACCACATGACTATCTAACAACAACACGCACCCAAGAACCATACCTTAAGCATCACAATAGACTACATATCCCTTTTTAAATTCCAGAAAAAATAAAATTAGGGGATGTGGTCAGTCACTACTAAAGCTCCACAAAGGACACATTAAAATTTGGATACCAACAAAACATTACCCTCTTCTAGGTAAGTGTGGTCGTGGATGATGAAATTAGAGATAAATCTAGAACAAACATCATGCAATACCCAACCTGGCCCATAAATCCATTGAACTCAAAAAACAGTCTTATGTTGTTCCCACGACGCCACTACAATAATCTTATCAGGGTCCTTTGAAACCCCTCGTTTCAAATCTACATGACCTAGAAACATCAACTACATGATCTAGAATGTCCAAATAGAAATTTTATCATAATGACCGTGATTCCATTTAGTGCCTAACAGTATCATCAAATGCCATTCCTTTTTCTACTTGATTCTATAGTAGGAAAGGTGATCATAAAAAAATACGAGGAACAATAATTAGTCATATTAATAGAATAAAATTTTCATAAGTTCCTTAAATACTATTGGATCATTCATTTACCCGAAAGGCATGCCCAACTATAATGACCCAAACATTCATTAATGGAAATTCCACTTTATCTAATAAAATGTATTATTACGGTTATATAAAATGTGAACTTCATTGGCTTTATGTTTTTGGATTTTAGTATACCATTAATAATTTTGATTGTTTCTAATATAATCGTTGAACAATGATCACATGATTAGTATAAATATAGAGCTCTAACAAATCCAATTTAATCAGAAAAAGGAAGTGATGACCTCATCCAGTAGACTTACACCTATGAAACCCAATTTTCAGAGCTCAGAAATGAGGTGGCATTATTGGGCTTCTCTCTTGACCAAGCCCAAGCTGATCTTGAATACGTTAAGCTTGAGCGGAACTGACTACGGGAGAGGTGGAATTTAATAGAGATTACCACCCGAGCGATGTTATCTGAGCCACCCCAAGTGTCTGTCACCATCACACTCTTTACCCTTCAGTCTTATAAGGTTTTTCAAAGGGTTAGGTAATAATACCATAGCACTATGACTATGTTTATTAGTTTTGTATAAATAATTTGCATTCATTTTATTATTGTTGCTTAGTAAAAAGTTCTTAAAGGAGAAATAGTATTTTTAGTTAATATTCAACTAAGATATAAATTTTGTTGAATTGATGTATTTTTTAATAAACAAATATTTTAATGAAATTAAATTATTATTAAATTATGTTTTATTAAATATAAAACAACATATAATTTTTTGAATGCAATTGTAATTTTTATTATGGTTTGAAATTTGTTTTTGTCAAAACCCATTAATTTTCGATAAATGTCGGTTTTTATTTTAAATGTAAAAAATCACATATTTAAAAAATTATTTAGATAAAATGAATATTATATTTGGAATCAAGATGTCAAAATTATCCAATGGTGAATTTTTTATAAGTTTCTGAGACGGTCAAATTTTTGGATGAAAACTAAATATAATTTAAATATATATTGTGTTCTATGACATCATAATGACGCAATACTAATGTAATAAAATACTATAAACATTATGTTCGGCCAATATTTGTTTTACCATTAAAATAATGTGATTTTTGGTCTGTCTGATTTCTTTAACAATGATTTAGTGGACCCTTTAAGGTTTATAACACATTTTGTCTATTTAAATTGTTTTCCTTGAGAGTGTGACTCACCTCTAAATATGCAACCCTATTATTTTTAAAAGATCATCTATTAAACATATAAAATATTGTTTTCACTCCCCTTTGGCAGAAACCGTGAGAAAAAACCATGGGTTGGTTTGAGTTTTTTATTAGTTTAATGTGAGGTGTCCCAAACCTAAATAATAATGAAATCCCTCTCCTTTCCTATAAAAACCCACCCAAGATTCCACTTCCTCTTCACTAAAATCTGTTTTAGTTAAACCAACCCATTCCCTCTACTTTCCATAATCCTCCCAAGGTTCCCCACTCTCACAAGAAGCCACTCTCAATCCTCTCCCTTGCCTTTGGGATCATACATCCATGTAAGGGTTTTCATCTTTTCTCATTTTTTTCCTATATTCTTTAAGTAGTTATGACATTTTGTTTCATTTAAAAATGTTGGGGTATGACTTATCACCTCTATAATAAATCCCTATTTATGTTTGGATGATGGGAGACCCCTTTTATCTCTCATTAATTCCATCCATGTACACCCGTTACAAGGCCAAAATTCCTCGATGGATTTCTCTCTCCTCATTTACATCCATGTAATTATTTTGTATTATGAATCTAAATTCCATTACATTTGTATGGAATTGTATCTATATGAACCCTTTACTATCCATTTCCTGTACTTATTATGAGACACCCTTTTCTCTCTCATCAACCATTTTCAGAAATCTTTATGTCTCGGTGTTATGCTATCGAATGTGCACCACGTTTTTCCCAGACGAGATCATTGTGTAGTGAATACCATACGCATGTCTCTATCATGGTTGTTAACCTTTATTCACATATACATATTTAATGGTAATTTCATATATTTATTACACATTACATAATTCTATAACAAAATATAATGTTGATTGATTAAATTTCATATGATCCATGTGGCACACTTATGCATGAAATGAAATTTTTTAGAAGGGTTTGCTCTAATAGCGCAGCAATGTACCGAGTAAAGTATAGTATCTTGATACATCATCTGGGATGGGTTTTGACTCATAATAATTCCAGTAAAATGGAGTTTTACTCATTATTTATGTGAAATATGGTTTTACACATTATCCATGTCAAATGAGCCTTGGCTCATGCACATTTCATGTTAAGTGTTGTTTCCACATTTCAATGTTATGATTATCATGCATTATTATACCTTTGTGTTCATGTTTATCTTGTTCTCCATTGATATGCCTATTGTCTAACATGTATTTTATACCTCATGTTATTCCATTTTTATTCCCTTAGTAGGCTTTTAGATCACCCTTTTCTTATGCATGTCCTCAGGTTATCCCATGAAATGCTAAGTATGAATGAATTTAGTGGTCTTGTAAATGATGCTTTCTATAAAGATGTTTTATGTTTTCTTTTATAAGTTGTTATGTAATGTTCTTAAGCCCCAAATACACTAGACCACGTGATCTTATATGTTGTATCAAATGAATATTTTATGTAATAAATCAGGTTTATGTGTGTAATAAAGAGCAGGGATGTTGTAGTTGGTATCAAAGGATAGGTTTAGTTATTTTTGGGATTTGTATTAGAAAACCGTAGTGAATACATAGAGACAAGATTAAGTATATTAAAAAAATCCCTATGATTTAGTGAATATATAGTAAGTGGTTTATCATGAAAATAGATCCATGTCTGGATAAGAGAAGGTAGAGGCGGCTCTGGCATAGATGTATCCTAGAGGTAAAACCTGAAAACACCGCTTTGAGCTAGACATGAACGGGAACAGGTGCACAACAACATGCCTTACTACACTCTTGGTTATGATAGTACCGGGGGGATATTATTTAGTAAATTCAAAATCATTTTATAAAACATTATTAAGGTATTAATAAAATTCCCTAAGAATATGTTACGAATTAGATCATGGATAACATAGACTGAAGTCAATAGATTCATAAGTTACGGAAATAAATACTATTTATAATTAAGATGTTTTTTCATGGGATTAAACTTTATGTCTTATCCCTAATTTTCCTTTTATCCATTCAATGGCCGGTAATATGAGGACTTTGTCTAACAATAGATGTGATGATCAATGTGATGACAGTGCTAATGAGATTCCCAATCTGATGGGAGCGGGAATCAAGAACATTGCCATGCTTCTCTCTCAGTTAACTCAATATTTAAAAAGAAAAATGGGTCAAGAAGAACATTCAACCCCCCTAAAAAGAACAATTATCTATCTAGAGCTTCATGATACAAAGTCCTACTACTTTTAATAGATCATTGGATCCCTCAATTTCCTAACAATGGATCAACTCCATTGAAATGGTCTTCTCCATCCATCTATGTTACGAACAGAAGAAGGTTCTCTATGTTGCTTATCGTATGGAGGGTGAATCTAATCAATGGTGGACATTGATCATAAATACAAAGCTTGGGTAGGAGATCGAGGTGTTCGTATGGAAGGATTTATAGAAGATATTTTTGGATAAATATTCTCCACACACCCTCAGACTTAAGATGGAATGAAACTTCCTTTCCCTTAAGAAAAAAGACGACGAATCTATCCGTGCGTTTGAGGAAAACATCACAAGAATTTCATGATACGCCTCTGGGTTTTTCGTTACCCCCGAATTTCAGTTTGACCTCTACATTGGTTGGATGAAACCTAACCGATGGAATGTGTTAGCAATACATGACTTTGATAGCTGTGAGGAAATTTTCCAATGTTCCCTCAAAGTCAAAATAAAGATCAGATAATCTCAGGTGTATCATGGAGATAAGAAGAGTACAGTGGTCCTCAATACAAGTTGTTCGATGGATAAATCCAATGATGCTAAGAAGATCTAGCACCCCACTTGACAAAGTTGTATAATTAAGAATCCTAAAAATTTCTTTAAGGGTACACAGAAATGCTTTAGGAGTGGAAGAGAAGAGAAGCTAGCTGTTAACTACAAAGAAGAAAAAAATACGGCTGCAATAGATGAGAGGAATGCTCCGTTAAAACCTCAATGCATTGTTCATTTCTACAAATGTAAAGAAACAGAGCATCTTGTGAATCAGTTCCCAAAGATAGGGGTTTTCGGAAGAATCCAAGAACCTTCAAGGTAGAATTGTTGATCTTTTTCCATCACTACTACCGAAGTGAACCCCGAAAATGTTGTGGTGACATGTACACTAGTTATTCTTTCATGAATAGTGAACACACTTTTTGATTATGGTTCTACACATTCTTTTATATCCCGAATGCTTAGTAGAAAATCCCAGTACCCCCACAAATCATGAAAGTGAATATGTCTGTGAGTATGGAAAATGGGGAAATCATTGCATCCCATGAATATAACTCATCCCCTGCCATATTCTGGGGATTGAATTTCCTGGAAAAACTTTTCATACTACCTCTTGTGTAATTTGATGCAATTCATGGCATGGATTGGATTTCCATATATAAGGACAACATAAATTTCCGTGAGCGATAAATTACTCTCAATGTGGAGAATCAGCCCCGATTATATACATGTTCATGAAAGAAGATGAATCTTCTTTATCTCCACCATCTCAAGTGTGGATATTACTGCCCTATGAGAATTCATATCTTACTCAGATGATTGATTCTAAGGAGGCAACCATCCTTGAAGACATTTCTATTATAAGGGAATTCGCAGAAGTGTTTACCATGAAATTTTCTAGTATTCCTCTTAGAAGAGATGTTTAATTATCAATCGATCTTATACGTGGGGAATTTCTAATATCCAAGACTCCATGTATAATGGATATTTGGAACAATGAATAGCTGATGAAACAAGATCAGGAGAATCTAGATAAAGGGTTTATACACCCAATTGCTTCACCATATGGTGCACCAGTCCTATTCGTTAGGAAGAATGACGGGTCAATGCAACTTTGTATCAATTATTTTGAGCTTTAAAAATTCACGATAAAGAAAAAGTATCCTCTACCATGAATCGATGACATGTTCAATCAGCTTCGTTTAACAAAATACTTCTTTAAGGTGTATTTGCAGTCAGGATATTATCATGTAAGGGTGAAAAATGAAGATACCCCCAGGAATTCTTTTTTTTCAAGATACGAACACTATGAATTCACAGTAATGCCTTTCAGACTCACTAATGCTCCAGAAATCGTCATGGACTTGGTGAATTGAGTCTTTAGGTATTCCCTTGATAAATTTTTGTTAGTGTTTCTAGATGATATTTCGATATACTCCAAAACCAAGGAGGATCGTGAGGAGCTTCTAAGAATTGTACTAGATACCTTATGGAAGGACTAACTCTATGAATGGTTGAGAAAGTATGAGTTCTGGTAGAAGGAGGTCTCATTGTTGGGCCATAGCATCACCAGAAATTAGATATTTGTGGATCTCACCAAAATAGATGAAATTTAGGGATGGTCGATGCCAAAATCGGTAACGGATAACAGTAGCTTCTTGTGGTTAGCTGGATATTTTCGATGATTTGTGAGAAATATCTCACAATTTTCCAACCCTCTTACAATGATAACTTGTAAGGGAGTAATGTTTTCTTGGAGTTATGAATAGGAATAAATATTCAAGGAGTAAAAAAGGAGGGTTATCCCTACACTCATTCTCACTTTAACCGAAAGTGGATAACAATTTGTGGTAGTTAGTGATGCTTCTAATAAGGGCATGGGATGTGTCTTGATGAAAAATGGAAAAGTCATTGCCTTTGCTTCAAGGAAATTAAATGTTCCTGAGAAAAATTATCCAACAGATGATTTGGGGTTGGCTGCAGTGATCTTCACATTAAAAATATTGAAGCATTATCTCATTGGGGAGAAGTGTGAAATATATACGGACCCCAAAAGCCCCAAGTATATATTCAAACAGAAAGAGTTGAACATGCTCCAACGAAGGTGGTTAGAGCTAATCAAAACAATGACTACTCAATCCATTACCGCCTTGGGAATGCGAACAAGGTGGTAGATGCTCGAAGTAGAAAGGTCCCAGCAATTCTATCATTTATGAGAATTGATAAGTATCCAATAATCTGAGACATAATGAAGATGGACATGGGAATCATAAATAAGGTAACATCATCAATCCTTATGAAATTATTTATTAGCTGTCTTTTTTGGGAAAAAATAAAGGATGCTCAAAAGGATTATGTGGGAATTCAAAAGAATGTAGAAGCTATCAGAAAAAGAAAATCCACGGAGTTCAATGTTCATTATTACGGAATTGTGATATTTGGGAATAGTCTATGTGTAACATAATGTCCAGAGCTGAAGAAGTATCTTTTGGATGATGCACATAGTTGAACTTTATCTATTCACCCAAGAAACACAACGAGGTATTGAGAACTCCGAGAGAAATATTGGTGGGATAAAATGAAGAAGGAGAACACATAGTATACATCAAAGTGCCTGGTGTTTCAGCAAGTAAAGTTAGATATGAAAAAGTGTAAGGGGATGATGAAACCATTTCCTATACCATCATTGAAATAGGGGAACATAACCATAGAAATTATCACCTGACAACTGAAGAAATCTAAAGGCAACAATTCAATCTTTGTTGTTGTGGATCATCTTACAAAGTTTTCACACTTTATTACAATTTACGAATATTTCTCATTGGATCAACTAACATAGATATATATCAGGGAAGTGGTAAGGTTGTATGGAGTACCACTATCTATTGTATCTGATCGATATCCAATATCCACCTCTATGTTTTGGAAGATTCTTCAACATGCTCTGGATTCTGAACTGAACTTCAGTATGGCCTATCATCGTCAAACTGATGGCCATTCTAAGCTCATTATTTAGACACTAGAGGATATGTTAAGATCATGTTTTATGGACATTAAAGGAGGGTGGAACCATCATCTTCCACTAGTTTAATTCTACTACAATAACAGTTTCCACTCGATCATCCGAATGACACCTTATAAAGCCCTGTATGGGAATAGCTGTAGAACACCGACATTTTGGGATGATATAAGTGAGCGTAAGATGCTATGACCAGAAATGGTAGAAGAAATGGTGGAGAAGTTGAAAACCATTCAACAACATATCATGGTATCCCATACTCGATATAATAGTAATCTAGATAACGGTTGACGAGACCTTGTTTTTAAAGTTGGCTACTAGGTATTTATATGCATATCTCCATGGAAGAAGGTCATGAGTTTTTGAATGAAAGGGAACTTAAGTTCTAGGTACATCGGCCCCTTCGAGATTCTTGATCATGTTAGTGCTAAGGCCTATCGACTAGCACTTCCAGCTACCATGGACAAAGTACATGATGTCTTTCATGTATCTCTCTTACGGATGTACATACCAAACCCATCACATGTACTCGCTTCAGAGTTAGTATATCTAGATGATGATATTTCTTACGAGGATAAATCAGTGAAGTTCTTTGATCGTAGAGAAAAAGTTCAACGAAATAAGATAATGCCCCTCGTCAAGGTGTTGTGGAAAAACCACAAGTTTGGAGAAGTGACGTGGAATTCAGAGGAAATGATGAAGCAATGTAACACACATTTGGTTTAGTGTTGGAAAAGGAAATTTTAGGGGTGGATTTTCTTAAGGGGGAATACTGTAATGACTTATAATTTCATTAATGGAAAATCATTTTGATCTAATTATAAGTCTTATAATGGTATATAAAATGTGAACTTCATTGGTTTTATGTTTATGGAATTTAAAATACCATTATGAATTGTGAATGTTGTTAATATAGCCATTGAACAGTTATCACAAGATTAGTATAAATATAGGGCTCTAATAAATTTAATTTACTCAGACAAAGGAAGAGATAACCTCATCCATAAGACTTTCCCCATACAAAGCCCATTTTTCAGATCTTGGAAAGGAGGTGGCGTCATTGAGCTCACAAGTGACCAATCCCAAGCCATGCTTGAACACGTTAAGCTTGAGCAGAACTGACTACATGAGAAGAGGAAGTTAACAAAAATTAGCACCCGAGCTATGTTATCCAATCCACCCCAAGAGTCTTTCACCATAGCACACCATACACATCGGTCTTATGTGACTGTTATAAGTGGTTATGTAACAAGACAATAGAACTATGAATATGTATATTATTTTTTTATAATGAATGTTAATTAATTTTGTTATTTTTACTTTGTAAATAGTTTTTAAAATAGAAATATTATCTTTAGTAAATATTTAACTAAGAAATCAATTTGATGAATTAATGTATTTATGAATAAATAAAATTTTAATAAAATTTTATTATTATTAAATTAATTTTTATTAAATATAAATTATCATATTATTTTATGAATAAAATTTTAATTTCTATTAAGGTTTGAAAGTTGATTTTCTCAAAACCGATGAATTTTCCATAAATATCGGTTTTTATTTTAAAAGTAAAAATTCACATATTTAAAAATTTATTTTGGTAAAATAAATTTTATTTTTGTAATCAGTGTTTCAATATTATCAAAGAGTGATTTTTTCATAATTTTATGATATTCGATTTTTTGGGTAAAAAACAAATACTGTTTAAATATATAATGTGTTTTATGATATCATAATGAACAAATAGTGATGTAATAAAATACTATAATAATTATTTTCAAATAATATATGTATTTACATTAAAATAATTTGATTTTGGGTTTGTATGATTTATTTTACAAAGAATTAGTGTACCCTTTATGGATTATAAAACATATTTTCTTTTTAACTTGTTTTCCTTAAGAGTGTGACTCACCTCCACATAAACAACCCTATTATATTAAGACGATCATCAATTTTATTTATAAAATATTTATTTCCACTCCACTTTGGAAAAAACCTTGGTCCAAAACCATTGATTGGTTTGTGGTTTTGATTAGTTTAATGTGTGGTGCCCCATTCCTAAATAATAAAGAATTCCCTCTCCTTTCCTATATAAACCCAACCAAGATCCCACTTCCTCTTCACTCAAAGCCATTGGAGTTTGACAAACCCCTTCCCTCTTTTATCTAGAATCCCCCCAAGGTGGCCCAATTTCCCAATAAGCCTTTCTCAAGCCTATCCCAAGCCATTGAGATCACAATTCTAAGTAAAGGATTTCTTCCTTTTTCATTATTGTCCAATTTTCTGTCAGTTGTTATTCCCCTTTGATTTCAATTTCAAATGATTGGGTATGATTTCTCCCCTCCACCATAGTTCCCTCTTTATTTATGGATGATGGGAGACCCCTTTCACTCTCATTAAATCCTCCCATTTACACTCGTTGCCATGCTGAAATTCCTTGAGGGATTTCACTCTCCTCATTAACATCCAAATAATTCTTTTGTATTATGCATCTAAATTCCATTACATTTGTTGGTACATGTATATATATTACCCCCATACTATACATTTAATTTAAATTTAATGAGACACATTTTCCTCTTTCATCAGCCATTTTAATGAATCCTTATTTCATACTGTTATGCAACCAAATTTGCGCCGCGTTTTTTCAAGACAAGATCATTTTTTAGTGAATACCATTACAATGTCTCTATCAAATGTATTAACCATTATGAACAAATACATATTGAATGGTAATTTCATTTATTTATTACACCTTATTTAATTGTGTAATAACTTATTATGTTGATTGATTCCGTGTTATATGATTCATGTGGCACACTTAAGCATGAAATGAATTGTTTAAGAATGGTGTTCCCTAAAAGCTCTCCAATGCATAGAGTAATGTAGAGTATCATGACACATCATGTGAGATGGGTGTTGAATCATGATAATTCAAGTGAAATGAGGTTTTACTCATGATTCATGTTAAAAGAGGGTTTAATCATGCTCCATGTGCAATGTGCATTGGCTCATGCTAATTTCATGTTAACTGATATTGCCACATTTCCATGTTTTGATTATCATGCTTTATCAATCCATTATGTTCATGTTTCTATTGTGATCCATTGATATTCCTATTGTCGAACATATATTATATTCTTTATTTTATTCAATTTTTATTCCCATACTGGGCTTTATAGATAACCCTTTTCTTATGCATGTCCTCAGGTTATCACATGCAATGCTTAGTACAAGGGAATGTAGTGGTCATGTAAAGGATGTTTTCAACATATATTTTGTGTGTTTTATATTATAATCTGTTATGTAATGTTCCTAATCACCAAATTCACTAGTAATCATGATCTTATATGTTTTATCATGTGAATATTTTATATAATAAATAAGGATATCTATGTAATAAAGAGATGGGTTGTTATACCAACTACTCAAAATGGCCTTACTATATTCAGAATGATATTTTTTTAATACTGGACTCCATAAATTTGAAATGGTGATAATCCAAATTAAATTTGTTATTTGAGAACCATTTTCCCCTTAAGATGATCGGAAAGATCAATAATATGGGGTGAATGGAAACTATTTTTGATTTTCACCTTATTCAGCTTTTGGTAATTGATAGATAACAAGAGAGATCCAGCTTTCTTTTTCTCCAACATTAATGGGGAGTCCTTTTGAGATATTATTAGGGATATTAATACATTCAATTCAAATTTTCCAAATATATTTAATTCCTTTAACTTGGGGGTGATGAAATAGTATGAGGTGAGTGATATAAAATGTGCTCTCCATGACAAATCAAGGTTCAAATCCACATCACGATCTGGATGAAAATGCGAAATGTCATCTAAAAGTGCCTACATGAACACATCCACCACAAGAGGTAATCCACCCCTAGGAGCACCGTCATCTTCCTCCACCACGATAATTATGTTCTAATAAATGAAACTACCAAATTACAGAAGTGGAGGACTAGTACATCATGACCAGAGATCATATTATTCTTGAAAAATATGGGTACTCCCATTAGGATTCCCAAAATATACTCGCTACTGATAGTGATTGATGTGAACCAAAAAGGTAACCATCTATTCCATATTATGAAGCAAATAAAAGAGGCATATCTCCAACACTATAAAATAACATTCTAGAATGACCCATGATGCGATGTTCATGAAAGAAAAGAACTTAAAAACATATTCTCGCTTCCTAACAAGAGGTGTCACTAACTCCATTGAACCTAGAATAAGATTAGTTGATAAATTTAATAAATTTTCAATATGAGAAGAAATTAAATAAAATTATGAAAAAATATAAAATAGAATAAAAGAGAAAGATTATGAAATATGAATACTAAATTGAACTACCACATTCCCTACATTTGATTCTGTTTCCATTTGATCCAACGAATGATGGTGCCTCGTATCAGCCTAACCCCAAAAATGTCTCATATCCTGCATCACAATCTAAAATTCACTCTATCTATAAGAAGATACATCCATACCACCACAATATTCGAACTGAAAATCCACTTACCTTAATGGATATAACCAGTCTGACATCCCTTTGAAATATATAGATCCACCACCATATGAGCATTGGTGTTTTATATTGAAAAAATGATTTAGGTTCCCCATACATCTACACCATATCCAAGTCTTGGGTAGAGTAGAACACACTGATCACATGTCCCCTTCTATCCCACATAATTGACCCAAAAAATTCACTAAAATGGAAGTAATGAAAAATATATTCAAAAAGGATTAATTGAATTTATTCTTCCCCACTTCTCATTCTAGTCGTACTTCCTATTTTTCATAAATAAGCTTACACTGCACTATACCAATACTAACATCAATCATGAGAAACTATAATTTCTTCTTTGATAAAAATATCACATCATAGGATGATCAAACAAATCCACATAAGTATTGGACAAGAATACATGTATACGTGATATCGAATTATAGATCTTAGCCCCTTTTCAATCTTTTGAGCTTTCATCTACAAATTTAAAACTACCTCTCGAGTGAACCAAATAAACACAACAAAACATTTAGTATACTCAAACACAGTGTTTTCCCCTTAATGAACATCCAAAAAATCTGATGACTTTGATAAAGATAATATATCATGTAAATTCTTCTTGATACTGTAGAGTTTGAAATCCTTTCACCCAACCTGTTCGTGCTTCTCAGCTTGAACCATTGATTCCCACAACTTTTTACTGGGAAATTTCAGCATAAACGAAGAACACGTAATCCAAACATCCTCTATAGTTTCAGGGGATATAAATATACTATTAATATTATCCAATCAAACCCTAGAATCAAATGGATCCCGGTACCTAAAAAATATAGATGGTTATTCTAGTGGAAATCTTGACCATTTCCGTTTACAAGACTTGGTTTTGCATCTCTATCCTGAGTAAGACCAAAAACATCTACGATACCTAATGTTTGGATATCACAAACCTCTTCTTCCACTAGTTTTTATAATGTTTCTACGGATATCTCTCTCTGGCCTTTTCCCATGTCTACACAAGAGGTATTAGGGGAGGAATTTTTCTACATCAATAAATAATAATAAAATTAAACCCTCAATAAATTCATAAACAAAACATTCTAAAAAATTCATCAATAATTTATTTTTCATAAAACATTACATACACATTAAAACTCAAAATCCATCATAATAATACTCCAAATCATATCACTCCCACTTGGTTCCCATGCACAGTTTGTAGCATGTGTGTATCACATTAAGGGGATGTGCAACCAAATCTCCTAACATCCCCTGGAGACTCAAGACCTATCATGGGGTGTGTTGGTTAGAAACCCCAACCACAACTATAACCTCAATCCTCTATAATCCAATCTTGGATATATAAGGACTCTTAAAAAATATCATAAAATAAAAAGTTTGAAACCTATGAGTGATACTATTTTTTCATGAAACATGTCTGGGTGCTATTAATCCTTATAACAAGCATTGATTTTGGCATATAAATATGTGAATTCTCAATCCCCATGGGATGGTAACTTTTGTATGGGGATTGTAAATACACATTGGGAATTATTTCACCCATTTATATAACTATAAACAACCCATGAGGAAAAAACCACATATGTGATATTCATAATCAAACGAGATACAAAAATTTTCAAATTCAATGTTTCTCAACATTAAATAATACCAGAAGTACCAAAATAGAATTGTAACTACAAAAAATTTCCTATAATATCCTTGAGAAAAGAGGGTCATTTCCCACAAGCCACCACCACCAACACCATCAAGAAATGAAAAATAAGCCAGTAGATCCACTCATTCCACCACAAAGCATGTTCTCTTTACCTAGGTCATAAATATAATTATACATTCTCAAAAACATGTATGTAGGGTGTTATCCAATGACTAGTAGCATTCCACTTAGTGGGATAATATTCAATGCTATAATATTAGACGATAAATCAATATATACATTTTTTTAAGGAAATTTGGAATCCTTTTGATGGAAGATTTCTAGGAAAATAGTTTCTCGAAAATTCTTTTATAAAGAAAACATTTTTCTTAATAGAAACATAATTTGAAGCCAAAATGAACAAAAATTCCACCATATACTGATAAATACCATAATAATTGAAGCATCATTACACAAGGTAGAACCATGGGAAACCCATATAGCTACCTTGCACAAGTGGGATTCAATGATCAATGTACCATGAGGATTAATGTTGCAACCCGTCCCTAGGGGCCCGGGCCGTGACTACCTAAAGTCCACCTTCCATAGGCCAGGGGTCGGCAACATGAACCAAAAAGGGATATCCTTATAATGAGAAGGCATTGCCTTTAAACCGGTACAAGCACACAATCCAAGTACACAACAAGAAGAATAAACGATTTAAAATGATATTGTAAACATGTTTACTAAATGTAAATGGTCCAAAATACAAGACAAACTGAAATGTAAAAGTATAACTAAAAAGATAAAATAGATCCTGGATAATCGACTAAAGATCCTACATGAATGGTAGGTACAACTCTTGAATAATTGTCTCTGTGGCATGTCACCTAAAATGGTCCACCTATGAGAACCTTCCAATCCAGGATTCTCCTGCCTCGATCAACATTGTATGTCATCTGCACCGACACAACAAGGTGTGGGCGTAGTCCATGCAGGGGTTAGAATAATATTACTTAGTAGGGAACCTGAGACCGCTGAAGGTCTTTGTGAGTTCTAAAAAGGAAAAACCACAAATCTAGACCACAATCTAAAATGACAATGAAATAAATAACACTAATTTGGTATATAGCCATACATATACCTATGTTATCAAAATATACTTGTCTCATTAACTAGGAAATACAATGATCCTTCTATTAAGACATTTTCACAAAACATCAATGATGGTCGGATACCATAAAGGTAACACCGTGAAGGTAACACCATAAATGTAAAAGTACCACAAATTTAAAAACTCATCACACACTCGGTATAAATTTTGTATATAAGTACAGATGATTATAAGTATCGATGGATCATCTTATTCTATCAAGAGTCTATGCTGATGAGTCATACAGGATCGGTAGATACTAAACCACATAAGATCGGTGATTGCTGGCCCAATTCGGATCACCGAGTTCTAGCCCACATAGGATTGATAGATGATGACCCACATAGGATCGATAGATGGTGACACAAATATGATTGATGTTCTTTCATCATGTTACAGTCAGGCACTAGATTCCCGCACTAAGCACACATGATTTGGTGAAGATCATATCCTCAAGATATCAGTAGAACAACAACCACCAAGAAGTTCCAAGAAGAAGTATCCCAAAGGACCAATATGTTTTAAGGGTTCCAACAAGATAGACGTTGTGTCAATCGGATGCTCAGTCCTTGACTTATAAGCATTTTAGTACCGAGGGCCTGGTTGGATTTGGGTTCAATCCAGCCTGGAAATACTCCATAATACTTGAAAATATATATGATGTATACCAATAGGTTTGTCTCACTCCATGGATCAAAATGTTGTATATGGTTCGTCAAACGGAGGTCTATTTGACATGTTATGGCCCTCTAACCGAAACTGGTCCTGTTTGGTTCCGAGTCTAGTCCGACCCGGTCTGACTGACCCAGCCCGAACCAATATGTGTATGAATTGACCCAGCTGGGCTGGGCCATGGCGAGCTAGGCCGCAGACTGGCCCGGACTACTTGGGAGGCATGGCCTGCAGGGCTGACGTGACCCGACCTACTGAGGGTCGCAACCCACTGGGCACGCGCGGCCCCATAGATGGAGTTCTCAAGCCACTAGGATCACGAAGCCCAACCCGTAGTGGGGTTCAACCCATCGTAGAGGGACCCTCCATAGATGGCATAAGGGGAGAGGTACAACAATTTTCCAGAATGGTTATGGTCATTAGGTTCATGTGGAAGCGCCACGTGGTGCTGCTTGTACTATTTGTGGGACCTGCAGAGAGAAGGCCCCTACTGCCACGACATTAGTGTTGCGAACAAACTCTCCATTAGCCAGTCATTGAATGTCACTCCACCTTCCATGGATGGCTCAATCCAGTCACCTTATTCACCCTCTTCGGCTACAGCCGCATCCTTCTCTACCAGCAGTGCTTGATGACGTGCCACCATCTCCTTCCCAGCCAGCTGCCACTGTCACCTGCCACACTAGTCTCCAGTGATATTGTGCAGGTGCTACACCAACAGTCCTCTGTGGGAGAACAAGTGATCTATGGTAGACCATTTATTCATCTTATAGTATCAACGACCTCTCTAGGTTTCCTTCTTTGCTACTTGACACTCAATTCAGGTTTCCCTTCAACCAGAATTAAAATCATCAATGATCACATAGGCCAACAATGCAGCGGAGGGTCCGAGCCATGAGATAATTATAGAATGTCTGCATATAAGTAAGTTTTGGTGTTCATCGTTCCCACAACAATCCTCCAACGACTCCATTGAATCATTACTCTTTGGTTCTTCTTTGGTGGGGGGATTCGTTCTTCGTCATGAATCCTCACAAGATCAATCCTTTTACCATAATTTTCCAAAACCCCGCGTTAATGTTTATCTCCAAAACATGTGATTAATCGGATCATTAATTGGCGTGATTAATGAGCCTCATTAGACACATGAATGGTGGTTACACAACCATTGTGTAACCAGGAATTTAATGTCCTTCATTCAATGTCTGACCGCCCCTGTGGTCCCCACCATCAAAACATAAAAGTAACATAGAAGGTTTTTTTAAAAAAATAAATAAATTTATTTTATATATTCTTCAATGAAAAATGAAAAAAAAACATTCCTCCTTGACCCACTACGGTCGATGATAAACCTCCCTCAATCAAATCCCAGTGTTTTCAGTTAAACGGTTCACTTGTATTCTAATTCCTAGCACTGGTTCAAAAGATAGGATTTTTCTGCCTAATAATTAAGGAATGAACCTTAATGGAAGTTCAAGTATTCATTCCAAGCACACAAGGACTCAGAATCAAGTGCCGTCAATTTTTATAGACTCGTAATAATTCTATATAAATAAAACAATTAAATGGAAAATCCATGTCTTTACATTCTACCCACCTTATGGATTTTTATCCCCAAAATCTAAAACATAGACTAAAGAAAAAAAATGGGGATACTGAGCCTGAATCTGAGCCTCCTACTATCATGTGCTCTTCTAAAGGTTCCATACTTCTAGAGGAAGTGCACTAGATGTATCAATCATTTAAAAAGGACCCAATCTTTTCTATCCCCAATATCAACTGGAACCTCCGTAAATGTTGCCTCATCATCATTGTGCAGCTCTCCCTAGTCGATAACGTGTGATGGATAACGCATGTACTTCCTCAGCTGTGACACATTAAATATTTCATCCACCCGAAGAATATATGGGGGAAGGTCTGGGAGATACACCACCTCACCAACTCAGCTAAGAACCATAACCTGTCTGATGAAGCTCAGAGATAGCCTGCTACCCTAAAAAAGTCTCTGGAAACCATGTTGAGGTTATGACCATAAGAGGACAAGGTGTTATTCCTAGAACTCCAATGTTCTTCATCTCCTATCAACATAAGTATTATTCCCGCTCTGTGAAGTCTTCATCTACTCTTGGAGGATCTGCAACTTCTCAGTGGTATCCCATAACAACTCTGGACACATATGTGATGACCACCCATTGTCTGTCCATCAATGATGTGATCTGAAATGTTGATCGTACATGGCCTCAAACAGTTCCACATCATTGTTGGAGTGAATGAAGTTGTCGTACATGAACACTTCCAAGTGAAATTTATCCTCCCAACTTTGTCCAATATCTCAAACGCATGCACGAAGAATTTCCTCATTCTTCTAACTGGTCTGCTCCATCTTACTATCTGTCTTAGGATTAATGGTGTTGCTCAATTGTAGCAGAGTCCCTAACGCCTCCTACAATCCATTCCACATTTGGGAAGAAAAATGTGTGTCTCGGTAAGAGACGATAGTTGATATATCCCCATGAGGGAATATAATATCTTTTACATAGAGGTGTCTGGAGCACTATACTAATCGATTTTCTCAAATAGAATTGATGTGGGATGACATGGTGAGTCGTTCAATGATCACCCAGGTGGAATCATGTCCCCTAGATGTACGTGTAATCCCAGTTACAAAGTCTGTGGAGATACCATCCCACATCCACTCCTTCTCCTCTTGTGGCTGTACAAAGCCTGGTGAAACATGATTCTCGGCCATTACTTGCTGACAAGTGGGGAATCATGAAACAATCGATTCCACTGCTTTCATTATACCTGGCCACCACTCCTGATTCTAGAGGACATGGAACATATTCACCCCTCTAGGATGTACCACCATTGGGGATGTATGGAACTCCCTGAAACCCCACTACCATAGCACCACTAGTACCATGGTGCATCCTTTATAGTTGATTATGTTCACCCACCTTTAGAAAATAAATCAGGTGCCTATATGGAGGATCTCTCGGCATGTCGATCCTCACAATTAATGTCCCCAGTCTATGCCTCCCAAACATGCTGAAGTTGTCAGGGAGTAATAGTCATAGACTAGAGTTAAGATACTCTATCTCTATCCACAAAGATATCTGAAACGCGGCTAGCTACTCTTTTGGCTCACTCATAGGATGTAAACCGGACCTCCTACTTAGTACGTAGGCCACTACGTATCCCTTTCCAGGTGTATAGACTATCATGAAGTCATTTTCTAAGAGGAACTATACCTAACATCCTTGTCTCAGGATTAAGTCCTTCAGTGAGAAGATATACTTGAGACACTTGTTATCAGAGTAAATAGTTAACCGTTCACCCATCAAGTAGTGTCACCACTTCTTAAGAATAAGGATACTACTACTAGCTCCAAGTCTTGGGTAGTGTAGTTCGGCTCAGGTTTTCTCAGCTGTTGTGAACCATAAGCGATCACTAATCACTCCTGTATCAATAAACATTCATGATCGGTCCATGACACATCACTGTACACTACATACCAAACATCCACTTATAGTAGCCTAAAGATGGGGGCACTATTCAATATATGCCTCAGCTCATGAAAACTCTACTGGAATCTCTATCCCCACATGAAGGTATGTCCTTTCTTCTTCAACACTGACAAGGGTACCACAACTCTGGCTAAGTCATGTATGAATATTCGGTAGTACCCAACCTACCCCAAGAAACTACGTACCTCGGTCACACTCTTGGGTGGAATCCCGACAAGAACGGCCACTATCTTTGAAAGATCCACAACAACTCCATACACCGAGACAATTTCCCCAAATAGTGGACATCCTATATCCAGAATTTGAACTTCGAGAGCTTACCATAAATCTAGAGCTCACACAGTGTATCAAGAACTATTTGCAGATGATAGGCATGCTCCACATCCTTCACTGATTATATCAAGATGTCGTCAATCAAGAAAATCATGAATAGACCTAGGTATGGCTGGAAGATCCAGTTCATGAGTCCCATGAACACTGTAGGGGTGTTGGTCGCACCGAATTGCATAACCAAGAACTCATAGTGGTAATACATACATCTGAATTTTGTCTTGTGCACATCCTCACCACTTAACTTGAGATTATGATAGCATGATCTGAGGTCTATTTTCAAAAACCAATGATCTCCCATCAACTGATCGAAAAGATCATCAATCACAGTAAGGGGATACATGTTCTTCATAGTCACCTTATTCAGGTGCAGATAGTCCACACAAAATCTCAAAATCACATCTGTCTTCATGGTGAACAAAATCAAGGCTGCCGATGGAGAAACACTGGTCTTTATGAACCCCATTGAAAATCCACCAACTTTACCCGAAACACACGAAGTTCTATGGGATCCATCTGATGGGCCGGTGTTGATATCGGTGTGGTCCCATGGTTTAGGTCAATGTAATGTTTTACCTACATATGAGGAGGTAGTCCCAAAACATCATCAGGAAAGACATTCTTATACTGGTCCACCACAACAGGATAACTCAGACTCTCGACATCAACTGCCCTGAGTTTAATACTAGCCAACTGATGTGTGATAGGCTACACCCTTCTCCGGGTAAGTCCATCATGTGCGGAAAAGGATCCATTCTCACTGTTGAATGAAAACATGGTCACATCCTGACAGACGGACAACACATTGTGCCTAATGCAGTCAATATGAGCATAGACTGTAGATTACATGTCTATACCCTTGATGACATCGTAAGACCTCAACGCCACTACTATATGATGCCAACTAATGTTTAAGCATCCTAGAGTAATCACACACTGTCGGAACCAGTGTGTAATCGTCGAATCCCTTCCTGTAAGAGTTTCTATCCATAAAGATCGAGCCAATGGCACCATCATAATCTCCAATCTACGAATGTGAGTCATGGAAATAAAATAGTGATTGGAGACTATGGTTATATGAGCTTCATCTAGTGTAGAATAGACACAGATCATACATTGAATAATATCTGGAGCAATAATTTTGGTGGCCTGAACAGCATGGAGTTGAGCTTGTCACTGTCCACCTTCTCCCTATGGTCGGGGTGGACCACCTAGAGGTAGTTTCAAAATATCCTCAAATCACTACCCACAACCTAATGAACAAAAATCCCCTCTGAAACGTTCGCTTGCATCCTGTAGACCTACCCCATTGAATCTCTACATCTTCCTCGGTGGTCCCTCAACCATTTTTTGGTCATCCGTAAGTGGGTCGGGCAGTCGCGAGCCATGTCACCCTACCCCGCTACATGGGTAGCACTACCATACCAAGATCATTGGTCCTCTATCCCATTATCCCCACACCACTGACCCTATATCCTGAGTTCATCCACCAAAAGGCCTGGCCCTCTTGGGCCCCTCTGTTATTTGTCTACTTCTTGCTGCGAAAGACTATGCATCCTGACCTTTGGTAGTGGCTATCACGGTCAGTGCTTGTTCAGATAGGAAGCTCTTCATCAAAGGTTCTCAATCTAGAACCCCAGCCAGTGTCGGAATGTTGAGCAATATCATCGATGCTCTGATCTCCCATAGGAGACACTGCAAAAATGAATGTGCCTAGAAGAAAGGGTCATGTACCATATTGGTGGATTAGAGGGAGAGATTTGTGAACCTCACTGAGTACTGGGCCACATTCATGTTTCCCTGCTGTATGTGCAAAAACCCATGTATACACATGGCACATAGAATCGTCGGGACTAACTCTACCCTAAAGGCCATCAAATCCTACCTAGGAGTGTTTTTCCTCGTCGTATATCTATAGTGTTTGACTACACCATCTCTGGGATGCTCCCAAGAAGTTACTAGAAGCTATGATCTTCATCAGATCAGTTGGAGTCCCAACTTAGTGAATAAACACTAGCCACAACCTCCAGCAAGTCCTCAGCCCCCTGTGGATCTGTATCACTTCAGAACCTCAGAGCCCTCTAACGCTGGAACTCATGCAGCGCGTTCAATTGTCCTTCACTATCTGTTTGTGGGGCTTGTGGCAATAGCTTCCCATTGGGTAGTGGTGCAGCTGGTACACCACCTGATGGTACTATCACTGAAAGATGGCCCTGCACAGATGGATCATCGCTCATTGGGCCATCATCACAAACTCTCACTAGATTCCTAGCTGGCTATCTATGTGATGGAATCCTGAATGAAAAACAAATGCACCACGACCAATAAGTTATACCTAGTGATATGAATCAATTTAATCATGACAAAAAAACTATTCAAAAACACATGCAATCTGCGTTTTCATACACTGAGTCGGAAATTAGTATTCAGGGTCCCGGTGTATGGATATGTTAGATGTTGCACCAACACTAGACTCCTAGAACAGAATACCACACTCAAAAAATATAAGAATATTTTCTCCATTTGAAAGATCAAAGTCTATTTTCTTCGGTAGAACCGACTCCTTTGATACCACTTTTCCATAACCCGTCCCTCGTGGCCTATGCTATGACTGCACCAATCCTTCCTTCCATTTTCCAAGGGTTGGTGAATATCATTGAAAAGGCATATCCCTATAACAGAATCACAATGTCTGTAAACCAATACAAACACACAATCCAATAACACAAAAAAAAGCAACCAAAAATTAAACATTGTTGTCAAAATTGTACTAAAAGTAAAGGTGCTGGAATACAAGACCAACAGAAAAGTACAACTACCACTGGGAAGAGAAAATAGATTCTGGATCATCCACCGAAGATCCTACCTGAAGGGTAAGTCCAAATCACGATCAGTAGTCACTACAGTACGTCATGTCAAATGGTCCTCCTCTTCAGACAGTCCAGTCCATGCTTCCTCAGCCTCGATCACCACTGTACGTCCTCTATATAGACACATCACGAGGTTAGCGTAGACCATGCAGGTGTGAGTATAACAATACACTGTAGGACTCTGAGACCCTTTAAGGTCTCCCAGTGTTCCACTATATCATTAAAAGAAAGAAATACCTAAATCACAAATAACTAAGGAAACAAAAACTTTACTTAGGTGTATTCACATACATATACCAAAGTAATCAAAATATACTCGTCTCATTCATGTGAAAATAGAAGGTTTAAAATTTTAATCCATTTCCACAACTACTCCACGATGGGAGAATACCAAAAAGGTAACACCACGAAGATAACTCCACAAAGGTAAGATTACCACAATGGAAATGAATCAACTCAAACTATTTATATCTTGAGTACAGAGGTAAAAATGATTAGATGTATCGCTAGATTATCTTATTCTGTCGAGAGGATCTGCTGCTGACCCACACAGGATCAGTAGATGAATACCCACAATGGAATGGTGAGATCTGACACACTCAAGATTGCTGAGCACTAACCCACATAGGATCGATAGATAATGAACCACATATGATAGATAGATGCTGACCCAGATAGGATCAATGTTCATTCTTCACGTTACATCCAGCCCCTAGATTCCCGCACAAAGCATGCCTGATTATGGGAGGATCCAATCATCATGCTATCAGTCTTACCTCAAACCACACTATGTTCCATGATGATGTATCCCAATGGACCTCCATGTCATACGGGTTCTAAAGAGACAAATGGTGCATCGATCAGTCGTCTAGTCTATGGCTAATTAGTGTTTTAGTATCAAGGGTCTAATTTGATTCAGGTTCGATCCAACCCGACCATACTTCAACACTCTGAAAAATTCAATTGTAGTATACCAAAATATCTGTCTCACTCGGAGGATTCCAGTGTCATTGATGGTTTGTCAAACAGACATCTTGTTCACAAGGTATGGCTTATTCAGCAAAACTGGGCATGGTTGGGTCTGGGTCCGGTTCGACCCGGTCGGACCGACCAGGCCTAAAATATCCTGGGATGGGCCACAGACCGGCCGAGCACACATGGGTGGCACGGCTCGGCCTAATGATTGGCATGGCCCAGCACGCTGAGGGCACACCCTGCAGAGGGGTGCGACTCGATAGAGGTGCGGCCCACTAGAGTTGAGCCCACCCGTGATGGTAAGAGGGGAGTGCCCCCCTGTCTTCTCGAATGAATAAGGCCATTCGGTTCATGCGATGGTGCCACATGGCACTACATTTTCTCTCTGTGGTCCCCATTAAGAGCAGGTCCCTCCTTCCGTGGCGTCGGAGTCATGCTCTCCTTCTCTGGTGGTGCGCCATTGCACACCGCTTTGCCTCTTGGGGCTGTCCAGTTTCAGCCACTACCTACATTGACCACGGTAAAAGGCCATTGCTTCCCTCTTTAGTGACGCGCCATTGAAAAATGATTTTCCTTCCACAGCTAGCCTAAACCAGCCGCCGTCTTTATGCATCATGGCTACGGCCATAGTCTTCTCCACCGACGGCGCGCGATGGGGCGCCCCCATCTCCATCACGGCTGGCCATTGCTGGGTTCCATTCATACTGATTAAAAGGTCCATGAAGAATGCATAAATCATCAATGTAGAAGATGGTTTGGGCCTCAAAATAGTTTTATAACATCAGTGTTAGATGAAGAGTCTGTGTTCTTCATTACAACAACACTCCTTCAATGACTCCCCTGAATCGCCTTTCTTCGATTCCTCCTTGGTGAGGGGATTCATTATTCGTCAAGAATCCTTCCATGATCAAGCTTTTTCAAACGTTTTTTCAAAACCTATCATATGAGTTTAACTCTCTACCATGTGACTAAGAGGTTCAATAATTGGTGTAATTAATGAGCCTTATTAACCACAAGAATGGTGTTTACATAACCATTGTGAAAATAAAAATTTAATGTCCTTCATTAAATTCCCAACTGCCACAGTGGTCCCCAACATAAAAATATTAATATAAGGTGGAAGGATTTTTTAAAAATAAAATAAAATAAAATAATTTTATTTATTCATCCACTATAAACACAAAATCATCATTCCTCCTCGACCCACTGTAGTCGAGGTTAAACATCCCTTAATAAAATCCATGTGCTGTGATTTCCACATTGCCCTCAGATATCAATTCCAAACACAGGTTCAAAATGTAGAATTTCCCAATCACATGTTTACTGAATGTACCATAAAAAATGTTCAAAAATTCATTTCTAGAATATTGGGCCGCAGAATCACATGCCATCAATTTTCACAAACACATAATAATTCTATATAATTAAAAAATATTCAATGGAAAATATGGGTCTTTAAAATAAAAATCCCCCAACAAAAACCAACAAAATCATCATGGATAAAACACTTGGGGGATCCCATCCCAACTTCTAGTGGTATCCATATAATAAGAAAAAACACACATTATCATCATTCATTATCCAGTAATTTGTAACACATCCCAATGTCTAGTGGTCTCCAACCATATTATATGTTTTGTTATTATTTAATGTTCAATCTCTCTACACGTAATCGTCCCACAACCTCTCTGAATTAACTATAATACTAGTTATATTTCTCCCACCTAGACACCCAATATTCACCTCATTCTCAAATTCCATTTCACATGTCTATAAATTCATCACATTCACACAAACATGTCATGTATCCCGAGAACACATGGTTACCCGTTTATTTTTATCAAACACATCAACCCAATAATGAAGCCCCACATGTAAACCATTATTTTCAATTAACTAATCCACTATCATTTCAAAATCACACCAAAACCTGATGAAAAATAATTTTATCCGCATAAATAGTTTATAAAGTCCTCTTGAAAATAGAATTAAAACAAAAAAATGAAATCAGATAATTCCACAGGGGAAATCTGCTTTAAAATTAATTTACAAACCAAATCCTTTTATGTTGTTATTTACATCACAATCCAAATACAAAAATTAGATTTATGGTTATTAATAATGAATCATACATGAAAACACAATTGCATTTGGAAATTAACATTCAATATATTCTTACCTATAAATCCCTTAAAAAATTCATTTTCAGCTTTTCTAAAAATAATAAAACAATTTCATGAAAAACGATAATGAAGCTTCCATGAAGGATAAAATTTTTCTTTTAGAACATAATCATTCGTAACATATTCATCTCAATAATATTATCAAGCATATTATACCCCCCCCCCCACAAAAATAATCCATAGAACAAATTTTAAAAACTAGGAATTTATTCCAAAAAAATATAATAGTGTATAATCATATATATAGCTACATCACACAATGAATCTTCCAAAAAACGGTAGAAAACCAAAAATTCACCACCACAAGAACCAAAAAAGCCATGATCAAGGCACAAACAACATGACTCCACCCAAAAACCAAATTTAAAAACATTATTAGGTAAAAAATATCACTATATTAGAAGAATGAAAAATGTGAGTGATAGAAACCCTAAAATAGGGAAGAAATCAAGAGACCATACACATACATGATGATTTCATGACATTACCACTCAAAAAATACAAAAAAAATTGGAGTTGAAGATGTCTAGAATGTTGAAGAGGAACTTTACTGGGAATATAAATAACATATGTCTATGATTATGGGTGATTAAGGGTTTAATCTGAAGATGTAAAAAAATCCTTATTTTAATTGACTTGGATAGATGGCATGGATTTCTCGCACGATTATCCAAATCATACAGCAACTGATTGTATTTATAAGTACATGGGGAATGACTTATTATTTTTTAATATGTAATTGTTAATGTACATAGGGAATGTCAGGAATCCTTTATAGTTCTACTATCAAAGGAACATAGTTTTTTCTATGCTGGCACATAGTTTCCCCTAATAGTGTGCCAACTGTGCTCCACCTACTGTCCAACCAAAAACCCCAATTATCCACAAAAACACTACTAGAAACTATTTAACCATCATAATACCAAAAATAAAAAATGAATAAATAAATATATAATCAAGGATTTCACAAAATGACTACAATTATGTACAACAGACATCAACCTTTGGGAACGGAAATCATTCTTCCTATTCCAAACCATCCCATTCTCTTCTAAAAACACATATAAGATCCAAAATAAAATTTGGAAAATCCATTAATGGTGTGGATATTAATACAATGATATGAAGCATACCATGATGAAATTGTTTAGATAATGGATGGTATCAAATTTGAGGTAATACATTGATGTATTACCCAAAGAGTTGCATGGAAATCCCCGATTCATGGGTTAGAGTTCTTAATAGATATCATACCCAGATCCACTCATATTTCAAAATTTCCTCGTAGGATAACCCTAATAGAAATAGAATAGCTAAATAAGATGCTGCAAAATAATTTGGAAAAAATAATTCATATTCCAACGTTCATAAACATGGGTTGCATGAGTGCTATTTTTCATGAAGAATGATGGGTCAATATATTTGTGAATCTATTATTATGAGCTCAACAAGATCACCTTAATGAAAATTTATAATCCTCTAAGGATTGATGACTTGATTGATCATATATGAGTTAATCAGTGTATATCAATGGTCAATATTTTTTATAGATGTCAGAAAAGAAGGTGAAAATGTAGATATTCAGAAGAATTCTTTTAATATGAGGTATGGGACTATGAGTTCACAATGGTATACATTGGTCTTACTAATTCTCTGACAAGCCTCATGGATTTGATGTACATATTTAGAGACATCCTAAAAAAAGTTGTTTCATTTTTTATGATATTAACTTTTATTCCCAGGGAATGTCGAAACAAATGATAATTTATGGATTGTTCTTGAAGTATTAATGAAGGATAGAATGTCCGCTAAGATAATGAAGTGTTACTTATTGATACAACATGTCACATTTCTTGGGAATGCGATATCATGTGATTAAATGTAAATGGACACTTCAAATGCATTGGTAATTGAGGAATATCTCATACCAACTTGTGTCTGGGAAATTTTGTGTTTTCATGGAATAGATGGGAAGTACATGCTTTTTTAAAATCATTTCTCATGGTGTTATAGAATGAAATCTATGTTACAATCTAAATGGATAAGTTATGTGTAGATGAAATAATGTGAGGAAAGATTCAAGAAGCTCAATAAGATGATAATCACTAAACATATAGTCACACGACTAATAGTTGGAGATGTTTTTTGATATATCGTGATGCTTCAAATAAAGGTTTTTCGCTCATATAGAATGATAATGTGATAGAATATGCCTAAAAATGAATATCTATTAGTAGAAATACCAAACACATGATGTAATATTTGAAAATGTAAATTTATTACATTAAAATATGGAGACACTATCCATATGGTAATAAGTATTCGATGTATACCTATAATAGGACCCTAATGTATATATTTACCTAGAATGAGATCAATATGTCTCAGATATGATGGACATAACTAATAAAGGACTATAATTTCTCTCTTCACTACCATTAGGTAAAGTTGAACAATGTAGCTGATATTGATAGTAAAAAATAATCTACCAGTCTATCCATGATGTGGATTTAGAAAGGTCATATATTCATAGAAATTAGAATGATTGATCGAGAAATCATAATGGATTGGAATAAATCATACCTTTTTCAAAATATTTCCCAACCATACATCTAGGAGATCATCGAGTAGGCCAGAAGGGATGATCTTGATCAAGAAAATATTTTTAATTGATTAAAGGATCGGAAGCTACATGAGTTGCATATCTATGATGATAGTTTGATTTTTTCAGAATGAATCATTATGTTCATGCATAAACTGAGACAAAGAATGATCTATTAGATAATGTACATTGCTAATATTTATTGATTAATCCTTGATGTACAATGTTGTTTCATGATATTAATGAAAAATAATGGTGGGAAAACATGATGAATGATATTTCTAAGTAAATGTCAATAGGTTTTGTATGTTGTAATTTTATAGTTGAGTGATTAAATCAATAGGGATGATGAAATCATTACCTAAATACAAGTAGAAATTATAGAATTTCCCAAGATACATTGTCATTGGTCTCTTGAAAATGTTCAATGGAAGTAATGGGAATTTTTTTGTGGTGGATTGACACACCAAGATAGCCAAATTTAACACTATTAAGATGTTTCACCTAATTTTGAATCTCTTCTATTTTTTGGGTCCATATCCCGTTTATCTTCATATATTTTTGGTTGTCCTTTGATCATGGTGGTGTGGTACCACCCTGTATGATGTTTTTCTTGGTGATTTTTTTATTAGATTATTGTGGATCTGCTAATTGTATTTCTGTTAGAAATTTATTCTTCATTATTCCATCCTATGGATTTTCCATCGATGGTGCTCGTTGATGTCGGTGGATTCTAATGGTAATTTGACTCCCTATTTATTTGTCCAATGAACGGTGATATGATTCTTGGAGTGGTGGAAAAGGTGAATTTTTTTATGTTTATGGGATCATGAAAAGTGTGGATTGATTATGGAATCAGAGATATTTGTCTTGCTCTGATCCGAAATGCTAATGACTTATTGTTTCTGGAACCAATGAGGCATGATGCGGTTCTCAATGAATGATTTGTATTTTATTAATTTTGATCGTTTATCTTGGATGACACCATTGTGGTGGCGGAATATCGACTGCAAATTTTTTTTAATTTCATATATGTTTTATTAGAGTGTAATGGTTTTAGGTGTTGATATATATTAAGTGTTTATTTTTCTAATTTGTAAATTTATAATGGTTCACACATTTCCTTGAAATTTTTTCCATAAAATGTAAACAAATGGATTTAGAGAAGGAACAAAATCACATATTGGTTTATTTATTATATAATAACAAATTCTACTTGATTATTCAATTGGATCCAAATTAATCTTTTCATAGGAAGTGATGTAGAACTCCAACATATAAGGATGAAGTTATTGAATAAATGCTATGTGGACCTGGTCTTGAGAAATAAATGATAAAGAAGATCCATGTCATTCAACAACATATAAAAGATTCTAATAGTCCAAAAAATAGTCATTATTACATCTTTTTAAGGGATATGGTGTTCGTTGTTGGAGATAATGATTTCCTTTAAATATCTCCATTGAAGTGATTCATACAGTTTAGAATGAAATTATAAATACCTGAAAAAATAAAACTAAATTTTTTTCTTAATATTCATGGGAATTTTACAAGAACGCACTTTCTGACGGCACCTGATTCTGAGGCCCGGTGTGCCCTGAATCATTTTACGAAGATTAGCTTGGGTACGTTCAGTGAACGAACTAGCGGGTTTTTCTATCTTTTTAACGGGTGCTCGGAATCGAATTCTGAGGGCACTGATGGAATCGCAGCGCCGGTAATTTCTTAGAAACACCTTTTTCAGAGTTGCATTTTCTCGGGTGTGGTTTTTACATTTTGGGGATAAGTTATGATGTAATATAAAATTAGTGCAACCCGTTTTTATTTTATTTTTCTTAACTTATGTTCAGTGGATGTTGTGGGACCCACAATATCCTACCCACTTGGTAGGATATTTGTGAGTTGGGGCCCACACGAGCCCCACCGTTTCTTTTATTCTATGTAATGCACCCGCACCCCCATTTTTAATGAAGTCAACTCATGTGTTTATTCTGGTAATTAAACGCCTCATTAATTGTGAGGTTTTAAACTCCTCAATTAATTTCTCGTTTCGTTTCTTTTTGAATTTTAAAACATTGTCTTGTGCGTTAATAAAATAAGACAACTATTATTTTATTTTGGTTGGAACTTATTGCGTGGAGAGAATTTGGAGAAAAGATTTCTTCTTCGACGAAGAACACGGAGAACGTGAAGAACACGAAGAATGCGAAGAGCACAAAGAACGCACAGATCTCCGACGAAGAATTCCAAATCCTCGGAGATCGACTACGCGACAACATGTACCACGACGCCAGCGACGCTTATTCTGTGACGCTTCTTTAGCGAAGCTTCTTCCGCGATAGTTATTTCCGCGACGAATCCTCACTCATCGAATTCGACGAGGTAGGGGTTTTGATTCAATTAAATCATTGTGATTTATACCAATGGCATATGTTAAAATATTTTTCAGAAGCCTTTTTAAACCGCTAACGCGGTGGGTGTGGACTAAAGAACAAGTCTGAAACCACCGTCCCTTCGTTCTTGGTGTGCGGAACGGCAGACGATGATGAAGCAGGCTGCACGGGCATTGTGAGGTCTTCACTGTGAAGGACCGGTCCCGGGTGGGCTGTTGGTGAAGACAACAGGCGAATCCGACCACCGGAGCTCGTCCGGTGGTCCGGGGAGTAACCCGCAGGCGTGCCTCACCTTCACGGTAGCGCCGGCGACAGGAGGTTGCGGCCGGCCGCTAGGAGATGGCAGTGCCCAGCGCACCGCCGGGAAGAGCCGTCGAGGATGAAGCCGTGGCGGAAGCCCGCAAGTCCTGCGACCGCGCGGGACCGGAGGAGGCGGGATTCGGCACACAGCCATCTCCATTGGCTAGGGATGGCCCCCACGCAGGGCAGTGGATTCGTCCAGGGGGTGTTCCCCCCTTTGCGTGGCCGCTTGGCCAGCGCCAGCGTGCCGGGCTGAGCCGCCCGGCCGGACCGCCAGGCCGGGCCGTGCCCAGACCTAGCCGGGCCACACCAGCCAGGCTGTGCCACGTCCAAGAGGGCCAGACACGGACCCAGTTTGGGTCGACCCGGTTCGGGCCGACCCTGGGGGTATCGGGCTGGGTCGGGCTGGGCTCGAACCCCCTAATACTGAACCTCTTCTAGTCTTCCACCCACAACATGTGTTACGGTCCTCCAATCGATGCACCGTCAGCTGTGATGCGATCCGTGGATCGAGACGGTCATTTCGGTATATTACGCTAAAGGATTTTGAGTACTTAGGGTTCGGCCGGGTTGGTTCGTACACGAAACCAACCGGGCCCTCGGAGCGGAAACGGTCATAATGCGAGCTCCGGACGTCCGATTGGTGTACCGTCAACTTTGTTGGATTCTTCTTAGTGAGAAATACCTTTTGGATTACTCCACTCGAGGTTTGGAAGTAGTTGGAGTACGGTCTGGCTAGTTTTGACTTAAAAACCAACCGGGCCACTTGTTCGAAAAAGCCAATAACTCTCATAGTAGGCGTCTGATTCACGCGCCGTCTGTGACGTTGAGTTCCTGTTGAAGATACAAAACTTTTGGATACATCAACTCCGGACTATGTGTCAGTTGATGTATCAGCCCCTCGGCTCATGGAGCGGACCCTCCCGAATGAGCTTGTTGTATGCGGGAACCCTAGAGCTGGCTGCGAGTGCGTCGACGACGAAAACTGTACAGAAATCCTTCGTGGATTCGATGGAGATGACTACAGCACTCAGTGATCCTACGTGGATCAGTGCTACCTATCCTGTGTGGGTCAGTCCAGTGTGGGTCAGCGCTCAGCTGTCCTGTGTGGGCTCGCGACTACAGATCCTTTGTTGGTCATTGCGGGGGTTAGTTACATATCGACCCTGTGTGGGCCAGATCCTTTGTGGGTCATTACTAGGGTTAGTACCTATCGATCCTTTGTGGGTCTGACGACATAGATTAATCAGTGGCTATATCTGATCATCTCTATCGTCATACGAAGATGTATACTTGTGTGAGCTGAATCTTGACTTGATTTCCTATGTGGATTGTGTTGTGCTATCCTGTGTGGATGTGATCGAACTTGGGCTCGGACGTTGGAGCGAACTGGAATTGATGACTTAAGTATATGTATGGGCATATACATAAGCAGCGTCACATGTTACTTAGTGATTGTATCTTTCCTTTGTGGATTATCCTTTGTGGATATTGGGAGACCGTCGGGGGTCTCGGGGTCCCTATTGAGTAGATTATACTCACCCCTACACAGGCTATGCTTACACCATGTTGTGTTGGTTGCAGATGACAAACAGCACTGATCGTGGTTGAGACTTGCGGAGTAGGTCGGTACCTGGAGGTGGACCACTGGGCGGGACGTACTCAGAGTGGACGGCTGGACCCAAGGAGCTGTGGAGGGTATCTGTACCCACCATTCAGGTGGGAGTTCTAGTGGATGGCTCGAGGCTGTGGCTTTACTTTCAGTTGATGTTTTCCCTTTCTTGTTGTACCTTACATTCAGTTTTGGGTTTGTATTCTGGCCCACTTACTTTTCCGTACTTACTGTTGTACCCAATTTTACTTAGTGTTTACTTCTTCTTCTTTCTTGATCTGTGGTGCTTGTTTACTTTACAAAGGAAATGCCTACCCTTTTTATCGGTAATTACGCCTTGGTTCTAGTTGCCAGCCCCTGGCCTATGGAAGGCGGGCTTGGGGTAGTCACGGCACGGGCCCCGAGGACGGGTCATGACAAATTAGTATCATAGGAGTTCGGTTCTACCGCCGAACATTGGACTCTAATCATTCATTTATGTGAAGAAATAGTGTTAAGAGTATTGAGTGTGGTTATCAGTTCAGGAAGACCAGTGTTGGTGCGACGGCCGATGTATCTGTACACCAGGACCCTGACTTCTGATTTCAGACTTAATGCACGATAACATTGATTGAATGTGTGTTTCAAGTTTTTTTGTGATTACTTTTTGTCAGCACACCATGTATACTATTCTGACCGTGGCTCACCTTTCTCTTTTCAGGATGGCCCCACGATGGCAGCCAGCTAGGGTTCCGAGCGTTGTGCGTGACGACAGCCCAACATGTGACGAGGCCTCGGTACAGGGCCCTTTGACAACAGAGGCACCGACGATACCTCTTCCCTCCAAGCCCCTAATGCTACCAGCCTAAGCCGCTGATGATGCACGTCACCTTAGTGCACTGCACGAGTTTCAGTGCCAGTGACCGCCCATGATCCGTGGGGAGACGGACCCCCAGGCAACCGAGGATTGGCTGGAGGCAGTTGTACGGGTTTTCAGGTTAGTGAAAATACCATCAGACCTCATGGTGATTCTCGCAGCGCGCATACTGCACGCGACATCAGGTAGATGGTGGAGATTAATGCTCCAGGTGCACGATGAGGAATCTCTCCTCTGGACGGAATTTGATAGCCTCTTCCTCTAGGAGTTCGTCCCAGCCACCTTCCGTGCGGTGCGCATCCCGGAGCTTCTACAGCTGCGGCAGGGCTGCATGACGGTTGCCCTGTACTCGGCGAGATTTACCAATCACTCACGCTACTCAACAGACATGGTACAAGACCCATTCTTCTGGGCCCGGACCTCTGAGAAGGGATTGAGCCATGAGATCAGGGCATCGCTGATCTCCCTAAGTATTTCGACTCAGGCAGGGGTACTAGAGCGGGCCCTTCTGATCGATAGCTTCCTTGCTGAGCCTACATCAGCAGCAAGGCCTACCGCATGGCGGCACGTAGCAGAGTCTTCTGCAGCAGGTAGTCGACGGATGACTCATGGGTCTAGGCAGACCATACCCTCAGGCAGACGACCTTAGGACACTAGCTCAGCAGTGTGGGGCACACAGCGAGGAGCCAGTCTTACGTGAGGCAGGAAGTGCTATGCATGCGGCGGGCATGTCCACATGGCACGTGACTGCCCGAACCGCCATACCAAATAGCATCAGATGGTTGAGGGCCCACCCAGGCAGAGGCAGAGGGTCGACCGTGGCGGTTCTCCAAGAGCAGGCGAACGAGGGAGAGGAGCTGGTCGAGTAGTAGGTGATGGGCGACGCTTTGAGGCTCTACCACCACCACCACCATGAGGTCCACCATGACCACATGGAGCTGGTGGGAAGAGACATGAAAATCACCAGGCAGCGGAGCCCTATGACCACGGCGCGCCCGATATTATTTGAGGAACTATCTGTGTCTATTCCACCCTTGCTGCAGTTCTTATAGACACATGAGCGAGTCTTTCTTTCATATCCACTGCCCTTGTTCAGAGCTCGGAAATTCCGACAGAGCCGTTGGCTCGATCCTTATGGCAAGAGACTCCTACGGGAGAATACTTGACGATTACGCACTAGTGCCGGCAGTGTGAGCTTAATCTAGAAGGCGAGAGCTTTGGCTGGGATCTTCTTGTATCATTGTCGAGGCCTTACGACGCCATCTTGGGCATGGATTGGTTATCTACAGTCCATGCTCAGATTGACAGTATTAGGCGCAAGGTGCGGTGTGTACGCACTGACGGGAGAAGGTTCACCTTCACCGGTGAGAAGGGATCCATCAAAGCACAAGATGGACTCTCGCAAAGGAAAGGACATCCCATCACTCATCAGTTGGCTAGCCTCATCCTAGGAGCAGTTGACGTGCAGAGTCCTGGTTTTCATGCAGTGGTGGATCAGTATGCAGATGTTTTCCCTGACGATGTTCTAGGACTACCTCCACACAGAGAGGTAGACTTTTATATTGAGTTGTACCCTGGGACAACCCTAATATCCACCCCAGCATATGAGATGGCTCCCTTCAAGCTTCGAAAGCTACGAGTATGGTTGGAGGACTTTCAGGGCAAGGGATTCATCTGACCCAGTGTTTCACCCTGGGCTTTCCCGATATTGTTCTCCAAGAGGGAGGACAGGAGCTTGCGACTTTGTGTTGACTATCGTCGCCTGAACCAGGTGATAGTGAGGAAAAAGTATCCGCTACTGAGGATTGATGACCTCTTAGATCAACTCAAGGGAGCACGGTGGTTCTCGAAGATAGACCTCAGGTCAGGCTATCGTCAACTCAGAGTTCAGGACGAGGACGTGCAGAAGAAGGTCTTCAGATGTCGGTATGGCCACTATGAGTTCTTGGTTATTCCATTCGGCGAAACCAATTCTCTCACAGTGTTCATTGGCCTCATGAACATGATATTTAATCCATACTCGATTGATTTGTCATGGTATTCATCGACAACATTTTTATATACTCAACTACTGAGGATGAGCACGCCTACCACTTGTGGGTTGGGCTAGACACACTCCGAGAGCACCAGCTTTATGGAAAGCTCTCTAAGTGTCAGTTCTGGATACGTGAGGTCCACTTCATGGGACACGTCATCTCTGAGGCGGGAGTTTTGGTGGATCCTGTGAAGATCGAGGCAGTGCTACCATGGGAGCCACCCAAAAGCGTAACAGAGGTGCGGAGTTTCTTGGGATTAGCTGGACACTACCAGAGATTTGTGCCAGACTTTTCTAGAGTTGTGGAACCACTCTCTGCCTTGAAGAAGAAGGGGAAACACATTGTGTGGTCAGACAGATGTCAGTAGAGCCTCCAGGGGCTGAGACAGAGATTGACCAGCGCCCCCATCTTGAGGCTACCGGAGGAGGGAGTTGGGTACGTAGTTTACTGCGATGCATCGGGGACTGGACTCGAATGTGTCCTGATACAGGAGCTGTCCGTGATCACCTATGGATCATGTTAGTTGAGGCAGCATGAGAAGAACTACGCTACTCATGACCTGGAGTAAGCAACAGTGGTCTTCGCTCTGAAGATGTGGCGACACTATCAGATGGGTGAGTGATTTACAGTCAACTGTGACCATCAGAGAATCAAGTATATCTTCTCTCAGAAGGACCTGAACCTAAGACAGTGGCGATGGCTTGAGTTCCTCTAGGACTATTACTTTAGGATAATCTATACTCTTGGGAAGGGGAACGTTGTACCTGATTCTCTCTATAGTAGGACGGGCATTCAGCTACATGGGGAGGAGACAGAGCAGCTAGCCGTTTTGCAGATATCCTTCATGGATAGAGATGGAGCAGCCTCCCTTCAGTCACTCACAGTCACTCCTCCACTGCTACAGCGGGTCAGAGAGGCACAACGTGGGGATGCCGACTGTGAGACGCGGCGTGCGCAGATATCCTCAGGACAGGCACCTGATGGTTTCTCCTTTGGAGGTGAGAACAACTTCCTTTTCAGAGGACGTACCTTGGTACCAGTTGCTTTATGGGAGGTGGTGCTGAGAGAGTTTCACACTTCCCCTTTGGAGGTACATCCTGGAGTGGCGAAGATGTACAAGGATCTCAGACGACAACACTGGTGTCCAGTAATGAAGAAGGCTGTGGCAGAGTTCGTTTCTCGATGCCTCACCTGCCCGCAGTTAAAGGCAGAGCATCAGGTACCAGCAGGCTTGGTCCAACCCTTGGAGGTCTCGGAGTGGAAGTGGGATGGGATATATATGGACATAGTGACTCGACTTCCATGCACTACCAGAGGTCACGACTCCATTTGGGTGATTGTTGACTGACACGCCATGTATGCTCACTTCTTACCCATCAGAGAGAAGGGCCCAGTAGAGGGCTTGGGACGTCTCTACGTTCAGGAGATTTTATGGATTCATGGTGTGCCATCATCTATTGTCTCCGAACTAGATGCTCGCTTTACTTCCTGGCTTTGGAAGGGGTTGCAGGAGTCATTCGGGACGCAGCTACGTCTGAGTACATCCTTTCACCCTAAGACAGATGGTCAGACGGAGAGGACCATTCAGACTCTCGAGGACATGCTCCGCGCATGTTTCTTTGACTTTGGTCGCAGCTGGGAGGACCACCTACCCTTGGTGGAGTTCGCATACAATAACACCTACAACTCAACCCTCAGGATGGCACCACACGAGGAGTTGTATGGCCGACTTTTCAGATCACCTCTGTGCTGGAAAGACCCTGGGGAGTCAGCACTTGTTGGACCGGAGATGGTCCAGGCCACGTCAGAGAAGATCCAAGTCATCATGGAGTGGATGAGGACAGCTCAGTGCCGGCAGAAGTCTTATGATGACAGGAGGCGGAGGCCACTGGAGTTTGAGGATGGCGACCATGTCTTCTTGTGGATCTCACCTCGATGTGGATTACAGAGATTTGGCCTAGGCGGCATGTTATCTCCGCGCTTCATCAGACCGTTCCATGTCCTCAGCAGGATTGGTGAGGTGGATTATCTCCTGGCTCTACCACCTTAGTTGCACCGGGTTCACGACGTCATCCACGTATCTCAGTTGAGGAGATACGTGCACGACCCGATGCATATCATTGACCATGGGGAGATGGACGTTGATGATGGGGAGACATTTGTGGAGGTCCCGGTGGTGATCAAGGATCTAAATGAGTGGGTCCTAAGTAGACGGTCGATTCCTCTAATGTGCATCATATGGCAGCATGGGAACCTCCATGAGAGCACTTGGGGGCGGAAGGCTCAGATGCGTGCTCATTACCCACTTTTGTTTCCCTAGTTTTTGATGTATCTTTATGGGGACATAAAGACCTAAGGTGGGAGTGATGTAAAGACCCGAAAAAATCAAGGAAATATTTTTCTTAATTTTCTTGGGAATTTTACTAGAACGCAGTTTCTGACGGAACCTGATTCTGAGGCCCGGTGTGCCCGAAATCAATTTATGATGTTTAGCTCAGGTACGTTCAGTGAACGAACAAGCGGGTTCTTCTAACTTTTGAACCGGTGCTCGGAATCGAATTCTGAGGGCACCGATGGAATCGCAGTGCCGGTAATTTCTTAGAAACACCTTTTCTGGAGTTGCATTTGCTCGTGTGTGGTTTTTAATTTTTGGGGTTAAGTTAACAAATAAAATAAAAGTGGTGCAACCGGTTTTTATATTATTTTTCTTAACTTAAGTTAGGTGGATGATGTGGGACCCAGAATATCCTACCCACATGGTAGGATATTTGTGAGGGGGGCCCACACGAGCCCCACCATTTCTTTTCTTCTAAGTAATGCACCCGCACCCCCTTTTTTAATGAAGACAACTCATGCGTTTATTCTAGTTAATAAACGGCTCATTAATTGGGTGGTTTTAAACTCCTCAATTAATTGCTCGTTTCATTTCTTTTTGAATTTTCAAATGTTGGCTTGTACATTAAAAAAATAAGACAACTCTTATTTTATTTCGGTTGGAACTTGTTGCGTGGAGAGAATTTGGAGAAAAGAATTCTTCTTCGACAAAGAACATGAAGAACGTGAAGAACGCGAAGAACGCGATAAACGCACCGATCTCCGATGAAGAACGCCAAATCCTCGGAGATCGACCATGCGATGCCGTGTACTATGACGCCAGAAACGCTTATTCTGTGATGCTTCTTCATCAACGCTTCTTCCATGATGTTTATTTCCGTGACGAATCCTCGCTCATCGAATTCGATGAGGTAAGGGTTTTGATTCAATTAAATATTTGTGATTTATACCCACGACATATGTTTAAATATTTGTCGGAAGCCTTTATAAACAGCTAACGTGGTGGGTGCGGACCAACAAAAAAGTTTGAACCCACCATCCCCTCGTTCTTGGGGTGCGGAACGGCGGACGACGATGAAGCAGGACGCACGGGCGTTGTGAGGTCTTCGTAGTGAAGGACCAGTCCCGGGAGGGCCGTTGGTGATGACAGCAGGCAAATCCGACCACCGGAGCTCGTCCGGTGGTCCACAGAGCTACCCGTTGGCATGCCTCACCGGCGCGGCAGTAGGAGGTGGCAGCCGGCACCGGCCGACCGCCAGGAGACAGCGGTGCCTGGTGCACCGACGGGAAGATCCGTCGCGGCCGCCACAAGTTCTGCGACCGCGCGGGACCGGAGGAGGCGGGATGTGGCACATGGCCGCGTCCGTTGGCAAGGGGTGGCCCCCACGCGGGGCCGCGGTTTCGTTCAGGGGGGCGGTCTCCCCTTTGTGCGGCCGCTTGGCCAGCGGCAGCGCACTGGGCCGAGCCGCCCGGCTGGACCACCAGGCCGAGCCACGCCCCGGCCGGGCCGGGCCGCGCCCAAGCGGGTAGGACCCAGACCCGGTTCGCGTCCACCCGGTTCGGGCCGACCTTGGGGGTATCGAGCCGGGCCCGAACCCCCTAATACCGATCCTCTTCAGGTATTCCGACAATAACATGGGCTACGGACCTCCGATCGATGCAACGTCAGCTGCGATGCGATCCTTGGATCGAGACGGTCATTTCGGCATATTATGCTCAAGGTTCCAGAGTACTTTGAGTTCGGTCGTGTTGGTTCGTACACAAAACCAACCGGGCCCTCGGAGCGGAAACACTCATAACATGAGCTCCGGACGTCCGATTGACGTACCGTCAGCTTTGTTGGATTCCTCTTAGTGAGACAGACATTTTGGCTTACTGCACTCGAGTTTTGGACGCAGTTGGTGTAAAGTTGGGTTGGTTTTGAATTAAAATCCAACCGGGCCCCTGGGACAAAAAAGCCAATAACTCTCAGATCGGGGGTCTGATTGACGCGCCGTCTGTGACGTTGATTTCCTGTTGACGATTCCGAACTTTTGGATACATCAACTCCGGACTATGTGTGAGTTGATATATCATCCCCTGGGCTCGTGGAGCGGACCCTCCCGAACGAGCTTGCTCTGTGCGGGAACCCTAGAGCTGGCTGCGACTGCGACGACGACGACGACTGTAGTGAAATTCTCCATGGATTTGACGACGATGACTACAACACTCAGTGATCTTACGTGGATCAGTGCTACTGATCCTGTGTGGGTCAGATCCTATGTGGGTCAGCGCTCAGTGTTCCTGTGTGGGCCAGTGCCTACAGATACTGTGTGGGTCCGATCTTGTGTGGGTCATTGCGGGGGTTAGTTACCTATCGACCATGTGTGGGTTAGAACCTTTGTGGGTCATTGCGGGGGTTAGTACCTATCAATCCTTTGTGGATCCAATAGCTTATATGAATCAGTGGCTATATCTGATCATCTCTATCATCATACGAAGAAGTATTCCCGTGTGAGATGAATCTTGACTTGCTTTCCTATGTGGATTGTGTTGTGCTATCCTGTATGGATGTGATCGAACTTGGGCTCGGACGTTGGAGCGAACTGGAATTGATGACATAGGTATATGTAAGGGAATATACCTAAGCAGCATCGGATGTTACATAGTGATTGTATATTTCCTTTTTGGATTATCGTTTGTGGATTCTGGGAGACCTTCGGGGGTCCCGGGGTCCCTACTGAGTAGCTTATACTCACCCCTGCATGGTCTATGCCCGCACTACGCTATGTTGGTTGCAGACGACGGACATCGCTGATCGTGGTTGAGACTTGTGGAGCAGGTCGGTACCTGGAGGTGGACCCCTTGGCGGGACGTACTCGGAGCGGACGGCTGGACCCGCGGAGCTGTGGAGGCTATCTGTACCCACCCTTCAGGTGGGAGTTCTAGTGGACGGCTCGAGGCTGTGACTATACTTTTAGTTGTTGTCTTCCCTTTCCAGTTGTACCTTACGTTCAGTTTGGGTTTGTATTTTGGCCCACTTACTTTTCCGCACTTACTGTCGTACCCAGTTTTACTTAGTGTTTACTTCTTGTACTTTCTTGCTCTGTGGTGTTTGTTTACTTTACAAAGGAAATTCCTTCCCTTTTTATCGGGAATTACGCCTTGGTGCTAGTCGCCAGCCGCTGGCCTATGGAAGGCGGGCTTGGGGTAGTCACGACACGGGCCCCGAGGATGGGTCGTGACAAAAATAGAAGTATATCCCATGGTACACTAGCCCCTTTACGATCCTAGATCATATTGGATTAATGTCTTATCATCTTGAAAATCCTTCAAATATGGTTCTTGTTCACGATGTGATCCACATATCTACCTAGAGGAAATAAATACATAACCCCTCGAATGTATCAAATTTTATGGAGATCAAACTGGGGATTTCCCTCTCTGATGAGGAATAGATAGTGATGATCATTGAATACAGAGACAATGTTATAAGAAACAAGAAAACTCACATTGTCAATGTTTTGTTGGTGAACCATAAGTATGTTGATTCTTCTTGGGAACCAAATAAAATAATGAAATATAATTAGATTCTCGTATTCCCAAATGTGATTTTGTGTTGACATTTCTGCGATGAAATTTTTAAAGGGGTGAAGAATGTAATGACCTAGTTATTATTAGTAAAATATAATTTGTAACATATCATGATTTTAATATTAAACACTATTTTCTTGAATGAAATACTAAATGCTATGTGACCAATAATTTAAACGTAATTCTTATCTTTTGTGTATTGAATTTCTAAAAACGGGCATACGTTGTTGCAATCGATATGCTATTTGTAGTATGATAGGAAACACATTATTTTTAGTGAATAATATCCAAACCTTATGAATAGTTATGTAATACTTGTGAATTTTAATTTGAAATTTATTAATAGTAAAAAGGTAAAATTAATAGTAACCTCACTAATGAATTTATATCAAAAAAGGACTCTTATATGTGAAAATATGATCGTCATATAAGTGTTGGTATTTTTGTAAGTCATGATTATTTAATTTAAATTTTATAATTTATTTAATAATTTAATTAAAAATAAATTTTCATAAAATTTAATCAGAACTTATTATTTATTATCCTATTGTTATAATATAATTTTATGAGACATTTATTAGTTTTAAGGTGTTATAAAATGAGTTGTAGTTTTAAAATTGTTATTTTTTTTATAATGTATGATCTTATTTAAAAACAAAATTAAACAAATTTAGAAAAATATTTTTATAAAATGGAGTTCATTTTTTATTTATACACATCAAAAAATTGGTAGGGATAATTTTTTAATTTTTCAGAAATACATTATTTTTTAGGAATAGTGAAAAACAACAGTTTACTGTATATATACATTATATGATAAATACATTATTCCTAGAATTACGAATTATGTAATAACCCTTGGTTAGAACTCGCATTCTATCTTTATGGTTTTTCTTCACATGATTCAATACCATTTAATATCATGTGAAAAAATTATAAACTGATGATTAAAATATTGGAAAACCTATCATCTCCTCCATTATAAACACTACAATTACCCCCACTTACTCTCACACCTATAAAGAATTAATAATGTTATAAATTCTTCCCAAGAAAAATCCCAAGGATCTTCCCCACGTCAAAGGCAATATGGTCTTACAAAAAGGTCAATACCCAATGACTTTTGGAGGATCCCAAAGATAAGATATCAAGAGAAAAAAATTCCTCTTCCATTTTCCCATGTTTTCTTTTCAACTCTTTCCTTTTTTATACTCCCTTGACCTAACCATAACTAGTAGATATGATACCTCCAGAATTATATATATATATATATATAGTATTTTTATAAATTTTATAAAAAAATTCTTCATCATTATTCTTATCCTCTTAATATTATTCTAATAATAAGAACATCATCCGTGTTCTATCCACTTATCGACATCATGGATGATGTGTCATAAATTTCATTTATTTCATTAAAATAATGTTGTGATACCATTTTAATGGTTGATAATGATTTTATTGTGTATTATGTGATCCATATTACGTTTTGTAATTAACATATATTCATAATATTTAAGGTATTTGATGAGAGAAGTTTGTGATTTTTGAAGAACATCCAAAATGATCTAATCATCATCATTGTTTTATCTAATTATTCATCAAAATATGTGACAGAAAATGATTTATGGGATCATTTGATATTATATAAACATACTATTTCATTTCATACCACTAATGTAGATTATCATCCATTCAACAACAAAATCTATTACAAACTGGCAATGGGAACCATGTAACAAACCCACTTGAAACAATGTATATAACAAAATATTATTGAAAATTGTGTTTAATGATGTTATAAAATGATCATCTACGGTGTTATAAAAATTATTATTCTTAGTTAATGTATTAATAACACTATTCTTACTATTATACAGGAGGGTGTAACACATTTGAATTAAGAGGAACATGATGTAAGATATTTAGTGACCCAATTTCGGTTCATTGGGATAACATTATAATTTATTTATTATTTGGAATTAATATTATTTGTGTGATTATTTTTTTATATTATGTTCTATTATGTGTATTTATTTTTTATACAAATATACATTCCACTCAAATTATCATTTATTCCAATTATATTTGTACAGAACATTCCTTTTGAAATCCTTTTAAAAGTCGCGTTAATGAAATTAAAATTGATTTTTACATATATATATATATATATATTGAGTGGATTATCTAAATTTAATGATTATTTATTACTATGTTTTCCATTATAATTAGAGATAGTAAATTTTTATGAATATTATTTCATTATTGTGTGGATGTTTTTGTATATTTAAAAAGTTATTTTGCATTACATAAGTTTTTTTTTAAATTTTGAATGTGTTTTCCTCATGTGTTTAAATGATTTTTCAAGTGTTTAATTCATGATATGTTACTTGGACATAGTTATATTGGGTTGATCCCATTATATCTCAATATATGATAGGTTGATACCAATTATAGATCATGATATATTGGGTTGTGCCCATAATATATCAAGATATGCGGGTGGGCCCCATTATATCTCAAAAATGCATTGGGTACTCCAAAGATTGAAGTTTACCGAATTGTTATAACATGTTTAAGGGTGATATGGTAAATATGTTCTGAGGAAACTACATGAATTTTCTATACGTGTAAATGATTTTTTATGAAATTTGATTTATTTTCTTTTATGTTACCGTTTGACTAATGATTTTCATTATTTATATCCCTTACTAAACTTTTGGTTCTCATCCCACATTTTTAAATAGTTTTTCATTGGATTCCATAGATTTTCGAAGGATAATTAATTTTCTAATGCAAATGAATCGAATTTTATAATTTTTAATTAGTTTTTTAATATGATTTAATTTATGGTGTGTCTAATCAACCATAAACTACACCATAAAAGATCCTTGAATGTGTAATTTTCTATGCATCTTATTGTTACCTATTACAAAAAAATTGACAACGTTTTTTACTACTCAGTCCGGGAGAGCGGGTTCAAGGGTTTATATTTGCTATCAGAAGAACTATTTAGATAATTTTAAGATTATGTAGTGTTGTTTTTAAAAAAAAATTATATAAAATTTAATCTTCAACTTATATATAATTATGTACACGTAATAAAATAGTTTTTCTTAATTATTGATATTTAAATTCAGAATTATAAGTACAATAAAAGAATTGTGAGGGAATAATTAATTTAATTGGGAAGAATTTAATATCCATATATTTGAATATAAAACACAATGTTCTTAAATAATATACTTAATACTTAGTGATGTAGTATTAAAAAAATAATATTGCCACTTATGTGATTTGAATTTCAAAAAATCGACATACATGGTTGCGATCAGAATTTTATTTGGAGTCTGATAGGACACACATAATTATTTCGTGAATTGTAACCCACCCTTAGGAATAGTACTATTACGCTTTTGAATATAACCATGAACCTTATGAATGGTAAAATATTCAAATGAATATTAACATCAAAAATGATTTTATAATAAAAAAGAACCATATAAGTGAAAATATAATCATTATATAAGTGTTGGTATTTTTTTGGTCATAAATATTTAACTAAAATAATATGATTTATTAAAAAAATTAGTAATTTTTTATTTATAAAATTTAATAATTAATTACTATTTTATTGTCTTATGGTTATAATACCATTTTATTAGTCTGTGATAACTTTTTCATGGTGTTGTAATATGAGTTATCGTTTTAAAATTATTAATTTTCGAGTAAATATTGATTTTATATAATAATTTAATTAAAAATATCTAAAAAATTATTTCTATAAAATAGAGTTCATTTTTTTAATTATACACATAGAAAAATGGCTAGGGTGAATTTTCTGTATTTTTTTGAAGTACTTGTAATTTCATGAATAGTGTAATATATTAATTTACCATATATATACATTATATGTTAAATACATTATACCTATAATCATGGATGATTTAAGAACCCATAGTTCAAACTCAAATTATATTATTAGTGTTTTGGGTCACAATAATCCTAACAATTCATATTCATGGGGGAAAAAGTATACAAATGATTAAATTAATGGAGAACCCCAAATCTCCCCCACTAGAAATACCACCCTCACCCCCTCTTAATCTCACACCTCACAAGAATTTATAATTTCCAAAATTCATACCAAACACATTTCCAAGGATCTTCCCCCTGCCCAATAATCGAGGTTCTCACCAAAAAGCCACTACCCATAGCCCTACTGAGTATCTCAATGAGATTTGATCAAAAGGTAAAAATCCACTTCCATTATCTTGTGTTTTCTTTTCAGTTATTTTATTTTTTTATACACTCTTTACCTCCAATTATCCAAGATGAATGGAAGAATAATTATTATATATATGATATATTTTTATTTTATTTATAGAAAAAAATTTCATCAGTCTTCATCTCATCATCCTCTTATTTTATAAATAAGAACATCGGTTGTGATGTGTCGACTTACCGACATTGTGGATGGTGTCTCATCAATTACCTTTATTTCCATAATATATGGTTAAAAACAATTTTCATGGTAGAATAATATTTTATTTTTATTATATTACCTATCTTATGTTCTGTAATTGACTTATATTTATAATATTAAATGTATATAATGAAAAAATATTTTGATTATAGAAGAACCACAAAAAAATCTAAATATCATTAATGTATTTACAAATGATTCTTCATCATATGTGATAAAAAATGATTTATGGTATCATTCTATATTCATGGAACATATTAATAAAATTTCATCCCACTTCTAGAGATTCTCTTCCATTCAAAAAAATATGTTACGAAGCAACCATAGAAACAATGTAATGAACGTACCCGATTCAATGTAAATTACAATGTATTATTAAAATATTTATAGAATGATGTTATAAAATGATCATATAAAGAGTTATAAAAGTGATTAAACTTTAGTAAATTATAAGGAACACTATTTTAAGCATTCTACCAGAGTTTTAATCATGTTTTATGTATGATGAACTCGAGGTAAGGGGAATCACAACACAATTTTCATTCCTGGGGTTAACGTTTTACATTATTAATTATATGGAAATAAAATTATTTGTGTGATGAATGTTAGTTTATATTATGTTTTGTTATGTTTTATTATGTTTATTTATAGTTTTAACATGAATACATTCCATTCTAATTAATTCTCACCCTAGTTATTTTTGTAAGGGACATTCATTTTATAATCCATTTAAACGTATCTTAAATGAAATTACAATTGATTGATATATATATATATATATATGGCATGAGTGGTTTCTATAGATTTCATGATGCTTTATTTTTATGATTTTTCCATTATATTTTGACATATATTTTTATTATTAATATTAATTCATTTTTGTCTATATGTTTCTTATATTTTAGAAGTGGTTTTATTTTACAAAAATGGGTATTTTGAAAATAGGAATGAGTTTTGCACAAGGCATTCAATGATTTATGAAATATTTTATTCATTATTTGTTACATGGACATTGTTATGTTGGGATTATCTTATTCTAGATCATGATATGAAGGGTTGATCCCCATTATAGCTCAACATATGATGGGTTGAGCCCCTTATAACTCCAGATATAATGCGTGATCCCAATTATAACTCTCCAATGCATTAGGTACTCCCAAGATTGAAGTTGAATGAATGGTTATTCTATGTGTAAGGGTGATCTTAATATTTATATGGTAGATATGACCCATGTAAACTACATTGTTTTCTATGTGTGATAAAAAATTTATACAAAATAGGGTTTATTGGGTTTTATGATATCACTGGACTGAAAATTTCATTCTTTATATCCCTTTCGGGGAATTTTGTGCTCATCCCATGTTTTTTATATTCTCTTCAAATCATTACATAGATGTTAAAAGGACCATTAAATTTCTAATACAGATGAATCCAATTAGTTATTTTCTAATAATTTTGGTAACCTATTATTTAATATATGGTTTGTCTAATCCTCTAAAACCTAGATCAGAAAATCTCCTCAAATATATTATGTAATGCATATTTTTTATTATCTCTTATAAAAAATTTAAGAGCATATTATATTAATGAATCTTGAAGGGCATGTTCAGGGATTTAAATAATTCCTAACTATAGGTTTATTTTAGTAATTTATATAATATTATAAACATTAAAAATATAGATAAATAATAAAAATTGTTTATTTACTAAATACTATTACATAATTCATAAATGAAAACAATTAAAATTAAATACATTAAAACTATAAAATAAATATAAAATAGAAAAAAATATAAAATTATGTATTATCCAAATTTAATAGAATCATTTACCACACTAAAATAACTACTAAGAAGTATAAAAATATTAATAAACCAAGAAACATAATTAAAAAGGGAAATACAAAACCTTGAGAGTAATTGAGTTGAAATAGAACAAATAAATTAAGTGGTGTTTTAAAGAAGTTATGTGAAAATTGTAATAATAATGTGTCAATTGGAATAGTAACATCACAATTGGAATAGTATACTGGCCGTTGGGAATAATAACATGACAGTTTGAATAGTATTTTTAACACAAAATAAATATTTATATCTACCATGATTAATTTATATAAATATATATTTTTTAATGTAAAAAATAAATATCATTATTAAAAAACTAAATTAAATTATAAGATCATTTTAAATAAACTATATTAAAAAATAAATAGTAAAAATCAATATTTTTATATGAAGATTAATAATTAGATATTTCAAAATTTTATTTCGATAAAATTAATATATTTTTCTAAGTCATCACTCTGAAATTTTCCATGGGTGATGTTTTATGTAATTTTTTGGATCACTTCAATTATTTGGTGATAGTGAAAATAATGTTTTTTCACATAACTAGATTATCATAAATTACATTATTTATTATGTAATAATGAAATAATTCTTTCTAGAAATTGTGTTTCAGCCATCATATATATTATATCATAAATGTTTCATTAAAATGAAATTAATTGAGTTTACTAACCCAAAAATAACAATCCCAAATCTAATCCATATAAAGACCCCTATAATACATAGGGACCTTTAATAGAAATCCAACTCCAGTCATGGGGGAATTATAGTGTCGTACAAGATAAGCTATACAGAGGATTAAGTTTGATCTGATCGACTCCTCGATCTTATTTAATTTAATCAACTTTTATTTGTTTTTAACCAATAAATTCATAACCAAAACATAAAATAATTAATAAGTATGTAGTTTAATATTATATTATGAATTTTATCATACATTAAATTTCATACTACTATATATCTATATTTTAAACAATGCATTCCCACTCTCCGTAAAATGTCCCATTAATGGTTAGTTGGTCCTCTACGTGTACATTGTCTTGTTAACACATATAACCATCATAATGGAAGGATATTATGAACTATGTTTAATATATTAACATATAATTATATGAATTATAGTATTTTAGAATTAGTTATAATAATGTATGAATTTTATTTATGAAAATAGAGAAATCCAAGGGAAATCTATTTTTTATGAAAAACAAGATATACCAAATTGTTAATTTCATTAACAGAAATTGGTCATTATAATACAATTATAATAATTAAAGAATTATTTTGTAAATAGAAATGATTATATTTTGGATAATTAATTTAATAAATATATATTTATTAAACTAGATGAAAAAACAACGAAATGAATACCAAGTTAAGGTAAGGGGATTCTCAAACATAAATATATTTTTTGGTTTATTCTCTCTTCCATTGTATGATGTTCCTGGATATTTACTCAAAATTCCATTCATCATTTCTATAGGGATATACATGTTACTACCATGTAAAAAAGTTTTTTTAATAATATGTTTTTAATGTGAATTCAATTTAAAAAACATCTTATTATACTCCTTTGCAAATGCTTCTTATACCAACATGAATAATGATGTTTTAGGTCCATTTATGATTTTAATTGTTTATTTTGGAACCAACATGTATTTTCAAGAAGGTCTTACTTATTAAATCCTTATTAATCCCATTATCTCCCTTTGGATTTCTTCATTAATTAGATTGATATATATTCTATATGGAATGCACGATTCAGTAAATGTTATGATGACACCCACGGGCCCATAATTATATTTTTCATAAATAAATAGGGTAAGGAGATATATGTCATTAGATAATATTCAATATACATGAACATGATTCTAGATTTTTCACAATGATGATGTTTTTATTATGAACATATAGAATTCATGAACATGATTTTAGCTTTGTTCAAAACTATCTGTTGCATTTTTCCACTATGACATCATGTTTCATTTTAAAAAATTTCCACATTAAATACTTTTACCCATTATTTAATTAATGATGATTATGATAATCCTATTCATATGATACGGTGATTATTATTGTCATTCTAGTAATATTTAATCATTTACCTTATTCATCATCTTACTGGGCTTTTAAATCACCCAATCATTGACGTACACCCTCTAGTGATTAATTATACCATGGAGGACAAGGGGGGGGGGGCAATAAGAGATAGATATGAAGGAAATATAAAATGTTTACATTTTATTATGTAAATGTTATGTATATATGGAGTTTTTACGAGACACTAAAACTTTGGATCCTGGATTTGTAATGCTATTGAGTTGTTTACATTTAAAATAATAAAATTTGAATGTAAGATAAATTTGGCACTCTATAATCCTGGAATATATTTATTATAATGTGGAAGAAATGGGAAAAAATTGAGGGAGTAAAAATATGAATTTGAGTTAGGTGCATCATAATTTTCTTAAAAACAATTTAATGATGACATGAAATATTAGATATTTTGAAAAATTTTGATAGTATGCATGAACCATTATAATTTGTTTTTTTAACTTATTTCATTATTTATATTTAAAAAAAGTCTAATATGGACCAATTTATAATGATATATAATGAGATTGAGTAATGATTATCATTTAAGTTTCACTCTTTAAATTATTTTCTGCATTTATTACATACACTTTTTTAATACTAGGATTTTCCACATAGAATTTTAGTTGTTCAGTTCCAATAACTTTATTAATATTATCATGTATAGGTATATTTCAATTAAATAATTTTATCAATAATCTATGATAAAGGAAGATAATTTAAATGGCTACTTTAAATTTCACTCTCTATAAGAGAATAAAGTAATGTTGGGGATATAAAATAAGAAAAAGTTATATAGGGAGAGATATTAGACTAAAAATATTGATAATGAATATTATTTCAGTTATATTAAGGTACTAAAAAACAAAAATGCATATATTTTAATCACCAATGATGTTTAGATCCATTTACTATCAATATATCATTATTTTTTTAATGATAAACACCATTAAGATATTTGATAAAGGATGATATATGACATATTTCCATAAAAATGTTTGAAAATGATGTTGTATAATAAAGTTACATGAACTTTTCATATGCATAAATATAATAATGTTCCAAAATAATGTCTAATAATTCTATGTTTCTCAGAAATGTTAACAACTTTATATGTGTTTTAATGATATAATAAATGTTATTAGGAATTTGTAAAAACAGATAAACTAGAATTATAATGTAAAAAATAAAAATATTCAGATTTAGGTAATACATTTTATATGAATATATCACAATTCCAACATATATAAAATAATATGAATACATTATACACGATTCCTTTATATTCTTCTGTTGCTGTGTTTTTTCATGTTTGGGAAAATGAGAAGTTTTATCCATCAGAAAATGATCTACTAGATTAACTAGCTATAAACTGTATTTCATGAACACCGAAAATGAGTTCAGATAGTGAACATTACGTGATGATACCATTATGAAGATGAAAATAATCCATCCTCTATGATACATGGTGTTTTAAATATAGTGAAAAGATTTATTCCAAGAATGTATGTGGTTGGATTCCATCAGATAAATATCGATCAGAAAGACATAAATTGTAGAATCATTTATGATTCCCTCAAAAAAAACATTTTTGATATGATTATACCAAGAAGAATTTAAATATTTAACTAATGTAAATTGGATTCATTGTTATAACAATGATCATTTTGAAAAATAAATCTTTTGAACATCAGATATATAGAATTTTCATAAGGAGAAGTGGTTGAAGTAGAAATAAGGAATAGTGATCGAAAAAAATTATATCCATATATATTGTTTTGTATGAATTCATTGGATGTGATATTTGAGTTGAGTAACAATGACTAATGTTATATTTAAAAGAAACTTTATTATTCAATGTACAAACTATTAGGAAGATCATTGAAAAATTACATGTTCAATGCACTGGATGAATGTGTTCTTGAAAAGTGAAATTTAACAGAGTACCTTTGGAAAAAAAATTGAAGTCCATCAGTGGGATTAGTATAAATATATTGGATAAAACATCCTCAAAAGTGGTTTAGAGGATCTTTACAAACAATTTAATTTGTGGTTAAAATGTAATTGTTCTAAATTTTGTTATTAATTCTTGATATCTTTTAGAGGATTATGATGTTTGAAAATGACCACTAATAATGTGTTTATAAAATTTTGAATACTAGTGAAGAAATCAAGAGACATAAAATTTATTTAATAAATCATTGAAAATATTTGAGAATATTCTTGTGAAATTAAATTTAGTTGGATATTATATTTTGGAGTTTTCATGAGTCAGAAACTGAATTTGTCTTTCCACATTTTTTACTATTAGATCAGATAAATAGATAAGACAAAATATGATTGTATTTAATAATTGTAAAATATATAAATATATGATTTTATAATGTTTTTGTGACATGTTAATATTAAAAAAAAGTTACTTTTTTGTTGATGTTAGACCACCAAATAAACTACTATGTTATTAAAGAGATGTTGAGAGTGGTAATAGGGTTTAAACTCAGTTGAAGAAGGATGTTAATGATATAAAACATAATTCATAAAATAAAGCTCATATTAATGAATTCATTTGACATATCAACTCTAAACATATCATGATGTAAAGAAGTAAAGTTAGAGGCCTCAAAATGTGGTAAACTAGATGATCCCATCAAAAATAGGGTTATTAGATAAGGTTCAGGAGGATAAATAATTACTAAGTATGTTCTTTTAAAAATTATAGGTAATGTTTTTATTATGATCATTTGGGTATAAAAATTATCGGTGGATGTTAAAATTCCAATAGAATACTATGATGGTCATAGATGATGTATAATGTTTTATACATGAAAGAAGTGATATATATGTTTTTTTTCAAAGTAATAGTAGATCATTCTACCTTATATTAAAGAAGAAGAATGTGATTTTTTATAGAGGCATAACTAGTTTGACCAAATGATTCTTTTATAGGGGTATAGCCAGAAATTTATTTAGTGCATACAATTAATAAATATTCGGTGTATTTCCACCTATGGCTGAATACCTATTTGTATTGGGTTTGAACTGGGGTTGGGTGGTGGATAATTATCGTACAATATCACTAGTTTCTTCATATTCCTTTTTAATCTAAAATAAAATTTGTAAACTAACCCGGATAATGGGTAATGAACTTCATAGTGAGATATAGTTCATTATTTAAAACTATATAAATATGTTGAGTTTCATTATCTAATTAAATATTCATATGAATAGAGTGTATGCTAATTATATTTTTGAAGATTGTATCCTTATGAAAGTTTCATAGGATAATAATCATTCTTTACTCTGTCAAGTATCATTCTATAACATATAAGGATATAACTAATTGAACCCTCTTATTATTCCGATAATTGATATAAAGAAACACAAATTAGAATTTGGGGGTTGGTTCTATTTGAAATATTCATCTCTTAAAGTAGATAATTTTAATTCAGTGAACAATATCGGTGTTCTTGTATATAAAGACAAAAACAATCATAATTTGAAGAATATTATGTCATCTTATGTCCAATATATTTTCCTTTATGTTTGATACACCACAATTATTTTCTTTCTCCCTGAAAATTATTTATCAACTATATATGTTGATAAGAGAAATTCCAAAGATGGTGGAAAAGATCAGACAGAGATGTTGATGTCCCTTATTAAAAAAAATTACAAAACATTTATGGGATTACAAATTTCTATGAATATAAGGAAAAATATGAGAAAAAATTAATCATAAAATGAAGATGTTATGGAAGTGAAATTTCAAATATGTTGAAGAAAATTTGACTATGTTAAAATGGTTTATAAAGAAACTATCGATGTCTATTTATTAATAGTTAATGGGATTTTCAGATACATTGGATTCAGTGTGGAATAAGAATTTCTACTATAATATATAACTTATCATGAGACTCTTATAAAATATTTATTTATAATGTATCATATTTAGAACATCATTATGAATTATCTTTGTGTGAATATTAAAATATTCTCTTTTTATTAGAGATGTGGGAAACTATAGTTATTTTAAATAAAAATAAATAAGAAATATTCTTGGAGAATTTGAATAAGATAATATTAAATAGAATAATTTAGGAAAATAATAAATTAATTTAGAGGTTCTAGATTCATAATTAAAATTCAATACAATCATTTCTCTTAATTTCAAAATATTTTAAAAAGATAAATTTGAAAGCCAATGGAAAATGTTCTATCATTTGTTAGAATAATAATAACAATGCACATTTTGAAATAGATTTTTATGAGATGAAATAAAATTATTTTGAGAAAAATTAATAATATAAGATGTTTAATAAACATAAGTGGACAAACATTAACATAAATCTTTCTATAAGAAGAAAGTTTTATTGAACAGAAATAAAAGGATAATGATTCAACTATTGATGAATTTGATCGTCATGTAAAAATATTTCCTCAAGATTCAAAAGGATTTTATTCATCAATATTAGATGATGAAAGTGATGATATGATAAATATGGATTATAATAATAGAAAATATTGAATTAGTACTTAAGAAAAATGCATAACCCATAAAGGATGAAATAAAAATGATGAAAGGAGATATGGAAATATCTTTTGAGGATGATGAGAAAATAAAAAAATAGGTAATAAATAAACATGAAATTCGATCCAAACAATTTAATGTTGGTGAAAATGGGATAAAATTGGAATATTTTTATGAAAATTGAACAAAACAAGATAATATCAAAAAAAAAGCGAGAGACTTGTTAATGAAAGTTAGATGATATTTTTTCTGTTATTTCAATTAGAGTAGAAATTAAATTATCTAAAATAATTTTTGGATGATAACAAATAATGTTATCTATAATAACACTCTATTATTCTTAGAAGAAAATTTTTGTTAACAAATATAAGAGTTTGATTCGATAATGAAGCTGATGTTAAACTTAAAACTACACATGATTATAAAAAAATTGGTTCAAAGAAGATTTCTATTTCTATTCCCAAATAGTGCTAATTTAAATATACTAATACCAATACTCTAGCAACAAAAGTTACTATTTTTCAAAATTCAACCCCCAGTATGAATGATTGGAATTATCCAAGAAAGAATCTCTTGGAAAAGTTTTATCCAGATTTTGTTAAAAGAATAACTAAAAATATTATATTTTTATTAAAATTATTATGAATGTTCAAGAGTAAGTGTTAACAGATATTGTTGTTTATTTATTGTAAATATATCTTATTTATGATGGTAAAAAATTTCACTACTCTGGAATAGGTATGATGTAAAGGTAGGGGTACAAGGAATATATAATATTTTTTTGTCAAGATATAATGTTGATGGATAAAATCAATAGTTTACTGTGAATAATGTTACTATTATACCACCAACTTATTCTGGCATTGTATAGAGACCATTTACAAATACTCTTTTACTTATTTTTGAGTATACCTTGTTTCTGTTTTATATTGGGTGGATGTGGATAAAATATCTTTGTTTTTTGGGTGTTTTTGGGAAGTTCACTGTTGGGGAATGGTTTTCAAAAATGATTCACCCTACACGTGAAAAATGTTAAACCTTAGAAAGAGAGGGATTTCATGGAGGATTTTTTTTAAAACCATTCATCCTTATATGATAATCCACAGAAACCACTGTAAGATATGTATAGTTTAGGTTAAATTTTTTGAAAACTATGAGCCCTTCCCCGGAAGCCATGCATGCAGGTTTAATTAATACAAAAATTAGATTAAAATTACCAAAGCTCATGGAAATCCACAATAGATAACCTTAATAGAACCTAGACCATTCATCTCATATTTTAGTCTCTTCAATGATTCCATATTAATGTCAAAAACTGTTCTTGATGAATCTAATGATGGATTGGATGACCTTCACCTATATATCTATATGGTTTTTCCTAATTGTGATTTTCTCTCTCAAATTTCTATTTCCGAAAATGTAGTGGATGGTGTTTCGGCATTTTGTGGTGGTTTTATATTTAGGTTTTATTAATATTGATTTTATTTATCATTGTATTAGTTTTTGATTATAGATTTCATTATTCATTGGGATCTTGTTTGTTATGATTTTATTGGGTTTTTTTGTTGTTGAGTGTTTATAATCAGAATTAGTGTTGGTGGTATGAACTGATAATTTCATAAATTTTATTTTATTATGAGAATGTAATTGTGAAATTAAAATATCCATGATTATATAATTTTTCTATATTGAATTGATTTAATTTAATTTTCAGGTTATTTTGATTTGTGTTAACATTGGGAAATTGAAATTTGTTGAATTGGATTACAATTTGGTAAATTAATTGATAGAACTTTGTTGTTGTGGAATTGATGAGATTTTGGTACTGTATTATTGATTAATTAACATGATTATAAGTTAATTGAAAATGGGGATTATTAGTAGTTTGGATGAACCACATCTATTTAATGGGTTATTGGATTTAATTAAAGTTAAATGGTTAGATTTTGAATTGTTCATATTAGCCCATGTGAATTAATAGAAAAACCATTTTTTTATCATAAATTATAATGGAATTCTATGAACTGAAATGTTGATAAATTTTTTAATGTTGATTAACTATAAATGATGTAATATTTATGATATTTATGTTTTTCATTAACATATATTTTTTAGACATATAATAATTCTTTAGAATTCCATATGTGATTGACTGATATAAGTCATTAAAACCAGGACTTGTGCGTCAAAATCCCATAGTGATAAATGAGTTATGTACAAAAAATTGTGCATTAAATACCCACCAAAGATAGACATGACATTCTAGTAAAAATATTTATTAATTGGACTATGGTTTCAATATTAATTTATAAAAATTGAATTGAAATTAGAAATGATAAAAATAGAATTTTTATATGTCATATTTATTGGGGATTATTCAGACTCTCTCTTCGGTCTAAGAAGGTATTGGTTGTTTTGGTACCCTCGGGAAGCCAATAATTTATGTGGTTAAATAATGAATATTTAATATATGTAAATTATTTTATCTATTACATTTATTTTATTACTTATACAAACGTATAAATATTTATTGACTGGAAATTGGTTTAGATGTTGGTGGTGGTGGCCTACTTTGTTGTTCAAACACCCTATTCGTGATTCTGTATCGGTACCCGAATTGAATTCATTTTCTAAGCACATTAAAGGGAATGATGACTCTATTAGTTTGGTGATATGGTATAGTTCATAGAAGAGAAATCATGACTTGGTATCTAGTCCAATATGGGAGTTTTCGATGCCATTATTATTTGTTTTCAATTGATAGTTGACATGTATTTTTCATGCCATATCTACTGAACTATCATTGAATGTTATATTTAATTTTTTCATTATATGATATTGGTGTTATTCTCATTATGGTTTTCTCATTTGGCCTTTGATTATTTACATCCACTATTATGATTCTTGGAAAATGAAGGTATATTCTCCATAAGATCGATATCAATACCTCACAAATATTCGGTAGCTTCTGGAATAAGGGAAGGTATTCTTTATGTCGTGTGACTGAAAAAATTAGGTCATTGGTGTTTGGAACCCAGTTCTGAAAGTTATAGTTAATACCTCAATATAGAAAAATGAAAAATAGATGAATATTAACAAAGGAAATAAAAATATGAATTTTGAGAATGCCATAAAAATTAAATCTGTGAATAAAATATTACTATGTTACTAGATATTTTAAAATGTATAAACATATAAAGACAGAATAACCGAATTTTTCTTCAAAAGAATAGGGAAGGAAATGTGTTTCTGAAGAAGTGAGTGATGTTGATAAAATTATTCAATAGTGGGATATTTGAAAAAAAATAGTTTTTTGTTAACATTTAATTATATAAAAACATCTGTGACCATATTATATACCCATGTGAAATGAAAAAAATGAAAATTATATAAACTAATGGTAACAAATATCAAACTACTAATAAAAAAATAGACAACTTCATATAAAGACAATAAATATGATAAAAAATATGTTGCAAACTCATAGATGGACAAGTATAATTAATAAAAGATATCCAATTAAATATTCAAGAAAAAGAATAAAACTCATGATTGGGTGAATATTTCATGTTTCATCATTAATTTTAAGGAAACATTTGTTTACATGTTATTTGCCGCAATTATAATTATTTTTACTAACATTTAGAGAATTAATAGAGTAGACTAATTAATGAAATGTGTTGAAAGATATATTATTTTATGTAAAAAAAAGATATAATGATCATTGAAAATTTTATTATATGATGATTAGGAAGGTAGATCTAGAATTGAGTGAGATTAAATTTAAGGATGATGTTTTTCAATCATATATTTCTTAAAAATTAAATTTAGATGAAAAGAAGGATGTGACATTGGAAAAATTTTCTTTTACATATTATAGATTTTCATATGTTTGTTGAGATTAATGAATTATTTATCTTTAAAATAATTATATGATTACACTATACATAAATATGATATAATTATATTGAGGAAATTATTATATGTAAGTTGGGTTAGGGAAAATATTGAAAGCCTTTATTATTTACTCTTCTATTTTACCCCATGTTATCGTATTTTCTCATAGAGTTTTTTTAGTTAAATTATATTTGTCAGGAAACTAATGTGGTGATATTTTTCACTTTATAACTTTTTCATGATTAGTATATGAATGATGATAAACAGATTTGGCCCCTTTTATTTTTATTATTTGTAAGGTTGCGAAACAAATTAGGGGGAGAAATAATTTTCACGAATTATCTGATGATAATGATTTAAGTACACATATTGATGATGCATATTTTCTATTCGTTGTTTTAGTTTTGAATATAAAGAAGGTAGATATTGTTAGATTCATCTACATTTTTATTCTTTTTTCCTAATATATGAATACATTTATTAATAAAAATATCGATAAGAATGTTTCATAATAATGTTGGTTAATAATGGTCCTTAAAAAATGTATAAGTATGTTTCATAAAGATGTTTCAAGAATACTACTTTTTGAAAAATAAATAAATGTTCCTTAACAAATTCAGATTGTGTTATGGTATTTTTTAAATCTTCAATCATCATGACAAATTTTGTAATATAAGTTATAAATATACACATTTTTATAAATTAAAAAATTCCACAATGGGGTAAAAAATAATCATGTGTTTTCTGATTGAACATTTGATATTAATATTAGACAAAGAACTTTGATGTGCAATGGGTAAGTAAACTAGATATAAATATTTGAAGAGTTTATACATATTTCTAAAAAGTGGATGTTATAGCCACCAAGAAAATATACAATAGAACAATTATTACAAATAATTGAAATAACTCCAAGAAGTGTTTTAGAGAAAAACGTTTTTATATGAATAATGTTACTAATATTAAAAAAAGTATTCTAAGAGACATGATATTTTGAAGATAGTGAGAAGTGTTGATAATGGAATTTTAATGGATAATTCAAGTCATATTTCGATGCATTGGATAGACATAATTTAGTTAAACATTAATGATTTCACTAAATAAATATTATAGAGGATATTATAATTAGAGGAATTAAAATATTTCACTTAGGTAAATTGATGGAATGTAAATAACATGGATACCTTAAAAATTAAACATTATATTTCCATTAGAAAATGAATATTTAAAAAGGTAAATTGTTTATGAAAATATAAGTAACAATAAAGAAACAAGGTTCTGACACTGATTTACTTAATCTTCCATTGGATGAACATTCATAAATGAGACTATTCCAAAGTAGTTGCAATAAATGAAGGTTCATTCGACCAATAATCTGATGTTAAAATAGATACAATTTCTCAAAGATCATTTGAAAAACATATACTGAATGCATCAAATGAAGGATTCCCAATACAAGGGAAACAATATCATGGTCTATTGAATAATGAAAATATTTGAAATCCAGTAGATAGAGGAATGCATTTTCATTAGATAAATTTTTTTATAAAATGATTATGATGATATTTAAAAACAATTTGTAAAGACCATATATTATAATAACGAATAAAAAATATATCAATGTTTTATATTGTTGGGAAAAAATCCCTCAAGGAATCATTGAAGAACTTTTAAGGTGATAGTGTTAGTGGACAAAGTGGACATCTATGTTGTGATTGTTGACAAAGAAAAAATTGACATACAATTTTGTTGACAAAGGGGATTTCATGGAGGAATGTTGAGTTCAAGAGCTGTGGTTAACGATCAATTTTTGATTCAAGAACTTGTACAATGGAATAGATGATCTGGAGGCGGTACAAAAAGAATAGATACAGGGTGGCACCATTTTCGAATGTATGAAAAATTTTTGGGACTGAAAATCGAAAAATGATGAAAAATTGTTTTGGGAAAAGGGACTTGTGAATCGTGTACATGATGGTGAGTAAACTTGTGCGCCCAACGTTTTTCAAGATCATAAAATCAAAAAATGGAAAAGGAAAAGGGGGCGCTCAAGTATTTTGTAGGTTGCGCAAGTGACTTGCGCACCGAGGAAGGACATCCACGCCGGTGTCTCGACGGATTAATAACTTGCGCACAATTTGTCCTTCATGATCAGATCAACAAAAAATGGAAAAAGAATAAGGGGCACCCCTGTTTTTAAGTTGGTCGCACAAGTGTCTAGGGGGACAGAAGACTCGCATGCCGAAACTTGCACGCCAAGGGGAGACATGTGCACCGTCGCACAGGTTGTTCAATCGCCTATAAATATTGGTAGACCCTTCATCATTCTATATGAGTTCAACACTTAGAGAAAATCATAGCTCTTATCTCACATGTTTGGTGGTCATAAAAGTGGTGGTGGGTCGAACAATTAGGAATTGGATGCCTGTTTTGAAGAAGTGCGGTTATTGTTAGTTGTGCTCAAAAATTGGATTGGGTGTAAATGCAAGTGGGTCACGCAAGATTGGAGTTGTCGAAGCTTTTGACGTGCAAGTGGTTGAGGTAGACTTGCGCGCCAGTTATAACTTGCGTGCCGATACTTTCATGCTACCATAGACAGGTGTGACATGTATGGTTCATTCACATTAGTATTTCCGGCTGCGTGAAAGATGGAAGAGTTCCAGATACCTTCGGTGCAATGTGAGATTCATCTACGGGTGAAATCTGGACTTCAATAGAGCATCTACATGCAACAGATGATGTATTCATTTGTGATGATGAAGATACCTACAGGTCTATAAACTGTGAGTGGATCCTTTCTAGAGCAGTGAGCAAAGGAAGAGGAAGAAGGTGATCCTCTCCAATGGAAGTGAGCTAGAGAGAGAGAGAAATAGGGAGTCACCCTTGGGAAAGTAGTGAGCTAACCCTAAACCTTGTAATTGTAGTAAGCGAGGGCATAGAAGTGATCTAGCCTAATCCGTGTAAACAGTAGTGTGATTTAGTGAATTTGGTACAGTGGAACATTGTGTTGAATGCTCCTTGGACATAGCCCAGGGATGGTGAACCATGTATAAATTATTGTGTCTTGTGCATGCTTTACTTTATCCTTATAATTTTCAATGGGAAGAGAGAGAAGAATGTTTTTTAACAGAGAAACAAGATTAGAACGTGTTATAATTTTTTAAATAGTCATACCATGATTCACCCCCCACCCCCCACTTAGGGTATTCGACCTTGTGGAGTTAACAATTGGTATCAAAGTTAAAGGGTGATATTTGTTCTTCTCTTAATGGAGGTAACTAATCATAAAGGGATTCCAATTTTCGATGCTAACTACTTTTAGCTATAGAAGAATCAGATGCAACAGTACATACAATCTTTGGGAATAAATGTATTCACAGCAGCAATGCATGGCATAACAACTGATATTAATAGTTGTGAATTTTCATATGCTGCACGTAGAGAGGTGGATACAGATGCCAAAGCAATTAATGCTTTAGGGGGAGCCCTATCTAATCTTATATATACAGAGATGATGTCATGAAAAATGTCACATGACATGTGGGGAATGTTATTGAATATATTGGATGGAGATACAAAGGTCAGAGAGGCAAAGCTGCAAGTGTTGTGGAATAAGTATAAAGATCTGAAGATGAACCCAAATGTGTCTACTGATGCATTCTTTTACAGGGTAAATATTTTTGTGGGAGATATGAGAGGACTTGATGAAATCATTAAAAACACAATGATTGTAATGTGCATCATGAGGAATCCTCCACCTCGGTTCAATCTGAATGTTTCAGTACTAGAAGATAAAGATCCCAAAGAGCTGACACTGGAAAATTTGCACCATACATTGGTTGCATATGAGATGTGGAATGATGATAACGGGGCTGTGGAAAAGGGGTAATACAAAGAGATGGCATTTAATTCCATGAAGAAGCTCACCATTGAAGATTATCAGGAAGAAGAAGAGAAAGATGAGGTTATTTCATTCTTTTCCTCAAATCTTCAATGGGGAAAATGAAAGTTCAACCGGAAACATCCACTTGCTTGATTGAGATGTGGAAATGTTGTTCATCCTGCTGCAAGATGCCACACAATGATTCAAGAAGAAAATTATTAAGATGATGTTGAAAATCCCAAGAATAAATCACTAGTCTATGTGAAAGGGAAGAAGTAGTTGAAGAGAAATTTCTTCCAGAAGAAGAATATGCTTTCACAAGAAATAGATAGTTCAGATGAGTCTGAGTGTGAAGAGGTTGGGGAGTTTGAAAATTGTAAAGATCAAGGAAAAAATCAAATAGTGGATATTTTCGTTAGTCCTTAGGAAAAGGAATAAATCGACACTTATGAAGAAGAAGAAGAAATTGAAAGGAGAGTTGACATGGAAGCTGAATTAGAAGCAGCTCTCGAAGAGATAGATATTGGGAGATCAAAAACAAAGAAATCCAACAAGGTGGTACATGATGCCCAAATCTACATTCAACTGAAGGAATAAAGGAAGTCTAAGCTAGTGACAGAAACAAAAAACCATAAGTCGTCGAGGCCAGAGAGAATAGAAAAGGATGATGAGCATAAGGTCAATAATGAAGAACATAAAAGGGAGATCAATGTCTTGAATGGAAAATTGAAGGATCTCGTCAAGTGTATCAAAGATAATGAAGAGGAAGTTGTCGTTCTGTAGAGAAAAGTCAAAGACCAGGATAAACCTTTGATTCATAACATATTCTTGGGAAAGAAAGTTGTTATGAATACTAAAAAGATGAAAGAGGAGCCTGGTAGTTCAGCAGGGATGAAGCAACAATTGAGTTAATAAGTAAAGGATGTTTCATGGCTTAATCTGAATAAAAAATATGTGATAATTGATGTCAGACTTGAAGCACCAGTCCCAAGATTGAATGTTGATTTAGGCACAAAGTAGAATCAGAATATTAAAAGATCCCAAGGGGAAACTCGTAGTGCTGAATTACCATGAAGAAATGCACCATATATCAGGTATTATTTTTGCGGGAAGATGGGACATTCATAGTATGTGTGTTCCATATCAAAGAGATATCAAATGGAACAAGAACAAAGGTGGCAGTCAAATAGAGAACGGTTCTCCAGAACATATTACGATGGAAAATATTTTTTGTGCGGAGGATTTGGGCACATGTCTAGTTATTTCACTTCAACCATACAGAGGAATGTGCAAAAGAAAATCAAAATGTTCACAAGTAGCAGATCAATAAACCAACATGTGAGTTAAATGTGAAAAATATATTTTCAGTGGTGCAAGATGAAGCTGGTCCGTCACACTCTAAGGTAGATCAAATTCTCCAAACCACACCGAGTGTGAAGTTTAATACATGGATCAAAAAGAAAAATAATGAAAAGGCAGTAGTTGCGTAAATTTTCCTTAATGTTTCAGATCATTCAGGATTGTGGATCCTTGATAGTGATTGCACATTCCATATGATAAGGAATACGGATCTCATCATAGGCATAAAATATGAAAAAGAAGGAGTTTTCATGTTTGGGAATGATGAAGGGAAGAAGATTGTTGGTTCTAGAAAGGAAAATATTGGGGGGGAAATGAGACGTGATGATGTCTTGGTTGTAGAGGGTCTTAGTCATAACATACTGAGTGTCAGTCAACTATGTGATTGTGGGCACTCAATCGAATTTAACAAGAATATGTGAGTTGTGAAAGGAAAATATGAAGCAGTAGTTCTAAAAGGAATAAGGATATAGGGAAATCATTACCTTGTAAGTGGGGAATAATATATGTGCCTTTTATCTAGAGAGGAAGAAATCCATCTATGGCATAAGCGACTTGGTAATATATGCCAACCATCCATGGATGATCTGGTAAAGTGTGATGCTACTAGAGAACTTCACAAACTATCATGCAATCATACTCATAAATGTGATTCTTGTCAACAAGGGAAGATCGTCAGAAGGACATATAGGCTAAAGGAACAGAAATCAACCAGAGTGCTTGAATTGGTGCATGCTGATATATGTGGACCCATCTCACCACGATCCATAAATGGGAAAAGGTACTATGTCTTTTTTGTTGATGATTATAGCAGAATGGCTTGCGTATTTTTCATTACCAATAAGAAAAAATTGGTTAGTTGTATCAAGAACTATAGTAGGGAATCAGAAAGGATGCATGGGAAGAAAATATTGATGTTTCGTACAGATAATTGAATAGAATGAAAAAACAGTCAAGTGGAAGACTATCTCGAGAAACACGGGATAAGGAATCATGTTTCATGAGTGAGAACTCCCCAATGGAATGGAGTTTTTGAAATGATAAATTGGATCATCAAAAACATGGTCGGAAAAATTATTATTGAAAAGGACCTACAAGATAAATTTTGGAAGGAATCAGTTTTGACATCGGTCTATATTTTGAACAGGTCTCTTTTCTGTCTGAATCAAGGGAAGACTCTATATGAAATGTGGTATGGAATGAATCCAACGTTGAAATACATTCGAATATTTGGAAGTAAGTGTTTTTAATTATCAACAAAGAAAATCATAAGATGTTTCAGTCATGAGGAGATGAGGGAATATTCAATGGAAACTCGAGAAAAAGAAATGTATATAAATTCCTCAATAAAAGGATAGGAAAAATTGTTGAGTGTAATGATGTCACTATAGTTGAAAATGAACAGATTATTCAATGACCTAGTGACCAGTTTCTGGAAGAATGTGATGAGGGTGTAAGGAACACAAGGGGTGTAGATGTAGAAGAAGCTGACTCAGAAAAAGATACTGATGATGAGAAAGTGGAAACAATATCTGTTTCGTCAAGGAAGTCAAATAGTCGAGCTAAAATTGATAAGCAGAATTTCATTGGTGATCAGACAACTCTAGTTCAGAAAAGAAGAATGAAGTCACTATAACAGAAATTCTTCCAATCTCAGGTAGAGCCGAAATATTTTTCTGATGCAGCTGAAAATTAAAACTGGGTTCAAGAAATGAATGAAGAGCTTGATCAGATTGAGAAGAACCAGATCTGGGATATTGGTTCAATACTAGCAGATAACAATGACATCGGGACTAAATGGGTCATTCACCACAAGATGAATGTAGATGGTTTAGTGGATTGAAACAAAGAATGACTAGTGTGCAAAGGGTACTCCCAGATAGAGTGAATTAATTTTGATGAGTCATTTCCACCGGTTGCAAGGCTAGAGACAATCTGATTAATTTTATCCATAATAGTACAATGAATGTTAAAAGTGTTCCAGATGGATGTCAAATCTACATTCTTCAATGGGGTTCTGGAGGAGGATTTTTATATTGAGCATCTAGATGTTTCTTACATTCATTAGGATAAGAACAAGGTTTACAGACTGAAGAAGGCTTTGTATGGGCTAAAACAAGAACCAAGGTAATGGTATTGAAGGCTTGATCAGTACATGAAGAATCTTGGGTTTCTAGCATGGTGGAGATGATTACAATATCTATTTCAGCAATGACACTAATGAAAGGATGATGGTGTTGGTTTATGTCGCTAACATAATTTTTGGTGGATTAGATGAATCTCAGTGCAGAAATTTTTTTGAATTCATGAAAAATGAGTTTGAAATGAAAATGATTGGAGAGATAATGTTTTTCCTTGGTCTACTAGTGACTCAAGGAAAAAATCAAACATTCATTTCTCAATCCAAATATGACAAAGAGGATTTGAAAAAGATTGGAATGGAAAATTAAAAGGAGATGAAGACTCCAGTTGCTACCCGGATGAAACATTCCAAAGATGAGGATGGCAAGGCAGTAAATATCACAGAATACAGGAAAATCATTGGAAGTTTATTGTACATAAATTCAAAAAGTCCTGACATTTATTTCTCTACATGCCAAGCAGCAAGTTATCATAGTAATCCCAAGGAAATACACATTCTTGAAATGAGAATAAAGCTTCAGTATATCAAGGGAACGGTGGACTTCGGCTTGACATATGGTGAAAAATATCAGACAGAGTTATTGGGATATACTGATGCCTACTGGGACGGTTCAGTAGATGATTGAAAATCAACGCCAGGTGGTGCATTCTATCTTGGTGGATTGGGTATTTCTTGGGTAAGCCAGAAGAAAGATTACATTTCATTGAGCGCTGCGGAAGCTGAATATATTGCGACCACTCAAGTATACACACAGTTATTATGGATGAAGAAGCATCTTGAAGATATGGGATTTGAAGTGAAGTCTCAGATTGGAATCTAGTGTGATAACTCAAGTGATACCAATCTTATCAAAAATCTAGTTCATCACTCATGGATGAAGCACATTGAGATAAAATATCATTTCATCACGGAGAGGATGGAGAAATGTCTTGTGAAGTTGGAGTATATGCATATAGAGCTATAGATTGTAGATATTCTGACAAAGGCTTTACACAAGGAATCATTTAATAGGTATCGACTGGCTCTGGGAGTTCATTCAACTCCCCTCACTTTAAATAGTTTGGATATGAAACTCCACACCCCCCTCTCCTCGAGGTATGATGTGTGTTTCTTCCTAATTTATTAACATGTGTTCTCTAATCTATCACAGACCGCCAAGGAGTCACCTTTGGTTTCGTTGAAAAAGGAGGAGAAAATAGTGATTGTTCAAGGGGGAGACAGTGTGGCTATTTACGAAATCATGAAATATATAGGGAGAAGCTGATAGGTGGAGTAGTGAGATAGTGGGAGAGGAATGAGAAAGGAGGAGCGTATTAAATCTGACAATGCTAGAAGTGATCGATCAAAAAATAGATATAACGGTAGTTGAGGATAATGATAAAAGCAGAAGAGTGGTTTAGGATTGTGGTAAGAATATTTCAATGAATTGGTATCTGTTTGGGTTCACAACAATTGGTATCCGTTCTGTATCAAAAGTGGATGTCAGAGATGAAGTGTTTCATTGATGAACTTTTCGTTTACTCTTGTTTCTCAAACCGAGCATTTATTAGGTGGGCTTAGAATTTGTGTTGAGTAAATTCTTGATCGCTATCATAATCTCAATAGGCAAATGGTGGCTGAATAATTAACGATGTATATTTTTATGGAAGAGTTGTCAATAAACCTAAAGGGGGAGATTGTTTGGAAAAAAACCCTCAAGGCATCATTGAAGCATTTTTGAGGTGATTGTGTTTGTTGAAAATGTGGACATCTGTGTTTTGATTGTGGAAAAAGAAAACCATGACATACAATTTTGTTGACAAGGGGGATTTCATAGTGCCATGTGTTATTGAAGAGCTATGGTTAACGATAAATGTTTGATTCAATAACTTCAACAATGGAATGGATTATTTGGAGGCAGTACAAAAAGAACATATACAAGGTGGCACCGTTTTCCAGTGTTTTCTAAATATTTGGGACTGAAAATCAACAATTGAAGAAATGTGGTTTTTGGGATAGGGACTTGTGCTTCGTGTACTTGATAGTGAGGAAACATGCGTGCACAATGTTTTTCATGATCATAACATCAAAAATGGAAAAGGGAAATGGGGTGCTCAAGTATTGGTAAGGTCACGCAAGTGACTTGTGCACTGAGGAAGGACTTGTGCGCTAGTACCTAGAAGGATTGGAAAAATGGACTCCATTTTCCCTTTGTGTTCAGATCATCAAAATATAGCAAATGAAGAAGGGTCGCCCAAGTTATTAAAATGGTCTCACAAGTGTCTCGGAGGACAGAAGACATGTGCACCAAAACATGCACGCCGAGGGGAGGCTTGCGCGCAGTCGCGTAGGTTGTTCAAACGCCTATAAATATCGGTTGACCCTTCCTCATTATACATGAGTACAAGACTTAGAGAAAATCAGAGCTCCTGTCTCGCAGGTGTGGTGGTCACGCAAGTGGTGGTGGGACACGCAAGATGGACATGCATGCCTATTTTGAAGAAGCGAAAAAGTTGTTATTTGCACGGCAATATTGGTATGTGCATAAAGGGAACTGAGTCGCACAAGTTTGGAGTTTCAAAAGCTTGTGTCGCAGAAGTGGTTGTGGTAGACTTGTAATCTAGTTTTAAATTACACACTGATACTTGCGTGCCGCCTTAGAGAAGGTTTCCAAGTAAGGTTGATTCGCAGAATTATTTCAGGGCTGCATGAAAGCTGGAATATTTCCTGATACCTTCGATGAAAAGGGAGATTCATCTACCGATGAAAGCTGGACTTCAACAGAGCATATACATACAATAGAGGATGTATTCATTTGTGATGATTAAGAGACCAACGTGACTATAAAATGTGAGTGGATCCTTTCCTGATCAGTGAGAAACGGATGTGGAAGAAGGTGATCCTCTCCACCCACAGTTAGCCAGAGGGTGAGAAATAGGGAGTGAATCATGGGAAAGCAGTGAGCTGACCCTAAACCTTGTAAAGGCAGAGATCCAAGGAATAGAAGTGATCTATCCTAATCCTTGTAAACATAATTGTTTTTTAGTGAATTTGGTACAGCGGTACATCACCATTGTATGCTCCTTGGACGTATCCCAGTGAGATTGAACCAAGTAAAAATTGTTGTTTCATGTGCATGCTTTACTTTCTACTTGTATTACGCAATGAGGAGAGAGAGAAGAGTGTATTTTTTAATAACGAAACAAGATCAGGACATGATATAATTTTTAATCAGTCATACCCTGATTCACCTCCCCTCTTAGGTTATTAAGCATTGTGGACCTAACATATATCATAAAAATGATAAGGATATTTGGAAAAGTTATCTAGAATAGTTTGTGCAGAATTTTGTAGAATGGAGAAGAATTGATGAAAATGAAATGGTATTTGAGAATTTTTATGAACACATATGATGTATTCCATTTAAGACTAGCTCTGAGGCATATTGAGTTTGTAATGGCAATGATGGGGAACGATAAATTGTTTTCCCACATTTTTTAATATGGGAGAATATATAAAAATTGAATAGTGTATGAATTTTCTTATAAATATTCATAAATATCTATGGATGACAACATTATATATTTGAGAAATTATGGGATTTAATCCCTGTTTACATTCATTTATACATTCTTCCAACAAATTAAATTCTATTGGACAAGGATGAGGATAATATGAGATAATTGAGTTTATACATATTGAATGAAATAAGTGTTTCAGATAGACTTACTTTTTTTGATAGTGTTCCAATGAATGAAGTCATTGGAAAATGTTACATTGAATCAATTAGCGTGCATTTAGTGCACTGAGTGGCATTTTGTGGAGGAAAATTGGTTCAACCAATCAGAAAATGAATTATCAAAATGAGGTTTAACATGGTAATATTTTCTTAGTGATTATTAATATATAATAATGAAAACATTCATATTGATATTATCATTTTGTTAAAAATATCAGGAGGTTTATTGAGGCCAACAGACTATTATGAGGCTAATTGAATAACTTAATGTGTGTATATAAGAAAAATTTATTTAACATGCATGTGAAGGATGTGAGGATCATTGAAATGTATAGGAATGATATTTTATATCGGATATATCAGTAGTTTGTAAAAAGGATTGTTGGCATGGGGATATAAAAAATTGTGACTTTAGTGGATATGTATAAGAAGTATTGTGCCTATAAACAACTATAGTATAAGAAATGATTTCTGTGGGGAAGAATTAGGGTTGTCTAGTGATCACTAATAGAGAGGTATGACTAGTTAATGTATGTTTTTCTATATTACAAAAGATGTTAGTATAAGAATTCATGTATGGGGGAATAAACCATATGACAAGGAATATGTATTTGTACTAATACATATAAATATAATGTTTTCCCTCTCTCTTATTGTGTTATTTCATAATAACTGGGAGGTTCGGATTAAAATTTTAGTATATCATTAATTTAACAAGTTCTCAATAGATAATAAATATTCACTCAGGTATTTATATGTATTCTTATAATAGAATGCATTTCCTCTACTTTAACCCCCAAAAAGTGATAAAAATATTTATCTATGTTAAATTCATCTACATTGGTGTAATATGATAATATTAGTGATTTTTTTTAAATTATTCATTATAATACATTTTATCAACGTTTAAATGGAAATATATTATCTCCATTTAAATTTAAGAATATAATTTTTTTTGAAATGAATTGAAGAGAGTTCTGACGATTTAATTAGTGTTGAAAATTCCATAAGAAAGTTATGGACATGAGATATATATTGATTAATAAAATAATGTACATGGATTTGTCATCATGAAGACGAACACTTTTATTTCCTTTGAATCACATAATTTCCTGATATATGAAAAAATTAACCAATTAGTTATATAGACTTGGTAGTCAAAATTATTTAGAAGATGATATAGAGTAATTTTATATATATGAAAAATAATAGATATATATGGATAAGAATAATTTGAAAGATGTTATTTCAAATATATAGATCAATAAAATGAAAACATATTGCTAGATATACTCACATTTTTTTATTTCTCATTTCACTATCACACAAGAAAGGATTATAAGGAATTTTAATAGATTATAAATAATGATCATGTATTTTTAGATATGATAAGGATTCATAAGGATTATTTATTAAGGGACACTACAATATATGGTAATGGACTTATTAAGGAATATGTAATATTAGATCATTTCAAAATGAGCTGTAATCTATCATTATTTGAATAGAAAAAAAGGTCTTATCTTGATGTTAGTTTTCTAAAAAACAAAATTAATTTCACTAATGATGAAAAACTAGAAAAAAGGGATATAATGTGATGAAATTCAGAATGTTGTTACGTGTTCAATCCACACATCAACCAATGTGAGTATTACTAGTTTATGTACATAGCTTCAATTTTCTATCTACCCTGTATTAAGAAAAATGTAATATGTTTTGGAAAAATATTTATGGTGGGATAATATTTAGTATAATTTATACTCTATATGTAAAGATTATTCATTTAAAAACATGTAAATTATAAATGACCACATCATGAATGAAATATTCATTCACAAGCTATTCCGGTTTGGAATCTTGATGATATTACTATGTTCATTATCCATAGTGTTCTAAAGACCTGTGGATTGATTAATGCCATATGGTTTATTATTTATCATCTTATTATGACATATATTTTACAATATAAAGTATGGTATACATTTTCATCACCATTGAAAAACACTATATTAATATATTTTTAAGAATTTATAGTACTCCTCATTAAAATATATCATGTCATGATCCACAATTTGCATTGACATTTTAGAAGATATTGTAAAATCATATTGAAATTGATACTTATCGAATAACTACATATCATCCAAAAACTATTTTTTTGTTATAATGGGATAATCATACATTATAACACATGTTGAGATCATCATTACATTACATTACATGTATGTTCAATTAGTATTTATCTTTGGTAGAATGTTTATAAAATAATGGTTTCTATTTAAGTATTCAGATGAAACCATATAAAGATATTATTCATATGAGGTGTAATAATCCATCTTATTAAGGATACGTTCAATAAATGATCCTTATTATCCAATCACATCATGAGGAGAAAATAGAAAACGTGAAAACTATAAAAAAAAATAACCTATATCAAAAAATTGTTATCATGACAACCAAATAATGTATTTGGAATTTCATATAGGGGAAATGTTTTATTTAACATATCAATTAAGAATTGATTTATAATGTTTTTATGTAATGGTTCAGAATGTTTCTTTTGTATGAATTCATTTTAAATTTTGGATATTTTTAGAGTTGAAGTTTACCATTTGAAAATTACAAACAGCATCAACGAAGATCATGATGAATTATATATATATATATATATTCATAATTAAATTATATATTGAATTAATGTTCACACATATGAGTAAATATAAATTAAAATTTACTTATTATATTTTGAAGTGTCTATCATCATTATTTAAAATAAGGATAAGGAATCACAGAATTGGATGGATCGATTGCTTATAGTGCCGGAGTGAGATTATACAATATAGATGAGACATAAAAACCTGATGAAACCATGTTGAAAAAGAACCTACATTCATTAACAAGGTTATATTCTTATAATTTGGGGGATGAAATTTGTTACTGTGGAATGAATGTATCTCTTGACATTTAATTACAATTTTCATTTCCTTTTAGATTAACAATATAATAATTAAAATAACATCATTCAAGACTGTGATTAAAAGATAAATATTAATTTTTAGAAATTAATTTTATTGGAATTAGTATTAATTTTTAATTTATCACGTAAAAATTATAAATTATTTAATTTTTTATTTCTTTTATAAATTATTTATTTTTTGTTGAATAGTGAAACATTACCAATTTTACAAAAACTGTAATTTTTATGTAGTTATAATAATTAAATAATCATATAAATATATTTGAAAACACTTTAATGTATATACACATAATAATTTATTAATATAAATAGCTTTAAAGTATAATTTTCTAACTAAAAATATATTCTTTCCATTTTTCATAAAAAATTAACATTTTAGTTGAAAAAAATTTAATTTTTCACCTTTTCAAATATTTATTTAATGTTCATTTCATAATTGTTTTTTGGTAAATAATAAAAAATTATTTAATAAATTCATATTTATTGAAATGGAATCAAAAGTATCCTTTATTTTTATATAAAATCATGTTTATGCGTAAAAAATTTATTTTCTAAAAATGGTATTCATTATGATTTGTGTACTTATATAACAAATATTTTTTAGCACATATAAAAATTTGATATTACCTAAAAGATTCCAAATATATATAGTGATAATTTATACTATTTATTTTGATCAACATAGTATATTTCTATATCGATTTTTAATAACATTACAAATTTGTTACCATGGTTAGGGTTAATAGGGGATTTTATGGGATAAAATAATTATTAATTGTATACATAACATAGAAAATTTTATAAAAGTAATAGGTCCATTATATTAAAATATTATCATTGATGTAGTTTATCCTTTCACAACTTATCTAAATTTGAATAATAAAAGAAATTATATTCTTAAAATCATTTTATAAAATTTTAATTGTGTACTTTACCTCACTAATAAAATGATAAAAACAATACGACCTTTCTAAAAACTAATGAAATTCATGAAATGGATAGTTTGGAAAATTCATTAACACTATGATCTGGGGAGAATATATGTTGGGGACCATTTTAACCTAATTTTATCTTTTCTACCTTTAACTCTTATACATTTTAGGATCTTTATTCCATTATTCTCTTTTCATTATCTCATTAGATAATACAATACTTGTAAATAACATGAATATGATATTTTTAAAAGGATCGCTACTCAGTGAGAGTAGTTAATCATTTTTTGGTATCAAGTAGACATATTCTCCACTATATTGTAGTAACATTTTGTAGTGGGTTGGTAAGGAAATTATCATTTGGACAATGTGAGTCCCTACACCTTGGATGGGGGATAGAAACAATAATACTTCCCCAAACTGGTGATGACTATGTCCAATGTGCATCTCCCTTTAGTTTCTTTATACTATCATTGAAGATAATATTCCCTGTCCTGAATCTTCTTCATTCTTCTTCAGTTTGTTACTTGCATAGTACTAGGAAAACACCTTTCATCTATATCTCTCTTCTTATTTAGTATAAAATCTGACTATACTAAAACATATTCTACTTCTTATTGTTGGATATAATCCCATGCACCTATGTTATTATTATAATAATGATGATCATATTACCTATACATCATCCTAATCATCATATTATCCTTTCTTATTTTCATGTATTCATGAAATCATGCAATTGATGGGTTGATTAATGCCTCTTTTTTCCTTCACATTTTATTATTCTATTTAAAAAAGCATCCACTACCTCAGTTCAGTCTTCACATGATTTCACATATGCATATGCATGAAAGAGTGAATGTAGGGTGAATGTAGGGGATTATATTTATCTTCCAGAAAATGAAGCACATTATGATGTTCATTCTTATTGTGCTTAAATATGAATTGTTATAAGCCTATGGATTTGTTCTCATACCTTAACTTCTTGTTTGAATCTTTTGAATGTTCACATTATCCCTTTCATGATGGATGTTCATGGTATTACAATATCATGTTTATGGAACCAATTACTCTTCTCCCTTCCAAAAAGAATGGAGAATTTTTCCCTTCATGAAGCTAAGTGGGTCACTGTTATTCCTCGCACTATGGGTGAGTGAGAGTATTATCCTCTGGGTGAAAATGAATGATTCATAATTCTTCTCTATGTTAGGAATGTGGGATCTTTATTGAACACGTTGTGTAGATCCTCTTTATAGAATTAGGATGGTTTATGGTTCTCATATTCTTTGTAAAGCCTTGAATCCTCACATATCTTGTTTTTTTTCTCTTGTGGAATAGTGCCTAAAAGTTTCTATCATTCCTCCTAAGACATATAATTATTCTTGGGTGAAGACCTAGTTAATTCCTCAAGGATCTTGGTATGTCTCATATTTGAAATGGATATAGATATCTACTTTTAGTTCTTTAAACATGGGTATCAATTTTTCATTGAATAATGAATATATTTGATTTTTCAAGACAGTATAGTCATCACATTTATGCACTAAAAATTAGATGTTATATTCATTTATATCCATTTTCGAATTATCCAGGAAATTTGGAAGCATGAAATGTCCTAAGGAACTTCATTTTCTTTTGACCAATCTATGTTCTACTCATTCCTCACATGCATGAATGACATTAGTTGAATGCATGATCTCATATTGATCTTGAGATGCTCTTTAAATGGTTGGTTATTATCCATGTTGTTTTTTCCATATTATGTGGTGAGTCAATGTCAGAATAGAGAAGTGTATGGAGGATGACGATGGTGCTGGGTGATATAGAGGCCACGTAATATCATAATTATCAAATTTAAACAATTAGGAAACATGATGTAATGAATGGAAAATATTGTTCTGTCAGTTAAATAAAACATCCATCATCAAAATGCCAAATTATTTCCATACACATTATAAATAAAACACTATGGGAGGTTTAGAATATTCGTCTCCCCCTCCAAGTACTACCTCACACCAATTATGTCAGTCTACTCTATGCCTACTCATATGTGGGACCTAGGCCCCAACTATTCATGGTCTCTCCCAGATGATCCTATGGTATTACACTAAGTCCTTTTTTCATCCAATGAAAGTATCTGTATAGAAGCCCTTTGGTGTTGATTAGCTAGTTTTTTACATATTCCATTGGTTTAGACTAGTCCGGTTGCTTTGTTGGCTTCCCAATTCATTATCTAAACTTGAAAAATTAATATTCAATATAAACGTAATAGCCACCTCAAAATGATGAGTTCATATTCAATTATTCTTTAATTAATTATATGATTACTTAAAAATAATAACAAGAATCATTTCATTTCATCATGGTCACCGCCAACTCATTAAATATTTATGTAATCCCCCAGGTAAAAGGCATGTCCCTTTATAACACATTCCAATGTTTAGACATCTACCACCATTAGACGGTCTGATTAAATTATAATGTATCCCATTAAATGTTAATTATAAGAATCAATATAATGAATTATTATGTTATTAATATAATTATTTTCATTATGGAGTGGATTTTACCATGATAAATATCCTCTGATCAAATGTATTGAACAAAAACATACATGAATAATAAATCTAACAACACTCAAAAATGAAAAACTTATCAATGACTTATTATTAAATAAAATTTGAATTTTTTTTAGTGCATCATATATTATATTATAATGATATATATTAATCTCTAATATAATAAAAATAATTTAACCATATAATATATTTGGCTAAAATAACTTCAACATCATGTTATACCAGAGTTATGCGTTTCTTTCCTAATATCATCATTATTTGTGATTATTAATGATTAGGATTGAGTTGGGGGAATTATATGATATATATATCATAAAACAAAGAAATTATATTCTAATATTTTTATATAATAGGTTTTCCATAATTTTGTTTCCCATTTTTCATCATTTGGATCTCCAAAAGAATAATAGAATGATTTAATAGAAAATTGACATTGTTTTTCAATTCTGTCCAAAATACATTTCATATATGTCAATATTTTTTAAAAAAAAAGTCATGAATGTTTTTATATCCTCTATTGAGTGATTAAAGTAATATGTACCTTTTATTAAATTTATTGTTTTTTGAAAATGGATCTTCTTTTTCTTTTTTTGGTAAGACTTTTTTAACTATTTTTTGAAGACAATTATTCCTTTAATTAAATTCCAATGGAATGGATAATGTTTCCATCATGATAATATATTATTTGAATATAATTTATTTGTTTCAATTGTTACTTCTAATGAATATTTTTCATAATAATTTAATTTTTTTTCTTTTAAAAATATCTTATAAATTGAAAAGGTATTTTCATAAAACATTTAATGAAATATCATCTAATTGTTTTTCAACTTTTTCAAAAATCTCTAAATGAATCTTTTGACACACTTTTTATATTCTAAAATAATAACACCTATCATATTTCTCTCTATGGATTATGATCATTTTATATGTGGAAATTATTAATCCTCACTATATTAACACTTCAACTAAGTATAGTTATTTATTATAATATATTATTGATATAGTTATATTATTTATTCAAATGGTGAATATAATGGAATTATCATGTGATAATATGGTCCAAAATCTAACAACCGAATCATGATTTAAATGGACATAACATTTATTTTTCCGAATACATAATACAATTAAAAATAGATTCCCATATATCGTATTAGTCTTGTGTCTTTGGAAACATGGAATACATTCATATAACATGGTGAATGATCTTCAAAATCTCTTATAATGATCTAACATTTTATATTCCCTACCTAAAACAAATCATTATATTTGGGGGAAAAGAAAAAATAAAATCATTCATCTCAAGTACTATGTATGGGTATACATAGAGAACATAAAAAATAAAAACAAATGAATGTTAAAACATGAACATAAAATTTTAATATCTTAATATTGATTCATGAAATAAATCTTTTATGTTCAAAAAGAATAAATAAAAATGGAATCAAAAACCATGAAAAAATATAATTTAAAAAAAACATGCAATTTTATAATCCACATAAGTATAGATAATTATTTCCATATCATCCAAAGCTTATTTACAAGACCCTCATAGCGGAAAAAGTCTATTTCTGAACTGAGTTAACTAATCCTTCTAGTCCCGTATTACATAACCTAATTTACTAGTTATTATTGTCATGTATATTCCATGAGATATAAATATTTAACAAATGTATTGATGTTATATATAGGTCCAAAAAATCTCATAATGAAATCATTCTTTTGTGATCCACAATAAAACATAAATAATTTTTCATAGAATAAACCAAGGAATAAAATGGGTTCCAAAAACATCAATCAATCATAATCCATATAAAACAAATGGATTTAAAAAATATAATACCATCATAAACACAATAAAATTATAGCGATAATAGGGATATAAACATAACCCTATTTAACTAATGTAATATTATATGGAAAATAATTTTTATAATAAAGTGGAAATTAATTTTTAAGTAAAATATCTTGTGTTCTTTAAATATATTTTCATTTCTGAAAATTCCAAGAAATTTTAGAAGAATAGAATTTCATTGAAAATAAACATGAAATATTTTAAATTAATCTTATTTCATATAAGGTGTTATAAAATGGTAAAAATCTATAAATTCAATGTAAGATAAAATAATGATTTACAATCATTTGATAGAAAAGTCAAAAAATACCTCATACAAGAAGAAAATAAAGATTCCTTCCAAACTATGTTCTAAAAGTAAAAATTGATAAAATATTACATTAAATATCTAAAGAGAAATTTTAAAAAATTTATGAATTTTTTTTAGAAAACATGGTCATGGGTCACTAATGTACCCAAGTGAATTATAATGTATAATCCATCTTAGAAATTAATTAGATTAAAAAAGTATCACATACCTTTAATTTCATATCCTTTTTATGTATCTAATCCTTCTATATAACGATTTAAATGATTTAATTGAATTATTCTAGAAAAATATTCAATTTTCTATTTTCATATAGGGTCATATTAACATTTTTTTTGTAATAATATTTCATTATCACTTGTTATTCGGGTATTAACAGCTTCATTTTTTAATGCATGTTTAATTGAATAAGTTCTGATTCTCTTTCTTAGTTCATATTTATATGATTACAAAATGGTATTTACATAATATATCTCACATTTATTTTTTCTGTAAAATTATATATTCATGTTTTAATGAATATCATGTTGAATTAATCACATCACATCGTGGAGACAGTAGGCCATGTGTACATATAAGCAATTATATCATTCCTTTAATTATTAAATGGTATGGGAGTGAATGGCCGATATTTTTGTTCTAGAATAAATATAATATTATAATAACTGTATTTATTTATTATTTTCGACATTATTCCCATCCATGTAAGATTGTGGTGAAAAATGGACTACACCATATTAAGGATACAATTATCCTTATGCACGCACACATGGGGATTTTATTATTCATAGAATGGACAGAAGGAAGAATACGATTGTTCCATAACCAGAATAACATCTAATTATTTAGGTTATACATGATGTTTTATTTTATAATGGAAATAATAAAGTATGAGTATGTAAAAGAATAAATGATCTTGATAGAGTCAGTAAAGGAGATTACATCTTCTTCATCAAGCTTCCCTTAGATCTCCTATTAATCACAATAGAGTTGGTGCTTTGGGGAGACGAAAACCTCTAGGATTTATCTAAATATGTGGGGAAAAAAATGGGTAGGATATGGATTATCTTTAAGTCTCAATGGGTTGTGTATAAAGGATGAACGAGGTGTCCGTTAATAATTTAGGTGAGGGGAAATTATTCGAATCCCTAGTAATTTTAATTTATAATAAAATAAATTCATATCTAAAAACTTACAAAAAATCATTTTTTTATATATTGGATGCTATAAGGTTGTAATATCATTATTCAATAAATTGTTGACAAGTTTTTCTATCCATTGAAATAGTATAATTTTAATTTAACAATTAGATATTTAATTTCATTTTGACAAGGGTAACCATTATTTCAATATTAAAAGTTTACACTATTTAGATATATGATGTAAATTAAATTATATATATATATATTACATTCAAAATTTTTTTACCATATCATATTTTTATATGTTTTATGATTTTTTAATAATTGAAAAACATTATTTGGAGAAACAAATAAATATGAAATTTTTTGTTACTATTTAGTTCATTGATTATTAATAATATTAGGATAATTATATATCTTTTAAAAAATTCTTTATTATATCACTAGAAGTTAAATTTTATCTATAAAATTTATTATTTATAATAATTATCAAAACATATATTTATTTTAATATTTTTAATAAAAAATTTTGTCATCACATTTAAAAAAATAATTACTACAAAATTTTTATACAAATTTTTTTTATCATTACTTATTAAATAGAAAATAAAAATAAACAACTATGATAAAAAAACATGTACTATATTTCAAAAGAATATTTTTAGTCGAATTAATATTCTAGAAAAGAAAACATTTAAAATGTTATTCATATAAAATTATGCATAAAAAAACTTTATGAATTCATTAGATAAAATAATATAAGTGCCATAGTCTCTTATATAAGGCTTAAGAAGGTCATAATGTTGACCCTTGGATTATTACTATTAGAATATAATCTTCCAAACAGTTCGGGGAAGTGTTTTGGTATTAAAATATATATTAATATCTTTATAAAATTATTTTATAGATTTTTCATCAATTCAATAATTTCAACATAACCAATTTTTATACCGTTAAGTTGATAATTTATTTCTTAAAAACTAAAATTCAATGTAACAACCTGAACCCAGAATACCCTGAGCTAGTGCCTTGAAACATTATTAGTAATTTTTTTACAAAAACATGCAGTCATATTTTACACATCTTGTCTCACACATAGGATTGATTCGGTTCGGGTTCTGGGAAGACAAACTGCAAGAACCTGGATCTTCATTGCAGGTATGTTTTCTCCTTCTATAAATTTTTGAGAAAAAGGGGAAGTTATAGAAATTTTTTATGTACACACCACATAATTTATGAGTATACACCATGTACTGTTGTGCCACAGCAAGTCGTGTGTTGGTCGTGTCATGGCCACACACACGGCTGTGTGGGGTGACATGGAGGGAAACTAAAGTGAAGTACGGAAAAAAAAGAGTACATGTTGTGTACTTAAAAGTTACATGACATGTATTTTTTTCAATAAATGGAATAGGGTCACCCTTAATTTCCAGAACACGCTTCTTCTCGGTCTCATTCGGCTGAGAGCACCCGTCCGGCCGTGATCCTTCTCCAAGCCCCCGAGCCTCCGTCCGATCACCGATTCGACCACTATCCATTGCGCTGGGATCTCCTCGGTATGCTCTCCCTTCTCCTAGAGCATCATTTTTTGATTAATTGTATTCCTCATGTTATCCTCTATTAAACTTTTTAGGTTTTTTTGTAGATCTTCGATGTTCTATGGTGATTCAAGCCTCGAGATTCAATTATATCTATCTCCTTATGCTGAGGTAGGTGGTTTTTGCATACCGGGATTTAGTCTCAGACCGCCAGATTATATTATTTCATGTATAGATAAGGGCAAGTACTCTTCTACATTAGGAATTTGACTTGCTATGGAGATGGAGAGCATTGGACCAAGCTTAGTCTTGCGATGATAAGGATATTTTTATCCATTTATTTGTAATTTGATTTAGTATTGTTTGTATTACAACATTGTAGTTTGTTTGGATACTTTCCTAGACATATGTATAATGCATCACTTATATATATGTTCTATAGTTGTTTCTTACGTTCAGTCTTCTGCTGCTTACTCTTGTATGGATTATTACAACTTCTTCTATTGCATGTTGTTTACTTCTGCGGTGTTACTCTGCCAAGGAGGGCATAGTTTCCCCACAATCACACCCAAGGCCCTCACTACTAGTCTGCTGCCTTTGGCGTACGGGGAAATGCGCTTAATTCCATGTGACCAATTGGGTATAAGGCTCCTCTAGGTGGCTTCCAGAACCAAGACGTTACAATGTCGTATCAGTGGGATGTTTTTCTTCTTGACTTACTATTTGGTGCCTATAGCCAGGGATATGACAGAATTGGTACTTGGTAATATGTTGTGACCGGGATTAGCTAACCCGTGTACACAGAAAATCTAATCTATCTTGTTTAATTTCAATTTTAATGGTTTTACAATTATTATATTTTATTTGATTTCACCTTGTTGATTCACATTATTTCTATTGTTATTTTTGATGTTATTGAGGTTCTATTTCTGTTTCATCCTAATGATATAAGTGTATTCCATCTGATGCATCATATAGGCACTTGTTATAAATCACATGTCATGCATTCGTTCCATGCTATTTATGATACATTAGTGATTTTATGTTGTTGTGATATATGTTGTGTATAATATGAATGTTGTTGTGATAGATTCCTTGATAAAAATACCTATTGTTTGATAGGGTATTGTTTGTGTCGGGTTTTGTTTGAATGAATGAGAACATTTGGTTCTTGAGGTGTTATGGGCCCTCATGTACCATTATTTTGTAAATCATTTCCTTTTTTCCCTTGTTAAAACATGTATAATATGGAAAGGATTTAATAGTGTGGAGTATGGGCCCTCACAGAATGGAATTGGGCACTTTAAATGTTCGTTTCAATGTTTTTATGGGTTCTGAAGTAGTTTCTGAGGCTTACTTTCCAAATAAATCCCAGAATACATGTCCTGTAGTTTTGAATACACGCCCTGTTTTCATCTGTTTGGGAAGAAATGGTTTTTCTTATGTACATAATGTGTCCTCTATGAACACACAATGTAGTCTCTAATCGTGTCATTGGTCATGTGGGCAGAGACACAGGGATGATAAATCTCTATAGGACACGCCGTGTACCGGATGTGCATATCGTGTGTACAGACCTTATGTCCACATGTGTGACTATTGTCTTGGATGGATGAAAACATAAGCTATACATTCCATGCCAGGACTGAACACCCCATGTAGTCGAATTGATGCGGGTCATTCAGCAATTTCATCCTCCCACTTTCTTAGGGGATGTAGGACCCTGGGATGCATAGTCATGGACAGAAGCCATGCTGACAGTCTTCGAACATCTAGAGATTCCTCCAGAGAAGAGGGGGAAGCATTCTACATACATGCACTAAGACTCCTCCAAGATGATGTGGGATGTGATCTCACAGGAGGGACGCCAACAGAATATGAATTAGGATTATTTTCAGTGCATCTTCTTATGATTACTTCTATCCGAAGACCATTAGGGTCGATCAATCCGGAGAGTTCATGAGTCTGGAGAAGGGTAATCTTACTATTATAGAGTACTCCTCTCACTTCATAGAGCTGAAGTGTTTCAAGCCTATTACAGAAGGTGATGTGTTGTTCTTTTTCACATAAGATTGAGGATGGTCTGAGGAACGACATTTGATCTCAGGTGAACATCTTTAGGTTGAATTTGATATCCTATATCGTAAACTAGGCGCTGATCACAGAGCGTAATATGAGGGATTATGGAGTTGTGAGCTAGGGCAGTTCAACATCCAGAGTTAGTATTAATCCTACTGATAGCAGGAAGTGATACATGTAGATTGCACGAGGAGATCATAGTAGGTGGGATACATCTTCTGGTAGCCAGGTGGTATGCTACCAGTGCAAGAGGAGTGGGCATACGAGGCCACATTTCCCGAGAGACCCAGTGGAGTGCCGATCATGCGGCAAGATGGGTTATCTTCAGTTCTTCTGTCCAATATTTTTACTATCATATGTCGATAGTGGGTCTTCTATGACTCCTTGTTTAGGAGTAGAACCACTACTTTTTCAACAGTCTGGGAACTGGAGTTCATCCGTCCATTCAGGGTGAGGTGGAGGTCATGGTTGGGGTAGCCAGTCACCCGATTTTCAGCAACAGCTGGGTGGATTAGGTCAGAGTGGTCAGGCAGGGTCACGGGGCTATGGTGCAGGACAAAAAAATTTAGTGTAGTAGACCTATAAATACTAGGATACCATACATTCTACAGTTCGAGGTACGATCATAATAGCTTCAGTTTTAGCTTCTTCTCTTTTTGATACAATGGATTCCGATATCTTAATATCTGTGGCTATTGTGCAAAGCCTGGGGCTATACATATTTTCTTCTACTAATATCGTGATGCTAGACAATTCGTTGGGTAATAGAATTGTTAGTGTGCGTCAGTTCAAGGAGTGACCTCTTGAGGTTGGTCGTTGTCACTTTCTATGGTCCCTCTATGTCCTAAAGATGATAGGCTATGATGTTGTTCTCAGAATGGACTGGGTGGTTCCCTTTCAGGAAGTCATCGATTTCTATCGCCGTAGGGGGAGTTTCATATCACCTGGGGAAGATCGTTTCTTCATAAGGGTGAGTGGGATGTCTAGGGGAGCAGAGCGGGCCTAGATCATCGTGGATTATTGGGAGTTACAACCCAAATTTATAGTCCGTATATAGATTACCATAGGAATCGCATATGGACATTCCTCTAATGGTGGATTGTTTTAGAGATGTATATCTAGAGGACTTTTTGTATTTTCCTTCTAAGAGTGATGTGTACATATCTATTGATATTGTGCGAGGAGTGGCACCAATGTCTTTTCCACATTATATAATGGCTACACCAGAGTTGTCGGAGCTCATGAAGCAGTTGGGGGAGTTGCAGGAAAAAGGTTTCATCCAACCCATTACTTATCATTGGGGTTTTCATGTCCTATTTGTGATGAAGCCAGATGGTAGTCGTATGATTTTTGTGGATTATTAGAAGTTGAACCAGTTGACGGTCAAGAAATGATTTCCTTTACCTAGGATTTATGATCTATTTGAACTGCTTCGAGGAGCCCAGGTGTTCTCAAAGATATACATGATGTTCGGTTATCATCAGTTTCACGTTAGACCATCTGATATACCTCTCATAGACTTCCAGACTAGGTATGGTCTATATGAATATATGGTTATGTCATTCGGTCTCACGAATGCGCCTGCTGTTTTCCTTGAATTGATGAACAGAGTGTTCCATCCAAACTTGAATTTCTTCATGGTGGTCTTTGTGGATGATATCTTGGTGTACTCTCATTCTCTACACAACCATGATACCCATCTTGAGATGATTTTATGTACACTAAGAGAGAACCAGTTATATTTTATGCTGTCAAAATTCCACTTTTGGATGGATCATATTCACTTCTTGGGGAATGTTATCTTAGAGACAGGAGTATCAGTAGACCCCATGAATGTGAGAGTAGTAGTATCCTGGGAGTATTAGAAGAAAATATTTGTGGTATGAAGTTTTCTAGGGCTCGATAGAAACTACATATTCTTGATTCATGACCTTTCCCTCGTAGAAGCACCACTTACAGGTCTGACTAAGAAGTGTGCAATGTTTTTTGGAAAAATTATTGTGAGTCATCCTTTAAGGAGCTGAAAGGGAGGTTGACTTAAGCGCCAATAAAATTCTTTGTAGAGCTGGGAAAGAGCTATATTTTGTACTGTGATGCTTCATGTATCGGGTTGGGAGTTATGCATATGCTGAGAGAAGGAGTCATTGCGCATGGTCTCGGCAATTGCGCCCACATTAGAGAAACTACATGACACATGATCTCGAGTCGGAGACAATTGTTCATGATTTATTCTTTTGGATACATTATCTTTTGGGAGAAATTTTTTTGGTTTTCATCAACTGAAAGAGTCTCAATTACATCATCACTCAGCATGATTGGAATTTAAGACAATGAATATGGGTTGAGTACCTTTAGTCTTTTGACATTGAGATTGCCTACACGCAAGGGAAAGGCAACACAGTAGCTGATGCGCTAAGTAGGAGGACTCAGATACAGGCAGTTCAAGAATCCAGCTGTGACTGGATGCTTATGGATAAGTTCTCTGAGATGCATTGGGAGGTGCGTGACAGACAAGGGAAAACATTTTTCTCTTCTGTAGCTGTTACCTCTACTCTTCTTGATCAAGTGTGAATAAGGAAACTATCAGATTCAGAAGGCCTAGTTCTATGGGAGAGCATGGTAGGAGAGGAACATATTCCTGGACGGACCATATGTGAGGACGATATCTTGTTTTTTCAGTGGTGTGTATGGGTGATAGTAGACATACGTGAGGATCTGATGCTGAACTGTCATTCCACAGTTTGGAATGTTCATCCTGGCGTGACTGACATGTATCGTGACCAACACCGTCAGTTTTGGTGGCTAGCTATGAAGTGGGATGTTTCAAGTATTGTCATGAGGTGTTCCAAATTTCAGTAGTTGAATACAGATCATCATCGACCAGTAGGGATTTTACAGCAGTTTCCTATTCCCGAGTGGAAATGGAACGATGTTGCAATGGATTTTGTGAAAGGCTTGCCGAGGTTTCTATGAGGGAATGAAGCAGTTTGGGTTTTGATAGACAGACTCACGAAGGTTTCTCACTTCGTTCCAATAAAGGAGACCTCCAGTGTTGATGAGATGGAAAGGTTGTACATCCATTAGATTTTACGTATTCATGAAGTTTAACATTCCATTTTTTCAGACAGGGTTGCCCGTTTTACTTCTCGTGTCTGGAAGGGGCTTTAGAAGGCTTTTGGTACATAGGTACTTTTGAGTACTACTTACCACCCCAGGATAGATGGACAGTCTAAGAGTAAAATTCAGGTTCATGAGGACATGCTCCGAGCATGAATTCTGGATTTTGGAGGTTCTTGGGAGGAACATATACCTCATGTGAAGTTTTCCTACAACAATAATTTTCAAGAAACTATTCCGATGGCACCTTATGTTTCTTTATACGGTAGGTCATGCCGATCACCCTTATATTTGATAGAGGCAGGAGAGGCAGCCTTGCTGGGACGTCTTCTTGTAAAGGAGACCACAAAGCAGATAGGGTTGATTTGGAAGAGGGTGGCTATGGCATAGTCTCGACATAAGTCTTATGCTGATCCGCGGAGAGGACCTCCAGCATTCGAGGTTGGGAATTAGGTTTTCATATGTGTCACACTGAGGTTGGGACACAATATAATTATAAGATAGGGTAATCTTTCACCGAGGTACGTCGGGTTGTTTGATGTGTTGTAGAGTGTTGGTCCAATTGCTTATCGGTTGTAGTTACCTTAGAGGTATTGGGTTATGCCCAAAGTTTTTCACGTTTTGCAGCTCCAATGTTACTTTTCAGACCAATCTAATGTCTTTCAACCTGAAGATTTTGAGCTCGAAGTGGATGTTTCATTCGAGGAGCATCCTATCCGGATTTTTTTCAGAGTACAATGGTTCTCCATCACTGGTCTATTCCTTCGGTATGAGTGATATGGCAGAACAAGAAAGTAAAGGGCGAGTCTCGGGAGAGAGAGGCTGATGTATGATCCTAGTGGCCGGAGTTGTTCGATGTTTATTCTTCTACACCATTCTAGGGAAATTTGGGGATGAATTTATTTAATTAGGGAAGTTTGTAAGAACATGTAACTTCTTTTCAGGTATGTTTTTTCTTCGTCTGGCCGTTTTTTAGAAAAATGGTTAGTTCTGGACATTTTTTAAGTACACGATGTGTACATTAGGAGTACACGGCGTGTACATTATGAGTACATGTCGTGTACTAATTTTCCTACTGGAGGTTGTGTGCTAGCCGTGTCATGGCCACATACTCACCTGTGTGGGTGTGACATGGAATCCACCTAAAGAAAATTAAGGAATAGTATAGTAAACACCATGTACTTTGAAAGTACAAACTGTTTATTTTATTTTTTCATTAAACATAGTAGGGTCGCTTCTAATCTCCATAACATGCTTCTTCTAGGTGTCATCTGTCCGAGTGCTCCCATACGACTGTGATTCTTTCTGAGACCCCAATCCTCTATCCTATCTCCGATTTGACCATCGTTCATTACGTTGGGATCACCTCAGTAAGATCTTCCTTCTCATAGAGAATCATTTTCTGATTCATTCACTTTCTCAAGTTATCCTGTATTGGACCTTTTATGAGTTTTTGAAGATGTTATATGTTCTTAGGTGATTCAATCCTCTCAATTCACATATAGAGATCTCCTAATGCCAAGGTAGGTGGTTTGTGCCTTTCCGTTGAATGTCTTTGCGTATTATGTGCAATCATGACCAATACCCTTGATTTGGGTATTTTGTGTTTACCATTTTACCCTTTTTGAGTTCATACCATGATTTTATGCATGTATAGAGGTTAATGGGATATGAATTGGGTTGATTGTTATGCTTTGCATGTTTTACCAATGAATGTTCTATTTATGACCGTTTGGTACTTCTTATCCTTTTTTGCCACCTTGACAATTTTCAAAATATGTTGTTGTAAGATGGAGAGTTTTTATTCTGACATGTTTGACATGCTGTAGAATGGTTAGCCATGTAGTCTTGTAGGTTTACTTTGGCCATATTGCACAAATATTCTTATCAACCTACATTAGACTGTGGGAACCTGTTGTAGTAGACTATAATGTGAATTGACAGAGTGAGCTTCCATAGAGAGTCTTTGAGTACATTAGTCTATAAGGTGGATTAACCGAGTGAGCTTCCTCAGAGAGCCTAGGACCGCTTGGGGCTATAAGGGGAATTGACCAAGTGAGATTCCTCAAAGATTCCTTGACTACTTTAAACTATAAGGGGAATTGACCGTGTGAGCTTTCTCAGAGAGTCTTTGAATTATTTGAATGACATGGGCTATAAGTGGAGTTTACCGAGTGAGCATCCTCAGAGTGTCCTTGATTTTGGGGATATAATGGTAATTGACCATGTGAGATTACTTAGAGAGTTTCTAACTACCTTAGACTATAAATGTAATTGATCATGAGTGCTTCCTTAGATAGTCTTTATATATTCTTATGACTGAACCAGAGGTGTTTGGCTGAGTGTACATCCCAGAGGAATGCTTGTACTTGTTTGGTTGGTCCTGAGGGGATGGTTGTGAGTACTTCCCAGAGGGTTACCTATTTGTGTTTTTCTGTTGGTTAGTTGTTGCTCAATGTTGAACTATGGATTGTTTCCTATTGAGTACTTTCTTGTTTACTAGTTCTGTATTTTACATTCCATATATTCACTGACTAATTGGCACAAATATTTGGGTGGTTCCCTACTGGGATTTATTATCACACCCTATTTGGTTCATGATTTTTCCCCAAACTGATTATATTGTTGTATTTATAGATAAGGGCAAGCACCCATATACTTCAGGTACATGACTTGATGTGGAGCTGGAGAGCATGGGTCCAAGCTTAGGCTTGCGATGCTGAGGAGTATTTTATCTATTTCTTTGTACATTGGATTAGTACAGTTTTTATTCTAGCATTGTGGTTTGTTTAGCTTCTTTCCTAGACATATGTATCATTCATCATTTAAATATATGTGCTCTAGTTGTTTCTTACTTTCAGTCTTCCGTTGTTTACTCTTGTATAGATTATTACTGCTTCCACTATTGTAGGTTGTTTACTTCCACTATGTTACTATGCAAATGAGTGCATGGTTTCCCCACTATCATACCCAAGGACCTCGCTGCTAGTTGGCATCCTCTGCCGAATGGGAAAATATTCTTGAGGCCATTTGACCAACTGGGTACAGGGTGCCTCTCTGTGGCTTCTAGAACCGGTACGTTACACATTCTCTTTTAACATTCTTAATCTGTTAAAAATGATACCTGAAAATATTATTTCAAAAATGTAGGGTGAGAATACGAATGCCCAGTAATTGGGTTTTAAAATAACACAAAGTACAAATATTACATTTGAAAACATTATTTTAAAATTTCCCATAAAACATTTTCTTAAGGAATAAATACACATAAACATCGTAACATTGCATTTAGTCTAATAATCATAAGGAAAAATTTCATGATATTCTGGAACAATTATAAAGAATCATGATTCAATTACAATCATGCTCATTAAAATAAATAATTAAATACATTCTAATAAAGCATGACATAAGAATATGAAAGTACAAATTTAATTACTAAGAGTAATACATAATCAGAGTTGTGGATAAAGGTAATAACTTCAATTTAATTCTTTAATACTGTGAAACATACATTGGTCACTAAAACACTGAGTTCTAAATAAAAATCATGCCATTATCATTTACTTGTTCCGATGCTCATAAGTAATGGATCTTAAATATGGATATTCTACTAGTCGAATATAAACATTGTTAATTAATTATCATAAACATAATGAGGGAATATATAATATCAGACCATGTCAAGACCTTGTGTCAGGACCTAAAATGTCAATAGCCTTATCCCATGACCTGATTGTCTCATGAGAACTATTGATTCATCGAGGGGATTTCATTAATTGGTCCATAACCCATTATACCAAGTCTATTACATTACTCATATTCCCAATAGTGTTTTATATTACAAATGTCTCATTCCACATTGAATATTTTATTTTTCATTTCATATTATTCATGGTGTTCTATACCACCTCGAATAATTTAATTTTTAATTCCACAAAAGGTAATAAGAGATTTAATTAAATTCATTTTAATTTATATATATATAGTGAATCAAGCATATGTGTATTAATTTCAAAACTATCAACAGTGTGGCTATGTCATTGAATGGTGAGTAAGATAAGTAGATTATGGTATATGTGATGACAAATAATGAAACAAAAGAAATACAATAATTGTCACATAAATTCTAACTTTACATTTTAAAACATTATTAATCAAACATATATATTGTAATTTCATCATGATTTTAATGAATAATTTATTGAAAGATAAAAAAAGTTTGTCATAAGTGGTATTAATCTCACATATGCTCAAATAGTTATTACTGATTTTTTTATAACACCTCACAGGGGTATACATAATGTTAAAAATGGAAAGAAAGAGATTCAACCATAACAAATAAAAGTTAATATATATATATATAATTAATTCATTCATATGAATATAAATGTTGTGAACACAAAATATTATACTCATCAACTCTCAACAATTACTAAACACATCAAATGCATAATATTAAGAATATCCACAATTAATGTTCACTGTTGCGTGAATATGTTTAGAAACTAGGGTGTATATAAAGAGTGGTGATTTAAAATAAAATAATCATATTTATAGGACAACTTGTTTTACTTTTTGTTTTAAATCCTTAAAAAATTTCTATGTAAAAATGAGGATCAATGTTCAGGGGTAAAGACATATATTCTTATATATGAATATACACTATATGTTAAAGTGATCAAACCAAAGAAAAATCCATTGACACCCATATGAATCTAAAATATTAGTCACTTTAATTTACTAGAGTCCCTCAAAATATTAATATAAATTTTAAAATATTTATTTATTAAATAACTTACATATATGTTGATGTGAACATATAAAACTTATATGCATAACCGTGTATACATAAGGGTCTTACACAAAAACTAATTGATCCATACATGTTTATCAAAAATTTCAATAATCATTGATGTTTAAAGATGAGAGACATAATATTGGTCCATAGGGTGAGTTATATGAAATATTTAAATATATATGACCATGTGTATATATATATAAAATTTTTTTCCAACATAGAACTCCTTACATTTTTTAACACCGCTTAAGTTTGAAACCCATGATTTAGACGTCTCAAAATCAGTTATAAAAGATTTTTAACCCAAACCGTAGGATCATACATGTATATATTTATTTATTTATAAACATAATGTACAAATAACCGCATATATATAATGTACATAAATATGTTTTTTATGTATAATATAAACACTTGTACATAAAACTTCTTGAAATTAAATTCTAGATGACTTAGTATCGTTATAAGAGAAGATCATATCTGTGCCAAAGAGTAATATATATATATATATTATTTGAAATATATATGTATATACCCTCAAAGTATCAAAAAATGACAACATATCCCTTACCTTGGTCTGAGGAGGAGGAGAGGCTCGAGAATTCATCATAAGAGGATTGTTGGATGCTTGAGTGGGGAAAGAACTGAGGGGTTCTTGGGGTGCAACGAATTGTTTATAAACTATATAATGTATAAAATATATAGAATATTTAATGCTATAATTGGAAAACCAAGGACTACTCAGTTTTTTTAAAAGAATGGGGAAGTAAATTTTGTAATAAATAGGCAAAGGGAGGCCTAACATGGTGATGGGAGGAATCATGGGTCTGGGAATAAAAAGAAATAAAGGGTAGGGGTTACTGGTCCATCGCAGGTCGAAGGAAGAAGAAAACAACATGGGGGAGAAAAACAGGAGAAATAATGGATGGTTGGGATTAAAGGGAGAGATAATCAGATGAACATAGTGATGCAGTGATTATAAAAGGAGATGGACAGTCGTGATTAGATCAATTATTGACCAGATTGATCATTTTTTATATGGTGTTTGAAAAATTTTAGATGTCTGAGATAAGATCTATGTTGGAATGGATGGAACACAAAAAACATGGAGGATTATGTGGCCAATAAGGATCGATAACTTGATCGAAATAGGTGGATTAGATCGCACATGACATGATCTGATGGACTAGATTCGATCATGTCCGATTTTCATCATCCCACATCAAAATAGAGGTAGGCTCCATGGCCCTTTATAATCACAGGACTCTTTGTATAGGTTCAGAATTCAAACTCCCCCCTCCTGGTACCACCTTGTACTAGGTTATGCGGGTGATCTATTCTTACCACCCAAGATGATGTGCCACCCTTCACGGTTGTTCCTATATTTCCCTTGTGCATTCTTCATTGTGATCTTTAGGGTAGTTATTCCCTCCGCTCTCTATACATGGCATGCGCCGTGTTCACACGAGACAATAGGCTGGCCTTTGCTAATGATGAGGTCTAGGCTCGACCACCTAGTGTGTGTAGCCTCCCTTATCCTAGCTAGAGGGTTGAAACTTGTGGGGTTTATTTTTTTAACTATAATACTATGTTTCCTTACACATAAATTGGTGTTTCTAAGAAAATATCCCTTAGTTTTATAGGAATTAGTGTTTAAAAAAAATAATGTTATAAATTGAAATTTAATACATCCATATGAAATCTTTATACATGTATTATTGAAATTAAAAACATTTTTTAGTTAAATACATTATTCAAACATTGGAAATAAAAACATTTACATGACATTTGAAATATTTGAAAGATGTTTTAAATCCGCAAATAATTTTTAAATAAAACATAGTGTTACTCAAAATATTAAAAAATTTTCCATTTAAAGTTTGTAATAAATGTTTTTACTATAATTTCAATTAATATCATAAATATTTTGGAAACCTAAATTATACATTGATATTTTTAATTAATCAACCAAAATACCAATGATTATAATTATAGCCGTTAGAACTCAATGGTATGCCACGGAAACAATCTAGTTTATGGATTATAAATCCATACACTAGGGTGTCCCAAACACAAGTAAATTGAAGTAGATGGTGCTTTCTATAACACAAATGCTCATTACGGTTTTAATTATTCTTGTTGTGATGTTCCTCATAATGAATAACTTGAAGGATCTTCTTTATTTACTAGGTCTCGCTGTTTTGATATGTGGTATCCCTGTGGAATTTATAAGGTTTTTAGAATGTGTTTTTGGTTAGTATATATTTCATTTCATCTTACTAAAATGTAAACACTTCGGTGTTTAATTGAATAAAATTCATTTGTGTTTAATTTGTACGTTTTGATCGGTTTACATGAAAATTAAACAAAATAAAACTATAATACTGTTATTACATGATAAATATGTTTGGGGTGTCACATTATACCCCCTACAAATAATTGCGTCCTCACAATTCATTTTATAAATCCATGCTAAAAATAAACCCTCTGATGTTATTCAACACATCATCCATCATGAAAGATCCTAAGGTGTGGCGAGGTGAATACCCAAGTTGGTATTCAATTCTTCTACTTCCCTGGCCTAAACACACCTCAAATAGTATGGTTTAAACTCATGCAGTGTACACTTAGGCTACCAGAGGAAGGCTAGAATGGTATATAGGTCTGAGATTCCTGAATGGACAAACTCTCTAATGACCCATCAAACCGCCTCTTGTCTGAGAATGTCAAGGTCATAGATATGGTCATATAAACTGAAGGACATTATTTTTTTCATATAGGTCATGCAAATTTTCCCCTCCAAGGAAGCCTCTTGATTCCTTACCCTTTAAATGACGTTTTAAGATAGAGTGAAGTATAGAAAAATTCCTTCATGGTACATTCCCTTTTATCTATACTAACTAATTTCAGAAATGGATATACAATGGTAGATATAGGCATTTCCATTGTAGGAGCAGAGAATATATAGACTGTTTGATATCTCATAAATACTTCTACATGTTCTTTAAAGGTTTGTGAAGGGGATGTATTTCATGAAGCATGTCCTGAAAATTATGTTCTCTAAACCTTCAGTATGAAGTGATAGAAGAGTGGTTGGTGAACTCGTGTCTTCAATCATAAATTTCAAGAGGTATACTTTATTTAGCTGATACATAACCATAAGAAAAAAGATACTTTTTCAAAATCATGGTATAGTAACCAAACAAATAACATTATTCAGCTATACAAAGATCATAAACCCAATGTATTCCATAACTGCTCACTCAACAACATGAGTATAGATTTCCTAACTTCCTCCAATATGGAACTTCACCGAATTCACTAGTGTTGGTGATTTCCCAAATTCCCAGTAAAACAAATTCCCAATGTTGTTCCATAATCTTCAATCTCCTGGATCATGATGAACCATGGGTATTTCAGATTAATTAGTTGTGTGAATATAATGTTCCAACAATGGAAATCATAGAGACAATGGAGTTGGGATATTTCTTCTTGAACTTGTTGTCTATAATGTGAACATGTAGATTTTGCCTCGAGAATTTCGAAGTCCAAGACCTGACCTCAATGGCCATAGGTTACAATTTGACAGAGGTATACTACTTGGAGGTCACCCTATTGTGAAACATCTAGGAGGTTCATTAGTAAAAAGAAGTTGTCAGCCAAGGTGAAGTAACAGAATAGACCTTTATGATACCGTCTATTACGTGAATAAAAGGGAAGTTGGGCATGAATCATTAGAATGTAATCAAAGTCATATCCTCGGCGATGTTGGGGTACACAATAATAATTGGACGCACAATAGAGATATTGACATGATAAAGCATGATTTTGAAAAGTTTCATATCCCTCTAAACATGAACTGGCCACTATGGTTGCTAATAATTATGTTGGAAGACACATAAGGATTTATTCTTTAGCCACATGAAAATTAGGAAAGCATCATAATTATTATTTCTTAAGTAAATTTTTCGTAGTTCTACCCCAGTTTTCTAGAGTTATCAATACTGAATCCTCTGATACCAACAGTAACAAACCAACCCTAGAATACCTAGTGTCGAGGACTTGAAACATGCTGAGTAATTTTTAACAAAAACATGTGCTGATATTTTACACATTGTACACCATATAGATGATCGAATCTATTCCGGTTCGGGGAAACCAGCCTCTTCTGAAACGATTCTTCTGTTAAAACTGATACGTTGAAAATTAATTTAAAAAACATAGGTTGAGAATACAAATTCCTAGTAAGTGGGTTTTAAAATAACATATAATAATATAACATTCGAAAAAATTCTTTTACAATTTCCCATCAAACATTTTCTTATGGAATACAGAAACATAAACATCACATCGTAACATTTAGTATAAGAATCATAAGAGAAAATTTTAGGTTATTTTGGTAGAGTTATTAAGAATCATTATTCAATTACAAGAATGTTCATTCTGAATAATAAGAAAACACATTGTAAACAAACATGGAATAAGAATATGCAAGTAAAAAATATATTAACTAAGATTAATACAAAATCAAATTTCACATAAAGGTAATAACTTCAATTTCATTATTTACTACAGTGAAACATACACTAGTTACTAAAACACTGAGTGCTAAAAAACATCATGCCGTTAGCATTCACCTCTTCTAATACTCATAAGTACTAGCTCTTAACAATGGATATTATACTAGTCGAATATCAACATGGTTAATTAATTATCACAAACATAATGAGAAAATGTATAATATTAGACCCTGTCAAGACCTCATGTCACGACCTAAAATGTCAATGGCCTCATGGCATGACTTTATTGTCTCATGATAACTATTGATGCATCAAGGGGATTTTGTTAACCAGTCCCAAACCCATTATACCATGTATATTATATTCAAAATGTCACATACCACATGGAATATTTATATTTCTAATTATATATTATTCAAGGTGTCCCATATGACCTTGAATAATTTAATTCATAATTCCATAAAAGGTCATAAGAGTTTTAATTACGTTCATTAGAATACATATATATATATTTAAAATAAAGCATATAGGTATTAATTATTAAACTATAAACATTATGGCCGTGTCATTGTATGGTGAGTAAGATAAGAAGAGTATGGTATATGTGATGACAACTAATGCCCAAAAATAAGTACCAGATTAGTCATATAAAATGAAAAATTTACATTCTTAAAACATATTAATAAATGTTATATATAGGTATATTATCATGATTTTAATGTATAATTAATTAAAATATAACCCATGTACTTCATGTGGGGTATTAATCTCATATATTCTCAAACATTTATTACTGATATGTTTTTGTATAACACATCACAAGTATATACCAAATGCTAAAAATTGATAGCATGAGTTTCAACCATAACTAATACGAGTTAATATATATAAATATACATAATTCATAAAAATCAATATAAAAGAAGAAAAACCCAAATATTATACTCATGAACACTCCAAAATATTTAATCAAATCAAAAGCATAATATTTGTAATATCCACACTTTGGGTTTAGGGTTGCGTAAATATGTTCAAACACTAGGGTGTATATAAAGAGTAGTGTTTTCAAATAGAACATTCATATTTCAAAGACAACATTCTTTAGACTTTCATGGCATTCCATAAAAAAATTATTCGTAAAATTTAGGATCATGGTTTATGGGTATGCAAATATATTCTCATATCCGAATATAAATTATATATTAAATGGTTTTAACCAAAGAAAAATCCATTAACAACAATATGACTCTAATATATTAGTCACATTAATTAACAAGAGTCCCTAAAAATCATAATATAAATTTTAAAATATTTATTTATTAAACAACTTACATATATTTTTATGTGAACATATACAAATTATATGCATAACCGTGTATTCCAAAGGGCCTTCCACCAAAAATAATTGATGCTTACATGATTATCAACAATGTAAACAAACCATTGATGTTCAATGTTGAGAGACGTAAAACTCTTCCATATGGTGATTTATATAAACTATATAATTATTTATGACCATGTATATAAAAATATATATATATAAAGGTTTATTCCAACACATAACTCTATATGTGTTTAAACTCTACATATGTTTGAAACTCAAGATATAAAAGTCTTGAAATTTGGTTTAAAATATTTTTAACCAAAACTGTAGAATCATGCATGTATATAGTTATATATTCATAAATTTAATATAAAAATTACTGCATATATATAATGTACATAAATATGTTTTGTGTATATAATATAAACACTTGTTCATAATACTTCTTAAACTCAAATTACAGAAGACTTAGTATCGGTATAATAGATGAACTTTACTGAACTGTAGGGTTATATATATTTATATATTTATGAGTATACATATATATGTACATACCCTCAAAGAAACAAAATAGGACAACATATCCCATGCCATGTTTTGAGGGGGAGGAGAAGCTCAAGAATTCGTTGTAGGAGGCTTATGGGATGCTTGAGTGGGGAAAGAACTGAGGGGTTCATGGGGTGAAACGGATTGTTTATAAAATATATTATCTATAGAATATACCAAATATTTAATGATAATATTGGAAAACTAAGTCCTGCTGGGTTTTTTAAATGCCTGAGGGAAGTCTTTATGTAAAAAAAGATGTTATGTAAGGCCTCATATGGTGATGGGAGGAGTCACGGGTGTAAAAAATAAATGGAGGGTAGGGTTACAGGTCTAGTGAAAGTGGGAGGAATAAAAAGGTAGTTTGGGTGAAAAAACCAGAGAAAGAATGGGCAACTGGGATTAAAGGGATAAACGATCTGACGACCCCGATGATGTGGTGATTATAAATGGATATAGATAGTCACGATCAGATCCATGACAGATCATATGGCTAAAATTCGATGCGGTTTTACAAAAAACTAAATAGGACAAGTGTATATCCTTTTCGGATTTGACGGCACACAAAAAATGCAGGGGATTCAGTGGTTTCGGAGGATCAATCTCCAGATCGAAATAGATGTCCCAGATCACACGCGACCCAATCCATTGGTCTGGATTATATCCTCGATGGTTTTCTTTGACCCACATCAAAATTGAAGGAGGTTTCTTGGACCTTTATAAGAATGAGACTCAATGTATAGGTACATGATCCCCCCCTTTTGGTACCACCCCGTACTAGGTCTTGCAGGTGCGCTCTTGCGCCCACCCATGCTTCTGTGATGCCCCACATAGTGGTGCCTCTGGTTTCCTTATGCGTGCTCTAGTCTGCACATTGGGGTAGCCATTCCCCCCCCCGCTCACTAGACCTAGCATGCACAACATTCCCACAAGCACACATTCCGACATGTGCTGAGGATGAGGGCTAGGTTCAGCCTCCTAGCACGTTCTGCCTCCCTCATCCTAGCTAGTTATTTTTCCCTTGTTGGGATTCTTTGTTGATAAACATTAAAACTATGTTTCCACACACATATATAGGTGTTTTTCAAAATAAAATTTTCGTTATTTTTATAGTCATAAATGGTTTAAAACCAAAAAGTTATCCATGTAAAATTAATACATCTATATGAAAATTTCATACAAGTATTATCAAAATAAAAAACATAGTTTAGATAAAAAACTTGTTTAAAATTTTAGAATGAAAACATTTACAATAACGTTGAAATTTCTGAAAGGTGTATAAAATACTCACATGATATTAAATTCATATGTAGTGTTGTTCTAAATATTAAACCATTGTCCATTTATTTTTCATAATAATCGGTTTTACTATAATTTCAATTAACAACATAAATATTTTGGAAAATTCAATTATACATAGATATTTTTAATTAATCCACCAAAATGGTCAATGATAATAATTATAGCCATTAGAACTCAACAGTCACCCAAGGCATCGATCGAGTTGATTCCTTACAAAAAAATATATCAGGGTGTCCAAATCTCAAGACAATTGAATGAAATGGTGCTTACTGTACTACTCATCCTCAGAACGATTTTCATGTTTTTGGTTGTGATGTTCTTCATTGTGATAAACCCAAAGAATATTTTTTAATTACTGGTTCTCGTCATTGTGTTAGGTGGTCTCCCTATTTAATTTATATAGTTTTAGTAGGTGATTTTGTAGGTGATTTAGGTTGACATTAAAAATCAAAAAAATAAAATAAAAATATTTTTATTACATGCGAAATAAGTTTTGGGGAGTTACAGTCAATTTTCATTATCAATAAGAAAACTAATATCTTAAATGATTTGTTTATAGATTATCATATCTTCTATATAACCTTAAATTAAAAATTATATATTATTTAAAACATGAATGTGTAATCTTTCAATTTTTTTTATATAAAATATTTTAAATACCATTATATATCACAAATGGCCTGAAAAAATCAATCCTAAATTTATATTATGTAAATAGGTTTATTAAGTAAAAAATTATAACCTAGATTCCTTGATAACATACATTCGTCCATATGTGGACACATAATAGATATTAATGTCCAAGAAAATTACCCTTGTGTCATTATTTGATTTAAATTATATTTAAGTCATTTTCATGTAAGATTGTCCATTAAATGTCATAATTTCAATGCTTAAGTGTTATGGGATAAATAAAATTCAAAAATATAATGTTCCAATTTATTTTGGTCATTTTATACTCAGTATAATTTTATTTTTAACCAAAATTACATAATGTACACTTTACCACGGTATCAAAATTTACAATAGTTACTATTCATGTTAGTAAAAAATAATAGAGACATATATACCAAATTTTCATTTAATGAATCCAAATTTTACATTAATTTTCAAAATCCATAACATAGAGGATTCAGAAATTATGTTAATATAAAACATGTAAAATTTCACAAATAGTTTGTTTCAAAATACCCCTTTTTAAATTGAAAATGTTTATATAATAAACAAATGAGAAAAATTATTGTAGTAACCCATAATTGGATAAAAATGAACTATTTAAAAGTTAGCACTAAACTAAAACATAATTTTCATATTTAATTATGATAATAGAGAAAAATATTTTCAATAATAATTAGTATTTTAACTATAAATTAAAAAATGAAACTTATCAAAAAATAAAAAAATCAACCAAAGTAAATTTTTATATTTCACAATTAAGGAAGAATTTTTGTTTTTCATATTTAATATAAAAAGTAAAAAAACTAAATTTAATATGGGTGTTCCATCTATAGGTGGAAAAACTATATCTTTTAAAAGATACATCTTTTATCTAAAAAATGAATTTGTTCTTATATCATGTAAAGGAATTATATATGTTTAATTCTGAACATTATATATAATATATTAAATCTATTTTTCTTTAATAAAATCAATTCATAGTGATTTTATTATTTTATATACTCACTTATTTTCATCTAAATAGTATTTTAGAAGAATGTTAATACTATTTATACCTTCCATTATACTGGCTATGTTATAATATTTAGTTTTTATCATATACTTGGTCATGTGAAATAAATTATATCAAAATAAAATGAATTTTGTGTAACAAAACACATTCATATTGTTGTGTATGCCTCAATATTTGTCATTGTTGTGTATAGATAAATCTTATCTTATTCTAGAATAGAACACAAGACATCAATGAAAAAAAATCATATATCATAGAAAATTTTCAATGCATTACATTTTATTCCCTTAAAATGAATTTCCCCATACAACTATTGTGGGGTTATAAATTTTCTAATACAATATAGTTTATTTTAATAAGACCCACATCCTAAAATGGAAAACCAAAACTTCATTTTAAAATGTAATATAAAAAACATAATAGTTACCAAAAATAACTCAACATTGTGTTCCCATAGAGGAGAACATAGGTGGGTAGGGAAAACCTGGAAATGGATGGAAATTTTAACAATCCAGTTCTGATGGAGAGTGATAGAGAAAATCATTAGGAGAAAGTTAAAAATAAAATTCCATAAATTTTAAATGATCTAATAAAAAATATGATTCATTATATAAAAAGGTTCCATGATAAAATTTTATGTTTTAAATTTCCTTTTCCTAAATTTGATAAAAATGAGAAGAAACAATTACTTGATTTTAGTAAAATCTAATCATTGGGTATTCCTGGAACAATTTCCACATGATATCTTATTCAAATAAAACAATTTGGATTTCTCATCTCATAAGTGTTAGCGGATCATGTGATCCATAACATGAATGATAGGCCATTCCATCCATATTTATCACAAAAATGTTATCACAAGTTATCAAATATTCAAAATACATCCTATAGTGAGGTAATTCATTCTTCTAACAAACTTCATATGATTTTAACTTAAAAATCCCATTACTTTATAACCTTAAAATCATTCAAACTGAGTAAATAAAAAAACATTACTTAGAGGTGAAATAAATTAGTTTTACATTACTATCCTTATTATATATGGTAGTTCATGGTTTTGAGATTTCAAACATGTGAATACCTTTATCATGTATTATCTTGAACCATGGAAAAAGACATGAATTACAATAGATCCATAGTAAAAAATAGGCATGCTGTCAATAATTTACTATTACCAAAAGTCCAAAAAATTCTATATACAAAAAATATAATATCACTTTGTCCTTATACATATCAAGGGGTCATTAATACATTCAAACGTCTCATTATCTCCATAACCAATAATTATTAACATATAATTTGATTCCCAAAAATATATTAATAAATATTCATAGTTACTGGTACCATTCAATATATACTTTCAAATAAGTAAAGGAAAACTATTAGTGTAAAAATCCTTAGATGATTCTTTTTTCCATAATACCATAAAATTACCTATAAAAATTGTAATTTATAATAATGCATTTATTTCAATATCTTCTTAAACCATTGACCATGCTTCATTGTTTTTATCCATGACTCTTCATTCATCTCATATATCATTTGTGGTATCTTCATCATCAACAACATATATTCTACCCATATGTCCATACTGCTTCTCTCTCTAATATTTTCCCTTAGGGAATATATTTTCATAATGCCCATATATTTCACATTTTAAACCATTAACCGTCATTGATAACAAATAAATATAATTATCCTTGTAAAATAGTTTAACTAAACCTTTTACATTGAAATTATAGGATTTTCCCCTTATTTTCCACAGCCAAATGATCTTCTAGCTCCATTGAAAAAATTTACTTGATACCTATTTACACCTGATTTACATGTGTAAAATTAATCATTCATTCCTATGTGGTAATCATGAAACTCCATATTTATGTTATTTTGTGGTTCGGGAAAATCATCGATGATGAAATTATTGATCATATTATGATAATAAAGATTAGGAATTATAATAATGTTTCACTAAAAAACACCCATTTCATTTGGAGTCTCATGAGAAATATCATTCGATTTTCCATCATATTCATTATTGACATGAATCCACATGTTTGTAGAAAATTTCTAAAATAAAAACAAATTGTGTTGGTGGAAAAACCATACTAGGAAAACATCATAATTAAGGGGAAGTAAATTCACTCCCAAACATCTTACACTAATGAAAATGTGACTTACACCCATGGTTAAAAAAATATTGGTATAGCCCTCCAAATCTATGGTAATATGCTATAACCACAGTTTTGGGAACCATGGGAAACTGAGGCATCAATATAAATCCCCGATCTATACTAATAGTTTTCAAAACCATGGGTAATATTTTCTTTCCACTGTGTTGAATCCTCATACCCTCTTTCCACCTTGTAAAAGCCTTATACATAGAGATGAAAACATTGGATATAAAATTACAAAAATGGTGACAACCATTGTTAAACCTCTGACTTACTCTTCTAAGTCGATCTGTCTCACCACTCATGCAACATCAATTATATATATATATATATATAATTCATAATAAATATTAGACTACATCCATATTAGAAAGAAATAGGTATATGGTTTCGATCTCGCGTATATCTCTTCAAATTTCAAACACCTAACCAACCCATTTACCTCGCTTACGTATAAATATATCTACATTTAGTGTAATACATAAATATGGATACATATACTAGAAAACAATAGTCAGTGAGATTCTATTCTCGGACTATGGGTACTAAAAAACAGCGCCTCACCAACCCACCTACGCAACTTATATGTATATAAATTTGTATCTACCTAAATATATTAATCAAAACCATTGGCATAGGAGTGAAAATGATGGGTATAGGTTTTCCATCCAAATATTTTTTGTGGTCTGTATATTTTTCCAAACCATAACACGGGATATCTATAAACATAGTTTTACAAAATTGTGGGTATAATCCAAGAAAAAAACAACTATACACATGGTACTAGTAAAAAATGTGGGCTGATGTGTTTTTTCACATGGTATTCCCAAACCATGAATATATGTTCCCATACTATCCCTATACCCACTTTTAAAAAAAATATGTGCATAAGGGTTCCCTATACCCACATTTTTGTTCAAAACCCATGGTATATGGAAATTTTACAATTTATTTAGGAATAATCATTATTTATTCATGATCATTAACATATTTATAGGGTAGTAACCTATAATTAGACTTACCCTTATAGAAATCCATAGAAATATCCTTAGATATATATCTAGGGATTTAAATAATGATTTCACAACCTCATTTCCATAGGTTAAATAATCCTTAAATATGATACCAACTTTAGTGACCCGGGATTATTGAACATTGAAATTAAATTTCATTTTTTGAATACATAATATAATAGAAATATATATGTCCAAAGACCGTATTATTTTATTGTATTTTGGAACATGGAACACTTTTTTCTAACATGGTGAATGATATTAAAAATATCTCATAAAGATCATCCCATATAGTTTTCCAACATAAAAATGTTATTTATATCATGGGGAAAAGAAAATATAAAAAGGATTAGATGAAATAATCAATAAAGGTAAATATGGAGAACATAAAAAATTTAAAATAATTAATTTAAAAACATGGAAATGAATTTCTAATATGGAACTAATAAGTCATGAAATAAATATTGGCTCTTTGAAAGTCATAAATCATAATAGAATCATACCATAAGAAAATAGAACTCTCATAAAACATGGGACTGTGGAAAACCCATAAGAGTAGAAAATAATTTCTAAATTATCCAAGGCTCATTAGCAAGCCATCATAGTGGATGAAGTCCATTAGTGAACATAGTTCTGTCCTCGTTCCAGCAATGTATTATAGAACTCAATTTACATGCCTTCCATTCATGTCTATCTCATGAGATATAATTCATTACCTGATTCATTATATGTAGATATATTACCCACACTTCTCATAATGAAATCATTCTAATTTGTTCCACCAAAAAATCATAAATCATTCATCATAGAACACCACAAGGAATAAAATGGGTTTCTTAAACATCCCTCCATCATAATAAATATATGTCAAAAGGATTTCATAATTAATATTCCATCATTAAAAAAATCTAATCATAGTGATAATAGGGAGGGAAACTAAAACCTATTTAATTATTTTTATCTTATATGAAAAATGATTTTGATAAAACACTTTCAATTAATTCTTGTGGAAAATATCATTTCTTCATCAAAAACAATTTCTTTTCACAAAATTTCTAACAATTTTAAAAGATAATTTTTTTTTGAAAATTAACTTGAATTATTATAAAGAATTGTTCATTGAAATGAGGCGTTGTGAAAGCATAAAAATCCATTTATAGTGTTTTGGATTAAATGAATTTCTCATATATTTTTTTGGAAAAGTCAAAATGTACCACATATATTAAATGATAAAATGATTCCTCCCAAACCATATATTAAAATTCAATCATGGGTAAAATATATTTTAACCATACATAAGAGAATTGTAAAAAATTCATGGTACCATTTTTCGAAAACATAGACATGGATTATAAAAATACCCTAGAAAATAATTATGTATAATCAATCTCGGATAATAATGGGATTACAAATTTATCCCTTACAATATATCTGATGTCCATTGTATGTATACGTAACCTCTTGTATAATGATTTAAATTATATCACTGACTTATTCCAAAATAATTGTAATTTTTATGATATCATATATGAACATATTAACATTAGTGGGGTAATAACATTTCATTATTACTCGTTATTTAGGTATTAACTACTTCATTTACATATACATGTTTTAATCGAATAAGTTTTTTTTGTAATTAGTAATTCAGAGATATATCAATGAAAATTTATATTAAAATAATATATCTCATATTTATTTTTTATATACATTTATAGAATCATGTTTTAATTTTTATCATGTAGAATGAATTTCATCTCATTTTGGTGATGGTAATCCATACATACACACGAGCGATTTACCATTCCTTTAATTATAAAAATGTATGGAAGTGGATGGAATTTTTTTTTTCCGAGAATCCATATCATGTTATAATAATCATATATATTTATTATTTCTATCACTATTCCCATCCACATAAGATGGTGGTGAAAAACATATTACACCATAATGTGGAGATAGTAAGTCATATGTATGAACGAATGGTGATTTAAATTTTAATAGGATGGATTGATGATAGATTTTTTTTCAATGACCATAATAAAATCTCATTATATAGGTTATATTGGATTAATTACTTTCTAATGGAAACAACAGTGGAAGGTGATGTAAAAGGAGAAATGGTTTTGATAGAGTCAGTAAACGAGATTGCTTCTTCTTGGGTGACCTCACTTTAGATATCCTCTCAATGGAACTAGATTATGTATCTTGAGAAGAAAAAAATATCTTTTATGTAACATGGTAAGTATATAATGGAAATGGTCATGGAATGGATGAACGTGAATGCTCAATGAGTTGTGAATAAATGAGGGGGAGGTGTTCTTTTATAATTGTGTAGAGGGGAACATTTAGAGTCCCAAATAATATTAATTTAAAATAAATTAATAACACATCCAAATACCTCTATAATTTCATATATTCAGAGATTAGATGAGATGAGATTTTAATATAACCAAAATATAAATTTTAGAAAAATAATTTAGTCTATTTAAAACATATCATTCTAATTTTACACTTAGTTATTATATTTCATTTTACTTAGGGTAACTATTATTCCAACATTATAATCATTATATATTTACTTATTTTATGTAAATTAAATAATAAATAAATAATTGAGATCATTTTTTCAAATATAATGTTTTTGAAAATGTTTTATTATTTTTAAATAATTTAATCATACATTATTATGATGATCAAAAAATAGTGTAAATTTTGTTACTAATAAATAAATTGAATTTTAAAAATATTATTAATGTAAGTTAACTTTGAATAAAATATTTTATAATATTGATAATTTGTAAAGGTATTATATAAAAATAAGTGGACTTATTAATTACCAAAAATTATATTTACTTTATTATTTTTTAAAAAAATTATTTGTTATCTCTATTAATAAAATAATTATTACATAAATATTGTGTAATTATTAAATATACATTTTTGTTGACTAGAAATAAAATATATATATATTATGATGAAGATAATTTTACTACATTTTATAGGTATATATGTAGTTGAATATATCTTTTAGAAAATATATTATTTTAAATGTTATACTTATTAAATTATGAATTTAGAAACATAACATTACTTTAAGTAAAACAATATAAGTCTAACAATCTCTTCTATCAGTGTCCAAATGGTGTCTAAATCGAAACAAGGACGATTATGGTCTAGATATAATAGAAAAATAATATTCTTGAAAGTGTTTTTTTGTTTTAATATTTGTTATCACTATAATAGAATCACTTTATTGATTTTTCATCAACTAAATAATTTCTACATAATCGATTTATTACCCCTTAATGTAACAATTTATTTTATAAAAATTCAAACTAAGTTACATTGATGATGAAAAACATTTTATCTTTTAAATGAATATTAATAGTAAAATATAACATTTATATAACCTTATTTTAAAGATGATATATTATTAAAAACTTGAATGTGACATCATTAATTATTCACATAATAAAATATTATAAATATAATATCTCCCAAATGGCCGCAAAACATCCAAACTACATTTATAATAGAATTTTTTTATTATGTTAAAAATTAACACTTACATTCATTGGTACCACCCATTGTTTTATATGGGGAAACATAATAAATAATAACGAAAAAGAAAATGACACTTGGGTCTTTCATTGATTTAAATATTTTTTAGGTCATTTTATCTGACAAGTGTCCATTAAATAACATAATTTTCATTGTTAACTGTTAAGGGTCAAATTAAATTTTGTCATTTTTGGTCAGTTTATAGTAATTATATTTTTTAATATAAATTACATAATTTACCTTTTAAAATGGTAACAAAATTTACCATGGTAACTATTCAAATTGGTGTAAAATAAAAGGGAATTAATTACTAAATTTGGACATTATAAATCCAAATTTTACATCCATTTTTCAAAATTCATAACACAATAGTTTGAGAATTAATTTTAAAATAAATATGGGGAAATAGAAAGGTAAACCGATATATTATTGTAAAAATGCCCCCTTTTAAATGGTAAATGTTTTTATGATAAATTCATGAATGAAATTATTTTCATAAAATATAATTGGGTAAAAAACGACTAATTAACATTTAAAATATATATATATAATTTTAGTATGTAATGACTTGAAAAGAATATTATATTTTTTTTAAAAATTATATATTAAGTATTCATCAAAAAAATTAAACATACCAAAAGAAAACAAAAAAATAAACAACATAAAATTTCTATTTTCGACATTAAAATTAGAAGAATATTTTATCAAATAGTACATATAAATGTGTCAACAATAGATTGGAAGTGAGTTTTCCATCAAAAGAAAGGAAATTGTATTTTTTTAAAATGATTCTTTTATCCAAAAATAGAATTTGTTATTATATCATGTCTAGAAAACATATAATATGATTAGAAAAAATTATATTGAATATTATAATTATATATATATATATATTTAATTAATAAAATCCCTCAATGGTGATTTTATTATTTTATAGACCGAATTATTTACATTGAAATAGTTTTCTAGAAGAAAGTTAATATTATTTATAACTACCATTTAAAATACTAGGTTATAAAATTTAGTTCCTCATATATACCTGGCCTTATGTGAAATGAATTATGTCAAAAGAACATTAAATTGTATGTGACACAAACCGAGCGTAGTGTTGTGTATACCACAATCTAATCACGTATTGCGTATATCACAAGCTTATCTTTGTGCATCATAAAACACAGGACGTCATAAATATAATAAAAAACATCTATCACATAAAAATATCAAGGAATTACACATAATGTACATAAAACCAAGTGTAATGAATTGGTTTTTAGAAAAAAAATAGGTTTGATATTTTTCATAGGACAAAACCATCTATATAATACATCTAGGAATTATACCTCGATGTTATTTCTATGATTCCAAACAATATAAATTCCATAATTACGAAATATATTATTTATTTACATGTTATTATTTTATTAGATATATTACCATTGTTCACTTATGAATCTCATGATAGGAATAAAGTGGAATTATTTTTCTATAATTTATTACTTAAATAGTTTACCTTTCTTATTTTTCCTCTGATAGATTTCATAGTACACATTACATTAATGGGTATATGAAGTCCCCATTTAATTTGTTCCCCATTCCCTAGGATGTTAGGTACTAAAAAATGTAAAATAATAAAATATATTCTAGAGGTATTAATATTTTTTTCAAATTATGTATGATGCTAACCATTATATTTTAAAAATAAATGTGAGATTCATGATTGTATCCTATTTAAACAGAATATAAACTAATTCATTATCTCCAGACGTAATCACCCGTATATGGATCAATGTAATAAAATGGCCACAACATCCAGGATCTTGGGTATAGGGTTGTTACATTTTTTTCTAGGTTAATAAATATAATATGTTTTGTTATTTAATATAAGAATGTTGGGCATATTTGGAGAAGAATTAATTATTTTAAATAAAAAAATTAATTACGTGTTCTATTTTTATTAAGGTGTAATAAGATATATATTCATATAATAAATTTTTAGAATACTAGATGACACAATGAAGCCCAATTTTTTTACGGATGATATCATAAATATAATAGTTTGATTTATCACACCATTATTATTAAATCAACATGTATTTAATGTGTCTGATTAATGGGGAAGAAAGTAGTGTTTTTCTAAATTATACGAAGGATACTTATAAATGATCATCAAATTTTTATAAAATATTATTGAATAAAAAAGGTAAGTGATAATAAATTTATATTATAATAGTAGATGATATAAATATATATATTAATATATATAAGGGATGGATGTTCCAAACCTAAATATGTGTGATCAGATCACCTACATCTTAATTGAATCTATATAAATATACATAGTATGAAGAAAAATTCCATTAGAAACCATGCAATGACATTTAGGAAAATTAATTATAAGGTTATAATAATGATCATTTAATTAAATGTGATAGTGTTTATAAATAATATTATAATAACAACATGTTTATATTAAAATCATCCATTAAAACATCCAAGAAATTATCAACATGAAACATACTCATTGTGATAACCATTTCCTAATATATAAATCTTCTTGGACCAGGCTGTTTATCTCTATATATAAGATGATACCAATTAATAACCCAGTCTAATACCAATCATAGGGTGATTTTTATCCTAATGATTAAAAATAATGTCCATGATTTAATATAGAATAAATAAATTATTCCCCTTTCTTAAGAAGGACATAATGAAATCTAATATGATAAATACACATTTAAATTAATCCATCCCAATGTATGAAAAATAAAATAAAAAATATGTGATAAATATAGACATGGTATAAAAAATTTAATCATAAATATATTTAATTTGAAAATTTTGTTATAACCATGATTGATACAAATACTGTAAAATAAGTGAAATAAAATACATTTTAGTTCAACTTAATTTTTATTCTACTAATTTCTATCTCAATTGTCCCAATGAAATTTCTTTTCCTAATTCGTAATTTTATCATTGTGTTTATTCTTAAATATTTAATGAAACGTGAATATCAACCTATCAACATTATAGTCCACATGTATATATCTGTAGTAGGCAATCAATGATATATTAGGATTCATTTCCTCATCAATACTAATTATGTACAACTAATTTAGTGCATGTATATTCGTGAGTGAACTATTTATAAATTAGTCCATTTTAAACATTTCTTATTAATTCACATGAAATATCTGTAGGACCCCGGGACACCCTGAGAGGAGAGGGGTGAATCAGGGTAGAAACTTTTTATTCTTTTAGTTGTGGATCTTGTTCCCACGTCGGTAGGAACTACTTAAACTTGTATGATGGATATGATCAACAATTAAACATTCACATGCAGAGAGATGAAACAACAATTTTTACTTGGTTCACCACTAAGGGATACGTCCAAGGAGCATACGCCGACAGGTTTTCAGTCATACCTAAATCCACTATGCTTCACTAGCTGTAGATTACAAAGGTTCGGGTATAGTCACTCTGTCCCAGGCTCACTACCTTTACAATTGTTCAGGGATAACTCAATGCGTCCCTCGGGTCACTCCCGTTGACTCCCCCTAGCTCACTGCCGTTGGTGAAGTCTCACTCAGTTTATAGACGTGAAGGTCTCTTCAATAGGTGTGCATTGAAGTTATTCGTCTCTTGTTCAGCATGAGACATTTCTTGCATCAGGGTTCAGATTTGATGCTCCTTTTAGTTCAATTCTTCTTCTTTAGTGTAGTGAATGAATGCACTAGATCCCCTTGTCTTTGTTTTCCTAAATCAAAATCACTGATGTGATTTCTTACTTAATGAAGCTCAGCTTACTCGGCGTTGTCAGAATCAGTTCTCCATGTATGCATGAGATCATACATGTATCATTTAGATTTCTTCTTCAATCTCATTTGCACCGAAAGTATCAGGGAATCTTTAGCTCTTGTGCAGCTCCAGAATGGCGGGCGTGCTTCAACAATATTTGTCTCTCCTCTTCAATCCCAGCGCGCAAGTCTCCCCCGGCGCGCATGTCTTAGGCGCGCAAGTATAAACTGGCGCGCAAGTGTCACAAAAGCACCTGCGCGACTCTGCCTTCTTGAACTTTAAACCTACGCGACTCACTTCCTTTCTCGCCCAAATTACCTAGGGCGCGCAACCATCAATCGGCGTGCAATCACCACTTGCGCGGCTCAACCACCTGCGCGACGAGAGCTCGAACAATCTATAAGTCTTGAGCTCCATGAGAAATGAGGTGGGGTGGTCTAGTATTTATAGGCAAACTAGACCACCTGCACGGCGGCGCGCAAGTCATCCATCGGCGCGCAAGTCTCGGCCCCTACTAGGCACTTGCGCGATCAACATACAAACTTTCACGAACATCTTTCCTTTGCCAAATTTGGATCTTCTAATCTCAAAAAACCATAGGCACGCAAGTTATAATGCATTCAAGGTGTCGGCGCACAAGTCTCTTCCCGGTACATAATTCACCTGCGCGACCTCACCAAAACTTGCGCGACCCTTATCCCTTTGCCATATTTTGATGCTCTGATCTTCAAAAACATATGGCGCACAAGTTCCTTATCTTCTAAGAGTATGGTGGGAAAGTCCCTTTGCCAAAATAACTCTTCTTTATTTGTTGATTTTGAGGCCCTGAAATTTGGAAAACACTGGAAAACGGCGCCACCTTGTATCTGCTCTTATTGTACCGCCTCCAGATCATCCATTCCTCTGTCGATGTTCTTGAATCAAACATAGATCTTGTACCACAACTCTTGAACTCGACATGTCACCATGGAATCTCCTTTGTCAACAAATTTGTATGTCATTTGTTTGATTTGTCGACAAGCACGATCACCTCAACATCACTTCTTCTTGGTGATCTGTATCCTTCAGCAACTCTTTTTCTTTTATCACAAACTCCACTATTGTGATATGTATTCTCTGAAGTCTACATGAGAAATGCTCGATGTAGAAAACAAGAGGATTTGATTAAGTCAACAAGGTTGTCCATTATCAACAGATCATGATACCAACATGAGATGATAACTCATGTATATTGTCTTCAAGGGTTTACCACTTTAATTCTAGGTAGAAGAAGATCAACTATGATAGATAATAATCAACCTGAAACTCCTGTACTCACTTCAGCAAATAGATCAAAAACATTCAAGTGCAATCGGTACGATAAGTGACCTTGGGGCACTTCCATTATCTTTATGTCACTGATCAATTCAGTTACTCCCCCTTTGTAAAATAATCTTTGATCTGAGTAACCAAGGGATAGTGATTGTGAAATGACATACCTTCTCCATTGGCGTGTTCATCAAGAAATTCACAGAGTAACTGCTTTTGAGTCCAGCTGGAGTTGATATTGATTGAGAAAGTGATTATGGAAGCTTCTTCATTCTTCTCCACCTCAAGGGAAACAATCCTCATCATCTTCATCAAGAGTGATACTTCATCATCATAATCATTGAATATAAATTGAAGAATCTACTAAGGATGGAAACTTCTTCATCTTGGCTATAAATAGTTTACAACATTCACTACATCTCAGGTTCTCCCCCTGAGAGAATGCTTCACCTTCAATTCCCAGCATTATTAGCACAAATACAATACAAAAATGATTACATGAATAAGGTGGTTCCTTGTTGCTTCATCAAGAAGACTTTCTTGGTTGAGGTTCTTTTCTCAACCATGTTCCTATGTTCACTCCAGTCTCCATGCCTGCACATTTGAACATATGTTCTGACATCTGTCGGTGTGGCATGGCTCTGTTCACATTCTCTTTTTCTTTGTGTGGAGAATTGTTCTGCTTAGCAGCCATCATGAATGATACATTCTTACTCCTCTTAAGGACTTCTTCTTGCTCTGGTATTAAGGTTAGGCAACCTTTTGAAATGTGACCAGATTTCCTGCATCTCTCACACAGAACTTCTTTGACACGTGTGTTTCTCTTTGTTTGCAATCTCTCATGCACTGTGTCTTCATCATGTGAATGTTTTCTTTTTCCTATGTCACCAGACTTGGCCTTCTCATCTTCAAGTTTCCTCATTCTTTTCAAATCTTCTGGCCAGATGACCAATATGTCATTTGGAACTTTTGAAGCTGGTTTAGGTCTTCCACATGGGTTCATCCGAGATTTATCCCACTTAGTGTTTCTTTTGGATTAATGACCCTTCAATTTCATGGATCTAAAATCCAGGGTCTTCTCAGCTTCCCTACTTGAGATCTTCTTGGGGAAATGTGTGTTCACAACATTCTTCTGATTTCTCCCCAAGGTAGATGATTCATTCTTTGACGGCATCAGAGGTCTTATTTTCTTTTCAACAGTGAAAGCATGTTGATATGGACATGTTCCTGCATTGTGATCGCTGTCGTTGCATACATCACAGATGTTATCAAGAATTCCAAATATGTTTGCAGTAAACAGATGCTTCTGGACCTGCTGATGTTGCTTCTTTTTCTCTGGCTTCCTTCTCTTTGATATAGGCATTCTATGTGCTTTTCCATGAATGTTATTATAAAGACAATCCAGTGCACAGTGACCGAATCTGTTGCAGCACCAACATTGACCCACAAATCATTTCTTCTTTGTGTCTTCTGTATTAAGTTGTTGGGCCATCTGCTTAATCTTTTGTGCTCTATTTTAGGAACCCACTTCCTCCTTTTTCTTCCCATCCACCCTAGCCATGGTGGTAGGTTTCTTCTTCTCACCTTTCCTTATCCATACTTGTTTAGAACTTTTCTTCCCACCTGCACTGATTATAGGAGTGTATTTCGAAATATTAGTACAAGATGTTTTGGATGGTACCTTCACTTTCTCAGTTTCTTGTGATAGATCAAAGAGTGAAGTCATGATCTTTTACCACATGTTGGAGGCCTTTTGACAATAGAAGCCTCTAGTGAGCATTGAGTACTAGCAGTAACTGACTCTTGATGTAAATAATCAAGAGTTGTCATAATCTTCTTATCACATATTGGAGGCATTTCAGCTTTAGAATCCTCCAATGAACATTGAGTGCAAGCATCACTCATTTCATTCTTTTGTGAAGTCTCAATATGTGTGTTCTCAATCTTGGTCAACTGAGCTTCCAATTTTTGACCCACAATATTGAGGATGATCTTCTGATCTTCAATCGTGATCATCTTCTCTTCACAAGTCTTCTTCAATCTTTCAACCTCATCTTCATGTATCTTAACTTTGTTTTGTAACAAAGAGTCAAGTTACCTGAATTTAATGGAAGTTTCTTCCTAAAAAAAATTCTTGACTTCATTTCTCTTCTTCAGATCAGCTTCAAGTTCATGGATCCTTTCTTTTAAAGTCTTATTGACTTCCCCTTCTTCTTCAAATACTTTCACCCGTTTGATGACCTTCATAGTTTCCATAACTTTTCTTTCCAACCCTTTTTCCATATTGTCAGCTTCACTTTCTAATCGATTGATCTCAACCTGCATAGATTGGAATAGGCTACAAATAATAGAAACCCTTTCTTTTGGAATATCATGCAGAGATGCTCTGAGTTTTTCCTGAAATCTTGAATTGGGGGTGTAATCCTTTCCTCTGGAAGAATTATGAGTCACCTGCTCGATACATTCCATGCCTGCTGTTTCTTCATTTTTGGAATGGCATGGAGAACAAGACACTACATCTTCTTTGGATATGAGGGACTTCTTTAGCTGCTTCTTCTATTTCTTTTTCATGTTTGACATGGTCTTTCTAGATGTAGACGTCTTCTTAGAAACTTCATCAAGACTGCTCTTCATTGTTGACTTTAGGAAACAAACTCAAATACTCTTCTCAATAGAATTACTGGAGAATATCCAACATACGTTAACCTAGCTCTGATACCACTTGTAGGACCCCGGGACACCCTGAGAGGGGAGGGGTGAATCAGGGTGGAAAATTTTTCTTCTTTTAGTTGTGGATCTTGTTCCCACGTTGGTAGGAACTACTTAAACCTGTATGATGGATATGATCAGCAATTAAACATTCACATGCAGAGAGATGACACAACTATTTTTACTTGGTTCACCACTAAGGGCTACGTCCAAGGAGCATACGCCGACAGGTTGTCAGTCGTACCTAAATCCACTATGCTTCACTAGATGTAGATTACAAAGGTTCGGGTAGAGTCACTCTGTCCCAGGCTCACTACCTTTACAATTGTTTAGGGATAGCTCAATGCGTCCCTTGGGTCACTCCCGTTGACTCCCCCTAGCTCACTGCCGTTGGGGAAGTCTCACTCAGTTTATAGACGTGAAAGTCTCTTCAATAGGTTTTAATTGAAGTTCATCGTCTCCTGTTCAACATGAGACATTTCTTGCATCAGGGTTCAGATTTGATTCTCCTTTTAGTTCAATCCTTATTCTTTAGTGCAATGAATGAATGCACTAGATCCCATTGTCTTTGTTTGCCTAAATCAAAATCACTGATGTGATTTCTTACTTAATGAATCTCAGCTTACTCGGCATTGTCAGAATCAGTTCTCCATGTATGCATGAGATCATGCATGTATCATTTAGATTTATTCTTCAATCTCACTTTTCACCGAAAGTATCAGGCAATATTTAGCTCTTGTGTAGCTCCAGAAAGGCGGGCGTGCTTCAACAATATTTGGCTCTCATTTTCAAGACTGGCGCGCAAGTCTCCCTCGGCACGCAAGTCTTAGGCGCGCAAGTATAAACTGGCCTGCAAGTTTCACAAAATAACCTGCGCGACTCTGCCTTCTTGAACATTAAACCTACGTGACTCACTTCCTTTCTCACCCAAATTACCTAGGGCGCACAACCATCAATCGGCGCGCAATCACCACTTGTGCGGCTCAACCACCTGCGCGATGAGAGCTCGAACAATCTCTATGTCTTGAGCTCCGTGAGAAATGAGGAGGGGTGGTCAAGTATTTATAGGCAAACTGGACCCCCTACACGGCGGCATGCAAGTCATCCATCGGCGCGCAAGTCTCGGCCCCTACTAGGAACTTGCGCGATCAACATCCAAACTTGCACGAACATCTTGCCTTTGCCAAATTTGGATCTTCTGATCTCGAGAAACCATAGGCACGCAAGTTATAATGCATTCAAGGCGTCGACGCTCAAGTCTCTTCCTGGTACATAATTCACCTGCGTGACCTCACCAAAACTTGTGTGACCCTTATCCCTTTGCCATATTTTGATTCTCTGATCTTCAAAAACATATGGCACGCAAGTTCCTTATCTTCCAAGAGTATGGCGCGCAAGTCCCTTTGCCAAAATCACTATTCTTCATTTGTTGATTTTGAGGCCCTGAAATTTGGAAAACACTGGAAAATGGCGCCACCTTGTATCTGGTCTTTTGGTACCGCCTCCAGATCATCCATTCCTCTGTCGATGTTCTTGAATCAAACATAGATCTTTGACCACAACTCTTGAACTCGACATGTCACCATGGAATCTCCTTTGTCAACAAATTTGTATGTCGTTTGTTTGCTTTGTCGACAAGCACGATCACCTCAACATCACTTCTTCTTGGTGATCTGTATCCTTCAGCAACTCTTTTGATTTTATCACAAACTCCACTATTGTGATATGTATTCTCTGAAGGAACAAATTTAGTACCATTATCTTCTGATACAATTTGATGTGCATGGCCATCTCATAATTTCAATCTCCACATGGCCATCTCAGAAGTCAACTCATTGGCACACTACCTCCTTCATCAACTGTCATGATCAACTTCATGCAAACCATGTGACAAAATCCGTCAAGAATTCTCTAGCATGGTTCTCAGGAAATCATGAGTAAATGAATGGTCTTCATAAAAACCCATTTTTCTCACGCAATAATGAAGAATTTCATGGTCTTCATCAAAGCCCATGGTTCTTATGAAATAAGGAGGAATTGCATGGTCTTCATCCTTGGATGGATTACTGATCACATTCTTCATTGTTGTAAACAATGTATCACCTTTGACACATGTTCTTTGAACTTAAGATCAGCACAAAAATCATCTGAATCACTACTCCTCTACTTCATCGGAGTACTTCATGATCTCTTTCATTGTGAGCTTCCATTCCTCCATTTTATTGGATTACTTCTTGATCTCGTTCATTTTGATATTCCATTGACAACTATTGACAACAAATACAAACCTATACACAAAGTGGTTCCAACAATATCTTCCTAGACTCATTACAATAGTGTAGAAAAAACACACCCCCAAATGTACACCACAATGCCACCGAAACATATTTGTAATATATAATAATAATTGCATAATTATGTCCTAATTAAGTATATTATAAAGAAACTAATCTATTAAGAATCTAAAATTGAGAGTTCATGGAACAAAAAATTAATTAGTATTACTCAACTATGTCCCATATAACTCATTATTAATTTAAATTTTAATCAATAACCACTAAATAATATATAGTTGGAAAAGATAAATATGAAGAAATATAATTCAATCATATAAAATTGTGACCAACCACAGTGAAGAAATTTTAATGATAATGAAACAACATGGGTTGTTAAATTAGACATTACGAAACAAATAATGTTAAAAAAATAAAATGATAAAACATGTATAAAAACAATGAACTAGGTCTTAATATATTAAGTAACATAAATCTTATCACCTATGACATTTCCTATATATTTTCACTAATCCCCACTAGTTCTATTGACCATACCACACTTGGATAACCAATATCTCTATCCCTTACAACATTTATCCTAATTGATGTTGAATCTATGTACATGTATATATAAAACTATAATTGTACACCATTCACTATGATCAATCATCATGATTTTTCTCTATTATAAATAAATCAATCATTTTAAAAACAAGATAATTTTTTTCTTAGTCATAGAGGGAAAAACATACTAAACTGTTTCTACTACCTAGGCCACCAGTAAGGTAACCAATTTATTTTGTTCATAAATATTCTAACACAATACATAATGTTTCTATTTATATGAGCACAATTTAGAGATTCTTTTTAATCAACTAGGTATATAATTTTGAATGTATACAAACTCACAATGAAATTTTTATTTTAAATACATTCATTAAACATAATCCATATTGTTATCCTATATATTATCCCTTTATATGAGTATAATCATGAATAAATCCCTACCATTAATTCAAAAATGTAATGAACCAATCCAAGTCAACTACACATGCCCCTAGCCGACCCGTTACATTGGTGAGGTGTTGTAGGATAATAAGAAGAATTATCGAATATACCCAAATCAAAGAATATAAGAAGATCAATGTAATGATGAAAAATATAAAAAATGATCTATAAAATCCAAGGAAAATGAGATAAAAACAATAAAATGACATAATAATACCAACGAGTATCTATGTGACAAATAGTCACCTCCAATCAATCAGGATCCCAATAAAATAAAATAAATCAAATTTAGTTTTCTACAGGATTCTATTCCCATTAATAAAATCCTACAATACCAAATATACAAATTTCTAATGTAAAAAATAAGGTTTTGAGTAAAATGGATATTAAATTACACCAAATATTGGAAAAAATATCTTTTCCAAGAATAATGAATTTTTTTTCATAACTGAATTTTTTTTAAAAATAATTTAATTAATTCTGAAACCATTGTAAATCATTTTCATATTTTTTTCATTAAATTTTTTAGTATAAAAAAATATAGAAATATGATAATTAAGTGATAAAAATATTATTCATATCCATGATCCATGAGTTTTGTGAGTAATTACACTACATTGACATACTCCATAATGTGAAACCATGTCATATAAACACATGTGAAAGATATAAGAAATAATACATGAAAAAAAACATCATTCAATATATAAACTATAACTAAAAATGAAATCATTATTGTGTCCTATACATTGGGAAGATGTACTACAAATTAATGGTCCAAAATAATGAATATATCATTTCTAAAAAATTTCTTTTCATCACACACTATACAATATCAAAAGAGTAACCCTTAGCGCTACCACACATACATTCTGGAATATAATCAAATAATTGGACTGTAAAGACATATTTTAATGATAAAAATCTAATAAATAATAATATTTCTATGGTATCTTATAAAACCAAAAATAAAATCCTCAAAATGAATAATTCAAAATGGACTTTACCAAATAAATATTATATTAACATAATTAACTTATGTTATAGAGTCAAATACCTCTAATTAGTGATTAGAAAAAAACAACTTCAAAAACAGAGATCAAGGAATAGTAGACTGTGTATTTATGATCCTTGATCCTAAAGAAGAAGAAAAAATCATTTATAAAACCAACTAGATTCATCATAATAGCCCAATTGGGTTCCAAAAAGATGATAAGAAATTATTACCAATATACATCTACATGGTACAACAGACACAAAATAAAAAACACAACATACCTTGATGTGATACATCAAGAATGATGGAATTATACCAAGAATCAACGTAGATAAACATCAAACATAATGAGGATGGTCTAGGTTGAGATAGAATGAGATTTAAGGGTAATTTGGATTTAAAAATCTAAACATAAAATTGTTAAAATCTCAATTATTAACTGTTCAACTAGTTTTTACAGGTTTCCATAATGAAGTAATGATGTTACACTATCCATGCACCTAAAATATGCACCATTAAATTCCATTCTATTAGAGGGTGCAATGTTTTACCTAGAGGCAAAAATGGATAATCTAACCATGCACCATAAATATTAGAAACTAATAAAAATAACTAAACATCAAAACGTTTTACCTTGTGATCTCACATAGTTTTCATTAATATTCAAAAACCATGAGAAATGCATCTAGAACTTCACATATTCAAACCAAATAGTTATCATATAGCTAAACTAACTATATGGATTAACTATTCTCCATTCTAGTTTTTCCAAAAATAACTTATTTTTAGAATCTATTTCCCTAAATTATTTTGGGGAAAAAATAGAAAAACCATTATTTTACTAAGGCGCACCTATAACCAAGATGGGTTAACAATTCTTCTGATCATAATAACTTTTTCCCAAGAAAGTACTCAAGATATTGTACCCAAAAAGAGGGATGGACTATTCAACCTCATCAATTTTTGCCTCTCCCATGTCTCATGGATTTCTTATTTTTACTTCCATTATACCTAGAACAAGGTACTTTTTTACAATTTAGTACCTTATCCTGGTGATTGATAATTTGAACTGGTTACTCACAATAGTGGTATCGAGATCAAGATCAAAATCCTCAAATCCAATCACATTGGAATGATCCTTATACTACCCTCTTCTCTAGGGTACATGAAATATATCATAAGTAAGCGTCAAGAGTGTTGGTATGCCCAATAGATGAGAAACCACTCCTTGTAATTCCATATTCTCAATGGGGTAACCAATACTTGATGCCAACATACCCTTCTTAAGTAACCAACAATTTTCATGAGAGGAGAAACTCTATGGAAAAAATGATCACAAACCGGAAACTCAATTAGATGTTGAACACCATCCCCATAACATCTTTTTGGATAATTTTTATTAATAAACACGTCAGGATCAACTACAACATTTTCGTCATCTCATAAATCAGACTATGCCCAAATAAGGACATTCCTCCAAACTCATCCATAAAGAAGGGAGATCTACATATATTCTTATACAGTTCTTTAATGGGATCCATTTCCACTGCTGAATAAAAAATATTTCTATAGGTATATTCAACTAGAAGAATATTATTTACGTAAGTTTTTCAAATACCAATCACACCATCTCAATGTATATCCTCATGAACATGCACATCTCTCTATATAAAACCGACCTCCAATAGATGATAACCCATGCTCAATTTCATTTGGGAGTCCATCCCGACCAACAACCTATTCTATAAATTGGTTGTCACTTTTCCAATAACAACACTAGTTTTTAAGGACCTTTTTTTAAAAATAAAATAAATATCTTTGATGATTTTTGTTCTATGAAACACCATGTTATGCTTATGATACACGCAATACCCACTTATCATCTTTTACAAGAAACACTGATTTTATAAGAAACATAATTTTATTGGTATACTAATTTAAACAAGGAACATATAGCCAGATGTATGAATGTGATTCACGAAGAAGATTAAATGAATTTTTAACTTACAATTGACATATAACTGTTTAAAAAATTAATTATAAATGAATGTAAAACTCATTTTTAAATCAAAGAAAATGTTTTTCTGATAAATAATTTATATATACACAACTGTGTTTCATTACAATAAATAAAATAAAATATTTTTTCATTTATATTTACGATATATATATATATATTATTAAATATGATGTCGAAAATTCATCATATGTTTTTTTGGATATTATATAAGACAAAATTCAATTTTACACATAAAAGAATTAATTTTCTATAAAGGTAGTTTTGGTGCCATTTGAATGTTCACTTATTTGAGTTATTTTTTTAAAATATTTAGTAATTATATTTGAAAAAACAATCTTCTTCATTGTAATTATAGAATGAAAACTTAATTTGGTTGTCTTTTTTGTATTTTTCAGATATGTTTCATGTTTTGATGAACAGTGAAAAATACTGAATTTTAGCTGAAACAAAAATTTTCATTGAAATAATTTATAATGATAAATTATATATTTAATTGGTTTTAAAAAAATAATTATAAATTTTTTTTATCATTTTGTACAATTTATCTCATTAGAATCAATTTCACTTTCAATTTTTATATAAAAACATTTCAATCTTTTGGATGTTTTCACTTTTAAAACTTATTTCATTTTTCAATCAATAGGATTAATTTAAAATTTATTTTAGATATTTATGTAATTTGAAACATGAAAAATATTATAAATATTTGTATTTATAGATTCCTAATTTATTAAATATTTCACTCGTAATTTTTTAATTATGAATATAATATTTAGTAATTTTTATTACCATGGTCAAAGGAAACGTTCTGTAATTTATGTTAAAAATGAAGGGATAAGAAATATAAAATGATCATTACACTTGAAGAAAATTATCAGATTAATATTTTATACCCATAGAACATAATTTTATATATCTAATAATTTAATGGATAGTTGTTGATGATAATGAATTGTATAATATTAAAATCAATCAGAGTGTCAAAATTCCACACTCACCCTTTTAATAATTATATTATTATAAATATGGAGAAAACGAGAATATATTATAGAAAAAATATATTTTTATTTATTGTTAAATTAATAGATAAATTATGTATGATTAATTAAATTTTTAGTCGAGATATAATAATCGTAAATAATAACAAAATGATGATGCAATAATTATATAATAAATGAAATAATCAAATAAAAGATTTAATTATTATTAAAATAAAACCAATTTGACTTAATTAACGTTCAACGTGAATTTATATGATAATACTACATATTTTGATATATTTAGTTAATTTCTTTTCTGAAATATTTCATCATTTATTTTCTTAATGGCAAGGTAATGAATAGTGTCAAAATTGACATTTATGATATTTGTATGAATATTATATTTTATTAAATTATACCAAAATCATGAAAATAATATATAAGGTAAAGGGTTTTATTTATGGTATAAAATATATTTAATTGGATATTTATGGCCTAATTTAAGCTTTATATGTCAAAATTACATCCTCTTCGTATTGGAACAATTGTAACCATAACTAAAATTAAAATGTCTTAACAAAGGGTTGATCAAAATGATATCAATTTAAATAATACCAAATAATGACCAAAATATATTGGTTGAAGATATTAAAAATTTTAATATCTTATTTTCAAACAAATATTCATTTTAGGTATTTGGATTATGATTTAATTTATTATTACTTACTCTTTTGAAAATTTCCAAAATTTCTCCCCTATTCTAATATAAAAATTATCCTATAATTTTATTTTATTCACACTTAATAATATATTTGTTTGTAATAAAATCAGTAAAAATATCATTAAAAATCACTCAATTAAAAATAGGATCCTTTTATTTTGGAATTAATCCATCTAATGAATTCCTTTTGCGCAAATCAAAAGGAGATACCAAAATAATTGGTAACATTCATTAAAGAATATTTTGGTATTATTTCACTCCTAAAACCCAAAAAAATATTTTTATTTAATGATTATAATGTAACATAAACATAATAAATATACATATATGTTGTTATATTAAGTTTTTTAATACACATTCACACACTTCTGGTTAATGTGTAATGAACATACTGATCGTGTGTAAGGCCGACTACTCCCTTGCGAAACGTTGATTGTTAGTTGTTCTTTTACCACCTATAATCATGGGAATTAAGATTGAAATAATATTTTTATATGATATTTATTATATTTATGATTAATTTATTATTATGGAGTTATAATACAACACATAATTTCATTCTTTCTATTTTTCCGAAAATACTATAACATTGTTTGTGGAGGTGCATACTATCACCTCGTCAAAGTGATATGATTTAATCACAATATGCATTAAAAGTATTAATTATGGGTTTAGTAAAATTATATGGTATTAATGGAAAAGAAATTATAATATAATTATAATTTATATGTAGATCATTTAATTTCATTATTTTAAAATTCCATGAAATTTAAGTAGTGTTCATGCATAGGTACGACCTACCGTCTCCATAAATGGTGTATATAATTTTATATTTATATGTTTAATAGAAAAAAATACATATATAGTGAATAAATATGATATTTAATACTTTTTTATAACTATGGTGATAATTAAATCATGGTATATGTATGAGAACTAACAATAACATGTCAAAACATGTACAAGAAACAAAGAAGTTATTTCCAGAAACATAACTTAAACAATGAGTTGTTAATAAGAGGGTAAAATAATGTAATAAGTAAATACTAAATGGTATTATTAATAGGAATATTCTTCTTTAAAATATTTCTAATAAACCTAATGTTATTATATAAGAGTTGTTTATAAGTATGATGATAATAATTATTATAGGTATTGTATTATTATGTAACATTTATTTCTATATGACACACTGCATCCACCCAATTTGTTTTTTTTATATATATATACATCCCATGAATGTAAATTATTTGTTTTATTCAGAAAATATATTGGTATTTTCATATCCTTTTGATGATCTCTATTTCATGGGGTTTATGGTTAAAATGTTTCCAAACTAGTAGGGGAATTTTGTCTCAAATTTCCTTAATTAAGACACATAGTATGTTTTGAATCTGTATTAATTTACATGATTTATAAACTATAATTTTAAATTATTTTATCATGAATATAATTATTATCATGATATAATATGTTTTATGTATTTTTATTCAATTTTTTGTCCAAAATCTATTTTCCTTCAAAACAGTGTTTTCAGAAAATGTTTTAAAGTTGTTCTAAATGGCCTTTTATGAATTTTCAAGGATGAGGATATAAATTCATGTTAAAATGGATTTAAATTATTTAATTATAATTTTAAAATGAAATTTTTAAATTGTCAGTTTTTATAAATATTATATAATTTAAAAATAATTTTTTTTCCTAAAATGGAAAGGATAATTTCATCAAGAATTATTTCAAGTTTTATCTCAATATTATTTAACATATAAGATTATATTATATGATGATAGTTATGATTTTTTGTGGATATTATCTGAAAAATTTATCCTTATTATTTTATGGTGGGTTTATGTTCATAATTTTTAAACGCTTTTTTATATCATTTATTCCAAATTATATTTTTATTAAACCAATTTTTATATGTTCTAATATAATGAATAATTTATTTTCTTTTGAAACAAATATGTACAATTACATTTATGTTATTGGTTGGACCTATATATCCATACAATGAATTTTTTAAAGAATTATAAATAATGATATACTGATGGAAACAAGTTGATAGGTTTTATTTTCTATAGAAGATGTCCAAACTCAATTCACTATGTTAAAATACGAAAAATGAGATCCATAAAAGTAAATAATTGTGACCGGTGATGGTGGTGTTTCCCGCCCAGTAATTGTAGTCCCCATGAAGTTCCTTGTTTTGTTTTGTAATATATCCTTGACTTATTGGGAATTATTTTATGTGTTTATGAATCTTCAACAGATTCAGTGTCTAATTTTTTATGTTATTCTTTCACGGACAATGATCTTGATTTCATCATGATTCATGTGTAATGAACATCCATTATTTTTCTCCATGAATTGTTTATATATTATTGGATATGGTGGGTATAAAATTATAATGTTGAGAACATGTTCTTATACAACTATGTTCTTGAAAATGATTATGTATATACCTTATTTACTCTTGTTGAGAAGATGAGCTCCCAATTTTTTTTCCATACGGATATAATGAAATTTTTTCTGTTGGTTTACTAAATGGGATGATATATGTGGGAAATGTTGAAGATATTTCACGAGACTAGAAATTTGTGTTACATTTTTAAAAAATAACTACAATAATACATTATTTGGTTGTATCATTGTGAAATTATTGAAATTTTATGTGAAAATGATGTAATATCCATTTTTGAAAATCATGGGAGGATATAGATGGTATCAAAGAAAAGACTTATTCAACATTTGGTAACTAGGATGTGAAAACATTAGTGAGATGCATGTAGATAATTCTATATATATATATATCTATTGATGTATATATTAATATGTGAATTTATATGAAATAATCATATTATATTAGTAATTATCAAGAATAACCTATCATTAAACCTATTTTTAACTATTTTATGTAATTTACCATGATTATGGGGTTTTCACCCCATTATTACTATTTCCAAGATTATTCCAATGATTTTATTCAATGGATGGTACTCAATGAACAATGTTAATAAGGAATGAAAATGAAAATGTGATGATTTTCTTCCTCTGAAACTAAATGTTATAGAAGATTGAATAAAAAGCATCATTTATATGATGACAAAGCCTTAGCAGTACAAGAATCATTTTTAGATTCCAATTTATATTTTTAAGGAACAATGTTGTCTTGAATCATTATTAATGAAATGTGTACATTATTTTTGTGGAATTACAGATCCACTATGTGCTACGAAATGGATTTCTCCAAATAAAAATTCAAATTTCATTCTCCGTTTTTTCGAATGTGACAATGATAAGTTGGGAACTTATCACATGGATGGTCAATAAAATAATAGGTGGATCATTATTAATAATAAGAGGTAATAATATATAATATACATCATGGATTTGGATTAGTTATATAACATGTTATTTAGTATTTACCATCCTTGTATTCATCTTTGAAAATTGAGATTGAATTTTCTCATATATATAAAGGTTATGATAAAAAAATTAACATATTATTTAAAGGAAAAGCTAAAAACTATCGATAAACAGTAATTAATTTTTTTATGCTCAAATTGTGGAAGGGTGATGGAGGAAATTATCATTCAGAGACATGTTATTTTTTCTAGGGTGGAAAGGAATTTCATATAGAAAATGAATTTTGATGTAATGAGAAAATTTAGATAATGATTTAGATATAGATAAGGATACAAAAAAACAACATCACAAACATCAATGCATCATGTGTAAGAAAAAATAGAAATATTTTAGCCATAAGTAAATATAAGGGTTTAGTATGGCGCTTGACTTCTGAAACCTCTTGATGCCAAAGACAAAGGGAATCATCATGTGATCACGATAGGCGATGCGAAGTATAAAAAATATGTGGTGGAATGATTTTGTATTGTTTTTATATAATTCAATAATAATTTTTTAATAGTTATTTTATGATATTATGTAATAATTTGTCATATATTTATTGGTCCAATGTTTTTATTCCTAAGTAGTGATGAACAGATGTTGAATGGTCCTGGTCACCATTAAAATTTATTGTGGTGTTAAGGTGATGTAATTAGAAAACATATTATAATGGGAAGGATAAACCATAATAAGTAAATGATTTAGGGATAATGATATAAATATATGTTTGTTTGTGATTATATAATTGGGAGACTATTGATGGCCTAGGGTATTATATGATCACTGGGGGGTTATGATACAATGGATTGAGTCTATATAATTTTTGTATTTATGGTTTGTGGAAATAGTTAATTTTTTAAGTAATTCATTTTTCACTTATGTTTTATAGTAATTTGGATTATTAACATGGTTTAATAGAAAAATGATTGTGGTCTTCAAAAATTTGGAATGTTAAGATTATGAGCTACATCGTTTTTTAGGGATAAATGTTATATACATTTAACTTCTTTTCAAATTATTCGATTTTATTCTTTATGAAGGTTCATGTGGGTTAATATTTATGGAATTGTTTATGTTGAAATTGTAATAAGGTTTTACAGGTTAATGATTCGATATATGAATATTATATAACATTTGCTAAACATTATGTTGTGATGATAACTATAGAAGGATGGAATGACTTACCATCCAATTATGAATATTATGATCATATAATTATTTATGAATTATAATGTCTAAACCATTTTTTAATGAAAGAGTTGATGTGAAAATTGATGAAGGAACAAATCATGGATGAGATCATGATAAAAAAATCTAATAAAATTATATCTGGATTTATTTTTCTGAATATTGTTCATATATAAGAAAATTATCATGAAACAAAAAATTATCCTAGTTAATTAATTTTTTGGAGTAAAATGGTTCATTAGATCATAAAATGTTTATCATTCTATGAGGATTAAATTTTTTATCACTGTGTTATCTATCTATCTTCATCATAACATGATAGTCGTAATTATCTTCCAGGTCCATGTTATCATTTTTCTCTTATAATTTGTATCTCGTGATCTCTACCTTTTATATTCTATTTGTTTACGGGGAGGTTTTGTTAACTCATAATTCGCGGTGAGTTTTTGAGAAATAAGTACTCGAACATCCACCTTTAATGCAATATGTGATATTTGATGTTGTAAATATGTGATTTAATTTTCATAATGTTGATCAAATTTGATGGTTGTCTTATCCATTTTAACTTCCATTAAATCTCTCTCATGTTCATGATGTTTTCCATGAATCACTACTAAGGAAATACATACCTGATGATTCATATGTACTAACCATGTCGGTAATATCACTAGATTAAGATCATTCTTATTACGATAAGACAATTGAGATTTTTATTTGTAGATATAATGTTATAAAAAATACCACTCACATGGATAATGTTTTGAAAAAAAACAGCAGTCTTGATGAAGCTACACGGAAACCTGAGAATGTGATGATGAATAATTGTCCTCCGTTTTTTGTAATATAATGATGAAATTTAAGGGATAAGTTTATCTGAATGGGTGTAGATTGTGAAAACCTAAGATTTTATGAAACTTATTCAGATAAATAATATTTTTTTATTTGACGTGTTATGAGCTCATATAGGATAATCCTTCACTACACACAATACCAGCTCCGCTTTCTTTACATGCAACACTGAGTTTTAATGAAAAATCATTTTATTATTATATTTATTTAAAAAAATACAACATAGTTGATAAATTCATAGGTATGAACTAGATTAACTGAATTGCGAATTATTTTATTAAATGTTATTCTTTAAAAAAATAATTATTATTTTTGTAAAAGCCTTTAAAAAATAAAAGGTTATGTATTTTTGAATGACTATTTAAATGTTCAAAAGTGTTTTTTATGCCAATAAATAATCAAATTAATAATTTTAAATTAAATTAAATAAATATATAATTAATATCTTCAATATAATGTTTAAAATTTATCTGTTCTGTTTCATAGACATGATATAAGAACAAATTCAAATTTTTCCACAAACGAAGTATTATTCGAAGAAGACAATTTTCCACCTTAAAATGGTGAATAATATTTCAATGTAATTTTTTTCATTATTATAAATTTTATAAGACAAAATAAATTTTCTGTTTGATGAGGAAATATCTAAAAATATTTGGATGTTTTTGATGTATTTTTTCAAATATAATTCATGTTTTGATGTACAGTGAAATATACATAATATAAATTTAAAATAACATTTTCATGAAAATAATTAATAATTATCAAATATAGAATTAATTTTTTTAATAAATAATTAGATTAAATATATATCACTTAATCCTATTATGTGAATTGGAAACAATTTTACATTGAATTTTTATAGGCAACCATTTTAACCTTTTGATGTTTTTGCTTAAGATTCATTTTCACCTTCCATGAAAAGGATAAATTTTAAATTAATTTTAAAAAATTTCTTTTTTAAATAATGAAAAATGTATTCCATATAATTAATATGAAGTTACAAATTAATTAAATATGTCCCTTTTTGTTTTTTCCAATATGAATAAATACATTGGTAATTTTTATTACCATAGTAAAAAAGAATAATTGGGTTATTTATATTAAAAATAATGTGATGAGATCTATAATATTACCCTAAATATAACACAAACATTATTGGATAAATTTAACTATATTGTTAATATATAATGATGTAAAACCTAAAGCTTACACGATATGCTTCTCTTTGAATAAAACAATAGCGTGTGTTGTATGCAATTTTGAGTTCTAACACACCACAACCAATCACAATAGCTGTTATGAATATTAATACCCACTTTATTAAATTTTCTAAATTTTATCTTTTAAAAGGCCTTCATATTTGGATTACGAATATCAAAATTATCTTTGGGTTATTTTTTGGTATTTTTTAGAAAACATTCAATTTTTTATGAGTAGTGAAAAACACCGAGTTATAGTTTCAAACCGATTTTTTATTTAAATTAGTATATATATTATATAAATATAATTTAGGTCAGAATAGATACATAATACTTATTTATGTTAAATGTAATTCATCGGAGTCAGTTTATAATAATTTAAGATATATAAAAATTTTATTGAACTGTTTAACGTATTTTACGCACCTCCTAGGAGCATTTGAAAAATTACATAAAACATAATTTTACCACTTTTTTTAGTTGAATTTAAAAAAATCCAAGTGAAAATGTCGATATTGGTAAATAAAATGTGGTTCAATAAGATTAAAATAATTTTTTTAATAGAAACTTTTTACTTTTATTTACCACGGTTAAAAGTAAATAGGGAAATTAAGGGTAAAAATGATATTATTATTACACTAACACATGTATAATTATATTGGATAAGTTTAATAAAAATAAATAACCATAGTAATAAAATATGATCCTTCAGGTTTACTTCGATTATATTAGGACATTTATTATTATTTAATTCGAAGAAGAGTTAAAAGTGTTAAAATCAACGTTTAATAACTAAACCGTTTTTATATAGGGTTATACATATAATTAATTAAACAATAAAAATTAATTATAGATGTAAAATTATTTCCTAGATAATTTTATTTTATATATAATTTTTATAATTTATCTAATTAATTCATTTATGACACAATGATGATGCAGTAATTACCTTTTTAATGAAATAATAAAATAATGGATATTATAAATACACGAATAAATATAATTTGAAACTTTATATGAATTCCACTAATATTCTAGGTTAATATGACTTGTTAGGGTTGATTAAATGATTTTTTTTCTATGTTATAATGCTTCTTATGAATTTTGGAAAAAAATACCAAATGGTGTCAAAATGGAAATAAAAGAGTTTATAAAACACGTATTATATGATTAATTGGTATTCAATTCCTAAAAATAAATGGTTCGGACTAAGGGATTAAATAATATTATATATGTAATTAATCAACCACTTGGGGTTTGCATGGAATTTTATTGTAAGTTTGTTAACCATATAATATAATAATACAAATAGACATTGTAAATGTCAAACTATTTAACTAAGAGTTAAATAAAAAAGTTAAGGTTAATATAGTTACCCAAACCTGTCTAAAACATAATAATTGAGTGGTTTAAGTCCCATCCTAACCTTAACCATTAAAAAATTCCTTTTTGAGCCATTATAAACAGAACATTATTTTATTATAAAATAATATTTCAATCTTTTTTTAAGGATCCCCTCACCACTCTTATAAAAGGTCACTTCTCATTCTATCAAATTAACACCTTAAAGCAATTTGGATCGTCCAACCCATACACATATATCCTCCCTACTATCCTCCCATAATCCTAGAGGCATTATTTTGATCATAAATCCAACCTGTGAAGCCCTTTTGGTCAAATCAAAAGGAAGAACCCGAAGAAGAGGTAAATATCTCACCACCTCTTTCAAGTTATTTTCATCTTCCACTTCCTATTTATTTTTTGTTTCCATTATAAAATAATAAATATAGTATCTTTTATATAATATGATTTTATTATAAAAATTTTACAATCATGTTCATTTTTTATCCACCCTATGAATAACATGTCACCATACGTACGTACGTACGGCTCACCGTCTCCACGTCGTGGTGTAGTTGTTATTCAATAACTTATTATTTTTATGGGTATAATAATGTTGTATAATTGACAAAAATAATTGATTTAACATGTTAATGATTTTGTATATATGATATAACATACGTTTACTTTTTATTTTAATTAAAAAAGAATGATATTGTCGCTCTTGCGTACGTACGGATTATCATCTCCACGAACACGATGAAATTCATTCCCCATTATATCCATTAATAAATAATTTTCATTTGATGGTTAAAAATAATGTTTAAATACGTAATATAATTATTAATTTTAATAATATACATCTTATACATGACAATCATATGTTACATTACTAATCATATAATGGAAAATGAATTAGTTAAAAATGGAAATGATGATAATACTAAAACTTCATTAACAAAACATTATTGGAAGGTCGTATATGATATCATATTAATATATATGGTTCTTGTTTAATTTAATAATAACTATTTCACCATTATACAGGAGGTTAACCTACCCTCAACCATGTAGAAGTGCAAGTTATGGGTTAATTCTAGAATCTCTTTATTATTCGAGGTTGTTTTACGTAAGTATATACGAGGACCTCATTATCATCCACTTCCATGATTCTTAAAAATGTATTCCAAAACATTTTTACTATTTACTAGACTATAGGGTATTTTCATTTATAACCTTGTTTTAATTTTTATAAATCAGTTGAATGGATTCTTCCTGTTGTATTCCTAACAAGGTAACTTATGACCTTTTTAGAAAAGTGAAGGTAAGAATGTTTTTTTAACTTATACGGCAGGTGCGGCTATTTTCTGTCATTATAACATCATCAAAGCATCCTTTACAATATTATATGAATATTTTCAAAATAATTGTTTTCTATTATAATTATAAGACTTTTAAATGATTTCATACTAGAAAGATATGTTTCCCTAAAAAAGGTTATGATTTAATCTCTGTCAACATCCTTTGATAGATTTTATGTTTATTTGAAGTTGATTTATTATCATAAAAAACTTACATATTGTATTTAATGTTTTTTGATATTTTTGAATTTGGATGTGGTCTTTTTATACCATTCATGGTTTCTGGGTAAAGTATTAACATTTCAAATGCTGGATTTTATACGAATGATTATGTTATTTTTAAAAAATTTCATATGAGGAATGCATTGGACATAGAATGTGACAGGTGGAGCTTTATATAGATCCTCGATGCATCGGTAGTTCTCATGAGAAAAACTGGTGTCTTGGCACTAGGGCTTGACAAAATATTTTATGCAGTCTTGGCACAAGGCATTGACTATGTGGTTATGAAGTCTAGCGTTAGGAATTCTATCATTATGAATGTGGATATTGATATTGCATTTGATTATTTTACTAGTAGAATATCCATGTGAGTAAGTAAATGGAATTATTATGATTTATATTTTCTATATTATGATTATTTTTTTGGTGAAAAGGCTTTTGTTTTAGTTTTATACAATGCCTTAAATGTTTATACTTATATATGAATGTTTCCACTATACTATTATCCTTACTGAGCATTTGAGCTCACCAATTTCTATGTTTTAGTTTTCCTTGGATTCAAGGAAGTATATTATGACTGACCTACATGGATAGTCTATAGGATCTCTGTGTTTTCTATGGAAACAATATTTTTGTATTTTTTCATTTTATGATGTAATGTAAACCTTATGAATGCATCTACTACTTTCAAGGCTACTAAACTAATCGGTCATTCGAGATTTTATATTTTGTAAATATTCCAATGATAAGTAATAATGCACCGACTCTGGGCTTCTAGGGTCAGGGCATAAAAGTTGGTATCATAGGATGTTTAGTTCAAATATTAGAAACTAGATTTATATAAACTCTGATTAGAGCATACATCCCTAAGATAGACTTTGATGATTAGTATAGACAAACTTCCTAGAATTTTGGTACTGTAGAGATTTTGTGAGTTTTCTAAACAATACATCCCATCCTGGATACAATCTTGTTGAGGTAGCTCTGGCACAAATGATCATAGGGGTAAAACCTGAAAACAACACTTTGAGCTAGACTGTAATTGAATTGGTGCACGACAATGGGCCTTACTGCAATCTTGGTTACGACAGTCCCAGGTTATATGCATAGGATACTTCATATTTTCTTTACCAACCATTATGAAGGGTTTAGGAGTATATACATCCTCAAAGAAATTTCTTTTATGATTATGGATAATATCTATAAACTGATCAATTTATGATACGTTTTTTACAAGATTGGATTTATGTATTGTGATTCATAAACTAATCTAGTGTATGCCATGGTTTAGAAATGGTGCCTAATAGAAGGAAAGGAAAGTGTATCAACGCACATAATCCATGTATAGATTTCCCCCCTACTCAAGATAATTATAGAGGATCCGGTGATGCAATTGGTGCTAATCATCAAATCACTATACTGGGACAACTCAGTCAGGTTATAAAAAATAACCTTACCCGAATGAATCACAGTAATCTGCCACATGGAGGATCAATGTTAACTCGCTTCATGAGGCCAAAAACACCAAAATTCAATGGTGGTACAAATTCATTAGTAGTTGAGCAATAGATAAATTTTTTAGAGAAAATATTCCACGCCTTGGGGAGTAGCAAAAGGGAAAAAGTTGTCATGGCAGTTTACTACCTCACTAAAGATGTTGATCAATAGTGGTAATTGATTCAAAACACAAAGAAGATGATGAAGAATCAAATATAGAATGAAGGGAGTTTAATGATATTTTCATATAAAAATACATTCCTCATGACCATCGAGCGGATATGGAAAGATAATTTCTGAGTTTGAGGAAAAAGGAGGACGAGAATGTTCCAATGTATGAAGCTAACTTTACAATGTTAGTGAGTCATGTTGTAGATTAAATACGTAACCCAAGAAGTGAGATTTATCATTTCTTTTATTGGTTAAACCATTTCTCTATTGAGTATTAGTCTCACAGTCCTTCTTGTCAAATGAAAATATTGTCTCATGTGCTATCAATACAGAAAAATAATTCTCTAAGTCTTATGAATTTAATGCAATGAAAAAAATAATTTAATAACTGAACACTATGGAAATGAATATAAGGGGATAAAGTGAAAAGTTTAATATCCATCATGAATTAATTGTGGTAGGAAACACCTTGTTACTTGTCTAAAGAGAATGTGATTCTGTTATCTGTGTGGTAAAAAAGGCCACCAAGCTCATGATTGAAAGAGGAGGGAAAAGGCTGTTAATGTTGAATGCTAAAATTGTAGATAAATGGAACATTATGCAAATAAATGTCTTATGAATCAGAGGAACATTCCTCGGAAAAGGCCATGTGATCAAGGCCATGTTAATGCTATCACTACTGTTGAGGTGGAAGCTCCGAAAGACATAGTGGCAGGTAATTTAATGGTTTCTTCATGTTTAGCCGATGCTTAATTTGATTCCAAATCAGTTCATTGATTCATATAATCCAATTTTGCTACGAAAATTTGATATTTCCTATTTGATTTATAAATATAGTTGTCAGTAAAAAAATTAAGGGAAGTATCATTACAACAATGTTTTGTGAATCAGTCCCCATTAGGTCATATAAATGTTCTTTATATTCTGATCTCATCATCATACCCAAGATTTTATTTTATATAATCCTTGTTATGGATTTGATTTCGGACCATAATGTGATAATTTATTTTAAGAAGAAAGAGTTTACAATTTTCAATTATTATAAGAAGTATCTTCTCTTTAGAGCCGAAAACTCACCAACAAATTCTTATCTAGATTCACAACCAGTAGCTTAACTAAATTCAATTTTTGGGGAGGAGGAAAATGAAATAACTCTGGGTGAGGAAAAGAATGTTCGAATAAAGGATGTACCTATTGCTCAAGAAATTTTTTTTTTGTGTTTCCAGAAGATTTACCTGGACATCCTCCAGAACGAGAAATTGAGTTTTCCATTGACTTAATTCTTTGTTCAAGGCCCATATCGAAGCCCCTTATAGAATGGACACTATTGAATAAGTGTAACTAAATACAAAACATGAGTTATTGAGTAATGAGGGATTTATTCACCCTTCTGTTTCTCAATAGGGATCCCATGTTCTTTTAGTAACAAATACATATGGATCTATGAGGTTGTTCATTGACTACAGGGAAATCAATGCTATAACAATAAAGAAAAAGTATCCACTACCTCTCATTAATGATTTATTTGACCAACATCATGGAGATCAATACTTTTAATCAATTAACCGTCGATATAGATATCCTCATTTGTGTGTGAATAAGGAAGAAATTCCGAAAACAACACTTCTAACTAGGTATGGTAATTACAAGTTTACAACAATTCCTTTTGGATTGATTAATTCACCATATGTCTTCATGGATATAATTAAAAGAGATGTCAAGGAATATAATGATGACTTTGTAGTGGTATTTATTTATGAAATTTAGGTATACTTCAAAATCTACTAAGATCATGAAAACCTCTTACAGATTATTCTAAAGACTCTTAGAAGACATTAATTATATGTAAAGTTTATCAAGTCTGAATTATAGCTTCCGGAGACTTCTTTTCTCGGCCATATTTTCTCTAAGGATTGAATCTCTGTTGATCCTTCCAAGACCAAGGAAATCCATGAATGGCCACCAACAACAAGTATAACCGAGGTACACAGTTTTATTGGTTTAGCAGGTTATTATCGGTGTTTCATCCAGAATTTTTCCCGATTGGCAATCCCATTAACGAAGCTCGCACGTAAAAGGGTTAAATTTGTTAAGACAAAAGAGTGTGAAGAATGTTTTGAAAATTTAAAGATAATATTAGTAAATTCTCTTATCTTGAATCTACCATTGGGGAATGATTTGTTTGTTATTTACAGTGATGCGTCAATGAAAGGACTTGGTTTTGTCCTTATGTTGAATGATAGGGTTATTTTCTATGCTACGCGGCAACTAAAAACTACATGTGAAAAACAACCATACTCATGATTTTTAGTTAGCAGCTATAATCATTTCTATGAAGATATGAAGAAATTATCTATATGCTGAAAAATTTGAGATATATACCGATCACAAGAGTTTGAAGTATATTTTCTCACAGAATGAACTCAACATGAAGAAAAAAAGATATGGATTGAAATACTCAAGGATTATCATTGCAAACATTCACTACCACCCGGGGAAGGCAAATAAGGTGGCAGATGCATTGAACCAAAATAATCATGGAGTTCTGAACAAGATGAGAGTTGAAAATGATCCTATATACAAGGAACTAGTAAATTTGTACATGGAGATAACCATGGATGGTGAAACATCAAAACATTTTAAAATGGATGCCACACCATATTTACTAGAAAGGATAAAGGGTTCTCCGAATGATGATGAAGAGTTTCAAAAAAATATTAAAGATGTGAATGGTGGGAGATTGAGTAAATTTGTGTATGAAGATGGAATTTTGAAATTTTGCAAGAGAATTTGTGATCCCAATATACCATATCTAAAAAAAGAATTGTTGGATGATGATCACCGTTTTAATTTTTATATTCACCATGGTAGCACTAAGATGTATAGATATTAGAAGAAACAATTTTGGTGGGACAACATAAAGAGGGAGATTTCTGATTTTGTGTTAGGATGTATGGTTTTTCAACATGTGAATGCTGGAAGGGAACAACCTAGAAGAGCCATGCAACCGCTTCCCATACTTGAGTGAAAATGGGATAATATTACGATGGAATCTTTCATGGGACTACAAAAGACTCCTAAAAGGAATGATACAGTATGGGTCATTGTTGATCGTCTTACCAAGTCGGCACATTTTCTTTCTGTAAGAGAAGATATACCACCTGAAGATCTAGCAATACTATGTATTAATGAAGTTGTGAGACTTCATAGAGTACCCTTATCTATTGTTTCTGATCGTGATGCATTTTTTAAATCATGATTCTTGAGAATCCATCTGAAATCCCTAGATATTGAACTTCGTTTGAGTAATTCCTACCACCCAAAAACTGATGGACAATCAGAACGAACTATTAAAAACATAGAAGACATGTTGAGATAATTCTCACATGACATTCAGGGTATGTTGGATCAATATTTACATCGGGTAGAATTTTACAATGACAATAGCTTTCATTGAAGTATTCATATGGAACCACATGAAGAGTTATATAGAAAGTGATGTCACACACAAACCTATTGGGATGATGTTGGTGAAATAAAACTCGTAGGCCCAGAACATGTAGAGGAAACGATGGAATAGGTGAAGGTCATTAAACCCACAATGAAGCAGCTCAATGTAGGAAGAAGAGCTATGTCGATAACCGAAGGATGGATTTGGACTTTCAGGTATGATATCATGTTTTTTTGATGGTATCTCCATGGAGGGGTGTTATAAATTTCAGTATGAAGGAAAAATTATGTCCCATGTACATCAGGCCTTTTCAAATTCTTGAACGAATTGGGATTGTAGCATATAATTTGGAAATGCCGCAAAGTCTATCCAAAGATCATGATGTATTCCATGAATCATTATTGAGAAAATAAATGCCTGTCCCTAATTCATGTACTCACATATGAGGAATTAGAACTGGAACTTGATCTGTCTTATTGAGAAGAGCCTATCTAGGTTCTTGATACAAGAGAACAAGTGCTGAGAAATCAGAAAACTCATCTTGTAAAAGTTCTATGGAGAAACCGTAAGATGGAAGATGAAACATGGGAACCCGAGGAACTTATGATGAAGAGCCACCCGAGTATTTTTCTGCAGTAATAATCTAGAAATTTTGAGGATTAAATTATTTGATGTAGAGGAGAATGTAACACCCCAAGCTTCACAGTATACTTCTCTTTGAATAATATAATAGCGTGTGTTGTACGCAACTTAATGTTCTAACACACCACAACCAATCAAACTAGCCGTTATGAATAGTAATACCCATATTTTGAAATTTTATAAATTTAACATTCAAAATGGAATTCATTTTTGGATTCAGCATATCAAAATTAGCTTATGGTGAATTTTTGGTATTTTTCTTAAAACATTCAATTTTTGATGAATAGTGAAAATGCTGAGTTATAGTTTAAAATAGAATTTTTAATTAAATAATTATTTATTTTATTTAAATATATTTTATGTAAAAATAAATACATAATACATATATATGTTCAATTTAATTCATTGGAGTCAGTTTATACTAATTTTTATATACATAAATTTTATTGATCTTTTTACCGTCTTTTACCCACACCTAGGAGAATTTTTAAATTTATATAAAACATAATTTTACTCTTTCTATGAGTTTAATTTCAAAATTCCTAGAGACACAGTTGAAATCATTAAGTAAAATTTTGTTCAATAAGATGGAAATAATTTTTGGCAAGTAGTAACATTTTTCTTTTATTTACAACAGTTAAAAGTAAATAGGGTAATTAAGGGTAAAAATGATATTATTATTACCCTAACAAATGTCCTAATTCTGTTGGATAAGTTGAATTAGACCAAAAAATCCCTTAGGAATAAAATATGATCTTTCATGCCAACATGGATTAGATTAGAACAATTATTGTTATTAAATTCAATGAAAAGTTAAAAGTGTTAAAATCCATGTTTAACAAATAAACCATTTTTAATATAGGGTTATAAATAAGATAAATTCGCCAATATATATTCATTATAAAGATAAATATATTTCATAAAAAATTGTATTTTATTAATAAATTTTAAACCTTAAATAATTTAATTTCTTTATGACCCAATGATGGTGCAGTAATTACCTTATTAATGAAAAATTAAAATAATTGATATTATAAATACCCAAATAAATGGAATATGAATTTTTATATGAATTACACTAATTTTATAGGTAAATATGACATTTTAGGTTTGATTAAATTTTTTTTCAAAGTAATAATGTTGTTAGGAATTTAGCAGAAAGAAACTACAAAATAGTGTCAAAATTGTCGAAAAAGTGTTTTTAAAACAAATATTATATTATTAATTGGTATTGTATTTATAAAAAACTAGGGTTCATCTAAAGAGAATAGATAATATTTTATATGTCATTAATGAACAACTTTGTGGTTTCTTCTAATTTTATTGTATGTTTATAGACCATATAATATAAAAAATGAAGAGATATTGTAAATATCGAAATGTTTCACTAGGAGTTAAATCTAAAATATAAGGTTAATATAGTGACCCAAGCTAGTCTAAAACACATTGGTTGAGTGTGTTTTTATCCATACCCACCTTATAGACTAAATAATGCTTTATGGATCCATTAGAAAACGAAAAGTAATTAATATAAAATAATATTTCAATCTTTTTCCTAAGGTACCCCTCACACCTCTTATAAACGGGCACTTCCCCTTCTCTCAATTTCCCACATTCAAATACAATTTTCTCGGCGAAACCATGCCAAAATATCCTCCCAAATATCATCCCTAAATCATAGAGGCCTTATTTTGATCATAAATTCAACCTAAAGAGCCGTTTTGATCAAATCAAAAGAAAGAACCCCAAGAAGAGGTAAATATCTCACCACCTCTTTCATGTTATTTTATTCTTCCACTACCTCCTTCTTTGTTGATTCTATTATAAAATAATAACTCTAGTATCTTTTATATACTGTGATTTTATTATAAAACTTTTACCACCATATTCATTATTTTATCCATCTAATGAATAAAATGTCATCAGATGCGCGTTTGTACACCTTACCGTCTCCACATCATGGTGTAGTTGTTATTGAATACATTATTATTTAGATGGGTATAATAGTGAAGTATAATTGTTTTAAATCATACATACAACATTAAATTATTCTGTATATATGATATAACATTAATTTATTTATGATTTTAATTAAAAAATAATTATATTATTGATCGTGCGTATGTACGGATTACCGTCTCCACGAATGCGATGAGATCCTTTCCCTGTCGTATCCATAAAAGACTAAATTTCACATGATGATTAAAAATAATGTATAAATACTTAATATAATTCTGAATATGAATAAGATACATTCAATACATAACAAACATTACATACATAACTAAGTATAAAATGGAAAATTAATCAGTTAACAACCAAAACGATGATCCAACTAAAATATCATTAACAAATCAATATTGGAAGATAATATATGATATCATATTATTATATATGGTTCTTTTATACATTAATACAATTATTTCACCATTATACAGGATGCTAACCTACCCCCGACCAAGGAAAATTACATTTTAAGGGTTAATCATACAATTTCTTTATTATCCGAGGTTGTTTTTATGTATGTATCTACTGGGACCTATTTATAATCCACATTAATGTTTCTTAAAAATGTATTCAAAATCATTTGTACTATTTACTAGAATATGTGTAAGTCATTTATACACATTTTTGACTTTTTATAAATGTTTTTAAAGGAATATTTCTGTCATTTCCCAAACAAGGTACCTTATGACATTTTCAAAAAATTTATGGTAAGAATGTTTATTTACATATACGGTGGGTGCGGCTATTTTCAGTCATTATAACACTGTTGAAGCTTCCTTTACATACTTATATAAATATTTTCAAATTAAATATTTTCTTTTATAATTAAATGAATTTTAAATTATTTCCAAATAGTAAGAGATATTTCTCAAAAAAACGTTATGTTTTCATCTATGTCAACATCATTTGATGGATTTTAAGATTATATGAATTTTTTTTATTATGATACAAAACATCAATTTTTTATTGAAGGTTTTTCGATATGTATGACTGTGGATGTGTTATTTTTATACCATTAATGGTTTATGGATAATGTATTGACATTTCTTTTTCTATATTTTATACAAATGTTTTTGTTATGTTTAAACATTTTCATAGGAGGAATGCATTGGACTTAGTAAGTGACAGGTGGAGCCTGCTATAGATCCACGTTGCATCAGTATATCTCACGAGACAGACTAGTGTTTTGGCACAAGGCCTTCAAAAAATCTTTTTTGTAGTCTTGGAACAAGGCATTGACTATGTGGTTATGATGTCTGGAATTATGATTTCCATCACTATGAAAGTGGCTACTGATATTCCATGTAATTATTCGACTAGTCGAATATCAATGTGATTATATAAATAGAATTATTTTTATTTATATTTTACATATTATGATGATGTTTATGTTGAAAAGGCTTTTGTTTTAGTTTTATAAATTTCATTAAATTTTTATGCTTATTTATGAATGTTTCTGCTATATTGTTACCATTACTGAGCATCTGATCTCACCCAATTCAATGTCTTATTTTTTCCAAGATGTAAAGAAGTATATTATTACTGACCTACAGACGCAGTCTATGGGATCTTAGTGTTGTCTATTGAAACAATGTTGTTGTAGTTTTTCATTTTATGATTTAATGTATACCTTATGAATGTATCTAGTAATTCAAATGCAACGAAACTAATCTGTCCTTCAAGACGTGATCTATTATGATCATGCCAATGATACGTAATAATGCACCACTCTAGGCTTCTGGGGTCGGGGAGTTACAAAGGATCTATACTGAATAATTATATGATCATTTTTATATTAAATTTACATGGATATTATTAATATCATAATAGTAAAAAAAATTCAAACTCTTACTTTTACTAAGTATAATATTTTTAATATGGAAATAAATATAATATGTTGTTGACAATATTAATTCTTATGAGATATAAAATGTTTATCTATATCATGGAATGTTTTATGTCGATGATTTCTGTTAGCGTTACACCCCTTCATCCCTTAAAAGGGGGATTTCTTTATAGTAATAATAAAATTTGAAGGACTTAGTGCAGTTGGATTTATCTACATCATGGAGATTTATTTTTAATATTTAGTAAATTAATAAATATCATAAATAAATACACAATGATGATTTAGTAATTATTCAATTTATGAATCAATAAATTAAATGATTTTATTAATATTAAAAGATATTTAAAATGATATAATTATGATTACAAAGTATTTTCATGGGTTCATATGACTTATTAGAGGAGTATTAAATTAATTTTCTTATTGTTACATATCTTTATTAATTTTATTAAATTCAATGTCATGAATAGAGTCAAAAATTTTACTTACGATATTTTAGGGAAATAATATGTTATTATATTATTTAAAAATATTTAAAATATTAAATAAGAATATAGGGATGATATGTGGTCTAAAATATATTAATTAGTACATATATGGTCTAATTTATTGTTTTTATGGTAAAATAAAATCCTTTTAGTGATGAAACATTTGTTACCATAGTCAATATTAAAATATATCAACCATGAGTTTATCAAAATCATATGGTTCACAATAAAACGAAAATTATTCTAAAATATATTTTATGATGATATGAAAAAATCATTAATATAATAGTTTCTATAAAATGGTTATTTTGAGGTGTTTTAACTAATATTTAATTTATTATAAATTATTCTATTGAGAAATACCAAATGTACCCCTCCCATATATTATAAAAGGGCCCCTCTTATTCCATTTTATTCATATTTCATACCCAAATTTATCATCCAAAATATATACAAATATATTACCAACCACTATCCTATCATTCAAGTATCCTTGATTTGGGAATGAATTCCACAAAATAAGTCTTTTTTCTATAAATAAAAAGGATATACTCATAGAAGATGTAAAGTTCATCAACAAATGCTTTTTTATTTCTGTCATAAACCGCTAATTTTTTTTGTAAATTTTAATCTAAGTACTATGTATCCTAAATATAATTATATATATTTATATTAAGGTTTCTACCTACAATTACAAACTTTAACATCAAATTGGAAATGAACTAAATATTTGTTTGTACGGTGGACTATCGCCTCACAAAATGGGGATTGTTCGTTTTTCATTTACCACATCTCACAGTGGGAATAATTATATAAATAATATTATTGTATTATAATTATGATATTTATTTTTTATTTATTCTTATGGAATTTTTATATAACACATAAGTTCATAAAATTCATTTATTTAAATATGATAACTTCATTTGTATATGTGTGGTCTACCAACTTCTCAAAGTGATGTGATTCCAACACACTTTATATGGAATCTATTAATGATTTTATAGTGGAATTATATGATATATATGATATAAAAATTATATGTTAATGATAATATATATATACATATATATTTAATTAACATTCAATCTTTCGATATTCCATTAAATGGAAGCATCGTTCATGCATATGTACGACCTACTATCTCCTTGAATATTGTAATGCATTTTCCCATTATTACCTTAATAGATAACCATAAATGAATATATAATTAATGTATATGATATTTAAAAAATATTTATCATTTTGGATATAATGAAATCATAGTCTAATTATGAGAACCAAGTATAATGAGTCAAAACAAGAATGAGAAAAAAATAGTTAAGAGAGGAAACAAATATTAAACATGGAATTGATAATTATAATGTAATAGAAAGTCCATATAAATAATATATGTTATTAGATACATGAATACAGTTCATTAATATATGTATAATAATATAATATTTATTATAAAACATGTTTTCATGAGTACAATGATGGTCAATATATAAGTGAAGGGATTTATGTGGAAATATTATTTCTATTGGAAATAGACTTTATACAGTATTTTTTTCTGTGGTTTATATAAGTACTATGAATTTCTATTAAGATTTTAATTAAAAATATTTTTCATAATTTTCATATCCATTTTTTGATATATATTTAATGGTATTTACGATTGAAATGTTACCAACTCAGTAAAGGAATTTTGTCTCCATTTTTCATTCTTTGAAACACATGTTATTTATGAACATATATTAATTTATATATTGTATATATTACTCTTTGACAATATTTTATCATTCATAAACTAATTTTCATGATATAATGAGTTTCATCAAATGTTATGATCTTTTTTTTTGTAAATATGTGTTGTTAAAAAAATCTTCTCTAAAAATGTTTTAGTGGGTTTTTAAATGATCCTTTAATCTTTGTGGATATAAAAGATTTCATGGTTTTTTAATTTTTTTTTAAAATATTCTGTTATATTTTCAATAGTTTATTTTCAATGAATATTTATTCTAAATATTTTATGTTTTAAATTGTGTATTATTTTAATAATGAAAGTTATATTTTCACCCAGAATTGTTTCAATGGTCTCTCAAAATTATTTTCTATATAACATAATATTATTTGATGTAACTAATTCATTATTGGGGGTATTAATCAATTTTTTTGTCCTTATTAATTTACATATGGTTTATTTTTATATATTTTAATCCCATTTATTTTACATAGGTAATTATATGATTATATTTGTATGAAACCTTTTTATTTTTAACTTTTTAGATGAGATAAATGATTTAAATTCATATAGAACCCAAAATAATGGTTTTATTTATGTGATGGGTGGTATATATATCTTCCTACAATGAATTGGGTAAATATAATTGTATTATTGCATTATAATATAAATATTTTGATAGGCTTAATCCAGTATGGAAATGATGAAATCCCAATCCACTATGGGGAGATTATAAAAACCCGATCCAACATGAGAAGTTGAGGATTCCTGATCCATTACAAGGAATGGATTTAGACTAGGGATGGTGGTGTGTCTCTTATAAAAGTTGTATTCCCAGTGAATTTCCCTATTATGTTTTTTCAATGCTCCGGGACTTATAGGTAATGATAATACATGTTTATAAATCTACAATAAATTCCATGTCTTGTTCTTATTTAATTATTTCATTCCTTATTCTCTTTATATCCTCGAGATTCATATATTATGAACATACATTATTTATTCAATGAAACATGTATATGATATATGATTGCATGGCCTAATTTTATAATTTTATGGTAATATTCTAATACCCTTATGTTAATGATTATTCTTACATATATCAATTTCATACAATTAAAGATAATATTAGTTAACCTACTTGTTTATTTTTCCTCGTCACCGATTTATAAATACTATTTTTAGGTATGGTTACTAAAGTGGGTGATTTTTGATTGAAAAATGATGATCATTCACCAGACTAGATGTTTTTCTTGCCAATTTTTAAAGGCAGCAATCTAATATGACATTTGGGTGTCTTTTAGTTTAATGTATAAAAAGAAAAGAAAACGTGATGTAATATCCTTATGTTGAAATAATGAGTTGTTTTAGATAATAATTTTAATATATCATAGAGTAAACCCCGTGAAATCTGACAATCTCTTCAATGTACAGTTTCACAATGATTCACCTTTATCGTCTCCTCGATATGTATGAAATAAGAAAATTATGTACATCGACCGATGAAAACCATGATCTCATCATTCCCACAATAAGTGTATTGAAATAAAAAATTAATATGTACCTTGAAATATTAACCCACTTCCATATTGAAATATGAAAATGTTTAAATAAACTAGTAGGTCTATGGTGTTCTGCACTAATTTTTTGGAATGTGAGACACCGTGAAAAACATAATCAGCGAACCTACTCATCCCTAGTGAAAAATATAGAAATATAATTTCTTGATTCAACATAGTACTATCATTTTAAAGAAAGAGACATGATTGGTGTCTTATATTTTTAATTCCTACATTAGAGTATTTATAATAACCAACCTTCCACAAAATCACAATGTTCCACTAGGAGACAGACTCCACTCAACCAAGGTCACCCAACCATGAAGCCTTTTACTAATGAATAAGAAAAATATTTTTATCACATTCAAAGGTAATAATATCTCATGAAAATATTATTTTCCTTTCATTTAATCTAAGAACACCTCCCCCAATCATCTTTTAATTCCAATATCACCTCATTAAACAATCTCACCAGTGTGAACACTTTAATCTATTCCATCATGGATTGTGTCAATACTATTCTAATCAATGCATTGGAAATTAAATACACATTACATAGAGTTAAAATAATCATAATATCCAATATTCTAAACATAATCCTCCCAGTATCTATGTCCCATGATAAAATACCTTTCAAAAAATCAATATTTTAGTTTCTTATGAAATTAATACACTATAAAATGCTCTCCAAAGAGATGGCGATGCCATTTTTTGAGTGTATTAAGAATTTCTGAAAACTCAATATCATAGGAAGGGTAGTTCCTCTTATGGGGTATTAAAAATCTTGTTACATATTCCGAATCATGTTTCCCTTATGTCAAGACACATTCCAAAACCATACTAGAAGAACCACATAAAATATCAAAACCAGAACCCAGATCCAAAAGAATGAAAACTAGTGATGAATTCAACAATAACATAATCCATTAAAAAACACCTCAATTATTCTTTATATTCAAACATAACACCGTTATGGGTTAAAGTATTCATTGATGATGGGATATTAGAGAAATATAGAAAAAACTATATATAGTAAATAGATAAACATAAGATGTTATGGGTGTCAACAACATTTCTAGGATACTATCCGGACATAAATGATTGCATATTTTCATGATCCGATAATACTACCCTCTCAAATATGATATTCCCTAAATCAAAAAATCACATTTAAAAATAAAAAAATATAGAATATGTTCACTCATTTTTTGAGGAATGATATTCATATAGACAATATTATATTCCCCTAAATTTGATTACACCAAAATACTACTATTGTGACAATAATAAGAGATTACAGGAATTAATGATGGATTTTATTCATAAAATTGATAATTACATTAGAAAAATTAGTGTGACTGAATGGAATAACAAGGAACACAAAATTCCCATACTGGTTTCAAAAAATATTTTTATGTATATCGACTTCATTGATGCCCAACTAGTGTTACCCTGAATAATGGTCAATGTTTTTAAACCATCATGACCCAATAATCTAGCCAAAATATTCTTCAGTAATTGGTAAAGGAATACTTTCTGAACAGTCACCTGAATCAACTTTTTATAGTCCCTGTAATGTATGAGATTATCATATAACTTCTTATTGAAAAGGTAATGGAATTCATTTAGTCCCTATTGAGGATGAAAAATATCATATCCTTTATATCATGATGAAAGACATTATGTTCCCCCAACAATGTAGTATCCATTTAGTATGATTGAATATAAATGGAAATTGTACCAAGGATCATGTAATTAGTAAACATTACCTCTCTCTTTAGAAATGATATAAAAATATCATCATAAATTTCATTAGGGGTACAAAAGACACTATAAGAAGAGTATCTCTCCAAAACAAATTCCATTAATTCAAGGAACATATCTTAAAAAATCATGAGATTAACTCGGTATACGAAATAATGAGCCCAACCCTTCCCTGTCTGAAGGCCCACCGACCCTAAAAAAATATTGACCAATCAGAATATAAAAACTAAACAGAATTATGATAAAATTATATCTCTATCATATCATTTATCTTCCACTACATTGTATTTATTGGGTAAATAATTTAAATACCATTAACCAAAATTCCCATATCAAATCATAGTGGAAAACATCCCTAGAAACATAGTACACTTGAACCCATATTTTGAATTATTTCCCAATGGCTAGGAAATATCCAACAGGTTTTGAATGTAATGAATATTTAATCCAAACACATAATCTAATATAGATGATATAAAATAATAAATATGTCCTATTTCAATTATTTTTATAACCATAGAAGATGAAATAAAACCATTACCAATAAAAGTAGTTTCAGTGCTTCATATTCTTAAGAAGAATACTCTGTCGCATAATGTTGTCTAATATTACCCACCTGAACATCTATCATGGACTGAGAATTAGATTGCCCACCATTATATGAATTCATATGAAAATATGAACCCTTTTTTATATTGGATCATTTCTTACTGTCATGGGATATCAATTCACAAAAATTATTGAAATAGAATTACAATCTTTAAAAGTGAAAAATATTTGGATCCTCCACATAGAAATTCATGGTATGTCCTTGATTTCCATTCTAATAGTAAAAAAATAGTTTTTTTCCTGACATATCCCCTAAAAATGGTCAATAAGAGATCTGAAAACCCACATCCTTCATTTTTTTGTATTGCAGACACACCTAGGATGACAATTACACCAATTGACGATCCATCCAAACATGTATTTCCAACTATGATTACCCATTCCAACCATTCATTTTTTTGAATAAATCTTCAATGGTTAGAGGGTAGATGATAATAAATATCCATAGAATTTCCAACAATAGTCACATCTAAACAAACATAGCCTACGGTACTCATTGGTAACTAGCTCTATTTAAAAATATATTATCCCCACAATGCAGATGGAATACACAAGAATAATATGTTCCCTTTGAAAAAAGGTCATACACTCATGGATCTTCACCGCATGTATCTTATCATGGTAAAAATACCATCAAATTATTTTTCATTAATGATGAAATGGATATATCCTCTTGAACTATATATATAATAATAGAGTCCCCCTATCTACTTTATAGTAAATCACTCATGTATTTGGTAAAACCCACTATATATTCCTCATGAGACTTTAAGAAGTTGAATATACCCTCAATCACCTCAAAAAACAATTCACATTAATGGATAGCATTTCACTACTAATTATTGTTGGATTTTGATTAGTAGACATTAATATATGATCTACGAAAAGTCCCATGTATCAGAAAACCAATTGACCCAATGTTCTTATCATATGGATTACAACTTCAACCAAAGATGATTCCACCAGATGAGTCTCCTATAGATCCTATATCATTCCTCCCTCCATCATATTTGGAATATATTTTCCTAGACAAATTTTCTATTAAGCATAATACAATGACCAATGAAAATTTGATAATTTACCAAATCCCTAGAACCATCATCAATAATTCATGTATATGATTCAAAGATTCATGAATTTAATGTTATCTATTATTCTATATAGGGAAAAACACTTTTGGAATAAAATATTCAATTTTAATAAAATCCACATCCAATTCCTTCAATTTAACTAAATCTCCAGGTCCAAAACATGGTAAAAATCACTTACCACCAATGGTAACATGAGTTCAAATGTTGAAGTAATCTATCATGGAATCCTCCCACACATACCAAAAGATTCATGGAAGTCCTAAATCAAGTCTACAAATTAAATACAATCACAATTAGGAATCATTAACAAATTTCATGATCATCATTTTCATGATAAAATTATTTAACAAATCACCCTAATTCATCTATACTAGAATAACTAGTTGGAACATAATGGTTGTGATGTGCGAAAAGAAAATTGAAATAATTCTTGAATATAAAAAAAGAGAAAAAACTAGTAAAACTTATAGAATAAAATGATACATCATAAATCTATCCATCCAATCCAAAATGGATAAACTAGAATCTTTTAAAGCATAAGATCAATAATTTTTTTCATATGAAACAAAATTATAAAGAAGGATTATTTCCATAGTTCAATATCATGGAAATAGGCCCAAAAACGTGGCCATAACCTACAACTATGGTTTTGGCCAGTGGTGGACGCTATCACTATGGCTGTACGTCCAAACCTATTTCAATGGTTTTGAAAACCATGGAAATAAGGCTAAAAATTTTCCACTATGGAGGTTTTATTATAGCCTCATTAAACCGTGGAAATAACTTAAATAAAAAAATTCACCATCGAGTTTCGATCCATTTACCTCCCCTTTACGAACCAACGTACTCACCACCACACTGCACAAAAATTCAACTACATCTATATATATATGATGATATATATATTTATCTTATGATATATAAATACATATATATTAATATAAACTACGTGTCTAGCCCCAAAACTGTGGTGGTGTGTCTTCCAACAGATTATTTTGTGAAAAAGTTTTTCCTCGTGGATATGCGAGACCCCTTATTTCCACGGGTTTGAAAAACTGTAGCTATAGGCCATTGAAAACATTGACCTATAGCCATCATTTTAAAACTATATAAATATTACACCATTTTAAATATTATGGCTATAGACCATGGAAAACTGGCATATAGCCACGGTTTTAAAACCATGGCTATAGGTATATGATAGTAGATTCATTTTCTAGTAGTTAAATAGTCACCTACAAAATAAATAGAATCAATATAAGTAAAAAATTATAGAATCCATAATTCTATAGGATTTCATTTCCATTAACTGAATAATAAAATACAACATCTATATAAAATTAATGGAAAATTTAGGGTGTGGTCAAAAATCCTAATAGTAATCCACCAAAATTTATTTTCAAGGTCTAATATTAAGAATGATGTATTTTATAAAATAGGAATGGTTCCCAATACACTATGTATGTCAGAAATGCTTTTCAAAACCACTCTAACAGTTTATAAATACATTTTCAGTCCAAACCAATATGCTTCGATGTTTAAAATCCATTTTCCAAAAACCACCATTCAATAATCTAATCAAATACATGTTTTAAAAACACCATTTTTAAAGAATAATGCATTAAAAAAAAATATTTTAAAAAATTAAATAAAATAATAAAAAACATCACATATATGAATTTATAAAATTAATTTTATATGAATAATAATCAAATAATCATATTAACCAATTTTATAAAAACACCATCCTCAAAATCAACGTAGAACAAACCACCTAAAAAATAGTGACTAGGGGAGATTTTATTGTGTCCTCATGATCCTAGATCTGAAATAAACTTTATAAACCTTCTATCAAACCCATTTTATTGGGATTTACGAAAACATTAGGTTGAAGCGGGATGACATGAGAAGATATATAACATTGATCTATAAGGAAGAGTGGAAATGATGTCATTAAAAACATAACATGATGTGAACCATCTTAATTAAAAATACCAATGTCAATATAACATGATAGTCTCAAAAGTATGATTTTTAGGGGTAGGATGAGACAAAATTGGAATATGGGGTGATACAGAATTCAATATATTAATTTAAAATGGTAAAATTGAAACTTTTAATGTTTCAGAGGGCAGTCACATGGTTTCATAAAGGATTATTCACAGTTATTCTTATTGTGCTCCTCACCCATGAAACACAACTGGACAACCACCATTCACCCACATGGTTCACTGGTTTATTTAAATGGGGTTTATAGTCATGTTAAATATAATATAAATTCCGAAAGAACCACAAATAGGCATACCCCATAGTTATCGTATAGTTAAACAAAATGTACGCATTAACTATTCCCCATTCTTTATTCTACAAAATTCTATCTTTGTCGGCCACTGATCCCCTGAATACTTTGGGACCCAAAAAGATAAAAACTAAGCATCATATAAGGCATACCCCTGACTTTGAGGTAATCACATTAATTATCTGTCACTATTTCACTCATATAATAAACATACATGTAATACAAAAATAAGAGGGTAATATTCACTACTATATATAATTCTATGACTTAAATGATGACTATAACCATTATGGGACTATATCCCCATCCAAAATTATTCATCAATAAAAATTGTATGGCGTCTCATCCATAATTTGGATGATATTGCACATTTTTTAAATTGAATATAACCTTTCTAAATAATACTAATATCAAGGTATCTTACTCATAAATGATGTTTATTTCATACCATGTTTACTAATACCCTTTATAGAATCCCACAAACAAAAAATAATCATTATTTTAAAATGACCTTAGTGATGAATTTTCTTATTATAGAGGCTATCAACTCATGATTCATGTCGGTGATCACATTGGGGAACTTTTTAAGCAAATATCAATACCATACATAATACAAAAATAACAAAAAAACATAAACAGAACAAAATTATATGAATTTTTTGTATAATAACCATTAAAAATATAATTAAATAACATAAACCAACTCTATAAATAAATTTCAATATATATCACATATAAAAAACATCACATATTATCGTTCATAGGGTAAATGAGATATAAAAAATAAATGAAGATAATGAAATATACAAGAGACATCATTAAAAAACCAACGATTCATCATAAATCAATAACCAATACTAGTTTACATGATCCATCGGGAATGACCACAAAAAATTTGATCAAACCAAATCATTTGAAATATGGTATGAATATAAAATAATGTGCATATAATGGTTTTTTGGAAGACATAAAAATATTTCCACTTCTAGTTACACTAAAATTATTCATCATATTTCTTTTATTGTATGATAAAAAAAATTAAACACCCACTTTATAAAATCATAAACGGAATGCCATTGAGTACTAACATGGACACCTTGATAGGAAAACCAACCTTAGCTAGATCCCCTCAGTAGAACATAATTCATCAGATGATCATTTCATAATAAGAGTATTAGTTGAAATGAAAAAATAGATCCAAACTCATTCTTTTGGTGATATATTATGCTAACATTTCATATCATAGAAAGATACCATATCAATAAAATAATGTTCATTACAGAATCAGTTGTGAATAATGTTTCACAAATATTGTGGTCTTGTAACTATTCAATTATATCAATTATCTCTCAAATATGATGAGGTATCATAACCCAAAATAATAACAATACCCAATAACTCTACTTGAGTTCGTAACATGTCCTACACCGACACCCTATCACTATAGGTAAGGTCTCATTACCAACTCTCGATTAATACCTTTATATATAATGTAGTTTCCATACCATGTCACAACCTCTTCCTGCAAACATTATGTAGAGTCCCCATCATAATTACAACTATCTAACACTATTGATATATTGTAGATTTAAATTGAGACACACATGCAGATAGACCCTATATCGCATCCTCAAAGATCCCATAAAAATAATGAGTCCACTATTGGTACTGAATCTCTACTCTTTTTCATAAGAGATAACCCATATTCATCTATCTGCTGCCCACATATCCATGTCTACCTGTCTACATGAGGAAAACAATTAAATAGCCTTGAAATACTAAAATAACCAAGTTCCTAAGGCATTTTTTCTATATTTTCAATCTCCTACCTCATCACATGATACACATTAGACCAATCCGATTTCCACACCCATATCACATAGTGAAGGTGGCCACCAGGTTCCTATCATAACCCATTATCGAGACATTTAATGCAGAAAAAAACTAGAACCTACAATAATCTTATATCCCAAATTACATAATGCAACAATCTCACGATACACCTATATTACATTATCTCTTAGTTCACATGTCATTATCCCAATCATTACACCATCGTTCTTGAGTTTTCCATCATTATGGGGTCTAAAAAAATCCCAAAACCCAATTTTATTTTCCAATCATAATCCTCCCAAAATATATCTTTTATAATATCTGTCTAGAGGGATCTATTTTATTCATACTACACCAATTCCTAGGGGAATTATAATTTTCACCTATAGTACAAATCAAGTTACCTATCCTCAATATGGGTGTTCTCATCCATAAATTATTTCAAAAATAATTTCCACTAGACAAAATAGTTCTAGGAAAACAAAAAAACATAACTTTAACCAAACATTCTTCTTCAAGTAAAAAAAACTCATTATTTCCCAAATACAATTACCCATTCCCTCCAATAATACACTATAAATACTTATATACTATGAAATGATTTAACTTGGTTACATCAAATAATTTTTACTATAGTGGAGCACTCGATTGAGGAGTAGGAGACCCTATGAAACCTAATTCCACCCATTAGAGAACCCATGGCCCATATATTATTCACCTAAAACATAAAATCTATAACTGTATGCATAATAATATATAAACATGGATATGGGTAATGATAATAGGGGTATAGTATACCTTAAATAAAATCCAACCCTCTAGGATGAAATATTCCTTTCCTCATCGAATATCGTTTTATTTCTTTACATAATTAGGAATCCATATATCAAAGAATATACATAAATAAATAACAAAAATAATTTATAATAATATTCACTATATAATAAATTGAGTGATAATGATCAATAACTCACTAGTGTAATGTCAGACCTGATAATCCTAAACCTATGACAAACATATGGTCCATGGTATACCATTGGGCACACTATGATAAAAATACCTATCAACCAACATCTAATCAACCCCAAACTAAATACAATTTCTGAATTATTTCTAATCAACATCCACGAATGATATAGGTAAATTAAAATTAATAAAAATGGAACTTGTTCATTTATCCAATACATAATCTTTCTATGGAAGGAAAAAACCCCATGGATTGAGAAGAATTAAAAATATAATATGTAATCATCACCTAATACCTAACCATCCCTTTAAAAAATCAATGAAAATGAAGAAGATAAATAATTTTGAATTAATTAATGACTACACACAATTTTGGAACTAAAAGGACATCAGATTCTTCCCAAATCAAATTTAAACATGGAGATCTAATAGAAGGGTAGAATAATACAAGTAGTATTCTTCTATTATTTATATAATTCTCTCTCAGTTTATCCACCACCAGGCCATAGAGGAATATCATTATTTTATACATGGAAGGTTTTTCGAAGGGGAAATGGGAAATTTCCAAGAGATTGTTGGAGAAACCAATAATAAGGTTATGGTTCCAAACATTGTTACCATGTTTGTTATGGATATAGAATATGATAACCTGGAATGTAATTTTATCATTCAGGACTTGATATGCTTGAGTTTTTTTGAAGGTGTTACTAACATGTTTTTTTAGTGTCATATATCATCTTGGATCAACATTGATATAATGGGGAGGAAATGTGTGATCCTAAAATTGGTTAGGGGTATTAAAATAGGATATCCCCTCTCACGTGAGACCTTCATCAAAGTCCAAGATGGTCTTAATAAACATGATTCCCCCTTCACACATCATGGAATACTTCTTCCTAACCAATGTGGGGCTCACATCATTGAGGTGATTCTTATCATTTCTTATGATGAATTTTCATCTTTAATAAGGTAAATAGATATGATGAAGGAGTATTAAATAATATTATAATAAGTTACAAAATATTGAGTGAGAAATTCATCAACTTGGAAAGAATATAATTTTTCTTTCAACCTTATTATTTGAAAAGGTGAAGGAACAACATTAAATATGGCATGTGTATTTTCAGTATTAGAGTTACCATGGAATAATTGGGTTTGTCTATTACTAATGGTAGTGTCTAAATAAGGTACTTAAAATTTATTGTTACTATGACTACAAATCATATAATTAATTTTAATAACTGGTTCGTTTCTTTCGAAGGAAGAATGTTCCTTGTGAACCTCACATTTGCAGTCACTCCCTATGAATATATTGTTAGTTCTCAGGGTTCGTATATTGATTCAATATGATATACAATTAAACATAAACAATTTTATGTGGGATTCTCATTTGGATTGTAGATTCTACTATAACTCATTGAGTAATCCTGAGATAGTAGTGGAGTATGGTGGCATCAACATGAGGAATGCAAGGGAGTCAATATACTTCCGTCATGAGAAACTAGAATGGGAGGTTATTGGGGTTCGATCCCATTGGAGAATGTTCATAAAAGGTATATATAGACACCATGTATGAGACGATGTTGGGAATAATTCATTCATAGGGAACTCACAACATGAACATATCTTCGTGTTCCAAGAGCATTGTTGGTGTATTATGGATTGTAGAGACCTCACCATCTGGCAGTGCAACTAGGGTAGAATGTTATTTGGATTTATAAGATTCCCAACACCTAACATAACCTTCAAACATGCTATATCTTATCCTTAATTCATCCATAAGGCTCCCAAATTCATAAAGGTATGTTCATTTTTCATATATATGTATGATGAGACCCCTAGACAATTTATAATAATGAGATCCCCATTATGTATGTTATCTGATATGGCCTAGAAGAAAATGATGCACACATAGTCTCATGGAGCCCCTTGAGGATCTTTTCAAGGTATTTACCAACTATGTTTGAATATAGATTTTAGATAATATATTTTCTTACAAACCATATAGATGTTTCTATTACGGTAAGTCTATTCAGTTAGAGTCTAAATGAACATTATGATAAGTTCCCATTAAGGAGACACTAATTCACCTCTTCTTTCAAAGTGAGTTGGTGAGAATGATCTGGATAGAGATGGGTGAGTATATGAATATTCAGTGTATGGTGGACTTATTTTTCGGACTTATATCGAAGATGGTTCGGTGACACAAGTAGGAACAAACATGGTGATATAGCCTAGATGAATCTCCATGCAGCTAGTTGCTAGTGCATTTGGAAGGTGTGCTACTAGTCTCAGCAAAATTCCCACCCTTATTGGGCCCAGATTTGGTGGTGATGGTTAGACGCCTCATTTATGACATTATGATCCATCAAATACACTATGTGGATTCCCCCTCTCCTAGGAATCACATTTCAATATGGATCCCCTCAAACCCCATCAAGATCAATGTTGATGGGCTATTGTGTGTGTTGGTTTCCTCCCCCCAAGGTCTCAATATCCACATTGATGGAGCATCCATCTGGGAGATATCGGGATTGTTGTATGTAACTATACTAGTTTTGTTTTTTTCACCTATATATCTTTAAATGGAGATTGTAACTCTTTAAAGGTGGACGATAAGTCCTTATTAAATGGCCATGATTTAATAAAATCAAGAAATATCAAATTGTTTATAGTGGAAACGAACTCTAAAATCAACATTATCTCATTCCAATGTGTTTTTTATAATACATTATAAATCAACTACCTTATTCCTAAATGAAAGTCCCTCCTCTCCAATGCGATTGATCTCGTATATTTTTGGTATGAAGGAAATCATGTAGTTTGCCACGTGGATTTGAGTTCTTCCCTTAACCTCCCCCTCATGGAGTGCTATAACATATGATCACATCCCCAATTAGGTTTTGAAATTAATATTATGTATTGCATTGGTCACTACTTATATTGGATCCATGATGGTTTTTTTCACCGTTACCACTTTATTAAATAATTTTTCTCATGTAAGATAATGGTAAAATAAGATAAATGGGTTGTAAAAATTTCCATTATTTATCCCCTCATAAGTAAAGAAATCATGGAATCAAAAGATAAAATTACTATCTTGTCCCAATTAAAAACACAAAACATAATCCACTAGTAAAATTATCATTTATTAATATGTATCATTATCGCATTGAACACCTGATAGAGTTCCCCAATTCACAAGATTGTTATCCACATAATACTTCCCCCCCCCCTTAGAAAACCATTTCGTATGTGGTGCATTACATTCACATAAATTGTGGAAACAACCCCAATTATTCATCCGTCACTAGAACACTAATTTATTTTACATCTTGATCTGCCTCTCAAGACTCTAATCATATCTAAAAATACCTCATTGATGTGTCCCAAATTTATGAATTATAATTTGAATCCCTATTCTAAAATTAACACTTTCTATTGGACTCACAATTCAAAACATCCCTATAATTATCTAACCTTTCATGACTTGTACATTGTAAAAATATCCTATATATAAATCACTTGAAATAAAATATACTATGATTTTAATTTTGGTCACTATTTGAATAAGTGACATTAAAAACAATATAAATTTTTATCCTAACATTAATGAAGGAAATTATTCTTAGAGTAAATTAACATTTACTATAAGATGAATTATATTCTATAAGAAAAATTAATAATATTAAATAAAATGAAATTGTAATAAAATTAAATGAAAATCAGCACAATTATTCCCTTAGAAATTATCGTACATTTATTCAATAAAATAATAAAAATCATATATTTCAATTGAGAAAAATCTTATTAGTAATATATATAATTTGGTATAAAATATATTTAGCCTCCTTTTTAGTGGGTTGATCATAAATATTTTAGCATCATATTTGGGTTTTCGGTAAATTTCAAATAGTATTTTCATTCATGGGTATAGATTTTCTAGAGTAAGAAATTATATTAATTCATTAGTTGTCATTTATGGTTGAAAATTACATAAGACTTTTTTTAATAATTATTATTTTTTAAATTTCAATAAACATTTTAATTTTTATTAAAAACATTTTGAAAAATTTAAAAATTAATATTTTAAATAGATTCATGTTGACACCAATAAACACATTCCATGTACATTTCTTCATATCGACACATGTGATGGGTGATCTGTTGATCAGATTTCATACACATGTGATAACGAATCTTGGGTTACATGAAATTCAGGTGACAACTCAAATTACTAAACATGAGCCTTTTGTAATGTTTCCTTGACATGATAACACCATTGTACATGATATGAAATAAGGAATCCAAGAAAATATGACACACAATGTCCTGAAAAATTAGTATCCCTAAAAATATCGGCATGCTGTCACGATATGCATCACTAATCAAGAAAATAATAACATACAATAAAAAGTGTTTTCCATGTAAATAATATCACATCATCATGATATTCATTATTGAACATGTGACACATCAAAGAAAAAGAGAGTGATGGTCATTGAAAAAACTCCCACAGCTACACAATATCCATAAATTCATTTAAAGTAGGGGGAAACTATTCAAAATGATCGTGAATCATCTGATCATAAAATATCATGGGTCATATAATTGATATATATAGAGTGTTTATTAAGAAACACCCATAAAAATTATTGAGATCCTTATCCATAGAAAAATAAATAATGTAAATATAAATTGGAAATGTGGGAGCCTCTTCAGATCATAAAACTCACACGAATTACCCATAAAACTCATGATACACCGAAAGATCCCCGATGAAATTTCTTTCTAGACACATAGAAGACAACTATAATGTCATACCAATACCAAATAAGGCTTCCAGCCTGTTATATGGGACGCATGTCCCTCTTTCTGGCTCAATCAAACAAGAAAATGTGTTAATCCATGAAGTGATTGCACATCACCACAAGACTTCTTATTTGTTATCTGGAAAAAATAAAAATACTTTACCAAAAAAAATATGTAAATAAAATGGGTAACGTATGAGCTTATTTTTTTCAAAAAAAAAACTCATCTGATGAACTAATATTGTCTCAAATAAACCATGGAAGAATAAACATGGTCTCACAACGACCCCCTCATGTGCTAACTGAATATCATGAATTTACATTGATAGATCAGTAGAAAAACATGAATTTCACTTGACATGTCTATATGATTCAATAAGACCCATTTTACTATCTATAATCCAATTAACGTGGAATTGATAGGATGATCTCATGGTCAATAAAAATCATGTGATTCCCTGGAATGACCTACGATAAAACATAATAAAGTTTCATAACACTAAATTCCTCTAACAAATCTAATATATATTTTCATTATATGTTCCATGAAAATAAGAAAATAAAAGAGGTGGATAGGATAACAAAAACCCTACCAAATCAAAAAAAAATTCTTGAAACCTAGCACTATGAAACCCATCCATAAGACATGATTTCGCAGAAAGGATGATCCCAAAAAATTGAGTTTCTACATCATTTATGATCTTGGGAACAATAAGAGAAATCATGGAGTATCCATACAAATTTTACATAATCACATATAGATCACACGGAAGAATTCTAGCAGGTCACATGAAGGATATCCCACATATTTTCTATAACACATGAAACATTAATCTTGTAAATAATGAACAAATCTAAGCCATATTTAATGAAATGATAGAAAATGACAAAAATATGGGATACATATTCGACGAACATATAAGTTGATCCTCATGTGATTATCATGAACCACTTAGCCCATGTGATAACTATAGGACATGTAACCTTGGTCAAAACAAGTCACATAACCCCCCAATATTCCACTCATGTCTCAGGAAAACCATATAGATCCCCATACAATCATTTAATTTTACTTTAGAAATTTTACATAGAACATATGGAGACATCATTGTATATAAGCTTTCTATCCTAATTTCACAAGGGTATGTCAGCTACACCATGAGAAATCCCTCGGACATGTAAAAAAGGTATTGTGATGAAACCTAAACAAGTCATAATTGACAAAAAGTTCCCTCAGAGGCATGTCAAACTGACTCTGATGACACCCTCCATCCATGTTAGTTATATTTTGTGATGACACTGTGAAATAAAATCTGATCATGTTATTCCACCAAAGTATGTCATCAATGATCATGCAATGTCTTCTACAACATGCTATACTGTTATTGTGATGTCCTCTAGAAAATTTTATCTTTTCCACAGCTGGTCCTAACTGAAATCATATAAATTATGAATTAAAATGGTCATGGGGACCTAGAACTCAATGAACCACCATCTTCCTCTCAGACATGTGGTCCCCACACTAGGGCGCACACACATGCCTAAATAGTTCATTAGACTAAATAATTTCCCCACAATCAAACACATGTTCTTTCTATTGTTCTATATCCTCACTCGCGGACACTCAGTAAATATTTATAGAATGTCACACATAAAAATCTATACTCTACACAATTAGTTAATTAATATGGACTTATAATCTGGTTTCCTTTTAAAAATAATGGTGTGCCTTATTTTCATGATTCATATCATTTAGTATTTTAACCCTTTATCTTTATAGGGTGATATATTCACCCACCATAGATAACAAAATCCACCTTTTTCCCACTATATCAACCTTGAAAATGTCAAATCACTTAATTATTGGTTCGTCCTAAAAAACAAAAGTAACTGACAATCCCCAATAATATCACAAAAAATCCATCCTTAATATGGTTTTCTAGTCTTATCCCTCCAAGTACAACTAGTTTCCCAACAGACATCCATTCCCCTACATAGGGCCCACCCCGAGGCTAGAAATGGTCATCAGACTAATGAATGTCCCTATAGAAAGTTATATGCCCTTTCTAGTGTAATTTATCCTCACTCATACACACTTTGGAAAAAAACCATGATAGTCACTCATCTATGTCACTACTCTAGTATAACATTCCAACTCATTTTTGACATTTCAAATTCATTTATTACATAAAATTACACAAAGTACAACCTAGAAGATCTAGTGGTATAGTGCCATTGGAAAAGAAGTTACATTACTGAATATCATAAAACATCAAAAGAAACATATTTATTGAAAACTAATTCATCATCAACAATACTTTCCTCCTTAATTAACACTGTATGGGATAACAAGAGAATATTCATATGGATGGTGTGATATATAATGATTAGTAAATGATTAATCAATGTAGAACATGAATAGGGAAACACGTGTTATAAAATTTTCATGTCAATAGACAATTAAAAAAACATTGATAATAAGTATTGATAAAAAATGATAATCATAACATAGGAAATGTTGCAATGACTTAAAACACTAGATCATAATCATAGTTCAAGGATAAACCCACAAAGGGATCATGGTGGAAATAGTACAATAACGTAATAATGTTAATCCAAGTCCCGATATGATGTATCCGGATAAAATCCCTTACCGAATTCATTGGAGCACTATATAATTTTGGGTTCATCCATCACATTCATTTATTATCATTCTTATCTGTGCCACATATACCAATAAACATTGATTCATTCCACATAATAATTTATTCCACCTTAATGTAGTGTGGAATAAATAAATTTATGTCACCAATATATAAATTATATATGTATAAAGCTTAATATTCATGATATTAAATGTATATGGTATTTTGTACATATTTTTATTTGAATGAAAAGTCATGGTGAAATTTTCAGCAGCATAACTACACCACATAAAAATTATTAAAATTTATTGATGAGAGATAAATGGGTATGAAATCATATATAACTAAAATAGATAATAATGGGTAATTTAAAAAGGCATGTCATAACATAATTAATTGGTTATAGGAGGCGTAACGTAATAAATAATCTTGAAGAATGGTGAGAAAGGAAAGAGCCCTTAAAAAATATTCTCATGGTAATTAGTGTGCATAATTGTTTATAAGATGGAAAATTGAGAGATAAACGGTATCTCATTATTTATACATAATATGGGTCTTAAGGGGGGTATGGAAGAACATATCCCATCATAAGGAATTTTTTATTAATATTGATAACAAAAAATGATTGCATAATATAATAAAAGAGTGGAAGATCCCATAGATTAATGTGTTACTCTATGGTTTTGGAAAGGGTTATTGAGAGACTAGGGAACATTATATTGTCTATTGTGTATTGTGGGGAGTGTTTAGATGTGCCCTAAAGAGTTTTAGTGATGAAAAATGGGAGATTGGGTGGGTATATATTGGAAAATATAGGGAATTTATTTATTATTTTGGTTTCGAACTCCACATAGAAAAATATCCAAAACCACAAACCATCCTCTTATTATTAACCATGTTTTAAGAAAACATTGTGTGGTATAAATTATTATATATGTAATACAAACGAAATTAGTTAAATAATACCATTGTTTATATGGAGATGATTCACTCTCAAAACGATATTGTTTTAAAAATAAGAAAATATATTATAAGTCATGCAAAATTCATAATGGATTTTGAAAATTAATAAAATAAACTCAAAATCCATATATTTTAAAGGGAACACATATATTATGTCGTGTATACAATTTATATTACATAAATCAGTTTTTGTCATTTTGATGTCATAAACACAATATATATTTATAAAGTATTAAATTTTTACCCAAAAATTCTATAGAGTCAGAAAATAATTAACAAATGACCATTCTGTAATTATGGAAATTTGAAATAAAATGGAAATATTCATTTTATCCAAATATTTTTCTAAGTATTTTATTTTTTTACTTTTAAAATAGAAAAGAACATTTATTGAAAATATATACTTTGTACTATAACGTTTTTAGACCCCTAAAATAAAAATTACATATGACGTAATAAAAAATGACATGATCATTTATAATAAATAAAAAATATTTATTAATAATGTTTTATTAAAATAATATTTATTTCAGCAATCCATTATTTAATAGAAATAAATATCTTAATTAACCAAAATACAATTTCTATTTCAATGAATCAAAATAAATATAAATAATAAAGTAATAATAATAGAATAAATATATATTTATTATTCTATAAGAAATAATGTATAAATTTATTTTTTGAGGGTATGATACATATCCCTTTATTGCATTTGAATACACACTATGTATAAGGTGTGTGATAGTGGGGCATTCATTGGGTCATTCGAAAAATCTTGTATTGGTTGTGATCTCAATGATATTGATCCTATCATGTAAAAGGATTTTATCATGGTAATGTTGTTGGATCTCAATTGGGGATGTGTCTATGGAAAATCCATAAAAACAGTACAATTCATGGGTGTACTGACAAATGGGATTCATTGGTCACAATCCTATTAGTAGAGAACAACATTTCATTTTTTATAAAAGAAATATTTGTTAAAACTATATATCTATACTATTCATGTGATCATTATTACATGATAATATTATTAATGGTGATGATACTTAATGATCCTATAATTCCAATTGGATATAATAAAACAATAGAAGTGTATTGTCTTCAATAACTATAAGACTATTAATTAATTGAAAAATGGAAATTTTATTCATAATAGTTATGATCATTACAATGATCCTACCTTATTAAGTGTAACAATTAAAATTTATTTTTGCCACATAAATTCTGATGACTGTAACTCTTCTTCATCACATCCTCCAGTTCCTGCATGGGTTCTTCAAGCATTAGGTTTCTCTACAACACATCAAGTAGGTTAAATTTTTTACTTTATATGAGATTTTCTCTGTGATCTAAGATCTTCAATGGATTCTCCTTATAATAAATGTCATTGTTTAATAGTACCCCCTCTAGATTGCGTACATGTGATGGAACTGCTATGTGAATTATGAAGAGGGATTCACGGAATACATCATGTACTTGAGTTCTGTTTGGATGGAGTGTTAGTTGATACATTACTTCTCCAATGTGATCAAGGATCTCAAAATATTTGATGTACCTTGGACTAAGGTTTTCCTTCATACCAAATATAATCACACTCTCCAGTGGTGATATGAGGAAGAATTTCATGTCACCAACAAAAAACTCAATATCATGTTGATGATTTTCATTATAAATAATTTTATTACATTGAACATCATTAACGTAATGATGAATTTTATTAACAATCTCCACCATTTATTTGAACCATTCAGGACCCAAAAGTTTTGGTTCCCAATCATTATCCCAACGTGATGGTGTTCTACACCTCTTCCCATAACATGCTTCAAAAATCGCCATTTTGATGCTCGAGTGGAAACAATTTTTGTAAGAGAACTAACATAGAGTAAGATCTTGGTCCCATACTCCTTTTATATAAACTAATAATTCTCTCAACATATCATCATGAGTTTGAATAATCCTCTCAAATTAGCCATCAGTTTGCAGGTGATAAGTTTCCCCAAAGTGCTGCTTAGTGTTTAGAGCATGCTAGAGACTTTTCTAAGACATAGAGGTTAATAATGGATCTCGATTTGAAACAATAAAAATTGGTACTCAATTCAGCCTTACCACTTGTCTAATGAATATCCATTCTACTTGATCTAGTGAGAAATCCACTTGAATGGTACTGATGTGTGAAGTAATTGTAAGATGATCCACAAAAATCCATATAGAATTTTTTCCATTATATTTATTCAGATGTTTAGTGAAAAATTCCATGATGATATTTTCCCATTTCCCTTTTGTTATTGATAATGGGTACTCTTTCCCTTAGAACCCTTAATTTAAAAATTCACATGCTATCATACTTGGAACTTTGAAGTATAATCTATTATCACCTTCATTATTTGACCTACTAATAGTGACCTTAATGAACTCAATACATTTTTGTATTTCCTAGGTGTATGGAGAAATTTTAACTATTTGAATCACCGAATAGTTCTTTGTTTAACTCATGCTTTGATGAAAAACATTTTCATTCCCAAAATCTCACAATACCTTGTTCATTAACAATGAACTCTAATGATTTTCATTTTCTTATAGTTTCCACTTTATTCTGAACTCCCATAACATCTTATAGATCAAACATCATCCTTTTAGGAAGTGATGGTTGAGAAATCACTTGTGAACTGATTGATATTATTCCTTCCATTATGATTCACATGTCAATAATCTCCATTTATAAGAATATCAAATCCTTATCAATTCCCATTGATGATAGAATATCTAAATCCTTTCTTCCTAGAGAATCCTTCACTTTGTTATCTTTCTTGGGATGGCAGTAGATTGTGATGTCACAATCCTTAATGTGATCTAACCATCTTCATTGGAAAATATTCAACTCTTTTTATTTTAATATATATTTAAGAATTTTTTATCTATATAAAATTAGAAAATATTCTCAAATTGATAATTTGTCCATTCTATCAAAGAAAAGGTCACCGCTTCTGACTAGAGATCATGTGTTATATCATTATTCTCATTAATTTTCAACAACCATGAATAATAGGCTATGACTTTTACATTTTTCTTCAATACATAGCCTAATCCATTATTCGATGAATCATTGAATACCACAAAAAATTCACCACTTGTGGGTATTGTGAGCACAAGGGAATAGATGATCCTAATTAAAATCTCCATGAATCTTTCATCACATTAATCATTCCATAATAATTTTAATACCTTATGATTTATAGTGGTATGATGGTTTGAAAATTTGAATAAATTTCATACAAAACCGTGATAATATCCAACGAACCCGATGAATCAGTGTTTATTTGACACAAATTTTGTCCTCGACGATCCATTAATTGATTTTGGCTTTAAGTGATCCATACATATCCAATTTAATGTGATGATATTCCCAATTACTGATAAATCATTCAAATAGAACTCATATTTTTTTGTACATTTCATATATCTTCTCTTTTAGCAAGGCTTATAGCATAGTGATCAAATTCTATTAAAGGTGAACCTTGGTTAATGAATATTTAAGAATAAATTCTCTAAATAATATAATTATATTTTTGACATAATCTCAACAGAGTCCATCCAACATCCTCATAAATATTTCTACTGAATTAGTGATTTCTAATGGAATCACTATGAACGCATAGAGCCCATAACTCATATAAAATGTAGTTTTTGGGATATTATTCATCTTCACCATAACATGTTATTATCCCAAACATAGATACAACATGGAGAAGTATTTTGCTACAAATAACTGACCAAAAAAGTATTAAATCCATGGAAAATGATATTTTTTTCATTATATTGATCTTTTTGAGATCATTATAATCAATATAAATGTGGATTGACCAATAAATATTATTAAAAATAGGAATAGTGAATCCCATGGTAAAGAACATGGATATATTATTTATTAATCCAAAATGTCCTATATTTGTTTCCTAGTTCCTCATGTTCCACAATATATATCATATACAATGTCTTGGTTTTTGGTAAAACCCTGTGTATAAGAACGATTTAAAATTATACCTCTATGTCCAGAGGAATACCATGAAATTACTCAAGAAACACTTAATCATATTCTCTCAAAATAGGAATGTATTCAAGGAATATCATTTCCTTGACACAATAATTTTATCATGATATTACTGATAATAATATTCATTCTTGAGATGTTGTTTCTAATGAAGAATCATCCTACTCCTTGCATATTTACATAACTAGGAGTTCATCAGCATTATAGAGTGTGGTTTCCTTCCACAAACAATTTACGTGGCCCCAATATAGGGAAATCTAATCCACGACTTTAATTGTATCAAATTCAACTAATGGTAGTATGGAATTATCCTCTGGAAAGTTTAGTATGAACACATTGATAGCTGAGGCGTTATATAAATGGGATGAAATAATTTTCCCATTTTACATTTTCAAAAACATCATGACTTCATTGATTTTTGGTGATGTTTGTATAGATCTACTAAACATTCATTATGTAAATTAATTCATAGAAATATATATGATTACCATAAAATTCAATTTTTTATTCTCTTTATACATTATACATTATATAATTAACAGATATTATTATTAAACTATTAAACACATAAAGTTAAATCTATTTACAATAATGGATTACTAATAAATTACATTTGTTTGTTTACTTAGTAATTTTAGGCTTTAATCTATGTTATTTATGATCTATTTCCTAACATATATTTTTATGGGATATTTTGTACCATTAATAATATTTTGTAACAAACTTATGAATTTACGAATGCATATACCATAGGACTGTCAAACCCGTTGTGCAGTAAGGCTCATTGAGGTGTACTAGATTACCCAAATTCAGGCATAGAACATCTTGTTTGAATTTTTACCCCTAGTTCCTTCTATTCCCAAACAACATCCACAAGTATATATTCAGATAGAGATATATATTCATGATAAACCAATTAATCAGAACATACTAAAATTAAAGGCTATTTTCTTATATTTAGTCATATCCTTATGAAATTCCTTATATTTTTATAATCATAGGGCTTTCCCAATAGTTTTTAAATCCTAAATTCAAAACTAACTAAACATATCTGTTAATATTTACTATGAAACCAAAGTTTTTTATTTAAAATTTAAAAATGATTTATTACATAATTTATTACATAGTAAAACCCAGAAGATAGATTCGTCATGTGTATTTGGTAAATTTCTTACATTAAATAAAAACTTCATACATTAAAATCAACATCATTATTGAAAACATCTTTAACATGACCAAAACATTCTCCGTACATAACACTGCATGAGATAACCTAAAAACATAAATTAGATCAGGGTTAGCAATAAAGACTATTAATGAAATAAAAATTGAATAACATATAGAATACAATACATGTTATAATGTTTTTATATCAATGTTGAATAAAATGAACCTGGATAATAAGGCATGATATATCATGATAATCATAACATTGTAAATGTGGAAACAACATCAAACACCACATCATAAACGTAGGTTAAGGATAAAAACTCTAATAAAACATGGTAGCAAAAGGCACCATAATGTAAATCTATATCCTAATGTGATATATAATTATACTAAAAATTATTCAATTCATTGGAGCACTATATAATTATGGTCACACTCGTCACATACATTCATCATCATGCATTAGTGTGCCACATAGACCAATCAACATGGATTCATTAATCATTATAATTTATTATAATATCAGGTAGTGAGGAATAAATAAATATATGTCCCATATAATTGAATTCTAACAGCCCGAGATTTTATGAAAAATATTCTTTCTTATTTTACTTATGTCTTGTGTTATACGCTACACCAAAAGGAGCTTGCACAACACGCATCCTTGACTTGACTTGCATTACACGCAATCGCAACCTTCCTCGATAGCGTGTGTGGTACGTAATCCTGAGTTTCACGAAACAATGATATGCTATTAAAATATTATTAAAACTAGCCACTTTTTAAATTTTAGAAATTTTAACTCTCAAAATGGACTTCATTTTTGGATTCGGAGTATCGAATTTAGCCTAAGGTGAAATTTTGGTACTTTTCGGATAACTTTCATATTCTGATGAATAGTGAAAATTACTAAATTATAATTAAAAACAACTTTTTTAATCGAAATAATTAATAGTGATAAATCATTAATTTGAGTGGTTATAAAGTATATTTAGAATATATTTTTACAATTTAATACAATGTTGGTCATTGGATGTAGTTTCACATTTAAACTAGACATAAACAAGTGTCAATCTTTTGATAGATATTGTTTCTTAAAAACACGCTATTTGTTTTAACAGCGGGCTTTAATTATAAAATTAATTAATGCAACTTTTATGTTATGAATTTGGTAAAATAGACTTCATTTTTGAATTCGGAATATGAAATATAGCTTGGGATGAAATTTTGGCATTGTTCTGAAAAACATCAATTTTTGATGAATAGTGAAACTACTAAGTGGTAGGTTAAAAACTGAATTTTGCATAAAACTTAATTTTACCGCTTCTGTGAATGGAATTTCGAAAATCCGAGAGACACGGTTAATATCAAGGACTAAAATGTGGTTCAATGAGATGAAAATAATTTTTTGGTGAATAGTAACTTTTTACTATTTTTACTGCGGTTAATAGTAAATATGGTAACTAAGGGTAAATATGATATCAATATTAGCCTAACACATGTCCTAATTCTATTGGACAAGTGAAATTCGACCAAAAACAAACTTAGGAATAAAATATGACCATTTAGGCCCACTTGGATTAGATTAGGACATTTATTATTAATTTATTTAAAGAAGGGTTAAAATAGTTAAAATCAAAGTTTAATAAGTAAATCATTTTTAATATGGGGTTATACATAAGATAAATTCGACTATAAATATTCATTAGAAAGCTAAAACGATTTCCTACATGATGGTATTTTATTTGTAATTTTTAGACATCAAATAATATAATTTATTTATGACACAAAAATGATGCAGTAATTATCTTATTAATGAAATATTGACATAATTGATAATATAAATACCAAAATAAATGTAATTTAAGACTTTTTATGAATTACACTAATTTTCTAGGTTACTATGATATATTAGTGTTGATTTAATCAACTTGGTTCGAACATATAATTCTGTTATGACTTTCAAAAAATCATATATCAAATAGTGTCAAAATTGACACAAAATAGTTTTTAAATCAAATATTATATTATTAATTGTTATTTTATTCCTAAAAATCTAAGGTTCGGCCAAATGACTTAGATAAGGATATATATATTAATAATAAACAATTTGGGGTTCGTTTGGCATGTTATAGTAAGTGTATTAACCATATAGTGAAAGAAAACAAAAAGACACGGTAAAAGTTAAATTAATTAACTTAGAGTTAAATCTAATTGATAAGGTTAAAATAATATCTTAAACTTGTCTAAATTCTATTGGTTGATAGGATTTCGACCCATCCTTACTTTAGCTTCGAAATAAGACCCTTTGGAACCATTATACACCGATTTTGACTTTAATATAAAATAATATTTTGAGATATTCCTAAGGTGCCCCACTCCTCCCCTATAAAAGGACACCTCCTCCCCCTCCTCCTCACACCAATTTGAGCACTCAAGCTCGGACAACCCCTGCCAATTTCTCCTCTCCACTTCCTTAGCAACATCCTAGAGGTTCTGGTCTTCCTCAAAGACCAATTTTAGTGCCCTAAGAGGAGGTCTCAAAGAGGCACTTCAAAGAAGAGGTAATTACCGTTACCAATTCTTTCATCTTTATTTTTTCTTCCACTTCTTCTTCTTAGGTTGTTTCATTATGAAGTAATAACATCAGTATCACTCATATACTGATATGTTATTATAAGTATGAAACAACCCTATTTCACCATCTATCCATCCTACGGAAAAAGAAATCACCGCGCGTGCGTACGTATGGAATACCGTCTCCACGCCGTGGTGTAATCTATTTTCCACCACCACCTTACATGGATGGGTATAATGGTGTAAAGAATAACTATACATAGTTATTACAACATCATATTGATTCTGATATATTGTATAATCCACTCCAATTCAATTCAATATTTATAGAAATGATATCATCGCTCGTGCGTACGTACGGACTACCGTCTCCACGACGCGATGAGATTCATTCTCCATGTTAACCATTTAAGAATGATTATAATGTATATATAAGAAATAATAATGAAATATATGACATTATAAAGCTACTGGATTTATGTATATATATACATATGTATGTAATCTACTTACTTCCATTTCAAGACAATAAGGAAAGGAAAACAGCGTTCATGCGTACGTACGGACTACCGTCTCCATGAACGGTGTTTTTCATTTTATTTATCTACCTATTATATATATATATACTGAATATATATGATATATAAATCATATTTTATATTCTGGAAGTAAGTAAATCATGATATAAGTAATAATGATGTCAAGAACAACAAGTCAAAACACCTACGATAAATGAAACGATTTTACCCAAAACGCTTCTTTAACATGGAGTTTACAAAAGAACGGGTAATATAATGTCATAAGTGAACCATATATGATATCATAACAATGAATATGATTCTTTAATAAGTCAATAACATGATTTAAATCATTATACAGGAGGTTCGGACACTTACAAAGCAAGTCGGACCTAAGGTAAGGGAAATATCACAATCTCATTTTTATCCGAGATTGTTTATTCGTAAGTATTTACTGGGGTTTATTTTATCATCCACATACATGTTTCCTCAATATGTAATATTATTTCCATCCAACTACAATGGTTTAAATCCAATTTTACCCTTTGGTTAGTTTTTAGTAAAAGATATGAAAGGAATCTTTTGTCGTTTATCGTACGAGGTACATTTTGACTTTTTCGACAAAAGTACAAAGAATGTTTTTTTTAACTTATACGGCACAAACGGATTTCTACTGTTTTATAATGACTTATTTTCATGAAGCTTCCTCTAAAAGATTTCATGACTATTTTCAATAAAATATCTTTATTTTAAAATTTCATGATGTTTTGTGAAAAGAAATTGATTTTGAAGAAGAAAGGATATTTTCCTCAAGAATTCAATTCAAGTGTTTTATCAAAATTATTTCCCATCTAAGATAATAAAGGGTTCTGTTTCTATCCATATTTTTACATTGATTTGACTATGTTGTGATGGAATTATGTTTATGAATTCCTTTATCTTATATGAATTGTTTTATGATGTCATGTTGTTTAAGAATCCCATTTTTATTACATGGGTTACGCTATGATGTATGGTTTATGATTATGTGGCACACATAAGAAAGGATTCATTATAAGATGGGTGGGACCTATATCTCCCTCCAATGCATTGGGTAAAGATTTTATATCTCATGAGATAGACATGGCTGGAATGGTAGGTTATACCGGTTCAGTGAAACAGGACTGAAACGAGGATTACTCGATTCAGAAAGGGACTTTGTCCACTAAGATAGTCTTGGCAATGAGTCTTGACTAACAAGAAATGATTCTCTATGATTATGTGTGTATTCCACAAAGTTCCATGTTTTATGTTATGATTATTGTGATTACATTTCACTGCCATGATTTATCCCATGTTATGAAATTATGCTCTCTTTTGCAGGTTATGATTTCCAAAATGTTATGTTCTTATGAATATGATGTGATTGATATTTCTTTTGTTTACCCTTACTGAGAATTTGAGCTCACCCTTTTATGTTTTATTTTCCCTAGGATATAACGAAAGGTTTTAGGTAAAAAAAAGGAAGATCTTTATGGGAGATGTTGAAGATCTTTCACCACGATTAGAAGATTATAGTCCGAGTTTCCAAATACACTAAACTATTACGGTCCTTGTGTGTGTGTTTTTGTAATGTACTAAGTATTCCGCAAAAGTAATGTAAAGTCCATGTACGTCAGGCTTCGGGTCTCTACAGTTGGTATCAGAGGAAAGGTTTAGTCAACCATTGGAAACTAGGATGCGAAAACGTTAGTGAGATCCCTAGAGATATTACTAAGGTATGTCTAGGTATGTCTCTAAGGTTAAGTATACGTATAGGTTATAGTAATAGAATTACGCTAACGATCATAGAATTAAACCTAAGATGTTGGATATTGAAGGTACTCCCCCTTTATTATGTTGTTTTCCCTAGCATGATTTTTGCCTCTCACACTATTCTTTATGGGTTTTAGACGATGGCTGGAACCCGAAGGAACCGTGTTGATCAATGCAATGGACAATGCAATGATTGCCCTCCTGAACAAACAAATGTTATGGGAGATGGAGTGCAAAATCTTATTGCTATACTTACACAAGCTATGAATCATTCTGGACTTCCAAATGAGCAGAGAAGGGAACAATATTCTATTGAGTCCTTCATGAGGCAATGTCCACCTTCTTTCAGTGGGTCTACTGATCCATTAGTTGCTGAACAATGGATTAGTACTACTGAAAAGATATTTTCAGTTCTTCAATGTTCTGAACATGATAAAGTCATCTTAGCAGTATATCGTTTGGAAGGTGAAGCTGATCAATGGTGGAATCTTATCAAGAATACGAGGCCAAGAGATGAAATTGAGTCCATGGAATGGGACGAGTTCAAGAACTTGTTTTTCAGTAAGTACTTCCCTCGTATTCTTCGAACAAAGATGGAGAAAGAGTTTCTTGAACTAAAGCAAAGGGATGATGAATCTGTTGGTACCTATGAAGCAAATTTTACAAGACTTGCAAGGTATGCTTCGGGAATTATCATCCAACCTGAAAGTAAAGTTGATCGATTTTTCAGTGGCTTAAAACCAAGTCTTCGAAGGGCATTAGCTATAAGAGACTTCAGTAGCTATGAAGAAATTGTGCGTTGTGCTATCAAGGTAGAAATGGAAGTTGGTGTTACATATCCATCTCATGGTTTTGACAAGAAACGAAAGATGGAGTTCAAGGAGAAATCTCAGAAGAATGGTGAAAAGAAGATGAATGTTTTCTTATGCACAAAGTGTGGAAAGAAGCATGGTGGAGATTGTCTAAAAGGGACTAGAAAATGTTTTAAGTGTGGAAAAGAAGGTCATCGAGCAGCTGAGTGTCGAAGCAATGGAAAAAGGGTTTCTAATGATGTGAATAAAGCAAACACTGCAGAGAACGCACCGCCAACACTTCAATGCTTCAAGTGCAAGGAAATGGGGCATTATGCTAATAATTGCCCTAATCCAAGGGTTAGTGATGATCAACATGAGCAACCACTGAAGGCAAAGGACAAAGGGAAATCACATGCGATCACTATTGGCAATGTTGAATATGACAACTATGTGGTGGAATGATTAAGTGTTTATGTAATGGGATTCCAAAATAATGTTGTATCATTGAGTATTGCAATATTTATTGATGTGGTATTCAAAGTGATTGAGATATTTTTTGGAAATAAGATGATATGCGCATAATGAAGACGAGAAAATGAAATGTTTAATAGTATTTCTGAGCTCATGATTGATATAAGGACTAAGTGATATCATGGTTTGAGTATATAGAATTTTGAGGATTTTGGTATGTGGAAAGTGTTAACTTTTAACTGCACTCATGTTTTCACTAAGGTATTCAAGAGAATACACGATTAAGGACTTTGAATGTTTGGAATGTGACCAACAAGACATATCTTATGATATTTGGGGATCAACGACAGTATTAAATCTCTGGTAATCGTTGTCACTATATTATGAGAGTGGACTGCAGTATTATGTATAAGCCTAAAGATTAGACTGGATTATGTTGGACATAAGTTAGTATTGTTTAAGGATAGAAGATTTTCGATATTATTGATGGGATGTTATAGTAACGTAGTTTTAGAAAAAGGGACAACCTGCAGGACGGGCGACAGCCCATCGCTTCGGACAAGGCTGTAGGAATCGAACCCACAACCGAAGTGCGACTGGCCTTTATCGCCTACCACTGGCCTACAGGAAGTCCCTGTTTAGTAGAAACTAGTTTTATTATATTAATCAGCATGATATATGAAGTATAAGTCCATTTTAGGAACCATATATGATTAATCTCACTATAGAATGACTTATGTATATTTAATAATTTTTGCTAACCTTTTGTTTGAGACAGATGGAATGAACAGTCATTCTATCACATGATCTTCTAACACTTCACAAATAACAAATTCAACTTCATTTATTTAAGAGATGAAGTAGAAATTGTTCAAGGCACGAACAAAAGTGAGATTGTACCAAAATAAAGTAAGTATTTATTCTAAGAAAATTTTCAACTTTAGGGAAATGATCTTGAAAACCAAAAATGTTGTCCTAGTGATCTTATACCTGATGAATCAGATGGTACCTTATATCATCACAAATCTATGGATTTGTGATTACTGGCTTTTCCATAGCCATGTTCTCTACCACTCTCCATCAGAACATGATGGTTAGATTTCTCTTCCATATCCATATTTTCACCTATGTGGAAACCCAGTGATTAGTTTATTTGGGTAATCGTTACATTTCATACTTTAGTTTTTAAAGCCAAGTTTTGGTATTCCCTTTTACGATGTGGGTTTCTATTAAAGAAACTTTCGAATAGTAAACCATTTATAACCCCGACGAATTTCGAGGGCGAAATTCATTTTAAGGGGGGTAGAATGTAACCGCCCGAGATTTTATGAAAAATATTCTTTCTTATTTTACTTATGTCTTGTGTTATACGCTACACCAAAAGGAGCTTGCACAACACGCATCCTTGACTTGCCTTGCATTACACGCAATCGCAACCTTCCTCGATAGCGTGTGTGGTACGTAATCCTGAGTTTCACGAAACAATGATATGCTATTAAAATATTATTAAAACTAGCCACTTTTTAAATTTTAGAAATTTTAACTCTCAAAATGGACTTCATTTTTGGATTCGGAGTATCGAATTTAGCCTAAGGTGAAATTTTGGTACTTTTCGGATAACTTTCATATTCTGATGAATATTGAAAATTACTAAATTATAATTAAAAACAACTTTTTTAATCGAAATAATTAATAGTGATAAATCATTAATTTGAGTGGTTTTAAAGTATATATTTAGAATATATTTTTACAATTTAATACAATGTTGGTCATTGGATGTAGTTTCACATTTAAACTAGACATAAACAAGTGTCAATCTTTTGATAGATATTGTTTCTTAAAAACACGCTATTTGTTTTAACAGCGGGATTTAATTATAAAATTAATTAATGCAACTTTTATTTTATGAATTTGGTAAAATAGACTTCATTTTTGAATTCGGAATATGAAATATAGCTTGGGATGAAATTTTGGCATTGTTCTGAAAAACATCAATTTTTGATGAATAGTGAAACTACTAAGTGGTAGGTTAAAAACTGAATTTTGCATAAAACTTAATTTTACCGCTTCTGTGAATGGAATTTCGAAAATCCGAGAGACACGGTTAATATCAAGGACTAAAATGTGGTTCAATGAGATGAAAATAATTTTTTGGTGAATAGTAAATTTTTACTATTTTTACTGCGGTTAATAGTAAATAGGGTAACTAAGGGTAAATATGATATCAATATTACCCTAACACATGTCCTAATTCTATTGGACAGGTGAAATTCGACCAAAAACAAACTTAGGAATAAAATATGACCATTTAGGCCCACTTGGATTAGATTAGGACATTTATTATTAATTTATTTAAAGAAGGGTTAAAATAGTTAAAATCAAAGTTTAATAAGTAAATCATTTTTAATATGGGGTTATACATAAGATAAATTCGACTATAAATATTCATTAGAAATCTAAAAAGACTTCCTACATGATGGTATTTTATTTGTAATTTTTAGACATCAAATAATATAATTTATTTATGACACAAAAATGATGCAGTAATTATCTTATTAATGAAATATTGACATAATTGATAATATAAATACAAAAATAAATGTAATTTAAGACTTTTTATAAATTCCACTAATTTTCTAGGTTACTATGATATATTAGTGTTGATTTAATCAACTTGGTTCGAACATATAATTCTGTTATGACTTTCACAAAAATCATATATCAAATAGTGTCAAAATTGACACAAAATAGTTTTTAAATCAAATATTATATTATTAATTGTTATTTTATTCCTAAAAATCTAAGGTTCGGCCAAATGACTTAGATAAGGATATATATATTAATAATATACAATTTGGGGTTCGTTTGGCATGTTATAGTAAGTGTATTAACCATATAGTGAAAGAAAACAAAAAGACACGGTAAAAGTTAAATTAATTAACTTAGAGTTAAATCTAATTGATAAGGTTAAAATAATATCATAAACTTGTCTAAATTCTATCGGTTGATAGGATTGCGACCCATCCTTACATTAGCTTCGAAATAAGACCCTTTGGAACCATTATAAACCGATTTTGACTTTAATATAAAATAATATTTTGAGATATTCCTAAGGTGCCCCTCTCCTCCCCTATAAAAGGACACCTCCTCCCCCTCCTCCTCACACCAATTTGAGCACTCAAGCTCGGCCAACCCCTGCCAATTTCTCCTCTCCACTTCCCTAGCAACATCCTAGAGGTTCTGGTCTTCCTCAAAGACCAATTTTAGTGCCCTAAGAGGAGGTCTCAAAGAGGCACTTCAAAGAAGAGGTAATTACCGTTACCAATTCTTTCATCTTTATTTCTTCTTCCACTTCTTCTTCTTAGGTTGTTTCATTATTAAGTAATAACATCAGTATCACTCATATACTTATATGTTATTATAAGTATGAAACAACCCTATTTCACCATCTATCCATCCTACGGAAAAAGAAATCACCGCGCGTGCGTACGTACGGAATACCGTCTCCACGCCGTGGTGTAATCTATTTTCCACCACCACCTTACATGGATGGGTATAATGGTGTAAAGAATAACTATACATAGTTATTACAACATCATATTGATTCTGATATATTGTATAATCCACTCCAATTCAATTCAATATTTATAGAAATGATATCATCGCTCGTGCGTACGTACGGACTACCGTCTCCACGACGCGATGAGATTCATTCTCCATGTTAACCATTTAAGAATGATTATAATGTATATATAAGAAATAATAATGAAATATATGACATTATAAAGCTACTGGATTTATGTATATATATACATATGTATGTAATCTACTTACTTCCATTTCAAGACAATAAGGAAAGGAAAACATCGTTCATGCGTACGTACGGACTACCGTCTCCATGAACGGTGTTTTTCATTTTATTTATCTACCTATTATATATATATATATACTGAATATATATGATATATAAATCATATTTTATATTCTGGAAGTAAGTAAATCATGATATAAGTAATAATGATGTCAAGAACAACAAGTCAAAACACCTACGATAAATGAAACGATTTTACCCAAAACGCTTCTTTAACATGGAGTTTACAAAAGAACGGGTAATATAATGTCATAAGTGAACCATATATGATATCATAACAATGAATATGATTCTGTAATAAGTCAATAACATGATTTAAATCATTATACAGGAGGTTCGGACACTTACAAAGCAAGTCGGACCTAAGGTAAGGGAAATATCACAATCTCATTTTTATCCGAGATTGTTTATTCGTAAGTATTTACTGGGGTTTATTTTATCATCCACATCCATGTTTCCTCAATATGTAATATTATTTCCATCCAAATACAATGGTTTAAATCCAATATTACCCTTTGGTTAGTTTTTAGTAAAAGATATGAAAGGAATCTTTTGTCGTTTATCGTACGAGGTACATTTTGACTTTTTCGACAAAAGTACAAAGAATGTTTTTTTTAACTTATACGGCACGAACGGATTTCTACTGTTTTATAAAGACTTATTTTCATGAAGCTTCCTCTAAAATATTTCATGACTATTTTCAATAAAATATCTTTATTTTAAAATTGCATGATGTTTTGTGAAAAGAAATTGATTTTGAAGAAGAAAGGATATTTTCCTCAAGAATTCAATTCAAGTGTTTTATCAAAATTATTTTCCATCTAAGATAATAAAGGGTTCTGTTTCTATCCATATTTTTACATTGATTTGACTATGTTGTGATGGAATTATGTTTATGAATTCCTTTATCTTATATGAATTGTTTTATGATGTCATGTTGTTTAAGAATCCAATTTTTATTACATGGGTTACGCTATGATGTATGGTTTATGATTATGTGGCACACATAAGAAAGGATTAATTATAAGATGGGTGGGACCTATATCTCCCTCCAATGCATTGGGTAAAGATTTTATATCTCATGAGATAGACATGGCTGGAATGGTAGGTTATACCGGTTCAGTGAAACAGGACTGAAACGAGGATTACTCGATTCAGAAAGGGACTTTGTCCACTAAGATAGTCTTGGCAATGAGTCTTGACTAACAAGAAATTATTCTCTATGATTATGTGTGTATGCCACAAAGTTCCATGTTTTATGTTATGATTATTGTGATTACATTTCACTGCCATGATTTATCCCATGTTATGAAATTATGCTCTCTTTTGCAGGTTATGATTTCCAAAATGTTATGTTCTTATGAATATGATGTGATTGATATTTCTTTTGTTTAGCCTTACTGAGCATTTGAGCTCACCCTTTTATGTTTTCTTTTCCCCAGGATATAAAGAAAGGTTTCAGGTAAAAAAAAGGAAGATCTTTATGGGAGATGTTGAAGATCTTTCACCACGATTAGAAGATTATAGTCCGAGTTTCCAAAGACACTAAACTATTACGGTCCTTGTGTGTGTGTTTTTGTAATGTACTAAGTATTCCGCAAAAGTAATGTAAAGTCCATGTACGTCAGGCTTCGGGTCTCTACATGAATTATATTTTTATAATAGTAAATATTCATGGTAGAAAAAGGGCATGGTATTCAATACACAATTGTTTTGGAATGAAATCGTTGGGTAATTTCAACAGCATAATGACATCACATAAAAATCATAATGTTGTTTGACAAGATAGAAATGGGTCTATAATAATTTATAAATGAAATGGAATGTTATTGGGAAATTTCAATATTTTAAAAACATAAGTAATTGGATATATAAGACATATAACAATAAATAAACATGAAGAAAGATGAGAAAGGAAAGAATTCATACAAGGATTCAGCCAGGTAATTGGGGTGCATAATAGTTTATAGATGGGGTAAATGAGATTTAAAGGTGATATAATAATTTAGAAAAAAAGGTAGGTAAGGGGGATATTATAGAATATATAAAATCATAATAAAATAGATATGAAAAGATGTAACATAAAAGGAGTGCTTGATAAAAGCGGAAAGTGGAAGATCTGTCACATGAATGAGTGATTAAAAAGGCTTGGGGGGGGGGGTATTCTTGAGAGCCTTAGGTACCTTGGGAAGAATATATGGAGTGAATAACGTACTTTGGATATCCTCTAAGGTGTTTTACAGGAGATAAATTGGATATTTGGTGGGTTTATATAAGAAAAGTGAGGGATTTCCTTATTATTTTTGTAACGACCCAATGTTTCATTAATGGAAAATCCCTCTTGATCCAGTCAAATGTCTCTTTAAATTTTTTTTTGATAAGATGTCAAATTCATTGGTTTTATGGTATGAATTGTGACCGTTGTTAATATAGTCGTTGAACATTTATCACATGATTAGTATAAATATCAGGCTTTAACGAGCCCAATTTTACTCAGACAAAGGAAGCGATGGCCTCATCCAGTAGAATTGCCCCATACAAAGACCATTTGTCGGAGCACGGAAAAGAGGTGGCATCCCTGGGCTTCGCCCAAGACCAAGCCCAAGCTGAGCTTCATCATGTCAAGCTCGAACGTGACCGTCTACGGGAAATGTGGAAGTTGATTGAAATTACCACTCGAGCGATGCTATCCGAGCCACCCCAAGAGTCTGTCACCATCGCAAACCTTACCCTTAGGTCTTATGAAGCTTTTTAAGGGGTTATGTAACAAATAAGTAGTACTATTTCCTTGTACATTATTTTTTTGTATATAATAATGAATATAATTTCTATTCATTTTTGATACATTGTTAATAGTTTTTAAAGTACAAATGGTGTTTTTAGTTATTATTTAATTAAGAATTCAATTTTATTAAATTAAGGGATTTTTGAATTAAATAATATTTTAATAAAATATTATTATTAATATTAAATTAATTTTTAATAAATATAAATGATCTTATAATTTTATGAATGCAATTAAAATTTTTATTAAGGATTAAAAGCCATTCCTGTCAAAACCCGTGAATATTCGATAAATGTTGGTTTTTATTTTATAGGTGAAAAATATAATATTTAGAATGTTTTTTAGATAAACTAAATGTCATTTCTGGAATCAGGACGTCGAAATTATCCAACGGTGAGTTTTTCATAATTTTCTGAGACAGTCAAATTTTTGGGTAAAAATTAAATACCATTTAAATATATAATGTGTTTTATGAAATCATAATGACACAATGGTGGTGTAATAAAATATCATAATCCTTATGTTCGGCCAATATATTTTTTATCATTAAAATAACATGATTTTGGGTTTGTTTGACTTAATTTTCAAAGCATTAATGGACCCCTCAAGACATATTCAACACTTTGCCTTTTTAAATTAATTTCCATGGGTGTGTGACTCACCTCCACATAAGCAACCTTATTATTTTAAGACGTTCGGACTTTGGCCTTATAAAATAACGTTTTCCTCTTCCCTTTTCCAAAAACATGGGCAAAAACCATGGGATGTTTTGTGGTTTGGATTAATTTTATGTAAGAGGACCCAAAACTAAATAATAAATAATTCCCTCACCTTTCTTATATAATCCCACCCATGCTCCCACTTCCTCCTCACTAAAATCACTTGGAGTTTTTCTAACCTCTTCCCTACTCTCTATAGAAATCTCCCAAGGTGCTACATGCTCCCAAGAAGCCTCTCACAATCCTCTCTCTAGCCTTTGGAAGAACATTTCCAAGTAAAGGTTTTTTCTTCCTTTCTCATTTTTGTCAATTTTATTTAAGTTGTATTGCCCTTTTAATTCTAATTGTGAATGTTGGGGTCTGGTTTATCACCTCCCCCATACTGCCCTATTATTTTTTAATTATGGGAGACCACTTTCTCTCTCATTAAATTCCTCCCATGTACACCCGTTACTGTGCCGAAATTCCGAGAGGAACTTCTCTCTCATCTTTTACATTCAAGCAATACTTTTGTATCATGAATATAAATTCCTTTTCAATTGTTGGGAAATGTTTCTATATGACCTCCTTACTTTCCATTTCATGTAAATATGATGAGGAACCCCTTTCTCTCTCATCAACCAGTTTGATGAATTCTTATGTCACGCCATTATGCTACTGAAATCGCACCGATTTTCTAAGCCAATGTCGTTGTGTTGTGAATACCATGCCCATTTCTCCATCAAGGGTATTCACCTTTATTCACATTTACTTATTGATTTAATAGTTTCATGTATTAATTCCACATTCCTTTATCGTGGGATAAATTATTATGTTTTATGAATCCATGTGGCACACTTATGCATGAAATGAAATGTTTAAGAAGGGTGTGCCCTTATAGCGCTCCAATGCAATGGGTAAAGTATAGTATCATGATTCATCATGTACAATGAGTGTTGACTCATTCAAATTCATGTGAAACTAGGGTTTACTCGTGCTTCATGTGCAATGAGGGTTTACTCATGCTCCATGTGCAATGAGCCTTGGCTCATGCTAATTCAATGTTAAGTGTTGTTGCTACATTTCCATGTTATGATTATCATGCTTTATCATGCCTTTATGTTCATGTTTATCTTATGCTCTTTTGACATGCCTGTTTCCTGACATGTATTGTACTCCTCATGTTATTCCATGTGTACTCCCTTACTGGGCTTTATAGCTCATCCTTTTCTTATGCATGTCCTCAAGTTATCCCACGCAATGCTAAGTACGAGGGAATGTAGTGGTCATGTAAAGGATGTTTTCAATAAATAGGTTGTATTTCATCTTTCAAGTTTTTATGTAATGATCCTAAGCCCCAAAGACACTAAACCTCTCGATCTTCTTTGTTGTATCAAGTGAAGTTTTATGTAATAAATCATGTTTAAATTGTAATAAAAGCAGGGTTGTCATAGTTGGTATCAGAGGATAGGTTTAGTTAGTTTTGGGATCAGGAAACCCTAGTAAAGCCTTAGATATAATAATACGTATAATAAAAACATCCCTATGGTTTGGTTAGTACTGAGTAAGTGGTTTATCAAACAAATACATCCCTGTCTGGATACGAGCAGGTAAAGGCGGCTCTGGAACAGATGTATCCTAGGGGTAAAACCCAAAAACACCGCTTTGAGCTAGACTCGAACGAGAACTGGTGCACGACAACGGGCCTTGCTGCACTTTTGGTTACAACACTCCTGGGGGATATGTTTTAATAAATTCACAATCTTCTTATGAACCCTTATTAAGGAAAAAATTCTCTTAGGAATATATGTTAGAATGTAGATCATGAAAGGCCTAGATTGAATCCTATAGACTCATGAGTTAAAGAAATTAAAGTTTATTTATAAGTCATCAACTTTTGTCATTGGATTACCCTTTATGTGTTACCCCTAACTATCCTTTTATTTCATCCAATGGTCGGTAATCGGGGGACTCGGGCTAACAACCGTTGTGAAGATCAGTGTGATGACTGTACTAACGAGATTCCAAATCCAATGGGAGCGGGAATCGCGAACATTGTCATGCTTATCTCTCAGCTAACTCAACTTTTTAATAGAAACACGGGTCAAGAGGAACGTCCAAACCCCCCCTAAGAAGGAACAAGTCTCTATCGAGAGCTTCATGAGGCAAAGGCCTCCTAATTTTAGTGGATCATCCGATCCTACGATCACTGAACAATGGATCAAATCCATTGAAAAGATCTTCTCCATCCTTCAATGTTCTGAACAAGAGAAGGTTTTCCTGGATGATTATCGTATGGAGGGTGAAGCTGGTCAATAGTGGACGTTGATCAAAAATACGAAGCCTAAGGAGGAGATCGAGGCTTTGGAATGGAAGTAATTTCGGAAGATGTTTTTGGATAAATACTTTCCGCACACCCTCCGGCTTAATATGGAAAGGGACTTCCTTTCCCTCAAGCAAAAAGATGAGGAATCCGTTGAAGCGTACGAGGAAAACATCACAAGGATTGCATGATATGCTTCCAGCTTTGTCCTTACCCCCAAATGCAAGGTTGACCGCTTGTTTGGTGGGCTGAAGCCTAGCTTGCGGAAAGCATTAGAGATCTGTGACTTCGACAGCTATGAGGAAATTGTCCGATGTGCCCTCAAGGTTGAAATGGAGATCGGGGAATCACATGGGTCACATGGGGACAATAAGCTTAAGGTGGACTTCAATGCTGGTGGTCCGATGGATAAATCCAACAGTGCTAAGAAGATCCAGCACCCCACTTTCCAAAAGTGTGGGAAGAAGCACCCTAGAAATTGCCTTATGGGGACGATAAAATGCTTTAGGTGTGGAAGAGAAGGGCACATAACTATTAACTTTCGGCAAGAAGGACCCACGGCTGCTACAGAGGAGAGGAATGCTCCGTTCGAACCTCAATGCATTGTTCAATTCTACAAATGCAAAGAACCTGGTCATTTTGCAAATCAATGCCCTAATCCAAGGGTTATTGGAGGCAACCAACAACCTCCAAGACAGTAAGGAAGAGCTTTTTCCATCACTTCTGCCGAAGTGAACCCCGACAACGAAGTGGTGACAGGTACGCTAGTTATTCATTCAAGAATAACGAATGTAATTTTTTATTCTGGTTCTACGCATTATTTTATATCACGAAAGTTTAGTAGAACAATCCCAGCACCACCAAAAATCATAGAAGTAAAGATGTCGGTGAGTACGAAAAATGGGGAAATCATTGAATCCCATGAATATAAGTCCCCCCTGTTATAATCTATTGATTCAATTTCATGGGTAACTTCGTCATACTCCCTCTGGTGGAATTTTATGAAATTCTTTGCATGGATTGGCTTCCTTATATAGAGCCAACCTAAATTGATGGGAGAGGGAAATCACACTCTATATGGAGAATCGACCCCCGATTCTTTACAAGTGTCAGGAGGAAGATGAATCTCCTTTATCTCCATCATCTCAAGCATGTATATTACTGCCTTATGAGCACGCATATCTAGCTCAGATGATTGAGTCCAAGGAAGAAACCATCCTTGAAGAAATGCCTATTGTGAGGGGATTCGCTGAAGTGTTTCCCGAGGAACTGCCTAGTCTTCCTCCAAGAAGTGATGTTTAGTTCTCAATTGAACTTATACCAGGGGTGATACCAATATCAAAGACTCTACATAGAATGGATATTGTAGATCATGAAGATCTGAAAGAAACAACTACAGGAGAATCTGGATAAAGGGTTTATAATCCCATGTGCTTCACCATGGGGTGCACCAGTCCTCTTCGTCAAGAAGAAGGATGGGGAAATGTGGCTTTGCATTGATTATATTGAACATAACAAAATCATGATAAATAACAAGTATCCTCTACCAATAATCGATGACTTGTTTGATCAGCTGTGTGCAGCACAATACTTCTCCAAGGTGGATTTGCGGTCGGGATATTATCAAGTAAGGTTGAAGAAGGAAGATGTCCCCAAGACTACTTTTCGTACAAGGTTCGAGCACTATGAATTCATAGTAATTCCTTTCGGACTCACCAATGCTCCAGAAATATTCATGGACATGATGAATAGAGTCTATCGAGATTACCTTGACAAATTTGTGGTAGTCTTTATAGATGATATTCTAATATACTCCAAAACCAAGGAGGATCATGAGGAGCATTTAAAAACTGTACTAGAGACTTTGCGCAAGGAGAAGCTCTATGAAAACTACAACAAGTGGGAGTTCTGGTTGAAGGAGGTCTCATTCTTGTGCCATATCATCACAAGAAATGGGATATCTGTGGATCCCTCCAAAACAGATGCAATTGAGGGATGGCTGAGGCCAACATCTGTAACGCCTATACATAGATTCTTGGTGTTAGCTGGATATTATCGATGAGTTTTGAGGAATTTCTCACGATTGTCCAACCCTCTTACCAGGCTAACTCGAAAGGTAGTAAATTTTTCTTGTAGTGATGAATGCGAACAAAGCTTCAAGGAGTTGAAAAGGAGGATTATCACTGCACCCATGCTCACTTTACCCACAAGTGGGGAACTTTTGTGGTATTCAGTGATGCCTCAAAGAAGGGCTTAGGATGTGTGCTGATACAGAATGATAAAGTGATATCCTATGCCTCAAGGTAGTTGAAAATCCATGAGCGAAACTATTCAATTCATGGTCTGGAGTTGGTGGCGGTAATCTTTGCCTTGAAAATCTGGCGGCATTATCTCTATGGAGAGAAATGTGAGATATATAATGATCACAAGAGTCTTAAATATAAATTCACACAGAAAAAGATTAATATGAACCAGAGAATATGGACAGAGCTCATAAAAGATTATGACTGTTCAATACATTACCACCCTAGGAAAGCGAACAAGGTGGCAGATGCCTTAAGTATAAAGGATCCATCGATTCTATCAATGACGAGAATTGAGAAGGATCCAATCTTCTTAGACTTGATAAAGATTGATGTGGGAATCAAAAAGAAGGCAACATCATCAATCCTTCCACAAATTATTGCTCAAAAATCTCTTTTGTAAAGGATAAAGGATGATCAAAAGGATGATGTGGAATTCAAGAAAAAGTGGAAGCAATCAAAAAGGAAAAATCCTTGGAGTTTAATGTTAATGAAGAAGGGACTGTGCGGTTTGGGAAAAGACTATGTGTTCTATCGAGTCCAGAGATGAAGAAGGAAATTTTGGATGATGCACATAGTTCAAATTTCTCTATTCACCTAGGGAGAAGAAAGATGTATCGAGATATACAAGAAATATTTTGGTGGGATAATATGAAGAACGAGATCGCTGAATATACATCAGTGTGCCTGGTGTGTCAGCAAGTGAAGGCAGAGAGGCAGAAGTCTAAGGGGATGATGCAACCATTTCCCAAACCAAAATGGAAATGGGAAAACATCACCATGGACTTTGTCACTAGACTTCCAAGGAAATCAAAAGGCAACAATGCAATCTGGGTAGTTGTGGATCGTCTTACAAAGACTACACACTTCATTACTATTCGGGGGGATTTATCATTGGATCAACTAGAATGGATATATATCAGGGAAGTGGTAAGTTTGCATGGAGTACCCCTATCTATTGTGTCCGACTGAGATCCAAGATTCACCTATAAGTTTTGGAAGAGTCTTCAACGTGATCTGAATACTGAACTAAACTTTAGTACGGCCTATCATCCTCAAACTGATGTCCAATCAGAGAGGACTATCCAAACACTTGAGGATATGTTCAGAGCACGATCAATGGACTTTAAAGAAGGATGGGATAAACATCTTCCTCTGGTTGAGTTCTCTTATAATAACAGTTTCCACTCGAGCATCCAAATGGCACCATATGAAGCCCTTTATAGGAAAAGGTGCAGAACACCAGCATGTTGGGATGAGGTTGGTGAACGTAAGATGCTTGGACCGGAAATGGTAGAGGAAATGGTGGAGAAGGTTAAAACCATTCAGCAGCATATCAAGGCATCCTAGAGTCAACAGAAGAGTTATGTAGATAATCATCAACGAGACCTTGAGTTTAAAGTTAGAGACATGGTGTTTTTACGCATATCACCATGGAAAAAGGTCACAAGGATTGGAAAGAAAGGGAAGTTAAGTCCAAGGTACATAGGCCCCTTCGAGGTTCTTGATCGTGTTGGGGATGTGGCCTATCAACTAGAACATCCACCTACTATGGAAAAAGTACATGATGTCTTTCATGTATCCCTCTTAAGAAAGTACATACCTGACCCTTCACATGTACTCTCTTCTGAGGTGGTACAATTGGAAGACGATCTTCCTTAAGAGGAGCAAACAGTGACGATCTTAGATCATAGAAAAAAAGTTCTATGAAATAAAGCAATACCCCATGTCAAGGTATTGTGGAGAAACCACAATTTTTAAGAAGCGACTTGGGAGTCGGAGGATATGATGAAGCTGAGTTGCCCACATTTATTTTAGTTTGGGAAAAGGAAAATTTCGAGGGCGAAATTTCTTAATGGGGGAATATTGTAATGACCCAATGTTTCATTAATGAAAAATCCCTCTTGATCCAGTTCAATGTCTCTTTATAAAAATTTTGTTTATAAGATGTCAACTTCTTTGGTTTTATGTTAATAATTGTGACTGTTGTTAATATAGCCGTAGAAAAGTGATCACATGAGTAGTATAAATATAAGGCTTTAACGAACCCAATTTTACTCAGACAAAGGAAGCGATGGCCTCATCCAGTAGAATTGCCCCATAAAAAGACCATTTTTTGGAGCTCGGAAAAGAGGTGGCATCCTTGGGCTTCTCCCTTGACCAAGCCCAAGCTGAGCTTCATCATGTCAAGCTCTAACGTGACCGTCTGTGGGAAAAGTGTATGTTTATTGAAATTACCACTCAAGCGATGCTATCCGAGCCACCCCAAGAGTCTGTCACCATCACACACCTTACCCTTAGGTCTTATGAAGCTGTTTTAAGGGGTTATGTATCAAATAAGTATTACTATGTCCTTATACATAATTTTTTATGTATATAACAATGAATATAATTTCTAGTCATTTTTGATACATTATAAATAGTTTTTAAAGTAAAAATTGAGTTTTAGTTATTATTTAATTAAGAATTAAATTTTATTAAATTAAGGTATTTTTGAATTAAATAATATTTTTATAAAATATTTTTATTAATATTAAATTAATTTTTATTAAATATAAATGATCTTATAATTTTATGAATGCAATTAATTGTTTTATTAAAGTTTGAAAGCCATTACTATCAAAACCCGTGAATTTTCGATAAATGTTTGTTTTTATTTTATAAGTGAAAATTAACATATTAAGAAAATTTTTTAGATAAAATAAATGTCATTTCTGGAATCAAGATGTCGAAATTATCCAACGGTGAATTTTTCATAATTTTCTGAGACAGTCAAATTTTTGGGTAAAAATTAAATACCATTTAAATATATAATGTGTTTTATGACATCATAATGACCCAATGGTGATGTAATAAAATAAATTAATCCTTATTTTCGGCCAATATATGATTTATAATTATAATAATGTGATTTTGGGTTTGTTTGACCTACTTTTCAAATCATTAATGGACCCCTCAAGACATATTCAACACTTTGCCTTTTTAAATTAATTTTCATGGGAGTGTGACTCACCTCCACATAAGAAATCTTATTATTTTAAGAATTTAGGACATTGGCCATATAAAATAATTTTTTCCTATTCCATTTTCCAAAAACCATGGGCAAAAACCATGGGGGGTTTGTGGTTTGGATTAATTTAATGGAAGGGGACCCAAACCTAAATAATAACGAATTCCCTCACCTTTCCTATATAAACCCACGCAAGATCCCACTTCCTCCTCACTAAAATCCCTTTTAGTTCGTCCAACCTCTGCCCTACTCTCTCTATAATCCTCCCATGGTGCCCCAGGCTCCCACAAATCCTCTCACAAGCCTCTCTCTAGCGTTTGGAAGCACACTTCCAAGTAAGGGTTTTTTCTTCCTTTCTCATTTTTGTCAATTTTCGTTATGTTTTATTGCCCTTTTAATTTCAATTATGAATATTGGGGTATGGTTTCAAACCTCCCCCATACTACCCACTTATTGTTTGAATTATGGGAGACCACTTTCTCTCTCATTAAATGCCTCCCATGTACACCCGTTACTATGCTGAAATTCCGAGAGGAACATCTCTCTCTTCTTTTACATTCAAGAAAACCTTTTGTATCATGATTATAAATTCCATTTCAATTGTTGGAAAATGTATCTATATGACCTACTTACTATCCATTACATGTAAATATGATGAGTAACCCCTTTATCAATCATCAACCATTTTTATGATTTCTTATGTCACGTCGTTACTTTGCCGAAATCCCACCGATTTTCTAAGCCAATGTCGTTTTGTTGTGAATACAATGCCCATTTCTCCATCAACGGTATTCACCTTTATGAACATTTACTTATTGATTTTATAGTTTCATGTATGAATTCCACATTATTTTATCATGGGATAAATGATTATGTTTTATGAATCCATGTTTTATGATCCATGTGGCACACTTATGCATGAAATGAAATGTTTAAGAAGGGTGCACCCTTATAGCACTCCAATGCATTGGATAAGTATAGTATCATGATACGTCATGTGCAATGAGTGTTGACTCATGCTAATTCAAGTGAAACTAGGGTTTACTCGTGCTTCACGTGCAATGAGGGTTTACTCATGCTCCATGTGCAATGAGCCTTGGCTCATGCTAATTCAATGTTAAGTGTTGTTGCCACATTTCCATGTTATGATTATCACGCTTTATCATGCCTTTAAGTTCATGTTAATCTTATGCTCTATTGACATTCCAATTACCTAACATGTATTGTACTCCTCATGTTATTTCATGTGTAATCCATTACTGGGCTTTATAGATCACCCTTTTCTTATGCATGTCCTCAGGTTATCCCATGAAATGATAAGTACGAGGGAATGTAGTGGTCATGTAAAGGAAGTCTTCAATAGAGATGTTGTATTTCCTGTTTCAAGTTTTTATGTAATGATCCTATTCCCAAAAGACACTAAACCTCTCGATCTTCTTTGTTGTATCAAGTGATGTTTTATGTAATAAATCATGTTTAAGTTGTAATAAAAGCAGGGTTGTCATAATTTTGGTTTTGGAATCTACAAAATAAAATATCAAAAACCACAAACCACACCATATATTTTCTCGTGGTATATTCAAAATATGAGTTTTATAATTATTTTATATGTAGAATGATTAAATTATTAAAATATTAGCATTGGTGATGTGAAGGTGAGCCACAATCTTAATCAAATGGTTTTAAAAATCATTAAATATATTATAAGTATTGAGGGATTTATAATTCGATTATATAGTAATAAAATAAAAATAAAATCACATTATTTTAGTGTTAAAACATATATTTGGTCATTGATTAAATTTATATTACTCATTATAACACATTTTGGTCATTGTGATGTCATAAAATATAATTTATATTTATACAGTATTTAATTTTTACCCAATGATAGAGTATATCAGAAAATTTTGAAAAATTACTCATTTAATACTTTTGTAATTGTGATTCAAAAAATTAAATTCTTTTTTTCTAAATAATATTCTCTATTTATCTATTTTAATTTTTAAAATAAAAATTAAAAAATATTGAAAATTTAGAGTATTTTTATAACTAATTTTTTTGAACCCATATATAAAAATTCGTTTTAATAGCATAAAAAATGATTTGATAATTTATAAATAATAAAAATTATTTAATAATAATATTTTATTAATTTTTTTTAATTTCAACAATACATTATTTTATCAAAATAGATATCTTAATTAAGAAAAAATAATATTTTTGTTTTATTGAATGAAATTAAAAATCATTTATAATGTGAAAATAATAGGTTGAATGTATATTCATTATTCTATAAAAAAAATTTACATTTTCTTATTTCTATAGTTTTGATACAGATGACTTTAATACATCAGTAGATACCCTATGAGTAAGCCGTCTGATAGCTAGCCTTTCACGGGGCTGTTAAGTGAAAATGGTGGGGCCGGGATCATGGTAAGCTTGATCTTCTCACGTAAATAGTATCAGTCACACTTATGTTGTTGGTTCTCATCATTGTGTTGGTCTAGGGAAAATGCCCAAAACGCTACCTCCTTTGGAAGCTCTGATAAATGGGCTTTATACTGTATGATCATACTAGATCAGTCCATTACATCCTTTGTCTCTGTAAAATGGATTTTTAACACCTTATATTTTTACTATTCTTGTGATAACTATACCATGGATATATTTTCAATAGTAATAATTCATAATTATAATTTAAATCCAATTGGATATAATTAATCAAAACTGGTTCATTGTTTTTTTATAACCGTAATAAATTTAATTATACCATAAGGAGAAATTTATTCATAACAATTCGGGTCATTACATCTTAGAGAAGAACACATAACTGTAGATTTCTAATTTGGTTGGTTCTAATAAAGGGAGGTTCAAATTCTTGATATGAGTCATATAATTTTTTGATTTAAACCTTTATAGTTTTCTTGTGTTATAAACATGATCAAGCGACAACCATCATAAATTCCCGATAGGTTATGAGACATATGACAGAAAACTGAATTGGATTGTATGATGTAATTTTTAAATTTCAGTCATATATAATATGAAATATAATGTAGAAAATCAAGGCATGTAGAGTGTATAATAAAAACATGATAATAAGTCAAGTAGGCGTTGTCATTTAAAAATTCTAGGACATGATATAATTGTCAATATTATGTGTGCAAGTCCAAAATGGAATCAAAATTCAATATTGTGTTCCCTAAAAAATAAACTATGATAAATCTGATTCCATCCCTAACGTGGATAAATAGAAAATCTCCCACAATCTTGATTTCTACATTTGGAATCCAAAATCTTTTCCCAACACATAAGTCCAGCATGCATAGGAAATGAGAACAATTATTTCCCATCTCTCATTTCTCATAATAATTGTAGACCTTATAGGCTTAGGGAACCCGAATCTATATATCATACAGGGCATATGCCTATATAATTATTAGGGTAACATCAAAGTGAAATCCCTAATGTACATCATAAAATTATATGTCCAATATATAAGGTAACCCATAGTGTCAAATACCTAGTCATCAATATTATATGTTATTTCCCACATATAAGGAAAATTTTAATGTGTATTCCATGACCAACTGATCTACGAGTACTCTAATAACTTCCATAGAAAGCATACGTAGGACACATTCATATGTATTGATCCCAGTATTAGACAATCATCCACATCGGTGTATGTCATGCCATTTCCATATCATTACAATCATTGGGACCCAATCTCTCCCATGTGATGATCATATTTCCTCATCCACCAATGTATTGAAAATTGATTGAACTATGAAGAATATTATTCATTAAAAGTATAAGATACCTAGAGCTAAATCCTAGGTCCTTATCCAAAACTCACAAGGAAACCCACATCGGTTTTACTTCCCTCAGGGATTTGAAATTTCAGTCATCAGGACCCAATCATTCTTATCAGATGAGAATTCTACCTCATCCATCAGCGGATTTAGAAACTAGTGGAAATATAAGGTATAAAATTCCATCCAATATCACAATTCATATAACACCATCGTATGTACCGAACTAGAGGAACTACAAGTAGTACCTCATCCTTCATTGTCTGATAATATAATTAAACTACAAGTATTCTAATTCATACCATAATAAAAATACATAGAACACCTACCTTTTCCCTGATCCAATACTCGGATGGGAACCCACTTTTGTGATATTCTGTCCATTTTGTTGAAATTTCAACCCTTGGGGCCCAGTCATTCCTAGGGGATGACCATTCCACATCATCTATATGTAGACTGAGTATCCATATAAAATATGATAAATATGATTGCATATATAAATAGTATATGTAGGAAAACATTATAAGGACAAAGCTCCATAAAGAACATCCCATTATATTTCTGAGAACCTATGTCATGCATCTATATGCACTGAGGTTGATTATTTGATATCCCATATTCATCACAAGAAGAAAACATCACACAAGATCAAAGAATTATAATTGTCATATCATATATATCTTGAATCCCAACCATACACTGAATCATCATCATGTCATCCCCAAAGAGTGGAATGATGTGATTACTTCTATATAAGATAATATATATTGGGAAGAATACTAAGGGAATCAGTGAACTATGGTATCTATGAAACCTTCTATAACAAGGATAATAATAATGTATCCTCAAAACTCAATGTTTAATAACATATTCCAATGTGATCACAAATATGTCTTTTATGAATGTCATTAAACTAGATTACTCTAACTAACTATGGGGGGTTTGATTCATTCAATAAATATAATATGTTGGACCCCTTAAAATGGATCAATTCCCCCTATGAATATTAATTTCCTCCTATCATGGATAACAATTCCACCATTTTTGGTTGTGTGGATTCAATATATAACATCTTCTCATAAATGGAAAATGGATAGAGAACCTCAGATACCTAACAATGTATTCATGAATGAGATATCCTTATCCAAAAAGTTAATGGGTTTAACCTATGATCATTCTATTAGGGTTATTAGTCCTATATCTGGATTTGGATTATATCTTGAAAAATATCTTATATCTATATGAGATTCTTGGAGTGGGGAACAATACCCCCCAAAGGGTGTGATGGACCCATCTGACCATCCTCCTGACAATTTTGATTTTATAAAATTCATTGGGACTGAAACCCCAACAAAAATACAACATGTTGAATTTATGTCCCATATTAGTTACGAGAGTTTTAACGGTTGGAAGTTTCTGATAAACGAGGACATATGTTGTGCATGACGTGGATGATTGGGAACAACATTCCCCCCCCCCCACACACACATTTAGAACATAAGAAAAAACCCTCCCACATCTATCAATCAAAACAATAATTGTCAATTTGTTGTGAACTTATTGCATCATGACATCTCCTAACAATGTTAAAATTGATAGAATTCCTAATTCTAATCATAAATTTTTTTTATACAATAAGGATGTTCTATCTACATCTTTCTATGGAAACAAAGAAACATTTACCTACTGTGAATCACTCAATTAACAAAATGGTCAAATAATTATTCACCAATCTTCTTTTCCATTCATATTCTATGAAAATAATAATAATTCGCCTAAATAAAAATCCTAAAAAATAAGGATGGTACATTTTCTATATTCCAGGACACTTTGTTGGAATATCAAACAAATATGATAAGAATGGATTAAATCTTTCAGTCAATACCTTGTAACTGGGGTCCACATGAAATGTTTCCATCCATTATTATTCAATTCCACATGATTCTAATGGATGTATCATGAATAAAATTAATATTTTGTTCACCATGTATACCTGAATGAGAACACATGATGCCTACAAAAGTTCAATAATTGGTGAATTTGATCCTTGTTAATTGCTTCGTTTTAGATACATCATTCATAAAAAAACATATAGATATGAGATAATTTACTCATCCAGTCACTGTTTCAGAAAATAAGCTACGGTTGAAACCCCTACTACTCATAATCTAATCTCACATGACCATATTATACAATATTAGGTGGAGAAAACTGAAGTAGGGTAAAACCATCTATGTAGTACAATATTATGTCTTGAATCATCCCAATACGGTCTCCAAGTACTGAAACTGATGAGTCTACATCGTGTAAGGAATCATTTATCAAAGCCAGTGGACCTAATTTCCCCAACCAACAACATTGGGAGATTATCACAAGATCACGAAAATCCCTACCATTAGTATCATAATATGGTGGACCATGGTGTCAAATACGACACCCTTCTAGTTCAGTGGCTACCAAAGAGGGACCCTATAAATCTCTACTGATAGCACTATCCAATTGAAACCCATCACTCTCCAACAAATGGTACCAAAAAACACACAGGCCACTCTGATTCAATTTAAATTACACTAATTAATACATATCGGGTGAGGAAGGATGTGGATAACAATGAGTGGGATCATATCAAAACACATGTTGATCATGTATTTCAGAATATACCAGTGTAAATAGTGACAAGTCTCACATCCCTTATCACTTGGAGTAAGTCTACAACCATATTCCCACAACAAGCACGTGGGTGGTGCATATCTCTAACCCAATGAAAAATCCAATAAAAATATTTCGGTGGAATAAGTTGGATAGAAACATTCTGATATCCCAACATTAGTCAAATATACATGCCATTATATTATGGAGATGGAAATTGTTTAGGATTATATCTCATCAAACACATTCCTAAAATTCCATTAATGCTTAAGAATATATAAATAGCTCTAATAGTATATTCATGAACTTCTAAAAATAAAAGGATATGGATGTATTCCAATCCATACATCTAGGAAAGGATAACACTTTGATCATTGTTAATAGTTTTTTTCCATTGAAATGACACATTCATGATCCCATCTAGGTGGATTATTGTTATATTATAATAATTGAAAAGATATCAATCTGAGCACATATTCTTATTCTAACCAGGGGACACCAGGATAGAGTGCCACATGCCTCGGAATAAGGGATCATTACTACAAAAAATGTCTATAATCATATTATAATGGACAACGATCAGTCACATATCCCGATTTTGGATAAGAATCCCCAAGTGATAGGGGAACATGCATCAAGGTAAGATAATATTTAAGTTGAATAAAACTAAATTCATAAACTAGAGGCCTATGATTGGGATTATATTCTTATTATTGTCTGGGTGAACCAAGTGATAATGTTACATTCCTCAGGATATGGTCATATTCCCTTTTAGTGATTAATCCTGGATTTTTTTTCAAAAGTTCACAAAATCGATGAGAATGTTCCCACATCGTACAATGAATGTAATGACCAGCATCCTGTTGTGGAAATATAGAAGGTTACTCATATACCATCTCATATTCTAAATTTCCTTCAACATGTTCCATGTGGGACTTCATATTTCAAGTGGGCTAATATTTTTTTCAACTTAGGAAAAAAATTTGAGAGTATCACATAACACATGAAAACTCATATCCCTTCCACAAAATACTTGTTGTGTATTCTAAAGGCATATTATCAGGCTCATAATCCAGTTCTGAACGATGATGACCAAGTGTGAAGGGAACATACATTGAGAAAGGCCTATATTCTTGTAAATAATGAAGAATCTCATTAGTATACTACAATAAATTTTCATTCATTGGCTCATACTACTGAAACACTAGACTGTTATAAAATATTTCTTAAATCCTTAATATAGTAGTCTCATATCCGAGACCAATTCCAAAAGGTATTTACTCATTTTCTAGACATAATTGATATCAATTATCATATCCCATATATTCTCAATTCCAGTTTCCATGATGTTGTTGAAGGAACATTCAATAAATATCAAGGGTCCATCAAATCATCAACTTATGAAAAAGAAGATCATTTCCATGATAGTCCCCCTTACGTTAGTGTATATGTGGATCACAATTTCTCTTATCCTAGAATCTACCATGCTCATAATCATCATTGGGATTTATCCAATGGATTTATAAATCCTCCCCTAGAATAAAAACATTCAAATATATAGGTTTCTATGTAATGTTTCATATTTATCCATGTATTATTCTGAAATATTATATGGAATTAATATGGGACAAAGCATGGAGAATTAATGTCATACTGAGGCCTAGTGAGCCCGGAATAGAGGTTTGAACATTCTTTAAGTTAAGTGAGTTGGAAGGTGTTTATGGTTGTGGAATTTTCCAAATAGATGCCTGTATTAAAAAAATATGTGGGCACTGTCACGTTAGGGACAATTAACTTTCCAATGAATGAGACTTACCATGACTTGTCTGGGTCGAGGGACAAAGTAAATTTTCAGACATTTTTAGTTAAATAAAAAGAAATAATATAAAATAAAATAATTTGAACTCTTTACTTTATTTTATTTGGAAAAAATCTATGCAACACAATGATGGGTGTGGTGTTTCAATAATTAATGGCACCCTATAATGACTTAGAAATTTCAATTCTCACTCATTAATGTCATAGTGTGTTGGAATGCTGAAACACATTCCCTCTATTTAATGGGTTTATCAAATGTTGTTAATTGGTAAAATTTTAGAAGAACCATGGATAATTATTATATCCTTTAAGATATCTCTCGATAATGAACAATGATGACATGATCGAATGATGAATCTCAGATTCGAAGAAAAGTCATCAATGAACGTGATGCATCGATCATTATTCAACCAAATTGAGGGACGGTTTTTGTTGCTTTATTTTTCTTCCAAATTCTTTGATTAAATTTCCAATGCAGATCAACCCATGGACTTGTTGATCTGTGGATTATGCGTTCTTGTGGGAGGGTTATTATTTTTCATTAATTTGAGGTTTGATTCTGGAATATGATTTGTGGTAATTGTTGGATTATAATTTTATTCTACCAATATAATCCTTCTAAGGGGAGGGAATATATGCCATGATAGATGATGGTTGAGGTTCATTTTTAAAATTGAATTATTGGATTTCTTCCTCTTATCTTTGTGTTCATCGCGTTCTTCAAGGGGGTGACTAACCACAAATTGTTGTGCATCATTTTCGCAACACAACGATCCCAAATTGGAGATATGAAATCATGACGACCAAGTGGTAGTTAGACCACAATGGAGGACGATGAATCAGCTCAGATCAGAGAGACCATTCATCGAGCGTTCTTCTGGTGGTTGGATCGATAAATGTTTTTAGGCCCGATCAAAGTACTCAAAAAAATGGAGATGACTCCGGGATGTCTGGCCGACCTTTTTATTCATGTATCATGGAAAACATGTCATAAGGTGGAAGAACAAAGCATCACTGAGGCATGACGGTGCAAGTTTGTGTTTCTACAAAATTCTAAAACATAGGGCGTGTATCCGGTAGAACACGTCCAGTGGTACTGATGGAAGTGGAAATGGATTGTGCACTACATGGGCTGACAAACATGGCGTGCCTCTGGGGAGACACAGTGTGTGGCCCCCACCAAGCTACTGCTATACTTTTTTAGAGATGAGAATCACTCACACGGCGTTTCAGCATTGTCTCCTAGCGTGTGGGTCCATACTCGGACTCGACATGTGTCTCAGAAGGTACACGAAGAGAGGGTGGGTACACCGTCGTTTTATCCACCCCAAGGAAAAACCAAGCTAGTTTCATAGGATGACTCATGAACCTGTTACACGGGACAACACAGACTTATTGAAGCTATGTATGGGAAAAAGGCCGGGTACACGGAGGGAACCCCAGTAACTCATAAATAGTGTGTGGTCCAACTACACGTCATGTACTTATCCCCTTCAACACATCATGTTCTTCTGTCTCAGTTCATTTTTACATGGGAAGTACCTGAAATTGGGAGACACAGAGTGTGACCATTCTACATGTTGTGTATATTCTGAAACATGGATTGATCACCTCGTCATCTTTTCCTTGGACTAGTTTCGTTTGGGTTACTTCCCAACTTTCTCATTCCCTTGAAGGTCTGGTTTCATTTCCATCCACAAGAGTATGATACCTTATTATTGATGTTCTGAGATAGGGACAGGTGTCTCTCGGAGTGGCCCAAAAAGTGATCCTCAATCTATTCATGATCCTAATTATAGATAGGTATTAATGTGAATACTTCTTCAGAACATTGATCCTAAACTTTACAGGTGAATCTGGATGAGTAGCGGAATCCGCCAAGGCCCTGGACGTGATCCCCATCTATGTATTGTGATATTTCCCCACTTGGGAGTGTGTTATCCTAAAATAATTGTATCTATCTTTCATGGATTTTTCCAATGGCCAATACTTCTTGGGCGGACGCCAAAAATGCTATCAGACATGAGGAGCGAGTTCTCCCAAATGAGTGCTTCGTGGAATTTTCGAACTGAACCCCTAGCAGGGGTATGTGGTTTTGTGACTTGTCTCTAGACTACTGGTATGCGTTTTGAGTATATTTGGATATCTTACTCTTGTTATACGTTCGGTAGACATATACTATGTAGATATTATTGAACCTTTACCTTTTTTTCTTTGTGGTTTTCAGGACCCCCTAGTCGGTAATGTTATACTCACCCCTGCATAGTCATTTCCCACACATGTGATGTATTGTGCAGATGAGCAGCCGTTGGACTGAGTCCAGGGTGGACCAGTACTGAACCGAGCTTTTGTAGTTTTCTACATGCTGAGGCATTCCTATATCTATGAACAATAGTCCCAATACCACTTTTTCAAATCAGTTCAACATTTAATATTTTATACTCTTGTTTTTGGTGGGCTTGAATTCCATCCTAGTTTACTTTAAGTGCATTACATTCCATTTTACTCTATTGGTTAGGTTTAGTTGTATGCATTCATTTTTTCCATAGTGTTTTTTTCTAAATTTTAGGATTTATGGGCTTGGAAATGTGTGTTTTTGTACAGGTACTTATGAAATTATTCCCATGCCAGTGATATGCGTACTCGGTGCTAGTTTCTATCCCCTTTCCTATTGGATGCACGCATGAGGAGTCACAGTGTGGGCCCCAATGGGATGTGTCATTTCAAAATGGTATTAGAGGTGGTCGGTTCTACCTTAGTACCAAGAGTCTATGAGACTGGTTTTGGGAAAACAAAGTTAAGTGTTTTTAGAATGGATTTTTGGCCAGAGACACCAGTGTTGGTGTGGGTGGCTGACATATCAACACCACAAGACTCTAATAACCTTCTTTTCAAGTCGGTAAATGAAAACACAAGTTCCCGGGATGTAAAATAATGGTACATGCATCATATAAGAATTTGTTGTGTTCTCCATTTCTTTTGTGTCAGCTATCCAAATATACTCGTAACAATGGCCCATCTTGTTTAGTTACAGAATGCCTCCACGACCCATATCTGCTAGAATTCAGCAGCGTGATCATGATTATGATCAACTAAGTGATGAGGATTGGATACAGGGTCCAGTTCCCCATGCCATACATCTAGTTTGGGCACCTTCTGTACCACCACCAGTGGAGTAGCTCGTGGTACCTGTTGTACCGACAGACCTAGGGTGCAGGCTGAGCATGCTCCAAGATTTCCAAAAACAAAGACCCATCAGGTTCTTAGGAAAGACTGACCCTTAGGCGGTTGAGGACTGGATTTAGGCAGTTTCCAGTGCATTCTGTCTACTGAGGACACCTGAAGACCAGGTGGTGATCCTAGGATCTAGCATTCTTAAGGGTGTGGAGGCATGATTGTGGAGTCTGACCACATAGACTCACAACAATGAAACTCCTTCATGGAAAACAGTTGAGTGATTCTTTAGATTTTAGTTCTCTATGGTTACGCTAAAAGTAGTGCACATCCATGAGATTTTTTAGCTTCAGTAGGGTAGTTTGATTGTGGAAGGCTATTCATCGAGGTTCACCAAACTCCCCAGGTACTAAATGGATATGGTTAGAGATCCCTACTTCAGAGCTCAGTCATTAGAGTGATGTTTACTATAGGAAATTCAAGATTTGATTGTTCCACTATGCATTTTGACTATTTCTGGAGTGCTCGAGTGAGTCTTGGGGATTGAGAGAATTTTGGTAGTGTAGAGATAGCTGGAGGTAGTCAGCAGAAGGCATACTAGTGAGGAGATCTCGCAAGTTGGGAGGGAAAATTAGTCACTTTGATTAGATTATAAGAGATGTCATAGGTGGGTCCAAGACATCATATCGATTTTCTATGGCTCTCAGGCTAGATAGAGTCATCCTATGGAGTGGTGATGATATTCGTTCATCATTAGTGGAATCTCGCTAGATATTGAATGACCCATCAAGCTACTAACATGGAGGAAGAGGATAGACCACCAATCCATAGGATGAGAGTGATGAAAATAGGCCCTCTAGGTGGAAGATGTGGCAGAGGAGTAGGGAGAGATGCAGGTTGTGGCATAAATTTCGATCTACTTCCACAAACACCATAGGAGGTCCACACCAGGCTCAATGATCTAGGGGATAAGGGCGGCGACAGCTGCATGTGGTCAAGGTTTCCAACCTAGGGACTATAGAGATGAACTGAGCTATGACCTATGTCCTATCTACCTTTTCAGTTGTACTTATTGAAAATAGGTTCCAATCATTCCTCTATCACCACATGATGTGTGATAAATCTTAAGATTGTGGTTGAGTTGTTGAGTTGACCCTGACGCTTGGAGACACCTACGGTTGGAGAGATGATGATCACACACCATTGTAGATAGTACGATCCAACACTTGGAGGTGATAGTTTGATTTGGGACCTCTTGGTGGTAGCGTCGTGGCCTTAGGACATCATTCGTGGAATGGATGGTTATCTTCGGTCCATGACTCGGTAGACTACATTAGGTGAAGAGTGTGGTGTTCCCACAATGATTGGATGAGGTTTTACAATGATGGTGAAAGGAAGACCTATGACGCACAGAACATGATTATAAATAAGAGGGTGCAACCGATCACTCATGAGTTGTCTATAAATACCCTTAGTGCAGAAGATGATGTGAGATTTCAGTTCCCAAAGGTAGCGGTAGAGTACGGAGACCAATCTCCTGAGGATGTTCCAAGACTACCTCCCAACTAAAATATTTAATTATGAATCAAGATACATCCTTGGACAACAACAATTTTCTCACTAGCATATCAGATGTATCCCGTAGAACATTACATGCTAAGGGTGAAATTGGAAGATTTTTAGAGAAAGGGTTTTTTAATACCCAATGTTTCACCATGGGAGTCCCCCATTTTGTTTTCCAAGAAGGAAGAAGGGTGTTTTAGGTTTTTCATGGATTACCGGTGCCTGAATTGGGTAATTGTGAAGAACAAGTATCCACTACTGAGGATCAACAGCCTCTTCGATCAGCTATGAGGGGAACATTGGTTCTTGAAGGTTGGCCTTCATTATCGTTACCACCAATTACGTGTACATGATGATTATATAACGTAGAAAACTTTTGGATGATTATACGGTAACAATGAGTACTTGGTGATGCCTTTCTACATGACGAACGCTGCCATGGTGTTCATGGGACCTAAGAATCAGATCTTCCAGCCGTACATGGACACGTTATTTTTGGTCTTCGTCTATGACATCCTTGTATACTCAGCGTCTGAGGAGGAACTCATGAGACACCTGAGGATGGTTCAATATTTACTCCGATATAACCCGATTTATGGGAATCTCTCAAAGTTCCAGTTATGGATTCAGGAGGTCCACTTTCTGGGACATGTCATTTTAGCAGATGGACTAGCTATGGACCCAGCCAAGGTGGAGGCAGTGTCATCATGGGATACACCTCGGAGCATGATGGAGGTACAAATATTCCATGGAATGGTAGAATATTTCAAGAGATTCATTCCTGATTTCTTTCGGACAAAATCACCAATGACAGCCTTGACCAAAAATGGGAAACCAATCATGTGGGCTGAAAAGTTCCAGCATGGTTTCGAGCAGTTGATATAAAGTTTTAAGAGATCCATGATCTTGAGATTTTAGTAGGAGGGTTTTGAATACATAGTTTCCTACAATGCATTGAGGACCAGACTGGGTTGCATACTCATGTAGGAACAAGAAGTGATTGCTTATGGTTCGCACCAGCTAATACCATACGAGCTGAACTTTGCAGCCCATGATCATGAATTGATAGTGGTAGTCTTTTCATTGAATTTGTGGTGACACTACCTTATGGGTGACTGGTTTATTGTCTAATCAGACCACAAGAGCCTCAAATACCTCTTATCAAAGAAGAAAATGAATCTGAGAAAGGGACATTGTCTAGAGTTGCTACATGAAAACTATTTTTAGATAATCATTACTCTTGGGAGAAATAATATAGTGGATGATTCCCTCAACAGGAGATCGATCTCAAAACTACTAAATGTGGAATCCAAGTAGTTGGCCTTGATAAGGTTATCCTTCGAGGAAATGGACGATGTAGATTACCATCATTCGATGGTTGTCACCAATACACTCTTATAGTGAGTTTGGGAGACAGAACTAGGAGATGTCATCTGCAAGACATTACGTGCTCAGTTATACACATGACATGATTTTTGGGGATATTTTTATATTGGGGAGAATGTAGATATTTTTTTGGCATGAACTTTTTACCAGTGGAATTGTGGTAGGTGGTCTAAAAGAGTTTCATACATCCCCTTAGTGGTACACCATGGAGTTGTGAAGATGTTCCAATATCTCTGACAATAGTTCTTGTGGTCAGGCATGAAGACTACAGTAGCGAAGTTCGACTCATGATGCCTTACATGCCAACTGGTGAAGGTTGAGCACTAGGACCCAGCATGATTATATCACCTTCTAGATGTTTCAGATTAGAAGTTGGATAGAATATCAATGGACATTATGACAACATTCTTACAAACATCCATGTGGAATGATTTCATATGGGTGATCGTCGACGGGCTCACTATGTCTGCCCAATTCCAAGATATTAGGGAGCAGAGTTCCATAAAGAACCAGGGATGATTCTATGTGTAGTAGATATTTTGGATTCAGGGAGTCCCTTCAACAATAGTCTCGGATCGAGATGCCCGCTTCAAATCCCTATTATGTAAGGGTTTATAGGAGGCTTTTAGGAATCAACTATGCTTAAGAACAATGTTCTATCCCAAGAAAGATGGTCAGACTAAGTGAACCATTTATGATAAGGAAGATGTGTTTGAGAACGTATCATGTATTTTGGTTGTAGTTGGGAGGTCCACCTACCACTAGTAGAGGTTTCAGACAACAAATACCATCATTCCATCATTGTTATGGCATTGATCGAGGGTTTATATGGGAGACCCTATCAGTAGCCACTTTTCTGGACTAACCCCAGAGAGATAGCACTCATGGTAACAGAGTAGGTGGGATCTACCACTGAGATGGTTCTGATCATCCAGGAGTGGATGAATATTTCATAGATACCACATAATTCTTATGAAAATAGATGATGGGAACCTATATATTTCGAGGAGGGAGACCACGTCTTCATTTGGGCCTCACCTCGATGTGGTTTACCAAGATTTGGACAGGGAATCAGGACATCTCTGAGGTTTATCGAACCTTTCCAGATTCTACACAGAGTTGAAGAGGTGGAATACTATATAGAACTAACACCACAGGTACACCGGGTACATGATTTCATCCACATGTTGTAGCTGAGTTGGTACGTGCATGAGCCATCACACGTCATTGACTACAGTGAGCTGGATATAGAGGAAGGAGTGACATTGGTTGAGTACTATGTAATGATTGAGGATCAACATTAGACGATCCTTCGTGGGTGATATATTCCCTTGGTGAACATCATGTGGAAGAATTAGAATCATCAAGAGAGCATGTGGGAGCGAGAGGCTCAAATTCATGAGAAGTACCCAAACCTTTTTGAGTATCCTTGTTTTGGATTTTGGGGACGCATATCCCCAAGCTGGGGAAAATTTATTGCCCTTGAGTTTTATATGCATTATTTTGAAATATTATGTGGAAATATTATGAGTTAAAGAGCGGTTATTTCATGTCATTCTTAGGCCCAGTGAGCCTGGAATGGTGGTTTGATCTTTAGTTATGTTATGTGAGTTGGTGGGTGTGCGTATTTGTGGAAGATTCGAAACAAATTCTCTGATTAGAAAAATATGAGGGTACCGTTACGTCCAATATGATGACTATACCTTGAAATAGGAATAAAAATGACAGTCATGAGTAGAGGGAAGAAATTAATTTTGAGAAATATTTAGGAAAATAAAATAAAAAAATAAATTAATTTGAAAATATTATTTTTTTTTGGAAACATTCACTACAACGCAATGATTGGGTAGAAGTTTCGATAATTATTTCCATGCCATAATGTCTCAGAAACAACAATGATCACTCATTAAATCCGAAATGTTATTGAATGCTGAAACATTTTCCCTCCTTATAATGTGTTAATCGAATGTTGTTAATTGGAAGAAAATTGAGAGTAACTATGAAGAATTCTCAGAGACTTGGAGAGAACTCATGACAATGAATAACGATGATGTGATCGATCGTTGCATCTCATATTCTAAAAATAGTCAACAATAAAAATGACATGGTGATTGTTCTTCAACCAAATAACATTGGGGTTTTTTTCTTCCCTGTTCTATGATTAAACGATGAATGTAGATCAAACAATAAACAGGTTGATCTGTGTATTATTCCATCATGTGGGAGGATTATTATTTTTCTTTTTCATTGGGGGTTATATTCTGGAATAAGATTTTTTATAATTGATGGATTATCGTTTCATTATCCCTATTTAATCCTTCTAATTGGAGAAGATCAAAGACGTGATGAAAAATAACAGAGGCTGGTTTCTCAAATTGGTTTATTGGATTTCATCTAATTTTCATCACGATCATTGTGTTCTTTGTGTGGTGATGAACAAAAGATTTTTGCACATCGGTTTCGCAATGAAACGATCAAAAATAAGATATCTGAAATTGGGACAACCTAACAGAGGTTCTTCAATGATGACAGATGATGAATCAACTCGGATTAGAGAGACTTATCTTTGAGTGTTTTTTGCACTGGTGGATTGATACGCATTTTTAGGAGCGATCCGAGGCCCTAAAACACTAAGGACGACTTTAGGACGTCGAGGAGACCTTAACATTCATGTTGTGTGGAAAACTGATCATCAGATCGAATATGAGAGCATCATCAAGGCATTGTGGAGCAGGGCCTGTTTTCTATAAATTTCCAGAACACACAGCGTGTATCCTAAATATCACGTCATTTGTAACTGGCGGCGGCTGGTTGGGTTTGCGCGCTGCACAAGATAAAGTACACAGTGTGCCTCCATGGAGACACGACGTGTGGTCCCCAACTAGTGGTGACTAGAGTTCTTGGATACTTGAAGCACTAAAATGTCATGTGACCACTGTCACATAATTTTTTTGTCCTTACATGGACTCTGCGTGTGTCTCGGAAGATACTCAGACACGGGGTGCATACACGGTCTTCTTCCCCACCAGACGGCTAGAGCAGGCTTGCTGCACAGGCTAACCCATGTACCGGCAACATGAGACAACACACATGGGTTGAAACCATGTACGAGCACATGACCACGTACTTGGATGGAACCCCACATACTTGGACATGGTGTGTGGTACAAATACATGCAATGTATAGATCCCCTTAAACATGACATGTTCTTCTGTCTCGGGCCATTTTTACATGGGCATACCTGGATTCAAGAGACACAGTGAATGACACATCAACATTCCGTTTATATTCTGGAACATGGCTTGATCATCATTTCCAATGTTTCTGGGAAATGATTCATTTGGGTTTTCCCCCTTTTTCTCATTCCCATGATGGTCAGGTATCTTTCCATCCACAAAAGTATGATCCCTTCTATAGGAAATTCCATGATAGAGTCAGTTATCACTCTATGGGGCCCTGCGTGAGATCCTCTATCCATTCCTGGCCCTCAGTAGTGTCAGGTGTCAACATGAAAACTTTTATAGGATATTGATATTCTACTTAGCAGGTTAATGTAGATGAATCTTGGTATCCTCCAATGCCCTGGAAGTGGTCCTCATCTGTCTAGTCTGATCTTTATCCACTTAGGAGAGTGTTATATTAGAATGAATGTATCTATCTCTCATGGATTTCCCCGATGGAAATTAATTCTCAAATAAACAAAATTAGAGTTATCAGACTTGTGGAGTAATTTATAACGGATAAGTGCTTCGTGGAATCTTTGAACTGAACCCCTAGATGGGGTATGTGGTTCTGTGACATATCTCTAGAAAACGGGTCTAGGTTTTGAGTATATATAGATGTGTTTCTCTTGTTATATGTTCAATAGACATATACTATGTAGATATGATTGTTCATTTACCTTGTGTATTACATTGTGGCTTTCACGGTCCCCTACTGGTTATTTTTATTCTCATCCCTATACGGGCTTTTCCCACATGTGTTGTGTCTTGTGAAGATGACCAGCCTTTTGATGGGGTTTATGGTGGACCAGTACCAAATCAATCATTCTGAGTTCTATACAAGTTGAGGTGTTCATGCAGCAATGAACAACGGTCACAAAACATTTTTGTGGTTACATGTTGATCTTTGTATTTTGCAGTCTCTTGTTTATGGTGGGCATATATTCTGACCAGGTTTACTTTCAGTACATTTCTTTCTGTTGTACTCTATTGGTTGGGTTTAGTTGTATGAATTCATCTTTTTTCCTTAGTGATTTTTTTATTGATTTCATCATATTTGGTATTGGACACGTGTGCGTGTGTACATGTACATAAAAAATACCTCCCATGTTTGTGATATTCCTTCTCAATTCTAGTCACCAGCCCCTAGCCTATTAGAGGTGGGTTTGCGGAGTCGTAGTGCAGGGCCAACTGTGATGGGCCATGACATTCCAAAACATAGAAACCTTCATATAGAGGAGTCCTCTAAACTTTACTGTCAACCACATATAGTTCCCCATAAATTTTATTTATTTTACCACTCTAGTTAGAAGGTTACTCCAAGAAAAATATTTTGTGGTATGATCTGATGGAGGGATCTATTCTTGACGATTAGATGGAAAAAATTTACATATTGAGATAGTTATCTAGAAACAACCTCCAAACCATGTTCATTCCCCTCGCCATGCCTTCATATATGGTCATATATGATCTAATTTATGAGTTTGTAACTTATCAATGATATAATATGTGGGGTAATCATTAGATATAGAAGAATATATATCTCTATTATCCAAATTATGAGCATCTCAATCATCTCATCAATACAAAATAATATTAGTTTGATATGGACACATATTCCATGTCCCCGAACTGAATAATGGAGGATCATAACAAATGCCTATGTGTTGATTGTATATGTATGTAAACAACTCTCCTCCTCCTAATTTCCAAAGAATTTACAAACATTTTTATCCAATGATGGGTGAAATATGGAGAATTCACTTCATCTAGTAATTTCATACCATCTGTATAATTTAGATGAGTATGTAATGTATGAGCATGTCGGTCAATACAATAAAAATCCCAAGCACTATCGATGCTAAGTAATAACATACAAAAGCAATGGATGGAAAGAAATAATCTGAACTGGAACCCTCAAAGAAATGGAAATTCATTTCTGACGTGTAATCCAAACCTGATATCAACCCAACAATATCCTATTGAAATTGACTCATGTATTGGGCATCCATGTCTCCTAACTACTACACGAGCACATCTTGGCCACATCAACTGTGCCGTAGTAGGAGAATCTGTAGTAGTCGTCCAAGAGTAGAACCAACATAATGGTATTGGGGAATATATTCCACCACCTCCACCTCTCAAATAATCAATTATATAGATTATAAAGAACATATAATCAATATCTGCAAACAAACCCTGGCCCATGATGCTACAATAATTTATATCCCCACCATAATCACTGGATTCATCATCACCTATAAAGATCCTATGGAAAAATAGTGATTGTAGATCAACCCAATCCTATTTGTATAGGGGAATTTATTTCTCATTTTCCATTCTAGGATTCATCAAATCCCTGAAAAAAATAATTTAATCCTCCACAATAGGATCAATCAATACCAATAGAGGACCCAAATAAACGCTATCCCACATGGTTTGGGAATTTTAATCATCATCATCTATAGAGGATGAATATTTCGTCTCCAAGAAGGTATATAAATATAAATGGTCATAATTTCATCTATTCATAACATCGATTGATAAATCTCTTATATTTATGTCTTGTTGAGAAATCATGAATGAAATCTCTCTCATGGTATTTACTCAAAGGCCATTACACTAGGAGGATGTGGAAATGAAAAACATACCCATCATGTTTATATAGGATATATGACACAATATGGACATTTTTTTGGGTAATGACCCCGATGAAGGATGTCCATAATCATCTTGTTACATCGAAAGTAAAGGGATAACCACAATTTTCAGAAATACCTATGTGAATTTCATCACAATTGATCTCATAGATATGGTGGATCAATTTGGGAATATATATTGAAATTAATTCTGAAATATATCTCATGTTGAAGGTGATTTGGATGATCCTAATAAGGATTCACACAATCAAATCCATAAAGGCACCAAAAAATAGCACCTCCGAATATCGAGTTTCCACCTCTCTATAAGAACATTTCCATAGAAAAAGGGAAAGGCGTGGGTACATCCCCCTCACCACCGAGAATAGTTGAGGTTTATTCCATCATGAAAAGTTGTGACAATATTATAGTGAGGTGAACACTATCATAAAACTCATGGAGGAGTTATTCATGGGAAATTTTCTATTCAGGTATCATCTTCAGACACATATTAATATTCTCACTCCCATAGTACATCTTCTAGGACAAAAGAAATCTATCCATTATAATGAATCTAGGACGTGGTAGCTAGTCTTCATAAATAGGGTAGATGATGTTTATTGGGACATCCATCCTTTGAGGAGACAACCTATTCCTCTCAAGGGAGATCATTAACCCTTATTATGAATTGAGAATCAGCCAGATATGGAGGCAGTTTCACTTTATCGAACCATTCCAAATCCATACAGATGGGAGGTGGCTCAAATAGTAGTACCCACAATTATACAAAACATCATTAATTCACTAAATAAAATATGATAAGACATACAGGTGTGACTTAGACTTATGCGTCCTGAGAGAAATCCATATCTTGATTGTGTGGATGATACCTTACCACCATACAATTTTTTTCATACTAAATCCTCTACCATTGATGGTGTACGTGACCCCAAAAATATTCACAAACACATCATATCAAAATTTTGTCTGATGAAGGGTCCATGAGATCAATATATGGAAACAAAGATGAGGTTCTTTGTAAATACACTGACAAGGACATCATTTGATTCATATAGTAGTCATCATAAAAGGAACATTGTAAGATGGGAAGAAATTATTTTTAAATTCCTATAACTGTTATTCTCCACCTATATGAAAACAATATTCCTAGACATTATGATCAAAGAACATTTTGAAGGTGAGAGGGTGTCTGACATCATAACAAGATAGAATTGTTTAACCTATTTACTCAGTATCCCTCTCTTGCAATGGAATCTATTAGAACCCTATGATTAAACTATTAGAGATGTGTTATAGACACCTCTGATCTAAATGATGTATATAAGAGGGTTCCATGAGTTCATAGGGGTAGAAAAATGTCTCGAGGATTCCATTCAATGAACCTAATTAAAATCTAAAATCTTTCCCTAATCATTGGGGAAACTGGAGGAAAAGAAGAACATATTTCTGTCACTCTCAAGATAGGCGTGGTGACCTTAAAAGCACCTAGGAAGCTATCTAACTTGCCAAAACCACCTATATAGTGTTGAAAAATATAAATTCTATCTCTTATAGAAGTACAAAGAAATATGGGTCACCTAGGATTTTAGGAACAGATTAACAAGTAAAACTCTTTTTGATGTGAACAAGTCCATGGTTATATATTGGTATCGATGGACAATAACATAATCAAGACACTAATGCCCAGTAAAAATGATGATGTAAGACTTGACAATTATCATGAATACTTCCCCTTCTATAGAAATAATTTTAATAATATCCGGAACGGTTACATCTCAAAATACACCCTTCATGGAATTTTAAACTCAAGAGAGGCAGTGTTTGATAAATTGTTAGATTTGGTGGCCTGAATAACAATTGCCTAGTCAAATGAAGAGGGTGATAGGTTGAAAGATCCATCCATGCATGAACTGATGTTCAACATTTGGATGAATCAAAAAAATATTTACCTGGGCTCATGCCACCGTGAGAGAACAACCATGAAGTCTCACACTATCTCCACCACCCAAGATGGTGACAAAGAATATATCTCCCAAAAGAGGGTAAATCCTCTATAATTATGAAGGAACAAAGGAGGAGTCAATTTTTTATCGAGTGCATGCTTTGAATCATGAAGATTTCTTCCCCACACCAAATGAAGCACGAGTAGCACCCCAACAAAATAAAAACTTCATCAAATGAAGACCTAATCCTTGGATATGTTAATGTGATTGATTTAGAATAAACCTTCAGAAATGAATAATATTTATTTATGTATGAGTTCCCCCCCAAAAAATTGGGAACTAGTGGGTGCATGCGTTGGAACATAGAATACTGGGGATAACATGGGGACTATCAGACCCAATATTTATATCGTGTCCCCTTGGGGATCATATATTCATATGAGTTCCATGAATGAGATCTACAGTAATCTCATTAATGTTATTGATGTATTCAAGGACCCTCAAGTAGTCATCCACACCTAGTTTTCTTGAATGACCACCTTGTAGGGGTTCAATTGTCTGATCATCATAGGCAATGAGGAACGATAGAACAACCCAATACACTACCTGTAGCTAATCCCATGACCTCTGAACAAACAATAGTCCTTTAAACTAAAAAAAATCTTTATTTTCTAATCTATATTTCCAAAAGTAACTCTATCCCAGGATGTCATAACCTTTGTCAAAAATTTACTACATTTTAAAATGGATGGAAATTTTACAATCCATGATATAAATCTTTTATACACTCTATTGTTCAAAATAAGATACAGATACACATATTGAATCCCACCAAAGCCCATAGGAATTCGCGAAAAAAGTCAATGCAGCTAGAGTCTATCATATGAAGACCATGTCAGTATAACCCCAAGTCCCCATCTCAATCACAATACAATATAAGAAAGAATTCTTCTAGAGACACATCATACCAAAATATGTTTTGTGTAACTTGATAATGTCAATATCAACTGTGATCTGATTTAAAATGGTTTCTAGATCAAACTCATAACATTTTGGACCCTTTTATGAGTGGTATATAGTGAAGGGAACATATTTCCATTAATAGCGGACATTCATGGGTATTTTATACATGATAGGAGACCTCTCCGAAAGATTAATCTCATCACTCAGTTTCGGGATCTCACATCTGACACCTAGTTTATGGATATCAAGAAATACATCACATAAAATATCATGCATGTAAGGCCTGGGTTCCATAGCTAGATGGTTATACATTCCAGATTCCTTTAATGTCTGAAATACTAAATCGATAGAATTTTTAGAATACAAAATAGTGATAATTACCCCTTTGAGGATTATTAAGACAAATATTATGTTGAAAATACCATTAAAAGTGTATAAAAAACTAATTAGGGATGATGATGTATAGGTTTCATCCCCAAATGGCTTCGGGAGGACTCATGAAAATCCACATAGTTTTCTTCACAATGACCATGAACTACACATTAATCTAGTTGAGGTGATAGATCTAGACCTAGTTTCCCATGAACCTTTATTCTAAAGGGAAAGTATAAATGAAAATCAGCTCCAACATCTCTCATAAATTACACACAACATATTGGATAATAATATCTCTTCTAAAGGAATGTATCAACTCCAAAATTATAGGGACACACCAAAATGAGATTAACTATCCGAGGATGCTTCTATAGACTTAGATATGGAATAAAAAGAGGACAACCTTAGTAACTCCCCTCCAGTATATGATAATGGTGTCTCCACCAACATTTATGATCATCAAATGGTAAATCTAGGAATAATAGAAGGCATAATCCCTATACTGATTAGCATTGATATTCCCTTAGATGAATATGATATGTATATTTCATTTATATAGGATAATAGATAAGTGTTAGTAGGGAAATATACCTAAATTCTAGAAAGAATCAAGGTGTGGCAACGGACCATCTCAACTAAAAAAATGACAATCGAGGATTCACGAATGTAGAAAAGAGGATATCCCCATCTCATGCCACCAATATAGAGGTGGAAGTTGAAAAATTAATAAAATCAAACACTTTATGAAAAATGAAGTACCCAAGATGGAACATTGACATCTTTTTTTCCATCAAAATAATGGTAAGATTGGGTTCTACATCGATTTCAGAGACCTTAATCAGCACATCCCAAAAGTGTGATTTCCAATTTCTTATCATTGAACTCTTGATTGATGCAATAGATCGATTCCAAGCCCATTAAATCATGTAGAGGTACTCAGGTAACAGTCAAATAATGATGCCTCTCAAAGTTGGCCAAGCCAATTCCTTCAAAATTTCATAGAGGTTATTTTTATATCATGTAATTCCATTTGGGTAAATGAAAACTGTCACTACATATCAACATTCCATTTGTCATATCCAAATATTTTTCAAGGGAAGAATAATAAAATTTCATGTCAATGACCTAGTATTAAAATCACCAAGGAAATTTGGTCACTTCACAAATATTAAAACAATCTTCAATAAGCTATGACAACATGGTCTGAATATGAATCCAATAATAACTTCCCTTAGGGCAACATCATATAATTTCATTGGATTTATTGTATCCAACAATAAATAAGAGGTCAACCCATAGAAGACTAGTTGTAATGGCAACAAATTTAATCAATGGAAATACCCAATGTAGTTGTAACACCCCAATATTTCATGTTACACTTCTATTTGAATAATATAGTAGCTTGTGTTGTACGCAACTCCGAGTTCTAACACACCACAACATATCAGACTAGCCGTTATGAATAGTAATACCCACTTTTTGAAAATTTATAAATTTTACCTTTCAAAATTGACATCTTTTTTGGATTCAGAATATCAAAATCAGCTTATGGTGAAATTTTGGTACTTTTCTGATAACTTTCATATTTTGATGAATAGTGAAAATTACTAAATTTTAATTAGAAACAACTTTTTTATTCTAAATAATTTATACTGATAAATTATGAATTTTATTGATTTTAAATTATAATTAGATGATATTTTTACCATTTAATCCAATGTTGGTCATTGGACATAATTTCACATTAAAACTGGACATAAGAAAGTACCAATCTTTTGATAGTTATTATTTCTTAAAAACACGCTTTTAGTTTTGAAAATAGGAATTAATTTTAAATTAATTTATGCCACTTTTGTGTTTAGAATTTAGAAAAATAGATTCCATATTTAGAATCAGGAGGTCTAAATTGTGTAATTAGGTAACATTTATTTTTAGACAATTTGGATAATTACTTCGGTAAATATTTTATTTACTGTTGTTAAATGGTAAATCTTGTAAATAAGGGTAAACAAAATAATATTATTATAATATTAAATTAACCTAAAATATGTGTTAACCCTATTGGTTGATACATGTCTGAAGATGGGCTTATTTGGGCCTATTTCAGGACCCCATGGAGCCATTTGTAAGTGATAATGACACTTTATATTAATTAAGTTAAAGTAAATAAAAAACAACATAAGTATATATGTTTTAGAAAAACAATTTTTTATAGGGTTATATATGTTATATTTTTGACTATAAATATTTATTATAAATATAAAAATATTTCCTATATAATGGTATTTTATTTATAATATTTATAGATTGAATAATTAATTTTGTTTATGACACAATAATGATGCAGTATTTTCCCTATTAATGAAATAATCAAATAATTGGTATTATAAATGTTAAAATAAAAATAATTTGAATGTTTTGATGAAATACAGGAATTTTATTGGATAATATGACATGATAGTATTTCTTAAATGAAATTTTTTTGAAATAGTAATGTTTTTAAGACTAACAAAAATCAATTATTAAATAGTGTCAAATTTGTCATAAAAGAGTTTTTAAAAGAAATATTATAATATTAATTGATATTCTATTCCAAAAAATCTAATGTTCCGCCAAAAGACTTATATAATGATATATGTATCATTAATGGACCACTTGATGGTCTCTTGGAAGTATATAGTAATTCTATTAAATATATAATATAAAAATATAAAGAGACGTGGTAATTGTCAAACTAATAAACTAAGAGTTAAAACTAAAATATTTGGTTAATAACGTGACCCAAACCTATATAAAACCTACTGTTTGAGTATTTTTAAACCCATATCCACCTTAGCCTCGAAATAAATCATTTTGTAGCCATTAGAAACTGAATATAAATTTATAATAAAAAAAAATACTTTATGTTTTTTCATAAGGTGCCCCTCACCCCTTTTATAAAAGGGAACTCCCCCTTCCCACTAATTCAAACCATCAAAGCCTTTTGGATCGGCCAACCTCTACCCAAATATACTCCCAACTTCCCTAACTTCAACCTAGAGGAATTATTTTGATCATAATGTTATCTTATGGATCCTTTTTGATCAAATCAAATGGAATAACCCGAAGAAGAGATAATGATTTTACCACCCTCTCTCAAGGTCCTTTCTTCTTCCACTTCTTCTTTAATTATTATTTCAATTATAAAATAATAAATCTAGTATATTCTATATAATATGATGTTATTATAAATATGGTACATCCATATTCAGTATTATATCAATCCGTTGAATGACATGTCACCATAAGTGCATACGTACGACTTACCGTCTCCACGTCGTGGTGTAATTGTTATTCAAAACATTATTAATTGGATGAGAATGGTAATGATGAGTAATTGAGGCAAATAATAAATATATGATTATAATTATTATTTATATATTATATACCATCCAATTATATATGATTTTGATATCAAAATAACGATATTGTCGCTCGTGCATACATACGGACTAATATCTCCATGAACACGATGAAATTCATTCCCCATCGTATCCATTCAAGTCTAATTTTCATTTGATTATTAAAAATAATGTTTAAGGACTTGATATAATTCTGGATATGAATAAGATATAACCTATCTATAAAAAACACGGATTATGTACGAAAACATATAAAATAAAATGAGTAAGTTAACACCCGAAACGATGATAATACTAAGATATTATTAACAAAGCAAAGTTAAAAGATAATATATGATATCATATTAATGTATATGATTATTTTATAACTTAATAACAATTATTTCAACATTATACAGGACTTAAACTTACCCTCTACCAAGAAAAAGTACAAGGTAAGGGTTAATTTCAAAATCTCTTTATTATCAGAGGTTATTTTTACATAAGTATCTACTATGACCCACTTTATCATCCACTTGCTTGTTTCTTAAAAATATATTTGAAAACACTTTTAATATTTAATAGAAAATGGGTTAATGTTATTAATACCCTTCTGTGTTTTGAAAGGAATCTTTTTGTTATTTTCCAAACAATGTACTTTTGACCTTTTCGACGAATTTAATGTAAGAATGTTTTTTTAACTTATACTGAGGGTGCAGCTATTTTCCTCTGTTATAACACCATAAGAGCTTCCATTACAAGCTTATAATAATATTTTCTAAATAAATGTTTTCATTATAATTATTTTACTCTTAAATGATATCAAAATAGAAAGAGATATTTTCTCTAAAAGGGGTTTTGATTTCATCTATGTCAACAACCATTGATGGATATTATGTTTATTTGATATTGATTTGTTATGATATAAAACATCCCTATTGTATTGAAGTTTTTGTGATATGTTTGAATGTGGATGTGCTATTTTTATACCATTCATGGTTTATGGTTTTTGTTTTGACATTTTGTATGCGAGTTTTAATACGCATGTTTTTGATATGTTTAAACATTTTTATATGACGAATGTATTGGAAATATTAAGTGATGGGTGAAGCCCGCTATAGATCCTCGAAGCATCGGTAGGTCTCATGAGACAACTAGATGCGGAATTTTCTGAGGCCCTTTCCCATTTTTGATTTATGGTTTTGGTCGAGGACTTAATCATTTTTAGACTTCTTGGCCAAATCAATGACAAAATGTTTCAGAATGTCCGACATTATACATTCCATCATTATGGAAATAATATTGATAGTTCATGTGGTCATTCGACTAGTAGAATGCCCATGATTATGTTTTATTATGGCATTATTTTCTCAGCTCATATTCTTTTTGTAAATGTATTCATGTCTATTACTGGTAAAGGTATGTGCTTCCTATTATTCACCATGCTTAATATTTATGTCATTTTCTACTGTATTTCTTACACTTACTGAGTGTCTAAGGTCACCCCATTCTTATGTTTCATTTTCCTAGGATATGAAAAATTTACTTATGAGTTACCTGTAGGAATAATCTAGGAGGCTTGGATGCTTCTAATGAAATATATTTGTATTGTATTTAACTTCATGCTATAAAGTTTAACTAATGTATGAATCTTATTTCCAATAATACTAAACTAATCGGCCTTTCGAGAAATGATTTTCATGTGATCATGCCAATGTTATATAATAATTCACCGACTATGGGTAACTAGGTTCGGGCGTTATAGTTTGTATCATAAGAATTTTAGTACAAAACATGGAAGATAGATTTAGATAAACTCAGATTAGAGCACATATAATTAAGATAGAATTTGAGGATTAGTATAGAAGAACTTCCTAAAATATCAGTATTGAAGATATTTTGTGTGTTTTCCAAGAAATACATCCCTATCTGGATACGAGATGGATGAGGCGGCTCTGGCACAGATGTAGCTAGGGGTAAAACACGAAAACATCACTTTGGGCTTGACTCGAATGAGAAATGGTGCATGACAATAGGCGTTGCTGCACTCTTGGTTACGACACTACCATGGAATATGCTTAGGATAATTCTCATTTTCATTACAAACCATTATGAAGGATTTATGGGTAAATACTTCCTCAAAGAAATTTTTTTATGATTATGGATTATATCCATAAATTGTTCAATTTATGTTAAGTGTTTTAGTTTTTTAGAATTATATATTTCTATTCATAAACTAATCTAGTTTATGCCATTATTTAGAAATGGATCCTAGTGGAAGGAATGGAAACCATATCAATTAATGCTCTCCATGAAGGGATTTCCCTCCTACTCAAGATAATTATAGTGGATCTAGTTATGCAAATGATGATGATCAGCTAACCACCATACTGGGACAACCCACCCAGGATATGAATAATAACCTCACCCATATAGAGCACCCAGATCCAAAGCGTTGAGGATAAATGTTAGATCGCTTCATGAGGAAACAACCATAAGCATTCAAAGGGAGTAGAAATCCATTAGTGGCTGAGGAATGTATAAATTCCTTAGAGAAAATATTCCCTGCCTTGTGGATAAGTGAAAGGGAAAAAGTTATCATGGAATTTTACCGCCTCCCTCGAGATGCTGGTCAATGGTGGTCATTGATTCAAAACACAAACGAAGATGATGAAGTATCAATTATGGAATGTAGGGAGTTAAAAAAGATTTTCTTAGAAAAATACATTCCTTATGACAATCGACCATATATGGAAATAACATTTCTGAGTCTGAGGAAAAAGGAGGATGAGAATGTCACAAAGTATGAGGCTAACATTACAAGGATTTTGAGGCATGATTCAGATTATATATATAACCCAAGATTTATGATTTATCATTTCTTTGATGGGTTAAAACCATTTCTCTATTGATCAGTAGTATCATAATCCTTCTCATCATACAAAGATATTTTCTCGTGTTCTATCATGACAGAAAATGAATTCTATAAGTTTTAGGACTTTAAATCAAAGCAAGAGATGAATAGAACTGTTGAACACTCATGGAAATGAAATAAATAAACAGGGAAAAAGGGATGAATTGAATTTCCACCTTGTGATAATTTTGGAAGGAAGAACCCTGGTGCCTATCTAAAAGGAAAAGGAGTATGCTACAAATGTGGACAGAAAGACCATCTAGATGGTGATTTTAAAGGAAAGAAAGATACTACCAATGTTCAATGCTAAAATTGAAGGGAGATGGGACATATGAAAATGAATGACCTTAGCGTCAATGAAACTTACCTCTGAAAAGGCCAAGAGATCAAAGAAAAGCTTATGTTATCACTACTAATGAGGTAGAAGCTCCTAAAGATGTGGTGTCAGGTAATTTAATGGCTTCCTCATGTTTAAAAAATTATTTATTTGATTCTTGATCATCTCATTATTTCATATCTTCCCAGTTTTCTTAGAAAATTAGTTATTTCCAATTTGATTTAATAAGGGAGTTGTCAGTCAAAACTCCTAAGGGAAGTATCATTGCTACAATGTTCTGTGAATCCGTTCCCATTAGGTGATATAAATGTTCATTATCTTCTGATCTCATCTCTATAACCATGATTGAAATCGATATAATCCTCTCTATGTATTGTCTTTCGAACCATGATATTAATATTTATTGTAAGAAAAAGGAGGTTACAATTTTTGGTGAGGATGATAAGGAACATCTTATCATTAGCGTAGAATTGTCACCACTTGATTCTTATCAAGATCCACCAGCAGTAGCTCAACTAAATTCAATTATTGGAGAGTAAGAGAAGGAAACAACTATGGGCGAGGAATTTAATGCTCAAATAGAGGATGCACCTATTGTGAAAGAATATGTTGATGTGTTTCCTGAAGATTTAACTGCAAATCCTCCAGAATGAGAAATTTTGTTCTCTATTGATTCAATTTCTGGTTCAAGGCCCATATCAAAGACCCCTTATAGAATGTCCACTGTGGAATTAGTTGAACTAAAGAAAAAAGTATACTTATTGAGTAATAAGGGATTTTTCACCATAGAATTTCTCCATGGGGATCCCCTGTACTTTTTGTTATGATAAAAGATGGATCTATGAGGTTATGTATCGACTACAGGGAAATTAATGCTATAACAATAATGAACAAGTATCCCCTACCTCACATTGATGATTTATTCGACCTACTTCATATAGCTCAATATTTTTCCAAGATTAAACTTCGATCAGGCTATCATTAGTTGAGTGTGAAGAAGGAAGACAATCTGAAAATAGTATTTCGAACCAGGTACGGGCATTATGAGTTTACAGTAATGCCTTTTGGGATGACTAATACACTCTTTGTTTTCATGGATCTAATGAATAGTGTTTTCATGGAATATCTTGATGAATTTTTAGTGGTATTTATTGATGATATTTTAGTATACTCCAAAAGCTACAAAGATCATGAAAATCACTTCGGTATTATCATGGAGACTCTGAGAAGACATGAATTATATGGGAATTTTAGAAAGTGTGAATATAGGATTCAAGATATTTCTTTTCATGGACATATTATCACTAATGATGGAATCTCCGTTGATCCTTCTAAGACAAGTGCACTCCATGAATGGCCAACACCGATGAGTATAACTGAGGTCCGCAGTTTTATTGTTTTAGTAGGTTATTACTGACATTTCTTCCCTAATTTTGCCAAATTGGATAACCCATTATTGAAGCTTACACGTAAAGGGGTTAAATTTGTTTTGAAAAAAGAGTGTGAAGAATGTTTCGAGGAATTGAAGATAATATTATTAAATGATCCTATCTTGACTCTACCCTTTGGGAATGATGGATTGTTTATTTATTGTGATGCCTCAATGAAAGGACATGGTTGTTTCCATATGCATAATGATAGGGTAATTTCCTATGCATCATAACAGCTAAACATTCATGAGAAAAACTATCCCACTCATGATCTTAAGTTATCAGCTTTAATCTTTGCTTTGAAGATTTTGAGGCACTATCTCTATGGTGAAAAATGTGAGATTTATACTAATCGCAAGAGTTTGAAGTATATTTTCTCTCAAAAAGAACACAACATGAGGTAATGGCGATGGATTTAACTACTCATGGATTATGATTGCATGATACACTACCACCCAGGGAAGGCAAATAAGGTGGTATATTCTTTGATCAGAAAGGATCATGGAGTTTTGAATAAGATGAGAGTTTAAAGGGATCCTATTTTCATGGATCTATTGAAGATGAACATGAGAATAATTATGGAAGGTGAAACATAAATTCTTTTTCAAATGGTTGACTAACCATATCTACTAGAAAATATTAAGAGCTCTCAGACCGATGATGAAGAGTTCCAAAAGATGATTAAGGCTGTGAATAATGGGAGATAGAGTGACTTTGTGTATGAAGATGGAATTTTGAAGTTTGGGAAAAGACTATGTGTTGTTGATATACCTGATCTAAAAAGTGAATTGTTGGATGATTCTCATAGTTCCAATATCTATATACACCTTGGGATCACCAAAATGTATAGCGATGTGAAAGAAAATTTTTTATGGGACAACATGAAGAGGAAGATTATTTCTTTTATATCAAGATGTAGGATTTTCCCACAAGTGAAATCTACAAGGCAATAGCCTCGAGGAGTCACGCAACCTCTTCCCTTACCGGAGTGGAAATGAGATAACATTACGATGGAATTTTTCATGGGACTACCAAAGACTCTCAGAAGGAACAATGTGATATGGGTCATTATTGATCGTCTTACAACGTCATCACATTTTTGTGCTATTAGGGAAGATTTAACACTTGAACATCCAGCAAGAATATATATTAATTAAGTTTTGAGGCTTCATGGAGTACCTCTACCAATTGTTTCTGATCGTGACCCACATTTTACATAAATATCATGGAAGAGTCTTCATGAGGACCTGGATACTAAATTTTGTTTAAGCACTGCCTACCACACTCAAACATATGGACAATCAGAATGAACTATTCAAACCTTATAAGACATGTTGAGATACTGCTCACATTACTTTTATAGTATGTGGGATCAAAATTTACCTTTGGTAGAATTTCCCAATAACAATAGCTTCCATTCAAGTATTCAGATGGCACCATATGAAATGTTATACACAAAAAGATGTCGCACACCAACCTGTTGGGATGATGTTGGTGAATAAAAACTTGTTGGCCCAGAACTTGTTGAATAAATGATGGAAAAGTAAAAGGTAATCCAAAACCACCTCAAATCAGCTCAAAGTATTCAGATGATCTATGACAATAACCAAATGAAGGATTTGGAATTTCAGGTAGGAGATCTTGTTTTCTTTAAGGTTTCTCCATGGAAGGTTGTTATACGTTTCAGTAAGAAGGGAAAATGGAGTCCCAGGTACATCGGTCCATTCGAAATTCTAGAACAAATTGGGGCTGTAGCTTACCGTTTTTAAATGCCGCAATGTCTCTCCAAAGACCACGATGTGTTCCACGTATCACTATTGAGAAAATACAAGCCTCACCCAATGCATGTACTCACCTATGAGGAATTAGAAATGGAACCCAACTTGTCTTATTGTGATGATCCTGTCAAGATTTTGGATATGAGAAAACAAGTGCTAAGAAACCAGACGACTCGTCTCGTAAAAGTTCTATTGAGAAACCGTACGATGGAAGAGGAAACATGGGAAACCAAGGAACTTATGATGAAGAACCTCCCGAGTCTTCTCATGCAGTAGTATTCCAGAAGTTTCTAGCACCAAATTATTTAAAGGAGTGGATAATGCCACACCCCATGATTCAACGATATGCTTCTCATTGAATAATACAGTAGCGTGTGTTGTACGCAATTCGAGTTCTAACAAAACACAACCAATCAAATTAGCCGTTATGAATAGTAATACCAACTTTTTTAAAATTAATAAATTTTATATTTCCAAATGGACATTATTTTTGGATTCAGAATATCCAAATTAGATTAGGGTGAAATTTTGGTACTTTTCTGATACGTTTCATATTTTGATGAATAGTGAAAAATAATAAAATTTAATTAAAAAAACTTTTGTAATAAAAATAATTAATTGTGATAAATTATGAATATGATTTTTTTCAAAATATAAATAGATTATATTTTTTCCATTTAATCCAATGTTGGTTATTTGACATTATTTCACATTAAAACTGGATATAAGCAAGTACCAATCTTTTGATAGTTATTATTTCTTCAAAACATGCTTTTAATTTTGAGAACCAGAATTAATTTTAAATTAATGTATACCACTTCTATGTTTTGAATTTAGAAAAATGGATTAGAAAATTTTCAATCAGGTGGTCCAAATTGTGTAAATAGGTAACTTTTATTTTTAGACATTTAGAATAATTACTTCAGTAAATATTTTATTTACCATGGTTAAAGGGTAAATCCGGTAATTAAGGGTAAAAAATAATATTATAATAATATTAAATTACACTAAAACTTGTCAAAACCCTATTGGTTGACACATGTCCGACCATGGGCATCTTTGGATCGATTTTGGGGCCCCATGGAGTCACATATAAGTGATAATGACACTTTGTATTAATTAAGTTAAAGTAAATACAAAAATTACAAAAGCCTATATCTTTTAGAAAATATTTTTTACATAGGGTTAAATATGTGATATTTTGTACTATAAATATTAATTAAAAAGATAAAACTATTTCCTACAGAATGTAATTTTATTTATAATTTTTAGACATTGAATAATTAATTTAATTTATAAAACAGTAATAATGCAGTATTTTCTTTATTAACGAAATAATCAAATATTTGGTATTATAAATGTTTAAATAATTATAATTTGAATGTTTTGATGACATAAATGAATTTCATTGGTTAATATGACATTATAGTATTGCTTCAATGAATTTGGTTTTAACTAATATTGTTTTTCTGACTATAACAAAAATCAATTATGAAATAGTGTCAAAATTGACATAAAAGAGTTTTAAAACAAATATTATATTATTAATTGATATTATATTTTTAAAAATATAATTTTTTGCCAGAGGTATTATATAATGATAGTTTAATCATTAATGGACCACTTGGGGGGTCTTTTATATGTATATACTATGTTTATTAACTATATAATAAAAAATACAAAGAGACATTGTAAATGTCAAACTAATTAACTATGAGTTAAAAATAAGAGATACGGTTAATAAAGTGACCCAAACCTGTCTAAAACATATTGGTTGAGATGGTTTCTACTAATACCCACATTAAACTCGAAATAAATCAGTTTTTAGGAATTTGAAACCTAAAATGAATTTATTATAAAATAATATTTTATGTTTTTCTTAAGGTTCCCCTCACCCCTATTATAAAAGGGAACTCCCCATTCTAATTAATTCACACCATCAAAACCTTTTGGCTCGGCCAAAATCTGCCCAAATATCCTCCCAAATTCACTCACGTGAACCTAGAGGCCTTAGTGTGATAATAAATCCATCCTATGTATCCATTTTGAGAAATCAAAAAGGAGGAACCCGGAGAAGAGGTAATTATTTCACAACCCGCTTTCAAGTTCCATTATTCTTCCACTTCTTCTTTCATTCTTATTTACATTCTAAAATAGTATATCCTGTATATTGTATATACTATGATGTTATTATAATTATGGTAAAACCATATTCAGTATTCTATCCATCCTTTGAATGACATGTCACCATAGGTGCGTACGTACGGCTTACCATCTCCAGGTCATGGTGTAATTGTTATTCAAAACATTCTTAATTTCATGGGTATGGTAATGAAGTTTAATTGATGTAAATAATAAATATAACATTATAATTATTCTATATATATTATATACCATCCAATTATATACTATTTTAATATCAAAATAATGATATTGTTGCTCGTGCGTACGTACAGACTACAGTCTCCACGAACAAGATGATATTCATTCACCCTCGTATCCATTCAAGTATAGTTCTCAATTTATTATTAAAAATAATATTTAAGGACTTGATATAATTCTAGATATGAAAAATATACAACCTATCAATAACAAACATGGATTATGTAACAAAACATATAAAAGAAAACAAGTAAGTTAACACCTGAAACGACTATAATACTAAGATATTATTATCAAAGCCATGTTAAAAGATAATATTTGATATCCTATTAATGTATATGATTCTTTTATAATTTAATAATAATTATTTCACCATTATATAGGAGGTTAACCTACACTTGACCAAGGAAAAGTACAATGTATGTGTTAATTTCACAATCTTTTTACTATTCAAGGTTGGTTTTATGTAAGTATCTAATGGGATCCCCTTTATCGTCCACATCCATGATTCTTATAAATATATTTCAAAACATTTTTACTATCTACTAGACAATGGGTTAATTTCATTTATACCCTTCTGTTTTTTGAAAGGAATATTTCCATCATTTTCCAAACAAGGTACTTTAAGCATTTTCGAGAAATTTAAGATAAGAATTTTTTTTAATATATACGGCATGTGCAGCTATTTTATTCTGTTATAACATCATCAATGGTTCCCTTAAAATATTATAAGAATATTTTCTAAATAAATGTTTTCATTATAATTATGTGACTCTTAAATGATTTCAAAATAGAAATAGATATTATCAATAAAAAGGGTTTTGATTTCATATATGTCAACATCGATTGATGGATTTTATGTTTATTTGAAGTTGATTTATTATGATACAAAACTTCCATATTTTATTGAAGGTTTTGTGATATGTTTGATTGTGGATGCACTATTTTTATACCATTCATGGGTTATGGTTAATTTTTTGACATTTCGTATGCTAGTTTTAATACGAATGTTTATGATATGTTTAAACATTTTCATATGAAGAATGTATTCGACTTAGTAAGTGACTGGTGGAGCTTGCTATAGCTCTTTGATGAATCGGTATGTCTCATGAGAGAAATATACGTGGAATTGGCCATGGTCCATTCCCAATTTTTATTTATGGTTTTGGTTGAGGCATTAATCATTTTTAGACGTCTTGGTCGAGACCTGGACAAAATATTTCTAGAATGTCTGGAGTTATACCATCCCTCATTATGGAAATAATATTTATGGTTCATGTGGTCATTCGACTAGTAGAATACCCACGATAATGATTATTATAGAATTATTTACTGAGATGATATTTTTTTCATAAAAGTATTCATGTTTATTATTGTTAAAGTCATGTGGTTTCAATTATTCACTATCCTTAATATTTATGTCATTTTACACTATATTTCATACCTTTACTGAGCATTTGGGCTCACCACTCTCTTATGTTTCATTTTCCTAGGATATAAAGAAGTTAGTTATGAGTGACCTGTAGACATAATCTTGGAGGCTTGGATGTTTCTAATGAAATATATTTGTGTTGTATTTGTCTTCAAGCTATAAAGTTGAACTTATGTATGAATATTGTATCAAATAATACTAGACTAATCTTTCTTTCAAGACATTATTTCCTTGTGATCTTTACAATGTTATGTAATAATGCACCATCTCTGGGTAACTAGGCTCAGGGTGTTACAGTAACATTACTTCATATAGTACAAACCACATAAAATTATGTAGAGAACATAAAGGATACTTTCTGCATGTATAATTAATTAAATAAGATGTATTCCTAGAAGTGAAGGAACCATAACAATAAAAGATTATATTTACATTTTGAATATTAATATGAACATTATGAATAGTAAAATAGCTAATAAAATAGTAAGATCACCAATGAAATTATAAATAATATATATATATATATTATAAAATACAATATGATATAATCATATAATCATATTAGTAAATATATGTTTTAAAATATTATTATTTATGTGCTAATAGTTTCTGTAAAATAGAAATGTTTATTTTAACCATTATAATTAATATATTGCTTTAATATGAAAATTATATTCATTAAATTTATTCATTAATAAATATTTTTTTGTTTTATGTTTTAATATAATTTATTGGGACCTTGATTAATTTTACAATGTGTTATAAAATCAGTTATAATTTAAAATTTCGTTTTTTGAAAATAAATATTTTTTTTAATAAAAAAATAATGTTTTGATTTTTTGGAAATATTTTTTATATATAAAGTCCATTTGTGGATGTTACATGTCAAAATATTATTATGGTTGATTTTTTATATTATTCTATAATAGTTGATTTTGTGGTGAATAACGAAATATGGTAATTTTCTATATATGATAATAAATGAATTTTTGAGACTTTCTTCAGTAATTGATGTTGTATGTGATTATTGGTGCGAACTGACATCCACTAATTACTTTATTCATTAACAATAATTGTCACTATTGTTTTTGTTTAGAATAATAATTTATAATGAACACAATAATGTGAAAACAGCCTTATCATATCCTGTAAATACCACCCCTACCACCTCTTCTCCTCATACCTCTGAAGCATCGCACCTTACAAAACAATTCCTCAAATATAATACCTAACACCACCTATATGTCCTAGAGACATTGGTCTCAACAAGAGGCCAATACAAATCCCCATGAGGTGGTTCTCTTTAAAAAATGAATCTAGAGCTAAAATCATCTTTCTTTTCCTTTAATTTATTATCATGTTCATTTCTTTTCATATTCTCTCCTCACCTCTATTAATTCAATTATTATAATAACAACGTTACATTACATATAATGAAAAATTATTATTATCATTAAACAATACATTATCATTTATTTACCCTCTCATTTTTTAAAAAAATAAATCATCACCTATGATGTGTTATTTTATCAAATTAGAGGAAATAATTTTCAATTTCCATTTATGCATTAACGCATACTCCTAAAACAATTATAATTTTTAAAAAAAATTAAAAAATATTGATTATAACTTATATAAAGTTATGAAACCATTATAAATATATAGTATAAATTTATAATTCAATATTTATTTTTGATAATCAAATAACCAACAAAATTAATCTAATCGATTATCATTTAGTAATTAAATAATGATTTATCCTCATACCATATAAGAAAATGATTCATAATATAATTAAATCTTATGAATTTGAATTAATATCAAAGAACATCAATTATAATAATCTATTCAAATTTTACATTACTTTATATATATGTATGCAAGCTATCGATCATGAAAACTGAAGAAACACACACATCCAATTGATGAAATTGTATCTTATATCTAATGAAAAAGTCCATGAATGAAATTAATATAAATTTAATAAATATAATATGTATAAAAGTTTCTTAATTAATTATTTAATAGATAAAATTATGTTATCCATGTCATTAAGATCATGTACAATACACTTTCTGACAAATGGTAACATATTCTTTCAGATCTCATTTTTCCATTGGGTAACTCTTTCTCTCTATTTAAACTAATCTGATTCTTCATTAATTTTATGTAAATATTAAAAATTATATGTAATTTCTCTAAAATAATATATCCATATAATTTCATTCTTATTTCTAAGGTATATACTTGTTTTAATAATGGTCCCTTTTCATTTCATCCCGATATGAAAGCCCACTTTATGGGTACTTTTTAAGTTTAACTAATTATAAATTTCTATAAATAATCTATTTTAAGATACCCTTATTTTTATAAAATAACTATTTTTATGAGTTAAAACTTACTTTTTTCATTTTTATCTATGAATATAATTATTCCTTATTCGCATTAAATTCTATTCAATGTTTTCTTTAGACCACACTAATATGTTTCATTTATAAGGATTAGAAAACACTTTTATATTTTCATAAATTAATTGGATATAATCTATCATTATCTATATATACTTTACCAAATTAATTTCCATGTATTACTTTAAATATATTTGTTCATGGAAACCATTCTCATATTCTGTTATGTTATTCCTTTTTACAATATTATAATATCGAATTCATTCCTTGAGTAACCCTTGTGATTATATTTGATTCCTTATGTATGATTATTCCAATAGCACAAATATTCCTTAAAATTTTATGATTTTTGTTCCAAATATAGTTTTCTAATTAATTGGGTAATGTTTAATCTCATGAGAATTCACGTACGGAGTGGGAGTGATGTTGATTCCATTATAATACTTTTTGCACCATGTCATGGAATCTTGACATGAGGTATGTTTATGTCATGTCATATGTTGTTTACATTTTCCTTTGATTTCATGGTTATATGTTCCCTTGTTATAAATGTTATTATTACTTATTTTTATTCATGTTTCTTTCTTTTCAATCAAGATTTTATTCTTTCAAACTGATGTGCTATGTTTTATTTCTATACCTTCTAACTTACTCAGGTTTTTATGTCATACATTTTGTTTATGTATTCCCCAGGTCACCCTCTACTGATGTATGTGAAAAATGGAAGCTTAAAAAACATTATAGTGATTAAATAATACATTTTTTATGTTTTATTTTCATTATTTCAAATTATGTATCTAATGTTCCAAATAAACTAGACATTACGATTATTCATTGTACATGATGGTAAATTATTCATAAATTCATATACCAATTTGTGTAATTTGATAGGGTTTCTATAGTTGGTATCAAGGGATTATCTTGTTCTTTTATGAGATTGTGACTAGTTCACATTAGAAATAACTCTAGAGATAAGTCTATCACTATGGTTAATTTTTTTTGAAGCCTATGGTATGAAAATTTAGGATTAAATTTTCATTTATAAGTTTATCCTTCTATGTTCATTGATTTCTTTTTTATATTATTATATGTAATGTATTAAATCCCACAAATTGTACATTGTTTTTATTTTTTAATGGATTGAAATAGGTGATCCTCTACCAGAAATCAATGCAGTAGATAATTTTATAGTTTCCCCAATGAAATTCCAAAGATGAAGGGAATGGGTGCTGAAAAAATCATGACATTAAATTCCCAACTGGATCAAGTACTGGATAATTACATTAATTATGTTGAAATCCCTACATCTGCTAAAAAGGTCATGTTGAGTTCGAATAATTTAATGAAAAAGGCCTCCCATTTGTATTGCATCTTCAGATCCCATGATCATGAAATAATTCGTTAACTCCATTGATATAATATTATCGATCTGAATGTAAATAGAGACTGATAATGTGTTGTCTTAAATTTAATGTTTTGATTGGGAAGATCGTCGGTGGGGGACACTGATAATAAACACAAATTCTAAAGATAAAACTGATTACATGGAATGAGAATATTTCAAGATTATATTTCTCATTTAAAATTTTCACTCGAACCTCTACCTTAATATGGAATGGGAGTTACATAGAAAAAATAAAAAGGAAGACTAATCTATTGGGGAATATAAAACAAACTTCATAAGGATTTCAAGATACTCCTTAGGATTAGTCATGAAAATAAAAAATGTGTATTTCATCTTTGGAGGAATAAATCATAATCTATGAAAGACATTGGGTATTCAAGGATATGCCATCAACAAAGATATTATGTATTGTTCCCTTAAGGATGAAATATAGATCATCATCTCTCATTGATAACCTGGACCTAGGGAAAAGAATAAAATTTTGATTAATATGGGTGGATCAATAGATAAATACAATGATGGAACGAAGACCCAAAAACTAATGTTTCAAATGTGTGGGATGAATAATCATGGAAACATCTTAAAGGGACCACAATATGCTTCATATGAGGAAGATAAGTGAATAAAAAAATAACTCCAAACGGGATATAAATAATTTCTCTATTGTAGAAGAGGAAATTAAGGATTAGGTAAATTATCTTCCTTGATTTTTGTGTTTCAACTGCACAGATCATAGACATTATGTGATCTATTTAACTATTCCAAGCATTGTTGGTGTCAATCAACAACAATAATTTTATACAAAATGAGTAAGGGAATATTATTTCACAAATGATAAGTTATAACCAGACAATGATGTAGGGAAACATATTCTATTTATTCTATCAATAGTTACGAATATACTACTTGATTTATGTTCAATACATTCTTTAATTCATTTATTATTTTTAGATACACAAAATAAACTCCTCAAAATTTGATGTTTCAGTTATCTGTGATAATAATAGATGGGAAAACTATTGCATTAAATTTTTATAACACCACCATGATTAAATTTTTAGGACTAAAACTCTAAGAGAATATTCTCATACACACATTGGTAGAGTTTGGTTTTATATTGGGAATTGATTAAATATCATTATATAAAGCCAATATCAACAATCCGGAAAAGGATATCATTATTAAGATCTAGAATCATCCTCCAATTTGTTACATGTGAATTGTCGAGGATGAATCTTCTTCTGAATTATCATCTGAGTGGTTGTTATATTTTACTTATGTGAAAATATATCTAGATAAAATGATTGAAACAAATTATAGAATCATGCTCGAACAAATTCCCATTGTGAGATATTACACTGATGTATTCTCAAAATAATTTCAAGACCTTCCTCCATATTGAGATGTTGCGTTCTCAATTTAACATATTCCTTGATCTCTTACTATATCAAAGACACATTATTGAATGGATACTATTGAGATGGAATTACTATAGAAGAAATCAACAGAGAATCTAGAAAATGGTTTTATATGCCATATTTCTTCACCATAGGGTGCACATGTCCTCTTCATTTTTAAGAAGGATGAATCAATGTTCATTTACATTGATTATCATGATATTAATAAAATCAGGAAAGAGAACAATTAAACCCTTCTATAGATAAATAACTTTTTTAATCACCTATATTGGGCCAATTATTTCTCTATAAAAGATCTTCAGTCAGTATATGACCAATTAATGGTGGGGAACATAGATATTACAAAGACACAGTTTCTGAAAATGTATGGACACAATGTGTTCATAGTGATTCCCTTCAGACTTTGGAATTCTTTATCCATATTCATGGACCTACTGAATATAGTCATTACAGATTACCTCGAAAAATATATGGTAGTCTATAATGGTGATATCATGATATAAACCAAGTGAAATGATGAAAATGAGAAGCATTTTAATATTGTGTAATAGAAATTGAGGAAGGAAATATATGTTGAAAATTTTAACAAATGTGTGTTTTGGATGGAAGAAGTATCACTCTTGGGGAATTGTTATCACTAGTAAAAGAATATTTGTGCACCCTTCCAAGGAATAGTCTATTGAGGAGTGGCCTAGAACGACATATGTAATTGATATTAAGATCTTCCATTGCCTATTTGGGTATTACTAATGATTTTTTACGAACATATAAAAATTATGAAACCCAATAAACAATCTCACTTGTAAGGATGAAATGATTTTATAGAATAGTGAATGTGAAGACGTCTTCAATGAGTAGAGAATGTGACCTATCAGTACACCAATTCTCACTCAACCAACAAGTGTGGAACTCATTGTGGTATAAAATTATTCTTCAAATAAGGTATTAAGATGATTTTAGAAAATGATAATTTGATATGATACTCCTCTAGGAAGTTGAAAATCATTACCTTAACTATCCAATGAATGATTTTTCATTAGAGAATGTAATCTTTGCATTGAATACCATGTGTAATTGTCTATATGGGTATATGTGTTATATATATAAATATCAAAAGATAGTACAATAAAAATTCAAATTGAAAGGAGGATAATAAACTATAGTGACAATTTTAAGATCTCATTGGGGATTATGATAGCTTAATACACTACCATCCGTGTAAGGAAAATAATATAGTGTATTCCCTATGTACAAAGGATGAAAAATTGTTTTCAATAATGAGAATTAACAAGGATCCAATACTCATATTTCTACAATGTATGGAAATGGGAATTGTTAAATAAGAATAATTGCAAATCCTTTATCAAATAATTTTTCATTCGTCCCTTATAAACAAAATAATGGATGCTCAACGAACTGATGTGGAAATTAAAAAAATGTTGAAGCTATCAGAAATAAGAAATCCTAAGAGTCCTAAATGTATTAATTTTTTTTTGTGAGATTTGGTTACTGACATTGTTTATTTTAGCCCCAATCATCCATGTCAGTCTTCCTTTTTAAATAATTTAATAGGGTGTGATAGATGAAGTATTGAGTTCAAGAACACTATGACCTATCAAACTAGTCATTTAAAATAAGGTTACAAATAGTTTTTACAAAATTTTGTATTTTATATATCCCATATAATGTTATCATTTATATTTTTTTATAGACATCATATGATGATAAATTCATTTTTCCGTTTAAATGAATTATTTTTCAAAAAAATGAAATTTTCCTACACTTAATGGAAACCATTTTTAAATAAAAATATTTTCAAATTTTATATAATACACTTTATGAAAATAAATTCATATATAGAATCAATAAAAAAAATTCGAAAAATATTTTGTGTTTTTCAAATGAGTTTCATATTTTAATGTATCAGGAAAAATAATGGATTTTTATACAAAAATGCTTTTTTCATCCAAATTATTTATATAGTTGGATTATCTGTTAAATTGGATTCAATGTATAATTAGATAATATATTTATAATTTTATCTAGCATTGGACATTGTATGTAATTCACATTTAAATTGGACATAAACACAGGTCTTATGTGGATAGTTTTTACTTTTTAAAAACATTCTTTCTAGTTTTAATAATTTGAATTTATTTTAAATGAGTATATACCAATTTTGTGTTTTAAATTTAGATAAATGGATTCCTTATTTTTAATCATAATTTTCATATTGTATAAATAGGTTCCTTTTATTATTGGAAATTATGAACAGTAGCTTCAATAATTATTTTTAATTTTCATGGTCAAAGGGTAAATATGTTAAATAAAAGTAAAAAATAATATTATTTTAATATAAAACTACACTAACACTTGTACTAATCATATTGGATGATTTTTTACAGACCATAAGTATCATTAGTTCGATTTTAGGATCCAATGGAACCGCATGGGTTTGAAAAGGGCATGTTATAATAATTAATTTAATATAAAGGGAAATATAATATAAACATGTATCTTTTTACTAAAACAAGTATAATTAGAGTTATACAAGTGATATTATCATATATAAATATTATTTTGAAATATAAAAATGATTTCCTACATCATGGTATTTTATAAATAGATTATAAAATTTTTAAAATTAAATTTACTAATGACACAAAAATGATGTTGTATTTGCCTTATTAATGAAAGAATCAAATAAATGATATTATAAATTTTAAAAAGATTTAATTTGATATTTTTAATTCCATACAATAATTTTATGGATTAATATTACTTTTTATATTTGATTTAGGGAATGTTTTGATGTAATCACGTTTTTATGACTTTAACAAAAAAATATTATTAAATAATGTCAAAATTGACATAAATGAGTTTTTTAAAAAAATATTATTTTATAAAATTATATTAAAATAAATTAATCAAATATTGAGCCAAAATAGATTTGTAATTTTAAAAATTTTATTAATCATCAACTACAGGTTCTCATGGCATTTTATTATAACTATATTAACCCTATAGTTTAAAAATACAAGAAGACGCAGTGAGAGTTAAACTGTTCAAATAAGGGTTAATACTAAAACATAATGTTTATTTAATGACCTAAAATTATTAAAAAATTATTCTCTGAGAGGATTTAGACCCATCCATATCTTTCCGTGAAATAATTCACATTGGAACTATTAGAAACTTAAAATAAATTTTTAAAAAATTGAGATTTATTGATTTTCGTAAAAGGGTAGATCTCCTTATATTTAATTCATACCTCCAAAGCCCATTATATGGGTAAAAACTGACCAAATAACCTCCCAAATTTTCAAAAATAAATCTGTAGGCCACCCTTTTGTAATAAAAAATCTTAAGGAGTCTTTTTCGGGAAATCAAAAGGAAACACCTGAAAGAGAGGTAATCGTTTTATCCCTTCTTTCATAGTTATATTCATCTTCTACATGCTATTTCAATGTTGTTTCAATACCAAATTAATAAATTCATTATTATAAATATAATGAGATGTTATTATAATCATGGGACAACTCTATTCATCATTTTACACATCTTACGAATAATAATATCACCATGCGTGCATTCATAAAACATATCGTCTCCACGTCGTGGTGTAATTTGTTATTCAACATTAATTTATTTGGATGGGTATAATATTTATTATAATATAAATAAATAATTAATAATTCAGGAATATAATACAGTATAATTAATATAACATCTAGTTCTATATTATTTAACTTTTAAACAAATTATATCATCCCTCGTACGTACGTACGACCAACCATCTCCATGATGCGATGAGAATAATTCCCCAAATTAAAAATTAATGAAAGATTATATATATATATTATGAATAACTATGAAATATATGACATAATAAGGCCACTATATATATATATATGTACATATATATCATTCAATTGCTTCCATACTATATAAGATCTGAATCATCGTTCATGTGCACGTACGGCCTACCGTCTCTGAGAACGGTGTATTCTATTTCATATATCTATATATCATCTAAAAATTTCAATTATGAATATATATGATATATAAATAATATAATACATTTATGATGTAATTAAATCATGATCTATTTAATATGATCAAAAATAACAAGTCCAAACATGTGCGATAAACAAAGCTATTTTACCCGAAATGTTTCATTAACTTTGAATTGTTAAAGAATAGGTAATATAAAGTCATAAAATAATAATATATGATTTCATGAATATTATTATTATTCTTATATAACATATTAATTTGTTTAAAAACATTATACATGATTTTCAAACTCGTACGGAGAGTATCAAAACATAATTTAAGGGTTAATTCATGAATCTCATTATCATCCAAGATTGTTTATGCATAAGTATTTATTAGGATTTATTTATCATCCATGTCCATGTTTCATAAAAATGGCATCAAATGGAATATTTTATGGGTATATGGAAGATTATCTTTCAATATATCATCATTCTAAATGTTTTATGTTTTTTTTAAATCTATTTAATTAATGTCTATGTTTTCAAAATTATTTTAAATAATTTTTTATATTGACATGATTTTTTAAAATTGATAATTATTTTCAAATGTTTTAATGTTTTATGGGATACTTTGACTAAAAAATAAATTTTTTAGTGATTATATTTATATATTTTTCATCTTTAAAATGATATAATGAAAAACAGTTATTCCTCTAAAAGCGTTTCACTGATTTTTTTCAACTATGTCAACATCCTCTATAGAATATTATTATTGATTGAGGTTGATTTGTTATAATACAATCATTCATATTATAGTGAATTATTTATGATTTATTTGAATATTGATGTGATTTTCTTTTTACAATTCATGGATTATAGTATATGTATTGGCATTGATATATTAGTTTTTATATGATGGTTTATTTTGGTTATGTATTACCACTTTCATAAGTGGTACTCATTAGACATTGTGTACATTGGTTGGGGCCTAATATAGCCCCTCGATGCATATGTACTATCATGAGACAGTTATGTTTGGGTTTTATAAAATTTCTTTCCCAATTTGGTATGGTGTCTTGGTTGAAGCCTTGACAGTATGTTTAAGATGTCCCGAATTATGTATTCCCTCATTATGATATTAGTTATTGATTTTATATGTGTTTTTTTGACTAGTAGAATATTAGTGCGATTGTCTAAATGTACGTATATTATTTATTAATACCATATGATGAAATGAAATTTTTTTATTAAAGGCGTGAGTTTTAATTTTGAAACTTTCATTAAATGTTATTTGTTATTTGTGATTGCTTTTACTATATTTTTTAATCTTACCAAGCATCTGATATCTATAATTTCTTATGTTTTATTTTCCTAGGATTCCAAGAAGTTTTTTATAATTTATATAAAGGGTTAATAAAGTGGAATAATGATGTTATCAATGGATTATCTATGTTTTGTTTTATATTATAAATTGGTATCATAGAATTTTTATAAACATCATCTGAAATAGATTTAGGAAACATAGATTAGGGATCGTAACCCTAGGATAGACTTTGTGGATAATTATAGAAGGACCACATAGAATATTTTTAAATTAGGGATTATGAGGATATTTCATGAAATACATCCCTCTATTAATACTAAAAGAGGACATGGTTATGGAATATATGTATCTAGGGTTGAAAACCCAGACAAGGTGTTCCGAGTTTGACTCGTGGTAACCTGGTACACGACAACAGGCCATACCGTGCACCTAGCATTCCACTCCCGAGGGATATTCCTATAGTAATTCCTATTTTTTGACAAACTATTATGAAGGATTTATGATAATTAATTTGTCTAATGAACAATATTTATGATCAAGGATTAGATATGCATAATGATTTTAATTTATGTTATGTATTTTAATAGTTTATAATTATAAATTATGCTTTATTACATAATCTAGTGTATTCTCATTTTTGAAATGGTTACTAGTTGAAGTAATTGAATTTTAATAAATGAAAATAATAAATTTAGTTATTTATCTACAATATAAGATAATTATTGTGGATCTGGAGATGAAACTCTTGCTTAATATATTATAACTGTACTGGGATAGCTGACTCATGTTATGAATAACAACCTTACATATATGGAGCACCATGATCCACAACAATGTTGATCAATTTTAGACCGCATCATGTGTCAAAAACATCCAACATTGGATGGGACTAAAAATCCATTTTTGGATAAGTAATGTAAATTGTTTTAGAGAAAAATGTTTCTTTCCTTGGGATGTAACAAATGACCAAAAGTCGTCATGAAAATTTTCCATACCATAGGAGATGCAAATATATTGTGGTCATCAATTCCAAACACAAAGGATGATGGATAATTATAAAATTTTTAATGGAGGGAGTTTAAATAAATTTTCATAGAGAAATACTTTCCTTATGAGCAAAGAGAAGATATGGAGAGGGAAATTATTAGTCTTAAGAAAAATAATGATGATAATGTCAGAAAGTATGAGGCTAAATTTACATGTTTAAAAAGATTTTATGCATACTATATAAGTGACACAATATTTAATATTGATAAATTATTTTATGTCTTTAAACCATTCATTCTAAGGACCCTGGTCTCCTAAACATTATCATCTTCTGAAGATATAGTATTGTGTTCTATCAAGAAAGGGGAGGAATTATCTATGTCTTATTACTTTAAAGGAAAGTAGGAGGAGAAGAGGGTTGTTGATAATTCTAAGAAAGGAAACAAAGTAAAAGGAAATAAGGGAAATTTTTATTTTACATCCAATAATAAATTTCGAAATAATCATCCTAAACCCTGATTATTAGAGACATGATACTATTACAAGTGTGGAGAGAGAATCACCCATAATCGTGATTGAAATAGAAAAAATAAGGTGGAAATGTGTAGTGCTTCAATTTGAAGTAGATGGGAAACTATTTAAATTAATGTCCTAAGATTCAAGGTAATATATCTCAGAAGAAGAAAATGGATCATGTTCAAGCTTATACTATTATTTTAGTGGAAGTGGAATAATTAATGTATTTCTCTTCGGATTCAAGAATTATATTCTTCTTATAAGACTAATGTGATATATATTTAGGGATTTTATTGAATTAAAGTTTATATCATTACAGTTTTAATATGATTAAGGTAATCATATATTTAGTATCTTTTAATAATATAAACCTCACGTTGTTTAGTGAATCTGATGATACAATTGTTTTTTCAAATTTATGGGCCTTTTAGACATAGTTTGGACAAGGTTATTTTCAATAAATCCTAATGTTGGAGTGGATTAATTTGAAAATTGAATATTTTTTTATGGGTAAAAAATTTCTTATGGTTGTTTCTAGAATGTTATAATAATGTAGTTTGAGAAAAAGGACAACCCGTAGATCAGCCAATAACCCATCGCATCGGAAATGGCTTCAGGAATCGAACCCATAGCTAATGTGAAACAGGGCTTTATCACCCACCATTGTCATACATGAATTCCATGTTAAGTATGACATCAAATTTTTTATATATCTAGTATAAGGTAATATTTACAATAATATATGAATAAGATAAATACAATAAGTAATTTTACTATTATTATCTTTTGTAGAGAAAGATGAGTTTTTGGTATAAATTAGTCTACGAATGAAACCTTACTTGAGAAATAATTATGATTCCTTTTGTTATTTTTCTATGATTTAATTCTCTAACTCTTGTGAAAATATCCCAAAACTAGATTTTTTTTCTAATTACATTCTTTGTGATGAACCAAATTGTCCTTCAAATAATCGCACATTTATGGCTTTCAAATTGTTAGCGTCATATTTATAATATTCTATATCACCCTCCATCAGAAATTAATGATTATATTTTTAATTAATTTCCACGTTATCTTACATGGACCATAGTATGTGTAATTTCCATTAACATTCATACATACATTTCATTATTTCAAAATAGAGGTCTCATTAATCCATTTTTTAAGTGAGATTTCAAGAAAGATATTTTCAAATGTCAAAACCCTAATTTTCAATACTAATTTTAAATTTATAGGAAGTAATTTATTGATGGTGGTTATAACGTATAACCCCATGATTTAATGGTACTCTTCTTTTTTAAATATTTCAATAGTGTGGGATGTACGCAACACCGATTTCAAGCACACATTGACCTATAAAAGTAGTTGACCAAAATTGGTTATTAATAGTATTAACCAAATTAATAATTTTATAAATACCATATAATTAAAATATTCATATTAGGTTTTTCTTAGACATAATATAAGGACAAATTCAATGTTTCAAATAAATGAAGTATTAAAAAAAGCAGTTTCTCTGCCTTTTAATGGAGAACCCTTTATAAATCCCAAAATTTACATAGTTATATACTACATATGACGAAATAAATTTATTTTTTAGATGTGGGATGCAAAAAATTTGTTTATATTTTTTTGGTTTTATTCTCATAACTTACATATTTTAATTAATATTAAAAAATAATTCATTTTAATTCAAAACTGTTTTCATCTATATTATTCATATAGATAGATCATATTTTTAAATGGTTTTATAGTGTATTATATTATATTATTATCAATTAAATCAATTTTTAATCATTTTAATTTATTTCACTTTGAAATTGGATATAAAGACATATAAAAAGATTGATAGTTTTTTCTTCTGAAAACCCATTTTTTGGTTTTGACAACACGAATAAATTTTAAATTATTTTCTTTTAATTTTGTGGTTGGAATTTAGAAAAATGGTTATTATATTTCTAATAATAGTTTTAAAATTTATTACATTTTTATCTTTTATTATATTGGATATTATGAATTGAAACCTTATATTTTTCTTATTTTCCATGGTTAAAAGGCAAATAAGGTAAATAATGGTAAAAAATAATATTATAATAATATAAAAATACCCTAACAGTTTTCTTAGTCCTATTAGAAGATATATGGAAGACCATGAGAATACATTAGTATAATTTAGAACCCCATGGAGCAACATCGGTGTGAAAATGAAAAGTTATAATAATTAATTTAAAGTAAATGAAAATATAACATAAAGATGTATCTTATTACTAAATCAATTGTAATTCATGTTATATATGTGATTTAATCAACTATAAATATTAATTAGAAATATAAAATTATTTCATAAATCATGGTATTTTATTTATAATTTTTAGGTATTAATGAATTAAATTTATTTATGACACAATAATGTTGCAGTATTTTCCTTATTAATGAATTATTCAAATAAATGATATTATAGATATTAAAAAAATATTCTTTGAATGTTTTTTAAAATCCACTAATATTACGAATTAATATGACTTGATATATATTATTTAATTTCTTTTTATTCAACAAACTTTTTATGACTAAAAATGGAATTACTAAATAGTGTCAAAAATAACATAAATGAGTTTTTAAAATAGATGATATTTTTTAAAATGACATAAAAATCCTAAAAATAATGGATTCGATTAAATGAATTAGAAATTTTTACAAATTTCAATAATGATACACTAGAGGTTTTCATGGAATTTTATAGTAACTATATTAACAGTATATTATAAAAATACAAGAAGTGATAGTGAGAGATAAATTGTTTAACTAACGGTTAATTCCAAAAGATAAGGTTAATTTCATGACCAAAACATGCATAAAAATAATATAATAAGAATATTTATATTCATCTATCATCATATCCTCTATATAAATCACTTTTTATCTATTATATACTGAAAATAAGTTTATAATAAATTAACATTTCAATCTTTTCATAATTTCCCCTCACCTATTTTATAAAAGGGCACTTCTACATATAATTAATTAATAATAAAAAAGCCATTGGCTCAGAAAAAACATTACCATCTATACTCCCAATTTACCTAACATCTTTCTAGAGTTAATCCATTTGGCAAAAAAACATCTTAAGGAGTCCTTTTGTGAAAATCAAAAGGAGACCCCTGAAAGAGAGGTAATCATTTTATCTGTTGTTTCAATGTTAGTTTCTTCATTTGCATCATGTTTCTATGTTTTTTTTAAAAAATTACTAAATACATTATAATACATATAATGAGATGTTATTTTAATCATGGGTAATATATCTTATTCATTTTATCTATCCAATTAATTATAATATCACCATGCATGTGTACTTACAGCTTGCCTCTCCACACCATGGTTTAATTATTTAATCCACATCACATTATTTGGATGGGTATAATGAATAGTATAATATAAATAAATAATGAATATGACATTATTATTATTCATTATGATTTATATTCCATCCATTTCCATATTATTATACCATAAAAGTAATGATATCATTTCTCGTGCGTAAGTTAGGTATACCATCTCCCCGATGCGAGGAGATTATATCTTCACATATACAATTCAAGAATGATTATATATATGTGAATATTATGAATAATTATGAAATATATTACACAATTAGGCTACTATATATATATATACATATATACATATATTTCATTCACTTACATCCATACGAGAATAAAATGGAAACAACGTTCATGCGTATGTACAACCTACTGTCTCCATGAACGTTGTATTCCATTTCATATATATATATATATATATCATATATATATATAATATTATATATGATATATAAATAATAATATATATATTATATAAGCAATTAAATCATGATCTCTGTAATATGATCCTCAATAAGAAGTTTGAACACGTATTATAAACAAAGCTATAATTACCCTAAATGTCCCATTAACAAGGAAATGTAAATAAACAAATAATATAAAGTCCTAAAATATTCATATATGATATTATAAATATTATTATGATTCTGTTATAAGTAAATAATATGTTTAAAAACATTATACATGAGTTTTAGATATGTACGGAGTGTATCAGATCTAAGGTATGGGTTAATTTCTCAATATCATTATTATTAATGACTGTATAGGTGTAATTATTTACTAAAAAAATACTTATTATCAATGTAAATATCTCATAAAAAAATGAAATGTAATATTTTATGCTTTTATGGAAGTGAATATTTATCTAGATCATTATTCTAGATTTTTTAAATATTTATTTTTAAAATATTTTCAATTAAAGTCCTTGTTTTCAAATATAGTTTTTAAGGATATATTTATATAGAAATAATTTTTTTAAATTGATAAATATTTTTAAAAGATTCAATGTGATTTAGGACACTATGATTCCAAAACCACTTTTATATGACTGCATTTATAAATAGTGTTACTTCTATATGATTTCATCAAAAAATATAAATCTCTCTCAAATAGTTTTACTAATTTTTCTCAGCTATGTCAACATCCTTTATTGGATGTTATTCATGATTGTAGTTGAATTATTATAATATATTCTTTTATGTTGTATTTAATGGTTTATGATATGTTTGTCCTTGGATGTGATCTTTTTATACCATTCATGGCATGAAGTTTATGTTTTGAAATTCCTATGCTAGTTTTAAAATAAATGTTTATTTTGGAACTGTTTTACACCTTTCATAAGAGGAATGCATTGGACTTTTTAAGTGTCTAGAGGGCCCACTATAGCCCCTCACTGAATCGGTAATCTCACAAGGAAATTATGTTTTGGTTTTTGAAAATATATTACACAAATACGTATGGTGTCTAGGAAGAATCATTGACGGTATGCTTAAGATGTCCCACATTATGCGTTCCCACATTATTAGATTAGTTATTGATTTTAAATCTGATTATTCAATTAGTAGAATATCCATTTCAATGTTTTAATTGAATTATTTGATTTATTCATGAAATTTTATTCTAAATATAATGTTTTAAATTAATTTTGTTTCAATTTTGTACCATTCATTAAATGTTTATTTTTATATGTGATAGCATCCACTATATTTTTTATCCTTTCTAAGAATCTGATCTCACTGCTTTCTTTTCATTTATTTTCCTATAATTCCATGTAGTGTTTTATAATTGATATTCCTGGTTGTGATAGGGGAATAATGGAATTGTCATGGGATTATCTATTCCATTTTTATGGTAAAAATTTAATGTAATGTTTATATATATAATATATTTTCCTAGAATTCTAAAATAATTAGCCTTTCAAGACACGATTCCTTGCAATATTTATAGGGTATTAAAATAATGCTCTAGCTTTAGTCTTATGAAATTATGGAATTACATGTATAGTTTGATTTAGATATATATAAACATTTTCTAAATAATGAAAATAGCCCAACCCTGTCTATTCTCATTGGGGGAACAAAGGTATATCTAGTTTTTAAAAGCATTTTGGGTCGATTAATATAAAGAAGGAGATCAATGAAGTTCTTTTGAGGTGTTTAGTATTTCCGTAAGTGAAGGATAAAAGGAAAAAAATCTTAGGGTAATACAAAACCATTACATATACTAACATGGAAAATGAAAAACATCCCCATGGTCATTATCACTAGACATCAAAATACATACAGGGGAAAAAATTAATATTTGTTTTTATGGATTATATTACAATGAAAAATCACCAAACTAGAATTTAGAATTACTTATCACCAGATCAACTTGACTGATATACATCAGATAAGTGGTATGGAAAGATGGTGAATGAATATCCATTGTATCTGATCGATAACTGAGATTTTCAAACTTGTTATATAATAATTTCAAACATGATCTAGAAACTAATCTAATTTTAATTACATATTATCTTCCATAAACTTATGGCCAACATGAATAGACTATTTAGACACTATAATACATTTTGATATCATTTTCATTTGTCATTGAAGGATGATGTGATAAATATTCACTACTATTCTATTTCTCATACCATAATATTTTCAACTCATTAATACAAATAGATCCACATGAACAAAATTGTGGGAAAAGATATAGAATAATGGAATGATGGGATGTGGTTAGGGAAGATAAGATTATAAGACATTAAATAGTAAAATAAATTGTTGAAAAGGTGAATATAATTTATAAGAATATATAGATAGCCCAAAGTTGATTGAAGTGTTATGTTCACAATCATCAATGTGACATGGAGTTTATTGTTGGATAAATGATATTCCTCTTCATATCTCCATGGATGATGATCATTACATTTGGAATGAATAGAAAGGTGAGTCCCAAGTACATTGGACACATCATGATCCATGATCTTGTTGGATCTATATGATATCAGATAAAATATCTTGCTAATATGGATCAAGTACATAATTTATTAGATGCATCCTTATTGAGAATCTAAATAACATATCCAGAACATATATTTATTTAAGAGGTGGTATAGTTGGAAAATGATATCTCTAACAGGTAGTAGTCTGTGAAGATCTCGGATCGTAGTCATAATGTTCTATACAATAAGAGTAAATTTTTAGTAAATATATTATGGTAGAACCATAAGTACAACGAACCTATATAAGAATCATAATAATTGATGAAGGATATGTACTGTCACATGTTTTCAACCTAGTCAAATAAATAAAATTTTGAGGGATAAATTTCCTAAAGGGGAAAAATCTAATGGAAAAAAAATTATCAATGGAAAATATCTTCGTTTAATTTTCTTTATATAGAATAAGCCTCGTAAAATCACATATATTACATAATAAAAATTTTATAAATGAAGAATTTATGAAATATGATGTATTTATAGATGTTAATGAACCTATAGAAATGAACTAGTAACATGATCTTTAGAATAGTAATATGACACTTATGAGTAGGAAATTGTCAAATAGAATAGTAACCTCGTCCATTAACCTATATATAAAATTTATGTTTCATATAAATAAAAACATGGTTTAATCATATCATCATAGTTTTTTTAAATGTATGAGAAGTTATTTTTTAACTATTGATATTATCATAAAGCATTAATTTTTATTTTAAAATTTTAACACATATAATGATTTAAAAGAATGTTTTTTTTAATTAAATGTAATAATAAATTAATATTTTGTTTTATTATTATTATAAGACAATTTTATGAGATCTTGATTAATTTTTCAATATGTCATAAAATCAGTTATAATTTAAAAATTAGAATACTACAAATAAATGATGATTTTAATTAAAAATAAAATATCTCATATTATGAAAATTATTTTCTGAAAATGACCTCCAATTTTTAATTATAAATATCCATAAAATTTTAGTGTGAATCATTGATATTTTACAAAAATAGTTGAATTTTAGGTGAATAGTGGAATATTGTTGTTTACAATATTATAAAGTAAATGAATTTTTGAGTCACGCATGAGTGATGAAAGATGTAACTGATAGTTGGATTGAATAAACTTGAACTAATTTCTTTATTTAGTCCCAATAATGCTATCTATTACTTGTATTGATAAAAATAATAAAATAATGAATAAACTAACAAGAATACACTAATATCCCCTATAAATAAAACCCTTAACCCCATCATATCCTCACACATATGAATCATTGATAATTGGAATAATTTGGAGAAAATATCATATCAACCCCTCCCTAAAATAAATGATCTTTTTTCCACAAATATTGAAATAAAATAATCCCATATAGAGTTTATAATGATGAAAGATTCATGAAGTAAAATCCCCATTCATTTATTCTAATTTCTGTTGAGGTTATTCTTCTATTCTTATTCTATCCTCACCTCCCCTCATAAAAATGTTATTAAAACTCCATTAAAAGAAATATAATAGAATTTTATTATCCTAGTTGAATAATCTATTATCATTTGACTCAACTATCATTTTGTGATAAAAACGAAACCAACATCTGTGATGTGTTAATTTATCACATTCGAGGAAGACAAACTTTGAAATTTATGTTCCCTCATAGAATACTACTTAGGAAAACATTATTACAATAAAAATTGTATATAATATATTTTTTACAGACTACATAATTCATTAGAATGATTTTAGAAACATAATATTAATTTATAATGAAAAACTAGTGTTTTATGATCAATAAACCACCAAAATAAACCTAAATGATTATCAATAACTAATTATCTAATGATTAATAATCTTAAAATATATCCAAATGTTTCATAATATAATTTAATATTTTTTAATAATAATTTATAACATCAATTCTATACAACCATTATAATTTAGATGATTTTCTATACATATATTTAGGTAAATGATCATTATTAAAAATGCAAAAAACCCTTCCAAATGATGATAGTATATCTTAAAATTCATCCAAAAATTCCATGAATGGACATAATAAAATGATAATAAAGAAAATATTTGTATTAAAATTTATCAATTAAATAATTAATTGATTTGATTTAATTATCCAGGACCTTAAGATCAAGTGTTAAACGTGTTCAGACATAGTATAGGGATCCATTTTGAACCTCCATTTCTCATTTGACTTACTCTTTCTCTCTCTATAACCCAATTTATATCATTATTATTTGAAAAAAATTATAGTAAATTCTATGTATATATTACAAAATAATTTATCCATGTCAATTTAAACTTTTTTAGGGATTTACATGTTTTGATAAGGTTTTATTTTCCATTCTTCATGATAATAATGACCAATTAAAATGAAATTCCAATTTTTTCCAATTTAATATATTTTAAGAAACGATTAGTTTTATAAAAAAAACTCAATTTCTGATGGAAAAATTAATTTTTAAAATTTTGGTTTATGAAAGTATGTATGCCTATTTTCATTAAATACACTTTTATATTTTCATTAAACCGTACTGAAATGTTCAATTTCTAATGTTTCTTAATCTTTTTTACACGTTTACACTCCAATTGTATATCATATTTCATGATCTATTACTATTTTATGAAATTAAATTAAATTTATTATTTAAATACATTCAATCATGGACACCATTATAATATTCAATTATGTTATTCATATTGACATTATTACAATACCAAATTCATTAATTGTGAAAACATTATTATTATATTTGATTCTTTATGTGTAGTTATTCATGTGGTACACATCTTCATGAAATTATTACGATTACTGGGACTAGATATCATTCAAATTGATTGTGTAATGTTAAGTCTCTAGAGACATAATTTGGGGATTTGGAGTGAACCTGAATCCTTTATATGACTTTGTCCACCAGGTCTTGGAAGGTATCCTTAAATCATGTTTATGTCATGTTATATTTTGTTTACTCATTTCGATGATGTTATAATTATTTTTTTCATGTTATAAATGTTATATTTCATTAAGTATATTCATGTTTTATTCCATTATTTCATCATGTTATGCATTCTATCCCACGTGCTATGGTTTATTCATATAAAAGTTCCCATACTGGGATTTATAGTTCATCCATTTGGTTTATGTATTCCCCTTGTTTTCCAATTCATAATTAAGAGAACAATGGAACTTAAGAGGTTATAATGGAGTTTAAATTAAATATTTTTTAGTTTTGTTTTAATGTTATCAAATTTATTACACACTCTTTAAAATACATTAGATTTTACAATCATTGATTGTATTTGTTGGAAAATTATGATTAATATCTTGTAGTGCTTTGTCAAAAATATTATGGTGTCTATAATAGTTATATCTTATAAATTTAACCACCCAAAATATCAAATATCTAATGGAACATAATGGGAACGTCAACAAAATTCATCAATTCATAGCTAACATGGATGACAATGCTCTCTCATTCACTATGCTAATGGTGATGGGACTCACCAAACAATATAAAAAATACTACCAATAATCCTTTAAATGTTTCAAGAAGTATATGATACACCCACAGGTCATAATACATCCAGTGTAAGAGAGGCAACTGATTTTGTATGATGATTCCAAATAATGCTCACTAGGCACAATCCTTTTATGGAAGACTAATTTTAGGATATATAAGAGTCCATATTACATGAACTCAATGAATCTCGGTACTAAGACATGATATTTAGATGTTGAGAAGAAATAAAATTCCCTCTTCACAGGAGTGAATATTTAGTGGCATTACTTGTTACATCACTAAGTTCTGTTGTTCTCTTGAATTGATTTGCACAACTACATCCTTGGCTATCCCATGATAACTAGGCCTTCAGATTGATGGGAGGTTTTTCTAAAATAATGTGACATCTTTCTTATATCACAAAATAGGGTTAAAGGGAAAGCCCTAGATGATTTCCTAACATAAAATCCAACCACGTAGAATAAATTGTTGTAAACCGAGCTCCAATATGGGGAGGTCTTATATGCCCATGACACTACCCATCTGTGGGTGATTTATTTTCATAGGCCTACCGAGACATATCAAAAAATCATTGGAAGAACCAGAGATGTATCGGGATGGACTAGGGATTAAAGATGTTTCTCCAAGAAAAATTCTTTTTATATAATCTTTTTAGCTATCTATGCTATGGAAAATAATGTTGCTAAATACCATTCCCTTATAAATTTTTTGGATGTATCCATATGGATATAGATAGTCTAACTGAATATAAATGGGGATTCATAACTATTAAAAAATAAGATAAATTTAGAATAATCCATCCACAAGAAAGAAGTAACCCCTATCAATTTCTGGCTTATTGGACTCATTGTATAGTTCCCTCTTGATCCCACATTACATCAGGTTCCCTAATCATAGAATTACTACATGGAATCATTTGCTACTACAACTCTAGACCTGGATGAACCAGATCAGGAAGAAGCATCCTTTCAAATAACACTCTAAAGAGTTTTCTTATAGATAAACATCTATGATATGGAATAGATAAATCAAATCAACACCACCCTATATCATGATTAACTAATATCTACAATTGGATGAATGGATCCCATAATCTGTAATATAAAAAAACAATTCGTCGAGTAGTCCGAGTTTAAGGGGAACAAATCCCATCTTTGGTATCAAGAATTACCCTATATGAAGACCCAAAACACTATAAATCAATATAACTGGGATGATTTTAAATAATCTTCCATATATTCATATAAAAAATAGTGATTCACACCATCATAGAGGATACCCATGTGAGGAGCTATTATACTCGTCAGTCAGGGACTAGGCTCTCCCACCCAATTTGTAGATTCGGTTATATCTAAAAAACATGGCAATTTACTATAACGAAGATATATTATAAATTACACATCCAAGAAAATGTTTTCAATCACTCCCTGAAATTTCTATATAAATATAAATATTCTTGTACATTTTCATTTTCATAAGGGATGTTGTTGATCCAGATCCACCATCCACATCTAACCCGTTTATGAACATCCTTACTTATACAAAATTATTTTCCATATATGATGAGGAAATACACCTCAATGAATCCATGATTAAGTATATCAGCATATCAATAAATTACCATATCATCACCATGATCAGATTCCCTTGCCTGATATTGACGGAAAAAACCAATATACATTCTACAAATTTAACAAACCAATTCTAGAAGTATAATATCAAATCCAATCACTGATATCTCTACCATGAATCCAAAAATAGATATATAGATGAATTTAACGGGACCCGATCAAATATTCTCTAGAATATGATGATCATGGATATGAAGTATGGTATAGAAAATCTCCTGATAATTTAGGGGCCTACTAACAACCACACATACGATTACACAAGAAACACCATACTCATTAGTGTATAGAAATGATGCATTATTACACATAGATGTCTAGTAGCCTTATCTATGAATATAAATTTGGGGGAAATAGTTATATGATGATTAATCACAAAATGGGATATATGAATTAGACTGACATGATGATAATAGTATTTTTACAATGCACAACCATGAATTCCAATAGAACCAGACTGAATTATCATTTAATAACAAGGTTAACCTATGTTAACTTCTCTAAGGATAACTGGTGTTGTCTATTAGTACCCCAATGAAAATTGGAAATATTACACTAAAACTCCAACCAAAAATGTAATGGACGCACAATATGCATATGTTATTTCATAATAGAGATGACTCACAATACATACATGTTGGGGAACTTTTGACCCCCCTAAAACGTGATATTTCTTAATAAAAATACTACAAAGTTTACATCAGGTTCCCTATATCTAGTTTGAGTGATATTAAATAGCATAAGCAAGTCCTCACTACATGATGTTAAATTTACATTTATCCACTAATGACACATATTTACATAACTAGGGTGACCCAATTCCTTGTATTATTACATTAAACTAAAAAACACATCATTTACTATCCTCATGACATTAATCTACAAGATAGATTTCCTCATTAAATGAAATCAATGTACATGGGAATAACTACAAATTTTTTGACTCATCATAAAAAATATATATCATTTCAAAAATAATTATGAAATTACCCCATCACCATGTTAGTTTTAGATCCACATAGGGAATCTCTTTATCTAATAACTACTTGTGGATTGATTCTTGTAATGGCATTGTACGTACTGATACCCAAACCTATATTCTTGTGATTAGCAACTATATTCCCCTTATTTAAAAATGGTTGATCATAATTCATACCACGTGATGTTATAATACATGGAATATATCTTTATAATGTTGTAAAAAACTGTACATATCTACATCATTACTTCCCTTTTACATCCGATTACTTTCATACTCACTATTAGACAATAAAACTACATGGATGTTGTCCTTCCTTTATGAAATTTATCTTTATATTATTTCTAGAGCTTTGTTTGGCTTGATTCCAATTTTGAATGAGATGTTTAGGGATTCATGGACCATTTATATTTGCCATATCCACTACATGATGGAATATTTCAATGCCATGTCTCTAATTGACTCTACATGTAGGGGGAGTGAATTCCATTCCTTGTTTCTTAGATCGAAATAACTCACGTGTGCTTATGAATATTATTAATAGAATACAAATACAAAAATAGCCATAATATTTCACCATAAGATCATAAATGTGCTAAATAAAAGACATTAAAATTTGTAACATGGGTCCTCCCCACCATATTTTAAACTACATGGTTGATGACCCTTGCATGAAAAAATGATGGCCATTCTTGTGAACGTTAAGTTAGAATATTTCTATTATTTGTTATCAGTATCCTTCCACACCTCAATTAAAAACTACATGTGACCATATCAATAAAATAACAGGAAATGTATAAAATCCAAAATCTCCAACCTCGGTTCTAGTGACAAAAAATAAACATAATGATTCCCCCTCTATTTATATATGTAAAAATTGTAGATGAAGAGTCTTTTTCCTGAAATATTTGTGGCTTTATTTCATTTAATATATGATATGTATTGAATCCTATATTTCCCATCCTAGAATGAAAAAATAGTTGAAATTCTTATATCTACATATGGGTCATACCTGCATAGGGTGTTTCACATACATGAACTATATGTTACATAAATCCTATCATTATATGTTATATAGTAAATAGAGGATTTCCAATCATGGTCCCAACTACAACAAAATATTACCACATCCTTAAAACATGATTAATAAACATCAAAGAAAATTTAAATGATTAATGAATTTAATTCTACACAACAAATACATCATTATCGCAAGATAATAAATTGTAAGGATAATGTCATTACATCATGATGATAAACTAAACAAAAGTAGATAAATCCCAACTAAACAATGTTAATCTATACATACCATCATACAATTTCATCCTTTATCGAAGGACCATAATATACTTTCCTAGAATTACCCAGTTATAGGGTGTTTTATCCATCTTTTAAGAACCTCAATCCATAAATAACAATTCATGTCTTGAGCATCTCATGTTTCTAAAAACAATTCCAGAACCATGTATAATGATAAATTACATCATGAAACCCTTTTTATGAAAATTCATTCACAACTACGGGACTATAATATGGGCCTATGTCCATAAATAATGTGCCTCACACTACAAAAAGGGATTTATGATACATGTGTGCCATGAAATCTCCTTAATAAAACCCAAATCATTCATGTGTTCTTTGAGATTTGTTGTATGATTTTACAATATGATTACTCAGGGCCTAAGAAACACGAAGAATTATTTAAAATATGTTCATATACCTCTTATAAGGATAATGGGTTACTCTTGACAGTGGGTATCCTAATTAATATCTTTTTTATCATTTCCCGTATTCGGTCCTCATATGTCACAACAATAAACATCATGCACATTGGTGAAAATGTTTTTACTGTAATCATTATAGTATTGGATAAAAATCACAAAGACTTAATATTCTTTATAAAGAGACCAAAAAATCATTTAGGATGAAAAATAAAAAATGGTGCCTCAGTAAAATTCATGTCTTCGATCACTAAACTATTTTTATCTAGAGTTTACAAATAATGATTGGGTGAAAATAAATAGGTCATAAAGCAAATAGGTCTTACTTTGTTGCCTTCATAAAACATAAAGAATTGTCATCATAACCTCTACATAAAGAAAATTATAGATTATTGATATTCAATATCACATAACTTCAATAATATGTTCTCTAGGAAATGACTCAACATTATTCATACACGAACACATCATGAATATTATACATTCCAAAAACCAAGATTCATGATTTCAGTTCCCTGGATTAACGTAATCCTCCAATAACCCTTGGAAAAGGATACCCTACTTCAATGGACCCATTTTTTTCCTATTCATGTATTCATATGGATACTCTATATGCTCTCATTGCATTAAATAAAATATGTCACTATGCAGTAAGGGATATCTGGTCCTTGGGATCCATAACATCACTATAGTAGAGTTTATCTCCTCAGTGTGTTATTGGACATTCCAACTATGACTATCCCATGTCTTCCTCACCACCTTAGAACTATAATCCATGATTTAAAATATATATAAAAATATATCTAGGTCGATTTTACATATTCTGCATGAAATAACCATGTTTTTAGCCATTCTCCATGTTGGAATGACACACTCCATTCTTGGACCATTTATGGTCCACATATTATCATTTGAAATATAATGTCCTAGGGAAAGATCTTCAAAATTAATATATGAACTGCCACTATGATTTAGAATACACTCTGGATATTATTCTTCTATACCTAGCCTTATCATATGAACTATTGAGTCTTCAAAAATCTCTTAGGGACCTCAGAAATAAATAGATATCAAATTTTATTGGACATGATATTGACCCATAAGGGCTTTGACCGTCTAAAAAATGGAATATAGTCTATTCATTAAGGTTGATTCAATCATTTTGAGGCCTATAAATAGTTTTTAAGAAACATGAACATCAGTGTTTTATAGGTCATACATGAGATGTCTTAACCATCCAATGTTCATTTTCTATTTTTTTGTTATCACATATATCTCCCAATATCCAACAATCGATGTGGACCTAGAATACCTAGTATTTAATTCTCAAACAATATTCCCCCATTAATCTCTTCCTTAGAGGAAATGATATCTAATCCTCATGGTCTTCGACAACCCCATGGTAGACCTCAACCTACTAGTTTATTTTGGGTCATTACTAGAATTTCTACACCCTGTTCCATTATCATTGATCAATTCCTAGATGTAAGACGTTAAATTTCACGGAATCATAATGTCTCGGCTAAAATACCATAAGCTGCATCAATAGAAGGAACAAGCTAAAAGACCCTAAAAAGTGCTATAATGTGTGAATTTAATGGACATAAACTAAAACGATAGGTGGAAAACATTAAAATATCCTAAACAAAATTAATAAAATATAAATTGTAAAATAAACTCAACAACATCGATAGAAGGTTTGAAATAAAAGACCCAAAAATAAAGTGATATTTGTTCTAAGATAAAATAACCTAAAATAAAACACATTACAAATATCTTCTACAATAATGGAAAATAATCTTAGGCCCCCCATAATGATTCATAAAAAAAACACCTGATATTCTTTCTTGGTCTATTGACATTGTATAAAGATATTGATCCCTGTCATTTTTAGTCACACCCTATAATAATTCACCATCGTATATATATACGACAATGACACTGATATTTTCCATAGATTCATATTATTGTCATTATAAATGAATCTAATTTTAATGTGGAATCTTTTTTCACCACTAAGTTGGTCCCTCTCACATTGATGCATATGGAAAGATGTTAATAGTAATTTTATGACCCTAATGCATACACATGTGATAATGAAGTTTAATTTGTGACACATTCATGTGATATCTTGTAAGTATATCCATGCACATTTTAGCATGTGGCCTTGACATGAACACACAAATCGCCATGATATTAAATCAGGTGTCAAAGAACAAGATATTCTTTAAGGGGGATGTATGGAGATTATCCCTGATAACTTCTTCACATCATCATGAGATCTAGAACTGGTCATGTGAGTGACCATAAATACTAAAATTGATTTTCTATAGAAATTATTGTACACCATCAAGAGATCAATTATTGACCATGAAACAAATCACATTAAAGTTGAGTGATTGTGTTCTACAACACATTCATATTATCCCAAGATCTAATAATAATTTTAATATAAGAGGATGATATCCAAAAGTTGAGAGCCTCTTAATATTGTTAAATTCCATGGGACCCATCCTAGATAAGTTTTGTGATTATATTAAAAAACACTCATTCAAGATCATTGTAAAGTCCCAGTTCCGGGTGCCACTTAACGGGTGCCCCAAACCAGGTTGGAAACATGACCCCAAGCACATTTCCCAAAATTCCAGAGGCTTCCGACTAGTAGCGAGGGACTAGGACTAATAGTAGGGAAACTACTACCTCATTTGTCAAAATGTAGCTTAGCGGAGGACTTATAAACATACAAAAGTGTGGGAGTAGAAAAAAATACCATCACTGAATAGAAAGAAAAATGAAGTAAAGAAAAGACCAACAGTCATATATAGATATGATGATGAATTATGTCTCTAAATCTAGGAATGTATCCAAAATAGTATACACTACAATTTAGAATAATAAAATACAATGTACAAGTACAGAAAATGAAAAAAAACAATGCAGCAGGAACTCAGTTCCATCGCTAGCCTAAGCTCGGTCCCATGCTCTTCTACTCCTCTACAACAATCAAGTACCTTTATATGGACTCCTTCCCTTCTCAACAACTATCGTAATATAATCTGTTTGGGCCCAAGACATGACCCAAACAGGGTGTGAGAAATAAGTCCTAATAGGAAACCACCAAAGGCATGAGCCCAACTGTCAGTGAAAATGTCCAATAACAGTGTGCAATAATAAAATGTAGTAAACTAGGAAGTACTCAAATATAAATATCTCTACCAATTCCATTGTCATTTTAACAACTATTTATTAATTCCATGCATGTGCTTTTTCATGGAAAGTACAAGAAGTAAAATCACAACAGTGAATATTCAAAGAAAACATTGTCCTCAGACATGAATATCCTTAATCTCAGGTAATCAAAATCGATCATGTAGGTGACTGCGCACAAGCATAACTAATTGTTCCCACAGGCATACGAGATATTTCCTGTTGACACGGAAGGTACACCCCACAAGCCTAAGAAATGTTACCCTTAGGCTAATGAACACTACCCACATGCTAAACACAACACTTCCCTCAGGCTAAGCATGAAATCGGGCTGAGACCAATGCATATCTAGCAATACATATATGTTCCTCTAAAGAAAACTTTAAAAAATTTATAGATATGGCATACCATCAGGTATCCCGACCAAATGGCTAAACAGGGGGAATGAACCCATGGGGTGGCCCTGGATCCAAGCGATGATCCCAAAGAACAATCATACATATTCTTAAATTTACCTATGCAATTCAAGGTATTTAATTAATCAAGGCCTCAACCATACGACACCCCAAACATGGGCGTGTTTCACCACAATACACAAAACAACATGACAATTGGAATTAAACATCAGACTCCCTTCCTTGATCTCCCCTGATCGATATACGTGAAAGGAATCTTCTAAAGCACCCGATAATGGTGTAGATATGTGATAAAAGACTACACGTTAAAACTCATATAAATTCTCATCATAAAATAATTGTAAGGAAATGCTCAAGGAGAGGGATGATCTTACTCGTGCGGTTCAAATGTGATCAACGACGGGAGAAACAGATTTCTGGCCTGCAATTGTGAGCTCCTCCAAGCTCTAGGCTCTCCTCCTGATCACCTCCCAGCGTTTTAAGATTCCTTGGTTGAAAGGGGAGGCTAATGTGCATTTTAAGTGAAAAAATCTACATAACATGTACTTTTCCTTTTTTGAACTATTCTACTGGCAGAAACGTTTTACGGCTGATTGTTCATATGTTGTAAAGAGTACACAGTGTATATTCTTGAGTACACGGCATGTACTATCTCTCTACTGGAGACTGTTTCCACCGCCTTACTATTCACCTACCGACTGTTTACATAGCGTGTAAAGACCAAGTACACAGTGTGTAGTTAGTCTTTACACCCTTCATCGTTGACAGGTCTACACGCCCTGCGTACTCATCCCACATTGCAAAAGTTCACTACATGTGGAAAATTACAAGGCGTGTACCCACAAAATTTTTTATTTTTCCCCATTTTCATTATTTTCTCAAAAAATATTTAGTAAAATGTAAAAGAAGAAACATGTACCTCAAAAAATTTAGAACAAGTTTATTACAAAATTCCCCCTTAATGCAATTCGTCCCTGAATTTCCCTTCCAAGGGTGGTAAAGATAGTGCTGTGAACAATTCTAGCCACTTTGTATGTACGCCGGTCTCAGACTCCCAGGTTTTTTCCTACACTCGGCCAAGCTTCCATAGAACCTGTACAAGAGGAATAGTCCATCCTCAGAGAACCATCATGCTCCTATTAACGATACGAATCGTATGCTACTCAATGGATGCATCGAACTGAAGCTCATCCTCCTCGGGCTGAAAAATGTGAGACATTTTCTGAGTGATAATGGCGTAGCTCAGATACATGGAAGACATCATGCAAGCCCCGATACCTCTGTGGTAACTACAACTGATAGTCAACCATACCGACTCTCTCTAGAATCTCAAATGACCTCACATACCTCGGTGAATGTTTACCTTGTCTTATTATCCACCTGTGTCCCAACCTCGGCAAAACACACAAGAAAACATGATCCCTGACCACAAACTCCAAGGGTCATCTGTGGAGATTGGAATACGATTTCTGATGAGATTGTGTAATTTTAATCTTCTTCTGAATCAACTAGACATGTTTCGATGCCTCATGCACATGAAGTGGTTCCAATAAAGCTGTTTCACCTACCTCCAACTAGCACAAAGGTGATCATCATTTCCTACCATATAAAGAAACGTAAGGTGACATCTCAATAGATTCAAGGAAAATATTATTATATGAAAAATAGAATATGGGTATATGCTTCCCCAAGATCAACCAAAGACCAGGATGCATGCACATAGCATTTCCTGAAGCACCTGTATAGTATGCTCTGACATGACATCAGTCTGAGGGTGGTAAGTTGTGCTCAGAAGCACTTATGAACCCAGTGTCCTCTGAAAATTCTACATGAAATGAGACATAAAAAAGTGTACCTATTTGGAAAGATAGCACTAGGTACCCCATGAAGATGTAAAACCTCTCTGATATATAACTTTCTGATCTCGTCAATTCCAAAGGTCTCCTTGATCAGCAAGAAGTGATCTACCTTCGTAAGTCTGTCCACAACATCCCACACGACATCACTGCCTTGATGTGACCTCGGCAACCCGGTCACGAAGTCCATCGTTCCATCATCCCATTTCAACTTCGAAATGGATAACTTTTGTAATAGTCCTGCTAGCCTCGGATGCTCTGCCTTCACCTACTGATAGATGGAACATCTCGTAACAAAACCATCTACCTCTCATTTCATACCCAGCCACCAATATTGAAAACTCAAGTCACGATACATTTTGGTAACCCCAGGATGCACTGCCCAAGCCGAATCAAGAAATTAATGCATCATCTCCTTGTGTATATCCACTAGAACCCACACCCGTCCATGGATAAATGGTACCTCACCATCGCCTATCTTCTAAGCAAGAATAGGCTCCTCCCTTGCCACTGACTCCTATAGAACTTGGAATTTTAAATATGATATTTGTCTCATAATCACTCTATCCAGGAGGGTAGAATTCATAAAAAAGGATGAGATATAGGCTCTTCTCGGACTATCATGCTCCTCCAAATGCATCTTAGAGAACAAATCCATAAGATGCCACTCACCAATAGCCTCTTGCCTTGCCTGTATCTAAGTCATCCAACTTAGTGCATCAGCAACTGTGTTACCCTTACCAGGTGTATAAGAAATCACAAAGTCGAAGGATTGAACATATTCAACCCGCCTTTGCGGTGTCAAATTCAGGTCACACTGGGTAAATATATACTTGAGACTTTTGTGGTCCGTAAATACCAAATAATTTTCTCCCAAGAGATAATGTCTACAATTGCGTAACGCATGAAAAAATGCAGCCAACTCGAGATCATTAGTAAGGTAATTCCTCTCATTTAGCCTCAACTTCCAAGACCCATACACAACTACTCGATCTCCCTGCATCAACACAGCTCCTAGCCTAGTACCTGATGCATCACATTAAAATGTATAGCTCTTCCCTTGCTCTAGAAGTATCAGGACCCATCAAGATGTCATCTTTCCCTGGAGCTCCTAAAAGGCTGTCTCGCAAGCTTCTAACTAGGGAAACTTCACACCCTTATTAGTCAAACCCATCAACGGCGCTCCTAAGAAGAAGAAGTCTTGTATAAAGTACATGTAGTAACCAGCCAGCCCCAAGAATATTCATATCTCAAACATGTTCTTAGTCTGCTCCCAGAAAACTACTACTCTCACATTCTCTAGGTCTACCGCAACTCTTTACTCTGAGAAGATATGGCCTTGGAATTGTATCTGTTCCATCCAAAAGTGGATCTTTATGAGTGTAGTATATAGCTGATTCTCTTTTAGTGTACTCAATACGATCTTAATATGGGTGGCATGGTCATGTCGAGTGTGGGAGTACACCAAGATATATTCTTGGAGACTACCACAAAAGACTCTAGATATGAATGGAACACACGGTTCATCAGAGCCATGAAAAATGCGGGTGCATTCATTAGTCCGAACAGCATAATCATGTGCTCATATTCACCATATCTTCTCCAAAAAGCTGTAAGTGGTATGTCCGATGGTCTAATGCGCAACTAATGTCCTCCAGATCTTACGTCAATCTTTGAGAACACTCATGATCCAATAATTTGATCAAAAAGATCATCAATACTTGTCAAGTTATATTTTTTCTTGACTATCAACTGGTTCAGCTTCCAATAATCCACACAAAGACTTAGGGTACCAAGTGTTTTCTTCGAAAATAGGATAGGAGAACCCTAAGGAGAAGTACAGGGTCTAATGAAACCCTTATTATGTAACTCCTCTAAATACCTCTTGGGATTTTGCAACTCTAGTGTAGCCATTTTATAGGGAGGAATGGACACTAGTGCCACTCTTGGAATAAGATCAATAGAGAAATCCACCTCTCTCTCCAGAGGAAGACCTGAAAAATCATCAGAGAAGACATCCCTAAAACAATCAACTACTAGAGGGAAATACTTCTGAAAAGATCCATGGTCATACAGATACAAACTCAAAATCTGAGCTATCACTCCACCTCACCAACGATGCTCGGGCCCAGCTCGGAACACTTAGACATCCTAGTCGCCCTTGTATAGAAACTATCCACCCTCTGGTGACGTCAAAATCATCGTTCGATGATATCAATCTACAAAGGCTAAAAAGGGTACCATCCAATCCATCCTGAGAATGACATCAGTGCTCCTCATCTCTGATATGTAATGGTCCCATAGAAAGTGACACCCTTCCTCCTCTAGGGGGAACTCCTTGCACTGATGCACACCTATTGTTCTAATCCCCAACAGAGTGTCTAGGATAATAAAATCAAAAGAAGAAGAAACATGGAGCCCAAGGATATTCAAAACTAGAAAAAATATAATGCTATGTATAGCCCCCATATAAAAAAGTACTGAGGAAAGAACAAAATATTCTAGAATAGTACCTCTGATAGAAGAAGGTCTGGGATCCTACTCTTGTTGGTTATGTTGCACTACATATTCCTGCCTAGTGTCGTGGCCCAGCGACTCATCCTGGCTACCCTGAACTGACATGCCCTTCTATCTCTGAGATCCTTGTGTCTGGATACCATGACCACGACCACAACCTCTTCCTGAACGTCCTGACGTGTCCCAATTCCCTGACTGATAAGAAGTTGTTGGCATTTATCCTGCATGCGAAGTATGCACATATCCTCTCTGACTAGCCAGTGGTGGAAATGCCCTGCAAAAATGCTGCAGATGACCCATCATCCCACAAGCTCGCCACTCCACTAGGTCATGAGGACACCATGGTCTCTTGTTCCCCTCATTACCGCACTGATAAAACAATACCTGTCCACATGAAGAACTCTTCTGGCTAGTACTACCACCATAAGAGAAATCCATCTTCATTTTCCTCTTACCAGTATAAATAGTACCAGTAACTAGGGCCGAACCGCCCTGGCCTACAACACTAGCTTCCCATAGGATCCGCTTAGTAATTAGTGCATGGATCAAAATATCATGCACTGTAGGCACCCCGAATACATTCACCAGTTCTCGATTTTCATATCAAAGACCATCCTCAATGCGTTGATCCCTCAACGTCTCATCTCTCACTAGAATATGTGCGAAGTGCTGTAGCTTGGTGAAGAGAGTAGAATAGTAAATCGCTGACATGGCACCCTACTACAGAATCATGAACTCTCGAGCCCTATATTTTCTTAACATCTCATTAAAAATATTCATAAAAGACTGCCAAAATAATCTTCCCACACCATGTATCTGTGATTCTCGGTCTGGGTGGTAATATACCACTATCTCTTTTCGGAATCACGCAACATGTATGTAGTGAGCTTGATCGTTCTCCCTGGAGGCTTCTCAAGATTCTCAAAAATAGTCTCCATAGAACCCAACCATGACTCTGCAACCAGTGGTCCTTCATCCCACGAAAACGTAGGCGGATGCTACTGCTGGAATATACGAGTCACCTCTTCCATAGATGTAGCAGCCGATGGTTCTCCCTGGAAGGTCTGCATAAACCGCATGATGCTTTCAAAAAACTGCTCATTTGCGGTTGTGTCCGGTATAACAGTTGGCACCACATCTGGATCTATTGGAGGATACATCGGTAGCTCATGGGCTACCCTTTCGGGAGTATACTCATTTTTTCTCTCCTGGAGAACAACTCGTGGTCGTCTTGGTGAAATGAATCTACAAGGTCAAACATATGCCTGATATTAAGATCATCAAGGAATGAAAAAAGAGGAGTGTAAGAAGGGAAAATGAGAAAGAAAACATTCATGTTTTACAAAATGATACTACACAGTGCGTAAAATAAATACATAGAATGTTCCCCTAGTCTTCCAAATGGGCATGTACTTCTGCAAAAACTAGTCGTGTAACACACAGAACACACAACGTGTTATCCACACACATGATGTGTAAAGGACTTTTCTTCCCCTTACCCAGTCCTTCTACACGGCTTAGCCACATGGCTCTGTTTTGAAGAAGACTACACTACGTGTACCAGACAAGTTTCACTAACCCTATTTATCTGTTACATGATCGGGTACACAGCTCTGACTACATGGTGTGTTCCATATAGACATGACTTGTACTTCTTAGATTCCAACTGCCTGTGTTGTTAGTGACATAGCCAGCTACTCAGCTGACTCTACACCATGTGTTACACCCGCACAATACCTGTAAACTCCCTTGTTTCCCAATCCTCCCAGCAAAGTCCACACAGTCGTTCAACGGTTAAGACTACGCATCATGTCCCTCAGCTACACGATGTGTTTAAGAGAAGGTAACATCTACCTATGTTTGTTAGCTTCATGGATGGATCCCTAGTTCAAACTAAAAAGAATGTTCATAATTGAAATAGTGTGTATAATCTCATATTTCTCTTCCCATGTTGTTGGGTACAAGGCGGCCATAGGGTCACCCCAACACGGTGTGTACAACTGATACACAGAGAGTACCCTTAGTGTTTTCACAACCCCATGATTCTTCCTAGACGGCCTATGACACAGTTAGGAACTACACCTCGTGTGCATAGGGTAAACGGCATGTACTTTGTTTTTTTCCATTTCATCCTGAACAGACGATTAAATGCCATGTAATCAAAACTACACGGTGTGTAGTCTAGGTTTATCCAGACAGTAATCCTCAGAAACTACTCCAGAGCCCAGAAAAACACTGAAACCAACACCTATGTCCCATATTCCGATCCGTGAGGGACCATACTCCCCGCGAATCGAATTTTGGCATCGTACGCATGTTATAAATAATGTAAATAGTCAATGAACCACAAAATTCTGGTCAATGAGAGCCTATACTCCTCAAAACCAATGTTTGGCGTTCATTCTACGAAACCTCACATAACAATACCCAATTTAATAGTAGGTATTTTATCAAGTCATCTATCAAAACAAAATTCATTTTCTAGAATGACACCTATCAAAACAACATGAAATTTATGTTGAACCTATATGGAATAGGAACTATGCATGAAATGTGATTCTAACATGTGCCTAAATGATGCATTAAATGGAATACCCTCATATCATCGGGATACAACTAAATAGAACCCAATTATAAAAATATAAAAAGCACAGAACAAGTGTGTCACCCAACTACGAAAATCAGATTAATCATAATAATCATAACTAGAAAATCACAATTTATTTCAAGGAAATCCGTTCTTTACTTTTACATGGGGTAGCTACTCTCAAGAACAGTTATTACCGAACCCCATTACAATCTATCTCTTTCTGTCATTAAGAAATTAAAAAAATAACATATTGAAAAGAAAAACCATTGATACCACTTTGTAGCATCCATGTTCCAGGTGCCACTCAATGGGTACCCCGAAACCGGTCGGTCACATGACCTTAAACAAATTTATCCAAATGCCAGAGGCTACTGACTAGTAGCGATTGAATAGGTATGATAGTGTGGAAACTATGCCCTCATTTTTGAATGAGTAGAAAAATGAAGGTCATATACACATACAAATGTGAGGAAGCAGTAACAATACCAATACCAAATAGACAGAGTACTGGAGTGAAGAAAAGACCAATAGTCGATTATAGATATGATGATGCATTATGTCTGTATATCTAGGAAATCAACCAAAATAGGATACACTGAAATTTAGAATAATACAATATAATGTAGAAGTATAGAAAAAGATAACAAAACAGTGTATCAGGAACTCAACAGCATCACAAGACTTATATCGGTCGCATGCTCTCCTAATCCTCTACAACAATCTAGTACCTGTATAAGGACTCTTGAACTAATAAAAACATGCAGCAATATAATATGTTTGGGCCCAAGAAATCACCCAAATAGGTTGTGATAAATAAATACCAGTATGAAACCACCAAAGGCTCGTGACCAACTATCAGTGAAAAAGTGCAACTGCATTGTGCAATAATTAAATGCAGTTAACTATGCAATACTCAATAGTAACTATATCGTCCAGTAATATTGTCATATTAACAATTATTTATTACATCCAAGCCTGTGCTTTATCTTGGAATGTACAACAAGTTAAATCAACAAAAAGCATATTCAATGTAAACATTTTACTTAGACATACATATCCTTTCCCTCAGGTAATCAGAATCTAATCCCGCAGGTGATTACCCACAATCATAACAAATAGTTCCCACAAGTAGATGCGATATTGCCTGTAGGAACGAAAGGTACTTCCCAAAGTCATAATAAATGTTGCCCTCAGGCTAACGAACACTGACCATAGGATAACCCCAACACTGCCCTCAGGATAAGCAAGAAACTAGGATGATCCCAACGCATAGCAATAAATACATATAAGTTTCTCTCAATAATACATAAACATGTTATAGATATGGAATACCCTCGGGTATCTCGGACAAATGGCTAAACAGGGGGAACACACCCATGCGGTGGACCTGGATCCAAACAATGATCCCAAAAAATAGTTATACATATTCATTAAATTACCTATGAAATTCCATGTATATAATTAATCAGGTACTCAACCATACGACACCCCAAACATGGGCGCGTAGCACAATGGTACACAAAACAACTTGACAGTAGGAATAAACATCAGAACACCTACCTCGATCTCCCCTGATTGATATAAGTGAATGGATTCTTCCGAAGCAACTGAGAATGGCATAAATCTGGGATAAATGACTACACATTCAAAGTCAAATAACTACCCCTTATGAAATAATTGCAAGGAAACACACAAGGAGAGGGAAGATCATACTTGGATTGTTCAAAGGAGATTGAAAACAGAAGAAACAGATTTCTGGTGTGCGATCAGGAGATCATCCAAGCCCTAACCTCTCCTCCCATGTTCCTCCCAACGTTCTAAGATTACACTTTTGAAAAAAGAGGCTACAACCCATTTTATGAGAAAAAAACTACACAGTGTGTACTCCCATGTACATAGCATGTAGTTTTAATTTTTTTAACTATTCCACATGTAGCCACCTTTCACCACCGAACTGTTCATATATCGTCATGAGTACAGGGTGTGTATTCTGGAGTACATGGCATGTATTTTTGCTCCCAGGCAGCTGCTTCCACCGCCTTACTATTCACCTACCAAAAGATTACATGGAATGTAAAGACCAATTACACAGCTTATAGTCAGTTTTTACACCCTTCATCACCGACATGCCTACATGCCCTGGGTACTCATCCTACACAGCCAAATTACACAACATGTGGAAAAGTACAGGGCATGTACCCACAAAATATGTTATTATCCCCATTTTTTTATTTTCTCAAATACACATTAGGAAAAAGGAAATGAAGAAACTCATACCTCAAAAAAATTAGAACCATTTTCATATAACCATGATATCTATATCCACTATAAAAAATATTTAAATTAAAAAGGGAAAAATAGGGAGGCTTTTGCGACCATAAAACTCACATAAAATACCCATGAAAGATGATACATTGAGGAATACCTGAAGAAATGTCCACCTAGTTAATCAAGTTCCCGCTGGCATTTCATATTCAGCACTTGAAAGGGTTAAAAATGTTTAGATAGTTTCATGCTCCCCTATTGAGCTCAAAAAAAGTCGAACGGTTTATCCATGAAGTTACCGCAAATCACCACAAGTCCTTTCATTGGTCACATGGTGCATCACCAGTGGGGTTAGTTATTTTACACTATAAAAGATATATAATATTGAGAAATACATAGTCAATTTGAAAATAAAATAAGGGAAAAATTGGAAGAGGAATAGTTTCTTACAGTCATAAAAATCATGTGACACACTAGACATAGCGTTCAAGAACCATTGGAAACCCTGTTTGATCTACCAAATTCCCCCTAGAAATGCATCCTAATCTCATGAAAGTACTTAGACATGATGGACATAAAACATGAGAGTCTATAGGCATGATTCAATATTTTGTAACACCCCCTTTTTCCATAATAAAATAGATGTATGTTGATGTTATTTTATGATGGTTGCTTAATGTCATGTCACACATTTAGAATGAACTGCATTACAACATCAGGAATATACAATATTCCAAATCACACCACAAGATCTATAATTTTTTTTGATATTCACATTGATAAGAAATGAATATACTTGGTGAAGAAAGAAATAAATCCTCCTAATTTTCATGGAATAAAGATGATTGGAACCTCACATTGGCGCACGAAGGAATACAAGAAGATAACATTGTGTGGTTGATTTCATGACCATGGATATTTTCCATCAAGTAAGATTTCGAGAACAACTGGAGTGATCATGCAGCATGAAAAAACACATCCCATGATCAATGGTAGATCACATGGTGGAATTATGGTGTATTATTCATACAACATAAAATGTATTTTATATAACACATGAAATATTAGACAATATAACATTCAAAAAATCAAAGGCATGTTTAGAAAGGCTGGATCAATGACTAAAAGATGGTAGACTTATGAAATTAACCTATATTATGATCCTCATGTTCTTCGCATGATTCAATAGGGTCACATGGCAGTATCTAGACTTGTCGCCCAGGCTACCTAATGCACTACTGGTATACTATTGGGATCATGCAGAGTTCCTTATACATGTTAAAGAATGTCATATGACACCCCCAGGTATGCCACAAATGTCCCATGAAACCCTTTAGACTCACCATATAGGCATTATAATTTCATCATGACTTGAAACATATATCATATATATATATATATCAGTATGTATCATTAATTTCTCGCAATAGAATCCAGAAATGCATGTCAGATTTTGCGACTTACTTCAAACATGTCAGTGGGATTTTGCGATGACACCCAGACAAGTCAACCAAGACATATGAAACCCTCTAATACATGTCACCCTAATACTCATGACTCCCTCCAATCATGTCATCTATATTTCATGATGACACTAGAGAAATTCAGCATAATCATGTGATTACCTGTAAGAATGTTAGTCAGGATCATCTGATGGTTTCTTGGACAATCCATCCAGGTCTTGTGATGTCCTCTATGAATGGTAATGTTAATCATGTGAAAACCTTCATACATTCCATTCAGGTTATGTGATGTCCCTTGGAAAAGTCAACATGATCATAAAATTTTCCTTATACATGTTTGGAAGTCATATGCCGACATGTCTAGTAGAAAATCATGTAATGTTGTGTGGAAAATTAATGGGTAAAAGGGGTAAATGAAGTCGAGTTCATTTGGGTATTCCATGACATGATAACCGTATCAATACTCTGTGTGTAATTCTAGATCAGCAGTAAATTCCGGCTTGTTAGCCTTAAATAATGGATGTATGATAAATATGATTCCTTCCATAATAGGGATGTGGAAGTCCCCTCCCCAAACCCAGATCTCTATTGTATGAATCCTAACTGTACTCCCAACACATAAGTCTGACATCTAAATGAAATGAGACCAATTATTTTCCATTCCTTATTTCCCAAACGGATTATAGATCACATGGACATATGGATCAATAATGATCATATAATTCAAGTAATAAGCCTTTATTGGGATCAGGGAAACCTTAGTTTTTATGCACTGATCAAAATATTTATCTTATATGTCCCACTAATATGGGAAACCGTTTTGTGTATTCCCCAATCAGTGGAATAATATGAAATGTTTTCTATATAAGGGAAACAAAAAGGTTTAATTCCCCTAAAATTAAATTATGTGGACTCTGATTCCTAAAATAACTTGTATATATAAGACAACTTTATATGAATCGATTACAAACTCAAAAAAGAAACCACTTTGGTGTATGTACTTATATATATCCAACATTCAATCCATACAGACAAAATTTCCCGTAAGGCCTAATCATCATTCCTCATCAAACAAAATATTTATAAATTATTAAACAAAAAGGAAACTGCTTATTATTATAACCAAGATATATTGTATTCCTTCTTATGTCCCAATCCCAAACTCAAATGGGAACACATAACAATAAATGTCTCCCTCATTTCTCCTACATTTCAACACTAATCGCCGAATAATTCCCTAGGGTGATCATTATACCTCATCCATTAGTGGATTGAGAAACCAAAATTACAACAAGGATAGTTATTCCTTCCATAACCTGGATACATAGGACACCATCCTAAGGTTTCATACCAAACTCAAATGGTAATACACATTGATTTATGTCTCGTCATTTCTCTGAGATTCCAACCATCGAGATCCATTTATTTTCTTGGGATTCTCATTCATTTTCATGAATCACCAAACAAAGAAACCAATTTTACCATCTGGGTTCTAATTTTATGCAGAAAAATGATTAACAGGATTCCTTCCAAAGGATTAATCCCAAACTCAAATTGGAATCCACTCTGGTGTATGTCCTTCTATGTCTCAATATCCAATCACTCCCATTTTCGGTTCATTCAACCTCATACAACAAAGGACTAAGAATCCAAATGAACTTTGATATCTCTGATTCCTAATATATAAAAATTGATAAGTCTAGTTCATAATATAAATGGTATATATATGAAACCTTATTAAAGAATGATATCCCTACTTAAAATGACATAGTTTTTCCCACAACATAATTCCCTCTTACAAATCCAATAACGATGATTAAGTTCAATCCTTAATTTCATTCACTGAGAATAAATCACATGGGATTATGAAATTGGAAGGGTCGTATCATTGGAATCATGAATATACACTATCCAGTTAACCTCATCATGTATTCCCTGATGAGAGGATTGATATTATTTCTTCCATATATAAGAATATACATGGGGGATAGTCTTAAGGGCGTGAGAGACCTATGATAACTCTGATTCCTACTATAACAAGGATACATAGAACATATCCTCGAGACCCTAGCTTGAATACCAACAGTCTATGTTCCCACACATATTTTCATTCCATGTGATGTTAAACTACCCGAGTTTATCAAACTACATGGGTTATGATTCTTGATATTAACATGATATGTTGGAAACCTCATAGTGGATCAATCTACTCTTTAAAATATAAAGTAAATACATTAATGGATGAAAATTATAAAGTGTTATATTATATAGCTTCAATATATAGGATACTACACATTACATATATATGGATAAAGAACATGATAAATATATAGATGTATTTATTAAGGAGATCCCCTTTCATTGTAAACAAATTTGGATAACCTGTGATAATCATGTAAGGGTAACTAACCCAGTATCTGGATTAGGAATATATTAACCAACAATTAATAAATATATATGAGTGCCTTTTTGTAATAAATATTTCCCCCCAAAAAGGTTTTATGATCCTTACCTCCCATCCACTCGACCATTGTGTGTTCCTAAGTTCTATTAGGCCTAAAACCCCAACTAGCCTCCTACTATTGAAAACCAGGTCCATACCCAGTTATGGAAGTAGGAATAGTTTGTTTTTTGCGATAGGTTGATATATGGTGATCCTGATGTAGATTAATGTATACAACATTAACCACCCCCTAATTATAACACATAAAATCCTCCCAATAATCACTATCAATGCAAATTTGGTGAAGTCAAGATAATCTAATTGAATCACACCATCTCCATCAAAAACTAAAAATGGATATATTGATCAATTCTTATCAGATCATTTTTTCACCCAATGGGGTTCTCATTCATCATATTTCTATGGAAAAAATTCATTTGGAGGGTTTATATGATTATACATTACTTGGGTGAATTTAATTGGACCACATCAGAAACTGATAGTGGTTATTATGGTGCCACTTTTCGTTATTTTTACATTTTTAAATATGTATGTTTTGTTGTTGGAGTTTGTTGGAGGGTAAAATAATAGGTATATGTTAATTAAATTCAAATCTCTAAAAATATTAAAATTCATTTACCATGGGTGTATGAATTTTTTAATATAAGACATAGGATTTTTTTCTCTTCATAATTTTTAATATTATGTACTTCATGATATATAATATTTTCATTAGTGGTTTTTATGCATTAACATGTTAATGATAATGAAATTCAATGATAAATAATGATAGAAGTTAAATAATATGTGTCCTGTAATATGTAGGGATTCAATTTATTTATATTATTAGAAAACAATTTATGATGGTTCATTAATTGGGGGGATTTATAATATGGTTGAACACATGGTGGAGAATTATTTACCATCTGATGTAAAGGTCCACAAATAAATAGTTTTTGGAAGTGGATTCCACTACGACCATATTTTTAAATTATTTTTATATTTAGGTTTTCATTTAACGACATTGTCAGCTTATATATTATGTGGATGATATATACAACATGGAATATTAGATTGAGTGCAAGGATCATAGTAGTATTAGAGATACATTTGGTCAAACATAATATTGTTTTTGAGGCTGATGATTTATTGATAAATTGTTTAACTTAGAAGATTATGGGTAAATAGAAGAAAAAATTTATTCTATATACTATATGGATAATTATAGGTTAATGAAATAAGAGGAATGAACACATTATTTTATAGTATTATGGTTTTTATTTTGAGTGAGTAAAGAGATTTCTTCTTTGGTATTTAGATTTAATTTTCTTCTATTTTTTTTATATTAATCATCAACATAATTAACTATTTTTTAATATTGATTGATTTTCATATACCTCTTTTATATAAGTAGTTTATAATGATTTGAATATTAATAAAATTACTAATATATTTCTTAGAAGATACTAAATTAACAATCGAGTTGTATATTTTGGGGAAGCATTAATTAAATCATTGATACGGATTTTCCCCAGCCATAATTATTATTTATAGAAGATTTCATTTTTGTACGTAGGGGGTGATTTAAGAATCCATGAAAGGTGTCATTGGTGTAAATGTGACATCGATTTTGACTACCGTAAATGAATAAAGGATATATGTGGACCACTTTGGGAAATAGTTTGTAGAAAAAGCAGCATGAGGGGGAGAGTTTGGAAATATTATAATATATGATTATACAGATCTATATTCTTATATAATGAGTGATAATAACCTCATTAAGATAGATTTATTTTCATATGAAAACATATGTTCTTGGGGAATTCATCAATTTCTGAAATAGGTTCGCGATGTGGACACTAGGAATGGTGAAGTTATATTTAGAAGTGACTCCATGAAATGGTTTTGGGGGGGAACTGAATTCCACAGAGGAATAATGCTATCCACAGAAGTGGTAGTCAGTAGAAGAATAAATTCCATATAAGCAGAATTGATGAGATAAGGTATTATAGAGAATCAATATGCAGGGATTATGAGCATAGATGGTTTGATGAGGCAGTACACGACACTAGAAGTGGATGAATATTGCGGTATTGGTGATCTGCGAATCCTGCCAGCTGTACAGTTCATGAAATAGGCAAGGTGGATTACAGAGAACTCAATGAATCCTGCAAAATAACTAAAACACATCACTAAATTAATTTCTTCTATCTAACAGTACAAGGAAAAATTGGACTTCATATATGGGTGAAAAAGGAGCTTCAACAGACCATTTACCTATAGTCTAGGGTGAGCGATTTCATGAATATGAAGGGACTGACAATTCCATAAACACTAAAGGGTTATCTTATAATGTTAATGATAAATATAAGAGGATGATGGTAATTCATTCCACTAGAAGCTATTTAAATAAGGATACATGGGTAGTTAACTTTTGGAATGTAGTCAGTAGACCCTAAATCTTTTAAAACCAGAGACCTTGGGTGTAGATGTCATCTAGCCCAAACATTGTAATTTTAAATGAGATTTGATGAATTGGTGCATCATCACATCTCCATTTTATTCTCCTTGGACGTATCCTATTGAGGGTGAACTATGTAAAATTAGTGTGTCAAATGCATGATTTCATTTCAGTTCATATAATTTTTCGAGAGGAAGAGTTTAGTGTATTTTGTTTAATGAAGAACCATGATAAAAATGGGTAGTAGTTTTAATCGTCCATACCCTTATTCCCCCTACCCCCCACTCAGGGTATTTTTCCTAGTGGACATAACAACTGGTATCAGTTTTAATGGTTAAATGTCTGTGATTCTCTCGCTAAAGAAGAAATAAAGGTGGTCAATCACAACCGAATATTTAAATTCAACCAAAACCACGTTAATCTATGAAAAAATGGGATAAAACAAAACTTCTAATCCTAAGGAATAGATGGCTCAACAATATCTATGCATGTAATATCAGTATATATACATAGTAGTTCATTGTAAAAAGGATAATGAAGGTAATTGGGTGCTAATTTGAAAGAGATCAATGCCTTAGGGTATTAATATCACATTAAATTTACAAGAAGGTGATGGCATGTAAATCCTCACATGCTATGTGGAAAAAGATGCTGAATATTTATGGGGGTGACTTAAAAGTCAGATAAGAAAAGAAACTAGTTCTATGGAACAAATATGATGTTCTCAAAATGAACCATAATGAGTTAGTTGGAACATTCATTGATCAAGAGAATTTTTTCATTGAATTCATTCACGGCCTTGTGGAAATTACTATGGATATTATTATTTTCAAGAATATCATGAGAAAACATCCTCCTCAGTTTAATATGATGGTTTTTGTGTTGGATGGTATTGATCAGAAAGAGAACACATTGGTTAACATACAAAGCTCTCTAGTTTCGTATGACATGACTAATGATGATAATGATGATATAAAAAATGGGATGTCCATAGATGTGGAATTTATATCCATGAATAATATCTCTATTTAAGATAGTCTAAAAAAAGATAATTTGTATGATGTCATGTAATTTATCTCATAAAATATGCAACGAGGGTGAGTAATGTTCAGTGGAATTGTTCTACATTCATGTTTCCGATGATGAGATATTAGACATTTTTCAGAAAATATTCCAATGAAGTTTGATGATGACAATGAAAAAATGATGACATTACCCAAAATAAGTAATCATAAAATGTGGAATGTTGGATAATTTCTAATAGAATGTTCTTCAAAAAAATTACCTACATTAAAAAGAATATGAATGATCAGAAGAATCTAAGGTAGGGATGTTGGAGGACAACAAGGGTCATGAAGTTGCTAAATTAGTGGTGGTTTTAAAAAAATCTATATAAAAAGAATACTATGACAATGAAGAAGTATGTGTTGAAGGAAGGGTTGACATAATGGGTTAAACATACGTTTCTCATGAAAAGATAGATGTTTTTATATCCAAAAATAATAATATAATAATGTTGTTCATGATTCCCTACTCTATATGCATTAGTAGAAAGAAGAGAAGTATGAGTTGAATGAAAATATTGAAAAAGTGTTGTCTTTAATGCCAGGATTCTAAAAAAATGTAGTTGAGTCAAAACATAAAATTGATTAATAGAAAATAAATATCGATAGTTTGAAAAATACTGGTAAATATCAAATAGAAAATGCTGAATAAATTGATGAGGAAGTCATCAGTTTACGAAGATGTGTAAATGATCAAGAAATGTTATTGAACCATAGTGAAAAATCCAGGAGAATGATTACACAGACAACAGAAATTATGAATGTGGAGCCTGATTATGCATCAGAACCAAAGAAATAGTCAATTTTAAATGATAAGGCTGTTATAGGGCTTGATAAAAAATAGAATGTAGTATGGTTGAAGTCAGAATACAATAACATAATCCATGATTAATGATTAATTTCTGTATGTTAAAGAATAAAAAGTTTCATAGAAGCCAAGGGATAACCAATGGTGTAGTTTTTTCATGAAGGAAATTAAAGGTCATAAGATGGTATTGTTTCGGTAAGATCGAACACACTAAAATTTTTTGTTCCATAGCAAACTTGTACCAATGGTAATATGACCAAAAATGTAATTCATACAGAGATAAATTTTCATGTTCATCATTTGATGGTCACTATTTCACATGTAGAGGATTCCGACACATGAAAAAATATTTCTCTTCGATAATACAGATAATTGTTTTGAAACAAGCAGAGGTTGGTTATAAGGAGCAGAAAAATGTATCATATAATGAGCGGAAAATGAAAAATGGGTTTTCAGTTCTACAACCTGATGTTGGTCCATCATATTCTAATTAATTTCAACAGTTTAAATCCATACCATGTATGAAGACAAAAATATGGATAAAAAATAAATGATTTGATCATGTAATGGATTCCAAAATTTTGTTTGAAGCATTAGATTTCACTGGGATATGGATCATTGATAGTTGAAGAACCTCCCATATGACATGAAAGAGGGATCTAGTTAGGGTAATTAGGTATGATAGAGATGGTAATGTATGATTTGGATATGGTAAATGGTTGAAAATTATTAGGTTTGGGAATGAAATGATTTGGAGAAAAGACATAAGACATGTAGATGTCATGGGTGCTCAATGTCTTAGTCACAAATTAGTAAGCATAAGTCAATTTAGTGATTCAGGACATGCCATAATCTTTTCTAAGAAATTATGTTTCATCAAGGAAAAGAATTGTGCAATTTAATTGTATCATGATCTTACAGAATAGAATCTCTACCACATGAGTGGAGAAATTGATATGTGCTTTCTATCAAAGGAAGATGTAAATAAGTTGTGGCACAAAAATCTTATCCTTGTGATCCAAACATTCATATAAGATATGGTGAAAATTGGTGCTACTATATATTTCCTATATTATCACCTGACCATACACAAACTTGTGATGCCTACAAATAATGTAAAGTCATTCGAATGATTAATGATGTAAAAGTGAAAAGGTAAAAAATATTTCATCATATGGTTCATATTGATGTGTGTAGAAAAATTTCACAATGATATCTTGATAAGAGGATATATTATGTTCTTTTCATTGATTCTTATAGATGAATAGGATGTGTATCAATCGTTACCAAAAATTTTGGGGCAATTAGATTCATTACAAGATATTAATTAGAATTTGAAATGATGTTAGGTAAAAAAAAATAAGATCTAAACTGATAATGGAATAGTGTTCACAAATTTCCAAGAGTATGATTGACTAATGAAACATGGGATAAGGAGTCATGATTTAGCAATGAGAAATCCACAGTATAAGGGAGTAGTTGAGAGATGAAATTTTATTTTCAACAACATATAGAAATAAATGCTCATTGAGAAAGACATTACATTGAATGTTTTAGAAGAATTATTGATAACAATTGTCTACACATAAAATTATGCATTTCTATATCTGATAGTAGAAAAAATATCTGTATGATCTATTTTATGGAATGAATCTGTCATTGAATTACTTTTTAGTCATCAGATGTAAGTGTTCCTCTATGAATATGGAGAAATAAAATATGTTTGAATCCCATTGTCATTAAAAGATAAGCAGATCAGGGGATTCTCTACATGTAGAAAATGATTCAAAATAAGACTTGTATTATTAGAAGAATGATTATATATCATTATCTATAACCATTTCAGTGAAAATCATTGAAATTGATTGAATAAAATATTTTTTGTTTAGATATCACCAGTGCATACAAGGAGCATGAAGATACTATAATAAGAATTATAATTATCACAGTTAAAGCCTAAATGTATTGATAATTCAGCTGGAGATGAGAATTGTGTTCAATATATGCATTAAGATCTTGAAAAAATATATAATTATGATATAAGTGAGATTGTATCAAGGACAACTAACAAAAATGTCAACGAGAGTAAATGGGACATTCACAAAAAATTGAATGAACCTGGTGTTTTGATTAAAAATAAATCATGGCTAGTTTGATAAGGGTACTCCAAGATTGAGGGTATCAATGTTGATAATTTAATTACCTATATAATTTCTAGAGACAATTTCATTAATCCTGGCCATAACAGTGCATAGGATGTTCATGGTTTTCTAGATGGACATCAAGTCCACATTTTTTAATGGGGTTATGGAGGAATACTTTTTTATTGAGTATCCATATGGTTTTCACATTAACGAAGATGAGAACATAGTTTTTAGGATGAATAAGGGTTTACATGGTATGATGCAAGTAAAAAAAGCATGGTATTCATGGATATATCAATTTATAAGAAAGATCAAGTTTCAATGTGGTTGAGTTGATTATAATCTATATATCAACCATGGAATTACACAAAGAATGAAAATGCTAGTATATGATGATCACATAATGATTGAAGGATAAGATTAATCTTAATGTTGAATGTATTTTTAATTCATGATAAGTGAGTTCAAAATTTCAATGATATGTGAAATGATGTTTTTTTCTTGAATTATAGGTAACATAAGGAAATAAGGGGTCATTCATTTCTCAATATATATATGTATGGGATTTTTTGAGAAGGTTTGGAATAGATAAATACATGGAGATGAAGACTCTAGTGGCTACCCTGACGAAACTATCAAGGGACGATGAGGGAAATGTAGTTAATATCACTAAATATATGTAAATCATTAGAAGCCTTATTTTCCGAACAGTGAATAGCCCTGAAATTGTTTTTTCTTCATGCCAAGTAGCAAGATAGCAAATCAATTGGAAGGAAATCCACATGATAGCAATAAAAAAATTCTTCATTATATAAAGGGAATATTGGACTTCAATTTGACCTACAATGATATATGAAAATAAGAGATATTGGGACGCAGATATATAGATTTGGACTTATTAGAAGAGGAAAAAAATCAACACCATGAGGTACTTTCTATCATGGTTGATTTTGGTTTTCATAGCTATGAAGGAAACACTATTTCATCTCATTGAGCACCACAAACTCTGAATTCATTACGTCCACTCAATCATACACACAATTATTATGGATGAAGTAACAACATGGGTATATGGTAATTGAAGTGATGTCTCCAATAATAATTCAATTTGATAATTCAAGTGATATAAGACATAGAATAAATCTAGTCGACCACTGATGTACAACACACATTGAAATAAAGAGTAATTTCATTAAAGATAAGTTGGAGTAAGTACAAGTGAAGTTGAAGTATATTACTACAGAACAAAAATTTGATTATCTTCGGACAATGGCCTTAATCATATTGTCATTTGGATGGCATCAACTCACTCTAGGAGTCCAATAGACTCCCCACACTTAGGAAAGTGTGGATGTGACCTCCCCCTCCCACACTGGTATGGTGTGTTTTTTCCTAATGTGATAATCTATGTTATTAACCATATTTCGGAACTAAATTAAATAAACATTGGGTTCATCAATAAAGGGGGAAAATTGTGGTATTATAAGGATGTTAATTTATTAGTCAGTATACAAGGAGAAGTTGATAGGCCGAGAATCATTATAGGGGGACGTGGAGCTGTTATGGAGTTTAGTGATGTAGGGGTAGTCTTAAATATGAAAATAATAAAAGTCATGAATAAAAGTATAAATGACACGATTGGTGAGATTTATGATTAATGAAGAATAATAGTGTTAAAAATGGAATGAAGTGAGTAATTGATAACCATTTCATTATACACTTCTTTCTCACACTGTGAATTTGGCCAATTCAGAAAGAGGTTCATGTGGAGGATTTCATGAAGGGTGATGTTGTTCAAGGAACCGATTCCATGAAAGTGTGTTTACAGAGAACTATAGTCCCTAGTGGAAGACGATAGTATACTAAAGGATTATTATACTAAAGTACACAAAAATATGCCTCCACCTAGATTTACTTAAGGAGACTTTTCCAACCAGGATGAGGTTCATGTGCTTATTAAGGCTTTGAGGTTAAACATATAGTGTTAAAATTACTGATTAATGTGAGGGTGTCGATTTTTAAATAATATTCACATTAGTGTGTGAATATTTCTTCCATTATTTGGTTTTATTTATTTTTAGATTGTATTAAATTATATATAACCCGATCCATAAAATATAATTCTAATTTCAGGAAATATTAATAATTTTTTATCAATTACAGAATATTCTATTATTTTTAATAATGGTTATATTTACCCTTAGTAAAATTCAATTATAATAGTAGGAAGAATTATAATTATTTTAATTTAAATGTATATAAAATGTGGTGAGAGGATTTAAGCTCATAGTGCTTTATAAAATACTTATAAAAATGTGTGTATTTATAAAATTCATTTATGTGGATTGAGATGACAATTAATATTCAGAAATATAAATATTAATATCCAAAAACATGAATAGTTCTAATTAAAAATATATTCATTATACAATATTGTTTATACCATATTTCAACTTTGTAATGTAAATAAACCAATCTTTTGCATGATATTCAATTAATTTTTTAATATTTTTACTGAATGGTCCAATATTTTTGGAACATTTAATTATTTGTATATTTCAACAAGTCATGTAGTAGTTGAGTACATTATAAAATGTAACTAATGGGCTACAAAAATAATGTATGGTACATTATGTTAATTTAATAATCAAAATGTATGTTTAGATGAAACAATACATTATCCATAATCTAATCACCACCTTTATTTTTGGGTTTTAGTCTATAATTAATATAGTGAATAACGTTTAAATGATTTCATCTAATGTAAAATATATGAAAAAATTACATGGGAGAGGTAAAAATGGTGTCATCAAAACACTTACACATAAATAAAAATGATTATTATATATATATATTGTAAATATAAATATTAAATATAAAATGGATTATCATATGTTTAAACAAGTACAAAAATATTGAATTAAGATAAAATAATTCCTATAAGAGAAATAGTTCTCAAAAATAGTTTTATATCATAATTAGAAATTACCAAGACAAATGGTATAATAAATTTTATTATTGAAGAATGAAACTAAAAAAAAAATACATAGAAATGGATTGTATAGTTAAAAATAATATGTGATATGTCATGTTATCTATTATTTATGTTTTTTTTATTCCATATTTTTTCCTAAATAAATAAATTTTCAATATCACTATTTCATATGATGGAAAATTAATTATTTCTAAATTGGTTGGATAATTTCCCTTTGATTCTATAATATTTGTTGACCTAGTTGTTTCAATATGTTGATAATATTATATGGTATATTACTCTAATTTTTTTATCTTTCTCTTTATCTCTCCACCCACCTCGTTTCACGTATATCAAAATTTTATAGATTAATATAGAGATAATTTAGTATATGATAGTTTTTAATATGACCAAAACCAATATTTACCAATGATACATTTCCCCATTCAGTCATTTTCATCCAAATTTGAAAATCACAACCAAAAATTGGTACTAAACCTAATTCCTCACACCCCCAAATTTTGTATATAAAATATGAGGACTTATAGATAGGTATATAGAAATTAAAATAATGATGTCGTTAAAAACTACGAAAATATTTTAAGACCTATATTTAATGACTCACATGGGGAATTATAAATTTTAATTTCAAAATTTTATATCAAAATTTATTTCCTAAAATTTGATGTAATTTTTTTAATATATTTACACAATTGGAAACATTTTAGTAATTAATTTCATTTGATCATGTATTGATGATTTATCACATGATATATTATTCCCATGAATTATCATAACTTGTGAATGATCTTGTTATATGACATTCTGATATAAATTCACAAAAAATTAAAATATATGAATAACATATTTTAGATTAATGTTAAATAATTTTTAAATGTAAATAACCTAATTTATTAAAATGAATTTAATTTATTCAAGTATCAATGATTTTATAGTAGATGATTCCTCACATACATTATATCTAATTGTATATCTCACCATGTATATTTATAGGTAATATATTTTGTGTTTAAAATTTTAAATCATTTGGATGTGGTTAAAGATTCTTTATTCATGTGTTTCATTGTAGGGAATGAGGTAGAAACTTATTGTCACCTAGTATAGAACATGAACATCCACATTAAATATAGTGGCATATATAGTGACCTAGGAATAAAAAACATTACATTTAAAATTTTAGATTAATATACATTAAATTACACCTGTGAATGCATGAGTAATATAATAGTATAGTTCTTTTTAAAAAATTGATCAGAATCGTATAGTCTTTTGAAATATCATCAACGTTTCCCATAAACAAATCTCCACTAGTAACAATACATAAAACATTTTTTCATATCTTGGGGAGTGAAACATAATAAAGATTGATCTCAGTTGCTTAGTAAGGGTAAATAAAGGAGGTATTTAAGCATAATACGAACATAATGGTATAAAAACATGAAAATAACATTAAAAATTGATAACATAAAGATCGACTATAATAATCATGAGTCATGGAATAAATATTGGTTGTTCATAATACTCAAATGATATGAAAATAAAATAACATGATCCATGAGATCCTAACATCAGCATAAGTCATATATTTTTTGTGATAGATCATCTTATAACATTATAAACATGTGTAAATAAAAACATGCTCAGTCATTAACAAACATACCTGAAAACATGCCCTATCATATAAATACATACATGAAACCAAGTCCAAACATATCATTATAAATAGGTAATAATGTTAACACATAACAATGTGGACATGCCATCAGGGTCATACATAAATTTTAGAACATGTAATTAGGATCATGCATAAGTGGATACACATCATAGGTAGGACACACCACCATCCCCATTTCTAGGCATTTCATACTATACTGGGTTCACCCACCATGAAAACTATGACAACTCGAACTATTATAAATAGATTTCCCCTGTTTGATTCAATAAAATGTATTATTATATGAAATGGTTATAAAAACACATGAAATTATATTGTTATATAATATCCAATTGGATTTAATTTATCGTTATGAATCATTAATGTTTATAATGTAGTGTTCAAACAGTCATTACATTATTTGAATAAATATAGGGTTTTAACGAATACAATTGACATAGACAATGAATGTGATAGCCTCATCACGAAAGATCATACCTCATGAAGACCATTTATCTTATATTCTGCGAGAGATAGAATCACTAGAATTTTCCGTTTTACAATCCTAAGGCGAGACCCATGAACATAATCATCAGAAATACCATTTGTGAGGGATGGTCATGCTCATCAGGATCACGTCCCAAACCGTGTTCGTCTAACCACCCATTTTATGTTCCACCATATCACAGCTTACCATTATTGATTATTCTATTGTTTTAATGGGATATGTATCAATACCCTTTCAATATGATATTGTATATTTTTTTATTAAAATATTTATTATACTTTCATCCAATTATTGTCTCTTTTGATTTTTTTATTGATTCAATACAATAGAAAAAATATTTTTTGATAATATTCAAATTCAATTAAGGTATATATTATTATTAATTAATGTATTTTTTTAGAGAAATATAATTTTTATTAAATATTAGTATTATATATTTATTATTAAATATAAATGATTATATAATTTTTATGATGTCCAAAGTAATTTTTATATGGGTTCAAAAATAGTTATTAAGAAACAATAATATTTAATAAATGTCAGTTAATATATTAAAAGTGAAAAATAAAATATCTATAAATTTTATTTTTAAAAAAAAATTATATTGGAATTAATGATGTTAAATTTACCCAATGGTGAATTTTTCACAGTTTTATGAGATAATTGAATTTTCAAGTAATCATTTATACAATATAAATATAGTTTGCGTATTATGACACCATAATTACCCAAAACTATTGTAATAAATACTATAAAGTGTATAAATGACTAAATATATGTTTAACCATTACAATTAAATAATTTTATATTTATTTAATTAATATTATAATGTCATTTTGAATCCTCCAAAACATATATTATATTAATGGATTAAAAATCATTACTTTAAGAGTATGACTCACCTCTACAAAATCAAGTGAAATATTCTTTCATGTTCCGTCCATAGGAATATAAAATAATAGAAAACAAAATTTGGTGGAAATCGTGGGAAAGAACATAGTATGGTTTGTAGTATTTGTTATATTATTATGTTGTGTCTAAATCATAAATAATATGGATATACCCATCTTTTCATCTATAGAACCACTCAATATTGAATTTCACTTCACTAAAACTCATTAGAGCTCATCCATAATCATCAATACACTATCTAGGGTCCAATAAAGTTTCCATTAAGCTCTCAAGAATCCACTCCAAGTATTCGGAGTTAACGAGTCGAGTAATGGATTTTCCACTATCATTTTTATTAATGAAATTCATTTATGATATGCATATTAATTTATATTTGAACATGTGGGGATATATTTCTCCATATCAATAATAATATAATTTTTAGTTGATTATAATTAGTGACCAATTCCACTATCATTAATCCTTGAAATAATCTATTTTGTACAATCGTTACGTTGCAAAAAATTATAAAGGGATTCTTCTCATCTCATTTCCATTATTGGACATATATTATGTCATGTTTCATAAAATTCCTTTTTATTATGCTGGGATATGTTCTTCTATATTCTCCATACATTCCATTTAATTTATAAATGATGAGGTCCCCATTTAAATATGATAATTCCTCCTATGATCTTTTATGTACACCTATTATCATGATTAATTATAGTTAGGATTATTTTTAAAATTCATGATTCTTCGTTAACTTATTCCTTAAATCTCAAATTTCTAAATATTAGATATGTTTTTCTATATCACTATTACTTCCCAATTGATTTATATGTGATTAGATAACCCCTTATCTCCCATCATCCCATTTTTATGAATCTTTATGTAACGCCATTATGATCCCAAAACGTCACTATGATTTTCCGTGAAAAAATAAATATGTAGTGAAACAATACGAATTTCATATCAAAAGTGTACAAATTTATTCAATTATAATTGTATATTTAGTAAGTACATATATGTATTAATATTCAATCTTTTTTATCATTGAATAACGTACGATGATGAGTTAATCTATGTTTTGTGATCAGTGTGGCGCACTTAAGCATGATGAAGAAATGAATGTGATAGGTCTGCCTAGAATTATATAGAATTGTAATACATAAGGGAATTTTTGGTATCATGATACATCATTATGCATTATGGACTGAACATGATTTCTTTATAGGACTTTATCAACCATGATTTCATGGAATTTTTCCATGTCCTATATTTACGATGTAGTGTTTTAAGTTGTTTCCACATATCCCAAGTAATGATTATCATTCTATATCATGCATTATTATTCATTTTCCACTTATTCCAAACTGATATTACTATTATAAAATATTTAATATATTAAAAATATTATTTATTGTTTATTCCATTACAAAGGATTATATCCCATTGCCCTCTTATGTGTTTTCCCATGTTATCATTTAATGTTTAAAAATACACGGAAATCATATAATCATTTCAAACATGTTTTCAATAATATTTTGATATCCCATATTTAATATCTTATAAAATGTACCTTATTCCCTAAAACTATCTACATATCATCATTTGTGGTTTTATTAGGCGTAATATTATGTAATAAATTATGTAACAATGTGTATAAAATAGAAGGTTTGTTATAGTTGGTAAAAGAGAATATTTTTTTTTCTATTTCTGGGATTAGTTTTAAAAACTATAAAGAAAGAAATTTGGATGAGACAATGTATAAAAACATAAAAATATTTTTGTAATTATAGAGTAATTTTTTGATAATGTAAATAAATACCTTTTGGGATACTATAAGTGGGCGTGGTTCTGGAACAAATTTACCTTTGGGTAACAAACTCCGAGAAGGTATTTCAGGACAGACTCATGGAAAATTGGTACAAGAAAACAAGCCTCACTGTGCACCAGTTTTAGCAATATTAGGGGATATTATTTGTGAATTCACAATCTTTAACAATTATTATTGGAAGAAACACCATAAGAGTATATGATATTAAATAGATTATGGATAACATTTATTCAAGCTAAAAACACAATGTATGAGAAAGAAATTTAATTAATAAGTTAACTTTTTCATGTAATTGTAATCCCATTTATATGTTTAATTGTTTAAAATAACACATACCTAATTCTTCAATTATACTAGAAGTGTCCAGAAATTGGGGAAATCATGTAAACTATCAATGTAGAGGGAAATGTTATGATTTTCCTAACAGAATTCCCAACCCAATGAGAGAATGAATAAAAAACATTAGAAATATAATATATTAGTATAATCATGTTCTTAATATAATCCAAGATAATGAGGATAGTCTAACCCCCCCTAAGAGATAAAAATATTTAATATAGAGAATTATGCAACAAATATCCTTTATATTATATGGAACATATTAATCCATAATTATGGAATGATGGATCAAATCCATTGTGAATATCTTCCCCATCCTTTAATGCTTCTAATATGATTAGGTTTTACTGGATTTTTAGCATATAAATGGGGAAGCTGATCAGTGGTAGGAATTTATCAAAAATGAAAATCTTGAGAAAGATATCAACGTAATGGAGATGAAGTAATTTCGGAAATAAAGTCAACACATAATTTACATGCCTTCTGAAACATGAAATGGTAAGGGATTCCATCTACCTCAACATAAAATATAATGAATCAATTTGGATGTATGAGGAAAAAATTAAAAGATAGGAATGATAGGTCTTAGACTTTATCATTACCTAGAAATTCAAGGTTAACTACATCTTTCATGGGAAAACCCAGAATACAAAAATCCATGTTGATCTGTTAGTTTGATAGCTATTAAGAAATTGAATGATGTTCCCTAAAAATAAAAATAGGTATCAGCGATTCCCATGGGTGTTAGGGGGATAAGTAGAAAAATGTTTATTTAAATTTTGGTGTTATTATCAATAAATCTAATAGTACAAAAAATTAGCTTCCCACATGTCAAATATGCAGTAAGAAGCACCATGAAAGATTCCTATGGGTGTGAAGAGATGATTTAGGTATAGGAAGAAAGGTATCCTATCCAATATGTTCCAACTAAAGAAACCCACTAATGGGAGAGAGGAAAGGAATTCTTCAATAAAATCATGGCACATTGTACATTGCTAAAATTTCTAAAAACCATGTCAGTTTTAAAAACAACGAACTAAGGAAAGATATTTAAGAGAAAACCAAAAACCATTAAGGAATAAAGGGTGATATTTTTCCATCACAACACTAAGGTGAATCCTGAAAATGATGTGCTAGAAGGTACCCAAGATATTAATGCATGGATAGAGAATATATTTTATATTTTGGATTAAAACATTTATTAGGATAATTTTTCATACACCAAAAAAATCATGGAAGTGGATTTATCAGTGAAAATAGAAGATTTGGAAATTATTGCCTCCAATGAATATAACTCCTCCCCTATCCCAATTTATAGGATGAATATTCTATATAACATTTTCATTATCCCTTCAATGAAATTTGATGAAATTATGGGAATGGATTTTCAAACCATGTATATAGATAACATAAATTACTACCAGAAGGGAATCACACTTGTTATTGTTAATCTACCCCCAATTTTGTATAAGTGTGAGATGGTGGATAAATCTTTATTTTAACCACCATATCAGGTATGGATATTATTTCCCTATGAGAAAAAATATATATCTCAAATAATTTATTATATGGAAGGAATTATCCTTGAAGAGATTCCCACATGGAGAGAATATGCTGAGGTGTTTCTTGAGGAATTTTTAGTTTCCCCTCTTAGTTGAGAGGTATAATTTTCAATTGAGATTATACATGGAAGTCTCAAATATCAAAGACACAATATAGGATGGATTTTTTTGGATAATGAGGAGATGTAAAAACAATTAAAGTATAATATGTATAAAGGGGTCGTATGACCATGTGTTTAACCACGTGGTGCACTAGTTTTCATCATAATAAAGATGAATGAATCAATGTGACATTCCATTGATTATAGTGAGATCAATAAGATCCTAACAATTATAAAGTATCATCATTCATTGGTAAATGGAATTTTCAATCTATTACATCATGTAAAATACATATACATGGTCGATTTTCAATTTGCATATTAATAAGTTAGGGTGAAAAAGGAGGATATCGCCCAGACTAATTTTCATATAATGTATGGGAGCTATGAGTTCATAATGATTCCAGTTGGGATCCCTAATGCTCCAAAAATCTTCAGTGACATGATGAATAATGTATTTATATATTACATTGATAATGTTTTCTGTATTTAGAAGAGATATTATAATATACTCTAAAACCAATTTTAAGCATGAGGCATATCTGAGCACATTTCTAAAGACCTTATGAAAGGAGATGTTATATTCTTAGTACAAAAAATGTGATTTCTAGTTCAAGTAAGTCTCATTACAAGGTAATATCATCACATATAATGGGGTATCTATAGAGCATTAAGTAATTAATGAAATTAAAGGATAGAAGAGGCTAATATATATAAAATATATCCGCAGTTTCCTTTAGTTGGCTGGGTATTATTAGCGATTTGGAGGAATTTTTCACAGCTATCCAACCCTCTTGACAAGATAAGTCGGAAGGGAGTCATGTTTTTGTGGGATAATGTTTGAGAAAATAGTTTCAAGGAGCTCAAAAAGAGGATTTTCATTAACATTATACTCATACTAACCATAAATGGAAAACATTTCATCGAATTCAATGATTCATCGAAGAACGTCTTAAGATGTGTGTCGATTGTGAAAGACAAATTCATCTATAACATTTAAAGTATTTCGAATGATCATTAAAATAACTACCCAACACATGATCTACAATTTTCTAAAGTGATATAATCTTTCATAATATGATGGAATTTTCTATTTGGGAAGAATTGTGGAATATATAGAGCACAAAATCATCATGTTTATTTTCACATAGAAAGAACTAAATATGACGCAACAAATATAGACATGTAAGATCAAGGACTATGACAGCTCAATCCCCTACCCTCCTATGAAAGAAAATAACGTTTCATATATTCTTAGTAGAAAGGATCCAGAAATTATATCATTTATGATAATTGAGAGTGATTCAATCCTCATTTATTTGTAAATGGTATACATATATATCATAAATAAAGGAAATTCATATATCTTTTAACAAAAGATTTCTAAACCATCTATTCTAGAGAGGATATATGATACTCAGGGAAATGATGTGGGAATTATGAATAATGATTAAACATTATGGAAAGGGAAATCATTTATGTTTAATCTTATTCAATAAGGAATTCTAAGATTTGTTAAAATACTATGCGTTCCATCAAATCCTATGTTAATGATGGAATTTCTGGGTAATGCACATAGTTTGACGTTCACCATTCACCGAGGAAGGAAAAATATTTTTCATGATCACAATGATCACTATTGATGGAACAATATAAATAAAGAGATCACTGAATATATATAAAATTTTATAGTATTCCAAATATTGATGGATGCAATATTGGTGTCTAAATAGATGATATATACATTATTAATATGAACAAGAAAATGGGAGAAAATCACCATTGTATTTTTCACTAATCTTGTAATGACATCTAGGGGAAGCAATGCTATAAGGGTTGTTGTAGATCATCTTATAATGATAGATCACTTAATTGGAATTCAGGATGATTCATCTCTTGATCATCTTTCTTGAATATATATATTAGAGAAGTGGTAATTATTCAAGGAGTACAACTATTGATCATCTCCAACTGAGATATGATATTCACCTCCATGTTATAGAAAATTATATAAGATGATATAAAGAAAATGAACATAATTATTAAAACCAATCATCCACAAAATAATATCCATTTTGATATGAATATTTATAAAGTGGAATATATTGTGAAATCATATTCTCTATAATTCAATGGTGGATGGGACCAACATATACCTTTAGTCAAGAAATCATACAATAACTGTTTCCACTCGATCATCAAAATGGATCCCTATAAACCTCATTAAAATATTATGTGTACAAAACCTGAATGTTTTCAAGATTATGTAGAAATAACAACCAATGTTCTGAATTGGTTGAGTAAATTGTGAAATATGATAAGACCATTTAGTATCACATCAATTTTTCATAGTGAAAAAAATATTTATACTGACTGTCATTGATGAAACATAGAGTTTAATATTAGAGACATGGTATTCCTCCACATTTCTTGATGAAATAATGTGATATGATTTTATTAAAAGGGAAATAATAGACCATGATACATCGACCCCTTTGAGATCCATGATTACATAGGAGATTTTTCCTACAAACTAGGACCCTCACACACCTATCTCAAGTACATTATGTATTCCTTGTATTCCTCTTGAGAAATCACATACCAAACCCCTCATATGTACTTAATCCATAGTATGTTCCATTAGAGAATGATCAGTCATATAGGGAGTAGCCAGTTAAAATCATAGATCAATAAGAAAATGTTTTAAAATATAATACAGTGATTCTTATAAATCTGTTGTGGAGAAAAAAATGATTGAATAAGATATTTGGGAATTAGTAGAGGTGATGAAACATAGTTACCATCATAAATTTTATTATAGTAAAATAATATTTTTAGGGTAAAAATTCTTTAGGGGGTAAAATTTTAACGACCCGAAGTGTTATAAATTAAATTACCCTTTTTTTATTTAATTAAATGACATATAATGTATTATTTCTATAGAAAAAATTGAATTTATTTTGTTTTATTATATCTAATTGGATTTAATTGACCATTAAGAATCATTATCATTGATCGTAAAATTGTTTAATAGTGATCACATTATTCATATAAATACATGGTTTAAATAAATACAGTTGACATAGATAAAGGGTGTGATGTCCCAAATGATTAGAATCAAACCCTATTTAGCCAATTTACAGGTCCTTTCAAATGACATAATATCACTGTGATTTTCCCATTACCATGACTAATCTATGTTACAACAACTAAAGCATGAGTGAATCTATATATGGGAAAAGTTCATTATCATTGATATCACTTCCCAAAACATGTTCGTCAACCCCCCCCCCCCCCCACAATGAAAGTCCAACCATCAACCACTTTACCCATATGGAATTTCCAAAAATGATTACCCTATAAATATGAGTATGTAAGTTATTTTTTAGAATAATTAATAGTCTTTCATCCTATTATTGTTAGTTTAGAAATGTTTTTACTGATAAAATAAAACTTAGATAATATTTATGGTTAATATTCTAATTTAATTAATGGATGTATTTTTATTAAATAGTGGTTTTTACAAAATAATATGTTAATAATTTATTTTTATAAAATAATTTTTATCTAATATATATGATCATTAAATATTTATTAATATAAATGTAATTTTTTCAAATGTTCAAATACTAATATTTGCAAAAATACTATGATTTTTAAAAATAAAGTATTTTTAAAAACATTAATATTAAAAAATTTGGATAATTTTTTTCTTAAAATAAATATTAAAATTATAATATGAATATATAAATTATCAAATTCTCATTTCTTCATAATATTATGAGAAGGTTAAATTTTTGGTTAAAAATTAAATACCACGTAAATATAACTCTCCTATTATTACATAAAAATGAAATAAAAGTGATTTAAAAGTTAATATAAATGGTATAAACGACAAAAATAATTGTTTTCGAAATAAAATTAATATGATTTTATGTTTATTTTACTTATTTTTTAATGTATTATGAATCCTGTAAAATATGAAATATATTTTAATGTTTTAAAATCATTTCACTATGTGTATGACTCCACTACTCATATGGAAGGGAATTATTTAATTAAGTTCTTCCCTTTGGCTTATAAAAAAATAAAAACACTCCTATTTTTATGAAACTGTTCAAAAAACCATTCAACTGTTTTGGGAATTTTTATATTTTATTATGTTGAGTCCAAAAACTAAAAAATAAAGTAATCCCCCTCTTTTCTTATTAAAACCCACCCAAGAACCCATTTCTCATCAGTTATAACCCTTGGATAACATACATAATCTTACCTAGACTCTCTTGTTTCTTTCCAAGGTGCCACAAAGCTCTTAATAAGCCCATACCATGAATTATTTTTATACACTAATGCAAGGGATCTTCCAATATTCTTTTTATTCCAGATATTATTTTATATTTTTCATATAAATTTCAATTTCATCTTGTTGGGATATGTTTTTACTTATCTCAAAATGTATTATTTATTATGAATATATTATTAGAGACCCCTTGCACTATCATTAATCATTCCAATGAATCATTTTTTACATATAACAACGTGAAAAAATTTAGAAAGGGATTCATCTCTTCTTATTTCTATTCAATCACTTATTTAATGTTATATCTCTTAAATTGACATTTTATTATGTTTTGATATGTTATACATAATCAATTTGATTTATATTTAATTTTTAAATGATGATAAACCCTATTAAAAATAATTAATATTCCAATAATATTTTAAATATTCTCATTACCATGTTGAAATATAGCTAGAATTATTCACTTTTTTTAAAATAATTCATTGTCATATGACTTTAATTTCCAATTTCTAATGGTGTGATATGTTTTTACATGTCCCTATTACTTCCCATTTCATTTTTATGTGATAAGATACACCATTCTCTCTCAAGATCCAATATTTATGAAACATTGCGTTACACCATATGGTATCGAAATATCACTACCAATTTCCATACTAAGAAATTGTGAAATTAATACTGTAACAATATCCTATAAGGGGCATTCATGTTTTTTAAAATATACTTTTGGATTGGAGACATACATATATATTCCACACAACTTGACCGTGAAATAAATTATTGTGATATATGAATCCATGATTTGTGATATATTTGGCACACATACGCATGAGAAAGAAATTAATTTGTGGTTTCACCCAAAAATTATATAGTTCATTAATGCATTGGGTAATGATTAGTATCATGAAATATCATATTAGGATATGGCGTGATCCTGATTATTTTTATTGGACTTTTTGAACAACAATTTTTGGGCGGTTTAACCTTCACCTAGGTTTATATTGCATTGTTTTAAGTTGTTTCCACATTTCCAATGCAGTGATGACAAATCTATATCATTACATATAATTAATGTTCCATTTATGCCTCATTGATAAGCCTATTCAGTAACACATTATATCTTATTCATGTTATGTATTGTTTGATCCATTTCTAGGTTTGTAGCTCATCGCTTTCTTATATTTGTCACTTTGTTATCCGGTTCAGTTTTAAAACTCACGGAAAAATTAGAGGCATATTAAATGAGTTTTTAATAATTTTGATATGTCACATGATTAAGATGTTATTATGTATACCTAATTCATAATGGAATTAAAATTATTGATCTTTTGTGTTGTATTAATTGTAAATTTCCATAATAAAATGTTATTAATGTGTATTAAAGAGAAGGGTTGTTATAATAACAATGTATTTATCATGAGATATATAAATTGTTACACAATGCATCATAGGGAGATATATTACATCCCATCACATAATGAAAACAATATATATGGGTTTTATATGATCATAAGAAATTACATGTCAAAAAAATTTAAATTAAATGAGTATTATAAGTATTTTTAATATTTTTAACTATGTAAAAGAGATAGGATTCATAGTCATTTCGTCATATAATAACACATTAAAAGATGAGGGATTCATCTGGGTATTACCCATGTAGGATAAATGAGTTTCAAAAAGAATGTTTCATTTCAAAAATTAGTATGGAAATAAAAATTATAAATGGTTTCCTTAAATCCTTTCCCCAATAAAATAGAAAATATATCAAATGATATCATCTAAGATGGAGGATTATTTTTAAAAATAATTCAAATCAACATTTATAGGAAACATCTTTTCTAAGAAATCATATTTTTAAAAAATAAACAATTTTGAAAATCATTTTCTTTGTAAAATAATTAGAAAAAGCGATGTTCCAGAATATTAGGATAAATATTTACATTAATAATATTTTTTAAAAATTGATATTCATTTTTTAAATAATTTATAGTCATGATGGAAGATAAATATTTACATGATGAACATTTTTTTGCACCGTAAAAATATTTCAAATGTTTTTTTAGTGAGAAAATATTAAGAAGACTATTTTTTAAAAAATATTGTAAAATGATAAATCAGGGAAAAAATTTCTTTTAAATACAAATTGATAATAAAATCCAAATCATTTTAAAAAAACATGCTTTTATATGAAAATAGATTTTGGAATGAATATTGATATTAATTAAGGTTTTATTAAAAACATGTTCTTCATTTTATTACATTACAAAGTTTGGATATACGCTACAATTACATGTATATATTATGAATAAAGAGATTATAAAATAAATTAAGAGAGTTAATGAGTAATGAATTATAATATATCATCAATGGATGATTAATCATAAATATTCTTTATAAATGAAGAGATTATAGTTATAAATGAATTCCACTTTTGTAACATTGAAAAATAATCCCCATGAAAAAATTACATTACATGAAACATAAAATTGAATAATTATAGTTGGATTCATGATATAAAATGTCAAATGGGTATTATATAATAATTTTAAAAGAATAAATGTTCATAACATAACATGTGTGTAGAACAATGAAAAATAATAAAAAAATTATTTAAGAATTTGGTAACATTTTAACTGTAAACCCCATAAAGCGAGATATTCAAATTGATATATAAATAAAAATAAATTTTACTAGGTACATTATAAAAAAATTCATATATAATAAATAAACCAAATATAGGAAACATGTGGTGAATATATCATGTGTCTCAGAAATGATAAAAGTCAGACTGAAATCCCTTATCTTAAGAATAAAATTCTTTCGTACAAATTTAAACCTCCTGAATAATTGATATATGTTTATAATAAATATCATAAAAAATAATATTCATATATATAATACCATATATGATTTTTTATGACCATTATATTAAATCTTTATTAAAAATACCATGTTGATGTCATGTTTCAGGTAATAATCACATTGTTTTTTGAATAAGATATAAATAAATTTTTTCATCCTGAAAATGTAATCATTGTTGAATAGTATCAATAATGTAAAATTGTACATAAATTTCATATATATTTATTATAATTTTATTTATAATAGTACATAATAGATATAAATAGGAAATAAAATACACCATTCATGGAGACCTTAGACGTACAAACACATGAATGGTGGTTCCATTTTATTATTTTATTTAAATAAAGAATAAGAATATATATATATATATATATATTATTAATTTACAATTCATATGTTTTAAATATCACATATTACTATAAAAATTATCCTTAATACATTCCATATAAATCATGAACGAATCTCATCGCTTCAGAAGGTAGTTTTCTGTTATACAGACGAACGATATTATCATTATCCCACAAAATGAATTGAATTATGATGTGTGCGATAAACCATTTCTATAATAATAATAACATCATAAATACGAAAATATAAAATATTAATCTAATATACATCATTAGTCTCATCCTTGATATGTGGTAATGGAGAAACATATGGCATCAGTTCGCCCGGCGGTTGTCAATCATACATAGGAATTACTATTTTGTATCCTATCACATTGAAGTGTGTGTGGACATAGGTTGGAATCAAATCATAAAATCATATCAGTAAATTTAATAATCTAATGATATTATATAATCATGATATAAAATTATTTCATGATTTTTGTGAAATAAATAAATAAAAAACGTTTGTGGGTAAATGTTAACTCTTCTTCAGGTATCTCCATTTGGTTGGCACCAATGATCTTACATTTTTTTATTTAGGTAGAATGTAATGTATATATGACAAAGGAATGGTAGAGGTGAAATAATTTGATATAGATATTTCCATTCCAATTGTATTTGAATGTATGATGATATGGGAAGAGTTGGTGGCCTTTTACAAGTGGGGTAGAGGATACACATGACATTTTTGAAACAAATGTTGTGTATAATAATGTTTTATTCTGACATAACACATTAATAATTCATATAATTCAATCCATGATATCATATTGGCGACATATTCCCATAAAATGGGTGTTATACTTGTTTCTATGTTATTTTAACACTTAATATTTGTGTTTTGACTGTTGGTAATCTCAAATTCCATTATTCTCTCTGATTATTTTTTAAATATTATAACAAATAATTTTGGTCAAAAATTTATCTAAAATTATTAGAAATATGAAATTATTGCGATTATATATATAGAATCTGCTTTTTAAAATTCAAAATATAGATATGTTATATATAAATATAAAATTTAATTTCATAGATATGATGAGACAACAAATATTTAAAAAAATGTAGAAATTTTTTAAAAACATTTAACTCCATTTTAAATTTTATATTGTATTAAAACATAATAAAATGTATTAATATAAGTATTATTTCTGGAAATATACTTTAAAACCATACAAAATCATAATATATCTGTATAAAAAACATTGTCAAAAAATAGTTTTTAATCAAAATTCATAATATTTTTTATTATTCATCCAAAAAATTATTCATCATAGCAATATAATAAAAAATAATCATTGATATTTTTTTATTATAATTTAAATATATATTTTAATTTATTGAAATAAAATTTATAAATGTTTTAAAATTTCGTTTTAAAATTTTCACAACATTTAAATTCTGTAAAACAGCCTTTTAGAGTAACAATTATTTTTGGTTTAAAATTAGATTTATTCTTTTATATTGCCTAAAAATCATATAATATGAATGTGAAATATATTATTGAATTTATTTTCTATATATACCATTTAAATAATTATAAAAATTTTGTTTTTTAATTAATTTTCATAAAACGTGTTTTTCTAAAAAAACTGATTTTTCCAAAATAAAATTTCATTATTTTCAAATAGTTTTTACTCTCTTTTATAACTAATTGGTAATGAAATAAATCAGTTTATATACATGTTTAAATCATATTTTTATATTTTAGTTAAAATTATTCATAACTATAATTCTAATGAATAGTTTATATGTCTAAGAATTTTTAAATAATATTACTATTAGTATTTTCTAGTTTGGTAAAACTAATTATTTTGTGTAACATAATATATAGTAGGAACACAATATTTTGTGTAACACAGTCTAATCACAATATTTAATGTAACACATGCTAAGATTATTTTTTTTTTGTAGAAAAATAATTAATGGGGTTTGTTTAGAAATCAATATTATCTATGTGTATAATTTAATATCATCAATTTAATAATTTTAATATATTTGAAAAAATTCATAAAAACTCAGGGTGACTCACCATAGATGCTATAATGTTTTTTAAATTTGTTATATGGATTAATATATGACATAAATTTATTGAAAACAATGTGAAACTTCCATCTTATAGTGACATGATCTCCTCAGAAGAACCATTCATTGTTGTTATGAAGATAAAAAATTAATTAACAGTGTTGAAAGAAGCATTAACTAAGCATTTTTTGAAAAATGAATATTCTTTGATTATAGTTATTATTTTTACAATATTATTGTGTTTACATTTACAACCATATAAATATAAATATTAGTTAAATAAAATGGTTTTTGTAATTCCCTCATTCTTTGTGTTCAGGTTATTGTTATATTTGAATTAATTTTTATATGTGTTGGACTATGGATGAAAATACTCATGTTCACTAGTTTTTAAATAGTCAACGAATAATCATGTTCTAATTATATTGGATTATATATTGTTTTTATAATTATGTTTTTCATAATTAATTTTCTATATTAAGACATTATAAATACAAATTTTTTTTTTTTTGAGGTTATAACTATAGTAATAGATGTTCAAAGAGAGATATATTAATATAGGAGATTAAATATGTAGGTCGATGGCTTTAATGTTCCATAATGTGCCTATTTGGTTGTCACTCTAGTAAAACTAGTGATTTTAGTGGACATTCCCAGAGGGGGTAATTTCATTGTAATTACTACCCTGTAGAGTTCTGACTCACAGATTTTGATGTAATGGTTTCAAATGTTTACGAACCATTATTTTTTTAATGACCTGTAAAATGATTATTTTCACTTTTAAGTTGAACATGGCACGATTTTTTCACTATGTTTTTAGTTTTAGAAGTGGAGGATAGTCCTATTTTACCCTATCATAATATAATTGTTTTTCTAAATTCCATGTTGTTCATAATATATTTTTTCCGTCCTTTGATTTTGAATCCTCTATTCTCTTCCTTATTCACTCTCCCTTAGCCATTTGGCCAATTTTTACTTAACTTGTCATGGGGTTTAATCTATAATTCCAATAAATCATAGTGAAATCATTATGTATAGATGGTTATTTTTATGAATATGTCTGAATGAATCTTTGTGAGGATTAATTTATTGGATTATATATTATTTTCTTACCCTAAATAACATTCCTAATTTATAATGGTAAATATTCAAATTAATAGCGATTAAATTGGATAAATTTTGTCAAATTTTTAGACTTTTATCAAAATTTCACCCATGTAATATCAAGTAGTGATAAAAGTACCATTTCATAGGTATTTATGTTGACAAAAAACACAATGAGTGTATATATTATTCATAAATGGACTAATTGTGAACTTATTTCTATAATTAGTTTAATGTTTTTATGATTTATGAGTGGATGAATGAATAAAATATAGAAATGTAAACATTATATATTATTTATTATTTATTGGGAGAGCTTTTGGATTGTGTAATTATGATCACATAAAGAATATATCTACATTCCAAATATAGTTGTTTCTTAATAATAAAAATTGTTATAAAGGAATACTTATTTTTTGGATTATAATTCCATGTAAGTAGGTTTTTGGGACCAAAATAAGATCAATGGGTATTGTAACTTACATGATAAATTAGATTGGGGACAGAAATGTGAATATAGAGTCTTACTAGTCTTATGAAATTTCATTATTGAGGAAAAGGGTTATATACATATGAGTGAAAATTGATCAAATGGAATTTTAAAACTATAGGGTGTCTAACATAGATACTTGATCTTTCATCTATAGTGGTCTTGATTTTGATATGTGATTATATCATATGATTATAGATTATTTTATTCAAATAGAATAATAACCAAGTTATATATAGTGCATGTGAGCATTATTATCCACATGGTATGGACACTAATGATGGTCGTGCTGATATGGAAACACTTTATTGAAGTGGGTGTGTAGAAATCTTATCATTTTATACAATACCTATATAATAATTAATCAAAAAGGTTAAGTATGATATATGGTATAAAAGAACCCAAAGTAAGAATCTTAATTACTATACCAATATATATATTAACATCATACAATTTTTTAAATTATTCAAAATCACTTTTAAAATTAATACTCATGGATTTTTTGAATGTTTTACATGACTATTGACGAAACATTATTACAATTTTATTTTCATGTTTATATTATAGAAAATAAAATTCCCCATTTCAACGAGATATTATAAGGACTAAATAGAATTTTATTTGACCCACTATGTAATTATCAATGTATGAAGTCAAAATCAATGAAAAGTATTTATATACCCCAAAAATATTCATTATATATTGCAAAAATTAAATTTCCATTTAATAATTAATTAGAAAACAATGTAGGATAAAATTTTACTTTACTAATTCCATATTAAAATTAAAAAAAGTTTAATTATCATTATGTGATCTAGTAGCTATACTAAAGACAATGAAAATATTATGTTTTTATATAGACTCATGAATAAATAAATTTAACATTTTCATATACATGTGGTAATCTAAAAAATATCAATTAAAAAAATATTTCATTTTAAAATTTTGTGATAAAATCCATTGGAAACCATTTTAAATCAATTAAATATGAAAATATTTATTAAATACTAATGGTTTATATTTAAAAATATTATGTAATACAATATTCAAAATATATTACATCTCCTTTTGAATAGACCAAGAAAACCAATCTCAAATTTTTCATTAATACTTCTTGGATAAACCATTTTATTTTTAAAATAAACTTAGTTTATCTAGACATGATATCAATGAGTATTTCATCTATATTTTAAACTATACTTTTTTCAATTTTTAATATCTTCATAACTGATAGAATATCTCTAATTATAAATATTTAAAACATCATTGACATAAATAGGTTTAAACTAGTAAAAAAACGTTCAATTAAGAGAAAAATTAGAATTTATTTTTTTATATGAACATTTGAGTCAACAGTTCCAAAAAAATTCAATAGGGGATCATTTTAATTCATATAGTATTTAGGATTTAATTTAGAATATATTTGATATTTTTCTATTGATACAATTTCATTATTATATTTACTAACATAATTACCATAGTTAAATTCCTTATATTAATTATCATTATCCATTAGCATCAGTTTTTCATTTTTTTTAAATTTACATTTACATCCATATATTAGTAAAAAATGATCATTTCATAATGATAAACTCTATAATAATAAATATTATTCGAGTGAACTAAAATAATAAAATTAATATCCACAATTATATTATTATGCAATCATAATTTATCCTTTCAACAACACTAGTATACAGGTTAATTCTCTGTGAGAAAGATAATGGTATTATCCAAAATATTTTTATTAAAAAAAAATATAAACTATAAAATAAAAAGTATTTGTAACATAAATTAGATATTATAAAAAGTCCTTTTTAATATGAATCAGTAAGATAATTATTTTTCCTTTTAAAAGACCAATGTTTATATGTTCTGATGATTGTTCAAGATAATCATTGTAAACTATAAATAATAATAAAAATACATTTTTACAAAAACATTTGTAGTCTCCAGCAGCCCCAATAAATGATTATTTTATAGTTCTAAAAATTTAAACTTATTTATATTGGTAACATATATGAATGCTTCAACGTTCAAGAAACATTTCAATGATAGGATATATTGTATACTTGTTGAAATTGAAAATTTCACATCATCCTAATATAATTAAATTTTTATGTTTCTATAGTCTTTTAACATGATATTCTACCCTTTTTTAGATAAGAAATTCAATAGTTGAAATGTTATATTTTCATTTTTCGTAGTCAAAAAAAATTATTTCGATATTAAAAATGTAGTATTTTCCAACATAACTATAATTCAATCATCAAAAATTTTCAATTAAAATAGTATATTGTAATCTAATCCTTTAAGAAAAATAGTAAATTTAATAATAAACACTTTACAAAATATTATTTCTTTAAACACATTAATTTTACCATTGGAATTATCTATACAATAACAAATACAACCATCAAATCAATAAAAAATGTGAAAATTAGTAAAATCACTGGTCTTCTATTTGAATGAAATGTTGTCTATAATGTCATTAATCATTTATGCATATCATAACTTGATTTTTTCAATCTACTATGTGAAAAAAATATTTTGGTACCTATACCATATTGGGTGAAATAAGATCCTTAGTACATTAATAAATAATGAAAATATATTTGAATCATATATTTTTGGGATGTGTTGATACAAAAATATTATGATACATTTTTTAGGTTGAAAAATATGATTATGAAATCTTAAAGAAATATATTTAAAATTACTATAGGAATTACACCCATAAACCTTGTTAGATATTATTTTTTTAATTTGGACATTTATTATTTATTTTCATAATCATACATTGTTAACAAATTTCAATTCAAAAAAAAATTATTTTTTTATTAGGTTTTCACATAGAAATTTCAACATTATATTTTTTATTACTATAAATATTAGAAATATTTTTCTTTTAATGTTGATTAATTTAAATAATAAGAATCTAATATTCCATTTGAATAACTTCTAAGTCATCATTAATGATTTAATTTGAACATGAATATTTTTTAATTTTATTTTATTTTCTTGTTTTCTCATTTTATATTCATTCTTAAATTTTTTTTACTATCACCCCTAGTACTGAAATTAACTTTTATCAATCATCATCATTTTTTAAAATATATATTTTAGTTCATTATATTCATGTTTTTGTTTAATATTTAGTAATTTATGTCCTGATTCTACAAAGCATACCATCTTTCTTCTTATTCAAAAATTAGTTTATAAAATATCTATTTTAATTTTTATTAATAAATTTAATTTTTTTATATAACATATTACATATTTCCCATTGGAAATTATCCACATAATATTATTTATTAAAAAATACCATGAAGAAGTATTTAATATTTTAGTTATTTCATTACCATTATCTTAATAATAAAATTCATAACATATTTTACAATTACAATCAGTTCCTACTTCATTCATAGTTCTATCCATTAATCAAATGTTACTTGATTATCCATCACTATCAGAATAATCATTTCATGAATAAGAATTTTAGTTTAATTTATGATTTCCAAACAACCATTATTGTCATTTTTCAGGTTTTTATCTATCATAAGCTGCATCAACTATAGATAATGTAACATAATGTTCCCTTTTTCTCTACATATATATAATATTAATACTAAAATATTATTTAATTTCCTAAAATTATATTTATCACTTCATCATTTTTTATAATTCTGATGATCACTTCTAAATCGCTACATAAAAAATTGATTTCATCTTATATATCTATAAATTCAATTAAACATGTTTTTCAACATATAATTTTATCTCTGATGTATCTCAGAGGTAATAGTGTAAGTAAAAACATTTATATTATATTTTAATGTTGTACATTTATCTTTGAAAACCCCTAATAATTTTTTTTTCGGTTCATGTAAATAATATTCAAAAGAAATTATATCATATTGTAAAATTCTTTTTTTTAATTTTTTTAATTCACGGATTGACACATTCCTCAAAATCTATTTATTTTGTAGTGATATCAAAATTTGTTTACTGTAATATTTTTATCCAAATCAACTCATACACTTTCAAAACATTATTGATATATGTAAATTAGAGGAACATATAGTTTATTTATTCATATCTATCATAATTAATGTCGTGTTATTCTGTAGAATGTAATGAAAACATTTTTCATTTAAGAATCTCGTAAACATTAGAAGTTACATGGAAATTTCAAAAAATGACACGAGGTTTATTATAAGATATAAAATGGATACAATCAATTTAAATTATTTCACAAAACATTTTATTCATTACAATATTGTTCATAAAATATTTTACAACATATTTACCTACAAGATCACTATATTAATTTTCTAGTATCGAGTATTGTTTTATTGTAATTTTCCAATGATCACCATTTAATTGTTGGTTTTACTCCATTAATTTATTATAATAACAATTTTCCTTTAAAATAATTTTTTTAGTTTTTTATTTCCTAATTATTAGTCAAATTCAGTCATTCCCACTAACCAAATGTTTTTATATCTACTATTAGGTCTGTTATATATATTATAACTTAACGAAACCAATGATAAATATAAGATATATCAAATGGATTTATCTTTTATACTACATATGTTCTTGGTTTCAAAGGGAATGTTTTTATATGGGGTTTATTATACAATTTATTTTTATAAAAAATAAATAATATGAAATAATTAATTTGAGTAATATTATCTCCTAAAAATATATATAACGCAATGTAGTGATCAATGGAAAAATTAAGTGGTAATTAAAATCATAACATATTAATATAATAGTAGTTTAAATGAAATAATAAAAAATACTTATCCATTATATAAATAGTGAGAAAAAAAAACAAACTCCAATGTATCTTTTTAGAATGGTTTCTTAACCATTTTAATAATACTGCCATTTTCAGACATGGTGGAACAAATTAAAAATACCATACTTTATTTAGACAGCGGAAAAATAGAAAACATGAATTTTGTTCAAGTGTTAAACCCCAAAGACAAATATTTTTCCTCGTAAGAATATCGAATAAAAGTCATTCATTTGGTTTGGAAATGAATAAACTTACTAAATAGAGTAAATATATATACAGGAGAAAAATTAAATCAGCATGGAACATTGATGAAAAAAAGATATATCATGATTAAAATATTGATTTTTCGATTTTTATCACTTGAAAAAAATAACAAATATTTATTCTCCTTCATGAAAAAACATCAATGGAACATTAATTTCATTATAGAATATTTTTTACAATAGTATTACCATATAACAGATATGATATTCATAGTTATTTTGTATTCTTTTAATGATGACATTTTCATCAGAATTATTAATTACAAATCAATTGTCTGTAGCACTCTTAACTTCTTCACAATCATTCATCTTTTGATCCATTAACTATAATCTTAGTGTTTAATATAATAGTAATAATTAATATATCATTTACTGGGTTTGAGAGAAATATGTTATATTATTATTTAATATAAACCATATTTGACTAGCATGTCTAGAATATATATATGTTTTGATTGTACATAAAATATATAGAATTCACCACATAAACATGACATAAAATGAAATGTTAAATCCAAAGAATACGAAATTTTTATAACCCAGAAAAAATATTTAAGGTAAAATAAATATACCTCATTTTACAAATTTAAGAACGTCATAATATATACCTCTCCAACTATAACTTACCATTATCATCAAAATAATTTACCTTATTTATAAAAAATCATTTAATATCTTTATAACATATAAATGAATATATTTTAATATTAACTAGGACTTCTATAAAAATTATTATACATAATAATGTAACTATAATTTATGATATACATATTATTCATTTAGAATTTTTTAAGATCATATAATTCATTTGTAGTATCATGGAATTCACTTCATTATAAATCCGATTTATACATCTGGATTTCAATCATGGTCATTTCCATGATGTGGAATACTCCATTTGTTTATTTTACAAAAATCTTTTTCTTATTGGTTTTATCAATGAAAATAACCCAAAATGACAACATAATAAAAAAAATGATTGCCCATATGTTATGATAAAAATTATCCTATGAGACATAGTCACTACAAAACCCTATCCCAAATCATTAGGTATATAATAAAGTGCCACAAAACCCCATTCTTGCCTCCCCACATAAAATATATTTTCATAGGAAATTTGATTAATATTCAATTAGCATCAGTGTATGTAATGGATATGAGAAAAATATTAATAATTTGTCAGGAATAATTAAAATATATGAGCAGTAATATAAATAAAACATACCAACCCATGAAATAATAGTGGGTCATATTATTCACAATACATAAAATAATTAATGGTTTCCCAACTTTCACTAGATCAATGTATATGATAAATATATCTATCAAAATGTCCATAGACATCCCTGACTGGATTTTTTCCTACAACTCCTAACACACTCCTATCATTTATATTATCCAAACTAGTACATGTCATTTTCCATTTACTAGATCCATAGTAATGAAGTATATATATATATATATAAAGATTCATTATTAGTGTGATATTATGAATCTCAATTATAAAACATTAAAATAACATTAAAAAGTATATAATATACAAAACTGTACTATCAAAATTTAATTAGATATAAATAAATAAAATCTATATCGTACAAGTATGGTATATATTACACATCATAGGATACCCACTCGATCTGATTCAACTCCTTGTTAGATAAAATTTCATCATGCCAACTAACACATTCCATATTACAAGATATTCCAAAATCATTTCTAAATAAAACCCTTAAAATGTATTTCATTTATACATGCGAACCCAAATTGTAATACACACCTCAAGAGGTATGACCTATATGTCTCAACCAATATGCTAAATATAGATAATGAGGGAAATGTATATACAAAACAATGATATGGGGTGATGGCTAAATATAACATCATTTCATGAAAGTGTTACAACCATCACAATCCACATATGAGAAAACATAATGAAAATGCTTGAAGGGGCCACAGATTCATATATCATTTTCCAGAACATAAAATATGTGTCTCATAGTGCAATGAATTCAAGTCAAAAATCCAGAATATAAAATGCATAAAAATGATGTAATGATAAGGATGGCCAAACATAACTATAATGAAGAGTAAAAGAAAAATTGAAATAGAAAATTCTAATTGAACCACTTAAGATCCTAAAGCCATAAATTTACAAGAATAATTATAAATTCAGGATCATGGTTAATGATATCCCACACCAAACATGGTACGTCATGATTACACATACATGATAATATCCTTTACTAATAATAAATTGGGTCTAAACCATTCGTGGATGATGTAACTTTGAATATATGTGTCGATTTCCCCATCATCCAAAAAATATATTTTCAGATCATTCCAAAAATATTTTATATGAATGAGGAAAAAAAGATAAGAATTTTTTTACCAAGGATTCAAATATAGAATTTATCATGATCATGATGCAAATCAGAAAATTATATGTGTGATAGATAACTTATGTAACTTCATTAAAGAAATTAGAGACAATAGGAGAGACAATAAGATCATTATAATAGTGATCCAAAGGTGATAGAGCTCATTGAATTACATATAAATTGAATGAATTAATGTTTTTTAGGTTTAAAGAAAGACATCATGAACCATATTTTCCATAATAGGCCTTGAATGATTCCAATATTGGGATGGTGGCCACAACCTATTATATTTTTGTATGTAACTTTATATATGAGATCTTATAAACTGTATAATTTTTTTGGTGGATACACACTAGCTAGCCAATTGTGAATCTGCAGCTACCCAAACTATTTTATTCAAACTGTCTAGTCACCTGTCCTTGTTCATCACCTAAATAACACAATCCCATATCAAATAAAAAATATATATTCAAAAAGGAAGTTATATACAGAAATTATGAATTCCATAAATAGAGGGTATAATAATTCCATCCCTCTAGCATATACTCATGCTCGAGAATTGACACCAGAATTATTCTTGAACAACTAGGTCCACTTCAGAAGAATATTCATCTCCAACTCTCATATGAAATCAAGAATATTATCATGATTACATTAAATAAAATAATGAGGATAAATATTTTCAATCACATTAGTTAAAAATATGAATGGGAAAATTCCAAAAAATACTCAATCGATTCTATATCACATCATTATGGTCGAACATTACAGAGGGACTAGTCTTGATCCCCTAATTGTGAGACACTTGGAACATAAAATGCATACCATGATATTATGAAGTATTATTTAACATATTTTATACTATATAGACACCATATATGATATTTAATTTCCTATCATACATCCATACCAACACACCTTCTTCAAATATCTATTCCACAAATGTTGATACACTCACTAGAAAACTCTACCACTGAAAATATATTTAATGTGTAGTATCTACTGGATAACATATTATTTCCTCATACAATGATCAGTAAAAATTCAATTTATTGTTATAAGAAACCAATAAAATATATCTTATACATTACTTATCCCAACATCTATGGATTCTCCTCCATTATTCAAATAATGAAGTGAATAACATCATAATTTCTATAAATCCTAAAATGGATCCATTTGAATAAATGATTAGAAACAATAATTGTTAGAGAAATAATCAAGATCCAATTTTTCATCAATATACCCACTAATATCAAATATAGATTCCCAAACATATTCTAAAATATTGCATCATTCTCTCTATAATATTTTTAGTTTGAAGATATTTATTTTTTCATATTGGATACTATGTTCCCATCACCTTCTGCAACTGTTTCCAAAACTATGATTCCAACAGAATATCATTATTAGATACAACACTGAATGGTACACCATTTAGCCACAAAAACCACGAGATATAGTGATTTTTATGCCCTATCACTGAGTTAGTCTTCTAGATTAGTAATAAATGATCCAGATTTGTCAATATATCAACTACCATCCCCACGATGCCTTCGAAAATCATGATACTACAAACCACATTAAAAAAATACATTGTAAACTCTTCCCTCTTCCACCTATATATAGTGTGTGGCTGTATTAAACCTCTAAATCCTAGATACTTGATTGGGTTCCTTAGATAAGTGTGAAAACATGACAGAAATCCAACTATGTATCTTTTCAAGAATGGATACATTGATTTATGTCAAACTTCATGATACAATTTCATTTATCCATGGTGATCATCACACCATGAATAATTAAAGGGTAATATCATCTCCTTTGACATGGAAAAAGGAATAGTTGATTTTCTATTAACCAAAATTACATGACAAACCTTTATGTTCTATCCAATAAAGAAATATTTTTTCACCATACTCATATACCTCACAATAAATTGTGGATTTAACTCATGAAAAGCATTCACATGTTACGTAAAAAAGGATGTGATCACTTATGGTGAACTAGTCCCTACCATATATAACTATTTTTTATAACATTCTAGTCATCCACTAAATCATTATGCCTCCTCACATCCATCGACAAATGAACTCCAGCTTCTTATGTCATCCTATAAAGGGTGTCTCTGAAGAATGTACTTTTATAGGGTGCATCATACATCTCAAATTTAAATTTATTTAGGTAATATAGAATTATTCATTGATGATGAATCAGGTCTAAACTATAAAAAATATTCTAAAGACTCTTTTGGTTGTTTTATATGAATAATATCTCACCAATGAAACTTTTCACCAATATTTAAATGGATAAACCATTGTATCTAACTATAATTCATGAGTGGGGTTGTTTCACTCCGGATTTAATATATGATGAGAATGTTAAGAAACTACATTATATCCTGGTATAAAAATAGCACCATAAAAAAAGTTGTGTCACATTACATTGCATGCCCATCATCATCATCAAAAGGATTTAGAATTGTTTGCAATATAAACATCATTGTAAACTATAATAATTTATATGCATATTTCTATGTCGATTAAAATTTATTTCCATCATGGTGATTATGTCCATATGCTCTTTTAAGAAAAAAACCATGAACCAAATAAATTGTAATATCTAAGGAAATAATTTAAAATACAGATCTCATACACATTCCTCATCCCTTTTAAAACCATTACTGCTTCTACAAAATCTAGATGAAAATATATTCATTATTTAGCAAACATTTACCCAAGAAAAGTATTACTTAATAAAATGTTCCACTTTAATAACATGGAATAATGTTTATATTATCAAATCCTATTTAATAAAATTTCAAGTTGATGAGCATCTAATTCCAATTCAATTTAATATATGAACATTTTATTAATGAACACACTAAGGAAGGAGTCCATGTATCCGTAAAATAACTTAAACATGGGATCCATGAAAAAATTATTGATAATGAATAAGTCTAAAAAGAATATTTAGATATATATAGAGTCTATGTCAACAGATTAAAACTATATTCTATTTTTTGTCTCTATTCAGATACAGATAAAATCATGAACATAGATCAATAATTAAATGGAAATAGTATCCCAAATAGAAAATTTTATATGTCCCCAATTTTTTGTAAAATGAATTTAGATTTTCAGTGATCTACTTAAATTTCTATAATATATATAATATATAATCATTAAATATTCCTTCATAGATAACAACACATTGGAACACCATTGGGAGGTTCTTATTCTATTTAATTCGTTTGTATTAATATATTCAAATTATATCATGACATCATTCATCTACGTATGTTCCATGAAATATGGTGTAATTGTTATTAGTCATGCACCAGGTATGGTCTCAATATCTATTTGAACTACCCAATGCAATGGTATCCCTATGAAAATGTCTAGAATGATATCTCAGAACTATCCCACTATTATTGTAAAAGAGACGACATTTATTGAATAATCTATTATAAAGATGGATCTAGCCTTCTAAATATTAAATATTTCTCTCTAATGATGATCTTATTCCACTCTTCCTTTCACAATATCCCATTTTCCATTTAAGAAAAACATACCCATTTTATGAGACATACATGTCACAAACCTCCCATAAAAACCAATCGTTCTACGGTAGTTGGCCAACCTATTCATTATAGTGATCACATATATGATTGAAATGTTATTGATTATAAAATTATGATCATTTTAAATGTTATAAATCATCATTAAAACTTTTACATATATATTAAGATGACCAACATTCATTCCTATGAGACTATCAAGGGAAAATAAGTCATATGAATATATAACCCTTTATTTTATCCTTAAAACCAATTTATAGCATTTAAAATAATGAAGAATCAATAATAATAAATGTAACTATTTGTGAATTAGAAATTAGGATTTTTCACTAAACTAATGATGTATCTTCTGCCTCATTAGAATGAGCTAGAACATCCACGTTATAACATGCTAAAATGTAATCAAAAATTCTCTAGAAGCTCATGAGATTATATAATCAAAAAAAAAAATAAGTGTTTTATTCATACTAAAATTATTATATAAACACATCATGGATTATCATTGATTTAGAAATACGTTTTGATTTATAAAATAACAAATTTATAAAGTTGGTATTTCCACATAAAAAATGTATTTTTAAAAACTTGATAGTCCATCATATTATATTTATTTCACTCAAAATTATAGTTACTAGAAATATAATTTCCAACTCGTGATTTGAAATAATATATGACATTCTGTTAAAATCAAATAATTCCCCAGAATCCATCATATGACAACCATTTAATATTTTAATAATAATTAGTTGCAAATCTATTGTAGAAGGCACTAAATAATATAGAACCATCTTTAATAAGACTTTTGACGCTATTATCTTCTATGATCTTCTCCATTGTCAATTCCTTGTGATTTACTCTAGTATATTTAATTAGACCAAAGATCCAATAATGGAATTTTATAATTGGATGAAGTCCAATCATAAATTATATTACTTTTCAATTTTAGTATCCCACTAAAAATAGAGAAATGGATATCATCTTGTTGAATGACACAGAATAAGAAGATAATGTAATCATACTTTAATAGAACTCTAAGAATGAAAAAACATGGTCCACTGTCACCACATTAGTGAATAATTCCATAAATAATATTTCATTATTGGTCTCTCGTATCATCTTTTTTATGTATTGAAACATGAAGCATAATGTACCTCCACTTTCAAAAAGCATCCTAAAGAATAAGGGTTTTACAATTAACCTTTTAGTCCATTGGGGCCTCAACCAAATTAAAGACCCCCATGGTGACCTTTATCACATTATCTAAATAAAATAGGCCTATAGATCTAAGAATAATGTGGTATTTTGGAGTGATAAATAAAATGTGTAATGGTCTATCATGGACCAACATCAATATGCGCCTCTCCCTAGATAAGAACTATATCATAGGGAATTTTATAGGCTAGTTTTACAATTTGAGAAGATTTGAGATCATGTTGAGTAGTATTCATTGACATAATAGGAGGTACATGATGAATATATTGTGAAATTTTCTAGAAATATAAGCCAATTATATGTGAACTCCAATCAAGAACCCAAGAAGGGAAATATTTGATCATAAGAACAATCAACTGCTTAGAAAATTTTCAACCTTTGAGGTTACCAACCAAAACAACGCATGACACACTATGTACCACCCAAGACAAAAAGTGATCCTTTTGGAACTACAAGCAATCCATAACCATATATTTACTCATGCATGTAATAGATAGGAACATGTAAAATAATGATATTTATATTAGAAGAAAAATAAATTCATAAATTAAAAAATGCAATATATTTATTTTGGATCCATCTAATATTTCAAATATGTATATGTAAAGTGATATAACACACATAAAAATCCATCATGGATGATAATTAAATCTAAAAAAATAAATACGAACATCATGTGTGTTAACTGTTGTCAATATTATAAGGGATAACATCAAAAAATAAGAAAAATAGTTATAATATTTATAGAAATTATTAATTCAATTATATTTCAGGGTTAAAAACTAGCATAGTTACACTAATTATGTCATAACCATCCAGTATCTTATCTACCCAATATAATATGAATGAATTGAAAGAATCATTTCCCTGAACATAATGCTTCGATAACATTTTGTAACACCAACAGAAGATTCCATAGGTCTAGGATGGAGTTCAATAAATTCATATTTTAAAACATGTATGCAAGGTGTTTTTGATGAGTGGTGAGGGACAAGAATAGATTATTTAGTTTAATATTACCTGTTCCTTAGGTAATCATTAGAGTATAAAAATTGCGTGACAAAAATATTATTCATCAATAATGTGTAAATAATTCATCTGAGTAGTAGCATTAACATGGTGTCACATCACAATCAATTATAGTTTGGAATTTCATTCATACAAACCAAATTACAGAAAATAATCCCCATAGGAGGTGGATAAATTTATAAAATAAAAAATAAAAAATTATAAATTAGTATAAATCCATTATTGAATTCCATCATGAATCTCCCCAACCATCATTATTATATATATCCACCACACACCATATGTCCTTTTCCCTATAATGGATCCCTGTCCATAAAATCCACATGTACCGTCATGATGTTGTAGTAGTTTGTGAGTACAAAAAATTATAGGAATCCACTAAAGGGAATTTAAAATATGTTAATTTGTTATACTAGTTTGCCATGAAATTAATCAAGTATAATTTAAAGAATTTATGTATCACACAATGATATAATATATGTATGGTCCTTATAAATAGGCTATAACTTCTTCAAATATATGATATATGAAATTTCATTAAGCCTCCTTATACATCCCACTTGATGGGATTATTCAAAAACATATCTAAAACTGCCACCTTAAAGGGACATATAAAATTCATTTAGACCAATCATATGATACATACCTCACAGATCATAGTCAATATTGATCAACCATCCCAATAAACTAAAAGAATCGTGGAAGAAATCATATGACACATTGATAAGGGATTACATATCAATATAACAATATATCTTGCAATAGGCATAATCATCACAATCCACATAAGATCAAACCTAATGAATATGACACATTTGGTTATATATATATGAAAATAACATGATTAAACATCAAACATAGGTATTTTAGTGCTACACACATAAACACACCAAAATTAATCCTAATAACTCATATAAAAATGATTTAATGAGAAAGAACACCCCCTTATATATAATTACATCCCAATGAAAATGGTCACAAACCAATTCCAATATCACTCATCCATATCATAGAATCATGTTAATATTCCAGGATAAGATTTATAGAATCATTGTTTCATAGATTCCACACCCAAAAGACTATAAAAGATAAAAAATTTATACATGAATATACACCATTGATTACTTCCTCATTCTAGATGTTTCACAAATAACAAACCTCATATAGGAGAATCGATTCAATAAATGTCTAAAAATTCCCAGATTATATAATTTTAAAACAGTTAAATTCAATCAATGAATTATGACACATTTTCTTACTAAGTAGAAGAACATGGAATTGATAATGATCATGATAGAAATCATCTTGTTGGAGGAACATTACCAATCAACTATTTTGTAATAAAACAGTTGTGAAAAAAGGAGATGAGAGAACAAAATATTTATAGAAGATAACTCTAAGGTTGTTTGGGGTTAAGGGAGGCCATGGTCAGTTAAATAATTTATATAGTGTTGGTTTTTTAGAGGTATCTTGTCAAAAATTACTAGGTTTAATAGGGAAAAAATAGATCCACATGATGGATAATGGATTTTAGGTAGGACCACTTAAACCTATAAATCTCACTAGTTTTCTAGTGGAATTTCTAGTCTTATTATGGAACTATAAAACTCCACTATATAATTGGTGAAGATATATTTCATTTTTAAATAATATTATTCCCACTAGTATAACAAATTTTTATATTGTCAATTAAAAACACCACTAACCTACCTGAAAACATTTTAATCATTACCAAATGGTAGGAAAAATATAAAATGATGCATAAATTATATAGAATGCGTCATCGACACAAACATCATAACATGTAAAAGTAAAAAATATTAATTTATTATCTATGAATATGATATCCTAATTTCATTATATACTGGACTGTCTTCTTCTAAAAAAAAATATTCTTCCATTTTACATAAGTAAGAATCAATATCAAACATCTTTCCATTATGGTTTAATAACTAATACCAAAACCTTTTGAAATTTTATTGATGTAATTTCAAATGAGATTATTTTTCTATATATTCATAGATTTCATTTCATTAATAATGAATAGTAGTAATTTTATGAGTAATCATACACTCATCATATGTATGATTAAAAACATCATAAGTATCATTTCACATAAAAAAATATACTAATATGTAAAAACATATTCTTTAGGAATAATTAAAAAATAACGAACATCTGCAAAACAAAAAATAATAAATAGTGATTGAGGAATCCAATATTTAATATTACAATTAATTTTTCGAACTGAATAATTATTTAAAAACATATAATGTGATTTATAATTTTTTGGAAATTTTAATTATCTAGAATAATCATTTTTTATAATGAATAATAATATGATAGTGGATGTATTCAAATATAAACACCCCAAGTAAACAATAAATTGTTTCATTTAAAAATAAAATATAAAATCTTCCCTATTTTAAAAATTACACCACTAAGATATATAAACAAAATATTATTTATTTAATAAAAACAATCCCAATTTTTTTAAATTTATAAAATGTATAACAAAATTAACTACTGATTGAAGAAATTTCTATCATTTAATCTCATAGAATATTTAAGTGATTACTTATTCAACATTATAAATAATAATGATAAAAAATATTTTATAAAAAAATAATTAGAAAAATTAATCTCCCTCTATATTATTATATTTATAACATTAAGAAATACTGAAAATGATAGAAAAATTCTTCATTGTTATACATTTTGTAAGAATATAAATTAACAAATAATATATAGAAAAATATGAAGTAATTAGAAATTTATGAATTTATAATTTTAAAAAATGATTCATAAAAATTTAAGCAGTAGATCTAAAAAATAAAATTTGAATTTATCATTCCATAAAAATTTCTCTAATAATCAATAAGACCATAAAAAATTTATTTTCCAAGAATTCATTACAGTAGGAGGATTTGATAAAATTTCATCTAGTTTTTAAAGTTGGAAGAGATCCAAAAACAATATCCCAATTTTTTCATGATCTCTTGAAAAATTAAATATAAAATATATATTCATGTTTGTAGTGTACTATAAATTTAAATTTTTAATTAAAATTAATGTATAATTATTATAGAAATTTTGATTTTGATCATGACAAGTATCATAATAAAATATTATTTATATAATTTATAAACTTCTAGAAACAAATACAATAATTATATGATATGGATAAATCATCTATTATATTCCTTATATATCACCATGACATTAATTTTTTAATAATGAAAGAACAAATTGCAAATGTACATTTCATTTCATGCATACATATTTAAAAATAAGAATCTAAATTGCATAAAAATATTTAAAAATATAATTAAAGTAAAATATATCACCATTAATTGTTCTATTTATTATACTTGTGGTAACCTTCACTATAATTAGAAAAAATATCATACAAAAGAAAAATAAAAACTTCATATCAATTCTGGATTATATTAAATTAAAAAATCTACCTATCATGAATCTATATATTTTTAAACCAGCATATTTTTCTAATTCAACATTATAATCTTGGAAATTTGTATTCATGGGTTTTAAAAAAAATCATCAATAAAAACCAAACCCTGAAACATATTCTTTAATATATTCATATTTATTTAAAAATATACCATTTTCTCAATGATGTGTTTTAAGACCCAAAAATAATATTTTTTCATCAATAAAACACATATGAAAATATGTGTTCATCAACATAAAAAATTTATTACTATAAAATTAATATTTAAATACCAACAAAATATTATAATAATGTATTTATTTAATTATACTATCATAAAAAAATTCATTCAGAAGTAATGAAAGATCCTCATCCCTTTATTAAAATAAATTTAAAACATCCAAAAAAATTATTCTATTATACTATGATGTTTGAGATTTCTTATGAAGATGAAAACATTTGATATATTAAACATAATATATATAGATTTTTTATTTTTACAATACCTGGTCCTAAATTAACATACAAATATAGAAAATATGTAATTCAAAAATAAATTCTCAATAATTTTTTAGAATTTATTTAAATTTTAAAAACAATGAAAACAAACAAATAAATATAATTTCTAAAATTCATGAATCTTTGGTGAAATAATTTTTAAATTCATTTCATTCCTCTATTAAATATCCATGGGAAACTAATCTGTCTTTGTATGTAAATTTTTTTTGTTTATTAATTTTAGTAAAAAATACATAATTTAAAAACTATTTTTACATTTCGGAAGTTCAAAAATAGTCTTATCATTCTATCTTTCAAATTTATAACATTAATCTTTCATGAAATTTATCAATATAATATTATTCAATTTATCGTTATATTTATATCGAAAACATCATAATGAAATGTGTTATTAAAAATATTGAAATTTACTTTTCTATTTGAATACTACATTCTACATTACTAATGTTATTTCAATAGTTTTTTCTTTAATATTGATTCAATTTTAAGGATATTTTTTATATGTGAAACTTTTCCACATATCTAATAAATTATAATTAATATCATTTGGATCATCATCATAATATAATTACATAAATATTTATTCTTAAGAATAAAAAAATAATATTTAATTATTTTAATTCAATTTTTCATTGATATAAATTTAGATGATTATTGCTTTGATAAATCATATATAAATTGGGAAACTTTTATTATAGCCTCTGAAAATAGACTTCGGTATACCGAATTCCATCTTGGAATGAATCTTGTGATAGGTGAGATGGTATTGAAATAATGATTTGGTGATAGATCATTCATAAAGTGATTTTTATGGGATGAATTGTTGCATAATGGGTGATTAGTTATTTAGTTAAATCAAAATAGTTTTGGTTGTAGATCAATCACTATAGTCGTTATAAAAATTTTAAATCATCCACAATTATAGTGATATAATGGTGTAATTTATGATATATTTTTTAAATGGAGATACCTAATGCAGCATATCATTATGTGCCAATATATTATTCACTATGTATTTCTTGTCCCTCCATATTTATTTTTGGTAATTCATTGTTTACATATATATTTCCCATTATACTTGTTAATGTGTTGTGATACATCATTAAACTAAAAAATATATCATTTAATCTATTACCATGTTGTCGATAATCATTCACTCAGTGAATCCACATTGGCCTTCTTGGTATTACATCTTTTACTAGGTGATGGATAGTTTACCTTAGAGATTAAAACATTCTTATATAATAAACATATATTAAATCTAACTATAATGACTCATGATTCTAAAGGAGGTGTGGTTTTGATGTTCAACCTAACAGCAGAAGTAGTGGTGGATATTCGTTCCACATGGATAAGGGTTATAGTGATTATTTTTACACATAGAGGGGATAAAAATGTGTTCTTTCATTCAAAACAAGATGTAACTATATGCATGCAGATAATTTATTCAATGTTATTTATGATACGAGATAGATTTATCACTCTAAAAATGTGGTGTTTTGAAACTATTTCCAAATTATACTATTTTTTTAATTTGATAAAGAAGTAATGATTCAAACATTTATAACCTCTATCACCTAGTCAGATATCTATTATAAATTTTATACACAAAAAATATTATTAAAACATTTAAAACATAATAGGGGTGAATATGGGTCTTTCGAAAAGTGTATGTGTGAGATGTTACATACAATCTGAATCACTAATTTTATGTTTTTTCATAATTCCCACCAATTTAATACAATAGTTGTGATTTTTTTATTACATTGAGAATATTGTAAAAAATATTTAAAGAGACCAAAAAAAATTATTGGGGAAAGATATCAGTCAAAAAATTAGATAAGAATGAGTTCTTCATTGTAAATATTAATTTTTATGCTTCTTTACAATACAAAAAATATAATTGATGAATAACTATATACTATAAAATTTATGAGGCATATTGTACTTTCAAAAATATCCTGCAGACATCAAATTTCACAAATGATAAATTTTTATATAATGGAAATGAAAAAATATCCGAAAATGAATCATTATTAACCTTTTCAAAAACATAAAAAATACATCATAGGATCTGTATGACTGAACATGAATTAATTTTAGATTGGGGGAAGGAATTTTTATTTGATTGATTAATATTTGAATGTGTTCTTGATTATTACTAGAGGAAAGTGATGAATCATTTCACAAAGCCCATGTAATTATCATGATTTATCACTGTATAATTGATATTATAAAAAATAATTCGTGAAATCATCTAGAGGGACATAAAACATCCCAAGGGTCTCTTATTTGGGATAAACCTTACGACTATTGATTTTATAGTTTATAATAGATCATAGTGTAATATATCATAATGAAAAAATAAAAATAGTTGATGGAAAGAATTAAACATAACCAAAAAAATCACAAATCAAATTACATAGTATGATAAATGGTTAGAATAGTCATCCCATAAAGGATTATTCTATTCAAAATATACACCTAATACCATTTATTTCAATTAATGGTTAATCATCTATACACTATTATTAGAAAATTAATTTTTTAGTTGTGCTACCGTGATATAAATAAAAACACATTTCGGGAGATTCAAGGTATAAAAGTATGAACTTCTATATGAGTCTCTAATGATGGTTCTAATTATTTATGGGATTTAGATGGTGTGGGATATGTCTAAATTGTTGTCTATAATGATGAGTTTTATATTTTTTTTAGGATGAGTGATTGTGTTGTACACTCATGAATCAACTTGATAGTCTTTAGATGGTGTTCTTTGGAAAAATCAAGTTGTTTATAACACTCAAGGTATATGATATATAAAACATATTATTGGAAAACAATTTATATAATATGATCAGTAAACAACTAAAATTAATAATTTTGAATTATTAGGTCGATAATTATCCTATATCAGTTGAATCATGGTCGGTTGGGCATCTAGAAAATAATACACAAAGTGTGAAGTCCCGTTATTATAACTTTGTTAAAATAAGAAGGGATTTGATTTTTTTCGGTTTATTAAGGAGTCATTTTTTTAATCAACCTCTGGAATTTTTTCTGAGTGTTGGAACACCTAAATGTTACATTTTTGGACTTTTATATTTATCTGATAATTTTATAAGGTGTCCCGATAAGTCTCAGCAGCACCGAATCCAGAAAAGTTCACTTTAATGGATTTTCACAGGAAGCACATGGTTGCATTCCAAACTGTGTAGTTTACACTACATAATAAACTATTTAATTTGATTAAATAAGATTATATGAGACTATTTGATTTATTAAAATAATTTTTGAATAATAATAATAATGTTATTAAAACTATTATTGTGGTTGTTTAATTAAATGAATGATAATGAACTAATTAAATGATGGTTGAAGACATTAATGAGGCTTTTGCATTTATCGAAAAAACATATTAATTAAATGAAGAGCCTCATGATTTATTAAAAAACAATTTATTATTAAATGGAGGTTATGGGTTGGATTTTTTATCATTAATATAATATTAATAAAATTGTAATAAATTGGGCGTTCGGTGTTTTAATTAAATGAATGTTGGAATAATAATAATAATAATGTTATAATTATTAAATTTTTTTTATTTAATTAAATAAAATTTAAAATAATTTAATGTGGATTTTTAGTTTTTCTACGAAACATTTAATTAAATGAGGGGGTTCAGATTTAATGAATTATTTTTAATAAATATATGTGTTGGGTTTAATGAAGGTTTGAAAAATAATGCTGATGTTACTATTGTTGTTTCAGTTTTATCAAGGTAATAATTATTATTATTGTTTTAATGAAATATAGGGTTTCTAATTTTATGAAGTATTGTTATTATATAGGGTCTTAGAGTTATTCAATGTTTTGAATAATAATAATAATTATACTATTATTATTTTTGTATTATGAAGGTAATAATAATTATTATTATGAATATTAAACTAGGGGTTATGGGTTGGAATTTTTATTATATTAATGATTTGGTAATAAATTGGGGGTTTGAGTTTAAATAAATGAATGTTGGAATATTAATAATAAAATGGTTATTATTATTCTGGTTATTTATTTAAATAAATGTTAAAATATTTTAATGAAAAGAAAAATATGGAGTTTCATAACTAATTATGAAACGTTTCTTAAAATAGTAGAAAAGAAAAAATGATTTTTTATTAAATGGGTAGTTTTTCATTTATTTGATAAGTTTTTAATATTTATATTATTAATAATAAAATGAATATTATTATTTTAATTAATATATCTGATTAATTAAATTAATTTTAGGGGAAATAAGAGAATAAAAAGGGGAGGCGCGACCAATAGGTGAGGCGCATGACCCCAGAATTTTCTTCCTCTTTAGGTGACGCACTAGGGGTGCAATTCCCTTGCACTCCAGCTACTCTGGATTCTTCTCTCTAGCACAACCTCCAGCAGTGCATGACCCCTTCTCTCTAATGTGCAGCCCTCTGAAATAGCCCCTCGCAGTAGCGCATGACACTATCGGCCAGAACCTATAGTGTGCCACCCCTCTCCCGAACTCCACATTGCAAGCAAAGATTCCTATTGGACACGTCATGAATCATGTATTCCTCATCGATGTGAGTATGTTTGAATTTAACATGTGATTCACATCGGTAATTTGACTGATCTCTCTCACATTGTTTTCTCAGCCAAAACCTTATGGTTTGGTTTTACCCGGTTGTTTTATTCTTCTAATTTTTTTGATATTATAATGTTTTTTATGGACCCGTAGGTCCATGTTCCGACATCTACCACCAATAGAGAGGTGGATGGGATTTAATTTCTTTGGATATGTTGGTTCATGAAGTATTTTAAACCCGATGTTTCATTTTTCACCAGTTACATTAAGCTATGTTAATTTCTAATGAGTCCATAGTACCAAGATAGAGGTTCATTATTCATTACTACATTGATTCTGGGTACCTGTTTAATGTATAGAATTTTTTTTGATCAATTAAGACAACACATGCACACAAACAAACACGCACACATGCACACACGCATGCGCACACACACACACAGACACAGATAAATATATCAAGTTGTGTGCAGGTGCGACTACAGATCAGTCGTGGAGTGGTTTCCTCCAAGTGCATTAAAACGTTGTGGAATTAAAATGGTGTTGACCTGTGGTAGGGTCCCAAATCTCTGTCAAATTATTTTAGAAGTATATATTCCTTAAAAAATTAATAATGTGAGTTTCTTTGATTATGGATCGACTATGTTTTCGTGAAATTATGATTAGTGTTAAACTGTTGGTTAGTTTTAATGTCATATCATACATGTTTTGATTTCTCTTTTATTTATATCTTCATGCTAGTTTTGATATATGATATGTCGATGCATAACACTTTGGATGTTATTAAATTATTCCACCTAGGTGAGATAAATAAGGACTTGATCGTTTGTTTGTTTTAAAAATGTATTACTAATTTGGTTAATGTTTTATGGTCAATTAGTTAAATGATTTGAACATGGTATGTATTCCCATCGTAAGGCATGTAAAACCAATTATTTCTTTTGTTAAAATGAATTAATGTTGTTGACCTAGGATTTATCTCGAATATGAGTTTAAACAAAAAAATTTTTCACTTTTATATGAGGGAAAAATCGGCTTTTCGTTTTAGAATAAATTAATAAGATAATTATTAAAATCAAAAATGAAATTCAGGTGATTGAAAAACTATGATATTAAAAGGGTGATTAGATCGGGGTCAGTTTTCCGATTATAATTCTGTCCTTGTTCAATTCAATCCAAACATCTTATTCATAGTTGATTAAAGTGAGTTTCCACAATATTTTCCAATCACTTCCTTGGTGAAATTATGATGGTGACATAAAACCTTAATAATACCTTAGTTTCATTAACTATCTATCACTATGAAAATAGTAGTATTGAATATCCTCAATTGACAAGGGAAATACCCAAACTGGTCATGTTTATCCCAAAAAAGCAATAAAATTCCCTAACCCTTTTACACATACTAATGATTATCTAGTACTTCGCAACTAATATCTAGTCTATTCAATCATATATAAACAAGATATTAGTGGAGGTAGATAATGATTAATTTTCCAAGGAAAAAATCAATAACAGAATTAAAATTTTAGAATGATTGCACTTGATAATAAAATACCCTATATGAAAATGAAAACAACATTGAAACAGAAATAAATTTCATTCAATTACGTCCACGAACTAATGAATTACAAAATTGAAAACCACTCATTCCTCAATCACTCTAAATGATTAACCTTCCAGGATATGAGTAATCGAGATGAATGGGGAAGAATAAGTAATTACAAAACTATGTAAAAGAAATGAAATAAAATAGGGAAATATGAAAGGTTCTTCTCCTTGACGTCCCAGAAGGAATGGCATTGAATGAGAGATGCTTTGAGAAGGAGGAGCTCCCCACGTTTTATAGCCACAATATATCCACTGAAATATGACACATTTTAGACCAATTAAATAACATCTTCACATATTGAACACTTATTGAATGTTTTTAATAAAAATCATGGATGTTTCCCTCAAAATAATTGTATATTTAGGCAAGTATTCTTAGAGTTTTTCCTGTTTAACTCTCACAATTTATTTTGTCCAGTCAGACTATACAAATCATGAACCTCTTTTTAGAATGATTTAATATCCCTTAAAACAGCTAATTCATTCATCCTTGACATTATAAAAGATGTTCCCAATCTCTTTGTGTGTCCACCCATTTATTTCTACAATAATTGGGCCCACCATTAATGAGCTGTGGACCTCACACGAAAATATGGCATATCTGTAAACAGTTTTTATGCTCCCACTTGTGAGATTAATTTGAGCTTGCATATGACCGATTTAGATTTTGTACATGAACGATTAAATGAATCCATTTATGTTTAGAATCAATAGGATTATGAATATAGAAATTTTAATTCGTATTGAAAATTTTATGGCTAAAATACACAAATGATTTAAATTAGTTAAAAATAAAAAATGGGATAATTTTACTATTAATATCAAAATATTACCAATATCATAAAAATGTAGCAATTTATTTTCTACTAACAAATTGGTGGGTTTAAAATAAATAAATTTAATGTACATTTAAAGGAAAATATTTTCTCTATCAATTCCCCCACACATAGCACATGGACTCCTAGATAAGTAAACATCAAAATCAAATCAAATAAAATCAAATCAAATAAAAATCACTTTCCATAAAACCTAACAAATAAATACCAATAAGCATAAAAATATAATTAATTATAATAAGAAATAATTTTTATGTTCTCAATTTAGTATTATTTAATATTTTTTAACTTCATTTGTTATCCCATGAACACAAAACACCTACCTCACTTGAATTTTCCCTCATCTCACAAATCTAAATGTAACGCAAGTATTTTCTCATCCAAACTCACACAAGTGTCACCATAGTCTTGATAAATTCCTACTTCTCCACCCAACATGAGTTAAGTAAATGTGTTTCTAATTAAGAATTTCAGGGTTTTTCTTAGGATTTCGATTGTTAATATTTATATGTTAAATATTCTAAGGTAAAAAAGGAAGGAGTGTCTCTTTTTGAAAAAAAATTGCATGATTATAATTTTTAGTAATGAATGGTTTCCTTCTCTTCCCCTTTTTACAAAACTGTCTTCATAATCATGAAACTCAAGAAATGTTCATGCCATTTAGAATTTTATATGAAAGAAATTTATTCTCAAACATTGTTTCTCATTAAAAGCATTAGTTAGAAATGGATTTATTTTTTAAATTGGAAGGTTGAGAAAGACAAAACTTATTTTATCCTGAATTCTCCCGAAAGTAACACATTTTTTCAAAATTAACACAACAATAGAAACATAAGATCATCAAATTTTAATTTTCCACCAAAATTATCCCAAATTGAGGTAGTACACCACAAGATATCTTCCCCCACACATAATTTCAACTAGATCATGGTAGTTTACATCAAGAGTAGGTTGGATAGGGAAAATTGTATGGTAATGTGTCTAAACTGATAGGTTGTTCCTGGCTTCTAAGGGATACAATGATTAATGTATAAGGTTGGCTATAATAAAAAGGATTATTTTGAAAAGGGGTCTTAAATCCAAATAAATTCCTCAACCATATAAATAACAAGTACCAAAAACCCTCAGGTTTTGATTGGAATAAATCAAATACAACTTAATGAAAGCATGTTATAGTTCTCTCAGGAAATGAGGTGAATGTAATGAATATACCAAAATTTGTAAAGTGGCCTGAAGGGAAAGTTATTTAAAAATTAAACATAGTAATATGGAACATGAGATTTAAGAATAAGAGAACATTTCCTGAAATTCTAAAATATTTCACCTTCAAACAAAGTCATTTCAGTCTTTATTTATGCTATGTTTCATGGAATATATTGGTTCACTCATTTATATGGGTTTAAAAATGAAATGATAATCATTTTAGCTCTAATGTTTTGACAAAACACTATATTTTAAAAATAAACACAAAAATATCATGATAAAAGTTTAAAAAAAATAGTAAAAAAAAATAAGAAATGAAAATCCTAAACTAAAAGGGTTCTCTCCACCACCGAGAAATGATGCAGTTTCTTTTTTTAATTAAAATGAATTTAAAATGTAACAGTATATTAAAATTAATCACAATAACCAATAAAGGGTAAAATGGACGTACACCCAAACTTATTAGTAATGAAATGTTGAGTTAGGATCCTATGTTTTTTTCATTGAAAACCTAAAAAAGTTAAAAAAAGATAAGATAATAAATTTATTACATGAAATTAAAAACGATGTTTGATATGAATAAAAGGAATAATATTAGCTTAATCCCCCATGTGGCCCAAGGTTTTGACTACCTCCGGAGGGGTAGTTATAATTTTTTATCTCCAATATGATGGTGGATGAGGTGTCCTTCTCATGAAACAACAAAAATTCATATTTACAGCATGCACTTGTTCCCTTTTGTTGAGGACTCCATGGATATAGCATACTAATTACACCAAAAATATAATAAGATACAAAATTCATGGTGGGTTTAGGAAAATTAATGTGTCCTACACCTTCTTGTTTTCTACTTTCACAACATATTAATTATTCTCCAGTGGTTGCTGGTATTATGATATATCAGTGAAAAAATCTAATGGATGGTCAGAGAAAAATTATATTTCTACAAAATTAGAACATAATGAATCAATATCAGATTCATCCCTTATAAAGTAATAATCGTGTGTCTCATTTTCCTATAGAAAATAGACCATTATATTATCATGTAATCCCTCCAATAAGTTTTCCATAGGTTGATGGAGATCTAGATGTTCATATTTATATGCATATTCTCTCTCCATGAAAATACAAGTATTGGCAGAATCTAAAAAATTAAAACAAGGTTTGGTAATACTCAATTTTTTTTAACAAGATCAAAAGACAATGAGTTCATGAAATTATTATCTCATTGAATTTGTAATTCTTCAATATTTGTTTTATTGGAAATCACCTCTTGGAGTTGATTAGTTGATGGTAGAAGTAGGTAGTTAGGTTCCTCTATTTTTTTCAAATTCAACTATGTTAGTGTTTTCTATTTTTAATGGTTCAATATCTTCTTCTTTGGGGATACCGGGATGATCTTCATACTCATTCCAAAATTTGTTCAAATATTTGTGATCGTCACCATGTAGCTCATGCTCTGATTTCTCTTGGGTAGAAAGGACATATTTTTTTGCCTTCCTATATGACCCTTTAGTCCTTCTACGGCCTCTTTGAGTTCCTTCACTTGATATTTATTATTATAAAAAATGTATTTTCCTTGTTTTTTATATTCCTTTTAGTATTAATTTCTTTAAGAGTAATAGACAAAGTGATGCATCATGTAAAAATATATTTTTTAGGTTTTTTTAAAGAAAAGAGAAAAATATATAATTATTTTGTGGTAGTGCCTCCCTGGAAAAGATGGAAATTTTGACGCACGCCTATTATAAGGCATGGAAAAACAATTATTTATTATGTTAAAATGTAGTAATGTGGTTCTCCTAGGATTTATCCTAAATAAGAGTGCACACAAAATATTTTTGCAGTTTTTAATTATGGAGAAATGGGGTGTTATTTTTAAAACAAATTAATAAGATAATGATAGAAATTTAAAAGGAATTTCTAATTATTGAAAAACGATGATAGTAAAGTGGTGATTAGGCCGGGGATGGTTTCCCAATTGTAATGATATCCATGTTCAATTTAATTCAAACATTTAATTATTATTTCATAAAAGTGAGTTTCAACAATCGTTTCCTCTCACTTCCTTGGTGAAATTATGATGGTGATAGAAAACCTTACCAAGATCTTAGTTTGGTCAACTCTACTTACATGTGAAAATAGTTCTATAGAATACCCTCAATTGTCATGGGAAATACCTGATCGGGACTTGTTTATCTCAAACAGTCATCCACATTCAATACCCCTTTTACACGTACTAACAATCGTTGATAACTTCACCACAAATCCCTAGTCTATTCCATCATATATAAACTAGAAATTAGTGTAGGGAGATAATGATTAATTGACAATGGAAATAATACATAACTGAAGTAAAATTCAAGAACTATCATAGTTGATAATGTAATCTATTCTATTAAATTGAAAAAACATTCTACAAGTAAAACATTTCATTCAATTACATAAAAAACTCAAGTATTACATAATAGAAAACCAACCCTTCAACAATCACTTCAAATGATTACTCATTTGTGGTAAGAGTAATCGAGATGAATGAGGAAGAAGAATTAATTAAAAAACTATGGAAAATAAAATAAAATAAAATATAGAAAGATGATACATTGTCCTCCTTGGTGTCCCATAAAGAATGGGATTGAATTGGAGATGTTTTGAGAGGGAGGATCTCCCCTCCTTTTATAGCTAGAATTTTTCCCCAGAAAGATGATTAATTGTAGTCCCATTAAATTTCATATACACACATTTCACCTTTTTTTATTTTTTTTCTTAATATTCTTGGAAGATTACCTCAAAATCTCAGCGTATCTAGACAAATATTACGCGAGTTATTCCCGTTTTACTCTCACAGTATATTCTATCTAGTCAGACTCTTCAAATCACAAACCACATGATTAAAATTCTTTAATTACTATTACAATAGCCAATTAACATAGAATATTCTTCTATAAAGATGTTCCAAAACTCATTGTGTGTCCACCCATCAAATTTAAAAACAATTGGGCCCACCATGTATGAGTTTTGAACCCCACACCAAATCACGACATATATGTAAATAGTTTTCATGCTCGCATTTTTAGCTTCTTTTTATAATCCATATGACATATTTAGATTTTGGTCAATAAGGATGAATTTAATCCCTTGATTTGAATATTCTGGAAAATAAATAATATTTCAATTTGGTTTTGTTGAGAAAATTTCATGGCCCAAATACAAAAAATGATTTAAAACAATTAAAAATATGAAATGATCTATTGTTACTATTATGCTCTAAATATTACCAATGTCCTAAAACAATGGAAAATTATCATAATGTAACACTTTGTGGGGGTTTAAAACAATTAAGTTAAATATAAATTTAATTGAAATTATTTTTTTTATTAATGGGGAAGGATGGGTAATAGTGTTTTTAATTGAGGAATTAATTATCAAGTCACGTGTTAAAAAATTGTGAAATTTTTTGAATATTGTGAATATTAAATATTTTGAAATATTTAGAATATTTAATAGAGAGTACTAATAATTATTGGATATACCACTTTTTACATGATAAATGGTAAAAGGATAAGTATTTTATTAATGGGTTAAAGAGATATTATTTAATTAATTATTTTTGAAATAATTAATTTCTATGCATTTCATTAATATTGTGAATTGATTGTTTGTTAAAAATATTGGTCAAGGGTAAATTTTGATGCATGTATTCTTTCCATGAATTATGTTGTTTTGGATGGAGTTGATTAAAAATATGATGTGTTGTGTGAGATGGTTTCTAAATATCTAGGAAATGTTTAACATGTTTGACATGAGATGTTTATGACATGTGGGTAATTGTTAAAGTCTTGGATGAATGACTGTTTGAGTGGATGGGTTCAGACATGTTAATTAATTTGGATAATTAAATGTTGAGTTAGTTATTTTGTTGGATTTCTATGAATAATTATTTTATAATTAATTATTAACTATAGAGAAGTTGAATGGTTAATTAATTGTTGACTTATTTTTCAAGTAATTTAAATTGTTAATTAGTTGTTAATTTAATTAACGGATATGCCTAATTAACTTATGAATTAATTAATGGATGGTTTCTATGTGTAATAAATGGTGTTCTACACCAATGATTAATTTATATGTATGATTTATAAATAGGTTGTGAGATAGGGACTGATGCTTCAAGTACTCACGAGGTTCTAAACATGGAGTTCTACACCCATCTTGCATGATAACATTCTTTTATGTGATATAGAGTTATGCTCCAAATACCCATGGGTTGTGGGACAAGGACTAATGATCCAAATACTCATGAGGGTGCTAGACATGATGTTCTACACCCATTAATTGACATTGGACTATGGGTCCAACTGATCATACAAGAAATGAATAAATTTGACAATGAAACCCATTGTGACCTAATGATTTTTGAATTGAATATCATATCGGGTTATGACTAATCAATGAATTGGGTGAATCACTATTACTCTATGGACCCTGGATTGAGTCATTATTACGAGTATATGGGCTCAAAGATTGTATATGAAAGATAAAATGGAATGTCTTCTGACGCGTTATCCAAGGAAAAGCACAATCTTGGATTTCATCATTACTTTGTTTACATAGATGGACATAGATACATCTATGATGAGTGACTTGTATGGGGGACGTTGGTCTTAAGCCGAATCATAAGAATTGTCTAATTTATCATGGATTGAATAAATGATAAATGAAAATGAATGTTTGATTACTGTTGGGTATACATGGAAAATGTATAATGCAAATTCATACCCTAGGTGATAGCTAATGTATGTACTTTAGTATATAGTTACATTGTACATCTTTTTTTAACACTGGATTCTTACACAATATTTAAATTATTTATTGAATTTCTAGATTTGGGGTAGACATAGGTTCTCCTGGCCAACTGATATTATATCTCACACCCTACATGGTCAGCTATTTCATTAGGGTACCTAGGTTCATTGGATTTGGTTTCTGGATAGTGTTGTTAGCAAATTTTTGGGAGAACGGAGTAGATGAACGATTGGGAGATTAGGATGATCGAGTTGAAATCTCATAGGGCTCAGTTGTTTTTATTTTTATTGTACATGATGTGTAAAGAATACAGTATTGTTTATTGACTTCAATTATGTATCCATAACATGTCATGCATTCATATTTGGTATAATTGTCTTTGGCCACTTCTGTAAAATTATAACTATATTTCTTCTGCTGTTTTGTCAATTATGTGTTAATACATTCTCTATTGTTTGGTATTTAAACTGATATAATGTTCTATAATACTGATAAGAGGGTATATTATCCTAATTACTATCGTTAGACACTCGTTTATAGTCATCATCCTCTGACATATGGGGAGATGCGCTCTAGCTGATGTGGCGATTGGTCTGGACACTGGTTCATGGGTGAGCCGGGTCTGGACGTTACATAGTGGTATCAGAGGGTTTCATTTTGTTTTTTCTTTCTATTTTGGGTTATTATACAGAATACTAGGAAAGTGTAAGTGCATGGGTTAATTTTTGTTCTTGGTAATGATCACTCCATGTATGGGAAATTACTAAGTGACCTGGGATGGGAATTGATCTTTGTAGTGTATGAGGTTACCGTTGATATGATTTCACCCTTAGTGACTGGTGTGTTTTCCACAGCTTATTGATTTTGATAATATTGAAAAATAATTATCTTGGCCAGATATGTAAATAATGTTTCTTACATGCATCATCTTAGGCACTTAAGGATTCAAATTTCATGCATATAACATGTCATGTAGTTGCATTAGTTAGATTCCTGATAATATGGATTGTGTTCCTCGAATATATGTCATTTGTTTTACATATTTATCATGACTTTATAGATAGAATTATTTATTGATATAATTAACATTCTTGAGTAATAATATGCAATGCATATATTACATGAATATCTGTCATAGCATATTTTAGTGATTTCCTCATGTTGATATGTGTTAGCTACTTGAAGTGACATGTTAGCTTGCTGATAAATGATTGCATTATTCAGATATATTTATTTGGTTGAAGTTAAAATGGGACCAGTTTTCATTCCTAAGTTGTATGGGTGCCTTAGAACTATAAAAAAGGGTAACCCATGCTTTCAAAAAATTAAAAATGGATGATAAAGTTAAAATGTTAAATGAAAAAATATATTATATTGAATCCACATACCAGCGGAATGGTGTATGGGCACATTATTGACTGGTATATGGACATCCATGTGACTGATCAATATAACCAATGTATGTTTGAAAATGGATATGAATGTAAAAATTCAGAGTTTTGATTGTAATGAACTGTTCTTGGGTTACTTTTTGATGAACCTAGATTGAATAAATTGGACCCTTGGAGGGACCATTATTATTAAAAATAATTTAGATGCTATATTTTCTGTTACATTTTAATAACATTATATGTGAAATGTTTAAATAGGATGTTTGTTATATCATGTTTTTGTCCTGTAGGGTGTTATTCTGAAAACCAAGTGAGTTGTTGTGAAATAGTACTTGTGTGTTTTTTGATTTTTTATCAAATGTAAAAAATGTTGAAATAAATTAATTCTTATGTCTATTATGGGAGCTTTTGAACCTCAAGATGTTTTGAGTGATCACATGAGAAGGTATTCTTTTATGTTTCCTAAGGGGCTAACCTTTGGTAGGTAGTAGCCATAAAATGTTCTAGGACATTAAAGTAAGTTCATCCCACTACTCAGGATGACATCTGGATACTCAGGTGTTATGGCATGGTGATTGATGTTTGTGAGTGGCTAATAATTTATTTATATGTCATGGACAATCCTAAGGTGGGTAGTGTCAAATTTATTTTGTTAAATTTTCTGACATGTGACACTGATCATTTTAAACAAATTCATCATGTAGTAGTTCAACTAATCTTTTTAATGACCATGGTTTTCTCTTAGTGTTCTCCTATTAATATGATAAACATGTCATATATCATTACCGCATTATGGAGACACAATATATAATTGGTCTTACACTATGGTACAGTTTAAATATTTTTGGGCTTTATGTGCAGTTGTTATCATTGTAGTAAAGGGATGCATAGTTTCTATGTGATACTACATTATTCATGTTGGGGAATGGTTTTATTAATATCCTTATGATGGATTAGCTTAAAATTTTCACCAGACCTTGAGTAATGACTTCTTTATACTTACAGATGGTTTTGGAATAGTATTAAAGGCATGTCATCAGATAAAGAGAAAATGTGGGTTTTGGGTCTGCGACATTTTTTAGGGAAGCATGTGTAACCTCTTTTGTTGGTTAATCAAGATTCAACCATTTTCATTGACGAGGTCCCTGTAATGGCCTTAGATATATGATATGTGTCAACGTTTAATCTATAAAGTGAGCTTTGGATCTTGTTTTAAAGGCTTAGTCGTTAGGCTAGTGATGGGTTAAAGGTGTGTTTGGCATTGGTAACGCAACATGTCTGTTCTAACGAGATTAAATTATCATGGTTGGTCAGTTGTTTTAGTAGTGGTTCTATATTTCTTCTTGAGGATGAGTAGGTTTTTAGGTGGGTAGGTTGTAATGTCCAATTTTTTCAACCGGATTAAAATACAATGTTTTTTTAATTTTTTCAGTTTATCAACATGTATTTTTTTAAAACTAACCACCAAAATTATATTCGGAGTGACGTAACACATAATTATTCCATTTTTGGACTTGATTATTTATCTGATAATTTTAGAGGGTGTCCCGATATGTCTCAGGAGCAACGGATCCATAGAATCTTAATTTAATGGATCTGCATGGGCAGCACATGGTTTCAGTCCAAACTGTGTAGTTTAAAATACTTAATAAATTATTCAGTTTAATTAAATAAGATTATATGAGGGTGTTTGATTAATTAAAATAATTTTTGAATAATAATAATAATAATGATGTTATTATTATTATTAATTTAGTTTTTTTAACTAAATGAATGATAATGAATTATTTTAATGATGGTTGAAGAAATTAATTTTGCTTTTGGGTTTATCAAAGAACCGTTTTAATTAAATAAAGAGTTTCAGAATTATTAAATGACAATTTATTATAAAATAAATTAAATGGTTTGGAGTTTCGATCAATAATACAATATTAATTACATCATAATAAATTGGGGGTTTTTTGGTTTTAATTAAATAAAATTTGGAATAGTAATGATGATGATGTTATTATTATTATTATTATTTTATTTATTAAATTAAATAAATTTTAATACAATTTAATGTGGATGTTGAGCTTCTCAAAGAAACGATTAAGTAAATGAGGTGTTTCAGATTTAATGAAGTACTGTTATTAAATAATGGCGTTGGGTTTATCAAAGGTTTGAAAAATAATAATAAAGAGACTATTGTTACGTTAGTTTTATGAAGGTAATAATAATAATTATTATTTTAATTAAATTATAGGTTTCAAATATAATGAAGTATTGTAATTAAATAGGGGTGTTTCATTTTTCATAGGTTTGAAAAATATTAATAATTAGACTATTAATATTTTTTTATGAATGTAATTATTATTATTATTATGGAAATTAAATTAGGGGTCATGGGTTGAAATATTTATCATATTAATGATATTGTAATAAACTTGGAGTTTGTGTTTTAAATAAAAGAATGTTGGAATAATAATAATGATGATTTTTTTATTATTATTATTGTTATTTAGTAAAACAAATGTTAAAAAATTAAATTAATTGATCAATAAGGAGATTTATAATTAATTATGAAATGATTATTAAGAGAATAGTAAATAAAGAAGAGTTTTTAATTAAATGGGGAGTTTTTCACTCATTAGATAAGTTTTTATTGGGTATAATAATAATAATAAAATAAATATTATTATTTTAATTACTAAATAAAATGAAATAGATAAATTTTACAGAAAAAATAAAATAAAATGGGGAGGTGTGTCCTGTAGGTGAGGCATATGACCCCCTATTTTCTTCCTCCTTAGGTGATGGCCCAGGTTCACAGTTCCCTTGCGCTTAAGCTAATCCTGCTTCTTTCATGTGGCGGAGCCTCTTGTAGTGCATGACCTCTTCTCCCTAGCAGGTAGCCCTCAGCCGGACCCCCTCCCAAAATCACACGACACTTCCGGGCAGAACATGTAGTGCACAACCACTCTACCCATCTCCACTTTGCAAGTGATGATTCCTATCATACTCTTCACGAATCATGTTTACCACGTCAAGTTGAGTCTTTCTATGTTTAACTTGTGATTCACATCAGCCATTTGACTCAGTTCTCTCACCATTTTTTCTCAGTCGAAACCCTATGGTTCGGTTTTATCTGATTTTTGTGTTCTTCTAATTTTTAGGATATGCGAATGTGGTTTAGGGACTCTAAGGTCCATGTTCTGGAATCTTCATCTAAGGGAGATGTGTATAGGGATGATTTTTTATGATCTTTTGGTTAGGGTAGAATGTTAAACACGAATTTTGGTTTTTCACCAGTTAAATAATGGTCTTTCAATTTTCTTTGTGTTGCAGACACCAAGTTAGAGGTGTGTATTTCATTACTACTTTTATTATGGCTACCAGTTTAGTATAATGATTTTTTGATGATAAATGAAGACAACACACACACACTCTCACTCCCTCATATACATAGACACACACACACACAGATATATATATATATTAAGGTTTGTGTGCATGGGACTGCAGAACAGTTGTGGAATGGCTGCTTCTAATTAAAATGAAATGATGCAGAATAAAAATTGTGCCACCACAAGGTAGGGTCCCAAATATCATTCTATTTATTTAATAATTATAGCTACTTTATTTAAGATGATAATTTGAGATTATTTGATTATGGAACTAATATATTTTCATGAAGTGGTTATTAAAGATAAATTGTTGGTTATTTATAATGTCATATCGTTCTTGTTGTTGTTTGGATTTTCATTTGTCTTCTTGCTGGGGCTGATATATGATATTTTGATTCATGACACTTTTGTTGTTATTTAATGATTCAACCCACGTGAGGTAAATTAGAACTTGATGGTGTATTGGTTTTAAGCATGAATTGCTAATATGGATAACATTATATGATTATATTGTTAAATTATTTGAATGGGGAAGGATGGGTACTATGGTAATTAATTGAGGAGTTAATTATCAAGTCACGTGTTGGAAAAATTGACGCATTTTATGAATATTGAAAATATATCTTATTTTGACTAGTTCGGAATATAAATCAGAAATGGGTAATAATTAATGGATGCATTAATTATTAAATGATAGATAGTAAAAGGATATTTAATTTTTGAACTTGTTAAAGAGGTATATTGAAATTAATTAATTTTTATGCATTAATTTAAGATTGTGAATTGACTGTTTGTTAGAACTGTTGGCCAAGGGTAACTTTTGATTCGTGTTTGATTTTCATGACTTACGTTTTTTATGGAGTTGTTTTAAAATATGATTTGTTTTTTCATATGGTTGCTAAATATCTTGGACCATTTCAGTAAGTTTAACATGAGATGTTTTTGGCGTGCATGTAATTGTTAATGTCATGGAAAAATCACGATTTGAGTGGAGAAGTTCAAACATGTAAAAATAAATTGGAAAATTAAATATTGTTTTAGTAATTTTTTGGTTTTATAAGAATAAATAAATTTTTATTAATTACTGACTATCGATATGTTGAATGATTAATTAATTTTGGACTTATTTTATTCGTGAGTTATATTGTTAATGACTTATTAAACTAATTAACTGATTTGGATACTTAATTTATGAATTAATTAATGTATGGCTTTGGTGTGTTAGACATTGCATTCTACAACAATGATTAATATATATGTATGATTGACGAATGGGTTGTGAGACTGGGACTACTGCTCAAAATACCCACAGGGTACTAGACATGGAATTCTACACCCATCTAGCAAGAATTTGTTTTATGGGAGCAAGAGTGATAATCTAAATACCAATTTGTTATGAGACAATGAATGAAGATCTATGTACCCACAAGGGTTCTAGACATGATGTTTTACACCCGTTAATTCACATTGGTCTATTGGTCCAATTGGTTGTATATGAGATGAATTATTTTGTTAATGAAAAATTGTGTGACATAATTATTTGTTAATTGAATATGATATAGGGTTCTGACTTATCAATGAATTGGGTGAATCCCTATCTGTGTATGGACCCAGAAGCGAATCACTATTTCTAGTGGATGGGAGCAGACTTTGTATATGAATTATTATATAGAATTTCTTATAACGCATTATCCAAGATAATGAACAATATTTTATTTAGTCTTTACTTTGATTACTTATATGGGCTTCAGAGACATCTGTGGTGAGTGACTTATATGAGGGATTTCAGGATTAGGTAGAATAATGTGAATTATGTAATTTATCGGGGATTTAATAAATTATAAATGAAAATGAATGTGTGATGAGTGTTTGGTATACATGTCAAATCTATAATGAAGGTTTAGACACAATGTGAGAGATGAAGCAGGTACTTAGCTATACAGTTACATTGTACTATTTACTATAACTATGCATGCTTTCACACTGTTTAAATTATTTTTTGAATGTCTGCATTTGGGGTCAACACCGGTACTCCTAGCCTTATGAGATTTAAATCCCACACCCTACTCGGTCCTCCATTGCACTGGGGTACCCGAGTAGATTCTATTTGGTTGCATGATTGTGCTATTATCAAAATCTTGGTATATTTTAGCAGATGACTGAGCGGGAGCTCAGGATGCTCGTTTTGAAAGCTTATAGGTCTTGGTTATCTTTTATTTGTATTGTACGTGAATTTTAAAGATTTATGTATTGTTTATTACTTTCAATTATGTATCTATAACATGTCATTCATTCATATTCGGTATAATTGGTGTTGATCAATTTTATAAAATGAGTACTATTTTCATTCTGTTGTTTTTTAAATTTTTTATTACACATTCCGTTATTGTTTGTTATTTACTTTGATATAACATTGCGCAACTCTAATAAGAGGGTATAGTCTGCCCGTGAACTATCCTTAGTCCCTCGTTTCTAGTTGGTAGCCTCTAGCATATGGGGAGACATGCTTGAGGTCATGTGACGACTAGTCTGGACACCTGTTCAGGGGTGAGTCAGGTCTGGACGTTACACCAAGGGTCTCAATAGGTTGTGGAGAAAAGAAGAAAAGCGGTATTGGATAGAAATTAGTATGTGTAGTAACATGAAATTAACATATAGTGAAGATACATTATTTGATCTAACAGATAATTAAAATTGAAGTATTCATTTCTAGAAAAGAAACTCATAGTAAATCCTAGAAAAGATATGATATATGTTACGGTGTTGAAATGGTGGGAGATTCAAAATATTTAGTTATGTACTGAATTAATTATATTGAACATCAAAAATACATGGAAATTTAATTGGGCCTACTTTTACTATATCCAAGGCCATATTAATAAAATGTGTTCTCTCCCCATTCTATATTTGTAGTCATGGTCACTCCCATGACCATAATACTAGTCAAGGACCCCTCAAAAGACTATATTAGTGGAAAAACAATTTACTAAATCATCGTCCATACTCATTCAAGTCATTTCTATCTCAAGAGTTACAAATCATTAATAATGAATTATATAGAGATATAAGTCCCTCAAATATCATAATGAAACCAAGTGTTCCAGAGGATCATAAAAAATATTATCATAACCCATTAAATGAAATTGGTATTATAAAAATTTCATCATATCAAAACCATCTGAAAATAAAGAGGTTTCATAATAACATCAACATGGACAAAAAAGATAAAACAATCATATTTGAAAATAATATAACCCACGAAAGTGAACTAGTTTTCATAAACCTATATGCCAGAAATGAGAAATTTGATTCACAAAAATCATTTCTTAAAAACATAATTCATTTGATTAAATAATATTAATGGAATCCAAGGATCATATCCCCAGAAATGGAATTAGTAACACAATTAGATTTCATCATATATGGAAAATAATTTTGAAAAAACATTTAAAATACTTTAATGAGTAATATAACCATTCTACATTGAAAATTGATTTTAAAAAATAAAAAATTTTAAAAATAATTTTATTTTAAAGTAAACATGAAAAATTATAATGAATCATGAAATAAATATGAATTTTTTTCCTCGAAAATATATAATGTTTGCTTAAAAATATTTTTAAACCCTTTTCCTTAAACAAAGATTGAAAATATATGAATTGTGATTTAATACCTCATTATATCCTTTTAAATTTAATGAATCTTTATATCATATGAAAAACTGTTGAAAATAATTGAAACCATTTTCTAGAAAATAATTTAAAAACCTAAAACGAGATACCTAAAATAATTGGAAAAAATTTATAACATAATACATAGAAACTTATTATTAATGACTAAATTGATTTTATAAAACATCATTGATAATAATTTGATAAAATATAATGAATTTTTGTAAATAATTTTAAAAAATATGCCCTTGAAAATTTATAAAAGAATAGTTAGAACATTTAATAAACTTTTTAAAAATAAAAACTTTTGTAAAATAATTTTAAAAATAATAATTAATGGAAAAAAATTATTTCTAACTAAGGAGATATATATAGTCAAATTTTGGAAAAACATTATCTTAATTATCTTATGTTTCAAAGTGTGGTAAATGTTTACCAACATATAAACATAAAAATAATAACCATATTATAATAAAATTTATGAGTTTTCTTGATATATGGAGCATAATATTTCATAAACTATATTGTAATCTTAAAAATCATGATTAAGGTTGATATTTTAAAAATGAACTATTTCAAAATTGGTAAAATTAAGTATTAATTCACATGGAAGAATAAATTTTCATAAATATTAAAATATAGTGATGGAGGGAGAATATTGATATAACATTTTAATATCTAGTATATGAACATGTTATAGAAATATAGGTTCAAATCATGACATGTATCTCAAAAAAAAAATTGAGACTGAAATTACTTTACCAATGTAGTAACTTTTGAACCATAAACCCCAAGAATGAATGATAATTAAATTGATATGTAAATACCCATAAAATTATTTATAATAATCCTAAAATGAATTCATGAACATTATATACACCACACAAAAGTAATCTGTGGTGAATACGATATAAGTAAATAGTACTAAATTGGAGTAAAGAAAACCCTTACCTTATATATTGACATTCATTATAAATGTTCAAAACTCATGAATAATAAATATAAGATTATTATAATTCTAAAAAATAACAATATTCTTATATATTATAACTTATCATAAATATTTATGAATATATATATAACATTTTTATTAACTATTACATGTTAATGTTACATTTCAGGTAGTATCAACTTTGTTATTTGTAAAGGATCGAACTTGTTATTATTGATCGAATTACATGTATAATGATATATTAATTAATATAATTTAAATAATTATACAAAATTTAAAATATATCATGTAAATAAATATTAATAATAATCCTGAAATTATATATATATGAAATGGAATAAAATATTCCTAGAGACATTAGGTCGTATGAACATATGAGTGTTATTCCCATTTTCATTCAATGTTGTATGAAAAAAAGTGAATCACATATATGTCTATGTATATATAATATAATTCATATAGAATTATTATTTCATATATTCCATATATGTTAATTAAACCCATCCCTCGTACAATCCAAGTAATGTGTGAATGAACATCATCAATTTGAGGAGGTGTTTTCCACATATCTACAAACAATGTTGTTGTATTTGAAAAATATTGAAAGCATGATGTTCTGTTTTATATAAAAATTTCATAAGAATAAATATATAATTAATTTCATTTAAATAATAATCTTTTATATCATTATTACTATCCCTGATAGGTGAATATGAAATAATGTATGACATTGGTTTGTGAGGTAGTTGTCTTCTGAACCCATGAATGATGATTATGTATCCCATTTTAATGAATTTTGTGTGATTGTAGGTATTACCGTTAATATAATAAAATCTAATAATATTTAGTATACTATAGATATAATTTTTTCATAATATAAGAATATTTGAGGGGGTGAATAATTAAAATAAAACAAATGATCTTATTGAGGGATGTTACCTATTTTTTGGGTAACTCATTTTGGTTTTCCACAAAGTGCATCATTTTATTTCTTTTTTCTAGTATAGATTCTTATAAGATTAATATAGGTATGTTTAATAGTGACTTTTGTAGGGTTCTGCTGAGAAAAAATTTCATTAGAGGTGTAAGTATCTAAGGAGGATATGAGGCCTTTCATGAGTAGGGAAATGACTAATTGTGTACTCTTGAAATGATTTTAGTCATCCCCGCATTTTCATGTAACCCATGGATAAAAAATCTACTAATAAAGATCCCTAGATGTGTAATAGACTAAATTTGGTAATAAAATACTTTATACACATGTGTAGTGTCTCATTAACAAATAATTGTTTTAGATTAGTAATTAAATATAATCATTTTTACTTAATAAAAATTATTAATATTGATTACCTCAACTAATAGTTTGGTAAAAAATATAATTTTACCTTATTATAGAAATTATATTTTTATTAATCCTAATTTTTAATAAATATAACTAAATTATGCGCACAAAAATATAAAAAATTAAATTAAAAATAATCCGACAGTGGAGACGAGACTAAGAGTTTTAAAGAAAAAATGATTACTTGATTGAAATGTTTTTATATTAAATTTCAGAGTAAAATTTGTAAAAAGGGAACTAAATTTGATTAATTTATATTAAATTTTACTAATGAAACTTTAAAAAATTTAGAATATAATTTATCAATTTAAATAAATTAGATGAAAATGAATTTTTAAAATAAATCCATTATTTTTCACTATTCGTCCAAAAATAATGTTTTTCATAAAAATAACTCAACATTCTCCATAAGATTATTAGTTTGTCCTTTATATATTTAGGAATTTTACTTTATCAAATTAAAATTTTAAAATTTGTTATATTTTAATTTATTATTATTCATAGTAAGACATAAAAAATAGTTCATTAGAGAAAACAATATTTTGATACATGCAAATACCTTACGTAAAATTATAATTTTTATTATAAATATATTTTTTTATAATATAATTATAAATAATATATAAAAATTAGATATTAATATAAAAATTAATATTTTTAACGAGTATTTTGGAGAACCATAATGTTGTGTGTGACACATGCCCTATTAGTGTTGTATATAGAGAAAACATATATTCGTTTAGAATATATTGTATTTGTATATTGGTTTCATGTGAAATGCAAGACATAAAAAAAAATTAATTCTTATTAAAAATATGTTCTTAAAAAATAAAGGTGTTACAACATGTCTCTTTGGTATGGTCTCATGATGACATTGTAAGTAAATGTATATTTTATTTAACATAACCCGAATGTGTGAGTTATGCTTTGTCCAGAATGTATTCGGACCCTCAAGAATAGTATTTGGTGTAAGATATTGACTTTTTCCTATATGAATTTTGTTTTTTAGACTAATTATTTTCATAACTATTTATATTTAGTTTTACTGGGTGATAATGATTATGTTTGTTGATCAAACATTAGATGATATTAGATATGTGAAACAAATTGTAAGTATTTATTCACCAAGACTTGTTTAATATGTGTTTTGGTATATTTAACTAAATGGTATACTATAAATATATGCATTCATGGGTGATAATCAATGATAATTCTAATGAATATGACATATAGTATGTTTGTTGTTGTGTTTGGGGAGAAAAATAAGGTATAATATTCACATAAAGATCATTAATGAATAAATATAATTCCTCAAAATAAAAATGCTTAGAAGATGTGTGAGTTAAAATTTAATTCAACATGGGATGTGGTTATGGCTTGTTTGAATGTGACGATTCTGCGGCATGGGAAAACATGCTCCCTAATTTTCACCCATTATTAATGGGAGTCATGGAAAAAGATCAATGATTGAATTTGGAAAATATTGTATTGAAAAAAATTGTCGTGTAGAACATAGATATGGTTTTCTGTTATTCGCCTATCAATATATAATAAGAAGGTCCCTTCAATGCCAACATTTTGTAGGAGGATGTCATAAAGAACAATATTTCGTAAAAATATGGATAAATAGAAATCACTTAGGTGGAGGAAACCAAAAGATCAATGGTGGTTAGTTACATCTATGATTAATTGGATGAAATTGGTTTGATAATATATCATAAATAAGAAATACCTAAATATGTGTATTGATATATGATAGATATATCATGTTTGTGTATTTTGAATCTAATGATCATGTGTTTTTAGTTTCTTTCTTACAGAGTGACCTTGAATAAATTTTGTGAAATAGATATGTTAGAGAACAATTTATGTTTTATGTTAATGCTCTTAAAATGTATACTCACATGTGATTAAGTGTGGATTCATATTATATGTTTAGTATTTTTTGTAAGACGACTTTTTTTAGTTATAATTATACTGGGATTCTTAGGTTTGATACTATGTGATGAGAAGGCTTGTTTAAACCAGTGATTTCAACTATTGGTCGTTGAAATCGATGAACATTGAATTCATGAATTCTAAATGAAGTAGGAAATAATTATAGAGATGGGGAAACTAATCAAAGACACCATGCATGGTCTATTTTATTTTTGAGTTATAAATAATGCGATAGAGGAGAAACATGTTAGTGTTTCATGTTATAATGTTAAGTTTATAATGTAAAAATTAATATACATTATTTAGTGACATGAAACTCATATGATGGGATATAGTGAATGGAATATATTATATTGGATAGGTTTATGGGATTAGTTTCTTTGCTAGTTAGACTATAAAAAATAGGTGATCATGAATTATAGTCATCAACTGAAATGTTTAGTTGAGGTGGATTGTGGGAGATATATATAAACACATATCATGGATAAAATATCATATTTTTTGTGAATATATTATGATATTCTAGTGTGTTTTTGTCAAACCAAGATTGATAAATATTATAGTGATAGTAAGGTTAGGTTGTTTTAATTTTTATTTGATTTTTAATTTTAATTAACATTACAATCATGTTTAAAAGATTAAAAATGTTGTTTTTGAAGTTGGGTCAATAGTGAAGTAGGACCAAAATGACATTTATGGTGTCAAGAGTACGAAAATGGATAAAATTGGTTATTATGATCCATTAGATACTCAATTAATTAGGACCAAGAATCCAAAATATGTTCTATGGTATGATCCATATATCAAGGACACTTATTATAAATTATTTTATAAGAGGAAATTATTTGATTATATGGGTAGTGATAGTGGATAAGAATATGTTGTTTCTAATGAATGTTTTTTAAATGATGGAAATGTTGTGAATTTTTCCTTTTTATTATGGAACTGAAATATAGTAACCTTTTTTCATTAAACCTATTGGACTTTACCTCCCCCTCCATTCTATTTCCCCCAATACCTTATTTTTTAATATATATTGGAGCTCGTTTCATTATTTGTATTGGAAACCACCTCATTTCACTTACTTCAACATTCCCCATTATTATTTTTCATTGATTTTGGGTAGAATATAAAGGGGTTTGATATATGGTTCAACTAGATAATGGGGAAATCATTCCATGTTGTTGGATAATTCTGTCATATAAGGTGTTGGTGCCTCTGTAAGGATTAATAAATGAGGGTTTCATTCTTTTTTTAATATGACTCTACCATTATTTATTATTGAAATTTCATCATATTTATATGCATTAAAATTTATAATTATTACGGATTTTTTGTTATTTAATTTTTATTCGAATCTTCGATATGTTATAAAAATACATTAGTCAACTATTTTTATGATATTAGTATTTGTCCCAAAACCATTTATAAAAGTTATAGTATCATTTTCTATAACAATTCTGTAGGTATTTGATTGAACATTTTTATAAAAAATCATAATTTTTTTTATTTTTTTCATATATATTTGATACATTAGAATTTATAGAAACAATTACTATAAAACCTTTTTACCATTAGGGAAGAAAACACCCCAAAACTATTTAACACTCATGTCCAAAAATACCACTAATAACACACTGTCAAAAGATCCCATATATTATGTATTTCACATTTAATTAGTTGATAACCTAAATAGAAATTCATTACATAGATACATAGTGAGTTTTAGTAAAAGAACATCATATACATTGATATGTCCTAAATATTATGTCAGAAAATTTAGAGATTAATATATTATTCATGAGTCACACACTCATCACGAGCATCACTAGCACCACCAAAATCACAATGATCCTCACTATAATCATATGTAACATCATGCTACCCTATTTTAGTTATTTATCATCTCATTGATATATTTCTTCTATAATTAGTGGGATCCTGGGTCTTTGAAGATTGGAGAATATTTTCTAAGGAAAAAGACCAAAATTTCTTTTATTGAGTATCTTCTAATTAATGGGTTTTGAGAGTAAATATGTTATGGATTAGAGGGGATGATCATGAGTTGTATTGAACAAGAGGTAGTTTTGGATTTCATATAATAATCTATAGTTTTCACTAGATACTATAAATTTACATGTTGTGTAATCGGATTACATGATGTGTAATGTTTTCTTTGATCATTTTGTGAGTTGAGTACACCATGTGAATCGATACACTCTTTTTAAGGTCAAAAAAATAAGTATTTAATAAAATGTAGAATGGTTTTCAATATATATTGAAAAAATTGATTACATGACATTTATAGGTATTACACAATTTGTAATTGTCTCCTACATCGATTTTAGGTTATATGTGTATAAGGACCTGGCCTTAAACCATATATAATATTGAATTAAATGAATAATTCACATTGAAGATCATTTCAGGTTTAGAGTTTTAGATAATTTAGACATAACTATTACATATCAAAATTTTATAAATTAGACACTTCTACACAGTTTTCCTTTTTTTTACAAAACATAAACTCTTGAAAAAATGATTCATGTCCAGTTCCATGTTAAAGACAGCACGACCTTTCCTTGATCCCATCCTTGACCCTATTCATCATTAAGTCCTGTGAAAACATTTCAAAACTTGGTATGAGCATAAAAGGCTCAGTAAGGGATATAAAACAATGAATGAATTTTTTTTCTCAAATAAAAACAAAACATAAACTATTTTTATTACCTCATGAAATCATTATATTTATGAATGATGCATAGAAATCATAAATCTTAAAGCTATCTTGTGTCATCCATATCATACTTACATTTTAGTTATCACAACTACATAGGGAGTTACTTTGGAATACCCATCACAATGTATTCCCTAAAATCTATTAGGAGAAACATTCACGTTTACCTTCGTCACATTATCCCATGCATTAGAGAGCTATCTCAGGCTCAACCACCCTAATTTTATCACCGAACCACCTGTATATCTAAATAATGCCCAAGAACCATAACATGATCATAACACATAACATAAGCATAAAGGAAAGATAAAATTTCCAAATTGAAATAACAAAATATCATTTCAAGTTATTGAAATAATAAATCCATTCTTAAAATCATTTTCAATACCAAAATATGTAAAAAAAGTACATGGTATTTATGCTTTTCTTTTTAAAAAACATTTCTGCTTGTTAAGGAAGCTAAATATCAAATATTACTCGCGGTGGCGGAAAGGTCATTGTCACCACTAACGTTAAAAAAATCTTTTTTGACGTTTAGTAAAATGATCTGTATAAAAAGATTCCCTTTAAATAAAATTAAATTTCAATGGGTTTTATGGAGCGTATAATAGAAAATCGTGTATTAAAACAAAATATGCCTCAATGAAAGGAGATTGAGACGATGTCCCTTACCTTATGTCCGACTTGACTCGATCATCATTTTATCTCCTGAGTAATAAACTAATGTTAATTTCTACATTATTAAGAACCTTTTTCATTTTTATTATTCCTTTTATATCACTTATTACCATTTTATAAACATTATGTAATCATTAATGTTAATAATGTTCATTTTTTCGATATTTGGTACTTGAGTAAAAAATCAACACCTTATATTTACATGTTGTCCATGTGTTCAATAGTTAATTATATATAGAATGAAATTAATCATTTAGATATCATATATATCATATATATCTAGTATATACATGTATTTATAACAGTACATAACATTTAGAGGTAGGAAATGAAATGCACCATTAATGTAGACGGTAATCTGTACGTACGCATTAACGCTACATTGATTTCTATTTCTTATTTTAATGGAATTTAAACATAATTATACATACATATATTATAATTACAGTCTAATAACTTATAAAATATCATCAAATCCATCCTTTATACATAACACTTAAGGAATTAACGAATCAAATATTTTTGAGGGGGTGGTAGTCCGCACTTCCTCAAATGAGATTATCGTATATACCCACTATGGAAACAATAAAGGCGTGATATAAGTGGGAATTACAGATGAATAAGGAAATCATAAATATAATATATATAATATATAAATATAGTACCATCATAATGGAAACCATGAGAGGTGGTAAGATGTAATTGAACAATCATCGTTTTGTGAGATGTTAGTTTTCCATCCAGAGAAGAATTATGTTCTTCACCAATTAGATGCAGGTTTGTGTAAGTTTAGTTCGAATAAATCTCCTAAAAACATCCTATAATATTGAAAATACTTTTGGTTTTACAAAATAAAGGAATAAAAAGGGTTTAGGGGTTGAGGAATTAAAATAAAAGAAAACAATTTAAGAGAAATCGTTACCTTTATTTTAGGTAACTTCCATTGGTTTGAACCAAAATGACTTCTTGAAGTGTCTTATTACTAAGGTAAGGCTTCTAGTGTGAGGAGAGGGATGTATGGAGATTAATTGGGTAGAGTTTGGATGATCCAAATGGCTTGTGAGTTTTGAGAAATTGGTTAGAATTGGTCTCTTTTTATTAGGCGGAGGAGGGGATCTTTAGGAAAGTGTGAAAACATTATATTATTATATAAGGATTTTCAGTTTCTAATGGTCCAAAAATCATTACAGACAAATATAAGATGAATCATGGTCAAAATAAAATCATCCAATCCGAATTGGATCTTTTTTGGATAATATTTTAATCTTTATAATCTTATTAATTTAAATCATTTATTAATGACATAAATATTTCATCATTATTGTGTCATAAATAATTTAATTAATATGATGTCTAAAAATTATAATAAAAATACAGTGATTTAGGAAATATTATTATATTTCCAATTAATATTTATAGTTAGAAGTATTCTTTATGTAAAACTATATAAAAATTAATTACTAAAAGATTTTGGTTTATGTCATTTTGGCATTTAATTTAAATTAATTAATCTAAATTATCATTATCACTCCCATGTGGCTCAATGGGGTCCCATAATCGACCCATGTATGCCCATGGTGGTCCATGCCTCTTAAAATAGGATTATCACACGTTTAAGGTTAATTCTATATTATTGTAATATTATTTGTTACCCTTATTTAACTGATTTACCCTTCCACAACAGTAAATAAAATATTTACTCAATTAAATATTTAAAAATTCAAAAAATAAAAATAACCTATTTAAAAACATTGGACCTCCTGATTCCAAATAAGTAATCCATTTTTTCTATTTCAAAACACATAAGTTTAAGAAATTAAATAAAATGTAATTCCCACTGTCAAAACAAAGAGCGTGTTTTCAAGAGTTAATAACTATCAAAATATGGACAGTTGATTAAGTCCAATTTCAAAGTGAAATTGCTTCCAGTGACCAAAATTGGATTAAATGGTAAATATATATTCTAGTTACACTTTAAAACCAATTAAAAAATTAATCTAACCATATAAATAAATCATATTAAAACATAGTTTTGAATTAAAATAAAATATTTTCACTATTCATATAAAAATGAACTTTATCGGTAAAATTCCAAAAATTTATACAAAGTAAATTTTTATGTCCCCATTCTAAAGAAAGATTATATTTTTACATATATAATGTGTTAAATTAACCAAAATTAGATTTCAATTAGGGTTTTCCATTAAAAGGCGATAAATCTGTCTTTTAATGTAAATTACTCTTAAAATTTTAGTCATTCACATTTTAAGCCTTTAACATTTATTGGATAAATGTAAATATGTTAAACAAACATGTATAATCATATTGTAGTTAGTTTTTTTCATTCCTTCCAATAAAATGTCTAGGATTTAACTACCATTAAAAAAATAATACTATATTATTACTATGCAATGTATGATTTCAATGAAACCCATTTCTACGTATCGAGTACACTATCGAACATGGAAACCCTTTTAAATTAAAATTAATATTTAATTCACAAATATTAATAAATATGAAGATATCTTATTCTTCATTTAAATGGAATGTTACATCATTCTCCCTCTTGTAAATTGTGTCCTCGCAATTTTTATTCACTTATCAAAATAAGTGGTGGTATCTATCCCTCATTGCATTTTCAGATTCCCACGTTGCCTCTTCAACCATATGATTTTTCAAAAATTCCCTTACCTGATAAATTACCTTATTTCGAAACACTTTCTCTCTACGGTCCAGAATCTATACTGGTTATTCTTTATAAGAGAGATTCTCTTCCAACTAAACTACCTCTATTCTCAAAACATGAGATGGATCAGGAATATACTTTTTAAACATAGAAACAAGAAAAACATTGTGTACCTGGGATAAACATGGAGGTAAAGACACTATGTACGCAATTGATCCAAAATTCTCTAGGATTTCATTAGGTCTAATGATCCTCGGACTCAACTTTCCCTTCTTACCAAAATGTATCAGACTTTTCCATGGAGTAACATTGAGAAAGACATGATCCCCTACCTCAAAAGAAAGATCATTCGTCTAGTTATATGAATAGCTTTTCTATCTACTCTGAGCTGTTCTAAAGTGCTTCTGAATCAAATGAACTTTCTCTGCCATCTCTTCTACCAATTTTGGTCCCATCATCTTCCTTTCACCTTCTTCTTCCAAAAAAGCTACAGTTTCACAATACTTTCATATAATGCATCAAATGGATCCATCTGTATACTAGAATGAAAACTGTTATTATATGAAAATTCAACCAATGAAAGATGTTGGTCCCAATATCCATGATAATCCAGAGAACAAGCACATAACATATCCTCCATGGTCTGAATTGATCATTCTTACTACCCATCTGAGTGAGTATGAAAAGATATACTAAAATTAAATTCAGTACCCAATGACTTCTAAAGGCCTTTCCAAAAGATAGAAGTAAACCTAGGATCACGATCAGATACAATGAAGAGAGGAAATCCATGCAACCTGACTATCTCTTCAACGTACAACCGAGCAAGTGGATCTAAAGGCAACATATCTCAAATAGGAAGGAAATGAGCAGATTTATTCAATCGATCAACTATAACCTAGATTGCATTATTACCTTGATATGTCTTCGGTAATCCCACAAATGAATACATGGATTTATTTTCCCATTTCCACTCTGGCACCGGAAGAGGTTGAAGCATCCATTCCGGTAACTGCCACTCTACTTTAACCTACTGACAAGTCAAACACTTCACAGTAAAATCAGAAATATCTCTTTTCATTCCATCCCACCAGTAATACCAATGGAGATCTCTTTACATATTAGTACTGTCAGGATGAACTGAAAATGGAGAACTATGAGCATCAATTAACAACTCATTCTGCAAACTGTGAATCATAAGGTACAAATAATCTCTTCCCAAACCTCAGTACACAATCATTATCAATATTAAAAATAAGTAACTTACACTTCTGAACAAACTCTACCTTTTTATGCAACACACTGTATTCTTTCTATGCTTTCTTTATTCTGTCTGATAGAGATGATCTCACTAACACCTGATAGAAAACAAAAGAATTTCCTGTACCAACATCTTATATTCCAAAGTTTATCAAATCATTAACCAAAGGATCTTGTTACAAACATAACATGGTTAATTAAACATTACTGGTTTGACTCAATGAATTAGACACATTATTTTCTTTTCCCGGATGGTAATGGATCATGAAATCATAATCCTTGATTAATTCCAAACATCTCCTCTGTCTCATGTTAACTTTTTTTTGAGTGAATATATACTTTAAATATTTGTGGTCAGTATATATTTCAGATTTCACTCCTTACAAATGATGCCTCCAAAATTTTAAAGAAAAAACAACAGCAGCTAATTCCAAATCATGTGTAGGGTAATTTGACTTGTGTGGTTTCAACTGACTTGAAGCATAAGTATTTACCAGATCATTTTTTATTAGGACACAACCTAGTACATTCAATGAAGAGTCACTGTAGATATCAAACTCACCATTTCTGAAAGGAATTTCCAAAACTGGAACATTCACCAATCTCCTTTTCAATTCCTTAAAACAATCATCAAATTCTTTTGTCAAGATGAACTTAACACCTTTTTGAGTTAACATAGTAATTGTACTAGATAAACATGAAAAAGTATCAGAAACTCTCTCCTAATAACCTTCCAAACCAAGAAAACTACTATTCATGGTTATATTTGTGGATCATGGCCATTCTTCAAAAACTTTTGATTTAGAAGGATCAATAGTTATGCTATTTTATGAAAAAATGTGACCAAGGAATGAAATTTGTTGTATCCAAAACTCACACAAGTTGAATTTATCATAAAGATTATTTTATTTTAATGTTTGCATGAAAACCCTTAAATGAGTTTCATGTTCATATTTAATTTTGTTATAAACCATAATATCATCAATGAACACAACCACAAACTTATCCATGAACTCAAGAAAAATTTTATTCATTAGATCCATGAATACAGCAGGTGCATTAGTTAAACCAAAAGGCATAACTAAAAATTCATAATGGACATATCTAGTATGAATTGTGGTCTTCAAAATGTCTGATTCCATTACTTTCAAATGATGGTACCCTGAACTCAAATCAATCTTGGAAAAATACTGAGCTCCTAGGAGCTAATCAAACAAATCATTGATATGAGGAAAATGATACTTATTCATAATAGTGATTTTATTCAATGTTCTATAATCTATGGAAAGTCTCATTGAACCATCTTTATTTTTAACAAACAAGATAGGAGCACCCCATGGCGATGTGCTAGGTTGAATGAATCTTTTAACTAATAACTCCTACAACTGCTTCATTAATAATAAATGATCAATTTGAGCCATTCGATAAGGGGGTTTTGAAATTGGATTTGCATCAGGAACTAGGTCAACAGTAAATTCAACATCCCGATCAGGCATTATACCAGGAAACTCGTCATAAAAAACATCATGGTACTCATTTTCCACTAGCACATCATTAATCTGAGCAGTTCCTTTGTTTTCAACAATATGCGCAAGATAACATTCATTTCAATCTTTTACCAGTTTTGCACCATCCTAAAATGTTATCAAAATAAAGGGTACATTTTTCTACACAAACTAAAACTCTTTAAGAAAAGAAACCTCTTTAGCTCTATAGTAAATATTAGCATGACAATTAGAAATCCAATCCATGCCCAAAATAACATCAAACTCTACTAGAGGAAAAACAGTAAGGTTTCCAGGTAAATTCTTTCCGCACACAAGGACATGAATGATCTTATGTTTTCATTTTGTCTCTACATTTCCTCCATGTGTTATTATCGTATGTTCTGTATTCATATCATGAGTTGGAATTACCAATTTACTAGAAAACTTCTCAGAAATTAATGAGTGTGTAGACCCTGAATCAAACAACACATTGGTATAATCTGAACAAACAAATAGTGTACATGATACAACTTCATTTGTTGGCCCAACATCTGCAGAAGTAGTTGAAATGGATTTTACCACCACTTTATGCTTGTAGTATTCTTTCTTTCCTATTCTTGAGTTCTTTGTTGGACACTCATTTGCATAATGACCCATTTCATTACACATAAAACATTTAACTGACTGTAAATAAGATTTTGTCTTACCACTACCCTGATCTTTTTCAGTGAAATTACGAGCCTTATATCCCATCTTACCACATCGGTATACCTTACCATAATTCAAAATAAATTCTCCAGAATGCTTTTTACAACAGTTTTCACAAACATTAAACTTAATTTTCTTTCCATAAGACTTTTTTGAAGACTTATTCCCATTCGACCGCCACCTCGGCCTCTTATTCTATTGTTTGTCAAATAATACACGATCATCAGTAAAATCAATTTCTACCTTCTCTACACAACGAAAAAATTTCATAACTTTTTAACTCAGGATAATCTAAATCCCTTCGATACTTTGGCTTTAATTATAAGTTAAAATGGTTTATTTTACTATCAAGATCTTGTATGAAATTTGGATCACACTTTTCCAGTCAAGTAATGTTTTCTTCATAAGAAGGCACTGATTCATCCTCCTACCTCAATTCCAAGAATTGTTTTTCCATCCTAAGACAAACTACCTTAGGAAAATATTTCTCAAGAAACATACCTTTGAATTTATCCCAATCAAGAGCATCAATCTCTTCATTATCCCTGATATTTTTCACCATCGACCCCCACTGATCAACTTCACCTTCAAAATGGTAAACAACAAGACTAACCTTTTGATGTTCTGAAAGACCCTTGACTTCAAAAATCTTCTATAGTTCTTTAATCAATCATTCAGCTAGCACAGGGTCATATGATCATCTGAATGACGGGGGATGTTGCCTCATGAAATGCTCCAATACTAACATGTTCCATTTTGGTTGATCTGGCTGATCTCGTACATGGATACCACCACCATTTAAAGCCTGTGTCAACTGTTCCATCATTGAAACAAACTATTCAGTTACTATTTCGACCATCTCAGGTTGCTAAGTTATATGGTTGTCTTCCTCCTAATGTCTTCCCAAAATAGCGGCCATGTTTCCTCTGTGGAAACCCATTCTGAGCACAAAAATATCATAGGCGAAGCAATATGGTAATATATAAATTCTAAATGATTTCAATATTAACATAAATTACTTTATGGGTATTAATTTAACAATATCCAAACTCTAAACATTATCTAAACTGACCTCTGATACCAACTATGAGGACACGACCTTAAAACTTATGTAATAGTTACTTAAATTAATAATTCACATTGAGGATCTTTTCAGGTTTAGAGTTTTAGGGAATTAGGAAATAACTTTTACATCCCAAAATATTACAAAGTAGTCACTTCTACACAGTTTCCTTTTTTAAGAAAACATGAACTCTTGAAAAAAAGAGTCATGTCTAGTTCCATGTTAAAGACAACATGACTTTTCCTTAATCCCATCCTTAACCATATTCATCTTTAAGTCATGTAAAAACATTTCAAAACATTTCATGATTATAAAAGGCTCAGTAAGGGTTATAAAACAATGAATGAAATCATTTGTTCACAAATACATACAAAACATGAACTCTTTTACTTACCTCATGAAATCATAAGATTTATGAAAGATTCATAGAAATGATAAATAATAAAGGTTACATGTGGAATCCATATCATACTTACATTGCAGCTACCACATCTACATAGGGAGTTACTTTGATATACCCATCACAGTATATTCCCAAAACTCTCTTAGGATAAACATTCACATTTACCTCCGTCATGTTACCCAATGCATTGTAGAGCTATCTCGGGCTCACCCACCCCAGTTTTATCATGAAACCTCCCGTATACGTAAATAATGCCCATGAACCATTACATGATAACAACACATAACATAATCATAATTGAAAGATAACATTTCCACATTGCAATATAAAAATGTAATTTCAAAATAATTAAACAATAAATAAATTCTAGAAATCATTTTCAATACCAAAATATGTAAAAATAGTATGTGTTATTTATTATTTCCTTTTAAAAAACATTTTGGCTTTTTATGGAAGCCAAAGATCAAATAATACTCACGGCGGCGGAAAGGTCGTTATCACCGATTACGTTAATTTTTTTTCCAATTTTTCATTTAGTAAAATTCATCGTATAAAATGTATCCCTTTCAATAAAATGAAAATTCAAAAAAAATTATACAGCATATAGAATAAAATCGTATATTAAAACAAAATATGCCTCAATGAAAGGAGATTGAGATAAGTCCCTTACCGAGTGTACAACTTGACTTGATCATTCTTTAATCTACTGAATAATAAACTAAAGATAATTTATACTTTCATAAGAACCCTTTTCATGTTTATTATTCCTATTATATCACTTATTACCATTTTATAAACATTATGTAATCATTCATGTTAATAATGTTCATTTTGTCGATATTTGGTACTTGAGTAAAAAATGAACACCTTATATTTTCAAGTTGTCCATGTGTTCAATAGTTAATTATATACAGAATGACATTAATCATTTATAAATCATATATATCATATATATCCAGTATATACATGTATTTATAGTAGTACGTAACATTTGGAGATAAGAAATGAAATGCACCGTTCATGGAAACGGTAATCCGTACGTATGCATGAAAGCTACTTTCATTTCTATTTCTTATTTTAATGGAATTAAATCATAATTATACATATTTATATTATAAATACAGTATAATATCATATAAGATATCATTAACTCCATCATTTAGATATCCCACATAATGAATTAACGAATCACATCACATTGAGGGGGTGGTAGTCTGCAATTCCTCAAATGAGATTATCATATTTACCCACTACGGAAACCATAATGGCGTGCTATAAATGGGAATTACATAAGAATAAGGAAATCATAAACATAATATATATCATATATAAATACAGTTCCATCTTATTGGTTACCATGGGAGTCGGTAAGATGTAATTGAACAATCATCGTTTCGTGAGGTGTTAGTTTGCCACCCACAAAAACATTATGTTCTTCCCACATTAGATGGAGGTGTGTGTTAGTGTAGTTCGAATAGTTCTCATAAAAACATAATAATATATTTAAGATACTATTTTTGTTACAAAATAATGGAATAAATAAGGATTAGGTGTTGTGGAAGTAAAATAAAAGAAAACAATTTTAGAGAAATCGTTACCTTTAATTTAGGTAACTTCCTTTGGTTTGAACCAAATGGACTTCTTGAAGTGCATTATGCCCAAGGTAAGGATTCTTGGGTGAGGAGAGGGATTTAGGGAGATTAATTAGGTTGAGTTTGGACTAGCCAAATGGCTTGAGAGGTCTGAGGAATTGGTTATAAGTGGTCTCCTTTTATCAGGGGTCGGGGGAGGGGATCTTTAGGAAAGTGTGAAAATATTATTTTATTATATAATGATATTCGGTTTGTAATGGTCCAAAATCATTAATGGTGAATATAAGATGACTCGTGGTCGAAATAAAATCATCCAATCAGAATTGGACATGTTTTGGATAATATCATAATCATTATAATATTATTTATTTAAATCATTTATTAATGAGTTAATACTGCATCATTATGGTGTCATAAATAATTTAATTTATTTGATGTCTAAAAATTATACTAAATATACCATGATGTTGGAAATATTTTTATCCTTCCAATGAATATTTATTGTTACAAAGATTCCATATATATCACTATATAAAATTAATTAGTAAAAGATTTTGGTTTATGCCATTTTTGCCTTTACTTTAAATTAATTAATCTAAATTGTCATTATAAATCCCAGGAGGCTCCATGGGGTTCCCAAATCGTCCCAAGGATTTCAATGGTCGTCCATGTCTCGTATAATTGGATTAAAACACTTTTAATGGTAATTTTATATTATTATAATATTATGCTTACCCTTATTTACCTAATTTACCCTTTAACCACGGTAAATAAAATATTTACTGAAGTAAATATTTAAAATGCCTAATAATAAAAGTTAACTATTTACACAATTTGGGCCTCATATTTCCAAATATTGAATCCATTTTTCTAAATTCAAAACACAGAAGTGGCAGAAATTAATGTAAAATTAATTTCCGCTGTCAAAACAATGAGCTTGTTTTTAAGAATTAATAACAATGAAAAGATGGATAGTTGATTATGTCCAATTTCTAAGTGAAATTTATTTCAATGACCAAAATCATATTAACTGTTTAATACATATTCTAATTACACTTTAAAACCAATTTAAAAGTTAATCTAAGCATATAAATAAATCAGATTATAACATATTTTTGAATTAAAATACAATATTTTCACTATTCATTTAAAAAATGAACATTATCAAAAAAAATTAAAAACATTTACACAACGTAATTTTTCATGTCCCCATTCTAAAGAAGTAATTTTTATTGGTCATATAGAATGTATTAAAGTAACCAAATCTAGATTTTTAAGAGGGTTCTCCATTAAATGGTGACAAAGAGGCCTTTCAACGTAAATTATGCTTAAAATTAGATTCATTCACATTTTAAGCCTCTAACATTTATTGGATAAATGTAAATACATTCAACAAACTTGTATAATCATATTGTAGTTATTTTTGTTCATTATCACCAATACAATGGCTCAAATTTATCTAACATTTAATATAATAATATTATTTTATTAATGTGCAATGTAATATTTCAAAGAAACTCGTTGTTGCGTATCAGATATGCTATCAAACATAGAAACCCTTTTAATGGAAAATTAATATTTAATTCACAAATATTAATAAATATGAAAATATATTATTCTTCAATTACTTGGGATGTTACAATGTGAGTGGCATGTTTATTAATTCAATGTGAATCATCAATACTCTCGACCCATATCCCTCTTCCTATAATTTTAGAGATATCCACCCATTTTAGATCCTTTCATTTGGTGATTTAGCATTATTGTGGTTATGGTGGATATGTCTATGTGATTAATCCATTATTATAATTAAATCCTTTTCTTGTAGCAACACCATTTAGTTTTGTTGTTAGATAAGTTTACATGTGGTGAAGCTTCTTCGGGTTTCCTTCTATATTTATCATGTTATCTTATTTATGAATTGGTTTCATTATCGGTCGGGGAGATTAGGGTGTTATTTTTTAGGTATCCATTTATTCCTTATATCTACATACACTTTGTTATGTTCAATCAATTGTAATATGTGTGAATTCATTCTATAGCATATTTTTTCATTATAGTGGTTTTCCTGTTGGTAGATCATGTTAATGGTTTGTACAGATCGAGTTTTAGGTAGGTTGTTCTATATGTACCTGAGGATATTGGATTTAATTTATTCTATTTTAGATAAATTATTTAATAAAATGGAATTATTGAATCATTTGTATTATGTGTGTAGAAAATTTTTATAGATGATTTCTTTACTGAGTTTTGTTAATGGAAATGATTTTTCAAATATTTGTTAAATAGTTTGAAGGAAAGGTTATCAATGAATTATATGACTAACTGGTTCTATGAAATTTTTTAAAAAAGATTGAAAATTGGAATCCTTGGGTACTTATGGGGAAGGTTTCATAATTGGTCTCATCCACTTTGGTGGGTTTTCCCATGGGGCATTCCTATATACCCTAGGCATGTTTTTCTAGGTACTTATAGGGCATATTCAGCTGTTAACTTTTAGAATGGTCCTTGTACTCTATATTCTAAATGTAAATTTATATAGTTATTATTTTTAGATTATTTTATATGTTATCCATGTGTATCGAAGCTAACATAAACTATTGTGATTGTTGTTGGGTTGTTACCTATCCTTGTTTAGTGACTTGAGATGTTATTTTTGGAATTTTTTATTATACAACCATTTATTTTATATGATATGTTATGTATGAATTTTTTTATTTGATATATATGTTTTGATAAACTTATATGAAATGATGTCAAACTTATTTAGCTTTTTTTATTTTGGAAAATTATAAAAAGTATAAATGTACTATTTTTTCAGGATTTTTTTGATAAAAAATGTTTAGATCTATATAGTTATGTTTTCATAATATTTGAGAAATGTTTTTCTACTATTCAAGGAAATTATTTTGGAAACCCTATTTTAGATACTATTGAGATTATTATCCCATTCCATACATACCCCATCATCAGTTCATATACCTTGTCATTTCATTTGATGTAGGGAAAGACAAGGCACCTCAGTGAGATGGTGGGGTTTCATATCAGATATGTAGGGTAACTGGATGGTGCGATGGTGCTGGTTTTACCATACTATCAAATTGAAAGTGATTGATTATATGTTTAGATTTTATTCTTTTACAGTTGTATATGTATGTTTGATATTTATTTCATACATTTCCATTTTTAATTCTTCCTTTTTTATCGTTCTATAAACATATATATTCATGTTTTCTTCAACTTTATCATTATTTACATATATATATATATTTCACTCCATCTGCATCAAGTGGGGTGAAATTCATCCCATTATTTAATGTTATTACTTGGGTATTAGACGCTAGCCCATAAGGTCATGAAAGTGCATTTGTTATGTATAAATTTGGGTCATGTACCTATTTGAGAGGGCATCTAGGTCGGGTTCATGATTTATTGGTATTAATAGGGGTATGATCTCAAGAGTCCTTGACATTGAAAATTTGGTAAATTAGAGATTGGATTTCCCAAACATGGCATGTATATTGTAGTGAGTTCTTACATAGATCATCCCATGATGATACTCATGTTACCATTGGATATTTTTATGTGTGTATGCTATATGTAGTTCCAGTAATTAAAATATGTTTTTACCTATGGGTTTTTTATTTTGAAATTGTATTATTCTATTTTCAAACCATTTCATTTATATCGATGTGTAGTGTCTTTCCTTCACGATGTATTCCATGAGTTCGTCCAGATGATACAACTAATACTCTTCGAGGGAATCCTCATATATATAAAAAATTTAGAATGGTTATTATAGATTAAATTTTTAATATTTACATGAATATAAGACATGTTTAAAATCTATTTTTAGTTTTTTAAGGGATGTATGAGACAATGATCGATCATTGGTGATGTTTGGTGATAATCCAATATCATTACATGTAAAAATAAACCTGAATAGGTAGTGTAATAGTAAGAAATAATTGATAAGATCTAATACGTGATAGATAATTCTATTATAATATAGGTTAATTGTGCAGAATCCATGCATAGGGGTCCTAGAAAGCGATGAAGGGATTATATGGTACATTTAAAGATGCACACGCACCGATACTAGAAGGGTTTCAATAGAATATTATTCCTACATTTTTGTAATAATTCACTACTAATGGATAAATATATAGATTTTATCACTCTATAGGAGAGAGTTTTTTCCACGAAAGCATACACTAATCAATTTGTAGTGCATGTTTTTTAGAATATATGTTTTAATGAATGACTAGCAGAATGCTCAGAAGTACCTATAGGTTTTTCAATTGAATGGAAGATCACATGTATTCTTGAAGAAACAATAACCCTATACAATAATCTTGTTAGAATAATAAGGGTATAACTATATATAAAAGTCATTTTTATATATTCTTCCCCATCTCTTTTATCTACTAGAAGCTTTAGTGTACTACCAAGGAAAAGGGAAAAGTACCAAGATCATCACTGAATTGGTGGAGTATTTTTTGTAGATGGAATATTTAGCCCATACTGTTGTATCTATTTGTGCGACTATAACTTGAAATCAATGTTCTATTGTGGTACACATAACATTTTCATCAATTACCTAAAAATAAGTTTAGTAGTTATTTGAATTATAGTTCACATCATCATTCCGGTTAGGATATGTCAATACCTCAGTATGGTTAGGGTTCATTATCTCCAAATAAAATCACAACATGGTTAGATGATTTTAATAATGTATGGACCTTTCCACATTCCTCAGAAGTGAACCGCATTCATGTAGTAGATGAGTTTCACATGGTGGTAGAAGCAGGTCCAGTAAAAATAAGAGGTAATATATTAATTTCATCATCATTGGATATTTATTTAATGGATGGTGATTCATCCAAATCATTTATAATGATTCATTTTATAACATGATTTACCATATAATGGAGCTCATTCCCTTTATCATAGATTTTTAATCCTATCTTAGAATGGTAAAAAAAAGGGGTTTTGATGTCCTCCTTGTTCATTCATGATAGATGATAAATAGTCTGTATGTGATGTTCTCATTATTAATACAGATATGTTGATTTTTTCATCATGATAGATTATGTTGTTTATAATTATACTGAGAGAAATTGTTATCCTTTACATGTATCATTTCTTATGATAAATGGTATCTAAATGATGATTCAAGGAGTGGGGGAAATGATGGATTTTCATGCTGGACCACACTTCCTTGTGGGTATGGAATTGTTTCTTATAATTTTATTTGATTCCATTAATGATTATTATACTATTTTTATTCTCCATATGTAACATTATTTTGTTGATCTTACTGATAAATATTTCGTCAGGAATCCTTCGTAGATGGAGGTGGAGTTCATGATTAACCTAATACTTGGTACATAGTTTACTTTTGTACCTTCCTATCATCTGGAAAAAATAGAGGTGAGACATATAAATATTTAATTAAATGACCTAAGGGAAAATTATTTTTTTCATCCAAGTGTTTCTCCTTTGTAACCCCAATGCTATTTTCCATGATGGATGAACGTTCAGTTGGATTTTCTTGGACTACCAGAGGTTGAACCAAGAAACAATTAATAACAATTATATTTTTTCTCAAATAATAGACTTATTTGATCAGTTAAAATGGGAAATGTAGTTTCTAAAGATCAAATATTGGTTGGGTTATCATCATTTCATAATTTTGAGTGAAATTTACATAAAATTATTTGAGAAGAAGATATGTCCATATTGAATAATCTTTTATTCTGTTTGGTGTGACTGATGATCCTAAAATATTTGTGGATTTTAGGAATCATATATTAAATCATTATATAGATTGATTTTTGGTAGAGTTTTTGGGTAATATTATTTTTTACACATTATCCATGTTTTATATTGAGACCAATTATGGTTTGGATCTAGAAAAACTCTTGAATAACCATTTGTAAAGAATGATTTTAAATGAAACTTCAATAACAGAATAGTTATATTCTTTGGGAATCTTATTTCAGAGCATGTATTATATTTTGATTTTGGAAACATAAATAAATTTGGTATTGGTATGAACCATGGATTTTCATTGAGATTTGGAGCTTATATGTCCTTTCTGGATACTACCGAATGTTGGTCATGAATTTTTCAAATTTGTTGTCACCGTTGACTACTCTTACTATGAATAGGATAAAATTCCTATTGGATGTAATGTTTTAATCTTCTTTTTATAACCTAACAAGAATATTGAATTTTTTCTTATATTCTTATCATACATGATCTTGATAATGAGTATTTAGTTTTTATAGTACTTGTATAAATTTTTTGGGATGTTTGTGCATGCACGATGATCATGTGGTGGGTTAAAACACTTATCAAATTTGATCAAATGAGAAAAATTAACCCCACTCAATATAGATAGATTCCCATATTTATGCACTTAATTCTCTGATAGTGGAAATATATTATTGGGGATATGTTCATATTAGTTTCAAATCATATATGTTTCAGTCCTATCATTTATCATAATGGCTTTAATAACATGTAGAGATGATGGGTGGAATACATTCATAAATTTGAAATATATATCTCCAACAACCAAGGAAAGGGGAACATTTTTATAGAAACTCTTATTAATAATTTTCCATTTTATGTTGTTTAGGAATTAGAGGAGGAGTGATACCTTCTGGGTCTTTTTGGTTAACTGCATATGGATGCTCAAGAGGAAGATTCTGGTACAATTCTAGCTAGTGTTCAGTTATCATCATCTCTCCGTATTTATATTCTGCATGGTTAACAATTAAAATTGTTATTTTATAGGTTTTAAGGAAACTATTAATTGTGGTGAGACTATATATGGTCTGTCTCTATATTTATATTGTAAAATCATTTTTGGGGACCATTTTATCATCCTAGCATCTATAAGGATCTATATTTTGTTTAATTTCCATAGTTATTAATGGTTCATTCATCCAGCAAAAATAAAGATGCATTATGACATGATACAGTTATTATGGTGTCCATGAATGAAGTGTGAAATTTTTTATTTTGTTTCCTACTAATACACTGTCGAATAGATAATGAAATAACATCTGAAACCATTAAGTTTTATCCATCCCCTTTGAGTAATATTCAGAAAATAAGATGGGGTTTTCATTGATTTTGTTTATATAATACAACATACTCCCAAATATAAGAATATTATTTGGGAATGGATTAATCCATTGATAATGTATGCTAATAAAATTCATGTAAGTGACACCACTAATATTAATGATCTGGGAATGTTGATTGTGTATGTGATGTTCAAGTTACATGGTTTTCCTAATTCCATTATTTTATACAATGATATTATGTTCACATCGTGGCTCTGGAGGAGTCTCTAGGAAGTGATGGGGGATCAGGTAATGAGGAATATAATTTATAATACATAGGGAGAAAATCTGACTGTTCTTTTTATTCAGATCCTAGAGTATATGCATCATGAATGTGTCATTGATTTTGGGGAATCATGTTATTTCCATTGAGAAAATCATGATTGTTTCTTGAAAAATAGCTATTAGTTGTTAATTATAATGGATTATCTCATGTATTTTCATAGTCACCCATGCAGGTCACATCATAATTGGGAATAGGTGGGAGAACATTATTGGGTAGGAATGATATTGGTTCAATATATTTCAGTGGTATTAAGGATATAAATAAATGTATAACTATAGTTCTATATTTATATAAATTTTATGTTGATCAACAACACCACTATTTGGAGTTTCCCATAGAAGGCTTGGTATACATGAATGATTCCCTATTTTTGGGTCACTACCATATTGGAATATAATGAATTTTGGCTCTGAGATATGTTGGACCATTCGAGACCACCGAGTAGCTTGTGGATATTTCATATCGGTTAACATTATCAGTTTATTTAGTAGTCTGTCATGATGTATTCCACATATCATAGAATAAGAAATTTCATCCTGATTCATCTCACAATATGATATGGGAAGAGATTGAGATAGATCCTGTTGTTCCTATTTTTTAGAATCATGTTCAGATTGATTACTCTCATGTTATGTCTAATGTGGTATTTTAAATAATAGTTTTAGGCTGTTGAAGTGACACAAATCATATTCTCATTAGACATGGGAGTATGAGTCATTGATTAGGGACTACTAAAATCACCACATTACCATAAATTAATCCTCTACATGAAATCTCAATGATATATTCACTTTTGGTGGGGATTTTGTGACACATGTTGAGTACATTCTGGTATTTCCATTATCAATGCAAGTTTCCCTCATCAACTGGGTGTGTCTTGGGACTCTAAAAGATATAGAAATATTTATAAGTAATATAACTTTATTCTTAGGAATATGTATCTCTTTAAATTAGTTTATTTATAATATAAACTTGTATTTTCTTAGTGGGGTACTCCATAAGTTTTAATAATGTCTATGGTTGTTTGGGATTTATTCTACGCGTCTTCATTTTTTTCTATCTAGATGAAATTTAAACATAATGGATGAGAGTATACGATATATAATGTTTTCTAGGTTCAGGGTGTAAGAGCATTCCATAACATGAATGGTTATATGATTCATATGTATTACACGATGTGTGAGAATAAAAATCATTTTTTCAATCAAATGTAAATGGAATTTTCGGTGTATATGGACATCATATGTTAAATGTTATGTTAATGGTTTACATGTCTTGTAAGTTCCATGTATAAGGATTTTAGATCTGAAATTGCAATATAATTATATTAATTTTATGTGTATACTCCATGATCTTGATCGAGATTCCTTTTTAATGAAATTTCACAGACATATAATCATATTGGAGAGTTTCATTCATTGATTGGTTGTTATTCCATTTAAGGTATATTTTTCTTGGTGAGATATACATTCTACAACTTTATTGATATTTTTTCCAATGTTACTGTTGAGTTGTTTTATCTGATCTGATAACCCATGATATGGATTAACCTTACTTCCATCTATATACATTGTAAAATCACGTTCTGATGGATTATTCCTTGTTAATTTTGGGGAATTTTGTGTTCGTTCTAAAGGTATGTTTTTCCCCTCTTATATACAAACCCTTATTTTTGATTAATTAATTATAATATGTGTTGACTTATCCCAAGAAATTTATTTTCATTGATGTTTTTTTCATCTAGTTTTGTACGATAGGGGAGTATAAAACCTGATTTTTGAGGTAGGAGGTTCCGATTATAAATTTTTATGTTGAACATAATTACTCTAATTTGTAATAAATTATTTTATTAAATTTAAATGGAATGATTAACATATTTTTTCCTGTGTTTGAAATTTTATTTTTAATAAATTATGGATTTCCCATTGTTTTATTAAATAAAAGGGTGTTTTCAATGAATTTTGAAATGGTTTTCAAGGCATGTTATGATGGAATGGTTTGATGAAATGTTTTTAAAAAATAGAGTACATGGAAAAGGACCCTAATAATGATTAGGTCACCTTATAGGTCCATAAAATCTATATGACCAGGGACCCTAACAATCTTGTATGGATTGACCTTCTAATTGTGCACCGCCTCTCCCTATAGGACATAGCCTACCATATGTGGGTTTGATACTTCTAATTACATAAACTAGAAATCATATTTTAAATCAACCATAGGTTGGTAATGTAGTTAGGAATCACCTAAGAGTGGATTTTCCACAACCTCTTAAACATTATGGCTATTCTAAAATTCTTCAAAACATGTACCACAAAGGTACATACCAAAGGTCACCGTAAAACATAGATCATTTGTGTAACCATTCAAATAAGATCTTATACAAGAAAGATTTTTCTATTTGTAAATAACCTTTTACATGAAATAATACTCTCATAGTATAATGCTCTAAATACAGTGATGGATTAATTTGCTTAAATTAGCCTCAATATACATGAAAGGATAAGTAGGATGCTTCCATGATGAGGAATGTTGATCTAAATATAATATTACAATTCATATATTTAAAATATGATTCATGATTTTTTGTTGAAAAAATATAGGATTAAACATGGCAGACACATCCAAACGCCAACCGATAGGGGATCCTAAACCATGTTATAAGCAATCAACCATCAAAAAATATTCTGAACTGATTGAAGTGCTTACATTGTAACACCCATTATTTCACTATATCATCCACATTATGAATAAGTAGAAATAAACCCCTTGAATAAATTATACCAATTGATATGTGGTGCTTCAAACCCCAATAAGACCTTACATGGAGTGAGAAATCAAGATAATATGGACATATATGACTGAAGAGTAATCAGTTGAAATCCAATCCAATCAAAGGTGAGTTATATTTTCAATAGGTAAATATCCTCCCACATAGACCATAAGAGGGCCAAAGAACCATCACCCATAGATCGGTATCTAGAATATACGAACACTGATCCTGGTAAGGAATCACAAATAAAATAAGGATAATTACATGTTTTCCTCATTAATAATGCTTTATTATTATGAATTTGACAACGGAAATAATATTTCCATTAGGGTTATAGTATTTGTCTAATTTCATGGATGATAACTCATTCATCATTTATATGTATTGCAATGAATTTTTGGGTAATTTTTTTTAAATTTAATTATTTATGTTTTGGTTGTAGTTATTGCACTATGTTTGGTATATAAATAATAAATCATCCATATTGATTACTTATTTACTATTCTTATTGGTTATAGGTTGTTCACATGGTGATAACTTATTCACCATATTATTGTGTGAAAAAACAATTTTGACACTATTTTTTCTTAATCTACTAGTCATTGTGTGATTATAAATTGATCTCTATGAAATACATCATTATGCTAGATGATGTGTGGTGTTACATTAGTCACCTAATGATATTTCATTCTTTCTATTTTCTTGTGGTGATACATATATCACTGAGTGAAATCCCATTAGCTTGGTTGGAAATACATCATTCACTAGGTGAATGATGGTTTATATTATATATTGATGTGTTTTTATATTATAAACATGATATCGGTGTGACAGTGATGGTTTAAGAGCCTAGAGGATATGTAGTAGTGATATTTCACTACATGTAGGAGATGTGGTGGATATGTTTTTTCTACCTAGTGGAGGTTTGATGGTGATGTGTTTTCCAAGTAGAGGGTATTTTATGATGTTATTTCTTTAAAATTGGAAGGTTCATTATGATTGGTTCTAATTCTTTTATTTTGTTTTATGAGACACATGGTGTGGATCTATCAATTGTTTGGTGTTTTTAAAGTATTACAACATTTTAACATTATTATGTTTCATGAGAAATGGTGTATTCAACAATTGGATTTTCACCTAGAGTACCTGGAAACATAGTTTTCATAGGATACAACCAAAAATAAATGTTATCAACCCCTATAATGATATCTAATGTCGTCCATGGTAATATTTAATGGTGTATATATGATCAATTACCTACACTCACAATCACATATTTTAACTTTTTATGTTTTATTAATTTTCAATTGATGAATAAAATGGGTGTTATTTGTTTATAGTGTGTCCATGATAGTGAATACAAGATGAAAAAATATTGAAATAATTTAACGGTCATGTGGATAAATAAAAATACATTTCACCATGCTTCCATATTTTTACAATATAAATATACTAGATTTTTGGAGAATCCACTGAATATCCATCTGGTATCCCATGATTTAGAATAATTTTTAAAGATTAGTGTAATTTTTGAAATCTTCTAGACACACCAAGTATCACCTCCATTCATTATTCAACTAAATAAATTTAATCAATTACCAAATATATATGTCCATTGTTATTTTCACCGACATTCATCATTCAAAACCAGATCTGCCTGACATGAATTATATGAAGGGGGGAATTGGAGAATCATGGGGAATTCATTTAAGGAAAATTGTTATGGTATTGATATAGTTACTAGGAGAGATATGGAAATCACTTCCCATTTTTTCTATATTCAACATGATATATTAGAGCAGTTAAAATATTAAATAAAAAAATGAAAAACAGTTCAATTTCATAATATCTCCCAAATTAATTTATGTAGGTTCAATACACTATGATTATATATTTATTTGATTATATGATATCATATAAGAAGATATCAGAGTGAAACAAAAAAAATATTGGAAGGAAAAAATTTCCCAAGTAAAAAATAATTAATAAAAACTAAAAAATATTATAAAAAAAATTATAATAGTCATCATATAAAGGTTCAATTTTTCTTCCCATAAACCCATAATCACCACTTATTTAGTATAGAATCACTCAAATATCCAATAAAATGTCAAAATCATTCATATTTAGTTGATCACCCATGATTGAACTATATTACCAATCAATTAGAATTCAAAAATACAAATTTGCATGGACTAATGGGTCTTTTATGTATGGACATCAATTCTGTGGGCTACACGTAGAGTTATTTATGTCTACAGTTTTTCCTTAAATAAATAGAATGAGTATATAATTAGGAATATTTTTTCATGTTTCAGGCTCATGAATCTTCACATGAGTCTCTATATGTTGTAATTTGAATGAATCAACCCACTACTATTGTTGAGGGGAGGAATTCCATCACACATATAGTAGGTATATAATTAGGATAAGATTATCATTTAACATATGAAATTCATTAGTTATTAATGAGTAGGATCATCATCCACTAGATCATTGGAATATTTTCTTATTATTCTACTTTTAAATATGACTCTCACAGATACCCAAGAATTAGAAAAATGTCTTGGATATATTCTATGGTGTCCCTAGGTCTATTACATTGAGTCTGAGAAGGATATGGGAACATGAATTTGTTTTATATATCATACTATTTACTATCTAATAGCGATTTAAAGAAAATAAACACAAAATGAATCCATGGTATGAGTTCAAATTCAGAATTACGCAGACATGGTGATAGAAAATACTATAATAGAATAGTACTTTATTAGCTGGAATGAAATGGAAAAACACTTCGACACTCTATTGATCCTCCATATACTTTTGATATGGATTTTACATCAAGATATCACTATGTATAATCAATAACATGGTTTGAGTATATTTTCATACATAAAATAGGTGTAGTGGGGATATCCAATCCCCCCCACCCCTCCATTCAAGGGCCTTCATAGGGAACACACAATAGACCCAAGAAAATATTTTTATGTTGGATAATTATCATCCAAATCTGATAAATAATCATTAAAATTTATTTTAGTTATGATAATAATTATCTATTGATAATTCATTGAACAAGGAAACTATTAATTCAACATTTATATGTTCATAAATGAGTCTTGGTTTCAAAATTAATTGTGATACCATTTCAAATTTTTAGACAATGAGGGTTTAACTCCCACCAGTTATGCTCATGCTCCAAATTTGGGGGTCAATAGGTTGTTGGTTTCCATGGATCATGGATGAATGTTTTATGGATGGGTTTGATAATTTACAAATTAAGGGTTATAGGCTTGTGCTCACTAACAAAGTGAAACTAGAGGAATGGACATAATAAAACGATGGTATGTTGAAAGTATTAATGTGGTGGTTTTGGTGATTGGGGATAGTGTGGTTGTTAAAAGCACAACGTAACTATGAAATACATCCATACTAGTATCCATGATTAGTTTATGTGAACTTTAATACATTATATGAATGATTTTAGTGCATTTCTAATGTAGTTTAATACCCTTAGTTGTGATTTTTGTTGAATTTGTAGGGCCACAACACTACCCTATTTTCTATAAATAACATAAAATAATTAAAATAACATTCATAAAATTCATGTATTTTTTATTATATCTAATATTTACGTTTAATAGGAAAATAAAAAAAAATTTATGTTAAAATTTTATCAATCCATCAAAATTGAATGATTTTAAGGGATAAACTCAGTGACCATTTTTATAACAAATGTTAAATTTTACATTTTAAAACTAAATCACACCTAATTTATTTCACTATATGGAAATTATATGCAATTGAAATTAAATATTACGATTATTTCATGAGGAATAGATTTTTAGATTCATTATTATCCAATGATCAATTAAATTTTAATACACCCCTAAATTAAATCAATCATGTTTTCAGAAAAAAAAATTTCCTATGTATAATCAAACGATAACACCAATTCAAAAAAATTAAGAAATTATAATTTATAAATTATTTCAATAATTCCATCACCATTATTTTATTTACAATATTACATAGGAAAAAAATATTGATTCAATTATTTTGAGGAAAAAGATATCAATTATCATTTATCTATTCAATCTCAATTGTATTTAAAAAATTTAAATCGAAAAAATATATTTAAAGAATATTCTATCTCTATATAATGTGTGGGGGAGATTTTCAATTTATTTCATTAAAAATCACTCCCGTATTTAAATATGAATTACATTAAATTTTATGGCATCAATTTATGAAAATATCTTATGCTAGGAGTGAATATTAAATATTTCAGTGGGATTCATATTTTGACAAGTGGAATTTGTATATATCTATTTCTCCAAGGATCCTTCCACAAGAGTTCAAATTTCTACACAATTGATAAAAATAAAATAAAATTTAAATAATTAAATTTTTCTCTTATCTATGTGGCTTCATCATTTACCCCACCTAGATGATTTTATTTTAGATAACTATGATGATATTTATTTTTCCATATAAATATTTATTAAAAAATTATATGAGAATATTTTTGAATATAAAAAAATTAAAATTTACAAACACCCCCGCACCTTAAGTATATTTATTCATTTAGGGTTCCAAATTGTATATGTTTCTAATTTTTAAAATTATTTATATATTTTTTATTTTGTTTTTCCAACAAGGTGATAAATTTATATATGAATAATTTAACCTATACCATGTCCATCATTCCAATGTCGACATATTATTATTAAAATTTTAAAAAAAATTCTCCATGAAATTCCTCATTATAGTTCTTAAACATTGATTCAATGAATAAGGTGGCCAAATATACTTAGTAATCATTTTAGACATGAATGTTCAATATATGATGAGGATCCTCATAATATATATGGAGTTCAAAACAACATAGACTTCTAAATTTAGATTAATAAATTTTTAAAAAACACAATAAAACTATACAAAAATATTGGAATATTTTGAAATATTGTGCATATTGTTTTATGTTTATTAACAAAATGTATAACTCATTAAACCGTACAAAAAAATTAAAATCTAGAATAGAGTGAAAGAATATAGGCTATTAGTAAACCATCCTACAAAATCAATATCAGTAATATCCTCAATGATGATCAGTAAATATCAGCCTTATTTATAGAATAATTGAATATATAACCACATGAATAACGACTGTGTAATGTGGTCTGCTTAGTTAAATAATTTCATTTCATGTTTAGAGAATTTTTAAGAACTTAATCACATAATATATATATTATGATGGTGTTCATAAATATCATGTATTTTCAGTCTACCATTTTCAACATTAAATTAATAAAAAATAACAAAAAAGTATTTATAAATTTTAATACATAATTATAAATAATTGTAATTTAATGAGAAGTTATAAGGATATTTGGTTAAAAAAATCCCCAAAATGTGTTTAATTTTATTTTTTTCTATATCATTAAATATTGATATTTTCCATAGGCTAATTGTGGGTTGATGTTGTACAGTAAAAACCCCCCACATGGTTAAATTTTAACAACTACTCAACATAATGATATCATATAGTTCCCATAAACCAATTTTTTTCATGTCCAGTTCTTTTTTACTACAGTGACTATCACCATATGGGGTTGGATGGATTATTTAAGAACAATCATATTATTTTCTCAAAATTATTTCCTATTGTTCTACATCTTAACCTCCATTAATTTTATATATATTAGAAAATAGAAATGTTTCAAAGAAAACATCATCAAAATTCACAATAACATGTTGGGAAACCTTTTCTTGGAATTAAAAAATCACCCACCCTTTAATGGTGGATGCATTAGCATATTACAAAATTTATATGGGAGATTATTCTCTTCTAGACCTATAATATAATGAAAACTAAATCTAGTTTTTTTTTGTAATGAAAAATAATATAAAATTTATTATATAGAATAATATAATAATTTATGTCTAATAGTATAAGATATTCATTTTGAATAAATTTCAAAAGAATGTTTTTCTTCATTAGAGAAAAGTGTGTCTAAAATCACATCCTAAAATGAAAGGGTATTCATTTCAGTTTCATTAAAATAATGGGTTAGAAAAATTATAACAAAATCCTCAACTTTGTAATATTAGTTCTTAGAATGATGTTCTTGACAAATAGAAACAAAAAATATTTTATTGATTGTAAATAATTCCAACACATTTATTCAACATGAATTTATTTTACAAAGATAATAAACACTATGAAATATCCTATTATAGATGCTGATATTACGTGGAATTATAATAAAATTTATATAAATCTTATTTCCATTATCATTATTTTAAACATATAGAGATAAAATGGAATGTTTTGATTAAGAATTTTTAAAATAATAATTATTAAAGGATAATTTTTATGTAATTTAATCAGATAAAGAACTGTTCAATGCAGGTTCTTTATATATGAAATCAAATTTTACTACTATTAAAAGAGAGGTTACCAAAACCACATGGCTTTAGTTATAAACAGATATACCTGATCATATATTTCATTTTCATCATTTAATCCCAAATACTTATTTATTTCTATTTTTGGGAACTCTATTTCAAATTTTTCCTTCAATTCCACCTCTTTTGAATTTTTTTTATTATCCTCTAGTAATTTCTTTTATATGTTTACAATTCATTTTGGGTGAATTCATTTTGAAACTTTTCAACCTGATTGTGATAGAGTATTTAAATAAATGAATAAATATTAATAATCCTTGATGATTAGGCCTATTGTATAATCATGTTCACTCATTATATTAAGATAATGAATTCAGTCACTCACATCAATATAAGGCCATGAAAACAAGTCTACACATAATATTATGGTTATTAATATCATTTCTAGACATAAAATCATGGGAAAGTAATCAGGTTTAAACAAAACAATTTCAACATATATTCAGGATCATATATATCCTTATGAACATTAATGATATGTCTATTCATAACATCATTGAATTCATAGTTCACTCTCATGACCAACATATAGGATAATGTACCTCAACAAAACTTGATTCGCTGTCTATTGAAGTCATGTATATCTATTGTGAGTTACATCATTACCAATTTCATTATAGAGAGATATAGGTTCCACTTGTATTTTATACAACATAAAAAATGTCTTTATTTATAATGTAACTATCATCTAGGATTATATCATAACAACAATCTCATAATGAAAATAATAAATATGTGTGGCACTAGATTATATAAAATTCATAGAATCATAACTTGTAAAATGAAAGGGTTTTTATATACATTTCACCATTACATAACCTATAAAAAATATATATGCTCCATAATCATTTCATAATTTCGTAAAACAATACCCTTTGTAAAAAGATGAGGGATTTTTGAGAATTATATCAAGGTATAAACCATAGAATAATAATAGATTTCATAAACATATTTTATTCAAAAACCTAAACCATTGTGAGATATAATATGATTGTAATCCTTGTTTACTATCCCACTTAAGGTATATGAAACATCAATATATGGAATCATATATGTAAAATGATATTTATTAATAATTTAATACATTTATAATGAAAAATATTCTTTCCGTTGTAATTTTTTTTAAATATTACATTTTGGAAACTTATTACATTGAAAATAAAATTAAATAAATATAATATAATCCTCATAAAAATGAAGGTTCATGATGTCAGAAATTATTTTAATGTCGTACACATTAAAACTAATATTCCACTAACATTTTGGTTAAAATCCAGGTGGGAATTATTTAAAAAATAAAATGAAGATTCAATTAAATACAATTTTCAAAAACTAATACGTTGATAGAATGTATTTTAAAAATCATAAAATTTATGTTAAATATTTTTTAATTTATTTTAAATGAATTTGGAATAAAAAAATTACTATTTCTCAAAGACAAATAATGAAATATTTTATTTAAAACATTATAGTCATGATTTTTTATACCAAAGAGTTAGAAACAAATTATTATTATATAATGATATAATGAATAAAAAAAGTGTAACTAAATTATTTATAATTTTTTTAGAGATATAGCATGATTTTGGAACATTGAAGACTCAATCATAATCAATCCCAATAATATATACTAATATGGTAGAAAATCATTACCACATTGGTACCTATGAATTGTAAGAAAAAAAAGAATAAAATGAAACATAAAATAAAATGAGGATAAATAAAATATTGATATTATGTTTTAAAAAGGAAACATATAAACCTTATTAAAGAATAAATGTTCATACTAAAACATGCTTCTCAAAGAAATAAAATTGACACCAAAATTCTTCCTTAATTTGCTCAATTTTGAAATATAAACAGCATGAAAGAGAGATCCTAAAATGGGAATGTAAATATAAATAATTTTTATTATAATCACCCTAATTTAAATTTATGGGATGTATATACACTAAATAAAAATTATGTGGTTCATATAGAAGTTTTATCATAGGAAATAAAATTTGGATGGAAATCCCCTAGTGTACATATTAATTTAAATGATAACAATTAAAAAAAATGTAAAAAAATATAATATTATATATATATATATTAAGGAACCGTATTATATTTTATAATAACTTGTAAGATTTAATTATTACATTATACTACCCTTTTATTAATAAATACTTGATAAAGTTTTTGTTTTGGGTAATAACTGATTTGTTTTTCATATATGAGTGGATTTATTATTTTTCATCCTTATTTATTGATCGTGGTTCCATAATATATTAAATTTATATCTTAAAAAAATATCCTATCAATTTATAATATATTGAATTATTATAATCGTTAAAATTTAGTGATATGAAATGAAATACAATGTTTATAGAGACTGTAGGTCATACATACAAATGAACATTGTATCCATTTTATTATTGGATTATAATGATAGTTAATTAATATATTAAAATTTATGTATTATTTTTTTGTAAAATATATAATATATTTTCATTAAACACATCCTTAATGAATTTCATGTAATTTTTTAATACTATACATCACTTAATAAGGTGGTACCCATCGTACACATGAGTGACAAGAACATATTCCCAAAAATGGAAATCATAAAAGAATGTGTTATATAAAAATTACATAATATCGTTAACATAATATATGTTACAAATATCATATATATAAAAGATAATACATAATTATTACAATCATTCATAGGTGTGTATGGAAAAATGAATGACATCGGTTTGTGATGGGTTAATTCACCTTACACAAGAAATACAGTTTCACAACCCATTTAATGAAAATAGATATTGTTTTAGGTAATGAGAATAACATAAAAAATATAATTTTATGTAATATAATGATTATTTTATATAATAATAATTTAATAATAATTTTTTATTGATTATAATGAATAAAATTAAATATTCTTATTGAAGAACAATACCACTTATTTAGATATACTCCTGAGGTTTGAATTAATGACATCCTATGATGGATTTTACTCCCAAAATAAGGATTATATGATGAGGGTATGGAAGAAAAGAAGTGTTTTAGATAGGTATTAGCTGATCCAAATTGTTTTTATGTTGTGCCTCATTGAGTAGAGTGATTGTCTGTTTAAATGTTGCGGGGAACATGGTATTTTGGAATATAAATGAGTGGCCCCACATTTTCCATATGTCCCATGGTTCAAAAATAAACTATTAATGAACCTAATATGGTTAATGCTAGATATATTTCCATAAAATACTTAATTATTAATAAGTGAATTTTTTTATACTTTCTATTTTATCTTATCCCAAGGTATACCCATTTTTTACCGTAATCACGGTAATTAATTTTTATATCATTAACTGTAATGTTTTAACAATTTTTTTTAAATTATTATATAATATATATTATTCTAATTAAATATATGGAATTCATTTTTTATAATTCTATTTACAAAAGTCCGACAATTTAATTTAATATTAATTTTGTATAAGTGACAATAATGCATGGGTTATTAAGTGAAAATTATACAGTGTTTACTATGTTTTTATCTCCAATTTCAATATGAAACTAATTAAAATGACCTAAATTTGATTAAGTGAACTATAATTAATGAAATATATTTATATCCTTAATTTATCATTAAATTAATGTTTTTAAAAAAAATCGAAAATATAGTGTTTAATTAATATTTAGTATTATTTAATATTTATAAAAAAATGAAATATTAATAAAAAATCTTAATGGTCTCCCTAAGATTTTTTTCATTATTATATAAATAATTATTTTCAATTAAATAAATTTAATTTATATAATTTCCGAAATTTAATTTTAAAAATAGTCTTATAGAAAAAGTTAACATAAATACTTTTTAGAAAAATACGTTGTTTAAACATAATATTGAATTCATAGATGTCTATTTTTTAGATAAAAACATATGATAAATTATATATAGTTTAATGAATATATATATATATATAATATAAAATTAAATAGAACCATTTATCAAAAAAAATTATTTAATTCCTTTATAACCGATTTTTTTCCGAAAAAAAAAGTTATTTTTAGAAAAATATTTCATTTATTTTCAAATATTTTTAATTCTAATTTAAAATTGATTAATTTTTAAATAATTCCTTCAATACTAATATGTGAACAATATTTTTATAACTAATATTATCATATTCATACTCACTATTCCAACATCTTGGAGATAACTATTATTTTAAATAATAATTTCATAACTACATGAAATGTTCCTTTTCAACTCATAATAATGTGTAATACATGATAAAAAAAGTATTTAATGTAACAAAATAAAACATTTTATTGTGTAAAATGGAATATAAACTCATTGTTACTTTTATTTAAGTTCCAAATCATCTTTATATCACAAAAAATCTAGAATATATAAAATTTATTTGATATAAAATAATGTCACAAAATAAGAGGGTGTTAAATTTTACCCCCTTAAAATGAATTTCATGCAAAAAATTTATGTCTTACATTAATGGTTTACAATTGAAAATTAATTCATAGAATACCACATAATAATATTTTAAAATAAAAATACCCTTAAAAGTAAATTTCTAAAACCTAAATGTTGCCTTATTTAACTCATATCTAGGATTCTTTTATCTTAATTAGGTTAAATACCCATAGGGTGGTGAATATGGGAATGGAAGATTAAAAACTACCCCTTTAGATCATTTTTTTCATTAAACCAAGACCTTTTGTCTCAATTTACCATAACAATGTATAATTAGAAATTAAATCATTAACATTAAACATAAAATTTCCATGGTTCTACATCATTGGGATGTGACCAATAAGCATACAGTTATGATGTGATGATGTAACATTTCAACTAAGGATGATTACCAAATTAAATTGTTTTTACTAGATCATATTTGTGACAAGGATCACTATCACAATTTTTTTTTTCATCTCACTACTTTCCCATGTATCAGTACCTATTTCACTTTATTTGGATCAATTTTTGTAGAATGGAACATTGTATTATATTTGTTTCTCACTTCTAAATAATTAATAACACACATTTTAAAAACTTGTAGGTACCTTAATTTTAATTATTATACACATAAACAATTTTATATATACTATCTATTTCATTCACTCATAGATGAAATACACTATCCTATAAAATGTTAGCGTTCTGATATTAATTCCACGAACTATTTTCTTCGCCTTTGAGACATTCCTTGAATCCTCATAAATTTGAATTTTGTGCTTGAAAAATTTGCTTTCAAAAAATCCTGTGAGTTCTTCATGGACCACCTCACATTCTTTAGACTGCATAATCGTCTATATATTTCCCCTTCTTCACAAAATCCTTTTAATTCTACTGACTTGATATGCTATGTGGTCTATTTTCTTTCAGAGTCAACAAACCCCCGCAAAATCTTATTTTGGAATTCTTCCCAAAAAACTACTTCAACTTTTGTTGGAATGCTTCTTCATGAACTACTTTAGGTGTTCCCAAATTCATCACAAATGATTATCTTTTCTAATAAAATTATATATTTTAAAGATCTTGTTAGCGGTCAATATATTAGAAAATAGATCCCCAAAGTCCTCTAATCCAAATTACCCAATATCGTTATGTGGTCCACATTTTACCATTCTTATTTTCTATAGGTAGTTTCTTTCATAGAATAATGATCCCCCTATGAACTAAAAGCCTTTATGTGTCCTATTTTTGCTATTCCATAGGAATAGTTCTTCTATGCATAAATCATTCCTTTACTGATTTTTTGTCACCATTATTTATACCTCCTTTGCGGAAAAACATCCTTTTCCATAAAAATTCACTATCATAGGACTTTTTCAAAAAACACAATCACCCAAAAAACACTAAGAAAACATTTTGAGATAAGTTTTTCCAACAGTTTCCACATATGATAATATAGAGAATGCGAGTGTTATAGAGAATGTAAATTTCAAAAAAACAATAAATGAATGGGAAATGAATGGTGTCATTGATATAATAAAAAGATATTAATACAATATAAGATTTTATTTCAATATTTATTTCTTAAAACTAAATTTTTTTTACAATATCATAAAAATGCATGATTAAAATTCATTTCATAATCACTATATCATCCATAGGTTCTATCATGATCAATTTCACCTTAAAACCTTACTATTTGAAATAGTTGTTAATTTTGTGTTCCCAAATCACTAATGGATCTAAATATAAATTTATTAAATGATAATGCATTCCTTTTCTATATATTTAAAAACATAACATAATAGTTTTCATATGATATACATTATGAAATGAATAATTCATTGATAACAAAAATCCCATTCAAATTTCAACTTAAACCATATCATAAATTGTTATTTGTATGGCCCATATAAAAGAGTAAAAATTATAACCATTGTGATGAAGTTCATTATATCTTAAAATGATCTTTTCATTAATCCTCGAAGAAACAAGAAATATCTCTTAATTGTTATATACAAAACATGTGAATAACTTTATCATTTATTTTCATGAAACTATAATTACCATAAAACCTAATTGAAAATTTTAATTCTTTTTCAATACATTTGTAAAACATAAAATATTAGATTTATTCCATATATTCATAAATTATACAAACTAATCCACATTCCAAAAAAATCATTAATCGTTTCTAGTGTAAGTAGTGAAATCCAATTTACATATTCATGTTCGACCTATCATTATCCCAAAACTATTATCTAAACATTATGAAAATTCTCAAGGTTATCTTTACATAATTAAAATATGACAGTTATAGTAAATAAAATTTGTAGTTCACCATATTCTTTTGAAATATCTATTCAAATCGATAATGGAAAACATATACGAAAAAACAATTATATATTTCAGGATTTATATAATATAATCTTTGAATTAAAAAATATAAGAAATTCAATTATCCCACTTATTTCTATAAATATTTACTATGGTTCATAATAATAATAATTATTAATTATTTATATTCGTATATAATTTTTAGTCTCATTATAAACAACAAAAAATCATTACATGTACTATCTTGTCAATTAAAATCACAAGATTTTCCATTAGGAAATAAATATTCATAATTCCAATACATTCAACATTTTATTAATTACTCAATTAATAATTCCATAGGTATACTAATATTAATGTCCATTACATTTAATAAAATCTTCATTTTTATTTTATTGTTATATGATTTTTATACTTCTTATACGTAGTCAAACATATTATTATTCCTCTATGACATCTACTACGGTTTTTATTCCCATTTTCGTGACACATATCAATTTGAATCATCTTCCGTTCATGGTATCCACTACCCAATTTCCCAATAAACATTATATTTAACTTTTTTGGTGAGTCTGAAAGTTTTTTGAGGTAGAGAGGTTTAATAATATTATATATACTTAATTAGATATAATCACAAGGTTTTTCATTTCAATCATTATCCCTTTTGTCTATATAATAGAAAAGTGTCTATCAGATTCAATTTTATCTTTGTTCTTTATAGTTCCAACCATTGCTAAAATAAGAAAGAAAAGTATGATCAACACTAATCATAGAATAAAACCACATAATAATGAAAAAATAAAATATAAGATTTCAAAATCATTAATTTTTCTTAGCTATAACAACATAGGATTTTACTAGGTCATTGATAATCATCTTCTATTTAAATCGATCATGATGGTTTTTCATGAGATTGTGAATTTCCAAAAATTTCCCATTGGGAGTGTCAAAAGAGGTTGTTATCAGGACTTAGTATTGTGCAGTAGTTCCTAATCATGTATATCTCAATATGGTGTTGTTTTGGTTGTTACCCATAGGTACATCTATACAAGATCTATATCAACTTATACTATGAAAAAATGGATCTATTTTTATCGAAACCAAACACTATATACTTTTACAAAATTATATGACATTTTCCTAAACATTAACTAATAAATAGACATATCCACAGAGACATCGCTCCACATATCCTAATAAATATCTCCAAGGATATCACAACTTTTTTTGAATCCTTGAATCTAATGGTAAACAAAATCATTCCATTGATTCCATCTATATCGACCTAGGATTATCCAATATTTATATTATATATTTTTAGATGAATATTCATCCCATTTCAATAATACATTACTAAAGACCTTAATATATTATAAAAATTAGAATCATAAAACACAATATTCTAATCTGGTGTTAGATCTTCAATGTTTCACACAAACATCATCCCATTTATTAATCCTTATAGACATACCCTACATATAAAATTTCATCATAAATTGAGTAAAATAAAAATAAAAATGTGTGAGAATAGATTATTTGTAAGTATATGAAAATGATTTATAAATTTATGATCATATGAATGGAAAAGAATAGTATAACGTTATGTGATAATGAACATGACTTAACATGGCCATACCCAACCTTTTATAGATTTTACAAAAGAGTAATGGCATAAATATCAGATGTTCTTAAGACATGAATCATAATGAAATAATATTAAATGGGTCATGGGAACATCAAATTGAAATAAAACATATATTTGAGTAATACACGTCAACATATTAAATTTTGTTCTTGTATATATAAAAATAGATTCTATCATTATTTAGAAAACATGAAATCATGCCCTCACAAAAACATATTGACATCCAACAATGTATAGACTCATAAGCTAAAATTATAGAGTCTGTGGTTACATTTTCACACTGCCACAAGTTACAAGGAAACCCATCACAAAAGGCCAAATTATATTATAGTATTCTTAAACTATATATATTATATAATTAGACATATCATTTAATGAAATAAAATACAAGATGGAATTTTCTTTTAGAATTCCATTACCCTTTAATATATACCAACATGTCTGATAAAAAACACTTCCTCATAATCATAAAAAAATATAATGGGGTGAGTCTAGATGGTCACAAAGGGTAAGAGTATAATAAAAGATATGTGTAAATAAGAAATTAAAAATATTACAAGGAAAATAGTTGAAACAAATAAAATTTAATCAATAACATTATCATAATATAATAAGAATAAATTATTATTAAAAAATTCTAAATAAATCGACACCTGGTAGTGAAAATTATACATGGGTTTTCTAATAATTAAATAATCACATGGAATATAAATAACTAAATTCATAATGGTGAAATAGACCATGTTTGGTATCTGAACTTTCAAAATCAATCATTTATATATTAATTGTAATGATATATCATCAAGGATGTTTTGTTTGTTTGTAGAAAGTTGTATAATTTGTCCAACATATTCATCACATGAGGCTACAGATGCATCAATGGGATTGTATTACAAAGTCTACAACCCATTTGGTACATGTTGAAAAGATTCATCATATATTGAAAAACTAATTTTAATCTTAAAATATGTGTCTTATAATAAAATATATATCATTATTAGAATCTAATAATTTATTAATACTTACCGAGTTATTGAAATAACTATTAATTTAATCACCACAAGTCAATAATGAATAAAAAATATGTAAGAGTCATATCCATGATTGATTTTCAAGAGAAAAGTAATTTTCAATAAATGGTGATCATAAATAAATAAATAAAAGTGCAATATATAGAACACATAAAATTTAATTAGTTTATTAAAACAAATATTTCTCAAGGTAATATAAAATTTAAATGAAATCCGTAGAAACACCATACCATTTATTTGGGAATTAATCAAAATGAATTGACTTCATGTATCTATTATAAATACAAATAAAATAATTAGAAATTCGATAAATGATATTTAAAATTAATTTTAAACTAAATTTCATCATGTAATAATCAATGAATTATAGGATTAATAGAATTAATATAAATTTAGTTCAGAAATCACAGACCACATGATTCTTTTTAGTTGTACAAGATTTAATCCAATTAACTTGTAGAATCATCGGTTGGATCTCCTTTTATTGACACTGGGGTAAGTTTTTGTGAAAATTATTACCTGAATAACATAGATATGGAATTTGGGAATCTATATTTACAAGGATTGGTCCTGAAATATGTCTCAATGTGTTCTAAATATGAGATATTGGAGGTTCTCTTTTAAATTGATGTGAGTCTCACTTTCAGAATTTCTAAAAATATTAAATTACAATATGGTATTTCTAAATCCAAAAACATAATCATTAACTATAATAGAATATGGGATCACTTTATCAACCATATATTATCCCCTTTGTGATTATTTATCATTTCATTTATATTTTAGAAATTTTATAAAATATTAATTCCATAAAATATCATTATTGTCAAATGTGATACAATTCATTACATTGATAATAGTAATGTCAATAAAAGAATATATCTTCAACCCAGGAAGATTAATAATTTTACAATATTTCATATTAATGAAAATAATTCATGAATATCCTTAATTATCCAAAAAAATATTTTAATCATTTTTATATCATGTAATAGATTTTTCTATTAATTGAATAGTGTTTATAACAGTGTTCTTTGAGAATTTAACGTGATAATATCTATAATAAAAATTAAAAATATACTTCTATATTGTAGATAAATATTTTTGCATCCCATATAATATTTATAGTTGAAATAATATTGTATATAAACACATTTTAGGAAAATTATTCTTATTAAAAAAAGAGTATAATTTTTTAAACTATTAATTAAATACAATAAAATAAATTTAATAACCACATCTAAATGACAGAAAATGGTAATAAATGAAATCCCACAATGAATATGAATGAAAATTATTACTTCAGAAAAATTATCAAATTTTATTTTTTAATTTAACACCTCTTATCAATTTAATTAAAATTATTTTAATGAATTTTAATGTTAATTAATACTTATTGTATTATTGTTATGCCATAGATTAAGGTTAGTATTTCATTACTAATGTTTTTTATAAAAATTAAAATTATTGAAATAGATATATTATATTTTCTAATCTTAATTATGGTCAAACAGATATTCTAGAAGAAAATATTTTATAAATGTTATATTTTTTTAAAAAATATATTTTTATAAGGTTGACTTTTCATAAAATAAAAATCTTTAAGGGTATTTTTTTAAACAAGTGGCTCAAATGGGTTATAAATTATACCCATGGTTGATTTATGTCAAAATATAATTGAATAATAATATTAGGAAACCTTTTTGGGAATTTTATTACCCTTCTCAGATTCTTATTACCCTTAACTATCAGATTTACCCTTAATCATGTTAACAATAATTACTAAATTAACTATTCACATTTTCCAAAAATAAAAGTGGCCTTTTTAATAAATTTTTACACCTATATTCCAAATATGGATTACATTACTATTTATTTATAACCCAAAATTGGTTGAATATATTTTTAAATTAAATTTGAAAAACTCAATGAAAAATAGATATTATAAAACATGACATTTTAAATATAAAAATGAATTTACACCAAATTCTTCAATAAAATTAATTAAAATGAACAAAATTATTTTATTTATAATATAAATAATTTCACTTTGAATCGATAATAAAATTTTACATTTCATTAGATAAAATAAAAATATTTTTTTAATAAATAAAATGTATTTATCACTATTCATTAGAAAATTAATACTCTTTGAAAAAATACCAAAATATCTACCTTATATAATTTTATAATTCATATAATAAAATTATTTTTAATTTTCAGGAATAATTTTTATTGGATACAAAAATTATTATTAAAAATATATTAATATTAGAAGGCACTGAATTTTCATTTAGAAAAATATAGCTTTATGTACATAAAATAGGATTTTACTTTATCTTATTCCTATAAAATCTGTTTGATTAATTTTAAAAAATAAGATTAAATATATAATATATAAAATTCATTTATATCATTCAATGATAGGAAATAATTTAAATTAATAGGATAAAACTCCATTGGGCATAGAAAAAAAATTTTAATAAACATTTCCTTTATTAAATTGTTTTTCATATTCAGTTCAAATTAATTCATTAAAAAATAATTATATAAACTTGTTTCGAAAAATTAAAAAAAAAAATTTATACATACAGTTAAAATTTCTAGTTGATAATAATCATATTGAAATATTAAATTAATAGTATATTGTAGCTCATTAAACTCAGTCAGTCATGTATTGTAGGATATCCAATGAACTCGGTATAGTTTATAACACAATATAGTATATTGTTTTTTAACACAATTTAATCTCAATATTTTGTTTAGTTCAAGAATAATATGGTTTTGTATAGTTATAAATAAATAAATTAAATTATAATCTTTCTAAAAAAATATTGAAATGTATTGTGGTGTTAAATTCTCTCCACCTTAAATAAGATGTGTTATCTCAATTAAAACCTGATATGAGTAATCAGGGGATTGAAAAATGAAAATACTATAGTTTAAAAACCCACAACATAAAATAATTAATAAAAATTCATAATAATAAAATTGAACATAAATTATAGTGATTTCATAACCAAGTTTTTATGTAGGATAACATTGGTGGAACGTAAAAATATGAACTTAGAAGAGAAATATAACTTTAATGTTCTGCTGTAGTTCGATGAAGAATATGTTTATTATAAATTTTACAATCAAAAAAATAAAAATACATTTTTATTTAAAAATCCAAGGAATTATAATTTAGAATATCTAAAAGAATGTTTTATTTGCTTCAATATACCATTTGTAAAGTTGATGGATTCGTTTACTATCATGACAATATACTCGAGAAAGTAAACATAATTTCTTTCATTCTATTTCATAAGCATAATCTCATTAATTGGTTATTATTTTATCTATTTTATTTCATCTATAAGGCTATGAAATGGATACTCAAGATGAACATTTCATGCTTGAATAAATTTAATTAAACATAAGATCCACAATTCATTGTTGCAATCAATAAAAATTTAAAAAAACTACCTTGTTAAAACATGTAATTTATAATAAATAGTATCCAAATTTATAACTAATCAATTCCTTTTTTTTAATATTAAGACAAATCCAAAATACATCTATCCAAATTCAAAGTAAATAGATTTAGTATTAATTTCCCTATGTTTTCGAAATCAATTGACCTTTCAGTTACTTAAACAATATAATGTATATCTTAATATTCGAAAATTAAATACATGAATTCATATATAACCTAAATAAAAACATTCATTCTCCTAAAAAATTCCATCATTTTTCAAATATATTCCTCAAATAAGAACATGTATTAATCACTAATAAATCATGAAATCGATAAACAATTTCATGGTCACCAAAATTAGCCCATTAAAATTCATTTATCATTACTAATTCAACATCAAGGCCTTCTCTTCCCCGAATAATGTGTTTTCAAAATGATCATCCTAAAACATAATCATTGATATTCATTACTGGAACTATTCATCAAATGCTTCTAAATCTATAAATAAGGAGTTCCACAGTACAATACATATCTATTCCATAATTCTCATGACAATTGAATCATTGATAAAATAGCTAGATGGCCTATTTCTATAATCAATTTGGAAGTAAATTAATCATTCTATTTGAATGTGGTAAGCTAATAGGCTTAACCATGATCTAGTAGCCTCTATTGAGTTATATTTCTCTGAACATTTGGGATCTAGAATGTATAGTTCCAAATATACTTATAGATGAATAAGTTAACATTGTGAATTTCCTTCAATCCCTTAAATTCATGAGACTATTTTCAATTTTCTCTACAATTTATGAAAACAGTGTTTTATCATAAGAATGTATTATTTTGGTTCCTTCCACAATTATCACTTTTCTAAATGTCCTTCTTTCTATTCTTTACTTTATCCATATGTTTTCCTGCACTTCTCTTCTTCTAGTTCTTCCTTCTGATGTTATAATATATATAATATTATTTCCCCATATTTTTATACCATGATACTATTTCTTCATATGAAGATAATCTTTTGAGACTAGATCCCTTCAAATGATTGTCTTAAACACATTGAAGAAATGAACCTTCCTAATATATGGTACATGTATTAATGTGGTTAATTTTGCATATGAATGGTTCCATTTATAAATGATGGTATACAGTAGCATAGATCACCACATTATGAAACCTAATGTAAAATATCATTTTTAGTGAAATGGTTAAAATAAATTTAATTTATTTGGAATAAATAATGTACGAATCCTAAGATTTGTCTCTCTGGGAATACTTATAAATTATAAAATATATTTTTCATAACTAATAGATTCTTTAATAAATAGATTCGAAAATTTTTCTAAAACACTTCTTTCTAATACTTACTATTAAACACCCCGACCCTATTAGCCTATATTCGGTTTCTATATTATTACATTATCAAAAGATATAAAAATCATATCCCAAATTTTCAAATTTTTTGTATCCTTTTTAATATATATAAATAATTTAATCCTAAATTAAATTTTTATACAACATATAAATAATATAATTTACTTTAGAATTCCATTATTCCACTTAGTATATCCCTATTTATCAATCTATAAACACATCCTTTATATTGGAAAAAATATAACATTATAAAGATGTAAAGTTAGATGCTCAAGAAAGGATATGTTAGAAGTAGAATCTATGAGAAAATATGGTATAAATAATATGTAATTGTATGTAATTTAAACATTTTCTATTTAATAATTATCTATAGAATAATTTTCAAGGAATAAATGATGATCAAATAATTTCAAAAAAATAATTAGATGATAAGGAAATGTAATCAGGGATATTATACTAAACTAATAATCACATGGAATATAAATAACTAAATTTTTAATGAGTTAATGAAAAATATATGATATCTAATCAATAAATTTATGTCATTGAGATACATACAATCAATAACATCATCACAAAAGTTTATGTATTTCGATAGAAACCCATCTTATTTTTCCTACTAATTCATCTCATGAGACTACCAATGCAACGAGAGGCCCACTTTAAAAATTCACCAACCCATCTACAACGTATTAAAAACATTCCTCATATTCTGAATAATAAATTTAAATAAATAACAATGTTTCTTATAATTTAATATATATAATGTGTAATGGATATGTATTTAAAATTATTTCACAAGTTATTAAAATAAATATCAATATAATAACTATATGTAAAAATGGAATACGTATTATATAATTATCATATCAATGATGGATGTTCACGGGAAATGCAATTTTCAATTAATGGTGATAATAAATAGATAATAGGTGTAGTATATAAACATCAAATAATACAATTGGTTCTAATTAACAAACAAGGCTCGGTGGAATATATATTTATTTGAAATCCTTATAAAAATTGTATCATTGATGTCATCATTAATCCAAATCAATCAGTTATTGTATCATCTATAAGTCCATATAAAAAAAGTTTAAATAAAAACTTTTATAACAAATTTTCATTTCCAACATAATATTAGCATGACATAATAAATGTGTTATAATTTTATCCCAATCAATGTAAATTGAGTTAAGATAACACTTACCTCATAATTCATTTTGGGTGTACATGCTTAAATCTTCTTCTCTTAATGAATCCTCTAGTGGATCTCCTATTAGGGATATTAGGTTTAGACTTAGGAAGAGACAACATAACTATAACATGGATAATGAATTTGGTAAGATAAATGGGTTGATTTTGGTTGATCTAGATGAAAAAATGTGTTGTAATAAAGGGAGTGAGGGTTTCCCTTTTATAATTCACATGAAGGGGTTTATTAAAAATTTATAAAAATATTAATGTTTAATAAAGATATTGTAGAACAAAAAATTTCAAAATGACATATTACTAATTACGGGATGATAGTTTCAGAAATATATAATCCCATATGTTATTACTTAATATTTTTGAGCAATTTAAATAATTTTATAAATTATTAATTCCATAAAAAAGTTTTATTTTCAAATTTGATATTATATATTACATTATTATTATAAATATCAATATAACAAGATATCAAGAATGGGATAATTTCAACACATCCATTATATGTCTTATTAATCTATAAACTTTTTGTATCACATTTAATATAACATATTATATATTTTTTATTAATAACAGTTAATATATATTTTCAATTATTTGAATATCTTTTGTGTCATTTTTTTCAGAATTTAAGGTAATAATTTCTTCACAAAAAATCAAAAATAATTTTTTATGGTATTGATAGTTCATTTTTCATAAAAAAATTATTTATTTTCTAAAAAATAATCTCGACGAAACTACATTGTAAATATTATAATTATAAAATACAAGAGTATGACATGTTTAATTTTTATTGAAAAAAAATACAATAAGGGTCATTATCACTTCATAATTATAAAAATAGACATATATATTATTCATGAAATATTTTTGAAACATATAATCATCCCATAAAATATATAGTTGTTGTTTTGTAATTTAATTGTTCATATCATTTTAATCAAAATCATATTATTATTATATTTTATTTTATAAATATTATTGCTTCATTATTATGTATGTCAATATGGTAGTTATAAATTGAATAAAAATCAAAAACACATTTCCATGACACAATTAAATATATGATATTTCAATAGATTATTTGTAGCCAAATATATCTTCTACATGAAAATATATTGATACTTTTTCACTTATTAAAAACAATAGTATGACATGTTTGAAATTTCATAAAATAAAATACTATAATGATGTTAATTTCAACCATTGGCCTCTAATTGGTCATAACTTTTACCCATGGGTGATTATGGTGGATAACTACTATCATATAAAATTATAACATGTGTTAAAGTAGTTTTTAATCCCTTGTTATAATATTTTTACCCTTCTTTATCTTATTTACCATTAACCATATTAAAAAAATATTACGTTCACTATTCATATTTTACAATAAAAGAGGTTCATATTTCAAAAATTTATAAATCATGGTTCCAAATATGGATTAAACTTTTCATAATTCAAACCACAAAATTGGAAGAATATATTATTGGATTAAACATGAAAATCCAATGGAAATAAATTTTTTAGAAAAATTTCTTCTAAATATATAAATATTATACCAAATTTAAATATGGAATTTATCAAAAAGAAAATAATTATATAATTCATAATTAACTAATTTTATTTTTGAAAAATACAAAAATATAAATTTTAAATGGTTCAAATAAAATAACATATTTCAATAAAAATTGTTATTTTCCATTATTCATTGAAATATAAATATTTTCCAGAAAATACCGAACACTCTTCCTAATATAGTTTATAAATAATTATTTTGAAAAATAATATTATTTCATGAAATTTAATTTTAAAAATTTTTTAAATTTATTTTTAAATGATTTTCACTCTAAAATATAGTCAAAATTCATTTAGAAAAATATTTATTTTTATGGCTACAATTAGATTTTTTTTATCATTTTCCAATAAAATCTATTTGATGAATGTTAATATATTTGATTAAAATTTAATATATATGCTTCAATATGATAATTCACTAAATATATTTAATTTAATTTATTATGATGAAACTCCTTGGCACGATTTGTTTTTAAAAAATTTTCTTTTATATTCAATAGGTTTTTATATTAGTTTATAATAAATTGGTCACTAATAAATTATATAAAATGTTTAAATTTTGTTTCCATATTTGATTAATATTTTTTAAACCTTTAATTAAAATTCATATTTCATAACTATGATATTTAATAATAACATTAATTATAAATTATTGTTTGGTAAAACTTGGTCTTGAATGCCATGAATGAATCAATGAATCTCAATATTGTGTATAACTAAATAAAATATAGTATGGATTATACCAATTCTTAATATAAGTGTTTTCATGGGAAAAATTAACTTTTTATTTCATCTAATGGAATATGAAACAAAATTAAATTTATTATAACATGAAAATATATAAAATTCCTTGGGTGTCACAACCCAGGAATACACATAAAAATATGTTCATGAATGGTAGGTCCAAAAATTTCATCGTGAACATGTAATGAGTTTCACCCATTATATTTAAAACATGTAATCATGTTCATGGATAACATTATGGACATCAACGACATATATACACATTACATCATTGAAGTCAATATTCACTTCTATGGTCGCCTTAGCATACAAAGTCCCATAATGAATCGAGCTCACTCACCCTTACAATAAGTCATATCTCAACAGATATAAATATTTACCCAATGAATATATGGGATATACAGGTCCCAATTTTATTTTAATCAAAAATTACCATTATTCCTAGTTTTAATAGATATATTATCATGGGTTACAATGTAACCTAATTCGCATAATGAAAATCATTCATCTGTAAGTGAAAGGTAATAAAACATTGATTATAACATAACCCATAAAATGAAATTTGTATAATAACCATTTTATAATTATATAACATGTGAAAAAAATATATGTTTAATAATCATTTCATCAGTTCATCTATGCATAAGCTGTTAAAAAAAAGTGAGGTACATAATATTTTTATCATGGCGAAACCAATGGTTGGAAAAAAGATTTCATAAATATAAATTCATCGCAAACATGTAATATTAATAGAAATAATTATAATTTTATCCATATATCATATCTCTGGTATAGAATAGTTATCATCGATATATGAAATTATAGACGAAACATATTTTGATTCATCACAAAAACAAATATTGTCAAAAATATGCTTTCTTCTAGGAAAATGTGATTTTAAAAACATAAAAAAATTTAAAAAACATTTCATTTAAATATGAAATTGAAAAAATATAATGGAATATTGAAATAAATTATTTCTCATGAATATGGAAAATTTAATTCTGGTTATACACATTCATAAAAAGACTCATTTTAGACTTTAAAAAAGATCCAAACATTAATTGTTTGGAAAATGACATGACGATTCAATTAAAAATATTTTGTAAAACAACAATCACTGAAAACAAATTCACATACAAATAAAAACATAATAATAATAAAATATATAAATTATTATTTTAAATCATGGGTTCGTATGAAAATATATTTTAGAATGAAGTGATAAATAAATTCAATTTTTTTAAAGTAAATTTATAAAAAATATTCAGTACCAATTAGTGTAAAAATTATACAATTATGAAATTATTCCATGAATAACCAATTTAAAATATAATTCATGGTAATTCATTAGATTTAAATCATGATACATTAGTTTTAGATAATTAATCATAAACCATATAGACAAAGCATGCTATTGTAACATAAACTCAGTAACACATTGGTAATAATGAATCATTTGATCCTTGAAAGAATAGCATATAATAAAACCTAAATTGATAATAATATAATTAATTTCAAGACATTAAATGAAAAAATGGATGGATATATACCTTTTATAATAATATAGGTTTCTTCCATAACAAAATTCTATGAAAAGTGTAATTGAGAAGAATAATCCATTACCAATTTGGTAACGTTTGATACATAAACCCAATGAAAGAGAGATCCTAAATTTGGTATTCAAATGCAAATTATTCTATTTATATCCATCTTAATAGATATTATATTTTATTATATACCACATATAAAATAATCATGTGGTGGATATGAAAACTGCCTCATAGAAAATAAACATGAGACGTACATCCCTTACAATTAGTCATCACTTCAATTGTACTAATTAAAAACTCCATTAGAATAAATATATGATTATTATAAACCTATTATAGAATCATATTCACATATATCATACTTTATATTATTTTAATATAACCTATTATTACCCTTTAATTAAAATTCCCATGGATATGTTATGTTTTCGATAATAACACTTTTTTTCAAATATATTATATTCTTATATTTTCATATTAATTTGACAATGGTACCACCATATCCATAATTTGAATCATGAAATAAATATCACTTATATACACTATATATTTATTTATATCAATCCATAATATTTTTTGAAAGTAAACGAACTAGATCAATAATGGTGATGGTCGACCGTAAGTACGCATGAACATTTTGTACACTTTCATATCAAATTGAATAAAATAAATGTTAATAATATATTTTAATTACATGATATTATTTATTTCATTTATATCATATAATTCCATTAAAATAATCCTTAATTAACAAGTTTTAATGTTTAAACAAATCATATCACTTTTCAAGGTAATAGTTCATCGTATACATCAGCGATGTTATCATACACCTAATAAATTGATAACATGATTGAATGAAAAATATAATAATTAAATAATAATAATTAAATAATATATATCATATATAAAAATTAAATCCATCATTATAACCTTCCATGATAGTTGGATATGGAAAATTAATGGGATCAGTTTGTAAGGTGGTTGTCCACCGGAAAAATGGATGATTAGTTCATAACCCATTTAGTGGATGTGGAGATGGTTGTAGGTGATTCCATTATAGTAACAACAAAAAAATATAGAAGATAATTATTTTATTCCATAATCATTATTTAATAATAATTTGATGACTGTTGAGAAACAATTAAAATAAATATGGTCTTATGAAGAACATTATGTATTTCAATCTATTCATTATAGGATTTCTCCAAATACAAACTAGTAGGATTTATAGAAAAAAAACAAGTCAGTATTTCTGTAGGGAATTAAGGATTTTAATTTTTAAGTAATTGGGAAAAAAATTTATGGTCGGAAGATGGTGGGAGAGGAAACACTTGATTTTATTAAAAAACATTTAGTTATCCAACATTGTTCCAATGTAAAATGTCTTCAAAATGTACCATTATAGTACTATATATGTTTTTTGAGATAAATATTTATATTTAATGGATTTTAGAAAATTTTATAGGTTACGTTTTACATTATTTGTGTCATTTATCCCACTGGTAAACCCATTTTAACCTTAAAAAATGTAATTAAATTTTTACTGGATTAATTATTATTTTTAGTAAAAAATTATGTTAAATGTATCAGATAATATAAAGTATATTGACTAAAAATATGGAATCCAATTTTACAAATTCCATTAATATAATTGGAAAATATTAATTCATTAATAATCTCACAAATGTGGGTAGGAAGTAGGGTTTTTGAAGAGATATTGCTCAAAACATTATAAAGTTTATATATATAATTTAAATATTAAATTTATTGAATAAATTAAATTATATTAAAATAAATATAATTGAAATAATAAAAAATTAAAAAAATTAATATTTTCCCTACAATTTCTACTGAGGCAAGAGCCATCAGTGGGGAAGCAATGATTGTGGCCCAACGTTCCCACTTTCGAAAGGCATGCAGCATTCATCACATCGTTATAGATGATTTCTCATTAACAGAAATGGTATTATGGGATGTAGGTCCAAATTACATGGAATCCTCCTCAAAACTCATCAACTATTTTCATTATACATCATAAATTTGAGTTATTGTTCATGAACCTCATTCTCGGGGCCATATATTTGTGGAATATGGTTAATTACACAACAATCATCCAGTCATTCCAAAGGGTTAAGTCGTGATTGAATCCTTTTGTCTGAGTAGAAGTTAACATCACAAATGTTAGGATATTTAGGGATGATAAAACATTGGAAACATAAATCATATCATATGATTGGGATTTTATAGGTTGTGGAATCCCAAGTAATCCCACATTGATCACAAGGTATCTTATGAAACATTCAGGTCTCTAAGGATTTCATTAGCTTCTCTTGTTAAGATCATGGAATGACTTTAGTTTAATGTATTATAGATATGATTAAATTGAGTTCACTATTTTTTAGGTTTTCATTAGACATAACATGTTCAACACGGGATAGTTTTTGAGTTTAACGTCTTGCGAAGACAGATAGGATTCATCTGGAGACCCATATGGTCAGATCTGGAAGTTTTACCCAAAAAGGGAGCACATGGTAAATTTAGATAGTGTATGTATAAGATGGAAAAAATGAGCATACCTAATGTGGTTTCTCTCGAAAGAGGAATATGTAAAAAGGTGAGTGTACATCCAAAAAAGGATGCACCAGAAGGTTTATTATATAGATGGATCAGAACTCCCATTAAAATGGAGCCAGCTTGGTGTGTCACAAAAAGGGAAGATGTAACACTATGATGGTCAATCAAAAAATTGCTCCACAAGAAGGTTTACCAGATGGATGTATCAGAACACCAAAAAAGAGTAGAATGAGTGTGGTGTGTCCCAAGAATGGAGGATGTCACACCATGAATGATGATTTGAACATCATTGAGGGATGATCAGGAAGGAACACCACAAAATGGGAAATCCAAGGTTTACCATTTCTAGGTATTAAAAATCATGGTGGCTTTCTACATACCCTATGTTGAAGAGATGGATCAAAACAAATGTAGTTTGAAGTGGTGGTTCAGGGCTTACCCATGTATAGCTTCCCATCGCAAGAGGAACACCCTTTATTGGATGGATATGGATTGTGTAGGGATTATCCTTGGTCATATTCCCTTATGCTATGATGGAGTTTAAATTAAGGATGTCATGATCTCAATAGGATGTGGCGTCATGGATTAGTATTAGGATGGATATGGAAGAGGTGTCGAAAGGTGAATATGAATTAGATGTAACTAAGATGAATTTGATGGGGCTGGGCTTGAACCATGAGGATGCTTCCTACGTATCTGAATATCTATGAATCAATTACCATATAATTTAGTGGGGTGATGAGACACCTAAGGAGGGGACTCATGAGTAATAGAGCCTACGGAAAGATCTCTGAACGAAGAAGAACCTCCACAGTGGGGCATGTTATTCTTGGGAGACAAAGGCTCGAAGGAAAGTCTTGGATATAAATGGATGATTCTATTGAACCTAAAGGACGATTTATACATATCATAGTTTCATGGAATCAATGTCTACATAGTTCATAATAGAGTAATGAAATTGGGTTGTACAGAAAAGACAATGACACATAGAATTGATAGGGGATTACTAATGGTTAGTGGCCCTTCCCATGAGTGACTATCTTTGCTGGAGGAATGTGGTGAAGTGTACAGCGATTATGAATGGGTAGTTCCCAAGGAAGATGGATATGAATACCTCAATGAGGCGTATCTATGTGATGTCTTCCAAAAAGAGAATATTTCAAATCTAGAGGGTACATCCCTAGGATGGAGCACCCGATCATACCATTGGTTAGGATAAATCCATTATGAGGATTCCAACACACCCAAATTGGATCAAAACAGAAGTAGTTAGGTAGTTTATGTTTATCATCAATTAGGTTGAATGAACCAACATGAACTAGTTAGGTCAAATTAATTTTGGGATGTAATGGTCTTGAAACTTAGAGAAGCTTCCTACATACCCTGTTTAGAGGAAAGTGATCAATGTCCACATAGTTTGTTCGGACATACATTTTCAAGTCCCATAGGATGAGGGTAATGGGTATTACACTTGGTTAGAAGCCCAAATATGATGTTCTAGGGATTACACATGGTTATCAACCCAAAAAATGATATTATGGTTTATGTTTAATATAATATAATTTGATTCATTATATGTGTGGGAAATAAGAGGTAATTGTAGACTACATTATCAGGTTGTATAAGGTGTTTTCATGATAGATTGTGTGGGGCTTATGTGTGGTAGCTACTTAGGTGCTGCTATGGAGTGACAATGGGGAATGGGGATTATGTGTTGGAAGCTTCATGGGTGCCTCTATGGTGGGTAAATGGTTGATGGGGTATACATGTGGAAGTTACATAGGTGTAGATATGGTGATGAAATATTGGATGTGGCTTACATGTGGAAGCTTCTTGGGTGTCGCGGAGGAGCTACAATGGTGGATGGGGCATGCACATGGAAGCTTCATGGGTGCTACTAAGGATAATGAATGGTAGATGGGTCTTACACGTTGAATTTGCCTTAGTTCCACTGAGGAATGTGAATGGTGTATGGGGCTTACACATCATAGATACCTATAATCCTTTACTCGTGTCAGGCTTTGAGGGAATCACAAGTACATTACAAGGTATAAGGGTTCATTTTAGAGTCATGTGAATGGGTAAGTAATGTATGGATAATGTAATGAACTTATAGTTCTATCATCCTCATATTAGTCCATGAGTGAATATTATGCTTAATTAATAAGGCTTAATATTCATGTTTTTAGGGTATTATTTTGTATAGAGTCATTTAGTGAGGACTATTGGCATCATATGATTGGGGTAAAAAAACTTTTTCAGAAAAAGAGGAATACTGTGTTTTCCCATACAGGGTGTACTACAATTAAAATTTATGTAGTGAGGGTGGTTTTATAATGGACTAATGTCATTTCAAAGTGATGAATGTGAGGATAATTCATATAAATGGCTAGTGTGGGACTAATGGAAGAGAAATACTTTCTTGCTCAACTCGGCCTAGGAGCCAGGTTATGAGGTTTTAGGCATTTCTTGAGGAATGGTTCCCCTCATGGAACTCCGAGAATTGTAGATGAGAATATCAACTGACATCATTGGATAGAGACCATGAGGAATATGTCAAAAAATGGAATTTCATGGAGTTCGGGGGAGAATCTAGAATCATGGTCTTTCATTGGTGGAAGATGGGTGCACATAAGGGGGCAACGTAAAATTCCATTAACTCGGCCTGAAAAGTTCATGGTATGACACTACATGTTTCATGGAGGGCTGTGACGGTAGAAAAGATACAAGAATAGAGGGGTGGGACATGAGCCCGATAGTGATTTAGAGTAGAGGATTGGGTGCTCGTCCCATGAGTTATGGACCGATGGGTGTGAAGGTGCGATCTTTTTTGAATTATATGGCTTCACGCAGGAAAGGATTTCACGAAGATTATGTTCTCATGAAGGATGGGGCATCAGGAAAGAATGGTTCTTCATGAAGGAATGACTTAAATGGATCATGGCCTCACCATATTGATGAGATCATTAATTTGAGAGTTCCCTATTAAGGCACAATGCATCTTGGAGCCCCGAGCATTGTGAAGGAGGTCCCTCCATCAGGGTGCTTAGGAGCACAGTGATATGGGAGATCAGTCATTAAAAGGGTAGCGTAACAGTGATTATGAGTGGTGAGATCTTGGTATTTAGAGTAATATGAGTTCCACAAGGCTTTTTGTGAGGAACAATTCAGCACGGCAAAGAAAATGTGATGTCATGATGACATAAGTTCATAGTTAGATCGGGAAGGAGAAGTGACTCTATGGGGGATATGGGTTCACAGAAGATCATGATGGAAACGTGACATCAAGAAGGCGATATGTTCATGTTGTGAGTTCCATGAACTGGGTTTCTCTCAAATGGGAAATGAATAAAATAGAATCCATGAAGCTCATACGTTCATGTATCTATTGAGGGAGCTCCATGATTGGGCTACACGAACCATTTTTCTAGAAAAACATCGAACATCTATTATTTCTAATTTGTAACTTCATTGGGGCTCTATGAATAGTAAAATTAAAGCCTGTGAAATGATATATACTATGATATTATAGATTTTTTTATTCGGTGAATCTTGTGCATGTGTATACAAGTTCCAAGAAACACCACCTCTGCTAATGTGGTCCAACAAGGATGAGGAGGGTGAGGCGGACCACATTTTGAGGAAACAACTAAATAAAGCACCCACCTTGGGGTTTATTGTATTTCAATCAAATTAAGTAAACAACCAACTAAATGTATAAGCTCACCTTATTCATGATAGTTATGAAAAACAATATACAATATATTATCATTCACTTTTATGACTGTGCTAAATGTTGAATACGAACTGGGATCAGAATGAGACATAGATCTCCTTTGGTAGTGTCCGGAATAATAGGTGTCAAAGAACAATACCATTGGTATCTATAAAACTAAATTATATCTCTTAAGGCGTGAAATTTCATGAATTTGAAAACTTTAGGGAAATGGAATCATTCCAAATAAAATGGACTACAAAATTTTAATCAAGATACCCAAAATTCTGAACATAGTGAATGTAGAATGATGATGGAGGATAGCTGTTGGTTGTATTTAAAACACAACATCCATATCACGTTAGCGTGAATTGGAACAAAAAAATGATGTCCAACCACTAAATGAATTATAAAATATGGGTCTAACATGAAATTATTTTCAATATCCCTTGAATAATTTTCCCAAATGGGTGGTGATCTATAGGGTCGACCATCTTTTGTACTAGGGGGGATTTGTACGTGCAATAGGATGATGATCCCAATTAAATGCATTAAAATCATGGATGTAAAGTTATGTATTTTATGAATGGATTCCAACAAACATAAAATTATCCCACCATTTCTTAATGAACCTTAGTGTTGGTGTACCAGTCTGAATAATGATCAATCATATCATTCAGGGGGCATCGTCACGACGTTCGAGTGACAATTGAAGATGTGAACAATGCTGCATGCAAACAATAATGTGTGAGAGTACCACTCCGGATGTGGGCCTAGGAGTTTTTACAATTTATCATCCTAAATGTGAGGATGGTGAGAATGTAGTTTAATGTTATATAGTGGGGACGAACCATGGTACAATTTTACTTCCTATGATCACGATGTGTCCATTAGTTTAACATTATCTGTCTGGGACCATGGGCATAGTTTTTTATCATACTGTATGGACCCTAGAAAATAGAATTAGTTTTATTTTTATAGAGACTATGACGACTATTCACTTTATTTTTACATTGAATAGTGAGGATGAACCCGACCTGATTGATCCAAAGGTGGGTTTTGAACCGTAAAAATACTAATGAATAAACGGGAGGGGTGAATTTGTGATGCAATGAAAGAGAATAATAAATGTTAATGAAAGGCATGAAGACCCATTTTTGTACCAAATATCCATTTTTGGTCCCTAGTATATAGTTATATAGTATGTATCATGAGGTTACATACTCTAATGTGTGGGTATCAACTTCCCAAAACACCTAAGCTCCAGTGAAATATTCTCGGTGCTAGAAACAAGGGGAGGACTTAAGATTTCTACATCACATGAGATCAAACAATAGTGAAATGGAAATGTTGGATGAGATTATCCCAATTAGATCCACATTCGTACTCAACATACGCAAATGTATAGAAGAACAGATGGGATAGAAAATTTAAATTACTAAACTCGATACTAGAGACACAATATGGGTGGTATATGGATAAATGACAACATCTGATAATGTTTGAGACAAAGTATCCATGTCATGTAGCATGGGATGGGAACAATCAATTGAGGTTTTACCAATTAAATTATTTTAAATGAAGAATCTATCTCAAAATTTCATTCATAATTTTTTGGATATTGGCCCAAAATTACAGGCAAGACACAAGGCAGAGCATTCATAACATTTTGGTCTCCTTTGGGATAATAAATAAGAGACACAAATAAAGGTTACCTACAAATTGTGAACATAAATATGTAGTTTATCATCATGTGGTATGGATAAAGGAGAAGAAACATGATTCCATGGGAGGTATATTCTATATTTTATCATAAGCATGATATGAATGAAGACCAAGGATGTTCCACACTAAACTACATACATTTGGTAGAATCCTAGACCAAGAAGTGGGCACAACGGTTTGTAACTATGTCGCTAGACCTAGGGACATCATGTTCGGGTGTTACTATGTATCCCACTAGAAAGAGAAAAATCCACAGACTATTCATGATGATGGAATTGCATATGGAAATTTCCAAAAAAGGTATTGTCTCTCAGATGATGCAATCATAGGGCTGGGAAGTTTATCTTTGTACACTCAGATACATATGCTTTGGTTTAGCATCATATGATAAGGAAACTAGATCTCATAGTTTATGGTTTTATAGTTCGAACCATGAGTGAGGTTCTCAAAAATGAATAATATATATGGTTCTAGAAAGTATAAATCCTTAAATATGAACTCCTAGTTTATGGTCATCTGTTTCTAGTTACATGGTGGTATGATTCTTCCATGCGGCTGTAAACAATACAAACACCAATATATATACGTGATCCATGATCGATATAGAGAAAAAATGGATGTGATTATTTTCAAGCACATTGGAGCACATGAATAGGGGAATGAAGATGTTAGGTCAAGAGTGAACCATGACACCGATCCTCCCAATCAACGTGCAGTGTTGCACAAAGGCATAAAACCAAGAGTGTCAAAATAAATTCAAATAGACAGGTTGTGATGAAGGATATGAATCATGGGTTTAAATATTTAGGAAACAATTAAGGATGAATAATAATAAAGGGTAACTTCATAACATGTTCAATACATAGTATCCTTATCGCATAGCATGGGGTGGGAATAAATACATGAGGTTCAGTCACTCACCTTATTCAAAATGCAGAACCTGCCTTAAATTTTCGTTCTACATCCTTTGAGATACTATACTAAAATGGTTTCCTATTCATACATTCGATCAACTATATCATTTTCATGGTCCTTTAATATGTTAATGATGTTGAGGTCCAAAAAAGGTACAAATGAAGCATGGGAATAAAATGAAATAATGTCCATGTAGAATCCAACATTATAATCCCTACACCACGACAAAATTGAGCATGTCGATGAGTTGTAAAAAGGGTAGAGGGATTCATATTAGTTAAAATGAACCAAAATGATGAGTGGGGAAATTGGTAATGTGGGTTGATGAACTTGGAATTGGACATTAAGAAAACATTTATAGGTCTTCGTTTTTCTCCTATGAGGGAAGGAATCAAGACACACATAGTTCTAAAATGTTCCATTTATTTTAATGTCAAGCGGTAACGATGCTGGTAAGGAATACTCTCAGGGGAGTCAGATGGTGTGGATTCTAAAAAAACCAATTTTTATGAGGACCAAAGAGGTCTCAACCACACCACATGATCCTGTGACACGTCTACAGCAAAATAATTAAAAGTTGAAATGATTTGTGAAACCTAGGTTGGGACCTGATGGTAAATGTTCAGGGTGTTCCTACATATCCCGCATTGATATGAATCAAGAAACACATTGTTATGAAATTCAATGTATATTAACATTATATGGTATGGAATTATAGTATTGGGGGAGAATACTAAAGGTGGGTATGAGATGTGGTAACATTAAACCCATTATTAATAATGACCATAGAATTCCATACCATACCACATGACCCCCAGGCACTCAGGTCAAGTGGCCAGAAAGATTACATGATTCTTGGTACCTAGGGATGGATCTGGGGAAAAAAATAGGGCATTCTTACATATCTCTATAGGTCATGAAGAAAGAAATAAAAAATTATATAATGCCATTTATTTTAACATATTGCAGTAAAGATGAATTGAAAAATAATAAGTATTTCTAATGGGGGGAGCATATTGAGGTTATTGCAATACCAATGTGAATGAGGACCAAATAGGTCACACAACACACTGTTTCCTCCTAAGGAAACCTCAGGCGATGAGTATTAAAATGGATAATCTTGGGGATAAGATACAAGATAAAACAATTGGGTGTTCATATGTATCCTATGAGGATAATATCAAGACACATGTATTTCTGTAATAATGCCTCTAAGTTTGAAAACATGCGGTAAGGTTGGTGGGTGTCATCTTACATCAAGTATTATAATCCAATAAAAAATGGGGCTCAAAGTTTAACGTAATATAAGAATCTTGGTTTATATTATCATCATTCATGATGATGATTTTGGTTAGTTTAACATCATATAACATGGATGTAGAAGTTTAACATCATGTGGGATGATTGGATTGGTTTAATGACATGGGGAATGATGATGTTGTGATTTCTTACATACTATATCCTATGTATGGAAATTTAACATAACACAGGATGGTAGATAATGTTAAAGCCATGCATGATGATGATTCTAGATTGTTTTACACCATGCTACCTAGATAGATAAGTTTAACATATTGTGGGATGGATGGTGTAGTTTAACGTCATGTAGCATGACTATGATAAGAAATTTTACGTCATGAATCCCAAACAGAGTAGCTTAACATCATGTGGGATGGTACAAAAAGTTAATTCCATGCAATATGATACAAAAATTTAACATCATATGGGAAGATAAAACAATATATCATCATGCAACATGACATAATACGTGTTTCTCAACTGTATCAATAAACATCCAACCAAATCTACTAAACCTATGAAAGTCATTATCGGTTTGGGAAATTAGGAGAAGTGAAAATATTTTCTTGATACATTGAATCAAACATCAAGGGTAATGAAATTTTGGGTGAATAATGTTCTAATATGAGTGTCCGGCCTACTCAACACACAAAATATATAGAGGAGTAACACCAAGAGTGTTGGGGTTCCACATAATCATAAGGGGTGGATTAATTTTTATCATTACATTCGAGATATATATAAAAATGATTGTGGTGTAATGATAGAAGATAAAATGTGACCGTGTTGGAAACATAACATCCATATCATGTTATTAAAAGAAATAAAAAATTGAGATTCAATCATTGACCATATTCGAAAAGTGGGACCTGTCTCAAAGTGTAAACAAAATTCAATTAGGGGATTATAACAAGATGGAAGTTGTACTAAAGTGGCATTAGACTGGGCCATTTTGGTATCCCATTAGATATGGAATAGTATGGGTCCCAAATAATGGGCTCTCTATATGTCTACATGAAATGAAGGAATATACTCATGGAGTCCAAAACGTTAGGTTCTATTTCACAATGAATTTGGGTACATCAAGGAGAAATTCCTGATATAGGGGTCGAACCCCCTCTCAAGGAACATAGTCCATAGTGTGAAAATTTATATTTTATGGTAATAGAGAGGACCAATAACAATCAGTTTAGGGTTTGGACCATTGGGCAGGGACTTGGTTCAAGGAAAAGCATGAAATGTGTGGATGTTTCAAAACATGACATGAATGAGTGCCAAGGATTCCTTTCACCTTACTGAACACTCCGATGAAAACCTTCACAATGTTATACATCATCAGGCTTTGTCTAACAATAAAATGTTTAATGTCATATAACATAGAATGTAGAAACATAGTTTTGTGTCATGTTGTAGGTATGAAAGGGGATCTTCATTTATAGTCATGAAAAAATTATGATAAATGTTGTGATGTTTAGTGTAATGCATCAAGAAATATTATTTTTATATAGTATAATGTCATGAATCTAGGATGCTGATTGTTATGTAGTTTAAAATCATGCAAAAAAATGTAAAATTCTATTTGGTTTAACATCATGAGGAAAGATTTTATGCAGTGATTCAACATGTGGGATGATTCTGTGTAGTTTATCCTCATGATGGACGAAAGATGTCTTATTTTAATTTCAGATAGTTCGGACTCTAAGAAAACGGTTGGAGTTTTCATTTTATCATCATGAAGGATGAAAATGAGCCGTTTAATGTCATGTAGGGAGTAAAATATGTTTAACTTCATCAAGGATGATGATTATTAGTTTAACATCATCGTGGATGGTAAAGAACTTTAACTTCAAGTGGGACGAAGATGATAAGTTTAATTTCATGGAGGGTGATAATTTTGTTTAACACCATGTTGGATAAAGATGTGCAATTTAATGTCATGCATTATGATATAGATGTTTAATACCCTAAAATATGAAGATGAGTAGTTTAATGTCATAAATGATGATAAAGAATTTAAACAACATGCATGATGAAGATGATCAGTTTAACATCATGTAGGAAAACAAGGATTTTTAACATCATGCATAACGAAGATGAGCAGTTTAATGTAATGCCAGATGATAATGAAGATTAATTTCATGCGGGGTGAAGTTGAGTAGTTTAACATCATTCTGGATGATAAATCAATCTAATTTATTTTTGGATGAAGATGAGCAGTTTAATGTCTTGATAGATGATAAATGTGTTCAACGTCTTGAGGGATGAAGAAAAGTGGTTTAATATCATGCAGAATGATAAACTAGTTTAACATCTTTTGGGTGGAAAATTTATACATTAATGTTATGATGTCTGATAAAAATATAAACATCATACGAGGTAAATATGATAAGGTTTATGTCAGGTAGGATAATAATTCAGTTTAATGTCATGCATGAAGATAATGTCTATTCATCTCAACTACATCAGTACTCATCCTACCAAAACTGTTAAGCCCGCGTGATTCATGATATGTGGGGGGAACAATGATTTGTGAGCAGACTTTGATGACAGATGAAAGAAAACCAGAATGGAATGGAAATATCAGGTTAAGAATATCCCTACGAAACTAACTAGAACACTCAACGTGCATGGATTCATCGAGGGGTAACACCATGATTGTTAGAGTACCACATAAACATAAGGAGGTGGAAATATATAAATCGTGACATCTGATGTCTGGATCCCAATTATGCTGCTTTGATTATGGTGTATAACTATTTAGCATGTTGGAAACTCAATATCCATATCATTTTACTAGTAATGGGGATGAACACATGGGTTTTAGCCACTGACCACATTTCAAATGTGAGACATAACCCCAAATGTTGCTCGATGTCTCTAGGGAAATTCGACAAAGATGGTAGGTGAGTCACACTAAAATGAGACCAAACCCTGAAGGGTCCCTTTAATCATGAATGATGATGTGGATCCATATAAATAAATTATTTCAATTGTGGAAGTGGATTTTTAGTTTGTCCATTTGTCGTCCAACAAACATGGTTCCACTATATAGTGAAATTGAGCACATCAATAGGGTACATCGAATGGAGGGAGTCGAACCCATTCTCAATGAAGAGGGTCATGTGGTATCCTTTATACATGGTTTGGTAGTGGACTAGTTTCTAATGGATAATACTCCATCATAAAATAGATCATGGTATTACATAGTTATACAACATGTGATGGAGATGGGGATCCATATCTTAAAATTTTTACATGTAATCTGGTGATATCGACATAGGGTATGAAATATTTTTTTGTTTTATGTTAAGGACATTTAACATGTAATTTAAAATCATACGGTATGGATATTTCAATATACATTTTGATGTCGAGTGATTAGGAAAAATAGTGGTTGTCACTTAATGTCACATATCTTTAACCAAAATGTCATTCTATTTAATGTCTTATGACTAAAATTTTGTCCTATATATTACCATCATCAACCAAGACAACATTTTTTATGAATTTTAATTTCATGTAACTAGGATGTTATTTCCATAGTTTAAGTTCATGTGATGGTACCATTGAAATTTAGTTCCCCAATGGTGGAAGGGACCACATGAGCTGTTGAAGTGAGTATGGATATTTAAGGGATTATAACATACCATCAGTATGATGGGGTGATTGATCCCAGAATGCATGAAGGATTGGATCTTCAGTAAAATGGGTCATTGGGTCCTAAAATGTATGGAGTCCTTGAGCGTGTGTATGATGGGGCGATGGATCCCAGAAGGTCTGGAAGCATGGAGCATCAGTACAATGGGAAAAAATATCCCAGATGTCATGGAATAATGGTGTTTCGTTACGACAGGGTGACGTATCCAAGATGTAGTGGATCCTAGAATGATATCTCACAATATAGATCATATGGGAGAGGGATATGATCAACATTCCAGTGTATATGATGATTGTTATGGGGAGGTCCTTCGTGCCAGTGATTTTTGTGGTGTCAAGAGGATATTCTCAATGACGAAAAATATCAATAGTGAGGACAACCATGTCAGATGATGGAAGTGTGGGGAGGAACTACAAAATTTCAGACAATGGATAGAGGGAGGACCTCCATTCTAAATGATGGTTGTTCAGGGTGGTCCTATTAAATGTCTAACACTGGAAGTGAGGAGGACCTATTTTCTAGAGATGAATGCAGTGAAAGAGGTACCTCTATAATGTCAGAAAATGGAAATGGGTAGGACCTCCATGAAAGATGATGGTACTGTGGGGATGAACTCTACAATGTCTTAAAATTGATGTCTTGTGGTCTTCCATGCTAGTGATGATTTCAGTGTATGGAGGAACTCCACAATTTATCCCAATGTCAACATGGATGAGATACATGATGGTGATGATTGTAGTGTGGATGGGACCTCCATAGTGGCTTTAGATTCTATATAAAATGATCCAATGGATTGGGTATGGTTTCCCCCTACACAGGTCATTAGGTATATTGAATTGGAGAGGAGGTGATCAAGTTGGGGAATGGTTCCCCCTACGTGGCCCACAGGGCGACATAGTCAGGGAAGAGGCAACAATGTCAGGGGGACTCTTCCTATGTTTCCAAATGGGTGGAAGAGTTGACAAAGTGATAATGGTGGTGGTGTATGGATTCCCCCTTAGAGTCTCATGAGGGATGTGATGTCAGTGAAGATCCCATAGAGTTTTGGGGATGGTTCCCATGAACAGGCCATGAGGGTGGAAGAAGTGGTGACGAGCCTATGGATTTGGAGGGATGATTCCCCCTGCGAAGACCATAAGGTGGGTGGAGTCTGAAAAGAGCTAATGGAGTGATGGGATGGATTCCCCCTACATGATCTATGAGGGAGGCATAGTCAGCAAAGAGATGATGGAGTCAGGGGCATGGTTCCCCCTACAATGATCAAGATGGTGGTGGAGTCGGTGAAGATATGACGGAGTCATGATTATGGATTCCCCCTACAAGGCCCATGAGGGTGTAAAAGTCAAGAAATAGTTGATGGAGCCATTGGTGGATTCTCCCTACCAAACCCATGAGATTGGGGGAGTCGTAGATGACCTGATGGAATCTTGGTTATGGTTCCCCCAATGTGGTCCATGAGGGTGTCAGAGTTGGAGAAGGGATGGTTGAGTCAGGGGGGATGAATATTCACTTCACATCCGATGAAGGTGGAATAATCAAAATGGAGCTAATGGATTCGTGGTGATGATGTCCCTTATGAATCCCATGAGGTTAGTAGATTCGAAAAATAGATAATGGAGTCAGGGTGGGGGAGTGTATGCTTCCTGCGTGGTCCATGAGGTTGGTAGAGTCGGTGAGGATTTGAGGGAGTCATAGGGAGTATACCCTTATCTGGCCCATTAGGGTGGCCGAGTCAATTTGGAGCTAAGTAAGTAGGGTGATATTTTCCCTACTCATCCCATGAGGGAGATGGAGTTAGGTAATGTCTAATGGAGTCAGGTGGATTAGTCCCCTGGTATAGAACATGATGGAGTAATATCTAGCGAGGAGCTAATGTAGTAGGGGCGGGGGGTGCACCCTGCACGGACCATGAGGGTGGCAGAGTTGTCAAGGAGTAGATGGAGTTGGGTGGATGGTCCCCCAATGTGGCATGTGATTATGGCGGAGTCAGCGAAAATTATATGGAGTCAGGGGGATGGAGGTCCCCTATTTGGACAATGATTGTGACCGAGTCAGTGAGGAGCCAATGGAGTCTGGAGTAGTGTCCCCCTTCATGAACCATGATGTTGGAGAAATTGGTGATGATCTGATGGAACCAAGGATGTATGATCCCTGCGTAGACCATGAGTGTGGTCGAGTTGGCGAGGAGCTGGTGGAGTCAGGGACATGATTCCCCCTACAGGTCCCATTAGGGAGGTGGCGTTGGGAAATAACTGGTGGAGTTAAGGTGATGATGCTCTCGTCATGGAACATGAGGGTAGAGATTAGGGGAGGTGATGATGGAGTCAGGGAGAATATGCCCCCTATTCTTCCCATGAGGGAAGAAATATTAGTGAGGTTCTAATGTAATGTGGGGTGTATGAACCTATGTGTCCTATGAGGGTGTCATAGTTGATAAGGAGCCCATCGAGTTGGTTGGAAGATTCTCCATTTGTGGAACATGAGGGTGTCAGAGTCAGTGATGATCTGATGAAGTTTGGTGGGGGAGGATACCCATGCATGGACCATGATGGTGGAAGTGTCATTGAGGAGCCTATGGAGTCAGGGGGGACGACCCCTGTACAGCCTATGAAGGCTGCAGAGTTAGCAAAGATCCATTGGACTCAGGGGAGGATGCCTCATGTGTAGTCCATGAGGGTGGAAGAGTCGGCAAGGAGTTGATGAACTCATTTCTTGATTCAACTAATGTTTCTTTTTCCTCCCACATATGAAGAATACGTTATTCACAAAGGTTATGTATCAATTTATTGATGCCTGATATTTTTCTTCTACTCATATTGAAATGAAAAGAGATTCATTATTGGTTCACAATTTTTGTTTTCGACACTTTCTATCTGGGAAAACAACATCTATGGGGACATTCTGATTGTGGTCCTGAATTCTGTCATTCGAAAGGTGGGAGGAATTCATCACTCTATCATATATGTTTTTCCCTTATTCCAAACGTGGTGATGGGATATAGGTTCTTATTTTCATGGATTCGACCTCGAAATTTTTCTCCATGTCCGAGCCTCGGTCATATAATTGAGTAATTTTTTAGTGAATCTCATTCATGTTTACATCTATTTTTTTATGATAGTAAGTTATGCTTATTCCATTAAGCCATTCGAAATTGTCTAGTTAGGGAAGCAACCATCATTTTGAGAAGATGGAAATATTAGGGATGTCGGGGCATCTCTGCCTTCAAAAACATTGATCACTTGAATTATCTCTTATGAGAGGGCTTCTCGAGGGCATAGAAACCCAAGTCATCCCACATAGATTGTGATTTACCTTATTTTAGAGGCATGTCTATGAGGCTTCCTGGGAATCCCATATTTAGCACGGGGAATTTTGGGATTTTAACATCTTGCAGAGATTGTTACGCCAAAAGAAAAGTTTTTTTTTGGATTTCCTCAAACATCACATGTTCAACACAGTTTAGGCCACTATATTAACATGTTTAAGAGATAAATATGATTGAAGTAGATACAATTAATAGAATATTAGTAGGTATTACCCTTGTAAATGGGAACCTGGGAGAATTGAAAGGTGGATGTATCATAATTTCTATAAAGAGCGGACCCCGGGTGGTGTGTCCCGAAAAGGGAAGTTGACAAACAATGAGGGTGTATCCAAAGAAATATTGACTTTTTATAGGATTATTGGATCAAAATTCACAAAAATAGTGGACCTAGGGTTTTGTGTCCCAATATGAGATGATGTCACACTGTGATGGTGCATCCCAAAATGGGTGCATGGAAAGGTATACCGGATGTATGGATCAGAATGCCCAAGAGTGCATACTGAGGGTGTTGTATCCCAATAAGGGAAGATGTTACACTGTAAAGTCTGGTTTGAACACCACTGAGGGTGGATTAGGGAGGCCCACAAGAAAGATAAATTTGTGTCTTAATTTTGGCTGAGATTGACCCTCCAGGGGGCTACATATGTACAATGTGTAGTAGATTGTGATAAAACCACACATTTCTAGATATGGAGGTTCAACGATTTCTTTTGGATAGAATTACATCACAAGATGTACCCTCTTGGTTGGATTAATATGGATTTTGGAGGTCTTATTCATGGTTAGATACTCGGCATCCACTAAGGACTAGAAATGATAGATGGCATGATGTCACCAAGATGTGTAATACCGGATAAGGATCAGAATGGATTTTGGGAGGTATCAGAGGGTGAGGAAGAATTAGATGCAACAAGCGTTGAGATAATAGGGATAGGGATGAAACTCATGGATGATTTATATGTATACAGGTAGTCATTAATCATATCGAGCATAGTTTATCGGGGTGACGAGACACCAGAGGAGGTGACTCATGAGAAATGGATCACGTGGAAAAGGTTCCAATGTAAGAGAAACAATGGGGGTGCAGAATGATCTTCTATATAAATAATGGAACAATGTAAAGGACATGATGGTTGTGGGTGATGGCCTCGAACCTCATGGTTGAATTCAATATATATATCAGTGGACAAGAATCAATGTCCATGTAGTTTGGAATGGAGGCATGTAATAAGGGTGTACATAAAAGAATATGACCTGAAGATGCTCTAGGGGATTATGAATGTTTATCCTCCCATCTCAAGATGGAAAATATTGGTTGGAGGAGTTTGGTGATGTGTGAGGGGCTTATTCATGGTCATCTATAATGGAGGAAGGATTAAGGCACCCCGTGGAGGCATATCCAGATGATGTGTCCCAAAAAGGGAAGATGTCACATCAAGAGGTATATCCCTAGGATATAGTAGCAGATTTTACCATTGGTCAGGATTAAACCTCAGGGAGGCATCCTATGAATATAAAAGGGATCAAAACTCCTGTAGTTAGGTAAGTGTAGTTTAACATCATAGAGGATTAATGAAAAAATATGAAGTAGTTGGGAAAAATGAATTGTGGGGAGTGATGGTCAAGAACCTCGGAGAGCCTTCTAACCAACCATTTTGGGTAGATAGGGATAAATTTACACATAGTTAAGTGGTGTATATAGTTAAATGTCATATAGGATGAGGGGTCTGGTGTTTACACATGGATATCCGTCCAAAGATTATGTGCTAGAGAACATGCATGTTTAGAAACCTAAAAAGGATGTCAGGGTTGCTACTGACTCTAATATCACATGGGTTATTCTCTATGTGAGAAATGGTATGTAATAGTAGAATATATGATTGTTTATTGGAGGGATATTTCATGATATATTGTGTGGGTATTACATATGAAAGCTACCCGGTAAATTCTATTGAGTGGCAATGGTGAATGGGGTCACATGCAGAAGATGCTCTGGTGCTGCTAAAGAGCAGCAATTATGGATGGGGCTTACACACAGAATTTGATCATGTGATAATAAAGTGATGAAATGGTCGATGGGGAATACACATAAAGGATTTTTATAATAACTTCTTCATGTCGGGCCATGAAGGGAACCCATGTACATTGTAAGGGAGGAGGATTCAATATAGCATCATGTGAATTAGCGAGTTGTGTAGGGTATATGCAATGAGATTCCCGTTATGTCCTTCTCATGGAATGACATGATGTAATCATATTCTTAATGCATAAATAATCTTATTGATAGATTATATGGTATGTTTTATATTAAAGTTTTTTAGTGAGGACTATTGGCATATTATGATTGGGAAATATGAAATATCTTTTTCAGGACAAGAGGTTTCATATTATTGTCATATAGGGTGTTATAAGGCCCCAGGCTTAAACATAAATTAATCTTGAGTTATTACAAGATTAGAACTTGAGGATCTTTTCAGGTTTACAGTTTTAGAGAATTAGATCATAAAACATGCATTACATTCCACATTTAAACAAAGTGGTTACATAAAAGATAGTATTCATTCTTCCCATCAATGGAAACATATTTAAAATAAAACATGGATTCTTTCTTGATATTTCCTTGACACTATCATCATATCATGTACCTTTCCCTTGACCTGTGAAAAACATTTCAAAAACATGGGATGAGCATAAAAAGCTCAGCGAGGGATATAAAAATATGGAAAGTAAAAATGGGTACATATATACATAAGAATGAAATCATAAATTAACCATAAAACATAATCACATTAACATACATCATAAAATCATCAATAAATCACAGAAATCATAAGACATAAAGGTAACTTGAGGCATTCATAACATTCTTACGTAGGGAGTAACCCTCTTGGTTACGTTTGGAATACCCGTCATAGTATATTCCCTAAATCTCTTCGGAGAAACCTTAACATGTCACTCCTTTGCATTACCCAATGCATTGGAGAGCTATATCGGGCTCACCCGCCCTTAGATTATCACGGAACCACCCGTCTTCATAATAATTCCCAAGAACCTCAACATAATCATATCACATAAAACATGCATAAAGGAAACATAACATTTCCACCTTTCAATCATAATATATCAATAAAACACATTTATATAAAAACATTATGAAAACGATTTTCAATACCAAAAGAAAAGAAAAGTAAAACATGGAATTTATTTTTCTTTTAAAAAAAGGTATGGCTTGTAGAGGAAGCCGAAACTCAAATAATGGTCATGGCGGCAGAGAAGTCGTTGTCTCCGCATACGTATGACAAAAAAATTCCCTTTTTTTGTGTTGTAAAATGCTTCATATAAAAAAATTCCTTTTGGGAAAATGTAAAATTCAAAGGGGTTTATACACCGTATAAAAGAAGGTTGTGTATAAAACAGAATATGCCTCAATGAAAGGAGATTGAGATGAAGTCCCATACCTCGGGTCCGACTTGACTCGGTCGTTATTTAATCTCTTGAATAATTAAATTGAGTTAATTTATACTTGTTTAAGAACCTTTTTCAAGTTAATTATTCCTTTTATATCACTTATTACCATATCATGAACACTATGTAATTATTTAAGTTAATAACGGTCGTTTTAACGATCATTCGTACTTGAGTCAAAAATAAACCCTTCATAATTACATGTTTTTCATGTATCCATTATATCCAGAATGGTATTCATGATGTAGATATCATATATATCATATATATCTAGTGCATGCATGCATTTATAATATTATATAACATTTATAGGTATGAAATGAAATGCATTGTTCATGGAGACGGTAAGCCATACGTACGCATGAACGCTGCTTCAATTTCTATTTCGTATTTTATGAAATGGAATCATAATGATATAAAGGTATATTATAATTCCAGTGTAATATAATATATAATATCATAACTCCATCCTTTATACGTCCCATATATCGTATTAACGAATCAAATCACTTTGAGGGGGCGGTAGTCTACACTTCCTTAAATGAAGATATCGCGTTTACCCATAATGGAAACCATAAAGGTATGACCAAAATGAAAAATACAGAAGCTTAAGGAAACCATAAAAATATTATATATCATATATAAATATAGTGTAATCTTAATGGCAACCTTTGAAGGTGTTAAAAGAATGTTGAACAATCATCGTTTCGGGAGGCATAAATTCACCATCCACGGAAACAATATGTTCTTTAACCATTAGATGTAGGTGTGTGTAAGTGTAGCTTGAATCCTTCTTATAACAACATCCTAGTATATTGACTATACTGGATTTGTTACAAAAGAAATTAATAAAAAGAGTTTAGGGGGTTGGAGAAGCAAAATAAAACAAAAGGACTCAAGTGATGACATTACCTTAAAATCGGGTAACTCCCTTTGGTTTGAGATCAAAGGATTCATTGGGAAGACTTCTAACCAAAGTGAGGATTCTAAGAGTAAGAGAGGGAAGGGGAGAGATACAATTGTCAGGGTTTGGCTGAGCCAAAGGCTTTGTATGTGTGGGTAAAGAGGTTGAGGTGGGGGCCTTTTATACGAGGATAGGAGGGGCACTCTTAGAAATTAAAGAAATGTTACTTTATTTTAAAATGAGATTCAGATTTAAGAGGTCCCTCATTGATATAATACGAGGATAAGGTGATAAGGGTTAGAAATATACCCATCCAATAGGTTTTGGACATGTGTAGTTCATAGGTTTTACATTATCTTTTCATTTTATTTAAATTCTTTATTAATGAGGTAATCGCTGCATCATCATGATGTCATAAATAATTTAATATATTTAATGTCTAAAAATTATAAAAAAATATCATGAAGTAGGAAATATTTTTAGATTTATAATGAATATTTATTGTCAAAAATCGGACTTGTATAACCCCATGTAAAAATTGTTTTAGTAAAACATCTCATGTTTGTGTCATTTTTACTTTTCCATTAAATAAAAAGTTATTTATGTCATTTCCCATCCAATGTGGCAACATGGGGTCCCCAAGTTGACCCATGGATTTTCATGGTCGGCCATGACACATCCAATGAGGGTAGGACATGTGTCAAGCTCATCTCATATTATTAAAAAATTATGTTTACCTTAAACTACACTAATTACCTCTAATCGCGATTAAAAACGTAAAAGTTACTATTCTCCAAAAAATTATTTTAATCTCATTGAACCAAATTTTAATTCTTAATGACAACCATGTATGTCAGATTTTTGAAAATCAAATCACAGAAGTTGCAAAGTTTCATTTAAACGAAAAATAAGTTTCATTAACTACCACTTAGTGGTTTCACTATTAATCAAAAATTGATGTTTTTCAGAAAAATACCAAAACTTCACCCTAAGCAATATTTGATATTCTGAATTCAAAAATGATATATATTTTACAAAATTAAAATCATATACGTTACATTAATTAATTTTATAATTAATTCCCGTTGTCATGAAAAATAGCGTGTTTTTATGAAATAATAAGTATCAAAATATTGACACCAGTTTAAGTCAAATTTCAAAGTGAAAATGATTCCAATGACCACCATTGGATTAAATGGTAAAAATCTATTCTAATTCCACTTCAAAAACAATTTAAAATAAAATCTAATAATATAAATAAATTATATTAAAAAGAGGTTTTGAATTAAAATACAACATTTTCACTATTCATTAAAAAAATGAAATTTATCGGAAAAATACCAAAAATTTACACAAAGTAAATTTTGATGTCCCAATCATAAATAATAAGTTTATTTTGATAAAAATAGATTAAAAAATTGTCAAAAGATAGATTTAAAAATGGTTTTCCATCAAAAGGCAGTAAAACAATCTTTTAAATATATTAGTGTATTCCATGCTAAAGATTGGATTTATTTTCATTTTAAGCCTCTAAAACACTATCTAATTCATTCAAAGACATAGATAAAAATATCTATTATTCATTACTTAATTGGGATGTTACATCCTTACCCCCTTTAGAAAATTGTGTCCCCACAATTTATTTACATATCGAATAAATGGGGGTACTTATCCCTCATTGCATTTTCAGATTCCCATGTTGCATCTTCCATCATGTGGGTTTTCCACAAAACCATTACCTGATTAATCACCTTATTCTGTAACACTTGATCCATGTGGTCAAGAATCTGGATCGCTTGTTCCTCATAAGATAGGTTCTCTTCCAGCTGAACTACCTCTTGACTCAAAACATGAGATGGATCTGGCATGTACTTTCTCAACATCGAAACATGAAAAACATTGTGTACTTGAGATAAACTCGGAGGTAAATCCACTCAGTAAGCAACTGATCCAAATCTCTCCAGAATGTCATATGGTCTAATGAACCATGGACTCAACTTTCCTTTCTTACCAAATCGCATCACACTTTTTCATGGTGAGACTTTGAGAAAAACATGATCACCAACCTAAAAAGAGAGATCCTTCCTCCTGTTGTCCGCATAACTCTTCTGCCTGCTCTGAGCTGTTCTCATGTGTTTCTATATCAACTAATCATTTTCTACAAACTCTTCTACCATTTTTGGTCCCATCAGCTTTCTTTCACCCACTTCATCCCAGAAATCCGGTGTTCGACACCGCTTCCCATATAACGCCTCAAATAGTGCCATCTGTATACTGGAATGAAAACTGTTATTATAAGAAAACTCAACCAAAGAAAGATGTTGGTCCCAACATCCCTAATAATCCATCAAACAAGCTCGTAGCATATCCTCCAAGGTCTGAATTGTTCGTTCTGACTGCCCATCTAATTGAGGATGAAAAGATGTACTAAAATTTAATTCAGTACCCAACGACTTCTAAAGGCCTTTCCAAAAGTTAGAAGTAAACCTGGGATCACAATCAGATACAATTGATATAGGAACTCCATTCAACCTAACTATCTATTTAAGGTACAATCGAGAATGTTTATCTAGAGAGAAATTATCTTGAATAGGAAGGAAATGAGCATATTTAGTCAAGCGATCAACAATAACCCAGATTGCATTATTATCTCGAGATGTCTTCGGTAATCCCAAAACAAAGTCCATGGATATATTCCCCCATTTCCATTCTAGTACTGGTAAAGGCTGAAGCATCCCATTTGGTAACTACCGCTCTACTTTAACCTGTTGACATGTCAAACACTACACAGTAAAATCAGCAATATCCCTTTTCATTCCGTCCCACCAGTAATACTCTCGAAGATCTCTATACATCTTAGTACTGCTAGGATGGACTGAAAACGGAGAACTATGAGCTCACATAACAGATCTCTCTTCAACTGTGAATCACATGGAACACACAAACTCTTCCCAAATCTCAAAACACAATCATTATCAATATTGAATTCAGGCAACTTACCCTTCTGAACCAGCTCTACCTTTTTCTGCAACTCGCTGTCTTGCATCTGTGCTTGCTTAATTCTGTCTGATAGAGAAAATTTCACTGATACCTGAAACAAAACAGAATAACATCCTCCACCAATAACTTTTATTCCAAAGTTCATCAAATCCTTAACCATAGTATCACATTCCAAATTCAACATTGCTAATGAAGAATTACTTTTTCGACTCAAAGATTCAACCGCTTTATTTGATTTTCCCGGATGGTAATGAATTGTACAATCATAATCCTTGATTAAATATTGCTATCTCCTCGGTCTAATTTTCAATTATTTCTGAGTGAATATATACTTTAAACTTGTGTGATCAATATATATTTCACACTTTACTCCAGACAAATGATGCCTCTAAATTTTTAAAGCAAAAACAACAGCAGCTAATTCCAAATCATGTGTAGGTTAATTTTCCTCATGAGTTTTCAACTATCGTAACGCATAAGAAATTACCTGATCATTCTGCATTAGGACACAACCAATTCCTTTCAATGAAGCATCACTGTAGATAACAAACTCACCATTCCTAGAAGGTAGTTCCAAAACTGGAGCATTAACCAATCTTCTTTTCAACTCTTGAAAACAATCATTACATTATTTTGTCCAGATAAACGTAACACCCTTCCGAGTTAGCTCAGTCATTGGAATAGATAACCGTGAAAAATTTCTAACAAATCTTCGGTAATAGCCTGCCAAACCAAGGAAGCTACGAATCTCAGTTACATTTGTGGGTCTTGGCCATTCTTCAACAACCTTTGTTTTTGCAGGATCAACAGTTATCCCATCTTTAGAAACAATGTGACCAAGGAAAGAAATTTGTTGCAACCATAACTCACACTTTCTGAATTTCCCATACAATTTTTTTTCTTTTAAGTTTTGAAAAATAACCCTTAAATGTCTTTCTTACTCCTATTTACTTTTAGAAAACACCAAAATAACATCAATGAAAACCACCACAAACCTATCCAAGAAGTCATGGAAAATTCTATTCATTAAGTCCATGAATATAGCAGGTGCATTGGTTAACCCAAAAGGAATTACTACAAATTCATAATGGCCATATCCTATACGAAACACAGACTTCGGAACATCTGATTCCTTTACCTTCAACTGATGGTACCCCGAACTCAGGTCAATCTTTGAAAAATACCGAGCTCCCTGGAGCTGATCAAACAAATCATCGATATGAGGCAAAGGATATTTGTTCTTAATAGTGATGTTATTCAAGGCTCTATAATAAATGCAATGTCTCATAAACCCATCATTCTTTTTAACAAATAAAATAGGAGCACTCCATGGTGACGTGCTAGATCGAATGAAACCTTTGTCTAATAAATCTTGCAATTTCTCCTTCAACTCTAAAAGTTCAATTTGAGCCATTCGATAAGGGGGTTTTGAAATTGGCTTAGCATCAAGAACTAAGTCAACAGTAAATTCAACTTCCCGATCTGGTATTATTCCAGGCAACTCATCATGAAAATGATCAGGATACTCATTTATCACCGGCACATCATTAATCTTAACAGTTCCTTTGTTTTCAACGATGTGTGCAAGGTAACATTCATTTCCTTTTTTTACAAGTTTCATGGCCTCTTGATAAGTTATCAACAAAAAGGGTTCATTCTTGTACACAAACTGAAAGTATTTCTAAAATGAAACTTCTTTAGCTCTATAGTCAATCTTAGCATGGTAAATAGAGAGCCAATCCATACCCAGGATAACATAAAACTCTACTAGAGGTAGAACAATAAGGTTTTCAAATAGGTTCTTTCCACAGATAAGGATAGGAAGATTCTTATAAATTATTTTTCCCTCAACATTTCCCCCAGGTGTTTTTACCAAACGATCAGGAGTCATTTATTGAGATGGTATTCCCATTTTACTAAAAACGTTTTCATAGATGAAAGAATGTGTAGACCCCGAATCAAACAACACTCTGGAATAATCTGAAAAAACAAACAAAGTACCTGATACAGCTTCATTTGATGGCCCAACATCTACTAAAGTAGTTGCAAAGGATTTCACCACCCCTTTCTGTTTGTAGTCTAACAGATTCCCATCACTCGAGCTCTTTTTCGGACACTCGTTTGCATAGTGACCCATCTCATTGCACTTAAAATAGTTCACAAACTGTAAATCAAATTTGGTCTTACCTTCACCTTGATCTTTTTCAGTGAAATCACGAGCCTTATGTCCCATATTACCACATCGGTAGCACTTTCTAGAATTCAGAAGGAATTCCCCAGCATGCCTTTTACCACATTTATCACAAACTGGAAACTTAGTTTTCTTACCATCATACATTTTTGAAGAATTATTTCCATTCTCCTGCCACCTCAGTTTCTTCTTCTGTTGGTTGTTATATAACACTTGATCATCGGAAAACTCCATTTCCACCTTCTCAGCACATCGAACAAGATTTTCATAACATTTAAACTCACTAGAAGCTAATTCCCTTCGATATTTTGGCTTTAATCCTGAGTAAAAACGATCGATTTTACTATCAAGGTCTCGGATAAAATTTAGAGCATACCTTTCCAATCGAGTGAACCTTTCTTTATAGGAAGCCACTAAGTCTTCCTCTTGCTTCAATTCCATGAATTGCTTTTCCATCCTAAGTTGAACAGCCTTAGGAAAATACTTCTCAAGAAACATACCTTTAAATTCATCCCAGTCGAGATCATCAATCTCATCAGCGTCCCGGATATTTTTTAACCATCGACCACCACTGATCTGCTTCAACCTCCAAACGGTAAATAGAAAGACTAACACTTTGATTGTCTGAACACCCCATGACATTGAAAATCTTCTCTAGTGCTTTAATCCACCCTTCAGCTAGCTCAGGGTCAGATGATACTCTGTGTGATGGGGGATGTTGCCTCATGAAATGTTCCACCACTGACATGTTCCTATGTGGTTGATCTGGCTGATCTCGTGCATGGATATCACCACCATTTATCGCTTGAGTCAACTGCTCCATTACTGCAACAAACTGTTCAGTTCCAATTCCGACCATCTCAAGATGCTGATTCGGATGTTTATTTCCTTCTGTATGCCTTCCTAGCACTTCTTCCTTCTTTCCTCTGCGGAAAACCATTCTGAACAAACATGTCTTAGATGAAGCAACATGACAATCTTCAAATTCTACATCACTTCAAAAAAAATATTTTTGGATAATAATTTAATAGAATTATAACTCCTAAAGAAATTTAAACCGACCTTTGATACCAACTATAAGGCCCCAGCCTTAAACATTACTTAATCTTGAGTTATTATAAGATTACACCTTGAGGATCTTTTCAGGTTTAGAGTTTTAGAGAATTAGATCATAAAACATGCATTAAATTCCACATTTAAACAAAGTGGTTACATAAAATATAGTATTCATTCTTCCCATCAATGGAAACATATTTAAAATAAAACATGGATTCTTTCATCACACTTCCTTGACACTATCATCATATCATGTACCTTTCCCTTGACCTGTGAAAAACATTTCGAAAACATTGGATGAGCATAAAAAGATCAGTAAGGGATATAATAATATGGAAAGGAAACATGGGTACATATATACATAAGAATGAAATCATACTTTACCCATAAAACATAATCACGTTAACCTACCTCATAAAATCATGAATAAATCATTGAAATCATAAGACATAAAGGTAACTTGAGGCATTCATAACATTCTTACGTAGGGAGTAACCCTCTTGGTTACGTTTGGAATACCCATCACAGTATATTACATAAAGCTATTCGGAGAAACCTTAACGTTTCACTCCTTTGCATTACCCAATGCATTGGAGAGCTATATCGGGCTCACCCACCCTTAGTTTATCACAGAACCACCCGTCTTCATAATAATGCCCAAGAACCTCAACATAATCATATCACATTAAACATGCATAAAGGAAAAATAACATTTCCACCTTTCAATCATAAGATATCAATACAACACATTGATATAAAAACATTACAAAAACCATTTTCAATACCAAAATAAAAGAAAAGTAAAACATGGAATTTATTTTTCTTTTAAAAAAAGGTATGGATTGTAGAGGATGCCGAAACTCAAATAATGGTCACGTCAGCAGAGAAGTCGTTGTCGCCGCATACGTGTGAAAAAAACTTTCCCTTTTGTTGTTTTGTAAAACGCTTTGTATAAAAAAAATTCCTTTTGGATAAAGTTAAAATTCCAAGGGGTTTATACACCGTATAAAAGAAGGTTGTGTATAAAACAGAATATGCCTCAATGAAAGGAGATTGAGATGAAGTCCCATACCTCGGGTCCGACTTGACTCGGTCGTTCTTTAATTTCCTGAATAATAAACTTGAGTTAATTTATACTTGTTTAAGAACCTTTTTCAAGTTCATTATTCCTTTTATATCACTTATTACCATGTCATGAACACTATGTAATTATTTAAGTTAATAATGGTCGTTTTAACGATCATTGGTACTTGAGTCAAAAATAAACCCATTATAATTACAAGTTTTCCATGTATCCATTATATCCAGAATGGTATTCATCATGTAGATATCATATATATCATATATATCCAGTACATGCATGCATTTATAATATTATATAACATTTAAAGGTAAGAAATGAAATGCACCGTTCATGGAGATGGTAAGCCGTACGTACGCATGAACGCTGCATCCATTTCTATTTCGTATTTTATGAAATTGAATCATAATGATATAAAGGTATATTAAAATTACAGTGTAATATCAAATATATTATCATAACTCCATCCTTTATACGTCTCACATATGGTATTAACGAATCAAATCACTTTGAGGGGGCGGTAGTCTGCACTTCCTTAAATGAAGATATCGCGTTTACCCATAATGGAAACCATAAAGGTATGCCCAAAATGAAAAATAAATAATCTTAATGAAAACATAAAAATATCATATATCATATATAAATATAGTGACCTCTTAATGGCCACCTTTGAAGGTGTTAATAGAATGTTGAACAATCATCGTTTCAGGAGGCATAAATTCACCATCCACGGAAACAGTATGTTCTTTAACCATTAGATGTAGGTGTGTGTAAGTGTAGCTAGAATCCTTATAATAAAAACATCCTAGTATATTGAATATACTAAAGTTGTTACAAAAGAAATTAATAAAAATATTTTAGTGGGTTGGAGAAGCAAAATAAAACAGAAGGACTCAAGTGAAGACATTACCTTAAAATTGGGTAACTCCCATTGGTTGGAGCTCAATGGATTCCTTGGAAAGACTTCTGCCCAATGTGAGGATTCTAGGAGTAAGAGAGGGAAGTGAAGAGACAAAATGGGCAGGGGTTGGCCGAGCCAAAGGCTTTGGAAGTGTGTGTAAAGAGGTATAGGTGGGGGCCTTTTAAAAGAGGGGAGGAGGGGCAATCTTGGAATGTAAAGAAAAGTTACTTTATTTTAAAATGATATTAGGATTTAAGAGGTCCCACACTGATATAATTCGAGTATAAGGTGATAAGGGTTCGAAATATACCCATCCAATAGGTTATGGAAATGTGTAGGTCATAGGTTTCACATTATCATTTCATTTTATTTAAATCCTTTATTAATGAGGTAATCGCTGCATCATCATGATGTCATACATAATTTTATATATTTAAGGTCTAAAAATTATAAAAAAAATATCATGATGTAGGAAATCTTTTTAGATTTGTAATGAATATTTATAGTCAAAAATCTGACTTATATAACCCCATGTAAATATTGTTTTTGTATGACATCTCATGTTTGTGTCATTTTTACTTTTACATTAAATCAAAATGATATTTATGTCATTTACCAACCAAAGTTACTTCATGGGGTCCCCAAGTTGACCCATGGATTTTCTTGGTCGGCCATGACACATCCAATGAGGGTAGGACATGTGTCAAGCTCATCTCATATTATTAAAACATTATTTTTACCTTAAACTACACTAATTACCTCTAATCGCGATTAAAAACATAAAAGTTACTATTCACCAAAAAAATATTTTAATCTCATTGAACCAAATTTAACTTCTTAATGACAACCATGTATGTCGGATTTTTGAAAATCAAATCACAGATGTGGAAAAGTTTCATTTAAATGAAAAATCAGTTTCATTAACTACCACTTAGTGTTTTCAATATTCATAAAAAATTGACGTTTTTCAGAAAAATACCAAAACTTCACCCTAAGCTATATATGATAATCTGAATTCAAAAATGATGTATATTTTACAAAATTAAAATCATATAAGTTACATTAATTAATTTAATAATTAATTCCCGTTGTCATGACAAATAGCGTGTTTTTATGAAACAATTAGTATCAAAAGATTGACACCAGTTTAAGTCCAATTTCAAAGTGAAATTGATTCCAATGACCACCATTGGATTAAATGGTAAAAATATATTCTAATTCCACTTCAAAAGCAATTAAAAAGATAATTTAATCATATAAATAAATTAGATTAAAAAGAGGTTTTGAATTAAAATACAACATTTTCACTATTCATTTAAAAATGAAATTTATCGGAAAAATACCAAAAATTCACACAAAGAAAATTTTGATGTCCCAATCATAAATAATAAGTGTATTTTGAAAAAAATAGCTTATAAAATTGTCCAAAGATAGATTTAAAAATGGTTTGCCATCAAAAGGAAGTAAAACAATCTTATAAAAGTATTAGTGTATTCCATGCTTAAGATTGGATTTATTTTCATTTTAAGCCTCTAAAACACTATCTAATTCATTAATAGACATAGATAAAAATATATATTATTCATTACTTACTTGGGATGTTACAGGTGTACTACCATTTGATGTCATGTAGTGAGGACTATCGAAGTAGAGTTTAACATCATCTCAAATGGATGACTAGGGGAATATTCCTAGAAATGGATGGTGCGGGACTTAAACAAGGGCATGCCTTTCTAGTCCAACCCAACATATAATCAATGTTATGAGGTTTGAGGAGTTTCATGATGAATTGTTCAACTATATTTACTTGGAAAAATATATATGAGAATCTCAACTCATGATATGGGAATTTGAACATGAGGAAATGATCACTCAAGGGCCTTCATGGATTGAAGGGGAGTATCTCAATTCATGGTATTAAATGTGTCGATAATGGGATAAAATAAGGACCCATGGTAAAAAATCGTTAAATTGACCTGCAAAGTTCATTGTGTGACTCTCCTTTTGTAATAGGGTTTTTTGAAATTTATGAAGGAACCATACCAGTAGGTCGGGAAATGCATCTCGACATTGATCCCGAGCGGGGGTATAAGGGTGCATCCCCTGAGGTATGGACTGGTGGGTGTAAAGGTGGGAGCATCATCAAGGAAATAGGTTCGTGAAGGAAAGGGGTCTGTAAAGATTAGTATCTCATGAAAGATAGGGCTTCTCAAAGGAATGGTGCATCAAGAAATAATGCCTTCAATATAGCATCGATTTTCATTAGCGAAAATATAATTATATAGAGAGAGATACACGAAGGCTTAATGTATCGCGAAGCCTCAGGCATCCTGAAGGGGCTCCATCCTTCATGATTGGAAGGGGGATTTGAGGTTCTTAAGGGCAGTTCCAAATGGCGGATGAGCAGCTGAAATGGAAGTGTAACAATGCTTATGAGGCAGTAACCCTTTAATTTATAGGAAATCAAGGCCTATAGGGCACGTTGTAGAGAATAATCAGAGAATTTGATGACAAATGTGACTCCATGAAGGATTTAAACTCACGGTTTGATCATGTACGAAGAGTGATGACGTGGAGGAGATACACTCATGATAGATTTCAAGGAAGAAGTGGCACTATAGAGGAGATACGTTTACATGAGGATCTCCATGAACCGAGATGCTTCGAACCATGCTACATAGAAAACATATGTTGTAAAGCACATAAATTTGTGTGGCCGAAGAGGGAGATCTGCGAATGGGATCTGAAACCACTTTTCCATCCTAATTTTGGATATCCATAATTTCAATCCATAACTCTTTTTGGGCAGTCCGACAAGTCAAATTAATGCCTGAAAACCAACCTACGCTGTGAGGTCCTGGATGGAAGCATGTAATGAATATATTATTGGATTTTTCCATTGAAAAAATATTTAATATATCCTTTAAATGAATTTGGACATTCATACAATTTTCCTTAACATTCAAAATTTTTTCAATTTCATAAAAATTGTGGAATTTTGTTGAAAAAACTGAGCAATTAAGACTACGATCACTATGAAATAAATAATTCCAAAATGAACATAATTTTCTTATTTTGTTCCCAAAATTTTTTCAATTTTATTTTTAATATATGCACACTAAAAATGTATAAAATTTTACATTTTAATAAAAAATTGGATTAACGTGATATTTTTGATTTGTTCTTTATCTCTTATTTAGAAAACACATAAATTGACTATAAAATATTTTATGGAAATATATACAAAAAAAATTATAAAATCATTCACCAAATATACTTTTTTATTTTTATTAAAGAATAACATATTTGTTTCCATATGTTTTTTAAAAATTATTTCCTATATTTTTCTAATAGATTATATTTTCATCTCAAATAAATTGGTCACCAAATATTTTAATAAGTTAAAAATTTTAAACCATATTTTCAAATATTAGTAAAATTTATTCATGTTATCCATTACAATGTCTAAGTGATAACTATTATATTAAAAGCTAATATTTTACTAGTATGACATGTTTCATTTAAATATAGTGTTGCATATAACACATGAAAAACATGTTACTGTGTTTAACACTATCCAAACATAGTATCACATTTCAAATATGAAAATGTTGGTGTTACATGTAAATTAATAATAAATATAGGTTTTCTGTCACAAAAAATATGGAATAGTTCAAATCTATTTGAAAAAAAAATCATACTCACCAAATCTCTAGTGTTATAGAATCTTTAGTAGGATAAAATCATGGTTATGTATAATGGACGGGAGGGGAAGATAAAACTATTTGAAACATGATGAATTTTGGGTATTATTGTAATTGATCATTCATGGTTCTTTGATTTTCCATTCCTTCATCATGAGGTTTGATATAGAGTTTTTTTGGTGAGGTGAATGACCCCTGAAATTTTTTTGGATTAATTGACGTGGTCATGAAAGATACCAATTTCCTATAAAAAATAAATAATTGTCCAATAATTCATATTTTTTATATATTTTCTAAAATCATCATTAAACCCAATATTAATGGTTAATATATAAAATCACATGATTACATAGAAATGACATGTATTCCCTATATATATGATTTTTGTGTGGAAAATATCCTAGTAAAATATGAGAAAAATATTAAATTTAAATTTTTTTCACCATGAAATGGAATGATCGGTTTAGGAATTTGACTTATATAAATTTAATTTCATTTAATTCATTCATTAACACATGTAATTTTTTACATAATGTGAATAATTAATTTTGGTATCCATTATTTTTAAGTAATATAATAAATTATTACATCAATATGGGTTTAGAGTATTTCATGGAATGTAGGTCTAGGTGATGTCCAATGTACATTTTGATGATCTATTGGATCTTAAAGGGGGTGATGAATATTTTTCCACGGTAAGTGAAGGGATATTCTATGTTTTAATTTTTTTTATTTTAATTATTAATTTTTTTTATATCATCAACCAATTAGGTGTTCATACACTTATGTTTTGACAGTATGACTTTAATTGGACATATTTTGGTTTATGATAGATATTTTAATAATTTATAGAATAGTATATTATAGAAATATATTTTATATACTCTTATGTGATTCTTGGTATGTGTATTTATGTTATTTTTTTTGCTCACATGAGATAATATATAGTCCAGACCTTATATTTTATGACACTCATAGATGGTTAGTATCCATTAGAGTCTATAGAGACATGCCATAAGACATTGGGTGAATCTGGATTAGTTTTATATTCGATGATTGGGATGGGGTAATTTCAAAGTGGTATCCATGTGATATTATTACATAGTATTTGATATATGATAGATATATATTAGAAAAGATGAAAAATTGGGTGGGTGATATGATTTTTCTTGTTCGACACCTGCATGAGATGATGTCAGTATTATTAGAGAGTTGGGATTATTGTTATAATTTTTTACTGTTACAGGTTTATTAAATTTCATCATGATTAATGATTTTATTATTGATCTATGGTTTTCACTTTCCCTTGGGTGGAATGATTCCTGATATCATTCATCATCATTCAAATATAATATATTTGTGATATGTTTTCTTCTATATGATGGATTATCTTTCTATGATAATGATTATGTTATTAAAGTGTCAAAAACATTTACAGGGTTTATTCCTATATAACATAACTATTTAAATCCCACATAGTGGACTACAAATGGTGGTACCTATTTAAAATAAGAAAATCAGATTATTGGATATACCTGTATTTGAAACACAGCCCTAAGAGTGGATGTAGTGGGTTATATTCTTTATTGAGTGATATACGAACCTAATGAAAACGAGTTCATTGAGAATATTGATACAAGATTGGTGGAGGATGCACTATCAATGTAATTATGTTTATAGAAATAACATAGGAATTGGTATTATTTGTATGAGAATATGTGTTATTAATTAAAGTATTATGTCACAGAAATGAATTATGATATTCTATAATATATTAAAAATAAATCCATGGAATTATATTGTCGGATGTGACCGTTATGATAATTAAAATATAGAATTTGTGTGAGGTTGTAGTTATAATGAAATATAACTCAATATATGGGAAATTTGTGTGGTGTGGTTGATTTTTAGGGTGTTTATTTACTAGTAAATTTGTGGAGTTATGCATGAAAGGATATTCCAAGTGAGGATGATGTATACATTTGGATACATTTGTGATGGGTTAATTTGAGGAAAAAATATGATATGGAATTTTTTTGAAGAGATTTGATCATGATGTTCTTTAGGTATTAATGTGATTCTATGATATAATGTATTTCGGTAACAATATTGAATTTTGTTTGACATGGATTCATGAATGGCTGTTTTAACCGGCCCATGAGCTTAGTTCAATAGGTAAAAACTCATCATTCCATGATTTTGGAATTAATAATTGTATTATTGGGTATTAACATTCATTTAGGCATAATAGATCAATAAACAATTGCCTCTATTAGTCACAGATGTGAGAGGTTAAATGAAAAAATTCTTTCCTATTGAATAATATAGCTATTATTTTTCAATTTTCTAGTATAACATGAAATATTATTATCTGTTTATACTGGTATTTATGGGTGGATTATTATGAAATTATTTTTTTAGGGTAACAATATTCATTGGGATTATCTAATTATGACGTACTCTGTATATGATTATTTTATTTAACACATATCCATTGTATGGGTTAGACATAGAGGGGAATATTTTCCTTTCCTTGTAAATGTAATGGGATATAGTCACATAATGGGTGACACTGTGTATTTTGTGGTTCTAAGATCCTATAGTTCCTAAAAGGATATGATTGAGGTTGTGGGGAACATATGAATCATTTTTTTGATCAGGAATTGTATGTGTACTTATTTTTTATAAAAATATAATGTTTTTGTGCAACATGGGTTGTTTGAAAACGTTTATGATATATTTTAATTTATGGTATTCTGAATAAGTCATATTACATAATTGATAATGAGTGAGCTTAACATAGATTATGAAATATACTATGTTTACTACAAGGCATGATGAGATAGTGAGGGGATATGTGGCATAACAAAATAAATGGGGAATCAATAGAGTGCCCTAAAAATAGTAATTGGGGAACCAGTGAAATTAGAAATTTCATTTCAGTTGTGTAATAGTATTTGGATTTTTGCAATATAAGGGTGATGTGATATGAACAACAATTCACGATTAGTTATATCCATTGATATTAGATTATATAGAAACTAATCAATAAATTAATGTAGAACCTATGTTATAGAACAACATATTGATTTAGACCCTAAATTGACTGTGATGATATGGGACTATTAGAATATAAGAGACACATCTCATGAGTGTCAGTATTTTTTAGTTTTTGGATTTAGGGAATGATCATTCTTGTAGATTGGGATTAAGTGGAGTCCCTATTTGGGAGACACCGCATTTGTTGATTGTGGTTGTGGGTTTGTGTGTTATTAGGGAAGAAAAATGAAATTTTATATTCCATAAATGGTTAATAATTTAATATGATAATGGGTTGATGATTATTATATCAATTTATATTATATAGAAACTGATGACACTGATTTTAATGTTAAGTTCATACATAATGACTAAGTGTGAATTTGAGTAAATATATATAGGACAGACTAGTATGAAATTTTTATATCAATTATTATGATATGAAATATCACATGTGGTGAAGTGTGGATTAATATTTTGGGTATAATCATCAGAGTTAGTCTACTATTTTTAATTATTATATCAATTTGATGATCAGGCGTGCTGCTGAGTGGGAAAGGTGATATTTTATACACATGATATCAAATATTAATTCTTTACATTGATGAATAGATATTTCATGATTTAATTTGGGAGTGAAAAATAATTTTATTATGTGGGAAATTTTTCAAATACACCACACATGTGCTATTGGGGTTTCCCATAATTGTCGATGTTATAGGGAAACATGTTGCCCTTGTTCCACTTTATCAACTAACTTGAATTAAAAATTAATTAATATACAATATTTAATTCTATAAAAAATATATTGATATATAGTTATGGGAATCTACAATATTTTAATGTTTTGTAGGATTAGGTAAATTATTAGAATAACAGTAACTAGTACAAGATATGAAACTATAGAATGAATCTGATATAGTTAATTGAGGTGGTTCATTGGAGATTTATATAACATATTTTATTTGATATAACAGTTATGTTGGGTAATATGTGACAACCCATTATACTATGTGTTTTCAGTAAAAAAATAATGACGTATTCAAATAATAGTAGTGTTGGATTATTATTTTTGTTTGAATGAGATAAAACCTTAATGAAATTTTTTTAATATGATAATGGATGTTGATTATGTTATTTCATAATGATGAAGGACCATATTTAGATTTAAGGGGTTGAGATTTGAAAAATTCATTCTACTTGCTATATTGAGATATTAGATGATATAGTGATCAATTGTATACTCAATTGGTGATAGAAAAGATTTGATTGATTCTTCCGGGGAGGTTCCCCTAGAATAGGGACACATTGTTGATAGTCTTTTATAACTGTTATATAGTTGAACATTGTGTTTCCAATCATTGTACATTGTGTATGTTAAATACCCATGAATTTATTTTAATGTAGTGTATTTGTTCATCATTTTTTATTTAATTGTTGGAATGACTTACAATTTTTTATTTTGTTGTTATATTATGTAGGAATGTTTTGTACATTCTCCCTTATCAGTTACCATATGATATTCCTTAGTTTACAGATATTGGAGGTTTTATATTCTTTTTATTTGGCCATTTCATCATTTCTATTTGATATTCATTCCACTTTAAACATTTACATTGAATTTTATTTGATATGTAAGGTGTTTGAGATTTGATACCAATTGAGTGGTTGAATCAGGTTGAATTGATATTTATTCTATGATATAGACAATTTTTTAATTTATATGGTCTGAACAATTTATGTTTAATATTTTTTTTTGTTTATGTGAATTCAATAACATAATTTTATTTTTATTTTAATCAAATATATATGCATTTAAATAATTTATTTTTGTCATCTGTCAAGGATTTCATTTAATGTGGACTCATAGATATTGTATAAAACAATACTATACTAATAGTTTCAAATAATTGGTATAGGAAACAAAACAATTAGTATATGGTATACAAATATGTCATATACCATTGGGTAGGTATTCTAAATACTAAAACCACACCAATAGTTCTCTATGAAAATTATTTATAAGAAATATTTATATTTTTATATAATATTTTATTCAGAAATTATCATAGACATGCTATAAAAATTGTGCAAATCCATTTTAAAGCGCCCCTTACACCTTTATCCAAAAATACAACTCAAAAACTGGCCAATAGTAATATTTAAAAATCCAACTCAGTATATACATTAAAAATGACCTATATTATTTATTTCAATTCCGTGATATGGTAATGTCATTAATAACATAAAAAATATTTAAATGATGTTCTATTAATTAGAACAATATAAAATATTTTATATTATATATTATGTTATAAATGATATGGATAAATATTTTCCTAATGGCGACAACAATATATCACCATGTCCATCACATTCATGACCATCATCATGAGAATACTCACTAGTTTACCTCCTCCCATATATCCATCACCATCACTCCCATGAATGTCATTATCCATACAACCCCTTGGATAGTCATATCAATCCTTTAGTTCATCATATAAGGAGTAAAATTTCAGCATTAATATATCAAAATGAAAAGTGGTATGTAATGGAATTAAATGTAAAAAAATATGACATATCATTTAGAATCCTATCGTTTTTTAAATCATTTGTTCTCATGTATGGATAAACCATTAGCCTCCAAAGACTCTATCTGGGAATCTACATCCTATACAACAACATCTTTTAAATTTAGGATATCATAGCTATTAAAAGAACCTAAGGTAGTATAAAAACTAGGGGGTGCACTTCTCATGCCCATATAATAATTTTCAATGATTAACATCATATTATATATTTAACAAATGATCTTTTGTCCTACATTTCTAATCAACATTATCATTAAGAATCTCTACTATTGATATTCAAAAATTAAATTGGTTACCTATTCATAAAAATTTATATTGAAATTTTAATTTATATTAATAAAAAATTTAATATTTTCTTGTATAAATTTATCTAAAAAATCCTCTATTTCGTCTTTTTTCAGCATAAAAATATTATTACAAAGGAAATTTATTTTCTATTTAATAACCAAACCAATTTAAAAATCAACTTATGTAATAAAACATCTCAATAATATTATATTTATGGTTTAGTGAACATTTTAATAAACTGATTGTAGAGATTTTAATCACTAGGATATTATGGGATTTAAAATAACATGTTTTTGGATTAGTTTTTTAAAGTGTGGTACTTATTTAATTTAATATTAGAATTATGTAGAGAGATTGGGGGTATCATAAAAAAGTTATTATTTATAATTAAATTGGAAAAATTAAATTAAATATTGGGGTGGTTTGAATTGATTTTACTGTTTTTACAAGGAAAGAATATATATTAATCTTGGAGATCATCAGTTACAAAGTCAAGAACCCATAATGGGAAATAATCGAGCCATAGATAGTTCATGCCAGATAGACCAGAAGAATATAAATGTTGTGTTGCTTTATTTCCTTCCTGTTTAATGAAGGATACCGAGCCTGGTGTGTAGCTTTGACTGAGAGAAAGGATTTACCTTCCAGTTTGAATTGATTTTAGTTAATGAAATGAATGATCTTAAATTTGGAAATGAAAATATATTCTTAATGTTAATCATAATGAATCAGTATTATGGGACCATCTGGAGATAGTTAATATATTTATTTATCAATATATATATATATATATATATATATATATTAATTTAACGAGTTTCAATTTTTATATTGAAATGATTAGTTAGATTAAAAACCACAATTTCAATTTAATTAAATGGTTTTGATAATATTTATACAATAAAACTTATTTGATATTGTATGTGATAAATGTTTTGGATAAATTATTATGGATTATTTGAGTATTTTATGTTTTTTTGCTAGAACTAGGGGTCATATGGTTATCTATTGGGAAGATTTTGTAAATTAATTTTTTGTTTTTATGGCTTATTTAGTTGAGATTGTCTATGTTATTCATTATTTTTATAGCGATTAAGATTTTATATTGGTTTTGGTTTAATGATGACATTATATAATTTTATTACAAGTGGAAGGATAGTGTGTATTTATGGTCATATGAGTGGAATAGTGATGGTAATTGTTTTTTAGGATGAAACCATCAAATTCTATTTCCATGGATGAAATATGGTAGAAAACATTTGTATGGATGGTTATTTTTAGGATTTCACCTTATTAGTGGATTTTTTGGGTAAAAATGTTTAGGGAACTTGGTTTCACTAATGGGTGTTCAGATTGAGGATAATTTTTATTTAACTATACTATGTCATGTCCACAATTTTTTAATTCAACCGTACATAAATGATTGGAATTTCATTCTGAAGTCTTTCACATAAAAGTTAAGTTTTTTCGATGATGATGCTTGGATTGATTAAAAATGTAAATGTTGTTAAAGATTTTTCTATTTAATATTTAAATTAAAAAATAATTTTGAATTAAATAAAATTATATAAATTTGATCTTATATTTTCATATTACAATTTTTTGTGATAATTTATATCAATTTAATTTAATATGGGTGTGTTCTTGCTTGATACTACATGTTTATTCATGCATTGATAATTTTTTTCTTGTTTAATTAAATAAATTCAATTCACGTTCAATTTATCAATTTAAAGTCATGTAAATTTCGATAGGTTTTATTTATTTATTTTCTATTTTTTGTTGGAAACTATGTAACTAAAATTTCACATAGAAGATACATGATTTATTTCATACTACATATTTGTAGTTCAGCCCGAAGTGTACCTGAAATTCATAAAATCCAAAATATTATTTATTTTCGATGATTCATATAAAGATAATAAATTAATGAAAAAAGGGATTATTAATATTTATTAATTTCAGTTTCATTTTCAATAATAATATAAAAATATGACCTTAAACTCATCACTCTTCAAATAAGAAATCACTTCATGGTTCTATATTAAAGGAAACACATTCAAGGTTTTTAAATCCTCATTATATATTCCAAATATATTAGGATAACCATTATATAGCCCATTTTATATTATATCCATATTTTAACTAATTACATCAATCATACAACCATCTAATCATTTCCATATAAAAATTTATAGAAAATTTACATCTAAAATATTAATTCAAAATTAAATTAAAAATAAAATAATATTAATTCTAATAAATATTATTTCCCATATCTTTTCCCTTAAAATATATTCTATTTCATTTATGTGGTGTCTCAAAGAAAATGATTTCATATGAATTATTTTATAGTATTTTCCACCCCAAAATTTTTATAATTTGTCATAATTTGACACATCTTTTTATTTTCATCATTATACTTAACCATCACGTATTTTTGAAATTTCCACTCTTCACAAATGTGAGTAGTCATAAAACACCTAAAATAAATTGATCCAACTATGTATAAAAAGAAGTAACATTTTAAATTAATGTTACAAATTAAATAAATTATTATAATAAAATTTACTAGTTTTATATAGATAAGACTACTTCTACATGATGAGTTATGTATGATTGATCCCAATTATTTGTATGATTTGTAACATAAAAAATGTTATGTTGTCTAATATTTTCTTTCCCTGATCAGAATATTCTATTGGAGAATTCAATGGATAATTAATATAAAATATTAGTGAGAATGGGGAAGTTGGAAATATAGGTGGTGAAATAAAATAATATGAAATAATATAATAGATATTTGATAAGAGGTCCATTATAAAATATATAAATTATAGATTAAGATGATTATAAGATGAAAATAGTGGTGATAACATATGCATTGAAAATATCTATAGTTCCTCTAAGGTAACTATGGGAAAAAAATAAATGGTTTCTGTTATATCTATTAGAGGGTAGCGGTGTGACCAGGAATGATGATCATTACATGTAGATCAAGAACATTTGAACCTTGATATTTTAGGATTATTACGGTTTTAAATAGTCTATCAAATCAATAGATGTCTCCTTGATGGCTTAACATGAATATTGTTTAGGAATTATTACTACCATGTCATTACTTGTTTTTTTCTTATATGTTGATTTTTTACTAATTCATTTCATGATGTTTTATTTTATTAGATATTCATGTGGTCATTTGGCATATATTGTATTTTTTATATGGTTATTTATTTACAATATAATTTTTCATTGCTTTATATCATTATGTTTAATTTCAAAAATTCCATTTAATAATTTTTAGGTTGGTTTATTTTAGTGATTTTCCAATAAGTCCATGTTGTTAAATTTTTGGAAAGGACTCTAGGATTATATTCGGATTTTCTCATATGCTGAGATCATTTGGTTCATTTTTATATTCCATTTTGGTTCATTTTATTTCTTCCATGTTGTTATGTTTTTTGCTATATATTTTATATTTTATTATCACTTGGTTATTTTGTATGGTCATCTGGATTATATTATTTTTGGTCTTCTTTTTCATTTGGTCTGGGAAGATTGAATTTATTTTGTTTAAGTAGTTCTTGTGATATTTTACGGGTATAGTTATTTTTTTAGTTGATCCATGTTTTGACATTTTTACTTATCTTGTATTATTCCTTTTTTGGGATTCATCATTTTTGGTATTTTTAATTTGGATTAATTTAGATTAGGTCATTTCATTGATATTTGGGTTATGTAATTACATTTCCATGTCATTTCGTACATTATTTTGTAAGTTCATATTATGATTTGATGTCATGTAATTCAGTTTATTTTATGTTAGGTTATTTTAAAAATTTATTTAACATAGATTTAATTATATTTACACAAAATTATCATTATTAATTTAAAATTATTAATAAAGTTTTATAGATATTGAGTTATATTTATTTTTTATTTTATTTTTCCAGAATAATAAGGATTAAATAATTTTATTTTTATCTATTAATATTGAATAAAATAATTATTAGTTGAAAATTCGATCTACGAAGAATTATATCATTCAATGTAAAATATTTATCCTATACACATGAGTTGTGAAATGAATAATATATTTATTATTCATTAAAAAACACCCACATTTGAGGACATGATGCGACTAATGGTATAACATTATGCTTCAATAGCATGAAATTATCTTCCCATGCCTGAGATAATAAACATCATAAAAGTGAGACAGGGATGTACACAAACACACTGATAGAATAAATTTTGGTTCTGTGAGATACCACAATGTGAATGATCTACCTTTATATCGTTAAGGAATTTTATACGACAATTACCCAATAAACAAATAACACATATCAATTTTTACACGAAATGTTTTCCAATTATAACAATAATATAGTGTCATGGAACTATACATTCCATTTCAAGGTTAAAAATATGTTTTTTAAGATGTTCTCAAAGGTAAGGTGACTTATTTCTGACACATTGCAAAATTTAAAATTCTGTTAATACTGTTTTTAGTTCTGTGAACAGTGTTATCTATAGGTCATCAATAAGAAAGTTATCTATTAGTTGGCCATCTATTAGTAGTTTGAATAGTTCTTCTCGGATGGTAGGACATCTATTAGTAGGTCATCTATCAACAGTTCATCTATTAGTAGTCCATTTCTCGGTTGGTCTACCATGATTCTATATCAGTAGGTGTATAATGTTTCCAACTTCCTATAGTTTTCCCTTTTGACATTATATTTGTTATAAAATACATTCAAATCCTTCTTTTAAGTTATTTATGTATGATGAAAACCACATAACTCCTTTATTATTTTTCCAAAGGGTTAGGGTTCCATTACTCAGCCATGCCGCATAGTATTGATCATACATGTGTTTAATGAAATATCTAAACTGTATTTAAAATTTTAATCCATTTAGATTTTCAAAAGGGTTGAGTTACCATATGCCTTTATTATTCCTTCTACATTATATTCTTTTTAGGGTCCATGAACCATTGTTCCCAATGATATGTGTGATTGTTTTATCCTTGAATATTTTTCCCCTTTATGTTTTTTCTATTGCTTGTGCACCCCCACTTTTGGTGAAATAAGGATGTGTAGAACCGTCTTCAATATAAAGTATGTTCCACCTTCCATCTTCTGGGTTCTTCAATATATTTACCCCCATTATCCTTTCTATGTTATGGAATGTGCTATTAATATTTTTAATGGATTATTATCTTGGTGTTGGTTTATAGGGTTCTATCGTGACATCCTCAGGTAGATACAGTCATTGAAGGAGACATGATCATGATCCGTTGTGTAGGAAAAATCTTAAACAAAGAATGATGGAAACCTTTTATGGTAGGGGATTCATGGATTATCAATTTTTTTTACATTAAATTTTAGTTATGGAATGTATTATCCTATAGATCACAATTTAATTTACATATTAAATATTGAACTAGATTAAATAATTAGTATCGATCTCCTGTTATTACTTTAGACCGTGAAAATTGTTTGTCTCATGAATTCCTAGATAGTGTGATATCTATTATTTTCTTTACTAGTATTTATTTCACAGTGAATTGTGTAAATAACTTAATTTTGGGATTAATATTTAATTAATTGGATAATAGTAAGGAGGCATGGTTAATGAATCAAACTATCTTTGTTGTGTTTTCATGATAATCAAATAGATGTATTTTTGCATGTTTAATTTAATTTCCTAATTAATGATGAACTAAAGTGTAATTACCAAATATTTTATCAAAGAAATTCCAACATAATTTTAGTATTGTCGTGATTATTTAAAGTCACATTACAAAACACAATGCCACATCATTCGTAAATGAACTACTATATGACCATTAAACAAACATTTTCCACTTCTTTATTTTGAATTTTGAAAATCTAGAATACATGGTTGTGAAAATTATGATGTTTGGAGTCTAACAGAGAAAACAAAAAAAAATTGTGAATGGTAACCTACCCATTGAATAGTAACCTACCCTTCTGAAGAGTAATCCATCCAAAATAATAGTAACCTCACCCAAGAATGAATAAATAAAATTTAGGCAACTTATATGTGATATTATAACCACAGTAAAAGTATTGGTATTTTTATAAGTCATAAATAATTATTCATAATTAATTTAAAAGATAATTTATTTTCATAAAGTGTTATCATAAATTAAAAATTCTATGCATTCTGGTTTTAAGATAATTTTATAATACCTTAATTAATTTTTTAAAGTATTATAAAATAAATGTTAAATTTAAAATATATATTTTTCATGTAAATTATATTTTTACTTTAAAATTAAATTAATCATATTTAGAAAATCATTTTCATAAAATGGTGTTCATTTTTTGTATTCTATACATAAAAAAAGGATATTGAAAATATTTGGTATTTTTCTAAAATAATAAAAAAATTTATGAATAGTGGAATACTGAAATTTACATAATAAAGAAAATACATTAATTATAGAGTCATGGGTGAAGTTTTTCTGAAGTAAGAACATTATGTTCAAGTTCACATAATCAAATTACTGTTTTTACTAATGTGAGACTCACTTTTTTATGTCTAGTGGATAAATAAAAAATTAATGAATATAGTATTGTGAATACCCCTCTCCCCTCCATTATAAATACCACCCTTGAACCGCTCATTTCCTCACACCTCTCCACATTCAAGACTTACCCAAATTCTGCCCAAACACATTTTCAATCATCACCCCCACATCAAGTAACCCTTTACCTCTCTAAAAGGCCAACCCCTCTCCACTAAAGGGGCAACCAATGAATATAAACTCAAGGGGACATTAATGTTGAGAATGATTTTGGATATGAGATAAAGTGAAATTCTCAAACCCAACTTTATTTCTTTGGTTTCACATTATTTCACTCTATTTTTCCTATATTTACTCTATAATAAACATATTTTCAAAATTATCTTACCTTTTATGGGATGTTCATTTTTCAAGTAGAGTTTATTTCAAACAATATGCATTAAAAAAGAACACTACTTTGAAAAATACATCATTTATGTCATATTTATGGTTGATGGTCCTTGTATCACTTATGTTATTCCCACTCTATTTTGGGAACCCAATGTTTATAAATTTTATAATATGTGATGAAACCCATTAAATTCTATGTGTTATTTATGTTTATGACTAATATATATTCTATGTTGAATGAAGGATAATGAATTAGTTATGATGTGAAAGGTGTTCCCATAATTATATTGGACAATATGAATATTTTAATGTGATGGGTGAGCCTAGAATTGTACAGATATCCAATTAATCGAATATATTTATGAATCTCTGAGTTGAATTGAAATGATCTATGAACATGATGATATCTTTGTTAACAACAATGTGTAGTAGTTAACCATTAGTACATGATGTTTCATTTTAATGAATTTACACTTTCAAAGTCTTTTCTAGATGTTCTACTCATGATTATGATCTTTTACCTATGTTATGATGATAATGATTATGATCATCCAATTTTAGTTTGTTTCATGTTATTATGTATCTTCTTAATGGGATTTTATATCAACCCCTTATGATGTTTATCCTAAGGTGAATACATGTAATTAAGATAAGTCATGATCCAGTAAGATATTAGAGATGAAGGAATTAACTAAATTTTATTTGTTATAAATGTTATTTATGGACATATTTTTCCCTGAACTACTAATCCTTTGTATTTTCATTGCAAAATTTTTTATGTTTGTTACAATTAAAATGATTTAAATGTAATTTCAGAATATTAAGGTTTCTATAGTTGGTATCAGAATAAAGGTTAATTTAATTTAGGAATTCTGATTATTGAACCCTAGTGAAAACCTATAGTAAGAGACTAAGTAAAAATATTCATACAAGACATTTTTCTAAACATTGGGATCGTAGAAGTTATTATTTTATTGTAAATTGATCAAATGAATAAGATATTTATTCATGAATCATTGACTTATGTTGTTTTCTAAAATTTTCTATTTTAGAAAATGGTGGATACTTGGAGAAACTAGGACAACAACCTATATGAGGGCTAGTGAAATGATTTATAAAACAACACCTCGATTCATTGGGAGGATGAATTCAAATCATCATGGAAATTTTAACCAAACAATCTCAGGTTATGAATAAAAACATGAATACTAAGGAACATCCTCTTACACCAAAGAGGAAGCAACTGACTATCGAGTGTTTTATGTGGCAATGACCACTAACCTTTAGTGGATCTTCTGATCCCCTGGTTGAAGAAAAGTGAAGTTCTTTTCTATGATTCACTATTCTAATATGGAGAAGGTTATTATGCATGTTTATCTTCAATAGAGTGGGGCTTATCAATGGTGGTATTTGATTAATAATTCCAAGCGAAGAGTTGAAATTTAAGAGATGGAATGTGAAGACATTAGGATCCTATTTCATAACATGTATTTTGGACAATCTCTTAGTACAAATATGGAGAGACAATTGATATAGCTTAGTAAAAAGGAAGGATAATCTTTCACAACCTATGAATAGAATGTCACAAGGAATTCACGGTACACATTTGGTTTTGTTATTAATAATGATAGAAAGATTGATAGATTCATTAGTGTATTAAAACCACATCATCGAAAGGCTATTACAATTTATGAAATTGGGTGTTATGAATAATTTTTTCAATGTTCCTTCAAATTGGAGATGGAGTTTGGATAATGGTCTCATTCTTATGGTGATAATAAAAAAAGATAGAGTTTCAATTCAGTGGATCTAATGATAAATGTGGGAACAAAACACAACCACCCATATTCCAAAAATGTCAGATGATGCATCATGGGAACTGCCTCAAAGGGGCATGTAAATTCAGCATGTGTGGGAAAGAAGGCCACCATTTTCAGGAGTTTCTAAAACACATGATAAGGAAGGAGAATGTAGTGGATGAAAAAAGAGAACCACCCATAGTCTAATGCTACAGATTTAGGGAGAAATGGTACAATTCATGCCAGTACACTAAACCTCGAGTGCTTGAGGATAATCTATTTCGGCAGCCACCAAATCCCAAGTAACAATGCACGGCATATTCCTTCACTATTATAGAAAAGGGGTAAGATAATGATGTCTTAATAGGTAAAATTCGTATTCATTCAAGATTGGAAAAAGTCTTATTTCATTCTGGTTCTACACATTCTGTTAAATCTTCAATGTTTCCTAGAACAATATAATCTAATCCCCATAAAATTGAGGTAGATATATCATTAAAAACACTATGATGTGCAATCATTACATCCCATGTGTTTTCCTCTTCTCCTATTGGAATACATTGGAAGATTCTTCAAATGAATTTCGTAATACACCCCTTGGTGGAATTCAATGTTATAATGGGAATAGATTGGATATCATTATATGTGGAACATATCAACATTTGTGAAAATAATTATCTTATCATATTGTGAACCACCCCATGATCCTTACAAAATGCAAGTAACATCATGAATCTCCTTTGTAAAATTATTCAATGGTGTGGGAGTTCATTCACTGTAAAGAGTAATACCTCACCCATATGGTTGAGTCAATGGAATGTCAACCTAGTGGAAATTACCATTGTGAGGGAATATAGTGATGTATTTCCTAAATAGTTACATAGTCTTCCCCCCAAATCGTGAGGTAGATTTATCCATAGAACTTATACACAATGCTACTCTTATCTTACAGTGTACCATTAAGATGGATCCTATAGAACTGGAGGAGTTAAAGAGTAATCTACAAGAGCATTTGTACAAAGGGTTCATATGCCCTGGTGCATCACCTTGGGGAGCGTCATTGCACATTCTGAAGATGAATGATAGAAAAATGAAGATGTGTATCGATTATCAGAAACTCAACAGTATCACTATAATGAATAAGTATCCTCTATCATTGTATGAAGATATGTTCGACCAATTAAGAGGATATCAATAGTTCACAATGGTGGATCTTCATTCTAGATATAATCATTTATTATTGAAGAGAGAATATATTTAAAAGACTACCTTTCATACATTTTATGGGCACTATGGGTGTCTGGTGATGTCCATCGGACTTAATGATTCCCCTACAATCTTTATAGATTTTAGGAATATAGTCTTTATACATTACCTAGACAAATATTTTTTAACGTTTATTGATGATATTATGAAATAGTTCAATAGAAAGAATGAACATGAATAATATCTATGAATTGTGTTTGTGAAATTGTGAAAAATTAATTTGTAGGGGATGTTTAGGAAGTGTGACTTTTGGATAAATAAAGTCACGTTCTTGGGACATGTGATTAAAAATGAGTTAATTTATATGGACCCTTAAAAAACGTGATTGAGGAATGTCCCAGACCGTCTACTTACATAGAAATAAATAGTTTTTTTTGGATTACATGTACACTATAGACATTTTGTGGGAAATATCGCATGGTTGTTAAGAACTCTAACTATGATATTAATTAATGGGGTATAGAATGTTTGGATTGGAAGATCTGAGGTAAGCTTCAAGGAGCTAAAGAGGAGTATAGTCACTACACTTTTACTCATATTACCTAAAATTGGAGAGTGTTTTGTGGTATACAGTGATGCTTCAATGAATGTATTGGGCTATTTACTCATGAAAATTGATAATTTCATAGCCCATGCCTCACAGCGGATGAAGATCCACAAGCAGAAAACCCCGACGAATGATCTAGACATGGAATCTGTGATTTTTTCTTGGAAATCTGGCTGCACAACCTGTTTGGTGAGAATTGTGACATATACACTTACCTGAAGAGCCTAAAGTATATATTCACCTAAAATGAGATCAAAATTCCTCAAAATATATTGTTAAAACTAATTTAGGACTATTATTTCTCTATTCACTATCATCCAATAAAGCCGAAAAAGGTAGTAGATGTTCTATGAAGAAAAGAACCATCTATTATATCCTTGATATAGATTAAGAAAGACCATATATACATGGATATTAATAGTATCGATTTGTAAATCATAAGGGAACGAGACCCATACAACCTTTCCCAAATTATTTTTCAACCATATATCCAAGAGAATATTATGTAGGCACAAGAGGATGATTTGGAGCCACAGAACAAGTTGAATAAAGTAATGGAATGGAAGCTTCAAGAGTTCTATATTGATGATGATGTTGTTATTTGGTTTGGAAATCACCTTTTTGTGCCTTCAAAAATCAGGATAAGGATAGACCTATTGGACAAAACACATAGAAAAACAATCTATATCCATCCCAGTATCACCAATATTCTCTGATATATCCGAGAACACTTCTAGTGGGATAACATGAAAAAGGAGTGTGTGGAATATATCTCAATGTGCTTGATATGTCATAAAGTTAAATAAGAGATAAAAAATCCAAAATGTATGACACAAACAATGAATGTACCCATGTGGAAATAAGATAATGTCACTATGAAATTAGGTATGGGACTCCCAAATACATACAAACAATACATTGTGTTATGAGTTATTGTTCACTGACTCACAAAGACTACCCATTTTATTGCTATTCAAGATGATCTATCACTTGAAAAATAGTAAAATATATGTGTGAGGATAGTGGTGTGACAATATGATGTTCTAATTTCAATTAGCTTTAATTGTGATCAACAGTTAACATCAAAATTTGGGAAAAGTCTTCAACATTTTTTTAGTACGGAATTAAATTTCAGCATGACCTATCACCCCCAAACTGATTACCAATCTGAATGGACTATTGAGATACTTGAAGAAATTATAAGAGCCCACCCTTTAGAAATAAAAGGTGTATGGGATCATAATCTCTTATTTGTTGAGTTCTCATAAAAAAATTCAACTCATGTATTTAGATAGCTCTATACATAGCTCTATATGGAAAGCGACATAAAAATCCACCATGTTGGGATGAAGTTGGAGAAATAAATATTCTTAAACATGATATTATACAATAGATTATAGAGAAGGTTGAAGTCATCCAAAAACATATCAATGATGCTGAGAGTGAGAAAAAGATCTATGGTTAAAATATTTAGAGGGACATAGAGTTCAACGATAGAGAAAAATTCTTCCTTTGAATATCAATATAAAAGATAGTCATGTAGTCTGGATAGAAAGTGAAGATATACCCAAGTTAAATTGGCCCCTTTGGGATCCATGACCACATATGAGCTATGAAATATTGTCTTGGACTTTCACCAAATATATCTTATGCTCATGATGTCTTTCACAAATCACTCTTATGGAAGTAAATAACTGATCCCTCACATGTACTGATCTCAGAGGTGGTACAACTGGAAGATGATCTCTCTTATGTGGAGCAGGTAATAAAGGTTCTAGACTAGTGATAAAATTTTCTATAAAAAAAGACAACCCTTCTCATAGAATTGATGTGGAAGAACCATATGTCTGATGATGAAACATGAGAACATGAGGATGCAATTAAGGAGATGTATCCTCACTTTTTTATTTGAAAAAAAATTCAATGGTGATCTTTCAAAAGGAGGAAGAGTATAACAAGACAGAATTTTATCAATGTGATTTCTCCTTTCATGATGTAATGTTATATTTATATAAAATCATTTAATAAAAAAATATTCAACATTAATATTTAATGAAATACTATGTGACCATTAATCCTAAAATTTCCACTTTAGTGTTTTGAATTAGGAAAATCTATCATACACTTTTGTGATCAGTAAGATGTTTTAGGTCCGATAGGGAAAAATTAATTTTTGGTGAATAGTAACCTACACAATTTAATAGTAACCTACAATTATTAATAGTAATATGACACTTCAGAATAGTACATCATCGAAAATAATAATACCATCACCCATGAATGATTAAATAAAATATAGACATCTTATAACTAATTATATGACCACTGAAAAAGTATGGGTATTTTTATAATTCTCAAATAATTATAATTAATTAATTTTAAAGAAAACATATTTTCTAAAATGTGTTCATAAATTAACAATTCTATGTCTTCAAGTTATTATATAATTTTATAAGTACTTATTTAATTTTTGAAATAATTATATAATTAGTTTTAATTTTAAAATATGCATTTTCCATGTAATGTATGATTTTGATTAAAAGTTAAATTAATCATTTTTATAAAACAATTGCTAAAATGGAATTTATTTTTGTATTATAAGCATCGAAATAGATGTGTGGCGATGTTTTTCTATTTTTATAAAATATTGGATTTTTTATGAATTTTGAAATACCATATTTTACAAAATAAATTAAATACATTATTATAAAGTCATGGGTGATGTTCTACTAATGTAAAAAAATTTCGTTCCAATTAACAGAATCAAATTACTATATTTAGTCATCTAACAGTAACTACTTCATGTCTTCGGGAGAGATAATAAATAAATGAATATTATATTATGAAAACCCATCTCCCCTACACTATAAATACCACCCCTCACACCCTCATTTATCAACAAATCTAAAGCTTAATTCCTTGTCTAAGTCCTACCCAATGATTTTTCAAGGCACCTGACAAAAATCCAGAAACCCTTTGTTTCCTCAAAAGGCCAAACCATCTCCCCCAACAAAGCATTCAATAGAGATAAATTCATGAATAAATTAACATGAAGAATGAGTTCAAATACATGGTAGGGGGATATTCTCAATCCCTCCTTTCATTCTTCATGTTCTCCCTCTATCACTCCATTTTTGGTATGGTTACAAATTAAAATAATTTTTTCATCATTATATTACACTTTCTATGATATACATGTTTTCCACTGGAGTTTATGTAAAACATAATTTTTTTTCAAAAGAACACTTCTTTCAAAAACAAACCATTATCTTTTCACTCAAGGTTGATAGTCCTTGTATCAAGTATGTTATTCCCTATTTATTTTGGTAAACCAATGTATAAGAACATGTTTATATGAGATAAAACCCATTCCTTTCCTAGTGTTATTTATTTTCATGATTGATATATGTTCCATGTGTAATTCATGATAATTAAAATGTTATGATATGATGGGTGCTCTCGAAATTATATAGCACAATCTTAATGATTCAATGTGATGGGTGCTCCCAGAATTATACAACTCTTTAATTCATTGGGTAATGTGGTGAATCGTATAAGATTAAGTGAAATGGTGTGTAAACATAATGATATCTTTGTTCATAACTATGTGTGGTAGTTATCTACTATGACATGATGTTTCATTTTTATGCATACCCAAATTCAATATATTTTTTTAACGCTTCTTATCATGATTATGATCATATTAAAAAGTTATTATGATAATGATTATTCTAAAATCATGTTATATTGTTTTAGGTTCTTATATGTCATCTTACTGGGATGTTAGCTCATCCATTTTGGATGTATATCTTTTGTTGACTTTCTATATTGATGAATAGTAATGATTCAATAAGAATCATGAGAAGAAGGAATTAAATAATTGTCTTGTGATGTAAATATTAAGGGTCCAAGTTTTCCCAAGACCACTAAACCTTTGGATCATTGTTGTGTAATTTTTTATGATGTGTATCATTAAAATGATGTAAAAGTAATGTAAGAAAATTGGGTCTCTATAAAATGTATGTGTTGTGCGTTAAAATATAATTCATCATAGTGTTATGAGTTACCCATTTTCTTGTAAAGGATATGCACCTAATGAATTGGTTCAATGGGTGCTCGTTGAATGTGAAGGTTGAATTCCATGTTTTGGGTGGATAGCCTAGTTATTATATTGTTTGTTTCATGCTTCTTCAGATGTGATGTGCTATTGGGATGGTTGAGCTTGGAGGGCAGTTGTTGTATGTGGGGGTATGGGGAACAGTGGTGGTGGTAGTATTTTATTCCTAGAGTGGTGATATTCAGTATCTTATGCATGTGGTTTTTTAAGTGGACACAAGGCATGATGGAACATGTTGATGTTAGGATTACCCGTCAATGAGAAGTGGTTTCTATTGAACGTATTGTTTGTTTATATAGTTTACATTCCCTTCTACTTAAAGTAAATGTTATTTCTAACCCTCATCTCAAAAGTGGTGAAGATGTGTGTGGTATGCCATGGGATTTGCATGTTTAGCTTCATGAGTAAAAATGAGCATGCACATCTATTACATTCGATAAATACTTGATGAGAACTTCATCTACTCACCATGTTTAGCCCATTGCATTTGGAATCCTATAATGATTTCATAGAATAATAGGAATTATGGAAAAGTGATAATTCAATTTATAAATGATTTAATAAATGATTTAATATGATTTGGTTGTATCTTGTTGGGAAAAAAATATTGAAGATGTGACATTGAGATGCAATGTTCTCGGTTTGGTTATGCCTGGAGGGCATGGATCTTTTATGGAATGATAATTAAATTTAATGTGGAATTTTATAATGGTAAATTTATGTTTAAATAATTAGTAAATGTGACATTAAATTGATAATAAGAGTTAAAGTAACCTAATATATCTCATTAAATAGTTGTGTGCAATTATGATATCTAGTCTTATTAGTGGGAGTCAGGAGTCCGATATACGTTAGTTGTGGTTGATTTTAAGACTCAGTTCTTCACATAGTGTTGTTCTAAGAAATATTATATGATGTAATTTTTGTGTTTCTATACTATACTCTACCACGTAGGATAGAGAAATTGACACCCTAGGGATTTTGAACACTGGGGGTGTTTTTCCCAACATATAGGTGGGACGATGGATGACTGGATACCCTTTACAGCCCTGCTATTTTCACATGGTAATTACTAGTGATATTATGCATGGTGGTTAGTTTCCCCATATATGTGTGTAGAGGTATGTAGTGGTTTGTTTTTATTTCACACACATATATTCTGGATATAGTTTCCTAATGAATACTATAGTTATAACATGTATAGTCTTTGATGTCTTGAGAATCCTTACTCCGTGTAAGGTATGTAATGGATTGAGGTAGATGTATGATACGAATTATGCGGGCTGTGGTGGATCCCAGAAAATACCACATTAATTTTGGTAATGTGGATGTGTTTGTGGTGTGTTGCGTGAGGTAATAGTTGATGTTCTTTGCCCAAGTTTCTTTAGGATAACCTTTTGCAGAAATATGCTTAGGGCTTACGATGTTGGGACAAAGAAAAAACACATTGGGAAGTGGTAGTTTGTTAACCATGATATTCAATATTATTTAATATGATCATGTATGAGATACTTGGTGTGAGTATCCATGGTGAGGCTGGGAACATGGTATACCTGTTAAGGTGATTAGTTAGTTCCACTTGTTGTTCAATAAGCTTTAGCATACATTCATTACTCATGCATGAGATGCTTTGGGGGGATCCAACGAAATATACTGTTATACTCACCCTATGTTATATTATTTGTTTTAATGTTAGTTGGAGAAGTATGGAGATTAGGATTGTTACTAATAGTGTTGGGCTTCTGTAGGAGCTGTTTAGGCTTCGCGGTAGCTGACATTTTTCATTATTTTAGTACATTAATTATTTCTTTTTAGTTGTAGTATTGTTTTCATGAAATTACTTATATGTACTTGGGATTAATTTATATAAATATCTGAGAAATAGTTAGTTGGTTACATTCTTATTGATCTCATTCTCATATTTCTATTAGAGGGTTATTCCTCCCATCTATGTGTTTTCTATACCCCCGGTTCTATTTTCCAACCTAGGTTCCTTATGGAGCCAGGACTATGATTCATTATCTCAGTTCTCAGATTAACAACCTAGAAGGTGTACACCTTGTGGAGAAGTGCTCATGAATGATTGGTATCAGAGGTCTTATTGAGCGATATGACAGTGTTTATATTTTGGGACAAGTAAGGTTTAGTGGGTTGTTAGGTAAATGGTGGTAGTGATGTTTAGAAAGTGTTGTAATCACGGGAGACCTACTATGATACATGTATTTTTTCCTCCTTGGGATTTGATGCACCAACCATCAAGCTTACAGTGGCTACTAAATGAGTTGATATTTGTTTCAGGGTAGAGACCTTGGAATGCATCATGCATAATAATTCTTTTCTCCTTTGATTAATGTGTAGACCATGGTTTAGGTTAACCTAAAATGAATAAAAAAAATTTAGTTAATGATTACATCTTCCATAATAGAGTTTTAGGATATCAAACTATTTATCCTTTTTTAGGTATGCCTCGAAGTCGACATCCTTGTTAGGTTCTTGAAGATAATGCAAAATTGGTTGTTCTTGTAGTTTGTCGTAGAGTAGAGGTAAATGTCAATGAGCTCGGAGGGGGAAACACAGATAACTTCAGTGACATAGTATACCTAAATATGCAGGAACCGTTTAACAATCATTCAAAGAAGAATGGTTTGGAGGAGGTTGATATATCATTATGTAATATTTATCCCTTGATGAAAAATGGTGATTATTGGTTGTGAATATGCTTCATGGGGTAGAAAGGTAATGGTGGTTCTGGTTCCTTGAGCATCGTGAGAGTTAGTAGTCTTATTGGAGGAGTTCAAAGACGAGATCAAAGTTGAGATTAATCTTCGATGCTCAAGGAGGACAGTCACTAGGATATTATTACACATTGATAGGGGATCCCAAATGTGAGAGATTCTAGAATGCATTTCATGAAACTTTTATGATACGGTTTGTACCTACATCCAAATGAGAAGGCTAGGGAAAGGAATTATAGGGCGTCTCTATATCTTGAGATCCAATACCATGTCACCCCATTTATGCTGAAGAAAAATCATGTGGTGATGGGGAGTGAAGAGTTCATCGAGAGGATGTAAACCAGAACCAGATAACCACGAGATGGAAGTCCTCTTATTCCTCATGATGTAGAACTAGGGACTGAGGTTCTCGGTTTTTAGGGAAGTATAATTTTTTATCAGCCGAGGGTAGGTCTCAGCCTCCAATATCTCATTTATCTACGGTGAGAAGCTCTCAAACCAATTCTAATGGATCATGAACCCATTTTACTATGGAGGTTGAGGTCATTAACAATTACTTTTCCCAACCACTATGAGAAGTCAATATGCGTCATGAGTTATACTCATGTTTTCTTCATAGAGGTAGTTCCATCCGTAGTATTATCAGAAGGTTGAAATAGATTTGGATCATCGTATAGTATATGGTGTGGGAAGTGGATAAACTAGATATTCTCCTTGTCATCAGAGAGTAGAGTATGGGCATGGAGGTGGTCACCAGTAGGGTAAGATAGGTTATACAAAAGGTCTTGGTCATCTTCATGTGATATATTTTCTACATATAGGAAATCTCGATGACAATCAAGGTACCCATTTCAATTTTTCCCACTTAGGTGTAGGCCTTGTCTCATTCCAGAGAGACGCCCTCCTTCACAACACTTACCCTTTTCTATTCATTGGAATTCATGTAAATAGGCTTCATGTGCCCTTGACATTCACTATGTCTGTTTTTGGTCAAGCTGCCATGTATGTTGTATGTAGAAAATAGAAGCTAGTGTTGGGGAAACACCATTATCGGGGATATATCATATGTTTATGGATAAAAACATGTGATGTTATCCTACATATGGATTGGTTGAATTCAGTGCATGCTATCATCAAATTCCTTATGAGGCAGGTGGTGTTCATCAATGATGATAGAGAGTCAGCAGATTTTAATGGAAAGAGAGACCCTCAAATCGGTCATAGGCATATTATATCCTTATAAATTTTGATTTCTTAGTTAAAATAATTTCATTGGAGATTCAGTATTCTACATTTCCCATAGTTGTGGAAGAGTACTTTGATGGAATTCCAAAATATGTTGTAGATTTTCCTATCAATATGTGATCGAGTTCGAGATCGAGCTATAACATGGAATATCTCCTATATTGATTTATCCATATTTTATGGTGTCTTTAGAGTTCTAGGAGCTGTGTATATAGATCAATGGTATGTTACTATGAGGTTTTTTATCTGATTTTGTCATCGTGCTGCAAACTAGTTTTGTTAGTGATGAATCTTAGTGACAGTTTTTAGTTGTGTGTCAATTGACATTGCCTAAAGTATTTCGTCAAATTCATTATGATTTCATTGTAATGTCGTTCATTGTGAAGAATGATCATGTTGTTTTCAGGGGGAAAATTAAATTTTGGTTATTTTATTTCTTAAATTTTTTCTTGGTGTCTTTAATCAATGATATCATTGTCTAATATCCATTTAGGGAGGAGAATGAAGTGAATTTATGTTTCATTTGGGGAGTTCTTCATCATCAGCATCTCTTTGGGAAGTTCATTAAATTGTCATTTTTGGATCAAGAAGTCTGTTTCATAGGAAAATTTGAATTCCACCAGGGGTTCTAAAATGATTTCTCTCAGGTTAGACTCTTCTGGTAGTGTTGACTCGAAAAGATCTGGGTTTCATAAGGACAGATCCTTGTTATGAAGCTTTTGAATATATGATGTAGATGTTTTTAGTGCTCTGAGTCTTTATCTTCTAGTAGAAGTTTTAATTATGAGGTTTTATATGAAGCTTTACATCCGTGTTTATGTGTGTTCTGATGCACAAAAGATTTTTTGTTTCTTATGGGTCCTGAAATTTATGTTTCATTTAATGTAACTATGAAACCCACAATCTCTAGTTGGTGGTAGTGGTGTTTTTCATAATGTTGTGGATACATTACCTCATTAGAATGCATATTATTGTCTTCAGTAATCATAAGACAATGAGGTACACTTTCTTTCATCACCACTTGAACATGTGATTACATCTATGGATGGTGTTCTTATAGGAATATGAAATTAAAATCTCATAGAAACCTAGTATGGGATGTGACATATCTGAATCACTAAATAGGAAGTAACATAGTGATGTGGTGTGTGAATCGGGTCATTCCTATTGAGTAATGGAAGAACATTTTTCATTACATATCGATATGTGATAAGTTAGTGGAAGAGGTTCCCTTTTCTAGATGACAGTGTGGTCATCTATGGTGGAGTAAGTTGAAGAGTCCAATATTGGGTATCTTGTGGTGGAGGTCTAAGGAGACTGAATTTTTTGTGATGAGCCTTCTGATGGTTGTTTTGAGGATGAACAACAATGGGTGTTGCTTTTGGGAACACATTTCATTCCATTGGATATGAATTATATGGTTCTTATAGAGTTCCATAGTTATCCTTTAGTGGGTCATACTTACATGACAATGATGCCCTAAGTATTGAGATGTCAGTTTTAGTGTCATGGAGGAGATTACAAGGGAACATGAGTTGACAATACATGCCCAATACTCTAAGATATTTAATGTTTAGATATTCTCTTGTAATGTTGTTTTGTTTGTTGTTGTTGGCCCTTTCCATTTATGAGATGTCTCACTCTTGTTCCATATTTTGGATTTATCTCATTTGAGTGGTATATCCCTTGAGATAGATACTAGGAGCTAGTTGTGGTTGTTGTGTGCTTTCACGTTATCCTTTTTTTGAAGAAGTTGAGATCCAGTGGTGGCGATAGCCAAGAGAGATATCTCATGGGATGGGTGTTCAAATAAACCCTTTTCTCTTTCCATTCTAGGATGGTTTTAGGATCTCAGTGATGTTAATGTATCAAGAGGTATCTGATATAATGGTCTAGAACACTCTAGTCCATTCCTTTTTAATAATCTGGTGTTTTAGGTGTTATAGATGGTTGTGGTTACTTATATCTAACTATTTTCATTATTTCTTTTTCTTTGGTCAGTGTGTCTATATCTATGAATAGTTTCATTAATTGGTCATCTATTGTCAGGACATCTATTGTTAGTTAATCTATCTGAATGTCATCTATCAGTATGTCATCTATTGGAAGGTTGTATAGTATTATTAGGATGGTAGGTCATTTATCTGTATGTCATCTATTGGTAGGTTGAATATTGTTTCCATGACGATAGGTTATCTATCGATATGTAATCTATTAATATGTCATATATCGGTATGTCGCCTCTCGGTAGGTGTACAATGTTTCCATTTCAGTAGTTGTACAATGTTTTTAGCTTCATTCAGTTTATCCCCTTTGATGTTTTCGTTGACGTAAAATGAATTCAAAGACTTGTCTTATAGGATTTAAGGACAATTAATATCCCACAACTCCTATATTAATTTTCCTTGGGGATTAGGTGCATTCACTTGGTAAAACATTCTAGTCCTGACCAGATCCACCTTTAATGGATAATCAAAACCGTATTTAAACTGTAGATCCATCTATATTTTCAAAATTGCTATGATTCATTATTCCCTTATTCTTAAATCATGATTATATTTTTGTGAGGCTCCCTGAACATTTTTAACTGAAGATTTCTATGATTGAGAAGCATTTTGATTATTTCACATTGGATATTTTCCTAATTCATTCAGACTCCATGTTTTGTTGAATCTAAGAAGTGTTGAACCGTCTTCAATATAAGGTATGTTATACCTTGGTTCCTCTATGTTCCTCAATCTATTTCCTTTTGTTATCTATTCCATGTTATAGCATGTGATCAAAATGTTTTTAATATAGATATTTTGGGTGTTGGTTTATGCGATTGTGTTACGACAACCTCAGGAGGATGATATCGGTATGGTAGAGCTAATTGGGATCCGTTGTGTTGGCCCCTTCTAATTCAAAGAATGTTTAAAATCTTATGAAATATGGTATCTGCGGATTATATATTTTATGTATGTTCAATTTTAGAGTTATTATTGTTTATACCTCATATCACAATGGAATTGACATAATAAATTTTGAATCATATTAATGAATTATTATCGAGCATATGTTTTTATTTAAACTGTTAAAATGGTTTGCCTCTTGATTTTCTAGATAGTGTGATATCTATGGTTTTCTTATTTAGGATGTCATTGTTGATTGAATATGGTATACAATATAATGTTGATATTAACTGAAAATTAATTGGCTAGAGATGAAGTACAATGGTTAATGAATTCATTTGTTGTGATTTGATGATAATCAAATGGATGCAATTATGCTGGTTTAATTGATTCAATTAAATGAAAATTGAATTATGAAACTTTTGTGAATGAAAGTATAATTCCCTATAATATTCTAAGTTACCCTCTTTCTTGTAACAATTAAAAACCATATTCTTTAGATCTATGAGTGCTTGTTGTGGGTGATGGATGAATGCCTTGTTTAAAGAAAAGAGCCCAATTTCTATATTTTTTGTTTTCTTGTTCTTGTGATCTTATGTGACCATAGGATTGATGATCCTAATGGGTTTTCTAGAATTTTGGGTCAGGTTGGCCCAGTGGTTGTTGTATAAATTCATTCATAGAGTTGAGAGATGCATTAGTTTGTGCACGTGGGTGTCGGGGAGGACACTGTTGATGACAGAACTGGTCAAAGTTGGGCTTAAATGTCAATGTGAATGTGGTTGCAGTTGAACATGTTGTTTTTTTAACTATTTTACCATCCCCACTACTTGAGGAATAAATTATTTTTTACCATATTTCTTAATGAGGCGAGGAAACATGTGATATGCCATATGATTTTCATGTTTTCCTTCTTGATGATGGACGAACATGTTCACCTGCTATAGTAGGAAATGACTTTTCAGGTAGTTCATCAACTCACCATTTTGATCCTCTTCCATTTGGTAGCATAGAATGGTTTCATAGAATACTATGAATTATGGATAAGTAATAATGTTCTTAATAAATGATTGAATAAATGATCTTAACCCAAGGAGTTGGAGCTTGTTGGAGTGCAATGTTGAGGTTGTGACATTAATAAGTCATGGACTCACTTTGGTTAGGGATGGAGGGCACACACTATGGTTGGAATGAAAAAGAAATGTAATGTGTAATATGATAATGGATAATTAATGGTTAAATACTAATTTAATGTAATTTTCAATTGATGAAAATGGATAATGTAACATTATATTGGTTTGTAAATGTTTTTGTGCTTATATGATAGGAAGTCCTAGTAGTGGAAGCTTGGAGTATGAATGATGTTAGCATATGTTGAGTCTATGACTAGGTTTTAACAATAGTGTGTTTGTGAGAAATATTATATCATGTAATTTGTTTGTTTCTATACAATACTGAAACTTTTCATTTAGGGAAACTGCCACTCCAGGGATTGTAAGCCTTGGGGGGTTTTCCCCATCCTTATAGTGGGAGGATCGATGACTGACTACAGCCTTTGTCTGCATTCTCTTGTCTTGTTGGTTACCTTTGTTGGTATAAACGATGGTGATTTTGACCATATATGTGGGTAGAGGGATGTAGAATATTCTGGTTATTTCACATTCATCTATTATGGATATTTTTTCCATTATAAAACTATCGGTATAACATGTATATGATGTGATGGAATGAGAATCCATACTCAGTGTATGGACTAAAATTTCATGAGGTATAATGCACGATGTATGATACATGTTATATAGGCAATGGGTGAACCCTGATACTACAGGGATAATTTTGGTCATGTCAATTTGGTGGTGCTGTGTTGCACAAAGTGCAGGTTTTGGTGCTTTTCATAGGTGTCTTTGGGAATGGTTTTTTGGAGATACATTCTCAGGACATGCGACATTGGGGAAAAGGGGAAACCTATTGGGGAAGTGGTAGTATTTTTGACCTTGATATTATTTATTATATAATATTATTTTGTATGAGTTACATGATGAAAATATAAATGGTAAAGCGGGGATGTTAGTATACCTATATAGGTGATGAGATAGATTCACTTTTTGTTCATTATGCTTTAGGATTCCTTCTTTACTCTTACACGATAGACTTTGGGGAGGATCAACCTGAGTATAATATTATAATCACCCTACATTATATAAATTTTTTTGAGTCACGTAGAGATGTATAGAGATCAAGATGATTGCTATTAGCTTGTGGGTTTGTATGAGCTGTTTGGGCATCATGGTAGCTGTTGTTTTACTCTCTTGTGGTACTTGTAGGTTTCTCCATTCAGTTGTAGTTTTTTTGCATGACATTAAAAAAATGTACATCAGTTACTTTTATATTTCAGTTGGAGTATGAGACTTATGATGTATTTATAATCTCTGTCTTCCGCATGTTTCTATTAGAGGGTAATGACTCTAATCTATGTGAGAGTTATACCCTCTATGCTAGTCACTAAGCTAGGGCCTACTGGAGGTGGGACACAAGGTTCATTTTCTTTATTCTCACATCACAAGACTAGGTGGGGGACTATTTTTGTGGAGGGGTCACGATAAATATACATTCAATGGTAAATAGAGGGTAATATAATTGGAAAATTACACCCAATACCTAGGGGTTGGGTGCTATGTAATGGGATATCTATATATAACACAATTCATAAAGGTCACACTAAATCAAAAATCCCTTCATAAGGCTCATATAAGTCATATGTAATGGTAATAATTATTAAATAATAAAATTTAAATAATATAATGATAAAATATATATAGTAAATAGTAGTCATTAATTATTTTTAGAATAAATGTTAATGTAAAATTTAATAAATAATAAAAAAATCATATAACCATATATAAAACACAAAAATACTCTAAAATAAAATAGAATTCCCCAGACATGAATGACACTAGAGAAATAAAAATAGATTGGTGATAAGAAAATATGACCCATTACATTTCATAAATTATGTTTTAATAAGATGTGATACAAAATTAAATTAGAATTCATCAGAATTAAAAAAAATCCATTATAAAATTTTAATTATTATTTGACATATTTTGTAATATAATTATCATAAAAAATATAAATTACATATTTTATTAATTCACATAATATTTTACAAATCCGAAATTTAATAACTATTAACAATAAAAAAGTCCACATTAATATTTAATATCTAATAAAGTCAGCATCATATATAAAATTATAATTCATCAATAAAAAAATGAACATCAGTATTCAATCTCTCAAAAAAATAATGATATTTGAATGATACCATCTTGAATGATCCATGTTGACTTAAACTGAATGAGTATATCAAATGTATGGTTTCATCTGTATATTTTCCAACACTATATTTTGTTTACAAGAATCTCTAACAAATGGACTATTTGATTCATTATATGTAATATATTTGTTATCATAAATGGGGTATGTGATGGTGTTATCATCATTTGTAGATTGAAAAAATATATGTCCTTATTTTATATAACTAATTATTATGAATTTATGTATCATATTATATCTTGTTTAAATCATTTTCTCCATTGATTCAAATATATATGGTTCATTGAAAACCTAGAAGCAATTTAGTTGAAGAGATTAAAATCCAAAACCATCAAAAAATATTCCGTGACAAATCATTAAACCAAACTACTTTGATTTAATTAATGAAGATTGATCATCAACGTCATAATATATTTTAAATATTTTATCAAAAATTCGATATTACATAAAAAATAAATATGAGTCATACTATCTAATGAAATGTATCAAAAATAAATTTCTCTAGGAAACATAAAACCATATTTTTATTTGGTCAATGTCACTGATCAATTGTTTCTACTGTTGTTTTTATTCACGAATTAAATAATTGGGAAGAAAACAAAAATGAATTCTTTCAATAAAGACAGTTTCAAAATATAAAAACAATACATTAAAAATAAATGATTTATCTATATCTAATATATTTATATATTTAGTTAATATCATATTATACCTTAAATCGCATCCTGATGTTGAATTCTTTTTTGTTTAATCTATGTACTTCTAAAATGTAATGAATGAAGAATTTATATCATAATTCATTTATATTCCCTATATAAATATATAATAAATTATTATATTATATATAAAATTATTTATTATAAGATAACATATTTATGTTTGAACTACGTACATTATGTTTTCATCGAACAAATAATAGTTAAACAATACTTTTTTTTGTTATATCTTCGACTATACAAGGGATAATTTATCAAATGTATATGGTCTTGAAATTTACCATAATAAAAGTAGTGATGTGAATTTATGTTAAGTTTTCTAAAACATTATCTTATGTATTTCCCACTGGTGGGTTAGGAATCCTTATCACATTACCCTAATATATTTGAATATAAATCTTTAAATTTTGGTCCAAAGTAACCATTCAAAATGAAACAATCAAAATAACATAGCATCAAAATTAATTTTTAATATATATTCTCTAGTTGGGTTGATTAAATGGTATGTTTTTTTCTATGAAAAAATTATTTCATTTGAAAATGGACAGTTAGATTCTATATTCATGTGAATAATATTGGGGAATTTTTTTGTTAACTCACATAGATTTAACACTACCTCCCACACACAAGTAATGAGGTGTAGAAAAAATTTATTTTCCCCCAATGAGTGTATTATTAGTAGTAATAACCTATGCCAGATCTATAGAGAGGTGTATTGTAAATTTTTTTATGAGTGGAAATGTAAATTAAATAAAAGGATTTCTAGGACTTGGATGTCAATAAACATAGATTTTGAATTTAAAATGAGATAAAATTGATTTGGTTTATGATTTATTTCCCATTTTAAAAATTATCATCGCATTCAAATAAAATATAGTATTTATTAATTGGTTAAATGAATATATTAATAATCAGTATCATCAAAGACCATTGATTATGGATTATTGTGAATAAAAATAATCCCAAAAATTAATTGGTTATACTATTCTTCTTCAAATATGGAAAATTCATTGTGAGTAAACTTTATATCATCTATGTTAAAAAGAAATTGGATATTGAGCATCCCCTGTTTTCAAAATTTTCTACAGTTTCTTTTACACATATTCGGTAATCACCAATCATTTCTATACTTGACCCTAGATCTCCTAATCATTGTGATCCAAAACCAAGAACTACAATAATTTTATTAATCATTAAAATATTATATATTTTGTTTTAATATAAAAATAAAATCATATCAAAATAAATTTATGGAATTTCGATAGCAAAATAAATAAAAAAAATTGGATTTCAAGATATTGATAAAATATGGACTCATGATTTGCATATGGTTATAACCCTTTCACCAACAAATTAAAATTTATACTCCTCCATTAATTTGGAAAAAATGAATGTAGACAAGATATAAGTCATAATAAATGATAAGGAAAATAAAATTAGTAAAAATAGAGAATAATGTAGTCATCCATTCCTGGTCTAATAAATAACTAATCCTTGGACCCCCTTTTAATGGCGCAAAATCCACATGGTTAGAAAGTTATTTTAACATCTCTATCTCTCTCATTTGTATCATTAAAAATCTCAATAAACAATTAAGATTCCATTTAAATGTTTTTTATGTTTAATCTACTATATTAATGGGTGTTTTCTAATTCCAAAGAAGGGATGAAATTCCATAGTAATATTTGTAGCATATACTAGTAGGAAACTACCATTATTAAACTGGTTATTCATATCTTCTATTTCACATATCAATTTCTTATAATATACCATTTTTACTATCTACCATCCATGATCGATGGTAGTAAAAAATGTTATGCTACGCATGACATATCATGAACCACTATGAGTTATCATCTAATTCTCATTTATAAACATATTATATTCCAAATAATATCACCATTAACTTGTGAAGAGTCATGATCCACCATTATTGATTCCTCTATAGATCATTCTAAATGATTCCACTGCCTCATACATCCCCATAGTGGCCCATCTACTTATGGTTCACGCATGGGTTGAATCATCATGATATACCATGGGATCAATGGTAGATCATATATTTTACTATCAAAAGGGTACATCACATCTACCCGGAGCAGAAATCAACATCATATATTTCATTCTCCACCCTATGAATCTTGATTCTCCTTCCTATGAACTGAATAAACGAATTATTCATGGACCTAGCCTCCTACTTTAAAGAACGTAATGGTTATGATAGAATGTGGGAGAAATGATGAAGGTATATTTTAAATATACAATTTCCTAAATGGTATATCCCATCTACCATTGTCTCAAAGGTATCTCACATCTACCATTGTATCAATGGTATTTCATTCATACTATTTTATCAGTGCATGTTCTTATTTATAGTGGTAGTTGTATATGCATTGTAGCATCTCCCTCATTTAGAAATGGTATGGATGATAGAATCATCCTCTTCCACATTCTTGTAATTCATGGTTTCCCATATTGATGATAATGAGCTTATTTAATAACCCCTAAAGCCTTCATAGTTGCAGATGGAAGGTCAAATTTTCATTTGTGTTGTACACTATAGTATTCTTCCGCAAAAGATCATCAAGGTGGTAAGATGGGATCCTGGGGAGGATCAATGATGTTCATGGGATTGTTAATGGTTTATTATCTAGAGATATTAGTTTCGAAATAACTAAAAAAGTTTTTCTAGATATTTATCATGGTGTAGGTAGAGGATGAATTTGTGGCAAGTGGTAGGGGTAGTGGATGAAACTGTTTGAGGAAAGAGATATAACCATGACTCCAATAATAATTTGTTTTATTAAATGATTTACAGTTCCAATTGTAGATGTAACCCACATCGGTGTAGTCGTAGGGTAATTAATTATTTATAATAAAATATAGTGAATAATATATTAGGAATGTAGAATTTTTCTCAGACGACCTCTACTGCCACTAGGGAAAGTCTCATCCCAGCGATCCCCTCATAATGTCTTCTTTTGGGAATGACCACCACACACCAGCCTATATTGTTATTGACCAAACAATTATTAATCATTGGATAATTTTTAATAGGCCTAGTTTCCATGTTCTGTAACATGAATATTGGAAGGCCATCTCTTGGGATATGCATTGCTGTTCGAGCCCTCTTGGGCCTAGCTAAGAGGTTTAAAGGGGGTTTTGTTGAGGGTAATCAAGTGGGATTAATTTTTTACTTGAAAACTCATTAAAAATGTTAAAAAAATGAATATAAATTCAAAATGAGTTTAAAAATAATAACAGACATCAAATCCATTACAAATTATTAATTTTTTAACATTATAATTTCATAATTAGAATGTCACGCATTTTAGTAGAACAATGAAATATAAGGTAAATATTCTTTAAAATCATTAAAAAATATTAAATTAACATCATTTTTCTCACATGATCCACCAATATATGATTTTTTTTATTTTGATAATGATTGATTCTCTCATTTCATTCATTCATGTTCCTTTATTTATTATTATTAAATATACCAAATCATGAATTACCTTTATTTTAATTATTTAATCAATAATAATGGTAAAATTTAAATTAGATTTATTATCATACTAGGATAACCTGATCATCGTCCTTATTATTGTAATGGAAAAAATTTATAAACATTTAAATATAATAGACACCTAAAACCAAGATGATAATGGAATTAATGACCTAATGTCTATGGGGATTACATTAGAAAGGAATTGAATATAAAAATTAACACTAAAATAAGTTTTTAATATCTAAATTATGAAACATGATATCAATAGTTAAAGATAAAAAATATAACCTTCAAATTTTATAAACTCCCACATAACATATACTGAATACAATGTCCATGTTCAAATAATGATTAATTAATGATTTTTTAACCCTCTTGAATTTTATAATACTTATTCTATTATAATTTTTTTATTTTAATGAATATCACTTCCACCCCTTAATCACATGTAATATAAATCATCGGTATCATAATGGTTAATGGTGATTCACCAAGTCACAACCCAATGATTTCTTGTTTTTTTATTCATGTGTGTAAAATAATAAAGTGTACAATGTATGTATCAAAAAACTTTTTCAATTTCCAATATTTATCACCCAAAAACATTTTTTCATTATAAAAATTTTCATACCATTCACCATTAATTCCCTAAACCCCGTACGTCAAAAATAAACCTATACATGACATAATATGAGGAGGCTAGGAATAGATAAAAATTGAACGAAATGTATCTTATACATATTAAGGTCATTCAAAATCCCTTTGTTCTAAGAAATTATTGATGTTAAAGTGGTCTTAATTATAAGGTATTATTAAAATAATTTTTTGTTATTTAAAATTGTTTTATTTATAAATAAAGTTGTACACTATTTAAATTCATTTTTTGTTGGTTTTATGCCCCAATATTACTCTTGAAATATGAACAACAGAAACTAAAAAGTATTTTGAGTATAAATCCTTTGAGGAATTGAAATTTAATATTAGAAAATCATACCTTTCATTAATAATAATAACATATCAACTCATATTAATTATAGAAATTTAAATCCTTAATAATTGTGGGGAAATTTCATTTACAAAATCAAACAGTTCATACAAATTAGGAGTCGTTATTTTAATATTCATGCCTCACTCTAAAAATTAAATTCTATATCTTAATAATTCAATAAAATTATCATTGAAATAAAAATCAAGGAATTATATTATTCTTAAAGAACCCATATCTCTATTATATGTCATGTAATCAATAAAATCAAGCATGGGAATGAAATTTTCAGTTTATCATAGCTTCTACAGTTTCAATTTTAAAACAAATTTCCAAAAACATATAATAATTTGAAAACATAACGATAAAATGAATTATATCCTTATTTCCAAGAATAAATTTCTATATTCCTTATAATTATTTGGTGCTTCCTATGGAATTCCTTTATAGTGGTCAAATAAAAAAACTCATACTAGTGTAGGAACCATTTTATTATAGCTCAGGGGATGAAGGGATGTGTTGGATTTATCCTAAAATAATGAATCTTGTATTCAATAAATATTATATGGCCTCTCATAAGAAATATTTTTTAATGAAACTGTCTTAACCTGACATCGCGGAATGAAATCGTATGTTTGTTTGGGAAATTATGAGCTCCACTACAGGTTCTTGAGGTAGATTCACATAAATATATTTCAACATAATCTCATTGAAATTGAATGGGTTTTCCTATTATTTTATAATCATATCAATGAAACCAAAGGGATATATATTACTTATTATAAAAGTTATATTCCACCTCAAATGTAGCTTACCTAGAATTAACAATAGTTTGGAAATGAGTGTAGGAAGTGGTCACCAGGTTAAAACAAATTTTGTTGAATTATTTTATCATTTCACATTATGTTTCTCCTGATGGAAATTCTCGAGTTATGGAAATTATATCTTCTAATTTTATCATGTTATTGTAACATGGTTTTCCATACATTCTGAGAAAATAAATATAAAAATTAACTTGTTTTATAGACCAATCTTCATGGTTCTCAAACCCCATAAGAATATGCCAACCCTTTCCATAAAACATCATATAGGGGGTCATACTATTATAAGTATTTTAAGATATCTATTATACCCTTTATGTGTATCAAATTTATTTTTATCCAATCCATCTAGTTTGGTTTGAAAATTTTCTCCCATGTACTTTTAATCTCCTAGTTAGAAACATGTGCTTATATGATTTTTGTGGATATTAAGGTGGAGATGTCTTCTAGTAAAACCCATATTTTTATATTAATGAATCCATTATTACATTGAAAAAATGTATCCCTTGGTTACTATTGATATATATAGGCATTTTAAAGAAACTAATTATATTATACATAAATAAACACAAATTTTGAATCATTTGTCTCGGTGGACTTGTCTTCCCATCATTTATTGACAAGATCAACATCTTGTGAAGAATAAAATTTCGAAAAAATCATGGGGGAAGGTTCACATAATATCGATTTGACAGAATTTAAAATATGAATAAAAAATTACCATTTTTGGTGTATGTTGTATTTTTGAAATATTTCGTGAAACCAATGATTTTTATCATTTTTTAAAATACTCATGAGCATCTTCAAATTTTTTTTCACAATATATTATAGTGATTAAAACTATTATATCCTTTCACATAGGTTTAATGTATCATCAAGAAGATACTATATGAAACAAATTCAAAAAGCAACAATTATTTTACTTTCCTGTAAGCACCTCCTTTTGAATCTATCATTATTGATATCCCAAATAAATAAATCTTACCAAATATAGAATATGGTTTCAAAATTATATTTATTCTTTTGACGATAAGTAAGGTGAGAAGGTACCTAAAATATGGAAAAATAATTTATTATAACATAATAATATGGTAGACACCCTTCCACTATGTATAGTTTCAATCCATGTATGTCATAATTTTGTGGGATTAGTAATTTAATTAATCATTCTCTACAGTTTGGAAGTCTCCAGATCTAATATACCAAATGATATTCAGATCTATTCTTTTCTACAATCACTATGTTTACCTTTTTTAATACTATTATACAACTCACTTTCCTTTTTTTAATCATTCATATTATTTATGTATATAAGTGTTGCATGATCATAAAATAACAGTACATTAGATCATAGTAAATATGATCAAAATTTATCTCATGGAAATAAAATAGGGATGATTTATTTTTTATTACTTCCATAATTGATCTAATTTTCGTCCATGTTTCTTGAGGAATTCTTATGACATTTGTACTTCCCATAATTCTTTTGTAGATTAATGATTCTAAATCTAATTTGGATTCATTACAAAAAAATAAAATTGGTTCCCTCAGCCTATGGCTTGAATAATTGGTGGGGTACTCAAATTTTCTTTCATCTCATAAAATTCCTCAATATAATTACAATTGAAAATATAGTCATCTGATTTTAAATGTATTCATGAAAGAGGAAGAATAATCATACTATATACCAGGATTAAACTTATTTAAAATCAAACCTGGATCAAAAATGATGTATTTTGATTCGCACATTGGGTATATAGTAGAGAATTGATTACTTCAACTTTATACATAACCACCTCAATTGTTATTTTCTGAAAATATAGGAACCATTCCTATGAACTTTTCAATCATAAATTGAATCATAACAATTTTAAAAAAATTATCTATACTTGTTATCAAAATGTTTTCCATTTTCCCTAATAAATTATCACAATAGTTTCCAAACGTAGTATTGGAATTGACAAATACCTCAATGTAGAACCCAATATGATCGTTGAAAATTATTCAAATTCATCTATGAAATGTAACTGGTTTATTTCATAATTTTAACAGAATCATCATGTAAGAAAATTCCCCAAAAGTGTTGGAGAATTTTTTATTCTCTTCATATTATTTGGAAATTGGAACCTAACTATAACCATGAAATCGATCTGTGAAACAACAATGTGTCCTACATAAAATTCCATTAATTTTTATTCAATTAAAGGTATGGGTAATTGGTCACTTCTTGTTACATGGTTAATCTTTATATTATAAATTCAAACACTCAAATAGTTCTAAATTGTTAATGGATTAATTATTTAATCACAATTTTCACTATTTTCAAACTAGTTTTCCTTTGAACCATGTGGATGGGTTTGACATATTCTGACTTAGAAATTGGTTATATTATTTTGTCTACCAACTATTTTTCAATAATACATTTATGAACACCAATAATGGTAGGGTTAAGACTTCTATTAGTATTTCTACAACGTTTGAATTACACCTATAATGATATTATATTGGAACATAGCTTACTTTTCGTTACATGGTCTTCCCCATGGCTCCACCCAATGGATTGGATTTTTCTTTTCAAAATATAAATTTAAATTATATATTGTTCATGATATATTTTTTTAGCTAAGAATAATATAAATTTTTTCCTTCTATAATATACACATATTTTATGATAGATGGTAGGGGTTTTACATAAAGTATTTGGGTTTACTATATAGAAGATATAGAATTTATATTTTCAAATTCATAATCATAAATCTCTTTAGTAAATGGTGTCTTATTATTTTAAAAATTTTTAAAGAATCCAGATGGTGTGTATTCATTCACATTTAATGGAGACATTATATAATTTTTACAACTACATTATTCCATACGTTATTCAATAAGAATATAGATCTCTTAAAGAAAAAAACATATCTATGAATTGATAAGTATTCAATATAATCAATACAGTATTCATGGGTAATTTAATAGATTGAATGATTATTTCAAGGGATCCTCTTAAAATTAAGAACATTTATTTTATCCTTATTATCCCATAGATCTTTAGTGAGGATTCCTCAATGTAAATTAATGGTCATTTTGGCATTATTTAAGATTTTCCATCCAAAAATAATGTTATATTTCCCATGTTAATTAGATTCCTCCATATTTGTAACATATGCATCACATGGGAAATAAATTCATTCTAGTACTACAATAATATGTTCTAAAATAAGTGTTAATAAATAGTGTAACTATTTTAACGGTTAAAAAATTCCATTATATTTTCATCTTACCTCTTTTTCACTGAATAAAAGATATATTTAGGCATTAGATAAAATGGAGCACCATAATAACACAATGAATCAGAAAACTTAAAAGATCCAATAGTGCAAGGAATAAAAAACAAACCAAGATCATGATGTTTTTTAGGAAATGTTGTGGTGCTCCTAGAAGAGAAAATACATTAAAGGTTGACTATTCCATTCCCATACAACCACGTTATCTTACGGAAAATATCAATGATACATTTAGTGTATTTAAAAATTCTTTAATGACTTATTAATGGTTATGTTAATTTAAACCATTTGAATTGTCTTTTTGATCTACCTTTGTTGGTTCTCTTCATCAATCTCATCAAATTTAGTAAATCATGAATGGTTTGGAAGAAGAATGTATTTATTCTTCATCAACTACCCTTTTTGATGATTTTTGAGGTATTTACGTCCTAAATATATTCTTTGTATCTTCATGATTTTTTTTTCTTTTTTTAGGTGGAGTAGTTTCATATTTGATATTATATCCAATATTTTTTGAATTAATAGGCTCATATTTTTTCTATTTCATCTTTATATTTTTAATGTTTTAGTTTAAAAACTACAATGAAACTCTTTGTGATGATCATTATAATTCTTTCCATTGGGATTAGGATTGTTTGAGATGGGTGTTTTAAATGGTTTTTAGGAAAGATGTCCACGAGACTATCAAATTTATTTGATTAATCCTTCACTATGTTTTCCAAATACTCATCCTTATTTTAATACCATTATTTGACTAGTGGTGTAGTATGTTTTGTATTCCCATAATAATTTTATTGAAAGGTAGGTGGTTGATAATAGTTATTAGTATTGATTATTGTAATGTTATTGAAATGGGATTGGATTCTATGATTACTTATGTAAAGGGGTTCTATCCGAACATTGATGACCTCTAAATCCCCGTTGTGATTTACATTCCATCTATTGATGGTTTTTAAGCTATGTTTGATGGAGGTATTCTTCACAAAACTCTATTTGTTGTACATCATCACATTTATTATTGATGTGATGGGGTGATGAACAAAAACAACATACTGGTGGTGTGGTAGATTGTTTGTTCACATTTTTCACAGAAATATATCATATTGGGCTTGTTAATTATTCTGACTTTCTTTCAATTAATAGTTATGTGATATAATTTCCTTCCTCATATATTCCACTTGTTCCAAACTATTGTGAATAGTTTTTAATATTTGTGATTTGATAATTCATTCCTTCCGTAAATTATGCTAATAGAAAATATTATTATTTTTAAATGAAACACATATTCTAATCATGGTTGTCTCGCTTTTGGAGCCTCATAGTCAGTTCAGTCAAAACAAATCTCCAACAATGCTATTTTGATTGGGTTTTTATACTATTTATAAAACTGGTGGTTTGGGGTTTTTTAAAGAAAAATGAGTGTAAAATGTTGGAATATAGAATTAAATATAATTAATGATGAGGATAAAATATAGATCAGAAATAAAGGACATTATATAGGGTTTGATAACGTGTATTTATTCATTATTTATATGTTAATTAAAATAAATTTGTTAATTTCTTTGATGAAACATCATTAAATAATTAATTTTAATTTATATATGGTGTGTATGATTTTGAAATTCTTTCAATTCACAAATAACCACCTCATCCAATAGTCAAATAGGGTAACACCTTAATCGATAATAAAATTCCTAAAATAGAGATCTCTTTTGTATATCATTTTATCTATTCCATAAAACTCATATCTATCATATGAGGGGGTTTCCTAAGATGAGGGAGGTAAAAATAATTAATCATTGAAATTGAATGGAATTGGAAATAATGACATAGTGGTTAACTATTACACCTATGAAATACTATTTCATCCATTACAATGTAAATAATTTTTTTAAATTGAAGTTAAATAATTAGAAACACCATAGAACCTCTCCCAAGACCAATCCCCAAGATAAACTGATTCTAATGGAATGTGAATAAAGATCATAAAAAAAATTTCTTGAGTTGTATAATGGGATATATTGTTACCATTGAAAGAGGGATGTGAGAAGAAAATGTAAATTCATGAATTAAAAATATAAAGATGATTTAGATTATGACGGTAATTAAAAATAAAAGTAAAATAAAATAAATGAACTCATAAAGTGGTAGCATCTCTACAGCTCATCACGACTGCAAATCCCTGAATTGTGATCCTTTTTTCTCACTAACATGGCACTATATTTATAGGTATAAAATGAAACCATTAGAGCCACAATTTTCATCATAAACTTGTGTCTCATGGCCTTGTGTCATCAAGGTGTGAAAAAGGTGGGTCTTGGGAATTTAATTTCATCAAAACAAAAAATTCATTGTGGTTCTAGAAGGATTCATGTGGTGTAAATGATACACAATGTATAAATTGTGGGGATAGAAATTTTCACGACTTTAGGGTTTATTTCACATCTTCAAATGAACTCTAATTACTTGAAATGTAAATGACTAACATGACACACAATTTTTATCCATATATTTTCAGTTCGTATCAAACTATTTTTTCATTTTTAGACTAGTCCATTATTTTTGAATTGTTTCATCCTAGCATGAATATGTCTTCAAAAATAAGGTCTCCTTCCATACTAGGATTTTTCGTGGTGGTATGTTTCTTTATCCCTCATAATGTATTTTTTTTCAAACCATTGTGGCATCCTCCCATAAATCAAAAAATAAAGAAATTACCTGAAAAAATAGTCAATTAAATTGTTAAAACATTGTAATTAATATTCACAAAATATATTAAAAATAAAACTCTATCATTTTTATCATATCTTACATAGGAGAATTATCAATCAAATAATCTCTAATTGATGAACAAAATAGGTTTATATCATTGTCCAGTAGACTTCCATATCATTGGCTAGAAAATGAATATTTAAAATAATATATTTAATTCATATAATAATATTCTTTTTCAATCCATAATATAATTACATTAAAATCTGTCCCCATGACCAACCATTAGATAGGTTTTTATTTAAAATTAAGTACATCATTATGTGGAGATGTTATTCCATATGTCTGCATGTATTGTGATTAGGTTTTCAAATATTTTAATGGTATAATGATTGTAGATTTAATATATATAAATAAATATAATTTTTTAATGATTAATATATATATGTGTATATATTAAATCTATTATAAAAAATATCACCATGATGTTGTGATAAAAAAAACATGAAGCTTCAAATAGGTGGTAGTCCAAATATATGCACAATTAATTCATTCATTACCCATATGATGGAAATGAATTTGAATAAGCATATTACATTTGCATAATAAATAAATGTATGTAATGGCCTGGACCTCTCTGGTCCATTCTTTTGAGAAAATGTGGTGTTGGAGGTGTTCTGGAAGGTCCAGGTGTCTTGGGGTGCATTTGGGAGGAAATTTACAGAAATCTAAAGGGTTATGGCCTTCGCATGGGAGGCGGACGGTTTTCCTAAACCTTGCGGCCAAACCGTGCAAGGCTGGTCTTGGAAGAAGTGGCTAACACACGGTTAGCGCATTGTTTGTCTAACCATGCAGACTAACTGTGTGACAATTGATTGTCGAGGTAGAATCTACCGCATGGTTAGCACACTGTTTGTTAAATCGTGCGGACTAACCGTGCGGGCACTTAATGTTAGATCCTAAAATTGTGGATCTAACTTGTTTTGCCATTAATCACATAATTTAAGTCCCAAATTGGCCATAACTCAGGATTAACCTTCCTTGGATGTGGAAGAACCTCTCCCAAGCGTTTTGGAGGAGATCCGGAGGCTTCTCTTTGCGAATCGAAGCCGGTTTCTCAAGGTATATGATCCTTCTATTTGGTTTCTTAGATCTACCTAGATCTGCTCCCCCTCTTCTCATGGGATCTTATATCTACACATGGTATGGGTAGATATTGGTGTCTGTATGTCGTTTTTGATGATCTTTGGTCTTGGTTGTGTTAGCAGAGGAGATCTAAGAAGGATTCGTATAGAATCTACCTGGTTTCTTGGGCGTTCATCGACCGTTGTGGTTTTCTTCAAAAACCGTTGTGATAGGGGATTCATGGCTAATCTAATTGTTTATGTGCAATCGTAGAGTTAGCATGATTTAGCCCTTTAGATCACAATGAAATTGACTAAATTAAATAATTGAACTGGAATAAATGAATTGGATTGATCGCATGTTGTTTCTTTGCACCGTGATAACGGTTTGCCTCTTGATTTGATAGATAAGTGTATTATTTATGCTTTGATTGTTAGCATGGGGTTATTGATGAAATTGATAAAGAATGTAAAGCTGGAATTAATTGTTAATTGGTTGGATAAATATAAAGAGGCATGAAATCAGACCTGGTTCTTGTTGTGACTTGTTTTGATAAATTTGGCATATAAATCATGTTTAATCATCGGTGATAGCTTACTGAATTGGTCCATGATGTTGGAACCAACGAATTGAATTTGTTAATTCAAGATGGATTAAATAACATTATTGAGTTCCGTGAAGGGTTAGGAGTTACCCTCTTGTTGTTAAGTAGGGCTAAACGCCCAATTGATGTGATTGTTGGTGTTTGATGTTTGAAGGCCGGATGCCTTGAAAAAAGGCCAAGTTCCCAAAATGTTGTAATGTTTGTTTTCCTGATTCTTGTGTTGTGTGGTGACCCTGGAGAGGTGATGTGAAATCTGGTGTTGTTATGTGACCCTGTAGGGGTCTTGTGATATGTGGAGGTAGGGAGGCCTTGTGGTTGTGGTAGAAGATGACGCCTAGAGTGGCGAGATGCATCGGTTTGTGCATGTGGGTGTCATGGAGGACACCGGGGATGATGGAATGGGATGGATGTGATTGTTGGATGTTTGTTTATTCTTTTTTGTTTATCTGATTTACTTTTCCCCACTACTCAAGGATTATGGTCTTTCTTACCCTTCGTCTGAAGGAGGCGATGACACGCTGGGTATGCTACGTGCTTTCCGTGTTTAGCCTCTCAACGAAGTATGGGTCTACGCTCTTGCTATAGGCAGCAAAGACTCGACATGTGGTATGTCTACTCACCATGTTGATCCACCTTGTTTTTAGTAGCATAGAATACTTTTCTATAATTCCTTGGAATATGGGAAGGTAATCATGTAAAGAATGATTGAATAAATGATGTTAACCCATAGGGTTGGAGTTTTTTGGAAATTATTGACGAGGTTGAGAACTTTTGAAGGGACAGTGGTTTTTGGATGTGATGTTAATGGGATTCAATGTGAAAATTGTTCATGGTTTATTAATGTATAAAAAAATAATTAATGTACAGTGGAATTGATAAAAAATAATGAAGTAATCTAATAAATCACATTAAATTATTGTGTGCTTATAGGATACTTAGTCTTAGGAGTTGCAGCCCGGAGTCCGAGAGACGTTAGCTCCAGTTGTGTCTAAGACTAGGTTATGCCCATAGTGTGGATGTGAGTTATAATATATTATTTACTTTTTGTGTTTCTATACTCTACTCCACCCTGTCAGTAAGGGAAACTGACACCATGTAGATTCTAACCCATGGGGGGTGTTTTCCCCAACATTCCGGTAGGAGGATGAATGGCTTACTACCCCCTTTGACCCAGATGTCTTCTCTTGGTAGATACTTGTGCTGGTAGGCACAATGGTTAGTTTTCTCATATATGTGTGTAGAGGGATGTAATGGATTGTGGTTATTCACACAGATATATTTTGGATATAGTATCTTATGGACTACTATAGGTGTAACGTGTATAGGCTGTGATGGCTTGAGGATCCTTAATCAGAGTATGGGCTGTAATGGCTTGAGGTATAATACCCAGCGTACGATACACGTTACGTAAGCTGTGGTAGCTCCCAGAAACTACCAAGTTACTTTTGGTTGTGAGGATGGTGTGGTGCTTCACCCAGGTGTCTGCGGACAAACCTTTGTGGTGAACGTGGTGCAGATTGTGGAGCTTAGTCCACGTTTATATGGGCTAGCCTTTGAAGAGATATGCACCAGACGTATGTCGTGGGGGAAAAGCAACAAACCATTGGGGAAGTAGTAGTGGGGTACCCTTGATATTCTTTACTATATGATATATTCATGTATGCGTTACTTGGTTAGAGTAGCCATGGTGAGGTTGGTAACATTGTATACCTGTTTCAGTGATGAGTGAGTTTCACCGTTGTTCGTTGTGCTTTGGCATGCTTTCATTAATTTTGCACGAGAGGCTTCGGGGATGATCCTACTGAGTATACTGTTATACCCCCTACATATATATAAACTATTTTTCAGGTCACTTAAAGCAGGTCGGAGATCATGCTAGTTTCTACTGGCTTGGGGTTGCAGGAGCTGTTTGGGCTTGTGGTCGCTGATGTTTTTACATTCGTTAGGTGCTCGTAGTTTCCCCTTTCAGTTTTGGTACTTTTTTATGGCATTTCATATATGTACTTGGGTTTCATTTATATTTCACATCTGAGTTGGAGTTTTTTGGTGTCTATCTTGTCTCTCTCTTTGGCATGTGTTCTCTTAGAGGGTAATGCCTCCCATTTGTGTGTTTATTATACCCTCGATGCTAGTCTCCAACCCAGGGCCTACTGGAGGCGGGACGCTGGGGTCATTATATCCCTTTCTACATTTCCAGCCCAGTAGGGGTACACTTTTTGGTAAGGGGGTAGTAACAGTGTGGTATCAGATGTTAGGATGAGGGATAGGATGGAGTTTGGAGTTAGTAACAAGTGAGGTCGCATGGGTTGGTAGGGAAACATTGTCATTAATGTTTAGCAAGTGAGGTAAAAACTGGAGACCGGCTGTGAAATTGGCATTTAGGTCCCCCTATGATCTGATGCATAGACCTTTATGTTTACAATGGCTACTAAACAGGGTGATATTAGGTGCAGGGTTGAGACCTAGGAAAGTATCATGAATCATTCTTCTTTGTGCCTGTGTTTGAATGGGTAGACCTTGGGATAAGTTAAACTAAAAAGAAAAAAAGAAAAAAATTAATTAATAAATGTTGATTCTTCCATATTCCAAGATTATGATATCTATTTGTTTGTTATTTTTCAAGTATGGCTTCAGGTCGATGTACTCGTCAGGGTTGCATAGAAGATGTCTCGCAGGATATTCCAGCAGGTCGTCGCAGGGTAGAGGTTGAGAACGACGACACTTAGAGGAAGACACTTCGAGAGTTTCAGCTCTAGATTTTGCAGAAGTATGAGGGCTCCATTTCAGATGTAGTCAGAGAAGACTAGTTAGAGGAGGTCGAGATAGGCTTCAATTTGATCTGTGCTCATAAAGAGCACTGGGTGTCCTTAGCTGTGACGATGCTATGTGGAGCAGCAAGACAGTGGTGTTTCTTGTTCCTTGGGGATCATGATGAGTAAGTGATCCCATGGGAGGAGTTCTGAGACAAGTTCAGAGTCAAGTTCCATTCCTCAACTGCAAAGGTGTCCAGTCGCCAGGAGCTTCTTACCCTTGGAAAGGGGAGCTACACTGTTCGAGCGTTTGGAATCTGTTTCTGAAACCTTATACGGTATGCTTCAGACTTGTAACCAGATGAGGAGGCTAGGGGGAGGCATTTCGAGGAGGCTTTTCATCCATAGATCCAGCGCTAGGTCACCCCATTTATACTGAAGCCATATCTCGAGGTGCTGGCGAGGGTGGAGGTTGTTGAGAGGACATTGGCCAGGACTGGATCATCATGAGAGGGGAATCAACATGATTCCTCATGAACCAGAGTTGTGGTTTGGGGTTCCTGGTTTTCAGGACAAAAGAGTTTCCGTTTAGCCAGGGGTAGGTCTAAGCCCTTCACATCTCGTTTCTCCGGAGGCAGCAACTCTTAGGCCTAGACCAAGGGATCAAGCACTTGTTTTTCTTGTGGTGGTCATGGCCATCAGTAGCGCGAGATCCCGACCATTCAGAGCGGTCATCGTGCGCTGGGCGCTCCACTCCAGGTTCCTCCATTGAGGCAATTTCATCCAAGGCAGCAGCAGCATGTTTCACCAGCTTTCGATCAGAATAGGGTATATGGGGCAGGTAGAGGACAACCCCATGATGCTCCTCGTCCTCAGAGAGCATAGCACGGATATGTTGGTGGTCATCATTAGGTTCAGAGACGCTGTGGAGGAGGTCGTGGTCAGCTTCATGCTATAGCATTGCCAGCTCTAGGCAAACCAGATGTTGTTCGAGGTACCCTTTTCTTGTTTTCTACCATGATGTATGCCTTGTTTGATTTAGGAGTGACACAGTCCTTCTTATCACCTACCCCTTTCCATGCCTTGGGACATGAGGTAGAGAGGCTTCCAGTGCGCTTGGAGTTGACTATGCCTATTGGAGGTTGAGCTAACATTTATGAAGTATGTAGAGACTGTGAGATAGTGTTGGGGCAGCACCTCTCTTGGGGAGATTTCCTATGTTTACGAATTCAACCATATGATTTCATCCTTATCATGTATTGGTTGTATTTGGTGTAGGCTATCATGGATTTCTTCAGGAAGAAGGCCATCTTCATTGGTGCATATGGAGAGAAAGTGGTTTTTGATGATGAATGAAATCCTTGGATGGGTCACGGTCGAGTTCCATCTTTATCAACGATGGTGGCTGAGATGATGCTGATTTCTTCAGAGGTTCGGCAGTTGGTGTTTCCAAGGGTTGTAGAGGAGTACCCTAATATTTTCCCTAAAGTGGTTGTAGCCTTACCCCCTCAATGAGAGATCGAGTTTGGGATCAATCTACAACCAAGAGTGTCACCTATATCTATGTCCTCATATAGGATGGACCATTATAAGTTAGGAGAGCTATGTATATAGCTTGCTGGTCTATTGCAGTGTGGTTTTTTTCGACCAGGTGTGTCACCATGGGGTGCACCAGTTCTGTTCGTGAAGAAGGCCGATGGTAGTTTGCGATTTTGTGTCGATTATCGTCGTATAAACCAAGTGACAATAAAGAATTTCTATCCCCTTCAGCAGATTGACGACATATTCGATCAACTAAAGGGTGCAAGTTGGTTCTCAAATATTGAATTACGGTTAGGATGTCATCAGAAGTGTGTGAAGGATGAGGATATCCCCAATACTACATTACGTTGTCATCATGGGTATTATGAGTTCATTGTGATGCAGTTTTGTGTGACAAATGCTACAGATGTGTTCATGGGTTTGATTGATGTTGTGTTCTATGAGTTCTTGTACAAGTTTGTTGTAGTTTTCATTGGCAACATCCTTGTGTACTCCACATCTGAAGAGAATCATGCAGAGAATTTATGAGTTGTTTTAGGAGTTCTTTGTCGACATCAGCAGTTCAGAAATTTTTTGAAGTGTGAGTTTTGGGATCGAGAAGTCCGTTTCATAGGCCATGTTGTGTCCCAACAGGGAGTAGTTATGGATCCTTCGAAGTCAAAAGCAGTTGTGTCTTGGGAAACCCCCAACACAGTTTCAGAGGTGGGATGTTTCCTTGGGCTCACATGATACTACCAGAGGTTCGTAGTTAATTTCTCATGGGTTGTGACTTCTGTGACAGCTTTGACTAGAAAGGATCAATCGTTCATATGGACTAATCAGTGTCAGGAAGCTATTCAGTATCTAAAAAAGAAGTTAGTATGTTCTCCAGTTCTTTGTCATCCGGCTGAAGGAGGTCAGTTTGATGTTTTCTACGATGCTTCACATCCGGGGCTAGGCTATGTTCTCATGAAGAAGAGGACAGTTTTTTCCTATCGGTCTTGACAGTTGTGTCCCCATGAATGTAACTATGCCACTCATGACCCTGAGTTAGCAGTCGTGGTGTTTTCTCTGATGTTATAGAGTCATTACCTCATTGGTGAACACTTTGTGGTTTTCACTGATCACAATAGTTTGAGGTATGTTTTCTCCCAGAATGACTTGAACATGCGATAGCGTCGGTGGATGGAGATATTGAAGGAATACGATTTAGAAATATCGTATACACCTAGAAAAGAGAATGTTGTGGCTGATGCGCTGAGCCGAAAGTCAGGTAGTGATGCTATGTGTGAATCCGGTGATTCTTAGAGAGTAATGGATGAACTGTCAGCATTACATCATGATATGGGAGAAGTTGGTGGTAGAGGATGTCTTTTTCAGATGATGGTGTAGACATCGCTGGTGCAGAAGGTGGAAGAGTCCCAGTTGGGGGATCTTGAGGTGGAGGTCTGGAGAGACCAAGTTGTTTGTGGTGAGGCCCCTGATGGTTGGTCTGAGTATGTACAACACAGAGTTTTGTATCATTGAAGGATTTTTGTTACCTTGGCGATGTGTGAGATGGTCATCAGAGAGTTCCATGGTTCTCCTTTAGCGGTGCATCCTTGTGTGACAAAGATGTACAGATCCTTGAGGAGCCAATTTTGGTGGCCTGAGCTGAAGCATGAAGATGCGGTGTTTGTATATCTATGCTTAGTCTTCCAGAAGGTGAAGGTCAAACATCGTGTTCCTGGTGGACTTCTCCAGCCATTAGAGATTACTGAGTGGAAGTCGGAGGACATCTCAATAGACATCTTTACTAGTATACCTCGATATCTGGGAGGATATGATGCTATTTGAGTGGTAGTGGATCGTTTAACAAAATCATCACACTTTATAGCAATCAAGGAGTTATGCTCAGTTGAAGTTTTGTCGAGGTAGTATATAGAGGCGGTGGTGAGACATCATGGAGTCCCTAGGATAATAATTTCTTATCGAGATCCTTGTTTTACCTACAGGGTGTAGAGAGGTCTCCAACATGATTTTGGTTCTCAACTATGCCTTAGAACTGCTTTTCATCCTCAAACAGATTGATAGACATAGCGATCCATCCAAACTCTTGAAGACATGTTGCAGTCTTGTATTGTAGATTTTGGAGGATCATGGAGGAGGCACTTACCCTTGGTGAAGTTTTCCTACAATTACAGTTTTCACTCCACCATCGGTATGGCGTCGTTTGAAGCCGTGTATGGTCGTCCTTTCCATTCTCCGTTGTGATGGACTAGGGTTGGAGAGTCAGCGATTCTCGGACCGGAACTAGTGTAGAATACAATAGAGATGGTTCAGGAGATTCGTGAGAGGATGAAGACAACACGAGATCGTCAGAAATGATATGCTGATCAAAGAAGGAGACCCGTAGAGTTTAATGTTGGGGATCATCTGTTTCTGAAGGTGACTCCCCATCGTGTGCAGCGAAGGTCTTGTCATGGGAGTAATCTTTCTCCCCGTTTTTTGGGCCTTTTGAGGTATTAACTTGTGTTGGAGCTGCTATGTACCGAGTGTCACTTCCCCCACAGATGAGTCATATACATGATGTTTTCCATGTATCACAGCTTCGTCGTTATCTTTATGAAAACTCCCAAATCATCGATTGTGGAGAGATCGATGTTGATGATGATTCCACATTTGAGGAGCGACCTGTTGTGATCTAATACCGTAAGGTGAAGGTGTTGTGTGGGCGTTTCATCCCCTTAGTTTGTGTCTTGTGGCGACACGGTGGCATAGAGGAGAGTACATAGGAGCTTGAGTCACAGATATGTGCTTAGAACCGAGAGTTGTTTGACGTCTAACTCTTTTCATGTGTCGTTATAACTTATGTGTTTTTTGAAACCTTCATGTTTATGATATGGCTCCCTTTTTTGCTTTGGTGGCTTGCTCTCTTTTGAGAGGTATCTCGGTGGGTTGTTGTTCAAACCCTATTTCGTTTTCTCTTTAGGTGGGTTTTGGATTCTCAAGGACGATAATGTTTTTAGAGGTATCTGATTTAATGGCCCAGACCTCCCTAGTCGATTCTTTTGTGAAAAGTGGTGTTGGAGGTGTTCTGGAAGGTCCATGTGGCTTGGGGTGCATTTGGGAGGACTTTTAAAGAAATCTAAAGGGTTATGGCCTTCGCACGGGAGGCACACAGTTTTCCTAAACCGTCTAGCCAAACCATGCAAGTCTGGTCTTGGAGGTAGTGGATAATGCACGATTAGAGCATGGTTTGTCTAACCATGCGGGATAACTGTGCGAGGAGTGATTGTCAAGGCAGAAGCTACCACACGGTTAGCTCACGGTTTGTTAAATCGTGCGGGCACGTAAAGTAAGAACCTAAAATTGTGGATATAACTCGTTTTTCCATTAATCACCTCATTTAAACCCCTAATTGGCCATAACTCTATATTACCCTTCCTTGGAGGTGGAAGAACCTTTGACAAGTGTTTTGGAGGTGATCCCAAGGCATCTCTTCCAGAATCGAAGCCAGTTTCTCGAGGTATGTTATACTTTTTTATGGTTTCTTAGATCTACCTAGATCTTCTCCCCCACTTCTCTCGGGATCATAGATCTACACATGTTATGGGTAGATATAAGTGTGTGGATGTAGTTTGTGATTATATTTGGTCTTGGTTGTGTTAGGAGAGGAGATCTAAGAAGGATTTGTAGAGAATCGACCCGGTTTCATGGGCGTTCATCGACTGTTGTGTTTTTCCTCGAAAAACATTGAGGTAGGTGATTCGTGGCTTCTCTAATTGTTTATGTGAAATCGTAGAGTTATCATGATTTGCCCTTTGGATCACAATGAATTTTACCAAATTTAATAATTGAACTAAATTAATAGAATTGGTTTGATCGCATGTTGTTTCTTTGCACCGTGATAACAGTTTTCCACTTGATTTGCTGGATAAGTGTAATATTTATGCATTGATTGTTAGCATGGGTTTATTACTGAAATTGATAAAGAATGTAAATCTAGAATTAATTGATAATTGGTTGGATAAATATAAAGAGGCATGAATGTAGACATGGTTCTTGTTGTGACTTGTTTTGATCAATTGGGCTTAGTAAGCATGTTTAATCTTCGGTGATAGCTTATTGAATTGGTTCATGATGTTAGAACCAACGAATTGAATTTTTTAATTCAAGATGGATTAAATAACTTAATTGAGTTCCTTGAAGGGTTCGGTGTAACCCTCTTGTTGTGAAGTAGGGCTAAAAGCCCAATTGATGTGATTATTGGTGTTTGTTGTTTGAAGGACGAATTCCTTGCTAAAGGGCAAGAGCCCAAAAAGTTGTAATGTTTGTTTTCCTGGTGTGTGTACTGTGTTGTGACCCTGGAGGGGTGATGTGTTATCTGTTGTTGTGATGTGACCCTGGAGGGGTCTTGTGATATGTGGAGGCCTAGAGTCCTTGTGGTTGTGGCGGAAGATGACCCCTAGAGTGGTGAGAAGAATCACATTATGCATGTGGGTGTCCGGGAGAACACCGGGTATGATGGAATGGGATGGATGTGAATTTTGGATGTTTTTTGATTCTTGGTTGTTTATATTCTTTACATTTCCCCACTTCTCAAGGAAGCTGGTCTTGCTTACCCTTCTGTTGAAGGAGGCGAAGACGCGTGGGGTATGTCGTGTTCTTTCCCTGTTTAGCCTCTCAAGGGAGAATGGGTCAACACTCTTGTTATAGGAAGAAAAGACTCGACGGGTAGTACGACTACTCACCGTGTTGATCCCCCTTTTGTTTTGTATCATATGATTCTTTTCTAGAATGACTATGAATATGGGAAGGTAATTTTGTAATGAATGTTTGAATAAATTATGTTAACCCATGTGGTTGGAGATTGTTGGAACATAATGACGAGGTAGAGAACATTTGAAGGGACAATGGTTTTTGTATGTGATGTTAATTGGATTTAATGTGAAAACTTGTTCATGGTAAATTGATGTATAAATAATTAATTAACATACATTGGAATTGATAAAATAGGAATGAAGTAATCTAATAAATCCATTTAAATGGTTGTGTGCTTATAGGATACCTACTCTTAGGAGTGGCAGCCCAGAGTCCGAGAGACATTAGCTACAGTTGTGTCTAAGACTAGGTTATTCCCATATTGTGGTTGTGAGTTATAATATATTCTATACTTTTTTTGTTTCTAAATGCTACTCCACCCTGTCATTAAGGGAAACTAACACCCTGGGGATTCTGAGACCTGGGGGGTTTTTTCCCCAACATTCCGGTGGGAGAATGAATGGCTGACTACCCCCTTTTACCCCTCTCTCTTATCTTGGTAGATACGTGTGGTGGTAGGAACAGTGGTTAGTTTTCCCATATATGTGTGTAGAGGGTTTTAATGGATTGTGGTTATTCACACACATATATTCTGGATAGAGTATCCTATAGACTACTATAGCTCTAACGTGTATAGGATGTGATGGCTTGATGATCCTTACTCGGAGTATGGGCTGTAATGGATTGAGGTATAATACCCGAAATATGATACATGTTATGCGAGTTCTAGTGGCTCCTGGAGACTACCTAGTTACTTTTGGTTGTGAGGATGGTGTGGTGCTTCGCCCAGGTGTCTGCGGGAAATCCTTTGTGGTGCACGTGGTGCATATTGTGGAGCTTAACCTAAGTTTATTTGGGCAAGCCATTTGAGAGAGATGCACAGGACGTATGTCTTTGGGGAAATGTGGCAAACTAGTGGAGAATTATTAGCGGGTTACCCTTGATATTATTTACTATATGATCTATTATTGTATTCATTACTTGTTGAGACTAGCCATGGTGAGGTTGGGAACATAGTATACCTGTTTAGGTGATGAGTTAGTTTCACTATTGTTCACTATGCTTTATCATGGTTTATTTACTATTGAATGAGAGGCTTCGGGGAGGATCCTACTGAGTATACTGTTATACTCACCCTACATATATATAAACTGTTTTTCAGGTCACTTGGAGCAGGTTGGAGATCATGCTGGTTTCTACTAGCATGGGGTTGCAGGAGTTGTTCGGGCTTGTGGTCGCTGCTATTTTTACTTTCTTTTGGGTACTCATAGTTTCACCTTTCAGTTGTGGTACTTTTGCATGGAATTTCATATATGTACTTGGGTTTCTTTTATATTTCAGTTCTGAGTTGGAGTTGGTTGGTGTATATCTTATCTCTCTCTTCGGCATGTGTTCTCTTAGAGGGCATTGCCTCTCATTTGTGTGTTTATTATACCCTCGATGATAGTCTCCAACCCAGGGCCTACTATAGGCAGGAATCGGGGGTCATTATCACGCTTTCCACATGGTCGGTCAAAGAGGGGTACACTTTTGGGAAGGTTGTCATGACAAAGTAAATATTTTATAATAATGTTATGTTATTTCAATGATTTGAAAATAATTTAAAGGTCTCCAAGAAGAATTAAAATGGAAATGATTAGAAAAAACTATTACCTCCTCAATAGAAATCCTAATTTGGATCACTCTTAATGAATCCTAGTCATGGTAAATTTATAATTATCACACTTCAACATTATATATAAGAAATTTGAAAGTAGTTTTTGTTTTTGTTTTTTCAGCTATGTGGATCATGATGTATGAGTAAGAGAGTAGAGGTGGTGTCCTTATAAAAGAGTAGATATGTATACCCAATTGAATAAATGGATTATTAAATTTATATAATTTATCTATCTTGATATAGTGTAACTATATTTATATATTTATAATATTGGATAATATTTTTGTGAATAATCTAATAAAAGGAAATTTAATCATGTGTAGGTTTTTATGTAAAATAGATTATGTAACAAACCAAAATATTATCAATTGAAATTAGATTATTATAGTTATTTTGTATTTTATAAATCACATAAAATAGCATTGATAACATGATGAAAAGTTTTTAAACAAGGAATGAATGAAATAAAGGGTATTTCCAAAACATAATGAATATATCACCATGGAATAGTAACATGGCCTTTTTAATAGTAATGTGACAATTAGAAATAGTATTATGAAAAATATAATAGTAATCTCATCTTTATAGGTGTGAATAATATTCAGGAATCTTATAAATTACAATATAACAAAATTATATCATTATAAAAGTATAAAAATCATTTAAAAATTTGGATGTATGTGTTGGTATTTTTCTAAAACATAAATTTTTATTAAAATTATATAATTAATTTATTAATTTCAAATAAATTTTTTATTTCAAACATTATACTAATAAATTAACATTTTTTTCTTATTACTATAAGTTAATTTTATGATACCTTAAACAAATTTGAAAGTTTCACGTAATCAGTCATATTTTTATAATGGGAATGTTCTAAATAAATGATGATTTTAAAAAATTTATATTAATCATATAAATAAAAATATTTTTACAAAATGGAGTTAATTTTTTTATTCTATGTGTCAAAAAATTATTTGGGGAATTTTTTTAGTTTTTTCTAAAATAATTTATTTTTTTGAATAATGAAATACTATAATTTATGGTAAAATCTAAATACATGAATTATTTGTTCATTCATGATGTATAGAATATGTTAGAACCAAATCTAAAACAATAATTCATTATTTTCATATATATTGTCAGAATAGTCAACCTATTCATATTATTGAGGAAAAATAATAAACTAATGGATACAATAATGAAAAATCTACCCTCTCCTCCTATATAAATACCACCACGCACCACCACATATATTCAATCCATCCAAAAAATAAGACTTTTCAAAACATTACCAAATAATACCACAAGCATGTTCCCCTTATCTAGCATCATTTGTTCTCATCATCAAAAAAACCCTCTTTACTATGGAGGTTCTTGAGGAGGAAAAAATCAAGAAGAAATATCCTCTTTCTTTTTTACATTATTTTATCTTCCTGATCATCTCATTTCTTATCCTCTCCTCAACTAAACCAATCCAAGAGTCATGATAACCCCATTATTTAATATAACATATAACATAATTTTTAATGGAATAATAAATCTTCAAATCGCTTTCCGTTTTCTTTTATTATAAAATTAATATATCCTTGGTGGTGTGTCGTCATACCACCACCATGAAGGATGTAGTTTTATTTTTTACTACTGCCTTCCAGGACAGTCATAAAAACATAGTAATTGTTTAAAATGATTATAAAATTTATTTTATACCCATTTTTCTATTCTGTAAGTATCATATATAAATAATACTATATGATAAAATAGACCAAGTTCATTTTGATTGAATCCAACCAAAATTAACAGAAAACAAATATCATTAACATTTTCACCAAGGAATTATTCACATAACATATAACCAAATTATTTATACGATCATATAAATTTTTGACTTTTATGTAATAATATATAATTTCAATTCTGAATAACCATTCTAATTATACCTGGTCATCCACACTCAGACTCAATATAACTGGTCATAAAAAACTAGAATCCTGACACTCCAGAATGATGAAATTATACTATATAACTCATCAAAAAGAACATAAATTATATTAAGAAAACATTAAAAATGAAATTCAAGTCAAAAATGGTTTTTATTTATTATTTAATTAATTATATTTAATTATCGTAGATTTTAATGTGAATAGTATATTTAGACATATGGTAAGGGAATTGTCGGTCCAAACTCTCTTCCTTTGGGTATTCCCTCATTCTCAATATTTTCAATATGGATGTTCGATTAATTTTTCATAAATATAAATTGTTTATCAATACAATTTAGTTTCTGTATACACATGTCTCTAATTTGATTTTATGATATTTGAAAATATTTTCCAAATAACTATTCATTTCAAAAATATATCTTTTACATAGAATGAGATTGTTTTTGATTCTGTCAATATTTATGATTCATATGGAAATTTTGTTATTCCATATCTAATTTTGGAATCAATAGTTTATGGATATATGATTTATGAAAATTAAACTCATTCCTTTCTGTGTGGTGTAATATGTCTGGGATTGATACATGTTCTATGTGACATACATGATTATGTAAATGTTATGATGTAACTTGTGAACCCAGAATTATGTTGTTATTTAACATGTTATGATGTGATGGTTGTGCATAATATTATATAGAAATATAATTAATTGTGAAATGTGACTAATATCATGAGTTAAATTGAAAAATAAAGGAACATGATACTATATTTCATCACAACTTTGTTTGCTAGTTTACCACTAGGAAATGATGTTTAATTTTAAATCATTTCCACATTCCATTCCTTTATCTAATAATTCCTCACAAGATTATTGTGATTATAAATTGAATATGTTATGATGATAATGATTATTAATTGCAATGATTCATGTATCTTATTCATCCTTTTATAGGGATTTTAGCTCACCCAATTCAATTATGTATATAATCATGTTATTACTTGTACAAATGAGAATGTTAATTCTACTAAGAAACTTAATAATAACAAATATAATAATTTTAATGTTTTGTTTTAGAAAAGTTATATATTAGCCTAATTTTCCAAATATACTAAACATATTGATCCTAGATTTGTAACTCTATTATGTTTTTTATCATTTATATGATGAAATACTCATGTATGAAAAATAAGGGTCTCTATAGTTGGTATCAGAGAAATGAAAGTTAATTTGGGAATTATGATTAAATTATATTAGTGAAAACTCTTTGTATGATACATTGTAAATGTAATCACTCCGGATTTTTTGTTTTAGAAAATTCCAAACATAGGGACCAAAACATATATGCCTTTAATGGTAAGATGTAGATTGAATTATTTATTTATTGATGTTTGGTTGACATATTCATTGTTCTAACCTATTATATATTAATAATGTAAAAAACATGGGAAATCAATCCCATAACTCATGTAGGGGAAAATGTAGAGATTTCTTGAACGACACCCCCACAACATTGGGAGGTGGAGTAAAAAATTGCATGGCAATGCAAACCCAACTGTATTAGTTTATAAACAATAAAATAAATATTTTGTAAATTTTTACTACACATAAGAGGGAAAAATTGGTTATCTTGTTTTTTATCTAAAAATGATGGCTGACATTTAGAAGATCTTACGATCCACTCATAATGGGAAATTGGTTCAAATCAATGGAGAATATATTTGCTTTGCTTCTCTATAATGAGAAGGAGCATATGACATTGGTCGTTTATTATTTTGATAGAGAGGTCGGCCAATGGTGTGCATTGATTAAGAAAAAAAATAGAAGGGAATAAATTGATGAGTGAGAGTGGGAAGACATTAACTTAATGATTCTTTACATTTATTTCCCTCATAAAATTTATTAAAATATGGAGTGATAATTCATAGATGTGAAGGAAAGAGAAGGTGATTCAGTTACAACCTAAAAAGAAATTTTCCAAATGATTTAATGTTATGCTTCGGGTTTTTTTTCGATAATGATAAAAAAAACTTAATATATTCATTAGTGTTTTTAAACCAATCCATTTAAATTCTCTATTGAATCAAAACATTGGGACTGATGCTGAATTTGTTCAATTTTCAATCAAAAAATATATGGAGTTTTATTAATGGTCCTATATCTATTGTAATAAGAAATTAATGTTGATGTTTCAAGATAGGGTATCTAATAGGAATTTTGGAATGAAATCTTGACCACCCACAAGTCAAAAATATGGGAATAATAATCATTTAAACTACATCAAAGATATGGGTAAACGATTCAAATGTGGGAGAGAAAGCCAGCATTCACATGAATGTCGAAGAGACATGAGGAAGAAGGAAAATGTAGAGGAGGATATGAGTGAACCACATGTGGATAAATTCATTAATTGTAAGGAGAAATGGAAATAAGAAATATAATGCACCAAACCCAGAGTTATCAAGGCTAATCTGAATCTATAGACAACAAAAGAAAATGTTCAATGGAAATTTTATTCCATCACTTGTGCTGAGGTGGATCCCAAATCTGATGTGTTGGAAGTTAGGTTTGTTATAAATTCATGAATATAGAATATACTATTACATTCTATTTTTATGTATTCTTTCATATCTTTCATGTTTTGTAGAACTATTCAAACACAACATTCAAATATGGAGTTTGAGTTATAGTTGAGAATATAAAATGGGGAAATTATTCAATTCAAATTATATAACTCCTCCTCAGTTAATGTATATGGACTAAACCTCTGAGAATATTTGGCCATACATCATTTGATACATTATATGATATGTTTGAAATTAATTGGTAACATTGTTCAAATCAAACATTAAAAATTGGGAAATCGATATCACTCCTCAAACCCTATGACATTCCATAATTATTAAAATGTGTAAGGAAGATGATGGATCTATATTTATTTTATCATCTCATGTGTGAATATTATTTCCTTAAGAGAAATCATATAAAGCTCAAATTATTAGTAAAAATGATAGAATCATTCTCTAATATGTACCTATTATAAGGCACTAGAATGATGTATTCCCTGAAGAATTTTGTGGTATTCCTCCTGACTGAGAAGTTGTCTTTCCAATTGAACGTATTCCTACATCTCTACCTATATCAAATACCCCTTATAGAATGGTACCAATTATGTTGGAGGAAGTAGTGAAGAAATTGTATGAGAATATAGACAATGGGTTTTTATAACTGAGTGAATCACCAAAGGGTGCATTATCTATCTTTATCTAGAAGATGTATGGATCAATGTGCCTTTTCATTGATTATCGGGATCATAAAAATCAATGATAAAGAACAAAAATACCATTCAACGAATAGATGAATTGATCAATTAACTTCAAGGGTCCAATTATTTATCTATGATCAACCTTCAGTAGGGATATCTCAAACTCAAGGTGAAGGTGGAAGATATTCCTATGTTAAAATCCACTTTTTTAAAAAATTTAAGCTCTATTTTTCAAAATAATAATATTATTTATGATTGGGACATTGAAATTTACCTTGGGTTAATGTTTGGTATTTCTCTGACAATGTTCATTTTCAATGAATAGTGAAAAATACAGCATTTTACATCAAAACTGCTTTTTCATATATTTTAATTATATGGTTATATCATTTTTAATTTTTTTTAAAGTTTAATTAGAATATATTTTTACCATGTAATTCAATTATGGTCTTTGGGATTAATTTCACTTTGGAATTAGGCATAAACAAGTGCAAAACTTTACATAAATATTGTTTCTAAAAAACCCGCTATTTGTTTTGACAACGGGAAGTTTTTATAAATTAATTATTGAAATTTATGTGTTTGGAATTTGGTAAAATTAATTAAATATTTGGAATCAGAAGGTATAAATTATGTAATTACGACTCTTTTTTTTGACATTATGAATAGTAACGATGGTAATTATCTTTAATTATTTTCGTTAATGAGTAATCGGGTAGTTAACGATAATAAGATAATATCATAATAATAGAAAATGACTACAAAATGTGTCCAAAGGCCACTTGTTGTTTCATGGATGACCATGGGATGCCTTGTGCCAAACTTGGTGGCCCCATGGAACCACTTTTGTGAGAAAGTGACTTTTTATCTATTTATTTTTTAAATAATGTTAAATGTGACAAAGAATGTATCACCTATGTAAAATATTTTTAATTTTGTCTACATAAATGATCTTTTAGTCTACAAATATTAATTGGAAAGATAAAAAGATTTCCTACATCATAGTATTTTTTTTTTATAATTTTTAGACATTTTATAAATAAAATTATTTATGACATCATGATGATGCAGCGATGACCTCATTATTTAATGATTTAAATAAAATGGAATGATAATATAAAATCTAAGACCTACACATGTCCAAAACCTATTGTATGGGTGGATTTAGAACCCTTATCACCTTATCCTCAAAAAAACATCAATGTGGGACCATTAAAATCCGAAACTCATTTGGAAATAATGTTACATTTTATACCTTTCCAAGAGTGCCCCTCCTCTCCTCTTATAAAAGGCTCCCACCTATACCACATTACCCACACTTCCAAAGCCTTTGGCTCGGCCAACCCCTGACCATTTTGTCTCTACCCATCCCTCTCTAACTCCTTGAAGCCTCAATTCAGGCAGAATCCTTTCCAAGGAAGCCTTTTAGCTCAAATAAAAGGAAGTTACCCGATTTTAAGGTAATGTCTTCACTTGAGTCCTTTTGTTTTCATTTACTTATCCAACCCCCTAAACTCTTTTTATTCTTTTCTTTTGTAACAACTACATTATCTTAAATATAGTAGGATGTTTTTATAAGAAGTATTCGAGCTACACTTACACACACCTACATCTAATGGTTAATGAACATACTGTTTCCGTTGATGGCGAATTTCTACCTCCCGAAACGATGATTGTTCAACATTCTTCTAACACCTTCAAAGGTGGCCATTAAGATGAAACTATATTTATATATGATATCTAATATGTTTATGTTTTACTTAATCTTCTTTATTTTTCATTTATGGCATACCTTTATGGTTTCCATTATGGGTAAACACGATATCTTCATTTAAGGAAATGCAGACTACCGCCCCCTCAAAGTGATTTGATTCATTAATACCAAATGTGGTACATATAAAGGATATATTTAATGAAATTATATATGATAACATACTGTAATTAAAATATTATTATGTATCATTATGTTTTAATTCCATTAAATATGAAATAGAAACGGAAGTAGCGTTCATGCGTACGTACGACTTACCGTCTCCAGGAACGGTGCATTTAATTTCTTAACTCTAAATGTTATGTAATATTATAAATGCATGAATATACTGGATATATATGATATATATGATATCTACATCCTGAATAAAATTCTGGATATAATGAACATGTGTCCACATGAACAACATGTAATTGTAAGAAGTCCACTTTTGACATAAGAACCAAATATCGGAAAAACAAATATTATTAACTTAAATGGTTACATAATGTTTATGACATGGTAATAAGTGATATAAAATGAATAATGAACTTGAAAAAGGTTCTTAAGAAATTATAAATTAACTCAAGTTTATTATTCAGGAGATTAAAGAACGATCAAGTCAAGTCGGACCCGAGGTAAGGGATCCTACTCCTCTCTTTCATTTTAAGTACAATCATTTATGTCATTCCTTTTAAAGCTCATCTTTCTTGTTATTGGGATGTTCTTTTTTATTAATCCGACTATAATTTTTATTTTCAAATGATGAGAGACCCTATTCTCTCTGAACAATCTATTTCGGAAGTTTTGAGTGGCGTCGTTAGGCTGCTGAATTTTCGTAAGAGATCTAACCTCTCTCATTCTCTTTAAGTACTCTCCTTTATGTCACTTCTTTTAAGATCTTCTTTGTTATGATGGGGGATTCTCATTTATATTCCTCTTTCTATAAATTTTATTTTAATGTGATAAGATACCCTATTTGATCTCATCCATCCATTTTTTTGATGTTTTAAGTGGCGCCGTTAGGCTGCCGAGTTTTCGTAAGGGATTTTTCATATCACTTTTATTCTCGTGAGATTTATGCTACATTTTCCACAATTCCCATTGAGTGGTGTATGTACTGAACATTATTTTACTCATTATGTAATATAATTTCATTTATGAGTATTTACATCTATGTTTTATTGTCTTTTTTCATAGGGTGCATGTCTTGAAAGATACCCATGTCGGTAAGGCAACCTTTCACCCTCCTCTTTTTAAAAGACTTCTTTTGTTATGTATTTTAATTCACATACTATTATGTGGGGATATGTTCTTTTATATCCTTATTGATGTAAATTTTATGTCCAAGTGATGAGATTCCCTTTTTATCTCTCATCAAATAATTTTCTAAATTTTGAAGTGATGTCGTTAGGATGTCGAATTTTACCAAGGGAACTTTTTAACCCAATTTCGATTTCTTTGGGTTAAACATGTAGTTATTGAATATGTCATATTTTGAATATATGTGAATGACCTTTTATTGTTTTACACTTAATATCCTTATATATTTTGTGTATTTATATTTGTCACACATAATTTTGAGATTGAATTATCCTTAATTTAAGGATACCTTCTTTATAAGGGAATTCATCACATTTGACATTTCTACTGAGACTTCATTGTTGTTATGCACCAATTCACTCTTATATGGTGTATATACTGTACTTTGGAATATTATATCATGAATCCATTTATTCTCATGATATTATAAAGTTCTGACTAAATTTTATTCCTCAATTATTGTATTCAAGTGTCTCTAATTTTGGTAGAACCCCTTTAACCAAAATATCGCTTTAAATGTTTTAATTATTTTTTATTATTAATATACATGTTTTCCATGTAGTTTTAAGCATTTATTTATATGGATATTAATGGTTTAATATATTAAAATATTCAAGGTGGTATGGGACACTTTTATTCAAAAATCTCTTTATTAAATGTTTTAAATGGTTTTGGAAATGGTTTCTTTTTGAATGGATTCATTATTAAATTATCCTAAAATGTTATATTGTGATTGAAATGTGGAAATATTATGTTTACTTTATGCATGTTTTATGTGATATGTTTATGTTATGGTTCTTGGGAATTGTAATGAAAACGGGTGGTTCCATGATAAACTATGGGCGGGTGAGCCCGATATAGCTCTCCAATGCATTGGGTAATGCGAAGGAGTGAAACGTTAAGGTTTCTCCGAAGAGATTTAGGGAATATACTATGGTGGGTATTCCAAATGTATCCAAGAGGGTTACTCCCTATGTAAGAATGTCATGAATGCCTCAAGATACCTTTTATGTCTTATGATTTCTATGATTTATTCATGATTTGATATGCTTATGTTTTATGGGTAATGTATGATTTGATTCAAATGTATATATGAACTCATGTTTCCATTCCATATTTTTATAACTCATACTAAGCATTTTATTCTCATCCCATGTTTTTGAAATTTTTTTCACAGGTCAAGGGAAAGGTACATGATGTGATGATAGTGTCAAGGATGTGTCAAGAAAGAATATATGTTTTATTTTAAATATGTTTCCATTGATGGGAAGAATGAATACTGTCTTTTATGTAACCACTTTTTTTAATTTTGGAATGTAATTCATGTTTCATGATCTAATTCTCTAAAACTCTAAACCTAATAAGATCCTCAATGTGAATTATTCATTTAATTCAATAATAAGTAAGTTATAAGGTCGGGGCCTTATAATTCGTGTATGAATATTTCTTCCTCGCATGGATAAATAGTTTATCAGTCATGAATTAAATGTATTATATGCCCCAACTCCTCATTATTCAAATATCAATCTTATATAAATACCAAAATATTGGATCTCGTTCAATTGTAATTATGAAAAGACATTCATGGTTTTTTATACACATAGCATTGTCCGCCTTTTTTTCATTGACATGGATGTAATGTATTAAAAATTCATATTGTTTAATCAAAATAAACCATCTTATTTTGAACATATTAAAGTAGTTTTGTGTAAATATAAACATCATGCATAAATTATTAGTATATATATCACATATTTTAATATGCATCCAATGCTTCCATATTTTAAATGAAAACAATAACTACTACCCACTTCAAATCATGTGATATGAAATTTTTATCATTAATTTTCAATTATTGGGATGAATAAGATATCACCATGTAATTCTTCATGGGAAAATATATTTTCCCTTATTCTACGCTTCCCTACATATCAAAAACCCTTCCCCACTATAGCATAATGTCAATATCGGTGGGATGACTAACCATTCTTATGTTCATTAAAATTATTCAAAATTTTATCAATACACAGGAAATTGGATCCCTTATATTCTTATATTGTTAGTAAATTATATATAAATCAAAAATACTTCACATATCTTCAATAATATCCAACTAATCCTATAATTCTATATATGTAACATCAGTAGATTTTAAGAAATACATTCATTCAAATAAATTTAAAATATATAAATAAATTGTTCCACAAAATACATTATTTATATTTAATCATGTGAGACACCGTTTATATATATAATTTTTAAAAAATCAGGTTCCTTTGATGAGTTATGTAAAAAACCTTCCAAAGTCTTATTAGACAACGATATTATACTATTAGTGTTATTATTTAATATCGTAGTTATCTCCTTGTCGTTATATTGGAAGATATGAATAGAATTTACTATATTATATTTACATATGTTTATAAAATGTTCTAGAATTCATAAAATATTTTATGGAGGAATGAATCCAATTTTACACATAAAAATTAATTTGTTTGGTAATTAGTTATACCCACTTGTAATATAATACTAATTTTAAAACAAACAATTGAAAACATTATTCATAAAAATAAAATTCTCATTCTAATTATGAATGTCAAATTTCTATTATAGTGAAATTTTTGTAATTATATGATCATTTTCATTTTCTAATTAATTGTGAAAATTAGTAAATGTTGATTAAAAAATACTATTTTTTATAAATAACTGATATAGTTAAAAAAATTCGAATTGGATTAAAAATCAGTATCTATCAATTATACCAATATTTATTAATTTTAATTTACTAGAAAAAATATTATTGAATTTAGGTACATAAATATAGTAAACATTGGAGCATTTGGACATTAAAAACAGTCTTTTTCGCAACATCTATGAGAATATCATTAAATTTAATTTTTTCACCTATGTAATTGGAATTTTAGAAAATCACTCTAGGTATTTGGAATTAGATTAATGTTTTAATAAAATCTATCCAAATTAATTTTTGATAGTAATAATTATTTAAAATAATTATAATTAACTGGAACACATAAAAATATAAAATTGTTTTTTCCTAAGACATGCATTTGTATTAAATTATCTTTTAAACAGAGATAATATTTTTATTTAAATAAATAGAAATAATATTTTTTATAATTATGAATAAATTATCTAATATATTTAATTTTAATTATATTATTAACCAATACATTATAGAAGTAGATAAAAAATATAAAACTTACCTTATTAAAAGCGATAATTATAAAAATTAGTAAACATAATGAATTATGGAATAAATGAAAAAAAATTCAATTTTTGTGTGGTGGATGCTTGGATCGACCATAATTTACCTCCACTAACAGATTTTTAAAATTTTGGCACATTATATAATAGGTGTAACAAACCGACCTAGGTGACCCTCCAATCTTGCACTCGACTATTACTGTTATGTAACTAAATGGTGTTCCTGATCCACATGGGATGGTGATAAGAACCCGAAAAACAAAAATCGTAATAGAGGGAACAATATATCCCATTTTGATCAAACATGTGGAATATATGTATACATAGAAAGTAAAAAAGACAGAAAATGTCTACAAGAACATATCTTCAATAATAGTACAAAGACAGAAGACACAAACAAATAAAAATGTAGTCAATGACTCGAAAAATATCATATTTCATGGACCAAAACAAAAAAACAACTCCATATGATGGAACAGATGAAGCCCTACCATGTCACCAAAAGTTACCAAAAACCATCTCACATTAGCCTCACTTAATCACTGTGGTGCCTAGTATTTCCCTACATTGGAAGACACACAAAGATCTATACATCACTGAGGAGGTGCGCATGGTGTGAGATAACAAGCTCAGTAGGATCCCACCCAGATGTTCCACATCAAGTATCTATATAAAAATTGAAGTATGATTATTTTAAATATGTAATGGCATGATAATCCTCAATGTAGGTTTATAGAAAACATAGATAACATATACCTCTTTTAAAGGTCTAAAAATAAATTGGTACAACATGCAATTCATGGGTGAATCAAAAAGCCGATATGTACAAAAAAATAACAGCATCATGGACATCATTAACGAATAAATCTATAGGTAAGTCTAGTAGAATACTCATACCACAATCTATGAAGTGCACATTCCAGTTCCTAGAAAATGGGTCTATAAATCAAGAGAATAACCCATGAATAAACCCCCCAAAAATGTTAATATCCAACCCCTACAACAATAGGCCTAGGAAATAGATGAATTCCCCTAGAATAATGCTCCCAAAAAATAAAAAACATGGATGATGTCCAAAATCTAAACATTCCCTCTCCGCACCAAAGTTTGCCATTTTTTCTATATTCACATATTAATTTCAACATTCCAAAAGTAACTATTTATTTTTCATTATTAAAATACTAGCGAAACTGTTCATCTTTAAATCCCTTTTTTTCAAAACACAAAAATAGTCAATCCAACTCAATAAATAAATTCATAAATTAGATGAAATCAGGATTATTATCATAGGCTATAGAAAAAACAAACTACCTCAAATATCAGGTCGTAGTCACCCACAACATGATCCACCAATGAAGAATACCAAACGATGACTAAAAATTATCTAAAATCTAATAAAAACACAAGATTGATCTAACAAAGAAAAAACGGGGTTTCCATATAGTGATTACACAACATTCCTCAAGAACTGACATCATCCACACCACAAATAACCAAGTAATTGACACCGTAATGATATCTCCCAAAGGATCTAGTAGAAGATATGAAGAATCACCATATTATGACACCAGGTCTGATAACTCAACCCTAAAGCGCAAATTTGGCTGATAGTAATGATGATGTAGAATGATTATTTATCCAGGGAGATGAAATGCAACTGCAGTAAAAGATAAGTCCACTACTCCCTCATCAATGTCTCATGTTCCCATGTTTTATGAGAATAAAATCCTTGATTCAATATAACTTTTTCTAATGTAATTCACTTTCATGAATGAAAATAAGGTTTAGTTTCAATGATCTAAACTAGTTTCTCTAGAACATAAACATATAGCTCAAACTCAGTTTCATCCCAACTATAAATGTTAGCGGGATTAGGATGGTACTTCATGAGTTGAGACATGTGGAAAAAATCATGAATACCCATCAACTAAACTACCATTTCTAACTTATAAACAACCAATCTAATCCCCATAGTGGTTCTAACAATCAATCAAATATCGGATCCATGTTTACCTACAAACAATTTCAATAGTGACTAAACTAAGGAGAAACATTAAAGAAAATGCAGTGTCCAACAAATAACTCCAACTGTCAATTCATGTGATATGTATTTGATTTCAGTCACCTCTGGGGTATTATCAGATGTTGATGTACGTCTAGAATCATTCCAGAGGTCTCATAGAACAATCTTGCTCCACCCAATGATACATCACCCACCTCCTCCCGCTAAAGAGGTTATCTAGAGGGGATATCATAAAATGCATCAATGGGATCCAATCTAATTGATGACTGCTAACTATTTTTATGATCAAAATCAACCAGTCCTAGATTGATATCCCATGGTCCTTTGAAATACAAGACACTAGTTCGTAGCACATCATCCATGATTTGAATCATGTGCTCCATCTGACCATCTGTTTGGGGATGGTAACATGTGCTCAACTCGCACCGAGTTCCCATTGCCTCTTGAATACTCTGAAAAACCCTCAATATAAACCTAGGATCCCTATGTGAAATAAAGAGAGAATTACACTCATGTTAACTCACAATCTCTTGCACATATAGCTTACCCATATCTTCAACATTATTGGTGTCTTGAATCAGAATGAAATGAGTATACTTTGCCAACTAATCAATAATCACTCAGATATCATTCCCCCCTTAGAAAGTCCACGGTAATCCAAAAAAACAATATATGGATAGCTCATCCAATTTTCAAATATTCACTGAATGATGATAATGTAAACCATCAGTTTTCCGGTGCTCTTCTCTTATCTGGTCGTAGGTGTAACATCGATACATAACTCTAGGATGTACTGATTCATTACAAGACACTTGAATAACCTCTTAATTCCATAATACATCTTTTTAACTCAGCGATGAATGCCCCATGATGTGGTATGGTAATTAAACAAGACTAAAACTCTTACAAATATCATGATGAAAATCTTATTCCTAATGTAAATAATTCAATCTGAAGAAATATACTAGCCAAAAACATCATCCCCACCATAAAATATTTTTCTTTTATTCTAAAACACATAATACTACTGATGACTCTAAAATATAAACTCCATGAAAGATGACGAAAACTGAACAACTTTCAGAACCATTCCTGAAACTTCTTCTTGATCATCCAAGTTCAACTTAGAGAAATTACCCTTAAGGATCTAGTCATTTGATTCCAGAAGACCCTCCGATGATACTTTCCTTGTAAGATCATCTGTAACAACATTACCCATTACTAGGGTGTATGGGATATCAATGTCAAACATCAAAAGTTATTATACCCATTGTATCAATATAATATTAATTTATTTATGAAAAAAGTTATATAATAGACTTTTGTTATTATAAAGGATCGTAAACATCTAACCAAAAATATAGTTCCATAGGCATTTGAGTACATACATGGCTATAGATATATTAAAATTGTGAGTGTGTAGTTATTTTCATGTGGTCGATACTGATGAGATATGTGAACTTCAACAGGGTAATCATGCATAAGTACGCTTCTTAAACTAGTACCCAAAGTATCAAAGAACACTACACATCCCATAACTATCTTAGGGATGATTATAATATGAGCTGATGTCAGAAGTCATTTTAATTCATATCAAATAATACTGACATGTCACAGACCACATGAATTTAACCACATTTCTAGTAAGAGTTATCAAATATGACTCCAAATTAAAGAAATTCATGAAAACCCATCAGTAGTTCCCAACAAGGCTAAGGAATATTTTTATCTCAATGAAATATTTTGGTTCCAACCAAGTCCAGCCTTCCTTCATCTTTTCATTGATGAAATGATTAGTCATGTTTAGAAATACCATGACTTACAAAGTTACTTCTTGAATCAAGAAACAACACCTCGAAATACATCCATTAAAATAGAGAATACATAGAATTTTTTGAACCAATCTCAAATGGTGCTCATTCTCATAATCAGATTTCAACTAAACCATAATATCATCTTTGAACACTACCACATTACTGTAAATATATTGATGGAATATCTGATTCATTAAAACTAGAAGAACTACCTGAGTGTTAGTCAATCAAAATGGTTCACAATATATTCATATTGACCATACCCTCTACTAAAATCCTCAATCAGTATATTAGGAACATTACCTCTTAGCTGATGATAACTCAATCAATAATTAATAATCCAAGACCACATTTCACAGATTAACTGGTCAAACAAATCATCCTCATGAGGAAAAGGATATTTCACCTTTTTTGGTACCTTATTCAACATTATAAAGTCTACACATAACTAAAGTTAACCATCTTTTTTCTTGTAAAATATAAGAGGGGTTTCCCAAAGAGATATTCTAGTGTGAATGGAACCATCTAACTAATAGTTCATCAAATGGAGTCATGAGATATTTCAGCTCAACTAGTTCCATATGATTAGAAGGTATCAATATCATTTGTGTTCCAAGAACTATGTAAATAATAAATTCCTCCTCGCTTTGTAGAGTAAGAAGGGATATGTCATCTGTGAAAATGATACAAAATTCTTGAATGATGATGGGAAGACGAATGTAATGAGAGATTCTATTTATCTCCAACACAACAAAAAACAAAAATCTCAGGATCTCTTGGCAAGAAGGTCCCAAACAACTAGACCATGTGTTCCACTCCCCCCCCCCCCCGAAACACAAAAGATCTCCCAATGATAACATGAAATGAAACACACAAATGAGAAAAATCAACCTCATCTTGATGAGTGAAAAGACAATCCATAACGATAATTTTGTCAAATAGATATGAATGAAGAACGAGAAAATATCATACCAAATCCATATCAACAATTGTTAAGGATGAATAAAGAAACCAAAACCCAAAATATTTCATCACATGATAGGTGTTTTTAACACTTTTTCAAAGGACATAAGTTCTGTTGTATGTTAAATAATATCCAAAAAATGTGATGATAAAAAAGAGTGGGAGACACTAGTATGGAATAAGAAAATCTCTACTTATGATGAATAAGCATAGCACCTGTCACTATTTCCAGACCACATTCAACATCTATTGGACACTCATCTATTTTTTAAAAATGCTTCACTCTTGAAGACTTTGTCTGGAGCCCTATAGTGTTTGATACATCTGACTCAACAACAGAAGCCTTTGGAGACAACAAACACTAACAATAATGAGGCATAGTCATGGCTGGATAGAAGCACTGTAAGTGAAAAATTAATCTATATATATTATATGTCATCATGGAAATAGGATATTAACAACTATGTTTCCTCCCATGATGCACTGATAGTAAGTCATATGAATGTTTCCAACTACAAAGGACTATGAAGATAAGGCTCTCTACTGAGACCCACCAACACCACTTATACAAGGATCCTTCCAGTCACATTTATTCCCATTAACACCACTAAAACTAACACTAAATGGAAGATAATGGTTCAAAAAACTAAGCATTATTTCCACATCCATCTCTACCATCATAGATCTATCCACTATAACCGCGTAGGTAGAATAATTCCACATGAGCACATGCGATCTGATATCTGATCAGAAACCCTATAAATTCTTTTATTCCTTTGGCTGGTCATTCTACAACACTTCTGGGACAAAACGTAAAAGGTTATAAAACCATTTTTTTATTCCTACAAAAAACTTTTATCCTTGTTTTAATGAAATTATATCCAAAAAATATATCATCAAGGAATCTAGAAAAAAGTGCTGAAAGAATAGGGTTCTGAAACCCTTCCAATCCCCATACATATTCATGTATATATAGACAGTTGAATACCCCTATATCCTATTATAACCATTAATCATAAATGTTTTACACCTCATATTGAACTTCTCAGTTGTTTATAAGAAGTCAATGATCTTATCAATCCTTTCCATCTAGTCCTCCTCTTATTGATGATCAGTCATGCCTCTAAAAGACGATGTCCTCTCATGAAAAACTACTGAGATCAATATCTCTCTCCTCCATCTGCTAATTGTATGTCAACAAAATCATTCTAAATTCATGGTACATTTTGATAAATAGAAATAATGTCATATACTATACAGTAGATGATATTTTGATATATAAGAGGATTACCTTGAAGAGAATCAATTTCACCCTCCAGAGGAACTAGTGTGAGACAACTCAGAGGCATACTACTGCACACCGAAACATAGAAATTATTATAAAACAAAAAAAAATTATAATTAAAACCCGATTACCGATAATAAAAAAATATTTTTTTAAAAAAACACAATGATTGAGACACATGTCCCAAAATCTCATGGAATCTTGGGTCTCATTACGACAAGAGATTGGCATTCCCTTATCGCAACAAACATCTCAGGGCCCTTCAATCTTATATCCAGTGTAATAGCCATCCCAAGATATTAAATATTGAGTAAAGACCACCTCTAATACCAAATTTTAACAAACCGAAAAAGGTATCCCTCAAAACTGGTCAACCAAATCATTTCATTGCATACCCTAATGGTGTTCCCGAACCCCATGGGATTGCAAAAAACCACTCGAGAACCAAACAAAACAACATAGGAAGCAACTTTATTCAACCTATTAATAATCATGGAATATATGAATACATAGAATGAAAAAAAATATTATGGAAGATTAATAGAATATTAATTCAACAATAATCAATAGATAGTATCATTGTGATACTACAAATATAGTCAATGATAAAAAACAAGTCAAACTACATGGAGAAAAACAAAAAACACTACACCCTGATATGGCGTGGAAAAAGTCCCACTATATCACCACCGAAAACACAAAAAATGTAACACAAAACTCTCTACCTCAAGGAGACACAATGCATTTCCCTACATTGGAAGACATACAAAGGTATACACACCACTATGGATCTGTGAGGGGTGATAGCTAATAGGATCAGTGGCATCCCAACAACGTGTTCTATATCAAATCTCTATATAAAAATTCTTATATGATTAGTTCAAATAAATAATTAAATGATACTAAGTAAAATATATTTATCAAAAAAATGGTAATTATTTACCTTTTCCATAGTTCTAAACAAAATCGTGTACAATATTCATATCATGGATAACTCAGAAAGTCATTATTTATAAAATAATAGAAGCAACAAATGAAAATGTTCAATGGAACACTATAGGCCAGACATGTAGAAAACTCGTATCATAAAAAATTATGTGCATAATTTAGTTCCTAGAGAACATGCATAGGATTTAGAGAAATACCCCATGAGTAACACCCCCTAACAATATTAATATACACCATTATATCAATAGTCTTAGGTAAAGAGGAAATCCCCATGACAAAACCATGAGAGAAATCAGAAAACATGGATGATGGCCTTAATATTGACCTTTAATATATCCAACCAAGGTAACCCTTGTTATCATTTTCAAAAATGATTTTAAATATTCCAAAAGATCTAATTTCCATTTATTTTATCAAAAACTAGGGAAAACCCATTTCTCTATAAAAAACTTTTCAGTAGACACAAGAAGACATTCCTATTCCATAAATCAATTTATAAAGTTTTGTAATTACTGTTTTTATCATAGGATATTAATGGAACCACAAACCTCAACGCTCAGGTCATACACAGCCATAATAGAACCCACCAACAACTAAAATCAAATGATGAAATGAAAGGCCGTAAAATTCAATCTACATCTTAATTTTGATCTAACATAGAAAAAATGGGTTGAAATAATGGGAAAACATCACATTCCTCAAAAACAAACATCTTCCACACTACAACTAACCAAAGAATGACCACCATAATGAGATATACAAAAATATGTAGAAGAACATATGAATTATCACCAAAATATGTCACCATATATGATAACACGACACTATAGTGCCACTATAATCATGAGTAATAAGGAAGTGGAAAATTACTTTCCCATAGGGACACACCCCAACTACAATGAATCTATAACATCGAAAAGATTGATTTAGACGGTGTACGACCTCCACAAGTCATCAAAAAATATATAGATTTAAACCCGGGACCTTGTAAAATAACTATGAGAATAACAATTGCTCGTCTGAATTAAAAACAATACATGGGTTTTTTCATGATTTGTAATATAGTTACACGACATGAAATCCATAAGGTTCCAATACAATGAATCATATATCTCTTCATATTAAAATTAAGATTTTTAAATAATTCTTTACATGCAATAACTCATCATGATATATAAACTCTCATATCATGAATCCCCTTTTATGGATGGTACCTAGAAAAAGTTATACGTTGTGTAACCCATTCACATGACGTGAATGCATACTTCATCATACATAAAAATTGGTTAATGTTGAATGTGGAAAAAAAATTATTATGTCACAATTATAGTTATCCTCTCAATTCCATCTCCGTAATTCATAGATAATGGAAGAATACCATTAAAACTTTATGAAATTTCCTAAATAATTATTAACAAGATTTTATAACATAGACCATCAAATATGGTTTCCTTATTGTATTTACAAGAATTCAACTCCACGTCCACTATAAAAACGAACTCACCCTACCAACTTCTCTACAACTCTCAATACCACTGTTTCATCCAAAAACTATTTAACTATGCTCCCAAAATCTACTAACTCAGCCTACATGACAATCTATGGTACGAACATAGAAAAGGAATTCCTTTGGTGAAAATCAAAATGAGTTACCCAGAAAAAGAGGATACATTCATCAATGAGATCTTTTGTTTAATTTTTTTTTATCCACACCAAAAATTATTTTTAGAACCTTATAATATAATATCATAATTATCATATACATAATATATTTTTATGATATTTACCAAAACCTACATATAATTCTATAAAATGGTATACACAATGTTTGGTCATCTGTATGGCGGACTACCGCCTCATGTACATATGTCATTAATTCATTACTTACCACATATTCGAGTATGAAATAATGATGGAATTAAAATTTTTATATTAAATTTATGAATTATTTATTCTTTTGTAATTATTATATAACACCTAACATTATTCTTTCAATATTGTGAGAATATGATAGCATCATTTGAGGACATGTGGACTACTACCTCCTCAATGTGGTGTGATTCATTAAATTATTACATGGGATGTATTAAATGTATTTAAAATAATTTATGTGACATAAATGACATATATATGATATTCTTGAAATAATTTAATTTATTTAAATAAAATATATTATTTTATTTATTACCTTTTCACACACTGAGAATGTGTTAACGTTGTTCGTTGATGGGTCGAATTTCGTCTCCTCGAAGCAATGTGATTCATCATACATAACAAATATTTTATATATAAGTATATATATATATAATATGGTATTCACTATCTAATTATCATTCTAGAATGAAATGTTTGACATACCTTCTTTCTATAATGATCATTGAAAAGATGGAACATTAAACATGTGTATGTAAAGACTAAAAACTCATGGATTGTAAGGTTGGTTCATTTTTAATAAGGAACTTTCATTGCAAGTTTTAAGAGTATATTTTCTATATCAATATGATAAATAATGCATAAAAAGTTTTTTGATTATTTTTTATTAATTACCCCATTTACCATATTTTACTAACAAAAGTCATTTTCATAGATAAACTGAAAATGGTAGAATGACTCAGTGTAATTTTAATTGATTATGTAATTATATATAAAATTATAATAACTGAAATTAAAGTTACAATAAAAATTAATAAATTTGTTTATAAATTAAATAAATAACATAATATAATTAATTAGAAAGATACATACACATGTGACAAGTTGGACTCAATGTGATGGATTTCATCTCAATATTGATTCATTAAGGTAAATTATTTTGTTTCCATCCTACTTTTTTTCATGAGGTGTATATATATACCAATTGAAATATAGTATAATGAATTGATATATTATAATATTATTTAATTTTTTGATATATTTTATTACCCTATGGTGATTTTGATTTGAATATTTCAAAGTGGTATGGGAAACATTGATTTCAAAATCACTTTTTATTTGTTCAATGATTTAACTTAAAAAATCATATCTCCCAAGTTGGTATTCTTGATATTATTTTATATTTTTATTTACATCATGGATCATATATGAAATATTATTTCAATTTTGAATTTCTCTCAATGTTTTTCAAAAATATATCTATTTATGTGATTTTATACATAACATTTTTACAAATGAAAAAAGGATTATTCTATTCACAATGTACATAGAGAAAATGAATATTCTACCACTATGGTCATTAATTTTTTTATTATATTTAAATATTTCAATTTTAATTAAATTTTAAAACCCATTTTATAATTTAATAAAAATATTTTATTAAAAATTGTCTTTAAAATTATAATTATTATTTAAATGGGGTTTTAATTGAAAAAATTGATATTGTTATATGATGTATATTTCATAAGTGTTTAGTTGATCTTTTAAAAGGTTTTTTGTACAAAATATTTTATTTATGTAGTGGTAAATGAAAATTACATGATAGGGTTTTCTAGATAGTAGTGAGAAATCATGTTACAACATAACATGGGTTGGCCCCAATAGTTTCGGGAAAGACTGTTACAACATAACATGGGGGTTCGAGATAGCATTGGTAAAGACCATTAGACCTTAACATGTTGTTTGATAGATAACACCATGAGATCCCATTACAGATTAACATGTGGTGGCCTATATAGAATCAGGTGGGTGTGTTATACCTCCATAATTTATTTGTTAGTTATTATATTAAATGTCATTCATATCATTATTACAATAGATACAATTTTATGAATATGATTCTATAGGTAACCTAAAATTGTTTTAATTGATTGTTATAAGTATTAATGATTTTCCTTGAGAAAATGAGTTCTTTTCTTGTGGAAATGATTAATTTCATACTCTTAATGAACCACGAAAATTAGGGTGTACATTATTTGAGTTTTCACATTGTTTCTAAACTAACCATTTCCTATATTTTTTATATCTGATACTATGATTTTTTCTAATCCAAATTTTTTCTAATAAATATATTGTTTTTAATAATGGGTAATGGAATGAAACAGTTAATGATTAATCTTATAGATACCTTCCTTAAAAAGAATTAATTCTTTATTTTAATATTGTTATATTATAAAACAATATACATTGAACTTATGTGTCCTTTCTTATATTTTAGGTTTTTATGATTGTGTCATGACCGAAATCATTGAAACTCTAAAGTTGGGAATATCATCAAAATTTAATAATACAAATATCTGAATAAACCACAAAAAATATAATATTTTAGGAATATTCCTTATAGATTTTATCAGTGGAATTGATTATGAAACATTACAGTAAAGATAGTGTCAATAAAATTCCATTAAATTATTTTTAATTATTGATAATTTGAACTGATGTATAAATTTTAGATTCCCATGCCACTTCATCTAACATTTGTTTGTTCAAATAGTTTTTCCAAAATTAAAGAAATTATGTTCTATTATGAAGTCATTAAGTGGAAAATATATTTATAAATCAACATCTTGATATTGTTTGATTTTGAATAGAATAGTTTGTTATAGTTATGTGTCAATTGACAGAAGATATAAAATGTGGTGGTGTCCATGAAAGAGAGGAACCCAATGCACAATAATAAAACATGTATGTAGCATATAATTTCATCAGGAAACATCCACAGTAATTCGATGGATCATTTTAAATAGAGTTAGCTGATGGACGTACCAATTACCTATAAAAGATACCTGAAGTCAAAGGATGTTCAGAGAATCATATGGAAACTATATTCATTTATTATTTTGATGGAGAAGTTGATTGATGGTTTCCATTCGATAAGAATATGATATATAATTATGATATTTATTCTAGGGATTTAGAAACATTCAATTATGTTTCCAAGTTAAGTATTTCATTAACGATTTTTTGTTTATGATGTAGAAATTATTCTATTAATTAAAGAAAAGAAAGATGATTTTTATATTCCTAAATATTGAGAAAACATCAAAATATTTTTCTTGTATATGTGATATTATACATGATACAATTATTTTAAAATTATTAAACTTTACTCAGGATTAAAACCAATTTTCTGACAAGATATGGCCCCTGGGGATTTTAAAATTTATGAGAAAGAGGTTAAATTTTCTGAGATGTCTTGAGGTATGCCCCCAAAATGATCCAAGATTGGAAAACTACATTTTAAAAAATGATTGATGGGATCTATGATGTGTTTCCATTGTAGACAGTTGGTTAACATGGTTCATGATTGTAAATACAAAATTCCTAAACATCCAAAGTATGGGATAAAGAATATCTTTCCAACAATTATATTTTTTAATTTTAATTAGTTGAATCATTATGCTAGTTTTTTCCCATGTTTGCTTAATATGGATAGAAATTATCCCGATTGAAACCAAAATGGTGTTGTAAAATCCTTTGATGCTAAAAATGATAATTTATTGAATTTTAATGATGTTATTGAAGCTTGAGTGAGTTTGGAATATTTAAAAGGATGACCTTATGATCATGTTTTTAGACACACCTTACAATGATATGTTTGATGTGATCATAAAGAGACTAATTAAATTTTTATAGTTGTTTAGTTGGATTTATGTCTATATAAGGATTTAGTTTAATTATAAGTATTCTTTTATTTTATAACATTATATATTAGTTTCTTATTTCATCACAATAATTTTAAATTTTCATACTATTTTCTCACCTGTTTTGTTTTAGTTAATCTCTAAATATAAGTGAAATATAATTTTATCTATTTCTGGATTATTTGACCTATTATAAGAATAGTCTAGTGATTTGGGCATGATTATTTATGACATGTAATAATTTATTGAGGAATGATAATAATCTATAGTTGAAATTGATAAAATTTTGAATCTATAATACTCAAGTAATTATATTTTCTTCTTCACATAGTTTATAATATGCATGATTCCTTTAACTCTAGAAAAAGGGTCATGAAAAAAATATCATATTTCAATATTTTTTTAATAGGATCAATGAAATTTTCTACACCTATTTGCAATGATGCTTTTTCATCATTGACTTCCTCTTGACTATATAATCTATCACTCTTTGTTAGTCCATGTGATGTTGTTTTCACTACCAAATCCTTAAGTTAAAATCACACTAATGTTCTCCCTATGTGTAATCCTATTAATGATTAATATCCAATGGAATTTTTGTTTCCTACTTCCAATTTTTAAGAGGATTTTTTATTAATCCATTTTACTATGTGGGTTTCAATAAATTAATGATATAAATCTTAATCATATTGCAATGAAGAAGAATTTTGGGGGAGAAATATATTTTAAGGGTGGTAGGATGTAATATCATGAGATTTTATGATATGAAATCATTTAAATAAATTTTAATTATTTAATTTTTTATGTTACACATGATACATATATTCTTTATCATCACAGAAAACACCATGTTTATCATGTGTTTTACACAACATTATTTTACATTGATGAATTATGCTTCAGGAAAGAATTATTCTTACTAGAAAACAATAATATACTTTTAAAATTATTATATAATGTGGATATTACATCCTATACATTATTTTGGTAGGTATTATTAGAATTATTTATATTATATTTACACATATTGATAAAATAATTTTACAATAATCCTATAGATTTTATTTAAAAAAATCATATTTTATGCTTAAAATAGAATATCATTAAAAATTATTTTTCACCACCTTTCCAATGTCGAATCAATTTTGAAAGAATATTTTAAAGCATTTATAAATTTCATTTGACAAATTAACATCATTTTTTAAATCATAATATAAAAATTATATTATTGTGAGTTATTATTATTTTTCTAAGAAATTGTTATTTTGTGAATACTAAAAATTATAGAATATAAATAGAAATCTAATTATCCATATAAATAATTTATACTATTAAATTATATTATTAATTGTTTTAAAAGTCATAATATATCAACAATTAATATTATAATACAATTTAGGTCATTGGAAGAATTTTTATGTTATCTTTAGATACAAAGAAAAAATAAATTTTCATCATATAAAAATTAAAAACAAGTTTTCTCTATAGTTTTATAGGAATCATTTTATATTTAGTGTTTCCACTTATATAATTTGAATTTGAAAAAAATTTCTATTAGGAATCATCATAATAGTTTTATTTCAATATGTAATCATTAATTATTGATTTTAAAAGTTTTTTAAAATTGAAAAAATAAATTAACGTGATTAGGGAGAGAATGTGGGTTTTTTCATGACATGCATTTGTATTAAAACTAATATTACACTATGATTGGATTTTGTTAATTAATTTAGATTCATATTAATAATAATTATTTTTAAAGTAGCTAAGAAGTCTATTTTCCATAAAATATATCCATGAATGATCAATTACCATTTTTCGGTTCATCTTTGATCATGTCATCGAAATTATATTCTATTTTGTCACATTCATGAAGAAAATACTACAAAGTTTACATCCTTTCATTGAATCATTATATTTAAATTAGATATTTCATGTAAATTCAATAACCCTACAAAATGTTTATGACCACTTGAATGGGTCTCCCATCAATCATGCTTCCATATTCATTAAAATAATGAATAATCAATCCTCCAAATGAAATTACATAATTTTATTGTAGAAAAAGTTCATAAGGATTTAGCACTTCCTCCACCTCAAATTCCACCTGACATCTATCCTCAGTCTTTAAAGGAACATCAATATTTTCATCCTCCTTGCATGACTTCACGTGAGGAACAATCAGTGCCTCCTCACTAGCCATATAGCCATATAGTTTTTGAAACTAATCATCCACCATGACTCCCATTTTCTATAGATCTTATTCTTTAGAGTTACCAAATTCATCCCATACACTTCATCTTAGTATATTTAAACAATCCACATTCCCATTCACATTTATTATAGTTTTACTGTCCAGTTCATTGAACCTAGATTGTTTAACAAACCAAGTCTCTATTGTTTTTGGTAGATATGTGTAATAATTTTACCCCTTGGAATTCCTCCTCTTTCCGACTACAAAACATCCTAGAATATAATAGTAAAAATAATTTTTTTAATATATACAAGATGAGTAAAAAACCTATTTATGTAATAATATACAAGTTCCCTTAATAATATCAATAAAGATAATGTTGTGAAAAAAATATTAGGGAAGAAAATGTAAAAAGTGAATATATTTTTGTGTGTTGTATGTTTTTTCACAACCATAAAGTCCATACACTACTATAGTTACTATTTTGGAGTCACTTTCTTTAAAGGAGGCCTCCGAGTAGTGTTTCAAAATTGTTATTTAAAATAATTCTACTCCTCATCCACTATAAAAAGTAACTAAACCTTCCCACATCTACACACCTCTCAAGTGGTTTGTCTTATCTGTCCCCTACCCAATTAATATCACAACATCCATAGTATCATCCAATAATAAAAACATTATATTTAATTAAAACCATGTTATTCCTTTGGTGAAGACATAATAGAGTTACCTGAAATTGACATAATAATTTTAAAAAAGAAAATTTGTTTTATTTTTTTTCTCCACCCTATAAAGTTCATTTATATCATTCTTATTAAATGACATAGTATTCAAAATATTATAATTTTATTTCATATAAATGGTTGAATAACTCTTACACAAACTTCTATCAAATCAAATACAAAATCATTGTTTGTGTGTACTATGGATTATCTCCTCATGAACTGAAGTTGATCGTTCATTCATTACAACATCTAAAGGATTGTAATAATAAAATATTTATTGGATTTATATTATTATTATGATATATATTATTTCTTCAATCTTATTTAATTATAATATTAAAATTGTTCATCATGATTTTTTGTGGGAATACAATTACATTGTTTATGGATGTGTGGATTACCACCTCCTAAAATCTATTTTATTCATTCACATATCACATGGAATTTACTACAATCATATTGAACAGATGTATTTTATAAAAATTAAATATAATTTATATTCCTGAAATAATTTCCTTTATAAAATTATAATATATTTTTTTCATTATTACCTTCTCACACACTGAAAAAGATGGAACATCATTTGTGTATGTGTGAATCACTACCTCCTCTAATCGATGTGACTCCTTTTACATCACAATAATTATGTATGTAATTACATATTATTAATTTATATTTCATTCATGGTTTAACTATTATTTTCTGAAATATAAATTTTACCCTCATTTTTATAAGATCATTGAAAAATGGGACCCTTACTCATAGTACATAGGGCCTACAGTCTCTATAATTCTAATGTTAGTTCATTTTTCTTAACCCTGATTCATTATTGGATTTAAATATATAATTGATGTATAAATATGTTAATTATTTCATCATTATTATTCTATATATATCTTTATAATGGCCCATTTGACCAATGTTGACCTACTAAAGTCATTTTTGATACATAAACCAAATATGAAAAAACTCTCAGTGTATTTTTATTTGATTAATTAATTGTATGTACAACAATAATAAGTTAAATAAATTTAATAATAATCATTAAAAAAGATATCAGGAAAGTAAATAACTTAAATAATTTTATTATTTGGGTTGATAAATACATGTTTGATATTTTAGTCTCAGTGTAATGGATTTCATCTTAATCTACTTTCATTGAGAAATATTTCGATGTTATAAACCCACCTTGTTTTATGAGGTGTATATATAGACTCATTGATATATCACATCATGAATTTATTTATTCTCAAGTTATTTTTTATTTTGTTATGTACTATTATTTCATTGGTCTTTTTATTCAAATATTTCAATGTGTTATGGGATACAGTGATTTCTAAATATCATTTTAAAGGTTTAATAATATAACATCAAAATGAATTATTCTACAAATATATTCATGATATGATTTTATAAGAATATTAATATATATTTATTATAATTTAAATTCCATTCCAATTATGAATTCCACTAATTGGTTTTAAAATATAATATTTTTACATATTTTATATATAATGTTTTCAAAAATGATAATATTAATTATTTATTCAATATATAATTGAGATAATGATTTTTTTTGTGCCAAATCAATTATTTTATTTTTTTTATTAATTTGAATGATATTATTTTACATTAAAATCAAAAAACATATATATCTTTTTAGGTATCTTGTAATTGAACATGGTTATCAGTAGAAACATGTATTTTTTTGAAAATGGGTGTTTAAAAAAATGATACTTTTATTTTAATGATATTTCATATAAGTTTAAAATAAATTTTAAAATTGTTTTATGAGGATAGTTTTTTATTCAAGAATAGTTACATGAGTATTTCATGAGAAAGTGGAAAAAATATAACCAGGAAATCTCATTATATCATAATACGTGGTGGACCAAAAAGCGTCGGGTATGTACATCACATCATAACATGGGGTGCCAAGATATCGTGAGGAAAACCTTATATAGAATAACATAGGGTGCCCAATATATTTCTTGGTGATCCCATTATATGTCTCTAATACATTGGTTAATGATTATATTGGAATTTAACAATATCGATATTCATATTTAAAGGGTTTAGAATAATTTTTTAAGTGTTTTTTAATGATATTATCTTTGTTAACTTAATTATTTTTAATTGTTGTAATTGGTTTTAATGATATTTTTTGAAAAATATGTGTCTATGTTTATTATGTGAAAATGTTTTATTTCGTGAGATCATAGAAAATTGTTGATAAATGTATCTGGTATATGATTTTTCATGTTTGTAAAAGATTATCTATTTCCTTTATTTTATATCACTTACATAGATTTTTACTAATAATATTTTTTTTAAATGTATTCAATGTGTTTATGGATTGGTAAATGAAATGAATGGATCAGGTGTATTGTTTTGAAGATTTTCATTAAGAATAAATCAAGGTTTATTTTTTTAATTTTCTATTATTTTAAAAATGGACACCGATCAAACATTCCCATATTTTTTTATAGTTATGTGTGAGTTTTGACCAAATTCTCGAAAATTGTGATGATAAAAAGATCATAAATGTGAAGGAAATTAAATTCATGACTGGAAATAAATTTAACGTAATGGTAAATTTAGGTTCCTTATAATGGATATGATTCACCATGATTGGCCGATATAATTGTTCAATAACATATGTATTTGAAGGATCTACACATATACCCTAAAATAAGTTAATATGACCAATGAATGAATTTATTTTTATTCAAAAATCAAGCTTGGTAAATTTGTTGCGCATATTATCTATTCAAGTCATTAATGAACTATTAAAATAATATTCATTATATTTTTTTTCATTTCATAATATATAATAATATCATCTATAGTATTTATCTTGAACGGATCAAGGTGTTCTCAAAAGACACTATTAATTAAATCAATAAACATAGTGGAGTAATTGGTGTGTCTAAATGGAAATAAAATAATTCATAATATCTAAACCTATCAAGGAAGAATATTTTTTATATATTATTTTGAAGGACCATCAATTTATGATACAAAAAAATAAATCCAATCATTAAAAATAATTGACCACCTATTATTTTTCATATAGTTATCAATACTGGGAAACATATAATAGGTATTTATAGGGATCTTCTTATGTTCGTGGTAATCTGTTCTAGGAGACAATAATTTATTCTTCTTTGTAAAAAATAGAAACGGAACACATATTAGTGTTACACTTTGTAATATAAATCCTTATCAACATTATCCATGATTTTTCTCTATAATTTTGATAACTATATTAGGTCCATTCCATATAGAGTCATTTATATAGGTACTGTAATAGTAATGATTTTTATTTAAAAAACTCTCCTAAATTGGATGGAATAAAATTCATTTATTCATGAAATATAATAGAACAATTATTAAAAATGGAATTAATATAGATATTAATATTATTTTCATTCTAATAATATAAATATCCTTCTTGAATAAGGAATATAAAATATAATGGAACAAACATACATTGGAAGGTCATATTAACCCATAGGTCTCAGAGTTTCATGTGGATTCGTTGGCTCGATCAATACAATTAGATACTCATACGGGAGTGGATTCTATGATTACACATGTGTAGAAATAGTGTGAGCCTTCTATAATAGTAAAGAGATTTATTTGGGATATCCTAGTAGAATTATTGATCCCTTACAACATCATCTTAGGTATGGATTGGTTATCTATTGTCCATGCTCAGATCGACTGTATTAGGTGAAATTTTTGGTGTGACTGTGAGGGTGGGACTAGGATTTCCTTCACCAGTGAGAAAATAAATTTTGAAACACATGATGTACCTTCTCTGATGAGGGTGAATCTAATCACTCTCTGGTTGGATAGACTCACTCTTAATGTGGTGCATGAGTATGAAGACGTCTTTCCAAATTATGTTTAAGTACTGACTACTTGAAGGTACGTAGACTTCATCATCAATCGATACATGAGTAAAAAATTGATATGCACACCATAATTTTGGATGCCTCATACAGAGATTCATGAATTGAGTGTACAGTTGGAGGACTTGCAGGAGAAAGGCTTCATGAGGCCCATCGTTTAACTAGGGGCATCCCTAGTGTTGTTTTCCCTGAAGGAATATGGTATTTTGAGGTTGTGTTTGGACATCCAGTTCCTGAACAATGTCACTATGAAGAACATGTATTCTCTACCGAGGATTTATTACCTCTTCAATCTAATGATGGGAGAAAGTTGGTTCTTAAAGATAGACCTATGATAACTTTATCATTATCTTTCTTTATGAGTTGATATCATACCAATGAAATCCATTAGATACTGGTATGGCCACTATATGTTCCAGGTGATTCCATTCAAAAATAAAAATTCCCTTATAATTTTCATAGGACACATTAATAGGATCATCCAGCCTTACCTTTATCCATTCGTGGTGGCCTTGGTTGATGACATCTTCGTGTACTCGGTGTCAGAGGTTGATCACACTACACACTAGCAGATAGTCTTAGATACAATCCAAGGGAACTTGCATTACCGTAAGCTATTGAAGAACTTATTATGCATTCCAGAAGTCAACATTATGGGAAACATCATCTCATAGGATGTAGTTCTTGTTGATACAGTGATGATAGAGGTAGTGATTTTATGGGATCCATATAGGAGGGAGACTGAGTTGAATATTTTCTTCTGGTTGAATGGATACAATCGGAGGTTCGTGCCTATAATTTTCAGAGTAGTAGTACCCTTATTGTCTTTGAAAAATAACGAACAACCTTTTGTGTGGATGGGGAAGTTTTGGGAGTGTTTCCAGGACCTGATGTGGAAACTAATGATTGACCTCATCTTGAGACGACCATAAGAGCCTGTTGGGTCGGTAGTCTTAGGTGACAAATTAGGGACTATAATGCGTTCTGTCCTATTTCATGAGTGAGTAGTGATCACCTATAGATCACAACAGTTAAGGAAACATGAGATTAATTAAACGACCCATGATGTGGTGTTAAAAGCGGTGGTCATTTCTTTGAAGATGTGGAGACACTACTCAATGGGTGAACAAACTGTTGTCTAATCCGACCACAAGAGTATCAAGTATATCTCCACATAGAAGGACCAGAAGATGAGACAACAGTGATGGATGGAGTTCCTCTAGGACTATCACTGGATATAGTCTATAATCCATGTATGGAGAATGTTGTGGGAGATATGCTCGCTAGGAGGTCTAGTTTACATCTACTGAGTTAGGGGATGAAGTAGCTACCTGCGATGAAAATATCATTCATGGAAGACGAGGGAGGATTTTACCTTCTATTAATGACTTTTACTCCCTAACATGTACATCGAGTTAGGGAGGCACCATTTGTGGATGTTGATGGTGGGTCCCAACGTGCTCAGTTATACTTAGGACAATCTCCTGATGTATTTTTTATAGGTAGGATCACATCATTGTTTTCAGAGGACACACTATAATACCAGTGAAATTACAAGGAGATTATTTGAGGGTGTTCTGTATGTCCCCTTTGGAGGTAAATCCTAGTGTTTCTAATATGTACCATGACCTCCATCATCAGTATTGGTGACCAGGGATGAAGAAAGTCATGTTAGAGTTTGTTTTGTGATGCCTCACTTATTAGCAAGTGAAGGTTGAGCATTTAGTTCCAACATGCATGTAATAGCCACATGAAGTATCATAGAGGAAATGGTATGGTAACTACATGGACTTCATGATAAGATTAATATGCATGTCTAGGGTCAATGATTCAATCTGGTTGATCATGGATTGAATCAAAATGTCCATTCCTTTCCTACCTATCTGGGAGTAGGATTTGGAAGAGGTCTTGGGATGCCTCTACATTTATGAGATAGTGTAGCATCACAAGGTAACATTGGAAATCATCTTAGAAATTCATGTGAACATTACATACTGGTTGTGAAATAGATTGCAGGAGGAATTCAGGACTTGACTGGGCTTGAAAAACGCCTTTCTCCCCTAGACAGATAGTTAGCTGGAGAGGACAATACAGACCAAGGAAGATATTCTTCGTACATGTGTTCTGTATTATGGTCATAGTTGGGAGTACTTCCTGCATATGTGATGTTTTCATACAACAATATATATCATTCCAACATTTTATTGGCACCGTTTGAGCCCTTGAACAGTCGTCCATGTAGATCACCTCTATGATAAACATACCTATGGGAGTAAGAACTCAAGGGTCTAGAGTTGGTATGTTCTACCACTATGAAGGTAATGATCGTCTAGGAATGGATTAGAACAGCGCCAAGTGGGAATAAATCATATGTCAATAGGATACCAATACCCATGGAGTTTGAGGATGGTGACAATGTGTTCTTTCAGGTATCACCCAGAGGAGGATTGTGGAGATTGGATCAAAGTAGAAAGTTATCATTGAGGTTCATTAAGAACGTTCTAGATTCTCAGAAGAGTTGGATAGGTAGTGTATTGCCTCAATATTTCCCCACATAAGCACCAAGTGAAGTATATTATCTATGTTTCACAGCTGAGTAGGTCTCTAAATGACCCAACGCACGTCATCAGCATTAGAGAGATGTATATTGACGATGAGGTGCCAATTGTGGAATTTCTGGTGGAGACAGAGGACCAACTAGATGAGACCTTCGTGGACTGTCAACCCCTTTGGTGCACATTTGGTGGTATCATTAGGATCTCCACATGATCACAATGGAGAAGGAGGCATATATTCATGCTCAGTACCCCCATTTATTTGCTTAGCCTTATTTTGACTTTAAAGTAACTCAATCCCGAAACGGGGGGAGTAATGTAATGTCCCTGAATATTTGTTTAATTTTTTTCAAATTATATGGAATTATTTCGAGAACACAGACTTTGAAGGTCCTGATTCCATGGCCCAGTGAACCCAGAACTGAATTTTGAACATATTTATGATTATCTATGTAAATATAGAAGTTGGGTTTTCTAACTTTTAAACTACTTCTCAGATCAAAAAATATGAAGGCACTATTGAAATTAGAACGGTGAGATTCACCGAGAAAATACCTAACATCAATCGGTAAGTGTTGGACAGAAAACATAATATTTGGTTTTTTTGGAAAATTAATATAAAATAATGTATATGATATTTTATTTTGTTTTTTGAAACTAATAGACGAGTTAAAGGTGGGGTTGGAGTGTGAAAAAAAGGTACATTAAAGGAAACTCTTTAGTGTCATGTAAATGGCGTGTTATATATAGATATTTCATAAATATAACAAATTAAAAACATGACGATGAAACTTATCAGAAATGTTGAGACATGTATTTTTTTAATAGGCTAATGTGTTGGAGAGATGAGAAATAAAACATGGAAATTCCCAGATGAAATTAAACCCTGAAATCTCTCTAATGACAAATGATGAATGCCAGTAACGTCAACGCATAATGAATAATGGGACCGGGAAGTGAAAAACTCCAACAGATCATGAATCCTCTAGGGAAGAGTTCTTCAACAAAAAACATTTATCAATTCATGGGTTAAATGGTTATATGTTTTCCCCATTCATATTCTAAAAAATATGAACACGGATCAACACATGAGCAGGTTGATCCACGAATCATGTGTTCTTCCGAGAGGGTGTCCATCATGGAATTTCTATAGTGGATTTAATTATTTTTTTGATAGAATTTTAATCCAAGGCCTCACCTATTCTAAATTTCTAATGCAGAGAGAACGAGCGGACAAGAACAATCCTCGAGCCCATCCGCCTAGTACATTCTTCATGGCCGATAACACAAAATGGAATCAAGAGGTATTAAAGGCCTTAAAAGGAAATCCCACACCACATAAAGGCTCAAGGAATAGTCAGTGTGACGAATAGAACACCAGTGCGGACTCGGTGGACCACGATGATAGTAGTGGGCTGGCAACGGTGCGCATGGACGGTGTGTTGAAGGTGGTTGATGTAGCCATCATGGGTCATGGATAATCGGTAGGAGTAGCTGGCTAGGAAAGTGGCTGGAGGTAGGGAGGCCACCCCTCGACAACCTCGGTGGAGAGTCCAATGGCCGCGGTGTAACACCCCGACCCCAGTTACCTAGAGTCGGTACGTTATTACAGAACATTGGCATGATCACACAAGATCAAGTCTCGAAAGACCGATTAGTATAGTATCCTTGGAATCACTAGATAAATTCATCAGTCTTACATTACATCATAAAATTAAAACTATAACAACATAGTCTCCATAGTCCACACTCATATCCCCTCATACTATCCATGAAGGTAATTCATAAATTACTTCTTCACATCCTGAGAAAAATTAAACATAGAAAGGGGTGAGCTCAGATGCCCAGAAAGGATTACAATATATCGTAATCTTTCATAAATAAGCATATACATTTAAGGCAATGTATAACAAAAACAAAATCCTTTTAAACATGAACGTCAACATAATATAGAAAAAATAAAAATGAAATAATTCCATTTACATATTCACAAGAATATTCTACTAGTCAAATAATCACATGTAATATTAATAACCACTTTCATAATGATGGAAATAATAATTCCGTACTATCATAACCACACAGTCAAGGCCTTGTTCCAAGACTACAAATAATATTTTGTCAAGTCCTTGTGCGAGGACACTAGTTTGTCTCATGAGACCTAGTGATCATCAAGGATCTAGAGGACGCTCCACCCGTCACTTACTATGTCCAATTCATTCCACATATGAGAATTTTTAAACATAACATAAACATTCGTATTAAAACTAGCATAAAAAATTCCAATTCTTTACCCATAAACCATTAATGGTATAAAAATAGAAAATCCACAGTAAAACATATCCCAAATCTTTCAATACAATATGGATGAATTGTATCATGATAAATCAACTTCAAACCAAGTTTAAAATACATTAAAGAAGTTTGACATAGATGAAAATGATTTGTAAAACATTTTGAGTGAAATACCCATTTTCATGAAAACATTTAAAATTCACACAATTTAGAAAGGAAGAAATTTAAAGACATTTTTTAATCAATGTGTCCCATACCAATTTGAAACATTTTATAAGAATTAAAATATTAAAGACATTCATTTCCATATAAATAAATCTTTAAAACCCATTTTTGAAGACATGGTTATTAATGCGAATGATTTAGAATAATAAAAATGTAAAACATTTGAAATGATGTTTTAGTAAAAAAATAGTCCCTTAAAATAATCCCTTTGAAAACTCTTTAATGAAATATTTAGATGGATAATAAATATGTCCCAGTAGATACTTATGTAAAAACAACCTCAGATTATAAAGAAATTGCGAAATTAACCGTTTCCAATTTGCTAACATATGAAACATAACCCCATGAAAGAGGTATCATATAACGAATATTAAATACACATACATTAAATTTGATTACAAAAAGAATAAAAATATGGGATGTACATACAACACACAAAAGGTAATAGTGGAAATATGGAACAAATCTCACGGGAATAAGGATTGAGATGAAAACCCCTTACCTTGTACTTTTCCTTGGTCGAGGGTTTGTTTACCTCCTATATAATGGGGAAATATTTGTTATTAAATTATACAAGAATCATATACATTAATATGATATCATATATGATCTTTTAACATTTCTTTTTTAATAATATATTATTATTTTTGTTGTTTCGGGTGTTACATGTTTGGTTTTCCTTTATATGCTATGTAACTTAAGTCATGTTTGTTATGGATTTTTTTATCTTATTCATATCCAGAATTATATAACGTTCATAAAAATTACTTTTAATCATCAAATGAGAATTATTATTGAATTGATACGATGGGGAATGAATCTCATCATGTTCGTGGAGACGGTAGTCCGTACGTACGCATGAGCGACAATATCATTATTTTGATATTAAAATAATATATAACTAGATGGTGAATCATATATATAGAATAATTATAATGTTATATTTATTATTTACATAAATTATACATTATTATTATACCAAACCAAATAATAATGTATTGAATAACAATTACACCACGACGTGGAGATGGTAAGCTGTACATACGCACGTATGGTGACATGTCATCCAAAGGATGGATAGAATGAGAAATATGGTTTTACCATATTTATAATAACATCACACCATATAGAAGATACTAGAGTTATTATTTTAGAATTGAAATAACAAATAATGAAGAACTTGAACAAGAACGGATCTTGAAAGAGGGTGGTGAAAACATTACATCTTCTCCATGTTCTTCCTTTTGATTTGATCAAAAGGGCACCATTGGTTTTCTTTTTGATAAAACTAAGGCCTCTAGGATGAAGGGGGGGAGTTTTGAGAGGGTATTTTGGAAGAGTTTGGCTGAACCAAAATGCTTTGAAGTTATGAATTTGAGAGAATGGAGAGTTCCCTTTTATAAGAGGGGTGAGGGGCATCATAAGAAAAGAAAGAATTATTAATTTATAATAAATTAATATTCGGTATCTAATGGATCCAAATTGATTGATTTCTAGGATAAGGTGGGGATGGGTCATAAGTCACTCAATTAATATGCTTTAGGCAGGTTTGGGTCCCTATATTAACCTTATGTTTTAGTTTTAACTCTTAGTTAATTAGTTTGACATTTACCATGTCTCCTTATATTTTTATATTATATAGTTAATAAAAACACTATATAATTCCAAGAGACCCCCAAATGGTCCATTAATGATACACCTATCATTATATAAGTCTTCTGGCCAATCCAAAGATTTTTAGGAATAGAATATCAATTAATAATATAATATGTTTTTTAAAACTCTTTTATGTCAATTTTATCATAATTTGGTATTTTGTTTTTTCTAAATTCATAACAGCATTATTACTTTGAAAACAATTCCTATAAACAATCCTAATATGTCGTATTAACCATTAAAATTAGTGGAATTCAAAAAAGGCTCAAAATTCATTTATTTGTATATTTATAATATCAATTATTTTAATATTTCATTAATTATGTAATTATTGCATCACCATTGTGTCATAAATATTTAAAATTATTTAAGGTCTAAAAATTATAAATAAAATACCATTATGTATGAAATATTTTTATATTTCTAATTAATATTTATAATCTAATTTATCTTATGTATAACCCTATATAAATAATGATTTAGTCATTAAACATTTGGTTTTAAACTATAACTTAGTGTTTTTCACTAGTCATCAAAAACTGAATGTTTTCAGAAAATTACCAAAAATTCACCCTATGATAATTTTGATATTCTGAATCCAAAAATGAAGTCCATTTTGAAAGCTAAAAATAATAAAATTTTAAAAATTGGTTATTACTATTCTTAATGGCTACGTTGATTGGTTTTGTGATGTGTTAGAACATGAGGTTGTGTACAACACACACTACTGTATTATTCAAAGAGAAGTGTACCGTGGAAGCTTAGGGTGTTACATTCTCCCCTACTTCAAATAATTTCTTCCTCGAAATTTCTAAAATACTACTTCATAAAAAGACTTGGGTGGTTCTTCATCAAAAGTTCCTCAGGTTCCCACATTGCCTCTTCCATTTATGCTCGATGGTCATGAAGAAAGTATTTTTCTATGAAAATCACATTTAACTCCCTCCATTCCATATTTGATACTTCAGCATCTTCCTTTGTGTTTTGAATCAATGACCACCATAGATCAGCATCTCCAGTGTGGTGATAAACTACCATGATAACTTTCTCCCTTTCACTACTCCCCAAGGATTGGAATATTTTCTCTAAATATTTTATCCATTTCTCAGCTACTAGTTGATTTTTACTCCCATTTAATGTTGGTGGTTGTTTCGTCAATAAGCATTCTAACACTGATCCTCCACACCGTTGATCTAGGTGCTCCATACGGGTAAGGTTATTATTCATAACCTGAGTGAGTTTTCCTATTATGGTGATTAGTTGATCAGCACCAATTGCATCACCAGCTCCACTATAATTATCTTTATCAGGAGGAAAATCCTTACATGGAGTGCGTGCATTGATATGTTTTTTATTCCTTCCACTAGGCTCTATTTCTAAACAATGTCATAAACTAGATCAGTTTATGAATCAAAATACATAATTCCAAACTTGTAAAATTCTTAAAATAAATTGAACAGTTAATGGATATAATCCATAATCATAAAAATGCTTTCTTTGAGGACATATATATTCATAAACCCTTCATAATGGTTTTTAAATAAAATTTGAATTATCCTAAGCATATCCCCTTGAACTGTCGTAACCAAGAGTGCGGCATGGCCCGTTGTCGTGCACTAGTTCCCGTACAAGTCTAGCTCAAAGCAGTGTTTTTGTGTTTTACCCCTATGTTCATATGTGACAGAGCCTCCTCTACCTGCTCGTATCCAGACATGGATTTATTGCTTGTAAATTTCAAAAAATCTCTACAATACCAATTTTCTAGGAAGTTCTTCTATACTAATCCTCAATGTCTATCATAGGGCTATGTGCCCTAATCAGATTTTATCTAAATCTAGTTTCCAAGGTTTTTACTAAACTTCCCCTGATACCAACTGTAACGCCCTGACCCCAGTTACCAATAGTCAGAACATTATTACAAAACATTGTCATGATCACAAAAGATCATGTCTCGAAATACCTATCTGTTTAGTAGCCTTTGAATCACTAGATACATTAATCAGTCTTAAATTACATCATTAAATGAAAACTAAAACAATAAAGTCTCCATAGTCCACACTCATATCCCCTTATACCATCCTTGCAGGTCATTAATATATTACATTTTCACATCCTGGGAAAAATAAAACATAGAAAGTGGTGAGCTCAGATGCCTAGTAATGATAAAAATATAGCAGATACTTTCATAAATATGCATAAACATTTAAGGAAATGTATAACTAAAACAAAAGTCTTTTAAACGATAACTTCAGTATAATATGGCAGAAATAAATTGAAATAATTCCACTTACTTATTCACTTGGATATTATATTAGTCTAATAATCACAAGAAATATCAATAACCACTTTCATAATGATGGAATGCATAATTCTAGACTATCATAACCACATATTCAAGGCCTTGTGCAAAGACTATAAATAAGATTTTGTCAAGGCCTTATGCCAAGACACTATATTGTCTAATGACACCTATTGATGCATCAAGGAGCCATAGTGGGATCCACCCATCACTTACAAAGTCAAAATCATTCCTCATATGAAATGGTTTAAACATAACATAAACATTTGTATTAAAACTAGCATACAAAATGCCAATACTTTATCCATAATCAATGAATGGTATAAAAATTATACATCAACAGTCAAACATATCTCAAAACCTTAAATAAAATATGGATGATTTGTATCATGATAAATCATCTTCAAAAAAAGTTTAAAATCCATTAAAGTATTTTTACCTAGATGAAAATGATTTGTAAAACTTTTTGAGAGAAATACCCCTTTTCATGAAAACATTTAATAGTCACACAATTTAGAAAGGAAGACATTTAAAGACATTTTTGAATCAAAGTGTCCCATACATATTTGAAATGTTTTATAAGAATTAACATTTTAAAAAAATTAATGTCCATATAAATGAATCCTTAAAATCCATTTTGAAGACATTGACATTAATTATAAAGATTTAGAAGAATAAATATTTAAAACAATTGATATGATGTTCTATTAAAAAAAGTCCCATAAAATAATCCATTTGAAAACTCTGTCATGAAACATGGTCATTGATAATAAATATGTCCAAGTATATACTTACGTAAATACACCCTCGGATAATAAAATGATTGTGAAATTAACCCTTACCAATTTGGTAATTTACGACAGATACACCCCATGAAAGAGGTATCATACAATGAATATGTAAATAAACATCCAAGGTGGGAAGTGGCTTCTGTGTGACTCAACATTCCCATGGTGGGTAGCGGCTTCTCGGTGACCCACAATACCCATTGTAATTATCATTTATGAGTACCATATTAGTCCTAGGTTGGTGGGAAGATATTTTTTGTGACTAGGAAGGCCCATTGTATTCATTGTTAAAGAGTTCTCGAGCATCCCATTGAGTTCTATGATATGACTAATGGTCCTACTATCCTACTCAAAATTATACCTTTTTTGAGTTTTTCTTTCTTCATGAGAAGTATTCATGATTTTATTGTGGATTTATTTGTGGAATTTCCTTTTTATTTTGAGGTTTCTATTGAAAAAAATTTTACTCTCCCTTCATGGACTTCGCTCACATGTGTTGTGTTTAGGGTAGATGACTACGAACATGAAAGAGGACTTGGTGGACCAAGAACTAGTGGTTCCCAGTGAAACGTGGTAAGAAAGGAATACTTATACAGCTTGCAATAGCTACTATATTCTTACCCATAAGGTGGGGCTTCCAATAGATAACTTTCAATGTTTTCCTTGTACATTCCCATTTTTAGTTTATCTTTTATTGAGATTGTATTCTGGCACATTTGACCTAATTTCTCTACATTTACTCTATGGACATTTAATGGAATTCATATTTACTTTTCTAGAATTGTAACATGGTAGTGTGTGCATGCGTACATGTACTAAGGAAAGTGCCTCCCACATACAGGATGATGCATTTGACACTACTCGCCAACCCCTGGCCATTTGGAGACGGTCTTGGGGTATGTCACAACATATGACATGGGGGACTAATCATGACAAATAAATTCCCAATGTCTCTAATAGTCTAACACCCTCTAAAACATGAATCATATTCTAAGTATATCTAATAATATATTAAATTTATTCTAAAAATAACTCCATATTTGTACCCTTAATGACATATCATACATAGAATTTTCCATGAAAACATGTGGATGTAAATCATAATAATGTTTGATCTTATATGATTAGTGAGGGTAAACCTAGAACATGTCAGTCTTAAAATTCCATATTATAACCAGAAGGTTATGATAAAATGATCATATGAAGTTTCTCAATGTAATATATTCATACCATGAAATCATAGAACATAACATCGAGAAACAATTATATCTCAATGCATGATTAATAATGGTGTAAATTTAGAAATCATCACTCAAGATTAATAATATATGAATGTGAAAATCATAGGTATAGGAAATAAAAGTTTTAACATATATATTGGAAAATATGTTTATGTGAATTGATATATTCATATAATAAATATCTCATCAAAATGTAAACATATTAATTCACAATAAAGTCTACACATAATCATCTAATAATGAATAAAATCAATCATAATTACATATAAAAATTTGAAAAATGGTATTTATAATAATTTACATGATTATCCTCATCATCTCATGAGATATCATAATCATAATAACCAATTAATTAGAGGGATATAATGGACCCCTCCATCACAAAATCATACATAATTCATATGTATTCCATAAGATCATACAACATTCATAATATAATCATTACAGGAACCATAGAAAATATATGGGTTTCATAAACATTAAAAAATCATTATATTTAACCATATAGAGTAATAATATGGGTGTTATAATATGTTAATATCCCAATTAAATCATATGTATGATCAAATGAAGTTTTCATTGAAGAATATTTACTTTAACAGATCAGGTAAATATTTCTTCATGAAAATAAAATTTTATTTTTGAAATAACTTAATTTAAATATGTATAATTATAAAAAGATTGGGAAAATTTTATTTTCCAAATAACTAATCATGATTTTATAAGAATAACTAATTCATTGAACGATTATAATGGCATGACAATATGTTTTTGTTGTAATCATTAAACAAATCGGTTGACACCATCTATAAAAATTACCAAATTTAAAAAATGTAATGATGATCATTTTGTAGCAATTTTAATGAAATTAAAATATGGGATAAAATGTTATAAAAAATCAATGGATAAAAATTAATATATTCAAGAAAATATTATTTAAAAATTACTTTTTGGGGAACAATTCCTAGCCAAAAGAGTGGAAATATAGTTAACAACTCAGAAAAACATTTTCATAAAAAAAATTAGATCCAACAAAAGGATAGTAATATTAAACCATACAAATTATATAAATATCTAGTATTGATGAAAATGAATGCGTTTTATCCAATAATTTTAATATAATTGACATTAAATGAAATTTGAGCATAAACAATCCCAATTAAAATGAGATTCAATCACAGATATCATACAAAAAATGGTTTACAAACCTGATATATTCTTGGGAATGAAATATAATAAATATATATTTATTCAAAATATATTTTATTTCCATTATCATTTTTATATAAACTATATTTTATTTTATTATGACATATTAACACTTTTTTTATTAAAAATTCTTTATGAAATTCGATTTTCTTTATGATAAATGCTTAAATTGAATAACTGTTTTGGTTTGGCCTTTGTAGTCCTTGTAAATTAATCATTAATGAATAATATAAAAAAATTTATCCATTCATTAGTATCATATCTAATACTTTAAAAAAGAATATAATATACATATAAATTAGCGAAGAAAAATAAATACCCCATTTCATGGGGACATAAGTCTATAGGTATGTGTCAGTATTGTTAATCACTTCAATGGTTGGATTGAATTAAAAATAAATACTAATTAACATTTCTATATATATAAAATATCATAAATTTAACATATATTCTTTAAATACTCCATTACAACCATTCTAGTTATTTGGTGATGGAAAAAAGCATCACTTTGTGGAGGTGTTAGTCCACATATAAGCACAAGTGATGTTTTCCATCTCTATAGGATGGAGTTTAAGTGGATACTCGTTGTTAAATCGTCATAATAAAAAAAATTATTTTTAAAATAATGAATTAAGTATTTTATAATTTATTACATTTTTAGAGGATTTAGAGGAAAAATAAAATTGAATTTACATAGTTAAGTGTTGTTCATATTCATTGAGAAATCCTTTTTTATTTACTCTGTAATTCCAGAAACGATGGTATTTTTTCATGACATAGATCTCTATGATGTGGGAAATGAAAATATGATTGTATAAGGTAATATAATTAATAGGACATATGGCTTAAACATTTTTAATAATTCAGGATATGAGGATTTTTTTATAATTGAAGAAAATGTTACACTTTTAAATACATAATGATTAAATAATAATTGTAAAAAAAATCATGTCATGTGGAACCTTGGTAGACCAACATTTATGATAAGATGTGATTGGTTAGAAATAAAATCATAATAGTCTTCTTTTTACATTATTTAGATTCATTTAAGACCAAATATTATATTTAAATGATTTCAAAACCTTATAAACCTTACCCATGATTAAATTAATTTTTTCCATGATAAATTAAAAATTTATCCGAAATAATGGATTCCTTATAGTTTTTTCAAAATAATGATTAAAAGATTCTATTCTATTTTAACAAATAAAATTTAAATAGATTTATAGAATTACATTTAATGAAGGATAAAAAGACATGAAATTGATTTTTTGAAAAATACATGAATTAAGGGAAAAAATAATATCACCTTGAAATCAACTAATAAGTTGGTTTATAAAAAATAGTTTAATTGTTTTTAAAACAAATGGTTTTTAGACATTTGGATCAATTAAAACCCAAATAGATTATTCTATATAAAATTGTCAAAAAAATCCCAATAATTGATATTTCTTTTAGTGAAATATAACATCTATTAAAGAAAGTAAAAATTGGGATATGAAATTAGAATTTATTCACTAAAATAAACTATTTGACTTAATTAACTTATCTATGGTCTATACTAAATGATTGACAATATATTAAGTCATGATTACATGATGTAAATTTTATAAAAGGGTAATATTTAAAAAATATGAATATTCAGTTTTCTCCCAAGAATAAATTATTATAAAAAATTTAAAGTATTTACCACAACATCATAGGGATATGATGAATCTGTTTGTTCAGATTAATGTTTCAAAATAGAAAAAAATGAATTGTAACATCATTAAGAATATTAATCATATTTTTGAATTAAATGTATTTTTTAAAGAGTTAAATTACTTTATATAATATTATTTATTATTTATTATAAAATAAAAAATAAATATTAATTATATAAATCCATTTCAAAATTTTCAAAAATGAGTTAATTTTTATTCATATCAAAAAATTTAATTTTTGCGTTATAGCATTAACATTTTAAGAATAATATATAATGTTGTATCATAGTTATTTTAAAGGATTTTTCTTGAGGTTGAGAAAGATACTAAACACAGAAAATTAATTAAAAGCTAAAAAATAGTATCAAGGATATTTGGAAAAAATTTATCTGAATATGAGAAATGAAATGAAAAATGGTTTGCTAGTGAAAATCATTTTATGTTTAAAAAATATTTTATTCCAAAATTAATCATAATTTCAACTACAATTAATTTAATTAGAATGTTTTTATTCAAAACAAAAAATATTATTTATAAAATGGATTCCTAAATTCAATTATAGAATTTTAATAAAATGGTGGTTTTCTATATATTCAATATTTTTTCCTATTAAGATAAAAATAATGATTTTCAAAAACAATTACCAATATTTGACAGTAAAATAATGTTTTATATCACTGTTTAATTTTTTATCAATTTAATAAAATAATATATATATATATATATAATTGTATTAAGCTGATTATAATATTAACTTCATAAAATAAACAAAATCAATTTTGGATGAAGACATATTTTCAAAGCATAAATGACATTACAAAAAATTGAGTTTTTATTTTCTAATAATTAATGAAAAGAATTATGCTATAATATTATATTATATTTGTGTGTGTGTGTGTATTTCATAATGAGTTTAATTATATTAATTTTCACTAATTTAATGGTTAGGTTATAAGGGTTAAAATTAATCTATAATATTTTGTGGACATTAAAGATCTTTGTTGTGTGTCTCGAATGTTGTCGAACATAGTGTTATTTTAAAATCACATAGAATTTTAAATTATGATATTATCATGATATAAATATATAAATTTTCAACATATAAATCATTATAATATAAACATGGTGTAATATAGAAAATATGTCTCCAAGGGAAGAAATATTGGAAAATAAACATGTACAGTAACATTTGACTCCCCAAAAACTAATTTAACCTCCCCTTTAAATAATATAAAAATAATTATTACCAATTTAAGAACATTATTAATATCAATAATATCATATATATTTATTTTATTATTATTCAATCATTTTATATTAGTTAGTTATTTAATATTTTTAATAGTTGGTTTTATTAATCATGATACATTATAACTAGTTTCGTAATCAATATGATGTATTTCATTCTTCTCCCAAATCAAATCATTACATTATCATACCATAAAACATAAATGTTAATTTTCAAATATCTATAATTACATAATTTTATTTTATGTGATTTTTGGTTAAGATAAATAAACTTTAATTGGGCGCTTAGCGTGTTTTTATGATTCATAGTGAACCAATGGTGTTTTCCTAAATGATGAAATAATTTTTTAAATAACCGCAATATTAAAAACTAAACTCGGTATATTATTATTTAAATAATATTTTATATAAAATTAATCTCATCGAGAAATTAATGACGTCGAGTTAATAAAATGTTTACAAGGTGGTTCAACAATCCAAAAAATTAACAAAACATTACTTTATTGTTAATTATGAAATGTTTATGTTGTATTATCATTATAAGAAAAACAATTTAGCCTCAATTAGTACTTATTATTATAATGTGTTACAATTTTAATTGATAATAATAAGAAAATATCTAATATGAAGTTATTTTATTGGATGTAAAAATAAATTGTTTCTCTCAATATGTTTCTTTAAATAGTGGAATTTACAATAGTTGTTTATTGATTATATTGCTAAGGGTACTATAATTAGAATGTCTAGTAACATAATAATGTAATAAAAATATCATTTTCCCTGAAATAAAATATTTTAACAATGAATTAATTTTGTAAATACAATACAGAATATAACCATCTATTTGGGTGTTATTATATATGTATGCATGAATGAGGATTGAATTCTCCATTGAACATGAGAAAGGAGAAAAGGGTCCATTATTATAGTACATAAATTTCGATATCAATTTTATAATTATATAAAAATAGATATATTAATAATATCCTTGGATTGTGGAAGATGAGAAAATAAATATCATCATGTATGTGATAGAATATACTTACACATTATTAACGTTTTTCAGCTTTCATTTTTGAAAAGTGGAATGGTTAGATAAATTCTTTATGATAAAAGTAAAAATATTTCACTATATATGTCATAATAATTGTTTATCAAAATGGGGAATGAATAATTAAATGAATCTGTTTGATTAGGAAAATTATTATATAGTAAGAATTATATTGATATTTTAATCTTTCTCTTTTTGACATCAAATAAATGATATTATTTAGAAACAATTTTGATTCTAGAATTGTAAGGGGTTAAAATTGAACGTTGGGATACAGATTGAAGGAATATATTCATGAGAACACTATATTTAGTGTATAGTGTTGATGGGGTGGTGACATTCTTCTTTTCTAACTTTTGGAAATTGATTTTTTTTAATTGTAACATAATATAAAGAGAACACATGTTTCAAATGTCACATGGTTCAAAAAAATAATATTAATGGATTGGAGTATAAAAACGTAGATAATATATAGACCACACAATTATAAAAAAAAAATTGAATTTTTTCCCCCCAATAATTATTATTTATTACTTTTACTATTTTAGATGTTACGGTTGTAACTAATTTTTACAATTGTAATTCATCACTTGGGCCTAAAAATAATGTTGTCCATATAAAAATATTCGTACTATATAATTCCATATTTGAATTATTTTTATAAAATTACACTTACTAAAGTGATGAAAAATAATTTTAATGTGATAAGTTTATAGTTTTTTAATGAAAATTAAGGAAAATTAATATAAATTCTTAACTATCATATAATTTTCTTCCAACTAAAAACATAATTTTATAAATTTATAATATTAGATCTAAGAGAAATATGTTTTCTATTAATTATTTTATAAATATATAAGTCATTCTTATATAATAATATTTTAATAATAGTCTGGGTATTTTTAAAAATGGAAACTCGAACTTCTCACCTGAAAATAGATTATTTTAAAAAATAACTTACAATGATTGAATTTTTTTAAAAATTATATATGAAACTGTTAGCTTCATATAATTTAATTTATATTCTCAAAATTTAATTTTTATCATTAGAATGAAAAACTATAAATATATACATCATTTGTTGAAAATCAGGTTTCTAAGCAATATTATTTGATTAAACATTTTTCAAATTAATTTCCAGTCTAAATCATTATAATATGATAATATTTATAAAATTCAAAATTCAAAAATTGAGACCAATTGAAAAAAACCTGATAAAATATATTGATTATCAAATCAATATATTTATCCAAAATATTATTATCAGATACAATTAATATTAAATATTTATATTCTATAATTTTATTATAATAGTAAACTGACATTATATATATATATATATATGATATCTTATAAGAAATGTAATAATAATAAAAATACTTATACATTACACTTAAATATATATGTTTCAATTATTTAAAATCATAATTAAATTTTATAGTGAGATATATTTTATAGAATTACTAATAAAATATAGAAAAATTCTATTTATGTATTAGATGTGTATCCAACAACTATATTCATAATGACCATATTCTCAATTTCCATATTTTAATTGAAAATATTTTTGACCCCAAAATTTATAATTTTCATATTTTGAATATATATATATATATACATAAATATTTATCTGTTTATTCGACTTTCACATCACATGAAATATTATTATTTCATATAATATATTCTTTATAAAAAAAATTCATTTTTATGGATCCCATCATAGTAATTTGTATTTTGGACAATCGATGATCCTCGTTGGTAATTATAATCGGGAGAATTTTCTAGTCATATGTATTTTTTTTCTTTTTGTAACTATTTCCCATTATGAATTTGTCAAAATTAAATGGATGTATTCATCCATGGGGAGTAAAAATTCATATTGTGTAATAAAACATTTTATGTAGTTTTTTTGACATTCCACATCAAAATTAATTAAATTATTACGATTTATATCATATATTCTATGACTAATATACATAAAAATTCAATAATATTTCAAGGAAAATATATTTTTTAGAATTATAATGAAATAGATCACAAAAATAATACAATATAATATAAAACATGGGGTTTTATACTGTCCCCATAAAATAAATTACTTATTTAAAATTCATATTGTCATATAACAATAGAAATATATAATTGAATATAAATGGAAGGCATGAAATATGTTATAATTTGTAGGGAGATATCGACCTTAAAAACATTGGAAATATATCATTATGCTCAGAGTTGGAATATCCCAAATATTTAGATCCTGTAACCAATTGATCCAATATTATATCTTTATTAAATATCAATACAAAAAATTAATTCATTTTATATCAAAGTGTGTTTATATAAGAACCACGTATCAATATGACACCATACATTGATATGAAATTGTAAATCCTTATACATATAAATAATTTCCATCTTGGTATAGAAACAATCCACATTCAAAATCATATAAAATTTATATATAGGTATAATAATAAAAATTTCACAAATAAAATTCATATTAATTTATAGATGAGGTGGGTTGAACAAGACACATATACAATACACATGGTTCCTAAGTCAATGTGTGGTTTTCCTCCGAGAAAATCATTATTATAACCCACATTTATTATTGTGGTTTCATATGGATCCACATATAATAGAATTTTCTAGTTCCTATCATCCATTTTATACCTTCAGATAAGATATTTATTTCATTAATTTCCTTGTTTCCTATATTTAAGTCATTGGACAATTAAATAAATCCCATGGTGAACTTTTTTTTCCTTTCACTGTGTTAACTTTGTTATAAATTTTCCCAAGGAATGGAGTTTTATTATTCAATCCATTTCGAATGATTATCCATAATTAAATTCCATTAATTCATTATCAATAGTCTCTATTCTATCAAATATAACATTATTGATATTGAATATTCACCCCAGAAATAGGTTCATCACATGAACATCCATTAAAACTCCATAATTGATTTCGTTTTATGTTATGGGAATCTCAACTATTTCCATGTGGTTATTGATTTTTTAAAGTTGGTATAATCATATGTTTTCTAACTCTATCTCATATCCCACTTTGTTTCTAGTTGGTAAAATCTCTACATTTTTTGAGGATTCCATTGTTAAATTTCTTCCATTTAGTTTCATCTATTATGAAAATAAAAAGTTGTTAATATGAGTTATGATCATTTAATATCATAAAAAAATTACCAAAACAAATCACATGAAACACTAAATGTAAAAAATAATTATATTTTTAGTATATCCCATTAATGTTTTTAACATACATAATTTCAATACATTATATTTATGTTTATTTAGGTTGGCCTCTTCCATACTCTCTTACCTAACTCTTTATCATAATAATCCCTTCATAATTTATTATAACATTATTTTGATTGAAAAATGATTGTCCCAAGAGACTGTAAACCATGTTTTAAAGTAATATATATTTCTCATATACTAGTTGATGACTTTATGAATACCATACACACAACATTCCTTGTAACAATGCCTAGGTACATCGATTGAAATTTTTTATCGACATGTAATATCCAAACATGGATGTTATTAATTAGTAAACCAAAAAATATCAATATTCACAGTCATTAAAGTGTTTTTATTATACATCATAATAACTATAGGTTTTAAAAAAAATGTTCTCCCATCCTAATTGATGTAAAAAATATATTTTGTATTTCCTCATCTAAACAAAATAAGTAATAAATAGCATTGATGTTGTGGTCAGGATAATCTTATCAATTATTAATGAAATTTTTAATTCATAATTTATATTCAATTGATTACATTCTAACATCTATGTTATTTAAAACCTCCAAGGATATACAAGGATTAAATTGAGACCCACAGTTCTAAACCCTATGCTAAAAAACCAATAATACACACCATATTCGATACAAATCCTTAACTAAATATCACTAACACATAATATAACAATAAATATTTGAGGGAATTGTTGGTTTAATGTTTTAGATAGTTAAAAAATGTCTAAATAATTTTTTCATTGTATAAATTGAACATTTTATCCACTATATAGGAGACAAACAACATATAAAAATTCTTTAAAACTCATACAAATTATCCAAAAATAGAACTATTATAGATACATCATTCATATTATTATCTTTGTAACTTTGAAATATGGATTTATAGGATATTGAGAGCTCAAAAAATTTCCTAGGCTAAAAAAAAGAGATAACAATAAATAATCATATGTGATCCTAACATGATTATATGGGTATTATGATGATACTTATATAAATCATACAAAGTAATGGTTTCCCATAAAAAATTATGTATAGAATGGTATTTTATAATTCATGAATCAATATAATGTGGAAACATGAATCAATGAACATGATCAATGAGTGAAGAAAAATATCACTATATTATAAATATAAATTTCATAAAAACAATATAATTTTTAATATAAAATACATGAGCCACAACATGAAAGAATAATATAAAAATGTTGGAAATAATTCAAATATTCCCCAATCATTATCATAGGGAACATTGCAATAATGTGGAAGATGAATATTGCAAAATCCAATATGAAACTAATGTACCATTACAAATAAATTTCTCAAAACACACAAACATTTACCGTAAGAATTTTATATTAATATAGAGCTCGATATAAAATTTAAAAATATTTATGGATTTATCTTTTCACATTATAATAAACACCTATAAATAAATGGTCTTCATAAAATGATTAAATTATAATTATTTAATTTTTATAGAGATTGATGGGAAATAAAAATAGGTTTCAAATAATAAAAAAATAATTCAAAATTTAAATATTAAATATTCAAAAAGAATTTGTTTTATAAAATTATTAATTTGGATACAATTATACAATGAAAAAAATTGTTAGATACAAAGAAACATAGTCACCAAAAATAATCACATTATAATGAAAAAATATATATGGTGAAACCTAAATAATGAACCCATTGGAGATATATATCATTTAATATAGATATTAAAATGAATACCAAATAAATAACGGGGTTTCATAGAAAATTTATTTATTTATTTACAACTCCAATATATAAGTCTATATCAAAACCCATCATTTTTTTATAAAAGTTGAAATGAAAAAATTACATATTTGAATTATAATTTAAAATAGTTTTCAGTAGAGATATAATTTATAAAATAATTTAAATTGGAATTTCATTGAACATTGTAATCATTTTAGAATAAATTCATGAAGAATTCATATAACATAATGGAATATGATTGAGTTACCAAATCCTTGAAACTAATATAAATATTTAAATAAATTCGAGGGAATGATATGATTTGAAACAAAAAATTAAATAAGATTTAAATGATTGGATTATGATTAAATATGTTAAATGGGATGTATATACAACATTTTAATTAAATCACGGTATATAATAATAAATATATGGGTTTTACTGAAACTACTAGTCAATAAACCCTTACATTTACACTCAATTTGAATAAATGTGATTCTACCAACTGTTTTATTAATGTAAAAATATTAATTACCTAATTAAAAACATTATTAAAAATAATATCCATCGATAAAATAAATTTTTCATTATTCCATTTATTAATATTACTTTTTTCATATTCATTATTAATATATTTAATGACTGATCATGATTAATTTAAACTCATTTCATAATTATTATTTTCTAATTTAATTTTCCACATTAATTTTTCATTTCCTAGATCAAAAAAGGAACTATAATATAATATTATTTACTATTTATTATTTATAATTTTATTTTTTGTGAATTTTTTTACCTTCTCTAAATATGAATTTATTAATGTGATAGATCAAACGATTCTTAGGTAATGGAGAGTGTTTCATAAAAAACAAGTAAATTTATTATACTTCCATTGTAGCACCAATTGAATTTCAATATTTTCTTATTCCTACAAATGTTATATCTAATCCAATTACTATAGAATTCCATGATATAAATGTATATCATTAAACATGTAGTTAGTTTAATCAACCAAAACATTAACATAACCAAATAAATAGATAATTATGATGTGATATAATGTTAATTTCATTATTAAAAAAAATTAATTTCTTGTATATTATTGTCATATATTAGAATTTTGAAATATTAGAACTAGAATATAATAAATAACACAATTTTAAATAACATCAAAATTGACATTCATTTAATTTTACAATAAAATATACTTTATTAAAATATTTAAATTTAATAAAAACCTATATTTTTTCAAGTGAAATTTAAGTGTTAAAATATATAAAATATGTTATATTAATGTACTAATTGTTCTTTTATCATTAAGATGTTGAATTAAAGATTGTAAAACTATATTTAGGAAGGTCTTAGTTTAAGAAGTGTATTTGCGCCTCATACGCTATTGTTTTAAACATTATTTACAAATCACAATATATTGTTAATTTATGAATTATGTATAATAGTGATAATTATTTAGAACTATATTTTATTTTAAATAAAAATTTAGTTTAGTCATATGGTTAATTCAAATAATTTATAAAATTATTGTCCTTAATAAAAAGAAAAATGATAAGAATGGGGAATCTTAGAAATAAATGAACAAAATGGTTAAAATAATAAATTTTTATGTAATAGAGGTTTAAATTGAAAATTATTAATCATTAATATGATTTTTTTCAAATTTTGAGGCACATTAGGTATGGTATAAATCCCATTAATAAATACTTTTTGGTATTTATAATAGTGCCACTCCCCCTCCACTATACAATGGTTATCACTCTACCCCTTCCTTAATCCTCAATAAACACTTTGGATCATAAAAAACTAACCAAAAAGTATCCCAAAATCCATAAAATCTTTTTGGAATATTAATATTTTGAAAATCATAATTGAATGAATCCATATGATGTAATCCAAAAGGAGTTATCCTAATAAAAGGTAACATCCTTCCTCATATTCATTTTTATATATCCATTATCCTCCCCCCCATAACTCCTCGTATTCCGCAATTTTATAAAAAAAAGTATCCCAAATATACTAGGATGGAATTTTTATATGCTTTAGGCCAAAAAATACACATAATTCCATATAATGCTTATAGAACATATTGTTTACGTTTTCATTGGACAACTGCCTCATGAAACAATGATTGTTCATTATTTATTTACCACCACTCATGGTGAAAATTATGATGGAAAAAATATTTATATATGTTAAATATTATATTTATTATGTCCCTAATATTATTTATTACTTTTAGAAAACATATATTTATACTTTCTATTTGGTTTAATTATGATAATTTTGTTTGACGAAGTGTGGACAACCACCCTCTCAAAGCAATGTGATTCATTCATACACAACATGTGACATTTTAAGGATGTGTTTAGTTATATTATTTTACATATATTACATAATAATTTAAATTTAAATCTATATTATCTATATAAAAATATTTCATTTTATATATATCTTTCAATATAATGATAAAATGGAAATATTGTTCATGTGTATGTTTGACCAAAAGTCTACAAGAACGGTGTATTCCATTTAAAATGTATATATTAAAAATATTATTATAATATATATATATATAATTAATATAAATAATACCTATATCATGGATTAAATTCTTTAAATCATCAAAATGTATAAGTACCAATGATATAGAATATTAAAACAGATGCCAAAAACATAATGAATATTACTAGAAGTGTATTCATAATATGAAATTATTATAAAAGGGGTAATATAATGTCTTAATCAATCCATATATGGTATTAGATAATATAATAGGGTTTTATGATATAAATATAATACAAATATAATTATAATACAATAAATTTGTATGATAATGATTATAATTAGGAGACAAGGTAATGGGATTCCATCTCACCATTTTTCTAAGAAACATTATTTAATCACAACATTTTTTATATTTGTAGTGAGTATAATTTCCTGGGATGTATTATCTGATTATTATAAATATATTTATTCCTATTTACATACAAATTTAATGATTTTTATTTCATGGTGTTTATCTTAGAAATAATACTAAATTTGTGATGTAATTTGGTCTCAACTTTACTTCATTGAGACACATGCCAAATTATGAACAAATATTTTTCAATGAGGTCTATTTAGTGCCTTTATAATATTATATCATGAGTATAATTATTTTCATGATACATAAACATTCATTTAATTTCATTTTATAACATGGAGGTTTCGGTTAAATGTAACCATGTGTTAAGAGTTTATTAAAACTACCTCATAAATTTTGAAGATAATGCTTCCATTGAATAAATATTATGAACCATATCATTATAATTATAAATAATTTTATTATAATACATTTATTTGAGAATATTTATGTTCTAGTACAATTTTTATACTCATTAGTGCATAATATAAGTAATAAAATTATTTTCATAAAATTGTTTTTTTTAAATTCATGTATATATCTTTCTAGTTAGAAATCGATTTCCTTTCAAAAACAAAGACTTCAAAATATATTATCACATTTTCATTGAAGATAATTATCCAAGAAAAAGTTTTTTTTAAATCACTTATTGTATTCAATGTCTGTTTAAAAAATATTCGATCAAATAAACAAATTTCCAAGCTTCTATTATGTGTTTCCAATGAAAAAGGTTTTCAAAATGTTTTTATGATTATTTTATAAGATTAAAATTAAAATGATTTAAAATAAATTCATGCTTTTATTGTATTTTTTAAAAGATAAACTTTTAAAAATATTTTATTGATTTTAATATTATTTAAATGTATTTCTAATTAAATAGGATTCAAAAATAAAATAAATATTTCATTATATGATTTCAAATTACATTCAAGGGAAAGGGTTGTCAAATTATTCTCGAGTTTTGTTATATTTTTTCACAAATAATGGTTTTCAAAATGTTTTCATGTTTTCTTTATATGTTTTAATATATATTTTTACGAAAAATTGTACTAAATTGTTTGTGGTTTAAAAATTAGTTTTCTAATATAATGGATATTTTCCTCAGGAAATTCTTTAAAAAAATATTCCAAATTTATTTTCAATCTAAGATGAAATTAGTTAGTGTTTCTCATTTCATTATTAGTAATATTTTTAATGGTCCCATTAAAATTATATCCTAAATTCTTTATGTTTTTATAGAATTGTATTTATGAAACTCAATTCATCTGTAGGGGTTATATATTTATAAATACCATTTATTTTTCACATGTTATATTCTTAGGAATCTTTCTTCCTTTCACGAGTTATTATTTGATAAAATAGTTATTAAACCTATCTATCTTTTCATAGTTGAAGATATTATTTCATATTGATGCCATCAATTTTATTTTAGTGGATACAATATGATTTTTTTTGGAACATTTATATATGGTTTCACTATGAGATGGGTGGGACATATATCTTCCTCCAACTCGTTCGATAAATATTTATATCTCATGGGATAGAAGAAGATGGTCTTGGGAATGAACCTTTGATAATAATATTACCATGGAAGTGAACCATGAATATCAAGATGTATGAGGAGTGATCTCATGCTAATAATATTTTCATGGGAGTGAACCATGATTACGAAAATGGTATAGGGAGTGAACCCATTATACAATTGTGTACTTAATAGTGATTCTTATGCTACTATAAAAATCATATTATATACTTATGTGTTTTCTAAAATTCCATGTCTTATTCCTATGTTATACTTTCATAGATTATCTTATTTAGTTATTTATTATTCATGTCTTATAAAAGTCTATGATTTATGAAATGATATATGTATTTGATTATTTATGTGATGGTTATGATCTTGTAATGTTCGACCACATTCACATAACACAATGCCCATGTTGATGTTTACATCTCTCCCTTGTTTACCATTGTGGAGCATCTCAGCTCACCCATTTCTCTATTTCCTTCCAGAAAGTTATATATTATGTATGATGTGTCAAAGAATGGTTCTAGTCATGAAGAACCTGGTTGGTGATAAAGTAACTCATTTACACAATATTGATTTTGTTTTCTTGTTTCCAACGACAATAATATAATACGGTATTTGGGTATTGGTTTATATTATGTTTTAATTACTTAAAACTATTATGTAATTTATATGTGCCTTATTATTGGGTCATTATACGGAGCACTAAAATTCACTTTTAATAGATTATAATATAATTAATAGTGTGACAATACATTATGTCTATCTCTAATTTTTTTAAATAACAACATGATTAAAAAAATATAATAAAGTATTTCCTAAAACAAAAAAGTAAATACAATGTTTTGTCATTAGTATTTACTTATATTTCAATTATTTTAAAAGAAAAACAATATTAATGATCATATTAACCCTAATGTTCACCAATACCTTTAAACATATACCTATATCATTTAAAGGGATTATTCATCAAATAAAACTTACACAAAAATATATTCTCAAATTTCTATGAAATATTAATAGATGAATTGCAATGTATTTAAGTAATAAAAACACAAAAATAGTGGCACATATGTCATTGAGTGTAAGATCAAACATCAAAATATATAGAGCTCATAAGAGCTATCAACGCATTACTAGATGGAAAAAGATCAACTATAGAAGTAGAAAATGAGTTTTACACCCCTTTTTTCAATCTCATAATGATGATTTCCAACCTTATTAAGTTTATTTGGACATATAATAGCATAATATACCAAATCATTACAGCTAAAGCATCTCAAAATCAACTAAATATTTTTTTAATTTCATTCTAGGATTATTCGGGACTCTTCACTTTGAAGTCCCGAAATTCATGACCAAATTTACCACACCTTTAACATTTACAATATCCTAATATTCATTACCTAATACTTATTTTGAAAAATTTGGAACATGTTTTGAGATTTCTTAAAAAATTAATAGTTGATTTATTTCCATTTTCTACCACCGTGTATATTTTTTACTCTTCTCAACTAATGGGACATAATTTCGTCAATCTACATTTACACAATCTATTCACAAAAAACAACATTTTCATTATTTTAAAATTATCATGGGGACAATATACATTATATGATACATTTTAATACCAAGTTAGATTTATTAATTTTAATTTAAATATATCAAATAATGTCTTATATATACCTTGCTAATATTTTTAATTTTTCTTCAGATTCAGCCAGAGAATATTCATGTTGTTTCCAAAAGTAAAAAAAATCCAATCAAATTTCAATAATAGAATTGGTAAATATTTATCACGTATTTTTTTCTTAAATTTATGACATTACATATTATAAATATCATCTTTCCCCCAGGAATTCTTTACAAATGACAAAAATCTATCAGTTTCACCTAAAATTGATATATGGATTGAGTTACCATTCACATATAAAAATATACCATGGCTCAAAATAATTTCTCATTGTCATTGAACCATCCTAATGATACCACTATTTCATATAACCCATTGAGTTATAGGTAAATTTCATTATGAAATGATCCACTATAGACATGTTTCTTCAATGTAGACTAGGTTACTCACTAGCATGGATACCACCTACATTTATATACTATTCCAACTAAGACACAAATAGAATGAATTGTTCTATTTCTATCATGATCCAACTTGGTTAAAAAGACAACCAAGCACATTATCTGATCTGTGAAAAGACTATGGGGCGTTCCCAATCTCCAGAAATTAAAATCTATTTTTTTAATAAAAAAATATAGGTAAGAATAGTTTCATCTAAAAAACTAGGATCAATAAAAAACAAGACAAGAAGATGAAACTAATAACTAATCATATAAAAAATCAAACTTATACAAATATAGAAATAAAACTAAACAGAAGAAAAACTAATACTACAATAAGACCAAACTAAGATAAAACCAAACCGATCTCTATTTGACCTCGAGGTCACCACCATCCACCAAAGGACATGCTCTAACAGCGAGCATTTGAACCAAGAACCTGGAAAAGAAATAGGACCTACAAAACAAATCATGTCTACTGATACAAAATGGTACACATTGGGTATGATCTAGAAAGCTTAGTAATAAATCACCATAGAATCCATATGTTTCCTTTAATGAAATTATTCTTGTAAAAATAGCATAAAATACATTTATAATAATAGTTTTTAACATCATTTACAAATAACCACATGTATTTCCCAACATCTAAATTATTCACACTATGATTCTGCTTTCAAAACATATATTGATTTTATTCGAAAACCAAAATAAAACAACTCCATGGATATGATGAAAATAATTGAATCGGGTAATAATAAAAATAAGAATAGTAGAAAGTAAATAACAAATATAAATAAGAACAATGGGTATTCTTAAATATCCCAGGAAAGACCCATATATGTGCTCGGTTTGGAAGCACCTGATGGAATATGGTGACTGCCAAATATCTATAAAAACATAGCCACCATCAACTCACCAATATAATGGAATTATCCCAATAAAACTATTAAGGATCTAGGTGTTTCCAACCAGACTAATCAGGGATGGAAATCTACAATCACTCGATCATCTAAATGATGCAGAGGAACCCATGGTGATAATTTACTATGTAAGTTGTAGGCCCTTCCATGTGTGACTCATCATTCTTGACTCCACTGCACTTTCGTACCCCTTATGTAGAATCCACCTATATTATAACCAAAAAAAGTGACATCAATATTTATGATTGAACACTATATATATACAATCACATAAAATAAGGTGCCAACCAGACCATCATATCACACAAACATTTAAACCATTTTGTAAAGCACTTTCAATTTCCAAACAGGCATTCACATTTTTCAAACCAGATTCCTTTCCAAAAATATAATGTTCCAACTGGCCCTTACACATGTATAAATAAAATGAATTGACAATAGAACATCGACATTGTTTTCCAAAGGAAACACAAAATCTTTCATTTATATAAAATATTCCAAACGGGCCTCTGGGTTCCAACATTTACCAAAACATGTTTCAAGGGAAAACATGCCAAATATTAAGGAAAAATTTGATTTTATATTTCAAAATCACTTGAATAAAACAATATCCTTTTGAAATCATGGAACCATTTTGAAAATCAGTGGAGAAGTGGGAAATTGGAAACTTTTAATGGAAGAAGTGTAGTATGTGTCATCTTCTTTTGAATACACATCCATGTGTGCAATCTGTGTACACATGGATGTGAATACACCCAATAGAACCCTCTAAATTTCCATAAAGCAGACAATGTTTTTAGAACCATCACATTCCATTCAAACCAATCTCATAAATTTCATATAATTTCCCAAGGTGAAAATGTAATGATTTTTTATGATGACCAAGAGATCTATCTAAACAATATTTAAACCATACTATGTCGCCACATTAAACATGAAAAGATCTGATCTCAGTCCAATAAAAATAATTAATCATTTAAACAAGAAATAACCCTCCCCCCAATCATTTCGTTTGGATGTTAAAGGTTCAATTAACATTTTATGAAACACATTCGGTGTGAATACACCAAGACATAAACAAGGATCACTATTAACTTTAATTTTAGTAAATTCTACCAATAAAGGAACACCACAAGAAAATATCCATGTGTATTATATGTATTTGAATAACATTTAAAAATTAATTGAAGACAGTCAAGAACCAATTATTTTTTTATGAAAGGAAAAATAATGAAACACCTACGTTGATTGTGTGTGACTGCAAAAAAAAACAATTGGGGAGGAGATATATATTCCCCATGGACTATTTTCACACCCTACATCAAAAGGAAATCATAGAAAACATTAAACCTATCCATTATTATTCATCCATTGTAGGAAATCTGAATAAAAATAAACAAATATGGAGAGGGAAAATATGATAAGAGGAAATGGAATGATTGGATGAAGAAATCATGAAGAATCACAATCCTTCAGTTAAAAATCACCCAAAAAGTGGCCAAAAATTGAAGAGAAAGGAGGGGAAACCATACAGTTAATACCAAATAGGTAGGGATTCAAATGTGAGATGGAATCACTTAAGTAAAAATTTTAATTTTAATTATATTTAGCTCTTAATGGGATGCACGGTTTTTCTACATAGTTTTGTAATCCATTCAAAAACCATGTGAATGCTACTAGAAATTCTATGAAACGTTGAAAATTTAATTTGCAAGGTTTAGGAAAACCATTCTTGAACTATATGACCTAATATTTTTTTCCAAATCCTTACAATGATACCAAAAACACTCTGTATTCCCGCCAAGTGATCCTTGAATTATTCAAACATAATATAGTGACAACGTGGGTGTCAAAAAATGCCCACCAAGCAACTTCCTCCCAATAACAGTCACTATTACCATTAATAAGGCTATAAGAGCATTAAAAACACTAACCATATATTTTTTTTTGTAAAATAAACCTAAACCTCATCCAAAAATATCAATCATTGGGATAAAAATAAAAACAAATGAAAATCGTTGTCATGGATTGAAAATTCCCCCCACCACGAACACATTCTTACCATATAATGTCTACCAACCAAAATTTATCCAATGTTTGTATCCATTCCCAATAATGAATATGAAAATAAGATAGAATCTTCACTCCCTAATTCACACCATGCTGGTCTAGAAGAAACCAAAAGATATGAATAAGGGGAGAAAACAAGAGTAATATCCCCACTATAAGAACTCAACTTGCATGGAATCAATAAAAACTAAACAACACCCATGAAAATTAACAAGGAAACCCACTATAAAGTGACATAGAAGACCACGAAATAGGGAACTAACTCATACTCTCCACATTATCTAAACAAAAAATTCATCCCAACCAGGAACTAGGGAGAACCCTACATGGGCTATCAAAATTTTACTACAAAACCAATCCTCACTGCCAAGACATAAATTTGAATCCCGCTACAAGGCAACCTGAAATAATGAGCGTTGATGAGGGAATCCCATAAGAAATACAAAATCCGAATACAAAAGAAAGAAAAACAATACTGATTGAACTAAGAACCTCCCCCATTGACAAAAGACTCCCAAAAAATGGGAGTGTAAATCCATGAAATGAAATCCAAACTAATTTTTAGAATAGAAAACATCCCCCATTGGTCCAATGTTAAACCCCACATAGACCTAGAATATCACATGATATGAAAAATTCAATATTTCCTAATGATCTAAATACAAACTCTACTTCATTAATTTACTCAACAACCTCTAGCAGACCATGATCTCAATGAAGGTTGGGTAACATTTATAAATAACAAAAAATAGTTCATGACACATTAGAAATATTGGGGACTTCTCTAGGAGGATTTTTTTGAAGAAGATAGAAAAATATAAAAATAAACATCCATGCATATAATAGGCACAATTCCATCTAAAACCAAAAAAATCGATCACATTCCAAAAAGCACCAACACAACACAAAAATTTGTTTTAAAAAACTACTATTTACATTTCAATTTCAAAACTGCATTCGTCCTTGAAAAGATCCAAAATACTAAAATCCATTTTTCAAAAAATAACCCACTATTTAAAATAAAACCAATTTTGGAAACCATTTTCTCACTAAATATCATCATAGAAAGAACAAATCAACTTTAAATTTCAAACACACACCCATGGAATCTTATAAACCATCATATGGGGGTTCATCTGCTTTTTCATATGTCATCCATGAACAGGTTCCACATATACATTCAATAAATACCCAAACACATGTGACCATCCTAACAGAGTTTCAAGAGTCAAAAAACACATTTCCTTAGAAAAACACAAGTATAAACCAAATTTTCATTCTAAATTTTTTTCCTTAAAAATAAATTTTACCAATTTCAAAACCACTTAAAAAATCATTTTTTCATAAATTGGTATTCTTATAAAAATATTAATCAAACCAATCAGAACCAAACCATAAATCAACATACACCAAACCACCATAGAGAAGAACTAGATTACATTCTTAACCCAACGACGTAGTAGTGGATCGTTCGGCATGAAATCATAAAAAACTAAGAAATGTATTAACCATGAACATTGACTCCACATGGTTCACAAATCCATGTGGTATCATTACATAACACCAAATCGCCCCCATTTTCATCCATAAATCCAAAAACATGGGTAACGATTCAATTCCTCAACAACCCCTGGTAACTTGAGGTTGAGAACGAGTAAGGGATCTTGACACACATCTCATACCTACCTCATGAGTCCTGAAGACCCTAGTATTTGTCAACCTGGATCCCTAAAATAAAATATCATGTTATGAATCCATTTTTTCATGATCAATCCTAGGTCGACACTAAAATGGTAACATTAACTAATCTAATACATGGCATGAATGGATTCCCTATCCCCATGGGAGAACAACTAGTGTTAGGCATAAAAATATAAATGGGAATGGTATTATCCCCAAGAAAGGATAAAATAAAACTTGAAAAGAAGCAAGAACTAATTCATGGTAATATAAATTTTAACAGATCTAGGTACAAAAAAAACTGAACATATGAAAAACTAAAACTAAAACAATACCAAACTAAGATACAACCATTTCTATCACCATGTGACCTCAAGGTCACCACCATCTACTAATGAACATACTCCAACCATGAAAATATAAACCAATATAATGAAAAAGAAATAGGACCTACAAAATAGCTTAGGTCAATCGAAACTGATTGGTACATGTAGGGTGTGAGTAAGTTAGATTAGTAGGAAATCAATAGAAAATACATATGTTTCCATTCCTGAAATTATTTTCTTAACACTAGTTTGAAATACATTTAAAAATATAGGGTTTCCACACTTTAACAAATAAAAACTTCTCTTTCATATTATTAAAACTATAAAAACTATATTACAACATTAAAATTAGATTTCCATTTTATGTAAAAACCCAAATCAAAAAATTACATGCAATTCAGAAAATAAATCAACTATGAATCTAAAAAATAACTTCTGCAGGAACTAAACCGGAACAACATATAATAAACATTGGTGATCCTAATCATCCCTATAAAGCCCTTGGACATGCTCGGTTTCAGAACCACCTACCAGCGTATGGTGAAGCCCTTATGTTTGTAACCAACCAGCCACCTTCAACTGACCAATATAGTGGAACATACCACCAGGACTCTTATTGATATATGGGCTACCAACCATCAAATTAGATATAGTAAGTTACCATAACATGATCTCCTAAAGGATGCCAAGGAACTCATTGTAGAAATATAATAGGTATCTTGGAGGGCCACACACATCTGACACATCTTTCTTTCGACCACTACACCTTCCTACCACCAATATAGACACCATATATACGATAACCCATAAAAGAGAAATCCCACTATAGGAGGACATTATATATATATATATATATTTATATAAAAATCATATAAGGTGGAAACCGAGGTATCATAAAATATAAACAATGAAACCATTTTATAATGATTTTTAATTCTCCAAAATGGAATTCACATTTTCAAAGTCACATTACATTCCAAACATTATGATGTACCAACTGGGCCATATAGTTCTCTAAATAAAATAAATATACAATTCCACTTTCATATTGTTTCCCAAATTCAACACAAAATAATTATTTTATCTAAACAAATTTCAAATGGGCCTTTAAGGTCCAACATGTACAAAAACAAGTTTCAAGGCCAAAAAGGCCAAAAATTTAGGAAACATTTGAGGATACATTCCCAAATCACATGAAGTAACACCTTTCATTTAAAAATCATGGAACCATTTTAAGAAATGGAGGAGAAGTGGTTATATGTGAAACTGTTAAGGGAAGTTCCTTTTTTAATGCACATCCATTTGTGCACTCCATGAACTTATGGATGTGACAACATCCAGTCGCACCCTCTATTTTCCCCAAAAAATCAATATATTTTAAAACCATAACCTAAAATCCAAATGACCCCATAAATTTCAAAAAAAATCAAAATGTGTAGATAACCATTTCTGAAGGACCACAAGTGCTTTCCAAACAACATTTAACCCATACTATGTCACCACATTAAAAATGAAATGTTCTAGACACAATTCAATAATTCTAATTAAAAATTTATAAGGGAAAGCACCACCCAAATAATTCCATTTGGCACAGAAACGTTCAATTAAAATTTTATGATACACATTGGGGGTGCAGACACATAGGGATAAATATGGATCACACCAAAAACTATTTTTAGTAAATTATACCATCACGGAAACAAAACAGTTAAATATACATGAGTGTTATAAAGATGTGAGTAAAATTTAAAAATTAATTTTAGACACTCAATCTCCAATGGTTTTCATCAGAAATGAAACATATAAGCACAAAACTCGATGGTGTGTAAACACATCAAAACCATCATAGAGGATAGATCTGAGCCCCTTCGATCATTCACACACCCTAGATCGAATGTTGAATGAAAAAACCTAAAAATTATCTATTAATGTTTGTTCATGGAATAAAACACCAATGATAACAAATAAATAGAGATAGGAAATATAGTAGAAGAAGAAACAGAATTATTTGAGGAAGAAATAATGGATGGTCACTAATATTTTTTGAGAAGAAAACTAAAAAGTGTCAAAAAATGAAGGTGAACGAAGGGGACACCCTTTGGTCAATACCCAATATGTAGGGATTAAAATGAGAGTTGAAATTAGATATATTAGATTTCAAAATAAAATGATATGTAGTGGGATACTTGGTTTTCATCATGTTCTAGTAAACCAGGCACAACCTGTTCAAATTGTACTAGAAAACTTTTTCAACATTGCAAGATTAATTTGCATATTTTTGGAAACCTATGATAAAATCGTGTGATAATGAAATTTTCCAAACACATAAAATGACACCCAAACACTATGGAATCCCACCCAATGATCCTTGAATGTTTTGAACACAGAATTGTGAAATTGTGGGTGTCAAAAACTCTCCAACATGTAACTTTCTACCAACAACATTCACAATAACCATGAATATGGTTAGACGAAAACTGAAATAACAAAAACAAGATACGTTTTAATTAATAGCAAACCCAATCCTTAGTTAAAATATGAAACATCGATTTATGAATGTAATCAAATGAAAAATGTTGTCCGGGTGTCATAGATACAATTCCAACAATCATAGGACACTGATTTGGAAGGATATTGGTGTCCTGGTACATTCCTAATATTGATTTCATGTCTACTCCTTGGAAAACCATTCTGGAAATATATATTTCAGATGTGGAAGCATGGAAGTCATAAAATTCATCATCATTTAACATAAAAATACATTAAAATAAACTAAGTCCATTCTATTATTACTATTATATCCTTTAACATTTTCTAAACTTTACTTTCATAAAAACAGTAAATAAATGGACATAAAATTGCATAATCTTATGTTTTATTTTATAATTAATTTTCTTTTTTATTTGGGAATATTTTTTGTTTTATATTTTCATAGGATTAGGAAATAAGTCATACATTACAAAACTATATAATATAATCCATACACTTCTCATTACTATCAATTTATTTCATAATATATAATTTGAAATTAAATGTTAATTATTATTCACAGAAAATATACATGAAAATAATATTCACCTCTTATATTCCCTTACTCATCCATAATCTCTAAGAAATAAATTTCAAAAATATGGGATGATAATAAATGTTGTGTATGTGATATATAAATAAAGGAAACCTTTTATTTAGTAAAAAATGGAATCGTAATAAATTTTTAAATTTACATACATGAGCATGAATAAAAAATAATACAAAATTTAGATTGGAAAAAACACATGTTTGATAAAATAATTCTTTTAAAACCCATATTATGAAATTTAATCTCACTTTGGTGACTTAGAGAATCATATTCACATATCCTTTTCAAAACACATATAATTCAAATAACCATACCACCAAATTCAAATATAATCATTATAAAATGAATTAGTAATATAGAATAGGCATCTTCTTTATTATAAGATATATCTAGATAATATGTGAGAAATAATGGTGTTGAAAAATTCATATAATCTATATCAGTATGAATCATTTTTCCTAAATTATAATGGGGCTTACCAGTTTGTATAGTCTATATCAAGCTCACCCAAGAGGTATAATTGTTCTCAACCCATCGTATATGTTATATCAAGCTCACCTATTTCACATAATTCACATATAAAATATCATATATATATATATATATAATATCATCATAAATCCCTTTGAAAATGTATTTTAATTACACAAGAAAAACACTTTCAGAAAAAAATCAATTTCTTTAAAGAAACCCATTTTTTAAAAAAACACACTCTTCGTTGAAAATACATTTTCTATACCATATTATAAAAAATAGAGAAAGTTATATTTTTATTTAATAAAACACATAAGATTTTAGAATAATATATAAATAAAATTACATTTAGCATGATAGAAAATTCATGATTTGCAAGTATGTTAAGAACAAAACATCAATTTTGGTGTTTATCCAAATGTTTGGTATAAAACAAATAAAAATATTTTTTTTTTTCAAACCATTAAATTAATTTATTGATGAAAAACTGTAAATGATAAATTATTAAAATCCCTATAAAATCATTTTTGAAATCATTTTTCATAAATTCACATGGAAGAGAAAGAGAGTTTGAGGGAAAGCATTCATAGATCATTTTTACGGAAAATTCACATACCATATGGAAATGAAATGAATAAAATCCCCATGATATACTATGAATATAAAAACATAAAATATCATTATAAAAGAGGATTTCAATATATAAAATTTAAATTTGATGTATATACATTTTATAAAAATAATATAGGTGAATAACCAGAAAAAATCACTCAATAGAAGGAAATACATAGAAAGTCACATGCCTTAGGTTACATTCAATATGTGTCAAATTACCATCCTAAATAATAAAATTATGTTAAATATTTTATTTATTTATATCTATTTTGTGTTTTTATCACTTTTAATACAGTTATTAAAAAGTTATATATCATTACTCAATCAATTAAGTTTATGTCAGATGTTTCATCAATATTCAGTTTATGTGTCATAAATGACTTCGGTATGACAACTATTGTCAAAGGGGTTCTTAATAAGACATATAAAGTAAAATATTAACGATATAATTATAATATTTGGACATAAATTATACAATAAATCCGAATCATGGAAGATGGTTACAAAATAACTAACATTATGATCATTGAGATGGTAAGTTGTGTGTACCCATGAGTAAGATTTCCATTTATCAATGATTATTATGGGAAAAGGTATGTGAAATTTATCAATTATGAATTGTAATTATTTCATAAAATCCATAATATTTAATTATATATAGATATATAAATAATAATTCCAGTAATATGCTGATGAAAAAAATAAATGACATCACATTGAGGAGGTGGCAGCCCACACCTCAACAAAACCACGTTATATCTTTTAAAATTAGTGAAATGGTAAGAAATAACACGTCATGTTACTATACCACAGTGATAAACATGACTTAAATATAATAACATGTCATTTATATGACATAAATTAATTATTTTTAAAATTATTACATTCTATGTAATATCTTTGTGAAAACGAGTCACATCGTTTTATGAGTGGGTAATCCTTCAAACACATGACAAAAAATATAAATTTGTTATGTATTAGAATATAAAAAGGATATATTCTTATTAACTAATCTAGAAATATATTTATAATATAAATATCGTATAATTAATTTTTATCCATCATTATACACAACCATGGTAGTTGTAATAGAAAAATGAAAGACATCATTTTGTGAGGTGGTACTCTACCATACAAACTAATGTTGATTTCATAACCCATTTGAGGGATTTCTGTCTAGTTGTAGGTCAAAAAACATGAAAAATTTTATTATATCTAATATAAGGATTATTTTATTTCATCTTGGAATAATAATAATTTAACGGGGTGGATAAATGAATATAATAGATCTGACTATTGATGAATGTTGCATCTTATTCAGGTAGCTCCTTTTTTTTCACCAAAGGCCTTCTATGGATACTTATGTTACCATATTTCTAATTCTATAATTATATTAGGTATTTTTATATGTTATTTGGAAATTTATTTCATTATTAAATTGGTTTTAGTGGATTGAATAGAGGATGATATGGGGTGTCCTTTTATAAGGGGGGTTAGTGGAAAACAAGTAAGTTTATGAAAGAGTGAATTCTAACCATATTTTAGCAAGTCAGTAGGACCTAATAATTATCTGAACATGATCCTATAAGCTAGATTGTCCATATAATTATATAAAATGTATTTTTTATTTGTTTTTATTTCATTTAGCCCCTTAAGATTAACATTTAACCACTTTGTGATATCTTTTTTACATTAATCAATTTCATTAATTTTAATTGTTTTCACTAAAATCATATGTAAAAATAAATATAGACCTATTATACTTTATAGATTATTATTTCTAACAACATTGAATCTATATTTATAAATTTAATTAACATAGTTATTGAAATAATTATTTAATATTAATCCCATAGACCTAGTGAGACTGTAGGTTTTTTAAGAGAATATGTTAAAAGATTTCAAATGTTTTTAAATCAAATTTCGTAATTAAAAAGTGTCCAATTTCTAATAATTGTTTAATTTATATACAATTTATCTTATTATACTATAAATACAATTAAAATTTTATATTTTTTTAATCTAAATTTTGTTTTCAATAAATATATTTTATTTTCACTATTCATTGAAAACATAAACATAGAAAACCCATGAATATTCACTATAAGATAAATTTTTTGTAATTCATTAAAAAGTTATTAGAACTATTTAATATTAATTTAAAAAAAAATTAATTTTTTTTTTAAAAAAATGTGCACTTAGAACGATTAAAATGTATATAAAAAACCTGTCTTTCCAAACACATTTCATTTTTTTAAATGAATATTATTTTATTTATAATAAAATTATAGATAAAAAATGTGTTTCAACTATTTAATTTCAAATTACAGTAAATAAAATTCGTACCCACAAATTTAATGGCCATGTTGTAAATTCTATATTAGGTAATATGATTAATATTGTGTTCTTGTCCAGTAAGACTCAATGTTATGTGAAACACCTAATTTTGATGAAACTTGTTGTCTAATGTAACATAACCTATCCACATTGTTTCATGTAATGAATGATATTTAAGATATATAAATACATATATTTCTCAGGGTATAATATTATCATATAATCATTGTTTTGTGTGTCATATACACTTCAATCATAATTTTATTCTTTTAACATCTTACAGTGTTGCAAATACCTTATAATGTAATCAATAATTGATAAAATTGTTGGTTTTCATGTTAGAATAACACCTCAGGATGTAATTTTATTATTTTTTATTACCACATCACATATATTTTAAATTTAATTAAATTTCATGAAATAATATTAGTTTAATGATATAATGATAATCGTATATATAAATAACAATAATTACCTTCTTTTTATTATGATAGGTGAAAAATAGAAATGTTACTCAAATGTTTGTATTCCCTACCTTCTCCTTCACAATAACATAGTTCATTTCTCGTAACTATATTTCATGATTATTTCTAAATTTATAATTTAATTTAAAATTGATTATTATGTAATGATTACCCTTATTCATTTGAGATGTTTACCAAATTTATTTTATACATATGAGATGTTTATCATAAAAAAGAATTACATGAAATTAATTGGTAATGTAATAGAATATATCATGTTAAGAAAATAAAGATAATAATATAGTTGAAAATTTTTCATAATAAATAAAATATTTCATATATTTTTATTGTTCAATAATAAATGGGATACATGGAATGATTAGGGATCAAGGTAATAGTTTTTGGTATAATACTTCCTTCATTAAGACAGGTGTTAGTTTATATACTTAATTTATTTTTATGGGAATATATAATTACCATTTACCTGTTATATCATTAATAATTAATAATTAGTTATATTTTACTTAATAATTCATTTACATTTATCGTAGGGGTTATTATTCAAAATATACCCAACCATTAAGGTTTAATGTTTGAATGTAAATTAAATTAGGATTTTAATTCCTGAATATTCATTTTTAGAAATTAATCGATCATTTTATAATGAAATAATTTTATTTTTTATCAATTGTTTATTAAATATATTTTTCATGAAATAAAAAAAATTTAATCTCTTTGTATCTTAAAAATATTTATAATTTTTTTTTAGGGAAAATAATTTTTTTCACTTTGGTAAAAACTTATTTCACTTCAACATCAATTTTCCACAAAAAAATCAAAAAATAATTTTAATATTATCCAATTGATATATTAAATAATTTGTTACCCATTTTGTGATTTATTTTTAAAATAATTAAAATAAACATCCCTATGGAATTTCAAACACAATACATTTTGACATTTCATAACAAAATGTCAGTGGAATGTTTAATTCAATTTGTACACCATGAATGGAATTTTTGACAATCATGATCATTATTTTAATTTAATATTATGTCATAATATTATAATATTATATTCATCCAAAATAACTTCAAAAATATTATTTCAATTAATTTTTTATAAATTGATTTCCAAAGTGTATATGTTATAAATTTTATAATTCTTTCACTCATATATAAACTAATATTATAATCCAATACATTTACAAGATAATTGAACCCATACATTCATCACTCAAAGGCTTTCCTTGTGAAATATCCATTGATTCTGATAATATAAAGGATTATAAAACACATATTATTCCCATGCGTAATTCTAATGATATGGTTTATAATTGGATTTAGTTATGTGGAAATAATATATCTTAAACATGTTTTAATGTGTGAATGTAGATATAACTCCTAATGCATTGGGAAAACATTTAGTATAATGAGGAGTCACATATGGATCATTATGGAACTTTTTATATAATATGATATTCTCTAGATAGTTTGACTTAACTCATGTTTATATCATTCCATTTTATAATGATTAAATGGTATTTATGTCATTATTCCATGTTACTACTCATGTGTTATCCCATTCTTGGTATCATGTTATATCCTTGACTCAAAATCTATATTTTCTAATTATGTTTATTCCCATATGGAAATTTTCTACTCACACCTATCCTCGGTGTATTCTCCATGTTATCAATAACATTTTATAATATCTAATAGATTTATTCTTCCATAAATAAATTAAAAAATTAAAATTCCAGGTTTACTTTTATTTTTTATATGATGATAATAATATTCTACTGTTTGTAGTCCTCGTGATATTTCTATTTTAATTAATGGGTGATTATGTTAATAATAATGTAATTATATGTATAAAATTAATGGTTCTATATAGTTATTATAAGAGAGTAGTTTTTATATCATCTAGAACAATGATTACAAATCATTAGTGATAACCTTATAGATAAGACTATAGATAAATCTAATTATAAAAAATATCCTAGACTCTTGGTATAGTATATATGGAGTGGTTTTTAAGAAATTACATCCATTTATTGATAATACAAGTGGACGTGGTTCTCTAATATATTTAACTATGGGAAGTAACTATGAAAAATCCATTAAAATATTTACATGAGTGTTACCTGGTATATGACAATATTCCTTAATACGAACATGGATTGACACTCCCAAGTGATATTTTTATTAAATTCACAAAATCATTATAAAATATTATGATGTACATGAACAAATGGTTAGGATAGAAAACATAATATGAATCATTACCATAGAAGAACATGGTTTAAACCTATATTCATATAATTAAAGTCGTACATATAATTTACATTTAATTCTACTTAGGTTTATATGATTACAATTTATTAGAAATTCATTTTTATATTTTATCATTTAATGATTTCAGTTAATATAAAATTATAACAAAATAAATTTTAATAATGAATGTGTTGGGAAATCCAATAATTTTCCAAATGACATGTCGAACCTTATGGGAATGGATATTATTCATCTTTTTATCATGAAAAATAAGATATCACTAATTATAATTATCATTTGGAATATAGATTATTTTTGAAAATCATCAATTAAAACAATGGTTATTTATTAAAACAGATTAAGTGAAAAAATTAACGATGAAAATAATACTTTATTTCCAATATTACAAGAATTTTGGAATAATCTCATAGGGGATTATCTCAAATAAAATGAAAATATATTCCATGTAGTAATAAATAGCATAGGGAAATAAATTTCCAAGGAATTTGATGTCTTATATCTTGTGGAACGTATGAATTATCTATATTAATTCCTTAAACTTTGTGTTCACCCCTAGATAATTTATCTATGTTATAAAATAATTAATATGAAGTTAGTTTTGTGTGGTTATCCCTATAAAATATTATATATAGATATTTATTAGTATAACTATTGTTATAATAAAATGTAACTTCTATGGATAATTTTGTAGTTGTTTTTATTTATATATTTGAATGAATATATTGAATTGAACTAATGACTATGAAATATGAATTAAATGTAAGTTGAAATTTTATGATAAAACGCGTAAATGGGGGAAATATAATATGTGATATGAGGTAGTTATATTCAATTATTCTTATTTTTGGAAAATAATGAGTTCGACAAAAAAATACAGAGGCAAAACAAATTTATTTGATCAAAAATATAATATTTTATGAAATCATGTTCTTTGAAGCATTTTATAATGAAGGTTAATATGATTATTAATTTCTTTCTATATATTTTTATATGAAGGAAAACTACAATTTAGCTGACAACCCATCACATCTAGTAAGGATGGATGGATTGAACTCATTACCTAAGGGAGTTAGAGAACAATACCTACCAATATCCTCTACGATGTCATGTTTGATATGATATTTCATTGTTCAAAGAGTTTTAGAGATAAATAATAATATCTTCAAATAATTGTTAGGTGATTTATGATAATTGAAGAGTTGTTTTATTCAGTTGATGTATATATAAAATTTATGTTTAACATTAATAATTATTTGGGAATAATATTATTACGTTTTCTGAGATATAATTTAAAGTTTATAAGAATGCCTTTGAAGTTAAAACCTTTTTTTATGCTGTTAATATTGATTTTTTTCTTTGATATTGTGTTATGTATTCTTTTAATTATCTATTTTAAAACATTAAATTCATAGTTGAATTTTTCATATTAATATATTCATATTCATGGGGGTAGTATATTACTTTGTGATTTTTTAATTGTTTTTATAAAGATACGATTGATAAATTGATACTATTTTATTATTATTACTAAATGTTGAAATGTAATTTTACATCTTTAGGAAGAAAAATCAAATATGATAATCATTTCTTAAAGGATGATATATACTGTAAATTGATTAATGAATAATGATATGAAGAAATTGTTTTTATGAAATAATAATATATCTAGTTACTTTATTTTCCTACATAATTTATCTTAAAAAACCCTAAACTATAGGGAATATAAGTTGAATTTTTTTATATTACCAAACTATCAATCAAATTAGTGGTCATTAATTTCATCATAGTTTTATGGTTTTTTCATTCTCATGATCAATAAAATACATATTTTCAATGACCTCTACCACTCTATATAATTATATATTATTTTCATCCATTTCAATATCATCTCTTCCCACTTATATTCTCTTAGGTGGAAATGATGTAATGTGAATATATTCTTTTTTCTCGTTCCATCATTTTAAAAATAATTTATATCAAAAAGTATCTATGATGTGGGTTTCCCACTAATTAATTTTAAAATTTCCAATGCTTTATTACTAAATACAATTTAAAATTGTGAGGGGATATTTTTTAAGGGGGTATAATGTAAAACCCTGATATTTTAAAAGAACTATTAATGATATTATATTCAAAATGAAAAACTATGTTCAAATGAACAATAATATATTATTAAAATATAATCATTTTATCCTACCAATTAACGTTGTTTATATAAAATAGATTCATAATTATATTAAATGTTTATAAGATACATAATAAATAAAATTTTCATTATAAATTCAACTTAACAACTCACACAATGTTAATAAAATTCAAATTATTCATCAATAATATGTTTTCATCAAAAATGATATTATATTCATTATATGATAAAATAATATAATTTTTTTTCACACATGTAAAATATATCACTAAAAATGGAATTCATATTTTAAAAATTTATATTTATATTTACTTGGGGTGAAATTTTGGTTTTTTTCCAAAAGTTTTTTATTTTTATTAAATAATGATAAAAATTCATTTCTATAAAATTATCATTTATTTTGAAAATTTTATTAATGTAAAGTACCATAATTAATTAAGAAACATTTTTATTAGAATATGTAATATTTCATAACATGAAATCAAAATAATCTAATTGAAATCATCATTAAATAGGTTTTTATAATATATTTATTATTAGACATAAAAATGCATATTTAAAAAATTGATGTTAATGTGAAAAATGTTTCTCCATTTTAGTTAACTAAAATATAAAAATATGAGTAATTATTTATATAAAATGTAAATAAAATATATCTATAAATAATATTTTAAATACATTTTTTGTGTCCCGTGATTTGGAATGATGAGATTCCCAAAAAAATTGACATTTTTCATTAAGTGGATGGTCCATTTTGTAAACTGAGAATCAGAATAAAAATATGAGAGTTTGAAAACATTGATTTGTTATATTTTACACATTTTTAAGGATTAATTCGTACCCTATGTGTTCCTTCACATTTTAGGTGTGGAGGAGATATAAAACCAAAATTATGGATGAAGCAGGTAGTCACACTATTTGAATAAAAATGTGCATCACATAAAATAAATTGAGTGGCATGGTCTAGTGGAGAATAGAGAGTTTTGTAGTTTGGGAAAATAATATGGGAGGATCCGCAATATAATTTGGCATGTTACAATTTTTTAATTTGGGGTTTTGAATTGGATAACAAAGGTTAGCCAAAGCACATGACCAACAAACATGGGGAGTTCTTGGGCAGTGACATAACTCACAAATGGAACAAGGTTTTTCCGAAATTATGGAAAATAAATTTACCCCTAGAATTATAAGTGAATTTTCAATTCTACCCTTATTGACCATAAAAGTCTAACGCCTCCTTCACCATATAACATTTCAAGTGGACCACCATCATCCTCAGACACAAAGAGCCCCTCCACAATCATGGTAGGGTTTTTATATTCCCTTCATGATATATTTAAATTATTCACCAATGGAAGAAAAAGATATTTTTATGTATGATATACACTCCTCATCCTTTTCTTCTTCATCCATCCCCACCTCTATTGATGTATTTTTCTATGAAATAATTCTCGCTATTTTTAGGGTGTTCATCCGTTTCAATGAATTCTCTCCGACCAATCCAAATAAGGATTTGATGTTAAAAAACTATGTCATCCCTATATAATTTAGGTGGTAATGCTTTATTCCGCACATAAAATTGTGTTTTACATGGTCATTCATTGTTCCACACACCATGATCATTCTTTTAGACCATTATTTTTCATATAAATTAAATGGAATTTGTTACCATGTTTAGAATGACCCTAGTGTCCAGCAAATCCAACCGTGGTAGATCTCATTTTCATTATCCACATTGAGGGATGTGTTTCCCATTTGCAAACTCTATTAATAATCAATTAAGTTCGATTATCATTCATAAGGTTTCACATATAACTAATGCTCTAAGATAATATTTGAATCAATTTAAATGGTTTTCCCTGAGTTAGTCACTTTTACTTCATGAATCATGTAGTGTATTTCAATTATTACGCTTTATGAATCTAAATTTTTTCTTTATTATATGTACTATAAAATGTATTCCTTGTACCTTATTTTTTTATGACAAATTTATTAATTTTTATCCCTATACTGTTGGTTTTTTCATTGTGCCTTTCACGTCATACCTCATTCCTTATATTCCCTTATATATTCATTTTATGATGTGCCTTATTTTTTTTGATTTTTTTAAATGCCTATATATTTTTTCATGTAAATATTTCCTTGTAGAATTGTTATTATCATTAGGCTTAATGCTGATTGTTTATGGAATTTTTCAATTTTTTCTTAGATTGTTTAAGAATATTGGGATAACTAGTTTAGAAGGTGATATGACTTGCCTTATTGATGATATGTAAATGTTATTCAATTCCTTATCTAAATAATTTCTAGGAGATAACCTAGGTCTAGATAGAAAGATACTATTGATTGGCATGTAGTCCATGGATTGGAACTATATGAAGCTCTATGGGAGATCCTTTGTATTTCCTTAGTTAAAAATATCAAAGGTGTTATTTATACTCGTGAGTAAAAATAGTTCTGTAAGGGAGAAAACATGGATAGAAACATTGGAATATTGATCACCATTACATGCGTGATAATAATTTCTCTCTGTGAGATACATGGTATAGACTCAAACATTACATGCCATGATTGAAAGGAAAGATGCCTTAATAGGTAGATTCGGATGGACTAGGTGATATTTTTTATAACAAGTGCTCATGTAGCAACCTTTCGGATTAAATTATGGATCACCTTGGATATGATTAGGACTCCATTATTGCATTTGACAGATTATTTACTTGGACTAATTATAGGGAGTTATTATTATTAGTAATAGTATTATTAGTATTATTGTTATTATTATTATTATTATTATTATTAGTTCTAATTATTATAATAGAATTATTGAATGATGTTTTGGGGATGTGACCGCCATGTAAAAAAATATGCTTCAGGTCATCTCACATATATTTCTCTATAGATGATTCCATGTATATAAAATATATATTGTATAGTTTAACTTGGGTCAAACATGTACATAAGGCTGATGCTGGTAGAATCAGACACGTATCAATTTAGAAACCCATAAAATCATTTAATTTCATTATTTATTTATCACATTATATCCACATATGTTGAGACACTAATCATATTATAGTTCATTGACTATATGGATCTAGACATCATTGGTAGTGGCCTTGTGTTATTATATCTTAAACCTTACATGATCCACCATTTCATTAGTCTGCCAAATGAATTCTTCATGTTCTAAATTCCTTGGATTTAATGATTAGGTTGTGTAGTGTACATGGGAGAAAGGGAGCATAGGATTGAGCTAGTATGTAGGATACTAATGGAGTTATCCATATGATATTATTCATTTATTTTATTTTATTCATTTTTTACCCCCTTCTTTTATTTTAGAGAATATTCTTGATAATCTTACATTATTATACATTTTTCATAGGAAATTTACTTTTACGCAGATATTTTATTTATCTTATGCTATCGTCCATTTAATTATACATGATATACCACTATTCCACTCAAAAAATGAGGGTATAGTCCCCCTCTAAACCATCATTAGACCCACACTGCTAGTCGGCAGGCTTTGGCATATATGGAGGCATTCTTGAGGCCATGTGGAGATAAATATAGATATTATTTTAATGGAATATTAATTTTGGACGTTATAAAGTTGTATCAGATGCCTCTTTTACCGTTTTTCTACTATTTTGGATCTGGTATACATGACTTTTTGAATGTGTTAGTGATTTTTAAATAGTCATTCCTGGGATTTATCTACCCACATATGGGGAAATGTCCATATTACGAGGGAAGTGATTTAAATTTATGTTTCTCATTATTATAGTCATGTTTGACTTCACCATGAGTGATTGTATTATTTTTCGACATATATCTATTTTAAGAGATTCATAGCATTGGTAATTTCCTTGGTATTTAATGGATGTATAATTACATGCATCATGATATATGCATAGGAATTCACAAGTCATGAATATTTCATTCCATGTATATTTAATTTTGAGGGTGTTTGAAATTTATTGTGATATGCATTGTCAGTTATCAGCCTACCTGTTATATGCAATGATTCCATGATTTTCATGTTATTATTAAAATTCAATTTTTTTAAAAAACATTTGTATCACATATCCATGATTATTTATTATTACGTGTGATTTATTTAGAACTTCTATTTTATTATCATGATAGGTTACTAATTAAAGGTCTTTGTTTTCTATTTAAATGATTTTATGGTTGTTTAACAGAAAAAACAATTTGGTCGTTAACTAGGGGGAATCAATTTTCTAACATTTATGGATCATTTATGAATTGGAAAATGGTAAACCATAATATTTAACCAATATTGAGGTGTTTAATATACTAAATGAATATTGTATAAATATTAATGAGATTCAATTTTACTTAATATTGGATAAAAATTATTACAACTATATTAGAGATTCCTAAAATTTGTAATGTGTACAGGGGAATTATAAAATTTTAAATTTTCAACCCATATAGTGGAAACATCTATTATGATCGTTATATATTGATATTTATTAGTATTAAATTAATCTTGTCTATACTTAATTTCTTTTTCATTATTAATTATTTTACACTTATTTCTTTGGGTTAATGACCTATATGGCTAAATATATAATTGAGTAACTTGAACAATGTATGTTAGTTAGGGATTGCTTCTTAATAATTAAAAAACTAATGATGTTGTAAATAAATGATATCTAAAATATTTTTGTTACATTTACTTGATCATAAAATTGGTTAATGTGACTCTATTAGGTCTCCTTTCCTTTTGGTAGAATATAGTGCTTGACCTCATGGGGTGTTCTTATTCTTATTATCGAGGTAATTATAATGTTCCAATAACTGCTAATATTGATTTATATATATGTATTAGGTTGAATTATATTTAATGAGTTTTTCTTTAATTAATAGGAGGCCTTTTAATGCTCTTGATCTATAATTGTACGAGGCCTTATAAATAAATTAATTGTGTTTAAAATGGGGATTATATAATGAAATGAACTAATTATAATGGAATGTCAATAAAAATAAATTTATAAAAAATATTCTGAATACATCTTTCATGTTTTTCCTTTTAGCCTTACATAATTTCATTTTCCTTCTGACTAGTATGATTTATTCCTTAAAACTAAATCATGATATATTTAAATAATTATAAAAATTATGTTTTAATTAAATAAAAAATAACCCTACGTGGTATTCTTGATCTGGATCTCATGTAAGGGTGGTTTAGTATTCCATGATCTTCATGTCGAATGAGAGAGAGACCATTTTTTATTGGCCCATTATATTATAGATTGATCCTAAATTATATGATCATAATTATATTGTCCTTTTTAAGGTGTAAACTTGTTTTTGGTTAGTGATTTGCGTTTTGGTAAGGAGATATCCCATTGTATGAAGTCACATCATACCATTAATATTATTTTTAAATGTTATGTGATTTTTGGCGAGTGTATTGTTTAGGTGTTGTTGTCCTTGTAGGATCCTTTTTTTCTAAAATGATATAGTATTTTGATGACTGGTTGTTGGGTTTTTGACATTTTTATGACTATGGACGTTAATAAATTATTTTTTAGTGGGATATATATGCAAATGTTATGAAAACATTTTAGTAGGAATTGTAACCCTATTTTTATTAATTATTAGTATTTAATGACTATTGAGGTCGTGATCTAGTTCTATATTAATACATAGTAACAAGACTATGGTTTAGTTCTCTCTATGAAATATTAGATAGTCAAATTCAAAGGGTTGATAACCAATTGATAGTATCAAGGATGTTCTATTTGTTCTGGTGATCCTTTTTATTATGTATCATTGAAATATATATTTATATACTAAATTAAAAGGGGTGAATTGTAGGTTTAAAAACTTTTGATTTTATACATAAGAAAATCTATGTTTAACAAGGATAAACAAGATATATTCAAAAACCCACATTATTTCTTCCCAACGAAAAAATCATTCATAGAATATTAAAATATGGATTAAAAAAAAGAAACCTAAAATAGGTTTAATTAGAGGAACATTCTACTTTAATGTGTATAAAATATTATTATCAGATTATACAATTATATGAAAGTATATGAAAGATGTATAGTCATTCTATTAAAAAATTCTAAAGAATTAAAACATGTAACGATAATAATTAAAAATTTATAAGATATCTATTAACTCAAATGGAAGGGTGTCGAATAAACATGGAAAGGTCCCTTGAGTTATATAATAAATAAAGTCAGGCATACCCACAACATTGTAATCCATCGTTATGAGTATCAGATTCGGCCTTCCAATCCCCGCAAGCGCTTGAACATTAAGTTAGTTGGAACCTCTTTCTTCTTACCTTAATAAGCCCTCAATTGATCATCTTATCAAAATCTCACTAGGTAGACTAACCATGTTATTCACTGCTTGAACAAGATGTTCACAACATTTTCACAAATCATGAGAGTCTCTCTCTAGAAATTAATTCACATCACCAGAACATATAATATCTAGATGTATCTCAACATGACTCAACATTTTTTTATATATTCAAATGGATGTTTATTTATATGAAAAAATACTAGTGGTCATATCCTCCTCCAATGGTCATATATTTCTATAAATATTAGAGATAACTGTACATGTCTCACTCATCCAATGGTTAGTTAAAAACAGATTTTATGAAATCGTTTCATGTAAGAAAACATGGGAGCTAATATCATGTGTAAGAAAGAAATTTATGAATGGAATAAATTTTTATACTTATGTTACATTAACATGTCTATAATTTGATAAAATGGAATGTTACATTATGAAATAGAAGTAACTATAAGAAAATAATCTAATAGGATTCTTAATAAATTGAGAATCAATGTCTATGAAATATTAACAATCAACTTCTAAAATAGTAGATTTTTGGAGTCTAAATTCTAAGGAATTTTGATTCTGAGTAATGATATATTCAGAATCTGATTTATGATGATTTTAGAGTCTGCGCAAATGAGGGTTCAGAGGCATGTTTTTAGAGAATTAGGATTCTAATATTTATGAAATTGGATTTTGATTTTAGAATAAATCAGAGTCTAATTTCAGGAGTAATTAGAGTCTGGTTTTAGAAGAAATTAGAGTCTAATTTTAGGAAAGAATGACATTTTATTTTAGATGATATTAGTGTCTAATTTTAGAAGAAACCAAACCTTAATTTCAAGATAGATCAGATTAAATATTCTTGGCAAATGATATCCTAATGAATTTTTAGGTTTTATGTTATTTAAGGATATAATTTATTGTCTTATGAAAAATATGGTTAATGATTGTTTGATAAAAACATTAATAATAAATTTCAATTTAAGGGTAATGATAAATCATTTTTAGAGAAATAAAATATTCTTTAAGAAAATAATTCATAGAGAAAGATAATTTTCCTTATAAAATGTGATTGTAATTTTCAAAACATAATGGAAAGGAAAGGTCCTAAGGAGTATTTTTTACACAACATATTATGTGTTATCATAGGCAACACCATCAATTTGATGAACGTAAAACAAATTATTTTGGTTTAGTGGAAGATATTTTGTTTTTTAACTATGGAATGTCAATCAGAGGTCATTTGGGAGTGGAGTGGCTAGATTTTCTGAAGAAATTAAAGTCACACTAATACTATGGGTGATTTTTAAAATAATTAGGTGATTTCCTTGTTTTTCTTTTTTTTTTGGATTTGAAACCATATGTTATTGTACACATGGACATAACAAAAGAATATTTTCAATTGTACAACGATATGTGAATCTAATATGGCACTCTTAAGTGGATACTTTTTTATATCTTTAGTTTAATGTATGAAAAAGCATGATAGCCAATCCAACATTAGCTGTTAGTGGTCAATGGATCAGGTACTATGGGATAACATTCGTTTTTCGTTAATATTACAAATAAGGACACTCTTATGGAGTGTAGAATAATGTCAACCAGGGAAATCCATGTAATTCATACTAAAAAAATAAAACCACTAACATAGGCCATCTAGTAATTGCTATTATCTCATTGAAAGGCCATTGGGGCTAGTGAGTCTGTTGTAATGTCATTTCCTATGAGGAAGTAAAATATTGATGGTTTGGTAGACTATGAGACCTTCATTAATACCATTAGTTAGGGTGGGACATTAGTGATTATTCTTATGTTTTAATTAGATCCCTTTTCTAGTTAAGGCATCATGCATGGGTAATTTTAAAGCTTCTATGGGAGTAGCTGAGCACATATGAAAAATTCAAACAGTTGTGTCATGAATAAAATTCTCTTATCATTGTTGGTTGTTAATTGTTTGGAACCTTATAGAGAATTTTATCTATGTTTTTTAGGGGGTGTTTCACATACCTTTTGGAATCCATTCAAGTCCTCTTATTTTACTCTCATCTAAATGTATATCATGTCTCTTACCTTGATATATTATGTGTAAAATGCTAGATCATTGGATATACAGTGCTATAAATTTATTGTTTTCTTGTCTTGCTAGATGGTCTCTATCATAGAGCGCTCCAAGAGAATGGATTTACATATTATCATGGTTATACTTGATTAATACTTGGGTTACCAAGTTGTAATATCACGATTGGACTCAAGGAAATCATATTTTTCCTTGAAATTCATCACTGTGATGATTCCACTTTGGAATCACTTACCATTAATTGTATAAAAACATTCGGCATTCTACTGGCATCTACCATATATGTTCTACATATGGTTTTAATAAAATAGGATCTTTTGACTCCTATTTATGATTACAAGTCTCCCATATACATTAATAAATATCAGAATGGATGGCTAAAATAGGTATTGATATATGTGTGGTGGATCAGGAATGAACTAATTCCTATGTCGGGGAATGACAGGAATAAATGGGTGTTAGGGCAAGGGACGTCACTAAAATATTATTACTATATTTGGTGAATGTGCCCTGATAAATATCTATCTAGTTATATATAGTGTTTCTGAATATTGTATTAGAGTGCACCGTCTATATAATTTTATTGTGTTTTGAGTATTCGACCAGTGACAGTTTGACAGGTTACCCCTCTCTCTTGATATACACAGTCTATGAGGAACCATTTAATAGAAAATTATTAGGATGAGGAATATGTGTTGAGTTTCCCTAGGGAATTATTACAAAAATCATCCCATCCAAGCATTTTAGGTAGATTTATAGATGACTGATCATTCATGTAGTCAATTATTGCAAGAAAAATTTGGAGCATTAATTGCATGATTGATATATTAATTCCACTAGTGGATTGATTTGACTCAGTTTTCACATTAAAAATTCTATAACTCAGTGGTAAGGATATGATGATGAGACAGTTTTTAGGTAGGATGGTATATGGTAGGTATCATCTTGGTGTTATTTCTTAGAAGGAATGATGTCGGTTTGACTTTATATGGATTGTGTATCTCATGTTATTGTGATTATTATAGGGGTATTTAGTATTTGGAAATGAAATATAGCCATTTAAATAAGACATCATTACCATGGTCAGTCGAGTGATTTTATCTTCATATACCAAACAATTTTTAGGGAAGAAAATTTTTATGTTGGTGAGATTGTAGAATCCCGTGAATTTTAACAAATGAAATTCCCAAGGATTTAAATTTTTTTATTTAGTGGAGAATATATTTTGTAAACCATTATTTATAATGGAATTAATATAGATGTCCCACATTAATGTTTTTTTGTACATAGATTATGTAATGAGGTTTCCCTATGGAATTTCATTAATTTTCATATGACTTGCGTCATTGAATTCAACATTAAAGAATAATTTGGTATGGTGTGTAGTTTGTATGAAACTGTGAGTCCCGTAGAAGAAAATGTACATCCTGGTCTAGTAGACACAGAGGTACCAAATAATTTGTGAAAACCATATGGGAGTTTCCAGATGTAATTTATTCTTGTTATAATTTCATGGAAGTGTGATTTTTCATGGTCAACACTTAGTTATCCAAAACATATGACCATCCTGATTGACGGGGTTCTTGGGTAGTTCCATATTGCATGGTTGCTACCTGGTTTGTCTAACCAGAAAGGTAAACCATATTACCCTATCTATGTGGGTGAATTTCTAATTATATCAATAATAAATTAATAATTTTATCCCCACAATCATCCATTAACATTTCTTGTAGACTAGCATCTACTTCACGCATGAAGAACCCCATCTTTTCTAAGGTAGGGCCTTTGCTATCAATTTCACGTTTCCTCTAAATTCTTCTCTCTCAGAGGCATCAAAATGTGTAAAGAAATCTATACACTCTTCATCCTTCCATTGTTAATTTTGTCCTTCCACATTTGATCTATTTTGGTGTGACCTAATTCTACCAATTTTTTAGGAACTTTTCTTTTTATCTGATTTATATTAATCTAAATAAAATCTGACTGTGATATCATACATGGGGGTTATGCATTGTATAAGGTTGGTATTATAGCTTCAATCATAATCTGTTTTTGTGGTTTATATTGTTATCTATTGTTCCATTCCCCAGAAACATCTTACAATGCCACTATTATTTTAAATAAAGTAAATTGAATATGTAACCATGTCTGTTACTCCTTCCATTCATTCACATATGTACTATATGATGTTTTTTATGATTTTTTCAAGTTGTAAAATTATTATTTTCTGGTCCATGTGTACATTTCCTTATTGCATTGTACTTATTCTAATTTTTAATTTCCATTTTCATTGGTCATGTTTCAGTGTTTCATAAATTATATAAATATCATTTTCTATCATGTTTAGAATATATTATTCATTCCCACATTGATGAGATATAACATTTAATTCCATACATTATCATATTATGTGGGAGATAACAAGGGTCTCAACACAATGACACTATGTATTGACTCTTCATACTTGTGCTGATTCTATTATTTGTTCCAAGAACTATACTTTGGATTTACTTGGACATGATCTCCTATTGGATTAATTTTTCAAGTTAGTTACAATAGTTCCTTAGGGGAGGAACTATGGATTGACACATTTCCATGATTGAGAATCCATGCCTCTGGTGATACATTACACACTTGTGGGATACTTTGTATGGACTCATATATTACCATGCCATGATTGATATTAGGGACACCGTAACGGTTCTCCCCATAAAGAATCAGTGGCAGTGTTTATATTGAGGGCTCTAATAGCGAGTATTTGGATTACATTTTACACATCCTTTGATGGTCTTAGAATCCCATTACAGGATTTTTCAAATTCATTAGATGGAAATATTATGGATAATTATTATTGTTTGTGTTAATATTATTTTTATTATTTAATAGAATCATTTATTAATGTCAAAAAAATATGTCTTCCAAGACAAGAAACATATTTTAGTGAGCCCACTTCTATTTCTCCATATACAGTGCCATGTAATTAAAATTTTTGTTATATAGGTTCGTGGTTCAGACATCCTTTTTTGATGAAGAAGGTATACTCAGGTGGGCTTCAATTTGGAAACCCATAAAAAATTAATTTAATTATTTAATTATTTTGGTATATTAGTTTTTTTCACACTATTAATTTTATAGTTCATGAACTAGATTTATCTCGACACCATTGGTGATGGGCTTCTAGGATAATATCTAACAACCTACTAGGGTGGCAGTTGCATTGGGGTACCCAATCAGATCTCCATATTTGCGGGACCATGGAATTTCTAATTGTTTTGTGTTTTATACATAAGAGTTAGGGAGTATAGTAATGATCATGTACTTAATATGCTAATGGTGTTACCCTTGGGATCATATTTAGTTTTTTGTGTATTGTGTTAACCATTGTACATTTTTCTTGTATCTTTTAGCATCATATAGAAATGAGTACATTATTATACATATTGGTAGATTCAAAATACATTTTTTTGTCATTTTATTTATCTTACACTACTGTCCATTTATTTGGATATGTTATAAAATTGTGAGACTCTGACCATGAGTGTATAGTCTCCCCACAATAAAGAAATTAGACCCTCGCTACTTGTCCCCATCTTATAGAATATATGGAGGCATGCTTGAGGCCTTGTGACATCCAGTCTAGCTACTAGTTTAATGGTTATTCAGGACAATACATTACACATTTAATTATGAATAATTTCGTATATTTCACGTAAGGTTATATTTTCTTTTAAAAAATGCTTTTTCTAAAAAAGACCTTTCTTCCGTCAAGTATGTGGGTTTAATTTAAAAAACTATTTCCACATTTTTTAGTTAAATTTGAAAAAAAATTTCCAACATCTTTAATATTCATAAAATAGGTTGTCTATACGGTGAACATAATTTTGGACCATGATGAGTATTATAATATTTAAAAACTTTTTCTGGTGGTTAAGCAAAAAATTGGAGTTTCAAGGGATAAAAAATAAATATAAGGATTAAAATGATGAAAAAAAGTCTACTTATATGTTTATTTTCATATTTAGACCACATCTATTATGAATATCAAAAATGGTAAATGTTTAATCATTATTTCTTTAGGAAAATATTTTTGTAATTATGTTATTCCAAATTTTAAAAGTGTATCCTCTACCCGAAATATATGTGTAAAACGCATATCCACAATAATAAATACCATTAGTTCATCGAAAACATTCCAAATAAAATCCTTAAATCTTGACCCTCATCTTCAAATCTAATGGTTAATAAAAATTCCATTCTAGGTGGAAAATTAGTGCTCACATAAAAAAATTTCTGAAAAAGTTATAACATCCTTGATCAACTATTTTATTGTCTTTCTTCTACCACATTCATAAAATATTATTTGAAAATTATGATATAATAATATCATTTCCTACCATATACTATGATATTTTTCTATTGGTTTCATGGAAGTAATCTATATCCTCCTTACGTCAAATGGGAAATTAAATAATTAATCGTCTGTAGAAATGTAGATTGGCTCACGAATAGATTTTTTTTTCTTATTTGCTTACTACATATGGATAAAAAAGGTATTGAATAATTTATATATAATATTTATAATATAATTGTACATTTGTTTACTATAATATCACATAAATAATTTAACGTTCCATTCTATAGGGAATATTATAATGTCACTAGTGTGTACAGTGGATTACCTCCTCACCAAGTGATGCGAATTGATCTTCACAAATGCATTATATAAAATGTAATAAAGATTAACTCTATTTTTCATATTATATTTTATAAATAGTAATAACTGTGTAAAATAAATATATCATATAATTGTTTACAATATCATCCATTAAATAAATTATAAAGTCGTTTGTGTGTATAGAGAAAAATAGATTTGAAACGTGACTTGATTTGTTTTTATTAAAACATCAAAAAATGGTATATGTAAGGGAATTTAATGAAATTAAATAATTTTTTAAACAAAATGAACATAATAAAATGATAAAATGACACATACTTTCTCCCATGATGATAGTTAAAAACATAAAAATTATATAGGAATGTGTACAACCTACCATATCCTTGGTTATAACTTGATTCATTTTCTATTAAAATATACAATATATTGATTTAAAGGTATAATTTATATAATAAATTATATTTATTTAATTATTACAAATATTTATATTATTATATAGGAATATATTTTAACCTCAGTAAACATACTAATTTTATTTTGTACATATGAGTCATTTATAATTATAACATCCATTGTTAAAATAATTGGAAAAGTTATTGAATATGACATTTAAAATAATAAAATGATATAAATAATAAACATGAAATTTATTGTTGTACAATATAATAAATAAGAACTTTTTTTAGGAAGATAAGGAAAGTACATCACGAATTATGCTCAAGGTAAGACATTCTGTCTCAAAACATCATTATTTTAGACAGGTGTTATTTTATATGGAAGATTCAATTTTAGCTGTTTATAGGCATCCCCGTAAAATACTAAATCCTAAATCTTTCATTCAAATTTATATCCAATGTTACGATTAATTTAATTCAATCATGTGAGTTCTGATTTCAATGTTACCTAAATGATAAGGGTTAATATTTCAATCTCATTTTTATTAGGATTTTTTACGATTTATTATAGATTATTCAAAATAATTTGAATCATGATTAATAAAGAAATATTTTTTTATTAACTTTCTCTATACATGATAATTTAATTTAATATAACTATTTACCTATATTTGAATCATAATAATATTGTGAAATTTTTAGTAAAATTAACTTTCTTTTCTCTTGAGTCAAAAATCATTTTCCTTCCAAATATATTTTTTCAAAAAATATTTCAAAAATGAATTCACAATAACCCAATTTATTTATTAAATAAATTTTTACCATTATTTTATGTTTTATAACCCTTTTAACATGATTCATTCTAAAATTTTCTAAAAAAGATTCATTTGGAAAATTTATTAAAAAATTGTGAATGGAATCTGTGTTTTAGCCTATATGTTAAAAATGGTATTTTCCTAAGCCGTGGTCATTTTTTCAATATGACATATATTTAATTCTCCATGATTATTTTCATGTAAAATTATTTCCATAATATTTTGTGTATTTTTTATTTTAAACATGATTTTCATAGGGTAATTGTTATTTTCCCCTTAATGTTTTAATAATTTTAATTGTATATTCATCATTGAAGAATAATTTATATTTTTAATTTATTCATATATAAATATATATATATATATTGCATCTAAACCATTCCTTTTATACCTTATATTAATGGTGTATTACATGACTTGTGCTCATAGATCAAATATAGTCATTAAGAAAATTTCCTTTGATTATGATATGAGACATGATTATAAGAACCAATTTATTTACATGGGTAATTATTATATAATGATTTATGATCTATATACCTTATATGTGACACATAGATCATGAAAATGAAATTCTGGGTGCACCCAAAAAACACTCCAACATATTTGGTCATTTATTAGCATCGTGATGTGTCATGTATGGGATTTAGGGGAAATACTAATCCATTATGGGACATTGGAAACCATGTGATATTTTATATATAGTAATTTGTAACTAATGTTTATTTCATCTTATATTTTTCCTCCACATTTATTTGGATTCCATGTTATAATGCTATAATGATATTTATGTTTTGATCCCATGTGATTACTCATGTGACTTTTTGTATAAGATCTCATTTTATATATTAAAAAACCATATGTTTCCCTATAATTTTTATTACGTCACTTGTATTTATAGATAAATAATTTCTTATGTGTCTTTAATAGAGATCATATGTTGTTTTATAAGATAAAGTGGATTTATGAACTCAGCAAATAAAGAACAAAATAATAATGTCATCTTATAGTATCCTTTTATATAATTTGATACTATTTTTTTTCAGATCCACTATTCCTCATAATCGTTGTGTTCCAATTTATAGAAGATTAATTTTATAATAATCTAATAATATGGGTAAATGTAATGGGAATATATAATCCATATATATTATTTCTACATGATATTTGTTCATGTCCAAATTGAAACACCCATGATTTCTGGAATTCGACCATTTATTTATTTATTTTAAGTATATATATTGATTGTATTATTATTTGGGTCATCTAAAAGAGTTTCTTTTACGATTATATGGATTTTCTATAGGTTCAATGTTTTAACATTGTTTTAATCAACCATAATGTATCACCAGTAAACCATACAGGAATGCATTGTGGGTATTGGGTTTTTCCATCATTTGAATACAATTTATTAAAACTATGAGGTTGTGAATGAGAAATTTTTATCTTTGAAATAATGGGTAAAAATATTGTTGGAGAATGATTTTTATAACCATGTGAGTCAGTGGTGTGAGGGTTAAATTCATCAATTATTTCAAACACTTTTAGAGCATGATTTAATTAATTGTTTACCTTAACCATGCATTCTGTAGTTTTAGATCTTAAAATTGTGTATATAATTATTATTTCATCATTTTACCCTTTTCATTACATAATATTTAACAATACAAATAACTTTTTCCTCCCATGGATTGAATTTTTATTCCCTTCAATATGGAAAAATTTATTGGGTGTTTCAAATCCAATTGGATATTTGGATTCCCTAGTATTTCATCATTTGTGGTTGTTCATCATAGATGGATTCAAATAAGTGAGAAATGTTATTGGTTATTGGACAAATGCAAATAGATTCTGCTGTATATGATGATTTTCAAGTTTTATTAAAAGATTAATTTCTTTCTAGTTTAATATCAAACATTTAATTTGTTACTATAATGTTAAAACTCAATTTTTGGGAGTCCATTTTCAAGAAGTAAACTAGATGGAAATTCCGTTATAGGGATTAGAAATCGGATTATGGTAAAAAAAATTCTCAAGAAAAAATTAATAATTATTTACAAAATTAAAAATAGTTTTTCGTCTAGTAATTCAAAATATGTATAGATCACTGGAAGAAAAATATTATTTTGTTTCTATGAAAAGGGATGTGGTAGATTTTGTTTCGAGATGCCTGAACATTAAACAAGTAAAGGCAGATCACCAGCGACCAACTAGAATGTTGTAGTCTTTACCATTCCCATGTGTCTATGGGGGCATATAACTATGGATACATTTGAAAAATTTACATTATACTATGATGAAACATGATTACATAATTTTAATTGTGGATTAACTCATTAATTTGGCTCATTTTATCCCTATACATGAATCCCATATGGTGGAGGTTATGTTAAAAAAAATTATTCAAAATATTTTAAATAGACATGGAATTAAATTCTTGATTATATTTGACCATGACTATGTTTAACATCTCTTTTTTTGAGATCATTACAATAATAAATTGGTAATAAATTGACCGTTAGATTGGTGAATCATCTTCAAATGGATGGATTATACTAAACAATAATAAAAACATTGGAACAAATTCAGATTGATTTTTAATGTATTTCTTACCTCATGGGAGGATCCCATACTTATAGTAATGTTCTCATAAAACCAAATTTTTTAAGCCCCGATAAGTTTGGATCCATTTATATCATCTTATGGGTTTCATTTTTCATTGTTCATTTTTTGGGTGGAAATGGGTGAAATATAAAATGTTGGATCAAGACTTGTGCATGAGGAAAAATAAATGATTAAATTGATTTTAATTAGAATTTATAAGACTCAGATTCATCCAAAATAATATGTGGATGGATGATGATGACCAATTTAATTTTTGGTGAGTGTTCATGTGTTCTTAAGAATCTATCCTTGGATTGTGTATCATTATTTTTGTAAGTATTTCTGGTTATTTATTCAATACATTGGCATTTTGAGATACTAGAATGTGTTGGTTAGGTTTAATATGACTTGGATATTTGAAAATGGTTCATTTCAATGTCCAATTTCTTCCATGAGTCTTAATTAAATAAGTATCAACCTGATCCAACCCATATGATTCATTGGAATCATGTTAAAGTATATCCAGATTCTATATTGGTTAGAGCCCTAGTGTATATTGTGGACAAAAAATTGAATGTCTTGAATGAAAAAACAATTGGTCCTGTATAGGTTTTATATAAAAATTGTTGGATTCATTATAAAATGTAGGGGTTTTATATATAAATTATGCACCAGTGTCACATACATTTCTATGAATTTTTTTTGTTTCACGATAGGAAATAAGAATGGTGGCGTGAATTTTGCACCACATGATTTAGCTACATGATTATTTATTTATTTCATATATATATTATGCTCAAATTATGGTTTTTATCAAAGGAATCTATTCATGTTTCAGGGGGTTATCTACAAGTTCCCATTTTGAACACCACTAGTATATACTATGAATCTTATATAGGAAACCGTGAAAGGGTAGGTTGTGGCCATAATATGGTGGAAATTTTGGATAAAATATGTCAACCCCAATGAAAAATGTTCTCTTTGAAATAGTAGCCACACACATGGTTGACCCATGGTTTTAAAATCCACTCCAGACAACCATTTTATTAATAAATTAGATAGTATATCATTAATAGTTAGAACAATGTTTGACTAACTATATTCCCTAATAGTGAACTGTGCAGTTTCAAATATGAATATTGTGGTGGTAAATCGAATTATGTCCCAAGACTAATATGTGTTGAAAATTCCTTCTTGATCCCAATTTCATCGTCCTCCAATGGTTTTAGATAAAATTATCTTTCTTCAAGGATAAAGTTTTAGGAAATTCAAATCCCATTGGAGATCAATATTTTCTAGAAAATATTTATTATTAGGCATTCATCTTATGTAAAATCACATTATCTTTCCTGTAACCATATATCTAATCTACTATGGGAACATCCTTATTTCTTTAGTTATATTGTTATGTTTTTTTAAGAATTTACTCAAATAATCATTGGTCAGAATCATATCTATATAATCACTTTATGGTTATTCATTTACACTAATTCTTGTGAGGTATGTTTCTTCTCTATCAACTCAACTGTATTATAGTATAACGAGTGGACATGATATTAGTATTTTTTTTGGAAATTATTTGTTAGATTCTAGTGTGATTATAATTACAATATTATTTAATTATTGTATTAGGAATTTTAGTAAATTTGATGGTTTGGTAGAAAAATTTCGAGAATGATTCTTTTAAATTGATTAAAATGAAATTATGGTATGTTCTTGTAGAAATTTTTTTTTCAATTTTTTAATAAAATTAATCATTTATGTGAAATTTCTTGTATTTAATTTTTTCATACATGGTTGGTGTGAGTTCATCATTTGGAAAATACACTAAATATGAGTTTTTTACAATTTGGATATAATAGACGTGAACGAATATAATGAGATTTTTCTATTTGGGAATAGAGATATTGGACACCTAGTTACAATATGGAGGATGGATGAGAGACTAATCATGAGTGTAGAATACTCACATTAACATAATGTTTTGGGTTTTTGTGATCATGGAATTGGTATTCCAAATGAGGTGTGAATTATTTAGGATTTTTTTAATCATTTAAATGATTTTTAAATTTTTTTAAATCCATTATATAATAACCAAATAGAATTTCTTTTACTAACTGCATGATTTAATATGTCATTAGGGAAATGAAACTTCTTTTGTATTAGCCCAACCTAGATACTAATTTAAATTTGCACATTTCATCATTCAAGAAACTAGAAAAGGATATGTATCTTAGTAAATCAGTGATTCTTCTTCAAACCATGGGTGTCTCTTGCTGATTTGGAGCGTGAAGATGTTTTGAAGATTCTGGACGGATATATTGGGTGTCCATGGGATTTTTTTAATTTTAATCATATGATTATGATAATTTATTTTTTTAGTCTAATATAGTTTTTCTTCTTGTTTTGTTGAGTTTTATTTTGTAAAAATTTATTATATAGATATTTTATGGGATCTTTTATATGTGGTTTGGATGTTTCTATTTCAAATGGGGAGTAATCCCTCAGTTTCTCTTTAGGCCATGAAATTTATTTCATAACATTGGTGTATTGGCGATGTGATGTAAGGCCATTAACCCTGAACACCTCCTCACAAGGTAATATATGATGGGAAGAGTGTTATATAACATCATAATGAACCCATGGAAATAAAAATAGACTCATTAAATGTTCAAAGAAAAATCATTCATAGTTTATATCTTAAATAACCAATTATAAAAAATGTGATTCATCACCATTGCAATGGGAATCAGAAAACGAAATAATCAAAAATCATAAAAAGATTAATACAATAGAATATTAATTGGTATTTATTGATATTAAATTAAATTCATATAAAATATATAGTAATCAAGGTATTACTGAATACGTTATTTAAACCATATAAGTACCAGTTAAAGAAAATAATTTCCCAAAAATCAATGTTCATTATAATGTAAAATTAGAAACAATACACATAATATTTGAGTGATATTTAAATTATAAACATTGGAGAAAAAGTTTTATAAATTTAACATAAATTTCAATGAATAAAATTTAATTCAATATAAACTATAATTAATAGGTAATAATTGATCTATATAAATATAAATTTATGAATAAAATTATCTATGACTCGTGAATTATGAATGTGGATAAAGAAGCCCTTTGATGATGAATAATCATTGGGGAGAGAGTAATTTCATAATGAGGTCAAAAGGAAGAATTTAGATACCAAAAAATATAAGAAGGAAATACATTATCATGTATTCATTATGAAGTTTAAATAAAACATTAAATAACAGTGTTAAATAATAATTTTTGTAACTCAATGGAATGAGATTGATTTAGAAAAAATTATCGCAACCTTAATAACCTCTAAATCAAAGGGTATTCAAATACGAAAAACTGTATGGATCTTCAAGAAAAATTAATTAAATTATTTTCATAAAATAAATTTTTTATCATGTAATAATGTCTTATTAATTATTTCATTATTCACTATATCAAATATGACTTTTGAAATTAAATTTGAGAAAATTATCCCTTACCTTGGTCTGGATTAATTTTGTGCATGATCTCAATAACCCATATAATTAAATTCTATTTTCTTGATAATAACATATATATTAGTCTATATTTCATATTCAAATTTTTTTATATTATCATAAGTTATTTATTTATTAATTTAATTTCCCTTACAGCCGTTACACGTTGTATGGTTGATATTTCAATAAATCAATCTATATATTGAGAATAGTGAACAGATTTGTAAAATTACAGTGTAATATATTCATTTATAGAGTTATATTTTCTTTATTATTCAATTACTAATAATTTTATATACATGTACAGGTTTCCAAAATATAATACTAGTATTAAAGGTAACTACAAATATTCCTTTTGCGTGAAAAATTTTCTATGGGAGTTTATTTCTAATTTCACATATAAAATTTCCAACATTATTTATCAAAATTCATAATAAAATAATTATTTAGTAATTAATATATAATATATCCATAACATAATTTTCATTAAGATCATTTATATTAATTCATATTATATTTTAATTTTGTGGGTAAACCAACTGAAATATGGACATTTAATATTTAATAGATATGTATCATTGAGGGGTTATTCAATTATTATATAATATTTATATTAATATAATGAAATTATTTTGATTTTATTTATTACAAGAGACATATTTATAGGATAAGTAAAAATTATAAAATACATGGTGATAACAACAAATGCATCCCTTCAATGAAGGTTGTTTCTCACACATTCAAACTTACAACATTATTAATGTTTCATAGATTGAGGAGATCATAGGTAATGGATTATCAATTTAGAAAATTACTAATATAAAAAATGTTATATTTTTAATTAATTAAAATTTTAATTGAGACCATGTTAGGAGGATAATTATAATTATAAATTCTATTCATGGAGGTAGTAGTCTACACAAACACATGATGATATTTCAATTTATAATGAATTAGAGAGATTGATAGTAGATTTTATTTTTTATTTTTTTTAAAAATAAATATATTGTATATAAAATATGTAATTATAAATTTAATAATTTTAACAATATATGAGACCTGGATACATAAAAAAACATAGATATTGATTTATGGTGGTAGTAGTAAACACATACTAACATTCCATGTTTCATTGAATTTTTTATTAAATAGTGCTGAATAGATAAGGGTTGTTAATTTCATATGAAAACATATTTATATATTCATTATAGTTAATTAATTATATTCATTTGTTTTTATGTGATTTTAAAGAGTTATATTAAAACCCAATAATTATTAATAATTTAATACATATGTTGATAGCAAGAGTTTTCCCTCATAAATATCATAGGAAATGAGCACATAGGATTACATATACTATAACGATTGTTATACTCACCTAGTATGATAATCCCAAACCATGTTTTGATAATCCCAAATATTTTTTTTAGTAATCCCAAATCCTGATTTGATAATCCAAAATCATATTTTTTATTAATCCTAAATCATATTTTAGTAATCCCAAATTATATTTTCATAATACCAAATCATCTTTTCATTTATGTGTGAACCATGTCTTCATTCTATACTAATTATGTTTCATTAATGTTTCATGTTCTTATAGAGTAAGTTTATAGTATTCTCAATCTCACTACTTGATTGGTTCCATTAACAGCTAAGATTTTATCTAAGTATGTGGTCTTCGATATAAGGTTACCATTACAAAGTTACGGGTACATGGGAACACATACAAGGTTACATGTACAAGGACATCGATACATGATTACAAAAACAGGGTCACTAATACACCGTTACACCTACAAGGTCACCGATACAAGGTTACAGCTATAAGGTCACCAATATAAGGTTACAGCTACAAGGTCACCGCTACATGGTCACTATTACATGTTCACCGGTGTATGCCTTCTTTTAAAAGTTACATCTGAAGGCTACCATTAGAAGGATATAGTTGGAGATTGCCGATGTGAACCTACAGTTGAATCCAACCCATATAAAGGCTACCATTACAAGTTTACCAATGCTTACTCTTTCATACTTTGTCAATTTCTCAATATTATTCTAACAATCAAATTTTATAAATTAAATGCGTCTAACATTAATTAATGATGATGGTAAACGTTTCAGGATACAGTACATGGGACTGTACGAGGTTTGAGAAAGATTTCATGTGATCAACTCATTCCTATTGTCAAACCACATATATAAAAGGATAAGACCCTGAAATGGAGATAAGAGTAACATATACGTGGACACAAAGAATGGGTTGCATGAGAACTGTGATAGAGCATGCTCTCCAGATCAAAAAAAGCTGAACCATCCAGCATTAACACAAAATGACTCACAAGCTTCAAGAAAATAATTATGAGATAAAGTCATTCCTTCCTTCCATGTTTCATCAACTCTTGATCAACATCAGAAGAAAAGCACTAAAAGCAAGAACCTAGAGTTCCAACACTCTGTTTTGGAAAAAAAACCATAGATTGACTTGAACATCAACATTTCTTGTTCTTAAGAGTCTAGATTTGAACTAAAAGCACATAGAGCCTTCTAAACTCATTCTCATCAAAACTTCTCTTTTATGTTTCTTATTTTACATCATTGAGAAGTGTGTCTATCTGTTTGAATCACACACTGTCTTCTGTGCTTGAACTACATGATACTAACTATACTCACATGAAACTTCACCTTATCTATTTTTCGAATGTATTAGTGTGGAAAAGTCCATGTGTGGTCTATTTTGTTTGTCTTTACCATGAAGAACAGTGGCAGAGGGTGTGTTCCTTGGGTAGTTTGTAAAAGATGTTGTAAAGCTCGATACAGGCTGTGTATCAAGTTTTAATAAAATTGCTTTGTGGAAGGTGATCACCAAGTGTAAAGGATTAGATCTTGTCTTTAGACAGAAACCCTTGTTTACATTGTTGTGAAAATCATCATATACATTGTTTTTATTTTATCCGCTACATATATTTTCTAAAACATATAACTGTTTTTTCATACACATTGATAGTCAGTTTAGGTTATTGGGTGTATTTGTTTAATTCAGTATACATGTATCAAAAGATGAATTGGTATTCTACCCTGATTCATCTGAGGATTAATCACCCTTTGAGATTATTTTTAACCAATTGAACATTTACTTTTTTACTGCCTCCGTTAACTGGGCCGTTTTTAAATTGGTTTTTTTCTTGACCATAAATATTTTAATAAAAAATTTACTTTGAACACAATTCACCCCCCTACTGAGTATCCACTCCATCCAATATTTGGTATCAGAGGAATTTATTATCCAGTGTACAAATTATTTTCAATTGTGATTTTAGTTTTAACTTAAAGATCTTAAAATTTTTGTCCTATCTAAATTTTTAGTTAATTAAAATTATATGTAACCATGGAAAATAGGGTTGATGGTGCTTCTAAAAATAAGCCACACATTTTTAATGGTAATAGCTATGCTCAGGGGAAATTAGAAATTAAAATGTATCTAGAAAGCATGGGACTTGAAATCTGGGACTCAATAGCGGAATGACATTCACTACCTACTACTGGTAGAGATACATTGTAATGACCCACCAATTCTCATTATCTTGACAGTACAACATGTCATTACTAGGAAATAAAAGATATCTCCAAGATGGCAATGTCTGGCAATAAATTTCGAAGGGTATCAAATATATGTTGGGGAAAATTTACCCTTTTATAAATAAACCAATAAACCAACCATAACCAACCATTCACTATATGATTCATGAACAAAAGAAATAAACAACACATAAATTACCAAAAGAGAAATACACTATTCCACAAATCACTACATAACCAACATAAAAATCAGAGTACCAAGAAAAGGACTAAACAAAATACCCAACACAAGCCAAGAAAAACTCCATGGCTCCACACCGAGCTCCATGCACCAAGCACCACCACATATTCTAAGCATCACCACGAACCACTAGTAATGAGATGCATTACCTTTACCAGTGTCCCAAAATATGACATATAAAAAAGCATTATCATACCAAAGCTGGGATGAGTATAAAACACAGAAGGTTTTCCCCGATTACATCCATAATCACGCCACTAGGATAGAAGGGTTAGAAACAATAGTATAAAAACAGTTTATATAAATCATTTTCTCAAAAGATGTTTATAACTATATATAAACAAGTTTCCAAAACCATCCATAACCAAAATAATCCAAGAGAAATTGAAACCAATTTTCTAAAAAGTTATTTTTCTATAAAAATAACCCATCCATCTTTAGAACAATACCACAAAATGCCTTTTTGGAATACCCAAAAGATTCAAAATCCTGTGAAACCAACCATGGATGCTATCTGGAATATGGGAGAATCCCTTACCCTTATTCATCCCAACCATGATGGTGGAGACTTCTTACCCTTTTCCAACCCAAATTCACATGAATGATTAATGCAGGAGAGCCCTAACCCTTATCCATCCCAACACTGATGGGAGAGACCCCTAACCCTTATCTGTCCCGAATGCAATATGAATGTTTGATGGGGGACATCCCTAACCCTTGTCTATCCCAACACTGATGGGGGTGACTTCTAACCCGTATATGTCCAAAATTCAATGTGAACACACAACACACATTTGCAACAATCATTCCAAAAAAATCCTTTCAATTAAACACCTTTTATTGGAAACCATTTCCATCAAAACCAATAGTGTGGAACCAATTCAAACCATTTCAATAAAACTGTAATTTTATTGAAATCCAATGAATGAACCAATTCCATCAGGCCATTAAAATACCAAATCATTTCAATAAAACAACACTTTTTATTGAAAACCCATCATTTATCTATCCATTTACAAATCCATTTATTCTAAAATTTAAAATCATTATTTTAAATTCAATAAGGCATATAACTTTGCACAACAAATAATCAAGATTTCACAATTTCACTAAAACCATAAATCATCACTAAAGTAGATTTATTCCATGCTTTTTATAATCTATTCCATTCTAATAACCCAATTTTAAACTATTCCAATCAATTATAACAAGAGGATTTGAGAGTGAATCCTCCAACCTCAAATGTTTTGACGAAAAACCTAACAAATGAAGAACTCCAAAGAAAACATGGCCGATTCACCAAGGATCCTCCTTAGATCTCTTCTCCTAAAAAAAGACCAAATATCATCTTATTTGGAATCCAAACACATTAATCTACCCATAATAGATGTAGATCTAAGAAACCGGGAGAAGAGGAGAAGTAGATCTAAGTAGATATAAGAAACCAAACAAGAATGATAACATGCATCAAGAATCCATCTTCGATTCTCTAAAAGAAGCCTTCGGATTTCCTCTGGAACAATGGGGGAACCCTCCTTGATCTTGGGAGAACCAAAATCACGTGTTAGGGATAATTATAAGGAAAAATGAGCCACTTAGAGGAAAAAACATGTGAGATCCACTTTTATAGGGTCTCGTTTATGTGGCTGCATTGTTAGTTCACACGGTTCGACAAACCGTGCGCTTACCATGCATTAGCTACTACCTCTACCAACCGTATCGCATGATTTGGCCACACAATTAGACAAACTGTGTGCTGGCCGTGTGGAATATAATGCCTCCAATACCTACGGTGCACAGTTTGGCTGCACAATTTATACAAACCATTCACTGTCCGTGCGACTTCCCTTTTTGTCCCAAAACTAATTCCAAGTTCTCCCGACTCACCCATCCAACACCCTTAACATTATAACCATTAAAAGCATTAAAAATTGTTACATACCAGAAATCAGGGGTAGAAAATTCTACCCACCATTGGTCTTTCCTTCCTCGGAATGTAGAAAACCATCCTCTTTCCTGAAAGAGTTCTGGCCACTGATCTTTCATTTCTTTCTCACATTCCCAAGACTCTTCCTGAATCTGACCATGCAGCCATAAAAACTGCACTAGACCAATGCTTTTTCCATGCCAGACTTTCTCTTTCCTATCCACAATCCATATTGGGATATTAATCAATGAAGAATCCAACTCTAGGCCAACATGATCATATCTGATCTCATGGTTAGGATCAGGCTGATACTTTTTCATCTAAGATACATGGAACACAATATGCACCAAACTGAACCATTGTGGTAATTCCAACCAATATGCCAACTCTCCAACCCATTCTATTATCTCAAAAGGGCCAATTTATCTAGGAAGTAACTTGACCTTCTTTCCGAAACGATGATATATATGTCTTGGAGAGATCCTCGAGAAGACATGTTCACCCACAATGAACAACAACGGTATTCGACGGTGATCTGCATAAAATTTCTAACGACTTTGAGCCATCTCCATCCTCTTTCTAATCAACTGGATCTTCTATGTAGTCTCTTGTACAAGGCTTATCCCGACTAGTGATGTTTCACTCGTTTCCACCCAGCATAGTATAGAACGACAAGGACGCCCATACAATGCTTCAAACGAGGCCATGCGTATCAAGGTTTGATAGATGTTATTGTATGAGAACTCCAATAAGGGTATATGTTCTTTCCATGAGCCACCAAAATCCCTTACACAAGCCCACAACATTTCATCGGACATTTGTATTGTCTGCTCGGATTGCCCATCCGTCTGAGGATGATACGCTGTACTCATAGTCAACTAAGTCCCAAGGGATTCCTGTAATGATTTCCCGAAACGAGATGTGAACCTCGGATCTCTATCTGAGACTACAGACACTGGTACAACATGCCACTTTACCACTTGATGGATATAGATTTTTTAATGATCTTCCACCATATGAGTTTCACGAATAGGGATGAAATGGGCCGACATGGTAAGACAATCCACTATCACCCAAATGGCATCTTGTTTCCAAATCATTCTTGAAAGACTTGTAACAAAATCCATTGATGTCTGATCCCATTTCCACACTAGGATAGGTAAAGATTGTATCATACCAGCTGGTCCTTGATACTCTTCTTTAACTTGCTGACAAGTTATGCACCATGGGACGAACTCGGCCACATTCCATTTCATGTCGCTCCACCAAAAATAAGCCTTCAACGCCTTATACATCTTCTATGTACCTAGGTGTACATCCCATCTTGAATGGTTATAATAATGGTGTATTTGTTCCTAACAAACCATAGGTACAACCATCCGATCTCTGAAACACAAAACTGATCCCCCATTAAGTTTTCAGCCATCAATGGTCTCCCCACCATTGAGTTTTGAACTTACAACCAGACATTCTACATTAGAAGATTGTGCTTCTTTGATCATCGTTACTAAATCTGGAACAAGTGTAGCTGAAAAGAAAACATCAAAATCACCTCAATAATAAAATTCCATATGCATGTCGGCTAAGACCGACATCAACTTCTATTCATCTGAATCTTCTTTCGCTAATTGGACACATGAATTTCTACTCAATGCATCTGCCACCAAATTTCCATTTCCTAGCGCGTGCATCAAGGCAATGTCAAACATCTGGAGAGACTCCATCCACCTCCGTTTCCTGAGATTCAATTATCACTGTGAGAAAATGTGTTTCAAGATATTGTGATCAATAAACACAGTAAATTTCTCACTAAAGAGAAAATGTCTCCATGTTTCCAATGCATGGAAGACTGCATCCAAATCCAAATCATGTGTTGGGTAATTTTTCACCTGCAATCTCAACTGCCTTGATCCATAAGCAACAACATGATCTCTTTTCATGATAATACAGCCCAACCCTGATCCCAAATTATAATAATACACCACATACCCATGTACAAATTCTCAAAATATCATGATGGTTGTCGATGTAAGACGAACCTTCAGTTCTTAGAAAGACTTCTAGCATTCTTCTATCCATTGGAATGGAGAATTATTCTTTTTCAGAGATATTATTGGTGATGCTAGTCATGACAAATCACGCACAAAGCATCGTTAGTAACCATCTAGACCATGTAAGATTCGAATGTCAAACACTTTCTTCGGTGGTTTCCAATAGCTAATATATTCTACCTTTATAGTATCAACTGAAACACCTTTCTCAGAAATGACATGCCAAGGAAACATACTTCCTATATCAAAAAATCACACTTTGATAATTTGGAATACAACAGATGATATCTCATGATTTTTAACACTATTTCTAGATGCCCCTCATGATCAGACCTTGTCATTGAATACACCATGATATCATCGACAAACACCACAACAAATGAATCCAGATATCATTGAAATATCCAATTCATTAAATACATGAAGTCCTCTAGTGCATCCATTAGACTGAAAGGCATGACTACATATTCGTAGTGGCCATATCTACTTAGGAAATTTTTATTTGGAATATCCTCCTTCCGAACTCACAATTGGTGATATCCAGATCAGTTTTCAATCTTAGAGAACCACTGAGCTCCCTTTAATTGATCGAACAGATCATCAATGCGTGGAATTGGATATCTAATCTTTATCATGACTTGGTTAAACATATGATAATCATCACATAGCCAATGAGTTCCATCTTCCTTCTTCAAAAACAACACCGATATTGTACACAGAGAAGTACATGGTTGAATGAAACCCTTTCTTTCCTGCTCCTCTAATTGCATTTTCAATTGTAGTAACTCTGTTGGTGCCATCCTATAAGATGGAAGGGAAATTGGACTAGTCCTCGGAAGGAGATCAATCGTAAAATCCACTTCCCTTAGAGGTGGTAACCCAGAAATGTTACTAGGAAATACATCATGAAATTGATCCAAAAAAGCTGGAAAACTATCTCTCTCGATCTCTTCCATTGATTCCAAAGTCAACACTTCTTGTTGGTAAGATATAGTTCCCACTATTTATACCAACAATCTCTTTGCATCATTCTTTATCATTATCTCTCCTCTGATGAGATGGTTGATGACATCATCCATCGTGAAACAAACCATTATACTATAGCAGTCTATGTGAGCCTTAAACATTGTAATCCAATCCACACCCAAGATTATGTCATAGAAATACATGTCCAACATCGAGAAGTCCCATTTTAACTCAGCTCCATCAATAGTAATAGCACATGCTCTACACAGAAAGGCTTGACATTGTCTTTCATCAAGGGGAGTTTTTAGTTTCAAAATAGAAGGCATCATTTCCATTTTGAAAAATATCATACCAATATCACGAGAAGTAGTGAAGGATTTTGATGCACTAGTAACAAAGAGAACTTGAAAAAGGGTATAATTCAATTGAATTGTAACTCTCCCCATATATTGTCCAACCGGATCATCGACCATCATCTGCTCATCTCCATACAAATGCTTCATCATTGCACAATTCTCCTTGTTTCCTTGCTGAGATTTCCCTAGTTTATGATTCATGGTATTTGGAGAATCACCATGGCTAGCTTTGTTATGCTATTGAGACTGATTCTGCTGTCATCATCCTATCGAAGCATAGGATGCTTGCGACGCCTGAGAAGTGTTATGTGCACCCGACCACAGAGCATTTCTACAATAGCGCTATCGATGCCCCCATCATAATGAAATTGTGACATGCCCTAGTTTACACCGTTCAATCTATTCTCTTGTGGTCAAACAAACCCCATTGAAAACAAAATGCTTTGCTCTGGGGTCATTGAATAAGGTTCACTGATCCCACAGTCTGGTTCTGATTTCCCCTTGCACCATGGAAATTGTTGTCCCTTTTCCTTTATGTCCCCACAGTTGAGTTCCCACCATTTCCTATAGGTATCAACATGCCTCCTCCCATCGATCCCGATAAATCATGTTAATCAACAATCGCTATTTTCACCATCTCACTATAATCCATAATACAAAGCACTGCATTCTTCGATCGAATCTTTTGCCTTAGACCTGATTCGAAGATGTGTGCCATCAACGACACACTTGCTAGAACCACTGGTGCAAAATAGACTAAATTCATGAATTTAGACACATACACTATGACAGATAGACTCTCATGTTTCAAGATGAAGAAGCCCTTTATTTTATTGATCTTGAACGTGTGAGGATAGAATAGTTTGTTGAACATCTCTTCAAAATCCTCCCAGTAAGGCCTTCATGCAATTTAGCGTGCACTACTAAATCCCACCATTGACATGCATGATCTTCAATAATTTATGTCCCCAACTTGACCTTGATCTCTGATGGTGTGTCGATGAAATTGAAGATATGATTCATCCTACTTAGCCACACCTCCTCCTTTTCGGGTTCAGCATCACTAGAAATGTTCGGTGGATTATTCATTATGAACTGAAATCTATGATCCACATGCTTTTGTCCATTCCCTTGGATCCTTATATCCACAGCATGAAAATCCAAGACAAGACTCTAAACCAACTCTTGGTTCACATGTGGTTCAGGTGAAACCATATTTTCCGTAGCTTATTCGGGTTAGTTTCGATGACGCCTAGCGAGTTCCATTTTCTAAACCAACAAAAAACTTCATCAATATCTCTCTCGAGAAACTGATGGCTTAACATTAAAATTCTATCACATCATCTATCAAAACATTGTTTTTCAAAAAAAAACATTTTTCCATGTTCAAAGATTTTTGGAAAACATTCAGCATGCTTTTTGGAAATCAACCAAATTTCAAAATCTACCAAATACCCTGTTTTCAATGTCTTTCACTTGAAAACAATTTCTACATTTTTAAAAAATTTGCACCATGAAAAAAAATCCTTACTCATTCCTCAAAATGAGATATGAAATCCTAGTAGGAAATTATTCCTCTACAATGAGATTTCCAACATTCTAGAAGTTTATCTAAAACACTTATGTACCCAAACCCCTATTAAGGACCAAACAAAATGATACCATTTGTAATGACCCACGAATTCTCATTGGCATGAGAGTACAACATGTAATTACTAGGCCTTAAGTGACATCCCCATGATGCCAATGTCTTTCAATAAATGCTAAAGGGTTTCAAATATATGTTGGGGGACAATTTACCCTTTTAGAAATAAACCCATAAACCAACCATAACAAAACATTCACTATATGATGCATGAGAAAAATAAACAACCAACTCATGAATTACCAAAAGAGAACTACACTATTACAAAAATCACTACATAACCATCACAAAATCAGAGTACCAAGCAGAAGAATAAAAAAATACACCACACAAGCCAAGACACACTCCATGACTCTACATCGAGCTACATGCACGAAGCACCACCAAATCTTCCAAGCATCACCATGAACCATTAATAATGAGATTCTGTAACTTTACATGTGTCCCAGAATACGACATCTGCAAAATCACCAATGTGCCAAAGTAGGGGTGAGTATAAAACTCAGTAGGTTTTCACAGATGACTTCCCTACTCACGTCACTAGGATAGAAGGGTTAGAAACAATTATATAAAACCAATTAATATAAAACATTTTATCAAAAGCTGTTTACGACTAAATATAAACATGTTTTCAAAACCATTCGTAACCAAAATCATCCAAGAGAAATTGAAACCAATTTTCTAACAAGATATTTTTTCCAGAAAAATAACCAATCTAGCATTAGAACCATACCACAAAATCTATTTTTGGCATACCCAACCATTTTAAAATCCCATGCAACCAACGAAGCATGCTATCTGGAAGAGGGGAGAATCCCTAACCCTTATCCATCCCAACCATGATGGTGGAGACATCTTACCCTTGTCCAAACCAAATGCACATGAATGCTTGACGGGGGTGATCCCTAACCATTATCCATCCCAAGACTGATGGGGGAGACCCCTTACCCTTATATGTCCCAAATGAAATATGAATGTTTGACGGGGGAGTGTCATAACCCTTATCCTTCCGAACACTGATGGGGGAGACTCCTAAACCTTATCCGTCCGAAATGCAATTTGAACACACAACACACATTCACAAAAATCATGACAAAACCATATTTTCAATAAAACACCTTTTATTGAATACCATTTCCATCAAAACCAAGTGTGTTGAAACAATTTAAACCATTTCAATAAAACCGCACTTTTATTGAAAACCAAATAATGGACCAATTCCATCGAGCCATTTAAATACCAAACCATTTAAAAAAACAACAACTTTTTATTAAAACACATCTTTCATTAAACCATTTACAATTCCAGAAATTCTACAATTGAAAATCATCATTTTAAATTCATGAAGCCAAATTACATTGCACAAAAAATCACCAAGATCTCAAAATATCACTAAAACCAAAAAACATCACTAAAGAAAATTTACTCCATTCTTTTCACAATCAATTACATTAAAATAGCAAAATTTTAAACTAAGACAATCAATTATAATAAGAGGAGTTGATAGTGAATCTTCTTACCTCAATGGTTCTGATGAAAACCCTATCAAACGGAGAACGCACAAGAAAATCCGGCTGATTTACCAAGATCCTCCTTAGATCTCTCTCCTAACACAACCAAGACCAAATCTCATCATATATGGCATCCACACACCTAGATCTACCCATAAAGGCTGTATATATAAGAAACCAAGAGAAGAGGAGAAGTAGATCTATGTAGATCTAAGAAAGCAAACAAGAATGATCACATACCTCAAGAATCCAGCTTCGATTCCCCAAGAGAAGCCTTCGGATCGCCTCCGGAATGATGGGAGAACCCTCTTTGACCTTGGGAGAACAAAAAAACCTAGTTAGGGCTTCGTATAAGGAAAAATGATCCACTTAGAGGAAAAAATGCAATATATCCACTTTTATAGGGTCTCGTTTATGTAGCCGCACGGGTAGTTCGCACAGTTTAGCAAACCATGAGCTAACCATGTGTTAGCTACTTCCTCTACCACCATTCTCACACAATTTGGACACATGGTTAAACTAACCTTTCGAATCATGTGTGGAAGCTACTTCCTCCAATGCCAACTCCACACGGTTTGGATTCCCGGTTTATACAATCAGTGTGCCACCTTTGTGACTTCCCTTTTTTCCCCAAAACTCATTCCAAGTTCTCTCTATTATCCCATTTTCCACCCGTAACTTTTTAAACATTAAAAGCATCAAGAAAAAGGTTACATTCCTGAAACTGGGGGTACTACATACATGGTCTTAGTTGACTAAAGGTACATATAAAAATAACTGTAAATCATTGAATGCTTTGTACTATTCTCTAGGTGATAAGGAATTCAGTAGAATATCCTCTTGTAAAACGACATTTGATATTTGGGATACTTTAGCTATTTCTCAATAGGGAACAACCAGTGTTAACGAAATGAGATTAAATAAAAATACTATTAAATATGTTAACATTAAAATGATGCATGATGAACTCATTTCTGACATGTATCTCAAGTTCAAAGAGATAGTGAATACTATGAGTCTGGTTGGGAAACCAGCGGACAACGAGGACTAGATTATGAGACTGCTTCGATGCCTACCTGACAGATGGAGAGAGAATTCTATTTCTATCTGAGAATCTTGTGACATTGGAAATCTACCAGTGAATGAACTATTTAGAAATACTATGATGTATGAATAAGAACATAAGGTGAATCAAGAAATAAATGAAGAACCAAAGAATAAATCTGTAGCATTTAAGACTAAGGCCTCAAAGAACAAGGATAAAGAAAAATTTCAATCTCCTGTAGACACTTCCACAAGTGAAGACTTTGGTAGTGATAAAGTGATGACACATCTTTCTAGAAGATTCAAAAAATTCTACTAAAAGAATAATTTTTTTGTAAGTCAAACTATAAGGGAATCAATGATAGTAAAGGACAATGGAAGAAAGAATGAAAATTGAATTACAATTCAATTTAAATAATCTACTATGAATGAAAATGAAAAGGCCATGTGAAGGCAGACTGCCCCAATCTAAATTTTTGAATGCAATATGAATATAAGGGAAAAGGTTATAAAAAGTTTATGAAAGCTACATGGAGTGCTTCAAAAGACAGGTCCAGTGGATCTGATGCTTCAGATAGTGAGCAGAACAATCATGCCAAGTTATGTATCATTACAGAAACATCTATGGTAACACCCAATTCCTATATTCCTAATGATTATTATTCTAGGAATGAAAGTGAATCAAACAATTACCAAAATATGACTAAGGATGAACTATTTGAGTACTGTTTAATGCTTGGGGATACCTTTAATGAACTGAAGGATATATATAAATTATTTAAAAGACAACATTCTCTAAATTCAAATTATAAATATGATCTTGACATTGAAAATGAAAAATTTTCTCAACTGTTAAAAGAAAATACTGATCTCAAATTATCCAAAAAAAAAATTACAGAGATATCTGGAGAATTTTACTACCAGTAGAGATTCCTTGACTTAGTTTCTAAGACGAAATATTTCCCCAAAATATAATACTGGTCTAGGATATCAACCAAGAAAATAAGGTGTATTAAAACTAAATTTTTTCCAAAATATATAGAATTCACACCTACTTCATGTTCTGGACCACTTCTAGAAAAAACATTCACTAAAGGACCAATAAAAGTTTTTATGCCTCAAAGTAAATCAACTGATTACTGAAAATCTGTGAAGAAAATATGGGTTCCCAAAGTTTTACTTGCTATCCTCTCTGGACCCATGAAAATATGGGTACCAATGTTACCCCATGCTTATTCTGTTTTGCAGGGACGTTGCCTATATATTTCTTATAAAGCTATGTGTTACCAGGATAGTAGATGTTCAAGAAATATGACAGGAGACTACTAATGCTTTAGGAGCCTAATCAATGTTGATGGTGGACATGTAACTTTAGGTGATAATTATAAAGTGAAAATCGTCGGCCTAGGCCCGATTGTTAACCCTAATGCTGTTTTAATTTCAAAAGTACTTTTTGTTGAGGGATTAAAAAACAATATAATAAGTATTTTTCAGTTGTGTGATGATGGTTTTATTATTAAATTTTAAAATTATTCATGAAATTTTTTTAATTCTAAATATTATTTATTATTTACTTATCTTAGAAATTAGAATGTATATGATGTTCATATGTATTAATTATTTTAGAAAAATGTATCTTGTTTATATGTGTTTCATATGGAATCTTTGTTGTGGCACATAAGACTAGGACACTGCAATGTGTAATCACATATAAAACTGACTAGGAATGGTTTAGTTAGAGACTTACATAAATTGGAATTCCCTCTTAAAAAACTATGTAATCCTTGTCAAAAGGGAAAAAAACACAAATTTTCTTTCAAACCAAAGAAATATGTTTCTACTTCCCAACTGCATGAGTTCTTTCAGATGGATTTTTTGGACCTTCAATAGTGTCAAGTCTAAATGGGAAACACTATGTTTATGTTCTTGTAGATTGTTTTTCTAGGTACACAAGGGTATAATTTCCTGATCACAAAAGTGAATCTTGTTCTTAGTTTATCAAATACTCCATGTCTATAATAAATCATAGTGTTCTTAGAATCAAGACAATGAGAAGTGATCATGTCCATGAGTTTGAAAATAAAGAGTTTGAATTTTATTACTCACACAATGTCTATAGTAACTACTTATCCTCCCATAGAACACCTCAACAGAATGGAGTCGTAGAATGAAGAAATAAGACACTTAAAGGGATTTCGAGGACAATCTTCAATGAATATGATTTTCAAATTTACATTTGGGCTGAAGCTGTTAATACATCTTGTTACATTACCAATAGAGTCTTTATTAGACCAATTCTTAAGAAGATCCCTTATGAACTTTGGAATAATAGGAAGCCTTAGGTTAACTACATCAGAGTTTTTGGTTACAATGTCTTTATCCTTAACACTAAGGACAATATTGATAAATTTGCTTCAAAAAGTGATGAAGGAATCTTCCTAGGTTACACATTCTTAAGTAATGCTTATAGAGTATTCAATATGAAAACCAAATGTGTGGAAGAGTCAGTTCATGTCAAATTTTATGATACTGATCCACATGAACCCAAAATACACTCTTGATTATCTTGTGGAAGATAAGTCAATTCTAAACCTTAATGATAATGATAGTGAATCCCCTGTTAAAGTAACCAGTTCATGGAATCTTCCAGAATCTGCACCTGTTGAGTTTGAACCAATAGACAACCATGAGGAGTCTAGTTCAACTCTTTCAATAGGTATTATTACTCTCAAGAATCATCCTTTAGATGTTGTAGTAGGTGATTTAGATTGAGGGGCACAAACTAGTGCTTCTCTAAGAAACCAGTTTGAACATAATGTTTTTCATTCACATCATAAACCCATAAAAATTAATGATTCTATTAATGATGAATATAGGGTGATGGATTTGCGTGAAGAATTAAATCAGTTTTAATGAAACAATGTTTCGGAATTAGTGGAATGACCGAATGACACTTTGATAATAGGCAATAAATGGGGTTTTAGGAACAAAGTTGATGAGTCTAGAAATATAGTTAGAAACAAGGCTAGACTAGTTGCATAGGGATATAGTCAAGAAGAAGGGATAGACTACGGGGAAACCCATTCTCTTGAAGATCGACAAGAATCCATTAGGATACTACTTGCTTATGTCGGTCTTCTGAATTTAAAACATTATCAAACAGATGTCCAAAGTGAATTTCTAAATGGATATATAATTGAAGATTTATTTTTTGGACAACCCAATGGATTTACGAATCCTCATTTTCCAAATCATGTTTTTAAACTATCTAAAGCCTTATATGGTTTAAAGAAAGATCCAAGAGCATGGTATGACAGAATTAGTTCTTTTATTATTTCAAAAGGATTTACAAACGGGATAGAAGATCCCACTCTCTTTATTTTATAGGATTACCTATGATTATTTAATAGTATAAATTTACGTATATGATATAATTTTTGGATCTTATAAACATTATTTATGTACTGATTTTTTAACAATGATTAAAGATGAATTTGAAATAAGTTGAATGGGGGAATTAAATATTTTCCTTGTATTGGAAATTATTCAAAACATAGATGGTATTATATTAAATCAAAATAAATACAATGAGGATCTTTTAAAACGTTTTGGTTTAGATAGTTGTAAAGGTAGTGATAAACCTATGAGTACCACTTGAAAATTATATGCTAATGAAACTAGAGAACTAGAAGATCAATCCAACTACTAAGATATGATTGGGATTTTTTATATCATACTACTAGTAGACTTGATATTATGTTCACTATATGTAGGTGTGCATGATTTCAAGTCAATATCAAAGAGTCTCACTCAAATGAGGTTAAAATTATTTTTGAATAACTCAATTATACTATAAATTTAGGACTATTTTTTCCAAGTAGATATCCATTTGATATAATAATTTATTCAGATGATGACTTTGCCTGTTACAAGTTAGACAAAAAGAGTACATCTAGAGCATGTCACATTTTAGGAAAGTCACTAGTTTCATGGTGGAGTGAGAAACTGAATTATTATGCATTATCTGCACCAGAGGATGAATATATAACTTTTTGAACTTGTTTTGATCAAATTATGTGGATGAAACACAATTTACTAGACTATTGATATCAATTCAAACATATCTCTATAAACTGTGACAACACAAGTGCTATTAACATCTCTAAGAATCTGGTATCTCATTCTAGGACAAAGCATATTGATGTATGAAATCACTTCTTGAGATATCATTTTCAAAAAGGTTATATCACTCTTGAATTTTTTTGGTATTGAACACCAATGGGCTGATATATTCACAAATCCTTTGAATTATGAGAGGTTAAATTACATCAGACATGAGTTTTGTATGACAAACTATTACCAATAGATTCTCACTGTAGAAACTTGCTGTTAGAACCTCACCGTTAAAGCTCAATGATATAACCTCACAGTTAGACGTACCAATAGAACGTCACCATTAGAATTACCGATAGGACCTCACTGTTAGACTTACTAGTAGGACTTCACCATTAGACTTACCGATAGGACCTCACCGTTAGTCCTTAGAGATACCTCCTTACTGATAGAAATTCTAAGTCTGTGACTTTGCATTTTCTATGCTCTCAAACGGAATGTGAAACATTTTTCTACTATTATTTTTTTATTTTATCTGTTTCACTTTTTGATCCATACATGAAAAAAATAAAACACATACAACATTTTGATCCACATCAATCCCTCTCTCGAACCTCTTGCTCTCAAATCTCAGAACCTAAAACTCTACTAGAACCTCAAACTACTCATGATAGATGGAATGAGTCAAAAGGCCGTTGGATTCTGATAAAGGATATGTGATTGATCCTAAGATACATAGAACTGATTCGAGTAGTGGCAGCTAGAAAGTAGAAAATGTTCTAAACCCGCATCTATCTAAGAGGGAGATAATAGCTGTGAAGGAATTATGTTCAGAGTGGCTGCAGTGAAGAATGTCGTTAGTGCTTAAGGCATTATAAGCTCATGGCTAGGTTGAATGTTTTTCAAACAAAAATGGACCCAATTTCCCAATGTTGGTTAAAGAGTTTTATGAGTATTTGACGTTCATACTGTCTGAGAATGAGCACTAGTTGACTTCTAGATTAAATGGAGTAAATGTATGTTTCTCCTCTAATGAGTGGGATGATTATTTAAGGATTACTCATGAAGGAATTTATGAATATCACACCAAAATGGTGCCATCCACTAGTGAGTTCCTTGGCTATGAAGAAGCTTTGGCTAAATTGACAGGGAATGGAATTACTAAGAAATTCATTATTGCTGAAATGGAAGGAGAGGATATGTTGCTTTTGAAATTTTGTATGCATGTGATAAGTCCCAGGAGAAGGGAATTCACTGTTTTTAAGTATCAGGACATATTCATACTATATTTTCTGAAGCATGGACATTAGATTAACTTAAGTAGGCTAATGATTATTCAACATGATGATATGACTAAGAGTAGATCTAAATATAATTCCCTATTCCATGCCAAGTTGATATCTCTTATGTTGAATGTGAATGGAGTTTATGAAGAAAAGGAGGAAATTGTTGTTGTACAAGATAACCATTGCATCACTTAAGTGATTTTAAATGTGATAAAGATTAACTATAATATATGGCTAAGGAGATGGTTGAATGACGAGGATATGGTTTATGAAGAGTTTAATCATGTGACTCATCTTACTAGGCCTAAAAATAAGAGAGACCATGGTCTTATGCCCAATGAAGTAGAGCCTTCTTATTAAGATGTAGAAGAAGAGGAATTTTCTTCTATTCTAGGAAGAAAGGACTCTCCTATATATTACAGTAGTGAACCTATCCTTCCCTCCAATCCTTGTGGGACTACTATATCATTTGGTGAGCCTAGCCCACCAAAGAGATTGCCTAGAAGGGAAGCTGTCCTGAGGGATTGTGATAAGGAAAACATTGAAGAAGAAGGGGCTGAAATTGTCTTAAGTGATGTTAGAGATACCTCATACAAGTATTAGGACTTTGAATCAAGTCATTTTCAACTTGAGATAGCTGCTACTGAAAATTAAGTGGAATTTCTATGTCTTAGTCCTCTAATAGGACATACTGAAAGGGTAGAAATTGGAGAAGAAGAAGCTGCTGATTCAGTTGATACTTGACCTATTTTGGACATAGTTGAGGATTCTAATGTGGAATTTGATGTGAATGTGAACCTTCGTAATGTTGAAGTTGATCGATGAGGTTTGGAGGAAATGAATATAGCTGATCATGAGATTCCTCCCATTGAGAGGGAGGAACCTGTTGCTACATGCTGAGTTTCTATTTTGCAATATATTGATGGCTAGAATGAGGACCATAGATTTATGGGTTTGGTTCTAGACTATAATGACTTAGAATATGAGGGGCCCAAAAATGATCCTCAGTTCCAAACCTCATTTTTTCCCTCCTGAAACCTATTTTCCAAAAGACTATGTCAGAATGGAAGATCCTGAATCCCTGAAATCTGACGAGCAAAAAATTTTTAAGGATAGGTTCTGAGAGGTGGAAAAGGTTGTGGCTCTAAATCATGAGCACTTAGCATCTTAGTTATCCAAAATTCACTCTAGAATTCAATCTACTCTACTCCATGAAATAAGGAATTTCCAGAGTCAAATAATAGAGTTTGCAGAGTCTATAGATTCCGTGAAACAGTCTATTGCCAAATTTGATGCTTATATGGATTCAAGAACTCCGGTGGACAGATAACTTGCATATTTCAAAAGTGTAGTTTAGGAAATGGTCACAGTGTTTGAGGAGTTTATGAAATCTATGGAAACTCATGTGAACGGGAAATATGATGATGTCAATAGACTAATCAGTGGCTTGACCAAAGCATTAAAGGAGACAGTACCCTTCTCTATGGATCCTCTAGCTACATAAACATCCACATTAGCTTTTCCCCCAGTTTACATTGAAGATTTTAGGACCATTGTCAGATAAGAGGTGGAAAAATTCTTTGGTGTTAGTTCCTCAGATTCTTAGGTCACTTCCATTTCCTGATAAATTCATAAGCTTGTGGGATATTATCTATGGGAAGATAATTAGTATTAAAAGGAAATTAAGGATCAAGTTGAATTATATTATAGACGGATATACACCAAGCATCAGATGGATGGTCACATTAAATTGTTGTTGGAAAACTTAAGGATCCCACCTGTCACTCAGGCCTTTAAGGATCAAGTTAACAGGCTCAAGTAATTGACTCCTTCTTTGAATAGAAACATGGATAATAATGATGATTTTATTTTTCTTATAGAGATAGGTGGTTGTCTTATTATGGACTTCAGGAATCTTCTCTTACCCTTCTTTCATGTAGACCACACTCTCATTATAGTTCCTCCTTCTCTGCATGCTTCTCAGCCACTTCAGGTTCCACAAGTAATGCTCCTTTGATGACTCCTGCCCATGCCATCAAAAGCATTACCCCCTCAATTCCTTAGATATCTACTCATTATAGTTCTGGTGATGCCTCGGTGGCTTCTCCACCTACCTTACTCACTGCCATCCCTCAGCCTATCCCTCCACCTTCAGCACCTACATTCTCAGCTTCAAAAGATAAATCTCTAATGGACATCTCTAAAATGTATTGATTGTGCGTTGTCTTACATGATAGGTATTGATGTATTCCTCCGGACTTTTTGTAATACTTTTTCATCAATAAAACTTTCAATTTTTTATATTTTTTATTATCTACACTTTTTGTTAATCACAAAGGGGGAGAAAATATTAATGGGGAGAAGTCATTCACATGGGAGATAATCTTCAACACTTACACCTACAAATCCCAATGGAATTATGATATGTGTATATCCATGATTCAAAGTACTTAAATCTAATGCTTCAATGAAATAATTTGTGATTATAAAAAAGCGTAAGATTGTTGGACTCACCTGTTTTGATAATCCTAATTCATTTTCTAATAATCCCAAATAATATTTTTTTAGTATTCCCAAATCATGTTTTGATAATCCCATTCATTTTATTTAGTAATCCAAAATAATATTTTACTAATCCCAAATTATATTTTGATAATCCCAAATCTAATTTTCATTTAAGTGAGAACCATGTATTCATTCTATGCTAATTATGTTTCATTAATGTTTCTTGTTCCTAGAGAGTATGATTATAGTACTCTCAATCTCACTTCTCGATTGGTTCAGTTTACAGTACAAATTTTATATAAGTACGTGGTAAACGATACATGGTCACCAATACATGGTTACAACTACATGGGAACCATTACAAGGTTACTGCTACAAGGGCACTGATACAAGGTTACAACTACAAGGTCACTAATACAAGGTTAGTCCTACAAAGTCACTGAGACAAGGTTACAACTACAAGGTCTCTAATACAAGGATACAACTACAAGGTCTCTGCTACAAGGTCACCGCTATAGGGTCAATGGTGTAAGCCTACTGTTATAGGTTATCACTGATGGATACCATTGGAAGGAAACAATTGGAGATTGCCGATGTGCACCTACAATTGAAGCCTACCGATATAAAATCTACCATTACCAGTCTACACATGCTTACTCTTCCATACATTTTGAATTTCTCAATATTATTCTAACATGGAATATTTGATAAATTAAATGCCTATGATATTAATTAATGATGATTGTAAATATTTTAGGAGACAATACTTGGGACAGTATGAGGTACGAGAATGATTTCACATGATCTACTAATTCTTACTATCAGACCTCAAATATAAAAGTAATAGACCCCAAAATAGAGATAAGATTAACATATATGCGGACACAAAGAAAGGGTTGCATGAGAAGTTTGAGAGAGCTTACTCGCCAGACCAAAAAAATCCGAACAATCCAGCATTAACAAAAAAATACCTACAAGCTTCACAGAGATCATTTTGAGATAATCTCTTTCCTGTCTTTTGTGATTCATCATCTCTTGATCAACATCAGAAGAAAAATACTAAATGCTAGAACTTGGAGTTGTGACACATTTTTTTAAAAACAAATTCTAGAGATTGATATGAACTTCAACCTTTCTCGTTCAAAGGATTCAAGAGCAGAACTGCAAACACATAGAGCCTTCTGAACTCATTCTCATCCTAAATGCTCTATTGTGTTTTTTTATTTTATATATTTCAGAAGTGTGTTTGTCTGTTTGTATCACACAATGTCTCTTGTGGATGAAATGGATGATACTAACTATCCTCACATCAAAATTTTCTTTATCTGTGTTTCCCACGTATAAATGTTGAAGATACTGTGTGTGGTCTATGTTATTTGTCATTCCCACGAAGAACAGTGGTAGAGGGTGTGTTCCTTGGAGAGTTTGTGAAAACTTTTATAAAGCCTGATACAGGCTTTGTATTTGGTTTTAATATGAACTAATTAGTGGTAGGTGATCACCACGTGGAGTGGATTAGGTCTTGTCTTGAGACTGATCCTCTTGTTTACATTGTTGTGAAAATCTTCTTATACTCTATTTAGATTTTATCCACTTATTATAATTTCTAAAACATAAAAATGTTTTTTATTACACTATGATAGTTAGTTTTGGTTAGTGTGCGTATTTTTTTAATTTAGTAAACATGTTTCAAAAGATGAATTGGTATTCTAAACTAATTTATCTAAGTGTTAATAACACATCGAGAAACACGTTGACCAATTGAAAATTTACATTTCAACTTCCTTAATTAAATTGGCCATTTTTAAATTGGGAGTTTTCTTAGCCATAATGTTTTTCACAAAAATTTCAATTGGAACTCAATTCACCCCCTTTTGAGTGTCCACCCTGATAAATAATGAGGATTAGTGTTGTGGTAGATGGTTATCAAGGAACCCAAATATTATATTTTTATATGTAAATTTTATGTTAATGGTGTAACATGATTTGGGAAAGTATCCCATGTTTTTTTAGGACGAAAACCTTGGAAGCACCCTTTATATGTTCAGTAATGTAATATTAATATTTAAGTGAAAATTGATCAAAAATTATAAAAATATGAATATAATTTATTTTTGGGTTGAGGCAGATGACATCGTACAATTTGGGAACATTTTTAAGTAATATTTTTTTTAATTATTCTTGAAAAATCTATTCTAAACAATTTTTCTTTTATGGGGTAAATTATATTTCATTATTAATAATTAATTGTAAGGATAAAAATTTTAAATTTTAATTTTTAATAAAGTTAAATTATAAAATTTAATTGGTTAGAATAAATTTTATATAAAAATTTTAAAGGATAGAAATATTGAATTTTAAATAAATGAAAATATAGCCAACAAATTGTTTTTAGGGAATAATAGTTTTTAATATTAAAATTTTTCTATATGATTCAATTATAATTTTATGATTAAAAATAATCAAAATTCATTTAAAATAATGAAATATTTTTTATTTTTCATTAAAATCAATCAAAATTTAATTGCATTAAATAATATTTATTTTCTAACTATTATAAAAAATACAAAAAATAATAATATTAGATGTTTTAAATAATTTTCATAAAATTTAGATTATAAATGAATATAATAAATTAATATAAATTATTAATGAGAATACATTATATAATTATGTATTTATATTTAATATTATATCAAATCCACTACCCTATGTAATAATACGAAACTCACCTTTTCCATTATTTGAGTCACATATTCACTTTCTAAATAATTTAATTATTCTCCCCCATTTTCATATAAGACAAAGTTGTATCTTGAAAAATACATATCTCATATTATTTTACATTATCATATTTTATCCAAATAATAAAACCGTAATTATTTTTATAATATCCAAAATATATATACATAAAACCAGTGATTTCTACCCCTATGAAATATATAACATCCCATTAACTCGTTTTAAATATTCCTTTTCGATAGTTTTGATCTCTTATTTTTTGGGTCGTATATTGAGTGGTTTAAACTAAAATGTGGATAACATTATAATCCCATAGGGGTATGAATATTAGTCATAACGATACATAAAATAGTGTGGTTTGTCCAAATGAACCATGAATTCTATTGTGATTGACCTGAAAGGGGCACATAGAAACACTAAACCAGGATTGCATCCATTGAATTATATAGAGCCATATATATTGAGGGTTTTTATAGTTTTAACATTTATTTTCAATTCATGTCCCATGCTTGGAAATTTTTTACACCATACATTTGGGGACACATGGTTAGGGTGAATTGTTTGTCTAAAAAAGTTTCCTTACCTTGGAAAACATGTTTCCCTTTGTTAATTACCCTAAAAATTATATCAATATTAGTAAAGATACTTGTGTTACCCCTAATGAACATAATTTTATACGGAATTGAACCATTGGTATTTAATGGCTCCCAATCGGAATTTTTTACTCATCATTCTCATTTTCATGGGTGATTGAAGCATCGTTGATCTCATTAAATCTCATCCAGATATGTGGATCTACTATAATGTAGTTTTTTGTGATTTCAATTTTTTATCTCCATAGTTATTAATGGGTCATCATATTATTGATTTATTTAACCTCTATTTCATTGGATTATGGTTATAGTTTGTGTTTCCTGGACTAAATTCCTTTTTCTTCATTGGTGATACCATTATTGGTGTTTTCAATGATAGTTATATTAATGGAAGGCTGTCCAAGGATTACTTTTTCTCCGAGAGAATGAAAAATTTACATTATTTTACTATAATGATCTTTCTATGCTTTTACAGCCACGATTTAAAAACGGTTCATGTTTCCTTTCAAATTGAATGGAAAATACAAAAACACAGTTTTAATTGAATCAAATTGTATGGATTATGGTGGGAATATCATGTATTTATTTTTTAAATCATCTTTTGGATGTATTTTTTGATGAACCTTCACAAATATGTCTAAATATGAAAGTTGGTTTTGAAGTGGAAATAAATGATGGAAAAATATATTATGGTTGTGATATTTTAATGTATTGTAGAAAAAAAGATATGAATTATAATTGGAATTGATTTGAAATTAATGATTTTACAATTTTTAAATGATTTATTTTTTTAGGCACATGTTAGCTTCGGTAGGTAGTATTATCTATGAAATTCATTCTATGAACCCAACTACCTATAAATAGACTGATGATGAGATCTATAACTAATCATATATTTAATGACTATGTGGAAGTGATCCCCTTTGTTAGTGTTGATATCCCACAATGGTTCAATATTTGGTATCTATATTTTTTTAAGTGTACACAACACTATTGATTTGAAATAATAATTTTGATTTGTAAGGATCTTATTATCTAAAATTAACTAATTTCCTAGATTTTTATCATTTTTATATTGTTTGATGAAATAATTATACAATCCATTGATAATTGAATTTGCCTGTTCATTCCAAAAAAAATTATAATATTTTTATGTAAATTGTTCTTTTAAACCATTTTTTATCTATCTACAATCTCTTTTAATTTGATTTCATTTTTTTATTAACAATGGGATTGATATACCATTCCTTTAGTAATTTAAATGAAGTAAAATTTGTTTTATTATTATGGAACATATTGTGGATAAATTATTGAGACCCTAAAATGTTTTATACTATACATCCTAACATTTCCAGAAGTTATTTTTAGACATTGTTATTTTTGGCATGAGAAATGGATTTCACTACATATATGTGTGTGATTTGTAGGATCATAGGGTCTATAAAAAGATATAAAAGACTGGTGGATCTATTTTCAAAATTTACTGTTTTTTATTTTTTAATTTTTTCTATTTACAATTGTAGTTTATATTGGGATTTCAATATTTTTATAAATGTACTCTTTTACCAATTTATTATTTGTAGTTTCTTTTTTGGAGTGTTGTTCATACTATTTTTTATCATTTTTATTTACTATGTTTTGGCGAAAATTCATTCCATCTTGATCATTGTAAAATTATAGGTGTTTTTCACCAACATATTATAGATGGTAATTCGTATCTAAATATATTATATATGGAATGTGTATTAGAGAACCATGTTATCTATTATGGTTTGTTGAAATATGGTATCAAACTTATAGTTTATTTATATTTCCTTGATTTTATAATATGGTATGCGATGTCTTGACAAGATATATGCAGCTTTGGTGAGTGGATGCATTGCCAAATCTCACTATATTGATCATTAAATCACTATTAGGGTTTGAGAAATGTTTATTTTGGAATGTGTTGATTTGATTCTAATTTTTATTATTCATTTGGTAAGAGTTTTATGAAATTCCTATTTTATATTTATATGAAATTGAATTTATATTCATGATTTTAGGGGTTGAGTTATTAATATTTCTATCTTTTAATTCCTACTATGTTCTCTATTGATGTTTTGTGGCTTCATAACCCTATTAAATAAGGTGAATTATTCCCATGGTGATGATATTGGTGATCCATAATATGTATATCCTCATGTGGATCCGAATTTCGTTTAGATAGTAGTGAATAATATTTATACACTCAAGGTTAAGTACATGTACCCATTCCAGTTCATCCTTCGATTGTGTATCATCAAAGGAATTATTATCATAATCATGATGATGTGTTTATTGACCTGATGACACAAACATTCCTAGTCTCTAATCAACCTAAATTTGTTGGGGAATAGTTGAAAAATATATATCTTATTATATTATTCTGAGAAACACCCAATGCTATTAAGGATAATTGTACTAAAGTTTAATATGAATGTCCTATTAGGATATGGGGATATTCGATGGTGACAGGGAAGAATAATTAGTGTTTGGAATAGAAATACAATAAGGTTCTTTTCATTGATCAGTTCTATCTAGAATATATGGTTATTTTAAAATTCTTTTGTTTTATCCAAATCAAAGAATGTTACATGAAAGTGGCTCACTATGAAAACCAATTTTCTTTTCTTATTTAGTTTTCTCACGAAGCGGTGACTAATTAGAAGCCGAAGGAATAAATATTTGATATGGTTCATTAATCTAAAAAATAATGTGTTCATTTTAAATATGGATTCTTACAATTATTTGATTAAAAATGAGTTATTATTAGTCTTGAAATGACTAGTGTATTAGTCTTGATGGTATTTTTCATCACTCCCAGTGGCATAATTAGTAGATCATTAACATAAACTAGAATCATGATGAGTTCTGTGGTGGTTCTTGACAAAATTCATTTTCTAATGCTACTATATTTACCTGAAAGAGACCCTTTACAATGATTTTATGGTGGAATGATTTGGTATTAGAGAAGGTTTTTTATTTAGGTGATATAGATCATCAATTCTTGTGGCCATTCGTGACATGTACCACTATTATACAACTAATTGTCTTCAGCATTTAGTTACATGGGTTCATTATCTCCAAATAGTATGTAGGTGTCATCTTATTCTTCATAATCTAAGTGGTTATAGACACATGAATACCGAATGAAGTATATTCATTTGGTGGAATATTCTAAAACAAATATGATTCAAGTCCAATGAATATGAAAGGTATCATCACCAAATATTTATCTAGACATTATTCATTATTTGATACTATTTCATCAACTTCATTTATATTTTCCAATATTGTGAGTCGGCTAACTCATCCTATGGAGGCTTTTTCTTCAATGATGTATATTAGTATTCACTTAGGAATGAATAGAGAGTATGGTCTAAATTTTCCCTTCTTTTATTTTCCATTCATTACAGATTTTTATTTCCTATAATTTTCAATTTCATGACATTAATCATATTAAAAATATTTTCAGATGGTTTTCATGATTTCAAATAAGGCCTATATTTATTTCTGTAATTATAGGGCCTCTTATGAAATGTATTATAGGGTGTTTTATGAAATTCAGGGAGAATGGGTAATGAGTTCATTTAGATTACGGTTGTCTTTTCTATACTTTGACAGGATAATAATGGTGTTTGATTTTTCTTTGGAGTGATAATCATCTAGTGATAATCTCCCTAAAGTCATTGTTTTATTTTCTAACATTTTTCTGTTAGATTGTTCTATTCTTAAACCAGTTAGAGAGGAATAATTTCTATATTGATTTAGTACATGGTACATATATAGTATCATCTTATTCCTACCTTATGGGGAAAACAAAATTAAAAAATAGTTAAAGACATAGTTATATGATCTTTATCAAAAGGTATAATACAACCAATTGTTTCACCATCTACAAAACCTATTATCATTGCGATGAATTATGATATAACTCTTTTGGTCTATGTTTAATAACTTAATATTATTGGAGGCATGTAGAATAATTTTTTATCATATGATGAATCGATTATTTATTTTTTTAGTTGAAAGTGAAATAGTGGTTCTAAAAGATTGATCTTTTCTTTCGGTATCACCAATTAAAAATAAAAGTATCCAACATTCAACTAACTTCTTTCAGTTGATTGTATGGTCACTTTGGGTTTCTTTTTATGCCCTTTAGACTAAAAAATTATCATGTAGTGTTTATGGATTTAATGAAAAATTATTTCATGAGAACATTGATTTTTTCATAGTTGTTTTTCTGGATGATATATTTCATTACGTCAAAACTGAATAGAATCATTTGTGACATTTAAGAGAATACATTGGAATTTTGAGAATTCATTGACATTCTATGAATCATTAAAAATTCATTTTTTTAGTTATGGGAAGTGATGATATTGGAATGTGTGGTGTTAGAACATTGAATATCAGACAATATTGATAAGGTTAAGGGTGTTATGACATGGTAAAAAAATGTCAGGATTTCATGATATGAATATTCAAGGTCTTATTATGAGATTTCCACAATTCTATTTATGATATATATGTGTTGGATTCTTCAATGACCACACTAACTCAGAATGGAGTGAAGTACCTATGGATAAAATAATATAAGAGTTCATTCATATAGTTGAAACCAATGTTGGATTTTATTCTATAGTTGAATCTTTCCATGACTAGGTAGTGGCATTCACTCTTCTGTGATGTATCACATTATGGAATGGGTTATTTTTTTTTATAAATTGGAGATCATGTGGTTGAATTTATTTAAAAACATATTTGGCCATAATAAAATTATCTATCCCATTATGTCGAACTCATATTTGTGGTTCATGAACATAAGAGAATGTTTTTTTATTTTTTATAATATATTATAGTTTGTTTCAACAATAAAATCATCAGTTATATATAATCTTCAAATGATTTGAACCTCTATCAGTGGTATTGGGTGGAGTATATAGTTTATTCTTATTTCTACATAACGAAACATCATGGGGATGGGGAATGTATAAAAAAATGATTTGAGTATGAGAGACTAAACCCAAGCCATAAGAAAATCATATAAAGAGTATAACATAATGAATATTTTTTAAGGGTTTCTTTTTGGATTCAATTGGAAAGTGATCAATGATTTTTTGGAAACTGTTCAGTGGACATAAACTATTTTATTAATGTTTCTTCAAGAAAAATAGCATAATTATTAGTTAAATAACATTAAAACTATTTTTACAGAGAGATACTATCAGGGACTGTATATTCTCATTGAGGGAATCCTGTGTTTTTTTAATCTGTTTTTGGTTTCATTTCTTGTATGAACATATGCGATGTGGGACTATCATAGTTATCTCTCAAATTTTCCCCTTGAGACCACAATTTTATTCTACTATTCTGGATGGTGATTATTATAGGAATGTATGAGATGAGACAACACTTACATTCTTATCATTTTTATACAAGTAAATATGTTGAAATGATCCACCATAATCTTTCTGGTTAACATCGATTACTTCTAGTACTGATTTTATTGAATGAGGATATCTCCATGGACATTAGGGTTGGGTTTCCATATACCCCATAGAATATGAATGTAATTTTTATGGTCAATTAGATGACTAAATTGGATAAATTTATACCCATTACAGATATAAAAAATTCGGGGATCTCAGATGTCTGTATGTGCTAGAGATTTTATGATTTCTTAGTATCTTATCTACTATAATATCTTACATGGATTTCTATTTTACGTCATTGTTGTATAGATGAATATATAGGTCATTGAGATATCATGTATTATTTATCATTTAATATCATCCATAAATATATTTTAAGGTATTATAAGATATATAGATTCTCAAGGACATGTTATGTTCTTGTTTCCTCAATTTTTGTGTTTCTTTGAAAGTCCATTTGGGACTGGATGAGTTTTTCATAAAAAAATAGTTACCAGATCATGACTAGAGAGAATCATTTTGTGGACATGTATGGTAGAATATATAAATATACATAGTTCATTTAGATAAATTTGAATGTTCTTATATTGTATCTTGTTTTTTAAAAGACATTATGTTGAAAATTCATTTGACTTATCAGAGAATATTGATAGTACATACCCAGTATAAGTCAAATGCTGATCATTTTCAATTATATTTGGATTTTTTGTTTGTGAATATTTTTTTTGGGATTATATCCATGATTTGGTCACAAAAAACATGGTAAATACTGAAATCTTGTTTTGAGGCATTTAGAACCTTTATATGTTTTTGATATCTTAGAGAACGTGTATGATAATTTAGAACATCCATAATAATTAACATCAATACATAGTGTGTTTCTTATTTCTTAGCATAAGAATTACCTTTATGACCCATAGCATTCCATTAGATGAGAGGATATTGTTGATGTGCCTAATTTATCTATGTCTCATCATCCATTCAGGATAATTGATTCAATGAAAAAGGTTATTTATGGGTGGATTATACCATTTGTCTTGGTCTGATTAAATCATGGATCCTATTTTCACATTATATGGGAGAATTATGCACTGGGATGTTAGTAGTCTACTCATAAAATTGATAAGATATTTTATAATAGGCCTATTGGGGATAAAATGATTTTTTTCTAGGTTGTATTACCATGATAACTTCATTCATTTATTCCTTGAACCTTGTATTTATCACATTTTTTGGGAAATATATTTGGGTGTTTTGTGTGAAATTTAGAGAATTTTTGAAGCCTAATGGTTTGTGCATGGTTGGTTCATGGTTAGGAAAAAAATTTAGTTTGGCGTATAAAATAATGTGCCAACATGTGAAACACTAAAAGGTGGTGAAATATTATTCTAAAAAATGTATAAATCCCTTAAAAACCATGAAACCGTAGATATCTTATGGAAAATGATTTGAAAACCATCTGCATTCCAAGGAGAAATCGTGAACCATACTATTTAGGGTTATTCGATATGGTGTATTGTATTTCTTATCATATTAACCCACATAGAATACTTGATTTTAGTTTTTAATTCTACAATTTTTTTATCAAAATCCCAAAACCCTTCTGATTAACTCTTAACCACCCAATATTGACAATAACTAAAATAATAGGACTTTAAATTCTCCCAATAGTAGATTTTATTTCCCCACCCCCATTTTGTTGTTATGTTTTACTATTTTTTGTCTCAATATATCAAATTAGGTTATGTGGATCTCATCTATTATACATTCCTCTGAAGAATCTTTCTCTCATACATAAATTGTTAGGGCCCCCATGAAATTTATTGTAATAACATATTTTTTGTGGGATCTTATCTCTAGTAAGTGTACATTGATCCTATTTCCCCCATTATTCATTTTCAATACCATTGTTGGTGATTTATATGATTTTTTGACTAACTATTGGAAGAACCCTGATGATTTCCCATATCATTATACCTTTAAATATATTGAATGAATGGGAAATTATTTTTAATTTATATAAAAGAAATAATTTTTGTTTATTTGATGATTGATTTGAAATGTAAGGGATAACATGAAAAAAAATCTATTCAAAATGATGGAAGAATTTTGGAAAACTAATGCCTAGAGATTGAGATTGATTTGATATATTTATTTGTTATGGAGTATAGATAATAATAGTTTAATGTGAATGATGATTTTTTAATAGAATGAATTTATGAAAACAATTGTTTTTGTCATGAAATAATAAATGAATTTTCGAAACTCAAAAAAGGTAAATTTTAATTTTAATTTATTTGAAATATTTTTAATTTTTATATTAGATTGATAGATAGTTTGAGTAACATGTTAGACTAGTTATTTAATTATAATTGGAATAAGAAATATAGGACATTAAATCCATAGAGAAGGATTGATGATGAAACTATAACTATACAATTATAGAAATAATGCCAACAAGGTTTCCTTTTTAGGGTTCAGATGGCCCATGAGAGTTCCACATTTGGGGTTCAGATTTATTTTTGTGTGAACTGATATCTTTATCTGATCTCATTATATATATAATTGAGGATCTTATCACCTGCATAAATATACATCAAGGATATGGTACATGGTTCATTGATTTTTTACTACATTGTACATTACATTGAATGATGGAATATTTTATTAGTTCGAATATCTTTAAATATGTTTTTATATAAAAAACGTTTTAATCCAAATTTGATATATATCTTATCTATTTCAATTTGACAGCTTGTTTTTGTTCAAAATATGTTAATGATATACCATTACATGTATATTTAACAAAAGCTGTAATTTTTTATCATTATAGAATTGATTTTATAACACTAAGTGTGAAGATTTTTGGATTTATATCCCACACACTACATTTTCCCTGGGACATTTGTGGTATTTCTTATGCCTTTTCCATGTAAAGCGTATGATCAACTTAGAGTCGGTGAATATCCATTGTCTATGGGACTATAGAGTGTTTTTGGTTTTCGATAGATCTATTATCCACTTGTTACATGTTTGCATTGAGAATTTTTTAGGGTTTTATTTTCTATATCCATTTTGATCATTATCTTTCTATCTTGGTAATGTTTTACACATTTTTCTGTAGCATTTTCTCCATTTTATGTGTTTAGAATGATAACTTGTGTCTTTTATCATCCGCTATTTTTTTTAAATTCTTTCCCTCTATATCTTCATAAGATTCCTTTGGTTATTAACTAACTTTTAGTTATCATGATTTCCCATCAAGATATGTTTGATCATGATTTGTTATTAGAGTACTAGGGAATTTGGGTTGGTCTATGGAAACACATTCATTTTCAACATATTGTTCTTTGAGTTCTCTATATGATTATTGTTTTATTATCCAAACTTTTCCTGGTTTTTTTTCATATTATATTCTATAACAAATTTTGTTTACATCATAGTCATATAATTCATAATTATAAATTTTATTGAATTTCTATTAACAATAAAATATCACTTTGGAGTGGTAAACATGGTGTTTTATTAGGAATTATTTCTTTAAACATGGAGATGATCTATGTAATGCCCAATCTACCATATTAAAGTTCATTACGTTTACATATATTAGTTCCAAATATTTTATCTACATAAAATATATAGACACATATTTAATATCTATGATAACAATACATTATTAATATTAAAAAAATTCCCAAATGTTATCCTAATCATGAACATATCCCTTAGTCAAATCCTGGGGTTTTTACTTATTTTCCTTTTTCATCATCCTAAAAAATGAATAAATACTCAGTTTTTGAAACATATAGGTTAATAATATAATTTAAAATATGATCAATCGTATCCTATGAATTATTAAAAACCATTATAAGTATATATTTATAATAATTTGAAATCATTGTAATCTACACGATCTTGAAAATTATATATTGATGACAATTGTGGCACCCATTATCCATACTTTTGAATTTAGTTCTAAAAACACATAGCTTATATACACTAGTTGGATAGATCTCCCTAGTTACATGTTCAAGAAATATTTATTATTTAAGGGATTTTTGGGATTGAATTTTCATGAATAAGGAAAAATATTAAACTATTATATTTTTTTATAAAAAGGGAAATTTCTCATATATATACTGAACAAATTATTCAATAAAAATCCTTTAACATCATATCAAAATTCTCTACACATGATAATTTTATAGACACACCATTTTTACTAAAATTATTTGAACCATGGATTAATGGAAACATAATAATGGGGTGAACATAGGTTCTATATAGTGAAAAATATAAGAAATAATAATTGAAGACCACATCTTAGAATAAGATGAGAATATGAGTATATTGATGAAAAATATTTTATACCTATCATTGAAATCATGGAATATCATAATACAGGAATCATAAGATCTTGGAAACATGAGTCAATAAACATTCTCCATGAGATAATATCATACTAATGAAAATAATAATAATGAAAAGAATGAATTTGAATATGGATCAAACTTGGGAATATAGAAATAGAACAACCATAATACGGTTCAATGAACATTATATAAAAAATAAATTATAATAAAGTAAGGTAAATATTCATCATAACATTTAAATATGATGAAAATTAGTTTAGATAAACATTAGATTCATGGTCACACACATGTACCCATTCTTGGGAAACTATATAATCGTATTCACTTAAATATCACCTTCATGACTTGCACACTTGAGAAAAACAATGTTGTTCATTTGTATACGTATCACATGTTATTTAACTATTTAAAAAATAAATTAGAAAGTGATATATGACCCAACCCTTTGACATCAATACATATGATTTCGAATTCAGTATTATTCACTTATCACCTCATAAATAACCCTTAAAAATATATTTTCTTTCAAAAACTATAAAATAAAAATTAGTATCATTTTAACTATTAAATAACTCCTGGTAATAAAATTGGTTTCATATCCTCTTGAATTTTTATAACATAATATAAATAGAAATATTTACAATATGATAAAACCATGGAAAGCATATCATGATATATTGATATTTAGAAACATTCTAGGAAGATTCCAATAAATAAAGATAATAATGAATAAGTTATTTACACAATGAACGTAAAGGTAAAAAATTAATACTATAATTCTATCAATCAATTGATTCATGGAATATTGTGAACACATATATATCAATCAAATCAATTGTTCGACTCCTCATGTATTAATAATTTTTTAATGATCGCAAATATTATTACTGTTAATTAATCTCATTATTAATTACAAATATTATGCATGATCACATATATTACTTATCTTATTAAACCTTTGTATTTACGTTTCATGTTATCCTACCTTATAATGGTTATGAATAATTCATATTATGCATATTTCTATTTATGTTTGAATACAGTTATTTATCTAAGTATCAAGACACTGTGAAGTTTGACAAAATAAGACAGACTATGTGCAAGACACAGACACCATGAAGTGTAAGATAGACACTGTGAAGTAGACACCGTGAAGTCTAAGTCATAGACACCATGACAGTAAACCTGACACCATGACCCAGACACCGTGAAGGACACACCATGACCCATACACCATGAAGGACACACCATGACCCATACACCGTGAAGGACACACCGTGACCCATACACCGTGACCCAGACACCATGACTCAGGCACCGTGAGCTAGAAGCCATGACATGGACACACCATGAAGCACATATTGTGAAGGAGACACAGATTCAAAGGGACACAATTTTCACAACTATTGTGACACTATTTCTTAACCTTTTTTCAATATTATAAAATATTTCCAATGGTAATATTTGATGTGTTTAATGAAATTAATGATATTTAATGATAGTTGTTGGCATGTCAGGAAATCATACCTCGTGCCTATGGAAAGGAAATCATTCCGATTGGCGAATCTTATAGAATATAAAGTAGATTGAGCTTCAATAGAGGAGACACTTGCGCTTGACACGTCTCGACTCACGTACTACAATACACGTGATCTCTCTACTAAAACAATGTACAATCCTGATCACTACTATGAAGAACACATTTCACAATCATCAAAGAAGTTCCATACATGAAATCCTACATTACTGAAGAACTCATGAAGTAATTTGGGGTCAAGAGAACATCTTCTCTCCTAGAGAAACAAAATCTGAACCACGACACACTTTTTTTCAATAGAAAAATCATCGAAGGACTCAGAAACATTTTTGCGGAATCCAACGAGTCCAGAGCTGCACTGCTCTCACTAGAGATTTCTAATCATTTATATACTATCTCTAAGTGATTTATTATTTACTTTTTCGAGAAGTGTGTGTACTATGTGTATATTACACACACACTGACTCCTACTCTGAACTGGAGAATATCAAATTCCTCGCACAAAACTGTTTATTCTTGTTTTCCCATGAAGAACAGTAGAATAGGTCCTTGTGTGGCCTGATCTTTATTTTTTTCCCACAAATAAATATGGTAGAGGTCCCTACATGGATTGGAAAGTCTTGTACTGTTGTTAACCCTGATCCAGGGTGTGGATCACTTTTACATAAATTGATTGAGAGGACTAAGTCTCCGCTTGATACTGAACATCTTTTTTATATCTGCAGTGACTTTTAGTTTACGTTTAATGTATACTATATATATATATATATATTTCACTGGTATTACTTTGAAATAAAAATCATTTTTAACGTTACTTTGATAGTTAAATTTGCAAGTGTTTGTTACTATTTTAAATCAGTTGATTAGTTTTAAAAGCTAATTTAATAATCTAATTAAATTAAGTGAGACCTAATCAATCTTTGAGAACCTCATTGAACCTTTACAGTTTTACAAATTTCACAACAGTTTAACTGGTTTTACAATGTTGGGGTATTTTAATAGACATTATTTTTAACAGAAATTTTAATTGGAACTCAATTCACCCCCCTCTTGAGTATCCAATCTGACCAACATTTGGTATCAGAGGTTGTTTTGGTTAAAGGATTTTCAAAATACACTTTTTTTAATTGTGATTGTAGTTGAATCTTTAAAGGTTTTAAATTTCTATTAGTTCTAAATTTTTTCTCTTTAAATAACTTTTCTAAAATTTAAATATGGAAAATAGACTAGAGGGTGCTGCTACTAACAGGCCACCTTTCTTCAAAGGCACAAACATTTCCCAGTGGACAGATAGAATGAAAATACATTTAGAGAGTATGGGTTTTGATATCTGGACTACTATAGAGACTCAATATAAAATTCCAGATACTAAAATAACAACATGGGATGAACCTACAAAGGCTGCTTACAATAATAATTGTAATGCTATGAATTCCATGTACCGTGCTTTAGAAGATGAGGAATTTAATAGAATATCTGCCTGTAAAACAGCTTATGAAATATCAGATACTTTAGGGGTTTCCCATGAGGGAATAAAAAAAGTTAAAAAATGATACTGAATACTTATAATATTAAATATGACAATTTTAAAATGAAGACTGATGAACCTATTTCTGATATGTATCCCAGGTTCAATGAGATAGTCAATACAATGAGTTCACTTGGTAAATATATTCTAGCAAAGTAAAAAAATCAGGAGAATACTGAGATGTCTACCAGAAATATGGAGGGGCACTTCTGTTTCAATTAGAGAATCATGTGACACTGGTGCTCTCCCTTTTAAAGAGATTATTGGTAAATTAATGATGTATGAGGAAGAACTCAAGGTGAATAAGGAGGAAGATGATGAACCAAAAAGGAAGTCTTTAACTTTCAAGTCTACTACTTCAAAGAGAAAATACAAGGATAAAATACATGTACCTACCGAAAGTTCAACCAGTGAAGATTCAGATTCAGAGAGTGATGAAGAGATGGCTCAGATAGCCCGGAGGTTTAAGAAATTCTATACGAAGAAGAAATTATTCATAAAATGAAACTACAAAGGTAAATATGACAACAAAAGTCACTGGAAAAAGGGTTGGAAAAGGCCATATATTTGTGATGAAGTAAACTGCTATGAATGCAATAGAAAAGGTCACATAAAAGCAGATTGTCCAAAACTGAAGATTGAGAAGAAACATGACTACAAGAGCAGTAAGTATAAGAAAGCTATGTATGCTACATGGAGTGCTTCAGAAGACAGAACAAGTGAATCTAAAGTGTCTGATTCTGAAAAGAATCGTTCTAACATGTGTTTCATGACCAACACATATGAGGTAACCTTATATACTCCTATTTTAAATTCCTATTATTCTAGAGTTGATTCTGAATCTGATTCTGATTCTTAAGACATGACTAAATCTGAATTATCTGAATATTGTTACATGCTTGAGGAAACATGCAATGAACTTAATGACAAATATAAGATATTAAAGAAACAACATGCACTCACTTCAAATGTTAAATCTTCTCTTGATATTGAAAAAGAAAATAATGCTCAACTGTTAAAAGAATATACCGAATTTAAAATATCTAACGAGAAGTATAGAAAGGATTAGAAAAATTCACAAATGGAAAAGACACTCTAACTCAAATGATAGGAAAGCCAGCTGCACCAAAGTACACTACTGGAATAGGTTTCCAACCAAGAAAAAGACAATTCACTAAAAGTAGATTTATTCCTAAATCTGGACAGAATACTGCTAGTTTATGTTCTGGAAATTCATATTCTTCAACAAGTTATTCATATAGTTATAGATCAAATAATGTTTATCTTTCAAAATCTATTCATTCTCTAAATTATATGAGACCCATAAGACAAGTTTGGGTAACAAAATAATTGATTGTTAACCTTTATGGACCCAAGAAGATCTGGGTACCAAAATCATTTTCCATCTAAATCTATTGTGTAGGAGACATGCATGAAGAGTGATCACAAGAAGGTATGGTACATATGCAGTGGATGTTCAAGGAACATGTCTGGTGATTACTCATTCCATGAAAGCTTAATCAAGGTTGATGGAGGCCATGTCACTTTTGGTGATAATTCTAAAGGAAAAATCATTGGCCTAGGCCAAATTGGTATCACTAACTCAGTTTTAATTTATAATGTTTTATTTGATGATGGATTGAAATATAACATGTTAAGTATATCTAAATTATTTGATGATGGATTTAATGTAAAGTTTGAAAATGATTCTTGTAATGTTGTTAATTATAATAATGTTTTAATACTTTCTTGATTTAAGAAATGAAGATGTTTATGCTGTTGATTTAAATTCTTTAGCTAAGAAAAATGTTACTTGTTTAAATGATTTTCAAAAAGAGTCTTGGTTATGGCATATGAGATTAGGACACTACAATATACACTCACATAGAAAACTAACTAGGAAGAACCTATTTAGATACTTACCAAAACTAGAGTTTCAAATTGACAAAGTCTGTAATCCCTGTCAAAAGGGAAAACAACACAAAATCTCCTTCAAATCAAAGAATGAATATTCAACTTCTCAACCTATCGAGTTGGTTCACATAGACTTGGTTGGACCTTTTAGAGTTTCTAGCTTAAATGGGAAGCATTATTTCTATGTCTTAATAGATGACTTTTCTAGATATACCTGGGTATATTTCTTAGCTCACAAAATTTAATCTTGTTCTTATTTTCTTAAACAGTCCTAGTCTATAGAAAACATTAGTGGACTTAAGATTAAGACCCTAAGAAGTGATAACGGTCGTTTGTTTGAAAATCAAGATTTTGAATCTAACTACTCACAAAATTCCAATATTCATAAGTTTTTTCACCTAGAACACCTCAACAGAATGTTGTAGAAGAAAGAAGGAATAGAACCCTGTAAGAAATTGCAAGAACCATGTTAAATGAGTATGACTTACCTGTTGATTTTTGGGTTGAATGTGTAAATATAGCTTTTTATATCACCAATAGAGTCTTAGTCAGACCTTTTCTCAAAAGGACACCTTATAATCATTGGAATAGTATAATTACTTTCGACTCTTTGGTTGAAAAGACTTTATTCTTAATATCAAGGATAATCTGTACAAATTTTATTATAAAATTAATGAAGGAATATTTTTACGATATTCTATTTCTTGCAAAGCCTATAGAGTTTTCATAACGATAAACAATTGTGTGGACGAATCTTTTCACATAAAATTTGATGAAACTGATACACATAAACCTAAGCCTTCTCTTTAAAATATTTAAGAAGATTTATCTGTTATGAACCTTAGTGATAAAACCAATGAAACGGTTGTAAAGACAACTAGTTCTAGAAATTTACCAGAATATGATTCTATTGAACCCGAACCTAGAGAAGAACCTAAAACTTATAGTCCTACCTTTACTATATCAACTAGGATTCTAAAGATTCAACCATTAGATATTGTTGTATGAAATCTTGATATAGGCGCAAAAACTAGAGCTTCTCTTAGAAATTAGGTTGAACATCAATCCTTCTTGTCACTGCATGGACCTAAAAACATTGATAATCTATTAATGATGATTTTTGGGATATTTCTATGAAAGAAGAACTCAATAAGTTTGAAAGAAATAATGTTTGGAAACTTGTTGAAAGACCTAAAGACACTTTAACCATAGGACCAAAATGGGTGTTTAGAAATAAAGTAGATGAATCTGGAAACATAGTTAGAAACAAGGCAAGATTAGTTGCACAAGGTTATAGTCAAGATCGGGTAATTGACTATGAGGATATGTTTGTTCCAGTAGCTAGACATGAAGCCATTAGGATTTTACTAGCTTATGTTGAACATCTAAATTTCAAACTATATCAAATGGATGTCAAAAGTTCATTTTTAAATGGGTATATAGCTGAGGATGTTTTTGGTGAACAACCACCTGGATTTACAAACCCTCATTTTTCAAATCTTTTTTTCAAATTATCAAAAGCTTTATATGGTTTAAAATAAGCTCCAAGAGTTTGGTAATGATAGATTAAGTACTTTTCTTATGTCTAATGGTTTTAAAAAAGGTATAGCTGATCTTACACTTTTTATAAAACGAATTTCTAAAGGGGTTTTAGTTGTTCAAATATATGTAGATGATATTATTTTTCGATCTTCAAAAACTTAATTGTGTACTGATTTCTCTAAAATGATGCCAAATGAATTTGAAATGAGTTTAATGGGTGAACTTAAATTATTTATTGGATTTAAAATCATTCAAAATAATGATGGAATTATTTTAAATCAAAGTAAATATACTAGAGATCATTTAAAACATTTTGGATTTTATAGCACAAAAAGTAGTGACACTCCCATGAGTACCACATGTAAGTTGGATCTTGATGAAGATGGTAAATCTATTGATCAAACCACTTATATAGGAATGATTGGAAGTATACTCTACTTAACTGGTAGTCATCATCATATTATGTTTAGTGTGTGTATGTGTGCTCATTTTCATGAAAACCCTAAAGAGTCACATTTAAATGTTGTAAAAAAATTTCAAATATCTCATGAATACATTCAATTTAGGGTTATTCTACCTTAAAGGACAATCATTTGAATTAGTTAGTTATTCTGATGCTGATTTTCCTGGATGTAAGTTAGATATTAAAAGAACCTCTAGAACATGTTACCTTTTTGGTAAGTCACTAGTATCATGGTGTAGTATGAAACAAAATTCTGTTGCATTATCTACTGCAGAAGCTGAGTACATAGCTGATGGCAGTTGTTGTGCACAAATTTTTTTGATGAAACACACATTACTAGACTATGGATATCAATTCAGATGTGTACCATTAAATTCTGACAACATAAGTGTTATTAACGTTTCAAATAATCATGTTTCACATTGTAGGACAAAGCATATTGATGTAAGACATCACTCTTTGAGGGATCATTATCAAAAAGGCGATATCACGTTGAAATTCATTGGTACAAAATATCAACTTGCTAATATATTCACTAATACATAAAATTATGAGAGATTAGACTATATCATACATGATCTTGGTATGATTAATCTTAAATAAATATCTTTCTGGTCTTACTGTTTAATATTTTACTATATTTTACTTTATTGTTTCATGCTCACCGTTTTATAGATACTATTTCATGCTTACGGTCTCACACTTAACACCGTGTGTTCATGGTCTGTCAATCAAATGTCTCACTTTGACGGATCAGTTCACTCACTGTCTCATCGTGACTACACATAATAGTCACTGTCTCACCATGACGACCACCAATTGTCTCACCGTGATGACAGCTTTTCACTCGAATCCTTACTCGAACTCTCTTCTTCTCTCTCTCTCGAACCTTCATTACCTTTCAAACCTTCTCTCCTTCTCTCTCGCTCGAATATTCATTGGATGCCCAGGATGAAGCATACATCTTCACCATCATCTAAGAAGCGCCATAAGAAGAAACAGAAAAGAGCACCGAAGATAGCTCCCGATGGTCCCCTAAATCCTAACCTAGTAAGCCGTACTGTAGTACCGAAAAAATATATTTTCCCTGTAACATCCCCAAATGGGGTTAAATGACTAAATTATATGACTCATGTCAACAAGGTGCACCTTCCTTTTCGGGAGCCTACCTGATTAGAACTCCACAGTTAAGCGTGCTTGTCCTGGAGTAGTGATCAGGATAGGTGAACTTCTGGGAAGTTTCCCAGGATGTGTGTGAGTGAGGACAAAGCACACTGGAAAGGACATGTGTTGGCCTGTGGGGACTGTCATTAGTCAGATGACCCGTTCGGGCATGTGGGTGTACCCTGGGGTGGGCCCCACGTGTCTGCGGGGCAACTGGGGGTACCTGGTGGCTGTGCTGTCACCGGGACCCGGTTGTCACATTTGGTATCAGAGGAGGAACCCAGCCTTAAGTGTGCGGTGCACTGCCTGGGTTGATATGTAGGGCCCACAACGAGGGCGTTGTGCTCTAAAGGGGGGATGATTGTAACATCCCCAAATGGGGTTAAATGACTAAATGATATGACTCATGTCAACAAGGTGCACCTTCCTTTTCGGGAGCCTACCTGATTAGAACTCCACAGTTAAGCGTGTTTGTCCTGGAGTAGTGATCAGGATGGGTGTCCTTCTGGGAAGTTTCCCAGGATGTGTGTGAGTGAGGACAAAGCACACTGGAAAGGACATGTGTTGGCCTGTGGGGACTGTCATTAGTCAGATGACCCGTTCGGGCATGTGGGTGTACCCTGGGGTGGGCCCCACGTGTCTGCGGGGCAACTGGGGGTACCTGGTGGCTGTGCTGTCACCGGGACCCGGTTGTCACATTCCCTAAGTGGCTTCTATCTGGTAAGTCTATGGTTCTAAAAGTCTTAAGTGGACAAGGATGGATTGAATGGTTTTCTAGAAAAGATAGACCTATATACCCAAGGTTGGTATCTCAGTTTTATCAGTATGTAAAGTTCTCCTTTGATGATGTAGAACATTTTATGGTAACAAGATAGATCAATGGAAAAATTTTCATTCACTTCAAGGCCATGGGATACATATATAAGGATTCTTGATGAAAGAATTTATGATGACTACCAGAGAGACCCTCCTCAACAACCGACATCTTTGATCTGGAAAATTCTTTGGAAAGCTTAATTGGAAATGGAACCAAGCGAAGGGCCATAACTGCAGAGCTAGATGGGGAGACAAGGATCATGTTTATGTTTTTTCAAAATTTGATTATCCCAAGGAAGGGTGACTTTGCTTTGTTTAATTATCAGGATGTGTACCTGATTCATTTGATGAAGAATGGACATAAGACAATCCTATGCAAGTATTCCATTCACCATATGTGTGAACTGATTAAGTTAACTTCTAAATACACATCCTTGTTTCACTCAAGGTTGATTTTAGCTAGGATAGTTTCCAAAGGAGTTGTTGGGCCGAATAAAGAAAAGAATGAGGATTTTGAGTACTTCCTATCAAAGCTTACCATTAGAAGGATGAAAATCAGTTGTATCCCTCGGAAGAAGTAGTGGGTTGAATATAATGAAAAGGTTTAGGAAATGTTCACTCCTGTTGATTATCCAAGAAGGACAAAGAATAATACTGATCATGGTTTGGAACCAGATGAGATGGTTGAGATTTCGGAAGAAGAAGAGGAGGAGGAAGTGGGAGCTGAAGTACCACCTAGAGAAGAGGATGAAGTACCTCCAATGGAGGAAAATCCTATTGAGAAAGAAAGGATTGTTATCCCTGCTGATGTTCCTATTGAAATAACACTTAGAGAGGATGTTTCTGTTGTTCTTAGAGAATAAGAACCTTCTATTGTGATTGAAGAAGAAGTACCTCCTACCCATGTTGATTAGGAAACCCAATCTGATGTTACAAGAGAGATATTTTCTTCTAAATCTGAGTAGCATGTCATGGAAGAGCCTTGTGATGCAGAAAACCTTCCTGCAATGCTAGAAGCTAGTCTAGAAGAACTACCTGTTGAAAAGGAATCAAGTCTGGAAGCACTGCCTGAGGAACAATCTGTTCCTGAGTACATTCCCTCACCTGAAGAAGGGATTGAAATTTCCTTTCAGTTGGAAAGTCATGAAATGGCTGAAGAAATCAGATATGATCTAGTGGATCATGATCATGCTGCTAAGCCTCAGGAATCTGAATTGGAAGAACAGTTTGAGGGGGAGGAACCTCAAAATATTGAGACTAGTGAAGCTGAGTCTGATGAATCTGGATCTGAACCTGGTGATGCACCTCCTCACACTATCTCATATTCTGTGTACAATCAGAATCAGTTTCCATGTTTTTATGATGTTAGTGAATCACAATATATGACTGGAACTGGAATTGATCCATCTTCTCTATTTCATTTGATTTCAGTCGCTCATCCTATCCCAGAGCCTCAACCTAAACTTACTTCTATCCCAGAACCTCAACTAGAACCTGTACCACTACGATCACCCGCACTCTTACCCGAGCAACCGTCTTTTGTAACTAAAGATTAATTGAAAATATTTTGAGATACTATCTTAGACGGAGTTGAGAAGATTATATCCTCTCAACCTCGTCCTATGACTCAACTATGTCCAGAAGATACCTGGATTATTTTTGAAAAAATCATTCTGTATATTCAACCAAGGATGATTCGTGAAATTCAAGAAGTCAGAGTTGAAAATAAATTGCTTAGTGTTGATGTTTCAACATTAAAAAGTATGGTAGCAGACATGAAAAAGAACTGACATTGAGATCAGAGCCTTCTTATATTTCTAATCCTGCACCGGTTGTTTCGTCTCCTGAACAAAATGTTTCCAACATTTCTATGGAAATTGTACCTCAAGTTCATCCATATATGCTGTCGTTTGATGAGAAGATTGGTGTAAGACACACAAAGATGCTTCGATGCATGAAAGAGCTTGTGGAAAATCTGAATAAGCTCACAGATGAGTACACTGGATTCCTTCAAAAGGTTTTGAAACAGCTCAGAGCTCTAACTGTAGTTGTAAAGGCTTACCCTCCATATGGTCAACCTTCTGTTCCTTCTTTGTATGATTCTATGATGAGATCCATAATCCAGGAAGAAATTCAGAATTCCCTTAGTGTTTTAGATTTTTTTTCTTTATCTAAAGTTGTGAAGAACAGTGATCGAGCTTTGGACTTGGTTCACATTCATTCTGTGATTACTAATGATGCTCAACAGGAGATCAACAAGAAGATAGTTGTTTATCTCAATCAGATTTTCTCTAAAAGTGACATGACCAATCACTTTAAATAACTTGTGGAGAATCTGAAAATCCTTCAAGTGACTCTACCTTTTAAAGTGAATGTTCAGAGTCTTATAAAGTTCACTAGATTGTTGGAAAAATTCATGGAGAATAAGGATGACTTTGAGATGGCTATGAAATATGATGGAGAAACCATTAATGATTTCATCAATCTTTTGGAGTCATATCATCATGTGCAGAGTACTACCATAGTTTCTCCAGCTGATGCACCCCTTAGACCTAGTTTACCTTCCCTAGCCTCAACTGTGATGTCAGTCAGTCAAGACCTCTCTCAGATCCGGCCAGTAATTCTTGACCAACCACAGACCTGATTTGCTACTATACCTTCTTTGTCTCCATCCATTTTTGAAGGTCTACCCTTACCATATTTGTCTACTACCTCCATGTCTTCATCTACATCAGCTCCAGCTCCTGCTGCTGCTAAAGGAAAAGAGAAAGCCAATCCCTGATGCCAACTAGTGATTCCTGATTTTTTATGGGATGTTTTTTGTTTTTTTATTTCTAATTTGTGTTGTAGGCTTAATTTTTTTAATGAAAAATGCTTTGTTTCACTCCCTTCTCTCTACTTTTTTATAATCCCAAAAGGGGTAGAAAAAGTGAAAAGTGTTATCTCTTATTATTTTATTTGTTATAATTATATGTTTTTTTCTCTAACGTTTCATTTCATTTATACATTACCTATACATGATTTGTGATCATCAAAAAGGAGAATATTGTTGGACTCCTCATGTATTAATCATGTTTTAATGATCACAAATATTATTACTATTAATTAATCTCATTATTATTTAAAAATATTATGCATGATCCCAAATCTTACTTATCTTGTCAAACCTATGTATTTATGTTTCCAGTTATCTTACCTTATAATTGTTGAGATTAATTCATATTATGCATATTACTATTTAAGTTTGAATATAGTTGTTTATCTATGTATCAAGACACCGTGAAGTTTGACATAGTAAGACAGACTGTGTGCAAGACACAGACACCGTGAAGTGTAAGACAGATACAGTGATGCAGACACCGTGAAGTCTATGTCGCAGACACCATGACAGAAAGCCTGACACCGTGACCCAGACACCGTGAAGGACACACCATGACCCAGACACTGTGAAGGACATACCATGACCCAGACACCGTGAAGGACACACCGTGATCCAGACACCATGACTCAGACACCATGAGCTAGACACCGTGACATGGACACACCGTGAAGCACATACTGTGAAGGAGAAACCGGTTCAACGAGACATTGTTTGAAAAACTACTATGACACCGTTTCTTAACAATTTTGTTGATATTATTTAAATATTGATAACAGTTACATTTTATATCTTTAATTCAATTAATGCTATTTAGTGATAGTTGTTGTCATGTAAGGAAACTATACCTCGTACCTATGGAAAAGAAATCATTCCTATTTTCGGAGCTCATGCAATATAAAGTAGATTGAGCTGTAGTAGAGGAGACAATCACGCTCGACACATCTCGACACGCATACAACCATACAGGCGAGCTCTCTACTGAACAGAAGAACAATCCTAAGCACAACTGTGAAGAACACATTGCACGATCCCCAAAGAAGTTACATACATGCAATCATACATTACAGAAGAACTCGTGAAGTAATCTGGAGTCAAGAGAACATGTTCTCTCCTGGAGATGAAAAAGATGAACCACGACACTCTATTTTTCAATAGAAAAACCAGAGAAGGACTAGGAATCATTTCTGCTGAATCCCACGAGTCCATATCGTCACTTCCAATCACTAGAGCTTTCTATACTTTCATATACTATCTCTAAGTGATTTATTATTTCTTTTTTCGAGCAGTTTCTGTACTCAGTATATCTTACACACACACACTGAATTCGGAACTGAACTAGATGATATTGAAATCCTCATGCCAAACTGTTTATTCTTGTTTTCCCATGAAGAACTATGGAATAGGTCCTTGTGTGGCCTGGTCTTTATTTTTGTTTCCCATGAAGAACTGTGGTAGAGGTCCCTGCATGGCCTGGATAGTCTTGTACTATTGTAAACCCCAATCTAGGGTGTAGATCACTTTTATATACATTTTTTGAGATTACTAAGTCACGGCTTGAGACTGAACCACTTTGTTATATCTGCTATGCATTTTAGTTTATGTTTAAATTATACTATATATATATGTTCCACGAATATTACTTTGAAATATAAAATCATTTTAAAGTTACTTTGATAGTTAATTAGAAAGTGGTTGTAACTATTGTAAATCAGTAGATTAGTTTCAAAATATAATTTAACAATCTGATTAAATTAACTGAGACCTATTAAATCTTTGAGAACCTGGTTGAACCATTACAATTTTACAAATTCACTATAGTTTAATGGGTTTTACAACATTGGGGGATTTTAATAGACATTATTCTTAACAGATATTTTAATTGAAACTCAATTCACCCCCCTCTTGTGTATCCACTCCGACGAACATCAATAATAATTTAAGTGAGAGTTAAATGCATTAGAAGGAAAATTATGGCTATGAAATGAAGACGATTAGAAACAAAAATGAATTTTATGGATCATTTATCAAAAAAGTTATGGATAAAATATCATCCATTAAAATATATAAGATAATTTGTATCATTTGAATAATTTTTATGATCATGTAGAAGATATATCTATGAATAATGGCATAGATGAAAACACTTCTTTATAGTTATTCAAAAAAAACACTTTTGAAACAATAAATTTTCATGTTAATTTCACCAATTTTCTTAATAATTATTTTCAACAATTGGAATTGGAATATTTTCATTTAGATACTATAAAAACAAAGATATGGTTCTTTATTTAAAATGAATAAGTCGGTGGTGAAACGTTTTCACATGGAAGACAATAAAAATATATATACTTCTAACACAATTAAAGGAATAATTTTAAAAAATAGTAATAATTATTCTAAAACAATTAATGAAATATGTATAGTTTAAAATGATCTTACTAGTTTTTTTATGAATATATAAATTCATTTTAAAATGGTTCAATTAATAATGAAATGGTAAAATGGAGTGTCTAAAAAAAGGAGAGACAACTTGGTTTCACTTATATGAAATCATTAGGAAAATTTATGTCTCAATAAGAATTTTAATTTTTAGGGGAAATGTAATACTAAACAAATATACAAAGAAAATGATGTGTGGTTTTATAAATAAAATAAGTTACTTATATGTATATTCATTTAAATAAATTTTTGATATTATAATTAGATTTTCAATATAACCCATTTTTGGAGTCATATTTAATTAAAAAACAAAGGTAGAAGATTTTGATGATCATATTAAAATACCTCAAATAAAATATATTTACCAATATAATATAAATAATAAAAAATATATTCAAAATATAATTTTAAATGGGTACAGAAAATAATGCATGCCCAAAGAATTATAAATTGGGACCATGAAATACTTACATGAATAAAAATTATATGGGTTCTAGTCAATTTAAAATGAGATAATTAATAAAAATTATAAAACATTAGAATATAAAGATTAAATACAGTATAAATTATTCTTTTTCTAGAATAAATAAATCTTTAAATAATATAGGCCAATAATATTTCATGTAACTCAAGGGAATCAAGGTGAGTGTGCAAAATTGTTTTCAACATTGGTATCAATGGATTTGTTTGAAAAGTAAAAAAATAATCATCAACACTCATGAATTACATGAAGATAAAAAACATATATTTTTTGTATAATTTTACCGTATTATTCATGTAATATTCCTCAAAAGGAATATGACACATGAAATCGAATTTTAAACAAGAATCACTTACATAGGTCCTGATTGTTTATGTGCATATTCTTAATATCCTATCGAATCAAATTTAATTTTTAATAATGTTCATATGAACCTTTTTTATCTATATTTCCCATTGATTTATTCAGTTAGATTATTTTATTTTGTTATTAAATATTTTTTAAATATAACAGTTATCAGGGATTGTTCAGTAAATATACTCTTAACACATTATATATGATGAATATATACAAAGGTTTTGTAATCAATAGATTTATATATTTTTATATAATTTTTTAATACAATTTAAAAAATATTTATTTAGTTATATTTGTTTTGAAAATGTAATCCTAAGGGGAATTTCATATCCCATGATTTATTGGTATATATTTCTTTTAATGTTAATCTTTTTGGTGGATTGAATTGCACATAACACCCATCTTATGAGTAAAATGAAATATTATTATAACCTATCCCTAAAATTACTGGAAATAAATACTAATAACAACATTTTTAATTTTATTTATATTACAATTTATATAAATTCAAGAAATACATTTGAGAATATGATTATAATAAATCAAATTTTATGCATATAATGTTATATCTTTCTAAAGGGATATTTGTCACCTTTTAAAGGTGCAGTTGTTTGAAATAATTTTTTTGACACTTTTAAAAAATATATTAAAAAATGATCTTATTTTTAGAATGTGGAACATCAAAATTTACATTGGTTAATTTTTTTAGTATTTTTCTATCATGATTCAATTTGTATAAATATTAAACAAAATATTGATTTTTATTTGGAAACTAACTTTTCATGTAAATAATTTATGAGGTTTAATTAATATAGTATTTTTAAAAATGAATCATTGGATCAAAAAAAATAATAATAATACAATGAATTTAATTTAAATATTTTTTATAGTTATAGTGGATATAAAAAAAATAAATCTTTTTCAGGTTTGCACATTAAAAACACGTTTTTGACCCCCTCAAAGTGATTAATTTTATATTTATTTTATCCAATTATGTGATTTGAAATTTGAAGAATTTATTAATTTTATGAAATCAAAAGTTCAAAATTTATTAAATATTTCCACATTAATTTTTGGGAAATATGAATAGAAAACATAGTAATATTGATTACTAGAGTTGTGGATAAATTAGGTAATTAAGAGTAAATATAACACTTTAAATTGTATAAAATTAACATAACACTTGTAATAATTTTTTTGAGGAGTGATTGTTGACAATAATTATCCATGGGATGAGTTTATACCCACATGGAGCCAATTAGATTTTGTTATGAATTTTATATTATTTTATATTTTGAATGGTCAAATATGTCAACTCAATTTTATAATAAGTATTATATTTTTAATATGTGGTTATTTAGAGAATATATTCAACTACAAAGAGTCATATAAATTATAAAAATTATATATTCATCCTGATAATTTGATTATAATTAAATAAAATACTTACAGTCTTGAACAATGATGATGTAGTAATTGTTTAATTAATGAGAGTATTAAATAAATGATTATTAAAACATTAAAATAAATCTAATTAGGAATAATTAATTCCTTCCATAAATTAAATAGATTTTTTCACATTTTTTGGATACATTTAACGAATTGTTTTGAATTTACATTGTATTAATGATATTTCTAAAAAAATTTGTAAAAAATATTGTCAAAATTTTGATTAATTATATTTTAAAAGAAATATTATTTAATAAGACGATATAAAATTAATTAAATTCCAGAATTTGTCAAATTAATTTGAATATAGTTGACATAAAAATAGATGATTAATTTATGGTTTGTTTTTTATTTTATAGTAACTATATTAGCCGTCAATGAGTAAAAATAAATTTTTTCATGGTAAGAGGTAAAAGGGATAAATAAATATCTTAATTCAAAATGATAAGGTTATGAATGTGACATTAACTTATCAAAAAATGATTTTTTGAGATTATTTTGATCCATACTCATCATATCATCGACATTTAGTATGTTTTTCGGTTTTGAGTTTTATATAATCAGGCCATAACTATTACATTACTTCTCCAAAATTACAATTTAGACACCCAAACTCTATCGAATGTTTTTCATATAAATAAAACTCCTTAAAAATAATGATTTAATTTCTTGATACATATATTCCTGAACTCTAACGTTCTCTTACCATTCCATATTCCTAATGAAAAACATTTCAAAAACCTGGGATGAGGAAAAAAAACTATGTATGTGATATAAAATAAGGAAAAAGACTTTAGTCCATGAGTACATACAAATTAAAGAAGTCATATCTCTCAATCCTAAACATAATATCTTTAACATACCTCATGAAATCATAATATTTATGAATAACACATAGAAATCATAAACATCAAAGGTATGTTGTGGCATCTATCACATATACATTGTATCTTTCACAACTATATAGGTAGTTATGTTCAGAATACCCATCATAGTATATTCCCTAAATCTTTTAGGAGAAACATTAAAGATTACCTCTTTCATGTTACCAAATTCATTGGAGTTCTTTATTAGGCTCACTTGCCCTCATTTTATCACAAAACCACCTGTATACATAAATAATTCCTATGAACTATAACATAATCATATTACATAAAACAAGCCTAAAGGAATGATAACATTTCCACATTTCAATCACAGTACAATATTTCAAGATATTGATATAATAAATTCTTTATCAAAACCATTTTCAATACCAAAACACATGAAGATGGTATTTTGTATTAATTACATTTTATTAAAAAATTATAATGCTTGTTATGGAATCTAGATATAAAATAATACTCACAATTATAGAAATGTTGTTCTCATCGTGTATGTTAAACAGAAAAATTCTATTTTTCATTTAGTAAATTAACTCGTAGAAAAAATATTCCCTTTCAATGAAATTAAAATTAAAAGTGTTTAATAGACTGTAAAAAAGAAACTAATGTATAAATGAAAATACGCCACAATGAAAGCAGATTTAGATGAAGCCCCAGACATTGAGTCCAACACATCCCACATGTTCCCTTTTCATTATGAATAATAAATTTATGTTAATTAAAACTTGATTCAGAATCCTTTATACATTTATTAGTACCTTAACATAACTTATTACCACATTATAAACATTACATAATTATTTAAGTTAATATCGATAATTTTTTTCGATATTCGTTACTTGAGTCAAATTACATATGGGGTCTATAGTCCATTATCTATAGAATGATATTAATGGCTAAGATATCATATATATATATATATATATAATATCCATTATATATATGTACTTTTAATATTACATAAAATTTGGAAATATGAAATGAAATGCACCGTACATGGAGATGGTATGCCGTACGTACACATGAACGCTGCTTATATTTATTTTTCATATTTTATGGAATAACAAATAAATGATAAAAAGGTATATTATAATTATATTATAAAACCATATTTTATATATATTACATTATTTCATTAATTTCATCCTTTATATGTTCTATGTGTGGCATGGACGAGTCATCTCACATTAAGGGGGTAGTAGTTCGCACATTCTCAAATAAAATTTTCATATTTAGAAATTAGGTAAGTATTTAAGTATTATTTATATAATAAAATAAAATCATAGAGAAATTATAAATATAATATATATAATATATTAATATAGTTCCGTTATAATGGACATCATGAGAGGTGGTAGTCGAAAATCAAAAAATCGTCATTTCTTGAGGCAGTAGTTCACCGTACCAAGAAACAGTTTGTTTGTATCCATTTGATAGAGGTGTATGTAAGTGTTGTTTGAATAATTCTCATAAAAATTATATTATAATTAGGATAATTGTTTTTTTATTTAACCAATTAATAATAAGAGAATAGTGAGTGAAGAAGTAAAATAATGGAAGGGAACATTAGAGTAGACGCTAACTCTAAAACGTGTTAATCCCTTTGATTTGAGAAAAAATGATTTTTTGAATTACATTCTAGCCATGGTAAGGATTCATGGAGGAAGATAGTGATTTTGGTAGCTCAGTTGGGGATTCATTGGTCTATCTAAGGGGATTTAGAGGTGTGATTAAATAGGTAGTGGTGATGCACTTTTATAAGAGGGAGACCAGACACTTTAAGAATGTTTGAAAGTATTATTTTATTATAAAATGGTTTTCAGTTTCAAATGTTCCCAAAGTCATTTATTTCAAATATATGATACTTTTGGGTCATATAACACTCAACCAATAAGATTTATACTAGTCTAGGTCAAAAATGTAACCTTATCTTTTAGCTTCAACCTTTAGTTAACTAATTGAACTCTAACAATTGTTTCTTGTATATTCATACTATAGGGATAATATAGTTACTATAAAATTCCAATAGAACCTCATGTTATTAATTAATGACATTTTAACAATTATTTTAAGTCATTTGGATTAATAACATATTTTTATAACTATTATATTATTTAATAAAAATGAAGTTTTTTTAAAAACCAATTTATGTCAATTTTTAAACTATTCATATCATGAATTTTTATAAATCCATCACAATTTGATTCATAAGAAAAAAAATCAGTAATAAAAATATAAGAAGACATATTCACCAATACAATTCGTGGATGGAATAAAAATTTTCATAATAAATTTATTATAAAATGTATAATATCATTTATTTCAATTAGTCACTAATAAGGTAATCAATAGATAATCGTTATGTCATAAATATATTAATTTATATGATGTCATAAAATTATAAATAAAAATCCATAATGTATGAAATATTTTCAGATTTATAATTACTACTTATAGTCAAAGTTATCAATCATATAACCCCATATAATTTTTCTTTAAAGACATGTTTATTTTATATTTTTCCTTACATTTACATAAATCCTATAAAATAGCGTGTTCACATCAAAGTGGCTCTATGGGGTCCCAAAATTGACCCAACGATGCCCATGGTCAAATATATTTGATCCAATATAATTATAAATTGTATTATGGTAGTTAGATATTATTATATTATAATTTTTTACCCACATATATGAGATTTACCTTTTTAACCATGGTAAATATTATATTTACTAAAGTTACTATTTAAAATTCCTAAAAATAAATGTAACTATTTAAAAAATATGGACCTATTTATTCCAAATATGGATTATATTTTTAAAAATTCAAAACAAAAAAATCATATGTTAATTTAAAATTCATTCCTGTTTCCAAAACCAAAAAGCAAGTTTTTATGATATAAAAACTACCAAAAGATTAACATGTTTTTACAATCAATTTCAATATGAAATTACTTCCAATGACCAAGAATGGATTAAATGATAAAAATTTAATCCAATTACACATTAAAACCAATTAAAATGAATATATATATATATAAATTAATATGATGAAAATAAAAGTTTGACTTAAAATGTATTATTTTTCAGTATTCATTAAAAATTATATCTTTATATGAAAAATACAAAAAATTCACCCAAAGAAAAATTTTGATTTTGCGAATCAAAAGAAGAAGTTCATTTCTTCCAATGTAACATATAAATGTAAAAAAAACTAGATTTAAATGAGGATTATCTATTTATAGGGAGAAATATACAATTTAAAAATATTAGAGTATTTATGCTTAAAACTGGAATAATTATCATTTTAAGCCATTAAATGTTCTTGGATAAATGTAAAAACATTTAAAAAACAATTTTAATCATAATATGGTTAGTTATATTAATTTATACTAATACAAAAGCTTCATGTTAACTACCTTTTAATATATTTATATTATATTATTATTATTTTTTAGTATGACTCTGCTTTGTGTGCAACATAAGATTTTTGAGAAACCCATTATTGCGTGTTGGGAATGCCATCGAACATAGAATACCATTAAAAAAATGAATAATTTATTCATAAATATTAATAAATTTAAAAATGTCATATTCTTTATTTTCTTGGGATGTTACATCCATCCCCTTTTGGAAATTTGTCCTCGCAATTTTATTCACTTATCAAATAAGTGGGGGTATTTATCCCTTACAAAACATTCAGATTCCCATGTTTACACTTCATCCATATGGGTTTTCAACAAAACTTTTACTTAATAAATTACCTTATTCCATGACACTTCCTATCTTCGGTCAAGAATCTGAACTGGTTTTTCCTCATAATAAATAATTTTTTCCAACAGAACTACCTCTGGAATTAAAACAGGGAAATTATCCGACATATACTTTCTCAACATTGAAACATGAAAACAATTTTGTACCTGGGATAAACATGGAGGTAAGGCTAGTTTTCAGAAACTTATAAAACATTATCTTGGATTTCATAGGGTCCAATGAACATCAGACTCATCTTTCCATTCTTACCAAAACACATCAAACTTTTCTATGGATAAAAAATGAGAAAGACATGATCACATACCTTGAATGAATAATCATTCCACAATAATGTGCCTATGTTTTCCACTAGATCTGATCTGTTCTCATGTGCATCTAAATTAAATTAACATTTTCTTCCATTTATTCTACCAATTCTTTTTCCATCAACTTCCTTTCACCTAGTTTATCCCAAAAAGAATGTGTTTTACACCGCTTTCCATATAATGTTTCAAATGGTTTCATCTCTATACTCGAATGAAAACTATTATTATAAGAAAAAACAACCAAATAATTATATTGGTCTCAAATTCCCTAGTAATCCATTAAATAATTACGTCACATATCTTCCAAGAAATGAATTATTCATTTTGATTTTTCATCAAATTGAGGATGAAAATATATAATAATATCCAATTAAGGTCCCAATGACTTTTGAAGGCCCTTATAAAAGTTAGAAGTGAACCTTGGATCATGATCACAAACAATAGAGATGGAAACTCAATTTTACTAACTATATAATTATTAAATAATCGACAATGTTGATCTAGAGATAGTGAATCTCAAATTGTAAGAGAATTACAGGATTTGGACAATCGATCAATAATTACCCAAATTACATTATTACCTCAATATTTCATTGTTAATCCCACTACGAAATCTATGGACAAATTTTCCCATTTCAACTCTATCATTGGAAAAGGATGACGCATCCATTTTGGTAACTGTCATTCTAATTTAACATGTTGACAAGTTAATCAAATCACAGAAAATCCATCACTATCTATTTTCATTCCATCCCACCAGTAATACTCCTAATGATCTCTATGCATTTTAGTAATATAAGGATGAACTAAAATGGAGAACTATGGGATTCACATGACAACGTTTTCTTCAACTGTGAATCACAAGGAACACATTACCTCATTCCAAAACTAAAAAAAGTCATCATTAATGTTAAATTAATGTAACATACCCTTCTAAACAAATGCCATATTTTTATTCAACTCAATATCTTCTTTATATGCATGCTTCATTCTATCTGATAAAGATGATTTTACTACCACCTGAATCAAAATAGATGAATTCCCTACAGCAAAAACATCAAATCTAAAATTACTCAAATCAAAAAAATGTATCTAGTTCCAAATGTAGCATGGTTAATATAGCATTACTCTATCAACTCATGGTGCTATCCAGTTTATTATTATTTCCCAGATAGTAATGGTTTGTGTAATCAAAATCATTGATTATTTCCAACCATATCCTTTTTATCATGTTTAATTCCTTCAACGTGTATATATACTTAAAAATTTTGTAATCAGTATATATTTCACAGAATACTCAATATAAATAAAGCCTATAATTTTTTAATGTAAAAAACAATAGAAGCTAATTCCAAATCATGTTTAGTGTAATTTAACACTTGAGGTTTCAACTAACGTGAAGCACAAGAAATTTCATGATCATTCTTCATATGGAAACAACCAAATCCTTTCAACAATACATCATTATCAATTAAAAATTCAACATTTATTGAGGAAAATGGTAAAACTGGATCATTAAACAATCTTCTTTGCACTTCTTGAAAAATATTCATTACATTTTATTTCCTATTAAACACAATACCTTTTCAAGTTAACATAGTTTGTGGGATATATAAATGTTTAAAATTTCTAACAAACCTCTTGTAATAATCTTATAATCCAAGAATATTATGAATCTCATTTATATTTATGGGCCTTGTCCATTAGTGAAAAACTATTCTTTTAGAAGGATCAACTATTATGTCATCTCTAAATATAATAAGACCATGGAATGAAATTTTTTGTAAAAAAATCTCAATTTATAATTTTTTCCATTCAGTTTCTTTTCATTTATGATTTTAAAGACAACAATAAAATGAAATTCGTCCTCCAATTTACATTTATAAAATACCAAAATATTATCAATAAACAAAACAAAAAACTTACAAAATAAATCATATAAAATTCTATTCATGAGATCCATGAAAAAACGGTACATTAGGTTACCCAAAAGGAATAACTACAAATTCTTTATGTCTAAATATAGTATGAAATGTTGTCTTTTGAATTCCTTACTCCTTAAAATTCAATATATCGTAACCGAAACACATTTAAATATTTGGAAAATACTGAGCTACATAGAGATGATCAGGATAACATTGATATAAAGTAAAGGATACATGTTATGAAAAGTGATATTATTGAAGGATCTATAATCAATGATAAGTATCATTGAAACATATTTATTTTAAAAATGTATGACTAGTTAAATTCATAGTGATGTTCTAGATTTAATGTACCATTTATCTAATAACACCTGCAATTTCTTCTTTAACTCTAAAAGTTCAATTTGTGCCATTCGATAAGGGGGCGTTTGAAATTATATTAGTATCAAGAAAAAATTAAACTATCAATTCATCTTTATGATAATTTATTATACTAGGAAAATAATCAAGAAAAACATAAATATACTCATTTACTACTGGTACACAATTAATATGAATAGTGTCATTATTTTCAAAATTACAAGAAAGGTAACAATTATTTCCATATTTACTAGTTTCTTACCTTAATGATATGTTATCAAAATGAAGGGTTAATTATTGTACCAGAACAGATGTTCATTCCAAAAAAATCCCCTTTAGCTCTATATTTAATCATATCATGATAAACAGAATCCAATCCATATCCAAATTAACATCAAACTCTAATAAATGAAAAACAAAAACATTTTCAGAAATATATTTCATCTCCACACAAGGAAATGAAGGATCTTATAATTTATTTTTTCAAAACATTTCTTCCTGGTGTTTTTAACAGTAGTTTAATATTCATATCTTCAGTTAGAAATCATGGTTTATTTAATATTTTCTCAGAAATTGAAGAATGTGTTGACCCAGAATCAAAAAACACATTGGAATTATCTGAATAAACTAATTGTGTACCTGATACAACTTCATTAGATGGCCAAACATCTACTATAGACCACCCCTTTTAGATTGTAGTTAGGCTTCTTTCATTCATTTCAGTTCTTCATCTAATGATTATATGCATAATGACCAATTTCATTTCACTTAAAAAATTTACTGACTGTAATCATATTTTTTCCAAAATTAATCTGATATATTTTAGTTCAATTATGAGCCTTATTTCCCATTTTACTACATTGGTATCACTTACCAGAATTCAAAATTCATTCCCATGTGTTATTTTTAATACAATTTTCACAAACTATAAAATTATGTTTCTTACAATCAGAATTTTTTTGAAGAGTTCTTTGATTTTTTCTAAAACATTGACCTCTTATTGTATTATTTTTCAGAAAATACAGGGCCATTGAAAAACACAATTTCCACATTCTCTGCACATCGAACAAGTTTTTCATAACTTTTGAACTCACAAGGATCCAAAAACCTTTGATACACTGGCTTTAATCCTTTGTAAAATGATTTATTTTTCTATCAAGATCCCATATGAAATTTGGATCATACCTTTCCAGTCTAGTTAATTTTTATTGAGAAGAATCCATGGAGTCATCTTAATCCTTCAATTATAGGAATTTTTTATTCATCCAATGTTGAACCGCCCTATGAAAATATTTCTCAAAAAACCTACCTTTGATTTCATCCCAAAAATGAACATCAATCTCTTCACTATCCCTGAAATTTTTAACCATTGGTCACTACTGATCGGATTGACCCTCAAAATGGAAAACAACAAGACCAATCATTTTATGTTCTGAATACGCCATTCCATTAAAAATCTTTTCTAATGATTTAATATACCGTTCAACTAGAAATTATTCAGCTGATCCATTGAATGATGGGGGTGTTGCCAAGTGAAATTTTTCATTTCTGAAATGATTCTATTTGGATGACCTAGCTGATATCGTGCATGGATAACACGACTATTAAAGTCTTGGGACAATTGTTCAAGCACTACATAAAACCATTCAGTTTTCATTCTGATAATATTAGGTAGGTAATTTCTAGGGTTGTTTTCCTCTTGATATCTCCAATTAGAGTTGTCTTGTTTCCTCTAAGGAAAACCCATATGATCATAGAAATATCATAAGCGAAGCGACATGGTCATATTTATATAAAACATTTTTCCCATAATACCATAAATTAATTAATTTTACAATATCCTAACTCCTGATGTTCTCAAAACAAACCTTTGATACTTACTATAAGGCCCCAACATTAAAAATTATATAATGTTGAGTTAAGTCAAGAATTAAACATTGAGGATCATTATAGGTTTAGTGTTTTAGAGAATTAGCCCTTAACTATTACAATACATCTCAAAAATTACAAGGTATACACTTCTACTCTATCATACTTGTTTCATAAAAATTTCACTCATTAAATATACAATAATCATTTATTGTTATAAATATACCTGAATTATTATGTTCTCTAACCTTTCCTTATACCCTATGAAAAAAAATTCAAAAACATAGTGTTAGCATAAAATGATAAGAAAAATATATAAAATAATGAATGAAAAATTTATTCCTTGAATATATACAAATAAATGAAGCCATATTTTTCAATCATAAACATAATATATTTAACATACCTCATGAAATCATATGATTTATGAATAACACATATAAATCATAAATAAAATAGGTAACATGATGCGTCCATAACATAAATACATTTTAATATTCACAGATATATAGGGTGTTACGTTCAGAATCACTATCATAGTATATTACTTAAATCTCTTTGGAGAAACATTAATGTTTAACACTAACATGTTACCCAATGAATTGAAGAGCTATCTTGGGATCACCCTCCATCAGTTTACCATGGAACCATATGTATACATAATCATACCTGAGAACCATAATATAATCATAACACATAAAACCAATATAATGGAAAGATAAAAATTCCACATTATAATCCCGATATTAATTTTCAAGATATTGACATAATACATACTTTCCCAAAACCATTTCATTAAAAAATACAATAGAATATTATTTGGTATTTATATTAATTTTTTAAAAATGTTACTAGTTTCTATGGAAGCCAAATATCAAATAATTATTATGGAAAAAAGGTCGTTATCATCATGTACATTAAAAAGAAATTGTTTTTGTCATTTAGTAAAATTCGTTAGAGAAAATAAGATTTACATTGAATGAAATTAAAAGATAAATAGGTTTATACAATATATAAAATAATGTCGTGTATAACTCAAAAAATGCCTCAATGAATGGCGATTGAGATGAAGTCCCTTTCATTAAGTCTGAATCATCACATATGTTCCTTGTTCTTCCTGAATAATAAACATAACAAAATTTATACCTGCATCAGAACCTTTTTGTGTTTATTATTCCTTTTAAATCACTTATTACCACTCTATAAACCTTACATATTTATTTAATTTAATATCGGCCGTTTTGTCGATGTCCGGAACTTCAGTGAAATTTTCCATGTGGTAAAAATTCCATTATCTCCATAATGATATTAATGAGTAAGAGATCATATATATCCAGTATATATATGTATTTATAATATTACATAACATTTGGATATAACAAATGAAAATCACCGTTCAGGGAGATGGTATGTCGTATGTACACATGAACACTACATTCATTTCTTTTTAATATTTAATGGAATGTAAACAAAATGATTGATAAGTGTATTAAAATTAAATTATAATATCATATTCTATATACGGTATATAATTTCATTACCTCTATCCTTTATATGTTCCATGTATGGCATTAATGATTCATATCACTTGAATGGGGAATTATTCTGCACTTCCTCAAATGAAATTATCTTATTTACATGTTATGGAAATCATAAAGAAATGCTTTAAATAAAAAAACATAATCATAGAGACTATAATTATTATATATATAGTATATAAATATTGTGGAATCATAAAGGCCACCATGCGAGGAGGTCGGGGAAAATCGAACAATCATCGTTTCCTGAGGCTGCAATTCCCCATACACCGAAATAGTATGTTTGTATTTATTAGATGGAGGTGTGTGTAAGTGTTGTTAGAAAAATTATCTGAAAAAAATCATAGTATATTGATAATTCTAGTGTTGTAATGTTATCAAATAATAATAATATAATAGGGAATGAAGATTTAAAATAATTTAATGGAACTTTAGGGAAGACGCTACCTCTAAAACATGTAAATCCTTTTGAATTGAGAACAAAAATTCATGAATTTCCTTATGCCCAGTGTAAGGCTACTAGGAAGAAAAGAGGGATGTCAGGAGATTATTTGGATAGTGTTTGGATGAGGCAAGGGTCTTGAGGGTTTGATTAAATTTGTATAGGTGATTCCCTTTTATAAGAGGGATGAGGGGTACATGATGAAATTTAAAAAGTATTATTTTGATATAAAATGAATTCAAGTTTCAAATGGTACCAAAAATGTTTATTTCAATGATAAGATAATATTGGGCCACAAAACATCTCAACCAACACATTTTATAGATGTCTAGGTCAAAAAGTTAACCTTATCATTTAGCATTATCCCATAGATAACTAATTTAACTCTGACCGTTTCTTCTATTATATTCATATCATATGGTTAATATAGTTACTATAAAAATCCAATTGAACCTAATTATTTTTAATTAAGGACATGTGATACATTATATATGTCATTTGGCCGAATATTATATTTTTTGGACTATAAAATCAATTAATAAAATCGTATTTTTTTAAAAAATCATTTATGTAAATTTTTAAACTATTCATATCCTGACTTTTTAAAAATTCATAAATACTTTATTATTTCAAAAAAACTACATTATTTAAAATTTCAAAATTATTAAACATATATAAAATTTGAGGATGGAATAAAATGTATCAAAAAAATAAAGTTAAAAATTTATAATCTATTTTATTTAAATTAGTCATTAATAAGGTAATCATTATCTCATCATTTTGTCATACATATATTTATTTATTTTATTTATAAAAATTATAAATAAAATAGCAGGATTTATGAAATATTTTTATATTTATAATTACTTATTATTTTCTAATCTATATCATGTATAACCGCATATAAAATTTGTTTTAGTAAAAAAAGTCATGTTTATGTTATATTTTTCATTACTTGAAATTAATTCTTATAAAATCTCATTTTCAAATAAAAGTGGCTCCTTCGGGTCACAAAATAGACCAAAGGATGACCATTGTCAGATCTATTTCATAAAATAGTATTAAGAAATTTTTTAGGGTAGTATAATATTATATTAATTTAATTTCTTACACTTATTCACCAGATTTACCCTTTAACCGTGGTATATAATATATTTTCTAAAGTTACTCTTCATATTTTTGAAAAATAAAAGGTACCTATTTTCATAATATAGGCCTCATAATTTAAAATATTGAATAAATTTTTCCCAAATAAAAACAAAAAAATTATAGAAATTAATTTAAAATTAATATCCATTGTCAAAACCAAAAAAAGTTTTTTTAAGAAGTAAAAACTTAAAAAAGGTTCCCATGTTTTTAGTTCCAATATCAAATTAAAATTACTTGCAATGATAAAAATTGGATTAAATGACAAATATTTAATCCAATTAAACTTTAAAACAATGTAAAAGTACAATATTTCTATATATATAAATTAGATGAAATAGGGTTTTGACTTGAAATGTGGTATCTTTCACTATTCATTAAAAATAACTTTATTAGAAAAATACAAAAAAATTACCCAAAGAAAATATTGATTTTATACTTCAAAGAGGAAATTTATTTTGAACAATGAAACATATAAAATTGAGAAAAAAACTATATTTAAAAACGGTTCTCCATCAAAATGAGGTAAAACTACCTTTTAAAAATATTATTGTTTTTTTTTCTTAAAATTGGATTCATTATCATTTTATGCCTCTAAATTTTATTCGATAAATGTAAAAACATTTAAAAAGAATTTTTAATCATAATATGGTTAGTTCTATTCATTCCCTCTAGTACAACAGTTAGGCGTTAACTACCATTTTTAATAATAATATTATATTGTTATTATTTTTTCTGTATGACTCAGACTTCTGTACAAAATAAGATTTCAGAGAAACCCATTGATATGTGTTGGGTACGCCATCGAACATAGAATCCCATTTAATATAAAGATTAATATTTAATTAAATAATATTAATAAATATGAAAATGTTATATTCTTTATATATCAGGGATGTTACATCCCTTAAAGAATATGTAATCATTTTTACCAACACATCAAACATTATTTCTTTTGAACTTCCATTTCATAAGTTGTCTCCTTTATAATGTAATACCTCTAGTGTATTCAATTTTTTGTTATTTTATTATGATTATCTTAATATCATATTCCATGACTTATCCATCATATAAAAATGAAATCAATACTCTTGCGTACATACATATTACTCTCTCCACTCCGGGGTGTAATATATTTTACATCAGAACATTACATGGATGGTTAAGATAATGTAAATTATATATATATATATATATATATTATAATTATGAAATAATATTTATTAAAATCAATATTATATCTACTTTCTTAAACTTTCAGGAATATATAATTGATATCATCGCTCGTGCATTTATAAGGATTTACACCTCCAAGATGTGATATGATTAATTAACTATCTTCAACATTAAAGACTGATTAAAAAAATTATTTAATTTTTTAATAATATATATATGCCATTAATATTATTATTTAAATTTTGGATCCAAATCATAAGCAATAGAACCAAGAATTTCTATACAAAACAAATATAAGAAAACATGAAAACCAAGACCTGAAATTGTAAAATGAATTAAAAGAGTATTAATAAACGATTTGTAAAATGTTATAATGGGATAATATATAATATAATAAATATTATTTGTTTTATAATATGAGTTAATAATATGTTTGAAATCACTATACATAAGTAAAGAACATATTTGGAGAAAATGAGACCTATGGAAATGAGTTATTTAAAAATTTCATTATTATTATGGATTAATTATATTTATGTCTTCACTGGGAAATATTTTATTACATGTACAGTTTTATTAAAATATTTTTAAAAATAATTTCAAAAATATTCTATGAATTTTTATGGTAGTTTTACCCATTTACTGGCCATTATAAAATGGTTTTAACAGAATCTTTTTCATAATTTCCAAATGAATAACAATATTACTTTTCGATGGAAAATTTGAAGAAATTTTTTTTAAACATATGAAGAATTCATAGATTTATATTATATCATGATAACATTTTGTAAGGATACTATAAATTTTTACAGGTTTCTATCCAAATAAAAGTTTATCTTGTATCATTTTGTGACATTTTAAATAACTTATTTCAACGTAAAAAATGTTTTTAAGTCAATAATTTATTAATGATTTTATTAAACAACATACATATATTTCAAACTCATTTTTTAGATATTATGATTAATGAATATTTATAATATATAATACCATATACCATAAATTATTGAACTTTTTATGATCATTTTTACTATGAACGTGGTATTTTGATACCATTCATCATATTTCTATAGATTTGTTATGACTATGATTTTTTATTGGAGAAATTTATTACCATTTCATATGCTATTGTATAATGATTATGTAACAAAACATTTATATTAGGGGTGAGTTGGTCATATTAAGTGGTGTTATGGGCCCACTATTTCACCTCGATGAATCAGTAGGTTTCATAAGGCAAACTAGTTTTGGTATTGGACAAGGCCATACCCATTAATGTATGGGGTCTTGGCTGAATCCTGGAAGATATGTTAATGATTCCTTGAATTATGAATTTCCATTTTAAGAGATTATTTATTAATACCCCATGTGATTATTTGATTAGTATAATATCTATTGTTATGTTTCATTATCATGTGATTATATATTTGATATTATTTGATTTTCATTTATTTATTCCATATTATTATCATTATTATGTTTAAATGGCATGTGTTTTAGTTATTTACCATTCCATTATAATTTATACATATTTATGAATTCTTCCACTATATGTATACCCTTACAAAGAATCTGAGCTCACCCCTTCAATATGTTTTATTTTTTCTAAGGATGTGAATAAATTTATTATGATTGATATATAGTGCCAAGCTATTTGAAAATTGTAATTCTCAAATATTTCATTATGTAGTGTTAAATATATTAAATTTTAATGCATGATTCATATTAGAAATGTGGTTTCTGAAATTCTTTAATATATTGATACATTGGTATTTGAATCTTGTATTGTTCAAAAATGTAATAAAGTCATGCACTAGATCTAGGCTGCTTGGGGTTGGGCTTTTATAGTTGGTGTAAAATCAAGTTTTTTATTAACCTATGGAACTAAATTTAAGAAAAAATAGATTTGATAATGATACAAAATTTCTAAATTTTTAATTATGTCCAAATATATTTTTATTACGATTTATCTAGTTGTCATTAAAAAATTTACAATTTAGTATATTTAATTCACATTATATGAGATTATACATTTTTTCATAATTTTATGATCTTGTATAGTGTATGACATTTTTTTCGAAATTCATCCTATTCGAATGAATTAAAATTTTGTCAACATAAATAATAAATTTTGGGATTTACCTAATATATATGATAATGATGTTAGATTTTAATATACAACTATTAATAAACAACATATAACTATATTGGGAAAATTGACTCAGTTTACGAACAATAACATTACATTTATAGAGCATCCTAATCCTCAACATTGAGGAACAATGTTAGACTAATTCATGAGAAAAAAACATTCATCACTCACTGGGACTAAAAATACATTTTTAGCTAATCAACGAATAAGTTACATAGAAAATATATTTCATGATTTTGGATTTACGGAAAAGGAGAAGGTTATCATGGATATATATCATCTATCTGGGGATGTTGATCAATTTTGGTCATTAACACAATACACTATTGAGAATTATGAAATATGAAGCATGTAATTGAAGGATTTTAAGTATATTATATTGGAAATATATTTACCCCACTGATATAATGTTCATTTGGAGATAATATTATTGAATCTAAGGCAAAATTAGGATTATAATGTTTCTAAATATGAGTCAAAATTTATATGATTATCATGTAATTTTGAAAATTATATATGTAACATGTGGAGTATGTTTGATCATTTACTTAATGTGTTAAAGTCATTAATAGGAAATTAATTTGTCTCCCGACTGTTATGATCATACGATGTTATTGTATCATGTGCTATCAGGAAATAGAAATAATTATATATGTCTTATGAATATAAGTGAAAGAAAGAGAATAATATAATTATTGAGAAAAATAATTAAAAAGGGGGGAATGGAATGAAGGATTTCTTTACATGTGGAAATTATGGGAAGAAACACATCAATACATTCCTGAAGGGAATTTGAGTTTCATAAATGTGGGGCCACAATAATTGAATATCTCAAGCACCTAACAGAAAACACATCTTTAATACCCTAACATACCATTAAAAAACATTTCAAATGGTCTATTATAGGAACTATAGTTATATTAGTAGATTCATGATATCTAAAACCACCAAAAAAATCATCATGATTCCAATTTCTATTAATTAACTAATTTTTTTTCCAATTGGAGTGAAGAATACTCCCAAAGACAATGATGTGATATCCATTTCATGATTAACAATTAACTCTTTTTCAATAAAATCATAATTAGAATCCATATATAACAAGAACACCTGATATATCTGATTGAAGAAACATCTCAAAAAATTTCACCTTCAACTTCTCATCAATCACCTCCTCATGAGAAAACTAAGAAATATATGAAATTTGGATTGCATAGTGAGCCATTGTCATGTAATCTGGCTTGATTTGGAGAAAATTAATGGAGTTCACCACAACCATATATTAAATATAGAATTGATCATTGAAAGTAACTCTTAAGTATTTCAATTACAAGAACTCATTATTCTTCTATATCACCATCAAATCTCCCCATATCCTACTAGGACATTCCTATTAACCATTTGTACATATATCTATAATAGAATTGGGAGATTATGAAAACTAAAGATTAAGATCTATATTTTTCAATGATTATTTTGTCACTTATAGTTAATTAGAGAAAAATAAAGTAGGAGGCATCTAGTGAAGAAAGACTTCATAATGATTATAATATTCATTCCATTAAAGACGTACTATAAAAGAATGAATTTGTAAGCTTAGATAATTATTCTAGAGTATATATAGTATTCACCACTATCTAAAAAAAATCATGTCCACTTGAGTATTTTCTTTTTCTGGATCACCAATACTTTCCACCTCAGAAAAATTAACATGTCTTCTTAGAGATATGATAATACACAACAACAGATAACAAAAACGGCATAAAATAGATGAACATATTAATAAATCAAACCATAGAAACATTAATATAAATTCAATAAATTATAAATTTAAAAATGTTATTTCATTAAATATCAATCAGAAGAATCTAAAATACAAGAATCAAATCAACACATTCCAAAATACACATTTCAAAAACCCAAATGGTGATTCAATGTTCATTATAGTTGGAGTTGGCCAGGTATTCACTCACCACGTCCCCAGATATCATGTCAATACATACCAACTCATATACTGTCATCCAGGAATGTTTTATAACCTATATATTTGATACCATATTTAAATAAAACATCATGGATTCCATGGTTCTTTTATAAACACTCCATATATCACATATAAATATTGGAATTCCCAACCACCCTAGGTTGGTGAAAATATCCTATAATCATACCATGATTATAATGGAATGTGTTTTCCAAACAACAAAACTGATGAAAAATTATACATGTTAGCATTATCAACACTCCAAGAGGATAAATTTAAAATAATAAATAGAAAAATTAGTGCATGTATAGAATGATTTAAATACCAATATAAATATGAACTAAAATAAGAAAAAATTCTCCAATAAAGTACATTACATGTGGAAGAAAGATCCACAAGTCTTCTATATCGCTCTATAATCTCTAGGATCTTTCAAATCAACCACCTCAAATTAATGGATTCCCTTTACTCATACCAGTCATAAAAATGGATTCAAATAAACGATAGAAATGTTAGGTTGTAAATTATAAAAAATTGTAGGCTCTCGAAAATATTTCCACAATATATTCTATAATAGTAATAAAATTTCACTTCATTTAAATAAATAAATTAATGGTATGTCCATCTTATTTTCTAATCTAAAACATTCAATATTATTAAATGTGATAGTAGATATATGAAAAATTGTTTATAAAAACATTTTAGATAAAATATATATATATATATATATATATTATGGAATGACCCAAAAATTTCAAATATCAATGGAATGTATAATTATTTTTTCAATCTATAGAAATGTTTTTAAAATCCATGGTATATGTTTTTTCAGATAATAGGGTCCTCACAATTGAAAATAATTATATAAACTCAATATTGTTGTGCACCCTCAATTAACTAATGAGACAAAATATGGAACCCTAATGGTCTATCTACACCAGAAAATGGGATCCCTTCGGTATAGTCATGCCAATAATGTTTAGTTATAGATTTCATCTTCAAAAAATTTCTAGGGATCCAAGGTCATATAATGAAATTCCTAGTTAATTATAATTATTTTGTATAACATGTACCTAAAATAATCCAACATTTAAAAATTTTAAAATCAACAATTTCCTGTCAATTCAAATTACAATGTAAGAGTTTATTGTTTTCAATAATAAATTCTAATTTCGAAACCTAAATAGATTTTTTCATCACTTATTTACATTTCAAAATAATCTATTTATATTTAGACATCTTATTAAAGGTTAAACAAAAATTGAATGTATCAAATACATAAAAAAATAAATCCATCATATTCCTAGAGTATTCCACCAAAATTTGATTGAACAAAAACTACCTGTTTTTCATTGATTACATTCCAATTAAAATGAAGAATAATTTTTTTTCAAAATCATTCATTTAGAATCAAATAATAAATAATTTTATTAAATAATTTTTAATAATGCATTTTTTCAAAATTTTGGAAGAATTCATTTTTTTGAAGAATGCATTTTTGAGTAAAGGTATTAATATATTTGGTATGTGGTATTAAAAGATGCTATATGTTTGGTAAATCTAATGTTATAATAATTTTCAAAATTTAGTGATTTTTCATTTATGTTTTTGGTTTTTGATTTTGTAACGACTTGTCTTGGATGATTCTTAATATTTATAACATATATAATCGATCATGTTGAAAAATGAACATAATTTTTGTAATGACATGTTATTACCTATTTGGTTTCTGTAAGAATTTAATGGATTAATGAATAACGTAAAAACTATATTCTTTATTAAATATCCATTAGGTAAGAAAAATCATCTTGTATATCCATCTATCGATATACTAAATTAATTAAAAATATATATAAGAACAATAAATGAATGGTATTATTCTTATGAAATGGAATGAAACAATGTTCGGTTATTATTTCAAGTGATTATTTTAATTTGACCCTCTACAGTAGGAAAAAAATTAGGAATGAAAACATTAGACTTATATTTTTCATTATGTGAAATCAATGATATTTTAACCAATCAATGGTTAAATAATTTTTGATGGATACAATTCTAATGAAAATAATCTCTATCAATCTTCTTCCGAACATAACAATTATATGTAAATTCTGTTTCCATGATTTCACATTCCAAATATTTTATCCTGTTCGAATGCCTAATTTTGTGTTGACATTTTAATTTCCATTTCCCACATATAAGGAGGAAATTTTATTAAAAGTATTTCATAAATGGGTATGCCATAAATGAGTTTTCAAGTATCAACCGTTGATTTTTTAAATTAAATTTTACATTTCAATGACTATATTTATTTTTGGATAATAGAACATAACACCCTATTATTTTAGGGTATTTTTTTATGTTAATCTTTTTTTATAGATTAGGATGCACACAACAGAAAATTTTATTATAAAATGAAATATTAGTATAATAAAGAATTTAAATTGATGTGAATGAATATTATTACCAAAATTTTGAATTATATATATATTTAAATGTTTTTAAATTTATACAATATATATTATAGGTGTAAGATAAAAATAAATCATATGTTATGACAAAAAAAATATTCTTTAGAGGAATTGTTTTTCCTTTTAATGGAAACATATTCAAAAAATAAATTATTACCCATTTATATATTATATTAGGAAAAATAAACATATATTATAATGTGGAACCAAAAAAATTATAGTGGAAATTTCTTCAGAAGTTTTGTGACATGTTTCATATTTTGATGAGTAGTAAAAATCATAAAATTTAATTGAAAACTGACTTTTCATCTAAAGAATATATGATGTTAAATTAAATTTGAAATTTATTATAATATTAATTATATAAATAATAAATTAATTAATTTAAATTTTCCATTTCATTGCATTTTTTATTGAGGTTAGAAATAAAATCATTTCAACTTTTTCCCCAATTTTACATTAAAAATGTGTTTTCTCTATGGAATTAATTTTAAAAATAATTACACAGTTTTTTATAAATAATTTTTTAAAATTGATTTCATATTTCCAATCAAATGTTAAAATTTTTAAATATAGGTTCCATTGTGTTTCTTATTAAATATGAATAGTAAACATAATCATTTTTATTACCAAGATGAAGGGTAAATTAGGAAATTAAGAGTGATAATAGAATTATAAATTTTATAAAATTACCGTAAAAGATATACTAATTTAATTCGATGAGTAATTGTAAACTAGAATTATGTTTGGGATGATTATATGTCACCTTGGACTCACTCGGATAAATTTAAGCATTTTATTTTATTAAATTTTAAGAAAAGTCAAATATTTCACACCCAATCATTAGATATGTATTAAATTTTCTATATGTCATCATTTAAAATAAATATTTATCAATAAATTGTAATTTTAAAGATAGAATGATTATCTAAAAGGCAATATTTTATTTTTTATTTTTATGAATTAAATAAATACATTAAATTCTTACAAAATAATGATGCGAAAATTGATTAATTAATTAGAATATAAATTTAATTATTATAAAAATAGTGACAATAGAATAATTCAAATTATATAATTTAATAAAAGATTTTTATAGATTAAATTGACATGTTTTTTATGTTTTAGAATATATTTTTCAAATTTATTGTTTTTATGATATTTGAAAATAAATAAAATGAATTTTTTCATAATTGAAAAAAGTTATATTTTAAAATAAACAATATTTTATTATATGGTATAAAATAATAAAAACTGAAAATTGAGAATAATGTTTTCTATAATGTTTTTGTAATTATCCATAATTCATTCATGGTATGTTTTTCATTTTATAGTAACTATACTATATTTAATAATGAAAAACACATGTTATAATGTTTAGAGTTAAAGAGGTTAAATAAGGGATAATGCAAATAAATATGTGTAATAATGTGAAATAAAAATTTCTACTAAATATTGGATGTGAGTATTTCAACCCATCATTATCTTATATTATAAATTAATAACTCTTAATTAATATTTAATGGAAAATAAATATAATTTTTTAAATATTTTCAGAGTTTCAAAAAGTTCTCCTCACCTCAATTATAAATGGGAACCTCCTATATCACTTTTTCAAAACATATTGAGCCTTATAGATTAAACAAACACTAAAAATTTCTTTTACAAAAATACATATCAATTTTTTTGGATGATTGCATTCCAAAAATACAAATCATATATCTCTAATTTAGAGATCTAATGGATGTCTGCCAAAGAAGTGGTAATCATTTTTACCAACTCATCCATGTTCATTTATTCGATGCCTTCTCTACGTGAGTTGTTTCAATGACATAATAACAAATTAAATATCACCAATATTTTGATATTTTATTATAATTAACAAAAAATCATATTTCATTATTTATCCGTCCTATAAAATATGATAGCAGAACATGATTATACGTATGTCTTTCCGTCCCCACATCATGGTGTAATCTATTTTTTATAAAAACATTACATGGATGGGTATGATCATGGAATATATATATATATATTATAATTATTAGCTAATATTTATTCTATAAAACAAATCACCGCCTAGTTCCCAACACTTTTAGCGATATTGAAATGATATAATAGATTGTGTGTACGTACAAATTAATGTCTCCGCGAAGTGATGTGATTCATTATCTATGTTCAATATTAAATAGTGGTTAAAAATTATTTTAATGACTAAATATGATATTTATGACATTAATATTATTCTTTAGATGTTGGATCTATATCTATAAAAGATAATCAGGACATCAATGAGAAAACAAGACTGAGAAATCATTAAAATTAACACCCAAAAATGTGAAATGAATAAAATATTATTAATTGACGAGTGATAAAATATTATATCAGGATAATATAAGATATATGATATATTATTATTCGATTATAAAATAATAATATTTTTAATACCACTATAATGGGTTTTTAAAGACGTATAGATGAAAGTAGACCAAAGGTATGAGGTTCTTTCCCAATCTCCTTATTAATTAAGATTATTCATATTTATGTTTCAAATAGAGAATATTTTATTCCATATCCATGTTTTCTGGAAAAAAAATATTTTCAAAAGGTTTCTTACTATTATCCTATGAATTTTTAATGTCTTTTTTCACATGTTATATGTTTTATAAAATTGTTTGAAAGGGGGCATTTTTTCATTTTACTAATTATGTACTTTATAATTTTTTTGAAAAAAATATTGAAGGAATACTTTTTAACTTGTGTATAATAATCATAGTTTTATGATTTCAGGATGACATATTATTTTGAAGTATACATTACTCATTTAGGAATCCTATTTTCAAAGAATATGTTTACATTTATAATTTTGAGACATTTTAAATAAATGATTTAAAATTTAAAAAGATGGTATTCTCTCAAGAAATATTTAATGATTTTATTAGAATATCTTCACATATATATATTAATTCATTATTTTATATTATTAATAATTGTGTTTTGTCTCTTATGATACCATATTTAATATTTTATTGCATTGTTTATAATTAGTTAGACTATAGATGTGCTGTTTTGATATCATTCTACATATTTCAAAAGATGGTTTATGATTATATTTATTGATTGAGGAAAATTATTCACATATTATATTCGAGTATATGTTGATTATGTTTCACCTATTTCTTATGGTAAATGCATTTGAATTAGATAGTGATGGGATGGGCTCACTATAGTCCCCCGATGCATCAGTTGGTGTCATGAGACAAACTATTTTGGGTATTGTCCACGACCCTACCAGTTCATATATGGTGTCTTAGATGAGGTATTAATGATATTTTTATGATTTATAACATTATGAATTCCACAATTATAAGAATTTCTATATATTTTCAAAGTGACTCTTTTATTATTAGAATACCCATTGTTACTTTTCATTCTTATGTGATTATTTATATATAATTATTAGATTATTATTTATTATTAACATATTTTTCTCAAGATTTTGTATTAGTAATTTACCATGAAAATATAGTTTATGAAATTTATGATAGCTACCACGCTATTAATATCCTTTCTAATAATTTTAGCTCACCCATTTCTTATGTATTATTTTCACCCATGATTTAAAGAATTTTATTAACCATTAATTGGAGGTTTTATGTAGGAGAATATTCATGTTCTAAAAAGATTATATAGGGTATATTATATATTATATATTTTAATATAATATTAATTTGTGTAATACAGTTTAAAAAGTAGATAAAGTCATTGGACCTTTAGGATTATAATCATAAATACATACCTGTGTAATAAAGTGAGGTACCAGTTCTGGGCTACTGGGGTTGGGGTCCTTATTAGGGATTTGACTTTATATGATTATTTTAGGAATAAAATTTACTATAATAGTATATTTTTAATTACATTTAGAACATTTCCATAATAAAATTCCATAACTATTAAAATAATTATTTATCCATTATTATCCCATGTCCCCTTTAATTATGATCCCATAGTGACCCTTGATATAAATTTAAATAATTTTTACTATTTGTTGTCAAGTCGACCAGAACATGAATATTCTATACATAATAGATAAATATGATTAAATATTGATTATATTTTAAAACCATTTTTACTAATTTATAATGAAAATATATATATTTTATTATTCCTGTTAATTATAATTGAATATATATATATATATATTAAGAGTGTTTCTATAAATGAAATTAAGACATCACATTTAAAGAGGAGGTAGTTTTTTCATCCACCTGTGGGCAGTTTTTTTAGAGAACATGATAAATATAAGAAATGTTTTATAATTTTTATGTTTTTATAATCTCATATACAACCTAATATTTTATTGCATTTACTATCATGGTTAGAAATTTTAGGGGCTTATGAATGTTATGACCTGATAGTCATGGACCTGTTACTTTGCAACTACTCATGGAAACATTTTTAGTTTTTAATAAATTGGATCTGTAGAAGGAAAATATTAAATAAAAATTTTAGGATCATCAATATATTTCATATACTATATTCATTCATCTACAAAATTATTTTAAATAACCATGATACAAATTTATAAATGTAGTTACATTTATATTCATTGAGGTGCTGGACCTCACCTACTCATGTCCAATTTTCCATTGATTTTAATATTGCATAGAAATGAACAAATATGTTATGATCATTTAATATAATGATAGATTTTTATATAAATTATTAATATTTAAACATATGAATGTCATTATAAATTGTTTTATGGGTCACATAAAGATGAAATAATTATGAATTTTGTAATATCTATGTCGACAGAGTGAGACTTATCATAGAAATATCCCATGAAATGGTGGCCTTATATTAACAAAATAAATTAGAAGACTAATAAATAACTATATAATTATTACTGTAATGATATAAAATACAGGGTAAATCAAAATATTAGGTAAATGTGTAAAAGAAAGTGGTTGAAAATCTCTCACTAATAAGTGGGAGGGGTGGAATGTTTTAAAGAAAAAATTAAATATTCATCATTTTCATGATACAATTCAATGATAAAAGGATAAAAATTGATAAAAAAAATATGGATAGATTTTTTATATAAATAAATACCTCATTGTTTTCAAATAATTTTTTTAAATATGTAATTTCATATTAGTAAACAACTTTTCATCATTTTTTATTTTCATGAGGGTAATTAATTTTCAACCTAAGTAATTAATTATGAAGGGGAAAAATATTATCAAACATTTAAATAATTTAAAACATATAATATCATATTATATAATAATCATAAAAATCATTATTTTAATGCATATGATATTAATATTATAATATATTTAAAAATAACACATACAAACAATTTTTATGAAATGTTTTTTCGATCCAAACATTCATATGTATGATAATATTACCAATTAATATAATTATAAAAATAAATTAGGGTCCAATAAAAAATAATATTTTTTTAGATTTATTATCATGAAAAAATAAAAAATTTCAAAAATAATAATTATTTAATTGAAATGATAAAAAATAGTATTTATTGCTGTAAAATATTACCTTGTTTCCAAATTTAATAATCATATACTTTATATGTCCTTGTTAATATTTTAAAAGAAGTAAAAATTATATTACCTATATAAATTAATTTTTTAAAACAAAATTATCATTCTATTGGTAAATGTTTTATGATAATAATTAAATTAAAATAAATCTTTGAGAGAGAATTGAACTATTCATCTAAAAATAAAATGTTTTAAAAGTATCACAAAATTACACCCAAAGATAATATATAAATTCTATATTCCAAAATGATTTTAATTTTACTATATGGTGTTTATAAATTTATAAATTTTACTTTTTCATTGGAAACACAAAAATAATTTATTTAAAAATTGGATATTTTTAATACTTTAGTGCCGTTAATTTAATATCATATAAAATTATAGTTTAGTGAATGTTAAAATATTATTTCATTTAATTTAACATCACATATATTACTTATTAATAAATTAAATTGGTCGATCAAAATTGTTAATACTATACTCATTTATTTGATAAAAAATTAAATACTATTATATATTTTTCCTTAAACATTGGATATTTCAATGTACCTAATTCCCTTTTTTGTAGATGATTTATTATTGATATAATCTGAATAAAATATTAATCATATATTTTTTAATCATTTGGGTTTGGTGTTGTGTGTGTAAAAAGATATCATTGATAATATTAATTAATTTAAAATTATATTATAGAATCCCATTACGTTATAATTTTTCTTACGAACCTAGGACGTTAATAATTGGATCCTTAATCCTAGGTGTAGTCAGAAATTTTGTATATGTTAAATAACCATAGATTTATTTTTTATATAAATTTTTATATCATAGTACTCTCGAATAAACTACAAGTTCTTTATTCATATTCTAACAGGATGCATAGTGGCACCCTTAATTCTTAAAATATTTCTAGGGAAATAAATCTAAAGAATTTCCTACCTTATCTTGGTGTCTAATTACACCACCGTTTAATTGTTTTTTGTATTTCACTTTAAAATTATAAAAAATCATTAAATTTCATTCATATTTATTAAATAATTGATATTTGAAATCATTCCCTATAATATGTTATTTAGATCTGTATTGGAGCCCCCTTTATGTGTTCCCAAATAATTGACCATATAAAATGAAAACCTCAGATTCCTAAGAATATGAGTCAAAAATGAACAGGGTAAATTTTATTCATGAACTTTTTGTTTCTTAATTTATAATGGAAAATTTTACAGACTAAATATTGAATCCCTTATCTAGGGCCCAACCATAATATCAATGAAAAAATTTATTTCCCTCTATATATGAGTTTTATCTATACATTATTTTTTTATTAAATAAATATATGTCTATTATTTCACCATTAAATAGGATATGTAGTGATTTTCATATCTCATATACTAGGATTAGACACAAGACTTATAATATGAAATTATCCCCTATCTAAACCTATTGCTTTTGGGTTAGATATAATTATGAATTACCATTTCATGTGACTTTGACCTATGTAGAGGAATTTAAAGACTTACATAAATATTTATTCTTATTCTTCTCATATATGCGGTGATAGAAATGTCTCATATTTATTTCCTAGTTTTGGTTTTTTAGTATTGAATATACCCCCGTTTCAAGAATATGATGTGAAAATTTTAGCGAGAATATCATTAAAAACAATGTAATTTCATAACATTTGTGCACTACTTACTCATTATACAAAAAGATTCCAAGAGACCATAGTAGTTATAGTCCCATTGGAAACATCGAAACTTTAACAATAGAACATGTGTGAGATACATCGTCTCCCATAAGGTTTTTATTCACTGGAAATCTTATTAGACATATCAAATATAGTAAATATAATCATGGAATTGGGGAAAATAAATATACAAGGGGTGAGAGTAACTACACAGTGAGGGTAAAAAAGGTAGATATATAAGAATAAACATGAGTATAAGTCTATGAGGATGTGATCTTGTAAATAGAATATCATACCATTCATGTCAATTATCATAAAAAAAATCATGGAATAAATATTGGCATTTCATAAGACTTTAATCATGAGAAATAAAGATAATAATACATGAAAACATAACATAGGAATAAGACATGGAATTGTGGCTACACAGAGGCATATACTAGTTTCCTTAGTAGCCAAGGAATCACTTCCAATACCATATTAGTGGAAGAAGTAATTTACTAAATATGGTGAACCCCTTTTCCATCCCTATATCAATAAATCGAGTAAACCCTTATTCTATCCATGTATTACAGAATCAAGAAAACCCTCATTCCATCCCTGTGTTACTAAACTGAGTAAACCGTCATTATGGCCCAATATTACTGATCAGAGTAAACCTTCTTTCCAGCCATGTGTTACTTAAGAGCATAAACCCTCATTCTAGAATGGTATTACTGAACAATTTAAACCTTTATTACGACATTGTATTAATAAACCAAGTAATATATCATTCCATCAATGTATTTTTGAACCAGTTAATCCATCATTTTTTCCAAGTCTATCTCATGAGATATAAATCATAACCCGATGTTTTTAAGGGATATATAGGTCTCACCCATTACATAGTGAAATCATTCATACATGTTCCAAAATATCATAAATGAAAATATCATAACCCATGAAATGAAATTGAAATCAAATGTTTTTAAAAAATCATTACCTGTGGAACTTGATAGGTCTCATAATAATTTCCTCATAAATCTAATAAATGAAAAGAAGTGGGAATCAAAATCCTATCAACTGGGAAATATAAATTGGTATCATAAACATGTTACCCATGAAAAAGAAATGGGTATTATATAGATCATGGCATTACACATAGCTCATTAATAGAAATGAAATTAATTAAAACTTTATATCATTCCATATAAACTCACGAGTAACATCAATTGATGGAATATTAAATAAAATATATAGTTTTAGACATACTCTAAAAACATTTCTTGAAAAAAAATTACGTTCCTTACAAAAAAATGGTTTTTAATACACAACACCATCTAAATATAATTTCTTTATAAAATACCTTGAAAACTTATAAAGATGGCATGAAATTATTTTGAAATCCTTTTTCCCTGAAAAAAATCTAAATAGTCATCAAAAAAATTTAAAACGTATTTTATTTTAAAAAAAATAGAATACTTTTAAATAAATATTTACAATTTTTAGAAAATAAATTTTATTTAAAACATATAAATAAAATTTTAAACATTGGGAAAAAAATTACTTGAAATAACATTGAAATATTTTGAATAAGACATGAAAACATTTTGAAAAAATCATTTAATAAAAAAAATATAATACGTTTGAAAACAACTTTTAAAAAAGAATTAAATGAAAAATAATTTTTACTATATTTTATTAAAGATTAACCTTTTTAATAATAAAACTAGTTCTTTGAAGAATGAGAGTGTTTAAATCCCTGCATGTCATATGAGGTTAAAAGAAAATTCCTTTAGCACATAAAAAACAACAAGTGACTTATTCCGAAAGGGACATGAATATTACCTTGACGATATTGGTAAAAAAACATAAAGGATAAAATTAAATTATATATTCTAGGTAAATGGTAGAATATTCATGGAATTGTTTTACAGAAAACATATATTTCCGACTGATGGGACAGTAATGCCGGGCTTTCCTAAAAAACTATCATAACTACATTATGTACCAAATAGGGAAAAATTGGACCAAAACATGAGTATATCAAAAATTAATATTGGAGATAGAAAATAAGTAATATTTTTGATGTATGGGTCATAATATTTCATCAACAGATCATAAATATAAAAAATCTCGAAAATTAACGAGATTGTCTCAATAAAATTTTATAACAGGGTATATTGGGATCATGATCTCTATATATAGAAAGAAGATTATGTGAATCATATAATATCTTGAAAATATTGTGGTTCATTGTATGTAATTTAAAATGGATATATATACAACATGAATAATAGTTTTTTTGTATAAAAACATGAGTCTTAAAGAATGAAATTGGAGACCAAAACATTGTTACCAATTTGGTCACCTTTGAAACATAAAACCCATGGAAGAAGTATCATCAAATTGGAGTGTTAATAAACATAAATTTAATTAAAATATACATTGATTATAATAACAAGAATTAAATACAACAAATAAAAAGAAATAGTGGTGAAAATTTCTTATATCTCACAGAGAATAAAAGTGAGATGAAATCTCCTAACCTTGTGTGTTGACTCACTCTGAAGTCATAATAGATTCCATTAGAATAAATATAAGTTTAATATAAAAAATTTACATAAGAATATTGTTATTCATAATACCACATGTGGTTTTATTATGACATTATATCACCCTCTTGTTAATGATTCTATGTTAGATTTTCACTTCAAGAAATATTCACATTGTTCTTCACATGTTTCATAATTTTTTATAGAATTGGTACTTATAAGTATATCTTGATTCCTAAATGTATAAAATTATATAAATATATGTAATTCTTATATTATATTAATTTTGTTCATAATGAAGAAGGAAATTTAATACACTATTTATGGAGATTGTAACACCTCGACCCCAGATGCCCGAATCCTGTTCATTATTACATTACATTGGAATTATCACAATGAAACAAATCCCAAAGGACTATTGAAGTGGGATGTATTGGAGATAAAAATTACAAATAATAAACCTTTAATACTTTAGTAAAACAAATAAAACATTCTACATAATGATTGAATTCATCTAAATCCATAAATTCTTATTGAATTATTTATTTTTCATAACCTTGGGAAGGAAATAGAATAAGGGTGACATCAAATGATCGGTAATGGTAAGAAATGTGGATGTAATAATGAATACAAAGGAATAAATTAACATGGAATGTTAGACAACTAAAAAATCATGTTATTCAAACAAATAGATAAGGATATATCAATATAGAAAATTAGGAATCTGATACACATTCCTTTTAATCATTGAGATGAAAATAAAATGTATCCATAGATATGTCCATGAAATATATGTCAGGGATGAATAATATCTAGGTCATAAAAATGAAATTAATCCATATATATTTCAATTAAAAAAAATCATGGATGTATAATAACTGAATATAAATGTATCAAATGTTAAAAAATTCATATCTATAACATAACCCAAGTCTTTATACAAAGGATCTAATAATTTTAAGGCTTCATGCCAAGAATCTAATAATGTCAAGTCATTATGCTAGGAATATAAAAAAATCAAGGTTTCATTACAAAAAATAAATTCTTTAATGGCTTCAAGATAATAATATAATATTATTGAGTATTCATTTCAAAAACCTAATATTATCATGAAATCATGCCAATAATCTATTATTTTCAATGCTTCATACCATGAATCTAATACATTTAATGTGACTTTCGTATAAAAATTAGTTTAAAATTTAGGAAATATACACATCGATGAAATATTATATGAAGGTTAATGTATACTTCCTATGAAAAATGATTAATATAATATTATTTAATCAAGGGGAATTTTGAAATCACAAAAAAGAAGTGATATTTCAATGATAATCATTAAGAATATGCTTTAATAAATTAATCATTATACATCCCAAAGAGTCTCATGATACATTAAAATTTAGTTCTTAATCCCCATAAACTAATTTCAATCATACCATGAAGAAAAAGGATTCCTTATATAATATATTATTGTGGTATTAGATACAATATAAAAAATATGTAAGTGGTGTATATGGTGTCTCTCTTTAAAATAATGTAAAAAATTCAGCCATTATATGGAGGTGTGGATATGTGTAGGTCAGAAAAATTTCATAAAAAACATAGTTTATGGGGAATATTGGTTTTTTCATGTAGAAATGTAATAAAAATAGTGGCGGGGAAGGAGATGGATAAAAACGGAAAGGAGTTTGAAAGAATACGTTATCTCTAAACCGGATAAGTCATTTTTGTTTTTCCCAAAAGGAATACATGAAATGGTTTATGATAAAATGGAGGATTAAAGGTAAAAGGGATGATATTTGGGGAGGAAATTATAGTTGGGATTGTCTGAACATACGAGGCCTGACAGGAGTTGGGAATGGTTAGAGGTAGTGACCTTTTATATAGAAGGAAAATGACTCAAATGAAATTTTTGGAAAATAATTATGTGTGCACCCATTAATACCTAAAAAAGTCATGAAAACCCAAAAAAAACTCAATAATGGAATGTGTATGACCAATCTATGGATACATAGTGTGTTTTGGACCGGTTTCTAGATCATTATGGCCCTGAATATTAAGATTTATTCCCTAATAATTCTTAATTTGGCCATAACCGCTGTGAATAATTTTAATCCACATTACTATACATTTTTGTCATAAATTAACAAGGTATTATTAGACTCTAAAAAATATAAAAAAAAAGGTGTATGTTGGATTTTAAAAATTCCAATCCTTGAAGTGGTAAAGTTAGGATTAGTGCAAATCATATAGACGGGATTGAATAACCGGGTTTTAAAGTGGAAACAAGATCCAATTTTTGTTAAGATTTTATCTTCATTATCAAAGTGGAATTTGTTATAATGAATAATATTATATTAAAATAATTTATACTCATTTGACGTGATATTAAAACATATTTATAATATCATTCTTCATTAATAATTATTTAGAATAAAAAGTATTTTTCATTTCAAAAACATTTAAATTGAAATTTTAATTTATATCATACAATGAACAAAGTCAAAGATTACATTCACAAGGAATTTAATAAGAGTAAATTATATTCAAAAACTAATGTGTATACGTTCCACGAAACACAGACATGGTGTATGATGCAAGAAACACTGAGTTGGCGTACGATACATGAAACACAATGATTCTATGAAATATCCCATTTAATTGTTTTAATTATTTAAGTAATATAATTATAAAAAATTGGTTATACATAGTATTATTAATAGTAATAAATACATTAAAAATATTTTTTATAATATATTTATATAAATAAAACACATTGAAAATAATATATATGATTTTTTGTAATGTCTCTTTTATGTTTAAAAACATCGTTTTCTTGAATGAATTGCAACTAATAGTGTTTGTCATTTGTGACACACATAGAAATTAATTTTTTTAAATAATATTATTTTTTAAATTCTAATTTCAAAATTATTGTAAGGTGAATGTTTTTTATTTTTCTAATAATCATTGTTTTTTTATGAATAGTAAAATATACAACATTTTAGTTAAAAACCACTTTTTGTTCTAATTAATTATTAGTGAAAACTGATATTATAAATATATTTTAAGGAATAATTAGATTATTACTACATGTAATAATAAAATTTAATTTATTATTATAAATTTCACTTTAAATTTGAATATAAAATATTAACAATCTTTTGAAATTTTTCCTACTTTAAACCCCCGTTTTGTCGTCCCATAAATGGTATTAGAACTAAACAAAATTTTTAGGAATCAATTATTTCAATTTCAAAAGTCATACATACACCATTTTATTCATTATAATTATTAGTTTCTAATAATACCATGTTAATTTTAAATAAAAATGATTAGTAAAAGAGATTAAAATTAATCATAGCGGTTGAGGCCATTTTGTATTTAATTAGGGACAAAACCTTAAAATTAATGTTAAAATGACCTACACACTTGTCCAAACCCCATTTTATGTGCATTTATCATCCATAAACGCTCCATTATTTTTTTGTTGGTTTGGTAAGTCGTTTTTTAGGTAAGGTCAAGTGCACGCCTAATTTGTTTCTAACAATTCTATGTGAGTCTTTTTCCTCCCATATAAAATGCCACCACATTTACCCATTCCTCAAACCTATAAATACATTTATGTTTCTCCAATACATACCCAAATTTTCTCCCAAAAATCCTGCATTTTAAATTTATGCCGCCATTTTAGAATAATCCCTCTCAAGTAATTCTTTTGGTGCAAACCAAAAGGAGTAATCTGGTTTAGAGGTAATGTATTCTTTCAAGCTCAATTCAGTTATTTTCCTTCTCCACAACGCCAATATATTTATTCCAAAATTTTCTATAAGAAACTAGTATAATACATATACTAGTATGTTTTTATTCAATTTTTTTGACCTATACATACACACAGCTACATCTAATGGATGTTGAACATCCTGTTTTTTTTTACGACGAACTGTTGGGTCACCTAAAAATGATCGTTCGTTTTTCCTTTAACACCAATAATGGTGGCCATTATGATGGAAAATATATTTATATATGTAATTTATTATATTTATTATGTATTTATGATCATTTTTTTCTTTTAAAATAGACATCATTTTTTACCTTCCAATTGGTGTTAATACGGTAATCTTTTTTGAGGAAGTGTGGACTACTGCCCCCCCATGTGACGTGATTGATTCACCCACAACATGGAATTTATTAAGGATTGTTTTAATGAAATTATATGATATATATTATTTAGTAATAATAATTTAATGATCATATAAATATATAAATATTTCATTTACATGATTTTTTTCAATAAGACAATAAAAACGGAAACAACGATCAATTGTACGAATGACTTACTGTCTTTATTAATGGTTTATTCCTTTTCATACATCATTTTGAAATAAATTATTATAGTATAAATATATAATATACCTTATATTTATGTCTTTTTATTCATTCGGAAATCATTATATAATTATAAGGAAAAACGCTATAAAAATTTAAGATACATGCATAGAACAAAGAGAATGATTACCCGAAGTGAAATATTAACATTGGATCATTAACAAGTTGGTAATATAAGGTCATAATAAAATCATATATTGTATTATATATAATAATATTATTCTTAAAAATAATTATAATAATCCAATATTTATTATATATTATTATTGTACAAGTACAATGAGATTCAAGACACATGGTAAGGGGATTTCATCTCACAATTAATTTCTGTCAGATACATGAAATGTTCGCCACCCATTCCTTTTGTGTACTATATGTATTTTTTTTGATTGTATTATATATATTTTTTAACTAAATTTATTTTTATTAACATTATCATACTATTATCCTTCTTTCATGGGGTTTAAGTTTCAAAAGTAACAAAATTGTTATCAATATTTCAGTCTCAATTTTTTTTATTTGAGATCAAGTTTTATTACACACCTAAAAACATTTTCTGGTTGAATATACTATCATTTTAAATTAAATAAAATGAATCTAATTATCTTCATGATATTTTATGCATCATGTAATAACAGTTCTTTTGTGGATAGTATAATCCAATGACATGAATTTATAAGAGTTTATTGAGACAATCTCATTATTTTTCAAGATTGTTTATGTTTTTTTCCATTGATATAATCATATGATCCATCTCGAAATAATATACATCAGTCTCTTTATCCACTATTATTTCATGATATACTCATGTATTGGTACCTTTTTATACACATTAGTACATATTAGTTATAAAAGTGTTTTTAGGAAAACCTGACCTTAACCTCTCTTCAGTTTTAAACATATGTTTTCTAAAAAGGGTTTCCATGAATATAATACCATTTTCCTATACCATCTAAAAGAAACTTTGACCGTTTTATCTTTTACTAATCTCTTAATTGGGATCTTTATATCTCTTTAAGAAAAACACAATTTTCTCTACTTTTTTACCGTGAAAACAAAATTTTCTTTTGACCTCGTACAACATGTTTGATTTACACCTGTCATATTTTCAATGATCCATTTACATTGTTAAAAAGGCTAATCATAAAGATTTTTAAAAAAATAATATTCAGGGATTATTATCTATATGGTCCAAAACATCTTTTAAATTTTTTCATGGAAAACTCTTTTCGATATGTTTTCTAGACTTATTTAAAAGATTTAAAAATGATTTGAAAGAAAGGTTTATAATGAAATATTCAATTTTATTTATATATTTTCATGTTAAATTATTTTCAATAAATTTTCAATATTTCATTATAATAATTGAATGTATTATTAATGAAATGAGTTTGAAAACATATTAAATATTTTATTAAAAATAATCATCTGAATTCAAGGGAAAAGGGTTTTAAAATTTTTGAAATTTTATTTCAAATATATTAATGAAAACTGTTTTTAAAATGATTTATTGAATTCTTTATAAGGGTTCTATGTATTTTATAAGAAAATTATTTTCATATTTTTTTATTTATTAAAAATCCTTTTTTCAAATAACAAAGGATATATTAATTTTTTTAGATTATATTTCAATATTATTTTCCATCTAAGATGACTTCTATAGTTGTTAACCATTAATTTCTATGAAATGATATGAAGGATCCCTTTAAATACATTCTATTAATGAGTTACGATTAATGACACAGACTTTATGAAACCCATTTCTCTTTCATGGGTAATATTTTTACACAACCTGTTTCCCTTTAATGGGTTATATAATTTTCAAACATGATTCTTTTCCCGAGTTATCTCTATGATGAAATGATTATGAAACCTATATCTTTCAAGAGGTTCTGTTGTGTTTACATGTTTATAAAACCCATATCTTTTCATGGGTTATTATATGTTCATTTATGATCCATCTCTCATTTATGTCTGATTTCATTATGTGATAGGTTGGACTTATATCCCCATTAAATGCATTGGGTAAATACTAATATCTCATGAGATAGATTGGGATAGATCGAGGGTTTACTCAATTTAGTAATATAGGGAAACATTGGGAGTCTCATCGGTTCAGTAATACAGGGATAGAATAATGGTTTAATTGGTTTAGTAATTTTTTTCTTGAATGAGGGTTTACTCAGTTCAGTAATAAAGGGTCGGAACGGGGGTTCACTCTGTTTAGTAAATGACTTTTCCACTAAAATTGTTTTAGGATTGATGCATTTTCTACTATGGAAATCAATTAATTCTTATGTGCTACCAAAATTCCATGTCTTACTCCTATTTGATGCGTTCATGTAACATGTTATTTACTTCCTTTTTATTATTTTCTTATAAACTACGACGATTTATTCCATGATTCAAGTATATGATCTTTGATATGCAGGTCATGATCTTCTATTTTTACAATCATGTTCTCATAGCCTTATTCTTGTGTCCATGATTCCATGTCTCTATTTTTACCTTAATGATAATTTGAGCTCACCCCTTTTTATCTTTACATACCTATGTTATAATGATATGTATTATATTTGATGTGTCTAAGAAGGTTTCTAGTCATGAAGAACCTAGTGGGAGATAATGTACCTCACTTATGTAACAATGTTTATGTTTCCTTATTTCAAAAGGAACTACACAAACTATGGTCTTTAAAAATCTCTTTGTATAATGATTATTTATTTCATATATATGTAATGAAATTTTAATTTTTTAAAAGATATGGATGATATAGTTGGTATCAGAGAAAAGTTATAGTAAACCTTTATAATCTATAATGTGGAAACCATAGTGAGAACACTTAGGACATGACTATGGATACGTATGAGGACATGAAAATGTATAATTAAATGCACTATAATTTTGGTGAAGGGTAGATTGATTGTATGCTATGAAATACAACACTATCTGTATACTAAAATTGGTTATTGGACCCACATATATGTACCTTGGGATAACAACTTCAACATGATGTTTTGGTCTTGACTCAGAGTAATATAGTATACGACAATAGGACTTGTTGCACACCTGGTTTGACCTTCCTAGGGGATATTCATTGGGAATTCACAAACTCATCATGAAACATTTTAAAGGATTTATTAGTATGTTGACTATGAATAACCAATGATAATCTAATGGTGTCATATTTTAATGAATATTTCATAATTTAACATCCTATAATGGATGTTTCAGTATTATGTGGTTCCATATTATGAAAATATTTCTTAATCTATGCTTTCGGTTTTAGTTAATGGTTCTGACCTGAAAGAATTGCGTTTATAGAAACTGATATAGATAATGAAAAAATTATCCAAATAAACCACTTAATTCTAAGAGAGTTTCAATGAAAACCCTCATAGTTGTTATCACACAAATTTATCAAGCTATGAATCATGATGGACTTCCATATGATCAATGTGGGAAACAAAATTCAGTTTAGTATTTCATGATGTAACATCCACCATCATTCAGAGGGTCTCGTAATCAACTTATTACAGAACCATGGAATATTACCACTAAAAATATATTATCTGTTGTTCAGTTTTCAGAGCCTTATAATGTAGTTCTAGTTTTTTATCACATGGATGATGATGCATATCAGTGGTAGACACTAATGAAGAATATGACGCAACATGATGCATTTGATTCCATGGTTTGGGCCTAGTTCAAGAAAATATTTTTTAAAAAGTTACTTTATCATATTCTTCATAGCTAGATGTATAAATAGTTCATTTAGTTGAATAAAATGGATAATGAGTTTGTTGGAAACTGATAGGCTAATTTCATGAGACATACGAGGTATGCTTCAGGAATTATCATCCAACCCAAATTAAAGTTAATAGGTTCATTGGTCATTCAAATCCATGTCTCATAATGAAATTGTTCTAAAAAATCTCTACTAGCTATAAATAGATTGTGTTTTGTGCTATCAATATTGAAATGGAGGTGAGAGTCTTTTATCAATCTCACGGCTTTGACAAGAAGAGTAATGTGGAGTTTATAGTGACATATAGGAACCATAATGAGAATAAGATGATATATCTTTTATGATATATGTGTTGGATGAATCATAGAGGTAATTTCCTTAGGGGTTCTATGAAATGTTTAAAGTGTGGAAGGGAAGGCCATCATGAAATTGATTATCGAGGTGATGGGTAGATGTTTGCTCAAAATACTAATGGATAAAAAGCCACATATAATTCCCCTCCCACTATTTAGTTCTACAATTTTTTGTATAAGGACCATTTGTTTAACCATTTCACAAACCCATGGATTGGTTATGATGATCGACATCAAGAACCGCTTAAACCAACAGGTAATGGGTAATTTCATGCAATCACTATATTTTATTAGAGGTGCGATAATGTTTTTTATAAAGGGTACAAAGACCATCCACTCTAAAGCTGATAATTTCATATTTGATTCTAGATCAACCCACTCATTCATATCTAAATAATTTTCTAAGGGTCGTAAAATTCCTCGAAAATAATTAAAGGAGGAAGTAGAATTGAGTAGACCTCATTGTATAATGATGTCATCTATTTTTTATGATTAATATATTGTTTTTGTTTTGTGAATTTTCTTCCTAAAAATCTTATCATTCATTTTTTGGTCAAATTTTATGTCATATTAGTCTTGTATTGACTTTCTATACATAATGGACACATCAGCTGTCATGGAAGGGAAGTTAAATTATTTATTTAAGTCCCTCCTATGATCAACCATCTATGTGAAGATATGTTTCAACTTCTTATAAAGATTAAATCCACTGTATGGGTCTTAATTTCCTTTGAAAATGGTTATTTATCTCAAATGGTTTGGCAGAAGATCGACATCGATGATATGCCTCTTTCTCGGGATATTTTGGATGTCTTTCCATAAGATTTTCTTAGTCTTCGACCAAAATGTGATGTTGTGTTCTAAATAGAACTTATACCTTGTTCTACATCAATTTCAAGGACTCCTTAGATAATGGACCCGATTGAGTTGTAGGAATTGAAGAATAAACTCCAAGAAAACTTTGATAATGGATTCATTAAACCATGTCAGTCACCTTAGGGTGCACTAGTTCTTCTGTGAAGAAGAAATATGGATCGATTCAACTCTGAATTGATTATCAAGAGTTGAATAAGACCACAATCAAGAACAAGTATCATCTTCCCAATATTGATGAAATTTTTGATCAACTATGTGGATCTCAATACTTTTACAATATTGACATTCTTTATGGATATAATCTATTGAGGGTCAAGATGGATGATATCCTAAGTTGACATTCCATACAAGGAATGGTCACTGCGAATATATAGTATTTCCTTTTGGTATCACGGATGCCCATGTTATCTTCATTGATTTAAGGAATAGAGTATTTAGATATTACCTTGATCTATTTTTGTTAGTCTTTATACATGATGTTTTTATATCATCATACTGAAAGGAAGATCCTGAAGATCACTTGTGAATTTTACTAAAGACCCTATGCAAGGAGAAGTTGTATGAAAAATTTCCCAAGTGTGAATTTTGGATAAATTGTTTTTCATGAATGGGAACATAATCTCAATAGTTGTTATATGAGTAGATCTATCAAATAAACTGTTTATTTAAATTTATCTTAGACCAACCAAGGTGATTAAGAACCATTTTATTCTTGTTTTAGCTGGATATTATTGATGGTGTTTTCTGAATATCTCTTGACTATCTAATATTTTGACTATGTTAACTCAGAAGGGTCTGATGTTCCACTATATAGATAAATGTGAGGAAAATTTAAAGGAAATGAAGAGAAGGATGGTTAGTAAACTTGTGATTACAATACCCAATAATAGAGAAGGGTTTGTAATATACAGTTACGAATCCATGTAGGTATGAGGATTTTTTATTAGGAAAAATCAAATGGTTATATACTATTACTTAAAAAATAAGATGATTGATGAGAAAAATCACCAAAATCAGGATTTCAAGATATCAGTGGTAAATTCGGTATTAATTATGTTAAAGCATTATCTTTATGGTAAAAAGATATATATATATACTTATAATGAAGTTCTGAAATATATATTCACACAGGAGGATTTGAACATGAAAAATTAAATATGGTTAGTGTTGATGAATGATTATGACGACCCAATACAATACCCCCATGTGAAAGTGAACAAGGTGGTTGATGCTTTGAGTCAAAAGGATCACAATACATTATCTATGATGGGGATCTCAAAATATCCCATATTTATAGTTTTTCAAAGGCTAGATCTAGAAATCATTAATGAAGGGGAATCGTCTTATCTTTCTCAAAAGAATGATTATCCCACTATCCATGTGATGATTAAGGAGGTGGAGAAGGAAGATGAAGTGCTGAAAAATTAGGGTAGTAATGTTCCTTTGTATAACCCTGATTAAGATTGAATGATAAGGTTTAGGAATCGTTTATATGATCCTCTATTGTCATATTTGGATAAGGAGATGTTTGTGGTAGATCATTGTTCATCATCCCTTATTCATTATGGTTATACCATGATGTATAGGGATTCGAATGAATACTATTGTTTGGATGGAATGAATAGAAATATCATCATGTTTGTATCTCGATGTTTGGTATGCCAGAAAGATAAGGATGAAATAAAAATGTATAATGTGATGTATCATCCATTGACCAAACCATAATAAAAATGGGATAAAATCATTATGGATTTTGTTGTTAGACTACCCATAACCTGTAAAGGGTTTAATGCTATATGGGTGTTATTAGACAACCATACTGTGTCATTACTCGTCATTTAAATCAAAGTAAATTTTTCTATTGATCATCTTGATAGAATATTCATTAAAAAACTGGTAAGTTTACTTGGTGTACCATGTTCTATTGTATCAAATCAGGATCTGAGGGTTACCTCAATGTTCGGGAAATTTCTTTAAAAATAACATGGTACAGAATTAATTTTCAAGACTAATAATCATCCTCATAGATATGGTTATTCTAAAAGAAAAATTAAATCCCTTGATGATATGTTGATATATTATTCTCTGTATTTTTATTATGGTTGGGATCAACACCTTCATCTAGTTGAGTTTTCATACAACAATTTCTTTCACTGAATAATATAGATGGAACCTTATAAATCCCAATACGTGAATAAATGTATATATCCAATGTGTTTGTATTAGGTTGGATAAAGAATCATATTAAATCCTGAGATCACTGAAGAAATGGTCGATACGGTCAGAACCAATCAGTAGCATATCAATTCAGCTCAAATATGGCTAAAAATTATGCTCATAATTGTCTTGGTGTTCTCGAATTTGTAAATGGAAAAAAGTGTTTTTACGAATCTCACCCTGGATGATAGTAATGATATTTGGGAATAAGGGGAAACTATTAACTAGTTATATCATCCCCATTGTAGTTCAGGATTATAACGGGACAATAGCCTATCACTTGACAATTCCTCCAAATCTCTCTCATGTCCATGATGGGTTCTATATATCACACATGAGGATGTACACACATGATCTATCACTTATACATAATTCAAAAGTCATACTGATGAATGATATATGTTCTTATATGGAGAAACCAATTGAAATTATGGACTGATCGTATAATTTTCAATGAAACAAGTCCACTCTCCTTGTCAAATTCTTGTGGAGAAATCCCCAGTAATAGGAAGCTACGTGGGAACATGATGGTATGATGAAGCATATATATCCTTAATTGTTTTTACCTGAGTGATGAATTTCAAGGGATAAATTAATTTCGGGGTAAAATGTTACACCCCTTGTTTTTATGGAACTATTTTTTAAAATAAATTAAAATTTTCATTTATATCTTCCATACATTCCATGTGGTGTGTGAATGAATCACATCGCTTTGAGGGGGCAGTAGTCCATTATTTTTAAAACAAGGATATCAAATTAAAACCAAATGGAAGGAGAACATATGTGTGTTGTAAAAGGAATAAATAAGAAAAATGACTTAATAAATATAATATATTACATATATAAATAATGTTTTCTTCATAATGGCCCTTGTGATTGGTGGTAAAGGAATAATGAACAATCAATGTTTTGTGAGACAGTAGTTCGTCGTAAATAGAAGTAGTATAATCAACATTCATTAAATATGGGCGGGTTTCTGTGTAATTCAGAACCTTTGGATAACAATATCCTAGTATATGGAGGACATATTTGTTTTCACACATGAGGGTAAAATATCAGGTATAGGGGGTGGAGAAGGACAATAAAGGAAAGGATTTTGAAAGAAGAAGTCACCACTTCATCAGGTAATGCTTTTTGGTTCATGCCAAAAAGATTCATTTAGATGGTTTCTGAACAATCGAATGATTCAAGGTGTAAGGTAGGGTTTTTTGGTTGCAATTTGGTGAATTCATGGCTGAACATAATTTTCCTGGGATGTTTGAGGAATGGGTATTGGTAGTGGCCTTTCATATGGAAGGAAAAGGAATCACATATATTTTTTTGAAAGAAATTATTTTTTCAATATTTATTACCTAAAAATGTATTACAAAAAACCAATAAAAATATATAAACCAATAAAAATATTTCTTCCCATAACCAGACATGCGGCCTGATGAATAAAAATTAAGAAAAAATTCTCTTACTGATTAGGTAACATTTGATTATTAATGACCATGAAAGAAGGATAAAATAAATGTTATGTGAATAACCATTAAGTTTGGTATATGATTCATATAATTAAATAATGGTAATTACATACACCACACAAAATGAAATAGTTAATATAATAAACAGTATCTCATAGAAATGAAAAATTAGATTAAATTCCTCTTACCATGTGTCTTGACTCTCTCTGTACTCATACATGATTCATGTATAATATATATTATATTTTTATACATATATTATAGAATAATATTCATATAATACCATATTTGTTATAATTATTATGTCATATTACATTCTTTTTAATGTTCATATGGTAAATATTCACTTCAGGTAATCATTCACTCTGTTCATCACATGTGTCTAAATTTGATACAGTGTTGGTCCTTATAAATATATCATAATTCAAGAATTTATTAAATGATATAAATATACAGTATATAAATTATATTTATGTTATAATAAATTATTTCATAATGAATTATTAAATAGAATACACCGTTAATTAAAATGGTAATCCATTCGTACGCATCAACACTATTTCCATTTTTATTGTTACATTGAAAGAATATATATGAATGACATGTGAATATATATGTATCTATATATATTAAATCTATTAGCATGAATATATCACATATATCTTATATTTTCATTAAAAACATCTTAAATACATTCCATTTGGTTTGTAAATGAATCATATTGCTTTGAGGGGACAGTTGTCCACTCTTCCTCCAATGAGATTATTATATTACAACCCAAAAAAAGGTTAAAGGTTTTCCATTGTAAAAGAAATTCAAAAACAGAAATAAATAATAAATAAAATATATAAAATATATTAATAGAGTTTCTATCATAATGTACACTATGATTGGTGGTAATGGAGAAATTAATAATCATTATTTTGTGAGGGAGTAGTTTACAGTACAAAGAAATAGTTTGTTCAACATCCATTAGATTTGGTTGTGTGTAAGTGTGTGTAATAAAATTTTCATAAAAATCATACTATATTGAATATAATGGTTTCTTAACCATGTAATGGAATAAATAGTGGGGAGATGTGGTTAATTAAAATAACGAAAAATAACTTCAAAGAAGACGTTACCTCTAAATCAGGTAACTCTATTCGTTTTCTTCCAAAAGGTTCCCTTGAAAGTTTTGATGACCAATAATGCCACAAAGATAGAATAGATTATTTTTGGGAGTTAATTTAGTAAGGTATTGGATGAAATTATGTGGTTTTATATGTGTGGGGAATTAGTAGAGGTGGTGGCCTTTTGATGGGAAGGGAATGTGCTCACATTTAATTTTTAGAAACAAAGTAGGTGTGCACATGTTCTTACCAAACAAAAGACTTACAAACCCAACAAAACACATTAATTTAAGTATTATTTCCATAATATGGATTGAAAATTGGTTTTTGGAATGCATCTAGGTCATATCAACCATTAATTTTATGGTTTATTCCCTAATCAGGCTTAATTTGGCCTTAAACACTGTTATTAATTTTAATCAATTTTACTAATCATTTTCATAAAAACATAACATGTTTTTATTATAATATAATAATTATATTGTGTATAATGGTGTATATATAATTTTTTAAATTCTAATAACAAAAGTTGATATATTAAATTATTGATATTCACGTAGAGATGATAGAATAATAGGGTTTTATAGTAGGGAAAACATCAAATGTTCGTTAATATTTTATATTAATTTTCAAAGTGAAGTTTATTATAATAAGTTAAATTTTATTAATATATAAGATATTAATATAATGTGACATTTAAACATATTTATAATATCATTTATCACTAATAATTAATTATAAAAAATGTATTATATACATAAGAAGCGGTATTTTTTACTGTTCATCAAAAAAAGATTCTCAGAAAAATCCCAAAAATCTACCCTAGGTTAATATAGATGATTTAAATTAAATAATGAAGTTTATTATATAAAATTTAATATCTAAATGTTTATATAATTTTATTCCTTATTAGATGTAGGTCATTCGAAAAATGATGTTTTTAAACATTAAAGGGACTATACTAAAAATCATATGTTTAATTTATATTAAAATTATTATAATTAAATTATTATATAATTCAAATAATAAAATATGGTGTTTCATTGAAACTCAATTTAGTGTGCATGGTATTCCATGTCGGTGTTGCTTGTAGCGCTAGCCAAGATGGTATTGAGTGTAGTGAAAGAAAATATGGAATTGTATGCATAATATGAGGATTTAAAAGGCCATTAATTCAATGAAAACTAATGTATTAAGACCAAAATTTTGTTTTCTATCACGTTTATAACATTGTGTAAATCATGATAAATTTATATAGAAAAAATTGTTTTCTTTTGTGGTTTTTTGAAAAAATTATATTACATAAATTAACACATGAAATGAATGTTTAGAAATTAATGCTGATAAATAAAGCATTAAATTATTAATTTAATGGATCTTACGGCACATTAAGAATAAAAAGTATAAAAAACAACATGCATTAATCTGTAAAAATAATAAGTAACACTAATAGTTCATCTTAAATATTTATTTACAAAAAATAAATACACATTAACCACGAAATTGCATAGGCCAGTGGTATGTGAGAAACCCTTATCATACTATGATTAGGGGTTCATGACCTGTGTCCTTTCCTAACATGATTGGATTTCCCACGACATACATGATGTCCTTTTTTAAAACCACACTAATATAATATATAAGATAGATATCATTGAAATACTTTTAATCACTAATTCTCATGTTAACCATGGTTTTCAACACAAAAGCAATATATGAATATTTTCCCTGAAGTTTAACATTAAATTTTTTCCAATGTATAACCTTATAACCCTTTAGAAAGATGAAAATAAAAAATATTAGAAAGAGATTCACGAAATTAGATGACCAATGATTCCCCTATATCACAAAGTATCTCTTGGTTGTCACATTCAAAACACTTGAATACTCACACCATTAATTCATCTAATTCATGGTATCTACTTGTATTACCATAAATTCTTTTTTAAAACATTCATTCTTCCTCATTCCATAGTATATTGGATTTACTCTTAATGTCAAAAATTATTGTACACTTCATTAGTGGAAGCATAAAGTACATATAAACAGATCATTACTTTGTTATTATGTAATTAGTACTATCTAATTTACTTCTTCATATACCACATATCGTTATCCAAACAACATTTTCTTTTCATAAATAACATATTAAGGGTTACATTCCCTTATCATCATGTCATTACGTCACTTCACCAGTCCATATAGTACTTTTTTCATAAACATGATAATACAGAGTGAAAAATATATGTATAAAAATACATTTATATTTCTTAATCTATATATTTTTAATCCAAATACATAAATTCTTTGATTACGTTATCATTTATCCATTAACCATAATACCCCTTTATGTTCACATTTCATCTGTAGTCTTGATATCATCCACAATATAACCATTACTCACAACACCATACTGATTCCCTTTAGGAGCATTCCTCTTGATACATTGGGTTGTGTAATGACCATTTCATCCACAATTAAAACAATTAAAATTTGATGGGGACTTACGGGGGCCCAAAATCCCATCAATTTCTTTAACCAAACTATTCATTTTTTCACCACAATCATAGGATTTGGGTCCCCTTTTACATAGCCAAAACACCTTCTTGTTCCTTTATGACATTCACTCATGTGATTTATTCCACATTATTGACACAAAAGAAATCAAATCAACTTTCCTCCATGGACCCCTTTACCGGAACTCTTAGAAAACTCTTTCTTTTTCATATATGGTGAGTCTTAGAGTTGGATAATGTTAAGATTGGTAATACTATTCTGGAAAAAATGATTAGGCATGATCAAGAAATCATTCACTCTAGTGATAATCCCACATGAGTTCTCATAATGGAAAATCCCTTCAAATTTGGAATTAATTCAGTTTCTTCATGTTATAGCCATTGACTAAAACAATACTTATAGTGTGATAATTACTTAACATAGTAAAGAACAACAATTTCCTCAAAATAATCACATATAGTATTTCTATATCAAAAAACATTCCATATTCTATGAAATAATGTGTTTATTCTCTGTTATTCATAGATAAAATATATTAAAATTCATTTTTGATGGTTCAGGAATAGTTTGGGAATTTCGAAAGAATATGCCATGAGAGTTTCAAAATTGGTGTAGAGAAAGGGATGTTTTCATGTACATGATTTCCCCAAGAAAATCCAGAAACATATTTTCATAGTTGTTACCCCTAGGTACATTTGTGTCAGAGCCACAGTCACGTGTATTATCCAAATAGGGATGTATTTCTATGAAACCACTCATTCAATCCTTTAACAAAATTCTATGTCATTTTCCAAAACATTAACCCATATTTAATCTTATCCTTAGAGACATCCATAGATATATTCTTATAAATAAACATTGGGATCTCACTAAGGTTTTATCATCTTATTTTCCAATTGTTAACTTTACCATTTCTCTAATACCAAATTTAGCAACCAAATCATTACAAACATTCACATTACACAACATTTCCAGAATAATTAAACATTATACAAAAATATGTTGAAAGACCATATTTGTTGTATTTCCTTTGGAAACATGGAAACATAATCACTAGTACATATGTGAGATACATAATCTCTCACTAGCTTCTTCTTGACTAGATACCTTATTTGACATATAAAATTTATTACATATCATCATAACCAGGTGGAAAGGGAACATAAAATGGGTGGGCTCAATTTCTCAATATATGTAAACAAGGAAGACATGTGAGCATTAACATTAGTATAATTCTATGAGGATGTGATCCAGTAAATAGATCAAACCATGCATATTAAGCATCATAATAAAAAATCATGGAATAAATATTTGTAGTTCATAATTACTGAATCATAAGAAATAAAGAGAATAGGAAATGAAGGCATAACATAGGAATAATATATAGAATTGTGGAAACACATATGCATATACTAATTTCCATATTTTCTAGGCATCCCTTCCAAGAAAATATATATTGAAAAACTCATTTACAAACCCTAGAGAACCACCACTATATAATTTTATTACTGAATCGAGTAAACCCTTATTCCAGTCTTGTATTATTAAACAAAGTATACTCTCCTTCCAGCCCTATATTACCAAACAATGTATACCCTTATTCCAACAATATATTATGGAACCAGATAAAACCTCGTTCCAACCATGTACTACTGACCTTAGTAATTCCTCATTCTAGCATAGTATTACTAAACCGAGTAAACACTCATTCCTGCACTATATTACTAAACCGAGTAAACCCAATGTCATTGACTATATTACAAAACTGAGTAAAACCTCATTACCTTGTAGTATTACAGAACTATGTGAACCCTCATTCTATAAATATCATTACCATGAAATTTTTATATTTACCGAATGCATTTGTGGGATATATAGGTCCCCCATCTCATAATGAAATCATACATACATGTTCCACAAGATAAAAAATGAACATCTCAGAACCCATGTAATGAAATGGGTATCATAATGATTTGAACATATCATTACCTATGGAAAGATATATGTTTGATAATCAATTCATCATTAATATAACACATGATAAGATGTGTGTCTCAAAATTATATACCACTTGATAGATAAAGGTGTTACATAACCATTTTACCCATGAAGAATAAATGGGTTTCATAAATACCATGGAATTTATCATAACTCATTCATATTATGTATATGAATAGAAGATTTAGTTAATTTCCAATAAATGCAAGCGTAACATCAATCGATGACATCTTACATAGAATATAATTTTTAAATATAATATAATAGTATTTCATTAGGAAATTATACATTCTTGTTCGAAAAATCATTCTAATAAACAAAACCAATTGAAAATAATTTCCTTACAAAATTATTTGAAAACATATATAGATTACATGCATTCAATTTAAAAACCATTATCCATTAAAACAATACAAATAAGAATCAAAACATTTTTAAATATTTTTTATTTTAAAACACTTGAAATCATTTAATGAAATATTGAAAATGTTTTGACAAAAATATCTTCGAAAATAATTTGAAAACATATAATGAAATTATGTAAAAATTTAGAAAATTATTATTCATTAAAACTTATAAATAATCATGAAAACGTTCTGAAAACCATTTCATTGAAATCACATTGAAAACTTGTAAATAAGACTTGTAAACTATTTGAATAATAAATCCCATGAAAACATATAAAAGAATATTTAAAACCATTTTTAAAACAATATTATTAGAAAATTAATTCATAAAAAATTCATAAAGGTTATCATTTTGAAGAATGCAATGGGAGATTTGATGAAATGATGGTGGGTAAATCCATACATGTCGTACGAGGTCAAATAAACATTAATTTTTAATGGTAAAAAAGATATAAGAGTACATTGTTTGGAAAGAAGAAATATTATAATGTAGAAGATATTGGTAAAAGAAAAAAATGGAATATTTTTTTTTGATATTATAGTATGATGGTTTAATATTCATGGAATCTCATTTTAGAAAAAAAATATTCCTGACCAAAGAGAGGGTAAATTCGTGCTTTCGAAAAAGAAAATTTTCTTAACTATCATATGCACCATAGAGTAAAAAATGGCACCAATAAATTATTATTTCATGAAGTAACATATGATAAAGAAACACAGTAATACTATTCAGATATGTATCATATGATTTTAATCAAATGAAGCATAAATATAAACAATCTTGAAAAGAACAAAGATTGTCTCAGTAAACTATTGTAAGATGGTGTCTTTGGATCGTGCTCTCTATGAAAGGAAATAAAATTAAATGAAGCTAATAATATCAGGAAATGATTTGAATTCATGATATTTCATGTAAAAATTAATTATATGCACCCTAAAAAAGATTTTGGGTGCATAACCAAACATGAGTCTCATCGAAGGAAAATTGAGACAATACATTTTTACAGATTTGGTAACATTTGAAATTAAAACCCTATGAAAAAAAGATCATAAAATGGATATGTTAATACCCATAAATTTAATTATATGATACATATAATAAAATCATGGGTATCAAATACATCACAGCAATGAAAATAGTGGCAAACATAGCTTGTATCTCACATAAATTAAATGTGATATGAAAATCCCCTTAACTTGTTCCTTGGCTCTCTCCGTACTCATACAGGAATACTATATAATAAATATAATTTTATTATACATATTTTTCAGAATAATATTTTTATTCATAATACCCAAAATGGTTTTATTATGACCTTATCTCACCCTGTTGTTAATGATCACATGATAAAGATTCACTTCGGGTAATATTCGCTTTGTTCATCACATGTGTCTTAATTTGTTATATCGTTGATCGTTATAAATATATCATGATTTCAGAATGTATAGAATTATATAAATATCTAGTATATATAATTTAAGTATATTATAATAATATATATCATAATGAAGCATGTAATGGAGTACACCGTTCATGGAAACGGTAAGCTGTATGTACACATGAATAATGATTTCCATTTTTATTGTCATATGGACAAAAAGATTTTAAATGACATATATTTATATTTATATTTATACATATATCATTATTAATTATGTAATAATCTATCATATATTTCAAATAATACCATCAATCCCATTGTTAATACATTCTATGTGTTTTGTGAATGAATTATATTACTTTGAGGGGACGGTAGTCCACACTTCCACTATCAATGTTATCAAATTAACACCAAATGTAAGGTAAAAAAATATTTGCTGTTAAAAAAATAAGAATAAATACATAATAAATATAATATATTACATATATAAATATATTTTCCATTATAATTTCAACCATGACTGGTGGTAATGGAGAAATGAACATCTTTATTTAGTGAGGCAGTGGATCATCGTACACAAAAATAATATGTCCAACATACATTACATAGGGGGGTGTGTAATTTAAGTATGAAACATTATAAAAACATCATATTATTTGTAGGATATTATTTTTCTAACGAAATAATAGAATAGAGTGAGTTCAGGGATGGAGAATGAAAATAAAGGAAATGATCTTGAGAGAATACATTAACACTTAATCAGGTAACTCCTTTTAGTGTGTGCCAAAAGGCATCCTTGAGATGGTTTATTCCAAAATGGAGGATTCAATTTTGAACATAGGATCTTTGGGAGGCTATTTGGTTAGGTCATTTCTTAACATAATATACTTGACATGTGTGAAGAATGAGTAGAGGTGGTGGCCCTTTATAAGGAAGTAAAAGGACTCGCATATAATTTTTAGAAACAAATTAGGATTGGACTTGTTTTTACCCCAAAAAAGTCATAAAAATCTAAAAACAATCTCTAAATATATGTGTAGGGAAGAATTATTGGCTAAGAATTTTTGTGAGATATGCGTCTAGGTCATTTGGGCCCTTATTTTTAATGTTTAGTTTCTAATTAATATGATATTGGCCTTAACTACTGGGATTAATTTTAATCTCATTTGATAATAAGTTTTGTAAAAAATTTACATGGACTTAGTAGAAAATAAATATAAGATTTAATACAATGGTTTATGTACTAATTTTTAAATTCCATTACAAAAATTGGTGAAATTAAGATTAGTGTTTATCCTGCAGACTGTACAAAATCAAAATGTTTTAAAGTAGGAAAAATGTTTAAAAGTTTATTAAGATTTTTCATTCAGTTTCAAAGTAAAGTTGATAAAAATTAATTTAGTTTTATTTATATATGTAATATTAATAAAATTTTACATTATTAAATATTTATAATATCAATTATAAATAATAATATATTATGATAAAAATAAATTTTTAACTACAAAAATATTTTTTCTCTATTCATCAAAATATTGATGCTTCATGAAAAATATGTAAAAAATAACCCCAGGATAATTTTGATATTATGAATTAAAAAATGAATTATATTTTATACAATTCAATTTGTATGTCTGACTAAAATTACTTTTATTATTAAAAAAATTCATTTTTGAAATAAAATTAACATGAAAGGACATTTAATAAAATCATTCATTAACAATATGTTTTAAAATTATAAAACAAAAATATTTGAAAAGTAGTTATTACTATGTTCAATGGATATTTTATAATATCATATTTATAGAACTAAAAAAACAAAAAGAGGTGTTTTTTAAAAAATACACATTTTTTGCATCGTATGCCATGTCGGTGTTGCATGTAAAGCAAGACAAGTTGGTATTGCGTGTAGTATAAACAAAGTTGTCATTGTATTTGATTGAAATATTTCACATACTATTATAATATATATATATATATAACTATTTCCAGTTTCATGTGAAATGAAAAATCTTGAAATGTTAAATGAAATCAAAAATAATAATAATTCCCAAAATATCTGGGGGTTACGCACATGGGTTATGTCACTACTCATAAGGGCTCCAATGTTATAGACTCGATATTTAACTATGAAAAAATAGTTTACCTAACCCATGATAAAATATTCCCCAATCTCTATTTTGTATTTCTATATATGTAGTTATTCCATGTGAACCATTTTTTTATGATAAACTATAAATACAATTATCCGTTCTCATTGCATATTAACGGACTGCAATATCATAAGATTAGACAATCAAGGTTTGGGATCCCTCCGTCAACTTTTCTAAACATATTAATCCAAAAATAAAATATCATTAAAACAGTTTCTAGTTTCGTCTCAAACTATTCTATTTACATTTTAAATCAGTTCTTCTAGCCCTCAATGACACCACTTCATGATAATATATACTATACACTAGACATATCTCAAAATACGTTTCCTTGATATTTATTTTCAACTACATGCATATTCATCCTGAATTAAGATATCTATAGTTTTTTACACCTTAAATATATATAAATGGAGATTATATATTTATATTTGTCCTTGATCATCCATTAGTTTCATGTCTCACCTTATTACCCTTGATCCCAGAACCCCAAGTCCTAATTTATGATGTTACCCCCCCCCCCCCCCCCCCCCAATATACAAAATTTTATTGGATATTCAAAGAATTTTTTCATTATATATGTTGTTATTATCATTCATATGGTTCACTAACATTTAAATTAAACCATTTCAACTTCATTTTTAGATAATCTATACATGATTTATGCCCATATTCCCATTTCGGGATTCACTTTGCACTTTGTATATATGATGTTTTACATGAAATATTGTCAAAGAAGCATGACCATAGAATAATTATTTATTATTGAGTATTATAAGACCATAATATATATCCCTATAGTATTTCAAATTATATGACATTAATCTAATATAGAATCTAATCGAAAGCCTATCAGGTTGAATACACACAAAAGGTAAGCCTATGAAAAAGTCAATTCTCTACTATATAATGTTTAGTGATTAAAAAATTGGTTATATATAAATAATAAATAAATGAGGAAAAAATATCAAAGGTCACTCTATATGGTTATTTTTAAAGACATTACATGATAAATAGACACAATTGTCCATGAAAATTCATTATTCATAAATATTACAAATTGTATCCTTTCAATCATGTTCATTAAATTGTTACATGATAATTATGGTTCAAGAACACTAAATGAATTCTTGTATCCCATGATTATACTTTTTTTAATGAGTATATAAATACACTCATGTCATTCATGGTTATCAATAATTAATTTCTCTAACATTTACAGGAAATATCCTCTTGGTTATACAAACATGGCCTAATTTGGATCTGAATATGTGACGTGAATCTAGAAAACAATTAGGAGAATATTTTATCTAAATGAAGAGGTCCTCCTATCCCCATATGATTTCATATAACTACATTGGAATACATAATTTGTATATTTTCATTAGCAATAATTTATATACAAATCATTCCTAATCATTCATGATTCTGTATCCTTGAATTAGGACATACATACTCTATTGTTTTATTATTTTTATTAGTTTTGTATCATCAATATCATTTTACATTTCATCATTATCATTAATATAGCATATATGTTGTACCTCATTCTTTATCATTATAAAGTTCCTAGAATCATGATCCTAAACTGTATAATGCAATTATCCAACATGTCTGATCATAAAACACCCATATAAATTGACAAAATACTTTCTTGATTGAAAATTCACAATTGGATAGTTAGGGAAAATATTACTTTCCAAATTCAAAGAATTCCCACTGAAATTTATTTATTTTTAAAAATTGAGCGATCATAAATTGAAAATGAAGAAAACATGTTTTTTAAAAATCATAAAAATATCATTCTATGAATAATTTGGTTTTTATCTTATTAATCATCTCCCTAAAAAATTTGGGAAAATGTAACATATAGAAAAGGAAGATACAAATTTCACTGGTATGACCATTCACACGTTGAAAATATAATGTTTTCACTAATATACCACTTAGCCTTGGATAAATTCAGAGTATCTCTTCATTTTATTCATGACCATCAATATTATTTTGTTTCTTATTCTTGTTGATATATCCAAATCCTTTTAATTATAATTCAACTAGTAATTCACCAAAATCGACTAATTGTGGTGCATTGTGATGGTATTTTCCACTTTACCGAACTGATTGTCACATCTTGATGAAAATCCAATTGAATGGACTGACTATTCTGTTTGATGATCATTTTTTCCAATATTATTCCATGATTCATTCCCCAATAGAATTCCATATAATTTAAAATTTTCCATACTATTATTGAAGTTTTTTAGAGTGTTTTTTTAGGGGCTCGTTTTTCAATGGATTCCTTTTATAGTTACACTAATTATGTAAACATTGGAAAATTAGATAAAAAAGATAAAAAATATATGTTTCATATCAATTAATATAAATGTATAAAAATCGATATTTTTTAGTCTTATTTTGTTGTTGACATTATATTACAAGAGAATTTCCAATGTTTCTTGATTATCATTATGTTACTAATTCTACACCGCATTGATATTCTAATGTTAACCTATTTTTTTGTCATACATTTTAAATGTGGGAAGGGTTTCCACCTCATTAGTTTTCTTCTACATCACAAACGTAGTGTTTTGGAAATGATTCGGATAGCCCAATATTGTGTCCTAGAAGGAGTTATCTATAGATGAGGATTATTTATTTAATTGAAGTCCTCATCGGAAAAATATTTTTTTCCTAACACAATATACAAATAATGGGAAGCCATTTATAGTGTATTATCTTAACGTTTGGTAACTTTTACCTTCAATTTTCCTTCGTGAATGCAACCTCGGATTGACTTTCTCATTTCATTTTTCAAATTTCCACTATTAATAAATAATTAGGATCCTAATAGTCGAAACATAATCACTAAGGGATCATGAAATATCATTTAATATCATGAATAAGGGTCTAGATCATCCCTAGGTGAGTAGGAGATCAACCACGATATTATTCTCTAAGCATGTAGACGATTTAATTTAAAATATTCAAGGCATTCCTGGTCTAGATTATAGTATCATTCTAAATGTAGGATATAATATAGAATATTGTCACTAATATAGAGCATTGTTCTTACTTTCTAGTCAAATATCCTCGATGTCTGATCCCCAAATATTAGAGTAAGTATTTTCAATGGTAATTCATTAAAAAAATTAGGAACATTTGTTTCTGTTTTTGGAAAAATATCTCAAAAATTTGAAATATGTACATTTAAATTTTTTGGACTTCATGAAGGTTTCCATAGTGTACATCACTCTAATGGGAAAAACAATAAGGGAAATTTCTCTAATAAGATCTAATTTATTAGTAGAATCGGAGATGTCAACCATAAATGTGGCCTCTTTTATAGTTTCAACCATTGATGTTTTCTCACTATATATTACATGGTAATCTATAAATCCTTGACCAATCCATATGATTGTCAACTATTTGGCCAGGTGAATGAGAAATTCTTTATTGGGAGGGTCACTAAGGGGAGGGGTGTGTCGAGTCACTACTACATCACACTCCTAGTAATCATATCAACAATTAATCTATTGGACATGGATGTTAATGAATTCCATGTGTTCATGCAAAATATGTAAGGGATATTGTAACAAGAAGTAAAATGTTGATTTTCCTTCCATATATGGAAGTACCTCTACTATTTCCACCCTTCAATGGTAGTAGCAACATTTTTGGGTTAATGAATTTGAGCCTCACATGAGGTTCTTGTACAAGAATCCTTGTGGATTTCTGTAGTTATTTAAGAAGATTAGGGATCTATAATAAATAAATAAAAATGGTACCCAAGTAATAGGTATGAAAATCCAAATGAATATCATGATGCAAATAAACATTTAAATTTTACTACTCCCTTTTATAAGAACATGTTCGGATAATGTTTTTTTCACAATGGTGTCTTTTTTCCTTTAATGATGTGGTGAGGGGGTTATGCCTCATTGATATATTTGTTAACACTTGAGAAGGAATAATGTATGAAATAAATTAATGTTCTTATCTATTCAATATTACATAGGTAGGGAGCACAATGACCCTACATAGTGGATTTTTTATGTTCATCCCATGATTTAGCCTTCTCAATGTACATATGGGAGTTTATTAATATCATGTTTGTTCCCACATACTATTATTACAAGAAGAAATTAATTATATGTAATAATGATTTATTAATTTAATATTTTTAAATTCAATAAATAAACTCTACCTCTTCATAATTAACAAGAATTTCTCAAGAACTATATGTAAATTAGTTGATTACCCCATCACGTATTTCTCTTTATTTCTGGACTTATACCCATTGAGTGACTAGAAACCTAAAATAGATATTACATATCCTAATATCTAGTTATGAAGTATTCGATAATAATATAGTCTGGGTTATCATGAAAATAATTTTGGATAGAGACTTTACATTTCTAATTTGAGTAATGTGGATGATTATCTGAAGAAGAGTGTCCTTATCCAGTGGGATTGTTGTGGAAGATCATATATCCAAATACATAAGGTGTTACAAATATATAACATCAAGATATTTACAATTTTATCCCTCTATCCACAATAAGACTCATTTAAATTTGTATTTAGAATATTATTGAGGTTATATGCATTGGTTAAGTCATCCTGTTTTCATCACTAGTTAGGCCACCATGGTGAAACATCATGTTGAATTTGATAAACACTTCATACTAGAGAATCTCAAAGCTCGGAATTCTAAGAAGGATTATAAACCTCAACTTCCACAATCCTCATAAAATACATATTATTATCCCTCTTTTAGTTATTCTTTTTAGATTACATGGTGATCTATAATGATGATTTAGATAATATATCTCAGTGTGTGGCGACATTAATCAATAAGATTATTCAAATAATAGTTGGACCAATTCATCCTATGGTGATGATTGATCTTAAAAATTATACTCTTGTCACCGTCACTTAGATATTTTGTTCTATCTTAGTCTTACCATATTTATCATATCCATTTGAGGTGAATTTTTTTTAAAGTTATATTAAATAATCTGTGATATAGTATGCTATATTAGCTTTCCTAATAATATTTTTTTTCAATGAGATACACTATTACATAGTCCCTCAGAACCATAATATTGGTATATAGGTCATATTCTCCTTTTCCATCATTATTAATCATGAAAAATGTAGTATTTTTTATATATAAAGACTTGTAATTTAATATTAATAATGAAATGATTGATATTTATTTCACTCAGTCCGGGAGACCAGGCCGGTTTGGCCAGTGAAACTGAAGGGAAATTCTTGGGTCGGCCTGCGAGGCCGGTGGCCAGGAAGCCAGCAGGCAGGCCGCGCGGGGCATGGGTCGGCTGGCTTGTCATCGGCAGGCCGTGGGTGCACCGGGCAGGGCACCGGCCATCACGTCGGGGCAGTGTGCTAGGGCTCGGCCAGCTTGCCGGAGTGCCATACATGCCATTGTTAGGGGTTGGGCATGCCGCTGGCAGGGAGCGGGGGAGCCAGGAAGGCCAACGGTGGGTCACGGGGGCGCCGGGTAGGCCGACGGCGGGGTGCAGGGCATGCCGTTGACGGGGCGTGGGGGTTCCGGGTAGGCCGCTGGTGGGGCTCGAGGGCACCGGGAGGCCACCGGCGGGCGCGGGGGCACCGGGCAGGCCACCGATGGGGCGCAGGATTGCTGGGCAGCGCGCCGGTGGGGAGTGTGGGTGTCGGGACGTGCACTGGCGGCTCGGGGGGGGGGGGGGGGGTGGGGGCGCCAAGAAGTGCGCCGGCAGAGTGCGGGGGCACCGGGCAGGGCGTCGGCGGGGCATAGGGGTGCCGGGCAGTGCACCAGTGGGCATCAGCGGAGCCAGGTGGCGTGTGGGTAATGCGAGCAGCGCGCCAGGACAGCGCTCTAGGGCGTGGAAAGCGCGCCAGGGCACCGTGGGGGCAGCGCGGTTCACGGAGGCCTCGGGTAGCACGACCCTTGTTCGTAGTCCTCGTCACCATCACCTCTTTTCCAAGTTGTCATCATCGGACATGAACAAACAATGGGAGGGTCGGATCCTGTTCATGTGGCCCAAGCCCTCCTCATTACATTGATTGAAATTTGTGATTCTCATAACATATCTTTGTTCGACGAAGGATGAGGTTTATATTCAAATTTAAAAATAACACAAAACTCCCTACCTTCGATTTGACGGTAGTCATTCATTGTCATCGTGGAAGGATGGATTTTAATCTGTGGTAGACGATCACATCCCAGAGACGGAATCCGGTTAACAATGGGAAGGTTGTCATCCCTGCCATCTCCGGAGAAGTCCACCAACCTAACTTGGTTTCAAACAACGAGCAGGCACACACACCTGCCCATTTTAATTCCGCTGTCCAGCAAACTCGTCTGGCAGCATCACGCCAATCCCGCCAGGCAATTCCGGCGGAGTACTATAGGCAGAAACATACACCTGCTTATACATCACCAGTTAGTCAGCAGGATCGTCTGACTACATATGATGGATCTCGTCAACTGTGTTTGGCGAAGTGTAATCAGCAGGCACATACACCTACTAATACTAATCAAGACTACCAAAAGTCTCGCTTGGTAGCGCACAGAGAAGTCAGTCGGAAAGCCCCGAAGACAAACAGGAGGCGGACTCAACTCTCTGCCTCCACACTTGAGTACTGTCAGGATTCACTGACATGAAAAGGAGGACAGGAGCAGGCACATACACCTACTCCAAGCCCGGAATGGACGTATATCCCCGTTCCGGCGGCTGAAGTCACCAAACATATTTTGTCAATGGTGAAAGAGCAGAAGCAAATTCCTACTCATATTTTGGATTCTTGCCAGGATATCATAACAGCTTCAGCATCATCTCAGGGACAGACACATAAATCTATCCCTAGCAATGGAGTGACACAACAACGATTCACTCCGGAACAGACACACACATCTGTTCCAGTCCAAGAGGGTTATGGGGCATACTCCCCCATATCATACGGACAACCAAGTCAGGCACATACACCTGATTTGAGTGGAGATCATCAGCCTAACCTGACCATCTTTCCTGATCCGGCACATACACCTGCTCAGAGTAACCAATTTCGTCAACAAGTGGTTTCTAGTGTGATTAAAAAGGCATCTAAGAAAAAGATCCCCCCAGCACAGTCAGGAGATCAAAGGCCAATCTGCAACAAGGTCTTGCTCGATGCTGGAGTTCATGAAGCCCTCAGACATTTATCTGTCAGAATTCAAGATTCTACTCCCTCAGTTCCCAATAACGGGAACATTAATTTTGAAGGACTTCAACAGGAACTTCCTCATGAAGGCTTGCTTCATGAAAGTTTGGTCAATATTGAAGTTTCTTCTTCAGATGAGAGACACAAGAACCCTCTGTGTGGTCAGAAGACCAAGGAGCAAGAGATTTCATCTTTTGTTGTAACCCATTATTGTGGTCCTCCCCATGGTGATGAACTTCGCTGCGAAAGTCCTCTCCGCAGTAGTGATTCACGTTGTCTCGAAAATTCTTCAGAAGGCAATGTAGTGACGAGAAAGCCCTCCTATCTCGAGGCACTTGCAAACATGAAGCCAGTCATGTCTGATGCTTTATAATCGGCAGGTGAAATAATTTCTCAATCAGAAGATAGCCCAGGGTGTAGGTCATTCTCTGAACCACCCCTAAGTCATGCATCTTCTAGTTTGATTAATGATCTCTCTACCAACCTTGTCGAACCTAATGAAGAAACAAGGAAGCACCAGCTCTGGTCCAAACAGGTATACGAATCTTCATTTAATGATAAAGAGGAAATGCTGAACATGAGGAAAAAACTGACAAAAGGTGAAGTACCAGTCATGTTTTGGCCTTTGGCTGAGTCCCAGTACGACATTCAAAAGATGTTGACGGATGATGGAATCCATGATATTCGTCTCAACATATGGAATACTCTTTTTCAATTGAAGAAGAAGGTATTATCTTACGGTGATTATGAAAATCATATTAAGATAATAGAAGGGTTAAAACGCCAGATTGATTTGGCATCTCTATCAGTCTCTCAGTATCCGAAGGCTGAAAAGAAACAAAGAACCCTTCAACGTTCATGCCTTGGCGCACTAAGAAAATTGCGTCAGTTAATTGCCAATGCTCCATCTGATGTTCATATCAGAGGATGGGGTGTTCACGGAGCACTACATTTCACAGTGCTTTCCAGTCAGCAAAGCCCGCCGAAAATGGTCTCATACAATGTTATTGCCCATGGCCGGCCACAGTCAATGGGCATTGTTCATAATCAAAATCTTTCTCAAGAACATGATTCAACTAGTTCCTCTCAAAATCAAGTATATAGAGAACAATTTGTTGAATTGCTCCTACATCAACCAGGCGAGAATATTGCACAAGCCTCTCGTCTGGAGCAAACACGTCATCAAATGACAGAAGTTTCGGAAATCATCCAATGGTCTGTTGAACCAGGTGATAAAAGTGGATATAGATTAATGCATCCAGCTAATTTCTGAACTAAGATTCGCAAGATCAAGAGAGATTTTAAGAAGATCTCAGACATATCATGTCAAGAGACACCCCAGCTTGTCAGACTGGGGACTTCTCTAACCCAACCCTCAGAGACAACAAACGGGATTCGAGGAGTTGAGCGGAAGCAGCAGGAACATCCCCAGTCCACCGGACTGGGGACATTTTCAAATCCTCAATCCCTCCCTCAGAGAAAGTCAGTATTCTCTCGATTAGGGAATAAGCCTCAAGAGGAACGAAGAGCCAAGCTATCAGGAGATTCTCTCCAAGTGACGGTTCTCCAAGAAGTTCCTGAGGGATCAACTCAACGGAATTCCATGTCTCATCATGGACATGGAAGAAGACAATATCATAGAAATGCTGATAGAATGGATTCCATGCAATATGCATCCATTAATGTCATGAATGCCGTTGCTGCTGATTCACCAAATGAGGCTCAATCAGAGGGATCAGACGAAGAGGTTCATGCTCAAGAAGTTGCGCACACAGACCTGAATGAAGAAGGTGTGCACACACGTAATCAAAAGCTTACCCAAAATCTGGGTATTCCTTCATGTAACCCACTTCCCCCTCTCCGAAAAGGACCCAATAAGGGGAAATGAAAGAATCAGGTTACTTCTCATCCTTCCTCTAAAGGAGGTCAATCGCTCTCATTAGAGCAAAGGATTGCACAAAAGGAGGAGAAATGAAAGAATTAAGAAGGTTGAATGCAGAACTACTTTAGAGTAGTCTTCTTCTTAAGAATGCTGAAGTCTGACAGCCGAAGAAATTTTTTGTAACTACTGAGATGGATCAGGAATATCCTCCTTTATCAGTACACCCTCAGAGGTCTAATCCTACGGGTCAAACGCAACAACGGTTTGCAGCACTACCATCAGTTGCAGCACCAACCACCACGTCTGTCCAAGCTCCATTCATTGCACCTACCCAAAACCAAGTTCAACCTGATGTTTCTCAAAAGTTAATAACTACTATTGTGTCATTAACAGCTCGGTTAGAAACTATGGAAGGGAAACGGGCGCAAGTTGAACCTGAAAAGAAAGTTTACCTTGAATGGGTAGATTTAATTTCTCCTCCATCCAGTTTTGGAAACCCTGTTTTCCCTACATTCAATGGATCAGGCGACCCTGAACAACATTTGACGCATTACGTGTCTTGTTGTGATCCTATGATGGGAACTCCAGAGCAGCAAGAAGAAGTGAAACTCAGATGCTTCGTGCGAACCTTGCAAAGACCAGCTTTTGTCTGGTATACATGCTTGCAATCCCGGTCAGTCATTGGATGGGAGGATCTTCGTCAAAAATTCCTTCTTCAGTTTAGCTCAACTTTTCCAAAAATTACAGTTTTCGATCATACAAACTGCAAGCAAAGGGAGAATGAAAGAGTCTCTGATTTCATTTCTCGTTGGAAGGGATTAACGTATTCCCTGAGTTTAGTACTCCCTCAGGAGTAATTGTTGCCAATATGTGTGGCAAATTTGTGTGACGAATTACGCATTCCATTGATCCCTGTGAAATACACAAGAGGGTTTCGATACCTTACTTCAATCGCTCAACAGATTGATGATTCCCTTATACAGGCTAAGGTTAAATCTCGTATAATTCCATCAGCTCTAGGAAGGAGAATGGGTAAAGCGAAAACTACTACAGTTATGCTTAAACAAGCACCTGTACCTATTTCTACTTCAAAACCTTCATCTTCTCGATGGGCTCCAACTCTTGAACGCCAACAACAAAGGCTGTTTCGTCCAAATGATCAAAGAGATCAACGACGAAAACAATTTGAGGATTTGAAGAGTAAAAAATACTCTTTCCGAAGTGAGCAAGTTCCTGGTTACTTCATTTCAGCTCTGGAAAATAATTTGGTTCAATTACCAGTGCACAAGAGGCCAAAAAAGGAAGGAGATGAAGACCGTCCCAATTATTTTCCCTTTCATCAAATGTTGGGGCATCCCATCCAGGAGTGTTTTCTCTTTAAAGACCTCCTGCAAAAGATGGTCGACTTGGGACAAGTCAAATTGAAGGTTTTTTCAGCTCATGTAGCGTATATTACCGCTACAGATCCAGAGGAAGGGGGCGAGTGGCAGGAAGTCAAAAGCAAAACTGCGAAAAAATATGATGATTAGATGGTCAGAAAGATAATCAATTGGAGCCATTCCATTTTGCGAACACAATTGAAGAAGCCAATTGTATCTCCTACAAAAGCTGCAGTAAATCCTCCATCAAAAGACAAATCCTCAAAAGGGTAGTGCAATTCAAAAAAGAAAGAGGAATCAGGAGAAGATGAGTATGTATCAAAGCCTAAATTGTCTTTGACTCTGGAAGATTTCATGCCATCTACTTCAGAGCCACGGGCACCGTCCCACCAAACGGCACAGCCTAAACAGGCTAACCAGGAAGAGTCTTTATCAGATGAAGAGTTAATATTTGGTTCTGTTAATATGATTCAATTAACAGATCCATATTCCAGTCATGATGAGCCTGAATTCCCTGTATAAAATAAGGGAATCCGAGGAAGTTCTAGAGGTTCAAGATACATGGGAAGACGTGGATCTTTCCAAAGAAACTACTCTAATTTTACCCCTGCTAGCACTATATATGCAGTAGAAACTCGTGGTAGAGCCCTTCAGCGAGCACAAAAAGAACAAACAAGTTCCTCTGCCAATGGCCAACTCAGTTTTGGCACAGTTATTTTGGAAGACCAATTAAAGGTTCCATCTTCTTTATCTCCTCAAGTAAATGGATCTAATCAGTCTAATCTTCCAAAACCAAGGATGTTGCCAACTTCAATACAAGATGCATCAGCTTCCCAAGCATCTGCTTCCAAGGTACCTGCTAAACCGCATATTCCTATTGGGAAACGCAGACCTCTAGATCAAAAATATGATATATTGAAACACTTGGCCCAAGTACAAGCCAAGTTATCAATTTTGGATGCTTTGAATCTGTCAAAAGATCTTCGGGAAGCACTCATCGAAGATTTGTCAAGTCCTCAGGAGTTTGAAGCTGAAATTGCTGCAGCTGAAATCTATCACATAGAGAATAATCCTGCAGAATGCCATGCAGTGATATCTTTTACTGATAAAGATGAAGATGATGTTGTGCATGGTCACATAATACCTTTGTACTTATCTGGCATAGTCAATGGTGTATATGTTCGAAGATCTTTCATTGACAATGGTTCATGAGTCAACCTCATGCCCATTCGTCTACTTCGTCGATTGGGCCTCACAGAATCTGATTTATCTCCTTCTACCATGATGTTACAAGGATATGATAAAAATGAACAAGAACCACTAGGAGAAGTTACACTCAGAAATCAGTTTGGAGATCTTGTATCCAATTCGGATTTCATGATTGTTGATCAAGACTCAGCTTTCAATATCTTGCTTGGAAGACCCTGGCTACATCAGCATGAAGCTATTCCTTCATCATACCATCAATGTCTTAAATACTGTTTCGAGGGTCAAGTTGGAACATTGTATGGTGATAAGGCCCCGTTCAAGACATGTGAGTCTCAATACATTGAGGCGGAATTTTATCACATGAAGGGAATAGAAAAATCTACAATGAAGGAAATTACCAAAGTTAATGCTCTATATGGTTTGGAGAAAATTCCAATAAATCCATTTTCACATGTGAGTACAGATTATGTGTTACCAATCAGTCAAATTGACAAAATAAGATCAAATCAAAATACTCTTATGGAAAGATCCATAATGTCAATTATGGTGATTGAGCCAGACAACATGGGAGAAATTGGTAACCTACCAAGCAGTGAGGAAAGCATAAGTGGTGACGTTTTCATTTCATCTGCTGAAGTCCAACAAGTCTATACTTCACTAATCAGTCCAGAAGAAGTTATAGAAACACCAGAGGTGAATAATGATGTCGATTCTCAATCCATCATCTCCTCTTTATTTCCCAAAGAAGACCCTTTATCGTCAATAGGATCGAAAATGGAAGCTTCTTCTTCAAAATGTGAAAATTTTGACATCTCTTATGATCCTGAGAATTTCATTTTTTCATCTACTTTGCAAGTAGAAACGGATGAAATAACACATGATGAAGAGGAAGAGGAAGATCTTAGAGATGCTCCTCCATTATTTGAAGAGGGTATCTCTACCACTGTGGATGAACTCAGAGAAGTAAATCTGGGTACAGAGAAAGATCCACGCCCCACTTTAATTAGTGCGGCCATGACCCTTGAAGAGAAAGAGATGTATATTTCTTTTCTAAAGAAAAATAAAGATATTTTTGCTTGAAATTATACAGAAATGGCTGGTCTTGATCCTGATGTTTCTACTCATCATTTGTGTTTACCAAAAGAACATCGAGGTTTTAAGCAAGCTGCAAGAAGAACACACCCAACCTATGCTTCCAAAATTGAAGCTGAAGTGGATAATATGATCAAAGCCAACTTCATCAGAGAAGTTCAATATCCCAAGTGGTTGACTAATATTGTCCCTGTAAAGAAGAAGAACAGACAAATTATGGTTTTCATCGATTTCAGAGATCTTAATCGGTATTGTCCTAAAGATGATTTCCCAGTTCCGATTACAGAACTCTTAATTGATGCGACGGCTGGCTATGAAGTACTTTCTTTCATGGATAGATATTCCGGATATAATCATATCCAAATGGCCCCAGAAGATGAGGAATATACATCCATCAGAGCTCCTCAAGGTGTGTTTTGTTACCGGGTGATGCCCTTTGGTTTAAAGAATGCAGGTGCAACATATCAACGCGCCATGCATCATATCTTCAAACCTCTTTTACGGAAGTTTGTTGAATGATATGTAGATGATTTGGTGGATAAATCCAAACAATTTTCTAATCACTTGGCTGATTTGGAAGTCATATTCCACAAGCTTTGACAACATAATTTAAAGATGAACCCCTTAAAATGTGCTTTTGGGGTAACCTCAGGAAAATTCCTCGGCTTTGTTGTATGCCATCGTGGTATTGAAGTCTATCCTGAGAAGACCAAATCAATCCTTGGTATGTCACCTCCTCAGAATTTGAAAGAATTAAGAGGACTTCAAGGAAACTTAGCCTATATTCGGCGTTTCATCGCCAATTTGGCAGGCAAAAGTTTACCCTTTACCAAATTATTAAAGAAAGGAGTCACTTACCTGTGGACTAAAGAATGTCAAGAAGCATTTGATGTTCTCAAGAAATACATCTTGAGTTCACCAGTACTCATGCCACCTGTTGAGGGTAGACCGCTTATCCTCTATGTGACAATTTTAGAGTGATCATTGGGTGCCTTTCTCGCTCAAAATAATGATGCTGGGAATGAAAATAGTCTCTACTAGCTCAGTAGAACTATGCTTGAAGAAGAAACCCGGTATTCAAGTATTGAAAAGTGCTACCTAGCATTAATGTTTGCAGTCCAGAAACTGAGACACTACCTGCAACATCACGAGGTCCAATTGGTATCTCGTAATAATCTGCTCAAATTCATCCTTAGTCGTCCAATGCTTACAGGACGTCTGGCAAGGTGGGCGGTTATTCTACAGCAGTTCGACATTCAGTATGTGTCTCAAAAGGAAATTATGGGCCAAGCTCTGGCTGATTTCCTGGCTGAACATCCTTTAGTGGAAGACACGTATTCAGATATTGAAGTCCCTGATGAGGAAGTTTTCTCTATTCAAGAGAGTCCTCAAACATGGGAAATGTATTTTGATGGTGCTTATAGATGTCCAACAGGGAAGAAAATGGAAAATCCTAAATTCAACAAAGTTGGTTTAGGAATTGTGCTCATTTCTCCAGATAAGGCAGTTTTACCTTATTCCTTTTTGTTGTGGGAAGGTGGTACCAATAATGAAGCTGAATACCAAGCTCTCATTACAGGCTTGGAGTTAGCGCTTCAAGCACAAGTGAATCACTTAAAGGTGAAAGGTGATTCAGACCTGGTAATCAAACAAGTCAATGGGGATTATGACATCACAAAAGAAGAATTAATCCCTTTGTATGATTACGTCAGAGAGTTAATGTCGGAATTCCCTTCAGAACCAGCATTTTCTTATGTCGCAAGATCACAAAATTCTCAAGCTGATGCACTGGCTAATATAGCCACAACTTTAGCAGATCCAAATCAGGACGAGAAAACCATCTGTATTGCCCACCGTCGTGCAATTTCACCTTATGTTCAAGTCAGAACAGAGGAAATTAATGAAATTAGTCCCATTCCTGAACCATATGGTCATACTACAGGATGGATGTCACCTATCAGGTAATACCTTCAAAATGGAACACTTCCACCTGATAGAGCCAAGAAAGAACAAATCCGGCGACGTGTGGTCAATTTTACTCTTTATGATAGACTAAACCACCTTGAGAAAATTCTCTACAAACGTAGTTTTGATGGAGTTCTCTTCAGATGCATTGATGGTGAAGAGACAATGGCTGTCATGAAAGAAGTGCATGCAGGAGTCTGTGGTGCCCACCAGTATGGACATAGACTATCTGATCAAATTCGAAGGCTTGGATACTTTTGGCCTTCAATGATACAAGATTGTGTTAATTTCACAAAGAAGTGTCATTCATGCCAAGTATATGCCAACATCATTCATAAACCTCCAGAGTTGCTTCATACAGCTAAATACACATGGCCATTTTCCACATGGGGAATGGATGTGGTCGGAACTTACCCTTCAGCTATGGCCAAGTAGTTTATGTACATTCTTACTGCTATTGATTTCTTTTCCAAATGGGCAGAGGCAGTACCTCTCAAAGAAGTCAGTTCTAAATGCATTGTTAGCTTCATCAAGTCTAACATCATTACTAGATTTGGTGTCTCTCATACCATATTGACGGACAACGGCACCAACTTCTGTTCTTCTTAGGTAAAGAAATTGTATCAAGAATACAACATTAAGTCCGACCATTCATCTCGATATCATGCGGCGGCTAATGCCCAGATAGAAGCCTTCAACAAGACTCTTTCAAATATACTGCAAAAGATGGTGGATAAAGATAAGAGTTCATGGCCTGATAAACTCTTTCATGTTTTATGGGCTTATAGGACTACCACTCGCAATGCAACACGGTCAACTCCATATTCATTGGTATATTGAACAGAAGCAGTCTTTCCAATCGAAGTTCAATTGCCTTCACTCAGAATAGCCATTTGTGATTAGTTATCTACAGATGAGCAATCCCAAAAGCGGTTGAATGAATTGGAATAGTTAGATGAGAAATGATTGTGCACTTTGCACCACTTGGAAATCTATCAGAATCGAATAGCACGAGCTTTTAACAAAAAAGTTCGTCTTCGTTCATTCATTCAGTGAGAATTGGTATTGGTTCTCAGAGCACCAATGATACCAGGAATGAAGCCTCCCAAGCTTGAACCAAAATGGGAAGGACCTTATTCAATACATAAGGTCTACTCCAATGGAGCGTATTCTCTAATCTCAATGGATGGAGAACACATCACGACTCCAACTAATGCCAGATTTCTGAAGAATTATTTTGTATAAACACAAAATATTGTTCCCAGATCTTAAACAATCAAATTGGTTCATGATATGTCCTACATGACACTAAACGGTATTATGTCCTACATGTCACTAAACTGTATTATGTCATACATGACACTAAACTGTATTATGTCCTACATGACACTAAACTGTATTATGTCCTACATGACACTAAACTGTATTATGTCCTATCTACATGACGTTAAACTGTACAGAAGTTCCTATATTTTGTCTGAGATGACAGTAAACTATATTGTGTCCTAGAAACATGAAATTAAACTGTGTGGCACTTTCATCATCCAGCATGACGATAAACTGTAAAAAGTCCCCAGAACTGATATCCTCATATTGGATCACCTTAGTCCTAGATACATGACTTTAAACTTTACAGCAATGTTCTATCATCCAACATGACGTTAAACTTTAACAGTTACTTGATTTGTCCTACATGTCATTAAACTGTTAAAAAGTTTCCTTTTTTTCGTCCAACATGACATTAAACTGTAGAAAATAAGATGTCCCTACAACATGACACTAAACTGTGTAGCACTAGTTCGTCCTTGCTATATGACGTTAAACTATACAGCAATGGTCCAGTATGACTTTAAACTGCAACTTTGTCCCACACGACATTAAACTGTGAAAAAGTTCCCTAAACCGTCCAGCATGACTTTAAACTGCATCATCCCTAGTCCATGTATATGACCATAAACTATTTGCAAATCCCTTACGTCCAGTAAGACGTTAAACTGTGACGTCCTAACTACATGACGCTAAACTGTATAAAACTCCCTTACGTCCGGAACGACGTTAAACTATATAATCTCAAAGGTCCAGTATGACATTAAACTGCACCATTCAAGGTCCATGCATATGACCTTAAACTATTCGCACTTTCGTCCGACATGACGTTAAAATGGTACACTCTTTTGTCCTTACTGCATGATAATAAACTGCACAATCCCCCTTTCGTCCAATATGACGTTAAACTGTATTGTCCCCATCATCCTAACTACATGACGCTAAACTGTACAGAAAGTCCTTGATATGTCCTACATGACATTAAACTGTTATTTTTTCCCTACTACATGACACTAAACTTTACAGCACCAATAGTCCTAACTGCAAGACTTTAAACTGCATTGTCCCTAAATATGTCCTACATGACATTAAACTGTGCATCGTTAAGGTTGTTATTAGCTCTTGTTTCTCACACCGAGTATGACTCACGTGAGCTTAGAGAAAACCTCAACCATAACACTCTCTTTTGGCCCCTAACCATGTGTAAGTCCCAACAACATTTTAATTAGATCGTTGTCCCCAAGAACAACTTGATCATTAATTCATTCTTTAATTTAACTACACGGACTTTGATCCTTTCCCTCCATGCTGGGTATGTAGGCAACCTCCAAGGGTTCAAACCCAAAAACAATCTCTTCACATCGGTTCACCACCATCTCATATGATGTTGATTCGTGAAACCGCCCCTGGAATCAATATCTTTACATTGATTCACTTTCGTCCTTGTTATATGACGTTAAACTATACAACACTTTTGTTTGGTACGAAAATAAACTACAATATTCTTTGATTTCCTCATTTGAGAAGGAACCATTATTGACAATGATTTTTTAAATCATGTTTCATTTTCAAAAGACTACGTGCATACATGGTAATTCATGAACATTTTATCTTAGGTTAAACCATCATTGCACTAAAGTCCCCTTTCACCCTTCACATGTACGAACCAAATTTGTACAAAGGGTAATTATAGAACTACGTGGACTTGATTCCCATCCCTATGGGATACGTAGGAATATTCGAGTATCCCTCGAATCCAGTCCCATGTCTTTTGGGCCTAACCCCAAATTTCACTTTCAGTCCCTTGGCTGAAAAGTCCTCATGATAACACACACTGTGTATTCATTATTATGGTCCGAATTCTATGACCCTAAACTAAGATCACTCATAATTTCATCCTGAACGACGTTAAAATGTGTTTCAAGAACTACGTATGGCTTGATTCTCATTCTTATGAGATACGTAGTGAAGTCCAAAATTTCAATTCAGGACCCAGCCACTACATGATTATGGTTTTCATTGACCTATGTATCTCTATATACATTGGACAATACCCATATTTATGTGTTATAATCCAAACCTTAAATATTTTCATATCTTCATAACCCTTTTCATGACTTCTAATCACAAAAATGTCAAACTTCTTAGAATTCTTTTTCCTAACTATGCAGCATGTGCCCATAGGTGGCCTTGCATAAACAGTCCACATAACAGACTTGTCAGCTAAAAGATTCTATTTATTTGACCATGCAGCCAATGCCCTTAGGTGGCCCTGCATATTTCAACCCCCTAACAGGTTTGTAAAATAATGGTAACTTCATTCTTGGGAAGAATGACTCTTTTGTCGTTATTTGTCTTAAACGACAGTATGTAGGGATCCGCAAAAAATAGCCATCCTTAACATATTTGTCCCATATCCTTTTTCATGATCTGAAAGTATTCAAGTCTATGGTTTATTCTTCTTCCCTACGTTTGGGTCAGACCTTCATAGGAGTGATATTCATCCAGTTCTTCGATATTCTTATTCGTAAATATCTTCTCCATATTCAAGTACCTCTTTCCATACAACAAACTCTATACTTTAGAAAATTTGAATCTCCATAAACATTCACTGGCTTTTAGCACTAGGAATGTAAATTTCTAAGAGTTCTTTCGCCTGACTATGCAGCACGTGCACATAGGTGGCCATGTATAAACAGTCCACATAACAGACTCGTCAGCCGAAAGATGCTATTTATTTGACCATGCAGCCAATTCCCATAGGTGGCCCTACATATTTCAACCCCCTAACGGGTTTTGTTAAATAATAGTAACTTCATTCTTGGAAACTACTTCTTCTAATGCCTTTTAGCTCTTTTTCATATCATTCCTCAGATTCAAATATTATTAAGCCATAGTTTACATTTTTTCCCTCATACTCGAGTATGGTAATATGTTTTCAGATAAATTTTCAAGGAATTTAATCAATTCTAATCCATTTCGGTCAAAGCTATTTCGACCTTAAACATTATCCCCTTTATGTTCGGCGTGCATGACTTTAAACTGCCCACAAAAGACAAAGGAACTCTGAATAAAAGTCAAGTTCCAGCTCACTAAAAATACATTCTGTATGATTTAGGTAATATTGAGCAATAAAAAGATTCAATGTTTGTAGGGTTATTTGTAATAATCCTAGTAAAAATCAAACTATAATTACTGGGCCCATTGGCTTAAGTAAATTTGAAGCAGGTAGTGAAAGAATGCAGGTACAAATGATTGAAGATGAAAGTGTTTTTCATTGATACAAAAGAGATAGAAAGACATCCACAGACTGGAGTCTCTTCTCTTTTTCAAGAATTACAGAAGATTGTCAACATAAGTCTTCATTTGATGTATAGCATCCTGAGCCTTATCAACAGTTACTTGAAGCTCGTGAACTTGACCAGCTTCACTCTTTTTAGCTTACTGAAGTTCCTTCATAGCATCTGCGATGGCTTTCATGCCATTCATATGAGTTTCATCCAATGATTTGTTAATCTGATCAAGTTCCCCAGTATCAGCATCTAACTTTTGCTGGAGTTGCACTTGCTGGACGACCATTTCTTTGATTTTTTGCTTCAGATCTTTCATCTTGGCAGCATAATCAGCTTCAGCTTGGGATACCGCAGCCTCAAATTCGCCTATGTTGACTAACAATTTCACTCTGGTAAAATCTTCGCGACTTATCTGCGCTTTCTCCCTCCTGAAAATGATCTGTTTCACCGTGGCATGGATCTTTTCATACCCAAAACCACCAAGTCCCAGTATAACAAATTGGGATGACAATCGAGGAATTTTCAGTGGTAGCTCTTCTAAAGGAGCCCCAGATATAATGTTCCATATGTTGTTCCATGCCTTACGTCGTGAAAAGCTGAACGCTTTTAGCATCTCTGGATCTGATTCAACATCATCATCGGAGGGGGCTATGTAATCTGGAATTAACACGATTAAGGAAGTACCTTGTCCTGCTCTTTCCCCCCTGACTTGTGCTTATTCACTTTCAATTCCCGTTGGGGCAGAGGCGGAGGCCTTATCTCCGGATCTAGCCATTACAGTTGATGGCCCTGCATGGTTAATTGAAAGATTTAGTTAGCCTTAAAGGATAACAAAAGAATGGATTTTCTTGGAAATAATGTACAATCACAAATATTGTTATTCCTTACCCAAGGGTGGTTTAGCAACCTGAGAAGACTTCTCCCCATCTTTCTCGGTTTCAACAGGATTTTCAAGATGGGTCTCAGGAGGGTTTATTGGTTTTAGCTCTACTTGAGCTAATGTTTCTACAATGGTAGGATTGACATCAATGTCCACACCCTCTTCAGGAATTGGCAGTTCAGCGGCTTCTACGGAAGAAACTGCATATTGTTTTCCGTCATGGTTAGAAGTATAATTTTTGTAAAAACAATTTGGGCGAAGGGTAGCACTCACGACCAAGGTCTTCTAAATCATATGAAAACTTAGCATGATCATAAAATTATTCAAAAGTCATTCCTTGATTCATCATTTCATCCAATGATACTTCAGAATCTTGATTAGTCTCACTAGTGGGAGCATTTGCGACATCTTCTGGCCGACTTATGTCCTGCAACCCCTGACCCTGGACAGCATCTTCAGTAGTAGGAGGGATACTGGGAATGGATGGTAGCTCTTCTCCTGGAGCAACCAAGTCAGCTTTGGTCTGTGATTGTTCTACAGCACCCTCCACGGCCTTTGAAGGAGGGTCAGTCCCTTCGCTCACGGGGGAAATTGAAGAAGCCCCTGCAATCCTCAGAAATATGAGTAACCATATGATTATGGGTATAAACTCATGATTGTTCGAAGGAATTACCACTTCTAATGAAACGTTTAGCTATGGATTTCCTCCTTCATTGCCTTGGATTCTTTTGTTTTTTTGGAGTATCAGTAGTCTCCCTTATTGGCACTTGGATTGGCGAATGGAAGGCTATGTCCAGCGCCTCATTCATGGCCTGTTGGCCTTGAGATATCTCGCCTGGTTCGCGAGGAGAATCAGCAGCATCCCCGATAGCAGTACCACCAGGGCTATACTGTGGCGAAGGAACCCCAGTTCCTTTCTTTTCAAGCTTCAAGATGAAGAAAATAACTTCCTTAAGTAACAAAGCTTCAACTGAAATCAAGTTGGAAATAAAATAAGGAAAGAAAACTTACATCTTCAGGAGCCACGTATTCTTGACATTCCTCATCTCCAGAATCACCAACCCCCTCAGTGGCGCCACGATCAATCATTTCCTTCACCCGCCTGGTGATAGGAACCGAGTTATCAGTGGCATATATGAGCATTTCCAGCTATCTGATGTAAGCTCTCACTTCATTGGGGTTATCTCCATATTGAAGATTTTTAGAAGCTACAATATTTCCTATTCCAGGAAGTTGTCGGCCCTCACACAAATCCAGCCAGGCGGTCTCAGTACCACAATATAAACTCTGCCATAGCTGAATAGCCTCTGGTCTTAGATATAAAGGCTGTGAGGAAGGTCCTACAATTTTTGATTTTAATTTCTTCCCAGCTCCGGCAACTATAGATAGAGAATAAGAAAGTAAGACTTATTACATTATAAAGTAGCACTGATTGAAATTACTAAAATGAAATAACTCACCAGGAGTTGATGGAGTGGGTCTTTAAATTCTAGCCGGAGGATTATATTGGGCATGAAACCACTTTGCTGCCGGTTGTGCCTCGTCATCTCCATCATGATAATTCGATGAATTAGTTCTAGAAGAGGAGTCTGTTGAACCTATTTCAGGTGGAGAAGCGTCACCTTCATGAGGAAGGGTTTCTTTCTCTACAGTCCTCTTCCTCTTTCCCACTTGATATACTGGGTGATTCAATATCCCTTTGGGGTATGATGCTATCCAGTGTTGGGCATAAAATGTAGTCAGATTATGTGCCGCTTTTTTAACTGGTAGATCAAATACTGCCCCAGTCTTCTCTCTTGATGACAGCAACCATAGTTTTCGAGCAACCATCGGATGTTGCTCTAACCTGACATGTACCGGAGGGGATACAACAATTTTTTGCAAACATTTGAATTGGAGTTCAAATCTATATGGAGCATAGGCCTCACATATAATTTCTCCATCAATCCTGGCTACTAACACGTCATCCCTGCAAGCTAGCATGTATGCCCTCAAATCCAAATGGGCTGTCCCATCATCAAAAAACCACCCGGATGGCGGACTTCCATAGGGAAAGAAGTTTAATTCCTTAAACATGCTCAGCCTTACTTTCATGTAATAAACATTAACATCTAATGGAGAAATTCTAGAGAATGCTTGCACTGACGGTCTGAAAGAGCTTCCAGGAATTTGTAATCCATTCTGTACATTGTAAGTCCTGAAGTGAGTAGCGATCAATCCCCACAAAACCTGGAATGGTCCCACTATTCTTAAAGGATATTTACCCTGGAAAACGTGAAGTAAACTCCTGTGAATCTTTGCTAAAATGGGGGTAGCTAACCCAAACATTTTTCCCTCAGCCAACTTTGCCGCAATGACGAAGGTCCCTGGCCTAACGCCTCCCTTCGAATCCCTGACCGGCAAGAGATAAACACTGAGCCACATTGACATTAAACCCGCCAGACGAGTTTTCTTTGGAATTCATTGATTCAATTCATATCCCCACTTTTCAAACTCTCCTGCTTCTAGAGTTGGCCAGAATGTGCCAGGAGCTCCTCTCTTCTCAGGTTTTGGACAAGTGGTAGGATGTCTGGGCCTGGTATCCTTGGATTTATTTTTCTTGGATCCTTTTTCTTTTGGCTCCATCCCTTTCTTCTCAGTAAGAAACACATTCATCCATTCTTCCGGATGAATATATTTTCTAAAATGAGTTAATGAGGTCTCTGAACTCTTGAGCCTATAGAAGATTTTAAATAATTCTTGAGCTAAAGCAGGAGTCTTCTCTGAATCATTCCATGTCACCTTGGGATGAATGAATTCATCATACATATCACCCAAGATTGGAGCTCCTGAAATCTTGTGGACATCCCACAAACTGATACCTACTTCTCCATGAGTCAAATGGAAAGAATTAGATTCTGGGATCCAGTGGCTGAGTATCTCTGGAACGAAGTTATCATGTCTGTAAACATATGTTTTCCCAACCCAGACAGCCTCATATATTGACGCTCTCTTCAAGTCCTCGATAAACATTGCGCAAGTCTGTCGCACCCAGTATACCCACATCCAAGTTGGCTTCACACCTCCCCCAGGACAGAAATCCCAACTTTTCTTCCAGCCTTTGGATTGATCCATCTGAGCATTTTGGAAGATTGAAGGATGACAATGTGGTTGAAGCTCAGGTGTATGATTTTTCAGATCTGGTGTGCAAGGGCTATGATGCATCACATAAGCCTTCTCCACTGTTCCAGTAGTTAGAAATACTCCTCCACCTGAGATATTTGCTGAAGAAAAATTGGTATAATTCTGAAACCACGAAAATGGAAGATAATTCTTTACTTCTGGAATAATGACTTCTTGTAGATGACCATAGCCATACAAAGGTAGATATGTGCTTTGAGGAAAGTTGCGATGATATTTTTTCAGATACTTAGCCAAATCTGGAAGAGTACTATCCTTGACAGTATAGTAATTGTGGCCAATGATGTCCATCATATCATCTATCCGCTTGCTAGCCAGTTCATCAATTAATCCAGGTATAAGAGCCATTGAATCTACACAAAAGTTGAATAAATTAAACTCTTAAATGGGTTTATTTTTCACAAACTTTGTGGAAGAAAACAAAAAATGGATAAGGCATTAAGGCGCGCAAGTATGGAGATGTCGCGCAAGTGTTACATGTGCCGCGCAAGTTTATGTCACGCATGTATCACCGCGCAAGCCCTATTACCTTTACAGTATCGCGGCAGCGAGGGAACATTGAAAAAAAAGTCTTCCGCGGCGAGAGCTCGAGAAATTCGGGATCAGATGCTATACGCGGCCAAAAGCCATGTATTTATAGGCCAAGAAGCCTATCTGCGCGCCGTACCCAGAGCGCTTAAGGTCTGCGCGACGCAAACTTGCGCGCCGCCTTCTGTGCACTGAAGACTTGCATGCCACCCTTTTCCTTTTGATGGATTCGATTTCCTCAGAGTCAAATCCTCATTTCTCTCCAGATCCAACTCTGAGGGGGGACTTTTGTTGACGCTCCTTTTGTCACAGAATCTAAAGATCGGAAAAGGGAATATCTGAGCTCAAAGTGATTCAATCTTTGAAGAAAACATCAAAAATCGACAAAGGCATGAACAAAGGATCAACAGCTACTGCACCGCGCAAGTTATATCACTGTCACGCAAGTACACTTGTGCGACGCTCTTGGTCGCGCAAGTCACTTGTGCGACCTAAGTGGGAACTGCCCGATAACCGCCCGGGGTCTTTTCCTTCCTATAAATAGACCATGTGGGCCCCCCATTCATGAAGATCTTTTCCCAGAAACTCGGATTGAAGCTCCCAACGCCCAAGTCTCTTTTCAAAGCTTCCGGAACACTTCTAAGGTAATTTCTTACCTAGAACGGAAGATCTAAAGAGAGGGAGAAAGGCCTAAGTGTTGAAACTCATCAACACTTGCGTGCCTGAATGGCCAGCCCTTAAGGGAACTAGTCACACTTGCGCGCCGCCTTATTCCTTCAATAGAATTTGTGCGTCCCTTATCTGGAAGAACCTCAAGAGGATTCTAAAGGGTTTAATAAAGAGTCGCTCAAGTATTTCAATGCTGGTTGAAAATCGCGCAAGTACACCATGTGTCGTGCAGGTATACTTGCGCGACCAATACTTGCGCTCCCACGCAAGACTTGCGTGCCTTTCAAGACTTGCGCACCCCTACCTTTTTGGGTTCCCATCTTGCCCATTTTACCCCTCTTAAGCCATTTCACCTTTCCTATTCAAGATTCAGTCTTCAAGATACTCTTCAAAGCAATTTATGGCACGATTTCATGATTTGACTTCCTTATCTGAAGGGAATTCGAGGGAATATCTCTCAAAACCTAGTGATTTATACATCTTTATGTCACCAAAGATTGAGAGTTAATTCATTCAACCTCATCCTTTAAGATGAGAGAATCCTTAACCTGGGTCTCCTTTTCAGGAATAATCCCCAGTTATAAATCCTTTAATCTGGGCATCTTCCTCAGGAGTAAGCCCCAAATTCTTAAAGTTCCCAATACCGGGCATCCTCTTCAAGAGTAAGCCCCAATCTCAAATACTGGGCATCCTTCTCAGGAGTAAGCCCCAAACCTTAATCCCTAACCTGGGTCTCTTTTTCAGGAACAAGACTCAGTCATAATCTTGGGTTTCCTTTTTAGGAGTAAGCCCCAAGTCCCCTAACCTGGGCCTCCTTTTCAGGAATAAGTCCCAATCATAATTTTGGGCATCCTTCTTAGGAGTAAAACCCAATCATAAGTCCCCTCCTAATTCGGGCATCCTCCTTAGGAGTAAGCCCCAAGATTAGAGTATTCAAATCTCCAAAAAGCACATATACCTTTATGGACCATGTTCCTGGATTTTCTCCCTAAAAGTAAATGCTAAACCTTCATCTATTTGAGCAGTCATACATAAATAAGCCCCAAACAATTTCTTATGATTTCATATTTCATGGCACAATTGTCTAATTTTTACCAATACCTCTTGTTTCTCACACCGAGCATGACTCAGGTGAGCTTAGAGTGTAAAAGTAATTATGAAATTCTTCTTTGAGCCATCAATCATAAACATCATACTCCATTACTCGAACTACGTGGGTTCTGATTCCTTTTCCAAAACAAAGGATATGTAGGTAGCCCATTTATGGGTTCGATCCCAACATTGAAATAATACATGTCCTTCTGAATGACGATAAACTTTAAGTGCCCCACTGAGTGGCTTTAAAACCAGCCTGGTCATCATAATGACCAAGAGACTTTTATATAAATGTTTTGAAGGATACCATTGACCAAGAATCTCTAAACAGATATAGATGATACTCTATTGATGAAGAACCTCGAATACATATAAAAGATTCTCTAAATTTTTTGAATATTTAATCATTGATTGTTAAAACTAAAGGAAAGCTCATTTTATATTTGGTAATGTATTAAGGATTCACGAACATAACTTAAATCTATAAAGAGAGTCCCGGAGTAGACAATAATTCCCCTCAAAAAGGTGTGATGAGTCCGACCTCCCATCCTCTCGACCAATGCAAATTCCTAAGCCTCATCAGCCCACAAGCTAATGAGCACCTACCTTTGGAAAGTAGGTCCAAATGGATGTGGAATCATTGGATGTTTCCGGTTCTACGAATAAACCCGTTAGAAACTGATCAGAACGTTTGAATCTCCCATCCAGGAGGTCATCCCCAGATTCCGTGCGAAACAGCTATACTCCGAAATGAGACATATCGAACTATGTGGACATTGATTCCCATCCATGTGTGATATGTAGGAAACCACCCTAATGTTATAACCCAACACTCCAAATCAACCCTATTCATTCTGGGCCACATTTCAATAGGGTCCAATCAAACACGGAAACTCATACCCTTTCTAGGTTCCTTGGGATACATAGGCATAAGTCCCAAACAAAGCATTGAATAGTCACCTACCTCCTTGATTTCCATGAAACATGACATTAAACTGTCTACATATGAATTTAGGAAATGAAATTAATAGGCATGATGAGTCCCATTGAGTGGAATCAAACTAAGAGGGTTCTGATTACTTAAATGAGGATACATATGAATCCCATTTCTGGGTACAATACCAATATCAAAAAAAATTCCACATATATGGGTGATGATAAATTCCAGAGTGGACAGTCGAGTGGCATAAAAACAATCATTATCATAATAAAAATAAAATAATGTCTAACTATTATTTGAGAGGATACCATTGAAGGGGATCCTCGAATACATATGAATATCTCCACTGGTGAACAAAATCGAATACATAGAGATTATTCTAATTTTTATATATGCAAAAAAATTATTATAAATTTAAAAGGAAACCTACATTACACTTCGTAAATTGAAAAGTATTCATGAAATATCTTAAATCGATAATATATTCCAATAGTAGGAAATAATTTCCCCCAAAAGGTTGTGATGAGCCTGACCTCCCATCTTATCAACCAATGGGATTTATTAAGTATCTTAGGTTAGTAAACCTAACTAACACATGCCATTTTAAAGAAGTTCCATTTGGATATAGAATCGTTGGGTCCTTCCTATTCCATAAATAAATCCGATGGAAACTGTTCAGATGTAGTGATTTCTAAACAAAACGCGCCTTCCAGGGAAAACAAACATTCATTCTAGGTGAACATATTCCCATCAGAGCTACATAAAATCTGATGTCTTCATAATATAAATTAATTTATACATATTTATTTCAATAGTATTAAATCAGTTTTCATAATCCATCTTGAGATATCATGAGAAAAATCTCAAAAGAATATATCCAAGGATGTGAAAATTATTTTTCAAAGCATACAGGTGGTAGGAATGTTAATCCTTAGATAACAATGATATAATAAACCCTATAATTCAATGGTATAATATACAGATCTTAAAATACATATGTTTAATATTTCAATCATAACATAATTAATTACTATTTATTTCTAAAAACAATTACTATTGTGGTGAAAAAACAGAATAAAAAACATCTAATAAATAATATGAGGTTTAGCTTAGTGAATCCAATGAATTGACATAAAATAATTTATAAAAAATCAAATTTATAGTAAATTATTACCTCACTGTTGAATTTAATAATTGTGCATAACATTTAATATGCTTCAATGAATAGAAAATAAGACCAAGAAAAGCATTACAACCTTTAAAAAATTCAAATCAAAACCCATTCAAATATAGGTATTAAAATTTAACTACAAATAAAATTATTAAAATATATATCATGATATGATATCTCAAATAGGTATTATATAAAAAACATATGAATTATTTAGTTCATAAAAAATATTTAAAGGAGTTGATTTTGATTTAAAAATCTTACCTTGTACCACATTCATTATGCACTCTCAAGAAAAATGCATGAATTAATAAATTATGATAAATAAATATTGATATAATATCCTTATTCAAAAATATAACAATTTTTTCTACTCATATATAATCACTCATAATTATAAATATTGGTTAATTTAACATATTTTGTACACTGGTTGTATGTAATTTTTATCTCCCTAAACCAGTTTCCTAAAAATATTGTTGATATTCATTCGTGTTGCAAATATCATATGTAAGGACCCAAACCCAGTTTCCCAAAGTCAGATCCTTATATTGGAATACAATAAAGAATAAGAATCCCGATGGACTGATTAGTATAGTATTATTGGAAACAAGATTTATAATAGTTTCAACTTTACAACTTGAAATGAAAATATAACATATAATCTCCTTAGATGACATTTATTACTTCTAGGTTATTTCAGAATGTCATTCATAATAATCTTCTCCATTTCCTGAGAAAATGAAACATAATAAAGGGGTGAGCTCAAACTCTTAGTATGTGTAAGAAATAAAGTTTAATATATCATAACATAAACCATAGGCATGTTGAATAAATAAAAACATATTCCATTAAATATTATTAAACTTGATCACATTATGGAATGAATAAGAGATGAGTAAATATTTCCATAACATAACAAAATCTTGTGTATTATACTAGTCGAATAACCACATGAATCATCAATACTATTTTCATAATGAGGGAATGGATAATGCAGTGCAAAATAACCATACCATCAAGGCCTCATGGAAAGACCGTAAATAATCATTTGGTCAAGGCCATGTGTCATGACCGTATTTTGTCTCATGAGACCAACCGATGCACTGAGGGGATATAGAGGGCCCCAACCAACACATGTTATGTAAAATAAATTTTTCATATGAACAGGGATAAAAAAAATACATTCATATTTAAACTAATATATGAAATGTAAATAACATTCCTTGACCATTAAGCATAAACACTAACCATTCAGAGTGAATTGCTGAATTGTTTAATGATAGAAAATCTAGAGCCAAAACAATCATAAAACATTAAAATAAATATTGTATATTTTAACATTAAATTTTAATCCCAATGATACGTAATAATCAACAGGAGTGTTGAAATCAATGAAGATACTCTTATGAAATCTTTGAGTAATTATTGAAATGATTACTCTTTCATTTTGAAAAATAGAGATCCTTTGGAAACATCTTTGTATAAAACCAGAAATTAAATAAGATATTATTTTATTAGTAAAATGAGTTATTTTATAAATATAATGGTTTCAAAAAACAGATTAGATATTTCCCTTGAAAATAGGTAACTAATTGATATATTCCATTGAATCAGGCTTGTATTTCAAAAACAATTTTGAATGATCCTTTTAAAACATGTAAATATCGATAAAATAATGACAGATTCTTATTAGTGTACATATATATGACAATCAAAAAAAATCTATTATGAGTGTATAATAGTACATAATAATTTAATTGAGGTAATTAGACAATGAATATATCCCGAATGAAAATGGATGTTCGGGAGGAAAACCCCTTACCTTACGTCTGAATGTGTTCCCCTCTTCAAGATATGGTCCTGGAATACGAAATTATACTGATTAATAACTTAAATAATAACTTAATTAATAAATTATTAGACATTTATTTAGTTTATCATTATTCTGTTTTGTTCATTTATGTCCTTATTGATAATTTTTAATATCGAATTTCGTCATTCCAAAATGTTCATTTTCTTTATTATCATAATCGGTTCTTTTGTTTTTATGTAATGTAGTTCGTGTGGAATTGATGTAAATATTCAGAATTAAAATTAAATATTATTTATGAAAATTCGTTTTTGTTAATGGTCATTATTATCATTTTCATACATGGAAAATTGAGGAATCATTAATAATATTCACTTTGATTATTTTAGAGATATTTTGATTATTAGGAACTAGTTTGGTCTTATGATTTAATAATATGAACATATACGGGTTCCAGAATATTAATTTAGTTATAAAAAATATATTATAGTGTGTTTAAACTATATAAATGGTTTAATGACCTGTAATGAACGAGAAATTTAAGAACCAAACTTCATCGTCCACAAAGGCAATAAATTTGAACCTCGTGGACATTGATTTAGTTTATAAAAATAAAAGGAAGGGAGTAAGAATATTGATGATGGTTATTCCATTAAAGTTATATAATTACTGTATATATATTATTATAGATATATCATAGTCATTTTTATAGATATTTTTTGAGAGAAAATTAAAATACATGATCATGAAAATAAAATAAAATGGAGATATACCTTATGAAAATTCGACAACCTTATGACGTCGCTTAAAATATCATAAAATAAATTGATTAGAAAAAATTGTATCTAATAATATGTAAATAAAAAGTAAAGTAATAAGAATACATAATATCATACCCCAATATTTGAGAATGTAAATTCAATAAGATAACATAAAAGGACTATTAATGAAAAAAAGGGTGAAAGCTTCCCTTACCTTATAGAGTAACTCCTAGAACGTGAAGGTTGGGATAAATGGGGCATAAGGACACCATGGGAGGACTCACAGGATTTTAAATCACCATTTATTCTAGGATGAGGTATTTTAAATGAAGGAATCCAAATGCATGTGTGGGTATTTATAGTAAAAGAGAGGGAGTTGTTTTTAATAATTTCAATGGGACAACTCATTAGTGATTTTTTCCCAAAACAGGGCCTTCCCATGATATTTTCTCATGGTTTTTGCCACTTGGGATGCCTAATGTAATATGTTATAGTTCAAAATTTGACCCTCACTTTTTATGTCATTATGATTTCATTAAACTACAGAAAAATAACAATTATAAGGTATAATTATTTTTATATCACATTGAAAAATTAATTAATATCTCATTATCTTATTACATTTAGAGAATAAAATAATATTATTATATAATATAAATAATGGTCATATTAAAATTAAAATTACTATTCATAAGGGTATGTTACTATTCACAAAAAATCATGTTTGGTCTATCAGACTCCAAATTACTGACTGGTTACAACTCTAGATGGCAGTTTTTTTAAATTCAAAACACAGATAGGCAAAGTTTTGTTTAATGGATAGATTATAAAATACATTCAATATTTATTTTCAATACCAATGGGTGTTACATCATCATTATTGATAAAAATAAGAAATCAAATATATGTTCTAGGATACTAATAAAGAGTATAATTTGGTTTAAAATTATTTTTGGTAACAAACTCTATATATGAAATCAGTAATGAATATGTTTCAATGATTCTTAATAAAAGGATGGTTCTCTATTAATTAATGAGTAAACTTTTCCTATTCCATTAAAAGAAAAACAAATTAATTATATATTTATAAAAATTCTATAAGTAAATATGTTATAATGCTTATTGTTGATAATAATGCATATTATTTTTTAGGTACGTGGTTAAACTGGCTCATATAAGATGCTACTATGATTAATGAATGATTATGAGGTGTTTGGTTAAAATATTTTTATAAAAGATGTGTGATGGTCTTATTAGGTGTCTATTTGTGTGATATTTTATAATTTTAGGGAATTATAAATTTAATATAATGATATATGTTGATTACATAGAATGTAGAGATAACATTATTCTTATTTATCTTGTTTTAAAAAGAAGAATTAATGGTGATTGTTTTTTGATCATATCATTACTAAGACCAGCAATATTCCATAACTACAACATAATTATATATTAAAAAATTATTTATACATTGATATTATCCTTATGACTATTCATGTGATGAGGTGACAAAAAAAATATAAATCTATCGTTCCATAAAGGTGATTTTCAATAGCAACATGTGGTTGAAATTTTAATTTTCCATTGATTGAGAGAATGTTGTAATATGTACTTATTTTTTAAAATAAATATCATAATTAATTATTAATTTAAAATTTTATTATTTTATTTTATGGTGATTTTAGATACAATGAAATGTGTTCCTTTCACTTTACCATAGCATGAAGATTTGATTCTCACATAGATAACAAATGTCAAGTAGGAGTAAGGATCATATCACCATGAAGTAACAGTATGCATGATGGATTTCTATGAACCAAAATAATTCTCCATACCAATGGATAAGTGGATTGATTTCCTCATACAATAGTAGGTAGTGTAATTCCACGATCGATGATAAAAATGTGTTGACACATTATATTAAGTATTCGAGTTTCTACCTAAAATACATGGTGTATTTACAAACCCAATAAGTATATAACTCTTTAAGACCGTAGATTTTACTCATCGTGTATCCCAAACAGACGTACATAAAAAAATTTATTGCACTCGAAAGAAAAATAAATCTCACAATGTGACTTACATGGAGGACTAATGCGGAGTACCTATGTGGAAATATAATTTCTACACACCTCTATGGAAGAGATATGTGGAGAAACTACAGAGTGTACCTATGAGGCCAACTTCCCTATGACCAGGTCCCCTCCATTCCTATAAATAGGTCCCTTGGGATCCCCATTTCAATGACATAAAAATTTGGATTATGTCCCAAAGCTCCCTTTTCATAGCTCTTTCATCCAAATCCACCAAATTTCCTCAGGTAGCTCTCTAAAATGAGAGAATAGATAATTAAATTAAGAAAAGTTGTTCAATGTCTCATCAAGGTCTAGAACATATGGAACTGGGACAAGGACCTTCACGGAGCACCTGTGCGACACACCTACTTGAAGCACCTTTGCAGAGCACCTGACCGACAAACCCTGGCGGAGCACTTGCGTCGAGCACCTGCATGACACACCTTCGAGGAGAACCAACGGAGAGCACATGTGAAACCCCACTAGTCCATACCACAGGGGTTTACACCCATACACCTATACTCAAGATCATGTTCGTGATTTTGTCTAGGCCCTTTAGTCAAGTCCCATCACTTCCGTCACTGACCCCCAGGAAAAATGGAGAGTCCACCGTGATAGTTTTGGGTCAGGCAGACAATATATTCCATTGCACACTTTATGTATCGCAACCTCCATCCTTGGATTACCATGATATGAAACACTTCATCACTCTCAATAATGTTCCTTGAGTTGACTTACTCCTCATGGTTCATTTCACATGTCACACGTTTAGACTATCCTTTGGATTCCTTCAGTACATTGAGTTGATGCACTCCCCAAGAAACTCCTCGAAGTTCATCTCTTAACTCATATTCAAGGTTAAATATCGAATGGGCATCCTCCATAGAAGTAAACCCCAACCAATTACCAAATGGATATCATCCTTAAGAGTAATCCCCAACCAATATTTCAATGGGTCCTCCTTATCAATAAGCCCCAACAAAACCTCAATCGGAAACCTCATTAGGAATAACCCAAACCAATTCCCAAACAGGCGTCCTCTTTATCAGTAAGCCCAAACCAATTCCCAACAGGGAATCCTCCTAAAGAGTAAGCCCCAACCAAAACTTAAATGGGCACCCTCCTTAGGAGAAATCCCCAACCAATCCTCTAATGAGAATCTTCTATTGGAATAATCCCCGTCCAATTCTCAATGGGCTTACTCCTTAGGAGTAAGCACCAACTAAACCTCAAAAGGGCATTCATCAAAGTGTAAGTCCCTAACCATTCAAGTAGGAGGATTCATTCTTGCTCCTCTCTACATACATATCCTTCACTCCTTCCTTAAATTGGATCCTTGTACAATATAAACTGAAAAGAGGGAATCCATGTCACCTCTCCCTCTTCCACAGTCACTATCGTAGGCACGCCATCTTCCACAAACGAAGGAGGAAAAGTGATGATTCCTTTGTCGAATCTTTGACAACCACTTTTTTCTCACACCGAGGATGACTCACGTGGGTTTAGATATTCCTCATGATCAAAAAATTTACATATTATCTACAAACTACTTGAACTTAAATAACAATGTTTCCTATTCAAACCATGATACGTAGGATGACTACTTAAAGGACATAGCTCAACTGGATTCCCTTAAAAAAATTTTAATCCAATCATGTCCCCTCCAATGGGATTCTATCATGAAGAAGTCCCAACATGGAGACTGAACTACTTGAAAAGTGATTCTGAATATAATTGGTTTATGTAAGAAACCTTTATCAGTGCTCGAGCTCATTAAATATCCTATTTAGGAATCCAACCATAATTCAATTATTCTAGGAATATTTTTTAGGATTAATCCCCAAATTAAACCAAAAAATAAGCAAGGAATACTTTTCAAAAATTAACTGCAAACACATTTATGTCAAAGGAATAAACTCTCCAATGAGACTTTTTGAACTACGTGGGCATTGATTCCCATCCACATACGATTTATAAGATTCCTCTTTGAGGTTCAAACCCAAAACATCAAATCAACCCTATTCTCCTTGGGCCATATCCACAATATAGTCTAATCTTACATGGAAACCCATATTCTTTTCTTGTTACTTTGGCTTCGAAGCCATAAGTCCCGCACCAAACCATGACCATGAATATTTGGCATAGAGGACCATGTCACATGGATTTATAAGGTAGGATGTGTCCCATTAAGAAGAACTAAACTAAAAGAGTTTTGATTTCTTTTCCAAGGATGGGTAGGTATCACATTTTATGGGTATGATCCCAATATCATAACAATACTTCATCTACCTATACGTCAATAAATTCCTATTATTCCCCACTGAGTAGCTAAAAATCTAGTATCATCATAACAATGTTTGAATAAATCTATAAACATTATATGAGTGGATACCATTGATTGAGAACCTCAAATACTTACAGATATCTCTGTTAATGAAGTACCTTGAATACATGAAGATGATTCTAAATTTCACACAAGATAACATGTGATTGAAAATTCTAATGGAATGCTATGTTATACTTGTTGAATTAATAACGATTCATGAAAAATATTAGTTTTATAAGTAGAGTCCTAATGTAGACAATAATTCCCCACAAAAGGGAGTGATGATTCTGAACTCCCATCATATCGACGAATGTATGCTCTTAAGTATCATAATTATTAAACTTAATGAATGCATGCCTTTGGAAATGTCACGAACCAGGCTGGGTGATTCGACCCGATGACCGACCCGGTTCTCGACATGGCCCAAAGGGCGTTCCCAATCCCCACGGGCTGGCACAAGTGCTTGGTATCAAACATTACATGGGAACAATTTACCCGAAATAATAGACATAAAAACAACTAACCAGATAAATAAACTGAAACTAGAAATAGACAACCAAACGTTCCTTTAATCTATGAACAAGTTTAAAGTCTAAAATCCGAACCAATAACTAAAAAGAAAAGATGACAGTGGAAACTAAAACTCATACTCAAACCTCTCGGAAAAAGAGAGGCCACTTCAGCACCACTCTGTATGAAAAGACCAACTGACACCTGAACCCCCATCGCTGAGCACGAAGTCACAACCTGGAATGCAGATGAAATGGAATCTACATACACCCAAGGGTGCATGTAGGGTGTGGGCAAAAATCCCAGTAGGATGCCAGAGAGAAAAGGTTCCAAGCATGATTATAAAAAGACAAATACATTTTCAATTGAACAAAATAAAAAAAAATATGTTTTTAAAGAATTTTAATGAAAATAGTTTTTAAGGGGAAACTTCTCAAAAAAAGGAAAAAAATAAAATTAACTTATACACACACACACACACGCCCACACACACATGCACACACACAGATTCACGCACACACGTACACACACACACACAATTTTCTTGGTAACCACAATGTCACACAGTGTGCCGATGGTGGGAAAAAGAAGAGGAAGTGAAAAATACATGGGAGAGACCCTAAAGATACTGGCGAGAAGTGGGACCCTAGAACCTCACATCTCGGTGAACCATATCATACATTATCGTGCACGAGCCACTGGTAGGGAAACACCTCCTACCATAGTGGTCTCTAGTCATCATCCAATGTTTTGTTAGTGTTGTAAGCATCTATCCCGCTAATTGAAACTGGGTCGAGGCACTCCTGTATCACTAGAACGCTGGTTTAGTCCGCCCACCTAGTACCCAGGATTCCCGTTTGTGCTCAAGTAATTCAAAGTTCATGCCACCTGTCATAATCATACACTAAATCCCAATAAGATACTACACATTCCAAGACAACCATTTGCAAACACAAAAACCATTTGAAATTATACACTCCCTAAAAATGTTTTCAAAACACACTTCACACTATTGACATAATTTAACAAACCATTTAAAAAGTGTAAAAAAACAATAGAAGAAGTGTGTCACATGGTTTTACACACACACACACACAAAATAATTATTTATAAATCCAAAACACATTCCAACATTTCACGCACTCAAATACAATTAAAATTGTGACCTTCACAACCCAAACACTTTGATGAAAAACCCGACACCGCATGTAAGATGGTTTTTGCACAAACTACACAACTTAAAAAAACAAAAATAAATGCTTATGAAACAACTTTAAAGAAGTAACTAGGCATCACCCATTAACCAATTCAAGACCTTATTTTATGATAAGATGTACATGAAACTATATAAAAACATAGTTCACACTAATTGCACATCATGACAAGATAACACTATTTTCACCACATAATAATCCAAAAACACAATTTTTAAAAAAATCACTACCAACTAGATATGAGTTTTTAGCAGAAAACACACACCTGATATAAACATGCTACCAAGAGTCAAAATGAAAATAAAACATCTAAGATCAACTTCGCACAATACATATTAATTTAATAACATGCTAAATTAATTAAACTTTAAAATTTATTAATAAGATAATAATTAAGAGCCGAACCACCTACCTTGGGTGTTGAAGACTCCACAACATTTAGTGCGTGACTCCAATTTCCCATCCAACGCACCATAACAAACGCGAAAAGAACCTTGCATGAAGAAAACCAAAAATTTTGGTGTGAATTCCACATGCACATCGAACACACCCCAAGAAAACCCTAAAGAGTCATGCTCCATCCAAAACAAAGAAAAACAAAACATGATACCATCCTAAAACTAATACCCAACCTACTATAAAAAATAAATAAATAAACCCCAAGAACAAGGGGAAAAACCATAGCAAAGGGGGAAGAAGTTATAAAGTAGGGGAGAGGGTGCGGAGGAATGGAAAAAGCTCGGAAAGGGGGGGGGGTCCGGCCGCCAGTGAAAGGAGGTTGGTGGGTAGAGGAGGGCGGGCCAGGGCGAGGCGGGGGTCCCCGCAGCAGCTCGAGGCGGAGCAAGGGGAGCCGGGTCGATGGCTCAAGGTCACCAGAGGGGGGGGGGTGCATGACGAGTGTGGGGTGCCAGAGGGAGCCGCTTTAGAATAGGATCACACCGGCAGGGGGGTGCGGGCGACGACAGCAGGTCGGCCGAGAGGCGTCGGAGAAAGGGGCGGCGGGTCGCAGCGCCGACCGAGAGGGAGTCTGGGGCGCCAGAGGATGCTGGTCCGGTAGATAGTTCGGAATGAGGTAGTGTTTCAAGGCATGGGTTCAGCGCGACGCACATGAGGTGAGACGGGAGAGAGGGGGGTGAAAAAGAGAGGAGCGAAAAGAAACAAAAGAGAATAAAAAAAGAAGGAAAAAATAAAATAAAATAATAAAAAAACACAGATTAAAAATAAAAAAGAAATAGCACCTAACAATAATAATAAGAAAATGAAAAATATTATTATTATTAATTATAATATGTTAATAATTTTATTCTAATAATAACTTAAATAAAAATTATAACCAAATTAAAATATTAATGAAAACAATAATAAAAATAAAAATTATTATTCTTATTATCATTAAAATATAATTTTTCTTAAAGAATCAGGCAACCACAGTGTTACCCCGCACGACCAATAAAATTTTAATAAAAATATAATGATGAAAATAATAATAATATATTCAAAAAAATGTTATTATTATTATAATTTAAATAATTCCTTAAATTTTCATTACACTACTTTTTTTTATTTCCATTTCACTATTCATTTCATTTTATATGCTTGCCTTGAACACCAAGAAGGCCATGTGGATAACCGGGTGAGGACGCATGGTGACTCGGACGAGGCCGTGCAGCTTTGATCGTGGTGCGCTGGATGCTGTCAACGCCAAAACACGCGATTAAAAAAAATAACTTGAAAATTTTAAGTCGGGCTTCAACTCGAACAACCTAATACACTGAAAATTAAAAAAATAAACAAACTAGAAAAGACAGGTGTGATAATTCTCCCCACCATATATCTTTCCGTCCCCCGAATGCCGCAACTAGGACCAAACCTCAAAACAGAAAAACAAACTCCCTTGAGGTTCAAATGGGATCCTCACAAACACCAAGAAAAGAGAGGAAAACGTATCGTGGTCAGAGAATGTGATTCAAATACAACATAGAGAAACTCATATAAAGACTTTCTAATATGTTTCGCCTTCCCTAAATAGCTAGAACGCCTCCAGTTGACTGACCAAGGAAGGGAACCCTCACACCCACGGAAACCAACTTCACAAGCTGAAACATCTCAAACATTATTAAACGAAAACCACACCACCTGGATAGAAAGAACAACAAGGTCAATCCACATCCACAAAACACTCTTACCACATGTCACCAATCCATATTTAAAAATAGAATCCCTAGATAAACATGGGGAAGTCAGAGGGTCTCCCCACCATTTGGAACTAACTAACGCTCGAGACGTGACTGGAAAACTAACACGGGGAGGTTCGAGTGGAATCCCACCCATTAAAGAAAAGTCTAGCACTGATTCATTCTAGAGACATTTGTGCGAGACCCAATGTGGGACTCCCCTCTATTAAGAACATACCAACGCCCAAGACGAGACTAGAAATCCAACAAGGGGAAGTCTGGACGGATTCCACACCATTATGGAAAGGCCAAAACTGATTTATTCCAAAGAACATTGTGTGAGACCCGTCTTGGGTCTCACCGCCATTAGAATGAACAGGGGATACAGATCATTGAAAATTTCGCGATGGTGACCAAACACCCCACCACATGGGGCAGGGAGGGAGGGGCCCAACCACTCGGGCATCAAAACCACAACCTAAGACCCAACCAACACATCCACATCTCGGGATGAGAATTATACAATTTTGGTACTGATTTCTCCAACATACTCTCAAGGAACAATAAAAGTGATGACATCCGATGAGATGCTACCCCCAAGACTTCAAGGCATCGAGGAGAACATGCCTCAGTGTAGTTACTAAAACCTTACACAACCAGAAGGTTCATTCGAAACGAAACCATAGAAAACAATTTAAGCTGATTTCACTTTCAACACCGATGACAGAAATAAAGTCGGGGTCCCATACACTCCCGGGGTACCTAACCATGCACCAGCTTCACTCTGAGGCATCGGGAGGGAGACCTGATGTTTTAGTCATCTTCTGCCTTGCAGTCAGGCATGAGAGACTCCCGAACGGAGCTTCTCCATTTAGTGTCACAGGAAACTACACTACAACCGAGAAAACACCAGAAAAAACAACACATTACAACATTATACTGATCATTCACAGAACATTGAAACGACCATAGCAGCCTTATACGACTGGGTCTACCAAACTAGTATCTTATCAAGAACCTTTTCATAAACGAAACAAACCAAATACTAGAGGTAATTTAGAAAAATAGGCCACACCAACAACTTATGGTTTCTTCCACATTTTACCCACTGGAGTCTCCTTTAACTCTTCCAAACAACCGTTGACTATAAAAGGTAACTCACACTGCAAGACATCCCCAAACCTGACCCTTGCGGCTAATAAAGGCACTACATGCCTTTTAAGACATCAGTCAGCACCTTTAATACCGAACCGCCTTCAACCTTCCTTGCTATAATTCCTTTCACCGCTTCCAGGGGAACCTTTAGACACAAAAGTTTCAAACCTCATATTTGATGAATCAGAAGACTCAAAGAGACCAAAACTCCCTCCAACTACCCCCGTGTTTGTCATCCCGCAACGAGAGGATCCACTCACCGAAAAGAAAAAGAGATTGGCATAGCACTGTCATCAAAAAGGGAGAGTTGTTACTTTAATAAACTGGAGGGTTGGCCAATAGAGAATTACCGATGGACACACATCATTCAGACATTAACTCTTTATTGTTTCGTACGCTTTCCAAGAAGGAGAACCGTGGACCCAATCAAACAGGTCCAATGGTCAAGACATACCACAAGAAAACATAAAACATGTATGGGGGAACCACTACAAGGGCTCCCCGATGTACTTTTCAAAAGAATTAACTAGCTACATGCTTGCATACCAACTTACAAATGAGAATTCAAACTCGGGATAGAAATCATTCAGAAAGGATCCTCATCTCAAAACACCTCACATCCGACATTTCCAAAACAGAAGGACACTCCACACAAACACCGATTACTAAAAAACCAAATTTTTCCTTTAACAAAACATTTTGAAGATAAGAAAACCCATTCAGTTGCACAAACACTAATGGTGTCCCATGAGCCTCGCACATGCATGTTCTCATGCTGCACTGGAACCCACCTCATGTCCATCAAGGCACTCATCCTCTTGTGCCATTAACTATTTCCCTTTTCGTATAGACTCATCCATGTGGTTTCCCATGATAGCGCCAAGGATCAAAACCAAAACATCCAACCCACACTTTTCAAAACTCGGACACAATTTCATTTTTAAAGTGATTCATTTGAAAACATTTTCGAAGACCAAAACATTTTTACTTAAAAATAAAATTTCAACGAATCCAAAACAAAGAGACGAGAAACGACGCCAGAGAAAACTTGTGTCAGCGGGTGACTGGAACGTATGGTTGGAGGCCATACGCCAGTCACACCACTACCACAGAGAGTATTCTAGGATAGCGTCCCCGGCTCCACATGGCATTCCAGACCATGTGTTCTCACAAGGACCACTGACCTTACCCCTTTTCATTTCTCTTAAACAAGATTATCCGCAAGGACCAAAAACTCAGACAAACCACAACATACATTGGTAACTCGAGTCCCATAACGAGGTGTGCTAGCCAGGAACAGTGCTCGTAGCTCGAATGTCGAGTTTCGACAACCATAATTTTGGTCTACACTGACTATATCTCAAATGAAAATGAACTAAGAGAGAAAACATGCCCCTCTGATACCATTTTGTCACGAAGCATACCGGGTGATCCGACCCGACGCCCAACCCGGTTCGCGACATGGCCCAAAGGGCATTTCCGATCCCCACGAGCTGGCACAAGTTCCTGGGTATCAAACATTACTAGGGAATGATTTACCCGAAATTAAAGAGAGAATAACAACTGACCAGATAAATAAACTGAAACTAGAAATAGACAAAAAAACGTGCCTTTAAACTATGAACATGTTTAATATCTACAATATGAACCAATAACTAAAAAATAAAAGATGACAGCGGAGACTGAAACTCATTCTCAAAACTCCTGGAAAAAGAGAGGCCATTTTACCAACACTTTGCATGAAAAGACCAACTGCCACCTGAACCACCATCGCTGAGCACGAAGTCACAACCTTGAATGTAGAAGAAATAGAATCTACATACACCCAAGGGTGTATGTAGTGTGTGAGATAAAATCCCAGTATGATGCCACCGAGAAAAATGTTCCAAGCATAATTATTAGAATACAAATACATTTTCAATTTAACAGAATAAAATAAACAAAATACTTGTATAAATAATTTTAATGAAAACAGTTTTTAAGCGGAAACTTCTCAAAAAAATGAAAAAAAACATACATTAACTTACACAGATGCACGCACGCCCACACACAGACGCACGCACACACGTACAAATGCACACACACTTTTGTTGGTAACCCCAACGTCACACCGTGTGACGAAGGTGAGCAGAAATAAAAGGAAGAGCACAATAGATGGGAGATTCCCTAAAGATACTGGTGGGAAGTGGGACCCTAGAACCTCATGTCTCAGTGAACCATATCATACAATCCCATGCATGATCCACTGCAAGGGAAGCAACTCATACCATAGTGGTCTCCAGTCATCATCCAATGTTTAGTTAGTGTTGTAAGCGTCAATCCCACTTAGTGAGACTGGGCCGAGGCCACTCCCGTATCACTAGCATGCTAGTCTAGTCCACCCACCTAGTACCCAGGCTTCTCGTTTGTGCTCAAGTAATTTAACGTTCATTCCAAATGTCATAATCATACACATAAACCCAATAAGATACTACAGACTCCAAGACAACCATTTTCACACACAAAAACTATTTGAAATAATAAAATCCATAAAAACATTTTCAAAACACGCTTCACACTATTGACATAATTTAATAAACCATTTAAAAAGTTTATAAAACAATAGAAGAAGACTTTCACATGGTTTTACACAAACACAAAAAAACATAGCTATTTATAAATCCAGAACACATTCCAAAATTTCACGCACTCAAATACAATTTAAAGTGTGACCTACACCAGCCAAACAGTTTGATGAAAAACCTGACACCACATGTAAGATTATTTTTTCACAAACTACACAACTTAACAATCCAAAAAAAATCTTATGAAACAACTTTAAATAAGTAACCAGGAATCACCCATTAACCCATTGAAGTCCTTATTTTATGATAAGATGAACACAAAACTATATCAAAAACATAATTCACAAAAATTTCAAATCATGAAAATATAACACTATTTTCACCACATAATAAGCCAACCACACAATTTAAAAAAATAACAACTAACAACTAGATATGAGTTTTTAATAGAAAACACACACCTGATATAAACATGCTACCAAGAGTTAAAATGAAAATCAAACATCAAAGATCAACTTCGCACAATACATACTAATTAAATAACATGCTAATTTAATTAAACATGCAAATTGATTAATCAGGTAATAATTAAGAGTGGAACCACCTACCTCAGGTGTCAAAGACTCCACAACATTTAGTGCACGACTCCAATTGCTCATCCAACACACCACAACAAACGCGAAAAGAACCTTGCATGAAGAAAACCCCAATTTTGGTTGTGAATTCCACTTGCGCACTGAACGCACCCCAAGAAAACACTAAGGAGTAAAGCTCCATCCAAAACAAAGAAAAACAAAACATGAAACCATCCAAAAACTAATACCCAACCAACTGAAAAAACATAAATAAATAAACACCAAGAACAGTGGGAAAAAGACTAGCAAAGGGGGGAAGAAGATATACCGTAGGGGAGAGGGTGAGGAGGTGCAGAAAAAGCTTGTAAAAGTATTGGGGGTCCGGACGCCGGTGAAAGGAGGTTGGAAGGTCTATGAGGGATGGCCAAGGCGAGGCGGGGGTCCCCACGGCAGCTCGAGGTAGAGCAAGGGGAGCTGGGTTGACGGCTCAAGGTCGTAGGAGTGGGGGGGGGGGTGCAGGAGGAGTGCGGGGCGCCGGAGGGAGACGCTTCAGAATATGAAATAATAAAATGTGTTGGATAATAAAACTATGCATATAAAATGAAAATTATGGTAGGTATAAAACCAATATATATATATATATATACTAAAATCATAAGAATAAATCCACTATTAATCTCAATATGAAATAATAATAAATCATTATGAAATTGTACATATAACTATCATAATGAAATGGCGCTATCCATGTTAAAATAATAATATGCATCTACTATGGTAAAGATAATATCACAAATCGTACACTCCAAGAACAAGTATGGAAACAAAAAATTACCATCTTCATATATGAAATCTATAAAATTGAGAGATATATAAAAATTTATGCATATAGAGGGGTTATAATAAAAGTATATTAAGAAGTATTGTCTACAAAAACTCTCCTGAAAATGTTCTTGAATTATAATAGTGCCATGGTAAATAATTTTTTTAACCTATTAAATAAAGTAATAATTCAAATATCACCCTACATCACAACTGTTTACTGTAAAGACTCCGAATTTACATGTAATGTTTTTCAAATGTATGGGAATTTTACGAGTCCGTAAAGAATGACGGTGCATGATTCTGAGGCCTGGAGTGCCAGAAATGGATTTCTAAACATTATTTTAGGTATGTTCAGTAAAAGTGTGATTTGGTTTTTCTAACATTTGAAACGGTGCTCAGAATTGAAATATGAGGGAACCATTGAACTCACAGTGCCAGTTTTCTCTTAAGGAGACCTTCACATCGACGACAATGGGTCGAGAGTGAAAGATAGTTTTTGGGTTTTTCTTATAAGAATAATATATAAATAAATGTTTTTGACATTTTATTTTTATTTGAAACACCCATGTGTGTGTTGGGAGGTGGGGACCACTGGAACTAAACCTCTATATGGAAGATGGAAGTGGGGACCACCAGGCCAAAACCTCCCATGAGAGGTTATGGTGGTGGGGACCACCCAATCTATTACCTCCCAATAGAGGTTATGGTTGTGGGGAACAATAGAGACTAAACCCCCCGTTAATTGGGAGAAGCTGTCCACCCGCCTCATTAATGTGGAGGAGTCTCTTGACTTCTTCCACATTAATTGTGCTAACGCACATACCATTAATTGTGCCAATATAGTTAATTTCCTTACCACCATATTAAATTAAGTAACATCGACTTTGGAATTTATGAAGGTTCCTAATAAATGAACCATCATAAATTCCATGATCGTACCTACCTAACCCCCTCTCCAATATATATGGAGCTTTGGAGGAGGATTTGGGACAGCTTCACCAAGCGACGAAGCACTGTTAAAGTGACGTGATGCCCAACACAAGGATGATTACGCTCTCAAACGAAGAATGCATTCTCCAACAAAGAACGTGCTCCCCAATGAAGAACTCCAACCTCCTTCTAATTTCTTCCTTAGTACTTCTTCCTAATTGGGACGTCCTCATATATGACAAACTGAAGCACGAGCTTGGTATTGCTTGTGTGTGGCAGACATGACGAATGACGACAACTTCGTCTTCTTCCTTGAGACACTGTCGACGTATCAACCTGAGGTAGGGGTTTAATGCATTATGATTATACCTTCATAAGTACACCCACTTCATTTTCTTTTGTGGGTTGGGAAGAATCTATGTGGGAGGGTTTGATGGGCTTCGTTCTTGTGAACCTCTTGCTACCGCTCTAATGTTGAAATTGCGGGCCAAAGTAGCATGGCTCTCCCTCTCTGTAACCCTTTTCTTGTTTTGCGGTTTTCTTCAAAATTGAGAATGGGGAAGAAGGAGATGAAGATGATGAGGGAGTTTAAGGCAACGATGCCGCCACCTGCGGCCTCCGCGACCCGCATCGCCCGGACCTCCCGGCCGAACCGACTCCGCGCTGCCGCCAGCCAGACCGGCCCCGAGCCATACCGCGCCCTGGCCATCCACACCTTGGCCTCCTCACTGAGGTGTATTGGTAGCACCATCTTCCTGATGAGACACAACTACCAGTCCGCCCACTCGACTGAACCAGCCCCGGTCATACCGCCCGCTGGCCGAACCAGCCCTGGTTGCACTACCCCGGCCCCTGGGCCGAGCCGCCCCGATCCTCACCACCTACGGACCTCTGATCCGAACACGCTCTGCACCCCAGTCCAAGTTGTCCTTGTGGCTCCCTCCGGGATGATCCGCCCTCACGGTGCCCTCCGGGAAGAGCCACCACCCCCCCCTGGCACACTTTGGGTCGAACTGCCCTCGCACCAACCCGTAGACATCCCGCAACCTCACTGTCGGTCAGCACTATAACAGCTCTCCACGGCCCCTCATGGCCTACTAGTATTCACCTAGTGGGCAAGGCCATCCCGAATAGGGTCGTCCCATCCTAGGTCAGGCTGGGTCATACCGGACCCATGCCAACTACAACCGCTTTACACTCCTTCAGCCATATCGTTGGCATCAGAAATCCGTTTGATGAACCATTAGCGGCACTAAAAATCATGGAGTATGTTGGTCATTGAGTATACCCCACTATGGATAGGGTTTAGTATAGATATGGTAAGTTTGGATGGTGCATGAATCCAACCGGGCCCACATAACTCAAAGGCTAGTAACTAATAGACCAAGCGTCTGATTGACACGCCATCTGTTGTGTTGTGACCCCTATGACATGGCAGACCATTGAGATTATTCTTCATGGTACTTTTCAATAGTTTAAGTATCAACCAATATCGTGTGGAGTGTACCCTCTTGGAGGCGATCAAGAGTTTTGCAAAGACCTAGTAGCTGTATGAGACCTGACGACTACTAAACATTTTGACTTGGAGTGACTCTAGTTGCCTAGAGAAAAGCGCTTGGGTGTCGTGGTTGACCCACATTGGGGAGCTCCTTGGTGTCATAGAAAACCCACAGTACTAGATAGGAGGAGTATCTCAGCAGGCTAAGAGGGGGAGCACGTTTGGTGATGTGCTAAACCCACGGTGAAGATCACTTCTATGTGATGGGGTAGACCGATAGAACACGATAGGTGGAGTACCTCAGTAGTCCAAGGTCAGTGGGAAGCATTCTTGGTGTCACGGAAGGCCCACAGTACTCGACAAAAGATGATTTTTCCAGTAGGTGATGTTTCAATAATGTGACTGAGGATGTTACTTGATACTACTCCTAGAATAAATCCTGGTTGAGATGAGTTTATTTTCATGTGTTTTCTTCATGATTGAGATGGATCACATGATAACATAGGTATATGTATGGAAATATACCTATGTAATGTTATTTTTTTATTTCATACTTTTTGGTTTATCCATGTTGGATTTTGTGAGACATTGAGGGTCTCGTGGTTCCTAATGAGTATCATTATACTCACTCCCGCAGGGGCTATGCCAGCACTTTGTTTTGTTGGATGCAGACGATGGAAAACACTGATGGAGGCAGAGAGTAATAGGAATGGATGGTACTCGGAGGTGGACCATACATCGTGTTGGTACCCAGAAGATACTAACTAACGTGGAGTGGTGAGGAGGCGATCTGTACCTACCCTTCAGGTAGGAATCACAGAGGACAATCTAGTAGCCCTCTTTTCTCATTCATCTATTGTATTGCATTTCCATTGTACTTGTACCTCTACTGTTGGGATTGTATTCTAGACCCTTTTACTTTTATCACTCGTTTTATATACAGTTTTACTTAGTGATTAATATCTAGATATGGGCTCTATTGTGTGTGTTTACAGGTTATAAATGTAATACCTTCCTAGTTTTAGGGAATTACACCTTCGGTGCTAGTCGCCAGCCCTAGGTCTAAGAAAGGCGGGCATGGGGTAGTCACGACATGGCCCCAGGGGATGGGTCGTGACAATTTGGTCTCAGAGGTGTCATTTCTACAATAGAACATAGTACCCTGATCTTTTATTTGAAGCAATAGTGTTATGTGTAGTGATGGCGGTTTTCAGTTCAGGGAGTATAGTGGTGGGGCGGAGGCAGACATATCCATACACCAGGACCCTGACTACTGATTTCAAACTCAGTGCAAAAAAACACTAATTGCGTATGTGTTTTCAAATGTTTTTTTTATTTCATCTAACTAGGTATAAATTTTAACCGTATCGCAGCTATTCTTTTTAAGATTCCTCCACATAGACAGCCAGCTAGAGTTCTGATAGTTTTAAGCACTGATATCCCACCGAGCGACGATGCCTCAATATAGGGCCCTCTTCCAGTAGAGGCACCACTGGAGGCACTAGTGGTACCATTACCCATTGGGACACCAATTCCACTATCCCCAGATATTGACGGTAGATTCCAGTTGAGCTGGTTGCAGATGTTTCAGTGCTAGAGGCCACCCAGGTTCAGGGGACAGATGGACCCACAAGCGGCTGAGGATTGGCTGGAGGCCGTGGTGAGAGTTTTTCGACTAGTAGTGACAACAGCTGATCTCATGGTGATTATTGGTGCCATCATTCTATAGGCAGTAGTGGGAAGATTGTGGAGCTTGATGCTCCAGGTCCAAGATGAGGTGACGCTTCTCTGGGCAGACTTCAAGAGCCTGTTTCGGGTAGAGTTTGTTCCAATTAGTATTCGCACAGTGCGAATTCAACTGCTTCATCTACAGCAGGACATCATGATTGTAGCTCTGTACTCAGCGAGGTTCACAGACCTATCACATTACTCCACAGATATGGTGTGGGACTCATTCTTCATGGCCTAGACCTTTGAGCTGGGACTCAGGCTGGAGATTATGGATTCGGTGATCACACTTAGCATCCTGACGTAGGAGAGGGTGTTAGAGAGAGCCTTCCTAGTTTATAGTTTCCTTGATGAGTAGTCTCTAGTAGTGAGATCCACCACTAGTCGACACGTAGCTGAGTCTTCTGTAGCTGGCAGCAGACAGACGTCATAGAGGTCCAAGATGACCAGACTTATAGGTGGACGACTGCATGACTCAGAATCAGTTATGTGGGGCACACGAAGCGGATACAGACATGCCAGGGGAGGGTAGTGTTTCACATGCGATGAGTAGGGTCACATGATTTGTAACTATCCGACCCACCATTCAGATGATCAGCAGATGATCAAAGGACATCCCCTGGAGAGATAAATATTCAATTGAGGTGGTCTTCATGGGGAAGGCGGTCGTGGCAGAGGAGCTGGCCTTGCAACTTACAGTGGGAGATGATTCGATATATTTCCACCACCACCACCAGGTGGTCCACCCTGACCGAAGGGAGTAGATGGACAGGGGAGATCTCAGCTCCAGGAAGGTGAGGCCTATGACCATGACACTCCAGAGATGATACGAGGTACAATATTTGTCTACACCACCATAGCTGTAGTACTTATAGACATAGGTTCTAGTCATTCTTGTATTACCACTTTCCTCGTTCGGAGCTCGGATATTCTGATGGAGCCTTTTGCTCCATCATTAAAATTATAGAGTCCTACGGGAGCATATTTGACGATTACACACCGGTGCCTTCAGTGTGATCTTACTCTAGGAGGCAAGAGTTTTAGATGGGCTCTTCTAGTAGCAGCATCGAGGCCATATGACACCATCTTGGGTATGGTCTGGTCATCTATAGTCCATTCTTATATTGAATGTATTAGGCGCAAAATGTGGTGTGTCCACATAGATAGGACCATTTCTATCTTCACCGACAAGAAGGGAGTCTCTGTTGTAGAGGATGGACTTTCTTGGAGGCGAGTGCACCCTATTACTCAACAGTTTTCTAGCCTTACCCTCGGAGCGGTTGATGTGGAGAGTCTGACATATCCTGTAGTGGTGGACCAGTACATACATGTTTTCCCTGATAATGTCCTAGGTCTAGCTCCTTGCAAAGAGGCAGACTATTACATCGACTAGTACCCCATGAAAGCATAGATATATACTCCAGCATATCGGATGGCTCCCGCAGAGCTTCGTGAGCTGCGGGTACAGCTAGAGGACTAGCAAGGGAAGGGATTCATCTGACCCAGTGTTTTACCTTGGGTAGCCCCGATTTTGTTCACCAATAAGGCATATGGGAGTTTGAGGATTTGTGTCAACTATCGGTTCTTGAACCATGTGACCATGAAGAACATGTACCCACTCCTGAGGAATGACGACCTCATTGATTATTTGAAGGAATGAAGGTGTTTCTTGATGATAGACTTCAAATCAGACAATCCCCAGCTCAGTGTTCGATATGGGGATGTGCAGAAGACGGCCTTCATCTATCGGTATGGACACTAATAGTTCTTAGTTATGCCATTTGGCGTTACCAATGCTCCATCATGTTCATGGGGCTCATGAACAAGTTATTTTAGGTATACCTCGATCACTTCGTAGTAGTCTTCATTGACGACCTTTCGATCTACTCGAAAACCGAGGATAATCATGCGTACCATTTGTAGGTAGTACTAAACACACTCTGAGAGCACCATCTTTATGGTAATCTTTCGAAGTGCCAGTTCTAGATCCGATAGGATCATATTCTAGGACATGTCATATCGGAGGCTGGAGTTGCAGTGGATCGAGAAAATCATGAGGCAGTACTTTCTTGGGAGCAACCTAGGAGTCTGACAGAAGTACGAAGTTTTTAGGTTTGGCTGGATACTTCCGAAGATTTGTGACAAACATCTTCAGAGATGTAGCACCACTATCAGTAATGACGAAGAATGGGAAACACTTTGTGTGATCAAAGAGATTCGAAAAGTGTTTTCAGGAGCTGAGACAGAGGCTGACTGGTGCCCCAATCTTGAGGCTTCCAGAGGACGGCGTAGGGTATTTAGTCTATCTGGACGCATCAGGGTCTAGACTCAGATGTGTCTTGATGTAGTAGAAAGAAATTATTGCATATGGTTCTCTACAACCGAGACATTGATTTTGTCTTTAGTTCCTCTAGGACTATGACTTCAAGATAGTATATATTGCGCGTAAGGGGAACATAGTTGCAATTTCACTCAGTAGGAGATCTAGAATACATGTGTTAGGTGAGGCGATGGTGCAGCTGGCCACTTTGGAGATATCCTATGTGGATTGGGATGGGGAATATTTTCATGAGTCTCTTACATTCACTCCCTCACTTCTTCATTGAGTCAGGAAGGTACAGTGTGGGGACACTGACTACGGGACACAATGTGCTCAGATATCCACAGGGCAGGAACTTGATGGATTTTCTAAAGGTGGGGATCACGTCATCCTCTTAAGATGATGTATCATGGTGCCAATGTCACTTTAGAAGGAAGTGTTGAGGGATTTCTACACTTCCCTTCTAGCGGTACATCCAGGAGTGGCAAAGATGTACTAGGACCTCCGATGACAGTAATGGTATCCAGGAATGATGAAAGGAGTTGTGGACTTTTTCTCACAATGACTCACTTGTCTGCAAGTGAAGGCAGTGCATTAGGTACCAGCAGGCTTGGTTCAACCATTAGAGGTCCCAGAGTGGAAGGGAGATGGATATACATGGAATTCGAGAAGGTTCTTCCATGTAAATCCAAGGGACATGACTCGATTTGGGTGATTACCAACCGACTCACCATGTCGGGCCACTTTCTACCGATTAGAGAGCATGGTTCGGTTGAGATCTTGATATGCCTCTATGTGTAAGAGATTTTGCAGCTACATGGAGTACCTTCAATTATTGTCTCTAATCGTGACACATGTTTTACATCCCAGAAATGGAAGGGGTTAGAGGAGTATTTCAAAAAACATATTTGTTTGTGTACTGCCTTCCGTCCTCAGACGGATGGCAAGACTGAGTGGAACATTCAGACCCTCGAGGACATGCTACGTGATTGTGTCCTCGACTTGGCCATAGCTAAGAGGATCACTCACCTTTGGTGGAGTTTTCATAGTACAACTGCTATCACTACAGCATTAGGATGTCACTTTCTGAGGGGTTATATGGGAGACCTTCTAGATCAAACTTGTTCAGTACTGACCCAGGAGAGTCAGCACTAGTGACACCAGAGATTGTACAGGCTACCATAGAGAAGGTGCAGATCATCTAGAAGTGAATGAAGACTACACAAAGTAGATAGAATTCATATGCCGATAGGAGACAGAGACCTCTGGATTTTGAGGATGGTGACCACGTATTTCTATGGGTCTTAGATTGATGAGGATTACGTAGATTTGTCCGAGGCGGAATGTTATCTCCTAGGTTCATTGATCCTTTCCAGGTTGACATCAGAGTTGGTGGGGTGGAATACCCCTTAGCTCTTCCACATCAGTTGTACTGGGTTCACGACATCTTCCACGTATCCTATATTAGGTGATACGTGCATGACCCATCTCAAGTCATCGACCAGGGTGAGATGGACGTCGATGATGCGGAGAATATCACAGATATTCTAGTAGAGATTGGGGATTGGAAGGAGCGGGTTCTTTTAGAATGGTTTCTACCTTTTTTGCGCTTTCTATAGAAGCACATAACCTCCATGGCAGCATATGGGAGTGGGAGGATCAGATGCGTGATCAGTACCCCCACTTGTTCCCTTAGATTGATTTGTGGCTTACGGGGACATAAAGCCTAAGGTGGGGAGAATGTAAAGACTCAGAATATCCATGTATTTTTTTTAAATATACTATAATTTTATGAGTCCGCAAAAATTGAAAGCGCGTGATTTATTGGTCCAGAGTGTTCGGAATGAATTTATATTATTTATTTCGGGTATGTTCAGAAAACATGTGAGTGAGTTTTTCTTTATTTTGTACTGGTGATCAGAATTCAAATCTGAGGGCACCGTTTAACTCGCAATGCAAGTTTTTCATTAAGGAGACATTCCCTCGATGGCAGTGGGTCGAGAGTGAATGATAGTTTTTGGGATTTCAATATAAGAATAAAATAAAAAATAAATTTTGTGACATTTTATTATTATTTGCAACACCCATGTGGGTGTTGGGAGGTGGAGTCCACCCGAACGAAACCTTCATGTGGATTTTTTAAGTGGGGACAACCAGACCTTAACCTCCCATGAGAGGTTATGGTGGTGGGGACCACCTGAGCCATAACCTTCCATGAGAGGTTATGGTGGTGGCGACCACCCAGGTCTAAATCCCCCGTTAATTGAGAGAACCTCTTTACCCTAATTTTAATTGTGGAGGAGACTCTTGACTTCCTCCACATTAATTTTGTCGATGGACATACCATTAATTGTGCGATCTTAGTTCATTGTCTTGCACCCTTTTTAAACTATGTAACAGCGTCGTTGGAATTTAGGAAGGTTCCTAATAAATAAATCATCATAAATTCTATGATCGTTATCTGCCTACCCCCTCTCCTATATATATGGATCGTGGGAGGAGGATTTGGGACAGCTTTACCGAGCAACGAAGCGTTGGTAATGTGACGCGACGCCCAACACTTAGAGGATTACGCTCTCCAATGAATAATATGTTCTCCAACAAAGAACGTGCTCCCCAATGAAGAATGATGACCTCCTTCAACTTTATTTTTCAGGAATTCATCATACATGGAACGTCCTCATATATGAAGAACCAACACATGAGCTTGGGATTGGAGGTGTGTGGAAGATGCGATGAACGATGACAATTTCTTCTTCATCCCTGCGACTCCATCAACATATCAAACCGATGTAGGTGTTTAATTATTTATGATTATCACTTCAGTAGTACACCACCTTCATTTACTTTTGTGAGTTGTGAAGAATCTTTGTGGGAGGTTTTGATGTGCTTCATTCTTCTGAACCTCTTATTACCGCTCTAATGTGGAGAGTGTGGGCCAAACTAACATGGGTCACCCTCTCCGTACCCCTTATGTTGTTTTGTAGTGTTCTTCGAAATGAAGGCAATGAAGGCGACACCTGCAGCCTCCGCACCCACACCACCCACGCGGTGCCCCGGACAAATTGGACCCGCACTATCGCCAGCCGAACTGGATTCGCGCCGCGGCTGGCCAAACTAGCCCCGGGTCGTGCTGCGCCCCAGCCTCCAGGTCGTGCTTCCCAAGCCGTGCCATCTACAGGCTAAGGCACCCTGGCCATTCTGTCCTCCAAGCCGAACCGGACGTAGTTGCACCACCCGCTGGCTGAACCAGTCCCAGCCACGCCACCCCCGCCCCTGAGCCGAACCGCCATGATCAACGCCCTCGCAGCCCTCCGACCAGAAACGACCCCACGCCCCGGTATGAGCTTCACTCACGAATCCCTCCAGTCTAATCCCCCCTCGTGGTGCCCTCCGGGCTGAGCTGCCCATGCGGCGCCCTCTGGGCCGAACTGCCCTCATGCTGAAATGTGGTCGGTCCATTCCTTCGCGACCTGTCTGCACCCTCATGGCTCTCCACGGCCCCTCGCAGCTAGCTGGTATGGTCCTAGCGGGCCGGGCCGATCCCAATGGGCTGGCTCATAGAACGTTCTAGGCAGACCCGAATCGGGTCGGCCCAAGATGGGTTAGGCTAGGTCGGACCGGACCTAGGCCCAATACGACCCATTACGCTTATTCAACCATATCTTTGGCACTAGACGTCTGTTTGAAAAACAGTCAGTGGCGCAGGAAATCTTGGAGCATATCGGTCCCTTTGAGTATACCCCCACATCAGTTTGGGGTATAGTTGATATACAGTCAGGTTGGATCGTGCATGAATCCAACCAGGCCACAAATATTAAAAGGCTAATAACTAACAGACCAGGTATCTGATTGACACGTTGTTTGTTGTGTTGAGACCCCTATAATGTTGAGGACCATTGAGATACATATTCATGGTACTTCGTGAAAGTTGGAGTATCGACCAGTAGCTCATGGAGCGGATCCTCCTAGAGAAGAATGAGCATAGTTCCATGACCTAGTAGCTGGATGAGACCTGATAAATGCTAACTGTTTTGACTCAGAGTGACTCTACTATCCCAGAGGGGAGAGACTTGGTGTCGCGGCAGAACCATTGTGGGGAGAACCTTGGTGTCTCGGTAGACCAACAGTACTCAACAGGAGGAGATCCTCAACTGGCATGGGGGGGAGCGCGCTTGGTGATGCCGCAATCCCACTGTGGGGAGCGCCTCTGTGTGATGCGGAAGGCCCACAATACTCGACCGGAGGAGTACCTCGACAGTCCGTGGTTAAAGGGAAGCATGCTTGGTGTCGCGGAAGGCCCTCTATAATAGATAGAGGAGGTGTTCTCCAGCATCCAAGGTTTCGATAAAGTGAATGGGGATGTTACATGATACTACAACAAAAATAAATGCATGGTTTAGCTGAGTCAGTTTTTTTATGTTTTCCTCATGATTGAGATGGATCACATGATAACATAGATATATGTAAGGGAATATACCTATGTGAGGTTATCTGTTGATTTCATAATTGGTGGTTTATCCTTGTTGGATTTTGTGAGACCATGAGGGTCTTGGGGTTCTTACTGAGTATCGTTCAACTCAACCCTGCACCGGCTATGCCCGCACTTCATTGTGTTAGATGCAGACGATGGACAACCCTGACAGAGGCTGAGAGTGCCAAGATAGGACGGTATCCTGAGGTGGACCATATGGTGTTTCGTTACAAACATGAGATAGACAGATGTGGAGTGCTGATGAGGTGATCTGTACCTACCCTTCATGTATGAACCTCGGAGGACGATCCAGTAGCTGTCATTTCTCTTTCTACTATTGTATTGCATTTCAGTGGTACTTGTACCTTTACTATTGGGCTTGTATTCTAGCCCCTTTTACTTTCAGAAATCTTTTGTTATACAGTTTTACATGGTACTTCTTATCCAGTTATGGGCTCTATTGTGTGTGTTTGCAGGTTATAAATTCAATGTCTTCCCAGTTTTAGGGAATTACGCCTTTGGTGCTAGTCACCAGCCCCTGGCCTTTGGAAGACGGGCTTGGGTTGTCATGGAAAGTGCCCTGGGGGATGGGTTGTGACATTTAATCAACAAAATATCATTGGAATGTATTATAAAATTAAATTATTTTGAATTAATATATCAAAAAATAACCTTAAAAATAGTAACCCATATATCTTGCAACTTGTATTCTAAAATGAAATATTTCATGTTGATCACATCATGACCATATTGATATATATTATAGACCATATAATATCCACAACTATATATCTATTAAAACATACCACGTACCATAACAACATCATATTAAAAAACATCAACATTACATCTCCCTATATTACATCAACAGATCATATTTCTATCATATTTTGGTGATATAAACATGATTTAAATAAACCATACTTCATCCTCTATCCATGTAGCCCGTAAACCCCATGTATTCACATCACAATTAAAAAAACATATTGAATACTTAGGATGATAAAATTTATCATAATATTGATTCTATAATAGCCTCTATTATATGTTAATGAGAAAGTGGGAAAATGTGAGTTAACATTAGTCTATATCACCACAATCCAAGATACTAGGGAAGCCACATGAAACAAATGAACTCCAATGTTCAAAAAAATGGATTCCTGACATGGTTGATGGTGACCATCAAATCAAAAGGGCAATATAAAGGTAATTTAATAAGGAACACAATCCAATCCTAATGATCTACACTAAAATGAATTTCATTTATTATTATGAATTACAAATATTATATTCTAATTAGTATCTAAACTTGAAAACCAATTCTACTACAATACAAAAAACAAGTGATCACTCTATCATTAAATTATTTGAACAATATAATAACTTCTAATTTTATAACATCATTGATAATTTTTGGGTTACTAATATACTTTTTAATTATATAAACTATCATACTGTTTATCTCTATATTAATACAATTTTCTTTCACAACTTCTACTTCGATATTTAATAACTCCTATACTATTTGTCTACTACCCACTGATTAAATTATTCATTCATTACCATTATTCACTTCATTACATCCCATACAATAAATAATTTCAGAAATGCATTACCAAAAGTTTTACTATAAAACTATACAAAAGAAAAAAATAACCTCCACCACCACATCATTCATAAAAAATCCCATTACAATAGCGAAAACAATCACTACAATATATCTTGAAGAACAACATGAATCCTTTTTGAAAACCTTACCAATCCTATGGGAGAACCCAAGACATAAACAGTAAGAAGTGCAGTCTAGATGAAGTATGTGGAATTCAATTTTAAATATCATATCAAACAACAATAATAAATTATAATCATGAAATAATGATAAATCTAAACATAATGAAAAAATATTAAAATAAATTTTAAATTCACATATATCTAGTTCATTAAAATATTTAAGGTATAAATAAACAATAATGGTGATAACAGATATCAAAATCACCCAATAATGGTAACAAAACAGAAATAAATAAATAAAAAATTTCGGTATAAAAAAACATAAAATACCAACACATGAAAATGATATATTCCCATAACTCTTCCTTTCCTAAAATGAGTTAATTATATTTATTTGTACATTAAAAAAGACACCCAATTAAATAAAATTAATGATAGTTAGTAATTTATAGTTTATTATATTCAGAGTGATATCGAACCCCTTACCCCAATTAGATTAATAATAATAAAAGATCATGAATGTGAGGGAATTTATAATTAACGACACCATGACTCAACATAATTCCATATCAAACCAATACACATCAGGCCATCATCAACCCCTCAAAAATAAACCAAAAAATCTAATCTCATCCACTTATATCAACCTAGATATGGGAAGTTATGTGGACGGATACAATAAATTTAATAAAAATAATTATAGAACCCTAATTTCCTTATAACACAATGATAAGGAATATGAACTAGGAAATAGAAACATAAAGGAACCCATGAATATCCAATATATTCTAAATATTTTAAAGAGGAAAAAATAATTTGATGGAATTTGAATTCAAATGAAAACTAATAATGTAAAATAAAATATAAAATTATTGAGTGAAATGATTTGTCCATCCAAAATGATGACATGACTAAAAAATAATGTTGTGATCTCTCTAACTGATGGGGAATAAAATCCGTTTAAAATTTAAGAAATCATGGATTATCAAAATATAAAAATAATTATGCTGAAATTTTTCAATACATATGAATCAGGATACAAATGAGAATGATCTCCCTAAAACTCAATAACATTAGATAACCACCATTGATAAATAATAACTACTATGAATCTATGATTCCAAAATATATATAATTATGGAATTACATATCTAAGGCCTCCAATGTGAATCACATATCTCTATGATTTTTTGATACTCAATTATGATTAATTTAGATTATATTACATAGAAGAAGCAATTATAAAAATGTTGGGTTCCTATAGAAAAATTGAAGAAAATTGTTAACTCCCATTATAAAAATCAAGTTTTCAAGAAATGATTATATCAAAATATCATTTATCAAAGTATAATAAACCTTACTAAAAACCAATATTCCATTTTCAGTTGATCATGATGCAAATAAAGTGGTTCTTCCATGATCTAATTCCTCATCTTATGTTTCTACTGTAAAAATCATTATTATTTTACAATTGAACATCAAACATATTAATAATACTCATACTTATTTAATAATAAAATTTAAATATATTATACGTTCACTAATTTTAAAAGAGAAATCCCATAAAATATTTTCATCTTCAAGAATAAAAACTAACTGTGATAATTATGTTATTATATCCAATGATCTAAAGACCCCACATGATATATATAATACAAATAACTAATCATTTCATTGATCATAACTAGGATGAAAACTAGAATTTTCAATTTTGAATAAAAAACAAAAAAATCTAAAAACATTAACTTTTATAAATTCTAACAGCAACATAATCGAAACAAGATTCTTGCGTAAAAACGTAGGATAATATGAATTTTCTTTAACCACATTTTCCATATTAAGTCATCCAATACACTTCTTTAGTACAATAATGAATATATGTGAATGTTTCACCAAAATAATACATTCTTATTGTGTAGTTGAATCACAATTGTCTAGTCTATGACTATTTCATCAGCCAATATATTGAAATTTTCCAAAAAAAATTAAATGAGGTTCATCATAAAGTCAGTAATGAATATATAAAAAAGAAAAACATGGTATATCTTATATATCATTCATTTATGATTGAAATGACATGCCACATCATTGAAATTCTTCAATAAAATTAATGGACTAATAAACCATGTAGAGAGATTATAGAAATGACTTGACATCATTATCCTGTGATGAAGAGGAATCAATAGATACATATGCACCACAACCTAAAACTCTAGAAGTCTCCTTTTATGTTATATATAATAATTATTATAGTCTTAGTATCCTTCATCAAAATAAAAATCAGTTATAGCATCTATATAATTTTGCATAAAAAATAGTGGTCTTAGAATCAACTACACTCTTCTATTGCTGGAATCTAATATATTTCTTCAGAGCCTTTCATAAATTTATACCATTGGATAATTATAATTGATTAATGATAACTATTTTTAATGGACAATAATCTAAAAATTTGTTCTTTACAAATTATCCATAAACCATTAGATGAAATGTATAAAACATATCATATAGTGATTTTATTGTATGGTCCATTTGACAATCAATCTACTGATGCAAAGTTGGCATGATTAATAACTATGATAAAAAAATCATAATAATGATTATTATATAAATATAATGTACAGAATCATTATGATCATATATTATCATCATCTTAACCCTAGTAATATTAACATTCTTATGCAATGAAACCTGTGAAACAATTTTGGATTGGATTGATTCCATAATAGATGGGAATTTAATTTATGGTGTTAAAAAACTCACCATAAAAAAATAGATTCATATCCTTATTGAGTTTTCTGAAAATAAGTAATGAAATATATAAAAATACCCCCACCCCAAATCACCCTAGTTTACTCAAAGAAACACACAATGGTCGTACTAACCTGATGGTAACATAATGTTCATGTTTCATCTACTAACACATCAAACACCAAGGAAAAGAAATTACACCAAGATATTCATCCTCAGCCACCAAAATAGATTCCACAATGTATAATTCAAATTGTATATAGTTGTATTTAATACCAAATGGGTTTTTTGAACTCTATAAAAATAAACCATCTATATCTTAAAGAGGACAAACATAGATCTCTATAACATTTTACAATGTTTATTGTTCAATGAGAAACCCTTCAAACCCACACAATTGGCCACACAGTGATGGTAAATCTCTACCACAAAATCAATGAACTGGGGATCTATAATGTATAGTGATAAATAAGACTATATTATTATCTTTTATAGATTTGACTATCCACTATATTCATATATTGAATTTTATAAGAATGAATGCTCATTTTTCACCATCATTAAATCTCTAGAATCATGAATCTCACCACCATAATATTTTCTTCTTAGCGACTCAAAAATTGTGTTATGATTTCCCAACTGTATATGATATAAAATTCATAATTCTAGAATAATTTATAGATATCCATTCAATAAAATTAAAATCCCATTAAGATAAAATATATCTCATCCTCTTATGTTCTTAAAATAAAAAAAATACTCTCCAACGAGGAAGTTACACAACATTTTTATAGTAAAATCTATCTCTTCCAAGTGCAGATCATGGGTGGCATAATTACATTCATTATTACATGACATTCATAAAACATAAGAGATAAAGTCATTATACTATATAATAAAACAAAATCCAATGAATGATTAATAGAAAAATACCTTAAACATTGATCCAATATTTGGATTTCAATGGACTAAAGCACTTATCAAATTCTCATATAAGTAAACAAAAACCCCTTAACACTATTATGACTACATAAATCCATAATAAACTATAGTAAATACTTCCAATGGATCCACTGTAAATAAATTCATGAAAACTGTGACATACCTTGACAAAAAATTTATATTTTCCATTTAATCATAATGTGTTAGATAACATACATCGCATGAATCATTTATCTAAAAAAAATATTTGAAGATCAAATAACTATATAAAGGAAACCAAATAATTGTTCGATAAAAAATTAGTATAAATATGTTATGAAATATATGTAGAAATAAATTTGAGAATAAAAATATTATTTCAATTTACATTTTATTTGATAGAGTATGTGACACAAAACAATGATCTTAAACATCTCATGAAATATATTTATTTACATTTCATATCTTCAATAGACCATGGAACAAGAAACTCCGCTTGAAAATGAACAATTATATCATATATCATTTAAAACTATATGTTCATATTTTTGGAAATGAATAGCAATAACTAAATTAGGAAAATAATTTTATCTATTGATTATAAATAAAATATTAATCATTTAAATGAAAAAAAATATTTTCTAAAAAACTATATTTTTTAAAGACGGTTTAGTCCGGATTTTTTAACATAATTTAAAATTAATTTTAAAATTTAGGAATATATAATTTATAAAATTAACTATATTTTTTAGATCACCGTATGAAAACTATATTAGCATAAATTTTGGGATTTCCCATATATGTTTCATATTTCTATGAATATATAAAAATTATGATTTTTATTTATACATCATTTCCATTTAAATAATTCATAAGGAAAAATTAAATTATAAACTTATTTTAAAGGATAATTATATAAATTTTATTAAATATAACTATTTTATATCAATTTAATCATTTATTAATAGAATTTAAATAATACAACAATCTATTCTTATGATAGGTTCATAATTAAAAATCAATTTCTTCATCTCATATTTGAGTATAATTTTGTAAGGGATTCATCAACATATTTGAATAAAATTTATAAAATGTGTTTCAATATTTTGAAATATAATAATTGAATTTATCTAATAATTCCTAAATAATTTTTTCTACTATTAAATGTAAAATTAATAAAAAATATTTTCCTCAGTTAGTGTAACCAAAAAATTTACAAGCATTAAAATCGAAAGATAATATATAAAAGTGACATACCAACTTGTACAAAACCTATTTATGGACATATTTGGATCTTATCACCTATATGTTTAAATACTAACCCATTATAAAGGGTTTATCATGATAAAAATGTCAATTCAATTGATTCATTTTAGAATATACCTGTATATCCTCTCTCGTTCTTATAAAAAGACATGGTCTCTACTCCCCACTTCACACTTCTAAAGAATTATGGATTTACCATGACCTGGATAATAAAATTATTACTCACCTCCCAAAATCCTTGATCTATTAATTCTAACATAATGAAAACCATGTTTTGATTTTGTTTTAAACCTAATTAGGTTTTTTGACGAAGAGGTAAAATTCATAAACATGTGTTTTTATTTTTTTTTCTTCTACTATATCCTAAAAATTATATTAAATCATGATTCTTTAATAACCTTAGTATTATATATATACATACATGTTATTATGTAATTTTATTGACCTATATACATTCCATCTTCCATCAAATGGTAAAAAACTATTGATATTTTGTACGGTGGAATACCTCTCAACAAAAAAATGTAATTTATTTCCTTTAACCACATATTAAAGATTCAAATAATGATGGATTCTAAAAAAGTATATGATGATTATAATATTATTTTAAATTTTTAATTATAATATTTAATATAACTTCATATATTAAATTCCATGTTAAAAATGGTATAGTCGCTCATATGTATAGCTTACTACCACCTCCTGAAGTGATATGATTTGTTTTTCACTTATTCATTCAATGTAATTTAAAATTTTTAAATTTAATGATTATATATGGTATTTATCACATGATATTAGTTAATGATAAATAATATATCATATAATTAATTACCCTTCAACCCATTGTGGGAATGATAATGTTACTCGTGTGCATGTACGACCTACCATCTCCCCAAAGAGATGTGATTCTTTTTCCATTTTAAAATTAAATAATATTCTAAATATGTATCTAATGAATAATAATTATATTTATAACATCAATCTAATTTTTTATAAATTTATCAAAATTAAATTGATGTATATAAAATTTTCATGAAATTATTTAGAGTTTTCTTATTGAAATTTAATGATTTTTAATGGAACTGCCGATATAATTCAATATTTATATAAAATGATGGAATTTAATAATAGTCAAATATAATGGAGATAAATGAATAAATAGGTTTTAATTTATTATATTTATTTAATTATTAATATTTTTTGGTAATTTTAAATGTTTTTTATAATTTTTCATTTCTAAAAAATAGTTCAAAGAATTCTAAGCCCACAACTAGTAGCCTTCCACCGACCTAACTATACCACAGAGGGGATGAAGGGAATATCTAGCCACCAAGATAGCCTACTCATGATGGAAGGTGTTATTGAGTCCATATGGAAGTGCCTGTATGTTATGGGTCGGGCTAAGCCTACAGGGTCAGTGTAGGCTCAGTGAGACCCATTTTATGTGTCTATAGAGGTGTACATGAGCCCATCCCTGGAGTGGGATTTTGAGTTACGGATGGAACATGATTGATCATAGAAAATCATGGGATCCCTTCAGTAATCTTATTTTATGATGCCCCCTCAACATGTTTTCTGTAAACATAAAAAAATTGGTCATTCCACTCCACTTCCACTCCCCAATGTTTCAGAAACACCCTAGACAATTCCCATTACAACACATTTCCACTATCTCTAATTAAGGAAGTACCTCTATCACCTATAATATTTTAGAATCACCATGGAATTAAACATGGGTTCTCTATCTCGTGCTAATAAACGACTACAATGTCCTTGAATCAATAAAGAATATCATTGGTAACTATAGCAGCCACTGTGAGCATATATGATGATATAGATGCCCATAAGCGATGAATCTTGACCCATCAATCCATTGGAATGTATGGGTGGCTATTGAAGTCTCACATCACGACTACCACTAATTTATTATCTACCATGGATATGAGGTTACATCAGGGGTTCATGTCACATTTCACTAAACCCATAGAAACCCTACTCATGCAATGTGGTTGCCCGATAGAATTTCATTCGAATGCTCTATATTAAAAACCCAAATAACATTGGTTGATTAAAAACACTGGGATATTCTAAAAAATCTACATTCAATTACATATATAATTTCTATAACCATGCTATCCAATGGAAGGATGGTTTTCCCATCTATAAATAGTGGTTGATTACTATTTATATATGTTGAGATCGATCAAGTTGTAAAGGCCTCACACTGTAATCAATACGATAAATGTTTTTTGAGTTTATATTTTTATGTCTTATTTAATTATAGAATTTTATTTTATTTTTATCATGTAATTTATTCAACGTTTCTTCAATCCTGTTCTCTGCACATTATTTCCTATCATTTCTTAGCTTATTCTTCTTTTTCTCTTTATTTTTATTATTATATTATTTTCATATCTTCCCCTTCAATTTCAATCTTTCCTCCAATTGTCTCATTCTTTAAATAATGAGAGGATGACTCAGGGCTTTGATTTAGTAGATGTTAGGTTTATTTTTTAATACGATGCTTATATTATTTCGGGTTTTAATCAATTTATAGTGGATACAGATTCATGGTATGAGATTCCTAGTTCACTACTATTAATTGGAACATTAAATCACTTTTATTATTTTTTTAGGAAATTCCCTCACATTAATTGGACAGATGCTCTTTATATGGTTCATTTGATCAATTCAATGGATGAAACGACAAAATATGGTGCTAGGTTCTGGAATGCTTTAGAGTATTTAATAGTATGTTTCATCACCCATTATTATAGGAGGATCTAAAATTTAGATTTAACAGACAACCGATATTGTGCATCAAATAATTAAAATATTTGTATTTCATGCATGATATTTCAAAATATAGATATAAAAATTAATTTTTAAAAAATAAAATTCATAATGAATGATCCTGGGGACGATCCAAAATAAAAATTCTTTTTTTCTAATATCACCAACATTTCATAATATTATAGTTTTATTATCAAATTGCGCATCATTTTTTCCAAAAAAACATAATCAATTTATTTACAAAATAATTAAATAAAAAAAATAACTTCATAGGAGAATTAGAATTAATAAGTGAAAAAATGTAAGGCTAATCATGTGAGAGGACCATGTTGAGCCACTATTTTGTACTAGGAATATATAAAAAATATACTTTTAGAAACAATCTAATTGGATTCCAATGAAATATGAACAATATCTAGGTATCCAATTAGATGATATTTTTTATATTTTTATTTTCCCATTGTAGATGTATTTTTATTTTTTATTAAATTTTATTTAAAAATAAAAAAAGCCATTTTCTGATTCTCTTAATTTTTTTATTATGATTGTTCAATTAACCAATCATGTAAGATGAATAGAAAGTGGTTTAAAATGATAAATAATTCAAATAAACAATTCCCAAGGATCACATATTTTATGTCAGGAAAATGGCTCTGTCCATGCGATTGGACATTCACATCACAAATTTGATAGATATTTTATATCAGGTATAAAATAACTATCAAACACCAAAGGGAAAAAGGGAGGTATCATTCGAATTTTCTAATTTCATTAAAAATATCCATGAATTTTAGGTAAAACCTGAGCAGTATTTACAACTGAACATTTTATAGATCAGAATCTAAGACTACATGATGATCTTGAGATTGATGAAGGGGACTCCAATGTTGATGTGAAAATAATAGATCAAAAAAATCCAAAAAAATAGATTAACATTGAATATTAAGAAAGAAATAGTTCTCTCTCCACCTATAAAGTATAATTACGATATTCCCTATAAAAATATTTCATCATGGAATAGGAGGAATCCACCAAAATAATTGGGTTTTAAAATTATATGGAAGGTACTGACTATCTACCTCCACCCAATGAAATCAAAATTCATGAGAAAATTTCCAAAAAATATGATATTTAAACCTGTCTAATAAATGGAGTTGATATTATCTTAAACTCTCTCGCAGTATAATTTATTTAATCAAACATTAATATTATATCCCATCCATTTAAATTTTCTTGTTTGGATATCCATGTTTTATCATGGGGAAGGAATATGATAATTGATATGTACATATTGAGGAACAAATTGAACTCTATGATTTTCCTGAAAATAAATTATAGGACTAAAAAATATCCATGTATGATTGAGTAAGGAAAATGTTATAGAGTCTACTCTTATTAAAAGGATTATTTCTGATTTCCATTATTCACGTTTGATTTCTATTAAAAAATATATTCTAACCATCCTATTCAAATTAAAATAAATACATCCCATATTGAGAATGTGATGGAAAATAAAAATGAGGTTGCATAAATAGTAACCAATTAATAGGATCGTCCATAACTGATCGTCCCACTATCAAGAGTGAATTAACTAATTTTGAAGGGGTGGATTTAGTTTACTCTATCCATATACTTCACCCAAAAAATTAATAGATTGAAACTTTAAAAATTCACTTATTGGGGTTGAATTTCATAAATATCCACCCACTAATAGATTATGGACAATAGCTGATATTTATTTTCTAGAGGTATTCAACACCATAGGTCCAATGCGGGGGATTAAATGAATTTATACATTTAAATTTTATTCATAATAATTTTCATTTTGATTTAATTATTATTAATTAGATGAATACCCATCCCATTATCATTTAGATCTACATTAACATAATCCTGGTTCTTAATATACAAATTTACTTTTCTTTGATCATTCATGAAAAAATCATCCCCAAATACTGAAGCAAGAAGAATAAAAACTCTATTCAAAAGGGAGTTTACATACAATGTTTATCCTTTAGAAACCGTATTGTTTTGATAAAATGATTGTTTGTAATGATAGATTATAATTTTCATTATAATTCATTGACATTATGAATTACATGACTTTTCGGTGACACACAAGTTTCTTATTAATAATGTGATTTCAAGTATTAAATTTTAATGTGGATGAGATTGAATTGGTAAGGTGGGGAATTAAATTATTTAATTAGTGTATGAATATTAAAATGATGAATGTTGATTTTAGGGAATTGTTAGATTCATTTAAATGAAATTTCATTAATGTTTAGTAGGCTTGGAATTTTAACCTATTATATAAATGGATTTGTTAATAATATTTATGCCATGAGTAATTATCCAAAATAATATTTCACAATCCCAATATGTTTTTTAGCCAAATTTATATCTATTATATGTTGAGCATATTTCCCGATTTATCATTGTAAATTCCACATACAATGACTTGAATTGAAACTTTTTAGAATCTTCTGTAAATGAAAAAAAGCATTTAAAATTATTTCGGAATACATTTATAGGCCTTTATATATAAATAAAACCTTATACATTTATATCTTTTTTAAATATTGATACCCTGAATTACTTTTCTAGGAATCACCCATATTTCAATAAATTTTTAGAAATCTATACCCTCTTATTATTATATTTCATTATATTTTATATTTTATGTGCGGGTGTGGTGGATTTTATCATAAAAGATATATTATCTTAAATGTAAAAATTTTGGGATTGTTATTTATGTATGTTTAGAAACTTCACTGATTAATTCATTCTACATTATTATATTCCCTTATAGAGAAAGTGTATAATAGAATGGGTTGTGACTAGGAAGAATACAAAATATATATTCCTAGGAAATTATTTTTATCATATGTTGTTAGGTGATGGATGTGATGTTTATTCAATGAAATAATTTTAAATAAATAAAAATAATATCTAAAATAGTATTTTTTTTTGTTAGAAATTTCAATCATTATAAATACATTCATTTTGATTTTTTATCAAGACCTTACATTGGTTTAACTATGTTGGTGTTGTCGGCATTTGAAGGGGATAATATCTTTGAACTATTACTTTTAATATCATGACCACTAAATTAGAGTGATACCCTCTCCAAAAGCCTTAAATTTGAACATTATATCTTAAAATCATAAAGCCTCAGTGTCATTTGATGTTTTCTTGAAACACCACATTATATTATGTTTCTTTTTTATTAAAAAAGGATAATTTTGTTGATTTTCAATCCTATGGATAATGATAATATTCATATGATATCATAAGAACCCTCATTGAATTTGAATCATGTGTGATTAATAGAAACATTAATTATTGTGGTAAATAATTATTTAGAATGTTAAAAAATTATTTGTTTTAATGGATGAAATCAAAAGTTCTAAATTATTAAAAAAAGAAGAATGTAAAATATTTGGATTTATTTTTTTATATAGAAGTGGTAAATATATTTTTTATGGAATTTAAAATTATAGTTTTATGTTGATAATTGATTTTTTATTTTAGCAATTTTAAATATTAGTAACATTAGTTCCCTCATGAACTAAATGTTTATATTTAATGTATGAGGAGAAGCATAGATTAATTATGAGGGTATTTTATGCACACCTAATTTATGAAAATATTTAGTTCTCTCTTGATGATTTTAATTTTTTAATGAAAATTCTTGATAACAAAATATTTACAACAAATATGGTAATTAATCTATAAAAATTAATATTGATTTAAAATATTTTTGAATGTCAAATTTTGAATATTTATATAATTATGATTTTTTTGAGATTATTATCTATATTTAAAAAACATTGTAGCGTATAAACTGGTCCAAGCATTACTAGCCCTAAATTAGTTTCTAACTAACTACTTATCTAGTCCTGAAAGAGGTTTCCCATCTACATGTAGATTATCCGAAATCAAAAATGTGTGGAGCACAACCATGATAAGGCACTTACATGTATAGGGTTGTCCAGATCCCGAACAAGACACATATGGTTGACATAACCCATTAAATGTGTATGTAATGGTATACTAAAATCACATCTATTGATACTGATTATACACTAGGGATTATATATGAATTATTATAAAAAACAAATCATCTCATCCCATTTCCAATCTGGGACATTAAATAAGCCCAACTACTATAATCATTAAAAACTCCATAGTCCCACTTCACTTCCTATCCACTAAGCCTCAAACACACTTGATCCACCAACTACTAACACAGATCACCATTGCAGCTACTCAATGTTATACATTGGTGACCTATAATAGTCAGTAATCACCAAGGAAACTTCCTTGGCATCTCTATCTCAAACTTATGAACAAATTACGAGGACTAAATTATCTTAAAACAGATCTGGGATATCGATCAACCATTGTGATCCCATTTAAAGATACAAATGACATGGAATGAAGGAGATCAACCCATTTGTGTACCATAATTTCTATATGGCTTGACAAATACACACTTCATAAATTTTTTCTTCCCATACATAGAAATGAGATGTTGTTACAACCTTGGTGAAATCCATGTTTCCCCAAACCCATGAAAATTCATTTTGAGTAGTGAGGGTTCCACATGAAATATATATTTCATGTTACATAGTTTTAAATTGAGATATCATTAGTTAATTCAAAACACAAAAATATTTTGTAGAATATATATTCAATGTGAAATAATAATTACTTTACCATGATTGATAAATGGAATGATTATTTTCCCTTCAATTTATTGAGGATTAATTCAACTAAGATAGGGGAGGTCAACCGAGGTGGAGAGGCCTCGAACTAGAGGCCATCTGATTCTTTTTTTCTATCATTCTATTTTTTACCACATGTTGTTTAGATTAATTTTCGTCAATGTATGTAATCCATGAATAGTATCAATATTTAGATGATCCATCCATGCTTCCCTTCATGATTATATTTTTTATTATTATCATTATTATGTTATTTTCCTCTCTTATAAATATATTGGCTACATTCCACAAATTTTATCATACTCCCGATAAACAGAAACTGACTCAATGTAGGGTGTCAATGGAGGTTAGTTGTTTTTTGAAATGTTTTCATAAATTCTGATATGGATTGAATCTGTTTGTGGGGATGAGTAAAAATTCCCAAGAGTGGATTTTCTAGACTATTCCATGGAACTCAAATTCACTCCTATAAATTTTTTACATCATTTCCCTCTCGTCTTTTTGGCACAACCTCATAATAAGATGGATTAAATCCACCAAATAGATGAAATAATCTTCAATGTAGCTTGGTTAGGAGTGGTGTCACACTCTTCATTGATGTGTGAAATAAAACTTCAATACATGAGGAGCTAAAAATTGGTTTTCTAAGTCATATGAGACAACACAACCAATAAATAAAATATTTCTAGTTTATGTATGGTATTTAATTATTGAGCTATCAAACAAAATTTTAAAAAAACTAAAAATGGATAATGGAGGAACCTGAATCTACACCTAAAGACTACGTCATTTATTTCTAATCTCATCTACATTTCATATTAGTAATATTTTAGTTTATAATTGATATTTTCAGATTTTTAGAAAATAAAAAACACCATATAAATTTTTTTGTATAATGTAATAAAAATAACATAAAAAAGTAGTTCATATATGAATTATAATTAATATGTGAAAAATTTGAAGCTCATCATGTGTGATAACCCTGATCAGTAACAAATATAAATTAGAAAAATATAAAACATTGATTTTCCCACACCCCTAGAATGGTGTGTCTCACCTATACCAAATAATAGGGACATTCATGACAAAATATTCAAGTTAAAATAAATAATTAACTCCTATAATAATGAAAATAAATAGAAATTAATTGGGTTTTTCACATTTATGTAACATTCCATATTGATTATTCATGTTATCTTATTTAAATGGGATCTGAGTTTACTTATTCACCATTCCATATATATTATTCAAGTAAAGTTTTATAAATGGAATTTTTATTCAATTATTTATGTTGAAAAGATGATTATGCATATTGATTCATGATAGATTATCAGGTACTTAACCCTTGTTGATTATTTGAGATCGGCGTTGTTTCTCATCCCTTATAGGAATCCCATAATTTTAATAAAAACATATCGATGTATATACTAGTTAGAATAATAATATTCATAGAAACAATTATGTAATTGTTTTTCAAATATAATATTTGATTAATGTATATATATTTTTTCAAGACTATTAAACAATTAAATTTTTATAGATGTGATTCCTTGTATCTTATTCAAATTTAATAAAGTAATAAACTAGCTCCAATTAACTAGATTCAAGGTTGTTACAGTTGGTATCAAAGGATGTTTAGTAGAAAGCATGGGAAGTAGATTTATAAAAAAAATACATTCTAGAATATAACCCAATGATAAACATTCAGGGTAAATATTGGGAGCATCCTACTATTTTAGTATGGAATATAATATGTTTTCATTATAAGAAATAAATCATTTTCTAGATACTAAAAGTGGAAGGGTTCTGAAACAGTTGTACATAGGGGGAATAACTCCAAAAAGGTAATATTGGGCTTGACCAGATCATCACCTAGTGCATTAAAATGGGCCCCATATGCAATTAGTTTGACACACTCATAGGATATTATTAGTATAATTCACATTTATTTTCATGTAATTTTGATGGATTAGAATACATGATGATTTAAAATCTCATAGGATAAACATAAGGTGACTTATATTAAAAATCATTAATCATATTGATACAACCTAAAAATTATATTTTAGATTCCAACTATGGTTATTGCTTCTCAAACTACATAATTTGGTATTACTCAGTTGATCGAACCAAAAAAACGTGTTAAAATTTAATGGGAAAAATCTAACAAGCTAACATTGACAATTTATGGGTTGATTTTATTGGTTGAAAAAATGGGATTCCAAGATAATTTGTGGAGTCCAAAGAGATTTCTTGCACTGTTTGTTAACAATTATCTATGATAAAGGAATGGATTGTCTAGAAGCAATACATAATATTACATACACAAGGTAACATGTATCCTTGTGGTTTCAAAATTGTTGGGGTTCAAAATTAGGAGATTGGACAGAATTAAGAATAGTTGATTTCATTGATAGAATTATAAAATTATGAAACAATAACGGATTTCGCAAAGAATGGGTTTCACGAATGGTGTTTCATGGCGTCATGAAAATTTTGACACTGAGCTTCATGAGTATGATGAGCATCACGAATGAAAAGGTGAGGAGAATTTTAAGAAGAGAATCAAATGGGAACAAAGGTTTGATGAAAATATGCATGATTAACAAAATCATCGCGAATTATAAATTTTCATAGGGCTTCTAACAAAAGATACCATGGAGGTAGGAAAATAGGAGCATCAAAAAATGGTGATGATGTTTCCACGATGATCTGGGATCTGTGAGAATGCCTATAAATAATACTCTACCCCCTTCAAAAAAGTACTAAGACATAAAAAAATCATAAGGCTCTAAAATTGGGAATGTTTTTAATGAAGGTGGATCATTAAGGTTTTTTATATGAATAACATCACTATGTCTGTTAAATCTAATTGAATGTTCTAAGCATAGAAAAAATAATGAAATTCATGAAGGAAAAGTAAAATTCATGAAATAAGTGATCTTCATAAAGGCCATTTTATCTTCATGAAATAGGTTTCCATCTCAAAGGAATTATGAGATTCACACAAGGTAATAGAATCATGAAGGCTATTTTAGATTCATGAAAGTGGTGCTTCGCAAAGGCGGTGACCATAATGAATGATGTTCAGAAGGAATTTCCCAATACAACTGTGGTAAATTGATATTAATCTATTGAATGAAAATATTACTTATATATATAATCTATCTATAACTGAGGATTTATTAATTAGAGAAAATGAAGGGACCTAAATATCATTTAAATTTGGGATAATTCCTTCCAATATTGGTGAGAAAAGGAAGAGGAAGACAGTTATCTTTTCCCTCGTTAGTGATCTACAAAAAAATACACAGGGTGTGACCCTTGGGAATGTTGTGAGCTGACCCTAATCCCTATAAAGGAAATGACCATGGGTACAGATGAGACATAGACTGAATCATAATTATTAGCATTTTTTCTTATTTAATTTCGTACAATTGGAAAATCACAATTTTATGCTCATTATATGTAACCCAATAAAGGTGAACCATGAAAATAGAATTGTTTTAATGTAGTTTCTCTACTCCATTACAATCATTGAATCGTCATTATATAAAAAAAAATTATAAGATCATCATTAATAGATAATTGAATACAAAATGACTCGTATAATAATGTAGTGAATATATATTGGGGAAGAAGAATTTAGATGATAATATCCATACCCTGATTCATCCCAACACTCTCAAAGTATCTCAGGTGATTTTTGAGCAAACAATTAGTATCATAGGGAAGTATTGTTTTATCAAAAAAATTTATCTAACTTAGTTCAATATATTTTTTTAATTTAAGATTCATTTTTCTCATATCGTGGTGTGACAATGAAAAGAAAATAACATCAATGAAGAAGATTAATTTCTGTGGAATTCCTCATTATGCATGTGTATATGGGTAGGGATTGATGAAGTCGATGCAAACCAACAATTTACTATTAAATGATTGGATGAATCATATATTGAAACTATTCGCTCATTAAATTATGTGGAATGAATGAGTGATGAACTTGATATTCCAAGTGATTTTGGTACTAGTAATCCTTTAGAAATTAATATATGAACAAAAGTGGAAATTTTCCACACAAAAAAGGTATTAGACCAAAAACATATTGACAAAAATAAATGTGAAGTTATCTAAATCCCTGTATAGGAAATTTAAGTTAATAAGTTGAATATTTTAAATAAAAGACATCACGAAATGGCTATTGATATGAGAGAGAATAATGATACCTATGGTGATGAACTAAAAAATATGTTTACAATAATTGAAATACTCTTAACTAATTACATGGGTAAGAATATAAATTAATAATTAATTCATAATATCAAAGAGAGGAATTATGAACTTGAAACAAATATATCAGAACTAGTTCAGGGGGACCAAAGTATATAAAAAATAATTCATGTTTTGTGGATTCTATTACTCAGGAAGAATTTAAAATAAAAGAGAAATGTGACATTATGGATAATACCTCTCATGATTTTTATGTTGAAGTAATTAATGGGATGAATAGAAATATAAAACTTAATGATCAACATGTACCAAGGGTTAGTATGATTTAAAAATTAGAAAAAATCTAGAAATAGGGAAGAAAGAATCATAAAAATATAATTCCTATGTTATTTTTAATTTAAAGGATGCTTTTACTTTAATATTTTATTATCCTTCAGTATGTGATTATGAAATAAAAAAGATAATATGGAATCTTTTATAATAAACATGATCATATTTTGTCATATAAAATATAATACATTTTGGGAGAAACTAGTATTGGATATGATGAACCATCTCCCATTCACGGTCTGATCAGAGTGGTGAACTGTTTGTGAAATTTGAGAAATCCAATAGATACTATGAATAGTACTAAATATGCTTTTAAAGGATGTAATGATATCTATTTCTCTGGGATTTATAGTCATGAATCATTTTTCTTGGAGGATCTGGAATATATTTCATGCAGTTAATAATGAATTATTTCTAAATATGAGATTAATAAAAATCACCTTGAGAAATCTTAATGAAGAGTATATTATATGAAAGTATCCATGAAATGATACTATTATGGAAGAATGGGAAACACCATGAGTGTGTTTAATGAATACCAGGAGCTAAATGTTAGAAAAAATACTCATGATTTAACAACATCACAACTGAAAAATTATGAAAGGAGATATGTTTTTAACGATAGAGTTTTTCTATGTTCAAATCATGGATATTCATTATGATATTATTGTAAGAAGAATGGAAGAAAAAGGAACTCTAAATGCGCCCCAATAACTCAAGGGATGTATAATAATAAATCCAATATTTTAAGGGAAAATGATAATCCAAAAAAGGTTTAATTTCATGGGAGATGCACAAGAAACTCAAGGAAATGTCTATCAATAAATTCATTGGTTTCATTCACAATAACATTATTTTAATGAATGTGAAAAACCATTGGATGTAAAAGGGAGTACCTACATCTATTCTAAGACAAAAGAATGTACATTATTTGAGGAACTCACTCCTAGCACAATTGAGTAATTTCACTCTTGTAACTGATAAAAGAAAAGTGAAAAAATAATGTTTTACAAAATTAACATTTCATGATACAAAATGAAAAGTTTAGACAAGAGAAAGTTTCATCCAATGGTAGAATAAGAAAGAGAGGAAAAGTATTTGAGATATTCCTAATCAAATAAAGAGTCATAAAAATAGAATTCAGGTGGATCGTCAATATAGGAAATGGGTACCCGTATACTTAAACACCATGTTGTAAAAAAGGAAAATCCAAAGTAACCCAAATATCATTATTAAAAACATCATGTGGGTATTGAATGATTAGTCATATGTCTAGAAAAGATGAATTTGGTTGGGAACATGAACAACCACAAAAAATAGTACAATGTTTTTCATGAAAGTATCAAAGGCTTTATCAATCCTGATTGACAACACTGTTATTATTGATGATTCGAATCGATCCCCTCTCCCTATGATTATAAATGTTATTATTATTTGATTCAAGAGTTTTAATTTTTTTTTAGATTCAATCCAAGGGTATGTGGAATAAAATGACAAAAAAATTGATATGATGTGATCGAGAAATTTATCTAATTCAAATCAGTCACAATAGCTGATGAATTAATATGGAATAATTCCTTTAAAGGATTTAATGGTTTTTGTCTTATAGAAATGTATGAATGTTATTATGCGTAATAGATCGTGATTTTTTTATTAACATTATTTATTGTTTCCTACACCGAGTTATGAATGAGTAGGCTTATAAATTCTTTTGAAGTCTTAATGAAATGTTCCACATGACAATAAATGATGTAGGGGAAGAAGAATTTTCATGTGTCTTAATATTAGTATAACTAATATAAAGAGTTTCACATCATAGAGTGGGAATTATATATCCTAATATGATGAGATAAATCAATGGGGGTAAAAAGGATAAAAATTTATATTTTCTGACACCGAGAAGGCCTATTGGGGATGATGTTGAAATACTCTAGTATTTTTGAATTATCTACTTATATATATATATATATAGCTGACTGCTTTCTGGATACCAATATTCTGAATGAAAATATTGGAAATGATCTAAAAAGAGGCTCAGAAAGTAGTTGAGAGAAATTATGTCACATTCGCAGAAAAAGATTATAATATAAAATGACACAGTAGAAATTTCCTGATGATTTTGATAAGGAGTTAACAAACTCAGTGTAACCTCCCGGTTCCGGATGCCACCCAAAGGCGCCCCGTACCCGGTTGGTCACATTGCCTCAAGAAATTTTCCCAAAATGCCAGAGCCTTCTGACTAGTAGAGAAGGCCATGGGTGTGATAGTGGGAAAACTATTACCTCATTGGCAGAGTACACATCATATGTAAACAAATAAATACATGAGAAGACGCAATAATAATGACATACAACAAAAAACTGAGGGTATAAACTGGATAACATCTTTATAAAAATGATTCTTGATAAATATTTCTAGGAAAACAGCGAAACAAAGCACAATGATGAAAAACAGTGCTAAACCAAGTACAAAAGAAAAGTAGTATCAGCTCTACAACATGAAAAACCTATGATTGGTCCCATTCTCTCCATATCAACATCATGTTATGTACCTGAATTAGAAGGGCGCTTTCCCTTTTCTAGACCTACAACAATATAATTTTTTTGTGCCCAAAATCATGGCCCAAACCGGGTGTGAGACTAATCCCACTAGGAAACCACCACGAGATTTGTGCCTCACAGTCAATGGGTATATGGTAGCCAAAATTACAGAAAGTAGTAAAAAAGGAAGGTACTCAGCAGTAAACAATCCATAGTCCAGTATCAAGTAATAACTAACAAGAAGGTAAACAAACAGGTAACCCTCGGGGAAGCACTCCAAGTCTAACCCATATGGTCCTACCTAACAAGTACAAGTTACCCTATAGGCAGCACAATCAGTGAACCCCCTCTAGTTTAGTTTAAGAATAGACACTCTATGGAATCACTCACCATCAATTCTCCTTATAGTATCGTATCATAACTAATGGCGCTCTAGAGAAGCACTTACATCACATTTCCTCTGTATCCCTTGTCGAAAAACTACAAACACTCTGAGGAAGCAATCAACGTCAATTCCCCATGTGGTCCCGCATTGTAAAAAAATATAAAGACACCATATAGAATCCCTCAACGTCCATTCTCCCAAAGGTCTATACACCAGGTTCTCAAGGCCTTGTGAAAGTCAAGAAAGTGTAGCAGCATGTAACGACCAAGGTAAACCTCAATAACTACTTGGCTAACATTCAATAGCACATCAACATAATAGAACTACAGTTATAACATCCTACAATACTAGTCATTGGAATGTAAACAGTAGCCTAATAGGAAATCAATACTCAAAGGTCCAAACATGCAAAACATGCATGGGAAAAACATCCAAAGCACAAAAATTCACCATATTGACAATAAATAATCATCTAATCAGGTATACATCGTATAATAGAATCAATAGGCCTAGAATGGTAAATGGCCAATACCCCGTTCATGGGTATTGGGAAATTTTGCACATAAAACTCAAGGACTATCTATGGAAAGGCACAAACTACCAACCTCAATGTTGGGAGATCAATATACATTAACCACGAGGCTTGAATCGCCTTAGAATTCCATAGATCAACGAAAACATATAAAACGTTCAATCCATGATTACTCACAAAGGATGATAAATAAGGAACAAGGCTCAAGCAGAAGACAGAACTAACTAATGAGATTCCAACACAACCAACAGTGTTCGATTCAGTGAGAGAAAAAAGATTTGGGGATCATTGAAGATCTGTGGCTGTATGGACTCCCCCGGACGAACGAGACCTAGAAGATGAGTGTTTTGTCTTTCATATGCGACATTAGTGCACTTAATTAAAAAAACGTACATGACATGTACTTTTGAAGTACACGACATGTACTCGCCTTTTTTGTACTCCGCTTTAAGAGACCTCCAGGTCTTCCCAGATGCCTGTGTGCAAGGCTGCTACACGGCCAGCACACGGAAATCCGCGGTAACTGAGTACACTGTGAGTACTCTTAAAGTACATGGCGTGTACATAAAAAATTTCTAGAAACTCATTTTTCTCTCAAAAGCTCTAAAAAAATGTACCTAAAAATAAGATCTGGATTCTTACAAACATCCCACCTTAAATAAATTTGTCTTCGAATTTCCCTAGCGCGGGGTAGAAGAAGAAACCACGAATAGCTCTACCCACATTGATCGCATGTCTGCCTCCATCTCTGTAGTCCCGCCCTGTAATCGCTCGTGTTGTCAAAGCACCAATTCCAGAGGAACAGACTCGCCAGAGAGAACCTTCGTATTGTGAATGGTGATCCAGAGAGGATGCTCCTCAAAGGATGCATCCACTTCCTACTCATCCTCCTTAGGTTGGAAGACGTGAGACGGTTCTGAGAAGTAACATCAAAGCTGAGAAACATGGAAGATGTAATGCATATATCGGTACCTTTGAGGTAACTCAAACAGATAGGCAACCTACTCAACTCTCTCCAACACCTCAAAAGGCCCAATATACCTCGGCGAAAGCTTACCATGTTTCCTGATCCTCTTGTGTCCCAACCTCGGTGTGACATGCAATAAAACCTAATATCCGACCTCAAACTCTATGGGTCGTCTCCCCTAATCAGCATAAGACTTCTGAAGAGTCTTTGAAGAAGACATCATTTTCCGAATCAACGCTATCTTCTCTGTGGTCTCTTGGACAAGAAGAGGTCCCAGCAAAGCAGCCTCTTCTACCTCCATCTAACATAAGGTTGATCAGCATGGCCTACCATAAAAATCCTTATAAGGTTCCATCTAGATAGATTCTTGAAAAATATTGTTGTAGGAAAACCCCACAAGAGTTTTGGGCTTGTACCATGAATCTCTAAAATCCATAATGCATGCTCTGAGCATATCCTCAAGCACCTAAATCATACACTTAGACTGTCCATCTATTTGGGGGTGGTAAGTTGTACTCAAAAGTACCTCTGTACCCAATGCCTTTTGATGCCCCTGCCAGACCTGAGATGTAAAACGTGCATCCCTGTCTGAAACAATGGAGTGTGTAACTCCATGAAGACATACAATCTCTCAGATGTACAACTATCCCAACTCATCAACACTTATGGTCTCCTTTATCGGTAATATGCAAGTGACCTTCATGATTCTTTGAAAGACTACCCAGACTGTATCATTTCTTCAAGGAGACTCAGTAAACCATTCAAGAAGTCAATCGCGACATCATTCCACTTCCACTCGGTAATGGGTAACCGCTGCAAAATCCATGCTGGTTGCTGATGTTACTCCTTCAACATCTGACAAGTGGAACACCTAATGATGAAACCAGCAATTTCCCTCTTCATACATGGCCACCAATACTGACATTGTAGATCTCAATAAATATTGGTGACACCAGGATGAACTTCCCAAATTAAGGAATGAGAGTCCCGTATTAGCTGCTCAGGTATGTCTGCTAGCACCCATACGCCCCCCTAGAAACGCAATATCTCATCCTCGCCTATGGTCTATCCAGGAATAGGGTCCCCTCTTAAAAAAATTCTCTTAGTAATAGGCCTTCATAATTTGATAGATGCCTCATACGAATTTGATCAAGAAGTGTAGACGTAGCTGCTACAAAAGATAGAAAAGTTAGCCCTTGTCTGTCATGCACCTCCAAGTGCATCTCAAATAATAGAGCCACAAGATTCCCCTCACTACTGGCCTCCAGAAATACCGATATCTGAGTCCTCCTGCTCAACACATCAGCCACCACGTTTTCCTTCCCTGGAGTATATGAAATCTCAATGTCAAAATATTATAAGTAATCAAACCACAAGCGTTGTCTCAAATTCAGATCACGCTTAGTGAATATGTAATTGAGACTCTTGTGATCAATGAAGACCACAAAATGATCTACCATAAGATAATGTACCGAACAACGTAAGATATGAACAACAGCTGCCAACTCCGGATCGTGCGTCTGGTAGTTCCTCTCATGTGGCCTCAACTGTCGACCCCTGTATGCAACGACTCCGTCTCCCAGCATAAGAACATCTCCTTGCTCGATACTTGAAGCATCATAGAAAATAATATAGCTCTTTTCTAGCTGCTAAAAGACTAGTATCACTGTTGAAGTCAACGTCCCTTTTAGCTCTGGGAAGTCTGACTCACAAAAATCTGACCATGAGAACTTTTCACACTTCTTAGTCAAACCTATGTGTAGGGATGCTAAGTGTGAAAAGTCCTGTATGAAACGTCTATAGTATCCAACCATCCCTAGAAAACTCCACTCCTCAATGAAGTTCTTTGGATTCACCTAGGAAACTAAAAATATCACTTTCTATGGGTCTACTGATACTCCTGAATCTGAGATAACATGACCCACGAAGTGAATCTTATCCATCAAAAAATGGAATTTTGTGAGCATAGCATATAACTGATGCTCCCACAGTGTACTCAAAACGATCTCAAGATGGGTAGCATGGTCATGTCGAGTATGAGGGTTCACCAAGATATCGTCCATGAAGACCACGATGATGGAATCCAAGTATTTTTTGAACACGTGATTCATCAGTACCATGAAAACTGCCGGTTATTTCATGAGACTGAACGGCATAACCATGTACTCATATAGACCATTCCAGCTCCTGAATGCTGTAAGAGGTATATCAGATTTTCTAATGCACAATCCCTGATAATCAGACCTCAAGATAATCTTCGAGAACATCTAGGCTCCTCGAAGCTGATCAATAATATCATCAATACTTGTCAAGGGATATCTGTTCCTAACCGTCTACTGGTTCAGCTTCCAAAAATCCACACAAAGCCTATGGGTGCCATTTTCCTTCTTTGAAAATAGGACAGGCAAACACCAATGAGATGTACTGGGTCAGATGAAACCCTTTGCACACAACTCCTCCAAATACTTCTTCCTCTCCTGCAACACTAGTGTAGCAATCATATATTAAGGAATGGACACCAGTGATACAAATAGAACAATCTCAATAGAATGTCTACCTCACGCTCTGGGGAAGCCTTGAAAATTCATTTGGAAAGACATCATTGAAATGTTCCACCACCTGAGTAATGTCTAACTGTGACATCCCCCGGTCATCCAGATATAGACTAAAACCTTGTCTGTAAATTCTCTTACCCCATGATGCTTTGTACCCACTCTTCTTTCCTAGACATCCCACTTGACCTTATGAAGAAATGATACGCCCTCTGGTGATGTGAAACTCACTCTGCGGCGATAAAAACTGATGACTGGCTGGAAGGGAACTAGCTAGTCCATCCTGAGAATGACATCATAACCTGTCATCTATAGGAAATAGAGGTCCCATAAAAAGTGACACCCACCATCCTCTAGAGGAAACTCCTTACACTGACACACACTCGCCGTTCTAGTCCCCAACGGAGTGTCTAGTGTTAAGATTTCAGCAGAATAAAAGATTCATAGACCAAGGCTCTTCACAACAGAAACAGATATAAAGCTATGGGAAGACCCTGTATCGAAAATAGAACACGCTAAAAATGAGGCAACTAAGATCATACAATGAACTATAGAATGTCTGTGGTCCTATTCCTATTGGGTTTGCTCCACTGCAACAGTCTGGCCAGCACCGCGGACCTGTGACCCTACCTGACCACTCTGAGCTGATCCACTCTGTTGTCGTTGAAAGACCGAAGACTGGCCACCACAGTCACGACCTCCACCTCAGCCTGAACGTCCAAAGAAGCTCCAGTTCCCCGACTGGTGAGAAATTGGTGGTGATGCTCCCAAACGAGGAGTCATAGAAGAACCCCTATCACCAGCTACAGGTGAGAAGATCTGATAGAAGCGGTGAAGGTGACCCAACATGCCACATGATCGGCACTCCACTGGGTCTTTCTGGCAGTGTGGTCTAGTATTAATGCTCTTTCTACACTGGTAGCACAATCTGGATACCAGAAGTACTATCTCACTTCCTTGAATCACTAAGCGAAGACGGTAGGCGCTTCCTAATATCTGTAGGAGGGATGCTGATTGTGGATGTTGTGCCAACCTATCTCACAACTCTGGAATCCCATAGATTGCACTCGTTGATCAGTGCCTGGTTGACGATAGATATGATGGAATTAAACAAGAATATGTTCAAATGGAATCAGATGTCATGTCTCTGACCATGCTCAAACATCCTTACCATGAATAAATGATCGCCTTTTGAAATAGGAGTGAAGTGCTACAACTTGGTAAAGCGGGACAAATACTCCATAACAGAATGAATACCATGCTCTAGACTCAAAAACAGTCGGGCGTGATCATCCCCCAATGTCTATGGATAAAAGTAGTCATAAAAGATGCACTGAAACCCATCCCATGCCATAACCTGTTGGCATCTCGCATGTGAGATCACATCCCACCACCTATTTGCGGAGTCTCAAAGCATACAGGTAGTGAGTTTGACCCTCCTCTCTGGAGCTATCTCCAAATGCACAAATATCATCAGCATGGCTTCTTTCCATGGGTCTGCAGCCTCTGGTCCTCCATCCCCAGAGTTATTATGAAAATGCTGCTCCTGGAAGACCCGCATCAAATTATCCATCGACAGGGCAGGAGGTGGAGCTCCTAGAAAGGTCTGTATAATCCCCATAAAGGTGCATCCACACCTATGTCAGGTACAACAGTTGGTTCCAAGGCTGGCACAACTGGAGGATCTGTAGGTTTTCCCTCATCAGCTATGTCCAGTGTTTGATCACTGTTTGGAAATTGGCACACAACCATGGGACATATCGGTGGAATGACTCTACATGTCAGAGGCACACCTTAGATCAAGGTTATCATGTACTAAAAACAAAGAGTGTAAGAAGTGAACATGAGAAAGAAAGAATTCAATCTTCTCAAACCATTACCACATGGTGTGTACATCTCCTACATGGCGTATTCCCTTATGTCATTTACATGGGCATGTACTCCTGCCTATACTGGTCGTGTAACACTCCAAACAGACGGAGTGTTCTCATAACACACGACATGTACTTGAATCCTCTTCCCCTTCCCGAGTCCTTCTACACAGTTAAGCCACACAACTCTCATAAGGCAAGCCTACACGACATGTTCAATATGGATATGGTGTGTACTAGACAAGAATCACCTGGACCATGTTTTTAGGGACACGTCGTTACACACAACTCAAACTACACGGAGTGTTCAAGGTGGAAATGGTGTGAAAGTGAAAGGATACACTGACTCGTGTAGTTGGTTACACAGTCGGCTACACGGCTGATAGTACACGGCGTGTTCCATACAGACACAGCATGTACGAGGAGGGATAACATTGACCCATGTTGTTCATGACATGGCCAGGTACCTAGGTCACACTACACGACATTTTCAATACTGACACAGTGTGTATAGCTTAAGGTTTTATCCTTCTATTTTATTGTTTTCACGGGTGGACACATAGTCAACACTACACTGAGTGATTGTTTGGTAAACCACATGTTTCCACCAGACCTTCCTCATCCCATGTTTCTTCCGAAACGGCATATGACACCGTCAGAGACAACACGACATGTACATCATGCAAATGGCATGTACTTAATAAAAATAGTTTCTTCCCGAACAGACGAACACATGTAATGTACATAATCATTGCACGACATGTATTCTTGGTTTTTATGGATAGTAACCCTCAGAAACTACTCTGGAACCCAGAAAACACTAAAACGAATAAGGAAAGTTCCAAATTCTTATCTGTGAGGACCCATACTCCCCGCGAATCAATTCTTTGAATCTTAATCATGTTATAACAATGTAACAAGTTAACGATCCACTAAATTCTAGTCTATTAGGGCCCATAACACCTCAAGAACCCAATTTTGGTGTTCATTCAAAAAAAAAATCCTTACACAAAAAAAAACCCTATCAAAAATTAGATATTTTATCATGGAATGTTTCACAACAAAATTCATATTCTACAAAACATCTTTCACAATAACATGAAATCACTAATGAATCCTAAATGGAATTTCAAGAATACTTGAAATGTGATTTATAGAGAGTGAAAATATGATGCATGAGATGGAATACCCTAATAACATAAGGTCGTGACAGAAATAGAAGCTCAATAACATCAACAATAACAAAAAAATTCATGTGAATCACTAATGGTGAAATCAAATCAACTGTAATCTTGAAAAACAAAAAAAATTACAATAATGAAGGTAGGTTGGATTTTCCTTGTACACAGGTTAGCTACTCCCATGAAAAGTTTATTTAAATGTACTTATTCCTTCCTATCCTTGGATAAATGTAAAACCCCGAGATTTTATGAAAAATATTATTTTAATTTCATTAATGTCTTATGTTGTATTCTACACCAAGATTACCCTGTGCTATACGCAACACCATATTAGCTTGCAGTATACGCAACACTATTCTTGGACCGTGTTACACACAATTTTCATAATAGTTATTCTACGCAACATTGAGTGTATATATATATATATATATTAAATGTATAAATAAAATATGGTTGTATTCTGTTATACGAAACAACGAAGGATTCTTTCACAACACGCAACCCTGACTTGGCTTGCATTACACGCAATCGCGACCTTCCTCGATAGCGTGTGTTGTACGCAATACCGGGTTTTAATAAACAATGATATATTATTATAATATTGTCATGAACTAGCCGTTATGAATAGTATCAACTAAATTTTGAATTTTACAACATTATTATTCATCTTACACATTTTCTAGAACATGGTATAAGAACAAAATAAATTTTTCGGGTAAAATAAGTATTTTTAAAAAAATGCAGTTTTGCCGCCTTTTGATGGCGCACCCACTTTAAATCTAGTTTTTGAGAGGTTTATATGTTCAATTTGACAAAATAAAATTCTTATTTTGAATCAGGATTAAAAAATTTACATTAGATAAAGTTTCGATATTTTTCCGATAACTTTCATATTTTAATGAATAGTAAAAACACGCTATATTTTAATTAAAAACAACTTTCTCATCATAATATCTTATGTGGTTAAATTATAATATTGAATGGTTTTAAAGTATAAATGGAATATATTTTTACCATTTAATATAATGTATTTCATTATCATTGATTTTACCTTGAATTCGTAGGTTAAATCAATTCAATCTTTTGCAATGTTTTAAAGAAAAACCCGTTTTTATTCGACAACGGGATTAATTTTAATTTAATTTCTGAAACTTTTGTGTATTGAATTTTTAAAAATGGATTCCATATTTGGAATCAGTGGGTCCAAATTATGTTAATAGGCTACTTTTTATTTTTAGGAATTATAAATAGTAACTACGGTAAATTTTATTTAACGTAGCTAAAGATAATTCAGGTAATTAAGGGTAAATATAATATTATAAAATTACCCTAACACATTACAAAAATTTATTTTATGGCTAAAAGTAAACCCATATCAACTAAGGGTCGGATTAGATTCATTTTATGGACTTTTGACCATGAAAATAATTTAATTATTATTAAAACCAAAGAAAGTGACAACATGTCACTCTCTTAAATCTTATAAGTATAATAATTTTAACATAGTGATAAACATCATAAAACATAGAACATGAATAGTCTCCAGAAATCTAAAAAAATTATATACATCATGAGAATTTATTTATAATTTTATGGGATTAAATAATTTAATTTATTTATGACACAATGATGATGCAGTAATTATCTTATTAATGAAATATTGACATAATTGATGTTATAAAAACCAAAATAAATGTAATTTGAGAATTTTTATGAATACCACTAATTTTATAGGTTACTATGATATATTAGTGTTGATTTAATCAACTTGGTTCGAACATATAATTCTGTTATGACTTTCACAAAAATCATATATCAAATAGTGTCAAAATTGACACAAAATAGTTTTTAAATAAAATATTATATTATTAATTGTTATTTTATTCCTAAAAATCTAAGGTTCGGCCAAATGACTTAGATAAGGATATATATATTAATAATAAACAATTTGGGGTTCTTTTGGCATGTTATAGTAAGTGTATTAACCATATAGTGTAAGAAAACAAAAAGACACGGTAAAAGTTAAATTATTTAACTTAGGGTTAAATCTAATTGATAAGGTTAAAATAATAACCTAAACTTGTCTAAATCTTATTGGTTGATAGGCTTTCGACCCATACCCACTTTAGCTTCGAAATAAGACCCTTTGGAACCATTATAAACCGATTTTGACATTAATATAAAATAATATTTTGAGGTATTCCTAAGGTGCCCCTCTCATCCCTTATAAAAGGACACATCCTCCCCCTCCTCCTCACACCAATTTGAGCACTCACGCTCGGAACACCCCTGCCAAAATATCTTCTCCACTTCCCTAGAAACATCCTAGAGGTTCTGGTCTTCCTCAAAGTCAAATTTTAGTGCCCTAAGAGGAGGTCTCAAAGAGGGGCTTCAAAGAAGAGGTAATTACTGTTACCAATTCTTTCATCTTTATTTATTCTTCCACTTCTTCTTCTTAGGTTGTTTCATTATGAAGTAATAAAATCAGTATCACTAATATACTGATATGTTATTTTAAGTATGAAACAACCGTATTTCACTATCTATCCATCCTACGGAAAAAGGAAATCACCGCACGTGCGTACGTACGGAATACCGTCTCCACGCCGTGGTGTAATCTATTTTCCGCCACCACATTAATTGGATGGGTATAATAGTTTAATGAGTAACTATATATGATTATTATAAGGTGATATTGATACTGAAATATTATACAAACACTTCAACACAATTCCACGACCATGGGAACGATATCATCGCTCGTGCGTACGTACGGACTACCGTCTCCACGACGCGATGAGATTCATTCTCCATGTTAACCATTTAAGAATGATTACAAAGTATATATAAGAAATAATAATGAAATATATGACATTATAAAGATACTGGATTTATGTATATATTTATATGTATGTCATCTACTTACTTCCATTCAAGACAATAAGGAAAGAAAAACAGCGTTCATGCGTACGTACGGACTACCGTCTCCATGAACGGTGTTTTTCATTTCATTTATCTATCTATTATATATATATATATATATACTGAATATATATGATATATAAATCATATTTTATATTCTGGAAGTAAGTAAATCATGATATAAGTAATAATAATGTCATGAACAACAAGTCAAAACACCTACGATAAATGAAACGATTTTACCCAAAAACGCATCTTTAACATGGAATTTACAAAAGAACGGGTAATATAATGTCATAAGTGAACCATATATGATATCATAACAATGAATATGATTCTTTAATAAGTCAATGACATTATTTAAATCATTATACAGGAGGTTCGGACACATACGAAGCAAATCAGACCTAAGGTAAGGGAAATATCACAATCTCATTTCTATCCGAGATTGTTTATACTTTGAAATTTACTGGGGTGTATTTTATCATCCACATCCATGTTTCCTCGATATGTAATATTATTTCCAATCACCTACAATTTTTTAAATCCAATTTTACCCTTCGGTAAGTTTTTAGTAAAAGATATGAAAGGAATCTTTTGTTGTTTTTCATACGAGGTACTTTTTGACTTTTCCGACAAAAGTACGGGAAGAATGTTTTTTTTAACTTATACGGCATGAATGGATTTTTAAAACATTATTTCCATTAAGCTTCCTTTACATGATTTCATGTTTATTTTAAATCAAATTCTTTTAGTTTAGAATTTTATGACATTTTAAGAAAAGAATAGTGTTTTTGAAGAAGAAATGATATTTTCCTCAAGAATGGAGTTCAAGTGTTTTATCAAAATTATTTTCCATCTAAGATAATAAAGGGTTCTGTTTTTATCCCTATTATTGCATTGATTTGATTATGTTGTGAGGGAATTATTTTTATGAAGTCATTTACCTTATATGGTTTGTTTTATGATGTCATGATGTTTCATGAATCCCATTTTTTGTTACATGTGTTATGCGATGATGTATGTTTTATGATTATGTGGCACACATAAGAAAGGATTCATTATAAGATGGGTGGGACCTATATCTCCATCCAATGCATTGGGTAAAGATTTTATATCTCATGAGATAGACATGGCTGAAATGGTAGGTTATACCGGTTCAGTGAAACCGGACTGAAATGAGGGTTACTCGATTCAGAAAGGGACTTTGTCCACTAAGCTATTATTGGCAATGAGTCTTGACTAACAAGAAATGATTTTCTATGATTATGTGTGTATGCCACAATGTTTAATGTTTTAAGTTATGATTATTGGGATTTCATTTCACTACTATGATTTATCCCATGTTATGAAATTATGCTCTCTTTTTTGCAGGTTAAGATTTCCAAAAGTTATGTTCTTATGAATATGATGTGATTGATTTTTATTTTGTATACCCTTAATGAGAATTTCAGCTCACCCTTTTATGTTATCTTTTCCCCAGGATATAAAGAAAGGTTTTAGGTAAAAAAAAGGGAATATCTTTATGGGAGATATTGAAGATCTTTCACCACGATTAGAATATTACGTTCCGAGTTTCCAAAGACACTAAACTATTACGATCCTTGTGTGTGTGTGTTTTTGTTATGTACTAAGTATTCCGAAAAAGTAATGTAAAGTCTATGTACGCCAGGCTTCGGGTCTCTACAGTTGGTATCAGAGGAAAGGTTTAGTCAACCTTTGGAAACTAGGATGCGAAAACGTTAGTGAGATCCCTAGAGATATTTCTAAGGTATGTCTAGGGATGCCCCTAAGGATAAGTATACGTATAGGATATAGTACTAGAACTATGGTAACGATATTAGATTAAACCAAAGATGTTAGATATTTAAGTTACTCCCCCTTTATTATGATTTTTTCCTCTCACACTATTCTTTTTGGGTTTTAGAAAATGGTTGGAAACAAGGTGATTCACGATAATGGAGGATATGATGGACAATGGAATGATATTCTTCATGAGCAACCAAATGAAATGGGATTTGGAAGTCCAAACATCATTATTATGCCGAATCAGCAATCTCATAATATGATCAATAATGTAAAATTTGGTATGTTTCCTGAATCGGCTAATAAGAGAAAGATGGAGTTTCATGATGATCATAGAGGAAAGAAAGTTAAATTTCCCCTATGTAAATCATGTGGGAAGAGGCATCAAGGAGAATGTTTCAAAGGAACTGGCAGATGCTTTGGGTGTGGAAAAGAAGGACACAAAGCCAGTAAGTGCAAAGGAAAAGGTTCAGTTAACACTAGGGATGAAGATAATGGTATTGCTACGACATCAACAATGGTTAAATGATTTAAATGTGGAATGTACGGGAATTATGCAAACCAATGCCCTAAGGGAAAGTCTCATGAAGATAATCAGTATGGTCGTATGGGTAGTATTTATGTGGATGATGATGAAGAGACTACAAATGATATGTGAGATGAAATAATTGTTGAAGCTCGGTCAATGGTTTAAGAATGTAGTGGAATGATTACATGTTTATCAAGTAATCTCATGGTACTATGGGATAAAGAGACATCTAAGGATTGTTACATTGTTGTCTTTCCTTACGTTTTGAAAGTATGTGATGAATGGTACCAGTATTTTTGGAAAGTAGATTATATGCGCATAATGAATGGATAAGACGATAATGAGATGTTTGATTGTATGCATGAGCTCATGATTGATATAAGGACGAAGTGATATCATGGTTTGTGTATATAGAATTTTGAGGATTTTGGTATGTGGAAAGTGTTAACTTTTAACTGCATTCATGTTTTCACTAAGGTATTCAAGAGAATACATGATTAAGGACTTTGAATGTTTGGAATGTGACCAACAAAACATATCTTATGATATGTGGGGATCAACGATGGTATTAAATCTCTGGTAATCGTTTTCACTATGTTATGAGAGTGGACTGTAGTATTATGTATAAGTCTAAAGATTATAATGGATTATGTTGGACATAAGTTAGTATTGATTAAGGTTAGAAGATTTTTGATATTATTGATGGGATGTTATAGTAACGTAGTTTTAGAAAAAGGACAACCTGCAGGACGGGCGACAACCCATCGCATCGGACAAGGCTGTAGGAATCGATCCCACAACCGAAGTGCGACTGGCCTTTATCGCCTACCACTGACCTACAGGAAGTCCCTGTTTAGTAGAAACTAGTTTTATTATATTAAGCAGTATGATATATGAAGTATAAGTCCATTTTAGGAACCATATATGATTAATCTCACTAAGGAATGACTTATGTATATTTAATAACTTTTTCTAACCTTTTGTTTGAGACAAATGGAATGACGTGTCATACTAACACTTCACGAATAACAAATTCAACTTCATTTATTTAAGAGATGAAGTGAAAATTGTTCAAGGCACGAACAACAGTGAGATTGTACCAAAATAAAGTAAGTATTTATTCTAATTCAAATTCTTCAACTTTAGGGAAACGATCTTGAAAACCAAAAATGTTGTCCTAGTGCTCTTATATCTGATTAATCAGATGGTACCCTAGATCGTCACAAATTTATGGCTTTGTGATTGCTGGCTTTTCCATAGCCATGTTATCTACCACTCTCCATCAGAACATGATGGTTAGATTTCTCTTCCATATCCATATTTTCACCTATGTGGAAACCCAGTGATTAATTTATTTGGGTAACCGTTACGTTTCATACTTTTGTTTTTAAAGATAAGTTTTGGTATTCCTTTTTACGATGTGGGTTTCTATCAAAGAAACTTTCAAATAGTAAACCATTTATAACTCTGACGAATTTCGAGGGCGAAATTCATTTTAAGGGGGGTAGAATGTAACACCCCGAGATTTTATGAAAAATATTATTTTAATTTCATTAATGTCTTATGTTGTATTCTACACCAAGATTACCCTGCGCTATACGCCACGCCGTATTAGCTTGCAGTATACGCAACACTATTCTTGGACCGTGTTACACACAATTTTGATAATAGTTATTCAACGCAACATTGAGTATATATATATATACATATTAAATGTATAAATGAAATATGGTTGGATTCTGTTATACAAAACAACGAAGGATTCTTTCACAACACGCAACCCTGACTTGGCTTGCATTACACGCAATCGCGACCTTCCTCGATAGCGTGTGTTGTACACAATACCGGGTTTTAATAAACAAGGATATATTATTATAATATTGCCATGAACTAGCCGTTATGAATAGTATTAAATAAATTTTGAATTTTATAACATTATTATTCATCTTACACATTTTCTAGAACATGGTATAAGAACAAAATAAATTTTTCGGGTAAAATAAGTATTTTTCAAAAAATGCAGTTTTGCCGCCTTTTGATGGCGCACCCACATTAAATCTAGTTTTTGACATGTTTATATGTTCAATTTGACAAAATAAAATTCTTCTTTTGAATCAGGATGTAAAAATTTACATTAGATAAAGTTTTGATATTTTTCCGATAACTTTCATATTTTAATGAATAGTAAAAACACGCTATATTTTAATTAAAAACAAATTTTTTCATCATAATATCTTATGTGGTTAAATTATAATATTGAATGGTTTTAAAGTATAAATAGAATATATTTTTACCATTTACTATAATGTATGTCATTAGCATTGATTTTACCTTGAATTCGTAGGTTAAATCAATTCAATCTTTTGCAATGTTTTAAAGAAAAACCAGTTTTTATTCGACAACGGGATTAATTTTAATTTAATTTCTGCAACTTCTGTGTATTGAATTTTAAAAAATGGATTCCATATTTGGAATCAGTGGGTCCAAATTATGTTAATAGGATACTTTTTATTTTTAGGAATTATGAATTGTAACTACAGTAAATTTTATTTAACATAGTTAAAGGTAAATCAAGTAATTAAGGGTAAATATAATATTATAAAATTACCCTAACACATGCCAAAATTCTATTTTATGGCTAAAAGTAAACCCATATCAACTAAGGGTCGGATTAGATTCATTTTATGGACTTTTGACCATGAAAATAATTTAATTATTATTAAAACCAAAGAAAGTGACAACATGTCACTCTCTTAAATCTTATAAGTATAATAATTTTAACTTAGTGATAAACATAATAAAACTTAGAACATGAATAGTCTCCAGAAATATAACTAAATTATCTAAAACATGAGAATTTATTTATAATTTTATGGTATTAAATAATTTAATTTATTTATGACACAATGATGATGCAGTAATTATCTTATTAATGAAATATTGACATAATTGATGTTATAAAAACCAAAATAAATGTAATTTGAGACTTTTTATGAATCCAAATAATTTTATAGGTTACTAAGATATATTAGTGTTGATTTAATCAACTTGGTTCGAACATATAATTCTGTTATGACTTTCACAAAAATCATATATCAAATAGTGTCAAAATTGACAGAAAATAGTTTTTAAATCAAATATTATATTATTAATTGTTATTTTATTCCTAAAAATCAAAGGTTCGGCCAAATGACTTAGATAATGATATATATATTAATAATAAACAATTTGGGGTTCTTTTGGCATGTTATAGTAAGTGTATTAACCATATAGTGTAAGAAAACAAAAAGACACGGTAAAAGTTAAATTATTTAACTTAGGGTTAAATCTAATTGATAAGGTTAAAATAATAACCTAAACTTGTCTAAATCTTATTGGTTGATAGGATTTCGACCCATCCCCACTTTAGCTTCGAAATAATACCCTTTGGAACCATTATAAACCGATTTTGACATTAATATAAAATAATATTTTGAGGTATTCCTAAGGTGCCCCTCTCCTCCCTTATAAAAGGACACCTCCTCCCCCTCCTCCTCACCCCAATTTGATCACTCAAGCTCGGACAACCCCTGCCAAAATCTCTTATCCACTTCCCTAGCAACATCCTAGAGGTTCTGGTCTTCCTCAAAGACCAATTTTAGTGCCCTAATAGGAGGTCTCAAAGAGGTGCTTCAATGAAGAGGTAATTACCGTTACCAATTCTTTCATCTTTATTTCTTCTTCCACTTATTCTTCATAGGTTGTTTCATTATGAAGTAATAAAATCAGAATCACTAATATAATGATATGTTATTTTAAGTATGAAACAACCCTATTTCACCATCTATCCATCCTACGGAAAAAGGAAATCACCGCGCGTGCGTACGTACGGAATACCGTCTCCACGCCGTGATGTAATCTATTTTCCGCCACCACATTAATTGGATGGGTATAATGGTTTAATGAGTAACTACATATGATTATTATAAAGTGATATTGATACTGAAATAGTATACAAACACTTCAACACAATTCCACGACCATGGGAACGATATCATCGCTCGTGCGTACGTACGTACTACCGTCTCCACGACGCGATGAGATTCATTCTCCATGTTAACCATTTAAGAATGATTACAAAGTATATATAAGAAATAATAATGAAATATATGACATTATAAAGCTACTGTATTTATGTATATATGTATATGTATGTCATCTACTTACTTCCATTCAAGACAATAAGGAAAGAAAAACAGCGTTCATGCGTACGTACGGACTACCGTCTCCATGAACGGTGTTTTTCATTTCATTTATCTATCTATTATATATATATATATATACTGAATATATATGATATATAAATCATATTTTATATTCTGGAAGTATGTAAATCATGATATAAGTAATAATAATGTCAAGAACAACAAGTCAAAACACCTACGATAAATGAAACGATTTTACCCAAAAACGCTTCTTTAACATGGATTTTACAAAAGAACGGGTAATATAATGTCATAAGTGAACCATATATGATATCATGACAATGAATATGATTCTGTAATAAGTCGATGACATTATTTAAATCATTATACAGGAGGTTTGGACACATACGAAGCAAATCGGACCTAAGGTAAGGGAAATATCACAATCTCATTTCTATCCGAGATTTTTTATACTTTGAAATTTACTGGGGTGTATTTTATCATCCACATCCATGTTTCCTCGATATGTAATATTATTTCCATTCACCTAAAACTGTTTAAATCCAATTTTACCCTTCGGTAAGTTTTTAGTAAAAGATATGAAAGGAATCTTTTGTTGTTTTTCATACGAGGTACTTTTTGACTTTTCCGACAAAAGTACGGGAAGAATGATTTTTTTAACTTATACGGCATGAATGGATTTTTAAAACATTATTTCCAAGAAGCTTCCTTTACATTTTTTCAAGTTTATTTTTAATCAACTTCTTTTATTTTAGAATTTTATGACATTTTAAGAAAAGAAAAGTGTTTTTGAAGAAGAAAGGATATTTTCCTCAAGAATGGAGTTCAAGTGTTTTATCAAAATTATTTTCCATCTAAGATAATAAAGGGTTCTATTTTTATCCCTATTATTACATTTATTTGATTATGTTGTGAGGGAATTATTTTTATGAATCCATTTACCTTATATGGTTTGTTTTATGATGTCATTATGTTTCAAGAATCCCATTTTTTGTTACATGTGTTATGCGATGATGTATGTTTTATGATTATGTGGCACACATAAGAAAGGATTCATTATAAGATGGGTGGGACCTATATCTCCCTCCAATGAATTGGGTAAAGATTTTATATCTCATGAGATATACATGGATGAAATGGTAGGTTATACCGGTTCAGTGAAATAGGACTGAAACGAGGGTTACTCGATTCAGAAAGGGACTTTGTCCACTAAGATAGTCTTGGCAATGAGTCTTGACTAACAAGAAATGATTCTCTATGATTATGTGTGTATGCCAAAAAGTTTCATGTTTTATGTTATGGTTATTGGGATTTCATTTCACTACTATGATGTATCCCATGTTATGAAATTATGCTCTCTTTTTTGCAGGTTAAGATTTCTAAAAGTTATGTTCTTATGAATATGATGTGATTGATTTTTCTTTTGTATACCGCATTTGAGCTCACCCTTTTATGTTTTCTTTTCCCCAGGATATAAAGAAAGGTTTTAGGTAAAAAAATGGAATATCTTTATGGGAGATATTGAAGATCTTTCACCACGATTAGAAGATTATGTTCCGAGTTTCCAAAGACACTAAACTATTACGATCCTTGTGTGTGTGTGTTTTTGTTATGTACTAAGTATTCCGAAAAATTAATGTAAAGTCTATGTACGTCAGGCTTCGGGTCTCTACAATAAAGGATCCAAATAGTAAGTCAGGAATAATGAATTCCTCTAATTCCACTTTATAACATCATGGTTCTTGAAGCCACCCAAAGGCGCCCCGTACTGGGTTGGTCACATGGCCTCAAGCGCGTTTCCCTGAATGCCAGAGGATTCCGACTAGCTGCGAGGTCCTTGGGTGTGATAGTGGGGAAACTATGTCATCATTGGAAGAGTACACATCAGAAGTAAACAAATACATACAAGACCAAAATCCAAAATAATGACATACTTCAAAAAACTGAGGGTATAAACTTGAGAACATATATATATAAATGATTCATGATACATATGTTAATGAGAAAATTGAAACAAAGAAAAATGATAGAATATAATACTAAACCATTTACAAAAGAAAAGTATTACCATCACCACAGTGTCACAAGCCTAATCTTAGTCCCATAATCTCCTCCTCCACAACATTTCATGTACCTGAAGTAGAAGGGCCATTTCCATTGTCTAGACCAGCAGTAATATAATCTGTTTAGGCCCAAAAAGCATGTCCCAAATATGGTGTGAGAATAATATCAATAGGAAACCACCAAAATATTTTTTCCTAACTTTCAATGAGTATATGGCAGGAAAAAGTACAAAAATCACTAAAAAGGAAGGTGATCAATATTAAACAATCCACAGTTTAGTGTCAAGAAATAACTAACAATGAGGTGAATAAATAGGTAACCCTCTTGGAAGCACTCTTAGTCTAACATCTCTCGTCCTACCAAACAAGTACAAGAAACCCTCTGGAAAGTAAACTAAGTCTAACCCCTCTGGTTCATTTTAAGCATAGACTCTCTAAGGAATCACTCACCGTCAATTCCTCCTATAGTCTCATATCATAACTAAAGGAGCTCAAGGGAAGCACTTATATCACATTCCCTCTGTGGACCATGTTGAGGAACTACAAACACTCTGAGGAAGTACTCAATGTCAATTCCCTATGTGGTCTCGCATCGTAAACAAATATAATGACACTCTGGATAAGCCCTTAATGTCCATTCTCACTATGGTCTATACACCAGGTTCTCACAGCCCCGTGTAAGTCAGGAAACTGTAGCAGTGCATAATCTCCAAGGTAAAACTCATGAACTACTTGGATAGAATTCTACAAAACATCAGTATAATAGTACTATAGTCATACTATCCTAAAATACAAGGCATGGGAAAGAAAACAGCATCCTAACAGGCAATCAATACCCAAAGGTCCAAACTGGAAAAACATGAGTGGTAAAAACATCCAAATCACAACAATTCACCCTATTCAAAATCAATAATCATATACTCAAGCATATAGTATACATAGGGTAGAAATGGTAAATGCGCAATACCCCATTCATGTGTATTGGGAATGTTTGCAAATAAAATTCATGGACTATCTACGGAAAGGCACAAACCAGCTACCACAGTGATGGGAGATCAAGATACTTGAACCATGAAGCTTTAATCACCATATAACACCATATATATATGAAAACGTATAAAAGGTTCAACCCACAATAACTCACAAAGGTGGATAAATCAAGTAAAGAGGCTCATGAAGAAGATATAAGTCAGCGATGTTATTCTAACGCAACCGACAGTGTCCGATTCGGAAGACGGATAGAGAATCAGGGGCTTGTTGAAGATCCACAGCCGTACAGACTCTCCCGGATGAGCGAGACCTAGAATATGAGTGTTATTTCCATCTGATACGACCCCGATGCATTTAATGAAAAAAACAATACACGGCGTGCACTCGCATATTCCATACTCTGCTTTAAGAAGCCTCCTGGTAATCTTACATGGTCGTGTGAATGTCTGCTACATGGCCAGCACATGGATACCTGAAGTACCCAATTATACGGCTTGTACTCCTAATTTACATGGCATTTACTTAAAAAATTTCAAGAAACTCCTTTTTCTCTCAAAAGCTCCAGAAAAAGAAAAACATACCTAAAAAGAAGATCTGGGTTCTTACACTCAGTGGGATTTGAAGAGGTAAATTTTGATTTCTAAGAAGATACTGATATTATGTAGGAGGAATCAAATGGAGAAGAAAACTGGGTTATTTCTATGAATAAAGAGGTTGACTGAATAGAAACAAATCAGACAAGTGAGATTGTATTGAGGTCGACAAATTATAATGTCATCATGATAAAATGGGTATTTATAATATGATAAATGAAGAAGGTATATTTATTAATAAAAATCTTAAATAGTGTGAAAAGGGTAGTCCCAAATAGTGGTTATTTATTTTGATGAAGAATTTCTACCTATAGTGAGGCTAGAGGCAATCAGATGATTCTTACTCATAGTAGTCGAAATAAGGTTCAATGTCTTCCTCATAAACGTCAATTAAACAATTCTTACTGTGTTCAATAATAATAAGTTTACATTGAGAATATATATAGTTTTATAATTCATGGATATGAGAACAAGGTTTTTTGGATAAAGAATTCTTTATATTGTTTGAAGAAATCATCGAGAGCATGGTATTAAAATATAGATCAACATTTAAAGAAGATCAATTTTCAAAATGGTATCGTAGATTAAAATATAAATTTAAACCATGATAGTAATAAATGGATGATGTCATTGGTATATATTGATAACATAATCTTTGGTGGATTTGATGAATCTTAGTGTAGATAGATTTCTCAATTCATGAAATGTTAGTTCCAAATGTTAATGATTGGTGAACTGACATTTTGCTTTGTTTATAGGTAGCATAAGGATTGAATGACACATTAATTTATGAATATAAATATTCCATGGTGGTTTTTATAAGATTTAATCACAAAGAGATGATGTATATGGTAACTACCTAAATGAAAATGTCATTGGATGATGAAGGAAAAACAATTAATGTCACTGGATATATGTAGATCATTGAAATCCAATATCACATGACAGTGACATGATCAGATATTTTTTTCTACATTTCAAGAATCATGGTATCAATGAAATACAATGTAAAGACACTTTTTTTACTAACAAATAATACATCATTATATCAAGGTAATAGTGTAATTTTTTTTAAGTACAATGAAAAATCTCAGAAAGAGTTATTGGGTTATCCTGACGCAAATTGGGAATGTTCAATAGTTAATAGAAATACAAAATCAGGTTGTTTTTTCTATCATGGTCGTTTATGTATTTCATGACTAAGAGGAAATAATATTTCCTTATGTTTGACATTATAGAAGCTGAATATATTAAGGGTACTAAATCAAACACACAGTTATTGTGGATGAATTAGGAGCTTCATGATATGGAAATAGAAGTCAAGTATTTGATTAGAATCCATTGAAATAATTCAAGTACAATATATCTTAGAAAAAATACATTAAATTACTCAAGGACTAATTAAATTGAAATATAGCATCATTTTTTAAGGGTAAGGTTGAGTAGGGTCTTGTGAAGTTATTTTTTTGCATAAAAAATTAAAATTTTCCAAAATTCTTACCAAGTCCTTACCTTATGAAGAATTTCAAAGGAATAAAATGGCTCCGGGCATCTAGTCGAATCCCTTCACATATAAAAATTTGGATATTTTAACCCCTATCCCTTAGATTTTTTGTTTATCCCTAATGTAAAATTATGTGTTTTTAACCCTATTGTATAAAATAACAATGTGACTTTCAGGTTTGTTGGAAATGGAGTAGACATTTTGGATGTCAATAGGGAGAAAATGTATTAATCAAGACAAGGGAAAAGCTGATAGGTGGATAAGGAAGATAGGTGGAAATTGAAATTTAATAATTCTAGAAGAGATTGATCAAAGTATATATACCACGACAAATTGTGCCTATGATGAATTAAGTTTTTTAGTGTCAACAATGATGTTTTTTATTTATGATATATTTATGATGCTCTTATTTCTCATGCTGAGAATAGATAATGGGGTCTTATAGTATGTGTTTATATATTCATTGATCACTATCTTAATTGTATTAAGGGAATGATGTTTGACATGGATGAAGTCTAAATTATATACAAAAATGTGAAGAGTCGTCAACAAACCCAAATGGTGATATTATTGGGAGAAATCCATCATAATACCATTTTAGAATTTTTTGACTGATTGTGATTTTTATTTGACAATATAGGTTTCCAAGGTATGTTCTAGATTCCAAAGTCATTTTTGAAACAATATGTTGGAAATGATCTAGGATGTAGGAATGGTTTCCATTGAAGTGGTATAGAAATTTATATAAACAAGATGGAACAATTTATTTATGTTTTCATAACATTTGAGTACAAAATTTGGAGTGTGGATTGAATTGAAAAAAGTAGATTTCATCGAATTATATATGAAAATAGGGAAAAGAAATGAATTTCACAAAGAATGAGCTTCTAAAATTGTGGTTCACAATGGTGCAATGATTCTGAAGTTAAGAACTATGAGTATGAAGAGCATCGAGAATGGAGGTGGTGAGGAGCATCATGGAAGATGATGTTTTTATGGAGAGATCCATGATTAATATATGAATAATGAATGATAAAATATCCTAGAGCATCAAAATAAAGGGAGAATTTTGGATGAAAAAAAGGATCCTTGTAAATTTATGGTGACATGGCCAGAGGGTTCTGGAGTCGGTAGAAACACCTATATATTAGCATCTACATCCTTTAAAAAAGTATCCAGACTTAACAAAAAATCATAATGAACTAGAATACAAATGGTGGTTTGTGAATGTGCATTTCAAAGGAGTTTAATGTTATAAAATTGGTAAAATTATAATAGGCAGCTCAATGTTCAGAGCATAAAAAAGAAATGAAATTCAAGAAGGATAAGTATGATCCACTAATGAAATGAGATTCATGAAGGCTATTTGAGATTTGTGAAGGTGGTGTGATTTTAAAAGGATATAAGAGATACTCCAAATGTAGTTTCTTCATTAAGGATATATGAGATTTATGAAAGTTGGTCTTAAGGAAATAAGTAACAAAAATGAAAGTTGTTCATAATGAATTTCCTATTACATCTATGGTAAACTATTATTTATCTATTAGATGCAAGTGGAACTTCAATAGTAAATCTATCCACAAGTGAGGATATATTCATTAGAGATGATAATGTGAAATGAAAATCTATAAACTGTGGAAGAATCCCTTCCAAGAGCTGTGAGAAAATAAAGAAGAAGATGGTGATCCCATTTCCAAAAAGTGAGCCTGAGAAAGAGACATTAGGAGTGACCTTTGGGAATATAGTGAGAATCCCCTGAGCCTTGTAAAGGAAGTGATCCTAGGGATAGAAGAGATCTATCCTGAACCATAAATATTTGTAGTGACCAATATTGAATTTTTTATAAATGGCACATCACCATTTTATTCTCCTTGGATATTACTAGGTGACGGTGAACTAAGTAAAAATCATTATATCCTAGTGATTTCTCTCATTAATTACAATAAAAGAATAATCATTAGATAAAGAAGGAAAGGATATGATCATCATTAATAATTAAGTTCAAACTACATCACCATTATAAAAAAATTTAAAAATATATTAGGTTGGAATGAATATAGAAAAGAATATACATCCTGGGATTCACCTCCCCCATATCAGGGTATCTAGGCCCCTTTTGGAACTAAGATGATTTAATATGAATGACAATTTGGTGACTATTACATACCCATGTTTGTTTTTTATTGAATGAATTATATAATTAGTTTCAATAATTATATATCCAAAAATTATTACTAGAATCATGTACTTTAAAAAACTCTCAAAATCACCAAAGATGAGAAGGTTGGAATTCCCATAGTGATAATGTGATGGAGAAAATTGAGGAAAAAATAATTAATATCTTTTATAGATGAAATGTTGCTAAAGACCGCATGGAATGTGCATCAAATAATGTAAAATTTTCTATGTGATGAAAATATGATAATAAAGCTATTAATTTTTGGGGAAAATAAATAGTATGATGAGGGAAATAAATCTCATCATAGTGAAAAATTTATAGTTCATGGTATTAAATTTGTGTAACTAAATCCTTATTAATAATAATTATATATTGTAATGGTTAAATCATATAGTAAAGAAGTACTAATGTTGAAATAAAATTGATAAAGTATTTATGTATTTGGATGAAGGAATATAATTTCGTTTAAAAAAATATTATTTTGGTTTTTATTTTTCAATATCATCTAAGACAAATGTAAAACGTCAAAATCATATATCTCTTCATTATCATAAGACTAATATAAACAATCAAAGATGAATATGTTTATGGTTTATCATACATAAATAGTCATAAACACCTGATTTAAAAAAATATTTTGTGGGAGTATTAAAAAAATAATGATATTTTTCTAAAACAATTATATGAATACAACCCATTGGTATAATTTCTGTTTTAGTTGAAAAGTTATTTAATAATGAATTCCCTATCATTTTTATTTTTTTGTTTAAATTCATTTTAAACATTTAGGTTAATCATTTCTTTGATATTTAGGTAATTATTTGTTATTCTAGTTTGGTAATGTTATATACATTATATTAATTTAATTTTAAAAATAGGAAGACCCATATACCTAGTGACAACAATTGCATCTGGAAAGGTCACAATGCCTAAACCTAAAATCGAAGGATTATATGGGCTTATCTCATACCTCTATCCTATGTAGATTCCTTTTTAATTTTACCTTGTTTTTTTAAACTGTTTGTTGAATAGATATTGATTATAGACTGGTAGTTTTTTATTGAGGTTTTATATTAATGATTTACATTAGATAACTTCAGGTATCCATTATCATTTTTGGAAATTGTTATATTCAAAAGGAATTACTTTTCACTCTTTCATGGATTTTATGATCCATTAAAGGTGCATTTTATATAATTAAGAAAACATTTATTTTTTGATATTCATATTTTTGATTGAGGGATGAATTATAAATTTATCAAATAATAACAATAGGATTGAATGTTTCTTATAAATTATAAATTTATAACATAAAGATATTTCTTGAAATTCATAATCACTGAAAGAATAGGTCAACATAAGGTAAAAAATCTTGAAAAACAAATAATCCTACCACTTTCATATTTTATGAACAAAATGGTATTTTAAATCATTATAGATTTATAGTTTTTAGGACCATAAAATTCAATTTAACATTCATTTTATTGCGATTTTTTCCTCCATAATTATTTATAATTATTTATACTTCGATTCCATGTTAAAATATTAACATTCCACCAATGTTAGCCTATATAAAAATGATATGATGTGATTTTACATAAGAACATAGTAATTACATTTATCTATTGTTAAGAGGATAATTTAGTAAACCATATTATATAGTGGTTTCTAAAAAAGGTAATTATCTTATATCAAACCTAGAATTTCTGAGTGTAATGTCAAATTATGAGTATGAAACATCATTATGTTGGAAAAAATGTAAGAAACCATTATTAAAAAAGAGTAAGAATTCATTAGATATCATATATGAAATTAAACATAGGACTTAAATACACAACAAAATATATTTATTTAAATTTGATCACTTAGATACTTTCAGAAGATGTAACCATGAATTTAAATGAATAGTAATATAGTATTCTATTATAACCTGGTCGTTAAATAGTTTTTTATGAATAGTACTAAATAAATTATGAAAATGATGTATATTTAATGATCATAAATAATTTATGAATCATTCAATAGAAAAAATAAATATTTTATGAAATTGATTATTAAGAGACTTTTTTCTTATAGAGTATGTTACATTTCATTATGATTAATAATGTATAATGAAATTTTGTTTTCATAGTAATGTTTTATTCCCTTGATATACAACCCATTTTATTTAAAAAATATTATTCCATGATTTATATATTAAACTTGAAGAATATTTGGTTTTTTATTTCTACATTTTTTTGTGGTTCCACAATATTTCTTTATATACTCATTAGAATACGATTCTTACCATATTTATTACATAAATAGGAATGGTTTTCATGGTCTCAATTTCAATTTCATGAGACATACTGCTTTTTAAAAAAAAATTAATGGTATATATGCATTATTGTTTTAATATTATATAATTATATATAATTAATGAACATTTATGTTTAGTTGGATTCTCTTTCCCTTCAAGGGGTTTCATTGTGACGAACCAAAATTTGTAAGGGTTTCTTGGTCTAATTTTAAATCCATGTGATAAGTTGGATATTGTGCACCATCATTTACATTTTATTTTTTATTTACTACTCTATTGAATTAAATTTACATTATTATTATTAACTTAATTATATTTTAGTGTCATGGAATCCATCTCATGTTATTTTGATTCATACATTACCATTAATGATATGGAATTTTCATCTCATTTTATGTTGATTGGGATATTTTTACATTTCACTAATTGTTTCATTTTGGTATTATATATATTGACCAATGTTTACTTTATATATAATTTGAAACTACTTTCATTTTTTGGGATTATACATTTTGAGAAACAACTCTTCCTTTTCCATTCTAAATCATCCTCTTTTGATGGAATTTTTTTCATCTATCTTCGTCCTTAAAATAATAACCTATATTTAAATAATGTTTTTAAATGAAAATAACCATTCTTTTCATACATAAATTTATTGAGGGATTTATTGAAATAATTATGTACCATTGATATATACATTATTAGTATGAGCTATTATTATACTAAGAAATATTACACATACTCTTTTTCAGAAATATTAACAACATGTATACTTGTTATTACAATATGGATGTTTATTGATTAATAAGGAATAACAGTTCAGTACATTTCATTTTATTCTTTTATTAATATTATTAAACCATTAGATATAATTAAATATATGCGGGGCCCAGTATATGTGGCCCCTCAACGGATTGATATGTATCATAAAAAACTACGATATGTTTTTTTTCTTTCACATAAAAAATATTTCATAAACACTTTGCCATGACATTAATGTCATGATGTCTAAGATCATGATGTATTTTCTTTGGGAACAAAAATTCTAACTTAATGTTTTAATATCATTACCATTGAACTAGTTTTTTATCCATGGCTTTATTTATTTATATTTTAACCATGGAAATGTTGTGCATGAATTTTGTTTTCATTATGAAATTATTCTTCCTATTTGTTCCTATATTATACTTTTCCATAAATTATGATTTTATATATAATATATTAAGTCTATCCCTAAAAATAATATGAGATCACTCAATCTAATATTTTAATTTCTCTGTGTTATAAAAAAATATATAACACAGAATATTACAAAAAATATATCTTCTATTGATAATTTTGGAGTATACGTGAAGAAATATTTGTGATTAAATAGTTTGATGTTATATCATGATTTAGAAATGTTATAATTTAGCATAATGTTCTTCCTAAAATATTAAAACTATATTACTAAACTGTAATTAAAATGTATGTGAATCAATATTTATTGGGGATATTTTAATTTATTATGTCTGAAATAGTGTCACTTCAAATTCTTCAATTCAATAATTAATTTTTTTAATTCACAATATATTACAAGAGTTCAATTATATGGTATATGTTAAGGTATTAATATGGCATTTAAGAAAATTTAGAGATTATTATATTTTTCATTTAGGGATAATTTATGAGTTGGAAATTCAATTAGGGTTTGACAAATAAAGGATAATCATAATTTATATTGTATAGATAATCTTATAGGATTTGTTTATGTGGTATTTCATCCTTTGGGATTTTTGGGGAATACGACGAGTTAAATTTAGAGAAACCCATATTTATTAGTCTATTTACCAGAAAACATTTCATTTTTCTAAAATTAATATATATGTCTTCTCTAAGATATTATATTCATATTTTTATTCTACAAGTGTTTAAACTATTTAGAATAGATGTAAATATTGTCAATAATTATAAAAGGATCATATTGTGTAATAACTCAATCACTACCCAAGGATTCGAAATGAGGGCTAAAAACAAATATGGGTTGATAATCATGAGGGATATTTTATAGTAAATCACATTCTCTAAAAAAGATATTATTTATTATTTATTATGTTTTGTAATTATTAGAAAAAGTATGATATAAATTAAATTAATGGTATATATAATTATCTGAGAGTTATTTATGTTGAACCTTAAGAAACTGTGTTGAGTTTCGTGATTAATTACATTCTAGGTTTATTTTTCATGATGTCACAAATTAAAATCATAATATGATATTTATTATTAATAACTTATTTTAACACATTTTGTTTGATGAAATTGGTGGATCTCTGAGGAATCACGTTAATTATTATTTCCATTAAAAAAATAGAGATTATAGAAATACATAAAGTAATAATATTATAACTCAAGTAAAATAACTTTTGAAAATTCCATATCATCTATTATGGTAAAAGATTAATAAAATGAACATATTTTAAATCAGAAAATATATAAAATAGGAATTAATATGGATTTATTATCATTTATAGTTAGGTGAAAATGATAATTAACTAAAAAATGAATTGTTTCAAACATATAGTGACTGTGGGAAAAAGATTCAGGGATAATTTCCCAAATGTACTATGATATTATTCATTTGTAAAAATTTTGGCAGTAGAGAAACATGTCATAGAGTAAAAATGTTTCAAATATTTAATATGATGAATTAATAATATTAATTTACTTTTCCTTGATTAGATATTATAATAGAGACCTCATTTAAAAATAAATCTGAAGTTATATATATTTTATGAATTAATAATTATTTTTATTGTGATATATATATTAAAATTGTGTTTATGAATATTATTTATGAGGGAATGTTACACCACAACATCAAAAAAAATCCATTAGAACATGATGTTTTTATAACATGATTCTAATTATTCCCTGAGGGAAAATAAACCACATAATTTAATATAACTAATAAAATTTATTCATTGATTGGTGGGTAAAAAAATATCCTAATTATAATACATATATTTATATATAATATTTTTAATTAATATTAATGAATTCATAAAACCAATTCTTATGTCTGTGTATGCAAGAAGAGTGATTTATGATTAAAAATGTACCTCTTCTAAATTTTTTTAGGTGCATTATTTTAACATACTAATTATATTATGAATAAAATATACTATTTATTATAATAATATATTAATACCATTTTTTGAAACACATATTTCATATAAGTATTAGTGAAGTTTAAATTTCAAAAAAATTATTTTCCTATGAAATTATTTTTTGTATATTTTTTTTATTTAATTGTTATGTTCAAATATTATATAATTTTAGATTGTAAAAAATTTTTTTTGGAATCATCAAATAAATTTTATCTACAAAATTTTTTTTAATATTTCCCAGAAAGATCATATTTCAAGTCAATAGTGAAAAAAAATGTTATTACCAAAGGTATACTTTTTTGAATTTATCATTATATAATAAATAACTATATATTAATAAAAAATTTAAATTTATGAATTTTTTATTTAGGGTTTAATTTTATAGATATTAAGAAATGATTCTGAATTTTTGAAACTAATGTATAACATTTTATGGTCGTAAATAGTAATTTATATAAGATTAAACAATTTTTTCTATTTTTTAAATATAATATAATTTCTAGGTAATTATTTTTTTATCACTATATTAATATTAATTCCTTTAATAAACCAAATATTATAATTAAAAAAAGGTACACTGAAAATATTATACAATGCATAAATTTTAAGCCTAAAAATTCTCTTTTAATAAAAATGGGTTTTTATGCATTACATGAGCTATTTTTGAAATAGATATTTATTACACCAAAAATTTATCATAAAATATATTTTATATTTGGAATCATTTTATATTAATTATGAAATAATTTCAATTTATTTTTATACATTAAATTCAAATTACATTGATAAAATATTGTTATCAAAGTAAAAAAATGTAAAATTGAATATTCTTAGAGTAAAGGACATAAAATCCCATTTAAAATATATATTTAAAAGTAATTTTGAGTTATTAAGGATTTATTTTATCCTATACTAAATTAATTCCCTTTTTATTAAACATTATACATTTGAAACAAATTCTTTATTTGTACATTGTTTATATATTTTCAGAAACGTCATCCCACTTCTTATAAAATGTGACTCTCACCACCCATCCAATATAAGTAAAAAATAATTCTTTTATCTAGAAAATAACCAAAATTATTATTCCTCAATTTTTATATTTCATTTTTTTGCATCTCTTTACAAATGAGTAGCCTAATCCATCCAATTCCAAGTAGTCCTCCATTGGAAGGCCCAATTCCTTAATGTTTGTACTAGTTTTCTCAAATATCCATTCAATTCTCTGTTAAATTAATAGAATTTTTTTCCAAATTCATATATAATGAAACTATTATTTTTTAAAATAAATTTATTACTCTAATGGACTAATTTTAACCGCCTCACTGCTACATCCATATATAAATAAATATTAATATTTAACCAGGTGGGTTAGCTACAACATCTTGGAAGTGTCATTTTTAATTTTCCATAAACAACATAGGAATCTAGTAGAAATGTTTATTTTAATAAATATTTATAATCAATAGAATATATTTTATATTTTTAATATATATATATATATATATTATACATATCTCATGTTCTATGGAAAATGAAATCCTTATCCGTGAGTACATTTATTCGATCAACTCCATAGAAGGATTCATTGATTTTTTTTTTCATAAACACCAATCATGGAATATTATGAAGAATATTTTAATTTTTAAATATGATTTTTACGAAATTAATATAGTTCTAGTTATAAAATATGGAATGCTAGTTATCAATATGATCAATAAGAACCTGTTTCAAATTCAATAATCCAAATTATCATACTAAGATAAATAATTTTCATCACTATACTATATAATAAAATTTTATAGGTTATATTAATCATATATTTATCTAAAATTATAATATAACATAGTTATAAAATGTTAATATTGTAATTATTCTTCCTGTATAATGATATTACAATGAAATAACACCATAATCATCAAATCTTATTTAATATTTTTGTTCCAGTCTGTTTAACAACTGACTTAATGAATGATATACATTTATATATATGGTGGATTAATAGTAAAATTTAATTTTTATAATATATATATATATATTAATGATTTTATTTTTTTATTATAACATTAATATTATGTTCATTTGATAATATACCAATGTCATTTTTCCAAGAACAATGTATAACATTCATCATTGATTTCACATTTAAGGATAATATCAAAATCATCAATATAGTAAAATGAAAAATGATAAATTATCATGAAACATAATATCCATTATAATTAATGATTTGGGAATGATGGAATATTTATTAGAATAATTACCAAAAACAATAATATGAAACTAGTTTAAAATGATCAATAATTACCCAAAATGAGAGTGAAAATATATATTAACTAAATAATTTAGATGTGGAGAATTTTTTATAAATGATGTCCATAAAATAATATTGTTAAGAAAACTGTTTATAAGTGGGTGATTAAAAGAGTTTGATTTTATATTGCTTCTTAGTGTGCATTTCGACTAACAAACAATTTATGTAAGTATTTTTTCTAACCTAATCACAGTACATTGATTTTAAATTTGTCATATATAAATTATATTGGTCCATGATTATTTTATTCTACCTAATTAATACATTTTAATGTATTTAATTTTTTTCATGTTTCATCAATCAATCATTATAATATGATTTTAAAGTTATTCATAACTATATGATGTTGTTACTAGAAATGGTTTCTCTTTTACATTTCCAATTACTTTTGACATTCTACTTTTTATGAATAAAATTACTTTTTAAAATATTATATAACACTTATATTTCATATTATGTCTTCAAATATATTTCATATTATTTTATCTTTACTTTCATTCTCTTTCTTCTTAAACTGTTACAATTAAAAAGATACTCAATCCATAAAAAATATATTTTTCCCCATGTCTAATCCATAAAAAATATTTGATATTATAAAATTTATTTTATCATAAATGATTCATTACATTATGTGTTTTAATAATGAATAATTAAAATTATCATCTCATTGTATTTTAATTCACGTTTCCCTCACATGAAAATGTAATTCTAATTTTACCATTTTGATAATGTTGTTTTCATGTAAATTATGAATCACTAAAACCCGAATTGTGATCACCACTTCAATAAATTTTTTAGTATATATATGTTTTCATATTTAAATTATAAATCTTATCATTAAAAAAATTTGGTATTAAATTCATTGGAGTCCATCATTTACATTGCCTCTCAAAATTAGCCTATGTTTTAGGAATTATTTTCCATAAATGCATTTACTATATAAATAAAATTTTTATATAACATTGTTAAAAGTAAATTCGCATTGATAGCAATAAAAAAATTATTTTGTAAAATAATAGAAATACTAATATATAAGTATTCCATATTTAATTACATTGAGGTATTCTTTGAATTATTTATATTCCATTTATTAATTGTAGAAATTTTTCTAATAAATATATTTGATATTTCCACAATAATAAATATTAATTAGATAGTACTGTATTGAATTTTTTATATATTTTAATAACTCATTTATTTTATGAATATAATTTGAATTATTATATATGGGTGGTTCTTATAATTGATACAACTATAATGAATTGATATGCCTAGTTGGACAAAATAGAATGGGTATTTTTTGCTAACTGCCTTCTAAAAACTATTAGTTCTCAACAAAAATTCATTGACGATAAGAATAATTTAACATCCCTTAGTTCAGTACCCTCTCACATGACCACATTTGGTTGGTTACTAGACTTCAGCCACGACTTTTATTAAGCATTATCCTATCGAAAAGCATGTGGGGTATAAAGAACATAGTTGGGTTACAATACCCCGAGGAAAAAAATTTCATTATAAAGGAAATAATAAAATATCATAGTAATGAAAAATATAAGAAATACTACACAATAATATTGGATGAAAAAGGATAGACGATGAAAACCTAATAATTATGAATAATTAAATTTTAGAATGTAATGTAAAAAAATTTAATGATTTAATTCAATATATTCAATTAACAAGATGACAAAAAGAAACTGAAACCCCATTTTTATGCATCCTTTGATGGACCAATCACCACTATCCAACTAATCCAATATGAAACAATCAACAATAGGGTCCCCCTAAATTTTTTAAACCATCATACATATAATATGTTTGGTAACCAAATAAATACTGAATAGGGTGTTAGTAAAACTCAAAAGGTTCACACAACCTTTTCAGAAAAAACAATTCTGATAATATTTTTATGCAACAAAAATATAATAAAAAGTATTAATTAATAAATTAATTATATAAAATAATCATCCTACTTCAACACCGTGAAATAATATGATTTAGTGAATCTCACAACCATTCCAATAATAACCATCATCAACAACGATTTATTATAAATGTAGTTGGATGAGGCCAAAAACAAAGAGGCAATTATGGGAGAAAATAATCAACTCCTAAGGTGTCCCCACTAATTATTTCATCTCCCTATAGGGGAAAATATCCCAAGATATAATGTCAAATTAAAGACACGTCATGAATGTACATAGAATCCATAATGTCCATGTCTTTATTACCCCTAGGGTATTTATATAAATCCTCTATGTGGTTTCTGATAAACCATTTTGACCTTTAGATGTTGTATGATATATTCCATGGAATTTAAAAATTTTATTTCAAGGATTTTTATAGAATTATTGATTCTGTTTCTACTAAAACCATGTCAATGTTTAAATTGATACATAACCGGAGACCCGTAAGGATTACCTTACATTTATCCTTGAGAGATTCTTCATAACCAAAGGTGACTGTAAAATCAATGATGATAGGGAACATAAAATAACTGATTGGATACTACCCCACATGATTCTCAAGCTATATGAACCTTTCAAGTGTATTATATAGCTTCTACTAGGAGTGTTCCACCAGATCCACTACCCTAAGGAGCCAATAGGAGAGTATGGGAGACATATCTTGCATGTAGAGGGTTCTTGAGGGAGGGGTATCACTCAAGTTTTTCATGGAACTAGATTAGTAAATTGGTATACAATGAGACATGAATATGAGATAAAACCTCAGTTATAAGAGACCATACAAGAGTTACTTGTTCCTATACTTGAAGATACACCAACCGCTGTCCATAGATATGAACACTCTTGCATTCTTTTCAATGTTATTATGGTATTACACATTCAACTAGAGATAAAAATTTAATAGATCCCACATATCTTGATATGGGGGTCATATAAGACCTAAAAACACATTCCACATCATGAATATCCATTCACCATTTCAAAATTGGTGATCCTTTGACTCCTATCATGGAATTTGACAACATTATCATTTGGAAATAGGTAAATGATCCTGAATTGAAGAACCTTATATGTATGTAATGTCTTATTGATCATCATCGTGGTCACAATGTTTTTATTTTTTGGGGTTTCTTTACACTACATAATATGATCACCACTATCTAACTCATTTAGCAGCATGATCATAATATGATTCTCCTTCCATGTGGAAACATGCTTCGATGAACCTGAAACTTTTCATTTAACAAGTTTATGGGTAATATCAACGAGATCATAGAGCATATGTTGTTCTTAATTCAAGACAGAAAATGATAATTATAAGTGATATTTAACACAACTGAACATCATATCTATTTCATGGAATCATGGAAACCCAATGATAGTGCTAGTACAATTATGTCACCCGAAGTTAAAATCACATATGCTGATGATCCATCAATTGTGAAACTGTATAACCAAGAAGTTTGAATTGATGGTACACCATAAAAGATAGGATTTCTTTCAATGTGTGTCTATGGAGTTCCCATATTTTTTCCCCATGAGTCATTCCCACAAGGTTCGACCTTCAACCACTACCCTTGCATGTTTAGCCCATAGGCCTATTGATTTTGCCATGGATTCTTTTAATGTTAATACCTTCTTCTTTCACCATCCGTTAAAAAAATTTCTGATATATCTAGTAATTTTTTCCAGTTGGTTATAAATCCTTTTTGAAGGATGATAGGATCCTATCAATATTATTAGAATCTATTTTTTGACTTTTACTAAGGAATGTAAGATCATGGGGATATAAATAATGGTGATTTTAAAGATTGAAATGTGACCAACGGACAATAGATATATGTTTATACAATTAAAAATATTGATTCTAAGCTTTTCCTCCTCCATGATGAATTGAAAGCTCCAAAATTTATTTGAGAAAAAAAAAGAGACTTCTAATCCATTGGGAGGTTCTGTCTACTAATACCCCATGTGCCTTCCAATGAATATTGTCCTCTTGTATACACACATCAATGAAGAGTGTAATATGATCTTGTCACGGTTAAATATTTTTCCACTCCATAAACAATAGTCCTTAATAATCATGGTAAACCCTAGATAGATTACATACTTCCATTCATATAGAAATATGTTTCATCAGTTTACATGAGGTGGGAAACACCCCTGAAATTTTTCTTATATTGATAGGTGATGATAATAGTGTCCTAGAGGATTTTTTCAATGATATTTATAAGAGATTCCTATATAATTATAAAGTGGATGGGGGAGAATGGATAACCATTTTGAAGGACCCAAACCACATTAAAGAACCAAAAACTCTTATAAATAAATGATATTACAAGGAATGATGACCTAATTCATCTATACAGAAGGTCAATGCTCCAGGAGGAGAAATATATAGGTTAATGGACCATGAGAATGGAGTTTCACTTGATTCCATTGTACGAGTAATACATGTCCAATTTGAGAACCACATTAGAACTGTCTAATTTATGGTTTCTGTTCATGATCATCTCATATGTAGTATCTATGTGACCTTTAATTGAACACCCAATAATGAACCATTGTTTCTCATTATAGACACACTAGGAGATATTATTTGACAGGCTCCTGTTAAAATTAATGAATGTACATTATAGTGGAAGTTATACATGTTTATTGGGTAATAATGGATTGTGGAACATGGTTTACTGATCATTGTAATTATGCCATGACCAAAACCTACCGGTCCCAAGCCGCAACTACCTCGTTCCCGCCTCCATGGGCCAGAGGCTGGCGACCAGTACTGTAGGCGTAAAAATCTCAGGGAGGCCTTTTCCTAAGTACCTATACACATGCACACACAACCCACTCAATGCAGTAGTGTAGAGTAAAAAGAAAACCAAAAGACAAACAGTTATACCCCAACCACAGTCATGAATCAACCACTAAAAAGAGTAAGTAAAGTTCAGGATGTACTGACAAGTAAATTGGAATGTAAAATGGGAAAAACAGGCGCCTGACCACAAAGGATCCAAAACCCGACAATAGGTAAACATAAGAAGACAACCTGATAGACTCACACATGAAAACTCAAGCAGGACCGTGGTACACTGCTCCAACTGTTGTGAACTCTACTCTCCTCTGTAGTCACGATCAACCTCTCTGTCTTCTGCAAGGGCACACCAGGTGTAGGCAAAGCCCGAAAACGGGTGAGTATAAAGATACAAAGTAAAATACCCTGAAAGCTCTAGGGAGAAACAAAGGAGGAACTAAAAAGGTAACCAGTAGACTGATCAAGGATAGTGAAATAGTTTAGTAAAGAGAGTGCATATCAACCCTGCAGAAATAAGTAAGCATGTAACCCAAGGAGTGGGAATGAAAGTAGGGTTCAATTATAAATATATACTCTCAACAAGAAACCCAAACGACTGTGTAAGGGGATATCCATCTCCAAGCTCACCCAAGGATAAGTCACCATCATTTCTAAGTAAAACTAACCGCACATCCAGGAATGTCATCTTGTCCACCTAGGAAGCCCAAGTCAAAGGGGCTCAATCACAGCTCTTCGATACTATCCTCCTTGGGTGGCACTATGTCAGCCGCATGGTTTTAGGTCGTGTCTCAATGACACATCATAGTGGGGAATGTTCCCCTTTTCCTTGTGGGTCCTTAGGTAATGTTAAAACTATCACACAACTGATCCACACAAATAGGGTCCTGCTCTAGTAGTCATATTGAAAAGTCACAGACTATCCTCATAAGAAGGTCTCAGTCAGAAATGCCAATGGGTGACCCACTGCCCAGCCGTGCTGGATGGTAAAACATAATACATCATCAGGCGACCCAATGCCTAGCCCTGCTGAAGGGTAGACCTAGATTAAGTCGACAGGCGACCCACTGCCCAGCCCAGATGGATGGTAGACCTGGAAGAATTCGATAGACGACCCACTGCCCATCCCACCTAGAGGGTAGTCCTAGAATAAGTCGACAGGTGACCCACTGACAATACCCACTGGAGGGTAGACCTGGAATACGCTGAAAGGTGACCCACTGCCCAGCCATGTTGTAGTGTTGACTTGGAAGAAGTCGACGGGTGACCCACTGCCCAGCCCTATTGTAAGGTAGATGCAGAACAAGTCGATAGGTGACCCACTGTCCAGTCCTGCTGAAGGGTAGACCCTCAAGAGTCATCGGGTGACCTACTTCCAGCCCTGCTAGAGGGAAGACCCAAAATTGGTTTGATAGCTCTTTACTACTACTGAAATATCCAGATGTTACTAAAAACGCCGCCATGTGTTCATTCAGAGCACGTCAAAAGGGATATCCATTCAACACCCTCCCATGTTTCAACATTTAACATGATCTCAAATGAGGCACCACATGCACAAATAGACTACACTATTGCAGTTCTCACGGAAAAACACGCGAGATAGACTACTTACTATCCCAAAATGGACAACCGTTGAATATGGTACTATTCACTATAGCCATCCCATGTCGGGCCTGCACCCGGATTTCGATACTCGTCGGGCGAACTGTGCCATCATGATGCTCTTGGAAAAACTCTCCAAAATGACTACTCAAATGCCTCGAGCGGACGTCTGGTGAATAAGGTTCAAAAATGTTGCACGCACCTCAAAATACAGCCAGTAGGTCCCACATTTCATCTCCAACATCAATACCCAAAACCATACTAGAAAACTCCTCCTCAATGCCAGGGTCACAACGCCGCTGGCGATGTTCAAATCGGACATCAGATATGTATGTTCCATCCAAATCAAGAATCTTGGTGTAGCACTTAATGAGCATGTCGTGCCACCAAGCCCCCATCCCAAGAATTTCAATCCCCAAAACCCTCTGAAAACCTTCTTCTTGATCCGAGGATTACACTTCCATAGACAGCATAAAAAACGGACACATGTAGCGAATGTTAATAATGTCTGAAGCCAAAGGGGACGAAGCCCCGTGGGATAGACCACCCTGGCCGGCCAGTCCACCATATCTAGGCTGGCCCGCGGTTTGGACACACGGGCCGGCCATGGACCCATGGTCCATCGTTCTTTTGACTGGCCATCGTGGCTGGTCTTTGACCACGCGAAGACCCGCTGGAAGCGGGTCTCTGTTTCTCTTGCGGGGTTGCGCGCTGGGACCCCGGTCCACCCGGCCGACCATCGCTGCCTGGTCAACCCACCACGCCGCCGCCACTGGAGCCCATGCCACCACCTTCTGGAGCCCACTCCACTGCCACCAGAGCCCGCCGCCGCCGGTGGAGCCCACCGGACCACCGCTGAAACCCACCGGACCACCGCTTGATTTTCCGAAAAACATAGAAAACAACCGGAAACATCCCGGGGCCACCCCAGACACCCTGGGACAAGAATTTTCAATCCGAAGCATGTTTTGGAGAGATTAGAATGAGTTCTACTTGAATATTTTATTTTCTCTATGATTCGACAATAGTTCAATGCAATTAAAGAAAATTGAAGAAGGATACGGGAATTAAAACTATAAAACACGCGCATACCTCAATGGGCGTTGCCCGGCGCTTCACCAGCGATGCGCCGGAGCCATCACCACCTTTCTGGAGTGATGGAGGAGAGGAGAGGAGATCCTCCTCCTTCTTTGGTGGAGTTTTTTCTAGGGGAAAAGGGGGGAGAAGAAGGGTGGGGTAATGTTTAAATAGAAAACACCTAAACCCCCCACCTGTAGGCCCCGTACCTGAACTCCCAGTGGGTTCAAGGTCAAGCCTCCCCTATGGTAAACACCATGCCTTGAGCGCAATGGCAGTCTCAGAATTGTAATTCGAGCGTCCGTTCAAAATTTATAAAAAAATTCGACGCCTGAGGCTTCTAAATTACGAAAACTCCCCATGTGGCGTTTTTCACAAAAGGCCCACACCCATGAAAGTCATACCCTCCATGTGAAAATGACACGTTCTAGAATCAACGATGCCCTCAGTTTTCCCATCCGAGCAACCGTTTAAGAGATATTCTATTTAGTTGGTGTGTCTAGTGTGAACACACATAAAATTTATTTTCGGCCTCATCGGGGCTCGGAATCATACGCCATCTGTGCGTCCTGCTCTGGAATAACATCAAGAAAATTTCAAAGTCATAGTGGTTCAAAACCAGGGTTCTTACATCATTTCCTCATCCAAGTGTTTCATCCCCGAAAAAAAAACTAAAAAAACAACACTGAATACTAAACCTGCATCTTGTACTCTCGCCCCCAGGTGCTATCATGCACCCTCATGTGCTGCCACAACACACGAACTAGAGGAATAGATAGTCCATGAAGAGTCTCCTCCTGTCGGTCTTCAATCTCTACCAGGTTCTCCGCAAAGGTGGCTCCATTCTCAATGTCCAGCTCTCCCCAGTCGATAATGTGCATGAGGTCATGCACATATTTCTTAAGCTGCAACATGTGGACGACATCTTGAACTCTCTCCAGCTGTGGGGGTATTCCAAGATGGTGGGCGACCTATCCAAACCTACACATGATCTCAAAGGGCAAGATCAACCGTGGGGACAACTTGCCTCCCCAGCCCAACCCCTGCGTTCCACGCCATGGGGAGACTCTCAAAAAGACATGGTCTCCCTACTCAATCTCCAAAGGCCTACGACGTCGGTATGCATAGGAATTTTTTCTTCTCTGAGCCGTCCTCATCTACTTAGATATGACTTGCACTTTCTCAGTTGTCACCTGCACCAACTAAAGGCCCACGAGGGAGATCTCCCCAATATCTGTCCTGCACAAGGGTGACCTGCAGGGTCTCCCGTAGAGGGCCTAAAAAGGTGTCATGCCAATAGTAGATTGGTAACTGTTGTTATATGGAAACTCTATCAAGGGAATGTGATCCTCCCAGCTCCAGCCAAAGTCTAACATGCACGCCTTGAGCATATCCTCCCACACCTGGATAATGTGCTCGGTCTACCTGTCAGTCTGGGGGTGAAAAGTTGTACTCATCAGCAACTGAGTCTCGAATGCCTCCAGTAGGCCCCGCCATAATCATGACATAAACCGCACATCACGGTCAGAGACGATCATTAAGGTTACTCCATGAAGGAAGACGATCTCCCAAATATATAATTTCCCTAGACTCTTCACCAAGCTCAGCTCCCTAATAGCAAGAATGTGGGCCGACATCATGTGTCGGTACACTATCACCCAAATGGAGTTGTGGCCCTTTTCTATGATAGGGAGCCCTGTGACGAAGTCCATAGATATTCCATCCCACTTCCAATCCAGGATATCAAGGGGCTACAACAACCCTGCCAGAAACTAGTGTTCTGCCTTCACCTACTGACAGGTAAGACACCAAGAAATGAACTCGGCTACGCTCCAATTCATACCAGACCCCCAAAACTACTGTTGTAGGTCTCTGTACATCTTCCCCACACTGGGATGTATGACCATGGGAGAAGTGTGGAATTCCCAAATCACATCCTCCCGCATCTCCACTTGTACTATAGCTCATCCCTGGAACATGATATCATGATTCCCTCCTTCAGAATACCCATCAGGTGCATCACCAGTGGATAGTTGATCACGTAGTACCTTACTATTGATATCCCTCACCTGGGACTCTCTCACACACTCAAGGAGTGAAGTATTCAACCCCATCGACTGTAGAAAAATCGTACTCTCCTGCTCCACTAATGCCAGCTATAGGGAATCCAACTTCTCTGATGTTTACCGCACTAGACGAGCCTCAAACTTCCTACTAAGGGCATTTACTACAACATTTCCCTTCTCTAGAGTGTATACTCTTTTTAAATCATAGTCCTACAAAAATTGCATCCAGTGATTCAGACTTAGATTCATATCCCTCTGAGTGAAGACGTACTTGAGGCTCTGATGGTCTGAGTAGACCACGAAATGCACACCCAGTAGGTAGTGTCTCCATAACCTCAAAGCGAAGATGACTGATGCCTGCTCCAAGTCATGTGTCGCATAATTCTATTCGTGGGGTCTCAACATCCTTGACCCATATGCAATCACTTCCCAATGATGCATCAGCATGCACCCGAAACTAGCTCCTGAAGTGTCATAGTATACGACGAACTCAACACCCTCCTCTAGCAGCCTCAACACCTGAGCTCTAGTCAGCCTCTTCCTCAACTCCTCGAAGGTCTTCTATCACTGATCAGTCCAGGTAAACAGTCGTCCCTTCCATGTTAATGTGGTCAAAGGGGAATTAGTCCTGAATAAGTCCTCCATGAACCTCCTGTAGTAACCTACCAAACAAAGGAAACACCACAAATCTGATGCATTCCTGGGTGGCTCCAAAGAAAGAACGTCCTCAATCTTTGCGGGATCCATGGCCAACCCATGATCCATAATGACGTTTCCCAAAAAGTGAACCTCGTGAATCTAGAAATGGAACGTAGAGAGCCTCCCATACAGCTGGTTCTCTCGAAGTAAGTCTAAGACCATCCTCAAATGCTCTGCATGCTCCTCCTCTATCACCGAGTAAATTAGTATGTTTTCAATAAAGAAAACCACAAACCGGTCCAATTAAGATTGGAAGATATGGTTCATCAAAGCCATGAAAATGGCAGGGGCATTCGTTATGCCAAAGGGCTTCACCAAAAACTCATAATGTCCATAACAACAATGGATAGCCAAATTTGGTATATCAGCCTCACGAACCAGCAACTGCTAGTAGCCGGATCAAATATAAATCTTAGAGAACCACTTTTCACCTCGCAACTGGTTGAAGAGTTCATCGAGTCATGGAAAATGGAAATTTTTCATTATCATGGACTGATTTAGGTTATGATAATCCACACAAAGCCATAGAATCCCATATGCCTTTTTCACAAACAAAACTGGAGAAGCCCGAGGGGACACACTTGGCCAGACGAATCCCGTCTCATGAAGGTAATCCAACTGAAGTCGTAGCTCCCAAAGCTCTGTGGGTGCCATCCGATATTATGAATAAGATATTGGAGAAGTACCTAGCTGCATATCAATGCAGAACACCATCTCTCACCTCAGAAGTAGTCCCGGAACATCCTTGGGAAAGACATCCATATAGTCCTCGAAAACGGTATGGATCCAGTTGCCTGTAGAGTCTGCTGCTCCCAGATCCATGCTCTCCAGCATGTGATAAAAAGGTCAGGATCTCATGCTGAGAGTACCCATCAGCTCTGTATGAGGTCTCTTTCTACAATGATGGTGAACCTTGTCCCATCAGAAAACATGCCTCTGACTCGTCTGTGATGGCAGTCGATCTGAGAGTGAAATATAGAATGCCAATCCATGCCCAGGATGATGTCATAAGGTTTCATCATGAAGACGAGTAGGTCCCACATGAATCTCCCTCCTCTGAATGACAGTTCACACTGTCTGCAGATAAAGGTCACTAACGAGGCACTTCATATAGGAACCTTGTGGCTAAGTGCAGGTGTCAGCACCTCTACTGGAAGCTCCAACTCCCCTACCAACAATAGTGATATAAAGGAATGGTTGGCACCTATGTCTACTAGTACTGAAGTAAGTGTGGAGTAAACAAAAATTGTTCCTCGGACCATCTCGTGTGATGGAGGGTCTCGAACACCCATGGACTGAAGCTGACCGCAGACCCTTCCACCAGCTCCCTGAGCCTGGTGTGGGTCGCCTAGTGGTGGCCGTGGAGGGATCTCGAAATGCCATCCTCCACCTTTTGGTCCTACCACTCTACCTGCACCACCTCTTTGTGGACCACCCATTCCTCACCTAGGTGACCCTGGTCATGACACTAACTCTTCCCCTGCGGTTCACCTGCTGCCTACCATGGCTTCTCGGCACGCCTGGTCAGGCAGTCCCATGCAAGGTGTCCCAGTCCCTCACAAACATAGCACTGTCTCTCTCTTGTCTTCCCCGGTGCCCTACGGTGCCACTGCGGTGTACGACCCTACCATTGAGCCTACTCACGGAAGGGTCTCCTTGACTGAGGCCCAGCTCTCTATCGTCTTCCTTCTGGAGACTCCTCTCTAAAGCGTCCAATACTAGGTCCTGCTATATGGAACCCCTCATCCAGGAAGCACTCGGTCACAAGTTACAGCACCCTGGTGTAAATGGGGATTCCCAAGGGTACCACACGAGAATGAATCACCCTATGAAGACTCTGCTCGAACATCCGTGCCCAGAAGAAGCTATCGCGGATCATGTCAAATTTGTAGCGTGTATGATCAGTGAACTGGGCCGAGTACTAGGACACGTACATCCCTCCCTTCTTCAGCTCCAGAATCTTTTGGATCCGAATGGAGCATAAACACGAGGGGGGGTACTCTTCCTGAAAGAGATGCTGGAAGCCGTCCCATGTAAGGGATGACTCGTCATGGGTCTGCATCACCAGACACCACCATCGCCTGGCTGTCCCAAGGAAAAGACTGGCGGATTGGGCTACCATTTGGTCTGCTGGGGTATGTACCAGCCTGAAGAGTCATGCCACTAACTCATGCCAGTCCTTCACCACCTAGGGATTCAGGTCCCCGCGGAACCTCGGCGGCCATTGTCATTGGAAGTCTCGTAGTGTGCTCAGTATGCGCGCAACCTCAGCCTGAGATGCCTGTACTAAATGACATTCCTCAGGTGGAGGGGCTACTGCTGAAGCACTGGGAGGAAGGGAATCATGTGATGGTCCCTGAACTGACACCTCGTCACTCGCCAGATCTTCTTCATGAGATAGAGAGGGTAACCTGGCTGACTGCTATCGTGGGGGCATCCTGAAAATTATCAAGGGATACCACAATCAGATGAACACACACACACACATATATATATATTTATAACAGTGATAAAAAGGGGAGCTAATTCAAACAAATACAGTTGAACACTCAATCCTATGGGATGAATGTTTCAAAATTCCCTTCAACAAGTGTCTCTGCATGCTGAGTCGACAAGCGGGTTATCAGGGTCCTAGTGAATGGATAAGACGGCCGCATATACCATCACTGGACTCCCTCGACTGAGAGACACTCTTGGGACACGTTAAAATCATTTCCCTAAATACTATCCAATTCATTTTTAGGGATGTCCGAACAACGACCAAAGGAATGAACCACCTCTGATACAACTTTGTCACGACCCGACTCTACCGGTCCCGAGCCGCAACTACCTCAAGCCTACCTCTATAGGAAAGAGGCTGGCGACCAGCGTCGTAGGTGTAACAATATCGGGGTGGCCTTCGCCTAAGTACTTGTACATGTGCACACACAACCACCTCGATGCAGTAGTGTAGAGTAACAAGAAATCCAAAAGACAAATAGCTGTACCCCAACCATAGTCATGCATCAACAACTAAAAAGAGTAAGAAAAGTGACGGAAGTACTGACAAGTAAACTGGAAAGTAAAACAGGAAAAACATGTGCCCGACCACAATGGTTCCCCAACCCAGCAATATGTAAACAAAAGAAAACAACTGGATAGACTCTCACATGAAAAATCTAGAACGACCATGGTATGCTTATCCAACTGTTGTGACTTCTACGCTCATTCATAGTCACAATGCACCAGTCCGCCGTCTGCAAGGGCACACCAGGTACGGGAAATGCCCAAGCAGGGGTGAGTATAAAGATACTCAAAAGGATGCCCTGAACGCTCATGGGAGCAACAAAGGAGGAACAAAAGTGGTGACCCGTAGACTGAACAAGGACAGTGAAAAGGTTTAGTAAATTGATTACTGCTCAACCATACAGAAACAAGTTAGCATGGACCCCAAGGAGTGGGAACAAAATTAGGGTTCAATTATATATATACGCTCAACAAGAAAAAAAATCGAGTCTATAAGGGGATCTCCATCTTTAATATCAGAGCAAGATAAGTCATCATTAGTTCCATGTAAAACTATCTGCACAGCCTAGCACATCATCTCATGCACCTAGAAAGACCATGTCAAAGGGGCTCAATCACCACACATTGATTCTATCCACTTTTGGTGTCACCAACTCACCCGCATAGTTTTAGGTAGCGTATCAAGTACGCGTCTTAGTGGGGAATGTTCCCCATTTCCTTGTGGGTATTTAGGTATCATTAAAACTATCACACCACTGATCCAAACAACCTGGGTCCCAATCCGGTTGTCACGGTGAAAAGTCACCGAAAAGCCTCATAAGAAGGGCTGAGTCTGAAATGTCAACGGGTGACCCACTGCCTAGCCCTGCTAGAGGGTAAAACATAATAAATCATCAGGCGACCCACTACCTAGCCCTATTGGAGGGTAGACCTGAAATAATTCGATTGGAGACTCAGTACCTAGCCTTGTTGGAGGGTAGACCTGGATGAAGCCACCAGACGACACACTGCCTAGCCCTACTAGAGGGTAGACCTTGAAGAAGTCGACAGGTGACCCACTGCCTAGCCATATTAGAGGGTAGATCTAGAATAAGTCGACATGCGACCCACTGCCCTGCCCTTCTGGAGGCTAGACGTGGAAGAAGTCGACGAGTGACCCACTGCCGAGCCCTGGTGGAGGGTAGACCCATAACAAGTCGACATGTGACACACTTCCCAGCCATGCTGGAGGGTTGACCATCATGAGTTGTTGGGTGACCCACTACCCAGCCCTGCTAGAGGGTAGACCTAGAATCGGTCAGATAGCTCCGTACTACTATTGAAATCACCATGTGTCACTTACAACGCCACCATGCATTCGTTCGGAGCATGTAAAAATGGATCTTCGTTCAACACCCTCCCATGATTCCACATTTAATATGATCTCAAATGAGGCTCCACATGCACAAACAGATTACACTATTGCAGTCCTCGCGGAAAAACACATGAGATGGACTGCTTACTCACTCGAAATGGAAAACCGGTGAAAATGGTACTATTCCCCGTAGCAGTTAGTGCGTGGCCTGAACCCCGGCTTTGATACTCATCAGGCGAACTGTTCCATCATGATGCTCTCAGAAAAACATGTTGAAATGACTACTCAACCGCCTAGAGCAGACTTCTTGTGAAAAAGGCACAAAAATGTTCCACGCAACTCAAAAGACAGACTGTAGGGCCCACATCTCTACTCCACTTTCAATTCCTAAAACCATGTTGGAAAACTCCACCTCGACGTCATGGTCTCAATACCACTGATGGCTCTCAAATCGGACATCAGATGTCTCTGCGCCATCCAAAACAAGAGTCCTAGGGTAGAACATAACGAGCGTCTCGCACCACCGAGCTCCTATCCTAGGAAGTAAAATCCACAAAAACATCTTGAAACCTTTATCATGGGACAAGTATTACACTGCCGCAGACAACATGCATAATGGACACTCGTAGCAAATGATACGGGTGTCCGAAGCCAGAGGGGACGAAGCCCCTTGGGCTGGACCGGCATGGCTAGCCGGTCCACCACGTATGGGCCAGCCCGCGCTGGTCGGACCGCGGTTTGTCCATGTGGGCTGACAGTGGTCCCGCAGTACATTGTTCTACCGACCGGCCCTCGTGGTCAGTCTTTGGTCAACGCGGAGACCCGCTGGAAGCGGGTCTCTATTCCTCCCATGGGGTCGCGCGCTACGACCCCAATCCAGCCGGCCAACTGCCACCGCCCGGTCGACCCAGTGCGCCACTGCCACTAGAGCCCACGCCGCTGCCTCCTGGAGCCCACGCCACTGCTTCCACTAGAGCCTGCCGCACCACCGCTGAAACCCGCCGGACCACCACTGGAATCGCCAGAAAATGGGGAAAACAACTGAAAACTTCCTAGGGCCACCCCAGACACCCAGGGACTCAGATTTTCAATTCAAAGCATATGTTGGAAATCATAGAAAAAGTTCTATTCGAATATGGGATTCTATCAATTATCAGAATACAATTTGACACAATTAAACCAAATTGAAGAAGACTGCGTGAATTAAAATGATAAAACACGCGCATACCTCGACGAGCATTACCCGACAGATCACCGACGATGTGCCGAAGCTGTCACTACCTTGCCGGAGGGATGGAGGGTAGGATAGGAGCTCATCCTTCCTCATTGGGGGAGTTATTTCTAGGGATTATGGGGGGATAATAAGGGTGGGGGTCAAGTTTAAATAGAAAAAACTTAAACCCCCCACTCGTAGGACCCATACCCGAACTCACAGCGGGGTCGAGGTTAAGCCTCCCCTACGGTAAACGACATTCCCTGAGCGCAACTGCAGTCTCAGAATTTTATTTTGACCCTCCGTTCAATATTTATAAAAAATATTCGATGCCTGAGGTGCTAAATTACGAAAACACCCCTGGTGGAGTTTTTCACAAAAGGCACGCACCCGCGAAAGTCAAACCCCTCCTAGGTTAAATGAAAAATTCCGAACTCAATGGTGCCCTTGGTTTTACCATCTAAGCAACAGTATAGGAGTTATTTTGATTATTTGGCATGTCTAGTGAGAACACACATAAAATTTAATTCTGGCCTCTTTGGGGCTCGGAATCACACAAGCCATCTGAACTCCCTGCTCTAGAATAAAATCAAGAAAACATTAAAGTCTTACAGGCTCAAAACCGTGGTTCATAAATATTAACACTAGGGACATTATAGGAGACATCATAGAATTATAACCACTCCAAAATAAATCTATTATATCCCCAACAATGTCAAGTTGGATCAGGTACCATGAATCTTGATAAAACATGTCTGGTAACTATTTAAAGATGCCATGATATCTTCATTGACACTACCAACACTTATAAAAATCATTCGGTCATCCAATACACACTCAAAATATACATTCTCTAAAAAAACGTGCATGAAATCACAACAAAAATATCAACTCACCCCCTTGGATATCAACCATGCATGATCTGGTTCAAACATGTAAGTAATTATTTGAAGTGAAGAGAAGACATAGCTCATACAAAATCATAATCATTAGTAAGAGAGCTGGAATATTGAATAATGTTTGGCCTAATTAATAGATTTTTATCATGGAAACAACTATGGATGAATGTATTATTTATATCTCCCTTTCAAAGACACATTATTTTGGAATGTTCTTATTCTATTTGTTTTTAATCATGGAGAATATCTATGTAGGTTTTATTTTTAAGGGTGAGTTTTCTAAAGTTATCCAAATTATATTATCATTACAAGGTACATTATGGTTGTTAAATTTCAGATTTTATAGAGTAATTATACTAGAAATATTGTGGATAGCTTTTGAATAGAATAGACATATATATAAATCATCGAAATGATTCATTTGTATCAATAAATTGAAGATATTATTATAGTGTAAATCCATGAGTTCCAAATTATTCTCTCATGAACCACATAAATCCAAAACATGGTCTCCTAAAATATACACTATAATATAAATAATCGGTTTATATTATCGATGATCGTATGGATGGTAGGTTGTACATAGAAGAACCTATGATCTATAACATTAATAATACCCTTCCATAACTGATACATGAACAGTGTGTCACTATATTAAATGATGCTCCAAGGAACACACTAAAACCAAACTATCTGTTGCAAATAATGAATACCTAGGTCATTAATTTTTATGGTTTCATTGAGGGAAATGATGTAGGACCTGTTCTTCATTCAATATATGATCACCATTAGTTAATCATTGTTATTTGGGGTTCTAGGTAATCATATCCCAAAAGACAATGTAGCATCATACCATTTGAATTCTGAAATTATCATAGGTCGTAATAGTCTAGCATTCCTTCGATTCTCATACATTACATAATTAAAGGTGAAAGATCGCGTCATAAAACTACTACCTCCATTTTAATTCCTTCCCACCTTTGTTGTATATGGAGACCATGATACATCATTATTAGTACTAGATATAAATCCCATCTTGAAGAGTGGACCTCTCTCATCAGCCTCTCCAGCAAGCCTATAAGAACCCAGACTCATCCATGGAGAAGAATAGAATTTATACAGCAAAGTGACCTTAAAAATGGTTCCCCGCTATATATGATATCTTTTTGATCTAATAAATATGTATTAGATAACTTCTATTTTCTGATCTATTCAATAAGATCTTTTATAACTTCTGTCAATGTGAAATGTACTCATCCCTGGGAATCCAGAACATCTAGATGTATATATAAAAAGATCACCATCATCTACCACTCACTACATGACCCCAACATGGTCTCATTTTGTACCATCCATATTAAGGAATGAATAATGATGATTCGAATTCATATTTTGTGAGTTGTTTTAATATTAATAAAATTAAAATACATGACCCAGCTACTCTATTGAGGGATAAGTTCATAGTGAGAAAAGATGTACCTAAGGCTCTGATGTTAAATTTACACCAAAACTCACTCTACAATGATATTGTGTCTCCATTATCTATGGAAATTTACTAATATTGCTAACTCTGGACCATGAGTAGTATAATTCATGTCTTTTGGGCAAAGGTGTCATGATCCATGCGAAACCACTTGATACACCAACATCAGAACTACTCTATGTCTCAATCCAAATTTTTCACAAAACATGACATTATCTTACATGGAAAAGGTATGGGTATGATTGGTGATAAAGTTAGTATTCCTATTTCCTCCTAAAAACTATTGAAATCATTTGAACAAAAAAATCACCACATTCATGGTATGTCAGAATAACGGTACAGTCGTACTGGATATATCTTGGCTAAAAATCGTATAATATCTTAATAAACATAGAAGAATATGAATCTTGAAGGAATGTTTGAGCCACTCCCAATATTCTATGACAGTACCATTTTTTGGGACCACTAAACAACCTTCTAATGAGATGAAATCAGCCAATAATTTCACATTATCAATAAAAAAATGAAATTTTTTAGATTTGAATAATGTTGATACTATCTAAATGTACTCACATTGATGTTTAGATTTTGGAAATGATCATCAAATGAATGGGGGTGTGAAATGATGTTATCAATAAAACCACAAAGAACATGTCAAGATAATGTTGAATGATCTGATGCATCAAGTCCATTAATATTTAAACTATGTTCATCATATTGAACTACATAACCACAAACTCATAGATGTTATACCTTCTCCTAAAATAAGAACGTGGATTATTCGAGGGTATCACTTACATTTCATGGTATCAGGATCTAAACACGATCATAGAGATAATTTATTATCCTATTAGATGGATGGAGATATCAGCAATGGGTTCATTGGAATATTTTTTCTTAGCCATATTCTAGATCAATCTCTGATTGAACACACACAAGAGGAAATTTCCAATAGTATTCATCATGAAAAGAATTTGACAACCCCATGGAGATGTACAAGATTGTGTGAATCTCATGGATTCAAAATAGTTTATTGTAACAATAAACTTGTAATTCTATATTTGTGCCACATTTTAATATCGAATAGAAAATTTAGATCCTCCTATAAAAACTAGATTATGATGTCGATATTTCACACAATGGTAATATGTAAAACAATCCAATTTTCACTTAATTGGTGGTATAATATTAACATGAAGATCCCAATAAACCTGGTGAAAATTGATTCCTTATTTTGGAGATAGAAAGGTAACTATCCATTAATAATATTTTATATTCACGTGGTATATAATTATCTAATTAATAAAAATAATTATATTGAATCATATGGTTTACAACACAAATAGTTTTCAAAAGAAAAAATTACAACCAATATCTAAAGAACATGACTTAATTTTTTTGATATTATCTAACCATACTCTAAATAGTTTATTTATGGTCATGCAGGCATCCAACCATTCCAAAACCACCACCATACAGTTTTTATAAATAGTATATATAATATAATTTGATTCTACCATATATAAAAAATGAATTCTACAATATATGATATAAGAACCATACCTCTGAATATAGATTTTCCCATATCCAAACTTGTCATAGTAGACTACGTAGCATGAAACTAAAATTCTCATATATCATATTCACTAGTCTAAAAAAACTAAATTGTTCACTCAACATAATATTTCCACTCCTGAAATTGGTTACCATGACCACTTACAAATCCCATTCATCCAATAGAACTCAGGATTCTTGTCTACTGAGGAGTAGTTTGGTCCTTACCAAACTCATGTACATTTCATGATCACCTTCAAGTATCTTTCTATAGTATTTCCAAAAAAACATATATAGTCAATCATTCCTTTCAGAAGCATGAACCTCCAATGAAGGGTTCAGAAACTAAGTCCTCTTATAGCCTAATTTCCCACACTGATAGCATTATAATAGAAAACTTCCTAAGATGGATAGCCAATTACCTTATTTCTCTTCCCACTATTTCCATTATGAAAATTTTAATATAAGTGATTTTTCTTCTTGTAGAAGAGATATTAGTTTTTCATTCTAAAATTTTAGGACTTCTACTCATGTTTTCTACCATATTCCCTTACATTATGAGATCTTGAATTATTAGGAGTGAATTGAAAATAATGTGAAACTTGTTCTCATGTAACCTAGTCTCATAGTGAATCATATCATATTAATTTATCAACCTGGTGATCTCCACCACTATTATGGATGGAGAAATGAAATTTAGGTTTTAGAGGAATCTATCATAGTTTATCATTGAAATTCCTTCCTTATTCAGGTTTATTAACTCATGATACATCCTATCCTTTAATTTTTTGATAAATAAGTTTCTCAAAAACTTTTCCTTGAAGTCCATCCATGATAACTTTTCTTTTTTCCCAACATTCTCTAAAATGTCACCCAATTCTGGGAAGGTATGTGAAGCATGTGTGAAAACTGATTCATTATAATATATTCAAGTGTATCGAGTTTCATGATGATCATCTGGACTATGTTGATGTTGAATCCACCTACATGGGTTCCATTATCCCTAGTGAACATATGCTGGTTTTAGAATAGAAATCCTCTTTCCATATTAGATGTAACCCCCCATGAATTCTCAATATATTTTACTTTTAAAATAATTTTATGTTTTCTACATTTATTTATATAAAAACCCATGTTAATCATTAAAGAAATGAAAAAAAATATAATGTCTTGTGATGAACATAACACATTGTTCTTTTTTGTTACATGCATCATCATGTTTTATCGAATGATATTAGTATAATAATTTAAAATGAACATTATCTCATTGTTTTTAAATAAGAAATTAAGAATTAGGATAAGTAACATATGAAAATATATGTTTTAAAATAATATAAAATGGATTAATTAGTTAAAAATTATTTATAAATTAAAATCAATTAAATGTAAATTAAATTATTTTATAAAAAACTATTTTTAGGCACCCAAATGCATTGTGTTATATTAAATTAAATTATTTTTTATTAGTGAATAATATCTATAAAAACTATATATTATATATTCGGTTAATTATTTATTTCATTTATTCAGTAGTTTTGATAGGAATAAGAAAAAAATAAATCCAATTTTATGCATCAAAATCATTATGTTTTTAAAGGCAGTTTTCCACCTTCAATGGTAAGTCTATTTTAAAACTAAATTTTGAAATATTTAAAAATATTATCTAAAAAAATAAAAATATTTTTTATATGTGAATGTAAAATTTTCATAGGGTGATCATTTTTTATTTTTCTATGAAATTTCATTTTTTAGAAATAGTGATAAATACTAATTTTTAATTAAAAACTGTGTATTTTACCAAATAATTAATAGTGATAAATTATAATTTTATAAATTTTTAATGTATTATTAAAAAAAATTCATGTCTATTAATTAATTTTAGGTCATATTAACCATTTTTAAAAATATATATATAAATATAGTGATATTTTTCATATTTTCACATTTAAAACTCATTTCTCACCTTGTTTGTGGGATTAATGTTAAATTAATTTCTATCAATTATGTAATTAAAATATGTCAAAATGTATTATATTTTTGTGATAATAATAAATATATATATATATATTATTTTCTACATAGTTTTATGTAAAATATATTAGTTAATGTAATTAAAATTATTTACAACGATTAAGGTGAAAATGTGTTTACTTAGTGGTTAAACATTAATCATAAGGGGACAAATGACCTAGAAAATTGTCCAAAACCCAATGTATAGATATATTTATAGTATATACTTTCATTCCTCTAATTGGGTTAATTAATTTAAAAAAATTATGTAACTAATATCATTAAATACTATTTTCCTTTTTATACTTACATGAAAGCCACTCATCCAATACTGTTATTGGGTACTCACCCCCTAACTTATTCACACATATAAAGAAATTATTATAATACAAAACATGATTTAAAAATATCATATAATCCCTCCCTGAATCCTCAAATTTTTATTTTTCATATAATGAAAACCATGGAAGTATTTTTGTATAAACGAAAATGAGTTACCCAAATAAGATGTACTGTTCTTCAATGATAAATTTTTTCTATTTCTTTATTATCCCAATTATTTATTATTATATATTAAACATATAATAATTTATATATCCTATATATTTTAATATGTTTTAATATTCAGTGAACTTCCTACACCAATAAACACTTCAACCAAATGGGATAAACAATCATCATTCCTGTGCACGACAGACTACCACATCAGGAACCGATATTGTTTGTTCATCCAATAACACCTTAATGTGTTAGTAATAATGATGGATTTGGTGTTTATATAAATGATATATATGATTTTAATAATTTATTTATGATTATTTTATTTTTATATAGAAATAACTTCATGCTTTTCATTTTGTGTGAATATATTAACATATGTTGTGGTTGTGTCGACTACCCCCTCCACAAAGTGATGTGACTCATATACACTTTACATTTCATGTATTAAAGATGATTTTAAAAAAAATTGATATATATATATGACATAATATGATTCTGTAATTGTTCTATTGACATGTATATACATTACTTACATTTTTATTCTTTTAATATGATAAAAAATGGAAACATCATTTGTGTGTACATAAGTCTAAGCTTATCTATGAACCATGTATTTCATTTACTATCACACAATATTATATGTAAATATCAATAAATATATACTTAATATATATAATATTTATATCATGGTTAAAATTATTTAGATTATTAAATCATGATATATGTAATAGTAATATAATATAATAAGAAAAAACATACTAAAAACAAGGAAATTATCACTACAATTGATGAAAATAGAGAATTGTTATTAATAATGATGTTATAATATATTATAAAAGTACCATGTATGATATTATTAATATTATATGGTTTTTTTATAATTAAATAACATTATTAAAACAATTACAGTCTAGGTTAAAGATATTTAACACTAAAGGGAGCATAAGGTAATGAATTTCATCTCAATTCAGATTCCATTGAGAGTTATTTGTTTTTACGCACCAATTCACTGTTATGTGGGGTATATAAAACTAATGTTTCATATAATGTCATTAATAATTTGTAATCTATGGAATTTTAATATTTCAACTTGAAATATTTCATCTACTAGTATTTGATTTTTAAATTACCTTATTATTAAAGTTATTGTGAAATGTAAATTTCTATTATGATTGTTAATATTCTATTGTAAAAATAAATTTATTGTAATCATATTTGAATCGGAAATAAAATTATCTTAAACATATATTGTCTTCTATTATGAATTAGAATATTTCCCAAACTATAATCCATTTTTACATATGGTGATTACATTGATTGTTATTTCATTTTCTAGGAAACATTTTTTCAACTTGTAGTGTTAACCCATTAAAAATACTAGAAAATTGTTGTCGTTTATAAAATATTATTTTTTTGTATATGATGAATTATTCAAACTATAACTATGGGTGGGGCCTAAACATTTTATAGACCCATTGTAACACCCCAGGTAAAAAAATAATATGAAATTTTCATATTTATCCATATTTGTGAATAAAATATTAATATTACGTTATAGGGGACGCTATGCATGATGGCGTACCCAATACGCAACAATGAGTTTCTTGGGAATCTTGCGTTGCACTCTAATAATAAAAATATATTATGACAGTTAACGCTTAGTCGTTGTATTTTCGGGAATGAACAGAACTAACTAAAAAATAATTATATATGTTTGTCAAATATTTTTACACTTTACAATAAATGTTATAGGATTAAAAATGAGAATGAATCCAATTTTAAGCGTAAACATTCCAATATTCTTTAAAAGGTTGATTAACCGCCTTTTGATGGAGAACCTCTTTTAAATCCAATTTTTGAAAATTTTATCTGTTATATTTGACAAAATAAAATTCTTCTTTAGAATCGGGACATCAAAATTTACTTTGTGTAAATTTTTGGTATTTTTCCGAAAAAGGTCAATTTTTAATGAATAGTGGAAAATGTTGTATTTTAATTCAAAACCTCTTTTTAATCTAATTTATTAATATGATAAAATTATCTTTTGAATTGGTTTTAAAGTGAAATTAGAATATATTTTTACCATTTAATCCAATAGTGGTCGTTGAAATTAATTTTACTTTGAAATTGGACTTAAACTAGTGTCAATCTTTTGATACTTATTGTTTCATAAAAAACACGTTATTTGCTCTGACATCGGGAATTAATTATTAAATTAATTAATACAACTTATATGTTTTGAATTTTTTAAAATAGATATCATTTTTGAATTCGGAATATCAAATATATCTTAGGGTGAATTTTTGGTAATTTTCTAAAAAACATCAATTTTTGATGAATAGTGAAACCACTAAGTGGTACTTATAAAAACTGATTTTCCGTTTAAATGAAATTTTGTCATCTTTGTGTTTTGAATTTCAAAAATCTGACATACATGGTTTTCATTAATAATTAAAATGTGGTTCAATGGGATTAAAATAATTTTTTGTTGAATAGTAACTTATTAAGTTTTTAATCACGATTAGAGGTAATTAGTGTAGTTTAAGGTAAGAATAATGTTTTAATAAAATGAAATGACCTAGACACATGTCCTACCCTCATTGGATGTGTCATGGCCATCACAGAAAATCCATTCGTTAACTTGGGGACCCCATGGAGCCACTTTGGTTGGAAAATGACATAAATACCTTTTTATTTAATGTTAAAGTAAAAAATGACACAAACATGAAATGTTTTACTAAAACAATTTTTTCATGGGGTTATACAAGTCATATTTTTGACTATAAATAATAAATGTAAAGAAAAAACGATTTCCTACATCATAGTATTTGTTTTCAAATTTTTATACATTAAATATATTAAATTATTTATGACATCATGATGATGCAGCGATGACCTCATTATTTAACGATTTAAATAAAATGAAAAGATAATGTAAAATCAAAGACCTACACATGTCCAAAACCTATTATATGGGTGTACTTAGAACCCCTATCACCTTATCCTCGAAAAACATCAATGTGGGACCATTAAAATCGTAAAATCATTCTAAAATAAAGTAATATTTCTTTACTTTCCAAGAGTGCCCCTCCTCACCTCTTCTAAAAGGCCCCCACCTCTACCTCCATACCCACACTTAAAAAAGCCTTTGGCTCGGCCAACCCCTACCCATTTTGTCTCTCCACATCCCTCTATAACTCATTGAAGCCTCACTTTGGGAAGAAGTCTTCCCAAGGAAGCCTTTGATCTCAAACCAAAGGGAGTTACCCAATTTTAAGGTAATGTCGTCACTTGTGTCCTTTTGTTTTATTTTACTTCTCCAACCACCTAACATATTTTTATTAATTTATTTTTTAAAAAATAAAGTATCTTAAATATACTAGGATGTTTTTATAAGAAGTATTAGAGCTACACTTACACACACCTACATCTAATGGTTAAAGAAAATACTGTTTCTGTGGATGGCGAATTTATGCCTCACGAAACGATGATTGTTCAACATTCTTCTATCACCTTCAAAGGTGGACATTAAGAAGACACTATATTTATATATGATATATAATATGTTTATGTTTTACTTATTCTTTTGTATTTTTCATTTATGGAATACCTTTATGGTTTCCATTATGGGTAAACGCGATATCTTCATTTCAGGAAGTGCGGACTACCGCCCCTTCAAAGTGATTTGATTCGTTAATACAATATGTGGTACGTATAAAGGATATATTTAACTATATTATATATGATTCCATACTGGAATTAAAATACTATTATGTATCATTATGTTTTAATTCCATTAAATATGAAATAGAAATGGAAGTAGCGTTCATGCATACGTATGGATTACCGTCTCCATGAACGGTACATTTCATTTCTTATCTCAAAATGTTATGTACTATTATAAGTACATATATATAATGGATATAAATGTAATATATTACATCTAAATTATGGATATCATTATGGAATTATAACATATATATATATATATATGTCTCATTTTGTTTTAATTCCATTAATATGACAAAAAAATGAAAGTAACGTTCATGCGTACGTACGGCCTACCGTCTCCATGAACGGTGCTTTTAATTTTTATCTCCAAATGATATGGAATAGTATAAAATGAATATGTACTGGATATATATGATATTTTAATCATTAATAATATTCTGGAAATTATTTACTTATAACTACACGGACAATCATTTTTCAAACAAGTTCATTTTTTACTCATGTACTAAACATCGACAAAAACGTCTGATATGAACTAACATTATTAAACAATTATTATGACATTATAATAAGTGATATGAACTGAATAATAATCTTTAAAGGAGGTACTTAGGCAATTATATATTGACCAATGTTTATTATTAAGGAATATAAAGAAACGAACAAGACAAGTTGGACTTGTGGTAAGGGATCCTACTCCTCTCTTTCTTTTTAAGTACACTCTTTTATGTCATTCATTTTAAGCTCATATTTCTTATGATTGGGATGTTATTTTATATTACTCCTACTGTAATTTTTATGTTCATATGATTAGAGACCCAATTTCCTCTCATCAATCCATTTTGGAAGTTTTGAGTGGCGCCGTTAGGCTGCCGAATTTTCGTAAGAGATCTAACCTTTCTCTTTCTTTTTATGTACTCTCCTTTATGTAACTTCTTTTAAGATCCTCTTTGTTATGTCGGGGGATGTTCTTTTATATTCATCTTTCTGTAAACATTATTTTGATATGATGAGAGACCCTATTTCCTCTCATCAATCCATTTTGGAAGTTTTAAGTTCCGCCGTTAGGCTGTCGAGTTTTTGTAAGAGATTTTTCATCTCACTTTTATTCCCATTAGATTTATGCTACATTTTCCACAATTTCCTTTTAATGGTGTATGTACTGCCCATTATTTTACTCATTGTGTAATATACTTTCATTTATGAGTATTTACATCAATTTTGTATTTCCCTTCTTTCACGGGGCGTATGTGTCGAAAGATACCCAAGTCGTTAAGGGAGCCGTTCACCCTCCTCTTTTTAAAAGACTTCTTTTGTTATGTCTTTTAATTCACATAATATTATGTTGGAATATGTTCTTCTATATCCTTATTTTTTTAAATTTTATGTCCATGTGATGAGATACCCTTTTTATCTCTCATCAACCCATTTTCTGAATTTTGTAGTGACGCCGTTAGGCTGTCCAATTTTTGCAAGGGAACTTCTTAACCCAAATTTGATTCTTTGGGATAAACATGTACTCCTTGAATATGGAGTTCTATGAATATGTGTGAATAACCTCTGATTGTTTTACACTTAATATCCACTTATATTTGGTGTATTTGTTTGTCACACATAATTATGTAATTGAGTTGTCCATAAACCAATGATACCGTCTTTGTAAGGGACGTCGTCTCAATTTCCTTTCATTGAGGCATATTTTTTTTATAAACAACTTTCTTTTATACGGTGTATAAACCCATTTTCTTTTACGTTTATCCAAAATGAATCTTTTTTATATGAATCATTTTACAAAATGACAAAAGGGAATGTTTTTGTCAAACGTATGCGGCGACAATGACTTCTCCGCCGTCGTGACCATTATTTGAGTTTTGGCTTCCTCTACAAGCCATACCTTCTTTTTAAAAGAAAAATAAATACCATGTTTTGCTTTTCTTTTATTTTGGAATTAAAAATGGTTTTCATAAGTTTTTTATATCACTGTGTTTTATTGATATCTTTTGATTGAAATGTGGAAATGGTATGTTTACTTTATGCTTGTTTTATGTGATACGATTATGTTATGGTTCTTGGGAATTGTTATGAAGACGGGTGGTTCCGTGATAAACTAAGGGCGGGTGAGCCCGATATAGCTCTCCAATGCTTTGGGTAACGCGAAGGAGTGAAATGTTAAGGGTTCTCTGAAGAGATTTAGGGAATATACTAGGGTGGGTATTCCAAACGTAACCAAGAGGGTTACTCCCTACATAATAATGTTATGAATGCCTGAAGTTACCTTTTATGTCTTATGATTCCTATGATTTATTCATGATTTGATGAGGTATGTTATAGTGAATATTATTTATGGGTAAAGTATGATTTCATTCTTATGTATATATGAACTCATGTTTCCTTTCAATATTTTTTATAACCCTTACTGAGCTTTTTATGCTCATCCCAAGTTTTTTTAAATGTTTTTCATAGGTTAAGGGAATGGTTCATGATATGATGATAGTGTCAAGGAAGTGTCAAGAAAGAATCCATGCTTTATTTTTAAATCTGTTTCTGTTGATGGAAAACAATGAATGTTATCTTTTATGTAACCACTTTGTTTAAATGTCGAATGTAATGCAAGTTTTATGATCTAGCTCTCTAAAACTCTAAACCTGAAAAGATCCTCACTTTGTAATCTTGTAATAACTCAAGATTAAGTAAGGTTTAAGGCTGGGGCCTTATAGTTGGTATCAGAGGTCGGTTTAGATAACTTTAGAGGATATGGTATCCTCTAAGCAAAAGTGACATTACCATAATGGTTAGGATTTCAGAAAGAGTCCTAGTTTTAGAAAAAGTGAATAAGTAAGTATATCTTTGTGGTTATATTCCTCATTAGTACATGACGGTTTTGTTGATATACTCACACTGACAGTTCGTTTTTTAGTGAACGGATGGATCTAGTAGGCACCAAAGTGACAATAGGTTTGAAGGAAACTGTGGTGGTTCTCTGTTTAAGAGACTGGATAAAATGGGGTATTCAATGAGGAAACTCATGGTTGTTCTAAACCAACTATCAAGGAGTCATGATCATCCACTCGGACCTTTGTATGTTCTTTAATGCATCATGTACGAGATGACCAATCGATGTGGAATTTCAGGTAATAATTATAAAGGTAACCATTAGGGTTTATATGATCCTTACTTTTGAGGTAATTATGGGTTACTATATGTTATGATGGAAGTGAAAGGCCTGAGATAAAATTGAGGTTAAATTATGTTATGGTTAATTTTGATGATTTTATCTCTTTTGGGGAATGATTTGAGAATTATATAGTTTAGAAAAAAGACAACACGCAGACCATGTGACAACCCCTCGCATCGGACAAAGCTGTGGGAATCGAACCCAAAACCAGAGTGCGACTGGTATTTATCACCTACCACTGGACTACATGAAGTCCCTGGTTAGTTTGACTAATTATTTTTAGTTTGATGATTTTAGGAATCAAGAGTAAGTTTATTTTGGGTTATATATGTAAATGATTAACCTATCATGGAGGATATGTGATTAGGTTAATTACTTTTCAATATGAGAATTTAAGAACAACTGATGTTATATGGAGATAAAAGTTTATTTATACCTTGGAATACTATGTGATTAAATCCTTCAAATAATTGGGTTTCCATCTTAGTGTGGTTTACTTTGAATAATTTTTTGGACAATTGTTTATCAAATGGTCTTCGTTGAACTTTGGGTTTTTTTTTGGACAAATTTTGGAGATTAAGAATAGATTTTCTTTTTATAAAGGATTATATTTTTGTGGATTATCTGACCTCATACTATCAATTTTGGTTTTGTATTTTTTCTAAATATATGGGAAATATATAGTTCTCTTTTTTGGATTAGGTGATTCTCTAAAAGTTGATTATAGTACTCTTAATGTGAACAAGTCATCCTAAATACTCATCTTTTAGAGAAATTATGATTTTGTGTAATGAATATAATAAAATTTGAAAGTCAACATGATATGTGATTATGTTTCCTTATGAATAAATTCATAAATAAAAAGTAACTTAAAAAAATGTTGTCTATTAACTTTTCCTACTGGGGAATCAAATACTGTTTAACCCATCACAAGTTTGTGATTTTCTTGTGGTTAACTTTCTCCTAAACATGTTTTCTATCACTCTCCATCAGAACATGACCCTTTTTTTCCTCCATGTCCATATTTTCATACTTGGAATCCTAGTATGGGTTAATTCGGGTGACCTTTGTACTTATCTTTCTTTATTTTAAAGTGATTGTTTTACTGACTCTTGTTCCGATGTGAGATTTTCAATGAAGTTTCCAAGCCCAATTTTAAAAATTGCGAGGAAGCAATTCCTAAAAGGGGGGAAGGATGTAACACCCCAGGTAAATAAAGAATATGAAATTTTCATATTTATCTATATTTGTAAATAAAATATTAATATTACATTAAAGGGGACGCTATGCACGATGGCGTACCCAATACGCAACAATGAGTTTCTTGGGAATCTTGTGTTGCACTCTAATAATAAAATAATATTGTGATAGTTAACTCCTAGCCGTTGTAATGTCGGTAATGAGCAGAACTAACTCAAAAATGATTATATATGTTTGTCAAATATTTTTACTCTTTACAATAAATGTTATAGGATTAAAAATGAAAATGAATCCAATTTTAAGTGTAAACATTCCAATATTCTTTAAAAGGTCAATTAACCGCCTTTTGATGGAGAACCTCTTTTAAATCCACTTTTTGAAAATTTTATGTTCTATATTTTACAAAATAAAATTCTTCTTTAGAATCGGGACCTCAAAATTTACATAGTGTAAATTTTTTGTATTTTTCCGAAAAAGTTCAATTTTTAATGAATAGTGGAAAATGTTGTATTTTAATTCAAAACCTCTTTTTAATCTAATATATTTATATGATTAAATTATCTTTTGAATTTTTTTTAAAGTGAAATTAGAATATATTTTTACCATTTAATCCAATAGTGGTCATTGAAATTAAATTCACATTCAAATTGGACTTAAACTAGTGTCAATCTTTTGATACTTATTGTTTTATAAAAACACGCTTTTTGCTCTGACAGCGGGAATTAAATATTAATTTAATTAATACAACTTATATGTTTTGAATTTTGTAAATAGACATCATTTTTGAATTCGGAATATCAAATATAGCTTAGGGTGAATTTTTGGTAATTTTCTGAAAAACCTCAATTTTTTATGAATAGTGAAACCACTAAGTGGTACTTATAAAAACTGATTTTCCGTTTAAATTAATTTTTTTTCATCTTTGTGTTTTGAATTTCAAAAAACTGACATACATGGTTGTCATTAAGAATTAAAATGTGTTTAAATGGGATTAAAATAATTTGTTGGTGAATAGTAACTTATTAAGTTTTTAATCACGATTAGAGGTAATTAGTGTAGTTTAAGGTAAGAATAATGTTTTAGTAAAATGAAATGACCTAGACACATGTCTTACCCTAATTGGATGTGTCATGGCCGACAAAGAAAATCCATTGGTAAACTTGGGGTCCCCATGGAGCCAATTTGGTTGGAAAATGACATAAATACCTTTTTATTTATTGTTAAAATAAAAATGACACAAACATGAGATGTTTTACTAAAACAATTTTTACATTGGGTCATACAAGTCATATTTTTGAATATAAATAATAAATGTAAAGATAAAACAATTTCCTACATCATAGTAGTTTTTTTATAATTTTTAGACATTAAATAAATTAAATTATTTTTGACATCATGATGATGCAGCGATGACCTCATTATTTAACGATTTAAATAAAATGGAACGATAATGTAAAATCTAAGACCTACACATGTCCAAAACCTATATGATGGGTGGAAATTGAACCCTTATCACCTTATCCTAGAAACACATCAATGTGGGACCATTAAAATCCGAAACTCATTCTAAAATAAAGTAACATTTCTTTACTTTCCAAGAGTGCCCCTCATCTTCTCTTATAAAAGGCCCCCATATCTACCTCCTTACCCACAATTAAAAAGCCTTTGTCATGTCAAACCCCTGACCATTTTGTCTCTCCACATCCCTCTCTAACTCCTTGAAGCATCACATTGGGCATAAGTCTTCCCAAGGAAGCCTTTGATCTCAATCCAAAGAGAGTTACCCGATTTTATGATAATGTCTTCACTTGTGTCCTTTTGTTTTATTCTGCTTCTCCAACCCCCTAAAATATTTTTATTAATTTATTTTGTAAAAAATAAAGTATATTAAATATACTAGGATGTTTTTATAATAAGTATTCGAGCTACACTTACACACACCTACATCTAATGGTTAAAGAACATACCGTTTCTGTGGATGGTGAATTTCTGCCTCACGAAACGATGATTGTTCAACATTCTTCTATCACCTTAAAAGGTGGACATTAAGAAGACACTATATTTATATATGATATATAATATTTTTATATTTTACTTATGCTTATGTATTTTTCATTTATGGCATACCATTATGGTTTCCATTATGGGTAAACACGATATCTTCATTTAAGGAAGTGCGGACTACCGCCCCCTCAAAGTGATTTGATTCGTTAATACCATATGTGGTACATATAAAGGATATATTTAATGATATTATATATGATTCCAAACTAGAATTAAAATACTATTATGTATCATTATTTGTTAATTCCATTAAATATGAAATAGAAATGGAAGTAGCGTTCATGCGTACGTATGGCTTACCGTCTCCATGAACTGTACATTTCATTTCTTATTTCAAAATGTTATGTACTATTATAAGTACATATATATAATGAATATATATGTAATAAATTAAATATAAATTATGGATATCATTCTGTAATTATAACACACATATATATATATCTCTATCATTTTTTTTAATTCCATTAATATGACAAAAAAATGAAAGTAGCGTTCATGCGTATGTACAGCCTACCATCTCCATGAATGTTGCTTTTAATTCATATATCCAAATGATATGGAATAGTATAAAATGAATATGTACTGTATATATATGATATTTTAATCATTATTACTATTCTGGAAATTATTTACATATAACTACATGGACAATCATTTTTCAAACAAGTTCATTTTTTACTCATGTACCAAACATCGGCAAAAACGTCGGATATGAACTAAAATTATTAAACAATTATTATAACATTATAATATGTTATATGAACAGAATAATAATCTTTAAAGGAGTTCCTTAGGCAATTATAAATTGACCAAAGTTTATTATTCGGGAATATAAAGAAACGAACAAGACAAGTTGGACTTGAGGTAAGGGATCCTACTCCTCTCTTTCTTTTTAAGTACACTCTTTTATGTCATTCCTTTTAAGCTCATCTTTCTTATGATTGGGATGTTCTTTTATATTGATCCTAATTTAATTATTATGTTAATATGATTAGATACCGAATTTCCTCTCATCAATCCATTTTGGATGTTTTGAGTGGCGCTGTTAGGCTGCCGAATTTTTGTAAGAGATCTAACCTCTCTCTTTCTTTTTAAGTACTCTCCTTTATGTCATTTCTTTTAAGCTCCTATTTGTTATGTTGGGGGATGTTCTTTTATATTCCTATTTCTGTAAACTTTATGTTGATATGATGAGAGACCTTATTTCCTCTCATCAATCCATTTTGGATGTTTTATGTGGCGCTGTTAGGCTGCCGAGTTATCGTAAGAGATTTTGCATCTCACTTTTATTCCCATTAGATTTATGCTACATTTGCCACAATTTCCTTTTAGTGGTGTATGTACTGCCCATTATTTTACTCATTGTGTAATATACTTTCATTTATGAGTATTTGCATCAATTTTTTATTGCCCTTCTTTCACGGGGCGTATGTTTCGAAAGCTACCCATGTCGGTAAGGGAACCGTTCACCCTCATCTTTTTAAAACACTTATTTTGTTATGTCTTTTAATTCACATAATATTATTTTGGGGTATGTTCTTCTATATCCTTATTGATTTAAATTTTATGTCCATGTGATGAGATACCCTTTTTATCTCTCATCAACTCATTTTCTGAATTTTGTAGTGACGTCGTTAGGCTGTCAAATTTTTGCAAGGGAACTTCTTAACCCAAATTTGATTCTTTGGGATAAACATGTACTCCTTGAATATGGCGTTCTATGAATATGTGTGAATAACCTATAATTTTTTTACTCTTAATATCCACTTATATTTGGTGTATTTGTTTGTCACACATAATTATGTAATTGATTTGTCCTTAAACCAAGTATACTGTCTTTGTAAGGGACTTCGTCTCAAATTCCTTTCATTAGGGCATTTTTTTATACACAACTTTCTTTTATATGGTGTAGAAACCCATTGACTTTTACGTTTATCCAAAAAGAATCTTTTTTATATGAAGCATTTTACAAAATGACAAAAGGGAATTTTTTTGTCATACGTATGCAGCGACAATGACTTCTCTGCCGCCGTGACCATTATTTTAGTTTTGGCTTCCTCTACAAGACATAACTTCTTTTTAAAAGAAAAATAAATACCATGTTTTAATTTTCATTTATTTTGGTATTAAAAATGGTTTTCATAAGTTTTTTATATCAATGTGTTTTATTGATATCTTGTGATTGAAATGTGGAAATGGTATGTTTCCTTTATGCTTGTTTTATGTGATACGATTATGTTATGGTTCATGGGAATTGTTATGAATACGGGTGGTTCCGTGATAAACTAACGGCGGGTGAGCCCGATATAGCTCTCCAATGCATTGGGTAATGCGAAGGAGTGAAACGTTAAGGTTTCCCCGATGAGATTTAGGGAATATACTATGGTGGGTATTCCAAACGTAACCAAGAGGGTTACTCCCTACATAAGAATGTTATGAATGCCTCAAGTTACCTTTTATGTCTTATGATTCTTATGATTTATTCATGATTTGATGAGGTATATTAAAGTGCATATGTTTTATGGGTAAAGTATGATTTCATTCTTATGTATATATGAACTCATGTTTCCTTTCCATATTTTTTATAACCCTTACTGAGCTTTTTATGTTCATCCCAAGTTTTTTTAAATGTATTTCATAGGTCAAGGGAAAGGTACATTATATGATGATAGTGTCAAGGAAGTGTCAAAAAAGAATCCATGCTTTATTTTTAAATAAGTTTTTGTTGATGGAAAAAAAATGAATACTATCTTTTATGTAACCACTTTGTTTAAATGTGGAATGTAATGCAAGTTTTATGATCTAATTCTCTAAAACACTAAACCTGAAAAGATCCTCACTGTGTAATCTTGCAATAACTCAAGATTAAGTAAGGTTTAAGGCTGGGGCCTTATACCCATGATTCATCAAAATTTTCTCACGTGACAAATAAGTTCTTGAACATAAATGGGTGTCTACTGATGGTTTTAAATCGTCTTGTAAAAGGTATTAATGGATTCATTATCCATGTGACTCCGACTATATTTCAAATTATTAATCATTTACTTAATTGATAATTCAATTACTACTATTATTTATCCATGATATTTTTTATAATTAAAAATATATAGATTCATTTCACTCTCACATATTTGATTTAAATATCTTGTGTGGTAAACCTTTTACATATACATATTTGTTATTCATAATCAAGTTATTTGAATGGGATGTGTGTTAAATTATATAAATTTCCATGTTGATTGATTCCTCTATTAATTACCATTAAAAATCACTTTATCTCACACTTATTTTGTTTTCTTTTCCACCGAATATTAAGATGACTTATTTAAGTGTGTCTCCTGGTTTCATAGATTTTAATTTTTGTTATTCATTATTTTCTTTTGAAAATATAATATGGATATCATATCTGTAATATGGTTTTAATAAAATTCTAAAATTTTTGCTCATTTGGGAATTGAGTCTTTTATCTGTGCCAATGTAATAATTTAAGGGGACATCATCAAGCTTCAACATTTAGGGTGTTACAATTTATTTTTGAGAAGGTCTCATAGAAACCCTAAAAATATGATTTAGGTAAAATATAATAAGGATCATAAAAATATAGTATTACTTGATGATAATTATATAATTACAACCCCAAAAACTAGGTTTATGATTAATATATTACATATAGACAATTTTTATCTCTATATGTTATGTATTTTACTAGTCTTTCGATTATAGATTATGTTTCATAATGTCTTGATATAACAATATATATTTCATTATTTAGAAATGGTTCTTAGGAGGTACAATGGTATTGATACTCATATAAAATTTTGACATTTTCCTACTAATGAACCAATAAAGATATTATTAGAATATAATAAGTTAATAGTATATTAGAGAAGCTTAATCGTATTATAAATAAACCATTCCATGGCAGAGAAACATAATTTACATAGAGATTATTCTATACTAGGTTTATTAATGTACCAGTATCCCCCATATTTTAGTGGGTCTATAAATCCATTTTTAGCTAAGGATTGGATTATGAATTTAAAAAAGATATTGATGGCCTTCGGATGTAGTGAAAATAAATAGGATTCAATTTTTGTGTATTTTCTCAAACGTGATTCTATTCAATAGAGTTAGTTAATATTGAATAATTGGTTTGATGTGGAAATAGAACTCATCAAATTATAATATTTTAAAGAAATATTTTTATGTAAATAAAACGCGCATGAGAAAAAAATTGGGAGGAAGAGAAGTATCCTTACCATAAAGTAAAAGAAAGATGAAATTTTCACATATTATGACAATGCATTTATATGGTTTTCATGGAATTATAAAGATTACATATGAAAAATTAAATGTTTGATTTACCATTTATTTTAAGGGATTAATAAATGTATCCGAATAAAATCGGTTTTTCATAATATTTCTTCCTATAATGAAATTGATTTATCCACCATCCAAATAAGGAATAAATTATCTAATTATTACATATTAAATGGAAACAATGATATGAAGAGGCTAATGATAACCATGAAAAATCAAATTCATCATTGATAAATAACAAAAAGAAATGTTTTCCACCTTAAGAATGATTTGTAATGAAGCACCATGGAAAATTATTGATTGGAATGTGTGTCTGTTTAAGTATAGAGATTGGGGTCACCAGGATCTTGAGTGTAAGGGGATGACTGATATCAATGATGTAATGTTCTAAAACTATAAGGATATGATTCACTCTGAAAAACAATTCCCCAATCATCAGCAGAATATACAATAGAGAAGTCCAAGGGGATATTGAAAAGTGTATTTGATCACTACCAATAAGGAAGAAGTACCCAATGATGTGGTTGAAGTCACATTATTCATATCTTCTAATTTATCCAATACTTTATTTAATTCTAGATAATCATAGTCATATATTTATACATATATTTTATGAAAATTATACATTTACCTTTTGATGTAATAAAATAGTTTCATGTGAAAACACCAAAGGAAAGTATAATTGATATAAATATTTGACAACAAGTTCAAATTATGAGAAATAAATGTGCTTTATTTTAATATCATATTATCATAACTATGGTTGAATTTTATATGGTCATCGGTATGGAATATATGTGAAAATATATATAGAAATTTATTACATGAGGAATAAATGTATGATTTCTAAGGAAGATGTATATTCCCCTATCTTTATAGTGGAAAAATCAGCATCTGATTCTTATCTTGATCCACCCAAGTAGCTTCACTATATGAACTTATTGGTAAATTACAAAAAACAACATATAAGGATGAATATGTATACCATATAATTGAGGATGAACATTTTGTATTGGAATACACTTATGTATTTCTTGAGGAATTAATTGTACATCCCCTAGAGCATGATGTTGAATTTTTCATTGATTTAATCAACAATGAAAGACCAATATACCATACAACATATAGAGTGGACACTATATAATTATTGGAGTTGAGGAAAAAAGTATTATTTGGGTAATAAGAGATTTTTTCTCCCTATTTTTTCTCCCTGGGGGTTCAAGGTTCTCTTTGTTAATAATAATGATGGATCTATGAGGTTTTTCATTGATTATTGTCTGATCAAAGTTATTACTATAAAGAAAAAAAATATTCTTCCTCGCATTTATGGATTATTTTATCAAATTAATGGATTCCAATAGTTTATCAAATATTTATCTTTGTTTTATTTTTCTCTAGTTAAAAGTATATAAGTAATAAATTCAAGTAAAAATTGACCATCTATTGAAAGTAAGATTTTAATGTAATTCCATTTCTATTAAATAATGAACACCGGGTGTTTATGGATTTAATGAATAATGTAGTCATCAAATAATTTGAGGATGATTTTTTGCAGTTTCTTTGGAATTGGTGATGATCTCATTGATTTAAGATTCAAACATTCCAAGCGCTTTCTAACGGGTTTGTTCGTAGAACCGGAAACATCCAATGATTCCATATTCATTTGAACCTACTTTCCAAAGGTAGGCGCTCATTAGTTGTGGACTGATAAGGCTTAAGAATTTGTATTGGTCGAGAGGATGGGATGTCGGACTCATCACACATTTTTAGGGTAATTATTGTCTACTCCGGGACTCTCTTTATAGATTTATGTTATGTTCGTGAATCCTTTTTACATTACCAAGTATAAAATGAGCTTTCCTTTAGATCTGACAATCAATGATTAATATGTTGGAAATTTAGAGAATCTTTTATATGTATTCGAGGTTATTCATCAATATAGAATTATCTGTATTTGTTAGAGGTTCTTAGTAAATGTTATCCTTCAATACATAATAGTCTCTTGGTCATTATGAAGACAATACTGTTTTTAAAGCCACTCAGTGGGGAACTTGAAGTTTATTTTGTTCGATCAGTACTTAACATTGGTATATTTTTACAATAAAAATATTTCCCATGAATATATTCAAATGGCATCCTATGATGCATTATATGTCAGGATATTTCACACCCCAACCTTTAGGAATGTTTTCTTTTAATGGAAACATGTATTCTTAGAACTTTTTGATTAGAAAATTCCAATGTAAAATGCTATTCAGGATCTCATTAATGTAGCTCTACGTTGGAAAAAAATTATTACAATAATTGGAAGGAGGATTTCGATCTCAATGATGGAGAGCATGTTTTATCGAATGTATCTCCATGGATGGGTGTTATATGGGTCATTGAGAAAGGGAAACTGATCCATAGGTACATCAGATCATTTAAAATATCATAATGAATTGGATTTGTTTTGTTTTGTTTGGAAATTCATCAAAAATTACAAAATGATTATTATGTATTCAATTTTTCATCAATATGGATGTACACACTAGATCCAACAAATATACTCACCTCTAATTAAATAGATAAGGGGATTGATATATCTAATAATGAAGAATATATACTTAACCTTGATATCACAATGATTATGTTGAGAGATCAGATTACTAATCTAGTAAAGTTACTCTAGTGCGATCACAAATTAGAGGAAGAATAATAGGAACTAGATTATATGATGATTAAAAACTACCCTATTCTATTTTGAATTTTATATCTAAGAAATTTTGAGGAGGATCATTTTTTATTAGAGAATAATCTATCACGCCAAGACATTATAAAAATTTTCATTTTAAAGAAAATTTAATTATATTTTAATCATGTATTATATAAAACACCTTGTTAAAATTTCACTATATGAAACACATATATTAGATTGCGATACACACAACACTTAGTTGGATTCTGTTATATTAATGTCCATGTTTTACTAGATATAATAAATATAATTATTTAAGATGCTAATTACCTGCTAGAAGTTAAATTAAAAATAATCAAAAACATTAACATAATAATGAATGTATTTTACAAAAATATAAAAAATAAATTCATTGGTTCTCAATTAATTATAAATAAAAATTAAAACCAAATTAATTTAATGGAAATTTATTTATATTTAAAAATTATGCTCCCAAATGTGTTTGAACATAATTAATAAAATTGACTTATATTGGTGATTGATATTAATGAAATATATATAATATACTGAATCAATTATTTTTCACATTAATCCAATATATGTAATATCAATAAATATATATGTAATATATATAATATTTATATCATGGTTTAAATTCTATAGATTTTTAAATCATGATATATGTAATAGTAATAGATGATAATAAGCAAAAACATACTAAAAAACAAGGAAATTATGACTACAATTGATGAAAATGGAGAATGGTTATTAATAATGATGTTATAATGTATTATAAAAGTACCATGTATGATATTATTATTATTATTATTGATTTGTTATAATTAAATAACATTATAAAAACAATTACAGTCTAGGTTAAAGATATTTAACACTAAACGGTGCATAAGGTAATGAATTTCATCTCAATTCAGATTCCATTGAGAGTTATTTGTTTTTACACACCAATTCACTTTTATGTGGGGTATATACAATGAACTTTTCATGTAATGACATTAATAATTCTTTATTTATGGAATTTTAATATTTCAACTTCAACAAATTCATCTAATGGTATTTGATTTTAAAATTACTTTATTATTAATGTTATTTTGAAATCTCAATTTCTATTATTATTGTTAACATTCTATTGTAAAAATAAATTTATTGTAATCATATATAATTCAGAAATAAAATTATCTTAAAAATATATTGTCTTCTATTATGAATTAGAATATTACCCAAACTATAATCCATTTTTACATATGGTGATTACATTGATAGTTATTTCATTTTCTAGGAAACATTTTATCAATTTTTTGTGTTTACCCATTAAAAATACTAGATAATTGTTGTTGTTTATGAAATATTTTTTTTTGTATATGATGAATTATTCAAATTATAATTATGGGTGGGGCCTAAACATTATATAGACCCTTGATCATCAAAATTTTCTCACCTGACAAATAATTTTTTGAACATAAATGGGTGTCTACCGATAGTTTTAAACCATCTTGTGAATGATATTGATGAATTCATTATCCCTGTGACTCTGACTAGATTTCAAATTATTAATCATTTACTTCATTGATAAATAAATTATTTCTATTACTTATTATTGATATTTTTTTTATTTTAAAATCTATAGATTCATTTCACTATCACATATTTGATATAAATATCTTATGTGGTAAACCTTTTACATATACATATTTGTTATTCATAATCATGTTATTTGAATGGGATGTGTGTTCAATTATTTAAATTTCCATGTTGATTGATTCCTCAATTAATTACCATTAAAAATCATTTTATCTCACACTTATTTTGTTTTCTTTTGACATGATATGAATATGACTTATTTAAGTGTGTCTCACGGATTCATAGATTTTATTTTTTGTTATTCATTATTTTCTTTTGAAAATATAATATGGATATCATATCTGTAATATGGTTTTAAAAAAATTCTAAATTTTTTCTCATTTGGGATTTGAATCTTTTATCTGTTCCAATTTAATAATTTAAGGGGCCATCATCGAGCTTCAACATTTAGGGTGTTACAATTTATATTAGAGAAGGTCTCATAGAAACCCTAAAAACATGATTTAGGTAAAATATAATGAGGATCATAAAAATAAAGTATTACATGATGATAATTATCTAATTAAAACCCATAAAACTAGGTTTATGATTAATATATTACATATGGATAATTTTCATCACTTTATGTTATGTATTTTACTAGTCTTTAGATTATAGATTATGTTTCTTAATGTCTTTATCTAACAATGTATATTCCATTATTTAGAAATGGTTCTTAAGAGGTACCATGGTATTGATACTCATATATAATTTTGATATTTTCCTACTAATGAACCAATAAAGATATTATTAGAATATAGAAAGTTAATGATATATTATAGAAGCTTAATCATATTATAAATAATCCATTCCATGGTAGAGAAACATAATTAACATTGAGATTATTCTATACTAGGTTGATTAATGTTCCAGTATCCCCCATATTTTAGTGGGTCTATAAATCCATTTGTAGCTAAGGATTGGATTATGAATTTAAAAAAGATATTGATGGCCTTGGGATGCAGTGAAAATAAAAAGGATTAAATTTTGGTGTATTTTCTCAAAGGTGATTCTATTCAATAGAGGTCGTTAATATTGAATAATAGGTTTGAAGTGGAAACAGAAATCATCAAATAATAATATTTTAAAGATATATTGTTATGTAAATAAAACCCGCATGAGAAATAACAATTGAGATGAAGAGAAGTATCCTTACCATACTGTAAAAGAAAAATGAAATTATCACGTATTATGATAACACATTTATGTGGTTTTCATGGAATTATATAGATAACTTATGAAAAATTGAATGTTTTATTTACCATTATTTTAAGGGATTAATAAAAGAATCTGAATAAAATCGGTTCCTAATAATATTTCATCCTATAGTGAAATTGATTTATGCACTATCCAAATATAGAAGAAATTTTCTAATTATTACATATTAAATGGAAACAATGATATTAAAAGGCTAATGAGAACCATGAAAAATCGAATTCATCAATGAAGAATAATAAAAAGAAATGTTTTCCACATTAAGAATGATTTGTAATGAATCACCATGGAAAATTATTGATTTAAATGGGTGTTTGTTTTATGTATAAAGATAGGGGTCACCAGGATAATGAGTGTAAAGGGATGACTGATATCAATGATGTAATATTCTAAAACTATAATGATACGATTCACTCTGAAAAACAATTCCCCAAACATCAGTGTGATATACAATAGAGAATTCTAAGGGGAGATTGAAAAATGTATTTGATCACTACCAATGAGGGAGAAGTACCCAATGATGTGGTTGAAGTCACATTATTCCTATCTTCTAATTTATCCAATACTTTATTTAAGTCATGTATTTCTACATATATTTTATGAAAATTATACATTTACAATTTGATGGAATAAAATAGTTCCATGTGAAAACACCAAAGGAAAGTATAATTGAAATAAATATTGGACAAGAAGTTCAAATTATGAGACATAAATGTGCTTTATTTTCATATCTTATTATCACAAATATGGTTGATTTTTATATAGTCATCGGTATGGAATATATTTAAAACTATATATAGAAATTTATTACATGAGGAATAAATATATGATTTCTAAGGAAGATTTAGATTTCCCTATCTTTGTAGTGGAAAAATCAACATCTGATTCTTATCTAGATCCACCCAAGTAGCTGAACTATATGAACTTCTTGGTAAATTACAAAAAACAACACATAAGGATGAATACGTAAAACATAAAATTGAGGATGAACATGTTGTATTGTAATACACTTTTGTATTTCTTGAGGAATTAATTGTACATCCCCTAGAGCGTCATGTTCAATTTTTCATTGATTTAATATATAATGAAAGACCAATATACCATACAACTTATAGAGTGGACACTATAAAATTATTGGAGGTTAGGAAAAAAGTATTATTTGGGTAATAAGATATTTTTTCTCCCTATTTTTTCTCCCTAGGGGTTCTAGGTTCTCTTCGTTAAGAATAATGATGGATCTACGAGGTTTTTCATGATTATTGTCTGATCAATGTTATTACTATAATGAAAAAAATCACCTTCCTCGCATTTATGGCTTATTTTTTCAAATTAATGGATTCCAATAGTTTAAAAAATATTGATCTTTGTTTTATTTTTATGTAGTTAAAACTAAATAAGTAATAAATTCAACTAAAAATTGACCATCTATTGAAAGTATGAGTTTAAAGTAATTCCATTTCTATTAAATAATGAACACTGGGTGTTTGTGGATTTAATGAATAATGTAGTCATCAAATAATTTGAGGATGATTTTGTGATGTTTACTCTAGAATTGGTGATGATCTCATTGATTTAAGATTCAAACATTTCAAGTGCTTTCTAATTGTTTTGTTCGTAGAACCGGAAACATCCAATGATTCCATATCCATTTGAACCTACTTTCCAAAGGTAGACGCTCATTAGTTGTGGACTGATGAGGCTTAAGAATTTTCATTGGTCGAGAGGATGGGAGGTCAGACTCATCACACCTTTTTGAGTGGAATTATTGTCTACTCCGGGACTCTCTTTATAGATTTAAGTTATGTTCTTGAATCTTTATTTCATTACCATGTATAAAAGGATCTTTCCTTTAGATCTGACAATCAATGATTAATATGTAGAAAATTTAGAGAATCTTTTATATGTATTCGAGGTTCTTCATCCATAGAGAATCATATGTATTTGTTAGATATTCTTAGTCAATGGTATCCTTCTATACATAAAAGGCTCTTGGTCATTATGATGACAATACTGTTTTTATAGACACTCAGTGGGGCACTTGAAATTTATTGTCATTAAAAAGGACATGGATTATTTTAGAGTTGGGATCGTACCCGCAGATGGGCTACCTACATATCCTTTGTTTAGAAAAAGAATTAGAACCCACATAGTTCGATTAAGGGAGTATGATGCTTATGCATATTTGATGGCTCAACGAAAGATGTCATGATTACTTTTACACTCTAAGCTCATGTGAGTCATGCTCAGTGCGAGAAACAATATGTATTGATGAAACCCAAAAATTGTGCCCTGAAAGATGCAATGATGTGGGGATTATGTATGTATGACTGCCCAAAATAGATGAGGATGAAGATTTAATTCAGGGAAGAAATCCAAGAACAAGTTCTATAAAGGTATATGTGATTCATGGAGATTTAGATACTCTAATCTTGGGTCTTACTCCTAAGGGAGATTCCCAATTTAGGAAGGGACTTATTATTGGGTTTTACTCTTATGAAGGAAGCCCAGATCAAAAAGTGGATTAAGACTGGTTAAGAGAAATTAAGATTGGGGCTTACTCTGAAAAGGATGCCCAGGTTAAGGGACATGAAATATTAAGGGACTTGGGGCTTACTCATAAAGAGGATGCCCATATTTGAGACTAGGGCTTACTCTTGAAAAGGAAGCCCAGGTTATAAGAATTGTGGTTGGGGTTTACTCCTAAAGAGGAAGCCCATATTTGGTAACTTTAAGACTGGGGATTACTTCTATAGAGGATGACCTTATTAGGGGACTTGGTGCTTAATGCGGAAAAGGAGGCCCAGGATAAGGGACTTGGGGCTTACTCTTGAAAAGGATTCCCAAATTAATGAGTACTTGGGACTTACTCCTAAGGAGGATGCCCAATATTAATGAGAATTTGGACTAGGGCTTACTCCGGAAAAGGAGGCCCAAGTTAAGGGGTTCTCTCATCTTAAAGGATGAGGTTGAATGAATGAAATCAAAATCTTTAGAGACATAAATATGTGTAAATCAATAGGTTTTGAGAGATGTTCCATGGAATTCCTTTCAGATAAAGAATTCAATCATGAAAACATGACATAAATGGATTTGAAGAGTGTCTTGAAGACTGAATCTTTTATAGGAGAGGTGGAATGGCATTAGAGAGATGAAATGGGTAGGAAGGGAACCAAAAAATAGAAGGGCGCACAAGTCCTGGGGGGTCGTGCAAGTACTGCATGGGTGTGCCGGTCCTGGGCGCGCACGTATACCTGCGCGGCACATGGGTACTTGCACGATTGTTAACCAGTAGTGTAATACTTGGGTGATCATTGAACAAAGCCTTTAGAATTATCCTGAGGTACTTTCAGAAGAGTGGCGCTCAAGATTCAATGAGTAGGTAAGGTGTCACGCAAGTGTGTCCATTTCCCTTAAGGGTAAAACACTTAGGCACGTAAGTTTTAGTTAATTCTAATACATAGACCTTACTCCTCTTGTTTATTCCTTCCATTCTAGGTAAATAATTACCTTAGAAGTACTCAAAAGACTTGAAGAAGAGACTTGTGCGTTCAGATCTCTCTATCGGAATTCTAGAAAAAATCCTTCCCTTAAAATGGGGGTCCGGCCGGGGGTATTTATATGCTGGAAAAGACACTGGGCGGTTTTCAAAGAGGGCATGCAAGTCACTTGGACGACCATTAGGCGGCGCGCAAGTATACTTGCGCGACACTGAAGAAACTTGCGTGACCCAAAGGCATTTGACTCTTTTTTCATTCCTTCATTTATTTTTGATGTTTTCTTTAAAGGATGAATCAATTTCTGCTAACTCATTTCCCTTCCCATTCCTTTAGAAAATGTGACAAAAAGGAGTGTCAACAAAAGTCCCCCCTCATATTTGGATCCAAAATAATAAGTATGTGACTCTGAGGAAAAGAAGAAAACCAATGGGAAAGAGGCACGTAAGTGTTCAACGTGCAACAGTCACCGCGCAGGAGCGAGTCGCGCAGGGCTAGAGCGCTCCGGTTTTAGGCGCGCAGGTGGCCTGCCTGGCATAAATATATGCGCTCATTTGTCGCGCATAACGTCATATTTCAGATTTTCGAGATCTCGCCGCGCAGGTCACCTTCGTCGCGCTTCTATCAAGGTACCTGGATTTTCCCGGTGATACTTTCACAACAAATACTTGCACGGCACATTATACTTTCATGACACCTCCACACTTGTGCTCCAAAATCAGTCTTGCACGACTTAATGCCTTTGTCTTTTTTTTGAATTCCTTCTCAAATTTTATGAAAAATAATCCCATTTAAGAGTTAATTTATTCAAATTTTGTGCATATTCAATGGATCCTAAGAAAATCGGAACGAATGATGAACTAGAAAGCAAACGTCTTGATGATATCATGAACATAATTGGCCATGACTACTATACCGCATGTGATATAACTCTTCCGGATTTGGACAAGTATCTGAAGAAATATCACTTTGATTTACCATAGAGTATCTACCTGCCTCTGTATGGTCATGGTCATCTGCAAGGAGTCAATGTTCCAGATGCAAATAACAAGATTCATGGGTTGCAGCTGCACTAGTACTCCTCTATTTCAGTTATGATGTGAATTAAGAGCAACAACAATGGTGTGAACTTTCAAATTGTTCCTCCATGCCATTTCCCTGCAGATATGAAAATGGAAAACCCATGGGATGAAATATTTTCCGCTGCCGGTTGGTGGAGAGAAGACAAACATGGCATTAGAGAAATATTTAAAATGAGTATTCTCTCCAAATGGTTCCTTACATCCAATTCCCCATTCTCAAATCCATGTATCCATCTTCCACATATCGTGGACAGAAACAGAGTCAATATTTAATCAGAAAACAATTTTCTCAAACCACACTCTTGAAAATACTTTTACAATTGTTCCATGAAGAGCTGGTTTCACTGCATCTCTTATTGTATCCAGTTGAATGAATGAATTCTAGGTGGCTGGTGATGAAGCTCGGTATGCCGTAAATCAAATGAAAAGTTTTGTTGAATGCCTTTTGTAATTTCTTGAAAAATAGAAGAGACACCAATATGTGGATGTCCTTCTAATTCTCTTGTGCCTCAATGAAAAAAACTATCATCTTCAATCATTTGTGCATGTATTTTCCTGCTACCTATTTCAAATTTTCACCTAAGACAATGGGCCTAGTAAACATAGTTTGATTTTTACTAGGATTATTATAAATAACCATACAAAATTTGAATCTTTTAATTTCTAAATATTATCTAAATCATACAAAATGTATGTTTTGTGAGCTGGAACATGACTTTTATTCATAGTTCCCCTGTCTTGTTGTGGGTAGTTTTATTTGATGCACATCAAACATAAAGAGGCTATTGTTTATGGTCGAAATATCTTTGACCGAAATGGATTAAAATTGACTCAATTCCTTGAAAATGTATCTGAAAACATATTACCACACTCAAGTATGAGGTAAAATATGTAAACTATTACTTAAGAAAATTTGAATCTGAGGAATGATTTGAAAAAGATCTAAAAGGCATTAGAAGAAATAGTTCCCAAGAATGAAGCTACCATTATTTAAAAAACTCGTTAGGGGGTTGAATTATGCAGGGCCACCTAAGGGCATTGGTTGCATAGTTAAATAAATAGAATCTTTTGGATGATAGGTCTGTTATGTAGACTACTTATGCAAGGCTGCCTAAGGGAGCGTACTTCATAGTCAGGCAAAAGAACCCTTCGAAATTTACTTTTCTACTGCAAAGAAGCCAGTGAATGTATGGGGATTCAACTTTTCCAGAGTTTACAGTCTCTTATATGGAAAGAGGTACTTGAATATGGATAAGATATTTCCAAACAATATTATCAAAGAACTGGATTAATATTACTCCTACGAAGGTCTGGCCCAACTGTAGGGAAGGAAAATATAAACCATAGACTTGAATACATTCAAATCATGAAAAAGGATATGGGACAAATATGTTAAGGATGGCTATTTTTGCGGATCCCTACATATTGTCATTAACACAAATAAGGACAAAAGCGGTTTTCCTCCTATGAATGAAGTTACCACTATATAACAAACCCATTAGGGGTTTCAATTATGTAGGGACGCCTAAGGGAATTGGCTGCATAGTCAAATAATAACATCTTTTGGCTGACAAGTCCGTTATATAGACTGTTTATGAAAGGCCGCCTAAGGGCACGTACTTCATGGTCAGGAAAAAGAACTCTCATAATTTCAAGGATTTTGTGATTAGAAGTTAAGAAAAGGGTTATGAATATCTGAAACTATTTACGGTTAGGGTTATGAAACATAAAAAATGGGTATTTTCCAATGTATGTAGAGATACATAGATCAATGCTAACCATATTCATGTTGTGGCTGGGTCCTGAATTGAAATGTTGGAATTCACTACGTATCCCACAAGGATGGGAATCAAGCCATACGTAGTTCTTAAACTACAGTTTAACGTCGTGTGGGACGAAAGTAGAGGAGATCTTAGTTTAGGTTCCTGGAGTTCAAACCATTATAAGAATTACACAGTGTGTGTTTTCATAGAAACTTTTTCAGCCAAGGGACTGAAAGTGGAATTTGGGGTTAGGCCCAAAAGACTTGGGGATGGATTTTAGGGACACTCAAAAGTTCCTATGTATCCCATATGGAAGGTAATCAATCCCACTAAGTTCTATAAATACCCTCTGTACAAATTTGGTTTGTACATGTGAAGGGTGAAAGGGGAATTTAGTGAAATGATGATTTAACCCAAGATAAAAGTTTTAGGTATTTCCATGTATGCACAATAAGTTTTTTTTTGAAATGAAACATGATTGAAAATCAATTTAAATAATGATTCCCTCTCAATTGATGGTATCAAAGAATATGGTAATTTATTTTCGTACAGGACAAAAGTGTTGTATAGTTTAACTTCGTATAGCGAGAACGAAGGTGAACCAATGTAAAGATATTGATTCTGGGGGTGGTATCACGAATCAACATCATATGTGATGGAGGTGAACTGATGTAAAGAGATTGGTTTTGGGATTGAACCTTGGGAGGTTGCCTACGTACCCAGCTTAGTAGGCAAGGATCAAAGTCTGCATAGTTCAATTAAATAATGAATTAGTAATCAAGTTGTTTTTGGGAACAACGACCTAAAAAATGATGTTGGTACTTACGGTTGGTTAGCGTCCCAAAGAGGGTGGCATGGTTGAAATTTTCTCTAAGGTCACGTGAGTCATACTCGGTGTGAGAAACAAGAAGTAACAACAACCTTAACGATGCACAGTTTAATGTAATGTAGGACATATTAAGGGACTATTTATTTTAAAGTCTTGCAGTTAGGACTTTTGGTGCTGCATAGTTTAAAGTCATGTGGCAGGGACGAAGTACATTTTAATGTCATGTAGGATGTATTAAAGGACTTTCTGTATAGTATAGTGTCATGTAGTTAGGACGATGTGGAAAATATAGTTTAATGACATGTTGGATGAAAGAGAACTGGGCAGTTTAATGTCATGCAGTAAGGACAAAAGAGAACACATTTTAACAACATGTTGGACATATTAGGGACTTTTTCAAAGTTTAACGTCATGTTAGACAAAAAAGGGACAATACAGTTTAGCATCACGTTGGATGAAAGTGCGAATAGTTTATGGTCATATGCATGGACCGTTGGTTATGCAGTTTAAAATCATGCTGGACGTAAGGGACTTCTATACAGTTTATCATCATGTAGCTAAGACGTTAGAGTTTAACGTCATGTTGGACGAATGAAATGAAAATAGTTTAAATTCATATGCATGGACTCTGGATGGTTCAGTTTAATGTTGTGTTGGAAGTAAGGGACTTGCAAATAGTTTAAGGTCTTATTCATGGCCCTTTGATGGTGTGTTTTGTGTTTATACAAAATACTTCATCAAAAATCTGGCATTGGTTGGAGTCGTGATGAGTTATCCATCCATTCAGATTAAAGAATAAGATCCATTGGAATAGACCTTATATATTTAATAATGTCCCTCCCACTTTGGCTCAAGCTTGGGTAGTTTCATTCATGGTATCATTTGAGTTATGATAACAAATACCAATTCTCCCTCGACGAATGAATGAAGATGAACGTTTTTGTTAAAAGCTCGTGCTATTTGATTCTGATAGACTTCCAAGTGGTGCAAGGTGCACAATTGTTTCTCATCTAAACGTTCCAATTCACTCAATCGCTTTTGAGATTGTTCATCTGTAGATGACTGACCCCAAATGGAAATTCTGAGCAAAGGAAATTGAATTTCAATGGAAAAAACTGCTTTCGTTCAATATACCAGTGAATATGGAGTTGACCGCATTACAGTGCAGGTGGTGGTCCGATAAGCCCACAAATCATGATTGAGTTTATCAGGCCATGTCCTCTTATCATTATCCACCATCGTTTTCCGTATATTTGATAGAGTCTTCATGAGGGCTTCTATCTGGCCATTGGACACTGCATTATACCGAGATGAATGATTGGATTTGATGTTGTATTATTGATACAACTTCTTCACCTTGGATGAACAGAATTTGGTCCCTTTGTCTGTCAATATGGTATGAGGGACACCAAATCTGGTAATGATGTTAGACTTGATGAAGCCAAAAATGATTTTATAACTAACTTCTTTGAGAGTTATTTCCTCTTCGCATTTAGAAAAGAAGTCAGTAGCAGTAAGAATATACTTAAACTGTTTGGTAGTAGCTGAAGGGTAAGGTCCCACCACATCCATTCCCCATGTGGCAAATGGCCACGAGTATTTAGCTGTATGATTCAACTCTGGGGACTGATGAATGAAATTAGCATGTACATGGCATGAATGACACTTCTTTGTGAAATCAACACAGTCTTGTATCATTGAAAGCCAAAATTATCCCAACCTTCAAATCTGATCAGACAGTCTATGTCCAGACTGATGGGAACCACAAACTCCTACATGCACATCTTTCATGACAGCCATTGTCTCTTCACCATCAATGCATCTGAAGAGATGTCCATCAAAACCATGTTTGTAGAGAATATTCTCTAGGTGATCTGGGTCATCATAAAGAGTAAAATTGACCACACATCACCATATTTGTTCTTTCCCGACTCTATCAGGTGGAAGTGTTCCATTTTAAGATATTCCCTGATAGGTGTCATCCATCCTGTAGTATGACCATATGGTTCAGGAATGAGAATAATTTCATTGATCTCTTCTGTTCTGGTTAGAACATAAGGTGAAATTGTACGACGGTGGGCAATACTGATGGTTGTCTCATCCCGATTGGGATCTGCTAGAGCTGTGGCTATGTTATCGAGGGAATCATCTTGGGCATTTTGTGATCTTGGGACATAAGAAAATGTTGGTTCCAAAGGAAATTCCGCCATCAGTTCTTTGACGTAATCATACAAAGGGATTAATTGTTCTTTTCTTAATGCATAATCCCCATTTGCTTGTTTGATTACCAGGTCTGAATCACCTTTCACCTTTAAGTAATTCTATTGTACTTGAAGCGCCAACTCCAAGCCTACAATTAGAGCTTGGTATTCTACTTCATTAATTGTACCACCTCCCAATAATGAGCAGGAATAGGGTAACACCACCTTTTCTATAGAAATGAGCCCAATTCCTAAACCATCCTTGTTAAATTTAAGATTTTTCATTTTCCTCTCTGTTGATCTTCTGGAAGCGCCATCGAAGTACATTTCCCATGTTTGAAAACACTCATGAATAGAGAAGAATTTTTCATCAGGGAGTTCAATATCTGGAGATGTGTCTTCTAATGAAGGGTTCTCAATAAGGAAATCATCTAGATCTTGGCCTTTTATTTCCATTTAAGACACATACTGAATGTCGAACTGTTGCAAAATAACTGCCCACCTTACCAGATGTCCTGTAAGCATTTGATGACTAAGGATGACTATGAGCGGGTTATTGCGAGATACCAATTAGACCTCATGATGATGCAGGTAGTGTCTCAACTTCTGAACTGCAAAGATTAATGCCAGGCAGCACTTCTCAATACTTGAATATCAGGTTTCTGCTTCATGCATAGTTCGACTGAGATATTAGAGGTTGTTCTCATTCCCAGCATCACTCTTCTAATAAAGAAAGGACCCCAATGATCGCTATAAGTCTGTCACGTAGAGGATAAGTGGTCTTACTTCAACAAGTTTCATATGTACCAGTGGACTGAAGATGTATTTCTTTAGAATATTGAATGCCTCTTGACATTCTTTAGTCCACTAGTAAGTGACTCCCTTCTTCATCAATTTGGTGTGGGGTAATCTTTTTCCTGCCAAATTGGCGATGAAATGCCGAATATAGGATAAGTGTCCCTAAAGCCCTCTCAATTATTTCAAATTTTGAGGAGGTGACATACCAAGGATTTACTTGGTCTTCTCAGGATTGACATCAATAACACGATGGTGTATAAAAAATCCGAGAAATTTTCCTGAGGTTACCCCAAAAGCACATTTTAAGGGGATCATCTTCAAATTATATTATTGAAGCTTGTGGAATATGACTTCCAAATCAGCCAAGTGATTACAACTTTTTTGGATTTGAACACCAAATCTTCCACATATCATTCAACAAATTTCCCTAACAACGGTTTGAAGATATGATGCATGGCACACTGATATGTTGCGCCTGCATTCTTTTGTCCAAAGGGCATTACCCGATAGCAGAACACACCCTTAGGGGCTCTGAAGGCTGTAGATTCCGCATCTTCTAGAGCCATTCGGATTTGATTATAACCAAAATATCCATCCATGAAGGAGAGTGCTTCATAACCAGTTGTTGCATCAATTAAGAGTTCTGTAATCGGAACTGAAAATTCATCCTTAGGACAATGATGATTAAGATCTCTGAAATCAATGAAAACTTTAATTTTACCATTCTACTTTTTCACTAGGACAATATTATCCAACCATTTTGGATATTGATATTCTCTAACAAAGTTATCTTTGATGATTTTATCCACTTCAGCATCAATTTTTGAAGCATAGGTTGGGTGTGTTCTTCTAGAAGCTTGTTTGATTCCTCAATGTTCTTCTGGAAAACCCAAACGATGAGTGGAAACATCATGATCAAGCACTGGCATCTCTGTATAGTTCCAAGAAAATATGTCTCGATTTTTCTTTAGAAAGTAAATATATAGCTCTTGTTCTTCAAGAGTCATGGTCGCACTGATTATAGTGGGGCGTGAATCTTCTTTTGTACCTAGAATTATTTCTCTGAGTTAATCCACAGTGGTAGAGAAACCCTCTTCAAATGATGGAGGAGAATCTCTGAGATCTTTATCTTCTTCTTCAACATGTGTTATTTATTCTATTTCTACATGCATAGTAGATGATGAATCATAATTTTCATGATCAGAAGAGACATTAAAATTTGAACATCTTGAAAAATAAGCTTCCATTTCTGACCCGATTGATAATGAAGGGTCTTCCATGGGAAATAAAGAGGATATGATAGATGGAGAATCGACATCATTGTTCACCTCTGATGTTTCTATTTCTTTCTTTGACCGGATTGGCAAAGTATAGACTTTCTGGATTTCAGCAGTTGAAATGAATACATCCCTATTTGGGCTTTCATCATTGCTTGGTGAATCACAAATTTCTCCGATATTGTCTGGCTCAACTGCCATAATTGACATTATGGATCATTTTATAAGTGTATTTTGATCTGCATCTACCTTATCAAATTGACTGATAGGAAGCACATAATCTGAACTCACATGTGTAAATGGAATTTTTGGAATATTTTCCAAAAGAAATGGAGCATTAACCATGGTAACCTCCTTTGTTGTGGACTTCTCCCCTCCCTTCATGTGATAGAATTCTGCCTCAATGTACTAAGATTCCCATGTCTTGAATGGAGATTTATCACCATACAATGTCCCAATTTGACGATCGAAACAGTATTTATGACATTGATGGTATGATGAAGGGATAGCCCCATGTTGATGTATCCAGGGTCTTCTAAGAAAAATATTAAAGGTTGTATCATGATAAAAAACCATGAAATATGAATTGGATACACGGTCAACAAACTGAGTTCTGAGTGTAATCTCGCCCATTGGTTCTTGTTCATTTTTATCATACCCTTGCAATATCAAAGTAAGTGGAGATAAATCAGATTCAGTGAGTCCCAATCGACGAACTGTACGAATGGGAATGAGATTGACTCATGAACCATTATCAATGAAAACTCTTCTTATGTCCACACCATTGACCTTTCCAGACAAGTACAAAGTTATAATATGCCCATGCACTACATCATCTTCATCTTCACCCGTTAAAGATATCACTGCATGGCATTCTGCAGGATTATTCACTATATGGTAGACTTTAGCTGCAACAATTTCAGTTTCAAACTCCTGAGGACTTGACAAAGCCTTGATGAGTGCCTCCTGAATATCCATTGACAGATTCAAAGCATCCAGAATTGATAACATGGCCGGTACATGGGCCAGGTTTTTCAATATATCATACTTTTGATCCAAAGGTCTGCGTTTTCCAACAAGAACATATGGTTTAGTAGTTTCCATGGAAGTTTATTAATTGGAATTTGATGCATCTTTTACTGGGATAAGAGTTGATAATACACCAAGATTTGGAAGATTAGACCGATTTGGTCGATTTACTTACTGAGAGGAAGAAGATGGAACCTTCAATCAATCTTCCAGAATAATTATGCCAGGACTGAGTCTACCTTGTAGGGAAGAACTTTATTTTTCTTGTTGAGCTCGTTGAAGGTCTCTACCACGAGTTTCTTCCACATACACAGGTCTCGCAGGGGTAGAATTGGAATATTGGCCTCTAAAAGATCCACCTCTTTCCCTGTATCATGAGCCTCTGTAACATCCTATGATTCCTCTGTTTGATACAAGGAATTCGGGCTCATCAAAATCAAAATTGTGAATGGCATATGGATTTGTTAATTGAATCATATTAATAGGACCGAAGATCAATTCATCATCTAATGAATACTCTTCCTGATTATCCTATTTAGGTTGTGTCGTTTGGTGGGGCGGTGCCCATAGCCTTGAGGTAGATGGCATGAAATCTTCTAGAGTCAAAGACAACTTAGGCATTGACACATACTCATCTTCTTATTATTGTCCCTCTTTCATTGAATTGTGCCTCCCTTTTGAGGATTTTTCTTTTGATGAAAGTTTCACTGTGACATTTACAGTATAAGACACAATTGGTTTCTTTAATTGCATTCGAAAAATGGCATGAGTTCAGTTGATAGTTTTCCTGAACATCCAATCATTTTATTTATGCGCATTTTTGATTTTGACTTCTTACCACTCGCCCCCTTCCTCCGGATCTGTAGCAGTAATACATGCTACCTAAGCTGAAGAACCTTTTAGTTTGACTTTCCCAAGTCGACCATGTTTTGCAGAAGGTCTATAAGGACAAAACACTCCTGAATGGGATTCCCCAACATTTTATAAAAGGGGAAATGATTAGGATGATCTTAATCTCCTTCCTTGTTTGGCCTCTTGGGCCTCGACAGCTGAAACAAATTATTCTCTAGAGCTGAAATGAAGTAGCCAGGAACATGTTCATTTCGGAAAGAGTAAAATTTTCTCTTCAGATCCTCAATTTGTTTTTTTCTTTGATCTCTTTGATAATCTTGACGAAAATGCCTCTTTTGTTGACACTCAGGAGGTGGAGTCCTTCGAGAAGATGATGGGTTTGAAATATAAGTAGGTACAAGTGCTTGCATAACCATAAATGTAACAGTCTCTGTATTACCCATTCTTCTTCCTGAAACTGAAGGAATTATTCAAGATTTAGCCTTAGTATGTATAAGGTAATCTTCAATCTTCTGAGAGATTAAAGTAAGGTCTTAAAACCCTCCTGTGTATTTCACAAGGATTAGCGGTGTGCGTAACTCATCACGTAAATTTTCCACATAGATTGGAAACAATTTCTCTTGAGGGAGTGCTAAGATAAGGGAATATGTTAATCACTTCCAGCAAACAATGAAATATGAGGCCCTTTCATTCTCCCTTTTCTTACAATTTTTAAGATAAAAAACTATTGTCTTTGGAAACTCTGAGCGGAATTGGAGAATGAATCTTTGGCGAAGATCCTCGGATTTGGTAATTGTTCGGGATTGCATGATTGTGTACCAGAAAATGGCTGGTCCTTGCAAGGTTCGCACGAAGCATCTATGTTTCACTGCTTCTTGCGGCTCTGGAGTTCCCATCATAGGATCGCAACAAGACACGTAATGCATCAAATGCTATTCAGGATCGCCTGATCCATTGAAAATACAGAATACAGGGTTCCAAAAACTTGATGGGGGAGGGATTGAATCTACCCATTCAGGGTAAGCTCTCTTTTCCGGTTGAACATGCGCATGCTTACCTTCCATAGTCTCTAACTGATCTGTTAATGACTCAATGGTAGTTATTAACATTTGAGAAACATGCAATTGAACTTTGACTTGGGCAGGTGTAATGACTGTATCTTGGGTAGGTATGGCAGCTGGTACTACAACCGATGGCAGCACTGCCAATTGTTGTTGCACTTGACCCGTAGGATTAGACCTGTGAGGGTGTACTGATAGAGGAGGATATTCTTGATCCATTTCAGTAGTGGCAACAAATTCCCTTTCTTGACTGACTCCAGCACACTTAGGAGGAAGACTACCCTGAAGTAGTTATGCATTCAACCTCCTCAACTCCTTCATCTCTTCCTCTTGTTGTGAAAATCATTGCTCTAGTGAGAGAGATTGGAATTCTCCAGGGGAAGGGTATGTAACCTGATTATTTCCTTTCCCCTTTTTGGTTCCCTTTCGGGGAGGGGGAAGTGGGTTACCTGAAGGATTACCTAGGTTTTGGGTAATACTTTGATTTCGTGTGCGCACACCTTCATTATTTGTGTCTGTGCGTACAACTTCTAGAGCAGTAACCTCTTCATCTGAGTCCCCTAAGTGACCCTCATGTTATGGAGGATCAGCAAAAATGTAATTAATGACATTAATTGAGGCATAATGCATTTCCTCCCTTCTATCAACATTTCCGTGATATTGTCTTCTGACATGTCCATGATGAGACATTGCCTTTTGTAGATTCTATCCCTTAGGAACTTCTTGAAGAACTATAATTTGGAAAGAATCTCCTGATAATTTGGCTCTTCGTTCCTCTTGTGGCCTCTTCCCCAATCGAGAGAAGACCGAATTTCGCTGAGGAGGCGATTGATGATTTGAAAAATTCCCCAGTCTTGTGGACTGTGGTTGTTCCTGTTGTCCTCGCTCAACTCCTCGAATCCTATTTGTTGATTCTGAGGGTTGAGTTAAAAGAGTCCCCAGTCTGGAATGATGGGGTGGCTCTTGACATGTTATGTCTGAGACTTTCTTAAAAGCTCTCCTGATCTTGCGGACCTTAGTTTGGAAATTAGCTAGATGCATCAATCGACATCCACTTTTATCACCCAGTTCAAAAGACAGTTGGATGATTTCTGACACTTATGTCACTTGGTGATGTGCTTGCTTCATACGAAAGGACTGTTCAATATTCTCTTTTTCTTGATGCGGGAGTAATTCAACGACTTTTTCTCTGTATTCTTGATTTTGAGAAGAACTAGTTGAGGCATGTTCTTGGAAAATCTTTTGATTACAAACAAAACCCACTGACTGTGGTCGGCCACGGGAAATAACATTGCATGAGACCATTTTAGGTGGGCTTTGCTGACTGTAGAGTACAGTGAAATGTAGTACTCCATGAACACCCCATACCTTGATATGAATACCAGATGGGGCATTGGCAATTAACTGGCGCAATCTTCTTAGTGAGCCAAAGCAAGAACACTGAAGGTCTCTCTACTGCTTTTCAGCTTTCAGATATCAAGAGACTAATAGAGATGCCAAGTAAATTTGGCTTTGTATCCCTTCTATTATCTTAACATGATTGTCATATTCATCATAACATAATAATTTATTTTTCAACTGACAAAGAGTTTTTCATATGTTGAGAAGAATGTCATGAATTCCATCTTCTTTCAATATCTTTGGAATGTCATACAGAGAGTCAGCCAAAGGCCAAAACATGACTGGGACTTCACCTATCCCCAATTGTTTTCTCAGGTTCAGCATTTCCTCTTTATCATTCAATGAAGATTCCACTACCTGATTTTTCCAGAGCTGGTGCTTCCTTGTTTCATCATCGGATTCAACAAGACTAGTATAGAATCCACTGATCAAACTAGAAGATGCATGACTTAGGGGTGGTTCGGAGAATGAACTACACCCTAGGATATCTTCTGGGTGAGAAAGTATTTCACTTGATGATGGTAAAGCATCAGACATGAATGTCTTCACTTTTGCATGTGCCTCAAGATAAGAGGGCTTTATCAGCACTATATAGTCCACTTGATTATTTTCTGGGCAATGTGCATCACTAATGCGAAGAGGAATTTTGTAGAGAAATTCATCATCCTGGAGAGGACCACCATTGTGGGTTACAAGAAAAGATGAGATCTCTTGTTCTTTGGACTTCTGGCTACACAGAGGGTTATTATAGTTCTCATATGAAGATGAGACATCAAGATCGAATGAACTGTCATGAAGCAAGCCTTCATGGGGAAGAGTCTGTTGAAGACCTTCGGAATTAATGTTCCCACTATTGGGAAATGAGGGAGTAGAATCATGGATTCCAACAGATAATTGTCTGAGGGATTCATGATCTCCGACATCGAGTAAGGCCTTGTTACATATTGACCCTTGATTTCATGACTGTGCTGGGCGAGTCTTCTTCTTAGAAACCTTCTTACTCAATTTGGCAGGTGTATGTGCATGCGTAAGAGAAATTATCAGGTTAGGATGATTATCTCCGCTCAAACCAGGTGTATGTTACTGACTTGGTTTTCCGAATGATATGGGGGAATATGCCCCTAAACCCTCTTGGACTAGAATAGATGTGTGTTTTTTTTCCGGAATGAACTGTTGATGTGTCACTCCACTGGTTGGGATAGATTTATGTGTCTTTCCCTGAGATGCTACTGAAGCTGTTATAATATCCTAATAGGCATCCAGAATATGATTGGGGATTTTCTTCTGCTATTTCCCCATTTATATAATATTCTTGGGAATTCAGCTTCTGGAACGGGGATATACGTCCATTCCATGCTTGCAGTAGGTATATGTTCCTACTTCTATCCTCCTTTTCATGTCAGTGAATCTTGACAGTACTCAAGTGTGGGGGCATAGAGTTGGGTCTTCCTCCAATCTGTCATGAAAGCTTTCTGAATATCTTCTCCGAGTGCTACCACGTGAGACTGCTGGTAGGCTTCACTAATACTAGAAGGTGTATATGCCTACTGATTGTACTTCACCGAACGTGGTTGAATAGATCCATCATATGTAGTCAGAAGAGACTACCGACTAGCTGAGGATGTATAAATAGGTGTATTTTTTATCTATACTACTCCACCGGAATTTCCTGGCGGGATTGACGTGATGCTTCCAGACGAGTCTGCTGGACAGCGGAATTAAAACAGATGAGTGTATATGCCCGCTCATTTCTTTCCACCATATTAGGATGGTGGAATTCTCCGGAGATGGTAGAGATGAGAACCTGCTCACTGTTGACCGGTCTTCGCCTCTGGCGATTCGTCTTGCCTGCTCGGGTTCGAGGAACCTGAGCCGAACGCCTGGAGATGATGACCTCATCATGTTGAGGGTGCACTGCCGCACGATTCTGGCTGCGATTAAAGATAGGAGCCATTGGGAAGAACACACGTCTCCTTGAATTGAGGCCCTGATGGACCTCCTCATTCACCTCCTCAGAATACATGAGTGAATGGTTGTTTCGTTCTGGGGATAACAACCTGAAACAATTGGAGACGGTTGTTAGCACAGTGTGCTTCTTGATAGCTGTTCATCGCTATCCGGATGACTAGGGTGAGTTGTTCACTTGGAGGACTATTCAAGTAGCCTCCAAAGTTGGAATAGTACCGTTTTGAAGGTACTCTTTAACCAACGCATTTGATCCCCAAAATTGAAGACGCTTAGTAGGTGATGTCTTCCTCAGAGCGGATGACGATCCAGCAGAAGTAGCAGGAGTGACAATCATAGCATATGGTTTCACAGATGTGGACTTAAGAAAATCAATTCTCGTAATGCAGAAGATCTTGAAAAAGAGTGCATGTTTGATATAATAGACATAATCAAGATAAGTCCATCCACTATATCTTTTGGATGAGCACATATGTTATTGATTGTTTTGTTGGCCCTCTCATTGAGTTTTAAATAGGGGCCTAACAAAAAAGTAAAACATCATTTTATCTTCGTTAAGGATTCACATCGGTTTCACCATTTTTTTTCCTCTGGAATTGGGGATGATCTCATTGATTTATGATTCAAACATTCCAAGTGGTTTCTAACAGGTTGTTTCGTAGAACCGGAAACATCCAATGATTCCGTATCCATTTGAACCTACTTTCCAAAGGTATGCACTCATTAGTTGTGGACTGATGAGGCTAAATAATTTTCATTGGTCGAGAGGATGGGAGGTCGGACTCATCACACATTTTTTAAGGGAATTATTGTCTACTTTGGGACTCTCTATATAGATTTAAGTTATATTCATGAATCCTTGTTACATTTCCAATTATAAAATGAGTGTTCCTTTGGATCTGACAATCGATGATTAATATGTAGTAAATGTAGAGAATCTTTTATATGTATTCGAGGTTCTTCATCGATAAATAATCATCTTTATTTTTGTTAGATATTCTTAGTCATTGGTATCCTTCAATATAGAAAATTCTCCTGGTCATTATGATGACCATACTAGTTTTAAATCCACTCAGTGGGGCACTTGAAGTTTATTGTCATTTAGAAGGACATGGAATATTTCAGTGTTGGGATCGTACCCACAAATGGGCTACCTACGTATCCATTGTTTAGAAAAGGAATCAGAACCCACGTAGTTCGATTAAGGGAGTATGATTCTTATTCATGATTGATGGATCAAAGAAAGATGTCATGATTAGTTTTACACTCTAAGATCATGTGATTCATGCTCGGTGTGAGAAACAAGAGGTATTGATGAAACCAGACAATTGTTCCATGAAAGATGAAATGATTTGGGGATTAATTATGTGTGACTACCCAAAATAGATGAGGATTGAGATTTACTTCAAAGAAGAAATTCAGGAAAAGGGTCCATAAATGTATATGTGCTTCATGGAGATTTGGATACTCTAATATTGGGGCTTACTCCTAAGAAAGATGCCCAAGTTAGGAAGGTACTTATGATTGGGTTTTACTCTTGAGAAGGATGCCCAGATCAAAAAGTAGATTAAGACTTGTTCAGTGAAATTAAGACTGGGGCTTACTCCGAAAAGGATGTTCCTAAAGAGGATTCCCATATTTGAGACTGGGGCTTACTCCTAAAAATGAAGCCCAGGTTAAGAGAAATATGGTTTGGGCTTACTTTTGAGGAGGATGCCCATAGTTGGGATCTTTAAGACTGGGGAATAGTCCTAAGGAGGATGCCCATATTAGAGGACTTGGGGATTACACCTGAAAAGGAGGCCCAGGTTATGGGACTTGGGGATTACTCTTGAAAAGGATCCCCAAATTACTGAGGACGTGGGGCTTACTCCTAAGGATGATTCCCAAAATTAATGAGAATTCAGATTGGGGCTTACTACTGAAATTGATGCCCATGTTAAGGGGTTCTCCGATCATAAAGGATGAGGTTGAGTGAATGAAATCTCAATCTTTAGTGACATAAAGATGTGTAAATCACTAGGTTTTGAGAGATGTTCCACAAAATTCAATTCAGATAAGGAAGTCAATCAAGAAAACATGACATAAATGGCTTTGAAGAGTGTCTTGATGACTGAATATTTAATAGGAGAGGTGGAATGGCATAAGAGAGATGAAATGGGTAAGAAGGGCACCCAAAAATAGAAGGGAGTGCATTTCCGTGGGGTCGCGCAAGTACTACATGGGGGCGCAGGTCCTGGTCGCGTTGGTATAACTGCATGTCACATTGGTACTTGCACGATTTTTAACCAGTAGCGTAATACTTGGGAGATCCTTGACCAATGCCTTTAGAATTATCCCGAGGTACTTCCAAAAAAGTGGCGCACAAGTTTCAATGAGTAGGTAAGGAGGCGCGCAAGTGTGTCCATTTCCCTTAAGGGTAAAACACTTAGGATCCCAAGTGTTAGTGAATTCTTACAGATAGACCTTCCTCCTCTTGTTTAGACCTTCTATGCTACGTAATGAATTACCTTAGAAGTGCTCAGAAGACATGATGAAGAGACTTGGGCGTTCAGAACTCTAAATCTAAATTCTAGAAAAAATCCTTCCCTTCAAATGGGGGGCCCACCGGGAATTTATAGGCTAGAGAACACCCTGGGTAGGTTTCAAAGAGAGAGCGAAAGTTACTTGCGTGACCATTAGGCAGCGCACAAGTATACTTTCGCGACACAGATGAAACATGCACGACCCAAAGATATTTGACTCTATTTCCATTCCATTATCGATTTTTGATGTTTTCTTCAAAGGAGTAATCATTTTGTGCTAAGTTATTACCCTTTCCATTCATTTACAAAATGTGATGAAAAGGAGTGTCAACATGTGCTATTAATTGTTGAAATATTATTTTATTCTAAATGAAATTAGGATCATGAAAATCACTTCAGTATCCTTATTATGATTCTTATATGGAATGGATTCTATGGGAAATTTAGTATCTGTGCATTCTAGAATCAATAAATTTACTTTACTATCCATAATATATCTAAAAATGGAATCTCAGTTGATCCTATAAAGATAAATCTAGTTGGAGAATGGCATATACAAAAAAATGTAACTAAGACGGGTATTTTGATTAGTTTTTTAGGTTTCTATCAATGATTTTTTTATAAAATTTCACTTTTATCTAACCTGTGAAAAAATATTATAGGTTAAGGGGTTTGGTTTTTTTATCAAAGGAATATGAATATTGATTAGTTGCACTAAATAAGAGATCATACACGCACCAATTTTGGATATACCATCTGGATGTGACAAATCTATGAAATATTGTGATTCATCAAAGAAGGGAAATTGTTTTGTTTTAATAAGAAATGATAACATTATTGCATATGTATAATGGAAATTTTTTATTCATGAATTGATCTACCCATCCCATGATATTCACTTGGTAGCTATAATATTTTCATTGATGATATGGATAAATTATCTCTATGGTGAATTATGTGATATATACCCAGAATCATAAATTCCAAAAATTTACCCTTTAACATAAAAAGATAAATATTAGACAAAATAGATGAATCCAGATACTCAAATATTTTTATTTCTCAACAAACTACCAAACCATAAATGAAATTAATATAATTGATGTATTGACTAGGAAGGATCATGGAGTTCCTACAAAAATAGGGATTGAGATGGATCCTAGGCTCATGGATCTTGTAATTATAGATATGGGAGTTACTAAAGAAGTGGATAAATAATTCATTTTTTAAATGATTCAAATAAAATATTTATTTGAAAATAAAAAATATATAAATATAATAATGATAAAATTTAGAGGATGATTATATATTTAAATGATGTGAAATTAGAAAATTTAGTTTGTAATGATGGTGATCTAAAATTGGAAAGAGAATATGTGTTCCATATATACCTGATCTAAAAGGGAATTTTTGGATTGTTTACATAGATCTAATTACTAGATACACCTTGGTGGCACATAAATGTATAAGTATTTTTGGAAACATTTTTTTCAGATAATATTATGCAAGAAATTATCAATTATGTGTCTAAATTATTGGTTTACAGAAGATAAATATGTTTTGTGTCATACTATAGAATTAATGAAACCTCTTCATGTTATTATGTGTAAATGGATGTCATTACTATGAAATTTTTCATGGGTATACTAAAGGCTCTTAAAATGAATGTTTCAACATGTGTTATCTTTGATCACATAGAAAAATTTTCACATTTACCCACTATAAGAGAATATTTGCCTCTTGATCACCTCAAAATAATCTATATTAATGAATGAAAGATTCTTTATGGATAACTGCTATCAAATTATATTATCAATGTCTCATATTTACAAAAAATATATAAAATTGTCTTAGAATTTTTTTTTGATACTATTCTACATTTTAGCACTTCCTAACATCCCCAAACTAGTGGATAGTCTGAAATAACAATTCAAAAAATAGAAAACATGATGAGTTCCTACTCACATGGATTTCATCTTGTGTTCGATCAGTACTTAACATTGGTATATTTTTACAGAAAAAATATTTCCCATGAATGTATTCAAATGGCATCCTATGATGCATTATATGTCAGGATATTTCACACCCCAACCTTTAGGAATGTTTTTTGTGAATGGAAACATGTATGCCAAGAACTTTTTTATTAGAACATTCCAAAGTAAAATACTATTTAGGATCTCATTAATGTAGATCTATGTTGGAAAAAATTTATTACAATAATTGGAAGAAGGATTTAGAACTCAATGATGGAGAGCATGTTTTATTGAATGTATCTTCATGTATGGGTGTTATATGGGTCATTGAGAAAGGGAAACTGATCCATAGGTACATCAGATCATTTAAAATATCATAATGAATTGGAGTTGTTTCGTATTGTTTGGAAATTCATCAAAATTTACAAAATGATTATTATGTATTCAATTTATCATCAATATGGATGTACACACTAGATCTAACAAATATACTCACCTCTAATTAAATAGAGAAGGGGCCTGATATATCTAATAATGAAGAACATATACTTAACCTTGATATCACAATGATTATGTTGAGAGATCAGATTACTAATCTAGTAAAGGTACTCTAGTGTGATCACAAATTAGAGGAAGAATAATCGGAACTAGATTAAATGATGATTAAAAAATACCCTATTCTATTTTGAAGTTTATATCTACGAAATTTTGAGGAGGATCATTTTTTATTAGAGAAGAATCTAACACGCCACGACATTATAAAAATTTTCATTTTCAAGAAAATTTAATTATATTTCAATCATATATTATATAAAACACCTTGTTAAAATTTCACAATATGAAACACATATATTGGATTGTGATACACACAACACATAGTTGGCTTCTATTATATGAAAGACCATGTTTTACTAGATATAATAAATATAATTATTTAGGATGCTAATTACCTTCTAGAAGTTAAATTAAAAATAATCAAAAACATTAGCAAATAATGATTGTATTTTAAAAAAATATAAAAAATAAATTCATTGGTTATCAATTAATTATAAATACAAATTAAAACCAAATTTATTTAATGAAAATTTATTTATATTTAAAAATTATGCTCCCAAATATGTTTGAACATAATCAATAAAATTGACTTATATTAGTGATTTATATTAATGAAATATATATAATATACTGAATCAATTATTTTTCACATTAATCCAATATGTTTTATAGGAATATTTTAAAAATAAATCAAATTTTATTCACAAAAGTTATATTTTTATAAATATGGCCTGTAACGCCCCGACCCCAGCTACCCAGAGTCGGTGCATTACTTCGTAACATTGGCATGATCACAAGAAGATCAAATCTCGAAAGACCGATTGGTTTAGTAGCCTTGGAAACACTAGATATAATCATAAAGTTTTACATTACATTTCAAAGTGAAAAACTACTACAACAACAAAGTCTTCATATCCACACTATTAAGCCCTCATAATATCCCTGCAAGTCATTCACAATTTACTACTTCACTACCTGGGAAAAATAAAACATAGAAAAGGGGTGAGCTCAAATGCCCAGTACGGATAACAATATAGCGGAACATTCAAAATAAGCATAAACATTTAAGGCAATGAATTACTAAAACAAAAGCCTTTTAAAATTGAACTTCAACATAGTATGGAAAAAGTAAAATGAAATAATGCCATTTACTTGTTCACATGGATATTCTACAAATCGAATAATCACATGCAATATCAATAACCACTTTCATAATGTTGGAATGCATAATGCCAGACTATCATAACCACATAGCCAAGGCCTCGTGCCAAGACTACAAATAAGATTTTGTCAAGGCCTTGTGCCAAGACACTAGTTTGTCTCATGAGACCTACCGATGCATCGAGGAGCTATAGCGGGCTCCACCCGTCACTTATTAAGTCCAATGCATTCCTCATATGAATAAGTTTAAGCATAAAATAAACATTCGTATTAAAACTAGCATACGAAATGTCAATACTTTAACCACAACCCATGAATGGTATAAAAATAGAGCATCCACAGTCAAACATAACTCATTTGATACAATATGGAAGATTGTATTGTATCAAATTAACCTCAATCATGAATAATGAAGGATGTTGACATAGATGAAAATAATCATCAAAACTATTTGAGGGAAATATCCCCCTTTTCTTGAAATCATTTAAAAGTCACACTATTTGTCAAGAAGCCATTTAAAAATAGATTTTTGAATCAAAGTGTCCCATACCACTTTGAAACTTTTAAATGGAGTTTTAATTTTAAAACTTTAATGTCCATATAAATAAATCCTTAAAACCATTTTTTTAAAACATGGACATTAATGAGCATGATTTATAAGAATAAGTCTTTAAAACATTTTAAAAAGGTATTTTTGTTAGAGATTCTAACCAAAAGAGAGACAATTGAGTACAAATAATTGAGGTAATCAAAACTTTGTAATATCATGAGAATAAAGGGATTCATGATATACTATGTCAAAGTACATTATATACACCACATAAAAGTGATTTGGTGTATATCAACAAAGAAGTCCCAATTGAATGTAAATTGAGATGAAATATCTCATAAAGGTCATATCCTTAGGTTAAGGATAAATCAACGACATAATTATGTGTGAAAATTTCAATACACTAAATATTATTGAATATTCAGTGTAAAACAATCAAAGGATATTCACACATATTCTTGTAGAAACAACACCAACGAATTGGATGTTTAACTCAACAAATGGTGAAAGAGTTAAAATTACTCTTATCAAATTCATATTAATGAAATGAGAATTATCAATTGAGTGATTATGTGTATCAAAAGTATATCCACAGGAAGGGGAGTGGAATTTATGACATAATCAAATGAATAGTGATTCCACACATAATATTGGGGTAGTATAATCAATGAAATATGCGTAAAGCCAAATGAGTGGAAATTGAAATCTCAAATTCCCTTATCGATTAGGTAACTTACGAAACAAACACCCATGAAAGAAAGATCATACCATGATGATGTAAATACCCATAAAATAAAGTATATTACACAATGAATACAATCATGGGCAGTACACATACACCACATGCAATAATTAAGTGGTGAACAATGGAATTCTCACGAAATTAAGAGTGAGATAAGAAACTCCTTACCACATTAATCAACTGAGTCGTATGGCCAAAAGTTAATAACCACAAAAATTATTTACAGAATAACATGAATATGAAGTTAATCATGATAATATATATCAAATGGCCATACACAATACACCACTTTCAATAATTTAGTGGCGAACAATGGAAATCTCACGGAATTGAATGTGAGATAAGAAAATCCCTTACCTTGTACTTTTCCTTGGTTGGGGTAGGTTAAACTCCTGTATAATGGTGAAATAATTGTTATTAAATTATAAAAGAATCATATATATTAATATGATATCATATATGATCTTTTAACATTGATTTGTTAATAATATCTTAGAATTATCGTCGTTTCGGGTGTTAACTTACTCATTTTCTTTTATATGTTTTGTTACATAAGTCATGTTTGTTGTATCTTATTCATATCCAGAATGATATCAAGTCCTTAAACATCATTTTTAAATCATTAAATGATAATTATACTTGAATGGATACGATGGAGAATGAATCTCATCGCGTTCGTGGAGACGGTAGTCCGTACGTACGCACGAACGCTACTTCCATTTAATTTTTATTTTCAAAGAATCGAATCCAAATGATACATAGGTATATTACTATTCCAGTATAATATAATATTTTATATATGTTACTTAATTTCATTAACACCATCCTTTATACGTTCCATGTGTGGTATGAACGAGTCATATCATTTTAAGGGGGCGGTAGTCCGCACTTCCTCAAATGAAATTATCGTATGTATATACAACATGAAACGAATAAGGATATGAAATAAAATGGAATTACAGAATCTTATATATAAAATATATATCATTAATATCATATTTAATTACAGTGCCATCATAATGGCCACCATGAGAGGCGGTAAGATGTATTTGAACAATCATCGTTTCGTGAGGCGTTAGTTTGCCATCCACAGAAACATTATGTTCATCATCCATTAGATGGAGTTGTGTGTATGTGTAGTTTGAATCCTTCTTATAACAACATCCTAGTATATTGAGGATACTGGTGTTGTTACAAATGAAAGAAAATAAAATGAGTTTGGGGGTTGAAGAAGCAAAATAAATGAAAATAATTTAAGAGAAATCGTTACCTTTAATTTAGGTAACTCACTTTGGTTGGAACCAAAGGACTTTTTGAAATGCTTTCTGCCTAAGGGGAAGCTTCAAGGAGGAGGAGAGGGATGTGGGGAGCTTAGTTGGGCAGAGTTTGGACGAGCAAAGTTGCTTGAGAGGTGTGAGGAATGAGTAAAAGTGGTCTCCTTTTATAAGAAAGAGGAGGGGCTCTTTAGGAAAGTGTGAAAGTATTACTTTATAATATATTTTTATTCGGTTTATAATGGTCCAAAAATCATTTCGGTCGAAGATAAGATGACTAATATTCTAAATAACATCAACCAATAAGAATTGGACAGGTTTTAGCTAATATTTTAATCATTATAATCTTATTTATTTAAATGATTTATTAATGAGGTAAACATTGCATCATTATTGTGTCATTAATAATTTAACTTATTTGATGTCTAAAAATTATAAATAAAATATCATCATGTAGGAAATCTTTTTAGCTTACTAATGAATATTTATAATCGAAAATCCAACATGTATAACCCTATGTAAAAATTGTTCTTCTAAAAGATGTAAGCTTATGCCATTTTTATTTTTATTTTAACTTTATTAATATAATGTGTCCCTACCACATACAAGTGGCTCCAAGGGGTCCCCAAATTGACCCAAGGATGCTCATGGTCGGGTATGTGTCCACAAATAAGGTTAGAACACGTTTTAGGGTAATTTTGTATTATTATAATATTATTTTTTAACCCTTATTTACCGGATTTACCCTTTAACCATGGTAAATAAAATATTTACCACAGTAACTATTCAAAATGTCTAAAAATAAAAGTTACCTATTTACACAATTTGAAAATCCTGATTCCAAATATGGAATCCATTTTCCTAAATTCAAAACACAGAAGTGGCAGAAATTAATTTAAAATTAATTCCCGCTGTCAAAACAAAAAGCGTGTTTTTAAGAGATAATAACTATCAAAAGATTGACACTTGTTTATGTTCGGTTTAATTGTAAAATTATGTCCAATGACCAAAATTATATTAAATGGTAAAAATATATTCTAAATATACTTTAAAACCACTCAAATTCATAATTTATCACTATTAATTATTTTGATTAAAAAAGTTGTTTTTAATTAAAATTTAGTAATTTTCACTATTCATCAAAATATGAAAGTTATCCGAAAAGTACCAAAATTTCACCTTAGGCTAAATTCGATATTCCGAGTCCAAAAATGAAGTCCATTTTCAAATATAAAATATATATAATTTCAAAAAGTAGGTATTACTATTCACAACGGCTAGTTTAATTAGTTGTGGTGTGTGTTAGAACTCGAGGTTGCGTACAACACACGCTATCACATTATTCAAAGGGAAACGTACCGTGGAAGCTTGGGGTGTTACATTCTCCCCTCCTTCAATAAATTGCGTCCTCGCAATTTTTAAAATTTTGCTTGGGAATATAATGGAAAGTCCCACATCGGAAAAAGAGTCAATAAAACTATCACTTTAAAAGAAAGAAAGAGAGGTATAAGGGTCATCCAAGATAACCCATACTAGGATTCCATGTAAGAAAACATGGATATGGATGATAAACTAAGTGTCAAGTTCTGATGGAGAGGGATAGAAATCATGATCAGGAGAAAGTTAACAATGAGAAAACCACACACTTGTGTTGGGACAAACGACCATTAGTCTCCTAGTAGGAAAGTGAACGGACAACATTTTTTTTAAGTTACATTACATAAGGAAGACGAATTCATTTATGATATTGACTAAGAACATTATGAGATATACGTACATTTTAAGTAGATTTTCATCCTTTAATAAATTTCCACCACTAACTCAAATTTGTTTTTTTAAACGATGAGTATTCAAGAAGACTTGGTCACACTGGAAGAGCTAGAATAAACTTCTATAGAATCACATGATCCATGCAGGATAAACCATATATTTACATTGTCTTTGAAGATTAATCAAAACCAAAATGGTTAGTGAATGATCTAATGATCCCCCAAAAGGATATTTATTGAGATAAATATGCACTAATCTTAATTTATAAAATTAAACCAACAATACCCCAAAGTTAAATAGATACCATTCAATAACCAATTGTCCCTAAAATCCTTTAATATAATCCAAACCAATATTGAAACCCAAAACATAGAAGAATTTGATTATGTAGTCTCCCATGTTACATTGTATCTCCAAATGACATCAAATACTCTTAAAGTCACATATCTAAAAGTAATTAACATTATCACATATTCTCTGTTATAGGTTAATCATTTCCATAAATAACCTAAATCACTATAAATCAAAAATAAAAACGTAGATAAAAATCCACCATTACTCTACAAATGAAACCCCATTGTATTCTATTTTCCTTGGGCATATAGTGTTCCCAACAAAGCGAACATCTTCCAAAATAACATTTATCACTTAATCACCAAATCATTTTCCTATACCAAGGGTATTAATTTGATAAGACATAAGAACCCAAATCATCTTATTATTGATCAATAAAATCATTTAACAAAAAAAATAGTCACACTAACCAGGGACTTCACGTAGTCCAGTGGTAGGCGATAAATCCCAATCTCACTTTGGTTGTGGGTTCGATTCCCACAACTTTGTCCGACGCGACGGGTTGTCACACGGTCTACGTGTTGTCCTTTTTCAAAAACTATATTTTATAATATTACCAAAATGAGAGAAATTCCTCAAAATAACATAATTTAACCATAAATGTTATATCCTACTTTTCATTTTCATCCCAATTATAATAACTTATCATTTTCTCAAACCCCAACGATCATATAAAACCAAATGGTTATTTATACCTATATCCACAAGAGATGAGACAATTCTTCCTCAAATATCATTCTCACATGGCAAACTACGGGGTTACAAATACAAGAGAAAATTATTCCAAAGTAAACCCATCAACAAGTAGTGCTAATTTTTCTCCAACCATTTATTTCCACATAGCTTCTTCTTTGACCAAGAAAATATCCTATAGAATAGGACATTCACTCGGGTAATGGCCAGGTCCCCTACATTTACGGCAAATGACTGTAAATGGACTCTTGGGACCATTTTTATCTTCTTCCATAGTACTCTTCATTTTTCTTCGGAAATTCTTCACTTTATGTCCTTCCTTCCCGCACGTAAAACATTTCGTTGTCCCATTGAGACACTTTCCTGGGTGTCTCTTTCCACATTTCCTGCATGATGAAAATTGAGGGTTCTTTTCTCCATGGTCTCCAATGCTGGAGCTCTTATCATTTATCACCTTTCTCTTCCTTGTTGAGTCTGGGAGTTGGTTAATATATATGTTGTTGATCATATTTTTTGAAAACTGATTTGGCATAAAGACGATATCTTTTACGCCTATCAACATTCCATTTTGTTGCTCATTTCCACCACCGTTCCCACCTTGTACATCATTCTCAAAGTCACTATGACTTCCTTGGAATCCAGCCATTGACTAAAACCAGAAAGCATTGTGTGAGTAATAGTAGTCGTAAAATCATTTAGAGATTAAAATGTCACCATATTCTCAATTTGAAACATATTAGGATTAACCAAGGTCATTTACTCTCATCTTATGTATATATTACTTAAATTGGTTTGTAAAGAAAATGTAAATTATCCTAAGAATATCCCCCGGGAGTGTCGTAACCAAGAGTGCAGCAAGGCCCGTTGTCGTGCACCAGTTCCCGTTCGAGTCTAGCTCAAAGCGGTGTTTTCGGGTTTTACCCCTAGGTACATCTGTGCCAGAGCCGCCTCTACCTGCTCGTATCCAGACAGTGATGTATTGCTCGGAAAACTCACAAAATCTCTACAATACCAAAATTCTAGGAAGTTCTTTTATACTAATCCTCAAAGTACATCTTAGGTCTATGTGCTCTAATCAGAGTTTATCTAAATCTAGCTTCCAAGGATTGTACTAAACTTCCTCTGATACCAACTGTAACGCCCCGACCCCAGCTACCCAGAGTCGGTGCATTACTTCGTAACATTGGAATGATCACAAGAAGATCAAATCTCGAAAGACCGATTGGTTTAGTAGCCTTGGAAACACTAGATATAATCATAAAGTTTTACATTACATTTCAAAGTGAAAAACTACTACAACAACAAAGTCTTCATATCCACACTATTAACCCCTCATAATATCCCTGCAAGTCATTCACAATTTACTTCTTCACTACCTGGGAAAAATAAAACATAGAAAAGGGGTGAGCTCAAATGCCCAGTAAGGATAACAATCTAGCGGAACATTCAAAATAAGCATAAACATTTAAGGCAATGAATTACTAAAACAAATGCCTTTTAAAATTGAACTTCAACATAGTATGGAAAAAGTAAAATGAAATAATGCCATTTACTTGTTCACATGGATATTCTACAAATCGAATAATCACATGCAATATCAATAAACACTTTCATAATGTTGGAATGCATAATGCCAGACTATCATAACCACATATCCAAGGCCTCGTGCCAAGACTACAAATAAGATTTTGTCAAGGCCTTGTGCCAAGACACTAGTTTGTCTCATGAGACCTACCGATGCATCGAGGAGCTATAGCGGGCTCCACCCGTCACTTATTAAGTCCAATGCATTCCTCATATGAATAAGTATAAGCATAAAATAAACATTCGTATTAAAACTAGCATACAAAATGTCAATACATTAACCACAACCCATGAATGGTATAAAAATAGAGCATCCACAGTCAAACATAACTCATTTGATACAATATGGAAGATTGTATTGTATCAAATTAACCTCAATCATGAATAATGAAGGATGTTGACATAGATTAAAATAATCATCAAAACTATTTGAGGGAAATATCCCCCTTTTCTTGAAATCATTTAAAAGTCACACTATTTGTCAAGAAGCCATTTAAAAATAGATTTTTGAATCAAAGTGTCCCATACCACTTTGAAACTTTTAAATGGAGTTTTAATTTTAAAACTTTAATGTCCATATAAATAAATCCTTAAAACCATTTTTTTAAAACATGGACATTAATGAGCATGATTTATAAGAATAAGTCTTTAAAACATTTTAAAAAGGTATTTTGGTTAGAGATTCTAACCAAAAGAGAGACAATTGAGTACAAATAATTGAGGTAATCAAAACTTTGTAATATCATGAGAATAAAGGGATTCATGATATACTATGTCAAAGTACATTATATACACCACATAAAAGTGATTTGGTGTATATCAACAAAGAAGTCCCAATTGAATGTAAATTGAGATGAAATATCTCATAAAGGTCGTATCCTTAGGTTAAGGATAAATCAACGACATAATTATGTGTGAAAATTTCAATACACTAAATATTATTGAATATTCAGTGTAAAACAATCAAAGGATATTCACACATATTCTTGTAGAAACAACACCAACGAATTGGATGTTTAACTCAACAAATGGTGAAAGAGTTAAAATTACTCTTATCAAATTCATATTAATGAAATGAGAATTATCAATTGAGTGATTATGTGTATCAAAAGTATATCCACAGGAAGGGGAGTGGAATTTATGACATAATCAAATGAATAGTGATTCCACACATAATCTTGGGGTAGTATAATCAATGAAATATGCGTAAAGCCAAATGAGTGGAAATTGAAATCTCAAATTCCCTTATCGATTAGGTAACTTACGAAACAAACACCCATGAAAGAAAGATCATACCATGATGATTTAAATACCCATAAAATAAAGTATATTACACAATGAATACAATCATGGGCAGTACACATACACCACATGCAATAATTAAGTGGTGAACAATGGAATTCTCACGAAATTAAGAGTGAGATAAGAAACTCCTTACCACATTAATCAACTGAGTCGTATGGCCAAAAGTTAATAATCACCAAAATTATTTACAGAATAACATGAATATGAAGTGAATCATGATAATATATATCAAATGGCCATACATAATACACCACTTTCAATAATTTAGTGGCGAACAATGGAAATCTCACGGAATTGAATGTGAGATAAGAAAATCCCTTACCTTGTACTTTTCCTTGGTTGGGTTAGGTTAACCTCCTGTATAATGGTGAAATAATTGTTATTAAATTATACAAGAATCATATATATTAATATGATATCATATATTATCTTTTAACATTGATTTGTTAATAATATCTTAGAATTATTGTCGTTTCGGGTGTTAACTTACTCATTTTCTTTTATATGTTTTGTTACATAAGTCATGTTTGTTGTATCTTATTCATATCCAGAATGATATCAAGTCCTTAAACATCATTTTTAAATCATTAAATGATAATTATACTTGAATGGATACGATGGAGAATGAATCTCATCGCGTTCGTGGAGACGGTAGTCCGTACGTACGCACGAACACTACTTCCATTTAATTTTTATTTTCAAAGAATCGAATCCAAATGATACATAGGTATATTACTATTCCAGTATAATATAATATTTTATATATGTTACTTAATTTCATTAACACCATCCTTTATACGTTCCATGTGTGGTATGAACGAGTCATATCATTTTAAGGGGGCGGTAGTCCGCACTTCCTCAAATGAAATTATCATATGTATATACAACATGAAACGAATAAGGATATGAAATAAAATGGAATTACAGAATCTTATATATAAAATATATATCATTAATATCATATTTAATTACAGTGCCATCATAATGGCCACCATGAGAGGCGGTAAGATGTATTTGAACAATCATCGTTTCGTGAGGGGTTAGTCTTCCATCCACAGAAACATTATGTTCATCATCCATTAGATGGAGTTGTGTGTATGTGTAGTTTGAATCCTTCTTATAACAAAATCCTAGTATATTGAGGATACTGGTGTTGTTACAAATGAAAGAAAATAAAATGAGTTTGGGGGTTGAAGAAGCAAAATAAATGAAAATAATTTAAGAGAAATCGTTACCTTTAATTTAGGTAACTCACTTTGGTTGGAACCAAAGGACTTCTTGAAATTCTTTCTGCCTAAGGGGAAGCTTCAAGGATGAGGAGAGGGATGTGGGGAGCTTAGTTGGGCAGAGTTTGGACGAGCAAAGTGGCTTGAGAGGTGTGAGGAATGAGTAGAAGTGGTCTCCTTTTATAAGGGAGAGGAGGGGATCTTTAGGAAAGTGTGAAAGTATTACTTTATAATATATTTGTATTCGGTTTATAATGGTCCAAAAATCATTGAGGTCGAAGATAAGATGACTAATATTCTAAATAACATCAACCAATAAGAATTGGACAGGTTTTAGATAATATTTTAATCATAATAATCTTATTTATTTAAATGATTTATTAATGAGGTAAACATTGCATCATTATTGTGTCATTAATAATTTAACTTATTTGATGTCTAAAAATTATAAATAAAATATCATCATGTAGGAAATATTTTTAGCTTTCTAATGAATGTTTATAATCTAAAATCCAACATGTATAACCCTATGTAAAAATTGTTCTTCTAAAATATGTAAGCTTATGCCATTTTTATTTTTATTTTAACTTTATTAATATAATGTGTCCCTACCACATACAAGTGGCTCCAAGGGGTCCCCAAATTGACCCAAGGATGCTCATGGTCGGGTATGTGTCCACAAATAAGGTTAGAACACGTTTTAGGGTAATTTTGTATTATTATAATATTATTTTTTAACCCTTATTTACCGGATTTACCCTTTAACCATGGTAAATAAAATATTTACCACAGTAACTATTCAAAATGTCTAAAAATAAAAGTTACCTATTTACACAATTTGAACATCCTGATTCCAAATATGGAATCCATTTTCCTAAATTCAAAACACAGAAGTGGCAGAAATTAATTTAAAATTAATTCCCGCTGTCAAAACAAAAAGCGTGTTTTTAAGAGATAATAACTATCACAAGATTGACACTTGTTTATGTTCGGTTTAATTGTAAAATTATGTCCAATGACCAAAATTATATTAAATGGTAAAAATATATTCTAAATATACTTTAAAACCACTCAAATTCATAATTTATCACTATTAATTATTTTGATTAAAAAAGTTGTTTTTAATTAAAATTTAGTAATTTTCACTATTCATCAAAATATGAAAGTTATCCGAAAAGTACCAAAATTTCACCTTAGTCTAAATTCGATATTCCGAGTCCAAAAATGAAGTCCGTTTTCAAATATAAAACATATATAATTTCAAAAAGTAGGTATTACTATTCAAAACGGCTAGTTTAATTAGTTTAGGTGTGTGTTAGAACTCGAGGTTGCGTACAACACACGCTATCACATTATTCAAAGGGAAACGTACCGTGGAAGCTTGGGGTGTTACATGGCCCTAACCTCTTTTAATGGAACACCTATTTTAATAATACATTTTTTGAAATAAATTAGTTTATATTAAATAAATAATATATATTTCACTAATTTTAATTTGATAATTTATTTAGGTATACATTTTGGTATTTTTATGTGTTGTTTTATTTATTGATAAATTGTAAAAACACGGAATTTTAATTTAAAAGTAACCTTTTCTAAATATTTTATTGTGTTAAATTAAATTATTTAATGAATTTGAATGTATTATTATAAATATTTTACATAAATTTATATAATTTGGTCAGTTTTAAATTGTTTATATTGAAACTATATACAAAAAATAGTAATCTTTTGATCAATTTCAATTTAAAAACAGAGTTTGTAGTCCTATATGTAGGGTTAATTTGAAATTATTTTATGACAAATTTGTGATTTTGATATGAAAAAATGTATTCAATATTTGGAATAATATTATCATATAATGTTTATTATGTTAAAATTATTTTTTAAAATAAATATTAGTGAATATAATTACAATTAAATGTAGTGATTAATGTGAAAATGAGTTTATGTGGTGGGTAAAGTTTAATAGTACGGTACCAAATGACCTGGAAGTTTCTAAAAATCTCATTTTATTAAAATATTTATACTATATAATATATTTTATCAAATTAGGTTTATTATTTTATTCCATTGGTGTAAGGGATGCCTCTCAATAGTGTTGGAAAGTTTATATTTGTAAGAATCGTACTCCACCTCCAATATAAAAGGGAACTCACCATTCTCGCATCATCATGCATCTAGAAGAATTTTTCACCTCTTGTACCATCCCAAATAAACTCCCATAACTCCTCCCCAAATCCTTTAATATTTATATTTGTTAAAAATTAAACCAATAATATATTTATGCATAATCAAAAAAGAAGTTACTTACAACACCGAGAAGTTTTGATTTATTTCATTCTACACCCCTTTAATAATTAATATATCTTGATTTTATTATAAACACAATATACATAATTTGATGACATGTTTTTATCTTAATTGAATGAATTATACCTAAACACACTTACATAATGAGATTTACAATCATCATTCTTGTTTAAGGCATACTACCAGCTCACAAACTTATGTTCTTAATTCTTCCATTACCACATTACAATGATTGGAATAATTATGCATATATAGTTTATATATATTATATATATGGTATTTATATATTTATATATAAATTATATAACATATGCAGTCATTATTTCCATTTTTAAATACTATAACATGGTTTTTGGATATGTGGATTACCTTATACTCAAAGTGATGTTATTCCTTCTTGATTACATTAATTGTATTAAGGAATGTTTTAATTCTAATATGTGATTTATATATATAACATAATATGATACAATAAGAATAATATATGTATATACATATATAAATATCACTAAAATTTAATTTTTTAATGTGATACGAAAATGGAAACAATGTTAATGCATACAAAGAATATGTCATCTCCATGAAAAGTGTATTTAATTTCATATAAAATTTTTTTATATAACAGTAATATTATGTATTTAGGTATTATATATGATATTTACATTATATTTTACATTTTTTAGATTATTATATAATGAACATTGTATTAGGAACAAAAAAAGTCGAAACATATTAAAAAAATAATGCATTTAACACCAGGAATGATGAAAATAACAAATAATTATTAATGGAAAGTTTATAATATATTATAAATTTACTATATATGATATCATATATATTATTATGGTTCGGTATAAGCATAAATAATTTAATTAAATTTTTATAAATAATTTTATGTGGTATTCAACCAAAAGGGAGAATAAGTTAATGGATGTTATATCAATATGATATCCTATTAATAATTATTTTTTATTAAGCAATAATTATCATTTTTGTGGTTTTTATTCATATCCTTTGACATGTAATATCATGAATACATAATTATTTATTTTCTTTTAATGTTTAAATTTGAATTATTTCTTTCAAGGTGATTTGATTATGCAATTACCATGTTATGAATGTTATTGTGAAATCTAACTTTTTTTTGATATTGTTAACATTATCTTGAAAAAAATAAATTATTTATAATAATCTTTCATTAGAAATTAATATTATCTTAAATATCATCAATATTTGGTTATATATATTAATATTTCCTAACTCATATAACTTTTTTACATTTGATGTTTACTGTTATAGTTATTTGTTTATCTGGGGGAATATTGATAAATCCACAGTAATTACTCATTACATATATTTGAAAAGGCATATTGTTTATGGACTGAATTTATTATTAAATATATGATGAATTATTTATTTTTTAAGTGATTGGTGGGTCCCAATAATTATATATGCCCTTGTTATATTAACAAGTTCTCATGAGACAAATATGTTTTAAAGATTTAATGGGTTTCAACCAATAGCTTTAAACCCTCTTGTGAAATGTCTTGATGGTATCACTTTTCTTGTTCCATAGACATAATGTAAACTGATTAATCATTACATTCATTGGTCTTTTAGTAATTTTTGATTCATGAAATTTTCAATATTACATAATGTATTGATACAAATTACTCTTATCATGTTGAATTAATTTTAATATGTGTTCAATTGTTTTCCATTTCCATATTGATTATTCCATACCTAGTATATTAAATAGAATTTAAGTTTTTTATTTACATTTCCTATTGATAATTTCTATTGATTCATTATTTCTTCCATTTTAATTTACCATTACTGATCATTTGGGCTCATACATATTTTTTTCATTTCCATATTATTTAAAGATGAATACATTGAATGAGTTTCAACAATGATGAGATTTTATATTATTTTTTCTTTATTATTTTTTTCCAATGTTATATTTAAAAATTTAATGTAACATGGTAATGTAAAATTGGAAAACATTCTAGTCCATTTGGATTTTAATATTGATTCTATGAAATTTTAATAATGTAAGTAACCCGCATCGAGATTCTATGGTCAGGGAGATGCATCATATATCGATGTATAGGTAAAAAAGTCTCATATTACATTAAAATCATGACCCCTTGAATGTTTTCAAAAATATAAAAATGAATATGATCCTCATGAAATATAGAAAGCTATGATTTATCTGCATTATGTTTGTGTTGGTTTCCACTCTCCTAATGCTCAATTATAATATGATGATGATATATTTTCCATTAAATAAAAATGATACATTATAATATTGTATAATGAAAAGTTCAACCTAAATGGATAAAAAAATGAATAAATCCATGAATATAAATATCAAGAATATATAAAATCCAAAACATATTAATAAATCAATGTGAAATAATATCAAGTAAAACTAATCAGCATCATGTGAAAAAATATCATCCTAAGGTACATATATTTTTTCATGTACATTTGTTAGATTCATCCATGCATAAGATAATTACCATGTAACAACCCCACTCAACATCTTTTTTATATTTATGTAACATTATATTTATATGAAATGAAATCATTCACCATAAAATACCAATTTATAACATAAATCGATCTGATAATCTCTCACATGTCGAAATTAGATTGGTTACTATATCTCAAAAATGCCTCTTTATAAGCCAAAGACTTCCAAAAACATCTAAGGGTTTAGAAAACATAGTTTAAAGATAATAGCACGTGTTATATAGTTTCAATACAACAGAAATAAATAAATAAAATATAAGTGAAATGATTAGAGCCATTACATTATACAACTTGAAGATAAAGGATGTACCAAATAAACAAAATAATAATGAACCATGAAATTTTGTATTGGATGGTAAATAAATTTCCATATAGAAGTCCTAAATATATAAGCACAAGTTGATGAAAATAAAATCAAATTCATTGGTCTTTAATCCATATTATTTCCTCACACTATACCGAAACCCATCCATAAACAAGAAATCAACAACAAGGTCTCTTTCATTTTTACAAACCTATATCAATGAAATTTTCAAAGGTACAAATGGTTGGGTTGAACAGGCTGTGAGTAATACTTTATAGGTTAACACCATCGTTTCCAAAAATACTAGTATTATAGTAAATGTGTTTAGTTAAATTATAATAATTATAATTATACAACTAATTACTATGACAAAAAATAAATTTGATTTGGTAACTGGAAAGAAAATCTCTTAGTTTGTTACACAACCAATCCAACCATAACAAAAAGTGTATGTTATAATCACATAACTAGACCATACACTATATTAATTTTAGAATAACCAGGAAAATCCATTTATAATGCAATTCCATCATTTCTAAGGAAATCCATTTATATTAAAAATTTATCATAACCTGGAAAATCCATTTATATTAGGATTTTAGCATAATTGGGCCAGTCCATTTATATAATAATTTTGTTATAACAAGGAAATAGTTTTATTATAATCAATTTCTTAAAACCATGGAAAACCATTTAAATAATAGTTATAAAATTTATCAAAATAGATTCTATAACAAAAAAATAACACAACATAACATCAAATTTCACAATGGTCAATTTATAAGATTACAATTTTTCTTTATAAGGTCAATTTGTTAATTAAATTATACCATAATAAATTATCCTTCATGTGTACATATCCATTTTTTATCATCACTATACATCAGATAATAAAATAATCCATCTACCATGGTGTGTTTGTTATATGTAATCACCTAATAATTCATTTCATGATAAATAATACGTTATATGATTATCCTATTTATTTTTGTATTAGGATAAGCTCACCATTTGTGTAACCGGAAGCTAGTTCACACCACCATTGGATCCAAAGGGATACAATGAGTAGTAGAAACACGTGATTGTCATAATAAATTTTTTCATACACACATGGTGTGAAAACATAATATTTAACACATTCAAAAAATATAAATAGACAATAGATATTTTTTTAGACAACCAACCTTTGTCATGTGATCCAAGAAACATACTCAGCTGGTAAAATCAATTACAAAAAATGGTGAAGGATGTCATAAGTAAAATCCATGTTTACACGAGATCAATACCCGATTCAACATAAGTTAATAGATTGCATTATGTTAATGGAGAATAACATTAAGATATGGTAAACTCAAATAAAATAAACTCACATGGGATAAAATGATTGATCAAGAGGTTATGATTGGATTTAATAACAAAAAATCACATAAAGACACCCTAGTGTTTGAGAGATAGATACAGAGTTTCATTTTCGGTGAAATAAAATCATATGTACAACCTAGTTGATGACCTCTTTTCCAAGGATATTCATGAAATAAAACCTTTAAACATAAAAAATTTCTCAATTTATATGATAAGGTAAAAAATGAGGATCCATAAGTTTAAATATCCCAATTAGAAAATTTTATGTAATGAACATGTTTCATGGAATGTACCCATTTAATGCTCTAAACTAGTCTACATAATCTTTTTGAAAATACGTTCAGGTCATTTGACCAATCTCAATGTGAAAGTGTCGATCCTACACCATTCATTCTATCATCTATGGTAAATGCCCAAACGACATCTAAATACTTTTAAATCATTTATAACCCTCATAATCCATTGAATAATTTATACAAAATCACCATTAATTAAAATTAATATATATCACTATACTTTATCTCAAATTACCAAACAAATTCTTTTCATCCATAAAAGGCAACTGACCACCATGGTTTATAGAAGGAAAAACCCAAATAAAAGAGGATCCAAAATTATCATAGAGGTGTATAAAATGAAAAATATTTGATCTTACAATCAAGATATCTGAGATCATTATTTTATTTATTTGATATTGGAATTTGGTTTGTGGAATTATAAATTTAATCATTGGGGAACCAGTTATTGTTATACATGTTCTTATTTCTTGATATGTTATCTACTGATATGTTAGGATCATAATTTCTTTTGTATAATAGTTATTTGGGTTATCTAGTTACTAATATTTTTAATAAAATATTATTGCAACTTCTAATTGTTGATTATTATCAATTATGTTTAACGAGAATATGAATTGTTCTCTCACCCCTCCAATGATTCCATTTACCTAGATGATAATGAAATGTATTATACATGATATATCTATAATAATAGATATTGTGGTGAATTTGTTTTTAGATTTTTAATGAATATTTTATATCTTATTGGTTCTTATAGAATGGATGAAATGTCAATTTGGGTAGATAAGAATTTGATTTTTTTCATTTAAGGATTCTCCTAACTCTCTAATACATTAAAAACAATTTGTTAAAATATATGTGACTCAACATTTATTTTGATATTATAATTACTATTTATTAAAACAAAATTCTCTTAGGTTAATTTCAATGTTCATTTGTAAAGAATGTTTTCATTCACATTATATTTTGGGAGTGTGGGTATGAGGTAACACATAAACAACCAATAATAGAATACATAAGAATGAAATATACTGCTCTATACAACATAAGATCATATTTTTGAAGAGAGATAAACCTATAAAATACATTGATTAATCAATAATACTTCAAAGAATTTGATTTTTCACAAAAAAATCTATTATAGTTTGAAGAAAATAATCATTTAATATTTACCATTATATACAAGAATCAGTTTAATATCAATAACAATTCTGAAATTCCCAGTATGATTCATACCTAATCTAAAATACATAGGGTTGTGACAAATGAAAACTTTAATAAATTTATATATATAATTATGAAAAACATATTTTATTATTATCATTAACAAATATAGTTCATTAATAAAACTAAATGATATGACAATTAATTCAATGACAACATTATATTATATAAATGTATTATTTGGGATATTTTCATCAGTCACCATCAACTAATATAAATCATAACCTAAGTTAGTATTTAATAAAACTATAATAATTTGACCATGTTAATAAATTATTAATCATATTGAATGGATAATGGTCCTTCAACATTACATGATGGATCCTTTGTTAATTTCACCAAACCTCAAACAACCATTTTCCTTCGTATTAAAAAACCACAAAGATTCTCATTATGTTTTAAAGGTCCCTTCTATATCAGATCATTGATCATAATTCATGTATCACATATTATATGAGGATAATTTTGATTATAATATAGAAACAAATTTGTGTCACAATCCTATGAAAATATCAAAAATATTATGTCACATTAAGGGTCTAGTAAAAAAATATTTGAATAAAATATCAAAAAAATTATCACTAAAAACTTGAAACATTAGTTCTTAAGCATCAAATAATATCAACATAATTTATATTATATTAGAGGATAAGGTTCTAACACACTATTTATCCATCCAATTATCTTTACAAAACTTTTATTCAAGATATATGAACATAACCTTCCACTATATGAATTCAATAATGGGGTACAAAGAATACATCCAATCTATTCTAAAAATGATAATTTATAGTGGTGTCTATAGTAAATGAAATTATTTATAAAAAATATATTACCCCATTTCAACTCATCACCCAGACAATCCTCAAAAAATTGAAAACCTCTAGCTATAGTCGATTATACTAGGGAACTCGATTCCTCTTCACATCGAGTACTCAATCTTAAACAATTGAAACTGAAAACAAGTAATGCAAATATCTTAAATAAAATAAAAATACACATATTATTAGGATTAAAATTGATACTTGTAGGATCTTTATCCAAAATTGTATTTGATACTCCAATACATGATGTATTCCATGTCCAACTCCTCTACCTTTATAGAACTGACGTAGAAAACCTAAATTAATAGGATCATCCAAATATAATATAGAATGTTGGACACCACCCAATTATCCTGTGTCTATCGAATATGCATTATATTCTACAGAATCCAATTATTCATATGTTTTCATTTGATAAGTTCGCAATATACATTATTACTGTTGAAGAACATGAAACTGATCACCTATGTTGTACTAACCACCACTAATGGTAATATTTTAAAATGATTGATGTCCATAATATTCAAAATAAAAAAAACCTAAAAATAAAAATTATTGTGGATTAATTTATACTATCTAAAATTAAATGAGATAAAATATTGTTGAAATACCTCTCCAATAGTAGACACCTTTAAATCCAATAAAACATTCCACAAAAATCTACAACCTTCCCCCTCAATAATTTTTTATAACACCCCCCTCAAAATGATCTCGTCCATAGATAAATTTTCCTAATAACATTATCTTTTTATAAACCCAGAAGATAAATTTTAATTGAAGATAATATACCCTAACATTTTATACTTGAAGATAAATACACATAAATTTTAATCTATTTATCCCACTCAATTAGGAATTGAACATTTTCATAATGAAGGATATTATTGTCCAAGAATATAATACCTTTCATACTCATTTTATCGTACTAATGTGATATAAAATCCAACCTCATAGACACCATTAGTGTTGAGGAAATAAACATGAAACTAAATATATACCAAAAATACTCAATTGTCACCTGAGGGTCTTCATGATCACTAATAAACAACTATTGAATAAAATAAAATCTTAATTGGCATGTGACTAACAGAATCCAATGCTATATCCGTGCATAGATCAATAAGAATTACATATAGGTATCCCTCAAAAAATTATCTATCTCTGTATTTTATATTCTCAATTCATAAATTTCCATCAAATTATTTTTAAATTCTCATAATATCTTCCTCCAAGAAACAGTTTTCTATTCCTATAATATAAGTATACAATCAGCCAATGTATCCAACTTTAACTCCCCAATCATAACCAAATGAGGATGTTGACCTCCATCCATGTATTAATCATGATAACATTTAAATACTAATAATTAGTCGTATTAATACCTTTAATATTTTTAAAATAATCACATAGATTCCTTTATAACAATCACATTTAAAACACGGGAATATATATATATATACACTACATCTTTCCCTATACTATAACAATAATACCATATTATCATGGATCTTCAATGGGATTAACATCAATTTATGAAATTATAAATGGGACTACAATACATTTACATGTCATTCCCCTCTACTATTGTACATTCTATTATTGAGTGGTATTATTTCCCTCAAAACCCTTATTATTCAAAGTATGGACTAATTACGAATTCCATCCCAAAATTGATCCTTCAATTAACACCAGTTTTTGAAGGTTAAAACCAATTGGAACTCATATTTGGAAAATATTTAAGAAGCTAGTGACCCTCAAATCATATCTCCAATAGGCCATGGGCTGGTGGAAATCATCAAGGGTATAAAATACACATAATAGAAGGGATTACACAAAAACATTGTTAGAGAAAAAATGAAAAACATAGATTGAATGCATATAGTAATTATGTAAACTGATATCCCACAAAAAATAAGTATATCATTTATAAACTAATTTCAATATAATTAAATATCTCGATTTAACTCTAATAGAAGTTACACCAATATTAATTGTGAACAAAATGAGATAGTATGGTTCATCCAAATTAGCAATATCCACCTAAAACCAATAAATGGATATATATATATATATATATATACCTCTATGATTTTTTTTGTCCAGATATGTATATATATATATATTAACATATATATAGGTGACGATACATGTATACTCAATTAGATACACCACAAAACCTCTATTTTTAATGTAAAAGAACTTTACAAATGTTTTTCATATAAAAATTCAAAAGAACATATCTCTTTTAATAGATCACCTACCACCCAACCTAAACAATTATTACATAAATATTACTAAATGAAATTTTTGTAACGTAACATTAATAAATAGAATTTATCAACAAGCTACCCCACAATAGTGTATCCATGAATCCATTCATCATCTCACCAAATAAATACATCCTGGTGATCACATCTCATCCATATACACATATCGTCAAAAAGACATCATACCAAAAACCACATATCAGTAGCCACATACCAAATACCAAAACCATATAACACTATAAACAATAGAACATATCATATCACCACATATAATCCTCATTTAGTATGGTATTATAACCATAATTTACATCAACATTATGACATGATCCATCCATGTTACCCGCCCTCCATGTGTCCACATCAAATATTATTCATCATATAAAAAAATTATCTTGTTATATGCTATCATAGTCCTCAATCTGTTACAGTAATACATTATCTATATGATAGAGTATGGAAGTGCAGTAATCATCCATCATGTCTTGAAAACCAATAAGTAAGGGAAAGCATCATTAAACCCCAAACTCAATTGATTTCCTATACGGTTTCCCAACCACTATAGTAGGGAATAATAACTTACAATGAAAATATGGAGGATATATGATAATATGAGGAAATCCAATGAAAGGGATCAATAATAAATTCATTGAATTTATAAGGATGAACTAACATTGGAACATTATCTCAGTGGTCTCACATTGATAATCATTAGAACAAGTAATCACAACACAACCAACCACTCTATTTTGATACCACAAACACATGACATTGATAGATTCAATTTTAGGAAAATGTTTTAAATTTATAGACTTTCAGTTTACTAACCACAGTATATTAATGATTTTATAATTTATTTCCTTCAAAATAAAAAATTATTTTACCACTTCAACAATTTTACATAAAATCTTAATTAGGAATTATAAAAACCCCATCAATATATTTATTAATTCTCACCCTATATGAATTTCATAACATCCCATTACAACATAAAATTTATCTATACCCGTATATATATATATATATTACTAGGAAACTATTACATAATTCTAAATGACCACCCAACACATTATTTTCCTCCACATAATCCAAGGATAACTACCACAATAATGATTCCCATATCTATCCAAATATCATCTACATCCAACCAATAGTAATCATACATATCCTTGACCCTGAAAAATTAAATTACATGTGAACATCGACTATATAAAGGATAATAATAGTGAAAATAGTAAATATGTAACCAATTATCGTATGAAAAATAATACATTTTTTTATTATACTATCATATAAATTCAACAATTAATATATAAAAACTATTAATTTACACTATTGATTTCCTTATCTCTATTTTATTACCTATATTAAGTGACTGAATAATTATAATGGTGATAATGAATATCAAGATTTAACAACATAGTTAATAATAACATAAATCAATCAAGAAAATAATGATTAATGATTAATATCCTCAAATAATATAAAATACTCTTGAGTTTTATATCCCTATCCCATTTAAATTAAATTAGATATTCCATTATTTTAAATAGGTAAATATAAATCATCTGCCCATAGAAGACATGGGAATAATAAATCTACATTCCCACATAAGTCATTGGAGATTAATCGTAAATACCATATAAAACATTGTGTCATAATTATCACTATTCAGAAACAAGGATTATTTATAAATCAACCAACACAAAACTCACATGAACACTACAAAAAACCTATACACATCAAAATTTGATCATCCACATTAACTAGAATTTATAAAATTAAATTATCACCACATTCACCACTATGAAAATCAAATGTGAATAAAATAGTTGGAAGAAAAAAAAAGTAAAACATACCATGGAATATAAGACCTTGGTTTCATAATAGAGATGTTTATGAACCATATAATAGGAATGTAAAAGTCCCACAATATAAGGATTAGGATTCCTAATGTTTGATGTAGGTTGTTAGAATCTATGTTAATTTTAAGGGACACTGAAATTTTTATTTAAAACATGTATTCATCACATCATAATGTGATAGAGGTGGTCATTCATATTTTGTGACCCAATCCAAAAATCATGATTCAGTGTCCCCAAACTACATGGATTAAATATTTTTTTTTAAATTTATATAATCAAAGAAAGTTGTTAAACAAAATCTTCATTTTGGTAACAATTAGTTATCACCTAAGAATCATAACACATAATATTTCATCTTCATTAATATCTATCAACACTATAAAATAACTATAATTAAACAATGAAAAAAAATTAAATGGTAAAAAATTCATAGAACCATCTATTTCATTTCCATGGAGTCCATGAAAAGTAATGTCACACATAATGACATTTGTAAACGTGTATGACTAAAATATATCCCCTATCTCTATAATAAAAAATATCATTTATAAAAAATAATTCCACATACAAATAGATTAACATTATCATCTCATGAACTTACACCCAATCCAAACTAATAATCCACACACTATATTCCTATTGATAAAACACACCACATTAATCTATATCAACCCCATTTCTCTTATCAGGTGATCATGGTGTAATGTGTATGGTTATAGTATGATATAAAATATTAAATAAAATTTATGATTATAAATACAACCCTCTACCACTCACCGACAAAACATTCTCTAAAAAAACTATGTATTAAATATATAGTAATCTCAAGGTATGTAACACTAATTTTTCAGAATAGTATATTTTATAAAATCATATTAAATATAACTATTGGATTTTTTCCATTTCTAGAGTAAATATTATCGAAATATTTACACATATTTTAAATTTATTATTTATCAGAATTTATAAAAAAATATTATAGTTTCATTCCAATGTAAAACCTGTGTAATAATGAAATAATTATTTCATAAAATATAAATTCAAAATAAATTTATATATTAACATTAAAAAACCCATGTGAATATTATCATGATTTCCATGAAACATAAAAATTTATATATTCATCAAACCATTATGTTAAAATGAATGTATCATTTTCACTTAATTATTTATAATGGAATAAAACATCCTTACATATACACCTACAAAGACCAAAGTAGATAAATAATTTTTTCTGATAATTTTGATAACATAAAATACAAAAAATAACATTAATAATCATAAATAAGTATGTAAAAATATAAGACGTAATATGTTCCTATTAAGAGAGTTAAATTGACACCACATTATTAGATAGTGTACTGGCTGAGAGAGTACTCCAATACTTTTTTAATGTTCAATAGTTTTTTCCCTTAGTAATGACTTAAGACATCCCTCCAAGACATTTTTCGACTAGAATCATGTTGATTCATTAATATATATATTTTTATTTCATGTAGATATTATTGTATATTTTTAATAAAAAAAATCTATAGACCAATACACACCATTATATATCCTCTAACGAAACTCTAATAAACACACTTTCCACTTTATATTTTATATATAATGAGGAAAAAATCAGTTAAATTAATGATGAATATGTCTACCATTTTGGTATGTATATTATGAGATATAATGTACCCTTAAACATCCTCTCATGTAATTTATAATTTTTTTCTAAAGATATCAATAAGTTTCTCCTTTCATGAAATTTTTTTCTAAACATAGACAACCATGATTATCATTTTATATGATGTAGTAGTATTTAATGTCAAAAATTTTTAACCATGAATATTCTTAATGTTAAATTAATAGGTTGACTATATTATTGTTATAAAAAATTATCAATAATTTATATGTTCTTTAACCTTTTTCATTTTTTTTGTAACATTAAAAAACTGATAATGTAATGGATTTTGATTAAGAAACATAATAATAATTTATTGATCTTAATTTGATTGATTTTATCATCATGGTAGACCAAAAATACAAATTCCTCCACTAAATAGTACTCTAATAGATGTAGATTTGTGATCTCCGATATTTACTACATAATCAACATCCTAGAAACTAAAAACTATACTAATTTTCCTTTTTTAGCCTTAAATATTCAATAGTTAATTTTTTATAATATTTTTTATTACTATCTTCCCGATTATATGACTCCTTTAGGTATTTTTAAAATAATATAGAATGAGTAGTAATAAAAATTTTCATATGTTTTGACTTCATCGTGTTGAGTATGATTCTAATAAACATTCGATACTCTTATAAATAAAACTACATTCTATATCTAGTATTGTAATATAATCCGGGTGGGAAATATAAATCGATATTTCTATTATTTATCCAATTACATGTAATTTTATAAACTCATGATTATTTTCTCTTATGAAGTTAATATGTATAATGATTTATTTTTAAAATATGAGATCCCATGAAAACCTTTATCCAAATAATTACAGACATTCCAAAATTTATCTTCATTAGGGTTAAAATGATTGAATAAATTTTATATTAAATCATGGAAAAAATACTTTCATCGACTTAAACATTATTAATGACTTGGATTTTATTTTACATTTTTTCCAAATATTCTTATCAATAATGCGTATCTTTAATTTTAAACTCTTATGTCCTTCAACTATATTTTTATAAAATGAATGTGGTCATTTATTCCCATAGAGTTCTCTATTTGTATTTGAAAAATCAAAACCCTCACCATCAAGAGTAGACACCACTGGTTGTTTAATTTACATGTCCTCAATTAGATATACACTAAATAATTTTCTCTTAAAATAAATTTGAAAAATTTTATTTTCTCATTATGCATATATAAAAAGTGAAAGAACCAAAATTTCAGTAATTTTTATATAAAAATTCAGATTAAATATATCACTAGAAATATTATTAAGTCCCATGGAAATATGATAATATTATTTCCATGATATGAATCCTTTATAATTACTTTTATATTATAAAGAAATTGTTTTTTAAATGTAGTTAATGATATTTACTCTAAAATTTTATTCATATCATTTTTAAAGTTATTTTTTAATAAATATAATTTAATAATATTGTAATAAACACTCTATAATACATTTCAGTTACTCCTATAAAAGTAAGATTTAGTGATTGGAATTCCTTCTAGTTATTTTAGTATGAACACCCTTTCAATGATATGCTATTATATATTGAGAATCTATATATTTTTATTTACTAAAAATTTAGATCTACTATGTAATGTGAATTACTCATCACATTAAATTTATGAATCTTTTATAATATTAATTAAACCTAACACTATTTTGAAATCTATATGGAAATGATTAATAATTCATCAATGATATTGCTGAATCTCATCAGAAAAAGATAGTTATGTTCATGAAATTCCATTATCCACTATGATACCAATTTCATATTAGTGAATGGAATTTTTTATATTTTTATGATATATTTAAATATTCCTTTAAGTGAATAATTAAGAAATATTCCATATATGGGTTTCTCAATAATCATTCCAAATAAAATTCATCAATATTTACATAACATTGGATGTTAAATTACACTATTGTATTCAATTGTCTTTTTCCAAAACATATCTGCAAATGATTAATGTCAAAATATTGTCAATGCAATCAATAGTATTGAAAAATTATCATCTTCTATATATTTTTTAAAATATATTTTAATCTTTCGTGATCTGAAAAAATATTTTTCATTTATCAATTGAGTATCTATGTATTTTTTTCAGAAAAATGTTTTAAATATAGTATATGAAGATATATATTTATTTATTATATAATGATTCGTAATATATTATTAAATGAATATATTTTTTAAATAAATATATTTTTAGAAAAAATATTTATTATATGGAATATTATATTTTTATCAAAATATTTTTATCTTTAAACCATTCACGAACCAATAAATAACTCTCTATAGATGAATTTTATTATACAAGTATACTCATCAATGGAAATATTAAAATAATTATATTTATTAGTTAGTTTTATATTCAATATATTAAAAATATTTAATTTCATCAGTTCAAAGTTACTAGTTGTCATGATCTCCAACATCTTGTTGGTTTTCATCAACATATTATGTTTTTATTGATTTTAATATTTTTTTCTTCCCTCTTCTTCATTCGTCAAAATATTACTCTGAAGAAGATATTTGTAATGCTTTATAGTATTCTTCTAGTATAAATAACGAAATATTCTATATTATTTCTCATTTTCTTCCATCACAGTCAAGAAACTTGTAAATAACTATTTTTTCATCTAATAATTATTAAAAATTCATTAATATCAATTTTGTATTGTTAGTCAATATTTTAAATAAAAAATACTTAATTTAGAATATAACCTCATTCATGTTACTACAATACGGAGATACACTCAATTAGTTATGTTTTAGTTTATCCAAAATGATAATACATTTTGTGGAAAATGATTTCTCACAAATTTATATAATGAAAATTACGAAGACATTAAATTAAATATCAATTCCAATAGTAACTAAACCCATATCATTGTTTTGAATATAAATTAATATAATATAGTTTCTAGTTATGTCTTATGATCATTAATTATCCACCATATAAGTTTTTTCACTATTTGTTGCTTTGAGCGAAATAACGACATCCAATTCATTCTCTTTATCACTCACTATATTGTAATCTTAATATTTATTATATATTAGCAATATCAGATGAATCTTATAACCCTGTTTTGTGATTTTGTTCATGCTGATCATATATGGAAGAAGATTATGTCTGAATATCATAATTGTTTTGAAATTAAATATTCTCTTTGTTTTATATTTCTAGTTTCAACATGGATTTTGTATGATTCACAGCCCATAAAGTTTTTGAAATTGGTCTAAACTCTATATTTTTTATTTCCTTTTTCTGGTTATGGAAACTACTATAGTGTTTATGAATTGTAATGGGGTTTAAACATTCATATAAATAATGTTTTATATTAATATTATCATTAAAATCTTTTTTATTTGAGAAAATAAATTTTATTTTCAAAAAAAATTGCAATAGATTCATCACGTTTTTTATGACACTAGTTACATATTTACCTTTATGTTATCAATGTCACCAAATTAATTAATTATTTTAGAATCCAATGTTTTTATTTAGTACTTTAATTAAAATCATCATATTTTCATGAAAAATGAGAGATATATTCACAAACTATTGTAACTCTCAATATTTCTAAAATAAAATTTTGAAAATAATAAAAATATTCTTTAGTATATATTCATTTAAAAAATTATTTGTATATTTGACATCTTAATATTGGAAAATCACGTTTTGTATTATATTGAAAATTATTTTATCTTCATTATATGAATTACACTCATTCTTCATTTCCTTCTCATTATAATATAACTCGTAATTAATATTGAAATCATAGTTGACTATTAATTTATTCAGTGATGTGTCATTCCTTCCAATGTTCAAAATATCATTGAGATAATCGATTATCAATATTCAGAATAGGAATTAAAATTCTATTCCACATCCTTAATATCATCATTATTTATTTTCCATCTATATAAGATTCATTAGAATTATTTTATTTCTCAATAAAAGAATAATAACTATCATCATCTAAATATCCCTCTTTATCTTTATTATATTTATCACAAGATGTTATATGTTATTGTATCTAAATATTACACATATTCATTGAATTATCTATTTAATTAAATTTTGATTGTTTTCCCCTACTCTAAAAACTTTATACCATTTTTATTTTTCAATGATAATTTTTTATGTTGACCATCATCGTGGACATGTTTATTATAATAAGAAATATTAATTTAAAAGTTACCAATAATTAAGACTATATTATTTAAATAGAAGTTTCATTTTATTACATATTTTTCATATTTAATTTCCAAATGAATACATTGACAAAAAAATCAAATAATTTGATGTTCTCATTTTAATATTCAAATAATTTTTCATGATAAACCATTGACAATAAATTTTCATGATAAATCATTGATAAAACAATTTAATCCTTTAGTTAATAACAATTCTGTTTCATTTTCAGATTTAAACATATTTTTCTAGGATTTTTCTTTTCGTAACTCATATTATATCATTGTATTATTTATTTTTATCAATTATAAACTTATAAATTTTTTTATTTTAAAACATAATATTTTGGAATTAAATAAAATCGATTTATTCAACATTAACCACTTCACTATTCCAATTTCATGATGAAAAACTCTAAACAGATAATAATGTTGGAAATATTGTTTACACATATAAATAAATCATTAACCAATTCATAATTATCCATAAACATATATAAAAATTTAAGATGACATGTTTGAATTGTTAATTTTCTATCTTTTCTGTCTCATTGAATAAATTCTTAAATCGTAATCTCAATTGCGATGAGTAATTTGGAATGCATACTGAAACTCTACACTTTTCATTGATGGAGAAAAAATATAATCGTTAAAATATATCCAATTATCATTATTTTTTTACAAATAGTGATGAGTAAATCATATACATTCTTTCATAAAATAAAAACCATTCAATATGATAAAATTAATAATCATCCATGATTATATAATAAACATTACCATACCCTATTTATTCAAGTAAAATATATTTGTGTCTAAACTAAAAGCACCATTAATATTTATATAATTCATAAATACATTGAAGAGTAACATTTTTAGTGGACATAATAAAAAATTAAAAACATTGATCCTTTAAAATTACAAAGAATGTCAACACTAAAAACCAATATTAAATGATTTTCTAGTGAAGTCTATTTTTAGAAAATAAATAAATTATGCTTAGTAGGAAAATTTTGAAACACATAGAGATAGGTAGGGTGAGGATTGGGTTATGTAGTTTCCCCATATACATTCTAAAAAATTAATTAATAATATTATTTTTTAGCACATCAAATCTCAAAATTATCATGAAATAAATGATAATAGGTTATAGGGAAAGATATTTAATACCATACAAAAAAATAGATTTTTATATGGACGAAAAAAACAAATTATTATTTATCTTTTTCCATCATGATTATTGATTTCAATCCCACATAAAATTTTATTTCATTGTTCTTGAAAACAATTGCTCTGGATTTAGAAAAAAATGTGGCCCTATAATCTAATACATGTTTTTTACTCAATTATTTTGGTAAATGATAAAAAATAGTTTAAATGAATGATCTTCTTCAATCCATTTCAACTTCCTCAAGATAAGTAATTATATTTTGTATTAATATTCTCATCATACCCAAATCTATGATATTTAGATCACTCCCATGAAATTATGTCAAACCATCCCAAGGTTTCATCACTATTCACTATTCAAAATAATTTATTTTTAAAAATAAATAGAAATTATGGTGTAATTCAATATGATACAACATAATGTAGATACATATATATATTTGGAAATCAGTGAAGAAATATATGGATATATACTTAAATATTATTAATTGGATCCATAAAATATATTTGTAATTTTATTCTATTATAAAATATTTATTAAAATTATCAAATAAACATTTCACTCTCTAAATTCACATGTAATATCCTGGAATTTTTTTATCATGAATGTTAGTGACATTAATTTGAATTTTTTTAATTAAATTAAACAAATATAATAATCTATTATATATTGATCACTAAGAGATAATTTCATTAATTTTTATTTATTTCTCTAAATTATAGTGAAAATACATTTCGGTGATACTTAGTTGTGAAATTTTCCTATGTCAATTCACCTACATTGACTATAATATAATATTACAATATAGTAAAAAAATATTTCCATATTCTGTTATATGTTTATATTTCCTTTTTCTACAAAGGATAATTATTAAGACCATTGATCCATCATTAAATTTAGAGAGTTTTCAGGAAAAATATCACTAGAAAGAAACACATTTTGTACATAGACCATAATTTATAAACCATTAAAATTAACACACAACATATAATAACTATTGTCAATCAATATGCATCTAGAAATGGTTTTATAATATTTAAAAAAATTTTGAATTAATTAAAAATTTTGTTGTGATTATTTTACCCAATAATTTAATTTTCAAATGATGAAGAATAAATCATCTCAATTCATCCTACATATCGAAAATTATCATCCACCATGTAAATGAAAAATTTTGAAAAATAAATTAATATAAAAAAATGTTCAGTATAAAAAATTAAGCATCTCATGAAGCATGTAAAAATGAAATAATAATTTCAATTATACCCAAGAACTATATAAATTTAGAGAGATTAATGAGAATACGGTAACACATAGTGTAACGATCAGAACTATTATAAGAATTTTAAATTGATCCCTTTCCATATTCACTTTTTTCAACTCCAATTGTAAAATTTATTCATTTATTTTTAAATGTTACCCCATACCATATGGGTTTGGATAGTAAAATACTCTAATATATTCAAATAAAACTATATAGTCTTATGTTATACTCTAGGTTTGATATATAAAGGTGTAACTATAAATGATTTTTTCTACCCTCTATGATTAGTTCACTATGATCAGATCATTAAACATTAATTAATATGATTAATATCATTATAAGTATGGCCATGTGAATCATATAATATTCACATTGTATTACATCTCTCTTTAACCCCTTTTATTTTGATGGGCCTCTATTTCGAATATATATTCCATGAAATATTGAAATTATTTATTCTTTTCTTTATGTTCCTTCAAGAATAATATTTCGATCAATTAAAAATTAATTCATTATATATCATCGATGAGGGTTTATTAAAACAGTTTTTAGATATTTTAAAAATTGGGACACTGCGATTAATGATGATTCATCACGATAAAAAGTAGTGCGATTATATGTTAGTTTTATTTAGTGTAATATAATTAAAATATTCTTTGGTTATTTGGATATATTATGACAAATTATGTATCTATAATATAATTTTGGATGTGATCAATTTTGTGAGTGGTTTAACAATTGGTTAAGTGGAATCAATTGAGAAGGAGAAACCACTACAGTCCATTGCACATATTAGGAATATGATTTATCCTTCAGATTGACGAAACAAAACTGGGATTGTTTTAATGTGTTAATCATTAATGAAAATATTTTGGATACTATAAAATAATTATAAAAGATAATAGATTAATATTATAAACCTTGGAATATTAGTTCTATGTCATATTTTATCAATTCAATGTCACACACATATCACTATTTTAATCTACTATATATGATTTGTGAGAAGATTGTTTTTTCCATGACATGTGGGAGTGATCGAAGATTCTATAAAAATAATTATTGAATAAAAATATTCAGTAAATTTTTTTCATATCAAAATAATGTCTATATTGATTAAATCTTTTTTTTTCATCCCATATGATTATGATCAGATCATGAATATGTATTAGTGGTCAAATTAATAACTAATCATTGCAATTCATACAGATTTGTTTTCCATAAATTATTATATTTATGTTGATACAATTTTCTTCATTGACTTTATTTTTTTATAGATGGTACTACTAGTGGTAACAATTATATAGATGAATTTATAAATGGGTTATGTGAAATCATCGATTATTTATGGTTATTTCGTTTATAAAACTAAGTGGAACCACCACATAGAGTTATTTCCAATATGAACATTTTATTGTAATTATATATATATTGATCATTTATTATAATTTATTTACTATAATTTTTATTGTCCCATTATTTGATGAACAATAGTTTACTACAAGATCCAACAGTGAGTAACAAAATGAGTTCAGAAAAATATTTTCTAGACATATTCTCAACAATATAGTCTTATATATAATATGGTTATTGTAACCCTTTTTGTGATAGTGGAAATTTAATTATGTTGTACCATATAAGATAAATGATATTATTTATTGGATAATGGAGTATACATTTTGATCATGTTTAGGGTGAGTTTCTCACATGTTTTTTTAATTTGGATTTAGGATAGATGGATAAATAGAGATGTTAGTAAAATCAAAACTAGCCACAGGGTTATCAACAAAAAACTTTCTATCCATGAGGTTCATCATGTTCTAAACATACTACTCAATATCAAAAAGATTCATCATGTATTTACATATTACTCAGTATCCATAATGTAATTTTAGTTTTCAACAATCCACTCAGTATCCACAACTGCTGTTAAGTATAATCATATTACTCTGTTTCCATGAGGTGTATTGTTTTACATCTGGTCCACAAGTCTATCATTCCAAACTTTTTTCATTATCTAACATCACATGAACTCCACTATAAGGAGAAATCATTCCACCATGACCAATAGTCACATGAAACAAGCACTATAACTCTAATGTAAAGAAAATAAACAATAATGTATTATAATATAGTAAAACAAAGAATGAAAGAATTACATTTATAATAGATCCATAAATCTAAATTTGAATCAACATCATAGAGGGAATCAAGATATTCTTTTATTTCAGAGGGAAATATATTAATTTGTCTGTACCGTGAGAAAGGACACACACTTGAAATAACAATCAATTTTGGACATAAATTATGAATACAAATGAGTGAAACAATAGAAGAAAGTGTATAAAAGAGCCCAAATTTCTAAATAACATCCAACCTCAATGTTGCATATAACAATATCAATTTTTTTCAATCATTAATCATCAAAATATTTCATATACAAAAAAATATTGTCTCAGATTCCAATGACACTTGTTATCGTTCTAATCCGATATCAAATGGGTTCTAATGAATGGTAAAAAAATAGAAATGTGTGCACAAATTCTTTAAAAAATTTACCACTATAAATAGATACATTATTGTTGGGATAGAAGAAGAATGAAACATTACTCTATGAATGATGATTAAGGAACATGGCTCGATGTTTGTATGATAGAGAAATAGATTCATGCATGACATAGAAATGAAGAGGTGTAGTACAAAAAAAACACTGTGGAATGTACCATGATGGAATGGTGTTTGGGGTAACTCCACCAAAATGCATGGAAATAAAATAAATCATGGTTTCACTATAAACAATCCTACCAAGCATAAAAAAGGTCAAAAATGAATGGATAATATGGTGGTTTGACCTATTTGTCTCAAAATAGTTAATGGAATCATAGAAACACATAAAATCTAAAACCATTATGGAATAATAAGATTATTAAATAATTGTGTAATCTATACATCCCTTCACAACTCTGGGAAAAGGTCTTTAATTTGGAGAAGAGTTATTATACATAGGGGATCATTTAGGATCAAATACATGAGATAAAACACCTCTTAACAAACCCTGGTAAGTCTAAAAAATATTCCCTAACTCAATTAAATAACCATATATTGCAAGGAATGAAACTAGTTGAAAAAATCATTCCCAATAAATGTTTCTAATGAAAAGATGTTTTTATGATGTGTTCAGATCACAACAACATAATCTAGCTGAATATGCCTCCATTAAAATGGATATGATGAAAATATTTTCTACCCATACCATAACTATGTAACCTCTACTTTTGCAGTATGGATTTAACTATATAGTTAAATTATTTTATAAACAACTTGAAACTAACTAATTGGGTTTACCCTCAATCTTGGAACTCGACTCGATCTGTCACATACCAGAAGGGTGTTCCCGATCCCCATAGGATTGAAACAAGAAACCCGAGCATTGAAAAAACCAAATAGTGGGAAAAATTTATCCCAACCTAAATAACCACTAGGGATATATATATATATATATATATATATACAAAACAAGTTTCAATAGTGGACGATGATAATGATAGATATATCATAACTGTAAGAAAATCTAAGAAATAGAAAAATGAAAAGGAGGTTATAAACCTTTTACATGTCCAAATGAAGAGTACTAAAAACCAAAAAGCTACTCCAAACGATGTTAGGGATAGACAACCACCATCTCACCACCAGCTACCCAACCAGCTGACCTAAACATCACCACCTCACTATGGTGCCTTGCCTTTCCCTACACTAAGACAAAAAAATGTTATACACACCAACTATGTGGTGTGTAGGGTGTGAGCTAATAGGTTCACTTGGATACCACACAGGTTTTCCATAACAAGCCTATGTTTAACAATTCGTGTATGCTCATTGTATGTAAAAACAAGCAATGACAAATAGTAAATTATGTTTATTAAAAACATGGTAAAATTTTCCCATTTTCAATAGTTTTAAACCAAATCAGGTATTTCAACTTCAAATCACTTTTTCTATATCATTTTTCATATCTTTAAATAAGTATATCAAGGCTAACTCAGAAATATGGACAATAAAAAATTAAAATGTATTACAACATCATTGAATACCACAGGTCCAAGATGTAGAGTACTTATTCCACAATTATAAAAAATGAATTCAAATCCTAGAATACTTTAGTAGGATGTAGAGGAATACCCTTGACAAAACCTCTCATAATGTCAATATCGGTCCCCTAGAACAACAGTCCAAGAAAATAGAGAAGATCCCATGAAAATGCCCCATGATAATCATAAAAATTTGATGATGTCCCCAGATAATCCATCCACATAAGTACGCAAGGTAACCCTTGTTCTCTTTTTCACAAATAATTCTGATGCTTTGAAAACCAATTAAAAACATTTTCTAAAATTACATTTAAATTATATGAAAATACCCATTTTCTATATATTTATAAATAATCAGAGAAAATTCCTTTTTCAGTAAATACACTTTTAACACAACAAAAAAATCATTTGAATTTCAATATTTATTAGTTTGAAAATAAAAACAAAAATATATATTATCATAGGCTATATATGGAACAATCTACCTGAAAACTCGAGTTGCACACTCCCACAACGAAATCCAAAATCACTGAATCCCAACAATGTAAATGACGTCCCAAGAAGAAAAAAGACATCATTATAGATTCAATGTAGTTGAAAAGGGGTTAGTAGAAGAGAGGAAACCTATACACCTCAAAGAAAAATTCCCACTGCACTACGACAAATGGAAGAGAGGGCGTCTGGAATGAGATCACACAATATATTTCGGAAAAATATAAGAATAATCACCAACTGTAGACCAATGTATCCAAATATGAAACCCAATGGATATTTCATTATAAATGTCAATGATGTAATGGAATGGTTAAATACTTTGAGAGATGCACCATAACATCAACAACGATCTAGTGTTTAATGAATCGATCTTGGTGGAGAAGAGTCTCAACAAATCACATGGGATATGTTCAATTTTCAGATACAGTAGGTTTGGAGAATGATTACGACAAAATAGCCACTCTCCCATTTTAAAAATGGATGTAATCCATTTCATGATGTGTAATATAGTTAAATTTTGTGAAATCCATGTTGTACAAGTACAATGAATGATCAGTTGCCTCAGATTAAAAATATGTAATTTAATGAAGTCGAGGCGCGAAACCATCTTTAACAACACGTAGCTTTCACAGTGTGAATCCCCTTTCATGGATTGTACCTAGATATAGTTACAAGACGTGTAACCTAGCTATACATTTTTAAATATTTCTATATTTGTTAGAAATTAATGATTGTTAGTGGAATTCTAAATTATATATAAAATCACCATTATAGCAATCCTTTTAATCTCAATGTAGGGGAAACCATTATATTGTTAAGGGTGTACCTGATAAAATAACAAAGGGATGATACAAACTCCCCACCATAATAACTTTTTATCCCCATAAAGTCATGTGGAGGTTGTAATCCATGAAAACATATGGCCACTTCTCCCTAGTCAATGATTCACATTCCCAGGTCTCATGTGAATATGATCCTTGCTTCTGTCGAATACTGAACAATGGAATTGACATCCCATGAAATTATTTTACATGATATTCAACCATTTTAACACATTTTTCCAAAACAGAAACATTAGGATATAACTCAATTTCATCCCAACTCAGAACATGAGTAAGATTAGGGTGATATTTCTTAACCTGAGATATATAGAAAACAATATTAATAATTATCAAAAGAATCTGAAATACTAATTGATAAGAATTTTTTTGAGATTATCAATAACCTCAAATAGTCCAAATATTTCAAAGCCATCATTCCATGTTTCCTAGTCAGATAGTGTCACAATGTAAGATCATCCATCAGGAAGACCAAGTCACTAATGAAAATCTCAAATGGTCTACACTACCAATCCTCATATAAATTCAATTGAAACATGGTTGTATCCAGACTTCAATTTAGATCCACAATCTTCGGGGATGTTTCTGGAATCAATCACGGTAAAACTCAAGATACTTCACCCACCTCAACCCAAAACAGCGGTGAACTACACAAGAGACCATACAACACCTTGAAGGGACCCATTCCTATATGAAACTAGGAAATTTTGTTGTAAACAGTCACAAACACTCTCAGATGTTTATCTGATTATACTCTGATATCCAAGATAGAGGCAAATATCATATCCTATAGAATCTGAATTAATCACTTTGTTTAACCATCTTTCAATTGACGGTAACTTGTTCTTAACATTTCTTGGGATCTCATCCCTTATTAGAAGCTACTCCAAAACGTTGTGTAAAACCTAAGATAACTATCCAAAACAACATAATATAGACTCCCTTGTAAACTCACAATCTTTTACGCATGTAGATTACACTAATATTCAACTTCAATGGTGTATTTGGTCGTAATAAATGAGCATAGTTAGTTAATCGATCAGCAATCACCTAGATAACATTCCTCCCATAGTGAATCTATTGAAACCCAACAACAAAATAGGTTGATAACTCATACCATTTCTATATCGGTGTCAGAATAGGATGAATCAACCCAAAAGGTTTCAAGTACTCTTCCTTTATCTGTTGGTCTGTGTAAGAGTGAGACACAAACCCCATGATGTCACACTTCATACCCGGCAACCAAAATTTCAACCACATGTCATAATACATCTCTGTTGTTCCCGTATGAATGGACCATAACGATCTATGAAAATCAAATAGGATTAAACTCCACATATATATTGGGATAACAATCCTCTTCTCAAAGTGAATCATTTCATCTAAATAGATAGAGCAACTCAAAACTATTTCCCCAACATAACAGCATTCTTCTATATTTGAAGACTCATCATCATACTACTAACTCTAAAAAATGGACTATATGAGATATGATGATAAGAAAACACTGGTCAAAACCATAACCAAAACATCTTTCTGAGCATGCAGGTGTAACTGAGTGAAAATCCCCAAAAGGTTACACTATTCCTTCAATTCCTGAATAGCCTATGATGGTAAATTCCTACAAAAAGAGTCCGCAAAAAAACATTTCTCTTCCCTAGGGTGTAGTTGATATCAATGAAAAAATTTTAATGGTATTCCACCCATTGTCCATGTATATGATTCTATTCATTTAGAGAAAAAATATAACTTATAATATTATGATCAGAGAAGACTATGAAAATTTCCCAATATAGATAGTTCCTCTAACATTTAAGAACGGGAATGGCTACTCAATAAAATTTCATGTTTCCTTCTAGTAAAAAATATCATTTACCTTTTCTAAATAAAAAAAGAATAAATTTTTAGAAATTATGTTCCTCATGAACATAACATCATGAATCCAAATAATAGATTTTGAATTCATTACATATAAATGGTGACTTCTCAAAATTTATGGAACCAAACTCATATGATTCTCATGATTAGGCTTAGATTTTAAATAAACAACAATATCATCCACAAACACAACCAAAAAAGTGTCTATATTTTGATTGAATATTTAATTCACCAAGGCCATAAAAACATCAGGAATATTAGTTTGACAAATAGTAATAACAAGATATTCAAAATGGAAACACATTCTCCTAAAATCCTTTTTCTGTATATTAGACTCCAAAACCCTAAACTAATGATAACCAAATTGATGATCGATCTCTAAAGACCACATTCCCCTACTAAAACTAGTCGACTTGATCATCCTCAGAAGGAAAAGGTTTTTTTTTCTTAACTATTAGGTGATTCAACATTTGATAGTCCACACATAAATGAAGTGAACTATCTCCTTTATCAACCTAGAGAATAGAGGCTACCCAAGGAAAAATTATAGGGTGAACAAAAACGTTTTTCAAAATGTACTCCAATGGATTATTGAGCTCTTTCAACATCATTGGTTCAATATGATGTGTAGGTATCAATATTTCTTATGTAAATACCACCCTATCAATTATAAAATATATATATCTCTCTAGGGGAAGACATGATGGATCATTTTGGAAAACATCATTAATTCATTCATAAATAATGGGAAGATCACCAATAGAAGAAACATCATCATTCTAAAATGTAGAGAACAACCAACAAACTATATGGCTCTAGGTGGGAATGTCATATATGACATTAACTCAAGTAAAAATACCCATGAAGGTCATGAGATCTCCCATTGATAGAAAGAAACAAAACACATTGATGATAACAATCAACTACATCTCGATGAGTGCCAATCCAATCCATACAGATGACGACATCAAATAGATCCAAATCCAAAAATTAGAAAATCCCAAACCAACTCCGTTTCAGATATCGCTAAAGAACATGAAGGAAAACAAAACACCTTATCATTCATCTTAAAAAGAAGTTTTATCACCCCATTTTAAAGTACATAAGTTCATTTTGATGTTTATGAACATCAGATAATGTGTATATATAAACAAGTGGGACATACCAATATCAAATAATGTAATTGCTACTGAAGGATCAATAAGAATAGTAACTCTCACTATTTTAGGATATGCATCAATTTCATCTCGAAACTCATCAAATAAATAAAAATTCATTACTCTTGGGGCCTATGGATGGGGGCCTATAGTCATTAAAGCTTATTACTTCACCATAATATCATTTCAAACTGATGAACCCTAGCCATAATGAGGCGTATCAATTTCCTGAAATAATCATTGTGAGTGATAAATGAATCTGTTGATGTTTCACTTATTTGTTCACATTGGAAAAGAATGTTTGGTTTAAACTCCCTTTCCACCTTGATAGTAAGGTACAGGCACATTACCCGCTATAACATTTAGTGTAGAGGAGGCTAGCAGGTAAGACCCACCTCCACTACTCTTATGATGATCTTTCCACTTCCACTTCTTCCCATGTGTATCATTGATGTGGCCAACCAATGAAATATAATAGGTGGAAAATTAATCATTTCCTACTATATTCATTTCTACAATCATATAACTGTCTACCATCTCCCCATAGGCTGAAATCATTATCATTAACACTTGTGATCTGATATCCACTCACAAACCCTATAGGTAATTCTTTACCTTCAGTTAGTTATTCTTTACCATGTCCAGGAAAATATGAACAATCATAGAAAATTTATTGGTTTATTCTGTAACAAATCTCCCTAAATATTTTAAATATTCGAACTCTATAGACTTTTCAAAAATCATTGACTCAGGAAAAAACTACTAAATGAACAGGGTTTTAAAACCCATCTAATCCAAGTATACGTTTTTATCTAGATGGACCGTAGACTCCCACCATCAGGTGTCGAACCCCTCGAGTGTAAACATTTTTCACTTTAAATTAATCTTCACACATGTCTCCAGAAATTTGAAGATTTGATCAATCCTATCAATCTAGTATTTTGCCTCTTGTGTTTCAGTCATTCGATTAAATGATGGTGGATTTTCAAGTAATAATTCCCTCAATCGATATCTCTATCCACTAGCTCATGTATGTACCTTAACCAATACGTTCGAAATTATGAAACATCCAGATCACCCTCATGGTCTAACAAAAATATAGCCCTGAAAATGTTCGTATTTATTGGAGGATTCCCATGATGAGAATCAGTTGCACCTTCCTAAAGACTCGTGGACGAGGTATCAGAGGTATTCTACTGCCCACTAAAACATAAAATGAATAGATGATCAAACAACTCTTAGCTCAAACTAAGAGGCCCATAATCCAAAAATGATATTTTTAACCCAAACCCAACTCTACAGACTCATATCTTAACATCCCATGGAAACTTGAGTATCATCACGACAAGAGATGGCTATGAACATATCATAACATGCCTCTGAACCTTGGATAATTCTCCCTCTAGTATAACAGATGACATAATATATGGGAACTTGATAAAAAAAACCCTCTAGTTCCAAATTGTAACAAGCTGGCCTAGGATACCTTCAAACCTAGATCTTGAACTGTTCAATCACATACCTGAAGGTCATTCTCGATCCCCACATGCTAAAAATAGGCACCTCGGCATATAAAAAACACAACATAGTGAAATATTTCCCCCAACCTAAATAACCACATTGAAAATATGAATATATATATATATATAAAGAAATTGTAGATTATGAACAAGATATATATGAAATAATTGTAAGAAAAATCGGAAATAGAAAACCACATATGTAGATGAAAAATCCCAAACAAGTCCAAAATAAAAGGACTAAAAATGAAACAGTTACTCCAAATGATGGTATGGATGGAATCCCTCCATCTCACCACCATCTACCCAGCTAGATGACACGAAAATCACCTCCTCACTATAGAGCCTTTAATTTCCATCCAATGGAAGACATTAAATTGTCTACGCACCACCGATAAGCTGTGTAGCGTCTGAGGTAACAGGCTCAATAGGATCCCACCCTGGTGTTCCATAACAATATTCTATATAAAAATTAATTTTTTCCCATTTTAAGTAAAAAAAGAATGATAAGTAGTAATTATGTTTTACACAAAAAATGGAAAATATTTCCCTTTTTACATCTTTATAAAAAAAATTATGAATATCAATTTCCATGAACAACTTACATATCATTTATCACAAGAATAAACATGCATATGAAGTCTAACACATAAATACAAACAATAAAAAAAATAGAAGCAGATGTATCGCAACACCATGGAATACTACTGGTATAGGAAACAGACTACTCGTAACAAATTAATCAAGTAGAAAAGTCTAATCTTAGAATACATACCATGTAATTAGTGTAATACCCCATGACCAGAACCCCCAGAATATTAATATATATCACCTATAAATATGGGCCTATGAAATAGATGAAATCCCATAAAAAACCCCTTGATAATCAAAAAACAATGGATGATAACCCCATGATAAACCTACCACCTAAGTACCCAAGGGAACCCATGTTCAATTTTTCACGATTCATTCTGATTCTTTGAAAAACATTTCAATACCATCTGAACTATGACTAATATAATAAAATTCCTTGGGAATGAGATCTCACAATATATCTTGGAGTAAAACCGGAATAATCACAAACCTTATACCAATGGATGCAAATATGCCACCCAACAATGATACTATGATCACAAGAAATAATAGAACAAAAAATTTACAAACCTATATATACGCACCAGAACCACAAAAGAAATATACTTTGAAACAGTTTTATCTAGGTGGGTCAGAGCCTCATAAAATCATTTTGGATGATATCTAGTTTCAGAACCATGAGGTTTCGAGAAAGATTCCAAAAAAAATACTCTCATGAACTATTTTAAAACAAGATGGGTCCCATTACCTGACATTTAATATAGTTACATACCATGAAATCCATTGTGTACAAGTACCAAAAAATGATCACCTACTATGAAAAATTTGTTATTTAATGAAGTCATGACATGAAAGAATATTTCATGACATATTACATTAATAATAAAAATCCCCTTTCATATCTTGTACCTACCAATAGTTAAATGGTGTGTTTCCCAGTTACATGGTGTGAAATTTTTCTACAGCCTGTAGAAAAGATTAAAAGTCCAAAAAATCACAGACTTCACCATTATATTTATCATCCCAATTTCAATGTGGGGGAACCATGATAAGGTTATGGGTGTACATGATAAAATGGTAATGTGGTGTTACAAACCTTCACCATGGAGTGGTACTACCTCTTATTAATATAAGGGAAATAAGAACACTTTTATAGTTCCGCATGATTCTCAAAGTCCATAATACTTTCCATAATTGAACAATGTCTCCAAGACATTACTATCTCACCCACTAATGACTTATCACCCTTTGAAATCACCCCTTGTTTTCATAATAAAACATCTCAGGACAAAAATATCAAAAATTAGGCTTGTAATACCATTTATCCTCTTAGATCATCCCATGACTCCAAAATATTTAGACAAGTCGTAATATATTCCATTGATGGAATTTATTGTTACAGTATATAATCATCACTGTCCTCTACATGAATGATACATCACTCGTAATTTAAACATTCTCAAAATATATGAAATTTTCATGACTGTGAATTTTCTTAGAGTGATTTGGAAGATAAAAAATTTATTAATTCCTTATATGTTGGAAATCAATTCTCTATGGAATTTCATAGTCCCAACACATTCAATGATATCAAAAGATAGAAAAATACCTGGTGGATGTTAGAATGACTCCTTAGACATATGTGGAATGACAGAGGATTCACTCTCAAGAAATCCTAATTCTCTTTATTGAAATCCAATGGTATTCTTCTATGATTAACATATGATCTATTCATGTTATAAGTTTTAACCAATAATTAATAAATATTAATTATATTCTCGATGGTGTCCTATTAACAATTAAAATCCACAAATACCACTTCCGAATCTTCATGTTACTAATGTGGTGATTTAAAATGTCTCCCTTGGGGATTCTCTTTAGGTTACATCTAAATAAAAACCTTGAACCTACTATTTTATATCTATTCATTCAATGATATGTGATCATCCATATATCTTATAATTTTTTGGTTGCATGCTCATAGAAAAGCCTCTGGTATGTGATTTTTCAATTTTGATGGTCCATCTTTCCGAGTATATTATATTATTCTCTAACTCAACTAAGCACTCAGGTCCTTATGTAATAAATAAAAATAATTATATGTAAATTTTTAATAATTATTTAATATGATTTTCAAGGGATATGTAGGAATGAATAAGATATCATAAACATATATATTACACTTATTTTCCATAGACTGAGTCTCTATGATTGTTAAAAAATGAGAAACATTTGTTAGTCGATCTATGATTACCAATGAAACCTGAAAATGTCATAGTTTCCATGGAATATATATTGAAATTTTCATCATGTGCTCCTCTAACTTCAACATGGGAATTAAATGTGATTGGATCAAACAATCAGGACATTGTTAATATGCCTTCACCCTCTAGAAGGTCATCCATTATGAAAATACATAGTGATATCATTGTTCATCTCTAGCCACTAGAATTGTTGCATGATATCATTGTATATCATCATCACACTATAATGTAGAACCCAACTAGATATATGATTGTTTCTAATTATATCTTCCCAGATAAAATCTAGGAATATAAATCATAAATATAAAAGGGTCATATTGTTGAAATACATCAATAACTCAGGTATCATCTCACCACAAAAGAATTACACCTAAATAAAATCACCTACTATGTATGTCATCTTTCAATCCTTTACCCAGTCCATGAGTGAATATATGACCACCCATTGATAACACATTATCAAACCATGATCCCTATAGGCATCAATCATCCGCTCAGAAAACAACCACATTACGAACAACAAATTGTTACCTATGAATTTCATATGTAGATATTACATATTTGTAGATGAATATTCATTACATTATAAAAATTCATTCATAAGTATTATGGAGGTATTATTATATGGTAACCATAGAAATAATAACAAATATCTCATATGTGAACTACATCTTATCATCATTTGTTCTTCATAACTATCACCAATAACAGACATGACATACATAATAAATTTCTTCCTAACCTGGGTAAAGAAATCATAATAAAGTTTGATATAATAATATTTTTCAAGAAATATATTGGTGATATTTAAGATAAAATTAGAATAAGGGTATAAGTTAATGAGAAAAAAATATAAAACTGATACCTCATATTTTAATTATCAAAATAAATTTTTATTGGAAAAAATTAACAGTTTATATGACATGAATTTTTTGAAAATGAATGAACATGATTTATAATATAATACCATTAGCATAAGACAATGAATTTTTGGATAAACATATGCATAGAAACAATTTTTTATAGGTATCGAGGATATCATAGTTGAATGGGTTAACTCCCCAATCCATCATCGTAGTCAATATTTACTCCAAAGACCATCATGGAAGAAAAGTACCCTTATTAAATTGAGTTACCTCCCAAATATAGTCTTGTATATCTCATGAAATATAAATTATTACCCAATGCATTGTAAGTAGATATAGTTACCACCCATCCCATAAATAAATTCATACATATGTTGTCGACATGATAATAAAACACTAATCATATCATAACCAAATAAATTAAATTGGTTTATTAATTATTTCATCATATCACAACCACAATAAAAGATATAGGTTTTATAACCATTTCAAGATTTTAGCATGTAATAACCCCTAAAAAGAAGCATGATTCATAAGAATTTCCCCATGGTATATCCCATAGATGAGAAACTGGTTTCATAAACATCATTTTATCATAATCATAAACCATTAAAATAAATAGTAATAATGTTACACTTGGGTCAAATACCTTGAAGGGAAATGCTAATATCAATATATGTAATATTAGATGAAAATTTAATTTTTATGATCATTTAAAGGTTTTATTTAGGAAAATATCCTTTCTAAATTGAAAATAAAATTTTAAAACATAAGAAAATTTTAAAATCTATTTCAATGACAAAACATTTTGATAAAATAATGTTATAATCAAATCCATGGTTATTAATGATATTAGATAATTCCATTCATGCTATAATATTAAACTAAATGTTCCTTTCATGTTTTATGAATAATCCAAACAAGCATTGTTTATATAACTACATGAATATTGTGTTAAAAATATATTAAAATACCAACATGGGTAAATATATATTTAATAAAATATATTTTGAATTTTTTTATAAAACATGGTTTGGAAGGAAAATGTTTTTTCAACCGAAGATAGAAATAAGGATTATTTTTCATAATAACATAATTTTGAACCCTTAATAATAGAAATATAGGAAAATTATGGAAAAATGTATTATACTAATATAACTAGAGGAGAATAAAATTTATTACTTTATTCAGAGTTGTATCAAAAAAATTTATTATCTAGAATATAATCATAAACAATCCTAATAAATTATGATATTGTGAAATAATATCGTTATAGTTTCGGTAACATTGAATTATAAACCACAAAATAGAATAACAATAAAATAAAAAAAATTCCATCAGACTAAATAAATTTGTGATATTACATGTCAATAGGTATGTATACACACTAGATAAAATAATATAGTTTCATACCATAACTTATGTCTCATTGATGGTAAATTGGGGAAAACACTACTTACACCTTTTGTAACATTTGAACTATAAAGCTTGTGAAAGAGAGATCCAAAAAACGATATGTACATAATAATACATTTTATGTGAATCATAATAAAATACAATAATTTGAAGTATATACTCATTAAAAAATAAAAAGGTATTGAATATGTAACATTCCTCACATGACTATAAAATTGTAACGAAGTCTTTACCTTAAGTCTCTACATCGATCATACACATTCAACCCTCCAATAAAATAAATATATTTTTAATATAGATTATTTTATACCAAATTTATATATATATATATATATTACCTTATATGATATCATTATGACCATTTATTACCCATTGATTAACAATTCCATTTGAATGTCATGTTTTGGGTAATAACTGATTTTTTTATGTTTGTAATGATTTGTTGTTTTTGTTCTTCTTATAGTGATCATGGTTTCCTCATCTCCTTGATTTCAAAAATAACAGAAAAGTTATATATATTCAATATATATGTTTTTAATTTAATCCTTAAGATTTATTTAATAAAATTAAAACAAATAATTAATCGAGATGGTATACTATACATATTGTTGAATGTTGTTTCACTTTTCATGAATGATACAACAAAAGAAATTTAAATAATATATTATCATATATATGTCATATATATAATGTATTTTTATGTATCAAAACTTTATTTCATTACAAGTAATTAAAGAAAAAATAACATCACATTATGAGGAGGTAGTGTGTCATACACATGAGTGATGATATCCTGGTCCCTAAGGATGGATGGTATCAAGGTATATATAATGTACTAATTATATAATATAATAATATAATTTTTTCGAGAACATGAAAAAATGATACTATCTTTTTTCTTGTTAGAAATAATATTATAATAGTCAAAATGTTGTTTTTATAACAATATATCATAAATAGGGTTACGAGTTCATCGAGTAAGTGATAAGAAAATACATAGCCACTACAACATTTCCCCTTTTTTGAAATTCCATTATATAGATGATTAGCCACTCACAATGAATGTGTGATAAATTTTCACATTGATTAAAGAATATCCAAACAACTAATGTATTGGGTAGTGATTTTCCATTAAATATAGATTTGATCATTCCTTACCGCTAGTACAAGGATGCGATAGTCACATTCAAGTGAAACCTTATTCCACCATTTTTGTTTATCCATTTCCACTAAATTTATGAAACATTGAATCTCATCCTTCAATGATGTTGAAATACCAAAAGGTCTATAATAAAACCCTATAATGGTAAAATTTTAGTTTCTAAAGATGCCTCTATATCGTTAAGTTCTTTGATTGCATTTAGAGGCACTATCAGTGTTTCATTTTATCCATCCCATGAATCAGGTATTTCAATAAAAAGTGTCAAGAATCAGGATTTAAATGAAAATTTTATTGTATACCCATCCATATAAGCACCATGATATTCTGTAAATTGATGTTACATACTCCATGATATAGTAGATTAGTTCCCTATAATGTTTTTAGAATATGTAGTTTAGAAGAATGAATATTAAAAAATGATTTCTTAGGTATTCATTCATTCGTACTTTTACTTATCATGTAATTTATTTTTGGCACATTCCACATTGAATGTGTTTTGACCTTTTTTACAAGACAAATTCAAATAAATTATGATGGTGGAATCCATATAAAGTCGGAATAGGGAATATGCTCATCAAAAATGTTTATGTTCAAATTATAAAGTTCCGATGTAGTGGGGAATCTGAAAAATAGTTGATTAATATATTTTGTATTATAATGAAATGTTATAGATCTAGAATTGAGAGTGATGCCAAATTCTTGAAGAAAATCTTCAAAAAGCTTTTTGTAGTATTAAATTATCCATAAAAGAAATAAATTTAGATATATAAATATTGTTTTTATACATTTTTCAAAACCATACATGATTATACTATCCAATTCAATTATGGTAGAATCAATTTTATCATAGATTGACCTTTTTTTTCTGATTCCCAAATCAGTTGATCATCCAGTTTAATGATTTCATTAATTCTTATATCTTCAAGGATTATATATGGAAGATATTATATGTTATGTTTCTCATTGATTGGAAAATTCATGTCCATCACATAATCATCTAAACTAATCTTGTATTCTGAATGAGTGCCATTTGATTTTTCAATGTAAAACTAAATGGAGAAGCTTTGGTTAAATAACAAATGGTATTGAGAAGTAATGCTAGAAAAAGAAACTTTGAGAGCTTTCTAGATAGATTATTCCATGTATATAACATTCCCAACCTTTATGATATTAATAAATATACCCTTTCTAAAGACAATGGACTCTGATATCATGAATTATAATCCACATAAAATTTTCTTCAAGAGCCTGATTAAATATAGAATGGTTATTTATTCTAGGGCCCCCAAAGATAATACGTGTTCCTGATATTTTCTTAAAATTTTTACTATTTTACTTTCCAAAATTCTCCAACTCAGAATAATGATTTAATAGATATATTGATAATATTTAACAAATTATTTAATTATTTATAAACCATAAAACAATTAAAAAAATAATAAATATTACATTTCATGACATGAAAGACTATCTTGGTTATTGAGTGAGAATTACCTTGCAATGATGCTAATAACCCTCTAATTTAAATCATAATATGATTATGTTTTGAAGCTTAATGTCTACGCAAAATCATGGAAATATCCACATATGATAATGATAACACACAATGTTTGATACCCGACTCTTGGATAGTGTCATTTTTTATGACATCAGTTATATTAATTCCAATTTACAAAAAATAATTTATTGTAGACAATTTGGCTACAGAAACAAACTTGATAATGAAAATTTGTATATTTAATAATCCTAATATTTTTATTACCTCTTTGAATGAAGATAATTATATCGCTAACATAATGATAATTAGAGTGATCACAATGTCATCCATTATCAATGATTGGATTAAGAATCCCATTATTAACCAACATAAACAAAATCATAATAATTTAATCTTCTATAATTAAAAAATAATATCTGAGAGGGGATAAAACAATGTCATCCCCCTCAAGAATGATAAATAATACTTCAGAGATAATTTTAGGAGAATTGAAACCATATTTCAAGCTAGAAGAATCCTGATCCAATTAATGAAGTTACAATTAATTAAAATTTGGGAAATAAAAAAACAAATAAAACTGTAGCCCATCATATAAAAATCTTATTTAACATTAATATTTATTTAAATTTATCCCCCTCATGTAGATTTACTCAAATGATTAACATTTCTAGAGGTAGTCATGAGATAGTCCTGGAAAGTTATTCCTTGGATGAAACCAATTTGATTTGTAGATACATTTTTAGATATTTGAAATTCTAGAGGTAAGAATTTTTCAATTTTTTTTGTACAAAGTAATTACAAGGGAAACTATAAAGAATTGATGAATTTCATTATCATTTTAAAATTTTGGAATTAATGAAATTAACTGATACTTTTTACTCTATCCATGTGATCCTCCATTAATGAAATGAGAAAACATCCTACAAACATTATTCTAAATGATGTCCAAAACAGTTTCAATGAAATTATATGTAATACCATCTGGGCCTAGGGAGCTCCTAGAATAAAAAATAAGCCCAAACTCCTTTTTTTTAATCTCTAGAGGAATGGATGAAACCATCTCATTATCCATACTAGTATTAAGAGTATGAATAATGAAATCCATAAAATTTCAATATCTTATGGGAAAACTAATTTGATTCGTGTAGATAGAAAAAAAATTAACAAAAAGATTTGTCATACTATCAAATAAATGATTACCAACATTGAGAAAGTATAGAGGTTTATAGATCATTTTATATTTTTTTAACATAATTGAAAAAACAAAAATTTACATCACTGTATACTCACTATTTTCCATGAATATTTCTTTATATGTGTCATCATTATTTTTAAATCTATTAAAATTTTAATAGATACATTATATTCAATCGAAAAATCATTTTAGAATTCATCTTCTTTGCTAACATATTGAATATCTTGGAGGGAGGCTTCATGAGAGGCAATGTATTCATATAAAGAGTTGTAGTAAATCATAGTAAAATTTTTTAAAATCTTATTACCAATTTAAAAACAAGAATCAAATATATGGAATCATTATTAACATTCATATAATTCCAATAATACCAAATAATTTTAATACAGTCAAGATGAAAAATACATAAATGATTGATTTTGATTTGGAAGGGAGGTTTCTAGTATCTAGAGAAGAGTTTCCTACAATTGGATGATGATTAGAGTTTGTTTTACTTTAGGTGGAGTAAGATATATCATCCATGGAAATAAATGAATAATCATTAACAAAACCCCAATCCAATATTCTAAAAACCACATTATAAACAAATTTTTTATAAAAAGTGAACATATGTCCAAAAATATTAGCCTAAAATAAATTTTAAACCCTCACACTTGATCATCATTCTTTGGTTAAAATTGATAAAATATCATAATCATAATTTTTATTGGAATTCATAATATAGATGAATTCACAAAAATTTATTAATTGACCATTTATAAAGTGTGAAAGAATGTAAATCTCCAGTAATAAATATCTAATATCTGAATTTGAGTTAAATTCATATATGAAATAATAAAAGTGATATTTCCATATAGATTCAAATATGAAAGTTGTCATTGATTAACTATTACTAAACTGTGATGTATTCCCTATATCCACATGTCTGAGAAACTAATGAAATTTAATGCTAGGTGTTTAATGATTGGATAAATGAGAAAATTAAAAATAAAATTTCATAGTAGGAAACTCTTAAAGATAAACCCCTCTTGTGTTTTTCTAAATCTGTAATGACTATTTAATTATATTGGAGGAAAATACTATGTGTGACCACTATTTTTGAGTTTTCCATTACTAGGTAGTTGAAAAATATGATCTTCATAATCATTTAATCTTAGAGGTGGAGTACCCAATTTCATTTATAATATTTTGAATAATATATGTGATATATATGGAATTATAGATGTCTTCAAAGATTACATATATGAGTTAAAATCACACTATCATTAATATAAACATAACATGATGAAAGCTATGAATGCTTCATAATTCTAAAATGACAGTGAGGATGATCTCGAACAAAATTTTGATAAGGGAACAAAAATACCAATTCAATGTCATTAATCTTGACCTTCACTTCATTTCTGATAAAACATGTTCAACACATGTCTAGAACATTAGGGTTTGTATATATATAGACACGAGATGATTTATTATATTTAATTTCAATACATCCAATATATTCTTCTATGATTTTCTTTAATAGATTCAACTTAACAGCAAAATGATCATCAATATCTGCCAAAGTTCTTCTGATACAATTATCATTCTGACAAGTGTATATTCAAAAATATGAAAAAAGTGATTCCATAAAAACCACCACAACTTGATATAGAATCATTTATATAATATTTACAATAGCCTTTCTACAGGAAGACATTTTTTAATTGTATTGATAGTATTCATATGAAAATCAATTTCAACATGAAAATGTTTTTTCATTAGAATTATAATCAATTATACACCATTGGATGTTTCCACATTATGCTTGTTATCATCCAAATAAGAGTCTACCACCTTATTCAAGTACGTAGTGAAATTATTGCGATTTTTCATTTCTTAGTGTTCTTCTAAATTATCCCAAGAAAGATTTTTTTAGGTTTCCAGACTATTGATTCTTGAAACCCATCTCCCTTGATTCATATGTTTTATCCGCCTCTCCCTGGATATTTAGATGCTTCTTCCTAAGAAATATCACTATTAGAAGAATTCACAAATTTATGGATGAAACGTAAATTTTCAATCATATGGATTGTTATTTTATAGGCCACACAAAAAAGAGTCTTGTATACATAATCCACATTATCCTATATTTTTCTGTCATTATAAATTAGGAAGAGAGAATACGGATGTTTGGAAATCATATGAATATACACTAATAGTCTTTAATAAAATATAGGATATTTATTTTGAGTAATATTATCAAGATCAATTATAATTCCAATATATAATGAAAAATAAAAATGATTTCTTGGGTGAAAAAAAAACAAGTTTAAGACATAATGTCTCAAACATATTTAAAAAGTTTATTCAATCATCATTCATAGTTGATGTTAGAGTTCCATTTAGAAACCATGTTGGCTTCAAAATATATATTTTTGATGATGATGTTTATGTAGAGATGTGACCGGGTGCAGTCTATCTAGTGGGTGGTGATCAGCCACACATGGTGTATCACACCATTCCATATAGCTTGTACAATGGTGGTAAAGTTGCTCTCAATAAAGAGGTTGCACTAACAGTGTAGCTTAGAAAAAAGAAAGCCTCCTGTGAAGAAGAAATGTCACATCTACCACCAAATAATCTGAGGATCTGACCGAGATGGATCCTGAAGATGGTTCCACAGTCCACGGGGCCCATATTTCTTTTGGATGCACTATCCACATTAAACACAATCTAGGTAGGGAAAATATAACACCAAAAAAATCAATGGTACGGTGGGGTTGGCAGAAGTCCCCCATAACAAGAAGATGTCTTATTATGATAAAATCATTCACTGTGATGTTTAAGTGTATTTTTTTATTGACAAAGCTTTGCATATATCAATGAGGATCCACATCTAACATGAATTATGTCTAAGTTATTATTTGTTATAAATAAAATAGTTCTTATCATACCATATCGCTTGGAGATTCTCTGAAACAGTATCAAGGAAAAGTTTCTTAAACTACTCAGAGCTATCCATATTTGCACTTCTCATTAGTTAATATTTGATAAAGTCATTAGCTATCAATATATAGTAAAAAATGTCATAAATATAGTTCCAAAGAGCATAATATGTGTCACATGAATGAATGAGATGTTTGGTATCTTCTCTATGTTTATTACAGAAGATTTATTTAGGGAAGTATTGAATACCATACAATTGAATATGTTTATTTATGAGGATCCTATTATGATAATGGTTCTAAATAATATTAAATCTAAAAGGTTTGATCTCAGGCTTTTCAAATCATTTTGTCCAACCAAATTCACTTTCTGAGTTTCCAAAAGATGGTTGTAAATATTTTTTGAACTAAGCATACCATTACGTGTATGCTTCCAAATGATGAAATCATTAGTTTTTGGCAATAGATAGTGGTCAATGGAATTAGTAATGGTGTCAGGGAGCTGAAATTTTTTGTGAATTTATAACATCTCTGATTGAAATGATGATGTTCATGACAATTTGGAAATTAGAAACAATAGATATTAAGGGAGTGTCATTCTAGTAATTCATCCAGATGTTTATGGAAGAGTGTTCAGAGACCATCCACCTAGAGTAGTTCACGATGGAGGAAAATGATTGTTTTATGTAAGGAAAAATAGAGGAGGTGAGAAATATTGAGATTCATTTCATTGGTTTTTAAATAAATCAATTTTTTTGGAAAAGTAATGAAGTCAAATTTATTTTATAGAGGATTCCATGTGATACTGTCTTGAAGAGCATCATTGAAATACTTTATATTTTTTGTGCTTATACATCCTTTATTGATAGGTTTGCAACTAGTCAACCAAGGGATGGTAAATAATTTCCATTCCACAATTTGATAAGTCAAAAAAATGATTGAAATATTTATTTTCCTATTATACCAGCATGCCATTTTTAGACCATCATATAGTAGAACAATTTGGAAATAGTAGTATATTTGACAAAATAGATTCTACCTTCCATGGAATGATATTTACCCATCCATGTGGTTAGCTGGTTAAGAACATGGTTAACAATAGTACATAAATGGACAAATATGGGTTAGATATAAAATAAAGGGATACTTGGGTATGTAAAATTAAGAGAACACTATATAATACCTAAGTCATTTATAATATTTCACATCCTATTAGGGGGGATGTTTTTTCCAAATAATATAGAATATTTTTTCCAGCTAATGGCTTGCCAAAAAAATCTCCTCATAGTGAGCGAGGAAAGTTTGAGTGTTCGAATATTTATTTTATCACCTTGGAGATTATTAATGATGTAGTCGGCATTCAAAATATTGGTGGGACCATTAACCTTCCACGAGACATGAATGGGCATGAGTATGTTTTGATCATCATTAAAAGTGATCAAAAGACTAAAATAGTCCTATGAAATGTAGAAAAAGATTGAAGAAAGAGGTAACCTTGTTGAACACCTTTGGAGAATTTGATGTATCCCTTAGGGGATCTACTTATTATAATTCAAATGGATGCAGATTTGAACAATGTTTTGATAGTATAGATTAATTTATCATTAAATAAAAAATATTGAAGCACTTTTAAGATAAAACTAAAATCCATGGTATCAAAATATTATTTTAATGTCAAGTTTGATGGAAATATTACCTCCTATATTATCTTTTTTTGTGATATTAATACATTATTAAGCATGAAAAATACAATTTTGGATGGATTTACCCTTAATAATCCCAAATTCATTCGAGGAGACAATTTTTTCGGTGACAGATGAATGATAATTAGCAATTATATTTGTGATAATTTTCTAAAGAGTGATAATGAGAGATATAGGCCTAATGAATTTAATTTGTGGATAATTTTTATCTTTTTGAATTATAGTGTGGAATTGGGTGTTAGGTATATAAGGGTGAAAACCATTAGGGAAATAAGATTTGACATGTTTGAAAAAATAAAATTGGATAACGTCCAAATACTATTGAAGGAAACCATTATTAAAGCCATCAGGACTAGGATAACTATCATGATTTAAACTAAGGACAATGTCCTTAATTTCATGATTAGGAGGAATGTTAAGAAAAATGTAATTTTCATCATTATTTCCCACCATTGGTATGATCTCAGGTAAGAGGTCCTTGTTTTTATTAGGTCCATTTAAGATTGATTCAATGTAAGATAAATATTTTTTACAATATCATCTTCATTTTCCAAATTTTTTTCCATATTTAAGAGAGGCCAGTGAGGTGTAGGAATTCCTAGATTTTTTAACTGAGTTATGTAATTTTGTGTTTCTATCACTGTTAGATAACCATTTTACGTTAAAGGTTTATTTCTTCATATGATACAGATAACTGAGAATGGAATTGAGTTTTATCAAAACAATGATTTCATGATTTAGATGTGTGTTAAAATCAGATCTGGAATTAATGTTTTGATGTTTATTTAGTTCATTCTCAAGAAGGATGGTGTTATTGTAAATTTTTTCGGCATGTGAACTGCAAACGAAGCCTGATATATCTGATAACATGATTACTAACCAAGACGTTGACCATATTACTACTAGTAGTAAATATTCTATGAATTTTTCCTTGATGAACCCCTTCACTAATCCATCTATAGATAATATCAATGTAGGTAATTCAAACATCCCCCATGCAACCTCAAAATGAAATTATGGAAAAATAAAGATCCCAAATAGTACTAAAAAGCTCAGAATATTTTCTAGAAACAAGGGATTATGAAACAAAAAAAGGGAGTTCGAACTCCGTATTTAGGTTTATATGAAGATCCTATTTTGGAATTGTTAGGGTATTCCCAACTCTGACACATTTATGTTGTAAAAAATGATTAACTCCCACAATCAAATATTCTTTTCAAATTTTGAACCAAAAGCTAACTTTTATTCAAAATACCATTATTTTTTTCAACATGTTTATTCCGTTATTGGCACAAAAAAACTCCTATTTTGAATATATCTATATTTTTTCACACTCTTCCATCCAAAATATTAACATTTTTACCATATCAGAGTAAGCCATCACTTGTGATTTGGTTTTTGATGAAACTCTTATTTTCTGCTCCTTTATTTATGCCATGAATATATATCAATATAATAGACCCCTCTAGGATGACCATTCATCCTTATATTCTTGATTTATCACACCATTTATTGATATTGGGGACTTCAATGCTATTCTCAATTCAAGTGAGAAAATTGGTCCCTAGCATGCCATGATCTCCATGAGTTTTTTTAAAACCTCTATTGAAGACAGTAACCTTATTGAAATAAATATTACAGGATCCAAATACACTTCTTATAGAAAATATACAATATTATGGTTACATCCAGATTGAATATAGCCTTAATGAACAATTATTCTATAGATAAATGGGACATTATCTCCAAAACCATATTTCACATGCTTCACTCTGATCGTCATCATAATTTGATTAATGTCTCTATTAAAACCATTTTTTTACTTTATTTATAGAAAATAATTTTTACTATTTTTACTCTTTATAACTGTAAAAAATATCTGGACCTTATTATATAATATATATTATTCTAATTTTCAACAATTGAATATATTTTTTTCATATTACATTCACATATAGGGAAAATTATAATTTAGAATTAAACCCACAGACACAATGAGAAAGAATCATTCCAAAGTGAAAATTTTCAAACTTTTATAAGGGTTTTATATTATTATTAAACAAAAAAATTATTTAAATTACATAATTTAGATTAATATATGTATAATTGATTTAATTCAAATTTTATACTGATTTTGACAAATGTATACATATAATTATTTTAAACGAAATACATGTTCTCAATTATTACAATTAGTTTTCACTATTTTCAATAAAATAACTTTTTTATAAAATCCCCAAAAGTTATCCTTAGTATTTTTTTCACATGATAACTTAAAAATGATTTTTTTATTAGATTTATTTCTTATGAGTATAAAAACATATTTTTATCATTGTTCAAAAAAACCTTTTTTGGGAAAATAGTATCATCGAAAAATATAAAGACTTCAAATAAAATTATATATTTTTAATCAATATTTATTCATTATATATTGAATTTTTATATATTATTTACAATTTGGTCATTTTTATTCATTCATCTATGTTTAACGACTAATTTAGTAGGGTCAGTATTTTATGATATCAAAAATTATATATCACGGCTTGATAAAAATCAGTATATCTTGTGATACACACTAAACTCGTTGTTATGTGTAACATATAATTTCAATGAAATTTTCATTATTCAAAATAATAATATTTCTCAAAATTGGTAGGGTTTTAGTTTCTACACCCCTGGATATTTGTTTCATCCTTGATCATTTTTACTATGATGCAAGAAAATGAGCATGATTCTTCCAAATCATTTCATTAGGTTCCTTGTAAGATTCCCCAAACAGTGGTTTCTATACAAAAATTTTAATAGGTGAGTGGTCATATTTCCTATAAATTTATATATATTCATGAATCTACCCTAGTTCTTCGTTATAATATATATCATTCTCTATTTGTTGGACCTCTATGTTCAATACTTGTGGAGGATTGTGTTTGTACTACCTAAAGGGAGATACATGGAAAACAACATGGACTTGAGGATTGTTTTGTGGATGTTCAAAACAATAGAATACCATCATGATATGATGATGAAATTCAATGGGACTGATATACATATTTCATAAAATTCCCTTCTATTTAAATATCATTACATTCTTCCATGGAGAGATTCAGGGAAATAAAATGTCAACATATTAAGATTCTAGTTCATGTTGGGGATTTTCATCATTACATTAATTATAAATATTTTATTCCATGATTTTTAACCTTATTTCACTAAAAATATATAATATTTCATTAGCTATATCAGTTACCAATATTTTTATTCCTCAAACATTATTCATACACCTTATAGCACTACACTTTCTTTTTGAGACGGCATTATAAGAATCCATCTGAATGATCATGTAAAAGCTAGTCATTTATAAAACTCAACTAGATGATGATATTGATCTAGAACTCCTTTAAAATACATAGAAAATTATGTCTTAATATAATATATTGTTTGAATTTTTATTTAGGCCTGACCACATGTCATATGATGATATGAAATAATGAAACATAACTCTTTATACATATATTGATGAAGACTTCTCTAGAAAATCCATGTAATCAAATGATCCTAATAGAAAAATGTAATTCACTACTCCATGCAATAATACCACTTTTGTAATGAATATTCTAGAATTATAGTCCGGAGAAAAATAATATCTGATTGCTAGGAAGGGTGATGATTTTGTAAGGTGGTCGAATAAACCCAATATATCATTATTTCCATTATACATTTTCAGTAGATTGAAAAAAAACAATGCAGAACATTTTCACAATTTCATTCAAGTATTGGTGATATATGTAAAACCTGATATAAATTCACATCATGAATACTAAGATAAACCCCTTCAATGGAAGAGGGTTTCATCAAAAATTCATTTTTATTGCTGCACTGATTGATGATAATTTCTAGTTTGTAATAAATAAGGTGGAATCCATTCCATGGAATTAGATATGGTATTTATATAGAGTAAAAAAATTCCTTCTTAAGTTAACATCAAATTGAACCATGGAATTAATGATGAAATTTACTATATCACATTATCTCAAACTTTTACTTGAGATGAATCATAGACTTGAGATTATATTATGATAAAAATATGGATTATAATTTGTAATTATATTTATTAGAATATTGTTGTATTGTTTTTAACTCTGTAAATTTATTATTATTTTAAATAATGGTTAGATTCATAACTAAATAATACATTTTTAGTGTTATAGTTGATCTTTAATGTACCTTTCACTATGTAATTTTCTCTCCCCTCATAGAAAATAAATACTGAAAAAATTTCCCTTATTATCATGGATTATAAGTTTTTATGTGAATCAGCATCCTTAACATGTTAATTTTTGAAAAATTTTCTATAATTCACATACTCTATTAATTGTATATATCCGATCATGGTTGGTTAATTATGTGGAAATTTTTCACTTTTAAATTATTATCTAACTTCTCCATATCGCTTTGGATTTTGGCTTCACGATGTCCATCCCTTACACACTAAAAACAATTATTAGTCCCTCTATGAAATTTTCCACCATAAATTTAACAAAACATTGAAAATAAAGGAAAGGAAATATCTTTATCTCTGTGTTTTTTATATATTCCTTTGAATTCCATTTTTATCATCTTAAAAAAACTAGTAGATTGATAGGTACCTCCATCCCCCAACTCTACATTGATAGAAAATAAAAATATATCCTCATATCCACTATGGAATCTTATAGATAATGACCTCTATAGATGTGGATTCAATCAAATTAATAATAATCAACCATAATTTCTGATTATAAGATAATACCATAAAAATTTGTCACATCGTATATAAAATATAAATCCCAGTTCCAAAAGATTCATCATTCATTTTTTAATCACATTTATCTCCTTTTATATCTTCATATAAATAATATAAGAAATTTTCTTATTGAAAAATATGTTCTTGAACTCTTCTTAATCCATGGATTCAATTCCAACATTTTCATATATATCATTTATGAGATTACACCATTGATCAAATTCACCTTATAATAGATAGATAATCAAATATATTTTCCATGTCTCAAAAATTGGATAATGAAATTTATTATTTTAGTGGTATTTATATATTTTTCACAACTAAAATAATAATAAAAAAATGATGTAATTTTGAAGTTTCCTCATGAACGACTCAATAGACCATTGTTCCATCCATTTCTTGTTTGTAATTTCAACATGATTAATAGATTCGGAGATTTTTGTGAGAATAAATACTTGATTTTAATTATATATCCCATTAAATTTGGATTCATAGGAGAAAAATCATCCATTTAACATCACACTCAGCATTTACATGATTCTTTTAAGGTTAAATCCATTTAATGAAATCATATTTCATTGGATGAGACCCAATAATCATATTGGGGAACAATAAAATCATAAACAACCACTTATATGTTGTTTAAATCCTGAAAACTTATTTTTAAACTATGACACATTAATTTTATCCTTGGTCATTCATAGTCATATTTATTTAAATAATTAATGATTTTTTAAAAAGTGTTTTTGAATTTCCTTGAAACATCCCCCCATAAAGTTGAAATAACTATCCAGTAAGGCCCATTTTCATGAACCAGGTGATAACTAAGTTGAACATAATACACCCTTTTCAGAGATATTAAACCTAGGTACCTCTATTTCATATCCACATCCACTTGAAATATCATTACTTGGATTTAATTTCACAGACACCACACACTCATTCCATTAACAAAATTACAGTACATTATCATATACATTTAATTATCCTTAGACTTATCATTATATATTTCCCTAGGTATCATACAAGAGGTATATAATACTTGTTTTTTGAGGTTAAATAAAAAATCCTTTAATACCAACAATAGCAGTATAATATTTTAATACATGGATATTATATATTTTTAAATGAACATTAATTGCATTATAAGAACACATGTTGAAGGATTGTATATATAAGTTGACATAGGATACATGAAAACATAAAAACCATGTTCATGTGTAAATTATATCATCTCCCACTAAATTATTTATAACTTTCAAAATCTTATACATATCATACATAATATATATCTTAATAACCTAGAAAAAATAATCATATTAATGGGTGATATTAGATTCTATGTAATGGTAATAAAGGGAAATATATAAGAATAACATATGAATAAGAATATTATAATAGAATAATGACAAATGAAAACAATTCCCAACATATCAGAGATTAAAACCTTAAGTGAGGTAATACTTATTTATAGTTCAAAAGATATGAATCATAATGAATGCAAAGAATATGATCCATGGGAGAATAACATTAACTCTTGAAAAAGTATTATGGAATACACAAAAGCATATAAAATTATTTCCAATGTAGTTAAGGATCACTAACAAGGCTATCATAGTGGAATTGATTCACTGCCTGAACCATAATATTAGTCAGGTCTCACTCCAAATAACATTATAGTAGAAAAATTCCCTTAATAAAATGGGTATAGTCCCCATTCTAGTCATGTATATCTGATGAGATATAGATCTTCACAACATTTTTAGAGGGATATATAGATCCCACCCCCACATAATGAAAATTATAAGTGTTTTAACTAAAGGATAATAAAATATTCCACCAAACATAAACATGAAATTAAAAGGGTTTTATAAACATTTAATCATTTCATAACTTTTAGAAAAGATACATGTTATTTAATTTTTTTTCATTATGCCATTAACTGGTAAATATGGTGGGTTTCATAATAATTCCCTCATGTTATAACCCATGATCGAGAAACAAGTTTCATAAACATAATTACATTATAAACATGAAAAATTAATATAATGAAAATTAGAGGTATACTTTGATCATATCACTAGTAAGGAATATATAACACCAAAGGATGTCATCCTAGATGGAAATTTATTTTTAATGATAAAATAAAACAATTCATGACAAAAAAACCATTAAACATTGAAAAAAGATCAACCATATTGCATTTCAAAAATATTTTGATGGAATATAAAAAAGTATGATTATAAAGGGAGAATCAAATCTATGATTTCAGATGAAATTTTTAAATTATATTCATTTTTTATATTTGAAAATGATGATTCCTAACACATTTTTAGTAAAATTCAAATATGAATTACCTAAAAATACCTAAATATTCCTTTCAAAAAATTATAAAAATATTATCATGGGAAAATGTATTTAATATATCATTCATAAAATGTATAAACATTTTGAAAACATATTTTGAGAATAGTATTTTTCACAAAAAAGTGTTTTTTTTAAAGGAGAAATAATTATGATTTTCAATTTTTTGAAATGTTGGGTAAATAATGAGATAAAATTGAAGGGAATACATGTATCTTCATGAAAACACCAAATAATAAAAATGATTATGATTTTTTTGAGATATGGATCATAATATTTTATTATCACAAATATAATCATAAAAAATCCTAATATATAATTATATTGTAACATAAAATATTCCCCAATTTGGTAACATTGAATTGTATGACTTATGAGGGAATAAAATTAAAAGAAACACAAAATATATTGAAAATAAATAATAATATTTTATTAAATGTTGATGCGGTTTTATATACACCACCTAAAACAATGTACTTATATTACATATCATATATCTCAGTGAATGAAAAATTGGGTAAAAGGTCACTTATCACATTGGAAGCATTTGAACTATAAACCACATAAAAAGATATAAAATGTAGGTATCTAAATACCCATAAATTTGAGGTGAATTATGATAAAATACATTAATTTATATTATATTAATCATATAAAAAAATCTTGTGAATATGTTAGGTGTCACAAAGATGTATAATGTGAGATGTAAATCCCTTACCATAAGTTTCAACTTCTTCCGTACACATTAAAACCTCCTATATAATCAATATAAGATAATTATACATCTTTTAAAACCCCATTATTATATATATATATATATATCGATGATGCAATATATGAGTTTATTACTACTTTTTATCACCTTTTATTAACAATTCCATTGTAATGTTATGTTTCATGAAATAAATATTTTATTCTTAATGCTTGTTTTGATTTTTGGTTTTTTGTTCTCTTACATTGATCATGGTTCCATAATTTAATTTTATCCAATATATAAATATCATATTTATTCATTATATAATATTTTATATTTATTCATACTCTATATATATAATGAAATACACGTTTTATGTAGATTGTATGTCATATGTATGCATGAACATTGTTTCTATTTTCTCAATAGATTGGAAAAAACAATGTTAAATAATATATTATCATTATAGACTAATTTATATGTCATATATATATATAATATTTTATATAAACCCATTCTTATTACAATCCAAAAAAATTGTTAATAAATCACATCGCTTCATGAGGTGGTAGTCCAACGTACCCATAAGAGATATTAACATATTCCCAAAGAATAGAGAGTATGAAGTTATATATTATATAATATTCCCATATGTATAAGAATAATATAAATATATTGTAAAAAAGTTAATCCCGAATTTTATACATCTATGGGTGGTGGTAATGGAAAAATAATAACATCAACTTGCGACGAAGTATTTTGTCGTACACAAAAATGATGACTTTATATCCAATTTGATGGAAGAGGATATGGTAATCAGTCATTACAATAACATAAAAAAAATATCATTATATATAATATATATTATATATTATATAATTTTTTTTAATAATTATTTAATAAGGTAGAAGAATAAATATATTAAAACAATTTTTTCAAGGGGTAACCTATTCTTCAGACAATGTCTTTTGGGTTTCACAAATATGATTATTAGGTTGTATTTATGAACAAACTAAGGAATATAAGACTAGTTGAGGGAGGTAGTGATGTAAAATGTTATTGAAATGGCTTAATTACATTGTTTTGTATGTTTTAACAGGATATGATAAGGGATGGACTTTTATAAGTGAGTTGAGGGGCATCCCTATAAATTTTATACAAGGAAAAAGGTATTCCCATGATTTCATAATGGGAAATGGCTCAGAATGGACCATTATATATCCTAAAATCGTTTATTTCTAAATATGTATCTACAATTAGTCTTTGAAATGTTATGGGACATTTTTAACCATTCTATTTTTAGATTAACTCTCGGTAAACCCACTTTTATCATCATTATGGTAAATATTTTTTTCACATTTGTACTATTTAATATAGTAAAAAATATAATTGATCTTATTAATTAATTTAATTTATTATGATTAGGAAAATATAAAATATTTTTCTAAATTTCATTTAGTTAAATGAAAAATATTAATTTAAAATTAACCTCTTATTCTCCACAAAAAATCCATTTTTTAGAGAGAAAAGTTTGAAAATTTTAAAAAAAAAATTATCAATTTTATATATGAAAATGATTACCATGTCCTAAATTAGATTATTTGATTTATTATTGGTGTTATTTTTCTTTTGAAAAGATTTTTAATAAAATGGATTTTACAAATTAATTAAATAAAATGTATGTTTTCAATGTAATTTGATATTTTTTACATTTCACATAACCATTAATCTATCTATAAAAAGCCCAAAAAAATTCATCCTAAAATTTTTTTAACATGTGTATTTAAAAATATTATTTAAATATTATGAAATTAATTCTAAAAAAATCAAAAAATATTTTTTTTTATTTTTCATAGAAATGTATAAAAACATGTTTTTGGAATAGTAGTATTCTCAAATCCTATAAAGACTCCAATGAAAATTATGTTTTTTCATTAAAAAAACATTCTCTATATAAAACATTATACATGATATTTAGAATGTGTATATTCTTATTATTTACATTAAGATTATCATATATGGTATATTGGTTATTTTTAAATAATAATAATTAAAACATATTATTGTCTATTAAAACTCATTGTTGTGTGTAATGCAATATAATCATGGTGTTGGGTTTATAAAAATATACTAATGAATTTAAATTTAATAAAAGTCATAAAAATTAACTTTGTAACACTTCTTTTCCTCATAAATCAGATCACCATGTTCCTCAGCTGGCCTCATCTTATGGCCCAAATCATGTTCAATGATGTTACATTTTCCTTGAGCATAGGCCATCTCGATGTTCAAAGTCTATAGAAACATTTACTAGTGCCTCCATATCAAAATGAGTCATTTTATGTAATGAAAATACCAATGGTATCTTAGTTAGTGTAAAAGAAAAAACTCCCATCTATGAGATAATGTTTCCAAAACCACAAAGGTATGAACCCCTGCTACCAACTCCAACTAATGAGTAGGGTAGTTATTATCATGGGTATATAATTGAAATGAATGGTACAATATTAAATTTTATATTTACATCAGTACTACTCTCAATCCATTTCATATTTAATTTATATTAACAACATACCAATTATAGTCTCATAATTTACTAGTGTGTTAGATATAGACAACATATTCTTCCACTCAAGAAATACTTATTCACAGAGGTTTCATCATTGGAAAATTACACTGTTATTCATCAAAAAAGTAATTATTGAAGATAAATTGCATATATATTGGGTAAATTACTAATATAATTAAGATAATACTAGAACGATTATGAGTTTGAACTTTTTTTTTGAGGTTTTCAAGTCATCATTTCTGCCAATTTCTCTGCGTACATGGATATTCATTTATCAGACACACCATTCTCCAAGAACACATAATCCCAAATCCAATAGATATACTTCAATGGATATTAGTACATTTTATGTTTCTGAAGTACAAACATGATTATTTTAATGATTCTGTCATGATTTTTTGAGGAAGTTAGGTAAGTGACGATTCCATAAACCAGTACTACGTCCAACGATTCTTGGGAGGGTTGAAGATTTATTTAATTATATCTATGAAAACCATTTGTGCATTAATCGATCAAAATGGAAACACCATGTTATCATACAACACATAGAACCATCAGAATTTAATTTTAAGGATGTTCACCTAATTATCCTATTGTTAGAGATATCTTAGTTAATGGTCAATCATGGAGAACTAACATGATCCTTGTAATTAATTAAGAAGCATGTAGATCCATGTAAAAATATATATTTTATTATCCCTTATATGGTTATTAATATAATTATAAATGTATACTCATAGACTAATGTACTATATCATAGAGAAAAAAACCAATGCACTCCATGGTAATGTATAAGTTATGATAAAATCCCTTATTCTCTAAGCCCATGACCTACAACTTTATTTCCTACATCTCTTCACGTGAAATATTATATGGTTTATGGAAATATGTTTTTAAATTGGAATGATCTCTATGTAAAATTAAACTACTATGTTTGGGTGAAGTACTACGATTCCATCCAGCGTGATGTCTGCATAGAGATCCATTAATGGAGGAAATGTCAATGTGGTTATCAGTAATCCTTCAAAATGAGAAACACTGCTATCTTTTCAATAAATATTTTGAGTTAACTCAAACAAATAAAAAATATACCCATTCTTAAAAACTATACCCCAAATTCTTTTATCCCTTTCGATAGTTAAATAACATCTATCAGCTATAGAAACTATTTTGATTTTGAATGTTATTTAGCCAGTCCATTTTGAGAATCACATGGAATATTCTGATGTCTAGTATCATGCAGTTCCACTAATGTTCATAACCAAAAATGAATATTGGAAACTCTATACCTCACCAAATAATGTAAACTTTTATGGACAAAAGTGTATAAATGGATATTAAATTACAGTAAAACATGACTCGTAAATCTATTACAACATCCACATGTTCAAATATTAAAGAATGGGGGAATCAAAATCAATCAAGGTTGTGGATAAGGTACATGTGGTCAAATATGTTTCTCAAATAGTAGATACTCCCTCATATATATGTATATATATTCTATAGTTTGATCTACTAGAACGAGATGATATTCCTCATCTATATGACTTTTCCCTAAGACTCATGGCCTATCTCAATTTCCATATGTGTATTATATTAAATAGACTGAAAAAATAACTAGGTCATTGATCATATTTTCCCTCTTCCTTAACAGTACATCATCCTTGATTCCCTAGGGAAAATAATCTATGTATCCCCTAGATAACTAGGCAATTGAAAAGTTCTATGAGGTATTGTATAGAATTTTTATAAGTTACATACCATACCTTTTAATAACACTTCTTAATGGATAAAATGAACACAGATTCATCTCAACCATGATTCTACATATCTTCATTCACATCTCTTTCATTCCTATTCCTCCTACCATGTGTGGAACTCGTCATCGTAGTAGGTAGTCATGAAATATAATTAATGAATCATGAAAGTAATCTTGATACTTTATTATCCTCAATAAACTTCTCTATTATTGGGACGTTGTGTGAAACCTACATTTATCTCTTCAATTTTCTATTCATAACATGGAGTCTCAATTCCCGTTGAAGGAAAATTTTAATATTCTCGGTCATTTATTCATCATCTAGATCTATGAGAGGATCAATGTGATGATGATCTATAAAGTGTGTAAAATTATATGACACTGTCATAATACCCTAAATTATTTTTATGATCTCCTATTCATGGATCATATACATCATACGTGGAAAGAAATCCTAGAATAATAGGGATTTTTTTGTTTCTCATGTGTGTTTATTATTTCATCTTCCCTATATTATATCAGCAGACAAGTTATAAAATACAAAATGTTATAAACCTTTACCTTTTTCTCCACCAAGTATTCTACCAAGACAATGATCCTACCCCAATAAAAATCCAATCCTCTATTTCCTGAGGGTCTTAATATCGATTGAATAATTTGAGATTCTAAAATTAAAATTCTTGTGTATAGATGAACTTGGTCTTTGTTAGTCAACATACATGGATGTACATTAGGTGAAAAACTCCTGGATGAAGTGTTCCTTCTTCTTTATCTACTGGAGTAGATGATGGAGTGTTCTAAATATAACAATAAAACATAAAAATATGTCCCGTATTTTATATATGAGGAAGAATATTTATAAAATTGATATTAAATATATGAAAAGTAAATTTGATATGATAAACATGAAATAAATTTATGGGTTCACGCATCATTTCCCTAGGAGTCTACCCGTGACCCTTGATATGGTCCACCCCATAGTATCCAATATTTCATTGATTCACATTAGTAATAAACAACATATATATAGTAAGATAACCTAACATAATCATGATTTCAATAAATTAATTCCAATAATCATATATCATTACAACTTGTAATGTTATACAACTAAAAAACATTCCAAAAAATATATCACATATCAAGAAGATTAAGAAATAAACTAATATAAAATTAAAAAAGTACATATATGTAATATGGACTTAAATTCCTAGTAATAATGCTTGAAAAAATACAAAGCCTCATTGAAATAGTAACTAAAATACTATGATAATAAAGTGGGAGGTTTGTTACACATATGTGGGCCAAGACTATGTCAAATTCCTTGCATGTGTCCCACAAAATTCTCTCCATTATATCAATACATATGTTTGACAGAAATAAAAGGTAGAAACATAACTTTGATACTATTTTTAATGTCTTGAATTGTACCACTCAGTCGAAACTGAAGTGTCAGATGACCTCTTATATATAGCACCAAATGAAGGTTTCTTTCAGATATAAAGGTTGGTATAATTATGTTATTAGGGAGAAAATTAATTCAATGTCAATTCATTTAAAAAATTTAACAACAGAAAATATATAATATTGTGATCATATTTTCATTTATAAAATAGAAAATCAAAAGAAGGAAATGTCATATAATTAGTAAATGAGATCTCTTTGTTGAAATCTAGGAGAAAGTATAAAAGTAAAAAATGTAAATAAAATAAAATAAAAAGGAAATATCCCTATAGATTTCACCTATTTCTTCTCCCATCTATAGGCTCTACTATAGAATGGTCATCGAAGGACCCCTTTACATTTCATAGATCCATATACTTAAATTCAAAATTCACATTAGGATTCCCATAATGGGTGTCATTAAGTAAAACTAATATAAATTAACAAATGTGTCTTAAAAATTGTTATATGCATAATAGGTGTACATCATTATGACAATAAATGTATAATATGCAGTGAATCACACACTTATGTATTGAATAGTTATTTTCTACCAAGCCACCATATACCCCTTGTTATACCTGATCTGTCTCTATAATGGATGGGGAAATATAGATATTGGTAATGATAAGAACTAGACCCATGGATATCAATATAAAACTCAGTATCCACAAGCTGAATCAAGTTATCAACATTCCACATGATATCCACAAGGTTAATTGAGTATCGAAATGTTACTCAGAATCAAAAAGTTATATCGACTTTTCTAATTTCTACTTAGTATCCAAAAGTTTGATTAAGTATCGACACATTATTTGGTATCTAAAAGTTACATGTAGTAATTCCTAATCCATAAAGATATCATTACCTTCCATCACTATCATCTAAAATCACTTGTACTACCACTATAGGGTGAAATCATTAAAATATTAAATCTATTCACATAAACTAATACCCAAACACAAAAAGATAAAATAATTAAAAATAAGTTGTAACATGATAAAAAAAATCATGATCTCATGATACATATAATTTATACATAAATCCACATATGAATAAACATGAAGCATGTTTTCAAGCTATGTTAATATATATCATGGAAACATGGTTAATATTTTTGAATTATGATATTACACATAACTCCAAGGAATCATCATAAATAGAGAATACAAATAATTCACACATTCAAAAAATTTAATGTAATCAAGTGTTTATGAGATCCCAAAATTTATTGTAAATTCATACCTAAAGGTTTATTGACAACATCAATATTCATCAATATGTATTAAAATAAATCATTCTCTCAAACCAACTAAAATTCCTCTCATACAAATGAATCCAATAATTAATTTGAATCTAAAATGAAATGGGTTCTAGCATAACAAAAATAAAATAAATCCATATCATAGAACATGTTATTACCCAATGTCAGCGACCAATAATTAAAAACCATTTGTTCGGTTGGATAATAATAAAACATCACTCTCAAAATAATTAAAACATAACAAGTATCACATGAGGATTGGAATGGGCCATATAATAATCAGGGTACTATGGTCTATATAAGTACTAGAAGAACCCAATAGAGAATAGACCGTGGTGTAGTGGTGTGTTGGAGAATACCACTATATTACAAGATGAAACATTTTGGTGTATGAACACATTTATCAAGAAACCACGGTGTATAATATATTACATTGGTTTTGGGAGTTCAAGAGTCGAAAAGTTACAACAAAAATGGAGAAATATTCTTCAGAATATCATAGAATCTTACGTCACTATAGTGTAAGGTGATTATTGTGGCGTAGAGTCATATCTGTAACCCTTAATATCTTTTGATACCATTATTCTTCTGGGAAATGGTTTGGTATAAATATGGGATAATTATGGTGACAATTCATGTGAGAAAACCCATATTAACATAGTCTAATAAATCCAAAACTGATTTCCCATTTCAATTACATATCCTCTTATTAAAAGGAATAAAAAATGAAGACCAATAGCTAGTCATGTTATCTATAAATAATGTGGTAAAGGTTATACAGTATGTTCTAGGACACCAAGGAATACCCTTCATGAACTGTACTTCACAAAAAAGGACACTGTGAATAATCTATCAATAGAAATCTCTCTGGAACATAGCCTTATTTTGTGGCATGGGAAAAATATTCATAGTACCATTACAATGTAGCTAACTCATGTATGTAATTAGATTACTTTATTGTACTCAATGTAACCACAAACTCTTTTATGCATCCACATGCTTCTTATAGCCAATATCCCATTTAAAAATTTATCAAATGATCCTCGACATTCCATTATAAAAACATGATGATCTTTTGTAATATTTATGGACACATGTGATCTCACACTATTTTTTTAAAATCACCCTTGAAAGGAAACATGTATGGTGATGTTCCAATGAATAAATAAACATATAATTATTTTAGTAGATCATAAATTTCATTGTACAGGTGTAACATCCCATGTAAATAAATAATATTACATTTTCATATTTATTAACATTTGTGAATGAAATATTAATTTTACATTAAAGGGGATGCTATGTTTGATGGCATACTCAATATGAAATAATTGGTTTCATTGAATTCTTATATTTCATATAATGTAGAGTTATACTGAAAAATAATATATTATTATTATTATTTTAAATTTTAGTTAACGCATAGCCATTGTATTAGATATAAGGAATAGAACAAACTACAATATGATTATATGTGTTTGTTAAATGTTTTTATATTTATCGATAAAATTTTAGAAGCTTAAAATGTAAATTAATCCAATTTCAAGTATTAATAGTCTAAAATTATTTAAAAGGTTGATTTACCATCTCTTGAGGGAGAACCCTTTTAAAATCTTGTTTTTTTACTTTTATATGTTCAATTTGACGAAAGAATTTTTTTTTATCGAGACAGAAAAATTTACGTTGGATGAAATTTTGTTATTTTTCTAATAATGTTAATTTTTTATTGAATAGTTATAGATATTGCATTTTAATTCAAATCTACCTTTTAATATACTTTATTTATATAGTTATATTATTCATTTAATTGGTTTTATATTTCTATAGGATTATTCTTATTTCATTTAATAAAAAGTTTTTCACTAGATTTAATTTCACTCTTAAATTTGACGTAAACAAGTTAAATCTTTTGATTGTTATTATTTCTTAAAAACAGACATTTTGTTTTGACAATGGGATTTAATTTAAAAATTATTTCTTCCACTTCTGAGGTTTGAAATAGAAAAATAGATTCCATAATTGGAATTTTGAGGTTCAAATTGTTTAAATAGGTTACTTTTATTTTCATTCATTATGAATATTTACTTTTTTAAATACTGTATTTACAGTGGTTAAAAGGTAAATCTAGTAAATAAGAGTTAAAAATAATATTATAATAAAATTAAATTACTCTAACACACATCATAATCCTATTATATTATATGTGTCCGACCATGGGCATACTTGGGTTGATTTTGGACCCCATGGAGCCACTTGGGGGTGATAATGACACTTTATATTAATTACATTAAAATAATGACAAAAGTAACATAATAAAATATATTTTAGTAAAACAATTTTTAATATGTGGATAAATAATTGATGTCTTCAACTATAAATATTCATATCAAAGATAAAATGATTTCCAAATTCATAGTATTTTTTTAATTTTTAGACATTATATAAATAAATTTAATTATGACACAATGGTGATGTAATAATGGCTTAATTAATTAAGTATTCAAATAAATGATTTTATAAAAATTAAAATAAATTTATTTTAAAACTTTTTATGACATCCACAAATTTATGGGATAATAATGACATGTTATCTATGAATTTATGATTGTTTTTTTAAATAATAATATTTTTATTAATTTTTTTAAAGTCTTCATATGAATAGTTTATAAATTGACCTATATGTGTTTTTAAAACAATTAATATTTCGTTAAATGTTAAAATAGTCCCAAAAATATAATATTCAGCCAAATAACAAATATAATATTACAAATTCCATTAATGATCCATTTTAGGTCTCTTAGAATTGTATCTTAAATATATTATCCATAAAATATGAATATATAAGAGGACATGGTAAAGGTAAAATAAGTTAAAAAAGGGTTCCATAAAAATGATAAGATTAAAAAATTATAAAACCTATCAAATTATTATTGGATCAAATTATATCGACATATATTCACCTTATATTTGAATTAAATAAGTATTAGACCTTTTGATACCAAAAATCATTTTATAATAAAATAATACTTCCAAACCATCTTATAGAGCCCTTCTCCTTATAAAAGGACACCACTTCTGACCCATTACCCACACCTCTCAAGCCCCATGGCTCATCTAACATCATCCCAAATAATCTCCCAAAATTACTCTATTCCCCATATAATCCTTAACTTTTATTGAAGGCTCTTCATGAACGCCTATTGGTTCAAACCAAAGGGAATTACCCGATTTAAAGGTAACGACTTCCCTCAAGTTCTCTTCTGTTATTTTACATCTTCACTCCATATGCTCTTATTATTAGTTGTTTGAATAAAAAAACCAGTATCCTCATTATTCTTGTTTTTTATGAGAAATATTTTAAATACAATTACAAACACCTCCATCTAATGGGTAAAGAACATATTGTTTCTGTGGATGTCGAACTTACACCTCACAAAACGATGATTGTTCAATTATCTCTTACCACCACTAATTGGGATATTAAGCTAGAACTGTATTAATATGTAATATTTATATATGTATATTGTTTCTATGATTCTATATTTTTCATTTATAGCATACCTTTTTGGTTTCCATAATGGGTAAACATGATAATTTCATTTGAGGAAATGTGGACTACCGCCCCCTAAAAGTGACATGACTCGTTCATACCATACATTGAAGTTATAAAATATGGTGTTAGTGAACTTATTTAATGTATATAGAAAATGATATTATTCTAGAATTATATTATAACTATGTATCATTATTATTTCTTTACATTAAATATAAAATTGAATTAAAATTAGCATTCATACGTATGTACGACTTACTGTCTCCACAGATGATGCATTTAATTTTTTATATCCAAATGTAATGTAATATTAAAATATATATATGTATGTATATATACTAGATATATATGATATATATGATATATAAATCATGATTATAGTTATGGGTATAATGGAAGTTTTTCCACAGGGACAACATGTAATTATAAGAAGTTCATTTTTGACTCAAGTACCAAATATCAACAAAACAACCATTATTAACATAAATGATTATGTAATGATTATAACATATTAATAACTAATATAAAACGAATAATAAACTTGGAAAATGTTGTCAATCAAGTAGAAATTTACTTCTGTTCATTATTCAGTAGATTAATGATTGAATGTGTCAAGTCAGACATGAGGTAAGGGACTTCATCTCAATATCCTTTCATTGAGGAATATTTTGTTTCATACACAACATTATTTTATGTAGTGTATAAACACCTTTTACTTTTAATTTCATTCAAAGGGAATATTTTTCTACAAAGAATTTTTCTAAATGACAAAAAGGAAGGTTTATTTTTATCATAAGTAGTGACTACGACTATTCCACCGCAATAAGTATTATTTTATCATTGGCTTCCTTGACATGTCGTAATGTTTTTAAAAGGAAAATAAATACCATATACACATTTATAGATTTAAAAATTTAAAGTGGTTTTGATAATGTATTTTTTGTGTGAATATAATTAAATGATATATTGCGGTTGAAATGTGGAAAGGTTATCTTTCCTTTATGTTTGTTTTATGTGTTATCAATATGTTATGGTTCTTAGGAATTGTTTACGTATACGGGTGGTTCCATGATTATCCCAGGGAGGGTGAGACTAGGATAGCTCTCCAATGCATTGGGTAATGTGATGGAGGTAAATGTTAATGTTTATCCTAAGAGATTTAGGTAATATACTGTGATGGGTATTCCAAATGTAACTGCCTACATAGCTGTAATACCTACAATGTAATTATGTTATGGATTTCTCATGTTACATTTATGATTTATGATTTCTATGTGTTATTCATAAATCTTATGATTTCATAAGGTATGTTAAAGAGCATATACTTTGTATGTTTTGATGGAAAAAGGTTTTCTTTCATTATTCTATAATCCTAACTGATATTTTTATGCTTATACCATGTTTTTTATAATATTTTTCACCAGAATTAAAGATGAATCTGGTCAAGGATGGGATCAAGGAAAAGTAATAATGTCTAAAACATGATCAAGACATGACTTTTTTTCAAAGGATTTTATTTTATGAAAAAAATGGATACTATGTAGAAGTGTCTACATGTAATATTTAGGTTTTTATGTATATGTTATGACCTAATTCTCTAAATCCCTAAACCTGAAATGATCCTTAATGTGAATTACTAACTTAATTCATGATTATGTATTGTTTAAGGCCAGGTCCTTATAGTTGGTATCAAAGTCCAGTTAAATATATTTAAAAGTTAGGATATTTTTATATTAATATCGATAAATTAATTTAGGTTAAGATTGAAATAATATAGAATTTAGAGATTATCATGTTTCTTCGCCTATGTTATTTCTATGTTCATGTTGGTTTTCACATAGGAAACAAGGCAACTATAATGGGATGACATCAAGAGGAAGACAACCTTCTAAATCATTAACCTGAGATGGTTAGAATCAGAACTGAACATTTTTTACAGTGATGGAATAGTTGAATCAAGCTATAAACAATGATGGTATCCATGCACAAGATCATCGAGATCAACCAGAGAGGAAAATGTTAGTAGTGAATCATTTTATGTGGCTTAATCACCCATTATTCACAGGATCAAGTAAAATTATGGTAGCAGAATTGGGAATTAAAGAACTGGAGAATCTTTTTGATGTCATGGGTTGTTCATAACATCAAAAGGTTAGTCTGGATGTTTTCTGTTTTAAAGGTGTAACTGATCGGTGGTGGTCAATGGTGAAAAATATCAGGGATACTGAAGATATTTAAACTCTTGATTGAGATCAATTAAAAAGAATGTTTATTTATAAATATATTCCTAAGGTTTTTCATAATAGGATAGAAAAATAATTCTTGGAATTGAGGCAGGATGATGACTCAATGGTTGCTTATGAAGAAAAATTCACTCGACAGTCAAGGTATTCTTGAAATTTCATATAGGATCTTGATAGTAAAATCATTCATTTTAACACAGGATTAAAGCCAAAGTATCGAAGGTATTTATCTTCACTTGAGTACATAATTTATGAAAAACTTATATGATGTACGGAGAAGTTGGAAGTGGAGTTTGCTGATGATAATGTGTTCTTTGACAAACAACAGAATAAGAGGTCTATGTGGTAGACAAAATTTAAGGACTATTAAAAAAGGTATAATGGTAAGAAACATATGTTTAAAATTTTGAAAATTGTGTTAAATATAAAAATGGGGAATGCCTTTTGAATTATGGTAAGTGCTTCTGATGTAGTAAAATGGGGCATAAGTATCATAATTTCATAGAAAAACAATATGGTAATGTTAATTAAAATTCATATTTACATTTAGTTAAATTGTTTATGTGAAATGAAATGGGAAACTATGAAAATGAGTGTCCAATGAAGAAATCAACTGAAAGAAATCAGTCGAAGTACAAGTAGAAAGGGGTGGTGAAATCCTTTACAACAACTTCAATAGATGATGGGCTATCAAATGAAGTAGTATCAGGTACACTGTTTGATTATTCAAATTATGACAATGTGTTGTTTAATTCATGATCTAAACATTTTTTCATTTCTGAGAAATTTTCAACTAAATTTGGAATTCCATCTGAAGATATGAATCCAAAACATATGGTAAAGGCATATGGAGAAAATGATTATACAAAAATAAATTATATGATCATTCATTTCCTTGTTTGCAGAAATAATATACCATCAAACATTTTAGTTTTTCCTCTATTAGAGTTTGATGTTATTTTTGGTATGTATTGGCTTTCCCATTATCATGCTAATATTGAAAACATTTCTAAAAAAATTATTGTTAAAAATAATTTCAGTTTCTGTACAAGAATGAACCCATACATTTGATAACATATTAGGATGCTGAGAATTTAGTAAAAGTTGGAAATGAATATTAACATGAACATATTCTTGAAAACAAAGGAGCAATTCAGATTAATGATGTGAAAATGGTAAATCAGTATCTTGATGTTTTTATTAATGAGTTTCCAAGTATTATACATGACCGAGAACTTGGATTTATTTTTGACTTAGTTCCTGATGTTAATCCAACTTCAAAACCGACATTTCAAATGGCTCATATTGAGCATTTAGAGTTAATGAAGCAATGGTGGGATTTATTAGATAAATGTTTCATTTGACCTGGAACGTCTCCATGGGGTTCTCCTATCTTGTTTGTTAAAAATAAAGATTATTCAGTGAGACTTTTCATTTATTATAGAGCAATGAATAACATCACTATTAAGAACATGTATCTTTTACCTAATATCGATGATTTGATTGATCAGCACCAAGGAGAAAATAATTTTTTGAATATTAACATGAGGTTGGGGTACCTTCAGTTGAATGTAAAAGAAGTATACATCAAAAGGCCACATTTCTTACAAGATATGACTGTTATGAGTTTTTTGGTATTCATTTTGGGTTAACCAATACACCTACTGTATTAATGGATATTATGAATATAATATTCTATGAGTTATTATATTAGATTATGGTGGTGTTCATTGAAGATATTTTGGATTATTCTAAAAGTAAATTGTAATGTGAAATACATTTTAGTGCTTTCTTGTATTCCTTAGAAGAAAATAATCTGTATGGAAAATTTAGCTAGTGTGAATTTTCGTTTCAACAAATTTCATTCCTTGGTAACATTGTTTAAGAAAATGGCATAAATTTTTATTATACTAAAAAATGATGTTTAATAAAGGACAAGACCCACAAATATAACTGAGATATATAGTTTTCTTTTTTTTAAGGTTATTACATGAGGTGTGTTGAAACCATTTCACAATTATCTAGCCCACTGACTAAATTAACTCAAAAAGGTGTTATGTTCATCTAGATAGAAGAATGTGATTATTGTTTTTATGAATTGAAAAGATTATTGGTGAATGCTCTAGTTTTGGAACCGCCTTCCAGAAATGGTGATTTTGTTAACTATAGTTATGCTTCGTTGAAAGGACTTGGTTGTGTCCTTATGCAGAATGATTGGGTAATTGCTTATCCTTCACTTCATTTGAAACCTCATGAGATAAATTAACCTACACATGATTTGGAATTAGTAGTTGTTGTTTTTTTTAAAAAAAATTGAAGGCATCATCTGTATGGCGTAAAATGGGAATATATACATCCTGCAAAAAAGTTTAGTATATATTTTCTTAGAAATAATTGAACATGAGACAAAGGAGATGGATGAAATTAATCAAGGATTATGATTGAAAGATTCATTACCATCCGGGAAAGGAAAATAAAGTGGTTGATACTTGAAATTGAAAAAGTTATGATACATTAACCATGTTAATTTTGGAACAAGATGCATTGATAAATGATTTAATGAACATTGGAATTGATTTTTTTGGTGTATGAGAATCCCTTGTTTTGTTTATGGTTTCTATGAAATCATTTCTATCAGAAAAAATTAAGAAAGCGCTGAAGGAAGACAGTGAGTTGCAGAAAAAGGTAGATTTGTTTCAGAAAGGTAAGTTGCCTGATTGTAACATTGATAATGATTATTGTATCAGATTTAGAAAGAGATTATGTGTGCATTGTGATTCACAGTTGAAGAATGAGTTGTTATGTAAACTCATAGTTCTATGTTTTCAGTTCGTACATGTAGTAATAATATGTTCACAGATATTTGGGAGTATTACTAGTGTGATTGAATGAAAAGAGATATTTCTGACTTTACTGTGATGTATTTAACTTTTCAATAGGTTAAATATGAGTGAAATTTACTAAAAGGGTTGATTCATCCTTTACCAGTGCCATAGTGTAAATTAGAAAATGTGTCCACGGATTGTGTCGTGGGATTACTATTGGCACCAAAAATACGGGATAGAGATGAAGTCGAGATGAAGGAACCATTGACTACCACGTGAAGCCATTTTGCGGAGTTCCCCAGCACCGCGGACACCGTAATTCAAGGAGGTGGGACGTTGTGTGAACGCATTTGACATTCGTGAGCCCACCAAGAAGCAAGGAGGTGGGATGCTCTGTGAACACATTTGACGTTCGCGAGCCCACCATGAAGCAAGGAGACGAGATGCTCCACGAACGCATTTGACATTCGCGGTCCCACCACGATGCAAGGAGGCAGGATGCTCCATGAACACATTTGACGTTTGTGAGCATGCTGCAAATCAAGGAGAAGTGATGATCTGCGAACACATTTGATGTTCGCGAGCCCACAGCGAAGCAAGGATGCGGTTCACTCCGTGAACGCATTTGACGTTTTCAAGCCGTCCTTGAATCCACCAAGTCCCCCTTCGCACCGCGTAACCCTTCTTTGTGGTGCCTCTTTCCTATAAATATCAGGCTCCCCCAGAGCTCAAAGCACGGTCAATCCAACCTTCTGACTTCCCAGCTCCTGAATCGCAAATCATCTTTCTGCTCTGCGAACCATGAGTTGTGCGAGGTACTTATGCTCTGTTAAGTGCCTCCCCTATGTCTCGTTTTTATCCCCTATTTCTAGAGGGATTAATTTCGCGAATCCTAAGGTATTTTTCAAAGGAAGTGGTCCCCAAGGGGAGCTAGGTCATCGCGGAGCATTTATACATTGCGAAAGAACCTTCATGTACACATGATCCACATGCTAAGGCAGGGTCACTATATGTCGTGAAGCACATTGCTTCACGACACCTTGCTTCCCAAGGAACCTTTTCCCCGCGAGGCAGTGCTTCGCGAATGCCTCTCCACTTCGTGAAGCACCAACCATATGCACCTCTGTCCCACACTTAGGCTAAGGCACCCCACTTTGTGAATCACACTCCATCACATGTTCCCTTCGCCACACGGAACAACAGAACATCACAATGCCCTCGGCTATGAACCCCTCATCTTGGTAATTCCTTTTCTCATGTGACCCTCCAGGTTTGTATGATATGATTTCAATGTCCCTTGGACAATTCTTTCCATTGCGTTGTTTCGCCTCATGATTCTTCTCATAGGCACAGTAATGGTTATTGCTTCTTCGCATAGCCACGCTAACATGGACTCCTCGATAGCTCACTCCATGACACCCCCTCATCACGACCTTTCCTATCCTATATATGCAGGAAGGAGTAGTGGGTACCAGTTATATAAGTCCCAGAGGTGCGGAACGAACCCACCTCATCTGAGCTAAAAGAAGTTAAACTGCCAAGCATCATTGTCCTGATCACATGACTTTAAACTGTGACATGGCCCCGTGCATCGCACGCAGGGTCCCCCACCATGGACATTCTCCACAACCACTCGTTCCACATGGATGGGATCACCCATAAAATGGTATGATATCATCCTTATTGGAGTAGTGTTTTTCTGTGGGGTACAGGCGTCCATCTCGGTGTAAGCTACTATATTTTTCTATAGTAGGCAGCATCACTACTCCTTCTTTCAACTTTGGTCCCCAATGCCAGTGAAGGGCATGGCAGGGAAAGGTGTTTCTCCTTTCTTTGATCCCAATTCCCGCTTCTACTGCACTTTGTCACCTCGGGCCTCCATCCTAGTGTAAGTCTCAATATTTCTCTCCCTTGGTCTCTAACCACGTGTAAGACCCACTTCACTTCCCACGTACGCACCTTTCGCGACGTGATCGTCATGTCTCTACTATCTATTATTTCTCACACCGAGCATGACTCACGTGAGATTATAGTGAGAACTGACCATGACAAACACCTTGGTCTGCCTTAGAGTGTAAGCCCCACAACCCATCCCAAACTACGAGGACTTTGATCTTTTCCAATGCATGGTACGTAGGAAGACTCCCCGATGTTCACGCACAATAGCTGGTTGTTCCAACCTTCTTAACGTCGGTTCACCAACACCTTGGGTAGCCTAGAGTGTAATCCCCACACCCTAACCGAACTACGTGGACTTTGATCCCTCCCAAAGAAGTGTACGTAGGGAGCCTCCATGACGATCAAGACCACCATACACCTGGACCCATGGCCCTCCTTCACATCGGTTCCCCGATATCAACTAGATCTATGAGGCCTTTGATCCTGGATAAGGCAGGGTACATAGGAAGCCTCCATGAGGTTCATGCCCACCACCCTGGTCATTCCTACCTCCTTCACATCGGTTCACTATCACCCAGGGCAGCCTAGAGTGTAAGCCCCACAAACCAATACTGAACTATGTGGACATTGATCTCTACCAAGGCAGGGTATGTAGGAAGCCTCCCTGAGGTTCAAGCCCACCATTCATGGTACCCCATGACCTCTTTCATGTCGGTTCACTAACACCAAAATCTGGAACTATGGGGACTTTGATTCCTTGCCACGGGGATACCTAGTAAGCCCCTCCAATGTTCAAGCCCAAAACCATCATTATCCTCATGTCGGCTCCATCCCATTCACCATCACATTCACAGAAAATTCCATTATTCATCCCGATTCTTACTCGGGCTACCACATCCTAGTGGAATCATGCCACCCCATTCCCCATTCCATTTAACAGCATTCTGGATGCCACTCACATGTTGGCCCCAATATCGGTGTTCCCTCACATGGTTCCTCCATATGATCTACTCTAGTAACTGTTCTGATCAGTCTAATCTGTCTCCATCGGATGTTAAACTCGTGGCATACACTGTGTTAAACATGAGAAGTTGAGGAAAACCTCAAATACATGCCCATGGAATACGATTCCCCACATTCGATGTGGGATTCCATATGCTTTTTCACCCTCTAGAAGCCCTATAATAAGATACCGAAGATATACACACCAATCCCTAGTACCTATACATTCCAGTGATGTCTAGAATGACTAATCCTTTAACCGAAGGTTTCTTCCCTAACCAGAACCCTTGGAATGTCCTGACAAAAGTAGCGTAATTAACTGCTTCCTACGAAGATATGGCACGAAGAAGAGTTTTACGAACAACTTCTCAAGTCTATGAGGGAGACTCGGACTAGGTGATGAGTTTCGAGGAGGAATCCACATAAAGAATAACTGGCATCCGATCATCTCATTTCGATCAAGGAGAAAATGTCCCTGAACAAGGAAGAGATGTTGGCCACCTTTGGAAAGTGGCAATGCAGGGAAATAGCTACGCGTCCTCCATAGACGGATGCGCGCGCCTTGGCAAATGAATCAGAAACCGAAATGGTGAACCCGACGTGAATCTATTCTTCTCAAATATGGAGATTAGTAGGTATTGTAGCATCAATGTATTTACATGTCACAGGATCTAGACATTCGGCACCGGGTCCCACCACGAAAATAGAGGGTCATGCATGAAACTCACCATATGTTGGGGTAGTAGAATGTTGGATATCCAATTCTGTGATGTTGTCATCATGGACCCCTATTACCAATCATGGAAGAAAGGATAGAACTGGGGAACTGGTCTTCAATTCTTTTTTCATTCAGCACTAACGAGTTTATCTCCCGGCATTTTAGGAATCAGGTTGCTGCCTCAGGAACGCGATCATCAACCGCTCGTCCACAGTGGGGCAGGGGCAATGCCAGCACAACCGCCCCGACTGGCTTCACTTCTTCTATGATGACCTCTGAATCCACGACCATGGGGCTCCCACGCCCCATCTCCCCATCGGATGTTATCCAACGAAGGGTAATTAATGACCTCGAATGTCGGTACGAGGAGGTGGGAATCATCCTTACGTGGGATATGGCCCGCCTGAATCTGGAGGCGTCCATGCCTCGCCATCAACGTTGCCCCCAAGGGCCGTGTAGGGAGTCGTTGCTCCCCACGCTGACAAAGAACCGCTTCGGGGACCTATCCCCGAAGCGCTTTCACAACTCCCTTCCTTACGCTGATGAGGTAGGCGATGACCGGTCTATCCCGGTCAGAGTCCCGATCTAAGGGTTCCCAGCAAGGGCTCCCACCTCGCCGTGTCAGCGGCGCCGCTAGACCTTTCCAGAGGAGCAGGTAAGTTATGCACCTGTATCACCAGCCCCAGCTTGTCTCACCCAATTCCTGCGTCAGGCACTAGTACAAGAGGAAACCTTTTAGGGAGGGTCAACGTTGTCGTCTACTATGGGCCGAGCCCCCACTGACACATATCATCAAGTACCTGCATACACTGAGTAGGGTCGCTCATTCTCTCAACCGATATCGATGCCCCAACCACCCCACAGGTAGGCCGGGTTGACTCTTCTGGTTGGATGCATGAGCAGTGGTCACCGCAAACCAACCCGTTGCGATGCCACCCCGTACGGAGGACCTCCTAGTACCACTACCACAGAGAGCATGGGTCTTCCCTACTTTGAGTCTCGGTATAGAGGTACGCCCCATGCCACCCCCAATCTGAATGAGGGTCTGCCCAGTGGCAGTGATTCTTGGTACAAAATCCTCTCTCATTCACATTACACTGGATATGGAGTCGCTCCTCATTCTCCCAATTGCCAGTGCAAGGACACGGAAAATCCGGTCCCTCTCCAACATGGGGATCCTCCATACATTTTATCCGTAGTTGGTGAAGGTCCTCCTCGACCCGGAAACCAAAGGGGTGAATGCCAGCCTTGCTCCACCCACACCAAGCATGGAGGTCCTCCCCATGATCCTACTGGTCCCAGCGGATGTTTTTCCTGATCTAGCACTATTCATGGAGGTCCTCCCAATGTCCACTTAAAAATTTTTCCCGGTGCTCCTCGTACCTTGTCTTTCTCGGGTGGAAACCCTCTTCACCCCAGAACCAGTGCAGCCGAAGGACCCCGTGTCAGTAATCAGACCTCTCCCGAGGAGCCACCCAGGGGAAGGAAGGTGGGTCACCACCACCACACGAGAAATCATAAGAAGGCCCAGATGGAGATTAAACAAGTCTGCTTCTCAGACACTGAAGAAGGTTACAACTCAGCTTAGGAACCCTCCCCTCGCTCATCCGAGTCAAGGTTCGGGGTAGGAACAAGGCACAACAACCTGGTTCCCCTGGAATGCGAGTTGCACAGGATTCCCGCCTCCCTCCGTAGGTATATCCAAGAGGATGAATATCTGGTGACCCTATAGGTTATGGTCATGTAATCACCATCATTGTCGCTGGAAGCGCTCTCTACCTCCACAATAGATCACTGAGAGCTATTATGGTGACCAATAGTAGGCGAGCAGCATCGCAGCCTATAACCAGCAGCCCTAGCCCTAGAGCTAGGAATGGCAGCCGTCAACCCCTCTTATCACGGCGTGGTGGCTAGGTCGCTATACTCTTTGGAGGACAGCCTGTGAATCAGCATCTAGTCATCCCGCTCATTGTACCATCCACCGGCTAGCCTTCTGTCCCAGTGGTCTGCCTCAGTATCGCTACCAGTTCCTCAGCCACCCCCAGTTGACGAGTGGGTTAATGTAGGGCCAGACCCAGAATATGATCCGAGGAGCTTCTGGAACATCCTCACATCGGACTACTTCCATGATAAGTTCTGGCCTGTGGTAGCACCGAATTTCCGCATACTGGAATCCCTCGCCCCAGAGGAAGTTGAGTGTTTTTGCTACACCCTCTGGGAAACACATTTCAGTCTTCTTCATCAGCGTGTGGTTTATCCATGAGGCCAATCACATTACAAAGAAATTAGTGAGCAGTGTCGTCTGATCAATCTGGCCGCACTCACTGTGACCCAGCGCCCTGAGTCACCAGACCTTCGTGAGTCTATTCAGCAGTAATGCGTTCAGAGTACCATGGTACTCCACAAAATTATTAGGGAGGTTTTCCCCCACGTGAAAATATGTGGTTGGGGGTAGTATGATGCCCTCCTTTTCAGTAAAATCCAGCAGCATGCCAACTTGTTGGATGACATCGTGGAAATTCCCTTGGGAAAGGTCACGGTCAACATGGCTAATATTGTGGACAAAGAGGATTATCTGGAGCTTATAGATGGACACTAATGCCCTGAGGGTGTGCCACCATTGTTGGACCCATCGGGGAGAATTACCCATCAGCAGAGGAACCTCCTAGGTCCCCCTGCGCCCTCCAAGGCCTTGGTACTCAGTAGGAATTCCTGTAATGGAAAAGAGCACGTTGGAGCTATCAAGAACCCTATCCCATCTGCCGCAGTGCAGAAGACGGAGGAGGACCTCGAGAAGTCGACGTTGTGCCTGCAACATGCTAAGAAGAAGAGGTTGGTCGACAAACTCCTGGCTGAACGCGCTGTCAAGGGAAGACCCGACTAAGGTGATGCTAGGCCAGGGCAGTATGGGCAGGGACAACTAGTCCTTGGAGAGCTACGCCCAAGAAACCCTGATTATACCGCTCCTGAGGCCAGGGATGAAGCCGCATCTCACAACAAGGGGGCGTGATATGTCTTTCCAAACCCTCCTGAAAAGTGTGGCACTCCATGGAATTCATCATGGGTTTCCCAAGCTGCCCCGCAAGTCACCCCACAAGATGCTCTACATGTCGCTGATCCTATCTACCATATTGAAGAACCTAGAAATGTGCTTGTGGTTAGGGACCCTCGTAAAGGTTGGGACCCCCGTCTAGGGGATACAATGGTGGCACTCATTTCTCGCCTAGAGGCATTAGAAACACGACAGGTGGAAATCCCACATGATGGAAAGCCATACCCGGCCTGGGTGGATGATATGTCGGCACCTCTGGGTTCCGAGAATCCCACCAACTCCCCATTTAACAGGTTCAGGGACCTTCTGCAGCACCTGGCCCACATCAACTCAGGGTTTGGTACTATGCTATGGACTCTAGCATAACAGGAGGCCGTCAAGATCCACTGTTTTGTTCACACACTGGAGGGGTCGGCATTCGTCTTGTACAGTTAGCTCCCTGTCGGATCCATAACCTGCTGGGAGGTCCTTCACAGGAAATTCCATTTCCAGTTTAGCTCTACCATCTGGAAAAACAGCATCGTCGACCTCTTTAAGTGTAAGAAAATTCCTGATTAGCTAGTTGCAGACATTATTTCCCAGTTGAAGGGGCTTACATACTCCTTTACATGCCACTAACTCAAAATCAACTACTGACGATGTATGTAGGGAACGTCAAGATGGAACCGGTTTCTTCTATAATCACCCAGAACTACCCTAGAGGATTCTGAGAGTTCTCTAATAAAGCACAATGCCTGGAGGAAGCCCTGCAATAGGCCATCCAGGCATGTTTGTTGCCCCCTATAATTCCAATGAGGAGAGATGCCAAAGCCGAGCCCACCATGGGGGCCCAAATTGAATACCTAGGTGACTAGATTTTCTACTAGTAGCACTGACCTCACAACATCACAGAGGTCCTCCCCCTTAGGCATATCCTCTAGCTCAACATCATCCTCAGAATTGGAAATCACCTATGCATAATGCCCCACTGCCGCCTAGGTGGGATAATCAGGGCCCACCTCCTCGACAAGCCCCTCCGGCTCCTCATCATGGCTAGGCTCCAATGGCCCCGTTTCCAGAGAGAAGAAATCAAACTAACTCATTTATCTCGAAACAGGTTCCTGGTTGCATCTGTTGCATCATAGAGAAAAGTAGTGTATGCTTGCCTGAGTGCAGAAGAGCAGAAGAGGCAAGTCTCACTGATCGCCCCAACTACTACCCCTATCATTGGACTTTGGGGCAAACCCTCAAGAACAGATATGTGTTCAAATACTATATTCAAAACCAGGTCTATAACTACATAGTCAGGCTAGGACCGGCCCCGACACAAGTGGAAGGTGTCTTTCTAAGGCCAGACAGCAGTAGCGACATCGAAGGAGAGTGGCAGCAGGTTTCTAACCATGTGTCCCAGAAGTAAAATGATTGCATGTCTCTCAAGATAGTTTCTTATGGCCATGGCATCATTTGGGAATGCCTAAATTTGCAGGAACCTTCAAAAGCTACTGCCACAACTTCTGCATCATCATCTCAGCCCGAATCTTCCTAGAAGAGCAAGTATCGATAGCCCATGAAAAAGAAACACACCCCGCCAATGCTATCGTAGTCCCGAACTCTTTGCTACCTTATTCCCACTGAGAAGGGGATACCTTCCAGAATCTTCCCAGTAGTGGATGTATCTTCAAGTGATAGTCAAGGGTACACTTTGGTTAATATCTTGGAGTTGGTAAATCCCTATATGACTCCCGATGAGGGGGAGCACCATGAAAAACTTCCCAAACGTCCCGAGACGATGCAAACGTCCATCAAGACTCCTCCATATGGGTCATTGGGGCACATCAGTTGGCACCTCCATCCAGTCAATGCATGCAACTAAGACAAGACAGCAGACCCAGCGTAGAGCCCAGTATGTGCAACCTCTTTATCTGGTGTCGTCAGGATCGCCTACACCACCGTTTGTGCTACTGGATCAGGCAGAGCTACCTTGTCCAGACCGTGACCAGTCTCGCCTAGCTACAGGCCGATCTCTGTCATCCGGTCCTCATCCAGCAGCTACTCTTCAGGCTTCGACTAGTGAGCAGCGGGATATTCCCAACACAATCCAGTCACTAGTCTAGCTAGCAGGGTCTGTCATGCCACATGCCATAGAGAGGCCGCCTGTAAGTAGAAGATCACACCTGGCACAGGAGTACTATGACCTCAAAAACCTTGTCAGCATCCCAGCAAGGATTTATATCATTTAATCCCTTCGCCTATCATTGAATATGCATGAGGCCCTCGCTGAGGCTGTAAGAATCCCCCTCTAGTTTGAGACGGAGATAGCAGCTGCAGAAGCCTTTCATGCTGAAACAGTTGAGAATGTCGAATTCCATTCCATCATTCCCTTCTTAGGAGAGGATCAAGGCTCTCCCATACATGGGGCACATCCGCCTGCTATACATCACCATCCAATTTAACGGCATGGTGGTTCGTCGCTGTCTCATTAACAATAGCTCCGGGATCAACCTTATCCCATCATAGACACTACAGAAGCTTGGGCTATCCAAGGATGACCTGACTCCCTCCGATTTAAGAATCGAGTGATACAACAGGATAGAGTAGACATCGGTTGGAAAGATCTGCTTGAATACTCAGTTCGGTGGCCTAGTTTCCAATACCATGTTTATGGTTGTCTCCCAGGACACCACGTACAATGCATTGATGGGAATAACAAGGCTCCACCTGTAGGCGGCAGTCCCCTCGTTGTATCACTAGTGCCTCAAGTACTCCCTAAATGGTCGAGTAGGCATACTCTAAGGTGATGCATCACTTTTTTCCAATTGTGAATCCCTTTACATGGATTCTACCTATTACAAGTGAAAGGATATGTAGATTCTGTCCAGGGAGGTTGATCCCTCCACAGTCACAACTGACCCCTGGGGAGGTATGGATGACGCCTACGTCTTCCCGATCCATCGATTGGAGGCCATAACCCTCGACATGGGTTGTTTCTTTGTTGTCTCTAGTACAAGAGGAAGGCATATTCTCACGTCCAAGCAATGACATAACATCACATCATACTCCTACACAATCCAAGATTAGGTGATCCAGTGCCTCCTACCCCCATATGATATCGGGATGTCCACCCCATGGAAATGGCAGTACATCATACATGTTTTTTTCGCTGGTCTAGGATTAACCGGCTAAAGCCAACAGACTAATATTGCTTTGATATCATCAAGCATGGCCCCATGGGATGACGACCAGATGGGATTGGATCAACTTCTTTCATCGCTATGGTCTCAACGGCACGTGAATCCCTCTGATATGTTGTCCACTACTGTCCAGGGTGGTACTAGCCTCCCTTCTGGTTCTTCCGACCTAGAGGAAGCTTCACCCGCTGAGAATCCATCCTCCACAAACGCAGAAAAGGATATAGAGGATGCTCCCCCAGCTTTTGATGAAGGAGTTTCTACCACGATCGATGAACTAGTATAGGTGAACATTTGTAGCGAGGTAGATCTGAGACCCACATTGATCTGTGCCTCCATGCCCCCCGAGGAGCAGAAGCGGTACATATAATTCCTTAAACAGAACCATGAGGTGTTTTCTTGGAGTTAAGATGAGATTCCAGGACTATATCCTCATGTATTCATCCACCACCTCGGTCACCTGACAAACCATCATGGGTTCAAGCAGCCTCCCAGGAAATGCACCCTTCTTATGGTGCCATAGTCGAGGCTGAATTTGACAAGCTCATCAGAGCCAACTTCATCAAGGAGGTCCAGTACCCCAAGTGGCTTTCCAACATTGTGCCATTCAGGAAGAAGAATGGGAAGATCCAAGTCTGTATCGACTTTCGTGTTCTCAACTGTCCCTGTCCGAAGGATGATTTTCTTCTTCCAGTGAAAGAATTGTTGATTGATGCTACAGATGGGTTCCAATCCCTCTCATTCATGGATAGTGACTCCTAGTATAATCAGCTCTGGATGTCCCCTAAGGACTATGAGTCCACATCCTTCAGGGAACCCCAAGGTACATTTTGTTACCTGGTTATGCCCTTCGGAATGATGAATGTAGGTGCCACCTATCAGCAGGCCATGCACCGCATATTCATGCCAATCCTTTTGGCATCAGTGGAATGCTATGTAGATGATCTGGTGGTCAAATCTTGACAGCGTCAGGACCATCTCAAGGACCTTGCAAAAGTGTCAGGATTCCTCTGTTCCCTCCAATTGATGATGAACCCATTGATGTGTGCATTCGAGATCACCTCCGGAAAGTTCCTTGGCTACGTTGTCAGGTACCGGTGCATCGAGATCTACCAAAAGAAGATCAAGGCAATCATCCAAATGCCTCCCCCGAGCAATATTCAGAAGATTCGAGGATTCTAGGGCTATTTAGCCTACATACTCCGATTCAATGTGAATTTGGACGGCAAGTGTATTCCATTTTCACGACTCATGAATAAATTATATTTCTATGAGTGTGACTAGGAGTGTCAGACCGTGTTCGAAGAAATCAGTTATTATCTCTCCATCCTCCGGTCTTGATGCCAACCATCTTCGGAAAACCACTGTTCCTATAATTGCCTACCCTGGAAAGATATATTAGCACCCTTCTCACTCCGAAGGAAAATGAGGTAACATAAAACAATATCTTCTACCTCAGCTGCATGCTCCTTAATATAGATATTAGATAATCCCCCATCGAGAAGAGATGCCTTGCGCTGGTATTCTCAGTAAATAAATTTCGACACTACTTGCAACACAACGAGGTACAGTTGGTGTCTCGGGTGGACTCACTGAAGTATATTATGAACCACCCCATGTTGATCGGTCATCTCGCACGGTGGGAAGTAACCCTCCAGCAGTTCAACCTCAGGTTTTTACCTTAGAAAACTATCAAGGGAAAAGTATTAGAGGACTTTCATGCATCCCATAAAAAATCCGTGGACCAGTTCCTAGACTTGGATTTTCCCAACAAGGAAATCCTCTTAGTAGATCATGTCATCCCTTGTTGGCAGATGAACTTGGACGGTGCCTCTGGAAGCCCCACCGGAAGGATCTCAATGATCCTAGACTCAACATAGTAGGCCTGGGTATTGTCATTATTACTCCGGCGCAAGCCATTCTACTATACACATTCATGTTGTTAGAAGGTTTCACCTAATACGAGGCAGGGTATCAGGCTCCTATCACTGGCCTCGAGCTGGCCCTCAAGAATGATGTACCCCATTTTCATGTGAAATGGGATTTAGAACTAGTAATCAAGAAAGTCAATCGTGGCTATGTTGTCAGAAAAACATAGCTCGTACCATTGTTTGAGTGAACCCTCCAACTAATGGCACAGTTTTCATCTCAACTAGAGGTTACTCGTGTCCCCCCAATCTCAGAATGGTCAAGCTGATGCCCTGGCCAGATTGGATGCATCACCTACAGAACATGAATAGGATGATCTAATTATATAGGTGGCACACTGGAGAGTCATTTCCCCCATCACCCCAGAGGAGGATGACGACCTGCGGGTAAGCCATCCTACTGCCGATCCTCCACGTTAGGACCCCCAGGTTCACCAGATGCAGTGGTTGGATTGACCCTCGATTGGAGAGCCCCCTTTGTCGAGTATCTCCAAAATGGTTTCCTCACGGATAAGTGGGCCAAGCGCAAGCAAATTTGACACTGCGCACTGCAGTTTTCCCTCCAGTGTGGTCCCAGTCTTGACCAGATCCTCTACAAGCATGGGTTTGATGGTTTTCTCCTCTGTTGCATCCATGGAGTCAAGATTTCACAGGTCATGCATGAGGTTCATGCCAGTTCATGTAGTGTACATCAAGCTAGATTGGAGCTGTCCCATCAGATCTGGAGATTGGGGTACTTCTGGCCCTCCATGATCCACGACTTCATTGAGTTCTCCAAGAGATGTCACGCGTGCCAAATTCATGCTAACATCATGCCTCAGCCTCCAGAACCTTTCAACTCCATTAGGTACTCTTAGTTGTCTGTAGTATGGGGACTTGATGTCGTGGGACCATATCCACCGGTGACAGCTCACCTGTGCAGGTTCATCCTGACTGCCATAGACATCTTTTTCTATGTGGGCAGAAGCAGTTCTGCTCAAGGAGGTCAAGGCATATTCTATCGTTGACTTAATGAGCTCCAACATCATCTACCGATTGGGAATCCCTCAAGCCATCCTCACTGATAACGAAAACAACTTCCGAGTGGCTGAAATAAATAAATTGTATGCCAAGTACAACATCCGTTTGAACCATACCTCCCACTATCACGTGCAAGAGAATGGGCAGATCTAGGCATTCAACAAAACCCTCTCTAACATTTTGTAGAAAATTGTTGGTCAGAACAAAAAGAGTTGGCCAGATAAGCTCCCCAACGCCCTATGGGCCTATCAGAAGATGACTCGTAATTCCACCTAGGTGACCCCATATTCCCTGGTGCATGGAGAATAGGCCATCCTACCCATCAAAATCTAGCTGCCTTTGTTACGCACAACGGTCTATCTTCAGCAGGTGCTGGATAAGGTAGCTGAAATTCGGCTGGCTGAATTAGAAGAACATAATGAGAATATGCTTCATGACCTGCACAATCTGGAAAGGCAAAAAAATATGATAGCCAGGGCCTTCAACAAAAAGGTTTGCCTCCTATCCTTTCTACAAGGAGACATGGTATTGGCCCTTCGGGTGCCAATGATCCCTGGCAGGTAACCATCCAAGTTGGAGCCCAAATGGGAAGGACCTTACATAGTCCACAGGGTTTACCCTAATGGAGCATATTCCCTGGTGACCATGTATGGTTAGCGTATTACTCCTCCAACCAATGAATATTTTCTCAATAAATACATTTCCTGAGCCATTAGGTCCGGCATGACCCTAAACTATTTGGTCTGGCATGACCTTAAACTGTTTGGTCTTGGATGAACCTAAACTGGATGCCTGTCCAGCATAACCTTAAATTGTTCAGTCCTACATGACTTTAAACTGTGCATCATCCTGAAAGACGTTAAAATTATCCCTTAGAACTATATATGGATTGATTCCCATCCTTATGGGATATGTAGGAATGCTGAGAAGTCTCGTCTTGATCCCATCCTGAAACTCTTCCCATTGATTATCCCCCGTGGGTATTGTTCTCTTGGATTATCTTTTTAGTATATGGTGTAGGCTTCCTTAGCCCCTCTCATGCTAGGATTATAACAGTCACACCATGTGCCCTCTCCCCATTCTTCTATTCTCCTGCGTCCTTTCCGCACGACGTTAAAATGCATGGCCTTCAAGAACTACATATAGCTTGATTCCCAGCCTCATGGGATATGTAGGAATTCCCAGACATATTGTTTTGGCTCAACCCAAATGCCAGAATCATCCTCTTGGGTCAATACATATGGTATAGGTGCAAGAATTTTCACCAATTCACGTCGAGCTTACCTCGATCCAGATTAAAGTCTCGCTCCTTAGAGACGTTCACCTCTTTTAGAGATGGGTACATCTATGCTTCACCCACTCCATTGATAGGGAATCCATCAGCTTCCCTGTCTTGAATGGCCCCCGAATGTTATGGATTCTAGGCCTAAGGGCTCTCTTAACAATTCGAGCCAACTCCCTCACGGATGTTGATCAACAAGCCGATACAGGTCCCACGTTGCGAATATGTTCAGCAGTCAATGCTCATTTGTTTCTACAATTACAGGTCACTATAGGGATGTTGTGTTTTGATCATGGTCAATTGTTGTATGTCCCTCCCATCTGAGGCCCAGCCTCAGTCCCCTTGGCCTTTTCTTGCCTCTAGCCTAGGTTCTCTCTTATGGGGTTGTACTGTGTGGTATGCTATTATGTCTTCATTCACGTTGGGTTACTCATCGTGCCACACACATCCCTAGATGAGATACCTTATCCCCTTTCATCCCCACAACAAGACATTACACTGCAAACTGTTCGGGCCTTCCTGAACGAGGCCCAGCCTCTGGCACCTTGGCCTTGTAGGGTCTCCAGTATAAGTTCCTATATAGGGTTGAACGGTGTGGTATGTGATTATATCTTCATTCACGTCGGGTTATTCACCATGCCATAAACCTCCCTTGTGAGGGACATCTTTCTCCCCTCTTCATCCTCACTATAAGAAGTTAAACTGCAAACCGATCGAGCCTTCCTGACTGTGGCCCATCCTCATGCCCCTTGGCCTTTTTGGGCCCCCGGCCCAAGTCCCAATATAAGGTTGTATGGTGTTGTATAGGGTCATGTCCTCATTCACAATGGGTTTGTAACAACAATGACATGTACCTCTTTTTACAGAGGGTTCATTACCCCCCTGTTCTATACTAATCTTTCATATCAGATTCTATCAGGATGTACCCCCATGGTCCTCTTAGGCAATTCACCTATGTGCCTAAGTGAACTCAAGTTTAATGCCTGGAATATCGGACTCTACTAGGACATGATTCCACCAATTTTTCAGGATTTGTGTTCCCCTTCATTTGGGATTCCTTCACCTTTTCACTCCCGAAGGGACCCCCCAGGTGGAATGTATTCTAGGCCAAATGGTTCTCCTACCATCATGGGCCATCGTCCTCGAGGGTCTGGGACAACAAGCCGATACAAATCCCACATTTCGAATGTGGTCAGTGGTCAATGCTCATTTTTTTGTTCCCATATCTAGTCTAACGCAATGTGGATACTTTGTTTCGAACACGGTCAACAATTATCCTTCATCGTCATGCGAAACCTGTTAAGCCTAAGATGTCGGTTACATGATTCACATCATTCTCCACCACATCATGTCCATGTAGAACATCGAAACTCTTGGAACTATTCCTCAGTGCGAATTATCACTTTAGAAGAAAAAAGGCCTTGATAAGGGAATCATTCGGGGCTCCGCACTGATTTCCCTTTTCCATGCATTCCATTTATTGCAAAAAACCTCTCCCTCCCTTATTTCCCACACCTTTTTTTACTCACATGAGCTTAGGAATCGGGTTGAGGCCTGCACTTACTTGGAGGGTTTCCACTCCTCCATGGTATGGGCTCTAAGACCATATACTATGATCTCTTATACATATATGTACGTCTTGATCACCACCCTCATGGGATATGTAGGACCGCTCAAGAATCTCGTCTTCGGGTCCAACCCCAACAATTTAAAAATAAGTGCCCCTATTTCGGCCCCTTAACCCGAACTCTCTGAGGAACATATGGTGTAGTGAGAACCTCACGGGTCCTCAATTAGGTTGGATTTTGAAATGAACTCACCATGTGCCCCCATGTTTTCTACCATACATGGTATGAGATCTAAGACCATAAACTAATATCTCATTTAGGACTATGTATATCTTGACTCTCATGCTCATGGGATACGTAGGACCACACAGATATCTCATATTCGGGTCTAGCTCAACTGGGATCTAGTCTCTCCTGCCCCTTACCTTCTTACCTATATTTAGCCCCCTTGTACTATGGTTCCTTTCTCTTAATTGTGTACAGTGTGGTATGGGATTATTTCCTCATTCACATTGGGTATGTTTTATTACACCGTAAAAATTACCCACGTATCATCATCTCAACTACGTCTGTGTCGTACGACGTTAAAATACAGACCTATTCCCACCACATGACCCTAAGCTGTGACATTGTCATCCTCACCATATGACTAAAAACAACACTTCATCATGATGCCCTCACCCATGGGGACTCGAGGTTTGGTATCAGTCATGTGTCGTACCATTTTTCAATGCTGCATACGGCTTGATTCTTGTGGTGCAGCCAGGGATTTTCATCCTAGCCTTGTCGCTTCACAAAAAACCATTCACATTGAAGGAATGAAAAGATTTATCAAATACCGCTTCCTTTGGTGAAAGGGACACACCTGCACGCCCCTTTGAACCGTGGCATTGGTACCGTACTATGTCGTCGTCTAGAACTATGTACAGATTGATCCCCATCCTCATGGGGTTCATAGGAATGTCTGTGAACCTTTCCTCAGACCCAGCATAACTCTCATTTCTGGTCCCTTGACCTAGAACCTCCCCAAGGAACACATGGTGTTCAGAACCATAGGTTCCAATTCATGGAGTGTTTTATAATAACCCCACCATGTGTCTCACACATTTCCTACCATCCATGGTCTGAGTTCTATAACACAAAACTAAGATCTCCCTATGGGAAATGTGTATCACGTTTGGCTATTTCCCCACCATATGCAAAGTCTTTTATATCAATCCCCCCTTAATGGTCCACCCTAGGACCTTAAGCTGTAACTGTACAGCCCTAGGACCCTTGTGCTTGGGAGGGGACTTGACTCCCTGTTTCTGATACGTCTCATAGTCATTTTCAAATTCATTTTAGCAAAGATCCAGAAGTTTGGAATTTTCACAGGGACATTCCCCTCATTCCTTGTACATGCTTTGTGAAACCGTTATTTGGATCCTAATCCTCTTCTACATCTGAAGGGACCCCCTTGACGGCTTGGTCTCATGCTGCCTGGGCTCACCTACCGTTTCGGGCCAAAATCCCTAAGACCCCGGACGACATTTGCAACAGCAACCGTGTTTCGAACATGGTCAGTGGTCGACCCTCATCTATCTGTATCCATTCAAGGCTAACATTATATGGATGTTGTGTTCTGTACATAGTCAACAGCAATCCCATATCGTCATTCCACCATCACGGTGGTCTAGATCTCGTGCATCATGATTCACATGTTTCCACTCCCTTATGTTCAAGTGGAATTCCAACATACTCGGCTCCACTCTTCAATTCATCTAGGTGCGTTACATAGGCAGGTCAACATCAATGGGTCAATGGTCATCTAATGCCTCAACGTTCCTAATGTGTGACTCCCTATGCTAGGAATGTCCCATAACTAATTCGTGTTTCTCATATCGAGCATAACTCACATGGGCTTAATAGTTCTCGTAGGACATGTACTGGCGCAGCCATTGCCACCCATGCCTTTCTCATCTCGCATGACATTAAACTGTGCATCCAGAACTATGAATGGCTTGAATACCATCCTCATGGGATACGTAGAGAAACCCAGGAATTTCACCTAGTGTCCAGCCCCGGGAATAATGGATCCCATCCATTCTCACCGTCAGCCCCCTGGCCTGACTCCTTGTAGGGAAACATGTAACAACAAATTTTCCCTGAACAAGTTCGGGATGCCCCAAGATGTCATTGGGAAGCGAAGAATCCCTCACCAGAGAGGTGCGGTCTAAAAGATTGAATGATCCATGATCAGATCGATGCGTCCATCTAATGTAGTTCCACCACGATGGCGTAATTTTGAAAGTGTAGGATTCTATTCGATCAAACCATCACTCCACCCTCTATACATTTCGTGCCCATTATTCAGACCCTTTCCCTATTTAATGTCTAAGGGAACCCCCTAACAGTATGGATGCTCTGCCTATGACCCACCTATTTTCCTGGGCCAACGTTCTGTAGGACTAATGGATGACATTTTGAGTCAGGCCCTATGTTTCAAACATGGTTTGTGATCAGCCCTCGTTTTCTATCCCTATTCAAACCTAACACAATAAGGGTACTATGTTTTGAATATGGTAAACAAATATTATTTATAATCATGAAACCCCCAAAATGTTCCGAATTTTGGGTATCGTGATTCAAACCTCCCATTCCCATCTATTCGTAATGATTTCAGCACCCATGGTGTTACCCCGCCCATGCACAAGAGCACACCATGAAAATGGTAATTCAGATGTTCTATGATCTTCATTCTCCAGTCAGGTCTCTCCCATTTCAACTCGTAAATATGGACAAGTTTTTCAAACTCTAGATGCCCGAAGCATGGTTTTCACTCCTAACATTTGGGTATGTTGATAAGGTGGTCATCCCTTCTTTCTCACATCAGTCCCGACCCGTGTGAGCTTATGGAATGCTCGCTGGATACTGTGCGAACATCACAAGGATGAAATAAACCAATGTAAACAACAGAAATCATGCATTCTACAACATCAAACAATTAAGGTATGAAAGAATGTTTGAAGGATTGTAATAATTATAGTACCCGAGGGTCGATCACCCCATGGATGGGTTGACCTCGTAAAAAGAGCATATCAGCTACACCAACCATTGGATGGTGGTGTCCAGGAGACATTGCCACCTGTTCAGCTCCTGATCCTGCTTGGCAGCGAGAGTGCGCATTTCTTTGGCCGCAATCAGGGCCAGCTCCGCGTCATCCCGGATGGTGTTCATCTGCTGAGAGGCTCGCTTCAGGCTCTCTTTAGCTTCTTCCAGTTGGGCCTTTAATTGTAATACTACCCCATATTTCCCGTCAAGGGAGGTCATGTGCTCATCTGCCCGATTCTGGAGCCACCGGACCATGTTTTTAGCCTCTTGGAGCCTCTTTATGTTCAACGCTTTCCTCCAATACTATCCCACACCGAGGCCATGGTTATACACCCGAATGTTTTCCACCATAAGATCTCATAAGAGTATGTGGGGACGCCGTGCGTCCACTGCCCCATCACACAGTTCACACAGTTGTGAGCGCAGTCTGTCCATCTCATCCAACCATAGTGCTTGGGGGTGTCATTGATGAAGATCATGATCATCTTCATGATCAACGATGGACTATTTTGATGTCCTCCTCATCATAAGTCGTCTTGTCCTAGTCGGCATGGTTGGCAGTCTTGTATATAGGGAATGCCCCCAGGAACTCCTCAGTCAGGTCCACGTCTAGCATTGGATCTGGCATGATGGGGACTGCACTGTCTGGTTGATCCTCATCATCGGATCCCACCTCAATAAGCTCAGGTGTATACTCAATGGTGCCCCCCCCAATTATCGAGAGCACTACAGTTCGGTCACGTTGGATGATCACCTCCACGACCATTGGCATGCCTCTGGGATGGCACTACAAGAAGACCCGACCAACTTCGCCGTAGTGGCCCAGATCAATTGGGGGACTATAAGTGCCAAAAAAATGGGGGACATGAGGGTCCGTTAACACGGTTAGGGGAAGGAAATCATAAATTTTGTAGGGGAGACTTACAGAGGTCATGTCTCTGGTCTCGCTCTTCGGCTGATGTCAACGGGACCCCGAGATGTGGCTCCCCGTATATGGTTGGCCGGTCTGGAGTCTCCAGGGGAGCCACCTCATGTGTCATGGCCCCACCAGACATGGATGTTGATGCATCCACGGGTGTGGATCCCAAAGGTCCCACATCGACACCCACTAATGGCTGAGAACGAGGTCTTTGCACAAGGTCTTCCTGCACTGTGCAAATGATGATAAGGAACCCAATGTAGCCTAATAGAAAACCTTGAATAAGGAACTTGTGATTTTACCTCAATGGCCTCCACAAAATCTTGGAGATCTGAGGACTGATCGGGAACTTCTCCCTCCTCCAATGGACTCCCTCTACCCACCTCGTCTCCCCAGGAGGACTAGTCCAATTCCTCCATAGAGGAAAGCTCACCCTCAGGTCAGTAGTTGATAGTTGTGGAGAGAACGTACGGTCCAACACCACCCTAACCTGGTTTTTCATCAAATTAGGGGAAGGCCAAGAGTGGATAATTTCTTCCAGTTCATCCATGTATTTCTATGCCTCTGCCTGGGATACAGCAAAACTATCTATAAGAGGGCTAATCCCCGGCAAGTATATCGCCAGGTGGTTAAGGTGAAACCATAACTCAGATGGGCTGAGGAATTTCCAGTTGACTTCCCAGATGTCCCAGGCCTCCGAAAAGATAGAATTACCTGAAATGTCAATATATATAATCCGTTTCTCTAGGGATTGAGTAAAAATCATGCAGAATCCTTTTGGTGGCCGCCCCTCTCGATGACTTTGTTCTTCAGGGGCCACCGAGTATGTTTCCGCCACTAGATTCGCAACTACTGCTTCCCCCTCAACTGGCATGGGAATTTCCGCTATAGCAGCCCCGCCACTGTGAGATGGCCTTTCCACCTTCCATCCATAGATTCGAGGTTTGGGAAGCTCTCCGTCACCAACTAGGATGGTTGGATGTTTTAGCATCTCCCCTGAGTAGGAAACCTCCCAGCTCTGGGCTTCACCAGTCTGAGGATGGCGGTCAGTGGAGGCATTACATTATGCATCTTCCCATCCTCTCATTTGAACATGAGCCACATATGCCTCATCAGACATGGGTGCTCCTCATGACGCACCTCCATGTAGACCTGCGGGGTGAGTAGCTGCATGCACCGAAATTGTCTTGTTGATCGGTGTGGGGTGTATGGCTCGCAGAGTTTCCTACGGTCCACCCTAGCAACCAAGACTCCACCTAGAAAGTCCAGGAGTCAGGCCCAGTGCTCTTCCATTCCCCGACCATAATCTGTGAAGGCCCTTGTTAGTAACGGTAATGGATGAAAGTTGGACTTCTCTACCTTTAATATTTGAATCAACACTGATGGTACGGTCATCATGGCCGAAAAACTCCCCACGATTTTGAGAATATAGGGCCGGAAGTTCGACATTGGATGCGAGATGGGATTTGGATACTCATAGACCCCGATGATGTGCACCGCTATCAACCCATAGATGAGGTGGAACAGCCCGCATAACCTCTATGGAATCTTCCCCTTGTTGATGTGCCACAACATCTTATACAACCTAGAGAGCATCGGTATCCCTAGGTTGACCCGCCCTCCTGTCTCCAATGTGGATTCCATGATGAAAGTATGTGGTCGCACTCCCATGTTGGTATCCCTTACTTGCAGGATCCAACTGTAGATGAGAGATACGATGAGTGCCGCTAGAAAAACTATGGGTTGTTGCTCAGTGCTGACACTAAACCACCAAGTCTACCACTCGATATACTCCAACAGCTACTAGTATGAGTGTTCCTTACTCTGGGCCCCCTTTGGGAAAGTTAGAGGCCTTGACGAAAACTGCATGTTCTCTGGGAATTTTATGAATTGCTTGAACCCCTGCTTAAAGTGGACATCCCTTACTACCTCATTGTCCTCCCCGGACACGAGCTCCATCAGTGCCAACGCTAACTGTGGTATCTATTCCGGATCCTCCCACACACCCATAGAAGGGAGGAATTCATCGTACATCGCCCCCAGTATTGGGACCCTTGAGATCTGATACATGTTCCATAAGCTTATTCCAACCTCCTCATGATTCATGTGGAAGGTATTTGTTACTAGCGACCACCGGCTCAACATCTCTGGAATTAACTGCTTCGGTTGGTAGATATGAAACTGGAAAGCCCATGCTACCTCATACCTGCCCAACCTTCTCAGCTCTACTCTGAAATCCTCACACGAAGCGCCTACCCAGTAGGCCCAAGCCCAATCATCCATGAAATTTCCACCATGGCGCTAGTCCCATTCCTCAGACCACCCCTTCTTCGAGTTCCCCAGCACCGCCTTGAGGATAGTTCAGTGCAGCGGAGGGGACGTATCCGGCTGTAATGCCTCCCCGTAAACGTTGTTCTGATGGTTGTGTAAATAGTCGACAATGATGGGTGTGATGTCCTCCCAAGCATGAACATAAGCCGCCCTAAACCAACGGTGCTAACACGGTGTGATTTGGAACCAGTATGTTGGCTCGTCCCTACTTGCTTCATGGGTGTAGACGTCATCCCTCATACAGCATCGACAATGGACGAGGATTTTAGTGATTAACATCAGACTTCGACCCTTGATCTCTCCATGGCTCCATGTCTGAGGGGGTGCATTTTGTGGGGCCAAAAATTCCGGATATAGTAGAATCCTAGACGAAGGCACCATTGACTGCCTTGCTAATCCATTTCGCAAAGTTCCCCAGCACCGCAGCTTCCGCGAAGCAAGGAGGCGGGACGCTCCGTGAACACATTTGAAGTTCTAGAGCCCACTGCGAAGTAAGGCAGCGGGACACTCTGCGAAGGAATTTGAGGTTCACAAGCCCACCACGAAGTAAGGAGGCGGGACGCTCCGCGAACACATTTGACTTTCACAAGCCCACCACGAAGCAAGGAGGCGGGAAGCTCAACGAACTCATTTGATGTTTGCGAACTGGCCACGAAACAAGGAGGATGTATGCTTCGCGGGCACATTTGATGTTCGTGAGCCTACCATGAAGAAAAGAGGTGGGTCGCTCCACAAACTCATTTGACGTTCATGATCGTGCCACCGCGAAGCCACCAAGTCCCTCTTCGCACAGCGTAATCCCTGCTTCAGGGTGCCTCTTGCCAATTAATACTGAGCTCCCCCTGAGATCAATGCATGAACAATCTGACCTTCCAAATTCCAAACTCCCGAATCATGAAGCATCATTATGCTCTATGAACCATGAGCTATGTGAGGTACTTATACTCCGTGATGTGCCTCCCCTTTCTCCCATTTTGATCCCCTATTTTGATAGGAATTCATTTCGTGAAGTATAAGGGCTATCGTGAAGGAAGGGGATCCCCAAGTGGACCTGGGTCATCATGGAGCATTTATTCTACATGAAATACCCTTCATGTACACATGATCCACATGCTAAGGCAGGGTCACTGTAATTCACAATACACATTGTTTCACAACAGCTTGCTTCGCGGTGCACCTTTTCCCCATGATGTAGTGCTCCGCGAATGCCTCTCCACTTCACGAAGCACCTCCCATTTGTAAATATTCCCCATGATTAGGCTTAGCCACCCCTCTTCACGAATCACACTCCTTCGAAAGTGCCCTCCGCCAAAAAGAACAATAGATCTTCACAAACCCCTCGCCTATGAACCCCTCTGCTTGGCAATTCCTTTTCCCGTGTGACCCTCCAGGTTTTCACAATGTGATTTCAAAGTCCCTTGGACGATACTTCCTATTCTGTTGCTTTTCCTCAGGTGTCATTGCATAGGAACGCTAATTGATATTACCTCTTCGTACAACCATGCTAATGTAGACCACTCGATGGTTCACTCTATGACACCCCCTCACCACGGCTTTTCCTGACCCCTCTCAACACCAAGTGGATCTGGGTACTGGTTATGTATGTCCTAGGGGTGCGGAGCGAATCCACCTCGTCCGAGCTGCAGGACATTAAAAAACCAAGCACCATCGTCCTTAGCACATGACGTTAAACTGTGACCTGGCTCCGTGACTCGCACGTAGGGTCCCCCACCTTGGTTATTCTCCACACCCACTCGTCTACTTGGGGATGGGATCACCCCTCACAGGGGATGATGTCATCTTTATAGGAGTTTTGTTTGTCTGTGGAGTAAGGGAGGCCATCTTGGTGTAAGCCCCTAGCTTTTCCTATAGGAGGAAGCATCTCTGCTCCTCCTTTCATCTTTGGTCCCCAAGGCCAGCGAAGGGCGTGGTAGGGAAAGGTGCTTCTTATTTCATCGGTCCCAAGTCCCTCTCCTGCTACGCTTTGTCACCCCGGGCCTATATCATAGAGTAATTCCAAATCTTTCTCTACCTGGGCTGCTAAACACTTCTAATCCCCACTTCACTTCCCAAGGACACATCATTCGCGACGTGATCTTTGGGTCTCTACTATATCTTGTTTCTCACACCGAACATGACTCACGTGAGCTTAGAGTGAGCACCGACTATGAAAAACAACATAGGCCACCTCAATGTGTAAGCCCCAAAACCCAACCTGAACTACGAGGGCATTGATCTTTTCCATGGAAAGGTATATAGGAATCCTCCCTAAGGTCCAGGCCCAACAGTCGGTCCTTTCATCCTCCTTCACGTCGGTTCACCACCACCTTGGGTAGCCTAGATAGTAATCCCCATGCAACCGAACTACTTGGACTCTGATCCTTTCCAAGGCAAGGTACATAGGAAGCCTCCCTGCGGTTTAAGCCCGCCACACCTAGACCCCAGGTCCACCTTCACGTCGGTTCACCGACACCTTGGGCATCCTAGATTGTAAGCCCCATGCAACCGAACTACGTGTACTTTGATCCCAGCCAAGGAAAGGTATGTAGGAAGCCACCCTAAGGTTAAATCCCACCACAACTGGACCCAAGGTCCACCTTCATGTCGGTTCACCGACACCATGGGAAGCCTAGAGTGTAGGCCCCACACCCTCACCAAACTATGTGGACTTTGATCCCTACCAAGGCAGGGTACGTAGGAAACCACCATGAAGTTCATGCCCACCATCCACCTGGACCCCAGATCCTCCTCCACCTCGGTTCACCAACATCAACCCTATCTATGAAGTCTTTGAGCCTTGATAAGTTAGTGTACGCAATAATCCTCCACGAGGTTCAAGACCACCACCCCGGTCGTTCCGACCTCCTTCACATCGGTTCACCAATACCCTAGGCACCCTATATTGTTAGTCCCACACACCCATACTGAACTATGTCGACATTGATCCCTGCCAATGTAGGGTATGTAAGAAGCCTCCCTAAGGTTCAAGCACACCATTCATGGGACCGATGTTCCTCTATCACGTCGGTTCACCAATGCCAACCTCCAGAAATATGGGGACTTTGATTCCCTTCCATGGGAATACGTAGGAAGCCCCTCCAAGGATCAAGCCCAAAACCATCTTCATCCTCATTACGGCTCCATCCCATTCATTAACTCTTTCATAGAACCTTCCATTATCTATCTTGTTTCTTACCCATGCCACCAAATCCCGATGAAATCATGCCACCCCATTCCCCGTTCCGTTTAATAGCATTCAATAAGCCACCCACATGTTTTCCAAAATATCAGTGTTCCCTCTAGGGGTTCCTCCATCTGATCCACTCTAGTCAGTGTTCAGATCAGTCTGATTCTTCTCCACTGTACGTTAAACTCGCGCCATTCCCTGTGTGAAACATGGGAAGATGAGAAAAACCTGAGATACATTCCCAAGGAATATGATTCCCCCGTGATCGATGTAGGATGCCTCGGGCTTCTATGCCCTCGAGGTGCCCTATAATAAGGGACAAAATACAGACACACCAATCCCCAGTATCTAGACACAGCAGTGATTCCCAGCATGACAACTACTCTAATCGAATGTTGCTACCCTGATCAGACACCTTTTAATGTTGTGACCGAAGCAGCGTAATTAACTAGTTTCCATGAAGATTTGGCGCCACGAAGAGTTTCACGAACAACGTCTTATGTCTATGAGGGAGAACCAGACTAGGGTATGAGTTCCAAGGAGGAATCCAAGGATGGAAGAATTGATATCCCATCATCTCGTTTCGATAAAGGAGAAAAATTCCCTAAACAAAGAATAGATGTCGACCTCCTTTGGAAAGCGTGAATGCGGGGAAACAGTTGTGCTTCCTCCACAGAACGATGTGTGCACCCCATTGAAAGCGTCAGAAAAAATTACCTAAGACATATCTTGGTAATAATACAATCTGGGTTATTGTCGATCTATTGACTAAATCTACTCATTTCTATATTATATCAGATTATTTTTATCTATATCAACATTCTCGGTTATATGTTAAAGAGATAGTCTGGTTTCAAGGTGTTTCCCCCTCCATTGTATCTGATCGTGATCCCATATTTTATTCTAACTTTTGTAAAGGATTTCAGAAGTCATTCGGTACTGAATTAAATTTTAGTACAGATTTTCCTCCTCAATCAGATGGGCAGTCAGAATGAACAATTCATACTTTTAATGATATGCTACATGCTTCCTCAATGGAATACCAAGGATGTTGGGATCAACAATATTGTTTGGTTAAATTTTATTATAATAAATGTTTTCAATCAACTATACAATTGGATCCATTTAAGTCATTATATTGAATCAGTGTGAAATTCTATATTTTTGGGATGAAGTAGGTGAAATGAAGTTGATGGGACCAGAATTAGTAGAATAGATGGATGAAAAATTTCATTTGATTCAGAATAAAATGAGAACAGCTCAGAGCAGGAAATAAAATTATACAGATAACCAAAGGAATGATCTTTCTTTCGAGGTATGTGACCATTTCCTTTTTAATGTTTCTCCATTGAAAATTGTGATGTGTTTTGGTAAGAAAGAAAATTTGAGTCTGAGGATCATTAGACCATATAAAATCATATATAGAGTTGGATTAGTTGCGTTTAAATTTGTTTTAACTCTAATTTTATCCCAATTAGACAATGTTTTTCATGTATTAATGTTGAGAAATTATATCCCATACTCATCTCATGTTTTGCGTCTAGAGGTAGTTCATTTGGAAGATAATATTTATATGAGGAACAACCAGTCCAGATTCTTGACTGAAGAGAGAAAGTGTTGTGGAATATGATAATTTATTATGTAATAGTTTTATGGATACCCCATATGGTTGAAAAGGAAATGTGGGAATCTGAAAATGCAATAAGGGATAAATACCCCCATTTTTAGATAAGTTAATAAAATTTTGAGGACGAAATTTCCAAAAGGGGGGAAGGATGTAAATTCTAGGTAAACAAAGAATATGACATTTACATATTTATTAATATTTTTGAATTATATTTTAATTTTAATTTGAAGGGTGTGCTATGATATATGGTATAATCAATATGCAACAATGGGTTTCTATGAAATCATGCATTGCATACAACATTGAGTTATAACGAAAAATAATATAATAATATTATTATTTTAAATGGTAGATAAAAAATAGTCGTTTTATTGAACAGATTGAATAAAAGTAACTAGAATATGATTATTCCTATTTGTTAATTATTTTACATTTATCCAATAAAAGTTAGATGATTACAGTGTGGATGAATCCAATTTTAAGCATAAACACTCTAATATTCTTTAAAATGTCAATTAACAGCCTTTTGATGGAGAAACCTTTTTAAATATAATTTTTTCACCCTTATATGTTATAATTGACAACATAATATATTTTTTTGAACTGGTACATCAAAATTAACTTTGGATAAATTTTGGTTTTTTTTGATAATGTTCATTTTTTATGAATAGTTAAAAATGTAGCATTTTAATTATAGACTGCATTTTAATATAATTTATTTATATAGTTATATTACTATTTTAATTGGTTTTAATGAGTAATTGGATTCAATTTTTACCATTTCATCCAATTTCTTTCATTTAATGTAATTTTACTCGTTAATTGTACATAAACATAGGTAAATATTTTAATAGTTATTATTTCTTAAAAACATGATTTTTGTTTTGAGAACGAGAATTATTTTTAAATTAATTTCTTATACTACTATTTTTTGACTTTTGGAAAAATGAATTCTATATTTGGAATCAGGAGTTCCAAATTTCATAAATAGTTAACTTTTATTTTTAGACATTATGAATATTTACTTCAGTAAATATTGTATTTACGATTGTTAAAAGATAAATCCGGTAAATAAGGGTAAACAAATAATATTATAATAATATTTAATTACCCTAAAATGGGTCATAATCCTATTGGATGATACATGCCTGACCATGTTCACCCTTGGGTCGATTTTGGGACCCCATGGAGCCACTTGGGAGTTATAATGAAAACTTATATTAATTAATTTAATGTAAAGACAATAATAACTACAACATATATATTTTAGTAAAACAATTTATAATATGGGGGTTATATAAGTGATATCTTCGACTATGGATTTTCATATTAAAGCTAAAAATATTTCTTACATCATGGTATTTTATTTATAAATTTTAGATTTTAAATAAATAAATTCAATTATGAGATAATGGTGATGTAGTAATTGATTCATTAATGAAGGATACTAATAAATTATTTTATATATATTAAAATAAATTTATTTTGAAACTTTTTATGACATCAAAGAATATTAGAGATAATAATTACTTGTTACCTTTCAATTATTTAAGGTTGTTCTAAATAATAATGTTGTTAGAGTGTTTTTAAAAATTATGATTTGAATATTTTATAAATTGACCTAAATGAGTTTTTAAAACAATTAATATTTTATTAAATGATAAAATACTCCTAAAAATATAAAATTCATCCAAATTAGATATATAATATTACAAATGTCCTTAATGATTCATTTTGTGTCATTTTTTCATTTTAGTGTAAATATATTAACCATATATTTTGAATATAGAAGAGGATGTGGTAAAGGATAAATAAGTTAACCAAAGGTTAAATAAAAATATAAGGATTAAAAAATATCCAAGACATGTCAAATTCATATTGGATAATTTTATTTAGACATATATTCCCATTAATTACTAATTAAATATGTTTTTGACCATTGGAAATAGAAAATAATTTTATAATAATATAATACTTTCAAACATTCTTAAAGAGCCCCTCTTCCCTCTTATAAAAATACCCCACTTCTAACCCATTACTCAAATCAATAAATCCCCTTGGCTCATCCAAAATCTATGAAAATAACCCCCAACATCCCTCACTTCTATCTAAATGCATACATTAGGTAGAAGGAACTTTAAAAATCCTTTTGGTTCAAACCAGAGGAGTTACCCAATTTGAAGATAACATCTTCCCTCAAGTTCTCTTATTCTATTTTAATTCTTCAGTCCATATGATCTTATTGTTATTTGTTTACATAACAACATTAGTATAATAAATATACTATCTTTTTTTTATGATATGTATTTGAACTACACATGCACACACCTTCATCAAATGGGTAAAGAACATATTGTTTCTGTGGATGGTGAACTAACGCCTCACGAAATGATGATTGTCAGTTATCTCCTACAACCTCTTATGGGGGACACTAAGAGTAAAATGTATTTATATGTGATATATATTATATTTATATTGTTTCTATGATTCTATATTTTTCATTTAAATCATACCTTTATGGTTTCCATAATGGGTAAATGTGATAATTTCATTTGAGAAAGTGCGGACTGTCGCCCACTCAAAGTGATATGACTCATTCATACCATATGTGGAACGTATAAAGGATGTTTTTGATGAAATAATGTAATGTTAAAAATATTATATTATTATGGAATCATAATATACCTAAGTATTATTATGTTTTCATTAATTTAAATATTAAATAGAATTGAAATTAATGTTTATGTGTACATACAACTAACTGTATCCATGAACTGTGCAATTCATTTATTATCTCCAAATGTTATGTACTATTATAAATATATATATATTGGATATATATGATATATATAGTATCTAAATAATTAATATATTTATGTATATAATGGAATTTTGACCCTAGAGAAAACTTGTAATCATAAGAAGTTCATTTTTGACTCATGTACTAAATATCAACAAAATAACAATTATTAACATAAATGATTATGTAATGTTAATAATGTTTTAATAAGTGATATAAAAGGAATAATAAAATTGAGAATGGTTCTGAATCGTATAAATTATCTTTATTTTATTATTCATAATATTATAGAATGAACAAGTCAAGTCGGACATGAGGTAAGGGTATTTGTCTCAATTTCCATTCATTGAGGCTAATTTTGTTTTATAAATGACTTTCTATTATATGGTGTATAAACACATTTAACTTTTCATTTAATTCAACAAAAATATTTTTCTATGATGCGTTTTACTAAACAACAAAAAGGAAAGTTTCTTTTTAATGTAAGCGGTGGCAAAGACCTTTCTTCCGCCGTGAGTATTATTTGATCTGTGGAATTCTCAACAAGTTACAATGTTTTAAAAAAAATACCATATAATAATTTACGTATTTTCGTATTTATATTTTTTTTGATAATGGATTTTTTTTAATATATTTAAATGTTATATTATGATTGATATGTGAAAATGTTATCTTTCCTTTATGGACATGAGCCTCTGCCTAGTTGGTGAGGACTCCTTAAGTGCATCCAGGAGTCCCGGGATCAAATCTAGGTGGAGGATAATTTCAGGGGGGGTACTATACCAGCATTGTAGTAGTAATGTAGAATGAACTGTGTGGTACTGTTGCAGGTACTGTATCAGGCACTGTTTGGCACTATAGCGGCCAAGTTCATTCCCCTATTTGGGCCTTCGGGCCATCGATTTGCTCCATGTGTCCTTTAAGGCCTTCGGGCCACCTAGGCCTTCAGGTTAGTAAGACCTTTGGGCCACCATAAGACCTTCATGCCACCATAATTGCAGATGCAGATAGGAAAACAAACAAGGAACAAGCATCAAATGGAGGATGAGCAAGGAGCATACACCATAGAAGAAGCTAAACGAATTGCAAGATTGAGAGGGTGTGGCACCAGTCATTTGGACAATCCTGTGAATGCACGGGAAAGCCTTGCCGAATATCCATTGAAAGGTGGAAAGTTGATTTCATGGTGATGATACTGGGGAGGAGCGGTTCTAAGTAGTTATTCTGGGTTGTATGTAATGTTTCATTCCTACTGGCAATGAATTCTTCTAAGGGATACATGCCATGTAATACTAATGCCTATGGGACTTTTAAGGGTTCAACCTCATCCCTTGATATGTGGATTATATAAAATCAATAAAAAATATAGGCCTTTGGGCCATTAGAGTAATATATTTATTTTATATTTTTTATGTGTCAGGATAATGTTATGGTTCATAGGAATTGTTTACGTATACATGTGGTTCTGTGATAAACCTAGGGAAGGTGATCCCAAGATAGCTCTTCATGCATTGGGTAACACGAAGGAGGTAAATATTAATGTTTCTCCTAAAATATTTATGGAATATATTGTGATTGTTATTCCAAATGCAACTCCCTATGTAGTTGTGAAAGCTAAAACGCAATTATTTTATGGATGCCACAAGTTACATTTATGATTTCTGATTTCTATGTTTTATTCATAAACCATATGATGTCATTCGGAATATTAAAGACATTATTCTTAGTATGTATTTATAGACTATTGTTTTATTTCCTTATCTTATAATCCTTAGTAATCTTTTTATTCTCATACCATGTTTTTTGGAAATGTTTTTCGTTGGACTTAAAGATGAATAGGGTTATGGATGGGATCAATGAAATGTCATACTGTCTAAAACATGGAACAATACATGATTCTTTTTTTCAAGGGTTTTATTTTATGAAAAAGTTTGATACTATGTAGAAGGGTCTAATTTTAGTATTCAAGTTGTTATGTATATGTTATGACCTAATTATATAATTCTCTATACCTGAAATGATTCTCAAAGTGAATTATTAACTTATTTCAATATTATGTAATGTTTAATGTTGGGTCCTTATAGAATGTAGTTTCCTTTAGTACATCTAAACCCATTTTGATCTTCATGGTTTCTTGGTAGAGGTTTTTTTCTATTGGTAAATGTTTTTACCTTGGGTTTTTCATTACAAAAAGGAATAATATTTTTTAAATGTTTGTATGTTATTATATATAGTTTTTTATGACATTAGATATTTTATTTGTTATATTCCATAAAATATTTATGTAATATTTTAATGATTTTTCTAATACAAAAATTATATCACTGCTATTTATTGTTTTCCAAGGGTCGCATGGTTTAATGATTAAAAAAATGTGTTAATGACTCTTATTTTTTATGTTTTCACTCTTAGTTATTGTAATCATCCAATTTTTTATTATTTCCAATAGTGATGAAATGTCTTCCAAAACTGTTTTTTGTTTTCCAAATTAGTTTTAATATAAAAACAATTGTATAAATTGTTGTAAATAAATAACTAATTTTAGTTTTAATGACCAATGATTAAAAATTATACAACTTCACTTATTTATCATAAGAAACATAAATTTTAATCTTCATTAACATTCAAAATAATTTTATTAACTGAATGAAAAGAAAAAAATTCAAAAAAACCTAGAAACCAATGCATTTTAATCAAATAATCAATGTTGAAATTTATAAACCTATAAAATATTTATTTTTGATATTAAATTAATGTGTGAAATGAAATAAAATAATTTCACAATCATATAACCATTATAAATTGTATTATTTCATTAAATTACAATATCTTTAATGAATAATATAAAAAAACAAATAAATAAAAAGTAATATTGAAATGATAGATATAATTTCATGGATTGTACCTCTATAATATATCATCACTTAGAAACATGTATTTCATCACCGACACAACAATACCACTTTCTCATTGTTTATCCTAGGTTGATATCCATTTGTGGAAATTTATTCCACATATAAAATTTATATATAATGAATAATGTGTTGAATGAAATATGGTAGATAAATTGTATCCGTATTGTATATATGAATATGGAAGATGAAGAAAATTATGGTTAGGGAAATGAATAAATGTGGGAAGGGAATGTTTGATTTTCAAATAGATAATATAAATCATGTGAAAGAGATTAAAACATAATATGTCATATGTTGAGTAAATGTATCTAAAGGAAACAATATAAAATCATATTACTGGTATTTTAAAAATAATTATTTTCTATGTAAAGGAAATAATTTAATAATAATTTAATTTAATTAATAATGTTAGTGAATTTTTTCTAACTATGTTTTTTAAAATATATGATATTATGAATTATTCATGTAAAAATATAATTTTTGTTACATAAATACATGGATATCCAAAACTACCATGGTTATATTTTAATGTATGTTATTGGCCAAACCTAATCAAAAAATTTAGCAATGTCTATACTACAATAGATTATGAAAACCATATGTGAAGTCACCCATTTAATCTTGTATATGAAATAATAGAGATTCATGCCTAACGATATTGTATACTTGATCATGGAATCAATTTTTTTGGACATCTTAGTGTTAGATTTCACTATATGGGATAAAAGTATTATTTTTTATATAGACACTCATATCAGATAAATAATATTAAATAATTATTAACTTGATTATCTATAAAATTATCCGTGAAATTTTGTGTACAATTGTATTTGGGAAAGTATGTACATCATAAAAATTTTAAAAAATAATATATTAATATTTATTCCAATCAAACAAAAATTATTCAAGAGATCACTATTTTCTAAAAAATCTAAGTGAAACCTTATGGTTTTGCATAAAATAGGGGGAGAAAAATAAATCATAGTTAGGTGTAAAATAAGAATCCCAATGGGTGAGATAGAAAGTGAATAAATCGTAATGAATATAAATTTAAAACATGATAGATCATAAAAAATAACATAGAATCATGGAATAAAGAAAATAAACCTTAAGAGAATGGTAGTTATGAGGATCATCATAATTTTTACAATAATAAGTTATTGAATATGTCATAACTAACTTTAAAGATATTATAAAAAATTATTTTGGATCATTGACAATGAATAATACAAAATGTCTTAGTAGATGAATGAATTTCCCAATTGATTGGGGGTATATAATTTGGGGCTCACATATCATAAAAATACATCGTGCATATATTTTATACATAAAATGGACTCATATATATATACATATATTTAAAAAAAATATAAATCCTTTTAAAGGTATGATTGTTATAACAATCCCATAAATCATTAAACATCATGGAATCTTGTAAGATCCCATCAAAATATGAAATTAATGAATTTTGGAAATTAATTATTGTTTTGTGAATAACTAGTCATCAAAATTTTTCACAATGTTATGTATAAATCATATTTAATTATTTGTATGAATTAACTAAATAGAATCATAAATAAAATTTTACGAAGTGAAACAAATAATCATTAAATGTGGCAAGAATTTAGAGATTCCATAAAACTAGACATAAATTTTTTTTATTTAAAAATATGATTCATTTAAATTTTAATCATAGAGATAAAATATTTTTTATTATAGTTGAATGACATAGTAATAATTCTTTACAAAATGGAGTGCAATTAGAAAATATTATATTATGAACATTATATGTTTTTACTTGAGGAAATAATAAAATAGTACACTAAATGGGATAAATATAACTATAGGTTGGAAGAAATAATATGTGTAAATGATATAATTTTACTATGTGATTATGGTATTAATATTAAGATAGATATATTTATATTAAAAATGATGGATATTATATATTATATAATTATACTGATAATAAAAAACCTGAAATGAACCCCTAACTAGAATCCTAAATAGATTAAAATACTCCACTAACATCTAGAATAGAAAATTTAAACTCAGTAATTATTTATCTTATAAACCATTAACTATTTACTTATTCTCTAATAATACATTTTTATCATTTTTTATTTACTAAATAAATTGTCATTTCCCATTTCTATTATTTTGACATTATTATGTTTGTGGTTCAAAAACTACTTCACTAGTGTTGTATCAGTTAATCTTAATAGAAAAATGGTTCCATAGTGAAGAGAAGATTCATAAAATGTGATTCATTGAATTTAAAAACATATAGAGTTTCATAATTTTATTGATGGTCACTATTAATTTAATCATCTCAAGTAATATTAATTTTATAGTAAAAAACTACAATAAATATATTTAATTTCATTTTTACCAAGACTATTTTATCATTTTTGAAAAATTGAATTAATATTAAATGATAAAAATCTATTATTAAAAACAAATTTAAATTTTACAAATAACCATGAATGTAATATGTGAGAAATCATATATTATCACACATTTGTGTATCATAACTCTATCATACATGAAATTATGTTTTATGATTTTTTATGAAGAAAACATAAAGTGGCAATAAATGTTTGTATATAAAAACATTAAATTATACTAATATATTATTTTTGAATAAAATTAATTAAATAAATCATCTTATTTAATGGGTAAATAGATAATTAATTTTTATTTTTAGGTTTGGAAACCCATACATGGATCCATTATTTTTCAACTTTTGATTGAGGCTAAATCATTCGAGGAGGGGACTCATGGTGACACTGATGGATTGTAAAAATAAATTGGTCAGATTAGAGAGGTATTACTGTAGTTATTTTTATATGTGGGGATAAATGATTTGAGTGTGTGTGTATTGATGCCAAAATTTAGAGAAGGACTGCATCAGGAGGATAAAAGATCAACAGATGAATCCGGGATGAAAGGAGAATATTTCGGGACCCGAGAGGCAGGCATGTGCAAGATTCAGGTTATGCATTCAAGCGTCACATCAGCGTGAAAAATATTGCACGGCCAAGGAATCACCCATGGAAAGATTCTATGGAATCCCCCCCCCAGCCAAAAATACCAAAGGTATCAACGTGGAAGGGTGCCCCAGTGTGCACACACGGTCCTTGGCGAACAATGTTTTCGCGCCAAATGAGACATCAACCGAGCAGTTGCGTGTAGCACCCCTTTGCGTGCCCAATGCCCCATTAACCAATCACTTCTGTGAAGCATCCCTTTGCATGACCAATGCGATGTCAACTAATCAGTTGCACGTAGGTCCCCTTTGCACGCCTAATGTGACATCAACTGATCGCTTGCATGCAAAACCCCTATGTGGGCCCAATGGGATGTCTACCGATTGTCTGCGCACCCAATGTGACATCAACCGGCTGTTTGCACGCAATGCTCTTTTTCACACCACCCATGAGGACTTCATCTATAAAAATAATAATACCATCCCCCTTGGGAGATGGTAACATAAGATGAATCGATGCTCTTCTGTGTGAAATACCACTCTTCTACGACCGCGTGAAAAACCACATGTCCTTCAAGTATTGGATCTTTCACTACATGACCTCTAAGGGTCCTCCTTCAGCTGGGCCCTCTTGGGTGTGATCCTCATCCATTTCTGTTTTACCCCAAGTCCTTTTCACACAAAATATCCCTCTTATGTGCATGATTCTCCCTGTATCAGATCTATCTTTCTCGCAGCCATTTCGACCTGCGTGGAGAATCATATTTTTGGCACTCTTTATTTGGGTTTTCCCAAAGTTGTTTCTTTTTGCACGCAAACTCCTCTTCTTGTGTGTGGTCCTCCTTGTCAGATCCATTTGTCTTCCTTACCGTAATACAATGTGTCTAAGCCCCTCTTACGCAGAACAAACCTATGCCGCACCCCATTTTCTAGTGCGATCATCAGAGTTTTCACTGAGTAATTTTAAACTCCCTTGTACAGTGCATCACATTGCGTTTCTTTACCTCTTGCTTCCTTGCATAGGCATGCTAGCAGCTATTTCTTCCTCACATTGCCATGCTAACATGGACCCCTCAATGGAGGATCACTCCATAACACCCCCTCACTATGTCATTGATGATTCTTTCCCTTCCCCAAGGGGTGAGAGGTATCAGTTATGTATTTCCTAAGAGGTGAGGAGTGAACCCACCTCGTCTGAGATGTTGGATGATAAACCGTTAAGTTCCATAATCCTTAGCACGTGATGTTAAAACATGACGTCTCTCCATGCATCGTACGTTGGGTTACAATCCTTGGTTATTCATCATGTCCACTGGTCTCCATGGGAGTAAAATCATTCCTCACATTGAATTTGATCCCCTTTATTAGAGTGTCTTTTGTCCCCTGCAAGAGGGAATCCAGATTGGTGTCAGACAATATCATTTCTTGCATGAGGTAGCACCCCTGCTCCTCTTATCTTCTTCCTGGCTGAAGACCAGAGGGGATGGTCACCGAATCCCTCCTTTCTTCGGTGACAAATCCCTATCCCATTTGGCTTTTTTGCCACCTAGCCTCCACCCTGAAGTAAGTCCCAACCTCCATCTCCATGGGATACGAACCTCCTATAAGTCCCCATTTCATCTTTGGCCAGCTAACCACGTGTAAACCTAATATCACTTACCAATAATGTACCATCCGTGACATGATCATCAGGCATTTGTTTCTTCTTGTTTCTCACACCAAGCATGACTCACGTAGGCTTAGAACAAGCATTTACCATGACATCCTCTCTGGGAATCCTAGAGTGTATTCCCCACACCATCTGAAATATATGGTCTTCGATCCTTTCCAATGGAAAGTTATGTAGGAAGAATCCCTAAGGTTCTCGCCCAATAAACATTAGTTCTGACACCCTTAACGTTGGTTCACCCACACCTCAATCTGAACAACTTGGACCTTGATCCTTGCCCTGGAGAAGTACGCAGGATCCTCCCCAAGGTTCAAGACCACAAACTATTGGTCCCAACCACCTTCACGTCAGTTCACCAAACCCTTCTAAACAACGTGTACTTTGATCCTTGTCGTGTCAAGGTACGTAGGAAGACTCCTTGAGGTTCAATCACAACAATCACTACTTCCGACCCCCTTCACGTCGGACCACCTTCGTCATGCATGACGTTAAACTACATGCCCCCTTTTCGTCCTACATGATGTTAAACTGCATCCACCATCCTGAACAACGTGGTATTTGATCTTTATCTCTTATTCAAGGTATGTTGGAAGCCTCCATGAGGTTCATTCCCATCCAGCGGTAAGCCATTGTGACCCAATCAAATGGTATGAAGTGGTGACCCCATCCAACGGTATGCTTTTGTGACCACATTTAGAGATAACCCATTGTGACCCCATCCAGCAGTAAGATGTTTTGACCCTATCTAGTTGTAAGCCATTGTGACCCCATCCAATGGTAAGCCATTGGGAACCCATCTAGTGGTAAGTCATTGTGACCTCATCCAATGGTATTCCGTTGTGAAACTCATGCATTGGTAAGATGTTGTTATCCCCTACCCAACGGTAAGCCTTTGTGGACCTCACACATTGGCTTGTTGTTGTGATTCCATGTCAGCGGTAAGCCATTATCAACCCAAACCCAGTTGTAATCCGCTGTCGTCCCATCCATTGGGACCCACATCGCTGGTTCGTCCCAGTGGTGTAAGACCCACATCGGGATTCTAACCACCTATAAGCCTTAGTATATCATCGGGTCATTTTCCTCTGCGCACACCCTAATTCTATACCCCCCCCCCCATCCTGAACTACATGGACTTTGATTCCATACCATGAGGATATGTAGGAGGTATCTTTGAGTCTCAATACCAACATCATCATTGCACATGAGTTGACTCCATCTCATTCTCCATCCAAATCACTTGACCATCAATTATCCATCATGATCCTTACCCGGGCCACCACATCCTATTGTGTTCATGAAAATTAACCTCTCCACATTCACTAGTAGTTTCTGGGTAACTAAACACACGTTATCCCCAACATTAGTGTTTCCTCCAGGGGTTGAACCCATCTAATCCACTATAGTCAGTGTTCTGATCAGTCTTCTCTATCTTTGATAGACGTTAAACTCATGGATACCATGTGTTAAACATGGGAAGCTGATGAAAACCTCAAATTCAAGCCTATGGCATATAATTCCAAGAATTCGATGTGGGATGCCTTGGGATTTTGCGCCCTCCAGAAGCCCTATAATAAGGGCAAGAAACCTAGACGTTCTAGTGTTCTGGTGTCCAGACATGCCAGTAATGTCCAACATGACTTCTCCCCTGACCGAAGGTTGCAGCCTTGACCAGACCCCTTGGAATGTCCTGACAGAGGCAATGTAATTAACTGTTGACTGTGAATACATGACACTGGGATGATTTTTCCGAACAACATCATTGTCTATAAGGGAGATCCAGAATACGTGAAGATTTCTGAGGAGGAAACCATGGAAGTAAGAACCGAAATCCCATCATACCATTTCAATCAAGGAGAAAACACCCCTGATTAAGAGACAGATGTCACCCACCTTTGGAAAGCGGGAATGCGGGGCAACAACTGTGTGTCCTCCACATACGGATGTGCGCACCCCAGCGAAAGCATTAAAAATAGAAATGGTGGATGTGAAGTGAATTTATTCACCTCAATGTGGAGATTACTAGCATTCAAGACAATAATGTATTTTCATGTCACTGAATTCAGCTATCTTTTGTCAGGTCTCACCCAGAAAATAGTGGGCATGGTGGGAAACTCACCAAAAGATGGGACAGTTAAAATATTGGACATCCTAGTCTATGTCATTGTCAATGTGGATCCTACATACCATCCATGGGAGATGGAATTGTGTTGGGGCATTGCACGTCAGTTTCATTGTTTCAGCACTAATGGTTTAATCTCCCTGCATTCAAGAACCAGGCCGATGCATCAGGAATCTGATCACCACCTGTGCACCGATGCAGGGGTAGTGGAAACGCCAATGTAGAAATACCATGTGGCTCAACCTCTTCTGTGATGGATTCCATATACACAGATGTTGGGTGCCAACACCCCATCTTCCCTTTTGAATTTTTATAATGAACTGTGATAATCGAGCTTGTACACCGATACGAGGGGGAGGGGATTATCCCAACTCAGGATATAGCCCATCAGGATTTAGAGGCGTTTGTGCCTTATTGCCACTACCACCCCCAAGGGCCACGAAGGGATCCACTACTCCCCACCCCAATTTACTATTGTTTCGGGAGCCTCTCCCAAGAATTCTCGACGAATCCCTCCCCTATGCCATTGAGGTAGGGAATATCTAAGCCAACTAGGCCAAGATCCCATTCCAGGGGCCCTCAAGAAGGGTACTCACTAGGTCGCACCAACACCACCACCCTATCCCAAGGGATGAATATAATGTAAGCTATGTACCTACACAATCGGCCCCGATCAGGTTGACCTGAATCCAGCGTCAGGAATAGGCCTAGGAGGATGCCTGCCAAGCAGTGTCAATGTCAGCAGCTACTATTCCACAGGGCACCACTGACATGTATTATCAGCCTCATGTGCACACTGTGTAGGGGAACATATATACCCAGACCGGATCGAGGCCCCAACTACCCCATGGGCAGGCTGGGTTGACTGTCTCGACCACCAGCATTGGGAGCACCCGTCGTAGACAAACCCACGGTAGCGACACTCAGTACAGAGGTCCTCCACATACCGCCACCATGGAGAACGCGGGTCCTCCCCGCATCCATGATCAACGTTGAGGTCATCCTTGTCCTACCTTAAATCTGAACAAGGGTCCTCTCCATGGCAGTTACACTCTATACGGAAGCCTCTCCCACACTCATTACAACGGGTATGGGGTCATTTTCCCAGCCATAGACCACCGATATAGACATGTTATTACTCCAATAAATATCTTGTATGTAGGGATTCCCCATATCTTTTCGAAGGATAGAGAAGGCCCTCCTCACCCCAGTAATTAGAGGAGTGAAGGCTAGCTTTATTTCACCAACACCCAGCATGGAGGTCCTAACTGTGTTTACCATGAACAGTTCTAGGACTCTCCTCATGCTAAAGCTTCTAGGGGAAATAAGCATGGAGGTCCTACCCAAGCACCTATCAGCCCCGGTGGAGGTCCTTCCCACCCTAACATTTTCAGTGGACGTCCCCTTTCCATATCATTCAGTGGACACGGATGTCCTCCTCGTGTTCCCTTTGATATTTCTAGGTTCTCCTCGCACCCCAACTCCCTCAGGTGGATGTCCTCCCTACCCCAGCACTAGTATGGCTGAAAGAACACATCGTGTTGGGAATCTGCCCTATCCCGAAGAACCTTCCTGGGGAAGGAGGTTGGGTCATTGCTCCCATAAAAGGAACGCCAAGTAGATTCAGACTCAGATCAAACCAGTGTGCTTCTCAAATTCGGAGGTAGAATACTAATAAGCGATGGAACCATCTCCTAGATACTCCATGTCAAGGGATGGGGTAGGAACGAGGTGCAGCAGACTCATACGTCCAGAAGGTGAGTTCGATCGGATTACTACCTCCCTCCGCAGGTACATCTAGAAGGATGACCATTTGGAAACCCGATAGATTTTGGTCATGCAATATCCATAATCATCACCACAAGTTCTCTCTACCTCGACTATAGTTCAAAAAGAGCTATTATGGGGACCAATGGTGGATGAGAAGCAGTGTAGCCCATCTGCAGTAGTCATAGTCTCTGTGCCATAAACTGTGGTCGTCAACCTGTCTTACCGCGATTTGGATGCTAAGTCACTAAAATCTTCAGAGGATAACCCGAGATGTGGTGTATTGTCAGCTCGCTGACCATATTCTACACCAACATGCCTTCCATCTTAGTAGTCAACATCAGTACTGCTACCGTTTCCCCATCCTCCTGTGGCATAGGAGTGGGGCAATGAAGGTCTAGACCTTGAATCTAGAAAATGAAGCTTGTGGGATATTCTCACAGCGGACCATTTCCCTAAGATGTTCTGGCTAGTTGCAACGCCAAATTTTTGGGCACCAAAAGCAATCACCCCAAGAGGAGGTTGGATGCTTTCCTAGACCCCATGAGTGTCCCATTTCCATCTTCTTCATCGAAAAGTGAAATATGCCAAGATTCTGGCACATTTCAAAGACGTCAGAAAACAATGTATTCTTGTCGATTTGGTTGTACTCCTCGTGGTCCAGCGCCCTGAGTCACCATGCCTCCATAAGAACCCCCCAACAATAATCTGTCTAGAGCATTATAGTGCTCCATAGGATAATAAAGGATACATATACTCATGTGCAAATCTGTGGCTAAGGGTAGTACGTGGCCCTCTATTTTAGTTCCATCCAGTTCCAGCACGATTTTCCAAGAGACATAGAGTATATTCCTTCAAGCAAGGTCACATTTAACATCGACAACCTGTATGAGAGAGAGAAAGAGTTGGAGCTCCTTTATGGGGACTTACCACCTCCCCCCCCCCCGAGGGAGTCCCACAACTATTGGATCCATCGGGAAGGGTCACTTTCCAGCAGAGAAACCAACTGGTTCATCTCGTCCCCACCGAGGTAATAGTCCTCATCCAAAATCCCAAAAAGGGAAAGGAACACCTCAGAGATGTCAAAACCAATGACTCATCTAGCTTAGTTCATAATGCAGAAGGAGATCCTGATAAAGTCGCGCTGCTCCAGAAACATATCAAACATAAGAATATGGTTGATGATCTTCTTGTTGAACGTGTGATGGAGCAATGACTAGACTATAGTGATCCTCAGTAGGGGAAACTGGGTCAGACACAACATCACATTGGAGAACTTCCCCCAGGTCAACATGACCATCTAGCCCATGCGTACAGGGTTGAGGCTGGAACATATGGAAATCAGGCATGTTATGTGTCACAAAATCCTTCATAATGGCATGAAAATCCACAGGACCTAACTAAGCTTCCCCCAGCTGCTCAATAGGTCGTTCCACCAACCAATCCACGAGCCTCTATACATTTTTATCATGTTGAAGAACCCTCCTAATCCACTGGTGGTCAGGGATCCCCTTCAAGACAAGAATAATCGCATAGATGATCCAATTTATGACACTCATCGCCCACCTTGAAGCTTTAGAGACTCGACGGGTGGAAGTCCTGCCTGATGGCAAGTCATACCCGTCTTGGGTGGATGATATTCCATCACACCCGAGTTTCAGAACCCCTGCATTTTCTCCCTTCATTGGGAGTGGGGACCCACCAAAACACCTGTCCCACATTATTTCACAGTGTGGACCCATGTTGGGCACTCTAGTGCAGCTGGAAACCTCCGAACTCTAGTTTTTCATGAAAAAGTTTGAGGGGCCGATGTTCATCTAGAACAACCATCTCCCCATCTAATCAGTGGCAATCTGGGAGGACCTCTGTAGGAAATTTCTCTACCAATTAATTTCTACCTCTTAGAAGATGAGTATCACGAACCTCTTAAAGTGCAAGCAGAGGCCTGATGAGCGTGTTGTGGACTTTGTCGCCTTGTTGAAGGGACTCACATACTCTCTTGACATGTCTATAACTCAAAAGCTATTGCTGATGATGTGCATAGGTAATGTCAAGACGGAACTAGTCCCATCTATGATCACCAAAAAATACCCCTGTAGATTCCTAGACTTCTTTGATAAGTCCCAAAACCAAGTGGAAGCCTTATTGAATGATAAGTAAGAATGACTATTGCCTCCTGAAATCCCTACGAGAAGGTCTACCAGGGCTGATCCCACTACAGTGGCTAAAATAAATGCCTCTAGGAAAATATATTTGTTACCGGTGGATCCGCCTCTACAGCCTCGTAGAGGCCCTCCTCCTCAGGTGCATCGTTCAACCTAGCAGTGCCCACCTCAGAATCGGTAGGTTACCCGGCACAATACAACGCCACCACCCGGGTGAGATAATCGGGCTCTACCACCATGACAGGCTCCTCTAACCCCTCCTCAAGGGCATTCTCATAGGGACCCCTTCCTGCATAGGAGGAATTGGACCTACTCAATCAACGATGCACATGTCCCTTTTTATTTAAAATGTTTCATAGAGAAGGATATTGAATTTTTGCATGAATGCAAGAGGTCAGAAGAGGCAAACCTCACAGATCGCCCTAATTACTTCCCTGATCACTGGATCCATGGGCACACCCTCAAATAGTGCTATGTGGTTAAATAATGTCTTCAAGTATAGGTGGATAACATCAAAATCCAATTAGTCCCAGCTCTGAAATAAGTGGAATGGGTCTTCATTAGGATAGACAATAGTAGCGAAAGATAAGGTGAGTAGCATTATGTTTCTAACTACAGGTCACAGAAGTTTGAAGATTGAATGACCTGTAAAGAAATTGTTTGTGCCCATGTTGATATCTCTGTATTCTTGAATCATCCAGAGCCTTTATACGCCGTAGAAACTACTTCTGCATCATTTTCCCAATCGTCCTATTCCCAGAGGAACAAGAACCAGTGTTGTAAGGGAATGAAATGTCCCACGACAATGACATCATCATCCCATAATCTTGGAAACATCATGCCCCTAGAGATGGACAACCCTCCCAGAATCTATCTAGTAGTGTATGACTCTTCAAGTGATGGTAAAGGGTATGCCTCCGTTAATTCCATAGAGCAGGAAAACCCCAACCTAATTTTTGAGGATGAGGAGCACGAGACGGATCCTCCCAATGTCCCCAGTCGTCGTCATCATCGACGGAGCCATAACAATATGGTATGTTGGAGTTCCTCAGTTAGAACTTCCTGTCATGATATACACACAACCAAAACCAGGATACTGACCAAATGTAGAGATCAGTGTACGTATCCTTCTCATCTGGTGACATCAAGTCCACCTTTACCATCGTTCGTGTTGTTGGATCAGGAAAATCCACCTTGAACATGCCGTAACCAGCCACAATTTTCTATAGGCTGGTAATAGTCGGTAGGCCCTCATTTAATAGTCACTTTACAGGCCTCGACTAGTGATTAGTGGGATATTCCTAGAACTTGTCATCCTTCGCCCCTTCCAGTAGGGTCCACAATACCTCCTGTCATAGAGTGACCTCATATAAGTAGATGATCATGCCTGGAACAGAGGTAAAAGGTTCTCATACATCATTCCAGCAGCCCGGCAATTCTCTCTATCCTTGAGGACCTTGTCCTGTCAACAGATTTGTGTGGGGCCCTCGCCATGTATTTAAAAAGTTCCTTCAAGTTGAGATGGAAGTAGAATCTAGAGAAGCCTTTCATAATGAGGTAGTAAAGAATACTGAATTCCAGGACATCATCTAATTCTCTGAATAAGATGAAGGCTCTCCCATACACGGGCACATTCTCCCACTATACATCACAATCCAGTTCAATGGTGTGGAGGTTCGTCGATGTCTTATCAACACGGGCTCTCGAATTAACCTAATTCTGACACGGACACTCAAAAAATTGGGATTTACCAAGGATGATCTGAGTCCCTCTAACCTATGAAACCATGGTTATGACATGTTGGAGAAAACACTGGTAGGAAAAATCTGTTTAAAGTCCTAGTTCAGTTGTATATTTTTTAGCACCGATTTTTTGGTTCTCTCCTTCGACACCACCTACAATGTGTTGATGGGTAGACCGTGGATCCACTTTCATGTGGTGGTTCCTTCATAATATCACTAATTCCATAAGTACACTCATAATGGTAGAATGGGAATTCATCAAGGCGACAAATCCCCCTTTGCCTTTTTTGAAGACCACTCTCTGGATGCCAACAATTACAAGATCAAGGACAATGAGATTCAGGCTAATGAGGTCGAGCATGCTATGGCTGCGACTGACCCGTGGGAAGATCTAAATGATGCAAACATCTTTCAATCCAACGATTTGAGGCAACGACTTCAGGCATGGGAAAATGCATTGTTGTTTCTAGAATGAGGGGGAGTACATTTCCAATTCTAAAAAACACCATATGATCACCTAATACTCCTAGAAAGACTAGGATCAGGTGATCCCAGAGCCTCTTACATCTATAATGTATCGGGATGTCTTCCCCATGATACTAGAAATATGTCATACTTTATTGTTTCTACATGATGGAATTAACTGGATCAAGCTGACGTGGCACTATTTCTTCGATATCATCAATTGTGACACCTTGGGGCAAAGACCATATGTGATCAGATCAACAGTTATCATCCCCAGGGTTGTGGCAGCACAGGAGTCCCTGGTGTAGTATCCACTGCCGCTTGGGCAAGTATCATCCTCCCATCAGGGCCTTCCGACTCAATGGAATATCCTCTTGGCGAGCATCCCATCTCTATATGTGAAGAAGAGGATTTATATGATGCTCCCCCTGCCTTTTTAGAGGGCGTCTCAGCCATAATCGATGAATTGGTATAGGTGAACCTCAGTAGTGAGGTAGACCTGAAACCCACATTGATCAGTGTTGAAATTTTCCTCGAGGAGAAGAATCAGAACATATAGAGACATATAAAACACCTTGATGTATTCTCCTGGAGTTATGACAAAATTCTAGGACTAGATTCTCAAGTAGCTGTCCACCGCCTTGGTCTCCCAGCAAATCATCGCGGGTTTATGAGGCCTCCCAGAAAGATGCACCCTTATCATAGTGCCATGGTTGAGGCAGAAGTTGATAAGCTCATCAGAGACAATTTTGTTAAGGAGGTCCAGTAACACAATTAGTTGGCCAACATTGTGCCAGTAAGAATGATGAATGGACAGATCAGAGTTTTCATCGACATCTGTGATCTCAACTGTCATCGTCTGAAGGATGCTTTTCCCCTTCCAGTGTCAGAATTTTTGATCGACTCTACAGTTGGGTTCTAAGCCCTCAATTTCATGGATGGGTACTCTGGGTATAACCAGATCCGAATGGCCCCCAATGATGAGAATTATAATACCTTCAGGGAACCATAAGGTACTATCTGTTACCAATCCATGCCCATTGGTTTAAAGAATGTGGGTGACACCTATTAGTGGGCTATGTATCGTATATTTATGTTGATCCTTGGAACGTGGCTGGAATGTTATGTGTATGATCTGGCAGTCAAATATCACTAGGGTCAGGGCCATCTCTATGACCTTGAGAAAGCATTAGGATTCCACCATTTCCATCAACTGATGATGAGCCCATTAAAGTGTGCCTTCGTGGTCACCTCTGGAAAATTTATCGACTTCATTGTATGACACATGGGCATTAAAATTAACCCAGATAAGATTAATGACATTAGCTAGATGTCTCCTCCAAGAAACATTCGCAAGATTCGAGGAATCCAATACCACATAGCCTTCATACGCTGATTCATCGTGAATTTGGCTGGCATGTGTAATCCATTTTCTCACCTCATGAAGAAAGGCACTGTCTATGAGTGGGATGAAGAGTGTCAGACTACTTTCGAGGAAATAAAAAAATATCTACTCCAGCCTATGGTTTTAATACCATCTATCTTCGTAAAGCTATCGGTTCTTTATGTGACCACCCTGGAGCGATCTCTCGGATCCATTTTCAACCAGAAGAAAAATTAGGGAACGAAGAATAGCCTCTACTACCTCAGTCACATTCTCCTCGTTACAGAGACCAGATACTCCCCTTTAGAGAAAGATAACTTGATCTAGTATTAATAGTAATGAAATTGTGACATTACATGTAACACCATGAGGTACAGATGGTGTCCTGAGTATGCTCGTTGAGGTACATCCTGAACCACCTCCATGTTGATAGGTCAACTAGCTCGGTGGGAAATGATTCTTCAGTAGATCGACATTAGGTTTCTCCCACAGAAGGCTGTTAAATGGAAAGTAGTAGAATAATTACTTTCTGCTCATCCATCTCCCCATCATACCAGTCTCTAGACCTTGATTTTTCGGATGAGGAAATCCTCTCGGTAGATGAAGCCATCCCATGCAGGAAAATGCACTTTGATGGTGCTTCCAAGATTCCCACCGGCAGAAGGGTCATTGACCCCAGTCTCAAAAGAGTAGTCCAGGGTGTCATATTTATTACCCCATCACAAGTTGTTATGCCATATTTCTTCCTATTGTCAGAATGCTTCACTGTCAATGAGGTAGAGTATCGGGCTCCCATTAACGGCCTTCAGCTGTCCCTCGAGATTGGTGTTCCCTATTTTCATGTGAAAGGGGAATCCTAACAAGTCATCAAGAAACTCAACAGCGACTATGTCATCATAAATCCAGAGCTCGTTCCATTGTTGGAACACACACTCCAGCTAATGGACCCATTCCCATCTCGACCAAAAGTTATTCATGTCCCTCAATCTTAGAACGGTCGATATGACGCCCTGGTCGTCCTAGCTAAATACCTTGCAGAGCCTAAACATAATAATCTATTTATTTGTGTGGCACATCTAAGAGTTATTTCTTGCAACACTCCAGATGATGATGACAGCCCGCAAGTAAGCCACCTTACTATCGGTGCCTCCACGTCAGGACCCCCCGGTCCCCTGGATGTAGTGATTGATGTGACTCCTGACTAGATAACCTCCTTTCATGAGTATCTTTAGAGTGGTAATCTCTAGGTAGATTAGGCTGAGCATGAAAGAATATGATGTCACAGGTTACAGTTAACCCATTAGGACGGTCCAGATCATGAGAAGATCCTATACAAGTGAACGTTTGATTCGGTCCTCCTCTGTTGCATTCAAGGAGCTGATATTTCCTATGCCATGTAGGAGATTCTTTCAGGTTCCTATGAGTCTCATTAGACTGGGCCAAAGCTTCTCAACAGATCCAGAGACTGGGGTATTTTTATCCATCCATGATCCATGGTTTCATCGAGTTTTCCAAAAGGTTCCATGTTTGCTAAAGTCATGCTAACTTCATGCATCGTCCGCCAGAGCCTCTCCACTCCACCATGTACTCTTATCCATTTTTGGTATGGGGACTCAATTTTGTGGGACCATATCCACCAGCGATAGCTCACTAGTGCAGATTCATCCTGAATGCTACAGATGTCTTCCCATTGTGGGTAGAGGCAGTTCCACTAATGGAGGTCAAGGATTCTTCCATCGTTGAATTTGTGAGATCCAATATAATCTACCAACTCGGAGTCTCCCATGTCATCCTCACCGATAACAGCACAAAATTCCTTGTAGTTGAGCTGAAGAAATTTTATGCTAACTACAACATCTGTTATAACCATACCTCCCACTATCATGTGAATGAAAATAGACAGATTGTGGCATTCAACAAAACCCTTTCTAACATTATGTAGAAAATGGTTATCCTGAATAAGAAGTGTTGAATTGAAAAGCTCTACATCACCCTCTAGGCTTATCGAATGACAACTCATAATTCCCCCTAGGTGAACCCATATTCCCTGGTGTATGGAATAGTGGTCATCCTACGCATCGTGATTCAATTTCCCTCATTGGGCACAACTGACTATGATCAGCAAGAACTAGATAAAGTAGCTGAAATCCATCTGGCTTAGTTGGAAGCACTCGATGAGAAAATTATTTGTTCCCTACATAATCTAGAAAGGAATCAGAACAAGGTAGCTACGACATTCAATAAGAAAGTTCTCTTCCACTTCTTATATCAAGGCTAATTAGTGTTGGCCCTAACAACACCAATGATACATGCAATGAAACCACCCAATTTAGAGTCCAAATGGGAAGGCCTTACATCATTCACAATGTTTACCCCAATGGTGTATACTCACTGGTTACCCTAGAGAGTGAGCGTATAACTCCTCCCAACAATGCCAAGTTCCTCAAGAAATACCATGGTTGAGTTTGGAATGGTCTTGCACGACCATAAACTATATTAGGGTCCTACATGACCATAAATTTTCTGGTCCTACATGACCTTAAACATTGAAATGTCATGCATGACATTAAACTGTGTGTCGTCCTACAAGACAATAGAACTACATCTCATGAACTATGTATGGCATGATTCCCATCCTCATGGGATACGTAGGAATACATACACACCTCATCTTGTGTCCATCCCCACTCTCTTCTCATTTGGCTTCCACACCTAGGTGTAGTTCCCCTGGATTATCTCATGTGGCCCCACTCGTGGAAAGATTGTGATTGTCATACCATGTTCCTCTCCTCATTCTTATAATCCTCCCACATCTATACATCATGATGTTAAACTGCGTGGCCCTTTTATAACTATGTTTGGCATGTTTACCATCATCATGGGATACGTAGGACCACTCGAACATTTTATCCGTAGGCCCAGCCCAAAACATAGAGATATCCCCTCGAGTATCGTCTCACACAGGTTACAATATGTCGAAGTTGTGTTCCAAATCTGTTCAAAAACTGTCCTTTTTCTCTATCACGACCCCCATATGTCACAAATATTGAGTGTGCTGGGTCATTCTACCCCGATATCGCTTGAAGATTCGGTCAGCCTAAAAAAGAAGTGTGATTCTAGCTGTTGGACATCTATATGATGGGGAGAGCCTTTCACTCCTTGTTTCCCACACCGAGCATTGCTCACATGGGCTTATAAGCTGAGTTAAGGTAATACCCACATAAGAGGTCATTTTACTACAGTTGGCTGGGACGCCTAGCCTCAAGTCCCTCAGCCCTATTGGGCCCCTGGCCCAAGTTCTCATTTAGGACTGTGCGGTGTCGTATGGTCTCACGTCCTTATTCACGTTAGTCTATTTTTCCATGCTGTACATCCCCCCCCCTTTTTTGATACATTCCTTCATTTATCATCATTTCCATGAGAACATGCCCCTCCATGCTGCGCGAACCCCATCATTTGGGTTTCCATTATCCTTCACATCTAAAGGGACCCCCGAATGGAATGGATACTTGGCCCAAGGCCTCTCCTACCATGAGGGGACAATGTCCATGAGGATTTCAAGAAAAAAATTGATAAAAGTTCTGTTTTTTAATTCGGTCCATGGTCGAAGGTCAATTACATGCACCCGAACTCCAGTCACACGAGGATAGATATTAGGTTGCGAACCTAGTCAATTGTTTTCCTTTATCATCATTGCCTCTTTGTGGTCATCCATAGGCACGATGATTCTCCATCTCCGCTCAACTATCCCTCACATATGACATTAATCAAGGCATTTACAGTCAATGCTCTATGACCATAAATGAATATCACCATGATCCTCACATCCAGACGTTAAACTGTAAGCTGGCTGAGACATTCTTCTTGTGGCCCAGCCTTATGTATCTCGGTCTTCTCGATCCCCTGACCCAAGTTCTAAAATAGTATTTCATAGTGTGGTATGTGATTATGTCCTTATTCATGTCGGGTTACTCATCGTGTCATACACATCCATTTTTGGGATATCTTTCCTCTATTTGTTCCCTTGCAGCATGACGATAAAGTGCACAAAATCCCAATCAGAACTACGTATGGCTTGATTCTCATCCTCATGGGACATGTATGACCGCCCGAAGGAGTAGTCTTCGGGTCCCTCCCAATCTCTTAGCAACCACCCATTCATTTTGTCCCCTTGGCCTACATTCTTCCAAAAGGGGGTTATATGGTTGTGTGTGGGCTTATGTCCCCATTCACGTTTGGTTTGTAACAACCATGACATATACCACTCTCTCCAAAGCACCCCTCAATAGCATTACCTAAACTCATCATTTTGAGTCAGCTTATCTTATGTCTGATCCCTCGAACATCTTCAGTGATTCACCAATGGGCCCAAGAGTACTTTGGTTCATAACATGGAGTATCCATTTCCACCTGGACATGCTTTCACCCATTTTTAAAGCTTTGTGCTCCCCGTAATTGGGTCTTCCATTATATTTCACATCATAAGGGACCCAAAAATGGAATGGATAGTCTACCCAAGGGCTCTCCAACCATTATGTGCCAACGTCCTGAAGGGTTTCAAACAACAGTTTGATAAAAGTCCCGTTTTAAGAATACGGCCAACAGTCGATGCTCATTTGTTGTTCCAATTTCAGGTCACACGATATGAATGTTGTGTTTTGAACACGTTCAATAGCCATCCTCCATTTTTAATCTATCTCTATCAAGACTTAAATATGGGTTACATGATTCACACTATTTTCCACTCCATCATGTCCAAGTGTAATTTCAACACTCTTAGTACTATCCATCAGTGCACATTTGCACGATAAGAGGAAAAATCCATATTAAGGAGTCATTCATGGATCCATGCTAACTTCCCATTTTACATGCACCCCATGCATGAAAAGGACCTCTTTTTCCCTAGTTTCCCACATTGAGATTGACTCACATGAGCTTAGTGACCGGATCGAGGTCTGCTCTCCCTTGGAAGAGTTCATCTTCTTCATTGGTTTGATCTCTATCAACATAAATTAAGACCACTCCATGACCTTTCTGTAAGACGTTAAAACTATATGACATCTTCTAGAAATATGTCTAGATTGATTCCCATGCTCATGGAATATATATGAATTCCCAAACATCTCTTCTTTGGGTCCAGCTCGTGTTCCACTAATTTATCTCTTATACTATGTCTTTTAGCCCTCATGTTTTTTTAGAACCCTGTGGTATGGTGTCTATGGGCTAATGCCATCATTCACACTAAGTTTACAATAGACTCACCACATACTCCACTTCTAGGAGATATTCCCCCTACCTCATGTCCTGCATGACATAAAACTGTATGTTGTCAGGCAAGATGTTAAAAACACGATTTAGAACTATGTATTTCCTGATTAACATCCTTATGGGATACGTAGGAACACCTGGAGGCCTCTTACATAATCCCATCATCGTATTCTTTAACTTATTCTGACCCCTAGGCCTGAGGTTCCTTACCTAGAATTGTGTGTGGTGTGATGTGGACCTCGTCCTCATTCATGGTGTGTATGCTACATCACATCATGCACATTCCTCTAAATGTTCTATCCATATAATATTAAACTATGCCAACTAGTCTTAAGTGACTTTAAAAAGTTGTGTCTATACTACAAAAAATTAAAATGATTGGTTGGCCCCATTACACGACCCAAAACCATGAAATTATCGTCCTGGTCGCACTATAAAAAATGGAACTACATCATGGTATCCTTACTCGAGGGGACATCATTCTTGGTATCAGTCACACATCATACCATTTTTCAATTCATGCACACGACATGAATCTGGTGGAAATTATTGGACATTCTATCCAAGGTCTATCGTTTCACAAAAAACACACATTCATCCTAAAGGGAAAACAAGATCAATCAAATGTCACTTATTCTTCCATGAGGGTAGACCCACATGACCTTATTATCTCTAGCAGTAGGATATTACCATGCCACCCATATAACTATGTGCGTCGTGATTCCCTTCCTAACGGGGTACGTAGGAACGTCCATGTACCTTGCCTCAGGCCCATCATGACTTTCACTTTTGGTCCCATGACCTGAAGAACTTCCTCAGAGGATACGTGTTGTAGTACAGACCCCTTATTTCCTCATTCACATTGGGTTTATAGCTACCACACCACATACACCCTTCTTGGGATCTTCCCTTCCACTCACCATCCTTGCTGTATGATGATAAACTGCACATCATCCTTTAGAACTATGTATGGATTGATTCCCATCCCTATGGGATATGTAGGAATGCCCATGCATCTTGACTTTTGGTCCGGACATAGGAATCTAAAATCCTACCACCTCACGTTATACCCATGGCACAAACACTTTTGAGAGAATGTGGTGTGGTGAGAAACTCTTGGGTTCTCATTCTCGTTGGGTTTGGCTACATCATCGCCCGACGCACAGTCCATCAAACCTGGTCCCCCATTATTGGTCCACTCTAAGATCTTAAACTAGGAGCATGTGACCCCATGAACCATGGCATTGGAATGGGACTTGACTCCCTCTATCTGATATGTATTATCATCGTACTCATATGCTTTGTGAAAAAGAGACCGAAGTGCGGAATTTTCATAGGGATATTCCCTCATTCCATGTCCATGCTTTGTGTTTCCCTTATTTGGATCCCCATCCTCTTCCACATTTGTAGGGACCCCTTTATGGCCTGGTCTCATGACACATTGGTTTCCCTAATATCATGGGCCAACTTCCATGAGGACCTCATATGATATTTGTGACAAGTTCCATTTTTTGAACTTGGTAAGCAGTTGACCTTCATTTTTCTATCCCCATTCCAGGCTAACTAGAAATGGATAATGTGTTTCAAACATGGTCAATAGTTATCCCCTATCATCACACCACCATAAATGTAGTTTAGATCTCGAGTATCCTGATTCACATATTTCCAATTCTTTATGTTCATGTGGAATTCCAATAAACTCAGCTTTCCCCATTTGCGCATCTAGGTGCATCAAGTAGGAGGGTCAAAATTA